>JAWNNT010000090.1:0-2667500 GCA_035044645.1 Scaptomyza parva | reverse complement strand
TCCTTGGCTTGACGCAGTTTGCGAATGTGTTTCAGATCGGCAATCATATTGCGATGTGTTTGATATTGTACACGGAACAGATATGCTTCGCGCGTCTTCTCCAACATTTTCTTATTGGGATACTTCAGGAAGGTCACATAGTAGAGCGGATTGCGACTTTGTAACATTTTCTAAGAGAAACAAATTAAATCACTACCCGAAACCAAATTAAATAATAGGTTATACTAACTATAAACTGTCGCACAATCTCGTATTGCTTAAGCGAAAGCGTTTTCAAAAATTGTTTTGAGCGTTTACATTGATCCAGCAATAAACTGGGATTTTTACGCAAGTTCTTCATAAACAATACATCAGTCCACGAGTCATTCAGATAGTTCTGATGTATAACATTGAAAGCACGCGCTCGACGAGCTATCTCTAGAGGTGACAATATTTCTTCCTAAGAAAATATTTTCTTTTAGTTGTTAGTTGGTAGAAAATTTCACGAAGGACTTACCTCCACTTCTGGTATGCTGAGTACATCACATTTTTCCAAATCCCTTAATATCTTCCACAAGGGACGATTATCTACGAACTCTTTGGCTTTGTTGATCTCTCGAACTTTGCGAATGAGTTTCAAGTTTTTCAAGAAGAACAAAGACATCGATTTGCCGGTGACATCTTTGACAACATCACTGACAATGCATTCCCGTGTCTCAAAGGTCTTGGCCTTGACACCACTGAAGGCACGTATATTATCATGCAGTTCAACTAAACTGTTTTCGAACTGATTCAACTCAAAGAGTGCATCACATATTTGCAAATTGATTGGACAATTGGGTCCTCGCTGTTCCAAGCCCATTCCTAGAGACAATTCCAAGTTAACAAACGAACATAGAGAAAAGAAGATAAAGAAATGACAACATACTTGCCGCATTTCGTGCATCGATTAGAGCCTCTCCGATTCTGGCCGCTGTGCGTTGTACCTGACTGCGTCGATATAGCGTTATATAATCGTAATAATCAACCTCCAATGCCTTGGTATAGTAGTACAAGGCAAAGGTCTCGCGACGTCGATTAAAGTAATATGTGCCCCAATCTCTGTAGATATCATGTTCGATTTCGGGAGACCAATCGAACTTATTCCATGGCGATACGGCACCATCGATGCCCAAATTGGGCACATGGCCCACAATTGAAGTCATTTCCTAAAAAAGACCTAGTTCAGATCTTAGTCCAAATGTGGAAAAAATAAAAGAAAAGTTTTGCAAATCTGTAAAGGTGTAAAAATTTAAAATTTAACTTTTGCCTTTTTTTGAGACTTATAATGTTTTCCCACTATTGGTTTGGAGTATTTTACTGAACTACTTTTCTATAACAACTCCATATAGAGTTCATGTGGATGAATATTTCAAAGAGTTCTAGATCAGAAATCTGAGAAGTGAAATCTTTCGAGTTCTCATGAAATATTCTGAGCGGCAAATAATATTTCAGGCTTAACTAGGTGAAATCAACTCTTACATAATGTTAGAAACATCTTTATAGTATTTTTATCTTCCGAGCTCTTTAAAAATACAAATAAGAAACTAAAGCTATATAAGCTATATAATGATGGACCTAATCTCGGTCCATTAAGTAATATTAAGTAAAGAATATTTCAACTGCTTGAATATAATGTTTGTTTATTTAATTTTCACCAGACTTCACATTGTTTTGAAGCTGTAGCATAACCATCTCATCATAGATGTCATCTTTTGAGCTGATAACGGTAGAGCCCTTGCTGGACCGTTGACTTAAGGTAGTGCTCTGTTTTTTCAAAGTATCTTCATAGTTGCATGCTTTGCACAGCTCAATAAAATTGATCAGTTCGGGACTTTTCAGCTCTGCCGCTATTGGTTCTGCCTTCGCTAAGGCTTCCTTAGTCCTTTCCACCTTGTGCTGCATTGTATTTGCCTTGACTATTTGTATGGCAGACAGGAAACGCCATATCAAACTGTTGCAATTGCGAGACTCTAAACAAATAGTCGATAATTAATAGTGGTTTGTAGATTCGAGATTCGATTCGAACCTTTGGCTGCCTTTCTTGCAATCTGACAGCATTCATCATAGTGTCCTTGTTTCAGATGAATGCTTGCTATTTGATGTAGAAGGTAACACTTCTCAATTGAATATTTTACGAACACCATACGTTTCTCCAACTTAGCCATTTGATTTCTAAGTGAATTTTATATGAGTAAAGATAAGTATTTGAGAAAATCTTAGCCTTACCTTGCGGCAACACCAACAGGATCCTGTAAGTCACCCTCATGATATGTGGAACGATCACCGAATACAAATGGCTTAATATCTTTGATTGTATCCACAGGCAACAACAACAGTCGATGCAGTGTTCTGGCCGTATATTTTAACTTTTTGGGCCCACGATACTGTTCAGAGAGAGCGAGAGCCAAAGTATTGTAAACCTCATTGATGAACTCAAATTTCCAACACATAACGCGGTTTGTTTTTGTCACATAATATGTAGACATGATTTTCTCAACATATTGCGAGAGGCTCTAGATGAAATCAATCAGATAAAAGACACTTCAAACAAATATGAACATACATTAACTCTCTTTTCCTTTCGCAATCGACGTATTTCTCTTAGGTTCGCAATCATATTGCGATGTGTCTGGTATTGTATGCGGTATAGATATGCCTGTTTATATTTGTCTAACATTTGCTTATTGGGAAACTTTGAGTAACGAACAAGGTAAAGGGGACTACGAGATTGTAACATTTTCTGCAAGTTAAAGTTGAGTATTTGAGTGAAAATCGAGCAAATGAATTGCGATTCTTACCATAAACTGTCTGACAATATCGTATTGCCTAGCAGAAAGATTTTTCAGGAAATCCTTTGAACGCTTGCATTGATCCAGGAGCAAGTCCGGATTGTTACGTAACTCTTTCATAAACAAAACATCCAACCAAGATTCATTTATATAGGTCTGATGAATAACATTAAAAGCCCGTCTCCTTCGAGCCACTTCCAATGGGGATAACAGAACTTCCTAAGCAAGATAATAGTAAGAGTAATTAAAGGATTTAAGATATAGAGTATTTCTACCTTCTCTTCTGGTATGCTGAGTATATCACATTTCTTTTGATCTCTCAATATTTTCCACAACGGACGGTTATCCTTTCGCGCTTTTTCTAGATATAACTCGTTCACATGTTCTACCAGCTTAGCGTTTTTCAAAAAGAACAAAGACATGGATTTACCGGTCACATCTCTGATGACTTCGTTAACCTGAGGAAAGGGAGATTTATCTGATTGTCTGTACTATGGGGGACCTAATAATTCCTTACCACAACGAGAGACTTTTTGAAATTTTCCACTTTAACGCCATGAAAAATGTGAGTATTGTCTAACAACTCTGAAGCGCTTTGCTCAAAATCATTCAAATCAAATATAGCGTCACATATTTGTAGACATATAGGAGCATTGGGTCCAAGTTTTGCCTTGGCCATTGCTAAGTAACAAGAATATTATCATATGTCTAATGAAAAGTAAACTCTTTCCACATACCTGAAGCACTTCTTGCATCGTTTAGTGAACGTTCTATTTGAGCTGCGGTTCTCAATGCCTTGCTGCGTTGATAGAGCGTCATATAATCGTATTCATCAATATTCAAAGCTTCGGTATAATAATGCGATGCCATATTCTCTCGGCGACGATTGTAATAGTACTTGCCCCAATCTCTATAGATTCGATGCTGGGTATCCGAGGGCCAGTCAAATTTCATCCAGTCGGGTATTTGGGCTCCAACGCCCGCCATCGGCGGTGGACTTATAATGGAAAACATATTGCTGAAATTATTTTTTGATTTTTTTTATATTTATTTTTATATTTTTTTTTTATATTTTTTTTTATATTTTTTTTTATATTTTTAATATTATTTAAAAAAAAAAACAGTTTTCTGTATTTATCTGGTTTTATTTATTACTACTGATTTTGAACATGAATTTGGTCAGAACACAACACAAACTACAAATGAAACAAAGAGTTCTAGATAAGAAACATATTTGGCAAGAAAAAATCTAGCTTTCAATATTCATCAACTGATTAACGGATAACGATATACTTTATTATGCCATCAAAAGCATATTGCAATATGTGTTGGGTCTGCGTGTTGCAGCTTTTTCGTTTCCGTTTCAAATTTGAATTCTGTCACACTTCAAATAAGCAGCTTGCAACTGGAAAGCCACGCAAACGCGAACGCGCTACCCAAAACATATTATTAAACACTCTATGCAAAAAATGGGCAATATTTAACCGCAAGTCATGTGACAGAAGTGGCACGACCTCTGGCAACCGATTAGCTAGTCGTTCTCGTCTCGTCTCGTTGGAGTAGTTGTGGTATAATAATATAATTGTGCATATGCCTGGCCATGTGTAAGAAATCACTTAAAAACACACACATTAACACACACACACTTCCATCCCATCCATTCAGTTGAAAGTTTCTGTATATTACGTATACGCAAGGGCGACCACACACACAAAAAGGCCAATGATAAGTGTTAAGAGTCGTAGGCGTCGTTGTCGTCGTAATACTATATACAGAAAGAGAGAGCCGAGTAGTTGGGGCAAACTCAACGCGCACATAAATCTAATGTATAATAAATTTAAATAGCGAATTCATGCAAAATGGCAACTCAAGTGTGGCTAGTGACCCCCTCCTCACTCTTCTCACTTCTCCCTCCCACTTTTTCATTAAGGGACGGGACCCGCCTTATTTTTAGGCTGTCTCACGCACGCATGAGAAGGGCCGAGTGGTGCCGACTGGCGAGGCCGACAATGACTACACTTTAGCGGCAAATTTGTGCGCATTGTCGCCGTATTATTTGCTATTATTTATGCCTTTTTCACTATTTACTTCCCTTCTGTTTGTTGTTGTTGCTGTTGTTGTTCCCATTGTTGGTTGGTGCCACACACGCCATTGCTGTGGTATGCAAAAAGTGGACGCAAACCACTCCTTATACTCTGTCAAACCAAAGACCCTTCCCCCCAACTCAAACTTGTCAATGGCAGTGGAGTACAGAAAGGCAGTTGGTAAGGGGTTACTTAAGATTTCTACTAGAAAGTTTTTGGAAGAAACCTTCAACATTAACCTATGAAAAAATAAAATTTCATTCAATTATCATTCCCATTTTTAAAATAAAGTTTTTCCATACATTTTTGAGTAACAATTCTATAAACTCCCCTCTCAATATTTATATTTGTTTATACTTGAAGAAGTCTTGGAGCGAAATTTGGCAGAAACCGATAAGATTAGCCTAAAATCTTAAATTTCAATGAAAAATCATTACCCTACCTAACATGAAGTTTTTCCATACACTTTTGAGTAACACTTCTTGAAGCACCCCTTCTCAAACACCGCTCTCTACGCCCCTGTTCGCATTCAGCTGGCGTGCTAAGCATTTGCGCTTGAAAAAGCTCGCGTGGATTTTAAACATTTTCACACAACATTCTCATATTTAGACGGCACACATCAACGACAGTTGAAAGCCAGTTGCCCCACAAACCCAAACACCTCCACTCACACCCCCCCTCACAAGAGTCAGAGTCCGGGCACTAACACCACCACCACCACCATCCGGATAACTTGGCGGTAATGTAAGCTCCATAAGCCAAATAAAGGACACACACTAATAGCATGCAACACACGCGACCAAAGCGCCCAGCAAACGTAAATCTGTGAAATGTAATTGTTTGCCATGGAAAAGAACCCAAAAGAACGCTCGACCCAAAACCTCATCCCTCCCCTGTTAAGGGCATTTTAAGTAAGTTTTGACTGTGTGTGTATGTGTGTATTGGTGTGTGTGTGCCATATTCGCATTTTGATAATCGCTCGGGCCTCCATTCGTTGAAGTCGAGTCGAGAGTCCCTGTAGCTGATATACAAATTGGCTTTTGCAATGACTTTATACATTTTACGAGCAACAGCGGCCCTTTTCGAGTGGTTTTTCCTCTTTTTTTTTTCTAGTTTTTTTGACTGTTTTCTTTTTTTATCGAGTATTTCTCCCGTGACTTGGTAGTCGTGCTGCTTCTTCTTCGTCGTTTGGTTTGCTCTAGTTGAGAGTTGTGCCATGAGTTTGGCGCACTCTGATGCGATTATAAAGGCTAAATTGATGCAGATAAAATTAATTGAATTCAAAAAGCCAAATCCGCTGCCCATTTTTTTTCCTTCAATTTCTTAACTTTCCTTTTCCTTTCTTGTGTGTGTACGTGAGTGTGTGTATGTGTGAGTTGGGAATCTGATGATGTGTGTGGCCAGATACTAGTTTTCGGGGCCAGTTAGTTGGTTAGGTCATGCGAGAAAATATCTTTAATGTGCACTCAATCGTTGAGCCAATCTCATATGTGGGCCAAACTTATAAAGGAAAGTAATTAAAAGATAGAAACATTTTTTCATAATGTTTCCATAGAGGAAAAGTACTTATATATTCCAAGTATAAGTTTTAAGTATTGAAAAATATTGATAATTTATTTTTTCTACAACAACTGATAATAACACATCAACTTATGACATTTAAGGTTCGGCAAATATTTAACTTTCAGTTTATCTTTAAAATACCTAAAAAACCCAACTTTGCTATGGGCTTTACCAACTTTTACAATAAACTGACGTTAAAAAAAGCTTTTTTATTGTATAAATGGAAAATAACAAACTTGCCAAATCAATAAGCTTGAGTCTAGCACAAAGAAAGCATCGTTTACTTTTGAATTTCAAAAAGTTAAGAGAAGGAAAATGCCACCACCACCAGGACCTCATAGACCTACCGGACCAGGGCCACATGCGACGCATGGCCCTCATGGCCATCATGGTCCTGATCATGGACACAGGCCAGAGCCACATCATCATTCGGGTCCTGGACATCATCAGTCAGGACCTCCACATCATCAGCCAGGACCTCCACATCATCAGCCAGGACCTCCACATCATCCACATCATTATTGAAAGGATTTTCTGAAGATGGATTGTAAAACGATATTCAATCTTAACGAGCTTTAAAAAATAATCAATTTCGACTTCCTATGACAAAAAATAAACAAAATATGTTCTCATACTTTAGGGAATTCTCAACTATAACGTCATAAAGTATTATCTATGGGGATTTTCAAACAAAAAAACAAAAGAAAATAAACATCAAGCTGTCTGTTCATGACAAATTCTCATATTTATTAGACATTGCTCATAAAAATAAAACAACTTGGCTAAATCAATAGCCAAAACAATTGATTAGAGCGACCAACCCCAGTTAAGATTAGATAACATGCTTATCTAAAGACTCTCATAAAATATACAATCTAAGTACAATATTATAAAACTTGTGTAGCCATCTAGAGAGAATTCAGTAGTACACAGGAACTTCAATCGTTCGCAGTTTAGATTGGATCAAGAACAAATCCAGGAGCAATGCATCATCATCACGGACCACCGCCACCGCATCATCACGGACCCCCGACACATCACCATGGGCCGCCTCCACATCATCACGGACCTCCGCCACATCATCATGGACCTCCACACCATCATCATGAACCTCCACATCATCATGGACCTCCACACCATCATCATGAACCTCCACATCATCATGGACCTCCACATCATCACCATGGACCTCCGGTGCAAGCTGTTCCACCTATACATTATTTTGACCAGCCACAACACGGATGCCCGCCTCCCCACCATCGTTAATTTAGACTAAGACTGAAATTTGAGCAGCTGCTGGAGATGGAAATATCGAGTTCCTGGCAGCTGCTTTTGGATTTTTATATGTGATTATTCTCCCGAGCTAACTTAGTATTCAAAAACCATTTTTGATCGGCTTCAAGTGTTCAAAAACTTCTTTTTTATTAAAAACATTGTGACAATAAATAAAATTTTGTATTCCTGTGTGTTTGAATACTATAAAAAACTAAGAAATTTGTGCATTTTCATTAACTTTTTCCTTTTTTTCAGTTATGAAGTTTCTTAATGTTAGGCAGGTCATAATAAGGAAAAAAGCTTTTAATGATTCACATAAAGAAGAAATAACTATTTTTAATAATGCTTTTATTAAACATTCCATAACTAAACCTTATTTATGACCTCTATTTCCTATAAGTCTTAAAAGGTTATCGAAATGTTATTTTAACTGGCAGGTTTTTCTATACCCTTAACTTATGAAATGCGTAATAGAGGGTAGATTGGTTTGTGTAAAAGTATGTAACTGGCAATATGTGGCATCTCCAGGACTGAAAAGCGATATGAAATCATTAAGCATTGGTCCGGCAGTATACGTATGTGAATGACTGTCCGCCCGACCGTCTCTCCGTCTGTATGGTCAAGGGTTAGTCGAGCTTACTCGACTACAGATTTCTTACTTGTTTCATAAACCTTTTCTACAACTTTTTTCCTTCATCTCAGTGTTGAAGTTTGTTAATTTTGAACTGATAATAATGCAAAAATAATGTATAACGTTTCTCATAAAGAATTTATTAACGGAATAAAGCAATAAATATTTTGGAAATGCTTTTATAAGACAAACCACAAATACACCTCATTTATGACTTCTATTTCCTACAGTTTTAAGGGCAGGTTTTTTTTTTGTATTTATTTATTTTATTGCGTATGACTAAATGAAAATAAACACGCCTAATTGCATTGGAAACTTGTTAGTCACACTCGATTGTAGTTTACCCAAATATTGCTATTGATTAGCAAAATATTATTCTTCCAGATTAGATAAGTCTTATCTAAGCCAATATATACATAAATATATCGAGTATAAATCATATAATGGTTATTTGTTGGCTATCTAGAAAAGGGTTTAGTTAGCTTTGGCAACTCGCACGAATCACACGCGAAATTTATTTTGAATAACAAGAACAATGCCACCGCCACATGGAGGACACGGAGGGGGACATGGACATGGGCATGGTCATGGAGGACCACATCATGGTGGACATCATCATGGAGGACATGGACATGGTGGACATCATCATCATGGTCCTCCACATCATCATCACCATCATGGACCGAGACGTCCATGTATATGCTGTACCATATCATAAGCCTCTTCAGGGAATTTTCTAGCTGTAATGTGTTCATGAATAAAGTAGTTTAACTTCAAGAAGTTAAATAGATGTGTAATTAGTCAAATCAAGTGTCTTCTTTTGTGCCAATTAATGAGCGGCTAATCATTATCATCAATGCCTAAATACTTTAAAACCTCAAAAGCCGCTTACATGGCGGTTAATTTAATGTGTATCTTATATATAAATTTATATGTCTTATACATAATTATTATATACGATGGCTTTTGTGTGCATGTGTGAGTGTGTGTGATTGCTTTGCGTGTCGATTTCATATGTGTGTGTGTTTGCCTATTCACCCACACACACACACACATACATACACGGTGAAGCCTCCGCTTTAATTTATAGCATTCAAGTTGAAGCAGACCAAATAGAGAGAAGGAGAGCGAGACAGGGAGAGCGAGAGCGAGTGAGACAGAGAGAAGAAGGAGAAGACATACAAGTGCCATAAATTCTGGCAAAGGAACACATTATTTATACTGTCAACTGGCTATATTTGAAACGGAATCCAACACTACCTATAAATAAGTGCATTACCAAAGCCAAAAGCGAGGGGGTGGTGGGCGGGGGGGCAGACGGGGGGAGGGAATGACCGAAACAAGTAACGTTCATTTCTGGTATAAGTCTTCATTAGCGGTTAAAAGGCTGACCTACAATGGCTAACTGGCTACAACGACGACGAAGGCGACGACGACGATGACGATGGCAATGGCGATGGTGCTGCCAATGGGTTTTTCATACGCATTGAACTGTCGCCGCAGCGTTAAAGCCGGAAATGCCCAAAACAACAACAACAATAACAACAACAACAGAAGCAGCTGAAAAAGCAACACACACCAAAAAAAAAAATGAAAACCGTATGCGCTGTGAAAAAAGGACGAGCTGAACGGAACAGAAGGAGCCAGAAAGGAAAATGCTTAAAGTTCAAATTAAGCACAACAGCTGGCGAAAAATTGAATTGAAGGCAACAACAACAACAACAACACAAACAGCAACAATGTCGCTGCCGCCCACCTCGCCCCCTTCTGACAGAGACCAACCCAAAGCATTTGACGGCAACGAGGCTGCTAAGGAAAAACCAAATAATACAAAATATATATATATATATATACGTATACGTATACAGAGTGTATGGAAAAGCACACAAAAAAAGGAAGAAGCAAAAAAAAAGAACGAAGCATGCTTCAAGGCGCCGAGGCGGTAAAAAACAAGACCTCAACTCGTTGCCAACAGCTGGCAAAGAGAAAGCGAGACTTAGTCTCTCACTCTCTCAGCTCAGTTGGTTTTCTCTCTCGCAGTGGCGCCACTTGTTGGAGTAGCGTTAAGTTTCAGTACTAAGGCCCAACGCATGCGTCACGAAAAATTCATCTTGAGTGCAAATATAAACAGAGAGCCAAATTTTGAACGTTGAAAGTATTAAAAAAGCAAATTGTCTTTTAGTGTTTTGTAGAATGTTTTGAGGTTTGGGTCGCAAACATTTTCATTGCCACAGCCCACACACAAACACAGATAAGAAAAACGCCTCGCTTATTGTTATGAATACGCAATAATAATTATTTCTGAATTTTTTCGGAAAAACCCAAAAGAAATCTAATCGTTTTTGATGATGTTGGAATTTTGATAATGTTAAGTGACATGTTTTTGTTAAGTACTTAATGCATTAGATAGTTGACTATATATTCAGGCCACGTGTACTCAAATAGTTCTATTCTTAAACTAATTTTTAATCTTTTTAGATACTCATACGCTTAATGATAATGTGACAAGTATGAAGCGGGAAAGATTTGTTTGGGCAAAACTAAAAATGAATACTAAAAATGGATTTTTAATGGCTTTCTGAAATGAGTTTTTGTTACAATTTGTTTTTAGATAGATATATGCTTAATGATAATGTAACAAGTATGAAGTGGGAGAGTTTTTTGGGCATTACTAAATATTTATATTAAATATGGGTTGTTAATGACTTTATAGAATGTTTTTCCATTGGAAAATGTTCCTCAAGATATAGTAAACATTTTTCCCCAAGAAAAAAATGATTTTAAGAATAAGAAACAAAAATCGCAAACTGTTTTGGCATTCCAACTTGTTTTTCAGCTCAACAAAAGTGCTTGGGTATATTTCTATATTTTTTGAATAAAAATGTTCCTTAAAGGCATTTCCTTTGCTCAACCATTAACTTTAATTAACTTTAAAGCACTCTTAAATCTTAATACATTCTAATTTTACTTAATTGTCGTATGGTTTTATGTTACATTTTCTCACTTCTTGTTGCATTTCGCTTAATTTACACCATTGTACATACAAACAAACATACACACATACATATGTATATATATATGTATTTAATTATAGTTGCTAAGGTTCTATTATGTTAAAAAAGTGGCTGAGTGTGTTTGTGGCAATATAATGCCTGGGCCATATCTTAAGCATGTAATTATAAATGTGAGTGTTAAACTTAGCTAGCGTTGAATGCCACGCCCACAAGCTTAAATAACATATAGGCGCAACGGTGAAGGCGGAACGGGGGGTAGGCGTGGCGGCTTAAGTACGGTGCTCTTGCTGCAATGTAGTGCATAAATTATGTTAGGCCAAAGTGCAAGCAAAGTTATTTGCAACATAAACCTTGCCACACATACGGACACACACACATATGTACAGCGTTTGGTTTGTTAGAAAGATTAACGCGTTCATTTTTGTTTTTATGCCAACAGCTCATAAAAACACAGACAGAGAGAGAGAGAGTGAAAGAGAGTGAAAGAGAGAGAGCGAAACTATACTTATACTAAGCCGCGTCTGCCACGAAATGAGTGCTAAAAAACCCAAACGGTGCAACGGAAGCTGCGCCTCTGTCATGTGACAACTTTTTTGCGTGTCTGTGTGTGTGTAGGGGAATGGGAAAGGGGGTGGGGTATGTTGAAGTGGCGCTAGGACTGCTCATGGCGGCCACTTCACTGACAATAATAAGCGCCACACACACAACATCAACGGATGCCCGGAGATGAAGAAGGTGCAAGAACCAACCGTGGCGTCTGTTAATGATAATGATGACAGTCTGTTGCCAGGCTTTGCCACTGCCACTGCTGCTGCCACTTGCACCTTATGCTGTTGCTGCCGCCGTTGCTCTTGTCTCTTGCCTCTTGCCTCGTCCCAACTGTAGCTGTAGGACACTCGGCGCGCTAGTTAAAGTTTTAATTTGGCATATTATAGTGGCTGTAGTGGCGCAGCGTGTGCTCGTTAGATACGGATATATGGATATGAAGAGACCGAGAGATAAATAAAGATAGAGAGAGAGAGAGAGAGGGAGAGAGACCGTGTACCATATGGCATTATGCGCGTATACACAAGCCACAAGTGCATCATAGAAAGCATCATGGAGAGCAGCATTGAGAGAGCTGACACACCACAAAAGTCAAATAAAATGTGAAGAGGCAAACAAAAAGTTAAGAGTTCTGGCATTGAACTTAATCAAAGCGACAGGTAGATGATGATGAGCGGTGCATATAATAACTGAAGTAGACTGAAGATGCGTATGGATAGCAAATAATATGAGTAGAAAATGCAAAAAAAAAGGTAAAGGATAAGAACAGAGAGCTGTAAGAATTAATGGTAATTACAGAAGACTAGATAATGAGTTGAAACAACATGTTTTGTAACTGTTATAAAGTTTTCAGAGTTAAAACTTAGTCAAAGCTAAGACAAGAAGGCAAAACTTAGGAGAAGGTGATTATGGGAGTAATCACACTAAAGCTTTACATATTATAAACTGAACAGAAACAACATTTTTGGGAATGTCAAAGGTTAACAACTTTTCAAGGACATAATTTAAACATAACTGAAAACTATATTAAGCAGGAAAATATTTAAGTTAAGACGATGATGAAAGTGTAAGATAATGCTAAATGATAAAACAGTGTAAGGGTTAAATAATATTTCCGAAACAGAACACTTGAAACCGGTTTCAATAACTAACCGAAAACTGGTTTAAAGATGAGACTTACACAAGAAGCTCTAAGATAATGCTTAGGGTTAAATACGATTTCAGAAACAGATAACATATTATATATTTCATACTTTATTTCCCTAAGATTTAATCTTCTCAAAATCTGTTTTTATTTTCTGCAACTTGTATATTTTAAGCCCAACAATATAGTCTCTGATTTAACTTGAAGGCCAGGACACATAGCAATGATGAAGGCAATCGCCAAATGCAGCTGTCAATTACTTAAAATTCAAAATTGCGAACCCTTAAATACCATTATATTCGAATTTTGCTGAAATCTCTTGTTGATTTGGCTTGGGTTTGTTTTTTTTTCGTATTTGGAACGATTTGAATGTTGCCACACTTTAAGCCATTTAGCAAATTATGTGCGAGTTTCTTTAACCCTTAAGAAAGCAGCGTACACAAAGCTAAGACGAAGGATAACACAGTAGACGGAGAGAAAGGAAAGAATGCAGGAAAGAAGAAGGCGAGAAGGGGCGTGACGAAAGGGGGGTAACATTTTTTGTGCAAAGCATTTTCAATTCAATCAAACGCCCACTAACAGAAATGCAAATATATATACCCAAAAGACACCAACACACATATGTGAATACATACACAGACACACACACGCACATACACACTCACGCACATACACACACATGTACACATGTTGGCATTTAAATAAAAATAAACATGGCAAATGGTTAGAAATACTTTGAAACACTTTTAAGCATCATTACATTAGCAAATTTTTCTCCTTTTCTCCCATTCTCTCGCTCTCTTTTGCTCTGGAGAGAAAAGGCAAATAAATTCAAAACACACACAAAGGAGAAAAGCTGGTGAGTTGAGAAACAGAGATTTCTTCAAGAGGGGCTAAATGTGGGCGTTACTCACTGTTACTTTATACTTTTTCGCAAATTTTATTACATTTACAAAAAAGAGCTTTGAATTTTTGTTGTGTGTTTTGTTTGTGTGTGTCTGTCTCTCTTTTTGTGGGTGTGGCTTTATGGCCACTTCTATATTTTTTGCTGTTGACGGTTTTTTGTTGGTGTGTTGAGTGTGGCATTTTCTAATTTACATTTAACACAAATGTAATTATTGACAAACGGGCAAAATGCTCTGACAACACGTGAACCGCTATGTGCAATACCACTCTGGAACCACTAACTGAACCAACATCAACGTTGGTTTTGGTTTGGTTCCTATGTAATTGTCGTTATAATAAATAACTTCAACTGTCCAACACTTGACACTTGACATCAACTGCAACGGAAGCAAACACACCGAAAAAAAAAAACACCACTGAACGGGAAAACGGGAGACTACGAATTGGATTTGGCATAAGTCTTTTTAGTATATACCCTATAATCTCACTAAATCTCATTGTGTGTAGAGTTGGAGATAGTTGTGGAATTGACTTTAATGAGGTTCTAATAACGTGAAAAGTTATATCTTATTATACAAATTAGAGGTTTGGAGTTGAATAGAGTATAATAGTAGTTAATCATGATCTAGCAATAACACAGATATGTATCTGGGAACTGAAATAGAGAAAGAAATATAATAAGTTTCTGTATGAAAATCGATCTTCTTATCCAACATGATTTAGTAATGATCTAACAATAACAATTTACAACAAATTGGTATATAGTAACTAAATGGGAGATAGATGAAATGATATATGATTAAGATTTTATCTCAAAATCTAACTTCTAACTCAACATGATATAAAAAAGTTCAAGTATGAACACAACAAACTTAATTATACGTATTCATTCATGCATTGAAGAATATGTAAATCAATTATATATTATTATAGGTATTCCCATTAATCGGAGAAGTTATTATTTCCTAGAATCTAACAAGCAATCTAATCTTATAAGTCAGCAAAGCTACGCTCTAAGTTTGATACTTCAATAAAGAAGATTTGATTGAGGTACATTATCTAATTTCCCTGGAATTCTCCCATCAATCAACAATAAAGCTCTTACTTAATCTCATTATACCCCATTACCATTACCATGCCATAGGGTATTGGCAAAACCACCAAACTCAACTCAATTCAACTCGACCGCATGCAAAGTGCCAGAAAAACAGCGCCGCATATTTCAAACGGGACACATGTAAAAATGCTGAAGCGCTGATAAGGACATTAACATTTGCACAACACAACACAAAACACCAGTAGTAAGGGGGGTGTAATGGGGGTAATGGGTGAGGTAAGGGCATTCGAATTCGTATGCGAAACATCAAAAAAACTTTACCGCGTCGCTTTTGACACGCAAATTTATAACGGCAACAGCAACAGCAGAAACTTGTTGTGGCGCCTCAACAACAACAACAAAAAAAAAGTAAAAATTATAAATAAAAGGCAGAAAAATGTTCCTTTGTTGTTGTTGCAATTTAAATGTACTTATTTAGAACCCCCCGGGAATATATTTTTTTGGAAAATTATTTGCCTTTTCACGCAAATTTAGCGACCATTTTTCTCCCATTCGCCCCCACTCTTTGACTCTCCCTCAGACAGGTGGGCAAAACCAATTGGAGTTTACATTGTTAGAAGAGGGGTGAAGGGTGGAGGGGAGCAGCACCCTCTGACATGTGCTGCACAAGTTTTTGGTTTTTTCTTCGTTTCTGACGATTAGAAAATGCTTCGGAACCGAAACGAGAAAAGTAACCAAAAAAAAAAAGGCTCTGACAAATGCTTTGGCTAGCAAATGATGTTGTTGTTGTTGTTGGTGTTTCTCCTGTGGTGATTAATGACGTTGAATGCTGTGAAAGCAGTCAGAAAGAAGGGGGAGGTGGGCCAAAACAAAGGGGGGGCTGGGCAGGAATGGCAGCTTAATTTAAAATGAAAATTGTACTTAATTTCTAGCATAGCTAAACAGATAGAGTGGGATTGGGGAACAGGCCAGAGAAAAAGACATCTGTGTAGAGCTGGGAGACAAAGAAAGAAAGAGAAAGGGAGAGAGCGAGCACTATATAGAGCTTATGGGCAACTCCAAAGCGATTCGGATTGTCTAGCTTGGTTAGCTTCTCTAAATACGTTGACTCTATTTATAACGCTTTACAGATAATTCAAGCGTTAAGTAAAGTGAATAAATATTGTTTCCATAGGCATTAAATGAACATTAAGCTGTCATAAGCGAGGGATATATAAGATAAGTGGATTTGAGACAGGTCAAATCGAACAATTACTTAAATTTATTATTAAAATTTTAATCTCTTAAATCAATCAATATAAAATCATTCCATACAAAAGCTTTAAAAATACCTCACAACTCCCAAATTGTTATCACAAATACTTAAAATAACTTTTTGCCACCTTTTTCCTCACTAAAATTTTAATCTCTTAAATCAATCAATATAAAATCATTCCATACAAAAGCTTAAAAATACCTCACAACTCCCAAATTGTTATGATAAATACTTAAAATAACTTTTTGCCACCTTTTTCCTCATGCAAAATACTCCTCCATATGTCAATTTCTTATACATTTTTAGCATAACTTTCGAAGTTGAAAGTCGAGTTTGTTGTTGTTGGTTAAAACCGCAGCAAGTAAATTGAATTAAGATTACCACGTGAGGATTTCAAAGAATTTACACACACAAAAGTCAAACAAGCTTTAGTTTATTATTATTTTTAGGTTGGCAATTTTCAATCGCAATCTTTTTATTATTATTTTGTTGGTTTCAGTTGGAGTTGGAGTTGGGGTTTGGGGTTTTATTTCTTTGCGGAGCAAAAGCTACTTTATTTTGACAGCAGACAAACAAATGTCAGAATTGAAATTAAAAGGAAAGCAGGCAACAGCCAAACAGACAACAGACAACAGGCAGGGAAGGGGAACGCAAAAACTTACCGAGAATAACATGAAGAGGAAAGCAGAAAGAGAAACAGCAGCAGCAGCAGCAGCAAAGGCAGCTAGGAAGTGGCAGGCGCATTACGCATCAGCGCCAAACACGCCAAGCTTCTGTTACTTCGACTTCTCTCTTCCTCCTTCTCCGTCATCTTTTCATCTTTTGCCCTTTTCTCTCTCTCTCTGTTCTTTTCATCGGGTAACTGTATTCACTTCTAAGTTACACCCACACGCAATGTGTTTTCTTTGCTGACTTTCTTGCATTTCTATCTCTCTCTCTCTCTCTCTGTGTGTTTGTGTGTGTGAGTGTTTGTTTGTTTTTGTACATTTCACACAGCGTGAAATTTTCTAAATGTCATTTTGCTGTCATCTCGTGGATAATAAGATTACAACTACGTTGAAATAATAGGATTCAAATGAAAAAACTTTGCCGTCGTCTGTCTTCTACTTGCTTTCCTACTCTTCGCTTTCCTCTTCTCTCTCTTTCGTTACTTTGCTCATCTCAACTTTCAATACGACTTACACACACCTTTACCCCGACCCCGTCTCCATCTTCATCTCTCTCAGAGTGTTCGGCCAAAGTGCAAAGTTTCATTTGGTCTGCTGATTGAGTAGTGCGATAATGATTAAGCAGCTGTTGGCTGACTCCCGCTAAACCTGTTAAGCCCCAGCCCCAACACCAACAACAAAAAACAAGAAACAACAAAAAACCAAAAACCAAAATAAGCATAAATGGTAAAAGGGAACATGATCTCGAGACCACACTTCAGACGGTCTGCATGCATAATTGATTTGATCGTCCACAAAAAATTGGCAAATAGAAATGAAGAAAACAATGGAAAAAAACAATATTTAGCTTTCATACAGACCGGCCTCAGGCTAAAAGTTGACGAAAGTACTTGCCATTATAGTAAAAAATAATATATATAAAAATAAAATAGTTAAAAAACACAAACAAAAAAACGCGTCAGCTTGAATAGATCATTGCCGCGGGCCATTAAGAAACACAACAACAAAATCGGCTTTAATTACCTAGCAAAATTTTGTGGAGCTATAAAAGCTGATAGTTTTGCTCCAACAAACATCAGAACTTCTCTAGCGTTCTAACAAACAAGTCATAACAAGTCAAAATGAATCCAATTTTCGTGATCGCTTTGAGTGCTGTGTTTGTGGCTCTGGCTATGGCAACTGTAAGTAATCAAATAGATTCCCCTTCGAAGTACATAAAACGAAATCTTTAATCCGTCCTCATGCACAGCCCATTGAACTG
This sequence comes from Scaptomyza parva, assembly GCA_035044645.1. Lineage (NCBI taxonomy): Eukaryota > Metazoa > Arthropoda > Insecta > Diptera > Drosophilidae > Scaptomyza > Scaptomyza parva. The sequence continues at coordinate 2,649,286 of JAWNNT010000090.1, read as the reverse complement.
ACCGAGGAACAAAAGGCTCTGACCAAACAGTATGGTGAAATGTGTTCCAAGGAGATCAACCTGACCGAAGAGGAGGTGGCCAAGGTGAAGGCCAAGGACTTCAAGAACCCAACCGAGAACATCAAGTGCTTTGCCAACTGCTTCTTCGAGAAGGTAGGCACCCTGAAGAACGGTGTCATTCAGGAGGATGTTGTCCTGGCGAAATTGGGTGCCATCATTGGTGAGGAGAAGACTCGTGAGGCTTTGGCCAAGTGCGGTAGCATCAAGGGTGAGAACAACTGTGATACTGCAACCAAGTTGCATGAATGCTTTGAGTCCTTCAAGAAAATCGAAGTTAAGGCTTAAGCCAGCATCTAACAGATGCAGCTGCATGTTGCACATGCTGACAAATTGTAATTAATTTATGCTTGCTGTGAAAAACAATAATAATTTCTGTATTTCAAAATAGACAAAAACAAAATGTGTTTGCTAAAGGGGAAATGGGGTTTGTCATGGAGGATGTATCAAATTGTATCTAAATTGAATTCATTTGGTAACACCTTACTTTGGAATGGGGTATATCATGTATTTGGCATGTTTAAGTTCATAAACTTAATCATCAAAGGTTCGATAAAAAGTTAAGTGAAATGGTGAGCATTAGACGAGCTTATCAATGAGCTTTTCTTAAAATCAAGAACAAGTAAGAATTCTCTATTCGAATAAGCTCGACTAACAGATACCCTTAACCATATACAAACAAATATGTGTACTACCGCACGATTGCTTGATGGTTTCATATCTCCGAAAATTTACACATTTTATCGGTTAAGTGTATAACAAGCAATATCATGAATAGATCATTGCCTCGGAGCCATTCAGAAACACAAAAACAAAAATAAACCGGCTTTCATTACCCGGCAAAGAGTGAGGCTATATAAGGTGAAACCTTGTACTCCAACAAACATCAGAACTTACTGAACATTCTAACAAACAAGACATAACAAGTCAAAATGAATTCAATTTTTGTGATCGTCTTGAGTGCTATGATTGTGGCTGTGGCATCCGTAAGTAATCAAACAACATCCCATTCGAAGCACATACTGAAAGTAAATCCTTAATCTGCGCACGCACAGCATGCTGGTATTCCCGACGAAATAAAGTCTCTGGGCAAAGTATATGCTGAGATGTGTTACGATGAGATCGACCTAACCAAGGCTGAGTTATCCAAGGTTAAGGACTTGGACTTCAAGCATCCAACCGAGCACCTCAAATGCTTTATGAACTGCGTTTTGGAGAAGGCGGGTGCTTCGAAGCACGGCGTTTTTCAGACAGATGTGATCCTAAAGAAATTTGGCCCATTTATTGGTGAGGACAAGACTCGTAGGGCTATGCACAAATGCGGCAGCACCAAGGGAAAGACCGACTGTGATACTGCATACGAGTTTCATAAATGCCTTAAGGACTTCAAGGAAGAGGATCTTATGTCTTAAACGAGCATTCAACAGCATTCAACAGCATCCAACAGCTGCCGTTGCACATGCTGACAAATTGTAATTAATTTATGCTTGCATTGAAAAACAATAATAATTACTGTATTTCATAATAGACAAAACAAAATGTGTTTGCTTAAGAGAGGAGATGGGTGTTGGTCATGGATGATGTACTCTCTCTCTCTGTGTGTTTTGTATCGATAACCCAACTAAATTGAATTCATTCCAATGGTAATCCCTTACTTTGGAATGGGATATATCATGTTGGTATGTAGTGAGATAAAACGGTGGGTTTAGTTGTGCTTTTACCGAACTTGCATCAAAATAAAGTTCTTTGAACCACTAAATTGAAATCATTCCATGTGTAATCCCTTACTTTGGAATGGGATGTATCATACATTTTGCATGTAATGAAACTAAAGTTGATTTCTTATGAATCTGAAGTAAAACAATAAGCTTTTGACTAGCTTTTCAATGAGCATTTCTCAAAATCAAAAAGAACACTTTTAAGTGAGGTTCAACTGGGTATTTTTTTTGTGTTGTTGTTGGCTTTCACTGTGATGCGTCACAGTTTGTCACAGCTTAATTGCAGCTTTAGCTGGCCTCTGGACTGGGCCGAAAGCCAGCAGCTTAAATGGATTATGTATATATATTTGTACATACATATTGTACAAGCACAATATACAATATACATTATACTATATATATATCTATAAAAGTGTTCGGTGTGTGTGTGTGTGTTTTTGTGTGTGTTGTGTCTCATTTGCCATTTTCAATTTGCATAATTAAATGCACAATGTGTATGTATGTGTGTGTGGGTGTGTGTGTGTGTTGTGGACCACACACCTAACGATTATGCAGAAAATGCGTTAATATTGTAAAATAACTTTATTATTTAACGGATTTCACCGCGTGATTGCTGTTGCTTTTATTATTGTTGTTGTTGTTGCTGTTGCCTGCTCGTTCGCTTATTATTTATGCAAAATGCAGTTTGCCTCCCACCTTGCCACACCTCTCCGATTTAAGCCTTAAGTGCCTTTGACATGCACTGCTCAAAGTTATACAAATATTCACATTTGTTGGCAGTTTTAGCAGTGCTTGCACCACAAGTAACCAACTGACTCTTGACCTTGTCCCCGGATGCTTTGTTAAACTTCGCTTGGGCATACTTCATAATAGCTTCGGCATTATCTTTACCATCTGCTGTGACCAAACCCATTTTCTTGTACAGACAATTGAGATAGCATTTGAATGCTTCGGACGGATTTGGCACATCCTTATTGGCAGTGACGAGAGCCGCCTCGGCAGCTGGGATTTTTAACTCATTGATGCAAGACTGCTGCAAAACCTGATAGGCAGCCATATCAGCAGCACCCTGAGACTGCAAAATATAAAAAAAAACTTCAAATCATATCCTTTTCTTTATAAATTTTACCTCTACTTTACCTTAACCAGCTCACAAAACGAGCTCACCGCAAATATTGTTATAAAAATCTGTACTTTCATCTTGTTGATTTATTTTCAAACTGATTTATTTTATATTTCTGTCTGCTTAAATAGATAAAATTTTACATATTTGACTAGTATGTATATTATGTAGTTATTTGATTAAGTTATTAAATCATAATTTAATTTAATTCTAGGTTTAAATTGCGTGGAATTATCAAATAAACATCAAAAAAATGCCTAGCGTTAAATTTGTCTTTCCCGCATTGGTTTTGCATTTAAGTAAACATTTTAATAAGCATTATTTTTTTGGGATTACAATTAATATATAATAATAATAATATAGTATATTTAAGTACTTGAGATGACCTATAAAAAATGCTTATAATTCTGATTTGATTTTAATTGCATTTTTACCGGTTTTTTGGGGGTATGTAACCGTATATTGCTGTTTGTATTGGTTTAGAATAACCGGATCAGAATGTTAAGGTATATGAAATAAGTTCAATATATAATTGCATATTATTTGTTACATTTGTTTGATGATTGTAGAAACAAAGTATACATCTTTATAGATAATAAGTGGATAAAAGATTATCAGATAAACCTTTAGATATCCTATCATATTTTATACTAGAAAAAACTCCATTGCTATGCAACATTCGTGAGCTAAGGAAAATTAAATAAGCTCAAGATGGGACTTTATAGTATAAGATTTGATATCTTTAACTTTTCACTATTGAAACAAAGTATACTTCTTGATAGATAAGAAATGGATAAAAGTGTTTTAAATAAACCTCTGAACTTTCTATCTTACTTTTAACCAAGTCAACCCCAAAACTATGCAATATTTCCATATTCTTTTAAATGCTCCGCCCAAAGGCTTGCTACACTTTTTTATTCACCAATATTTAATACACAAACGGTATGTAGGTAAGATATATATATATATTCAATATTTAATTATGACTTTGCTGTGATTTGCTCGCCATAATTTTGAATAGCATTGATTAACTCATTGGCCTTTTCAGCTGTCTCACTGAAACCATTCTCATTGACATTCTCCATTTCATTCTCCTTGTCATTGATAATGTCATTGTCTTCACTGACGCTACGCTCGAGAGCCAAACGAAGTCGCTGTTCGGCCTCCAAATTCTTGAGATGATTATAGCACAAGTGTAGCTTAAAGGCCGCCTCACAACGATTCTTGCTACTCATATCCTGACATTCTTTCAGCTCGGGCTTCAGACGTTTCATTAGGTTCTGTAACTGCAAACGGAATGCATCCTCCAGTATTATGTCAAAGTGCACCAAACCCAAATTCTCGTACAAACAACGCACAAAGCATTGCAGCGGTTCGTTGGTATCCAAATCCAATATTGGTGCCGTACTGCCATAAACATATTCACCCACATTATTGTCATTATTCAGTTCAACATCACCTTCGCCAGGGGTCGGAGCCAATTCGTTCTCACTGTTGGTGTTCTCATTGAACAGACGATTGAGTCGAAAGAATTTCAACTGGGACATCGATAGCTCTGTCTCCCTCATGCATGACAACAAAATGTCCTGACTGAGTTTTGACCCAGGCGTAGTTGTTACATTTTTCTCATCGACTTCGCTACGTGTTAGGGACATGTTCAGCGATACAGTAAGCGAACGTGTCTTGAGTGAGAGGGATATAGAAACATTAGTATAGAAGTTTCCTCTTTTCCGCTTACTTTTCCCATTACCCAAGCAGGTGGCGGTAGATTACTCAAACCCAGGCATAGCGCCAACAATAGATTGATTCGAGTATCCATTTAATTTTCACTCCAGCTTAACTCCAGTTTTACTCTCTGTAACTTTTGAACTTTAGATCCAAAGACCATTGCATTGCATTTTATAGTACCTTGATTTTTGGATATTTATCTGGTTCAAATGGGTTTTAAATTATACTTAATTGCTGGTTTAATTGTACATGCCTGAATAGGCCAGACCTCTAAATATCAATAATTAGCACAAAAAAATGCAAAAAACATTTTCCCAGTAATGTTTTTTAAATGGTTGGAATGAGAACATATTTATATTTGGTTTAATGTAGATAAATATTATTTTAATGCTTCACTGAATTAACTAAAAAGCATTACTCTGTTTTTTTTGTCAATTACTTAAAACCTTCAATACTTTTTCCTAAGCTAATCCCAAAAAATCTTATCAACATTTGAAGATGTTTGTTAACTGAATTGAAGTTTTTGGTTAGCCAACTCCACTAGCCTTAAAAGCAATCCCTAATTGATGAACTCAGTAACAGACGTGTGCTGATTATCTAGAACGGGACAACGGGAGACAGAAAACAGGAAACAGGACACAGGAACCTGAACTGAAGTCCGCCAAACGCCAATCTTCTTTTGCCTTACATGTGTATGTCTTTAAGATCAAAGTAAAGACAGCTGAACTGTCAATCCCACAATACATATAGTATATATAGCAACCCAACAACCAACATCCAACCCCCAAGCGCAGTTTTTATAAAATTAAATTACATTAATGTGAGAACCGCAGGCGACCAACAAACCCCCCCAACTCCAACGCCCAACCTTAGACTCATTGAGCCAACTAACAAGGCAGCAACAAGACAAGCGAAATAAGAAAAGTAGCGACCAGCTACTTCCTCATCCTCATGTCTTCCCCCATGACTTCACTGTCTGTTTCTCTGTCAAGACAAAAGGCTAGCATAGAAAGCATCAATGTGCGTTTGTCCCTTTGGCAGGACGCAGTTTGTGTATGTTGGTTTTCTCTTTGACAAGCCGCCACACACACAACACACACACAAACCACGAGCTGTCTACTTAAATGCATTAGCCGCTTGGCGCCGCGCTAAAAGACGATATAGGAAGAGGAGTTGAAGGGGAAGGGGATGGGGCTGTGCGGAAGGTGGTTGGTATCTGCTTGAGTTTGCTTTTTAATAGACATTAGTAAACGCATCACTGATTATGCCAAGGCGCTTTTGTGTGCAGACAACTGCAACTGAAACGGATGCTAAATGGAAGTGACATGACAGTCAGTCAGTTACACTCCTTCATGTGTCCACTTCCACTTCTCCATCCCGGCCAGGAAGTGACAAAATGAATTATATACGCCAAAACCAACCAACCAACCAACCAGCTAGGCAGACGGACAAAGCAACAGTCATTCAGTCAGCTGACGCCAAAACTAATAGCTAATAGCCGGGGCACAGCTCCAAATTCCCCAAGCGATTTGTCCTTTACGTGCAAAAGCAACCCTATAAAGGTACACTCGGGAAAATGAAAAAAAAAATAGAATAGAAGCTTACAGCATAAGCATTGAGATCAAGTAAAAAAGCTCTTGTCGAGTAAGCTCGACTAGATGATACCCTTAACTCTTGAGCTAACTTATTAGGTCATACCTGCACTACCGGATTAATGCTTGATGGTGTCATACCTCCAGTGATTCTCACATTTCAAAAATTTGAAAGAAACTTAATCTGCCTACGGATTAGGAAATCTTTAGCTCTCATAGTTCCTGAGATGGACTGACATGATTATATCGACTCTACTGTTGATGCTGATCAAGAAGGTATATACTTTATGGGGTCGGTGAAGATTCCTTCTGCCTTCTTTTACCCATTTCATGGGTTAAGGGTATGAAAAAAGAAAACAGATTACTTTTTTTTTGTTCAGTGTAGGTCAACCCTGTGCACACCTCATTGACCCAATGGCAATTGCAATTGTGACACGTGCTCAATGAATGTTTAATGATTTGTTAATTGGATTTTGGCTTTTGAGCAAGCACAACAACATCAACTCCAACTCCAACAGTAACAATAACTTGTGTCTATTCATTTGTAACAAACATTACGCATACGCCTATTGTAAATTAAAAAAAAATAGAAGAAAAGAAAAGCTAACGAATGAACGCTTTTCAATATTTATGCATTGCATAAACGTACGTAAATACCTTTGGGAGACACAAGGATCACAAGGACTTAACGCCACGCTGATGATGACGGTCTGACAGCCGCCACGTAATGATGGCCAACTGTTATGCAAATTCTTAGCCAAATGGCCTTTAAGTTGCCGCCTCTATATATTTATTCTCTATTTATAACAACACAAAGTTTTTTGCCCTTTTAAAAGTTTTCTCTTTCCTCCTCAAGGCACTATTCATTTAGAAAAGCATAAGTAGGGGGAATCTAAGAAAAAGTTTTTAGGACAAGCATATTGGAATATTCATAATTAAGTTGGGAACGGAGAGAATGTCATTTCGATTAGCATTCGATTATAGAGTAAACATCTGGAATATGTAATAGTTTCCATTAGGAACATAAATGAAAAAAGTTTTTTTTCTATAAAATGTTAATACAAATGTAGGAATAATAATCTTCTTTTGGTTTGAATAATTATTGACATTTTTTATTGAATCGATTGGCTTTATTTTTATTTAATAACAGTTTTTTTCTATATAATATTTTAGCCAGAAAAAATGCTATAACCAATCCATTGTATATATATTGAATATTTTCGCTTGAATAAATGATTTAAAAATGTTTTTTTCACATAATATGAAACTTGGCAAAAAAGTTAAACAAAATTCTAAATTTTTTATATTCATCCAACAAAAACTAACAAAAATTGCAAGTTTAATGCATTTAACATCTAAGAAAGCTCTGACATTTATTCCAAATTATAATACTTGATTTTAACATTTAACTTTGACAACATAACATTAATAATTGACAATTCACAGGTGCTTTTTTAGGTTAAGTTCTCACAAAATACCATTTTATGGGTTTTTAGAGTTCAGCGTGATTCTTAAAGTAGCACTCATATAGCTTGAAAGCAGTATCACACTTATCCGCACCCTTGATAGAATCACACTTGGCCTGCACAGCCTTGACGTTATCAGCGCCAGCTAGAGGGCCAAGTTTCTCGAGAACAACATCAGGTTTGATCTGGCCATCGGCCAAGAAGCCGCCCTTCTCCAGGAAACAGTTGGCAAAACACTTGACCTTGCCATCAACACCATCGAATTTGCCCTCACGCAAATGCATTGCCATTTCCTTGGTGATGCCCTCCTGTTCAATGCAGGCAGCAGCATTGGCTTTAACCTTCTCCTTTTGCTCATCAGTCAGTTGCAGTTTCTAGGAATATGAATATTGTGATAGGTTAATGGTATCCTAGTAATATTCGATTATAACTCACATCGGCTGCGACTAGAGCCACGCAGGCAACGAGCACAATTAGATATTTCATGATGTGTTTTGGTGTTAGAATTGTTTTTCGCACTGTCCGTTTGATACTGAAAGCGAATGGTTTTTATATCAATTTGCGTTGTTGAAACTTTGTTGAACTTTTGTACTTTTATTTTTCTCTCTTTCCATTTTATAGCTGACTGATCACGTTCATGAAGCGTAGTTTATTTTACTCGCGCTTAACATTTTTCTCCGTTTTTCGAGTTGTATTGTATGCGTCATCTTTAAAGTTTTTATTGCATATAGTTTTGTGTATTGTAATCTGACGGCTTTTAGCAATTATCGCATCCCAAGTTGAATGAGCGTCTCTTTGTTGTTAATTGTTAATTGCTTATTGTTATTTGTAAAATAAATATTAATGTTAATTTTTGAGAGTAGTTTTTTTTAATGCCTTTTTGAGTGTAGCGATGTAGCAATTTCGGATTTTTTTGAGCATTATTTATTTACTCATAATTTCAAGGGCTAATTTACCCAATGAAGCTGCCTAATGAGACATAATTGTGCGCAATGAATAAATTTATGACAAAAATAAACAAAATGATTATTTTTTGGGCTGGAATTATTCACTAAGCACTAAACAGCATGAATTATAAATGTTGAATTGCCTTTTTCAATCAAATTACGTTTAAAATAAATACTTTGCAATTAGAAAAATGTGTTTTCAAACTAGTGGCTTCCGGTTCCGGAGTGGTTTGCAGCTCAATTTTTAACCATGTTTTCACTTTTTAATGTCTTGAACGAATAATAAGTATAACAGTTTTGTTTATATACACATGTAATCGTTTAGAGTTTAAGGAACTACAAATAAAATATAGAAAATTTGTAAAATGTTCATAGGAATCGATAAACACCAAAAATATATTGAAGATGGCTTCATAATGCATTGACCCTACGCGGAAGGTCAGAGAGTTCAGGGTATCCGCTAGTCAAGCTTTCTTTACTAGAACCAAACTGAACCAATTCAATCAATCTTGCAGTTAAAGCAATATGACATTGATAGGATGATATTATTGGCTACAAATCAATATATAGCCAATTATCCAATCAGCATATCAATCGCAGTATATTTCCATAATTAACTGACTTTGAATGACGGCCAGATTAAGTAAACAATCTACAGAGATAAACAGACCGGTTTCGCTATTAATATAATAGTAATAAGAAGACCTGCCGGCAACAATGTTAGCTCTGATTCAACTTGAATTTTAAAGCTATTTTTAAGCTGTCTGGAAGATATTAAACTGAGAATAGAAGTGCAAAGTCCAAATAAACAGACTTGATAGACACACTTTTTGGCAATTAGCACAAAAAAAACCCCAATTTAATGTGACTTAAGTGTATGATAAATGTTTATCAGGTTTTGTTTTCTGTGTGTATGTGTGTTTGTGAGAGTTTTTGGCCTGTGTCGTGTTTCATGCAACAAATAAGGTTATATCGCATATATTACAAATATTTACTGCTGACAGCATCGATAATTCATGACCTACTCAAACTACCTACGAAATATTATATAGAATTGGCCTTTACATATAGCAGTGTTAAGCACAAAAACTTACCCAGACAAACTCATAAATAGTTACGCACGCCAAGAGAGAGTCAGGCAAAACTAGAACTGAAAATGAATGAGAGAGAAAACAAACTGTCAGAAAGTTGTTGTTAAAAGGACTGTGGGGCGGGGGAGGAAGGAGAAAACGCTTATTGGGTGCCATCGTCGCCTGCCCGAGGACATAACAAATATAAAATATTTAAATAGTAATAAATTCATAATGTCAACGTGTTGTTGCTGTTGCCGTAACTGCCATAGATTTATAGACAATAATAACGACAAACACGAAACGCGCACAGAAAAAAAAACCAGAAAACCTGTGACTTAAGTAGATAAAAACAAAAAAGAGTATATCAGAATGTTGAGTATACGATTTGGTGATACTTTTTATGTCATATTCTTATTACAATTGAATGGATTTTAATAAAACTTTATTATAATATAGTTTTTACTTCAAAGTGACAGATAGACCATTATGTAAGGTATTGCTGCAGGTAAAGAAGCAATTCACATATGAAGCATGGGAAAAAAATGTCAAATCTTGTAAGCTATTAAAAGGATTTAAATGAAACTTTATATTAATAAAGTTTATACATCGAAATGAGGCTTATGAATTAGTTTTTTTAAGATGTTTCTGCAGGTGATGAAGTAATTCTTATATGAAGCGCGAGGAATAATTCTCATATACTCCCCCTTTCTCACACTTGCCCCAAAAGCAGTGTATACAGCAAAACCAAAACAAAAGTTAACTTCTGTACAAATAACGTACATATATGTTAATGGAAAGGGCAGTCGTTTTATAACTTCATATAAGAAAATAATAAAATTCCTTTATAGTTGACATGATAGACCATAAGTTTATGAGTCGGGGGACGGTTGGTTAACAATGGCATGTATCTTTTTATATATATATACACAATACATATAGTATACATATATATTAAATACTATATGGCATGCTATAAAAATATAAACAGCACATAAAACGACTATGAAAACAATGGCACACGTTATACCGTTACATACTGCAGCTCCCACTGAAGAGAGAGTCCTGCGAGCTAATGAAATGTCATTGGACCCAGGACGGGACGGGGCGAGGCGAGGCGAGGCGGGCGCGGTTCGACGACGGGTTATCAAACTAAAACTGAAATGCAAATGTCACGCGAAAAACTATTTGACGACAACATTACGTTGACATTATAATAATGCGATATGACCAAAAGAATACACAAGAGAACCCAAACCCAACTCCAATCCCAAGAATAAACCCGAACCTCAACCAACCTCACTAGAACCTGACTAGAAGTTAAAGCATATTTAGTCATATGCAAATTTGTTGTCGTTTATGGCAAGTCATGCAAGCAAAATATTTATTAACTCCATAAACTAAAGAAGAAAACAATTATAAAAAACTAAAGAAACATCAACTTAATTATGAACAGTTAATTAAAAGTTGTTGCACTTTAAGCATCTAATAAATTTCAAGTTATGCAAGACACTTGAGCTTTATGATTACGTTTTGTCATAGATGTTGTAATCATTACTGAGAATCGATTAAGTATTAAAGGGGATTAAAGTTATTAGTTATATCTCAAGGTAATTGTTTTTTTCGAGTGATACTAATAATAACACTTTACTTTTTCTATAGAAAGCCTTTAAACAAATAGATTACAAGGCAAAGATTTTTTCTTTCAAACCTTAACTTTGACTGGCTTTAATTAGAAAATAAAGTTTTCGCAATAATTATAAAATGGCAAATGAAAATCTTTAATCGAGCAAAATGGCCAATATATCATTTATTACTGTCACGTTTATGTTATATAGAAGGGGAAGGAAAGTTGATCTCTCGGTGCCGGGACACAAAAAAGAGCCTACAGAAATTCAATTAGGCTTATCCCGTTCAACAACACAGCGGCAACAAAAAAAAAAAAGAAGAGAAACCAACCAACAGCAGGTACAAACAGCTGCAACACCTGCGCAATTAATTAGTGTTTGCCGCATTAATTTCGCAACCAACAAAACCAACAACAACAACAACAACAAAACCAAAGCCAAAAAATAGCTCAGTAGGCTCTCTACATAAAATCCACAAGCTACAAATTTTTTGAATGGGTAGGGTCAAATGCGTAGCTCAACCGACCCACTGGCTAATAAATTCAAAATCCCAGCAAAAGCCTCAACCCTTTCCCCCGCCCGCTGGCAGTAGTGCAAAAGGCTTATCTCGGCCAGAGCTTCAGTTTTTAGGGCACGCAATTAGAGCGAGAAAATATGTACCAAAGTCAGCAATGGACCGGAAAACCCACTAAAAAACAGAGAGAACACACAAAACACTAAAGCAGCCAAATCAAATAAAGCAAATTCAGTTAATTTAAATTATAATTAGGAACCCCAAGTGCTCAGGAAAACACACACAATAAAACCTTTTGCATAGAGATACAAAAGATAAGAATTTACTTTGAGGTGTGCGATTTGAAACTTAAACAAAGCTTAAGCTTAGTTTGAGCATATTTTATGATTAAAAAACATTAATTATATCAAAGTTTGAGTAGAAAAAAATATAGAAATATGTAAGAGGGTTCTAGGCTCAATTTGCTAATACTCTTAACCCTTGACCATACACATAAGGTCTTGTCCGCATTATTGCATCAATGCTTAATGAATAAACTTCAATCTGTAATATCTAAATTTTTTTTCAACCAATTTAAACATTAAGCTGATGGTAATTTTTAAGTTCCTAACTCGTGCTACAAACTCATGTTAAAATTGTTATCGATTCCATGTAATCCGGAAAAGTAATCGATAATTTGAAACAAACTAGTGTATAGCTTTGAGGATATGTACCAAATCTGAAATCTCTTTACCAAATTGATGTTTTATTGGTAACGATTACATGTGTATTTCGTAAACCGGAAAATTAATCGATAGTTTGAGCAAACTTTCTTTCCCCTTGGGCTTAGGGATATGTACCAAATCTGAAGTCTCTAAGATCAACAAGACAGACGGACAGACTATACCGACTCTACTTTTTGGTTTTGAATATGCTTCTCCCTGTTCTTTTCATACTTTTCTAACGAATATTTTAAGTATTTTTGCAAGGTTATTAACAAAGTACTTAAACACATTTTGCAAGAACATTTTGCATAAACATTTTAATACATTTATTTTATTTTCCATTTTCCATTTGTTTTATTTTATTTAGGCATAAACGCCATTCCTTTGGGGGAGCCTACTACTGATAAAAATCGTCCTGGCGGTCATAAAATGTAACCGATAAGCTCCGACGAAAGCTAGAAAGAGAAAGCGAGAGAGTGAGTAACAGAGATATATATCCATAATTTCCACTTGTATAATTTGTTTACGATTATAACCGCATGCAAAATAAAACGCATTTAAGTAATTAAGTCATAAAAAACAATGCGTGCGGTGCTCGTAAAAAAATATGCAATAAAATACCTAAAAGAACAAAACAATTAGGCAATTAAATGTTTTCGCTCTCGCTCATATTACCAAAAATTTTCGGTTTTGGTAACAAAACGCGTCATAAAAGGCCTCAGGGCCACTAAAAAAAAGGGTCACAAAATAAAATAAAAATATTATGCGCATAAAAATGGCACGAAGAAAACAATGAAAGAAAAATTTCCTGTTGATTTGCTTTTTAGTCGATTTGCGGAGTGTTTTTTTGTGTAATATTTATTGAATACCAAATTCCGACAAGACGCAAAAAAAAAACCAAAAAATTGGGGGAAAAGAAAATTTTGCTAAAAGGGACAAAGTCAAAAGCAATGTGCTTACATATTTTTGCCCAAACGAAAAAATTCCGAACGCGACAAAATGAATTCTTTTGTGACAAGTTCGGTTCAGTTTCAGTAGGAGTCAAGAAGGAGCAAAAAGAATTTTGTACGCCCCAGTTACAGCCACTTCATACTGGAACTTCAGTTAAGAGATGTGTGTGAGAGTCTGTTGGTTGCTTTTTTTTCTCCACTTTCTTTTTTTATGCTCAAACAACGAACGAACGCATCAAAGACAGTAGTCAGGTGAAGGAATGCAGTAACCATTTTATAAGAAATTGAAAAATCTAAACGGTTAGGGTTTGGTAGGAGGGGAGTGAAAAATCAACAGGAAATACGCTGGTTTAGTTCACATTATTGTCAGGCAGGAAGGGAGGGAGGGAGAGAGGGAGAGACTCTTGAGTTGATATTTTTCTCATTGCGCATGGTGCATGGAATTTTTTAATAAACGTTAAACTTTATAACATTCTCCCATACGAGGAGCTGTGTATTGACATGTTACACCCAACGCCCGACACCCGACTTTATATGTTTTCGGGTCATGGTTTAGGAAAAGAGAGAGAGAGAGAGGGAGGGAGATCAGACATCGCAAAAAAGGTAAGCCAATGGCATAAAGAGCCCCTCACATAAAACCAACTAATTAGGCAAAGCATCTAATTAGACAAACACACACACAGAGAAAAAGAGAGTGAGAGATACTAAGGATGAGAAACAGGACAAGGATATGCGTCTTTTGCGACGGCTCGTAAAAGTCAAAGGCAAAGAGCGTCGCTAAAAATTCTTATCGCAAACGTCCAAATATTAAGCCCAAAACACAGAATGAACACGAATGAAACCAGACGAGAAAAAACCCTCAACAAATTTATTGTAGCAAAGGTTAAAGATGCGCCATGTTAAATGTGGAAATTGTTTAATCCAGAGCTTAGCAATTACAAGGCACAGCGCACCGTGGTCAGCTGCATGAAATTGGTAGCTGCTAGCTTGACAACGTTTACCCTAAAATACAGAAAAAAAACGGCAATAATGTGAATGATAAAGGCGACTTCTTAATGCTCTTCTTGCGAAGTTTGTGTTCCTTAAACATTTTAGTTTGACAGAAATTTAACAAAAGTAATTGGGATAGAATTTTTTGTCAAAAAACTTATAATATATATTCTGATATGATTTTTAGAGTGAATATTAGGTAATTGAAGCATAATTCTTGATGAAATAATCATCTATTAAGAAGAAATATTTCAAAATTGTATAGAAATCTTATAGATAAACAAATTATAGGGATGTTTTGATTAATCCTTCTTCCTAATACATAACCACTCTATAAACATTTATTGATAAATACATTTTCTAAACCTTATTCTCTTGATAAAAACTCTGCCAACATAATATCAAAAAGTGTTTCATTCTCCATTGATAAAGCATAAAACTCTTCATCAAAGAGTATACAACTTTATTTATATAAACAAAAAAAAGAGCAAAAAATAAAAGTGTATATAACCAGGAAAGTGGAAAGAAAAGCTATTTACATTTTATTTGCTTTGTAATTTGATGCTCGATTGCGTTTTTAGTGTGTAATGAGCTGGGCAGCAAATGCGTTTTATTTTTATATACTTTTTTTTTTGTGTCGCAAATACGTTGACAAAGTCAAAAGGCAACAATGTTGAGGAACCAGGTGTACTGCGACTTACAAAAAGGAGTACCCCAAGCAAAAGAGGAGACGTGAAAAAAGAGAGACAGTTTCTATATTAGTTGCTACATAGTTTACTTAAACCAATTTGATAAGGTTTGTTAATTTTTAAGGTGTTTAGGGAAAAATTGAGATTTTTTGTTATTGGCCTTATTGCAATAGCTATTATTTTCTTAAAGTTTATTAAACTTTAAGTAGGCTATAAATATTTTATAAAAATATCTTCGCTTTTCACACTTCTTTTGTCTTCTCCTCGCTTATTGTTTTATTCATTGTTTTCTGTGTCTAAGATGGTTCTCATAATAATTTCAATTGCATGAAACGCACGAGTGCATTAGCAACACCCTGAGAATACTTACATATATATTTAGGCACCTCAATTTGTATAGATGAAAACATAAATTGCATAAAATATTCCATTTACGTGCTTACAACCCAAAAGAAACCCAACGACGACTGATAGAAAAAATAAACCGAAAATGTATATTTATTATATCTAATGCAATCAAAAATGTTTGTAACTACTGCAATGCCTGCGGGTTGGACTTTGATAGAGAGAGGGAGGTATTAGAAAAGGGGATGGCGAATTTAGGTTTTATGCTGTTTTGAACTGGACGTGAAACAATTCTGCATTTGAGTTATGCTTGGAATTTAATATAAGCAATGCGGATTGCGAATTATTCTCGACATTTATCGAGAGAAAGAGACCGTCGCAGTTGAATGCCAATGCACAGAAAGAGTTAACCACAACTATCAAAGTGAGTTTGAATGTGTTTTGTGCTATTTTTTTTTCTTATTTTCATTTAAATCCATTTAATCATTTCTAGCAAGAGCTTTTACCGTGTGAACTGTAAGTTTTTTAATTTTATAATTAACGATAATGACAACAGCTGGCAAAAACAAAAAAAAATCACAAAGTGAACAAAGAGATAAACTACTTTATTTAATTATAGACTAGTGTATATACATATATATAAAGAGTGTTATAATTAAGTTGAGTGATTCATGAGTGTGAATAAAGTAGACAATTATGAGGTAGTAGAAAGAGAGTTGTTTAACTTTGTGAGTTTCTTTCTAGTTTCTTGCAATCAAAATATGATATATTTTACTATGAATCATTATCTCTCTTTAACAAACCCTTAAAACTGTTTAATCAACTTGAGTTAAGATTATTCTGCTCAAATAATATAAATGTAAATGTATCTTTCAATGTTTTTTACTTTTTCAGTTAAAATCTGATTAATGGATTTTAATGAAATTTTGCAATAATATAGATTAAACATAATAATAACAAATAGAATATAATTTTTGGACATAAATCGCGGCAAATACCTAGTCTAACATATAATCCATATCCTTATATTATTAGATCTCCTTTAGGTATTGTTGTGTTAAGAAATATTATGGTGAATCCATACATTTTGAAGTTTCATTTCGGATAATATAATCGACAAGCCGGTCGTTCGAGCCGAATAAAATATAAATCTGTTCTAACTAACAGGTAATCTACAGCCACATTAAAGACGATTAACAACAGGTATTTGATTCGTCGACCACATTTTGAAATGAACATTTCTTTATTCGTTTTTTGTGAATTGCATCAAATGAGTTTATTGTTTGTTTAATAAAAGACACAAAACACACACACACTCACAGACAGACACAGACAATGTTTTGAGTTTTGTTGTGTTAAGTTTTTGTCACGTGTATTTTAATTTGATGGAAGCTGCAAAAATATGCAAATATCAGTCATTAAATTAATTAAAACAAGCTTCACCTACGAAATGACTGAGCACAAAAGTTGCCAAACACACACTCACCCACACACATACACACACAAATACAATGACTGAAAAGTTTTGTGCCATTTTGTGTGTGTATGTCGATTGTTAAAGTGTTGTTGAAGCTTTTCTCTCTAACGCTCTTATTGTTGTTTTTGTTGTTGTTTGGGTAATTGTCGAGCATTTTCAATTAGATTTAAGTGTATTTAATTTGATTTTCTAATAATGACATAGAACATTAAAGTGCTTAAACTAAAATAAATTTGATTATTTGAAGCGCAGGCTTAAAAACTTGAATGCGCAAAAATATTTAAATGTAAATGAAATTTTATTATTATTATGCCCTTAAACCATGAATTGGGTGAGAAAAGGGTATAATGGTTTTGTGGAAAAGTATGTAACAGGCAGAAGGAAACTTCTCCGACCCCATAAAGTATATAAATTCTTGATCAGCATCAACAGACGAATCGATATAGTAAGGGCCGTCTGTCCGTCCATCTGTATAGTCAAGGCTTAATGGTATCTTATAGTCGAGCTTACTGTACTAAAGCCTTCATACTTGTTAATATTTCGTTTTTTGTAGTACCTTTTCAATGGAAATTAGTTTTTAGACTAATTAATTTATATACATATATATATATCATATCATTTAGTTTTTAGTCATAAAAGCATATATTTTTACCACAACTTCATTTTATTATGTTGTGGGAGGGGGGTAATGGGAAAAGCAACCCCTAAACGATTGCTTTGCTACGTCATTTTGCGGCGCTTTTATTTTGTCCAAACTATCCACGCATTTCCACCCAACTGACCCCAAAAAAAAGTCAAGGGAGCCAAAGTTCAACAACCTCATCAACAAAACCCCAAAGGAAACAGTTCTCTCTGATGAAGCTGTTTTCAAGGGAGCTTATCGAAGAAACAAACACACACATGCACACACACGCAAAGACTATATATAAACACATACACATATGTATATGGAAGTAGTAGCAATAATCATAGGCATAAGATTTACTAATAACAATGATATAAGACATTTGCGCAAATGAGTATATAATAAAGCTAATGGAAAATTATGGAAGCCAAAACTGGTTGGAGAGACTGTGTAGCAAGAGAGAAAGAGGGGCAGTAGCTGGTGAATTGTGGGCGGGCGGATTGAGTAGGGGGTGTGGCAAGATGATTTTAGTGAAAACTAAAACATTTATTTGAACATTATTAAGAGCTGAATAATTTATGTATAGCTTTTTGAAATTGAATGAAGTTTCATTTAGGTGTGAAAGAGGGTGAAGGAGAGAAGACAACAATCAGCAATAAGGTCATTTAAATAGATAATAATCATTAAAAAACAAATTTACTTATTTCAAACTCTCAAATTCTCATTAATAATTCAATATTAAATCATCTAATTGATTAAATCTATATACCTTTTCGACAAATTTATGGGGCTATCATTTGAAATGAAAATGGCCAACTCTTAATGTTTATTACCTGAACATATTGCAGCGAAACCTCTTAGGATGTTAAACTGGACACGGCACAGAACGCACAAATTTTGGGAGTTATGTGCACCTTAATGGTCTATTAAGGTGTTTTTTCAATGGGGGCGATTTAAATGCAATTAAATTAAAATGTTCAATTTTCGAATGCCCTGTAACTATAAAAAGTGATAAGTAAAGAGTTGATAGAAGCTAAAGAAAATATGAGAAAAAATATTAGAATGCATTTTTTTAATATTCTTATGAGTTTTTAAGACACTTAAAACAATAAACTCGGTATTTGAACATTGAGTATACGTACTTTTTACATACAACATAAGGAAAAATATTTTGGGATAATTTTTTAGCATTTTTGCTTTTTTCTAAAACCACTTTTTAGCATTTTTCAACACTTTTACAACGTTTTTCACAGCAATATCAATGTTAAATATAATTATTATTGGGTTAAACTTGCAACATAATCAAAAAATATTTATATTAAACATGTTTTAGTATTATTAACAACACTTAAACCAGGACAAACACTCTACAGAGTATCTCTGCCGTTGAGCAAGTCCAACTAAGTGATTCGCTCCCATTTTCGAACACACTTTATGGCCCCTGCAATGGCCCAAAAGGGCTTCAATTAAAATAAATGAAATTGTTCGCTGCCCAAATACAAAAATAAAAACCAACAACAACAACAAGTTTCTGTCGTTTTTGGGTGTTGGAAATGGTCGTAAAAGTGTTAAACACCATTAAAATGAACTGAGCCCGGGCCATCGATAAACAACAACAACAACACCAACACCCAACACCATTTATTTATTAACAATAATAACTTTTCAAGCATTTAATTTTAAGCTTAAATCCTAACTAAAATCCCACCGCCCACACGTTTTAGCGGTTTTTCTAGCCGACACCCACACAGGGAAAGGGAGAGAGCGATGGCGAAATGTCAACTCTTTTTTCGGGTAAAAACCGTAAATTGTCAAATGCACAGAATTTTATGCGCCATACATTTATGTTGATGCGGTTGGCAAAAAAGTTTTTTAATTACATTTGGCGCAATATTCCGCTGTTTCTCTCTCTTTCTCTCTCTCTGTTCTTGCCTCATTCATTTTGACACGCCATAGAAAATGTATAGTATAAAACTCATTAAATTTTTCGAAAAATGAACAACACAAAAACTAATTTCTTATCAGCATGCAAAATACATTTATATACATATATATTTTGATATTTTGTCACATTATAAACTGAGCTTTTGTATAAATATATTACGCATCATGCATGATTATCTCTATTTAGTTTATGCATAGAACCGTATACATTTTACCCTAGACTCAAACCACTTGTCAGGCACTCTTGTCAATCATCCATCCATCATCAGTGTGATAGAGTGGGAGAGAAGTAAACTCTTTTACGCTACTTTTTGGGCTACTTATCCAAAACCACATTGAATGCATAGGCAGACAAAAACTAATTGCTGTAAAGGCCGCTCCTTAAGCAGTGTAGATTATGTAAAGCCTAGCTGAATGACAGCCAGCCCTCCCCACTCTCTCTCTCTTATGTACATATGTACATTTCTCCTATCTGTAACCCTGAATCATAAAAATGTTTAGACAACACACACACAAAACACAACAGAAGAAGAAGACGACGACGCAAGAGCTGAGCTCATCATTCATTTGAGCAAAGTAAACATGGCCAAATGGAGAATGCGGCTGCTTAATGTTATCAGCCGTATGCGATCTAATGTGACCCAAATACTCTATCTATATAGTATGAGGTAGGTTAGGGGGCGGGGCGAGTCGACGGGTCATAAGTTGAGCTGCTGACCAAACAAAATTTAAAGCAATCTCATTGAAGCTTGCTTAGCAAGTAGGCCATAACGATGATGATTAGAGCCAAGAAAGCAAGAAACCTTTATTTTAAACTCTAACCGACTAAGAGATACACTATATAACGCCTACTAACCCTTTCCAATTAACATATGCACAAATTATCAATAAAAAAGTTCAATTAGTTGATAAAAAAAATCTCAAAAAAAATACCAAATTACACTAAATAGCAAATTAGTAAATTAAGTCAAACAAAAAAAATAATAATTACACTGTCACAATTATTGTAATGAAAGGGTGCGATTGCGAACAAAAAACCTCGAAAAAATCATATAAAATCGGATTGAAAAATAAGATCGAACAACAGAACAAACTGTAAAGTGAAGTGAAATGAAGTTTTTTATAGTGTTGCTTGCCGGATTATCTCTAGCTCTGGCTGGAGAAGTGAGTAACAGATAACGGGAAAGTAATCCTTCATTTTCAATAACGATCCTTATTCCCTACTTTGTCAGCTTACTGAGGAGGATAAAAGGATGATTCGTCAGTATATCGAGCAATGTATACAGCAGGAGGGCGTCAGCCAGGAGCAGGCTTTGGCATTGCGCAATGATAACCTGGATGATGCCAATGACAAGGTGAAGTGTTTTGCCAATTGTTTCATGGAAAAACTAGGCTTCATAGTCGATGGAGAGTTAAAGTCGGATGTTGTCCTGGAGAAACTAACACCTCTGACAGGAGCTGACAGTGCTAAGAGTGTTCTGGCCAAGTGTGATTCCATCAAGGGTTCCGATAAATGTGATACCGGTTTCCAGCTACATCAGTGTTTTAAAAAGAATCGCACTTTTCTCTAAGTTGTTTTACTTTTTGTGATGCTCTTTATATTTTCTTTATTAATATATTAAAACTAACGAACATTAATATGATCAGTTTTTTCTTTTAACCTACTTGGCTTTTGAATTAAAGTCAGCAAACTTTCTTGTTCGTTTTTTAACAATTTAGTTTTCATTATTTGTTAGGCAACGTTTTTCAAGATAGAAAAAAAAAAAGAGAACACGGAGAGTTAAAGGTAAAAATTCAAAACAATAAAAAAAAATTTAGAAAATGTTGAAAATGAACAAAACGCCAGTGAAAATGCTCGGAAATATGATAGAAACATCTCAGATGTTTCGAAATTATTGGAGTAGACCAACAACAGCCTGCCGTACCATATTCGATGTGGAGAACATCAATGATTTTGAGATAAAGGTGAAGCGTTGCCAGAAACCAGTAGTTATCGATTTTCATGCCAGGTACATAACTATCGATTAATCGATAACAAACAGAATTAATATACTTTCAATGGTTTTTCTTAAGTTTCTTGTATTATTTAAAGCTGGTGCACTCCATGCAAAGCACTCGCACCGCGTCTTGCTAACATTATATCGGAACAGAAAGGCGGCATCCATTTGGCCCGTGTCGATATCGATGAACTGGCAGAACTGGCACTGGACTACAATGTGGGTTCAGTGCCAGCGCTGCTGGTAATGCACAATGGAAAGGTGATAAATCGTATGGTTGGTCTCCAGACCTCGGAATATCTACGCAATTGGCTTGGCAAGGTGATCAAGACTTGTGGGCCAAAATGTTCATATATTAAGAAATAATCATATTTTCGTTCTTGCCTCGGGGAGTATTTTATGACATTCCAGTAAAAAAAACATAACAAATAAAAAAACAAAAACAAATTCGAAATCCAACACGTTTTTAATTAATTTTCATCATCATCCAATTTAAAAACAGACAGTTTGTCTGGCGATTTACCAGTGCAAATATCCGTATTTCACCGGCCAATTCGAAAAGCAAACACACAAGTTTCATCTCAACTCCAAGCAGAGTCTCTGTCTGTGTCTCTTGTCTCAAACAGTTTGCGAATCAGCGTCAACAACAACAACAAGAACAACTCTCTCGAATGTATCTCAATTGTGTTTGTTTGTTTTGCTAGCCAAAAACAACAAAGCAACTGTGTGTAACTCTCTCACATATATCTCCAACTCCATATCCATCTCCATTCTATCCATCCATATTTGCTTTTACTTGTTATGTGTGGTGTCTGGTGTGCTTTGGGGAATACTCTCTACTCTCTAATTGATTTTGCTAATGTTGCTTTTTAATGAAGTGTCAAATGTGTTACTTGGTTTTGCGTTTACCAACTTTTGCGCGTTGAGTTGAGGGAGTTGCAGTTTCGGTTTCGGTGTTTTGTGAAATGCATTTGACTTCCGAAAACAATGCTTATATTAAAATCTTACTTGTATTCCCCAAAGAGTAACCAGAAATTGTTTGAAAAACAATGAAAATGTTTAACTATGAATAGTTCATGTTTTGCGTCATGTTAAACTAACTTAAAAACATATAAAAATATCAAATCTTTATACATATTCTATTTTCATCAGTTGCTAAGAGCACATTATAGAAATCTTTAAATAGCATGAAACATAAAAAATATTCTTATCGCACTTCTGTTAAATGATATATGTATGTTATAAATACATATGACGCATATTGCCATGCGATAATCGTGGGTTCGATCCCCTCATGAGGTATTAATGAACTTTTTGTACTTTACGATTTTTCTAACCCTTAACCCTGAATTGAGTCCGTCTATATGTATGAATGCATCGATCCAGGAACTATCAGAGCTAGAGACTCCAGATTTCTTTTCCCAAGCTTTTCTAAGGCCTATGCAAAACAAGTTTGTTTCGAATGTTCGATAACTCTTTCGGTTTGCGATATACACATGTAATCAATAACAATAAAATCTTGAATTTCCAAAATTTTAAAATAGGTATTGAAAATTATAACAAAATAATACAAATCTGTGAAATTTTGTTTAAATCGACTGAGAAACACCAGAAATATGAAACCATCAAGCATTGGTACGGTAGTGCAGGGTATGACCGTATGTAAACCTCAAGGGTTAGGGTATCTGTTCGTTGAGTTTTTCGATTAGACTCTTCTTACTTGTTATAATTGCTTTTTAAAGTAACATTTAACTTATTTCATATGATTAAGTTGCAAAAGTGAAGCTTTTTCCGATTTGTGCCCGCATTCTCGATTGCGACAGGATTAAGCCTTAACCCTTTCTGACTCACCCACACACACTCACAGAGAGAGAGACACGCATTACCCTAACCATTTAGGTTAGTTGATTGTCTAAAGACCAACGACACTTATGGCCATAAACAAAATTTGGAAATTATAAAGCAAAAAGTGTTGTTTGTCCAAAAAACTTCTTTTGTGCTTTTTTGCCCGGATAAATCTCTCGGTCTCGGTCTCGGTCTCCGTCTGGATGTCTGTGTGTTTGTGCTGGGCCCACAAAATAGATGTGCCGCAATGTAATTGAGTATTTGTATTCAATTAAGACTTATTTCAATATTTGCATTCAACGACAACGGATGGATACATGTGCAACAACACCAACAACAACAACGACAACAATATTACTCAGACACAGAGAAACAGAGACAGATCAGACGACAGGCAACTTCATGTTTTTGCCCACTATACAGCAGTCAGTCAGTGTGCAATGTGTTCACTGTACCAGTGTACCAGTGAAAAGTGTGTGCAAAATCCCTTTCATATGCTGCGAACATAATTTGCTGAAACGAAACTTGAACAAACAACAAGGGCTGGACACATACCAGGAACAGGAACAGCAGCAGCAGGAGCAGCCAGGTTTCAAATCGTTTTGGGCTTTTGACGTTGGCTGAAGAATGGTGAATATGGGAGGGGTAAAGTTTGGTGAGAGGTCGAATGGGGGATGGGGGGACGGGGCTTCATCATGTGTGCAAACTGTCTGAATTTGACAGCCCGCATAAAGCAAAGCGCAAGCAGACAAAACTGTACTATAGTACTACTACAACAAAACTGGTGCTAGGTAAGTAAGTAAACAGGTAAGTGAGTTACAGGGCATGAGTTACACTCAGCAAAAAACAAATATAACAAAATGAAAAGTTAGCAAAAACAAAGAAATCTGTTTTTCTGCATAAATTTTATACAAATATTAGGTTTGATTAGTTGTTAATACTCCGAATTTATGTGGAAATTTAGAGAAATGTATAAAGAAGGATCTGGGTAAGTAATCAGGTAAGTGAGTTGGGCGTGCGTTACACTCAACAAATGTATGAAATGAAAAGTTTGCAAAAACAAAATCATCTACTTTCTGTTAATTAGTTGTTAATACTTTAAATTTATGTGGAAATTTAGAGAAGTTTTAATCAAATAAAGCGAAAAAGCGTTTTTACAGTTAAGTTAAGAATATAAATGTATAACAAGACAAAGAATGTACTAATATATGTTATTGAGTATTTGTTGTACATCTTTAAAAACATATAGTAAGAACTATGATACAACAACTAATTTTTTTTAAACACCTTTTTTCATACAATTGTTGATTAGAAAACATCTTTAAAATCACATGAACTAAAATAATACTTTATTTTTTCTTTTTTCTCATAATTTTCTTTAAGCGCATAAATGATTTCAGATTTTTTGATTAGAAAACGTCTTCAAAAACATATATTATAAAAAACTAAAAAAAAAAAATTTTTTTTTTATTTATTAACTTTTCTTTCATCCTTTTCTTGAAGTGTATGAAATGCATTGGTTACAGAAGAAGAACACACGCATTTAGTTTATATTATATTGATGTGTTGTGCGTGTGTGTGTTGTTTTGTGTTTTTGGTTGTTGTCGTCTGACACAAAATGCAACAAATATTAATTTTTATTATGCAAACATTGCTTTAATTACATTATTTTTGCGTATGGCCCAGCAAACAAACCAACTTGACGTTCACGTTATGTGTGTGTGTGTGTGTGTGTGTGTGTGTGCGGTGAGTGTGTATGTGTGTGGTTAACTATCCCCACACACACACACACCTACAATTTGGTTGTGTGTCTATGTGTGTGTGTGTGTATGATCAATCACTGGAAAATTGGATTTTCATATGTGAACCGCGCATTGGTGTATGTGTGCATGTGTGTGTGTGTGTGGCGTTGATGCAATTTACCGTTGCTATGAAGAGAGATGTGAGATTGAGAGAGAGAGAGAGAAAGAGAGGGAGATAGAGAGCTTTGTGGCCTGTGCAAAAATCAATTGGTTGCCAACGTTTCTCACTCCCTCTCTCTCTCTCTCTCACTCTCCCTCTCTCTGTTCGCTTGACAAGCACAAACACAAACAAAAACACAAACTTAATCAGCAGCCCATGAATTGGTCAATAATTTTTAAATACAAATCAAGTGTTAACTGCGTTTCGCTCTTTTTTCTCGTCCGTTTTCCCAGCATCAAAAGGCAATTTGAGTGCGAACGTAATGTTTTTAAGGGTACGGCAGAAGGCGGTAGAGTGTTGGTAAAGTCGCCGGCGGGGAGGAGGTGAAATAAAAATACATTTAAACAAGTAAGAAGGCTCTAGTCGAGTACGCTCGACTAGAAGATACCCTTAACCCTTGATCATACAGACGGACAAACGGTCGGGCTGACAGACATACTCATATGTACATGTACTACTGAACCAATGCTTGATGGCTTCATATCTCCGGTGTTTCCTAACCGATTTTAATAAAATTTTTACAGAAGTTCATTATTTTTCTAATAGTTTCAATCCTCATTTTCAGTTTTTTGAAATTCAAGAATTTTTTGTTATCGATTACATGTGTATATCGTAAACCTGAAAAGTTATCGAAAATTTGAAACAAACTTGTCATGCCTAGGGATTAGGAGAGTTTTTATCCAAAATCTGGAGTCTCTAGCTTTTGTAGTTTCTGAGATCGACGCGTTCATACATACAGACGGACAGACGGACAGACGGACGGACAGACGGACAGACGGACGGACAGACGGACAGACGGACGGACAGACGGACAGACAGACGGACATGGCTAAATCGGCTCGGCTGTTGATGCTGATCAAGAATATATATACTTTATGGGGTCGGAGAAGCTTCCTTCTGCCTGTTACATACTTTTGCACAAAAACATTATACCCTTTTTTTACCCATTTCATGGGTTAAGGGTATAAAAATAATGATGAATGGTGAAGCTCAATGGCTTTGTAAGTGTTTTTTTTTTGTTTTAAAGGCGATCCTTTTTGCGTCGTAAATGTATATAATTTGTAACATTGATTGGTTATCAAGTGTCGCATTGCTTTAAGTAATTAAATTATGTCTGGGGATATTTAAAGAAAAATAATTTTATTAAATGTTCGTTTGTTATATGGAAGTCATATATATAAAGTCATCATATGATTGATAGAAACATATAATAAAAAAACTATATTTTTTATTATATTTTTTTAAGAACTTTATTTAACCTTTGCAAAAGTTTAGATTGACAAAAGTTTCAATACTGTTATCCCACATTGATCATAATGACAAAAACCCTTAAAAAAATTCTTTTGGTTTTTGGTGAAAGCCCTTGAAATAATATCATTCCAATTTGCTTTGACTCAAACTCTTAAAAATCTTTACTCTTTATGTATTAGGAAGAATATATGATAAGAATAATGACCTATAATTAGATAATTTCATTACTTGTACTCTATTAACTGTTTTCTCTTTTAACTTTTTTCAGGCCATCAAATCAAAAATAAAATAACAATAGCTCCATAAAATTGTGAATACACTTTAAATTCTGTGGATTATATGAACGAAATATGGTAAGAGATTAGAAAATTTATAACTCTTTATCTTGAACATATGATAAGAATAAAGACTAGACCTATCTTTTAACTCTCTTGATTTCATTTTACATTGAATAATATCTTAAGTTAAAAATGTGAGAATTAAAACAGAGTTTATGTTTGTTAACATAACTGAAACACTGTTTGTTGTAAAAATAATCTTTCAATATGTTTGAAATGTTAAATCTTGATCTGTGTTCAGATTTATTACCATATAAGAATGTCATTCATTTGTCTTTAAGCAAAGCTTTTCGAATCAACAAAACCGCAAATGTTTCACACACACACATACATATACATATATGTATTTAGAGGATACGAGGGATTTTGACACTCAAGCATAGAGCTACGAAGAATTCAGGCGGAACTCGTTCTTTTTTCGCTTTTTTATACCCTTCACCCATGAAATGTGTAATAAAGGGTATAATGGTTTTGTGCAAAAGTATTCAGCTGGGAGAAGAAAGTTTTTTAAAAAATATATTCTTATAGAGTAAATATA
Organism: Scaptomyza parva; assembly: GCA_035044645.1. Taxonomy (NCBI): domain Eukaryota; kingdom Metazoa; phylum Arthropoda; class Insecta; order Diptera; family Drosophilidae; genus Scaptomyza; species Scaptomyza parva. Next base: position 2,621,788 of record JAWNNT010000090.1, on the reverse strand, counting down.
TTTCTGATCAGCATTCAAAGCCAAGTCGGTATGGCCATGTCCGCCTGTCGATCTGAGGTACTACAAAAGTTAGAGACTCCAGATTTTTGGATATGAGGTCTTCTAATCCGTAGGCAGGATAAGACGGGGTATCTTGAAGTCGAGCTTACTCGACTGAAGCCTTCTTACTTGATTCTCTTTTTTTTTGGTAGTCAGTTTCAAACCATTTGGCAATCAATATAAAGAGATATACAGACTCAATATATACATATGTATATATATGCATATGTAGATGTTGCTCAGTTCTTCTTCTTCTACTTCTTCTTCTACTATTTTTTGGTTTTCCTGGCCAAGTCAGATCCATCTATTTCTATATCTGTCTCTGTCTTTCGGTCCGGTTCGGTTCGGTTTTTGCCCAAAAATGGGCTGCGGCTGCCTGACGGAAATTCGATTTATTTTCATCAATATTCAATGTCAATGCAACATCTTCGTGGCCAAAAAACCAAAAGCGTACAACACACACATATCAGAGGCATGCACCAAAAGCAATGGAGCAGGCGTGGTGGGGGGGCATATGTTGGAGGGGTGGTGGTGTTGTAGCCATTGCGCCATGGAAATGGACTTTGTGGCTTGAACTTTTTGGGGTTTTCCTATTAAAATTTGATGTGCACGTTTGTCGTTTGTCTCATGTCGTTTGCTGCTCAAAACCCTCCCTTCCCCCCACCTCTTCCCACACACACACACACACACACTCTAACCTCAGTCCCTTAACAGGTGATGTTGGCAATGCCGCAGTTTTCGATAGAAAGAGATAGACAGAGCGAGATAGAGAGAGAAGTACTTGACGCTTTACCATTGCATATTTAAACAAATTTATTTGCAATTTAGTGTTTGCGGTCTCTCCGAACATTGTACCCCCCATATCCCCCTCTTACATCGTGGTAGCACGGCATTGACTGCAACACTAGCTGCCCTTTTTTAAGTGGCGCGTGAAAATTAATTAAAATTTTTGGTATTTATTGACAAATATGCCAATTTTATTTGAACCCAATCAAAGCAGAACATAAAACATAACTCTTGAAAATGAGAAATGAAAATATTGGCAAATTATTATTATTTAATTCAACTATTTGATTTCAATTTAAACTGTATTTGGTGTACAATTATTTCTGTATTTTTGCATTATTTTTCAGTTAGTTTTAGAGCTATAATTATTACTTGAACTGAATAGTTGAAATATTAATGAAACTGCATAGTTTTAAGACTTTTAAAGAGAATATTTCTCGCTAACAGACTTTCTTGTTTGGTCGTTCAGGGCAAAACAGTAAAGTCGAAAAACCAACACCAACAGGAAATTGCACGCGTCGCTTGGGTTATTAAAGCCATACATATTTGTGCCGATGGCAAAAAGTGTTGAGCGAGGGGAGGAAGGGCGAATGATGGTGAAGAACACAGAGCAGTCAGCCAGCGTCCGCATGCAGCGTGGCGATAAGAGTCGTCAACACGGTCATGTGTGTGTGTGTTTGAGTGTGTGGCCACAGCCAACTAAATACGTAATCCACGTGAGTTTGCCCATGGTCGAGTGACTCTCTACGAGAGTAAGACAGAGAGAGAGAGAGAGGGAGAAAGTTGTCGCAGTTACATAGTAGAATACTTCTACTGTCATTCAGCTTGTGAGCGCTGGTTGTCTTAAGTAAGGCATTTTTTTTGAGTCGCATAACAAGCAGAGTGGCGCAGTGGAAGCGTGCTGGGCCCATAACCCAGAGGTCCGGGGATCGAAACCTTGTTCTGCTATCAAAAGTAGGAAATGGTCATTTGAATTGTCCATTTCTTTTTTGGCGACTTTTTCTCAAAATTAATTTGAATTGTACCGATTACCAGTGCATAGTGGTAAATCGTTAAAGATGCATAAAAAAAAATTACTTCCCATACCGGGAATCGAACCCGGGCCTTCTGGGTGAAAGCCAGATATCCTAGCCACTAGACCATATGGGATATAACGTTTCGTTGCCAAAGAACATATTTGTATGTATTGTCTTTTCCGTTGAATCAATAATGATCGTTGCAAATATCTCGTTAAAGATTTGCAAAATAAAAACAGAGCTTTGATTTATTCAAAACTAAATAGTCTTTTGTCAATAATGTAAATAAAATACAAATATTTTTTTTAAAGTTGATGGAAAAAATAAGTTATACAACAAGTATTTCCCATACCGGGAATTGAACCCGGGCCTTCCGGGTGAGAGCCGGATATCCTAACCACTAGACAATATGGGAGATGTTCACACTATAGCTTAACAAAATATATAACATGGTCAGCTGCTCTGTTAGAATTCACAACATATCAATTTAAAAGTAAATTGTGAACAGTCGTTAATCTACCAAAATTAGTTTTGGTTATAATTGATTTAAGAAATACATCTAACTCGCATCTGCAGCTGTACAAAATTGTTGCGAGTTAAGGATTTTAAATCGACTTTCGCTTAAGCTTATAACTTAGATCTTTATATTATAATATGTATGTGGCATAGAATATGCAGGAACATATAAAATTAACCATAAAAACGTATTGACAAGCATATGTTGATTCGATACTTAAACACTGTTCAATATGCACTGTGTATACTTTGTACATTTCGGGTTCAAAATGTATATTATAAATAAAACTGGACTTTGCTGGACAAGCAAATATCTCCCATATTGTCTAGTGGTTAGGATATCCGGCTCTCACCCGGAAGGCCCGGGTTCAATTCCCGGTATGGGAAACAAGTTAGAGATTACTTTTTTTTTTATGTATTTCTATTGCAGAATTCGAACTCTTTATTTTTGCCTTAGGAAAATATTCCGAATAATTTTAATTGCCCCATTAAAAATGTTTAAATTTGTCTCAAAAGCAACAATTTTAATTATATTTCTTAATGGCTTAGTAAGACGATAACAAAACTGTCATTAGATGCACATGTTGTCATATCCCATATGGTCTAGTGGCTAGGATATCTGGCTTTCACCCAGAAGGCCCGGGTTCGATTCCCGGTATGGGAAGTAATTTTTTGTATTTTTTTTAGATATTATTATAAATAACACATTTTTCAATATGTAAATATATCAAATATAAAATTCCTCAACAAAAATGTGCTCTACTGATAACGCACAGCTGTGATCGGAATGTGTTCATTTTTTTGTTCGTATTTGTTTTCCGTTATAATTCTCAACTGGTTCTAGCTGTTGCTGGTAGGTAGCCCCTTTCTATGGGTCGAAACAATTGTCATTAGTAGTGGTAGACTGACGTTCTACCCAAATACTAAAAGGCCAGTTGATGATACCAAATTATGACGCTTTGAGTGATTATAATTAAGTACCACGATTCTGACGGGGTTGCTCCTGCCTAGGATTGTCGGTTGTACTGATGGTCTTCCACTAATGACAAAACATTTTTCTAAATAATAAATATTGGGTGTGTTGTGAAGTATTTTCCATACGGTTCGATTTGTAGGGATATATCAAAACAGTTCAGTGAGTTTTTCTAAAAACTGATGTTGGATTTTTTTTATCCACACTCTGAATGATATTTTCTGTTATGGTAACCATTTTCTAACATACCTAAACATTTTTTTTTTTTTTTCTTTTGGATTGGTTGTTTTTTCATTCTTAACTTATTGAATGTAATTTTTTTTTTTTTTTTAGAAATCTAAAATCAAGCACTATCAGAACAATGTGTTTTTGCTTGTTGATTATTTTTTCAGTGTTTTTTTTTTTTTTTTTTGTACAACATTTTTTTGAAATGATTTTTTTAAAACCATAAAATTTAACAAAGTTGGGATTTTCTATTTATTCTCCGAATTGTCAAAGTTGTTGGTCTCTTCCTTTTGAGCTTTCGTTTTTTCGCTCAGGAGGAGGAACTTCAGATCCCCCCATTTATTTGTAAAGCCTCTTTGTCTCTGAGTGTTTGAAGTAGATCGGGGCGACAGCCTATGAAAATTAAACGTCTGGATTTACATATTATGAAGCTTATTATATATATAGTTATAAATTTATTTAGAAAAACTTTTTTGGCAAGGAATATCTTATCAGGCTGTTATGGTAATGGATGGAATTGTGTTCAACAATTGAGCTTCATTTTTTTTTTTTTTTTTTAATGCATTTCTAATGTAATTTAGGGTCGATTTGATGAAAAGTTCTTGGTGCCAGACTGCCCTCATCCCGGGAGTGTATATTGTGATTAAAGGAGTTTTTTTTGCTTGTTGGCAAAATCAGTCAACAAATCTTCTTTTTCTATATCGAGAATGTTCAAAATAGATTTTTTTTTAATACATTTTATTGAGTCTTTACTATGATTGTGTGGATTTTAAGTAAATATTTTTGATTCCATTTTATTTTAAGAAACACAATTAAGTTCAAGAATTCATTCATAACATTGCCTTGGATACAATTTTCATGAACACATGACATTAAGGAATTCGATTATAAGTTCGTGTGGTACAATGTAGCTTAGTAATTGTTTTATTTTAAAAACATTGCGGTGCTAGTTCCATGAAAAATACCTTATCAAAGACGTTTAAATTGTCTGAATTTACATGTTTTTAACAAATTTCTGGACACAGTTTTATTTTTTCGGTGCTTAAATGTAATTGAAATGTCCAGAAAACGGCCCACGGCGCGGCGTATAAAGTGTTTTCGGGCCATTAAACATTTATGAGGGCGGTGTAGTTAAAGCGACACACGCTAAAACTTTAAGCCATCTGTTATTACCAAGCGTTATTAAATATTATAATTAACGCAAGGCAATTTGTACACTAAAGAAAAAATAAAGTTGTAAAGTGGTTTGGAGGTCCCCATCTGTTGTACCAAAAAAAATGTGCAGCGAAGCAAAAGTCAACAAATTAGTTAAAGGACTCACAAACTGCAGTTGTTCCTCCCACTAATCTACTCGGTCGTAATACATATTTAAATGCAACTGATTAATCATGAATAAAGTTGTTCTCGTTCTTGTTGTGTTTGGGTCGTCGTCACGTGACTGAAAACAATTTGACTTCAAACACATTAACAGTTACGCTCGATGTTAAAAAAAAAACAAAGCAAACGAGGAATAAAGTCAAGTTGTTGTTGGCGAGAGGGAGTAGTTTTTCTAGCTAAAAAGTTTTCATGCATTTGCTGCCCCTTGCCGTTGACAGTGCAATAAACATGCCAAAACAAAAAACAATAGCGTCAACTGGACACACGCCCTAAGTTGTTCCCGAATATGGTATGGTATGAGGGCGAGCGGGCTTTAGAACAAATAGAAGTCAACTCTTCGAATTAGACACGTCGTCGTTAGCCCAAGTTAAATATGTTTTAGAGAGAGAAGAGTTTGGCTATCGAATGCAGAATGTGTTTGCAGGGGGTAAATAGTTGGCATGAGGTCTTTTCTAAGAATTTCTTAGAATTGTTTTTTTTTTTTTTTTTCTATACCAAAAGCCTTTTGTGTCAGCAACCGACTGTTGATTTATAAGCTTTATATGCGGTCTGACATTTTGAGAATTTTTTTCCTTTTTTTTTTGATTAGATTTGATTATATTATCAATATACATATATCAAATTTAGAGAATTTCTTCATATAATAATCATTTTAATTTTTAATGTGTTTTTAATATATTTGATTTTTGTTTCATTTAAAAAACGTTCTTCTATTGCCTCTAGAATGTTGACGTTCATATTCTGTTCAGTTTTTGGTTTTTTGATTGACTATTGCTATAGCTCCTTTTTCTGGTCCATGTTTTTTGTAATCATGAATTTGTTGTTGGCTGGCTTGTAAATGGCAATATCATTCATTCATTACATGTGTGCAAATTTTTAATATTTTGCATTGCAAAAACTCTTAAAATAGGGTGACTAATGGGCTGCATCACCAAAAAAATAAAGAGGGTTGGTTGCAAAAAAGAATCAAGGGGAGCTTGAATGATGCAGAAATTGACAGACATTCATTGTGTTTTTTAATGAACATCCCATTTACTTGCGTGTGCGTTATATTGTAATGCCATAAATAATCGCAAAACGTGCAGCAACCATAAAAAATTGTTTGACAATATTGCTAAAAATAGACCGCAACAGATGGCAACAATTCGACAAGCATGGCAATATTAAAGAACATTACTTTGCTAAAAGCATATGTGAGAGAGCAGTTTGGGTGAGAGCAGAAAAGTCAGTTTTTGTCGTTCGTTGTCAACAATCCTCGATAGTATAGTGGTTAGTATCCCCGCCTGTCACGCGGGAGACCGGGGTTCAATTCCCCGTCGGGGAGAGAGATTGTGAAATCTTTTTTTTTTTTTTTTCAATTTCTAAATATTTCTAGTTCTATATGTTTAAAAAAAAAAATGCTGGCTTACCGTTGTAATGTTTCGACTTCATTTCTCTGTAGAACAGTCTCTTTTTGTTAATCAGAGTGTCGTTAGTTTTGGTCGATAACGATGCACGCGGTAGATCGGGGTTCAATTCCTCGTCGGGAAGAGAGATTTTAGAATTTTTTTTTATCTCTAGAACAACCCTTTTTTATCAGACTGTCGCTAGTTTTGGGAACCCCTTTTTCTGGTAGGTGTTATACACGATACCTACTCGTTGCCCGAACCCATTAATACTCATTAGTATCTGCATTCTTGCCCCTGCCTTAAATTTGGTATGAGTTTTTTTTTGTTTCCTACTTCCTTGTGCCTTTATCAGCCATTTAGCCACTTTGTGTGTGTGGATAGAGTTTAATCCCCGGGACGACGACAACAACGCCAACGAGGACGTGCAACAACCGCAACAATGTGCGTGTTTATTATTGTTGTTGCCGGGTTTTTTTTTTTTTTTTGTTTGTCTACTCTTAATATTATTAAAAAATACACCCAAGGGCACAACAATTCGGTTGATTTGGTTAGTTTGTTCAGTTTTTTTTTGTGTGTGTGTTGTGTTTGGTGGTTGCTTAGACCATTTCCAATATAGCAGACGCATAAATTCTCCGGTAACCCCCCAGACAATTAGAAGTTGGGCTCAGATAAAGAGTGAGTGGGTGGAAAGGGGGCGGGGGAGGCGCATACTCTTCTGTTTGTGTCGTGTGCATACTTATGTTTAAGTATAAAAAAAAGAACACTCTATACAAAATGTGGCTGACATGAAGACCAAAGAGACGTAACTCAAAAGTGATAAATGATGTTGCTTCTTGTTTCCCTTTTTTCCGTTTGAGTAGCAGGCATCACGTTTATTTATACTTGTGTTTGTCTAAAACTTGGGTTTAAAATTTGGTGCTGTCGTTCTTATTGCAAGCCATGTTAACTGTCATGTTAGCCAAAAGAGAGACGAGCGGGGAACTCCTTCTTAATACAAATGTGTGCTACGCAACAAATTGAAGTAACTGTAGGCGCCACGCATAATCTGCAAATACCAAAAGAATACTTTAAAGAGTTAAGAAAAAAATTCATCAAACTCTCGCCTTACATCAATGAAGGTTCGCAAATTGAGTTCGACAAGTAAAGCGCGCATCTTTAAGGGCCGCTGAGCATGCATCATCATGAAGAGCAGCATCTTTTGGACGGGCAAACTGAAGTTGTACCAATCGCCAGCATACAAAGCAAAACACAATTCATTCTGCTGCAAAAAACACGAAGAAATAAACATTTTGTCAATGAGTTTCACTAAATATAGTTTAGTAAAAATGATAATTGAGGAATGGGAATGAATTTTTTCATCAAAGTGTCGTTAGTTTTGGTCGATCTTTTAATCTGTTTTTTTTTTAAATTTTCTTCTTTTTTTTATATATAATGATTATTATGTTTTAGAGGTAACTATAATTTTATTTCTATATGTTGTGATAATTTTTTTTCTATATATTTTGTTGATAATTGTTTTTCTAAATAAACTGAGTAGGCGATCCAATATAACTTAACAATTATCTGATCGAGATGTCCATAATTATTTTTTATAAATATTATTATTTTTTTTTTAATAAATATTTCATACACATTCAACAATTAAAGTTGCATGCCAATGATAAATGAATAATATTGCCGCCATCACAAACAAATATAGAAACATAAACGAATAATCCATTTTATTGGGTACCTGTAAAAGAAAATGTATAAATTTAAATATTTAAAAGACGAGAAAACCTTTGAAACTTACGCCCACAGTCAAGGCAAAGAATAGAAAACATATAAGTATGGAGAATATTATGAAATCGGCCATAACGGGCATACGAATTAGTTGCTCCAATTCTTGCACAAATTTGCGAATTTTCAACTGTTCCTCAACGAACGAATTGCAGAGTTGCAAATGCCAATAAATATTACGTCTGGTCACACTTAATTCGTTCACCGTTATATGAGGCTTAAAGCGTTTAATCTGCAAACAGAAAGGAATCGATACAATTTTTTAAAGAAGATTTCTCTTTCTATTCATTCTCACATTCATATCTCGCACTCGCTTATTGAGTACCTGCTGCTTGAGCGTTACATACTTCATGAGGCATGTGATGAAAGTGTGCCACAATGGAATTGTCGTAATGCCCAGACCCAAAGCATACCAAGGACCCAAATAGCCCACAAAAAAGTTATCAAAGAGTTCGCCGAACGGAAACAGTTTGAAGAGCAGTATGGGCTGTGCCTCGCCATGACGCACTGCGGCCATATTGAATACGGTTTGGGGCAAGAAGATGGTACGATATATACAATCCGACCAGGCCATAAACCCCGCCACAACCGATGGCACCCACAACAAAAGCGTTATCGTTCTCACATACATTTGGGTGTTCCTAAACATATCCCGTTCCTGATCATCGGCATCTAGTTGTAGCTTTTGCAGATCAGCATGGGCCACGCGTAGCATAAGAATCACTCCTAGGAAAGAAAGGGCGTTTCTGGTTCACTTATCTTGCACCCCTCCCTTCACTCACTCTTTCGTTGCACCAACGCATTCAGTGTGGCAATTGAGACAGCAAAGTATTGCACCGCAGTGGCCCAACTTGTGGCACCATCACTGATATTCTCATAGCCGCGAGCGAGAAAGAGACGCGCAAACATTAGAGCACAACTCAGCCAAATGGAGGCCGTGAAAATGGTACAGCGTATCAGAGCGAACCAAGGATGACGTTGCTCCAGCGAGGCTACATAGCCGTACCATTGAAAGCAACGCAAATGGATACGAAAAAGCGGATCCTCAAAGCTATGCGGCTCTAGCAGCAACTCCTTTACCTTATACATTATGACTGTTGACTGTGAACCGGTTATGAATCCTTTCTCTCTTTTATAGGGTTTTGATTTCCTTGTTTTTGTTTGTTTATTTGTGTGTTTAATGGTAGCATTTTTCGTTGATTTGTTAAGTGGCCTGCAATTTGAATATATAAGGTGCTGAAAATTGCATAGTGTTGTGTAATTGTTATATTTAATAACAGTTATTAAGCCCAGAGAGAGAAAAAAGTGTAAAGAAACATATGCTAGATTCACTTAATATATTATATTCTGAACACACAAAGTTCTCGTTTCGTCAATTGAATAAACATACACTGCCAAAAAAAACATACCGAACACAGCAAAAACATAACCTGTGAGAAAAAGTTTACGAAAAAGTTAAATTTCTCTAACGAAATTTGCTGTGTGTGTGATGTGCACCAAAACCATTTGACATTAGACTTTTGTTTTTATTAGATCGACTCTCCACTTTAGTTTTTAGTTTTTCACTTCGAGAACACACATCATGTGGACAAAGTTTTGTCACCAACCAAAAAAAAAAAAAAAAAAAAAAGGTGGCGTAACATTTAAATTAAATTTTCTTCAAGTTAAAATGACAACAAGTTTAAGGTTTTACATTGAAGTGAAGTGTTGTAAGTTGTAAAACTCTGGAAAAAAACTAAAAAAAACTTGAATTTACGTATTCATGATGATCCTAATTTCTTTTCGCATAGGGTTTTGTTATAGAATTTTTTTTAAATGCGCAGTTTTCAATAAATATATATTTAAAGTACTTTGCATAAAATGAATTTAGGTTTCTGTTTTTGTTGTTGTAATTTCCAATGATAGTGAAATAGTTGAATCATATTCTTTACGAATCTCATTATATAATCATTATTATACATTAAGTGTTATGAAATGAAGTTATCATCATAAAAGCCAGCACTTCGACTACGACACAAAACATTTTTGTATGAATTAAGACATATATTAACGCAGTTTCATCTTGACTTTTGCACAACTTCAACTTTAATTTACATAGAGTTGATTTGGAGTTTTGGCTTTGAAATAGTTTCGCTTAAAGAGTTGACAATCAGTTTTGGTCTTAGAGTACTTTGGTAACCAGTTAACTTCCATTTACAGAGTTGATTTCAGTGTTTGTTGCATTCAATTTCCCATTCGCAGAGTTGATTTCAGTGTTGGCCTTGGAGTACAGAGTTGATTTCAGTGTTGTTAGCCTGGGAATATCATTTGGAGTTTAGAGTTTTGTATTTCAATGGGCCAATTTGTTAAGTGGCTTAAGAAATGTGAAGCTCGCTTGCTTAGCCAAAATTAACCACTCGAAAATTACCTTACTGAATCCCTTACCAGCTCACTCCCTTTCTGATTACCTTTCTAACTGTAATACACAACGCAAGTGGAGAGCTGCACTTTGAGAGATTTGTTAATGGTATTATATGAGAAATGCGAAATGCGAAATGAGATTCGACAACAGCAAAAATGTTCAACTTTACAGATGCATTGTGCCAATCCAATGACAATCATATATATATTTATATATAAATGTATCAACAGCAAGTTGAGTTGATTCGTGGGTAATCGTGAATGTGTTGTTGGGTTGTTGAATTGGCTTGGGTTGGTGTATTGGGTCCTTCTCTCACATATATATATCTAACGGATATTTGTGTCTATGGCATAGCCGTTGTGTTGTGTTGTGTGTCGTCGTCTATTTCACAATTTGCATTTAATATCCTTGTGTGAATAATTTACAAATGCAATAAACGTAAATGCGTTCGTCGAGCCAAGGCAACGCAACAGAACGCAACGCCATGCCACGACGACGACGCACTCAGACATGATTTCACAAACAGCAGAGTAAAATGGCAAACTGAAATGGAGCACAAGACCCGAAACACCACCCCCACCCCACCCCATCCCGAAACCAAAACTCTCTGTGTGAATCCATTGCCATTGAAATGCTTTAGACACGACGACTGATTCTGGGGCGGGGCACCTACTCCCTTCTCCCACCCTTTTGCTTGAGGCAACAACTGTTGTGTGTGTGTGTTGTACGCATATTTGTATGTTGCATGTTTGCAACTGTCTGTTATGTTAGCATTTCTCTCTCTCCCTCTCTCTCTGTGTTTGCAAATGTGTAAATGCATTCGCATTGCCACCCCCCAACCACCCCCCTTCTTCGGTTCTTCTCTTATCTTCAGTTTAGTGTCTCCTTGGCGTGAAATTTGCTGTAAGCAATAAGCCGACTGTAAGGATATTGAAAGTCACTCGTTTCTGGTATTTACTTATGCATTTGTTTCATGTGTGTTTCGAGTGTGTGTGTGGGTTGTGTGTAGGGAGGTTTTACTGTGCTTTTCACGCAACATTTGTGCAGAGTTTCGGCAACCTTTAGCTCACTGTAATCGGATATTAGTTGGTTTTAGTTATTGTTATGGCATATCTATTGGCGAATTGCTACTAGCTGTAACTGCTTAAAGTGCCACACATAACTTGCCACCGATAAGTGTTAACTATGGCATTGTGTGTTCGAAAGGGGTTAAGCTTTTGACTTCGTGTGTTAGTGTGTGTGTGTGTGTGTGTTGTGGTCAAGACTTTTGCAACTTTACAATTGTTTAATGCCAACTGTTCGTTTTGTATTGGTTTAGCAATTGGAATTCCAATCTCTTCCCACACAGAGAGAGAAAGAGTTCAACATTTTTAGTTCATTTCATACCAAGGAATGTGCACAAAGCGAACTAAGAAAACACAAAACCAAATAAGTTGTGCTACTTTTGTAATTACTTTTGTTAAAAAAATAAACTAAGTTTCACTATTTTCTTTTTATAGTTTTTTTTTACTTTTTTTTTTGAATTGATTCAAATGATGCAGTTCTGTACTTTTGATTTAAATGTTCAATTGAGTCAGTTCTGTATACTTTGTTTTCGCTTGAAATAGTTTGAAGGGACGACAATTCTAAGGTATCAATGGACTCAATTGAGTGCATGTTAAAAGAGACAAACTCCTCAAATACAAAGTCAGTTATTATCATACGACTCATTCGACAGCCAAACAGTTACAAGTTTGGTCTGAATTGAGTATGTGTGTGTATTTGTGTGTGTAGACAACATACTTCCGGGCGATGAAATATTGTTATATTTAACCTTAAATCAAGTCTTTCAAAAGTTCATAAGCTTAAAGCGCAAGAAGCCAACTTGAAACGAGCAAAAAGTTTTTCCAAAGGAGGGGAGGTATGTGTATGGGCGAGGATGGGGGGGCGCCAACCAGCCACTAAATTGTTTACACGCAATTTCATCAAAACAATAAATCATGCAGTTGGTAACGGCGGCACAACAAAGGCGGCGACAACGTCGCAGTCGCCGTCGACGTCGCAGTCAACGTCAACGACGACGACGTGACGTCAAGTTGACATTTGGTGAAAATCAAATCAAAAGCATTTTTCCGCACAGCGGAAGCTTCTCCCTCTCCCTCCCTCTCTCTATACAGTTCAAGTCAAACTCTTGGCAAAACACACATTTATAACTAGGGTAAGAGAGAGAGAGAGAGTGTGGGTGGGGGGGCAGTTGGGAGGGAGTTGAGAGTGTGTGTACGTGTCGTTGGCAATAAACTTGACGGCCATAGTCATCAATCCTGCTGCTGCTTGCTGCAAGGAAAAGCCAGCGACAGAAAAAGAGAGAGCGGGAAAAGTTTCATTCTTTTCGTTATTTTTATTTAATTTATAAGTATTACATTTAATATTAATTATACGCCATGTAAGCCAGCGAAAAATCCAAAAAACGCTTAAATCTCTCAGTATTTGCCGCAGTATTGGTCAGAAAATGTTTTGAGCCTTCGTCGTCGTCGCTTTTCATTTCATTCATAAACTATGCATGTTTATTTGCACTGCAGCTGTTGTTCTCCTGGCCACAATGACCAGAGAGAAAACACATATAAAGGAACAACAACGGTGGGGGAGTGAAACAGAAACACAACAGCAAAAAAAACCGTTTATTTTCTTCTTTTTTTTAACCCTTTTTTCGTTGTTGTTTCATTTGCCCTTTGGGCAGCAGCAGTGAAAAAAAGAAAAGAAATGAAAAATATTTTCAAGTTGAAAATTTGTTGAACTAACAGTTGCTCTTCTAAGTGTTTTTTAGACTGATTTTTGATATATGTTTACTTTTTTTTTTAATTTTTATATATTTATTAATAACTTTATATTTTCCACTATCAACGTTTAAGTTAAAACTTTTCTTTATATATAGACTTTATTTAGAAGGACTCAGAAAAAAACAAGTAAGAAGGACAGGTAAGTCGAGTAAGTTCGACTAGAAGATACCCTTACTCCTTGACCATTCAGACAGACGGTTATATGAAAAAATACCACTAACAAAATTAAGTGAAATATAGATTAAAAATAGTTTGAAAAGACTCTTGCATAAATATTAAAAAGTAAAAATGAGAAATTAGTTTAAAATCCAAAATGTTTGGCTAAATATATTTACTTTTTTTTTTAACTTTTAACTATATATTTTCCACTATCATATATCTGGCTAAAACTTTTTAGAACCTTAAGTCCTTAAGGAGTATGAATTTTTGTATACATAAAAATCGAAAATGTTTGGTCGAAGTTCTTGTTTTTTCCGCTCCAAGTCAAACAACTCTTTGGTTTTAGAGCATTTAGACAAATGTGCTGTAAGCGTAAAACAACGCGCGTTCTCTCAACTAAAATTCCATAATGTTTAAACTGTGGCTTCCCCACACACACAGCAAGTAAAATAATAATAAAAAAAAAATCAACACCAAGTTTTTATTTGCATTAAGAAATTATAATTATGGCAGCTGGTTTGCAAGCTGGTTGGCCTGGCTGGTTGCCTGGCTGGCTGGTTGCCTGGCTGGCTGGCTGGTTACTTGCTTGGTTTTATCAGCTTTTGGGGTTACTTTCGTCCTTTTTTACGCCAGTCAGAGGTTTCCTTACTTCCGGACTTCCTTCTTTCTCTGTTGCCTGGAACTCCTTCTTTTTGGGCTGACTGCGTGGGGCAACGCACACACTTTTTTCTGTTTTTTTTTTTTAATTGAAAAGTGCAAAATAATGTTAAAGAAAAGTAAAAAGTAGTAGAGTCCGGGAGCATAAAGTATGCGGTCCCCAAGTAACCAAACCCGGCGCCCCGTTCTTAACCCATTCCCATTCTGTTTGAATACCATTCTCATGCCCATTCTCATGCCCATTCCTGATCCCGTGAGGCATTTGCACTGTTTGTTGTACTATGTGTAAGAGAGAGAATTGCGTTTTCTACCCCTTTGCCATCCGCCGGCCCCCACACTCAGTCAGATGAATGCAGTTTTTTTTTTTTTGCTCTGTTGTTGCGCAAAGGGGTCAGCATTAAGGGTGAACGAAGGTAACGGGTTTTTGGATGAGTTCTGCTGGGTCGCTGGCCTTCCATTCCCTTAACATAAATTCTGACTTTTACCCCGTAGAATGAAACTCTGAGACTTGGGGCAGCCAGCGGCTATCTGACAAGTGCTTAGCCCGCAAAAATAATATAATAATATTTATTTTTTCTTACCAAGCAAAATGTTTACAAAAACATAAATAGTTCATTACATGTCGAAATATAAACAGTAAAAATATTTGTACATTAAATAAAAGTTAAAAAAAAAATGTAAGGAAGCAAATCTATGATTAAAGTTTGATCTGATTTTGATTCAAGGATATTGATTATTATATTTGAAGATCTGATTATTCTTAGAAATTAATTATTATTGTAAATAACAATGCTTTATATGAAATTTTCTTTTTTTGTTTATTTTTTATTTTTATATATATTTTCTTAAAATCTATTCAAGTTCAAATGTAATAAAAATTCTTATGAAAATCTTTATTCAGGAGATGTGTTCCATTTTTATTCTTTTTTTTTTTTTTTTTGTTATATATTTTCTCAATATTTACTATGAAAATTTATTCTGATTCTAGTTGTTGCTAATTGTTTTTTGTGTTTTCTTTTAAATATTTTTTTTCTGTATTTTTTTTATAATTTTGAATGAGATGAGAATTTATTTCAATTGTTCCTGATTTTTTTTTTGTGTACTTTTCTCAAACCGTGTCTTTCGCTCTTTACAAGAAACTAGCATTAAAGTATAAGAACCGATAAGTGCTTAAAATACAGTCATTCATCTATTTATTGGTAATTACGTCACTTACCAACACTGGCCGCCGTTTTGTTTTTATTATGGTTTGCATTGCACTTTACTTAAAATGCATAACATTTGCGCTACTTATGCAAAAAAAATCTAAAAACTCTGCTGCATTCCAATGCGTTTACCTGGCCAAAAAGAGATACTGAATGCAGATGCTTTTGCCTCTTGGCCATTTGTTGTCTCTTCTGGCCAAAGTTGCAGTTTGTTGTTGTTGGCGAAATGAAGCATGTAATGGAGAGAAAAAGAGAGAGAGAGAGTTTGATCAGCTACAAGTAATTTTGAAATTGATGGCGCGAAAATTACGACAAACTGCTGCTGCTGCTGCTGCTGCTCTGCTGCGGGGCCAAAGTCAAGAAGCCATGTTAAGAGCTGAACCAAAACCGTTAGCAAAAGGCGCAACTTTTAGCGTCAAGTCAACTGTGAAATAAGCTTGCAGTCAATGCCAATGATGATGATGATGATGGCTGCGACGACTTGGACTTGGACTTGTGCTTGTTTTTGACCCGAGGAGCTAATTGTGCGCACAATTGATGATCTCGCGCGCGCGCCGCTGCCTGCCTGGCTGCCTTTAAGGTTTCTGTGTTGTGGGCGTGGCCAGAACTAAACTAAGCTACATTGTTTTTGATTTTGCTGATTGAGGAAAAAAAAAATGAAGTTTCTAGCGAGCGAATGGCGGCGCCTGTTAGTTGAGTTTAGTTAGCAAATTGGCCTACACAAACTTGTCACCATTTATCACACTCAGTGTCAGAGCAGCAGCAGCAGCAGCAGCTAGCTAGCTGAAGCATATTGTGGCCAAAACACATTTTTGTGTCTTGTGCATCAAAAACTTTTAGTCAAGCGAGAGCTAGAACACTTGACAAAAATGCGTGTCGAGAACACAAAATGACACTTAAAGGTACAACATAGTATTTTGTCAGAGAGGGTAGGGGTATTCAATAGAATATGCTTAAGGTGGGCCTCAAACTTGATGCCGCAAACATACATACTTCACTCAATCAGGTATAGACTGACTGACAAACCATCAATCTTAAGCTACTTTATCTTCATCTCTGACATGCAGACACTCTTGATACACTCTCTCCTTGTAGGCAAATGTATATTTGGATTTGGCAATGCTTTTTGTGTGTTTGTCGCCCGCCCGCCCAACAATAACAATTGATGTCACAAACATACAAACAGCCCAAAAGCAACTTAACTAAAAGCAACACTCACTCTCTCTCTCTCTCTTTTAGAGTAAAAACGCATTTTCTGTCGCATACTTTTAGGCGATAACAAATTTTTTTGGATGGAGCGAAGCAAGATGATATGTATGCTCTCTATCGCTTTATCTGTTTATCTAACGTCTGCTCTAGGCATTAAGCATCCAAAATAAACACTTTTACTATATATCACTTTTTTTTGTTTGAACTGTGCTTCAAAGTCTTTTTTCTGGTTGAAGAAGTAGGTTTTTTTTTATTAAAAAATATTTCTGGTATATTTTTTTTCAATATTTTATATATTTTCTTAAAGGCAGTTGAAAGGTATGCCGCTCTTCTCTTCATTCTTCATGAATGAAATGTGTGTTAATCAAGATCAATTTTAAAGTTTCTTAACTTGATGTAATACATTTCATTATAATGTATAACATAAGAGTTGATGACATTCTTGACAATTCTTTGAGCCATGCTAATATGTCTTGGAAGCGTTTTTTTTTTAACAACACTTAATTGAAATATGATTTTTGGAAGTATTCTTCTTCTTTTACTTCTTTTTTTATACAACTAAAAGATTTTTTTTATTTTACGAACAAATATTTAAAGATTTGAAGTAAAATCTTTCAATATCATGTCTTACTTAAGAGTAGATGACATTGAAGCTTCTTGATTTTAACTTCGCTTTTGCGAAAGTGTCTTGGAATGCGAGAACCCTTTAATACTGCTGGGTTGATGACTCCTGACACATACACATTATATTGTGTGTGGTGGCAACCCTGGCAACACGTACATATTTATAGAGAGTGCAACGCTTTTGGTTCGGACATTTCGCATGCATTTCTCTCACGCCTACAAAAAGAAAAAAAAAACGTGCAAGTGTTCAAGAAATGCTTTTCTTATTTATTTCTATATACAAATGTATGCATTTGCCAACAAACTCAAACCACACAAATATATTGTTGTGAACCCTTTCGAGTCGTCATCGTCGTTGTCGTCGTCGGCGGTACCCAAGCAAAAGCCATTGACACTGGCAGCGCCAACAGCAGCAAGCAATACGCGCTTTTGTGCGAAAATATGCAATTGAAATGTTAAATAAATAAAGGCGTAAATACTTGAAGGGCAGAGCAAAGCACTGTGACAAGGCATAACATTCAAATGCTGTTGTGTTGTGGCACGTTATGGATATAAGCACACACACACACAACAAATTCTTATACACTATAATAATTTTCAATTTTTTTTTAATATATATTTTCAAATACTCTATATGTCACTAAGGATACTGTGAAGGAGAAAGGAAAAAATGAATATATTAAAATGTTGAGGAAAAATATATTTTCTTAAAAAATAAACCCTATTTTCAATATATTTTTTCTTTTTATAAATAATAATTTTACATTGTTTTAATAAATATTTTCAAATATTTTTCATGTTAATATGAACACTGTGGAAGATAGAATAAATAAAATGTTCATACTTAAAAAAATATAAAAAAATCTTAAAAAAAAAAACATATTTTCTCTGACAGTTTTGAGATATTATTATATTGAATACTTTCAAAAATCTGTATCAGAAAGCTTAGTTTATCTACAAATACTTATACACAATATATAAAATATTTATCCAGAAATAGTTTGAAACATATGAAAAAGGAATCTCTTGTCTCTTATATACTTCATCGCGTTAAAAACTTATGTCACACACCAAGTGACAAATCCAAAATACTCCACAATAAGGAGTTTAAATTCCCGTTATGCATTCCATAACTTTAGAGTCAGACGTAGACGACGGCGGCGGCGGCGGCGGCGGCGACGTTGACGTTGAAATGAATGAATGAAAATATGAAGGCAACGTGATTCTCAACGACGACGACGATGAGACGGTGACTGTGACGCCATATTGCGTTTTTGGGTGCGCGCGCGAGAGAGAGAGAGGGAAAACGTAACCGTTAGCAATGGCATTGCTGAGTACCGTTACGGTTACCATTACCGTTACACCTTTACCTTTATCTTTACCTTTCGTTTTTCCACTGTGGCTGGGCAATATTCGCATTTGCTTCGTTGGTATTTTCGAGTCGAGTTGAGTTCAGCGTAAATTCATTCATTTCCACTTGAATTTACAATTATGCGAAACTGTTGTTGTTGAATGGATTTTGACTTGGTTGAAGGCTTTTCTTATGGGTTACGTGTTATGGGGATTGGGATATTTGTTGCATACATATTTTCAGTGTATTTTTGCAACAACAACAACAACAACAACAAAGAGAACTTTACTATTTAGCTTTTAATTAACTGTGGAGTGTTTTGAAACGCAGCAATGCAAAACTGAAGCTGCTCTTCTTCTCTGAGCTTCTTCTTCTCTGAGCTTCTTCTTCTTCTGGTTATTGTCAAAAGCAGCTGTGGCTAAAACGTTACGTCTTACGTTGCCAGGCAGGCAATTGGTATTGCCAAGTTGTTGACTGTATAGAATTTAGCATGAAGAGCGATTTATTTACGAAATGTAATTAACTTTATGAGGTGTGCATAAATGCTGAAAGTCTGCTGTCAAGGGTGATTATGTATCAAGAAATCAAAGTATTAGAAACCACTTTCAGTTGCTTAAACTTAAAATCCACTCAAAATGCCAATATTTCTTGGCCTCTCTTGACAAACACAACTATTTCAATAAGTTTCAACCGCCTACTATAACTAATCATATCAGTTTTTTTTTTTTTTTTTGTGAAAAAAAGTTTATCTCGAGACTAGCAAACTTTTCTATATTCTGTTTTTTTGCGGGCCTAACTGCAGTGGCACTTCAGCTACTAGTTGCCAAAATGCAATTCAATGTCATATCCTTGAAAAGAAAAGAAAAAAAACTCTCACACAAAAACAGATTCCGGCAAACTGAAAGTTTTGTTATTGAAAGTTCATCGATGAATGCGAAACAGTTTGCAGAGACTGCCGACGACGACGACTGCTGCTTCTGCTTCTGCTGCTTACAGCCCATTTCCTTTTAGCCATTTTCAACATTTTCAATTTCTTTTGTGTATTTGTGTATGTATGTGTGCAATGCCACATTGTAAGCAGTTGTGTCCTGTGTGAGTTTGTTAGAGCGCCGCGCCTGCAAGGCTCGACTAATTTCCTTCTCGGCCAAGTCCAGACGTCGTCAGCGAGCGAGCAAGCATATCCTGCCAGTCAGCCAGTCAGTCCAACTAGACTCAACTCGACTTGTCTGCTTAGCCAGCCGCCGCCGCCCCCCAACTGCTCCCCCTCAGCATTTGTATGTGACGGACAGAATGCGTTCGTTTGTTGTGTGTGTGTGTGTAGGGTGAAAACGGGGGGGTTTGCCCGTTGTTTGCATTTTTATTTGTATTTCATTTTCAATTGACTAGCAGTGGCAGTGGCAGCAGCAGCAGCAGAAGCAGAGTTGCCGCCTACTACCTTGGGGGCCTTTACCTGGGACTATGAACCTGAAAAGTTGAGGTATGCGCTTTGTGTACTTGAGTCCATTCATCAGAGTTATTTACTTTTTAACGAGTTGATTTCATTCAATTTGTTTGCCCAGGTTTCAGTGGCTATTACGGACAAACAGCAGCAAAAAACAGACACACAGCGAGAGAGAGAGAGAGATAAGGAAAAAGGGTTGCCATCTTCATCATTCTTCTAAAGCCTCTTGGTCATCATCTCTTTAAACTGCAATATTTTGCTTCTATTCGATGATTAAAGCTTTTAAATATTGAAGTTATAAGGAAGGACTAACATATAACCTCTACATATAATGTTTGTGTTAGCAAAAAAGGGTTGCCATTGCTTTTGAAATACTCTTCTACAGTCTTGGGCATCTCTTTAAATTTTTTAAATATTAAAGAAAGAAGAGGAAAAACACTTATCTCATGTTGGTCCTAACATATAATACCCTTTACTTAGAATGTTTGTGTTAGGAGGTTTTCTGTTGTAAAAAGGTTTCTCAATCATCCTAGCCAAAGTTACATACAGAGTATCCCTAAGTTTGCAACTCCCTTTTGGTCTTATTTGTTTGTTTTTTTTTTTGCTACTTTCTTGGTTTTCGTTTTTTTTGTTTTTCTGTTTTTGCGCAAGTCAAGTTCTTGTGCCTTTTGGCGTTTTTCCGGTTTCAATAAATATTTTTGCAATGCACAAATTAAAAATTCTTCAATATAATAATGGAATATGACGTAGCAAAATGGCGTTTACCCAAGTCCCGGCCACAGTTTGTCTATTTAGGAGTTTGAAAACTTTTTGTATGCCTTTGGCCCGACCGACCCGATAACAACAATAACATCCACATCCACAACAACAACAAGTATAATATCGAAGTGTCCCGATTCGATTGAAATTGTTGCCAGTGGCTATGATTTTATGAACATTTCGTTTGTCTTGTGTTTAGCGGAAGCGTTTTGTTTATATATATATATAATTAAATTGTTGGCATTTTGCAGATACTTTAACGCAGAAAATATTTTGAGTAATAAGTGAATTTTGTGGCGCCATCTGTTGGCCATTGTTAACTAAATGTGGGAAACTAAAGCAAGTAGAGAAGGCTGCAATCGACTTAGGGGATGCCTGAATATATTCTTTATGGATTCGAAGATGATTCCTTCTTCCATATTACCCATCTTTACCTAAACCTTTTGGTCATGGTATAAAATTTCTAGAAACTTCTTTTTAGTTGGTTACCAAGAAGAAAAACTTTATTAGAAAAGACATTTAGTGACATCTGTTGAGAATTTTGCATGAAATTGTTAAAGTTTACCTTATTAAACAAGTTCAAGTGAAAAAAACGTTGCAAGTGTGCGACTATCTTCGTTATTTGTGTAAACTTAATAAGTGGAACAAAATCAAATTTTGTACTGCTAATTTTGTTTTTTTTCCATTATGCTTATTAAATGCTGCTAGCGCATTCTCCATGCAGAGCGTTCTCTTGTAAGTTGTATCACAACGATGTGCACCAACTAAATAGTTACACGAAGTTAAAGACCTCTCCACTTTCTTACGAATTTCAGGATCGGTATAGTAGTCCAATATTTTGTAAGTGTACAGTTTACCTTCGCTATCCATTAAATGAAAGATGGACATTAGGCAGTCGGCCGCGCACTTGACATTATCTTTGGCATCTTCCGGACTAACTTGGTCCGTTTTCAGATCTATGAGGTCCTGTGCGATGACACCGTTTTCGGACATGCAGAAATCAACTAAAGACTTGGCAGAAACCAATGAAACATTTTCCAATTCTTTGAGTACTACAACTTTGTTCAACTATATTGGCACGGCTTACCCAAAGACATCCTGTTAGGAATAGCAAAAATGTGAATGTGATCTTCATACTGTTGAAGTTTCCCTTTAACTAACTCTTGCCCTGTGTTCCAATTTCACTTTTATATGTTTAATTTGTTGATGCATTTGTCATACGCTATCGATTATCTGTAGTTTGTCTGTAATTAGCATTCGCATTTGAATGGCGTGAACATAATGTTTTTTTTCTTTTACTTGGGTTCCCCAGAACTGTACTTCAAATTGAAATATAATTGCGATTAGTTCAACTATTTATTATGCATATTTGCGAAATGAAATAGTCGAAATAAAAACGCCTTGCAGCAGGTATTTCATTCGGGCAAATGTAATAACAATTTTAGGGATTTTCTCACTTTCAGATGTTGATGTTGTTTTTTACACTAGTTTATTATATAAGTTCTGGAATTGCGGCTTTTATGCAGATCCATATCTTGGAGCTTGTTTCACAGAGCTCCTTACCAATAATTTTGGTACAGGTATCCAGCTCTTCACGGTAGTCAGGGTCGTTTGATTTACTCATTACCTCATCATACACAAGTTTGTTTTCGCTATCAATAAGCCCATTCTTTTTCATGAGACAGTGATGCTTGCACTTGTCTTGCATGATCTTTTCGTCGGAGTCATCATCATGCTCGTACATGCATATGGGATTAGACACACGTTTCTATAAAATAAATCCCAAATTTAGTAGTACAATTTGGTTAAGCTATTGTCAATGTTTACCATTAGGTATCCAGTTAGGCAGCTTGCGAGGAGCAAAAATGAGAATGTGAACTTCATATTGCTGATGTTTCCCTTTAACTAATTCCTGCCCTACCTTTCAATTTGTTTACGCCTAACGATTATTTGTAGTTTGTTACGCTTACGTGTGATTTCCTGGACATGGTCAGCGCTCTGGTATAATTAGCATTTGAATAGCGTGAACATAAAAAAATTCTTAAAAAAGTTCAGACGGTCGGGCTGACAAACATACCTGCACTACCGGACCGGCATAATGCTTTCATATATCCGATATTTCTCAACCGCTTTTAATAAAAATTTCTCGGATTTTCAATATTTTGTAAATGTTTTCAATGTACATTTTCAAGTTTACATAACTCAACAATTTTTTTTTACCCATTTCATTGGTTAAGGGTACTTGAAATTAAATAATAAAGGCTATTATTTCATCTCATTATAAAGCATAACATTGATATAATATGGTTGAAATCAAAATTCCTCGCAATAGGTGATTCATTCTGGCAAATGTAATAACAATTTTAGTGATTTTCTCACTGAATATATAGATTTAATAGAGATTTCGTAGATATTGGTTAGCAGGAAAACTGAAAGAAAAGACATTTTCGAGTTCGATTACTTTCGAAATTAGTATAAGCTTAACAAAAATGAAACACAACCAAATTGTTTTTGCTGTTGTCGCTTTAATGATACTCAGATTTTGCTTTTGTATTTTACATTAAGCTTTTAATCCTGCACTAACAGCTCTCTCCATGCAGATCGTTACCTGGTAGACTGTATCGCAAGCATTCATACCACGTATGCTGCCACAGGTATCCATAGATTCTCGTACTAGCTTTTTCTCTATAGGATCGCTAAAGGATTCCACTATCTTATCAACCACAAATTTGTTAGCGCTATCAATGTGATTGTGCTTCGCCATTAAACAGTGAAACACGCACTTGATATTAGTTGGGATCTCATGTCCATTTATGTTCACCACCGCATCATAGAAGTCCTCTTCAGTGGCACCGTTGTCGGACAAGCATTCCATATCAAGTGGAGCCTATAAAATAAACCCCAAAGTTCTAAGTATTTAAATTTTATTGAATTATCAGACTTACTAGAAACAAACATCCAGTTAGGCAGCTTAAGAACAGCAAAAATGTAAGTGTGTACTTCATATTGTTGTAGTTTCCCTTGAACTAACTCCTGCACTGTGTTCCAAGTGCACTTTTATATTCAATATGTTGATGCCAGGGATTATCTGTTGTTTGTAACGCTTACGTGTGACTTCATGGTCAGAGATCTGGTATAATTTGCATTATAATCATTTGAACGCATGGACAAAAAGTATTTTGTTTCTTTAAGAAAACCAACTTGGGTTCCATTCTCAGGAACCATAGCCATAATATATATATATATATTGCGATTAGTTCAACTATCAAAATGATTTGATTGAAATCAAAATGTGTGTTTAAGATGTTTTTGGGGGTTTCTCACTATATCTGTAGATAATTATTAGAGGTATTACAGATTATAATGCGGTAGTTCGATTACTTTTGTAATTAGTGTAAAGATAATAAAACAAAATAAAACATTTTTTCTGTTTTTGATTTAATGAAGCTCTAATATGCTTTAGTTTTTCACAATGTAATCTGAAAACAGATACCTATTTAAGTCATCAAAGTCTAACTGCTGACAGGCTGCAATCAGGTTGGCCGTACGACAAGGATCGTTACCAACCGCACGGCTACAGGTAGACAGAGCCAATATCGCCCGCTTCTTGGCCTTAGAATCGGCAAATAATTTCACTACATTGGCAGAAAGCAATTTACCATTGATATCTATTATCCCCATCTTTTCCATTATGCAGAATACCGCGCACTTGTATTTTTTATTACCTTTGTCATCTGCCGGATCACTAGTTGTCAATAAACTGATTACGCGATCCAAATCAAAGACATAGTTTTCGTTCGCGCAGTTAAGAACTGCAGACCTGAGAGAATCATTGTTGCCAGCCTACCAAAAAACATACCAAAGCTTTACTTGTTACAATTTTGTTCAACTTTTGTTGGTTAGGCTTACGATTAGATATCCAGTTAGGAAGCCTTCGAGAAGCAACAAAGTGAAAATTAACTTCATGTTTGTGTACTTTTCCTTTAAACACTTTAACTTTTATATTCGATTTGTTGGTGGATTTGTCATACGCCACCGATTATCTATCGTTTGTAACGCTTACGTGTAACTTCATGGTCAAAGTTCTGGTATAATTTGCAATATAATCATTTTTTCTGAGAATTATATGACCACAATATAATATTTTCTATATAGATTAACTTAATCAAGCGTCAACTTTACTAACTAAATAGAATTGCGATTAGTTCAACTTTCGATATGAAATGATTGAAATCAAAATCAGGTGGTTTTTGTGGTTCTCTCTTTCGGTACTTCGATTACTTTTTTGGAATTAGTATAAGCTTAATAAAACCAAATGAATTTTGCTGATTTTGTTTTAATTAAAATTTTCACACGAAAATTTAATCCAATTTTAAATTAGTGAATTTACTGAAATCGTTCATATTCTGCTGCAGACAGCCTACAATCTGAAAGGCCGTATCGCAAGGATTGTCACCAACCAAACCGCCACAGGTTGTCAGAGCCTTTTGGGCCTGCTCATTCATTTCAGGATCGGTAACGTATTCCAATATCTTGTCAGTGTGCAGTTTACCTTTGCTATCCATTAAACCGAACTTGGCCAGTAGACAATGAGTGGCGCACTTAATATTATCCTTGACTAATTCCGGTGAAGTTTTGCCCGACTTCAGGTCATCGATGTCCTGACCGGTGACACCGTTATCAGACATGCACGATTCGACAATAGACTTAACAGCAGCTTCATCGACAGCCGCCTATTAAAAAACATTTGAAATCTTTAAGGATTAGAACTTTTTGTTAATTTTGGTTATCCTTACCATTAAATAGCCACTGAGGCAACTTACGAGCAGCAACAAACTGAATGTAAACTTCATATTACTGGAGTTTCTCTTTAACTAATTGCTGGTATGTGCTCCAATTGCAGTTTTATACACAATTTGACGATGCATTTGTCATATTTAAAGATTATCTGTCGTTGGTTACGCTCAGTGCACAATTTGTGGTTGAATGTGTGAAGCGATTTGTAATTTGATTTCACTGTCATTGTCATTGTCGAAGTTTTGTTGTAATACGCTTTTGACTTTTTCATTTCATATAATTAGCATTATAATCATATATATTATAAATTTTTTCATTATTTTTATTAAATAAATTTAATTAGAATAAAAATTGAAGTACATCAGAGCATTTTATAAAGAATTTTCAAACTTTATTCACTTTATCGTTCGTCAACTGTACTCCAAGCTGAAATATAATTGCGATGGATTCAATTATTTATCTATAATTTTATAGTTCGTTTTCACGCGAAATCGAAATGAAATGATTCACAACCAAAATGCCTTGCAGCAGGTGTTTCATTTGGGGCAAATGTAATATAATTTTTTTTTGTGATTTTTTCTCACTAAATATGTAGATTATTGTTATTATTATAGCTTTTTATTTATATAATGTCAGAGGCATGTGTGTAATTAAAAACGTTTTTATTGTAATTGTTTATTGCATTGCAATTATCTATATATATATTTTTTTATCTCTTCATTATTTTTGCATTATAAAATTTTTTCTTCTTTTTTTTGTTAATTGCATTTTCATGACTTTGTGTTAATTGGCTTTTTACGTTTTTTTCCTCCAACTTTTTAATGATAATTTAGTTAGTTATTATTATTATTATTATTGTGATTATTGTCATTATTGTGATTGTTAATATTATTATGGTTTTTTACACTCTCTAACATGATTTCCAAAACGTTAATTGAAATCCTTTTACAGTAATTACGAGAAATTATAATTCATTCCCCCACAAGAGATGAAAAGTTTAGCTAACTCTCTTCTGTCTCTCTCACGCTCTCACTCTCACGTTCTCTGTGGTTAGTTAGAAAAACAAACTAATTTAGTAAATTACTATTTAGTGGCAACTTCCACCCCTTCCTCTTCACCATCGACAAGGACGAAAAACGACGATGGCCACCTGGCCAAACACACGAACACACTCTCACAAAGGTCATTTTCAGGCTTTGAAGTTGCGCTTTCAAATGCGCCAAAGGACATTTAACAAATGGCATGCTTTGTGCTTGTATATATGTGTGTTTGTGTGTGTGTATATGTATATGTATGTGTGTGTAATGGATGTTGTACACAAACATATGGCTGTTGATGTAACATCAAAGTAATACGAGTTTTCCAGTTGACTTCATCAGTAGATTGTGTGAAGTATGCCAAAAATGTGTTGCGCAAAAAAAAGAAACACAAAAGTAAGGGTATATAGGGCTGTAGAGAACTAAAGAGTATCGTCATGTCAGCATTTACTTTGGAAGTTGGCCCTTTTGGACATTGAAACTTAAAGTAATGCCAAGAAATCTATAAAAAACTGATAGTTTTATAGTTTTCTTCGTTTTTTCGCTACAGAGTATCATCATGTCAGCTTTTTTTTCTTTTGTAGTTAGCCTTTTTGGGCAATAAGGCGTTAGAAATCTTCAAGTTCTTTACATTTTTTGCTACAGAGTATCATTATATCAGCATTTACTTTAATAGTTAGCCTGTGTGGGCAATGGAACTTAAAGTAATGCCATAAAATCGAATATTTAACAAGCTCTTTCGCTTTTGTGGCACGTGCTCCGTCTCTCTCTCGAGAGAGAGAACAGTTAAAGCGAATCAAACGTATTGAAGAGTAAAATAATATTGGCCAAGCTTTTAAAAAAAAATACATTTAACATGCACTTTCAGTTTAATTGACGCGTGGCCGTCTGTTTTATCTATATGTATTGAGCGAAACTTGAGATAACGAAGTTTTCATCCAAGTGTGCGCCCCATTCAATTAGTTTAAACACCCTCAAGGTATTAAAATTGTGGTATGGGGGCAGATATTACCAACAATTGCTTCTCAACTTACATGCCAAATAAAATGGGGAAGAGGCTCGAAAATACTTCAAAAATACTACAGTAGCAAGACAGTCAATGAGTAAGGAAACTGGGAGCAGAATACAAGGGATGGTCAGGAAAAATTCTCCGAGGGGGAAAGAGTATGAAAATGGATACGCAAAAGGAAAACATTATAAATTTAATTATTAGCTAAAGTAAATGAACTTAAGGCAATGCCATAATATCGAATATATCATATAGAGAACTGAAAGTTCTATTAGTTTTTTGCTACCGAGTATCGTCATGTCAGCATTTACTTTCGAAGTTGACCTTTTTGGGCAATGGAACTTAAAGCTAGGCCATAAAATCAAATAAAGAATATAGAGAGCTTCAAAATAATTATTATTTGGTATTTTTTATGTATGTTATAAGGCATAGCTTCTCGTACTAGCATTTTCTCTATAGGATCGCTAAAGGATTCCAAACATCCAGTTAGGCAGCTTAAGAACAGCAAAAATGTAAGTGTGTACTTCATATTGTTGTAGTTTCCCTTTAACTAACTCCTGCACTGTGTTCCAAGTGCACTTTTATTTTCAATATGTTGATGCCAGCGATTATCTGTTGTTTGTAACGCTTACGTGAGTCAGAGATCTGGTATAATTTGCATTATAATCATTTGAACGCATGGACAAAAAGTATTTTGTTTCTTTAAGAAAACCAACTTGGGTTCCATTCTCAGGAATCATAGCCATAATATATATATATATTGCGATTAGTTCAACTATCAAAATGATTTGATTGAAATCAAAATGTGTGTTTAAGATGTTTTTGGGGGTTTCTCACTATATCTGTAGATAATTATTAGAGGTATTACAGATTATAATGCGGTAGTTCGATTACTTTTGTAATTAGTGTAAAGATAATAAAACAAAATAAAATATTTTTTCTGTTTTTGATTTAATGAAGCTCAAATTTGCTGTAGTTTTTCACAATTCAATATGATAACAGATGACTATTAAAGTCATCAAATGATAACTGCTGACAGTCTATAATCTGCTTGGCTGTATCACAAGGATCGTTACCAACCACACGGCCACAGGTAGACAGAGCCAATATCGCCCGCTTCTTGGCCTTAGAATCGGCAAATAATTTCACTACATTGGCAGAAAGCAATTTACCATTGATATCCATTATCCCCATCTTTTCCATTATGCAGAATGCCGCGCACTTGACTTTACCTTTGGCATCTGCCGGATCACTGGTTGTCAATAAACTCATTAGTTCCTCACCCGAGACATTGTTTTCGTTCGCGCAGTTAAGAACTGCAGACCTGAGAGAATCATTGTTGCCAGCCTACCAAAAAACATACCAAAGCTTTACTTGTTACAATTTTGTTCAACTTTTGTTGGTTAGGCTTACGATTAGATATCCAGTTAGGAAGCCTTCGAGGAGCAACAAAGTGAAAATTAACTTCATGTTTGTGTACTTTTCCTTTAAACACTTTAACTTTTATATTCGATTTGTTGGTGGATTTGTCATACGCCACCGATTATCTATCGTTTGTAACGCTTACGTGTAACTTCATGGTCAAAGTTCTGGTATAATTTGCAATATAATCATTCTTTATGTATGTTATAATCATTAAATACTAAATAAAACTAAATCTCTAACATCAACACCATTAAAATAAAACTTTCTCCCATTTATAAAGCAGCTGTGAAAAGAAGAAAAACTTTATGAAGTAGTTAAAAAATGTATAGAATAAATACCTTGCTCTCTGAGCCTATGAAACAAATTTACGACTCCTTTTGACCCATTTTAATTTATATATATATATATATATATATATATAAATATATATATTCTGGCTTTATTCAAACATAAAACACAATTTATTTCTATATCTTTTTATGTCGTGTGTTTTTTGCTTTTGAAAATTAAGTTGGAATTCTGCCGCCGCCTTCTTGTTGCCCGTTTGTTGTCTTGTTTGCCTGCTTGCTGCTTGTTAAGGCCAAAGAAATTTGCACAATTTACAATGCTCTTACCAGAGAGAGAGAGTGCAAAGGATCCACAAATCGCCTACCCCATCTCTCCCCTCTCTCTTTGGAAAAGCCTGGCACATATTACGAGGAACACAAAAACACAAAAAATGAGAAAAGAACATAAATACAAAATGCAGCCAGGCATAAGAAGCTACAGCCACAGACCATTGACAACTACTACGTGAATGTTGTATATATATATACCTCTGGCAGTAGAAACACACCTCTGCAGCACCCCCTCTCTCTCTCTCTCTCTTATTCTACCTCTCGTTCTCTCTATCTTTTTAAAATGGCAAACTAGACCGGGCTTCAATGTAATATGTCCTAGGGCTTAGTTCGTATGTGTTGCCTGTTAGTGTTGTTTGTTGCAGGACGCCTCGTCGTTGAGGCTATTGTCTGACTGAGAGGCTTTACAACTCATAAACAGCAATAGCAGCAACAGAAGCAGCCCCCTCAGCCTTTTGCCGTTTCGTAATAACAGTTTAAGCTCGAGGCACTGCCCGAAAATTGTCCACATCTTGTTTAATTTTTTTTTTCTGGGCTTTTTTTTTGGATTTGTTTTCTATACTCTAACTAATGCTACTATCAAATATGTCAATGCATTTGCAAATTGAAGAAAAGTTTCCCTTTTTTTCCATTTTTAATAAAGTTTTAAGCAGGTTTCCGCAATCATAGTCGAAATCATATCCAAATGTCTTTTAAAGCTATCGAGAATTGTTTACTTACCCCAAAGTTTTTCCATTCTCTAACTAATGATACTATCAAATATGTCTTTTCATTTAAAAATAAGTAAAAATACTGAACTTTTTTCATTTTTAATAAGACCTCCGCAATCGTAGTCGAAATCATAACCAAATATGTTTTAAAACTATTGAGAATTGTTAACCTTCTTTAGTTTTGTCTATACTCTAACTAATGATTCTAATATATATGTCATTTTATATGAAAATAAGTAAAAATATTGAACCTTTTGTACCTTTGTAAATGTTTTTTGGCTTATTGATATGTGAAGATTATTTCTTAGACAAAATAGATAACGATAACTGTTATCGAGAGCAAACTATTCGTTTTGATATGATTCATTTGATACCTTTTATAACTTTTGGGTTCTGTTAGGTTTTCTTGTCGAATAAAACAATGTAAAAATTGTAAGCAACATATTAAACTTCTCTTAATGAAATTCATTATTCCCTTATTCTAAAGTAAGGGCATTAAATATTTTATCAACTTTAAGTCGACTTTGCTGCCTTCTGTTTTTGTATATTTTGTTTTTTTGTTAATAAGCATTTTTACATGTGCTAAAAAAACAAGTAAAGCCCCCGTAGAAAACTGCCTACCCCAACCCCAGTACCCAGACACTGCCAATTTCAAGAAAAACCCGCGGCAACCCCCCGAAAAATATATATATATATAATTTTGTTGTTGCCTTGATGCCTAGCTGCATGTGCGTTTATGACTTCATAATGAAAGCTTGCTAGACTCTGAGGCCGATGACTTTGGGGAGGCATAAGTCGCATTATCCCCCTCAAACCCGACGCAAAAAAAACACACCCTCCAGCTAGAGCTGCATTGCAGTGTAAAAAGACAGAGAGAGGGTGGAAGGTGGTGGGTGAGTGGGGCTGCTTGTTGTTGTTGTTGTTATGGATTTGCGTAGGCGTTGCGTTAACATGCGACTAAGTCCTTTTATATCCTGAAGCATTCGCTTTGGCTTTAGACTCGCACACACACATATCTTTCGACTAGACTATCATCAATTGCTGTCCCCATGGTGTAGTTAGGCTGCCCCCCGCTCCCTTCAGCCCCCTCTCGTTTCCCATACATTCTTATACATATACGCGATTTATAGTGGGGTTTTGTTGTTGTTGTATGTAGGCCAAAGAGAGAAGCAACAGAATTTAATGCCGACCTCTGGGAGCTATTGTGGCAGCAGCAGCATCTTGGCTCGCGATGCTTGCCCCCAAATGATCCATGCAACTTTTATGCTCATATGTATCTATGTGTGTGTGTGGGTCAGGGAGTGTGTGTGTGTGTGTGTGTCTATTTTATAAACAATTTTAAATTGCTGTCCAAAATGGTTTCTGGCCTCGTTTTTGTAAGCAAATTGTTTTATATGCTTTAGCCCAGAGCTTCTTCTACATCTTATTGACTGCAAACAGTGAGAAAAGCGGAGGGAGGGGCACATATTAATTTGCATAATCCAAGCGTTACTGAAAACTATGATGTGGTTCTCTTCATAATGCGCCACATTAACTTTCTATATGCTGTATATAAATCACAGCAAAAAGAAGAAGAAAAATATAAATAAAAACACAGAATACTCGAGATAATGCGCAAAGAATTGGAAATAAGCGCAAAATAATATACAAACTCCCAGCTGTCCGAAAAAGAAAAAGAACTCAAAAATAATAATCATAAAGAAAAGAAAGCAACAAAAATATATATATTTATAAGAAGCGCAAACAAACAAACAGTTGAAATCGCTAGTTTGTCTCAGATACTGCGCCATGTGGCACAAACACAAACACACACATGTTGCAACCACATCGTATACAGTCAACTCCCCATCGCACCCAACGCAGCGCACCTGTCCAACCTCAACTCAACTGAACTCTACCCAGCTAGAGAAAGAAGTGCGCGTCTCGGCAAACGACCGCATGATTTCATCTTTCGCTTTCGTGCAGACAACTTAAGCGAAATATTTCGTGAAACTTAGGTGTATAGTGAATAGGTAAATACACTTTTGTGCTAAGTGACAAATGACAAATTTTCTTATAATATTTTCTAAGAAATCTTTAGTAAATAATGAGGTTTAATATATTTTCTTGAAGATTTAATCAAACATATTATATGTTTAAGAATAGTTTGTTTTTACAGTTTAGATCATATTATCAAACTTTCAACTTCCGAAAAGGCAAGTACACTTTTTGTTAGAAGAAAAATTATAAATTTGTATATTATTTTGTAAGAAATCCTAATCGAATAATGTAGTTTAATAGATTAGCTTGAAGATTTCATTAAAAATTTATTTAGGAATAGTTTTTTATATATATAGAGATCATATTATTAAAACTTCAACTCAATATATATATATTTTAGGAAATTATAGGATATTCCATCATTCGTTTTATTGTTGTTGAATGTTTTCATTAGAATTCGCCTAAGCAAAATGTTTGCGCTGTGTTTGTGCCGTGTGTGTAAAATGATTTATGAAGCAGACTTCATAAAGTTCATAAATGTCGCGGCAAGCAGGCGGTGTGTGAGGAGTCCAACAACATACTCATGCAGTTGACACTTTCACCTAGCTGGAATACAAAAAGGGAGCGGGGGAATAGAAGAGAAAATGTATGTGAATGGGAATGAGAACATTTTTGCGCATTTAATTAACTAAAATGCTATAAATATGATTTTAAATTAATTTACTTGCGTGCATTATTAATTTACAAAGTGTACGCTTTGTTTCCACACAGTCATTTCATAAACAGACGACAGACTGGATTGGATACGCGAAATAGAGGAATGGTGAATGGTGAATGGTGAATAGTGAAGATGGGTGAAGGGTAGAGAGGAATGGAGCTCGGGCAGGTGAAATGAGGCGCGCCCTAGATGACTGTCAGAGATTTATGGAAATAATTCTCTCAGGTCAGTATAAGAAAAATGAGCATGAATACAAATTGTAGCATATGTGCGAATTACAAATCAGATAGGAAATAATTAGATTTTCGATTTTGTGTAGAATTTGAAGAGTTTTTGAAACTAATAATGCAAAAAATGTGTTGTGTGAAATATTCAATATAAGTAAGGTGGAAAATAAGCCGATATCTTGATTTCGATTACATAATATTGTTATCAACAAAATACGTAAATGCTTAAAGTTCTTTAAGACTAAAACCCTTACAGGGGAAATTCCTTGCCTGAAGTTTCTCAGAACTAAAACCCTTAGCTAATTTTTTATTTACTTTATTAAATGTTTTATAATCTTCTTTATTTCTTTCAAACAGCATGTTTAGGCTTCTTCTTGTCTTCCCCTAATATTCCCACATGAATCACATCACATATAAACCCTTAATACCTTTTAGGTAATATTTTTAATTCTAACGTTTCATAGTTCAAGTTTAGGATTATTCTCATAGCATTATTCTTTATAACATCATATTCAATTGTTATATATTTTAGATTTTCGTCTCATTCATCCTTGAGATAATCTGCTTCTTATGGCGGGAAAATGACATTGGAAACTAATTTCTTGTTGTCCTGACATTTTGGCACTTTTGCACTTGGGCGTCCCCCCAAAAGAATCCGCGACCCACGCACACTCACACACAGAGATTTTAGTAAACTGGCAACTGAAAAGCTGCCACTGCATTTGGAGACCTTTTTTTTGTTGGGGTGAAGGTGTATTAAATTGTCTGGTCGCATATCGCGACGTAGTCAAATTTCCGTCGCCAACTGCAAATACAGCTCAGGCGCAATCTCCAATTTCAATCAAAAAACCGCATGAGCTGCTGCGCTTTTCCCCTCCCCTCTCTCCCCCTCTCCCCACTCACCCTCTCCACGCCACACTCAATGCCAATTCTCCATGCTCCAAAAATTCAATCTCATTCTGATGCTGCTGCCGCTGCTACGACTACTACGTTTGACATGGCCAGGTTGGCTTCTGCATGGCTTGTGCGACCTCAAAAGCTGCAACGAAATGAAAGTCAATTTGAAGGTTGATACATTGTCGACCGACGAGCGACGAGCGGGAGTCCCGTTTGCCAGTCAGTTTTGTCAGTTTCAAGCTGGCATCCTCTGCTGCTGCTCCTGCTCCTGCTGCTGTCTGTGACACATCGAACAGGTGATAAGCCACTCAGCCGCCGTTCACAAGCCGATGAAGTGTCTACTGCACATACTCCGAAAAGATCAAATGGCAAACAGCGAGCCGAATGACATGTGAAGTGGTTGAGTTAAGTGGGAGATACCCTGTACTTTACACGTTTTTTATACCCTTAACATATGAAATGGGTTTGAACGATCTAAGGAACTAAAAAATTCCATTTATTCGATATGAGTTCTCCAAGGCAGGACAATTTTCATTCCAATTTTCGATAACTTTTCAAGTTTACGATATACACATGTAATCGATAACAAGAAAATCTTGAGTTTCGTAAAATTGAAAATGTGAATTGAAAACATATACGAAAAAATGAGAATCTGTGAAATTTTTATTAAAATCGGTTAAAAAACACAGGAGATATGACACCATCAAGCATTGGTCCGGTAGTGCAGGGTTTGTCAAGGGTTAAGGGTATCTTCTGTTCGAGCTTACTCTACTAGAAGCTTCTTACTTCTTTTCCATAAACTTTCATGCCTAACAGAAAATCGTGATTGATTTAGTTATTATACTTAAAAATCTTTCAACATTTCATTCATTCTTATTAGCTCATTAAAAATGTTTTGCCTTTTTTTGCCTAATAAGCCATGGAATACTTGCGCTTCATTAAATTCAAAATGATGTTCATGGATTATGTCAGCTTTGAAAATTACTTTCATTACTTTCGCTTGACGCTCTCTGCCTCCGAAAATGTATCCTCATCTGTCAGAATCGATCATACTAACTAGTCTTAGTACCCCTCAAAAAAAAAAGGCAACTCTGATTGGCAACAAAAAATAAAAGACAAAAAAATATAATGCCTCATAAAATTTGTTCATTTATTTTAATGATTGAAACCTAATTATGCTTCAACAAAAAAATAAGAGAAAAATAAGCGAAAAAAAAGAGGAAAAAAAGGGAATTTTCAATGTGTTTTGAATATTTATGAACACAGAAAATAAAGAAAGGAAAGGAAGAACGCACACGCCCACAAGTGTGAAAAGTTTGGCGAGAAGAGAAAAGAAATTAAGGCGAACCGAAAGGCGAAAATATTGTCAAACAAAATTGTGTTGTGTTTGGCACACGAACAAAAATAAAAATATAAAAATAAAGCGACAAAATATAAAGAAAAAAAAAAACAAAAAAAAAAAATGTTACCAAAAAATATCACGTAATATAAAAACCACTTTGATGAATACGCCATGTGCATATAAAGCAGCTGTTGCTGTCAGACTCTCTTCTGGGCTAAAAACGGGGCGTACCGCCAGTCCAAGTGTCGCTAAGAGGCGACAAAGAAGGCGTGGCACACAGACAGACAGACACGGCGTCGTCATCATCATCGTCATCGCCTTTGTGCGAAAAAGTAATGAATAGCTAGGCGAAATAAGGTGGCTGCTGCGAATCCGTTGGGTTAGTTAGAGTGCACTGAGAGAAAAGTAACTTGATCTAAGAATGAAAAGTGGAAAAATAAAAAAATTGGATACATTCATATCACATTTGATTATGATAAAGTTTAAATGGTTTTTGATATAAGAAAAAGTGTTGTTAAAGATTTCCAGACTCAGTTCTGCGTTTTTAAAGTGTCTGTTGCGAATCGTTGGGTTAGTTAAGGTGCACTGAAAGAAAAGCAGTTAACAATGTGAAAGTATGAAATATGAAAAGTTGAAGAATTAGATGTATTTATATCTTACTTGTTTATGACAAAAGTAGTTTATGATATGAACAAAGTTTTCTTTAAGATTCACCAACTCAATTCATCTCTTTCCCATTTTTTTCAGTGTACCAGCTTGTGTTGTACTTGTTGCCGTGACACTTGCAACGAACGCTGCGAACGGCGTTGGCAACGCGGATAACGCGGCGTATGCGTAACGCCATTGATTGGCTCAGATTGAGTTTACTGCTGCTGCTGTTGCTGTTGCTGTTAAGGTAAGTGTAAGTAAAGAAAGTAGAAAACAGAGAGAAGAAAAAGATGAAAAAAAAAAGTTGGACATGCGTCAAATATGCTCATAATTGCACAAGCTGGCAAAAAAGGGATAAGCAGAGAACCTTAACAGAGAACCAACAGAATGTTGCAAGGATATTTGTTGTGAGTGGAGAGTGTGGGGGAGGCGTTCTCCATTGCGATTGATAAATAAAGCTGTAAAATGTGTTGAGAGCTGTTTTTTTTTTTTTGGAAAACCACAAATTGAGGGTTTTGCGTGCAGCTCAAGAATTTTGATTGAGACAATTTTTTGTAAGAGAGAAAAGTTTTCAAGAGTATTGAGCATTGGCTGACCTTTTAGGGGTAGGGAAAAACCAGGTTTGATGGGTTTTACTTACAATAATAATCAAACTAAACTCTAACTTTAATGCTTTAAGAAGTAATTAAGTTTTTTGAACCCCTTTTTAAAAATTCCATATCGAAACACAACCAATGTACATACACCTCATAATAATTAACTTTTACTGCCAAACACCTTTTCACACACACCCTTACACACACTCTCTCGCTCACACGCACTTAGCTATTTAAAATTTTTGGTGTAGAAACGCAGCTTCATCAAAAATTCCAAAGCAATCAACTTGGAAAATCAGCGCTAAAACTATGGAGTACGAGTACGAGAATAGCCCTCCGACTAGGACCATCATATATACTACTTAGAAATTCCACCTGCTCGAAGGGGGGTTACGGGTTACCTAACACCGGTTACCCTACCCCTGCAAAAGTATGCAATTGGGAGCCATTGGCCCCTGCCACAATTTTCGAGAAATATGGCAAACAATTATGCGCTTGAGTTTTATTACAAATGCCCGGCAGTTATATATGGCAGGCTGGTAGGTAAGGTTATTGCAGCAGGCGATAATAACCATGTTTCCCCATATGCAAAGAGGGGCGAATGTGTGGAAGGGAGGGGGTGGCTACCCTGCCCACAGTTGACACTCTCCACTGTCAGCGTTGTGACAGGCTGGCAGGCAGTCAGAAACGGAAGCATAGCAAATTTGTACCCTTTTTTTTCTGCCCCCCTTCTTTGTTTTTCCTGTGCCCGGAATTATCTTAAAAATAAGTAAGCCATACTCTACGCTCTTTCTCCGAGATATACGCTGGCATTTATATGTAGGTATAAGTAAGTAAGTGGTTTGCATGCTATAAGAAGGCGGGACAGAAGCCGCCGTCGCCGCCACGTTTCATATTACGTCGTCTTGGGCGGTGTGGACATACATACTTATATATATATGCAATCCTCCAACCCTTGAACCCTCCTCGAGTATAACATTGTGTCCCATGTGCCTTTGGGGGGACGCTTGCTCATATGTTTGGTGGGGGTTGGGGGTTTGGGAAGTTTATTTGACAGTGGGTTTGGGGAGCGGGAGAGTCATGCGCATATTTCAGCATGATACGACAGCTTGACAACATTAAATTTGCATTGCTCTTGCCGGGAGTTTGTTTATGAAAAGAAAAAAAAAACGGGAAAAATATCAGAAAAATCAAATGGCAAGCACGCAGGGGGCGGGAGGGGAGGGTTAAGTAGGGTAGGGTAGGCAAATCGGGTATGTCAGTCTGTCACAACAACAGCATATGGGGCCAAACCAATACTCCAATACTTTTGAAGTAATGCAATTTGAACGTACCTCCCTTTGAGCCCCTTTGAGGCGCTACCGGGCTACCCGGGAACCTGCTTACAATTAAAGTGATTGAAAAATATTTTCCAAACCATTTTCTCTGCGCCAAAGACGAAGGCAAAATGTATTTTTTCATTTCTGGTGCTACACATTAAGTACAAAGGAGTATTGACTGCAAAGTACCCAGTGAAAGGGAAAATTGTAGGGTAAATTGGTGACAGGAAACCGTATTTCGGGAATATCTTAAAATGATTTAATACTGCCTAAGAAAAGGATTTAGGGAAAACATTTCAAATCCTTTACACATTATGATAAAACCAGTTTTTTTCCAGTAACCCACCTTTAACTCTCCTCCGGTAGTACAGGGTATTGAAATAGTTCAATTGCTACTTGCTTCATTGCATTTGAACTTTCTCTTTGCTGCCTTTGCGAAATTAACTTTGGTAAAAGTGCAGCCACGCAAAGTGGCCCGAACTGCGGCATTGGTTTGTTGTTGTTGTTGTTCTGTTTCCCATTCTCTCTCTCTTTTCTTTTTGTTGTTGAAGCAGTGTGAGTAAAGATGTTGTTGCATGCATTCAAGCGCAAAGTTGCAGATACAAAATTGGTTAGCGGGTTGAAAAAAAAAACCCAACCTCCCCTTTTTGGTTCTGTTTGCAATGTGGCCCTTTTGTGTCATAAAGGCCAATTATGTTAAAATGTTGCAAAGAGTAAGGAAAAAGAGCGTTGAAGTCGCGTCTCGTCGCGACAATTCCGTTAACTGACAGCTAATAATGCCGCCGCAATGCCTATATACGACGACGACGAACCCCACACATAAAAACCATTCGTTCGTTCATCTATCAAACACAATAACTCTGTGTACTGCGTAATACTGCTCCTGACCGTTGGGAACGGGGAAAAACGGGGGAAAAACTTCCCCAACCCCACCGCAAGTGCATTGTCAACGCGTTCGCCTGATGTACGTCGTTTCCTGTGTCAGTTCCGGCCGTGCACGCGACAACTTTTCCATTCCATTCCAATCCCAATCCCAAACCAAAAACCATTCCGTTTCGTTTCGTTCCATTGCGGTGCTCACTAAAAGGTCCGGCGTGCAAAAACAAAAATAGCAAAAAAAAATAGAGAAGAAGTTCGCGTTACACTCGAATGCATCGAATGCCCATCCAGAACTGACAATAACTCAAACACTATGTTCAGGAAGGGGAGGTGTTACCGGGCAGATGAGGCGGGGACCTGGTCATGGTGTTGGCTGGCCCTCGAATCGCTTAGCAAATGACTGTGATTTCCCATCATTTCTATTTCTTTTTTTTTTTTTTTTTGTTCATGCCACATTTGAGACGAGTTGAGTTCTTGTGATTAATGTTACGAACGGTTCTCGGTGTGGTAGGAGCAATTAGAGCATTGACAGGCCTTAAAATCACTGCGGTGCAGTACCAGGATAGACAAAGGAGGGAGAATGAGTGGGTTGACGAGCAAAAAATCATAACAGCTGTGGCGACAACGATGACAAAACCAAATGGCATGTAAAATATGATCACATGCATGGTTGGGAGGAACTTTACTTTATTAATATTGCACAAAAGTCCTTAGGGCTACGTTGCTAAGTAATATTAGTTGTTGGTTCAGAGAGAATAAGAGTTTGAGGTAAAGAAAATGAAGTTAAAGTTTAATGAAATGTATTTTATATGTTATATTTCATTTGGAAATGATCACATGACTTTTGTTGAGTTTTTGGAAGAGAAACAACAGTTTTCCTCTTAGAACTTTTGACCCTAAGGTCTCCTAAGGCAGGGAAAAAGTGAAGAACCGAAGGGTTTTAGTTATTCCTTTTGTCATACAAGTTATCTTTCATAATCAAAACACTTGGGCTTTCATTTATGTTAAAGG
This sequence comes from Scaptomyza parva, assembly GCA_035044645.1. Lineage (NCBI taxonomy): Eukaryota > Metazoa > Arthropoda > Insecta > Diptera > Drosophilidae > Scaptomyza > Scaptomyza parva. The sequence continues at coordinate 2,581,855 of JAWNNT010000090.1, read as the reverse complement.
CTGAGTTAGATGCGATTTTTGAAAGAGTTACAACATTTTTCCTCTTAGGACTTTTGACCCTTAAGTTTTCTAAGAAAGAGAAAGAGTGTAGAAGCAAAGCGTTTCATATATTCCTTTTGTCAAACGAATTCTCGTTCATATTAGAAACTGTTAAGTTTTCCTTTTTCTCATATCCAACAGACAGTTTCAATGGAATATTCAGTTTTCCCAACCGCCGCTTGGTTCCATCTCTCTCTCTGGCTGTTATAGGGCAAATTAAACTACGCGCCAATATTCATGCCGCATAGACCAACAACAAAAAGTCAAAATTCAAAAGGAAAAAAAGTCAAAGCGATTCGCGCGCTGTAGGAGTGTAGAGAACAAAACAGTCGCATTATTCCCTCGACGTGTTTTTGGCTGTTGTGTATTTTTTAATCAAAAGCCGCAAATTGCCGCAACGCAAAAAATGACAATCAAGCCACCAATCCACCCACCCACCCCCCCAAAAAACCCTCCTAACAAACGCCAGACCTGAACAAACCAGACCAGACCAGACAGAGATACCCGAGAGCATCGAGCACCAGGACAGAACAGAACAGAACACTCGCTCTGCTGTCCAATACATTTAACGCCTGTTTCACACAAAACAGGAACAGAGAAGAAGAAAAAATATATACCAAAAAAATGTTTTAACAAAAAAACCGAAATGAGAAGCTGAAGCGTAGGAAATGGCTCTGACATGTTGCCTTTGACATGCATTTGACATTTGACAGATCGCGCGCATAGTGCGGAGACCCCTGGAACACTCCGGTATCCCGGACAACCCGACCCAGGCAAAGAGGAAAAGGAAGAAAAAAAAAGCGAAACCCACCCGAGCATTTAAAATGAAATGACTAAATTATGTGCCAAGTGGTGGAAAGTGGAAAACTGCAAACTGGGAAAAGTCGAAAAAAAAAAACGGAAAATTAAAAATGCGTTTTGGCAGGTAAAAACGAAATACATACATATTCCTTTATATACGCACTCGAGCGTCAACATTTAACTGTCATATCTGACAATTGTATAAAGTGGCGTACCGGAGAGGGTTGCCGAGGAGAGGTTATATGCTTTGGGTGCTTGCAAATTGACATCTATAGTCGGGTGTGTAATGCCTGCAGCGTCTTCTTATCAGCCAAACGTCTAATGCCGTCGAGTGGCACTTGAGGCTTTTGGCTTTATACACAATTTATATTTTTCTTTTTGGGGAGGAACACAACAGTTATAACCCTTTCTCGCGCTTCTGATTGACAGTCGACGGCGGTAGAGCAACAACCACCGACAGACATCAACATCAACATCATCGTCAGGCATCATCATTTTGCAGGGATAAGCGTCTCATAAGCGGCATATTTGTATTGCATATTTGCTCATTAATAGCGATAAGCGATAAGCGTGTTAAAGTTACAGTTAATGCTTACAACAACAACAACAAGAACAGTTAAAAGACCTCGGCATGAAAAATAGCATACAAAAGCTCCGATTACCGAAAAATGCAATACATTACAGTGGGGCTAGATAAGTGTATTGTTGGAAAAGAGATTGTTTTGAAAGTTATTGAATATGTAGAGAAAAAAGTATTGAAATACTTCTTAGATTACTGAAAATGCAATAGTACAGTGGAAAAGAAAAGAATAATGATGGAAAAGAATTTCTTTGGAATGTTTTTGAATATGTAGAGAAAAAAGTATAGAGATATGAAAGAATGGTTTGAAATAGAGTTTCTTTAAAAGTTAATGCATTAATAGAGAAAGAAGTAAAGAGATACTTCTGCAATAGTACAGTGGGGTTCCTGCCCCAGTTATTTTTTATTTTCGAAATAGAGTTTCTTTGAAAAGATAATGCATATATAGGAAAAAAAGTTTAGAAAACTAAATGGGTATTTAAATATAATTGATATTATGCAGTTGGAAGAAAATGGTTAAAGGTTATCAAAGGGACAGATACGGGACAATCATAGTACGTGAAGTGAAAGATCAAAAATTGTTTGGCAAATAATAGACATTCTAAGAAACTGAAAAACACTCTCTAATAGCATTAAATTGTATTTCGTATACTTTTTAAAAGTTCTTAACGAATCTAATCCAAAAACTTAGATGTGATAAATGTAGATTTTATTATGTATATTTTTTTAAACAAGCTATATAACTTAAAATATATTTATATGTTCTTTTAGCAATTTTCTCTTTGTATATGTATTTTTTTCGGATTTTGCCACAACATCTTCTCATTTGGATTTTTATCTTATCTCTGATCTCAATCCCACTGTACAATGTTGTTGCTGTTGCCCTGTTGCCCTCCACCCCCGCAACACACGGTTAACCCTTTTCCCTTTCAACACGCACTCCGTGCACGCAATTCATTAAATTGAAATATTTTGCAGATCGATCATTGTTGTCGTCGAGAGAGACAGAGAGAGCGGAAGAGTGTGAGAGAGTTGCCTTTGTGGATGCTAAACTCTACTCCACCCTCCCCCTTCTCCAGTCTTTCGTGTTCCACGCAGACACACGATGAAATACGAAATATGCAAGGCTTTTAGGCACCAATTATTGTGTGCATACTCTATGTGTACACGACTCACACACACACACATACACACACACACACACACACGCACGCACAACCCATTCACAGCCCACATCTATTAATCTCTTTTATTGTTGCTCAAAGCGCGCTGAGAATGAAAGAGACGCGACGAAGAAGAGGAGAAGAACACTTGTGTAAAGACGATGCCCGGTTTTTCGGGCATGTGCAAAGTCAATGCACAAATATAATGAGTGAGAGCCCGTTCCCAGTATGCCCCCAACCTCTCTCTCCCACTCTCCCCCACTCATTCTCTGTGCCCAATTCTCCTCGTAGACCGTCAAAGATGCCGCGCGTGTGTTTTGGACACGCGTTTGCCGAGGCTTACAATGCGCATTTGTCGGTAGGTGGAGATGTTTTATGGGGGTGGTGTAAGGGTTGCACATGCACAAATACTACTAACGGTATGAGTGGGTGGTATGGGTGGGTGGTGCATACCATAAACTGACTCACTTCTTTGCTGATTGCATTCCCGGCTTACCTACTCACCTTGTTTGTCGTCGTCGTCGTCGTCGTCGTCATCGCACAGCGGGTTTTGAAGTCCTTCCTTGCTGTTTTACCCACGTGCAGGGCGCTGCACGACGACTACGTGACGTCGTATTGATGTGGGTTATTGTTATAGGCCTTTTACTGTTATTAACGTTGCGCACAAATTGGTATAAATTCTGCGAAAATGCACGACACAAGAACCCCTTCTCCCCCCAGATACAGAGGAAACAGGTTGCATTGGCGTGTAGGCGCAGTCAAGGGATAATATATCTTGGGCAAGGGTGAACTTATGCACATGTGCTCGTGGTTCGTATGGTTCTCTTGTATGTTAGTTGGGGTTGTGCTTCTTTCTTTAGACATATTCAGTACACACAGAACAGTTGAACAATTGAAGTTTTGAAGTAGACTTTAAGGAGTTGCACACACAACAAGCATTGAGATGATGCGTTTCTGCCCTGCCCAATGGGCACAGGGTTGCATTTACGCATAATAAATACAAACTGAAAGTGCTTTCATAATAATCTAAGATCTTTTTTAACACACCATTATTTTAAAAGCTTAGTGTTGGTTTTTTTGTTTTGTAAATAAATCTGATTGGAAATATTACAGTCTAACAATCAGTTGGAATAGGTTTTTGTTTATATAAGATTGCATTTATGTTCTCTATAGATTTTTCTTTGATTGTGTTAAGAACGATATAAACAAGGGACAATAGATCAGAACTTCCTTCAAGCCCCATTCAAAGTTCTCCCACAATGCTCTCCCACAGTCTTGATAAATTTCCTTAAGTTTCTGAAAGAAAAGGACAAAAAACAAGAAGAAACTCATTTTAAAGTTCTCCCACAATGCTCTCCCACCTAGTCTTTCCTAACCAAATTTAGAGCACAAAATAAATTCCTTCGTACTTTTTTCCTTAAACATATTTAAAACAAGACATAGGCGTTTCATTATGCCTTAGGCTTTAACCATTAATTATTGTATATTACACACAAAAAAGAAATCGTAGACTTTGCTTCATTTTAAGCATTATCCCAGCTAAGATTTGGTAATTTATATTGATGTACCACATGCAAGGCAGAAAAAAAAAGAAAAATGTCCCAAATGTGCCTAGGATTACGCGCGCTTCCTTTAACAAATTTTCTCACAGAGCCTGCTTGCGTTGACATTCAGTTTGAGTATTACTTTTTTCTTGTGCCACGCCCTTATTTGAGCTATTTTTTTGTTCGAAAACGAGCAGGGCGTGTGTGTTTTGTTGTTCTGCACTGAAATTTTCAAGTGATTTAGTGCAATTAGTATAATTAACACAGCGCGTAAGACGAGACTAAGGCGACATTTGACAATGACAATCAGAATGAGAACGAGAATGGGAATAAGTATGGAGAAAATGCGCCACATGTCTTTTTAACCAAGTGAGTTGCCGAATCTCGGATCTTTCTTTCGTGAACCTGAAACCAGAGCAGAAGACCCGGCAAAGGATGCTTAAGCCGACATGTGTTGCCGCCTTAAGTAGCAAATGATTCCAGGGAAAAACAGAAAACAGAAAAGAGAAAAGAGAAAGCGTTGGCCCGTGTGCCATGTATAAGTAAGTGAGCAATGAGCTCAGGCTCAGTGTGAATTGTTGGAAATCATTTGCAGCGATTTCCTTTTTTTTCTTCCTTTTCTTTTGTTTTCCCCCTACTGCAGAAGTGTGTCCTGGACTCAATTGCAAAAAGTCTTTAGACAAATAAATACTTTGAAAGTGAGAGTTGAGGAAAATGAGAAGAAGAGTGTAGAGACTAATTAAAAAGGAATTAAAAGTTGAAAAGTGATTAAAGTTTAATAGAAAACATATCACAGAATGTAATATTGAATGACCTAAGAATCACAATCTAGGTTCCCCCAGGGTCAGGTTTGGAATACTAAAAACACAGAATGAAACGAAGAAGAGTAAGACATCTGTAATACGAACAAATGGAATAATTGGAAGTCCTATACGTACGTATATGTGTTTATCATTTTGTAGTCTTGTCATTAAATAGTTGACCAAATTGCAACAGTCATGAGTCAGTTCATGCCTCCAGGTACAACGACAACACCCGGCTTCATCTACATCTTTCTTGTGTAGCATGTGAAACGCAAGTTTCCTGTGCGTCGGCACACACTCACACACAAAAGTCAACACTTTAGTGCAATTCGGAGCAATTAACATTGACAGTAAATATGGAATTTGTGCAATTGCAACTCCTGACTGTGCTGGGCTGGGCTGGGCTGGGGCTGTCCTCTCTCTTCTTCCCAAAAATGCCTACGAGGCAAAAATGTTACCTCTCTCAGGTGTAGTAGTTACAACATTTCCTGCTCACAAAGTCAACTTTATTTGCAAGTCTAGTGCAGCAGAGAGAGAGAGAGAGAGAGAGAGAGAGAGAGAGAATGGGTCGAGACACATCAGGCAAGGCATTCATCAGCATTCTGAGTGAATGACTCTACTGCAGGATGTGTGTGTCGGAGTCGGAGAGAGTGAATGTGCTATTGGGCAAAATTCAAAGTTTAACATAGTTGAAATGTTTTTCAGCTTCTCCCAGGTAGTTCTTGTTGTCGTCCTTGTGTATTGTGTAGGCCTGTGCGTGCCTTGTTTGATTTGATGGGGGGTTACCGAAGGTTGCCGAAGATTGCCTCCACTCTCTCTCTGAGGTGTGCGTGCTTGTCAGTGACAACTGGAAATTAGTTTAATAGTCAAACTGGAAGCAGTTCCATACACATAAACACTCACTCACACACAGAGTCAATTTGTCTAGATATATAAAAAAACAAAAACCTACAGAGTGACATTTGTTATTGTTATATATATATAGTTTGGGTACACAGAAATTGGTTTCGTTATTATAGTTCGATATCAAATAAATATGATACGTGATACTGTTAAATTAAGTTAATCATATACGTACACCATGATGACCATAATCAAATATAGATAGATGGAAACTCGAATTTCGTTGTTCGTCATTCGTTGTTGTGTGGAAAAAGCAAAGAAAACGCCCAATTCATTTCGAATGCTCCCAACTCCAAACCCATTCCATTCAAATTACAGTTGGCATTTTGATTTAATGACATATTTTTCGTTGTTGTAGAATTATTCGAATTGCATTTCACAAATATGTCAATACAAAGGTATAAGTTATTTTCAGATTTGGTTTTGCCTTGAATTATTCAAGTAATTGAGTGGTTAAGTGAGAATAACAGAAATAATTGAAATTCACATACAAATTTGTTAGTTATTTGATTTTTTGCTTAAAGTTACTTGTTTTTAACTATGTATAATAAGTTATGAAACTATAATTACTTTAATAATTACATATAAAATGTTTAAGTAACTCGCTTAAGTCCAATAATTGAAATTTTGATACATATATGATGATATTTGCATATAAATACCTGTAATTAATTAAGTAATTAATTCTCAAAAATTCAATTACATTATTAATTACATTTAAAATGTTTTCATAACTCGTTTTTCCATTGATCTCGTTAAAATAATTCAACAAATTGCATAAAATTACTTGTAATATAGTTTCAAAATCTTAATTTCATTAGTAATTCCATATAAAATGTTTAAATAACTCGTTTTTCTTTCTTAAAATCATAATTCTATGTTCTTATTATAACAAATCCATTCATAGTAAATCTATAGTAATGAGCTTTTCAATTATTTGAATTTCCATTCGCTTTGTAAGACAATAGCTTAGCAACCATAAGCAAATGCAAAAGCGTCTAATCAAATCATGTTATTGGGGAAATGAGAGAAAATTTAATCTGCTGCCTAGGCTGGCTGATAGGCTTAGGGTTGTCAACTTCCCTTCAAAAACTGAAAATGCGCAATGAAAATTGGTTACATCAAAAGCATTTCCCAGTTAATAAAGCGCATTGATGAAATTGTGTATAGCTACAGGATTCTTTCACCATTATTTATGACATTATATGCCAATAAGATGAATGCTAATTTAGTAAACGCGTCGAGCAGTAAATGCGACTGGACAGATCTCTACCATATCTCTTGTAAAATGGTATATGCGTGTATATATTTATTTTTTAATCCAATTTGCATATAAAATGACACAAAAGCCCACTAAATGCAACCCTTAATAAGTCACCGGGGGACACTGAACGGCGGTCGCTTTGCCGCAGCACTTGAAAAATATTGTGTAAATCCCAAAAGTAGCTACCACCACCAACCAAACCCAACCAAACCAAACCAACCCATCAACTGATTCTGTTTCCACCACTTTACAATTGTCAAGGTTGGGTTTTTAAACATTTTTCTTCTTCCCCTTTATTCAACATTGTCAACTATAAAAGTTTCTGGTTACCATGGCCTCCCTCAGCCGAAAAATGAAATTCTTTAAGTATTGTCAATATTAGTAAATATTAAAAAAGAAAAGGTATAGAGTTAGGGTGGTCCCAAACCAATTGCAACAGGGTGGTTCTCATTGCCTCAGCTTTTGCCTAATGAAATGCTAAATTTTTGTAAGCCGCAAGTATTACAGTTCGCATTACCCTTCTTATAAGGCATGTGCTGCAACTCCGACTGTCGACTGCCTGCCAATTTTTCACTTTTCTTTCTTTTCTCATATATCTACATGCGTCGTCGTGTGTAATTTTTTATTAAACACATTAGTCAAATAAGTGCACATATATGTATAGGAACGATATCTGGGCTCTTTCATACATACCGCCGCTGGGCATTCATCTAAAATTGCAAAACGGACAAAAAACACGCCCAGACCTTAGCTTGCAAACCACCCATCTATCCATCCATCTAGTGTGTCGCCGTGTGTGCGTCATTTGTTACAATTATTATTGTATTTTTTTTTTGGCTGTGAATACCCTGGAAAGTTAGTTGATGAAGGAGAGTTGTGGAGACGTTTGATTTGGGAAAAGTAGAAAACATTATTCTAAAGGTTTTTTGTGAGCTTAAGAACTAAAGAACCGAGTTTAGTTTAGGTAATGCTTTTTAACATTTTAAGATTAGTTTCGTATACAGAAATTTGATTTTTATGAAATACTTTTTAAAAATATATTCAGTTCTTATAGTCTTAACGTTTCAAAGATTATTTTTAAGCATATATTTGAGCAAAAAAGTTTGCTCTTAAAATTTCAAAGGTTATTTTTAAACCAATATGTGTTTGATAGAGTTTTCTTGATATGATGAAGGAAATTCGACTACGTCTACTGCTACCAAGTTTGTTAATTACAGGGCATCTTTTAGTCTTAATTTCTTTATGTTCTTGCTCTTCTCTTATTTATTTTTTGTCCGTTCTAAACGGATTTGGTTACCCGGCGCGTCGGTTACTGGCGTCGTCGTCGTTTTGTGCCTGGAAGAAAATTAAACTTTTCGTTTCGCTTTTGTGCAAAACACAAAAAACACAAAAACACATTTTATGCACTTATGACACTCGCAACGCCCCCCCGACTGTCCACCCGTCTCCCTTACTATATAGTACAACCACCCAAAAAAGAAACACCCGCTAGACACCCTCCCGAAGTACACCCTTTCATTTTGGTTCAAGCGTGGACCGAGCCCAGTTTTTATTGTAATCGTAACTTTGCTCAGCTCAATATTGGCTTCATTTTTAGTTACTCAGCTGTTTCAATGTTTCTGCTTTTTTTTTTCTTCTTCCCCCGCCTTGCCACACTTTAAGGGCAGTTGCAACAAATGTTTTGTTGCTGTTGTGGAGGGGTTAATAATGTCGAGGTTTTTGTTCAGAAGGATGGTTTCCATCTAGGACTCTTTGTTGTGTATTATTGTTGTCACGTTTTTCACATAATTCATAAAATTCGGGCATATTGCTAATTTGTGCACTAAATTTGTGCAAATGCGGAAATATTTGGTTTCCTTTTTTTTTTCGTTTTTGGTTTTCACTTTTTATTATTGCATTTATTGCTTTCTATTTATCAAATTGGATTTTCAAATGGGATTTATTTAGACAGCGGAGAGAGAGACAGAATGTGAGAGGAAGAGTTGCATGCAGCTTATTTTTGGGTGTTTATGCGATTTTGTGGTTGCAATGCGGCATTAGCCTAGATACAAAGTTGGCAAACATTGTTAATCCCGGAGGTCAACAGGCAACAAAAACACAACAGCAACAACGTCAGACTTTGGTTTGGCATTAAGCAAATCTATCTGTTTGGTTAAATGAGTTTTAAGCATAGCTATAAATTTTCATTTTCATTTAAGCCTTCATCTTCTTTATGGATGGTGTAGTAAAAGTTTTTTTAATTTTCTCACATTATTCTTTTTTCCTTACATTCATTTTCCTTGCAAACTTTTAATATCATAACTTGGTTAACGGAGGTGATAAATGTCATGAGTATATATGAAACTACTAAATTACTTTTTAGTAGTAGTAGTTGGATTACTTCTTCTTTGTTTTTGATTATAAAAAGTGACCCTAAAATAATTTTTATATTTTTTTTGGATATTTTTTTATTGTAATCAATCAAAAGTCATTTCAATTAGTTGATTATTTTGGCAAAAAAATGCAAAATTATCTATCAATTCTATCTTTATATTAACAACCTGACTTGTTTGAAATCTATCTTTCATTCTCCACATTTTCAAACCAGTTTTGAAATAGATATGCCTTTAACTAAGCCGCCAAACACTTGACTTAATTTCAACACTTTTGATGAGTATATTGGAAAAGTGTTGCTCGGAAATAAAAAAGATCATTTTACAATGGGTTTTCGAGACATATCTATATCATTCATAAGTTCTCTCTACTTTACCAATCTGTAATAACAAAAAAACCCCTTTATAGTGCACAAGGTAAACCCCTAAAACCCACAAACCGCACCCTCTTTGACCTCTTCGAGTTGAACTGTTGATTTATGCGGTAGTAACAATGTCAACGGTTTCTAAGAATATACATCGATCTATTGCATTCCAATGTAAATGACGTGCTATTCCTAACAAAACGACAGCCGCCAGGTTTTCGTCCATTGACAGGACACACGGAACGGAACGGAACCATATAAAGGTAGGACTCGACTGCAGCTTGCATTTCCTGCACCTTTCCTACGGTTTTATTGTAATTTTTCTCTACCCTGTTAGCTGCTCATTTGACTGGCTGTCACAACAGCATGTTAATGTCCCTTGGCATATTAATGGCTTTTCGAAATTATCCTTTTGCCACATTGAACCGAGTAGAGAAAATTTTATTCATTTTTATGGGTGGTTTTCTTCAATATTATTATTATCATTATTTGAGGTTTGGCTTTGTTCGAATGATGACCCGCGTGTCTCTACCTGAAATTTCGTGTAGAAATCAGGGAAAAATAAATTTGTTTGGCAACCCTAGAACAATACTAATCGGCTTGCAAATCTTCAGCTCATCACGAATTTATCTTCTTTTTTTCGGGTGTAACTCAATGCTTGCCATTTGTCAAAGGGGGCGCATCTCGCACGCGTCCTTAACCGAATGTAATTCTAGACCCCAGAGACAACCAAGCAATATAATGAGAAAGTGTATTCTTTCTATTCATACATATGCATAGGTCTTTCTACCCTTTCCATTCTATGTACCGGCACCGAATAGTGCGTGTTTCCAACACTTTGTTGCAGATTTTGTGCATTTATCATGCATGTGGTTTGGGTTAAGTCGAGTCGATTCGAGTCTTTTGGGCTTGCTGGACCAAAAAACATTAAAAGGGAGTATGGGGATGCGCGTGCCGTGGCATGTGGTTTGGGTTTTAGTATTAAATTGTTTTGCGGTTTTTAGTTCGCTCTCTCTCTTTCTCTCTCGCATTCTATGTCTGTGATAATAATCAGACAATCGTACAATCGTATATATTTTATTGGAGTGCCTTTTTCCCATTCCTCCCTTCCCCAGTTTACTATTTGACTTTGGTTTCGAGTAGGTTATTCACATTTGATATTTACTTGTACTTAACTTTTGCTTATGTATAATTTAAATGAAATATTTGCTACAATTTCATACTCATTCGTCACGACTTTCGTAGAGATATTTGCTATCTAAATGTTGGTTAATAGCAAGTTTTATTTATAGCTTGATACACTGTGAAAAGTAGATGGGGAAAAGTTGGTTTCTTTCAGCAGTTTTCTTTAACTTTTTTCTTACTTTTTCTTCACACTTTCATTTCGAATTCATTCACTTATAACTCTCCGCTTAGTTTCCTCAGAAACTTTTCACTCTTGCAGCAGTTAAAACTGCAAATGACCCGTCATTTATTTGATCTACTGCCCTTTCGTACCTTAACCCTTATTGATCAAAATTCCTGACTCAAAAAAGAAATATATCGCTTCACACACAACCTATGCCCAGTCATAAACTACAAACAGAGTGAGACCAAGTCCGGCTGAGTGTGGTCTATGATAAATTTGGCACTTCCGCTTTCTGGTAACTAAGACATCGGCAGGCAAATCAACTCGAGAGGTATCCAAAGAGGACATCGGCAGGCAAATCAACTCAAAGGGGTTCCCGAGAAGAGTAGAAAAAGCACAGTTGAAGAGAGAAATCGCTGCAATGCATACGTCATTTAACCCCTTTGCGCCATATTTTTCATAAGCGGGCGGCGGTGCTCCCTCAGGTTTCCCCCGGTAGGTTTCCGTGTGGGTGTTTGGGGAAAGTCTACTGAAATGACCTAACAAAGGGTATATGAGTTTTCTGATAAAACAAACCAATGAAATCTTTAGTTTTTGTAGGTTTCCCTGAGTTTGCATGGGGGAAAGTCTGTTGAGGGACTTATGAAATGACCTATCAAAGGGGTTTATTTTGAAAACATCTAAAGAAATCTTCAGTTTTAGTAGCTTTCCCTGAGTCTGTTTAGGGAAAGTCCAATGAAATTACCTAAAAAAGAGTAAGTGAGGTTCCCGATGAAAAATACTATCCAAACCTTTAAAGGGTATATCATATTCGTCATTTCAAGCCTTTGCTTTCACTGCTCTTGCTTGACAAATGTGCTAAATTTGAGCAGGCCAAAAAAAGGATGCGTCGTCGTCGTCATCGTCGTCTGGCACCAATGTTGTCTGCTTTTCCTGCTGCCTGCCGCCTGCCTTTCGATTGATAAAATGTATGCAAGAGTATGGGAAAGAAGTTGGGGGGGATTCTGTATACATATAGAGACATTTATTGATAGATAGCAAACGCATCGCTTGAACCCTTTTACATTTGATGAACGTATCGAATTCCCCACACACATTGCCAAAAGCGGCAACAATTTATGGCTGTTTGATTTATTTTAACTTTTAACACGCCCCAAAAAAAGCAGAAAATACCAAAAATGCTGCCAATGAGGCGAACAGAAAATAAGGGTTACGGGGTAGGGGTAGATGGGTAGTTGGGTTGGGGAAAGGCGTGTCGAATTTTACTGGACAGTAATGCTAAAGCTAGATTTGGGCTTTATTTCCGGGTCGCCAATATGAACTTTGTGTCACAAATCTTTTTTGTAGGGTTTTCTCCTTTTTTTTTGCTTTGGTTGTCTGAAACTGAGAAGTGAATTTTGTCGGGAAAAAATTTGTGATTTGGTTATTTATGTAGATGTTATTGAATATTTAATTGAAATCAGAACAAATCCTTTGGATCGTTAGGTTTTTAAGGCTTTAAAACTATTGACTATATACATTACTAACAAAATCTTGAATTTAATGCGGGAAAAACACTTAACCGAATAAAATAGAAACATATTGTTCTTGGGTAATCATGAATTTGGTGAAAATTATATAAGAACTTGTAGAACTATCTATAAAACTTAAACTTTTAAAATAATAGATATATTTTATTGAATGTTTGATAAACTCTTTAAGAGTTTTTCTTCCTTTCAGCTTTTAAACAATTTAAGAAAAAGCCCAAAAAATATCACAAAAAATCAATCCAACTTAATTCAATATTTTCCCCACACATTTTGCATAAAGACTTTAAAAAAATCTATAGCAAAAAATTTCACTGCAATTTGCCACATTTCCGTTTTTTTTTTTTGCAACTTTTTTTTGTTGTTGCATAATTATGCTGTTTACCTTAAATCATTCAATTGTTGAATGTCAGGCGGCTTGCCATAAACCATACCACACACCACTCTTTCACCCCTCTCTCCCACCCTTCTCTACCCGTGAAGAACCTTTTAGTATTCCCCGGTACTCCCGGCAATACCAGCTATGTATATCCCAATCAGAAACTTCACATCCATTTGCGTATTACGCTTCATTATGCAGATTTCTTGCCGCTTTCGGTTTTTTTTCTGCGTTTTTCGCTCATCTTATTTGTTATTGTTGTTGCTGTTGTTGTTGTTGCATGGCTTGCGGCTTGAAAAAATATTTTTATTTAATTTATTTATGAATGAACTGCCTGCTGAACAACGGGAAAACGGGAACAAAAAGGGAAAAACGAGATGAGAAAGGGATGTAGATGCCACACAACGAACGACTGTTGTTGGTAGGCTGTGGCAATAAAAGCAATTGCCACACACACACACACACACACTGATACACATACAATGTGCCACGCCTTCTGTGAGTTTTTGGTGCCTACCGCATTGTCACATAGATAAGCCGCGTCTGGCTTAACTCATAAAAAAGTGCCAGCAAAAGGATAATAAAACAGCAACAACAACAACAAGAAAACCAGCAACAGGATGAGAAGGAGTATGAGCAAGAGGAGGGGGGAGAAGCGAGAAGAGAGGGCAACACTAGACGGGTAAAGGCAAAAATCTGAACGCGTGCGGATTTAAATTTTCAACAATAATAAACAGCACAAAAAAAAAGGAAATATATATGCGCGAATTTTTTGAAATGATGAAAGTGAGAAATACCCTCGGTGAAAGAGGTTTTGAAGTAAATGTGTGAAAAGAAAAATCTATGACAAATTTAGAATCAATTACTTATATATATTTCGACTATTTATTGTAAAGAACTTAACTTTTGGTTATATTTAACATTCATATTGATTGACTTATATTTTATTTTATGTTTTAACCTGTTACCTTAGTAAAAGGAGATTCGGTTTCTATTCTTAGAGGTATTTATTATAATAAACTTAGTTGTATTTTGTTGATTATGACATTTTTTTAAAATATTTTTATGCTTTTACATTTCCATCTTAATTTTATTTTTTACATAACATGATTCCTGACATGATCCTCAAAATATTTGAAAATCTATAATAAAACTACTATAAAAAATGTTAAAAGCCCTTTTTAATAGTTTTACATCATACCTAGTTCCGGAATTCCGATTCTCCATAAGTTTCACTTGAGAACTCATAATACTTCAACTCTTAAGCCCCTTTGGCGAAAACACTACAGGGTACAAAATAGACATACAAAATAGACAAAAAAAAGAAGAAGACATCGCGCGCATTGCACGACAAGGTTTCGGGGCGTAAAATTCACGGCCATGGTGGGAAATAACTCGAGTATGAAACGCCTCACACATGACTCCACAAAAAAACAAAAAAAAACAAGAAAAAAACAGAAATCGTAGAATTTCCAAATGGTTTTTCGGTTCAATATATCCGTATATGTGTACGTATGTATATAATGACAATAATCAAAAATTCTCAGGCTACCCATTTGGCCTTTTGTAATGTGCCGCGCGCCGCAAGAAGGCTAAAAAATAAAAGAATCTGAAAAGAATCTCATCTCAAAAGCGAGAAATGAATTTAAAAACAATTTGCGGTCAGACAAACTAAACAAAAGCAAAGCCAACAACACAACAACAACAACAACCAAAAAAAAAACCGCAAAGACAACAATTAAGCGTTACAAATGATTATGAATAACCATTTTTTTTGTGTCTAGTTCTCCTCGTTCTCTCGCCTCGTTCTGTGTGCCCTGAGAAACGGAACAGAATTGTGCCCAAGTAGTATAAATGGAATTTCTGCCGCTGGGCCTCGATTTAAACTCGCTCGTCTCGTTTCATACAACTTCCCATTTGTAGTTTTCTGTCTGTCTGTGAAGCTAATGTATGCGCTGTTGTTATTTCTCAACTTAAGCCTCAAAGCTAAGAGAAAGAGACAGAAAGAGTGAGAAAGAGAGATAAACTCATTTGTTAAGTCTTACTATTTTATGAATGAACACGTTGTTGCTGAAAGGTTAAACAAAAAGTACATTCACAATACCTTAATGATATACTGAATATCAAGAAAAGGAATTTAAAAAGATTTTAACGATTTGCTTGCAAGAGATTTTCAGGAAGTTTTGTATGCAAAAAGTTTGCGATTTTATATACAATACAACAACAATGAGAATCAAAAATATTCAAATTTAAAGAATATATTCAAAATATACGCTATAAAAAGCTTCACTTTCTGAAATAAAGCATTGTGTATCGATTGGTCAACTGCCCGGCTAGCTCAGTCGGTAGAGCATGAGACTCTTAATCTCAGGGTCGTGGGTTCGAGCCCCACGTTGGGCGAAAAGCAATTTTTTGTTTTTTCAAAGTTTTTCAAACATTTAAATATTGAAAAACACATTTTCAAGTAATTTGCACACAGTTTTAACAATATGTTGTACATAAAGTCAAGGAAAAGTTTGAAAAATGTTTCTACTCAGGGGCAAAGCTACTTTCGTACTGAATTATGAACAAGATATGGATAATAAATGTTATATAAGACAATGAAATGTTTCAAATACATTAAATATTCAAGGAAAAAATGTAAAAAAATTTTCGATCCTGCCAGGAGTCGAACCTGGAATCTTCTGATCCGTAGTCAGACGCGTTATCCATTGCGCCACAGGACCCAATAACCATTCGATAACAATAAGTTAATACGAAATATTAATGCTTAATAGAGAATAGTCTTTTTTTAAAAGAACTTTTTTCAAAAACTAATTTCTTTAATATCGAAAACGACCTTCAACTATTTTCAATTTGTAATCGCAAACACCCAACACCTTTAGCTTGTTCGAAGTTTACACGAACATAAATACACACAAACAAACACAAAAATATGCAA
The DNA here is from genome assembly GCA_035044645.1 of Scaptomyza parva. NCBI lineage: Eukaryota > Metazoa > Arthropoda > Insecta > Diptera > Drosophilidae > Scaptomyza > Scaptomyza parva. The sequence continues at coordinate 2,565,827 of JAWNNT010000090.1, read as the reverse complement.
CCTGCAATAAGAGTAGACGAAAGTGCGAAAGAGACAGAGCGAAACTCTGTGTGGAATGCATTGAATTTTGTGTTGTTGGCCTTATGCCCAGCCAGCCGCAGGACAATTTAACAAAAAACCAAACAAAATATAAAAAAAAACTTTACTCGCTGTATAAACAAATAGAGCATACAGCCACCCCGCCCACTTCCCCTACCCCACTACCAACCAACACACATTTTTATCCGCTTTGTTTTCAGCATGCAGCTCTACGAAAAATTAGAAGTTGGGGATAAACAAATACATTTATTACATGCAAATACAACAACAACAACAACAACAACAACAATGGCGTCGCTTTTGTATTGCGTCAGTCTCGCCAAAAACACACGCCTCTCTCATTCTACCGCTCTCACTCTCACACCCTGCCCTTGGGGGCACACACACGTGACTTTAAAGCTCATGGGATTACATTCAAAGCAAGTTTTTTGGTGCGGGGATTTTTTTTCTCTTTCTCGTTTTTTGGGGTATGAGCTGGGAAAAAAGCTTAGGAAATTAATGCGCCGAAGGAAATGCATTTAAATTATACACACACACAATCACAATGTGGGTGAATGTTTTGATTCGCATGGTTAGTGATCGGGAGAGAGGGGGTAAGGGGGGAATTGTGTACTTTACGACTGCTGGCTTTTCCGGAGGTGTCCGCTGTGACAGACGCAGCCGCAGCCGCAGCATTAATTTATAATTCAGCGACGCCATTGGCATTCGGGTGGAGGTAGGGGTGGCGGGGCAAAGCAAATTTAATGGCGGCTTCACAAATGAATACAAATTGCAATTTGAACTTTAACAATTTTGTAATTAACATCGCCCAAAATAACATTTTGCATCATAATTCTTAACTCAACGAAAGAGAGAGAAAGAAAGAGAATGAGAAACTCCAAAAAGTATTTTCAAATTTAATTAAGTTGCATTTGCCACGCTGATTTGTCCCAGGACAGCAGGGGGGTGTACGTTTGAGCTATGTAAAACAAACCCTTTTTTTTTTTGGTATGCGTTGCGAAAAATAAAATCTTTGAGCCAAAGTTGATTTTTAATGCCTTGGCCAGACGACGCCAGAAAACACAATAAAAACATAAATTTCCATTTGTCCGGACAAATAAACATTATGCTGCACATTTCATTTTCTGCCATGTAACTTACACTACACAACATGGCATTTCGTTTCGCCTTCAAGTTGTATCGTGTGGGGACACCTTTAGTATGCGATCAACATCCTCACACACACATAACTGCAGCTTATTTATTTCTCTCTCTCTCTCTCTCCCAGCTTATGCTGTTTAGTGTAAGGGATTGGTTTTTTTCTCTGTTCTGTTCTGATTTGGCGCACCTTCTGCTGACGTTTGACATTGCAGCATCAATTGTGGAACGTAAGAGAGAGAGAAAACAAATACACACGTAATAAAATCGTCATATAACGGGACAAAGTTGACGACTCATGCAAAAGCCCTGCGCTGCTCTCATCATCACTCTTCAGTTAAGAGGGCGAGGGCGAGGTCGTCGCTGTTCCTTGGTCATTAACGGCGTTAAGCCGCTGGCTGGCCTGGTACTCTTGCGCTGCCGTTCGCTCCGGAAGGATGTCGTGGCCTGAGTGACGTGTGTGTTTGCACAACGAACACACACACACACCCAATTTATTTTGCACCCATCTAGAGAAACAATTCATTCATTCATCCTTGTTGCTGGTGGCATTGTCATTAGCGTTCGCTCGTGCGCCGTTATCCCTTTTTAATAAGGTTTACTCAGCATTTTTTCTCGTTTTTTTTCTTTCGATTTTGTTGTTCTGCTGTATTGTATGTTTATTATGTGAGATTTGGTTTTTGTAATGTGCAAGCAATTGTGCAAGCAAACAACAAAAACAACAACAACGCTGACAGCAGCATAAAAGACAAAAAAAATACCGAAGTGAACTTTGATTACGTTTATGGGGCTTAAAGTGCAGCTCAAAAATGCTTGCAAACACAACAGCGCAACAAGAGCTTAAATGCCAACAACAGCAAAAAACTATACGCATTTAACTGCATTTTATTAATTGTAATTTTATTTTTTTTGCTTTTTTTCGGTAAACACATTCCAATTGGCAATCGATTCGCGATAAGCCAGTTTTTATTGATTGGTATGTAATTATCGCTTGCATTCATATATAAATCACAATTTAAGTGTAATCGATCGCTATTTTAAAAGTATTTTGCTTATTAAGCCGTGACTTTTCACCTTCTATTGTAATTTTGTGATTGAATCACGTGACATTGTGAATCAAATTTCTCTCTCACATTGCCCGATCATTTCGCTCACACAGTCTTAATTTGTTCTTCGCCTAAGCCGAAACGCGCGCCTACTGTCAATTTTTGCTCTTGTGATTGTGAGTGCGTATGCAGTTTTCTTTTTGTGCTCTCTTTTACAATAACTGTAAATGCGTGTGATTGAATCGTTTGGTCAAAGTTGCCAAAATGAGTAATTAGTATTTGCTCACACAGTCTGAATTTGTTCTTCGCCTAAGATGACACGCGCGCCTAGTGCTTGTAAGTGCGTGTGCAGTGCAGAGATCAATATGTTCTCTCCTTTTTTTTCTTGTGCTTTTTTTTACAATAAATGTAAATGCGTTTGATTAAATCGTTTGGCCAAAGTTGCCAAAATAAGTACATAATTATTATTCATTTCGCTTACACAGCCTAAATTTGTTCTTCGCTTAAGACAATAAGCGCGCGCCTGGTTTCAAATTTTGTTCTCCTTGTTCTTGGAAGTGCATATGCAGTTTTTTTTTCTTGTGCTCTCTTTTACAATAACTGTAAATGCGTTTGGTCAAAGTTGCCAAAATGCGTAGTTATTATTCCCGATAATTTCGCTCACACAGTTTTAATTTGTTCGTCGCCTAAGCCTAACATGCGCGTGTGTAAATTGTGTAAATTTTTGCTCTCCTTTTGCTTGTAAGTGCGTGTGCAGTGCAGAGATCAATTTGTTCTTTTCTTTTTTTTTTCTTGTGCTCTCTTTTACAATAGCTGTAAATGTGTTTGATTGAATAGTTTGGTCAAAGTTGCCAAAATGCGTAGTTATTATTCAGTACCAGCGGCTTGTGTCAATTTTTGTTCTCCTTTTTCTTTTCTTCTTTTCGTTCTTGTGCTTGTAAGTGCGTGTGCAGTGCAGAGATCAATTTGTTCTCTCCGTTATTTTTTTCTTGTGCTCTCTCTTTTACAATAACTGTAAACGCGTGTGCTCAACTCTTTTGGTCAAGGTTGCCAAAATGAGTAATTATTATTCAGTACCAGCTGTGACGTCACAATTGCCGCTTTCCCTTTCGTTTTGCCTTGGCGCAACTTTTGTCGTTTAATTAAATAAACATACATTGATGTGTTTATTAATTAATCACGGTCAAGCGTGCCTTTAAGTGTGGGTAAGTGCTGTCAATTAATTAAATGAAAAAAATCTAATGCGCTCTAAGAACAAACTAATTAAATATGCTTAAGAGAAAAAGACGCAAGATAATAAATAATAAATTTTGCAAGGTTGCAAGTAACAAAAAGATTAACTTAAACTCCTTCCATGAAACAAGAATTTATAACGCTTTAAGTGTGTTCTCTCTCTCTTTTGTATATGGCATTTGTTACCTTTTCTGTAACACCATGAAACCATTAGCCAAGCCAAATATGTGCATCCTCGCCGTTCCCGCTCCCTCTCCTCCCCAATCATTCATCAACTAATCTGCCTACGTGCCTTGCACACCACAGTGCATTATCTGTGCATTAAATCTTGCCTGCAAAAGGTAAACGAACAAAAAAAGAGCAGATAGAAGGAGAGAGGGAGAGCGAGCGAGATGAAAGAGTCTTTGTGCGTGCACTCGAAATTAAATTGTTATCAAATCGATCAAAGCCGCAGCATCATTATCTGCGCATTAGTCGTGGCTAGCCAGTTTAAAAACGCAAGAGAGAAAAAAGCTCTTTTACACCAGAAACAGAAAAAGAAGAAGAAGAAAGGAAGAAACGGTATAAGTGGGTACCAGCTGAAGTTTAGATACTCTTACTTATGCTAATGTTTGTGCGATAAATCTATATTTGGTGAAGTTGGAAAAGTTATTCAATTAAGTGGAAGTTTTAATACTCTTACAAAACAGATTTCAACTGCTAATAAACTTAATTTAATAGTTTAATATTATTAGAATTTGATTTATTGATAAGATAATCAGACAAAGTGACCCCAAAATCGTTATTATGAACGAATTACATATTTTCCCTATGACAAAGTCTTTTTGTGTGCCCTTAAGATTTGTTCCATGAAAGTTCGACTACATTTTACATACACTCCATACTACACTACTCAATCAGAGCACCCTAATCAAAAGGGTATACAAAAAAGATAAAGCAGAAGAAGAAGAACTGCATTGACGTTGTGGACTTAAACTAGTGCTTGATAAGCAAGTTTCCATTTTTTTTTCACTCTTCCCTTTATATACATTTTTTTCTGTTCACTGTCGCATCGTAACTAAGTACAGTGTGCAATAAAGAGAGAGAGAGAGGCGCTCGAGGTGGGCGTATCAGTTGTGTCCACTGTTCTGCTGTTCTTGTTTCTCCCCCGCCAACCCCCTGCTGTTACCTTACCCGGCGCCTAGTCTGGACATACCGTACATACATACCCTGGCAATAACTTCTAATTAATACACGAAAAAGCATAACGAAAGCTAATTATGAAACTAATGAGCTTGTTGTTGGCCAATGCAACAGCACCAAAGGCACACACAAAACAACAACAACAACAACGAGAACAGCAATAATAACAACAACAACAAGCATTGCGAGCAAGGCAGACTTAAGTGTTAACGACGCTGTGCTTAACAAGGCGAGCGCCGCCGTTCGCAGCCGCCGCTGTTCCAGGTGCGAAATGCCATGAAAGAGTGAACAACAATAACACACACACATACATACATACATACATACTCGTATGTGTATGTGCAAGTTATATACATGCACTGATGTATGTACATATATTTCATTTCAATTTCCTTTTAGGTTTTGCGCGTCTTTTTAGCATACTTGATTATGGTCTTTGGCAAGCGAGCACAAAAGCAGAAGAAGAAGAAACTGAACAAAGTCGAAGAAGAAGAAGAAAAAAGGGGGCTGGGCACTGGACGTCGCCGGCCATCAGTCACTTATGCGCAAGGCACGTCACTCAAAACGAAGAAAAAAAAACTCACACACACATACACACACGCCCAACTAAATAACAGAGCGGGACCAAACACACAAACACACACACACACAGAGAATGTATACTTGTAGTAGTAAAGAAGTCGCGGTCGAACTACGCTACTGTCATTATCTTGTTAACTCGTTGTTTCGTCAGCTTCACGTTCACTGAGTCTGCTCTTGAGCTTGTACACACCAACACACACACTTACATAGACACACATACATATACCAAGTAGTTGCTATATAAGTCTGATGATCATTTGATTGCTGGCCAACAAACAACACAGCTAAAGGCGTACAAAGTAGTTTAAGTTTCAAGTTTGCTACAATTTCTAATTTTTTTAGTGCTTAGCAGATTTGTTGCAGTCTGATGTAAGCTAATGTCTTGTGTAGTTGATGTAACTTGTTACCAGTTAGAGTGTCAACGGGAATTTGTAATGCAAAATCATTAGTGAAAGGAAAGTTTGGGTTTCGGATAGATTTTTGTTAGTTTTTTGAATAAAAAATGGTTAAGGAAAGGTTTCCTGTTAAGATTTGTAATGTTCCTAAACATTTTCAACTATGTTCATCATTTCATTCCTCTTAAACTCGTTGTTCCTAACTAACTTAACAGCATTGGACTGCAACACCCTCCCAAACTCGAAGTACCTCATTACTAAAAGTAAAGTTTGGGGTTCAGATAGATTTTTTATAGATTTGTGAATGAAAAGAGTTAAGAACAAATGATTCTTTCCTTGATAAAGGTTTCCTAAACATAGTCTACGATGTTTTCTTAAAGTTCCCATCATGTCATTCCTCTTAAACTCGTTATTTCTTTCATAATCTGTACCTAACTAACTTAACATCATTGTTTTTTTTCCTCTTTTTTTGATATAACCTGCACTTGGACTCACATTAGTGGCCACTTACAGATCGAGTGTGTATGTGTGCGTGTGTGTGTGGAACGTCGCTTAAATTCATCTGCCCACTGTACACGAGAGTGTGCCCCATTCCCCAATGCGTGGCATCGGGACCCTTTGCCTCATGCCTCATGTGTAATAATAATATACACACAGGTGTCCCGGGCCTGGTTTTTGGCCGTGGGGGCAACATCAGCTTCGTACCTCATCAATAAGCAACCAGTGTGAGTAGTGAGAGGATGAGCGGAAGGGAGAGACGCAAGGTGATGGTGGTGGCATGAAGTTTGGAGTGATGACGATGGCGCTGCATGTAGCACATGTAGCGGCGATTACGCGTAATAATCATCATAATCAAAAGTCGCAACACGAAATGAGTTTTGACTTGTTGTTGTTGCTGTTTCTCTTGTTGTTGCTGTTTGAGTGTTGTTATTGCCTGTACAAGGATAACCAGTTAGAGATTGTTATGGTCCAGGCAACAACATCGCTCCATATAGAATTGATTAATATCGGGTGGCATTGGGCATAGAAAACATATACATATGTATGTATATGTATGTAATATTCTGACTCTGGACTCTCACTGTCGATGGCTTTTTCGCCATCTCATTACAAACGCGTTGCGGCCCACTGAGTTTTTGTGGCATTAATCTGCTGCAGCAGCAGCAGCAGCAGTTTGTTGTGCGCCAATTTCCTAACCTATACCAAATTAAACTTGTACACCAAACTCTGTGGCCCATAAAAAAAACGCGAGGAAGGAAGGAAAAAAAACTTTGTTAATCATAAGCATAAAGGAAGTGAAGAAGTGAGAAGAGTGAGAATGCTAAGTTCTTTCCTATGCCTAGGTTAAGGTTCAGTTTTAGTTAAAGGTCATTAGACTTAACTTGTTGGTTAGATTGACAGCGTAAGAGAGAAAGAGATCAACAGGAATATCATTGCGGTAGTGCTTGACCTTTATTTTGGGTAAGATTTGTTAAGGTTCTGGGTGAAAGTAAAGGTTAAAGGTGCTTGAAACTGTACTTGAAGTAAGTGGTTTAAGATTTGTTCTATATAATATAGTAGTAAAGACGAAAATTGTCAAAATGGAATATTGTTGAAATGCATTTTAGAGTAATTGTTGAGTTTTATTCTAAGGGTGTAACGTTTTATGGTTTTCCTTGTGTTCCCATAATATCTTTCAGATTATCATTATAAGACTATTAAGGTTAAGGTGAAAAGCTGTGGTTCAAGTTGCTAGAAACTTCAGTTAATAAAAGTGTTTTATGATTTGGTCAATTTAATATGGTAAAAAGATGAAAATTGTCAAAATAGGAATATTTCTTAAATTAACTTTAGAGTAAGATATCACGTTTATTGTTTCCCTCATCCCACTATGATTCCATTCTTTTCTATACAAATGATGTTCCCATGAAATCTTTCAGATTATCATGAAGTTTTCTATACATACTTATATACTTATACTTTTTTCAACTTCTACTCAAAGATTTTGTTTTAAAATTATAGCTTTCCAACATATATAGATATTTGTTTCGTTTTTATTAGATTATCCGCGTGTTCTCATTCACTCACTCACGTAACATCCTACTCGGCATATCTTATGCTTTTTAGTGTTTCACATCTTTCCACTTAACGTTAGCCATTTTTATGGGACACTTCATACTTAACCCAAACCCAAACCCATGCCCAAGTCCAGTCATAATCTATTCTTGGCCCAACCCAACCCAACGTATAGTAAAACATTCTCTCACTTAGATTTTTCGATGTATATCGCATGCATATTATGAAACCCAAGCAAGCAACCAGTCAAGCAGTTGTTGGTACATAGATATTATTATGTACAGGTACCGAGAAGCTCTATAAACACGAAAAAAATAATAATTAACTGACCATCAAATCAACAGCACGTACACCCTACGTGAGCATCATTTTACGGTCTTCGGCTTGGATTCTTTGGGCCAACAGCAGCAACACCAGCAACAGTAGAAGCAGCAGCAGCAGCTTGATTACTCATTTGCGATTGTATATGTGGGATAAGACCAGTGAAGAGTTTGGGTCTAGGGCTACGTGCGAAAATGACTACTACAAGCTAACAACCAAAGCAACAACAACAACAACAACAACAACTATTCGACTCGACCAGGTCAAAAACTACAATCAAAGTCAATTGGTTTTGTAGAAGGCAGCATTAAATGAAAAGTATGAGCTCGTCGTCCTCGTCCCTGAGGGGCGACAAAGGCAGGGAAGAAGGGAGGTAGAGGAATATCTGCAAATGCAAACGGTTTAAGTGCCAAGCTACCGCACTTACCGCATAATTAATATGGCGAAATGCAATGCCAGGACACACAAGGACAGAATAAACAGAGAATAGGACAACAGTACAGAACAAGAGAGGACAGTCCGGACAGTCTGGACATATTCTGGATAGGCGGGACAATGCCTGTCAGTGCATTACAAGCACATACGACATTTGCATTTGATTTACGCACTAGACAATCCCTCACAGAACGACTAATGTACAAGATTAGAGATGGTAGCGTGACAGAATGAGTAAGGGAAAGCGTGATTTATTCCTCAATCATAATTGAACATAAATAATGAATGTTTTCAATATTTTCAATATATTTCTCCTAGTTTCTTCAGTTTTTAGTGAGTTTTTCTGAGGTTTATTGAACTAACTTTGATATAGTTGTTGCTGTGGTAAGATTGGAGAACTACCGGAAGGGGTTTTGGGAATATTTCCAGGAAAATCAACTTTGAATGAAGTACCAGTCTTTAAAAGTTGATTCGGGCATGAGAAAGTTATAACCTATCTATTCAAAGTTAGATTCTTGTCTTCCTCACACTTTTTCTACAACCCTACACCTCTTTCGTGTCTCTCACGACACTCACGACACTTACGACACATCTCTAGTGAAAGCTCAGCCTCCGAGCAATTTTGGGTTCGCCCTTAAGGCGGCAGAGTCAAGTCATAAAACTTTGGCTTAAGTGCAAATGCGCTGAAATCTACACTTGGACAACTGGACACGACTGTGTGTTGTCTAATTGTGTGTGTGTGTGTGTGAATGTGTGTATTCAAGTGTGTGTGAGTGCGTGTATTACTATAATTAAATTGAAAATTACTGCCAAGCAATTGCAATTGTCCACACGACTGGACTGGATGGGACTGAACTGAACTGCAGCAACACCCTCCCCAAACTCGAAGTACCTTCATCTACAAATGTGCAATGTTAATAATAGGTTTCCCTCTATGCCATTGTGTGTGTGTGTATTGTGTGTGGGCCCTAATCATTGTCTGTGTATTTGTGTGCATCTGTCTATAGGCAAAATTGGGAGAGTGAGACGGAGATAGAGAACAGAAGTTATAAATTATGCATATGGATGCATAATTTACAGCTTGTAAGGTCAGACAGTTGCATTTTCCCCCGTCGGCCAACCCCTCTTGTTAGAAACCCCCCCTCCACAAATTGCAAGAGCTACCATATCTACCATATTAGTTGTAATACACATTTTTGCAATCTAAATGTTGGTATGTTTCTCGTTTCTCGTAACACGCCTTGTTTTGTGTAGAAATTTGATATGATAACAAATTGTTTTGTGATTGATTAATAAGATGAATCTTAAGTTAAAAGTAATTAAATAATTCATTAAAGTAATTAACTTTCGTAAGAACTTAATATAAATTCATAAGTTTATTTATTATAATTCCAACATGCAATCGTCTTCAAATTGTGTCAAAATCTTTGTTTTATTACGATTTACAATTGTGATTAGAAAGAGAGAGAGTCGCAAACACGCCAACGACTTCAACACAAAAGATATATCTAAACATTAATTTATATTAATTGGATGTAATATGAAGTTATAAATATGGATATAGTATCTCGTACCCTAAAATGCATATTCATAAGACATAAAATATATGACTTTTATTCAAATCTTTTCGCACACAATTTGTCTGAAACCAAACCACATTGAACGAAAGATTCACTTAAAATAGTCGAATGCACTTCAAATAGTAGTTCATTGTACTATGTGCAACTTCTCTCCCCTTCCCATCCCCACCCCTCTCTCCCCTGTCTTTATGCAGTTTTTACTCATATCAGAGCTCAGACACCTCTCAAAAACACTTGAGAAACTTGTTTTTTTTCTGTCTTTTCTGTCGTTTTCTTTGCATTGGTTTTGCAAAAACCGCATCATTTTGATGTATTTTGTGGCTTGAAGTTTTTTTTTCTGTTGTATTTGTTGTTGTTGTATTTTTACTGTATCATCATCACGAGTTACACGCACGAGCTGCGTCTGCCAGTTTTGCATATGTGTATAGCAGGAAAGCGGGGTGGGGAACTGGGGAAAGGTTCAGATTCAAAACCAAAGTGCCGACAACGAAACAACAGCGACGACGACGACGACGGTTACAAATTATCATGCATGGATTTTGTTACAGTGTCTCCTGTCTCTGTTTGAGTCTGTCTGTCTCTTTCTCAGTCTGTGTCTGTCTCTTGATTTCTTTGTCTTATTGCATTTTATTCAAATTTCTCTACCGTGCGGTTTATACGTTTATATATATAAATATATATATCAATAGTCGGCATCGATTTGCAAATCGCAATTCGTAATCAGTTCGAAGGCAAAAACAGCTCGCTTGTTTATTGTTGTCCGAATGAGAGGAGTAAAGAGAGGGAAGAAAGGAGGCGGTTTCACAGCAGCAGTCTTATTTATGTGTGCGAGTGTATGTGTGTGCCAGTTTTCAACAACAGCTGATAGTTGAATATTTTTGGTTTTGTTTTTTGGTTAAAAATCGAAAAATGCTTAACAGAAATATTTTGAAAGAATTTTTGTAAAAGAATTTATTGCCAAATTAGTTTGAATTTATATATTTTATTTTTTATCAAACACAAAAAAAAACCACAAATATTTATGATGCATATGTGAAATGACTAGAAAACAATATGATAACCCCCGACTGTCCTGCCCTTTCACCTGCCCCCGCCTAAATGGGGGCAACCACACATAGTTACATTACTTATGCGGTCAACAAGAAAGAAAGAAAGATGTAAATATATTTATGCAACATTTTTTTGTTGTTTTGGCTTAGCAAAACGATACATATTGGCATATCCAGTTGAACCCTTTTTGAACCGGAGGAGGACCACCCATGTAAAATACCTGAACACACAATTTAAGTTAACTCCTTGGGTCACGTGTTCCACTTTGTTTCTCTCTCTCGAAATTCTAATGTAATTCTTATTTGGGAGCAAAAGTATGAAGGGAAAAAAATACCTTTTGTCTTTTAGTTTATGGCCCGTAAGGGTCGAGACAGCTGTGTTTTGTAACCAATTTGCTTGCTACTGTGTAAAAAATAAAAGAAGAAGAAGACACACATGCTGCTGCTGCTGTTTTGTGGCCAAAACTGTGGAAACATAAGTACAGAGTTTGTGGGCATATTTTACGAAAACGAACGAAAAAAATGACGAGGAAAAAGTTTTTCATTTGCATTTTGATGTTATGTAAAGGGTTAACCAGGAATTAACACACACACACACAGTTTGTATAACAATTTTCACCTGTTTCTCTTCTGACTGTGGCTAAAAACTGGCAATTAGCTTGGCTAAACAATGTCAGCCGGGCTAACAGAATGATGAGCAGCAGCTAGCTCCAGCCTAAGGCGGGACTCAAAATCAATGCATTGATTTGCCTTAGCCTTAATTTGATGACTATCTAAAATAAAAGAAGAAGGAACGCGGAAGGGAGAAGATGTGTTGCAAAGATAGAAGAGGGGAACAGCTGCTGCTGCTGTTGCTGCCTCTGCTGGTGACACACGCACAATTGCTGTTGGGGGCACGAACGACGCTCAAAATTGCTTATCAAAGTTGCACAATCAAAAAAAGTAGAAGAAGAGGAAGAAGAAAACGCCAGCATAACGAGCCACAAACTCGGATAATGGCTATTGCATATACTTATACAGCGACAGATAGAGTATTGAGAGTTTTTGAAGTTTTTCGAATTGAAGTGTAAGGGTATCAGAGTGGAGTGCCACCAAACTGTTGACTGCAAGTCATACTTACTTACTTACTTCTACTCCCCGCACTCCCCACTCTTACTCCGTGGGCCAAAAGCAGTACGTGGCATAGACAATCAGTTTGGTAATGTGTACGCAAAACAAATCAAGCAACAGAAGATGAAGAAGAGGGGGGGGGGGGGGAGAAAGGGAGACAGCGATCAGATATATAATCAAAACAAAGTAAGTCCCCCAATAACAGCTAAAAACCAGGGTTGGGTACTCTCTCTAGTGAACAAATTATGAAAAAATGTTAGAAAACTACAATGTCAACTAAAATTGCGTTTTAGTTTACTTTTTTTATGTTAATGTAAAACCTTTATGAAGCTGTAAAATGCAGAAAAATATATGTTTTTGGGTTGCTTGAAGATATTTGTATGAAAATATTAAGAAGAAAATTACGAATACTTTGTTAACCGTTGTGTATGTGTTGGATTAAGATTTCTTAAAAAAAACTGTTTTTATATACTTTTTTGTCATTTCCATCACAAATTTGTATGTTTTTTGTTTTAATTTCATAAAAAAAATCAGGATTTTATATACTTTTTATCATTTATCAACACAAATTGCTCTCAACTTGCACTCATAAGAATACTTAAACTTTCTGTACATTGGGTGAAAGATTTAACTATCATAAAACATGACCAAGACTTTCTGATCCCATTTGGTTTATGACTGTCCAAAAATCGTTAAGGAGTTATTGCCCATCCCTCGCATATTGATACGGTTTATGGGCATATCAGAAATCTGTCTCTTTTGTCTCACAGTTCACTGTTGTTGTTGTTATTGCTGTTGCCGCCGGCATCTCTTTTCGCTGCAGGCGGCAGGCGTCGTTGTTGTTGTCTCCTGTTCATCGTCCTGGTTCGTCCTGTTTCGTCCTGTTTCGTCTTCGCACTATTTTTCATTTTATTGCGCCGCTGCACATGGGCTGTCAACTGCCAGCGGCTTGAGCCTCTGCTTCTTCAAAACTACAACAGACATACACACAACAAGACCATGCAGCATGCGGCATGCAGCATCAGTTTTAGCTTCAGCATCAGTTCAGTTTCTTTATTTTGTGGAATGATGATGCGCGCGGCCCGCATATCGATTTCAGCGCATTGTGCGCGCCTGTTTGCATACAAATATCCTAAGGACATGTTTTTTTTGTCTGTTGAGATAGAAAGAGAGAGAGCGAGTGCCTCTCCCCCTCTCTATCTCTCTTCACTGTCACACGTACGCATGTAAATTGTATTTTGTGCACAGAGCTCCCTTGTCATCGTATTTAGTGTGTGCAAAATATCCTTACTTCCTTGCTTCCCTGCCTTCTGCCTGCCTTCTTTTGCTGGTTCGGGTTTGGGTTCAGGTTCGAGTTCGAGTTTGAGTTCTGCTTCCTTATGCTTGATTTCATTTGCTGGGGCAATTGTCTTCGACTTGCATCGACTTCTCTTCTTTTTTCTTCGTTTTTTGGAAAGAAGAATGAACGAAAAATATTGAACGTACTTCCATTTCACATTCAAAATTCCTTGTGCTCTTTTGCAACTTGTCAGCAAAGTGGCAGCCATTTTTTTAGCTCTTCCTTCCGCTAGCTGCCACTCCTCCTTCTGCTCCTCCTCCGTCTCATTCGCTGATGCATGTGGCACAAGTTTTGCTCTTTTGTGCGTGCTTTGGTCTCAATACATTTTTTTCTTCATTTTGCCTGGCGCTGACATTTGATGTTTAATTTCAATAACTCTGTGCGTTTCGCCTTTTTAATCTCCTCTTTTTTTTCTCGATTTCAATATTTTTTTGTGTCTTTGACTGCCAAAATAGCTTCAAGTGCTGTAAATAGCTCAAAATCGCACACTAATACACATACACACACATACATACATATATACATATATATTAACACTGAATTTCAATTACAGCTGCCAATGGCGAAAAGTGTTGGCTCGCATCGCACTCTCTCTCTCTCTCTTTGTATGTATGTGTGTTTGTGTGAATTACATAAATTAAATTTTTCAAGTGTTTGAGACTTCAGTTGTCAACACGATTTTGGAGAACGCGCTTGTCGTAAATGTAATAGAAAAATGGACCCCCCCCCAAAAGCATTTTGCAATATTCTAGGTTTTCTTTTTTGTGTTATTATTATTATTGGCAATGACTAGAATGAGGTATTGAGCGAGGATTTTGGTTGCAAAGAATATCATTTAATATTAAAGAACATCTATTTCTTTTAAATGATCATTCCTAGGTTCAGTTTCATTGTAAATCTTTCACCTCTCTCTATTTCTTTCTATCTCAATCTCCATCTCTACCTCTTGCTATCTCTACCTCTACCTCTACCTCTACCTCTACCTCTATCTTTAACTCTTTCCCTCTATCTCTCTTACTACCTCTCTGTGTGTCCACCTTTCTTTCTATATCTTTCATCTCTCTCTATTTCTCTTTCTGCCTATCCCCTCAGTCTTTCTCACACTCACTCTCCCTACCTCCATCTCTCTCTTTCTAATATAGTATTATATGTAATTTATAATTTAATTATTTCAAATATTTATCTCATATATAAGTTTCATCCTTCATTACAATCTATATACTTTTTGCTCCCTTCCCTGCTGATTCTCTTACTCTCGATTAGGCATGCCTTCTAAATATTATTTCCGTTCAATATTCTTCTGGCCTCTTCTCACCCCCTCCTCTATGGAAACACTCATTCATTCGCTCACGTCAAACGTCAAAGTAATGAAATTTGACTGGAAAACCAATTACTCTACCACAATGCCCAAAAAATAATTTTGATTTCATTTCCTGCTGTCCGGCACTTTTGTGGTCAATGCAACTTCAACCAACCAACCACTGCTGCAACATTATTATAAAAGAAAAGAAGAAAAGGCAACAACAGCAACACCAACAACAACAATCAACTAAACAGAGAACACCAAAAACACATTCACAACATGAGTTCATGCAACAAAAGCAACAACAACAACAAAAGGAGACCACGTGGTTTGTTTTTTGGGCAATTGTTAAAAGGTCAGGCCGAGACAGAGAGAGAGCGTTTACCAAAAAGGTGTTTTTCTTCCTCTTCTGTTTTTTCACTTTCCGTTTTACAAAATAAACTTCTTTTCATATGGCTACAAAACATACTCAGCGGGGGGGTGGATAGAGGTGGATAGAGCGGGGTTAGGTGTGAAAAAACTGAAACTGAACAAAAAAGAAGTATCTTTTAACAAAATTGAATTATTAGTGCTTAGTTGAAGTAGAATTGTTTCTATAGAGGAAACCCCTTTGCGATGATCAAAAACAGCCGACTTAAAGCTACTATTAAAGGTGGGTAGGGACGGGAACGGGGTGAATGTATAGACGGTGGGGGGTTTTAGGCCAGTTAATACAGTTGTCAGTTGTTCTTTTGTTGTTGTCTCGCCAGCTGTTAATGAACATTCAACTGGCTAATTAATTTTATACATTTATTAAACTTTTGCCTAGAACACGGAAAGAAAGAAAGAGTGAAAGAGAAAGGGAGAGAGAGGGAGTGAAAGAGAGGGAGAGCGAGGTTGGCCAAGCCACGAAACTATTTACCATACAAATCTAATTTTATCAACTTTGTCTTTTGTGCCCAGCCTTAACTAGCTGGAGTCGGGATCTCGGGGTCGGGGTCCTGGGTCCTCCTTCCATGTTGTCCTTTTTTGTCTCTTCGCTTCGCTTTTCACGCTTTTCCTGTTACGTCCGTCCTGTGTGTGTGTTAGTGTGTGTGTATGTCAAAACATTGTGACACAGTTTCTGGGTTCTGGTTTTCTTACGGCTCGCGCCATTCTCTTGGCTCATTAACGTTGGCCTTTGTTTTTGGGCCCTGTCATCGTTGTCGTCTGGCTTCAGGAAGCTTCGGTCGCCAATTCAGGTCCTTTTGTAATTTATAAATGTCGTGACGAGCTCTAGCTATCTCTTTCTTTCATTCACTCTCTCTGTCTCATCTTCTAATAGTATCTCGGGTCCAGTACTTGGGGGTTCGGCATGTAAATCAGGTCACAAAACAATGCATCTGACAGTGAATTGTGCTTCGGTTGAGTTTCGTACTGCCACAATGACACATTCAGGATTGTGAGCACAGAGCACAGAACAGTTTTACTTCATTATTGGTTACTCAGCAATTCATTCACAGGACACACCTTGTAGTAGTAGTTGCCATTGCCATTGCTGTTGTTGTTGCTGTTGCTGTTGCTTCGGCTGCCCTTTTTATGGCCATGTCCTTTTGGCTTATCCTTGCTGACTAATGACAAGCAGCAGCAGCCAGACCAGGCCAAGTCCAGCTCTAGCTACAGCCAATTCGTCCTATTTCCCGTTTTGTCCTTTTGTCAACGACTCTTACTCATAGTCATTGGCCAGTTTAACCAACTACAACTACGTCTCTCTCTGCCTCTCTCAACTCCAACCTCTTCTAAGTCTTCTCCAACTCCATTTCAGTTCCAGTTCTTTGGCTTTAATGGCGTTTGTCTTTCTTGACTGCCGCCGCCTGGTAAAAAGCCAACTTACAACAACTGCAACTTACCTTAACTTGCTGCTTGCCACTTGCTGCTTGCCACTGCCGCTTGCCACTGCTGCTGCACCCCAGTTCAACTTCGTTCAAATGGGCGTGACAAGTGGCAAAGGGCCAGAAAACACACAGAGAGAAAAAGCAGGTGCGCATTTTGATAACTAAGGCATAAATTATTTTCTTCTTCTGTCTCTCTGTCTGTCTGTCTGTCTGTCAGCATTGCTTTCGCCATGGACTGTGGCCGACAGGCAGACAGTTAAAGAAAGAAAACATTTTGCCCCCCTCCTCCCTGACCCGACCCTATTGTTTTGGCCTATTGATTTGATTTGCCCAACGCATTATATGCTTATAAGTTATTCTCTCGACTTCTCCATTGATAACAAAATGGCAGCAAAAAGTAAAAGAGTTTGAGTTCTTCGGGGTTGTTTAATTGTTTTTAGTTAAGTGCTTTCGATGTCTGTTTCCATGGAAGCAAAAAAACACTTTGTTGCGATTTATTTACACAGATTAAATGTATAAATATTGCTACGCAATGAATATTGCCCCTGATGTAACAAGATATTTATTTATTTAATACAAACATAATACAGAATACAGAAGAGTTTTATAAATAGATTTTCTTTTTGACATTGAAACTCAACAAAAAATGTGTAAATGAAACTCATTTTTATGGGCAATTTTTCAATTAAAGTTAACATTAAAAATGCCTTAAAAAATATATATTTATGAAAATTTCAAATGTTACCTGAAAAAATCTTAAGAAGAAAACAACTTTAAATGTTTTTCGTCAAAAAAGCATGCTAAAAGCTTTCAGGTTATAAAAACGAAAACTTAAATCATTAACATTTGGCATTGAATTTTTAATTTTCAATGGTTTTGATTTCTCTTTTTTACTTATTCTCTTTTTTACATGCTCTTTTTGGAAAGTTTTTTATGGCAATAATTCTTGAAAATCTTTTGTGCTCTTTAACATTAAATTTTATTGCGAATAAAGTAATTATTTTGCTTAATTTTCAAAGCGTGTGAATAATTGAGTAAAAGTAATGTAACTAAACATGTGATTTATGCATTAAACAAATAATAATCATGACACATTTTCAAATTAAACTACAGTAAAAACTCTGTTAACAGCCACACTAATCGCTTTTTGGCGCACTAAGAGTGCCTAATAATCACTGTCCGTTCAAGTGAGTTTTCACTGTACCACTACAATGTAGAATCCGAGCACTTTAGCCACTTGACCATAACTAATAATTTGTTAATTTGTAATATTGTCAAAATGAAATCATTCCGAATAGGCAAAAAAAAGCTCTCTCTCTTTCTACCCCTCTCTCTCTCTCTCTCCCTCTCTCTCTTTCTCTGAACAAGTTCTAATAATTACGTTAATAATTCAATAATGACCTTGCCCATAATACACGCGCAAAAAATAATCTGCAATTGTCATTTGACCTCACCCGAAATCCTCGCCCCTCTCCAAAAAATTACTGATTATAAATTTGGAATTATTTTTGGTCAACCAAAAAAAAAATGAATTTCGAACCAAACGTTGAAAGCGTTTTTAACAAATTATTGTAATTTTAGTCTAGTTGAATAATTTAGACAAAGGCTTAACACAAAAGCTAAAATTGTCAGCAATAAATACAAAACACATAAACAAATTCAAATAAAATATATATATAATAAATAAATAATTGATATGCGGTTATTTTAAAGCAGAAAAACTAATTGTGCTTAACCATTGTGCGTGGTGTATCTGTGTGTGTGTAAGTGTATGTGTATGTGTTTCTGTGTGTTGTTCTGTCTGTATTTGCGTTTTTGGTGTTTTCAATCCCAAATGTCGACAAATATGCATATGTGAAGTTGTTAATTTTAAGCTGAAATATAATTACAAATAGCAAAAAATCTATATCAAATTGGTTCTGAATGAGTGAGGAGCGACTAGAAAATACCCTTTAACACTTCTTGACTTTACATGTGACAGTGATGACGAAGAAGTACAGAGTCACCTAAAGTAGTGAAAAAGGAACAGAGCTGCCACATACATGGTATCTGTAAATAGAATAAAGAAGAGCAAGGAATACAGGACTTATAAAAACTTCATTGAGCACATAAAATCTCTAAGTTTAACCCTTTTTCGACATGATTGTATCGAGATAAGACCAGAGTTGCCACATACATAGTATAAGTATAAGTATAAGTAGATTAATCTCTGGAATGGGTAAAATGTATGATTTCTACCGTGTTAAATCCTTTTCCCACCACTTCTACCCATTCTCTCACACATTGCCTACAGGGCACATAGAAAAGTGAAATTCGATTACGCAATAAACAGTTGCAAAAAAAGAAAAAAACCAGCAACTCTAATTACCTTAATTGCAAACACTTGTGTGTGATTTGGGTATGATTCTGGGGCTCCACTACACTATATAAAGCCAGTTGTTATTAGAGTAAATTCACAGCAGTCGTAGTTGAAACAACAGCAAGGCATCAAAGCTAAACAACAAATCAACATGGTGATGATGAAGGCAACCCTATTCACAGCAACTCTGGTCATCGTTATGACTGTTGTCCAGGTAACGAACACACGCAAATCCTTTAGTCGCAAAAATACTTGACGAATTCTCTCTGGTTTTTGGGGGGCAGTGCAATCCAAACTTTCAACAGTTGATGAAACAATGTTTGGATGAGACCAAAATGTCGGAGGCCGAGCTCAAGGAATACATGACCAGTGGCATGAAAACGAATCCCAATGAGAATCTCAAGTGCTACACCAAATGCCTGATGGAGAAACAAGGTCACATGGTCAACGGGCAATTCAATGCGGATGCCTTGTTGAACACGCTAAGGAATGTGCCACAAATGAAGGACAAACTGGATGAAATCGCATCGGGTGTGGAATCCTGCAAGACCATGAAAGGCACCAACGATTGCGATACAGCCTTTAAGATTACCTCATGCCTCAAGGAGCACAAGGCAACAGCCATGGGCGCTCATTAAAAAAAATTGCACTAAAGTTCTTTAGCAAAAGGTTTTAGCTAAAATGTCAAATAAATAATTGTTGTATCTCTATTTGCTTAAGTTAATAACTTGGTGTTGGGAAGTTTTGTATACAATCTCTGTTGAGTAAAGGTGAAGAGAAAGAGCATTTAAATTCGAACTGCAATGTGAATCATTCTTGACATTCAACATACTATTTGCTTATCTTTTGTTTATAATCGTTTTGTGATTGTTACTCTCAAGATCAAGATGAGCCAAGCCCAAGCATTCTAGAATGACCAGCAAACAGATTCCACTCCCCAAAATAACCAAGTCCCAAGTGTTCTCTGTGTGGTGTGTGTGATTTATCAAAGAAACGCTTGAGAGAGCTCACGCACGGAGTTCTAGGAAACGAGCATTGACAACCTGTTTCCCTTTTGGTTGCACAGACGACAAAAGACAAAAAGACAGACGCGACAGTCGACAGCGCCGCGATGTTGTCTACGAATATCATTTGTCAATTTTAATAAGTTTAAAATCAAGATAATTAAAACAACGCAACGACCAAGCAAGTTCGAAATGCAAGAGATGTCTGGGGGTGGGGAGGGCGAGGTAAGAAGCTGAAGGTGGAGAAGTTCTGATTCTGGTCATGGCCAAGTTTGTATGTGCTTGTGTTTCTGGGCTTGGGCTTGGGGCAAGCATGCGAGCAGCAATCCTTTCCATTTTCTTTGGAACATTGTGACACCAATTACCGCTAATAAATCATTTTCACATGTGCGTGCCCTTCCTCTCCCCCCACACTCTCTCTCTCTCACTCTCTGACTCTCGTAACATATGAGCTGCGCTTAATGGTTACAAGCAGATTTTGACAGGGAGAGAGAGAAAGAGAGGGGTTCTTTTGGGCCAATGTGTAACCATAGAAGATGTAACATAAATCAACGCCGCCAGCCTGCAAAACGCAGTTCATTGCACTTGCAATGGGGTTGGTTAGTGGAGATGCTGCTCGAAGTACAACAACAACAACAACAAAAACATGAAGGAGAAGCAGTTGATAAACTCAAAAAGCGAGAGAGAAGAAGAGAATGGGATAAAGGAAAAGGTGGGGTGGGGCAAGCCTTCTACTGCAGGTTGACAATCCCAAGGCGACATGAGACAACGAAATTTTCATACGTATGAGAACGGACTATATAACAAGAAGAGAGGAACCAAAAAAAAAAAAACAAAAAAAAAATAAATTGTGTAAAAGAAAGCCAAGAAATTCTTTGAAGGACAGTGAATACGCTGGTATTTTCCCCCCAAACCCAAAAAAAAAAAACCAAACCAATGACAATTTGAAACACGAAGAGATAAGTTTGTGAGAGTGAAGTATTAATACTCTTACCGATAGAAGTGATGGGAAGTTATGATGGAAGTAAAAGAAAGTTTGATGTGGAGTTAAAGTTGAAATAGTTTGGTATAAGGATAGATAGTTGATAGAATGATAGTTAGATGGTTTGACTACTAGATAAGATATTGACTTGAGTTATCACAAAACTGAAGTAGATTCATTCCATTCTAACTGAATGGAGTTATGATGGAAGTGAAAGAAAGTTTGTTGGGAAGATAAAGTTGGTTTAAGTATAGATAGATGCCAGAATGATAGTTAGATGGATAGTTAAATAGTTAGGCTATTAGATTAGTTATTGACTTAAGTTATCACAAAATCATATCACCCCATTGAAAAGTGTATCCCAGAGTAGTTCAGCTCAGCTACTTTGAATTGAAAGGGAAGCAAAGGTCGGGTCGCAGTTGGAGTTGGAGTTGGGAGCTGGGATCTGGATGCTGGTGCTTGGAGTTTGAAGTTCGAAGCTCGGGCAACACACACAGATCCAGGCGGTAGCCATGACAGCCGTATGCATACAAATTTGTTGTGCACCAAGACCCCCCCGCCACTCCCCTTCGATGCTTCTCCTTAAACTGAAACCTGGACAGAGAGCGGCACTTGAAAATTGTGCAGCTTGGCCATGCATATAATGGCTTGGCCTTTTATCAACTAACAAATACAGGCAACAGCAACAAAAAGAAACTTTGACGATGGATGACTACAGTCGTCGTTGCCTGCACTGGAAAACTCAATTTGAATATTGTTGAAACTGAAAACAAGACACAAAAAAACAGAAAAGAAAAAAAATTGGAAACACACACAGAGACACACAAGAACCAAGAAGCACACAAAAGTCTTGAGACCAAAGATGACGACGACGACGAAGAAGAATACCAAGATGATGATGAAGAAGAAGAAGCGCTCATGTGCCACATGATGAAATACAGTCAAGTTAAAAAGTGTCACTTGAGTTATGAGTTCATTGTTTGTACGTAGTTACGCTGCCTGCCTCCACAGTTCTCGGTTCTTAGTTCTCAGGTCTTGTTTGAATATTATGGGGGTTTGGGGGAGTTTTGAGTCTTGAAGCCTTTGGCTGCGCATTCAAATGGTGGGGTTATATTGTAAAAGTTTTTTTGCTGTTGTTGTTGTTGCTGTTGATTTGGTTTTTTAGGCTTTTGTTCGGTGAAAGAGTTGTGTTGTGGCACACACAGCTTCTCATCCGACATTCGACATCCGACATCAACATCGACTTTGGCTTCGACAATTCGCAATTTGCTTCTTTAGTATGTTGCCCATGGAGACCAAACGGCGAATGACTAGGCAAAATGTATTGCCAAGAATTTTAAACAGTTTCGTTGTTTATTATGATGAGTAGAAATAGTATAGAAGATGTTGATTGAAAACTATCAAAGATATGAGCAGTAGCTGTAGAATTTGAGAAGGTTTTTGGCATTGAAATCATATTTTGCATACTTTGTGATAAGTTTTCATATAGAATATATGATTATTCAATGATTTGCATATTTTTTTGATAAGTTTTTATATGAAATATAATAGTTATTCAAGTTTTGCATCATTTTTTTGATAATTTGTAATATAGAATATATGATTTTTGATCTTTTTGTTTGTTAATAAACTTTTTGCACATTTTTTCATTACAGGATTAACCCAAATTATCTTGAAATACAACAGTGGATACTATCGCTCTCATGTGGTACTTTCTCAAGAGGGTTTTCAATCGCTTCTGGAACCCAAACCCATGCTTAGTCAAAAGTTCCTAGTAGGTCAAAGCAGATAAAGTTAAAGTTCAACACGATTCCAACCTATAATCAGTTGGATTTCGGTCAAAAGTTTCGTTATCCGCGATTTCGACAAAAATCAAGTGAAAATTTGTAAGTACAGTTTTCAATTCTAAAATATTTCCCATGATTTTTAGATACTTTTTTTTATTGCCTACGCAATTCGCAGGCTCCCGATTGTTAGATGTTAGATGAATAGCTATGGCAACCTTAACCTTATATTATATTCATAAATCAACATTGCTTTTGGTCTCAAAGACCATGCACAGCGCAGAGCAAATTGTTAACATCCGGGTAATTTGAATAAAATTTTGTGTTTATCACTCGCCTAGACGCGTCAGCTCTTTAAAATTTTCGGAGAGAGAGCAAGCGAGAGCTCGAGTTGAGAGATTAAAATAGACAGCAATTAAAACTTGGGTATTTTTGGGCAAAGTTACGGCAGCTAGCTATATATTTAGGCGCGCTTAATTATAGCAAAAGAGTCGAGCTGAAAAATAGGAGAGAAAAAAGAGATATATAGTAGAAAAGTAGGCGTCCCGTAATGAAGGTATTGAAAAGGCGGTGACATGCAACCAATAATTAAAATTTCCAAAAATTCTGAATACTCACACAGACAGTTCCCACATAATAACGATTTAGCAATAAAAACTGTTTTTGTTTAGGTGTATATGTAAATTTATTTTTCTCCCGAGCGAGATGGAGTGCAACGGGTGTGCAACATTTCGTGTCTGTGCATCTTGAAGCGGGTGAAAATAGTTTGCAGTTAACAGTTTTTCTTTCCAGTTCCGTTAGGAACGTGTACCCGCACATAATGTGGAGAGAGTGGAAAAACTAAGTGTCAATATTTTTTCTCTCCTTATTCCGGAACCAACGTTCGTTCCCTTTGCCCTTTGCTGTTGCATTTGTTTTCTAATTTGGGCACACGCTCAGCTCAAAATGACAAAAGTGTTGCACTGTGTCGAGTATGAAAGGGAAGGGAAGGGAAGGGTGTGGGTTCGGGTTTGGGTATGGGTTAGGGTGGGGTTTACCCAAAAATGGCATTTCCGTTTTTCACACAAACATTTCGAATAGGCAATTTTTCAAAAATTGAAATTCATTTTCTATATATACCAACAACAATATAACCACACACGCCTGTCTACGCGTCCATTATTTTCTCATATCTGGCATTCGTATCTCTTATAGTTCGTCGTCGTAAGATCGTTTAGTGTTGATAATGCTGGTCTCTCTCTCTCTCCACTTCCCCTCCACCCAAAGCAGGCAAGCAAGTGTTGTAAATTGCGCCAAGGGGTGACAATTGTCAAGCCACCAGCTGCTGATGACTTTGGAATGAGTTGGTTGGTGTTCGATGGGATTTCGGTTGTCTTGTGTTGTGTATGGAACTCAATCTTCAAATTAGTTCCAGAAAAATAGCTAGATTCACTGCATCATTGTCACAATCAACATATTGAGATCTGACTTAACCCCCACTTAAAGCCTGTCCACATGCCAAAATTCTGATTTAAAGATAAGTTTCTTATTTGTATTTTTATTGCAATTTTAGAAGATTTGTTTGTAAGATTGAAGTGGATGTCTTTCCAAGGAAATATTAGGTCACTTTCCTTACCAAAAAGCTTGGAGTGGAAGTTTGATTTCAATAGGAATTTGCTTATTTCTCAAGAAAATATTAGGTAATTTTCCTGCCCAGAAACCTTATGTAAAGGATCTTTGAATTTAAGTCGACAGTTTTTAGTCAAAAGAGTTAAAACTCATGAGAGATTTCTATCTATACGAACATTTATAGAACTAAACCTAAAAATTCAAATGTACTTCCGCTTAGGTCATAATCGGAAATGAAAATGTTTGCTTCTCGTCATTCAGCTGTCATATATCTTTCTTCCGATATCTTTCACATTTCAGCGCTTTAACACATGTCATACCATAATGAGAGAGATGAGAGTGAGGAAAAGGGTTGAAATGCATGGATTAAAGGTCTTTTAGAGCTATTTAAGTCTGGTTAATTCCTTTATCTTGTGGCCACAGCATCAATGCACCAAATGCAAAAAATGTTGCCAGCTGCTCGCAAGCTAAGGTTTCCGTTCCTTTATTTACAAAATATTTATGCCAAATGTCTGGCCCATATACATCTAATACAATGGTATGGCAGCGTAATTAGATAGTCAAATAACTCGGCAAAAATCAATATCAACCAACAAATCCCTAACCCCCCCATCAATTGAACTAACTTGAGTCGTGAGCTGACAAAAGAGATATGGTTCTCGGGGTATATGTCCATTAAATTTGTCACCCGCGGCTAAGCTAAATGTCAAATACTACACTCGCACACACGCACACACACTTCCTTTCTCTCACACACACACATACACACACACACAGAGATGTACAATACAATAACAGCATCAATTTGACACGTACAGGCGCTAATGATGGGAATGACCGGCCAACTGAGCGATCGAATCCCATTCATTGACCAACGAAACGAACGAACGACCGCTCAACATGCCCACAATTGTGCCAATCCCCCTACTCTCCTCTACTCCTACCCCTAACCTAGTACTACTTCTACTTCTGCTCTTCCGTTTTTGGGAACTTTTTCCCTGGCATCCTGCCGCTTTTCCTGATGTACGATTGTGTGTGTGAGTTGACATTTGGAGTTGAGTTCGGGTTCGAGTCTCGAGCTGAACACTGAACTGACTGCCAATTTAATTCCCATTGACAAAATGCACAATTGCTCTCGTGTGTTCGTTCCCTCCCGGTGTCCTGCCGTCGTCCTTGATTGTTCCTCACACTCTCGGGGTACGCTTTTGCGCCTTTTGTTCGGCTTGTCGCAGTAACTATTTCTGGTTTCTGTGTGTAATTTCTGCTTGTGACAGCAACAGCGGCAGCAGTCCGAGCACACTTGCTATTAATTATTTTAGAAAATCGCTTGTAATAACAATAAATTCTATAGTTATTTTCCCCTTCCTTCCCTTTCCGTTCTCTCTCTGGCGATGTCTGGCTAATTTCTTTATATACACACACAGAACACAACTGTTAAATTTTACACGACATTCAAATATTAGCATGAAGAAAGAATCTTTACTTTTTGAACAAAATGCAATCAATGCAAATGTTTATATTGGGCTTTCAACTGTCTGCCAGAGGATTTTTCCCTCCCTCTCGCCCTCGCCCCCGCCCTCTCTCTTTCTATGTTCTGTTTTTTTTTTTTTGGGCTTGTATCTGTCAAGGTCCCAGACATGCAAAAAGCCACCACTTTCAATTTTGACGGCATATCGATTTAATAAATTTGCGTTGTGCGTCCGTCCCTCGCGACAATTTGATTGACAAGCCATGTCCGTCTGTCTTTCTCTCTCCCTTTCTCCCTCTTTATGTCTGTCTCTTTCTCACTCTGTCCGCTGTTTACATTTTGTGTTGTGTTTGTTCGTGTTGGGTCAGGATTTTTTTGTCCTGTAGCTATGATACTTCTACTTTTTCATTTTTGTTATTTCATTTTTATACCCTTAACCCATAATATGAGTTAAAAATGGTATAATGGTTTTCTGCAAAAGTATGTAACAGGCAGAAGGAAGCTTCTCCGATCCCATAATATGAGAAATGAGGATTAAACTATTAACCAAATAATGATAATCTGTACAATTTTTATTCAAATCGATCAAGATATGAAGCCATCAAGTATTGGTCCGGTAGTGCAGGTATGTCAAGGGTTAAGGGTATCTTCTAGTCGAGCTCACTCGACTAGCGCCTTCTTACTTGTTTTTTTTTATGCTTGTCGCCTAAGAGCATGGGAAATTGGTTTAATTTTGTTACAAATGTCACTGTTTGAGGTTGGGATTGCAAAAAAAATGACCAAGAACTGTTTGCGTTTTGTTTTTGCCTTTTGCCATTTGCCTTCTGCTTTTTGGCTTTCGGGTTAGGTTTCAAAATCGAATTGGTTCCACACTTTGAAGCGCATAATAAAGTTGATTTAGTTCATAATTTCCCAAATCCATGTGAAATTCTTTTTAACTTGATTTAAATTCTCTGGTTTGCCCTTTCTTTTTTTCTTTTAATCACTATTTGACACGTTCGTTGGAACGTTGACTCGAACTGGCTAAAATAAATCAATTAATTGAGGACAGCTTGTAAGCAAATCGAGCTCATAAATTATAAAGCGAGCAATTGACATGCATACACAAAATGTTAACACAGTCTGCCACGAAATGCATTTCTTTTTGAGTTTAGTTTTTTATGTGATTCTTTGTGGTATTTTCTTGTCTTTAGGCGCAGAGTTTTTCAAAGTCGAAGCATGAACTGTAACCATTAAACATAACCATAATGCTATCTAAGATGTACCAAAGCACGAGCTTTGAGCTGTTTGCTGTTGCTTTTGCTCTCATATAAATTATTTTTTGATTGATGTGGCTTGTAGTGCAGCACGTGCAAACCCGTCAAAAGAGAGAATAGAACCAAACCAAACCAAACCGAAACTGTTGATGATTAAAATGCAACCAAGGTTACGACGTGTGGCGTTCTACCGAGAAATAAAAAATATATATTTTGCTTTAATTGTCTTTGGTTATTGTTCAAATAAACCACATTCTTCATTTTTCAGAGTTCGTAGAATTAACGAGCTGACGACGTGCACGGCATTATTTTTTCCCCCAATTGACACAAAAAACAAGTAAGAAGGCTCTAGTTGAGTAAGCTCGACCGGAAGATACCCTTGACTATACAGACGGATAGACGGTTGACAGACATATCTGCACTACCGGACCAATGCTTTATGGTTTCATATCTGTGTTTCTCAACCGATTTAAATACAATTTCACAGATGTTCCTTATTTTGTTTATAGTTTCAATCCTCATTTCCGAATTTTTGAAGTTCAAGATATTTTTGTTATCAAGAATATATATACTTTTTGCACAAAACCATTATACCCGTTTTCTACCTATTTTATAGGTTTAGGGTATAAAAATATTCGACAAATGCTAGTTTTAGACACCTTGTTCTAGGAAACTTCCTTCCCTCTCTGTGCTTTTCGTTATCTACTGTTAACTGAAAATTGAAAATAATAAAAGAAACGCTCTCTCTTGAATGTTGCACGTGTCCAAATTGAAGGCACACTCCCGTTGATTAGGGGTCTCTCGGTCTGACTAGGTCTGTCTCTGAGTAGAGTAGAGGAACTTTGTATTATGTACACACTTATAGAGGGCTTTTAAAGAGCTATAAACGCGCTGAAGAGCGCTTCAACTAACTTGGCCAAGACAGGCGCGCTTGTTTTATGTTGCTTGCTGCTGCTGTTTGCTGCTGTTGGTTTTATTAGCTCCTCTCTCGAGCCCGGTCATATGTAATTGCTATTATTTCCACAACTACCACTGTTTTTTTTTTTTCAGCTGTACTCCATTTATTTCCAAGAATTATTACCCATTGGTTGGTTGACTTTCATGGCAAAAGGCGGCTTAGTTTTCTGTTTCGAGTTAAGCACTAGTTTGGTAATAGATAAACGTAAATTTTCTTTCGAATTAACTACGTGTTGGCCAAGATGTGAAAGAAGTGATTAAGCACACAGCACTTATCGAAGATAAAACTTTTCTGTGTGGTACTTTTTTCGATTATAATTATAATCGAAAGCAATCACTGTTGCCATTTTTACACTTAGAATTTCGATTCGAAAACAATCACTGTTCAATGGGCAAGTTGGCCAAGTTAACCGAAAAAGGATTCTCGAGTGCACTCTCGATAACTTTTGCTCCAATCCTGGGCAAATACAATTGTGCCACGCCACAGAACCAACCAACCTCCTTGCACAAAGGATGAAAACGTTTGGGGCGCTACGCAAAGACACAACGAAAGCTGCACTTGTTCGAGTTTAATTGGAAAACGCAAAATGCAATATTTGCCTTTTAACTGGCGCACACACACTAACAAAACTGCAAAACTGACATGGACAACATCAAGCAACAACAAAAACAACAGTAACAATAGTAACACAAACTGAAGAATATCGAGTAAGAAAAAACCCATCAACAGATCAAAAAGTGGCATAGGCAAGGATGATGAATCCATGAATGGTGGTTGCCACACACACACACAACACAAACAATTGCAATCATCATTGAAAAGACAGAGGAAAAACAAGTAAGAAGACTCTAGTCGAGTAAGCTCGACTAGAAGATACCCATAACGCTTGACGGACAGAAGGTAGGGCTGACAGACGTACCTGCACTACCGGAGCAATACTTGATGGTATCATATCTTCGGTGTTTCTTGATCGATTTTAATAAAAATTTCACAGAGGTTCATTGTTTTGTTAATAGTTTCAATCCCCATTTTCAGGTTTTCGAAATTCAAAGTTTTTTTGTTATCGACTCCATGTGTATATGATAGACCTAAAAAGTTATCGAAAAATTGAAACAAACTTGTCCTGCTTAGGGATTAGCAGATTCTTCCTTTTGCCTGTTACAAACTTTTGTCCAAAACCATTATACCCTTTTCTCACCCATTTCATAGGTTAAGGGTATAAAAAAATAGGTTCGGCCACAATATGGCATTGCGTGAAATAGGCCTCAAAAATCAAGGCAAGCAAAACGGACAACGGACAACGAGGCGGCTAAAATCAACAGAGAAAGAAAGAAAACGAAAGAGAGAGAGAAAGAGTAAAGGAAAAAACCTTCTACTGGCCCACGATGTCTAAACAAAGTTAGACAAGATTGTGCAACAAAACAGAATCAAGGCAAGAATATTGCTGCAACTGGCTATTTCCATTGTTCTCTCTCGCTCTCGCTCTTAACTCTCAACCCAACCCAACCCACACTCACCTGTTATAGCCAGCTTGTTGTTGGACCTCGTCTTCTTCTCCTTCTTCTTCTCTCTCTCTCCTCTATCGCACATTGAAGTTTCAGCTTCCAACTTTTGCTCCTGTTGCATTTCCAGCTGAGTTGTTTGGTGTTGCTTGGCGAGTTTTGCACAAACTTCTTCCACTTCGTCCGTCTGTTGTTGTTGTTCTTCTTCGTTGTTCGTTGGTTGTGATTGTGTGTGGGGCATAATTGCATGCGATTATGCTGCCTGCTCAGCTGTGCAATTTATATCATGGCTGCAACAGCAGCAGCAGCGTCAGCAACAACAACAACCATATAATAATAACAACAAACTGAAGATGATAAAGCTTGAAGAACAAGAACAAGAACAAGAAGAAGCAAAAGAAGCTGTAGAGTATATATAAGAGTATAACTATAGCAATTCAGCAATCTTCACACTTACCGCTTGAAAAGCAGTCTCCTTTCTCCTCTACCCGTACAAAGTGCAGGGCAGCACAGTGGTATGAAAGTAATCGTTTGTTAGATGGTGAAGGGATTGAAATTCATTAGGTATTTCTATTTGGAAGTTAAACATTTGAGGTAAATTGATTTCCAATGATTCTTATCATAATAATGAAGATGATGAGAATGATGATGATTAGAGTGATGATGATTACGAGAATTTGATGAAGATAAGAATGATTATGAGGATTTGATGATGATAAGAATGATGAAGATGACGATGATGATGATAGGATTGATGACTATGAGAATGATGATGATAATGATGAGAATGAGTAGAACGATGATGATAATGATGAAGATGACGATGATGAGATTTATAAGGATGAGGATGAAAATGATGATTTCAACATACAAAAGGCAAAAGATATATTCTTTCAATATCAAAGTTATAGATTCTTATATTTGACATAAGGAATCGAGTTCCTTCCCACTTTTCTTCATTTCCCTTCCACTTATTTCCCCAAATATTCCTTGACCCAACACCACTGTGCAATTGCTCTATTTGTGGCATACCCATTCAATCCCCATTCAAGCCCAAACCCACAGCAAACAATACCTATGTATGTATGTATATGCATTCGAAGCGACTGTCAATTTCAGCTGCTGTTTGAAATTTGTTTTTAGCTACAATTTTTGGTTTTGGCAAAATCCTGTGTCCGGCCGTGTAAAACTGGACCTGAACCCGGCTTTTTGCGATTCGACTCGACTCGACTTTTTTTATACCCTTAACCCATGAAATGGGTAAAAAAAGGGTATAATGTTTTTGTGCAAATGTATGTAACAGGCAGAAGGAAGCTTCTCCGACCCCATAAAGTATATATATTCTTGATCAGCATCAACAGCCGAACCGATTTAGCCATGTCCGTCTGTCTGTCCGTCCGTCTGTCCGTCCGTCTGTCCGTCCGTCTGTCCGTCCGTCTGTCCGTCCGTCTGTCCGTCTGTATGTATGAACGCGTCGATCTCGGAAACTACAAAAGCTAGAGACTCCAGATTTTGGATATAAGCTCTCCTAATCCCTAGGCATGACAAGTTTATTTCAAATTTTCGATAACTTTTCAGGTTTACGATATACACATGTAATCGATAACAAAAAATTTCTTGAATTTCAAATAACTGAAAATGAGGATTGAAACTATTAGAAAAATAATGAACTTCTGTAAAAATTTCATGAAAATCGGTGAAGAAACCCCGGAGATATGAAGCCATCAAGCATTGGTTCAGTAGTACATGTACATATGAGTATGTCTGTCAGCCCGACCGTTTGTCCGTCTGTATGATCAAGGGTTAAGGGTATCTTCTAGTCGAGCGTACTCGACTAGAGCCTTCTTACTTGTTTTTGGTTGTTTTTCAGCAATATTTTATATCTAAACATTTTTGGCAGTTGCACAATATTTTGTTGCTGCCGCCGCCTCATGACAAATTCCCTTTAGTTATTTTCGGGTCTTTTTTGGATTTTTGTTTTTTTGATGCTGCACCGAACTTGATAATGACTCTCAAACCAAAAATGTTGGCGCTGGGCTCCATTGAATCGGAATCGCTTTTGACGACGTTAGTCGCACTTTGTCGCACTTTTTGGTAATTAAACTTTTGCCGCAATTCCAATTTCCCATATTACAATTCCAATTCCCAATCAGAGCTAAAAAGGGGCAAAAGGAACTCGTTTTTTTCGTTCATTTTTATTATCAGTCAATTTAAATTATATTGTTTGACCATAAAGAAGACAAACACATAGTCATAAAATATGAACTATAAATTGAAATATAATACCAAAGTAAAGAGTGCTATCATATGAAAGAGTAAGACGGGAAGAGTGTGTGAGACAGAAAGAGAGAGAGTGACAGCTGATAACCTTCGACTTGTTTTTTTCTTTTCAAAAGATGTACTTTAACTAACAGCTTATTTTATTCATAGTCTGCTAGTAGTAGTTGATACTTCATGGTGGGCTGAGAAAAGAGACTTTAGACTACACCAGAGTCCCCGAGTCTTCGTCTGAGAGTCTTCGAGATAACAACAAGAAAACTACAAAAAAACACGCAAACAAGCGATTGCGATTGCCCCGAGTTCATTGTCATTGTCGACGTTGTTTGGTCATTAACATTTATTTAGATGAGTATTTTAAATGTCTTTTTTCGTATGCACTTAAAGATATATTCATATATATAAAATCAAATGATTATAGCTAGGCAAGATAGCAGCTAAAGTTCAGAGATTTTGAAGAAGCTGCATTAAGAAAGTTAAGAATATATTATAGTTATAATTTTTGTTAATTTTGAATATTTATAGATGAGACTTAGACTTAGATATATTATAAGGTTAAAGATTTGTAGGAAAATGCATTAGAAAAGTATAAGAAATATTTTTGGTTTAGGAAATTTGTCAATTTTGAATATATTTTTAGATGAGATCCAGACTCGAAAGATGTATTAAAAATATAAGAAAAGTATTTTAGGTTTTATTTTTCTTAAAGATGTTTGTCATTTTTGACTATTTATAGATGAGATTCAGACTCGAAAAGTTGATTAGATTCAATAAAAAAACATTTTGTTTTGTCAATTTTAGTTATTTTTAGATGAGACTCAAGACTCGAAAGACTGATTAGACTTACTTTTTGTCAACTTTGACTATCTATAGATGAGACTTAAGACTCGCAAGATAGATTAGATTCTCTATCAATCAAGAAAACTTACAATTCTAATAAAGTCAAAATTTGCAACACTTTTTCACCTTAACTCCATCAACAGCAAAACTGATGCGAGTTTATGCCTTGCTTAATAGAGCTTTACGAGTTGATGACAAACTAAATTTTCAAAAAATTTCGTTTTTTGCCAAGCGATAACAATAGGTGTCCTGTGCAGTAACAAGAATCAAACGGCAGCAGCAACGGCAACGGCAGCAGCTCTTGCCACACATGCCTCAATATGAGGCAGCATTTTGCCATGCACACACACACACATAAAGAGGAGAGGAGAGCGAAAAAATAGTAAAATGGAAACAAGTTGAACAAGTTTCCGACACCTTAGCACTAGTCAAAAAAAAAGGAGAAAAAAAACTATATATATATATATGAAACAATGCCAATGTGTTGGAACTTTGTCTTCGTTTGCTTCGCTGTTGTCGTCGAGAGCAAGGGCAAGTGCAGGGGGCAGGGAGGGAGGCTGCACTAACTTAGTTACCGAGTCGTCTCTCTCTCTCTCTCTCTCTATCTCTCGATGCGAAGGAAGATGAAGGGCAGTTTGGGGGCCGTTTTTTTTTTCGGTGCACCTTTGGCAATTTTACTTTGGCTTTGGCCTTTTGTCGATTTGTTGCCGATGACGACTGTCAAGGGCCGGGGGAAGGGAGGTAGCATCTTCCGGTCATGTGTGGGCGGTTGTGTGTGTGTTTTCCCGCTCGATTCAGTTAATGAAAAAGTTGGCATGAATAATAAATGCATTAGAGCCAAAACTTATCTGTGTGGGTGTTTGTGTTGCATACAAACAAAAGTTTCACTCATACATATATTTATGTATAAATAATAAATTCTATGATAATGCCACGCACTGTGGCATAAATGATGTAAACTTAGTTTTTGGCCTTGGCCTTAAAGACAAACAAAATTAGAACTAAAAATACTTTTAATGCATTTCACGGCTTTGGCAGAGAATCTAAACAATGGTTCTAAAAATAACTTTTTCGTTCGTCTTCGTCGCGCACTCAGCATCAAAAAACACTTGAGAATTGTCTAATGTAGTGTGTATGTGTGTTGTGTATCTTTAAGTGCGCGTGATCCTCGTGCATCTATCAGATACGTATTCTTATTCGTATTCGTATCTTTATCCTGTGGCAATGTGTTAAACATCTTTTAGCGTTGACAAAATTGCCAGCCAAGGCTGCCCTTCCCTTCCCTCCCTTCCCGCTCTTGTTTCGAGTCGTCATCGTCGTTGCATGTCGGCCCGCCTTTGCATTTGCAGCTGCAACAATTAGAGGTT
Source organism: Scaptomyza parva (assembly GCA_035044645.1). Lineage (NCBI taxonomy): Eukaryota > Metazoa > Arthropoda > Insecta > Diptera > Drosophilidae > Scaptomyza > Scaptomyza parva. The sequence continues at coordinate 2,531,763 of JAWNNT010000090.1, read as the reverse complement.
GCCTCTCGCGCAATAGGAAACGTATCTGACGGATGCGTCTTCAAAAGTTGTTGCTGTTACTCTTGTTGTTGTTGCTGTCGCTGATGGCGGCGGCTCGTGTGTGAGCAACAAAAACAAAACAAAATGTGCATTGTACAGTTAGAAAGAGGGCAAGAGTGAGAGAGAGTGCAAGCGGGAGAGTGAGTGAGTGTTGAGTGATGTTTAGCTAAAGAGCGCACTGATTGAATGAGTGAGATAGATTATAATAAATATTGTTTATCATTTTGACTTGAACTTGAATAAAACTAATGTTGATAATAACAAAAATAACTAGAAATCTAGAATAAATTTGAAAATAATTATAATAAATCAATTTTAATGTCATATTCATTCATTAATTTACCAAACAATTCACAAATCAAACGTAACAAAACACACTCAAAAAGTCACTCAAAACTGTTACGCTCTCAGCAAAACTGCTCTCTCTCTCTCTGCTTTGACTAGCGCCATTTGGCCACGTAGCGACAAGAAAAGTAAACTATACAAAACACGAGAGAGCAAGCGTGAGAGCGTGTGGGAGAGCGCCGTTAATTGTTGTACCTCGTCGTTGGTTGCGGTCGTTCGTACGTTGTTCTTCCTCTTCTTGTTAGGGCACCAACTAAAAAATAAACCCACCCGACAAGCGAAATATATGCGCCTCCTTCGGGAACCGTTGCTCTCTCACACTCGCGTTCGCTAACTGGCGCTCTCTCTCGAAGTGTGTACGGCTTGTTCGGCTGTTTTGGATTTTGGTCTAGCTATCGACTACGGTCTACGGGCAGTTGGTTAAACGAACTAGCAAACAGTTCGAGTGCGAGCGCCGTACGGTACGGACGTGTGGAGCACGCACAAATTTAACAAATAAATTACAAATTATACAAAAGAAAAAGCAAAAAGCAAGAAAAAATCGCAAGTGTGTGAATGCATCAAAAATTTGTAATACAACCGAAAACATGAAAATTAAAATATACAAAGTGAAGTGAAGCGCTAAATGCAAGAATAATTCATAAGCGAAAAAGCACAAAAAATAATTAAATGCAATTAAAAGAAAAAAATCTTTTTTCTAGTGAAGTGTTTAAAAAAAAACCCATAAGAAAAAATGTTAACAATGCACAAAAACTAAACCGTGAAAAACGCTACAAATAAAACATAAAATATTAAAGTATTATAAAGCAACACCTCAATTCCCCAATTAGAAAAACAGAGGAAATACCAAAAACCCTTTTTCCCAAAACCCCCGAAATTAGCGCCCAAACATGGAGCTCAGGATGCGGCTGCTGCTCCTCGTTGGGTTGCTACTCATCCTCAACGATACTGGGAGCCAGTGTGCCCTGGTGGCCAAGGACTCCGGAAGCGATAATAGCGCTGCCAATGCCATGCTAGGCGGTGGCGCCGGTGCCGCCAGCGTCAGTCTCTCCAGCGATTATTCATCGCTTCTGGCAGGCACACAGCCGGTGGCAGCCTCCTCACCGGCGCCGGCACACAGTGGCCCAAACAACCAGTGCACCTGGACATATAATGGCACCAGTGCTGTATACTGTGCACTTCGGCTGATTGAGCGACAGCCCGGACTGGATTTACAGGGTGCCGATGGCAGCAGTCAGTTGACCATCAAATGCAGCGATTTGTATCTGTTTGAATCGCAATTGCCTGTGGCAGTCTTTGCACGACTACAAACGCTGGAAACGTTGCGTCTGCAATCCTGCAAACTTCTTCAGTTGCCCAACAATGCCTTTGAGGGTCTGAGCACACTGAAAACGCTCAAGTTGAGCACAAGGAATGCCGATTGGGGTCCGGCCAAGGCACTGGAGCTCTTTCCGGATTCGTTGGGTGGACTGAAACAGCTGACCGAACTCGATTTGAGTGATAATAACTTGCGTGCCCTGCCCGCTGGTTTCCTTTGCCCCGTGGGCAATCTCCAGACACTGAATCTCACCAGGAATCGCATACGGACCGCCGAGCAGCTGGGTTTTGCGGACATGAACTGTGGCAGCGGTGGCAGTGGCAGTGAGCTGCAACTCCTCGATGCAAGTTATAATGAGCTGCGTTCCATAACGGAAAGTTGGGGTATCTCGCGACTGCGACGCCTGCAGCACCTGAATCTACAGCACAACAACATCTCGGAGCTGTCGGGCGAAGCGCTAGCGGGTCTGGCCTCCCTACGCATTGTGAACCTGAGTAACAATCATCTGGAAACGTTGCCAGAGGGTCTGTTCGCCGGCAGCAAGGAGTTGCGGGAGATTCATCTGCAGAATAACGAGCTGTATGAGCTGCCCAGGGGTCTCTTTCATCGACTCGAGCAGTTGCTCGTTGTGGATTTATCGGGCAATCAGTTGACCTCGAATCATGTGGATAATACCACATTCGCCGGCTTGATACGTTTGATTGTCTTGAATTTGGCACACAATGCACTCACTCGTATTGATTATCGCACGTTTAAGGAGCTTTACTTTCTGCAAATATTGAATTTGCGTAACAACTCAATTGGCCATATTGAGGATAATGCTTTCCTCCCATTGTATAATCTGCATACACTCAATCTGGCAGAGAATCGTCTGCATACACTCGATGATAAGCTGTTCAATGGTCTTTATGTGTTGTCCAAGTTGACACTGAATAATAATCTGATTAGTGTGGTGGAACCGGCTGTGTTTAAGAACTGTTCGGATCTGAAGGAATTGGATCTGAGTTCGAATCAATTGAACGAGGTGCCACGTGCTCTCCAGGATCTGGCCATGTTGCGTACCCTAGACTTGGGTGAGAATCAAATACGCACCTTCGACAATCAGAGCTTTAAGAATCTGCATCAGTTGACGGGTTTGCGTCTTATCGATAATCAAATTGGCAACATTACGGTTGGAATGTTTGCGGACTTGCCGCGTTTGAGTGTGTTGAACTTGGCCAAGAATCGCATTCAGAGCATTGAACGTGGCGCTTTCGATAAGAACTATGAGCTGGAAGCAATACGTTTAGATCGGAATTTTCTATCGGATATCAATGGTGTGTTTGCCACATTGGTTTCCCTGCTCTGGCTGAACCTCTCCGAGAATCATTTGGTTTGGTTTGATTATGCATTCATTCCTTCGAATCTCAAGTGGTTGGATATCCATGGAAATTACATCGAGGCACTCGGTAATTACTACAAACTTCAAGAGGAGATTCGCGTCAAAACTCTGGATGCCAGTCATAATCGTATCACGGAAATCGGTCCCATGTCCATACCAAATACCATTGAGCTGCTTTTTATTAACAATAACCTGATTGGCAATGTGCTGCCGAATGCTTTTGTGGATAAATCGAATCTGGCACGTGTCGACCTCTATGCGAATCAGTTGACTAAACTGCAACTGCAACAGCTGAGAATTGCTCCGGTCCTGGCACCGAAACCCCTACCGGAATTTTACCTGGGAGGTAATCCCTTCGAGTGTGACTGCACCATGGATTGGCTGCAAAGGATTAACAATCTGACGACACGACAACATCCACGTGTCATGGACATGCCCAATATTGAATGTGTCATGCCACATGCTCGTGGGGCTGCAGTGCGTCCGTTGAGTGCATTGCGTTCCCAGGATTTCCTATGTCGCTACGAATCGCATTGCTTTGCGTTGTGTCATTGCTGTGACTTTGATGCCTGTGATTGTGAGATGACGTGTCCGCATAATTGCACCTGTTATCATGATCAGATTTGGTCCACGAACGTTGTCGATTGTGGCAATCAGTTGACAATGGAGCTGCCGCGACGTGTTCCCATGGACTCCAGCATTGTCTACCTGGATGGTAATAATTTTCCGGTGCTTAAGAATCATGCATTCATTGGACGCAAGAACCTCAAGGCTTTGTATGTGAATGGCAGTCAGGTGGCAGCCATACAGAATCGTACTTTTGCCAGTCTGGCCACACTCCAAGTGCTGCAGCTCTCCGACAATCGTCTGCAAAAGCTCCATGGCTATGAATTTGAACAGTTGTCGGCGTTGAGGGAACTCTATTTGCATAACAATCAGTTGGCCACCATTGAGAATGGCACCTTGGCACCGTTGACCTCGTTGGAACTGTTGCGTCTCGATGGCAATCGTCTGGTCACACTGCCCATCTGGCAACTGCATGCCACACACTTTGGCCAGCGACTACGTGCCATTTCCTTGGGCAGGAATCAATGGAGTTGCCGTTGTCAGTTTCTGCAAGCCTTGACCTCTTACGTCGCGGACAATGCTTTGATTGTTCAGGACGCTCAGGATATCTATTGCATGGCTGCCCCGAATACAGCTGCCTACGAGCAGAGCAGCAGCGAGTTGGCTACCCAGAAGCGGGAATTGGACTTCAATTCAACGGGTGCGGCGTGTACGGATTATTATTCGGGTGGTTCGATGTTGCAACACGGCATACCCGAGTCGTATATTCCCCTGCTGGCAGCAGCATTGGCTCTAGTCTTTCTCCTGGTCGTCATCATCATTGTGTTTGTCTTCAGGGAATCCCTAAGGATATGGCTATTCGCTCACTATGGCGTGAGGGTGTTCGGACCACGTTGCGAAGAATCCGAGAAGCTCTACGATGCTCTGTTGCTTCACTCTGCTAAGGATTCCGAGTTTGTATGCCAACACCTGGCTAGTGAACTGGAAACAGGTCGTCCTGCATTGCGGGTATGTCTACAGCATCGGGATCTCACACTCGGTCATGATGCAACCCATTATCAACTACTCGAAGCGAGTCGTGTTTCTCGCCGCGTTGTTATCCTGCTGACCAGGAATTTCTTGCAAACGGAATGGTCTCGCTGTGAGTTACGCCGTTCCCTGCACGATGCATTGCGGGGTCGTCCCCAGAAGCTGGTCATCATCGAGGAACCCGAGGTGGCCTTCGAGGCAGAAAGTGACATTGAACTGTTGCCGTATCTCAAGACCTCAGCAGTACATCGCATTCGTCGCACCGATCGTCATTTCTGGGAGAAGTTGCGTTATGCTTTGCCCGTGGACTATCCCACGTATCGGGGCAACAACTACACACTGGACCACAATCATGAACGCATCAAGCAGCCAGCGAGTCCGGGTCTACTCTATCGTCAGGCTCCCCCGCCCGCCTACTGTGGCCCAGCAGAGGCAGGTGCCATGGCTGCCGCTGCCGCTGCTGCAGCCGAACAGAATTATTCAACAGCTACCACGGCCACGCCTAGTCCAAGACCACAGCGACGTAGTGGTGGTGCTGGTGGAGAGGTGGCAGCAGCAGTGGGTGGTGCTGGTGGTGGTGGTCATCATCATTTGCATGCACAGTATTATCAGCATCATCATGGTGGTGGTGGTGGTGGGGGAATGCGTCCACCATCGGAGCATATTTATTCGAGCATCGATTCGGACTATTCCACGTTGGACAACGAACAGCATATGCTGATGATGCCAGCTGGAACAAATGCTCTCCTAACTGCTGGTTCAGCTCCACCACCCTCCCCTGCGTCAATGGAGCAGCAACAACAACAACTGCAACAGCAGCAGCAACGTGCACAAACCTGGCGAGCACAACCCAAGCAACAGCAACAGCAGCAGCTGCAAACGTCACATGCGGGCACAATGAATCCCACGGCGGTCAAAGCGAATCCTCAGCAACAGCAGCAGCAACTCCAACAGCAACAACAACAACAGGCGAGTGTTTCGGGCCAACAACAGGGACCACATGTGCAGGCATATCTCGTATAGAGTGAGATGCAGATGCAGTTGCAGAGTTGCGGCAAAGTGGCAAAGAATTGTAGTCGAAGTTAGACTTTCCTGTCCAAACAAACACACACAAATGTTGTTTGGGTCAGCAGAGTGACAGTGATTTCTATAGGGACTGGTTCCTGGTGCATCATTTTAATTACTAAAAATATGTGCGAGTTAAAATTAAGACAGTAAAAAACGAGATGCAAAGAGAGCGGGAAAAGAGTAGGAAAGAAAGAGTTGAAGCCAAAGGGCCGTAAGAGTTAGTTACACTGAACAAAACTATGTATGTCGTAGTTAGTCTTTCGTCAACATTAACATTTATTTTTTTTCCAAGTGCACAAAACTTTCGTTCCTCACCCCAAAAAACAGTTGAATAGGGCCAAAACGTTCTGCAGTGGTCTGTCCAGGTCCGCGCTTCTATTCTCTCTCCCCTCGCCCCTCGGGCAACATTCAGGAAGTGAGCGCTGCGCAGCGTAACAAATATTTTGTTTACCCAGTGTAAAGTCATTTTAGTGCACTGTACAAACATAAATCCAAGTACATTAAACACACACACACACATACACATGAGATACACAAATACAGTTGCATTTTGTGTTGTTTGTGTTATGTTGTTTATGTAACAAGTCGCATGTGGAGCATGAATTGTGCTAAAGGGAGTTTCTTGATGAGAGAGAGAGAGATGGGATGGGAAGGGAAGATGGGGAAAGACAATGTCAAGTTGTATTTTTCGAGCAGCTGAACAAGAGAAGTTTCTCCCCTTCTCGCCCGCCCTGAAAAAGTTCTTAACGCCAGTTTTGTAAGGAGAAACTTTTACACCAACTGCAGCAGCATTTTCATTTCATTTTCCCCAGTTTTTTCTCTCTCTATCTCTTTCTCTCTCTGGGTGTGTGTGCTGCAAATGCGTTTAGTGCATTTTCCAGAGCTAACTTCTTAATATGCTTTTAATCAGTTAGACCAACAACAACATCAAGAAACAGAAACAAACAGATACAGAAACAAAAAGCTTAAGATTTATGAACTACAAACTATGAACTTTACCACTGATTTCTGTTCCGCTCTTTTAACAGTGATTCATTCATTCGATTCGATTGTATGTTTTAGGTTTGATTTTATGCAGCTATTTTAATGAGATTTGGTTGTGATTTGAGTTAGATTTTCTCACACTCTTCTAAGCTCTCTTTGCACTCTCTTTTCCCCTTTGTACATAAAAGTTGCAGAAAAATGTTTAAGACGAAAAAAATCTAAAACTTGGATATGCCTAAAAATAGTTATGTATGGCTTTAGTTATAAGTAAAATGCCACTGCAAATACGTAGTCTCCTACAATTATAATTCAATAAACACACTCAAACACACACACACTAACACTCACACACACAGCTACAGTGAAACTTGTGTATAATGCATTCAACAATTAGCTAGCAAACGTAATGAAAAAAATACAACTAAACTATGCAGTAAAAGCTCATTTTAAACACTTACGCTTACCAAAAAAAAAATATTAAAAAAACATAATAATAATACTGATATGTAATACGAAAAAATACTTAAATACTACATGGCGTATACACAATATATAAATATATATACATACATGCTGCAAATAATGATGAAAAAAATACTACAAATATATACATATATATGTGACTGTAAAGAAAAGTAAAAGAAAAAAACATTACTAAACTGATATTATATATAAAAAAATACTATATATGTATATATATATATATGAGATAAACTTTATGTGTGTACATGATATATATTCAAAACAACAACAAGAACAACCAGAAACAACACGAGTTAATGTTTAAAAAACTGCCTATAGAAAGTAAACAAAAAAAATGAAACATTTACCAACACTTGAAAGCATTTATTTCAAAGCAAAATAACAAAAAAAATATGTGTGTAATACTTATATGTAATATTTTTGGATCATAAACTCGCCTACTCGTCATTACATTTTTAGCAAAAAACCACACCTAAAAACAGTTTCAAACACAACATTCACATTTATATAGCAAAAGGAAAAAGCAGTGTTAGAAAGCGTTAGCTGAACATAGTTAGAAAGAGACAGAAAGAGAAGAGGAAGAAGCAAAACACTTGTACCAGTATGAAAGCCCAAAACTGTTATTTATTTTTTATTTTGTAAAATATATATATATATAAAATATACCACATAAAAAACATAAAAACGGATTGCTAATCTCTAAGTTATTATTTAAATGCCACTCTTATAAATATATACATATAAATATATATATATATATATATATGATGTACTCTATGAAATAATTCGAAATTCTTGTGAATAACTATTTATATATTGATATATATATCTATATTGTATATATAGATAACTATTATATACACACATCTATGTACGACAACAACAACAAAGATATTTTTCTGTTTCGCAAGCGAACAAATGCAAAAAATACAAAAACAAAAATGAAAAATGGAATAATGAAAAAACCTTTTTTTAAAAACTATAAAAAAAACTTTGTGCAATTATTTGAAGTAGATTTTACACACAGCTTTTTTGGGTATGTATATATCGTTTTTTCCAGGTAAAACTTCAGCATTGTTATAAGGTAATTATGATGTTGGGGCAGGCTATTGATGATGATGTTGTTGATGATTATCATTTTTGGTATTTTACAATATTTCTTTTTTGTTAGGTTTGTTTGTTGTTGCTAATTTAATTCATCATGCACATGAGTTGCTGTTTTTTTGTAAACCTCACGTAAAATAGACTGTTTTCAGCGAAGTGCGTGAACATCAAAAAGAGTGAGAGAGAGAGGGAGAGTGTATGTGCGAGAGAGAGAGGACTGTAACACAGTTGGCGGCCTGTCAAAGTCAACTGAGCAAACGTAACTCTGAAAGTGATAAATCATTTTTTTTTTGTAGTTGTATAAAATATATATATATATATATAGTAGACATAACCAAAATACAAAATGCGTCTCTCGCATTGCAGACAACCTTCCCCTTTCGCCCTGCGCCGCCCCTTTTCATATAGTTCATATATACAAAAGTTGTCTGTCTCTCTCTGTCTGTTTGTCAGTTTTTTTTTCTGTCATTTTGCGGAGTGTTTGTCTGCCTAAATGACGGCATGTCTGTGCATCTCACAATTGAAGGGTAGCAAACACACAAACACACACACATATTCATACACTCACACACACTATTACACACTTTTATGGACATTCTCCTAGTCACATTCCCTCTGCATACATATGTGATGGGTTTTTTTTTTCGTTTTGGCATGCTCTCAAACCTCTCGAGCCAAAAAAGAGCTGAGTAAGTGTGCCTCAGTCTCTGACGAAGAGTAGGCGCTTGCTACACTTGATGGCCTAAAAGTGTGTTACCAACACCAAGAAAGCGTTAAAAGAAAATCTTTAGGAAAATGTAAAGTTGTGAAAGGTTTTAGGTGCGTTGGACTAGTTCAATCATATACAAACTGTAACCCAAACAAAGTCAATCAAGTATTGCGATTCGCTAACGGTAAAGAGGTGAAGGTCTTAGTTTCGCTGAATCTGTTCAATCAATCTAAAACTGTGCCCTACAAGAAGCTCTCTTAAACCAATGTTTATCGATTCTTTAGCCAACATTTTATGATTTTATTGCAAATATTAGTCTTTAGGAAAAGGTAAAGATGTGAAGGTTTAAGTTCATTGGATTTCATCAATCATATTAAAACTGTAACTTACACAAAGTCACTCTTAAAGTATTGCGATTCGTTAAAGGTAAATATGTTAAGGTTTAAGTTCATTGGGTTTGTTCAGGCATTCTAAAACTGTAACCCAAAGAAGCTTTGTTAAAGCATTGCGATTCGATTCTTTTGCCAACATTTGATAGGTTTTATTGCAAGTGTGATTCCATGTTGCAATACACACATTTTGCTGCTGCCGAACAAACAAAAGCAAAAATAGGGGGCAGCTACAACCATTTGTTAAGCAACAAAAACAAGCAACAAGCAAAAAAAAAAAAAACGGAACCCTCCAAACTGTGTTAGCCTCAACGTTTTTGGTAGGGCAAAAGTTTTTTAATTTGCTTTCATTGAGGTTGTCGTTGGTTGTTTGCATCAAAAGAGCGAACTGTGTGTGTTGATGCCACACACACACACACACTACAACAACTTGCAACTAATAGAATTACACACACATACACACACAGAGAAACTTACCAAAAGAAAACCCTCCAAAAACGTAAACGTAACGTAACGAAATGAATGCGTATCGAGAAACAAATGCCAGAACAGACATGTACATGTATGTGTATGTGTTTCCGGGGCAAAAGTAAGGGAAAGCTTTGGAATTTTCGTAAAATTCATTTAACAATTTCTTAATTGTTTGCAGATACGCATCTGCTCTTGTTCCTGTTGCTGTTGCCGCAGTTACATTTTTCACAAGGGGGGCGAGAGGCACAGATAAAAAATCAATAGATACTAAATTAGCTTTGCACTTTAAATCAATGTAAGCAGAAACTGAGGAAAAAAACAAGAAAAAAACAACACAGAGCAGAAAAAAGATACAATTTATATATGTATATAGATATATATATAGATATGTATGGCATATTACTTTACTAGGCAACTGATCAAAATTCAATACGTGTTGCAAATATCGAATTTCCATCAAAACAACAAACAAACACACACACACACAAACAAACACATAAAAAACATTTGAGGGTTGCAAAAAAAAACAGTAGAAAAGAAAAAATTGTGTTTCTCTCATATGGGAAAGACAAAGTTGTAGCTGGGCCTGCTTCTTCTTTATACATGTTTTTTGGGCTCGCCTGCTTATTATGATAATAAATTTTTATGCTGCAAGAAGAAATAAAACTGAGTGCTGCACACTAAGAAGAAGAAGAAAAAAAGGAAGAAAATGTATCTGACGAACGCCCACACACACACACACACACACACACACACACACGCACACACACACCGAGAAAATGGAATCCAAAGCGAGAACATCTTACGTAAAGTGAATTAAATTGAATTGAAAACTGTAGCAGAAAAAAACGAAGAAGAAAACAACATACAAATAATAATAATAATACAACAACAACAAGAAGTAGAAGAAGAAACATGTAAGAAGGCTCGACTAGAAGATACCCTTAACCCTTGACCATACAGACGGACAGACTACCGGACCTGCGCTACCGGATCAATGCTCGATGGTAGCATATCTCTGGTGTTTCTTGACAATTTTAATCAAAATATCACAGATGTTCATTATTTTGTTAAAAGTTTCAATCCTAATTTTGAAGTTTTCGATTTTCAAGATTTTTTTGTTATCGATTACATGTGTATATCGTAAACCTGAAAAGTTATCGAAAATTTGAAACAAACTTGCTATGCCTAGGGATTGGTGAGCTCACTTTTGCACAAAACCATTATACCCTCTCTCACCCATTTTTAAGGGTATAAAAAGGTCTTCTGGCATGAGAGCGAGGGAGAGAGGGGCAAGTTTAAATGCTCCGACCGGACCCTGTCAGCACTTGCAATGAAATTATTTAAATGTAATATGTATAAAAAAAGGTTCCCGAACAAATTTTTCTTCTCTCTTCTTCTTGGGTGTCAAATGTCTGGACTCTGGACTCTACTAAATGTAGGCCAGTTCATTGCCAAAGAAGAAAAAAATAACATTTTGCATAAAGATTTAGCCTAGAATGACTTTTTGTATATATGCCTATGTGTATTTTGCCTGTGGGCATTTATTTCTGTTTGGTTTTCTTCTTTTTTTTTTTATATATTTTGTCACTGACATGAACAAAAAACTCGCTTTTCGTCACGTTCCGCGCTCGGTTATAGCCAAATAAATCTCTGTGTATAATGTGAATAGAGAGCCCTATATAAACTCCCCTACATATATATATATATATATATATATATATATATATACATGTAGATTTATCTACTAAAACATTCAGACAGACACACAAAAAAGGTGAGAGTAGTTCACTGTATCAAACTCTCCATCCATCTGTCTGTCTATCTCTCATGACATTTTTTCGCGCCTGTCCCTCGGAAAAGAAAAAAAGAACTTCCCATTGATTTTTTTTCGTATCCAATTGTGTAAATAAGTCAACTTTAATTGGGTTTACCTTTTTCACCTGCAGCGGCATAAAAATAACTGAAATATGTTAATTAGTGTGAAATTTCCGTTGTCAGCTTCAAATATTTGGAATAAATTAAATCAAATGTGTGGAAAAAATGTTTGGAAAAAACAAACAAATGAAAACTGAAATAAAAAAAATAGAAGACAAATATTTAGTAATTATTTTGTGAAAAACTGAAAAATTGCAATAAAAAATGTTAAGTAATTATTGTATGGTATGCAAAATGTTATTGTTTATGATGTTTAATGACTTCATTCTACGAATAAGAATGGAACCACAGCACAAATAATAGTCTATGCATTAGTATGTTGTATAAGCTTTATATTAGTAAAGTTTCATGAAAATCTATTCAGTAGTTTTTGCTAGAAAGAGTAACAAACATTCAAAAAAAAACTTTCACATTTCTAATATTTTAAGTACTTACCATCCACTCAATGTATCCGAAAACACTTGAAACACTTTAATGAGTATGACTTATGTTTCTCTCTCCCTGTTTTATCCTTAAAGTATATGCTCTCTCTTTTTCTCTCCCTCTTTCGGTTTCTTTCCTTGCGCCTTTCAACTTTGACCTGGTGAGGCCATATTGCTACACTTGAAAACCTTTCTGCAAACACACACAAACACACACATACATAAAAATCAACAAAGGTGACACTTAAGCATAACAAAAACACAACAATAAAGCACAAGAACAACATTAACAGCAACAACAACAGTAACAACAACAACATTTGGGCAATACAACACCACAACAACAGTAACAACAACAACATCAGGAAACAAAAACAATTAAAAAAGGTAACCCGAAACGTTGTCAGATAGCAAGTAGAATGAGGAGTTGAAGGCGGAGAAGGTGGAGAAGGTAGAGAAGTTACGTTGAGGAAGCTCCTAAGCGAGAACACTGTGAGCCATAATTTGTAATTGTTTGAGCCCACGCAACAAAGACAACAACAACAACAACAACAGCAACAAACAGCCAAACAGTGCGACAAAAGTGTAACAGTTTCAGTTTTTTATTGTTGTTGTTTTTGTTTTTGTTTCGGTTGTCGTTGTTAAAAACAACAAACAAAAATTAAAACACATGTGCACAAACAAATACAAACACAGAAACACACACGCACACACACATATGCACACGGAAAACACATGTGGGGCATGCCACACAACAACAGCAACGACAACAGTAAACCCTTGCCACGGGGCCACAAAAGCAGCACATGCAGATTTTCTATATATGAATGTAAGTGTGTGGGTGGGTGTGAGTGTGTCTCTGTATGAGTGTGTGTATTTCAGTGTATATGTGTGTGTTCTTTAAGGGTTTTTCTTGTATTTTTTTGTTATGGAGTAAATGAACCCAGCAGCAAGCCAAAACAAATAATTACGCCATGTAGAAGCGAGGGGAGGGGCAGCGAGGTAGAGTGGGCAGAAAGGGCAAACAAAAAACGAAGGCTCAGGCTCAGCAGCCAGGACAATGCGTTTGCCCATTGTTGTTCTTGTTGTTGTTGCTGTTGTTCGTCCTGCGACATTTTTCTCTCTCTTCGGTCTCTTAGCCATGTTTTGAATGCTACGCTGAATAAATGCTGACAATGGACGTGAAATTATGACAAAATACACAAACAAACACACATACACACTTATATATGTTTTTATTATAGCTGTATGTATGTTTGTTTGTTGTTGCCTGTTGGCACTTGTCACATTTGCGTATGGCGGCCCTTTTTGCAGCTTATTAAATTGGCCCAGCTTAGCAGAGTTGGCCAAAAGCAGACAAGGCAAAGCGGAGAAAGAGACTTTGACTGTAGACGTTTTTAGTTAAGAGACTCAAAGTGGTTAGATTCAATTTTGGCATAAACATTGCAACAAAAATGTATAAGTGTACCTAATTAAGGCCATAAATGTACTTTGGCAGAAATTCTTATCCTTAATTGAGTTATTTTAAGTTGAAATATTTATGTTTGATTTATGGGAATTGTGTAGGAAGAAGATTTCTCTAACATATTCCAGCAATAACAAGTTCTTTGCTTCATATATCAACTATCATTTCATAAGATCTTTCATAGTATCTCTTACCCAAAAATTGATTCATTTTCAAACTGTTTTTTCCTTATTAAACTCTTGTAACTTGAATCCCAACCACAAACGATGCAATTTTGGCTTGGGTAAATGTTAAAACCAAAAACCAGTTTCCTTTACAACAAAAAAACCTATTGAATATGTATACCAAAAAATCAATAAGTACAGGACATGGATGGTTTTTAGCTTTTAAAGTCAAGTTTCATATGTATTTTTTTTATTTTCGGGCAACCCAAAACCCAAACCCCAAATCGAACCAAAAAAAAAAAACAAGTTTAATGAGCCGGCTGCTTTAGTTGATGGACGTCTTACACGCAATGCACAAGGAAAAACAGAAATACAGGGAAACAGGAGAAACACGAGGGGCACAAAAGTAAAGGAGGACGACACCAAACATGTCCTTTGCTTATTAAATTTCGTTCGAGGCAAGTGTTAAGGAGCGCACCCCGAAGACAAGTTGAATGCAAGCCAGAACGGAACGAAACGGAACGGAAAAAAACGCAAACAAAGCAAAGTCAGAAATTGCTCAGGACAAGACAGGATAAAACACGCACACTTACACACACACACACTCTGAACGAGGTCATGCAAGTTAGATAAAGAGAGAAAAGGAGAGGGTCAGGTCAATATTAGAAACATGGACTAAGGAGAAGCTCGCATAAAATGCGACGACGCCGGACGACTTGCTTACGTGCAATGAAGATTGAAGACAATTCAATTGAACGATCGATAATCTTTACACCCGCATACACACACACACACACACACTGGCTGACCATCATCATCATGGGGCACATATGGCCACAGTCAATGCTTGATGCTTAACTTGGTCAGTAGTTGTTGGTCTTAAAGACGACCAAGACGACTGCAACGACGAGTGCCTCATTTGTGTGTGTGCGTGTTTGTGCAACTTGAAGTCTGTATGTTTGTGTTTGCTTTTTAATTCAGTTTACATAGCGCCAAAGTGGGCCTCAAGCAAAGTACGTCCCGCTTCGTTTTTTTATACCCTTAACACGTGAAAAGGGTATAATGGGTTTGTAGAAAAGTATGTAACAGGCAGAAGGAAGCTTCTCCGACCACGTTTCCGTCTGTCGATCTCAGGAACTTCAAAAGCTGTAGACTCCAGATGTGCCACATTGTTCAAAATTGTCGATAACTTTTCAGGTTTACGATATACACATGGAATCGATAACGAAAAATTCTTCTATTTCGTAAACTTGAAAATGAGGATTGAAAACTATTACAAAATAATGAAAATCTGTGAAATTTGCATAAAAATCGGTTCAAAAACACCGGAGATATGAAACCATCAAGCATTGGTCCGGTAGTGCAGGTACGTCTATCAGCCCGACCCTATGTCCGCCTAGGGTAAAGAGTATCTTCCAGTCGAGCTTACTCAACTAGAGTCTTCTTACTTGCTTTTTTTCTTATGCTTTCTTTATTTTGTTTGACTTTTGCGCTAAAGCTTAATGATGGCGTTGTCTCTAAGCAAATGCAGATAGACATGGCCAGAGGAGCAGAAGAGTGGCTTATGAAGGGTGCTCTGGAGCACTTGTTCTTCTCTTTGTAGAGTGTGTGTGTGTATGTCGACAAGTGCTTTGTAATCGCCTGTAATCAACACCCAAACAAGCAGGCCAAAAGAGTTTGGTTGTTGATTTGCGTTTACATTTGCTTGAATAAATTCAAACAGGTTAACAACACTTGTTAAATGCTCTTTCAGTCAGTCTCTCTGCGTCCGGAACAGTTCTTCAAAGTTATGGAACAAGAAGTTTGTTTGAGCGAAAAGCTTCTCTCAATTGTTTCTTAATCCAAAAACTTAGTTCCTAATACTTCTTGCAATATGCTAATTCCTTCATTTTTGGGGCTCTTGCAGCAACTATACCCGAAACTTTCTCATACACAAACACACACAAAGAAAACACTCATTCCTATGTAAGCAAGGAAGTAATTAACATTTTTGGGAGGCATTCTCGGGTTCGTTTTTTTTATTTTCTGTTGAGCTCGTTTCTACTTCATTTACTTTGCTTACTCAAATTTCGGTGCCAGCCTATTTACATGCAAGCAAGAAAAACGGGGAAAAAAAGCTTTTTTGTGTTGTTTTTTGTTTTGGGCCTCGGGGCTGCACTTTTATAAAGTGTTAATTTGCCGTTCGTTAAAACGGGTTTGGATGGAACGAACCCCTTTCTGCTATAAAGCCCTAAAACCCAAACGAAACTCGGCCATAAACTGAATGTTTATTAAAACTTTGATTTGCGTTTGAAGCGTGTGACAACAACTAATGCCCCGTTTTGAGACCTGAACAGCAACATTTATTAATACATTTTATTTAACAATAAAATTGTTTATGACCAACAACATCAGAAACAACATCAGAAACAACAACAAACAACGGGAAACTACGTGCGTTTCCTCTAATCAGCGATATTTTATGTGACACTATTTGGGCTCGAGAGGTGACTTTGTTATATAGTTTTATAGGTATTCGTATATGTTTCGTGTATTAAAAATGCATAAAACTATAACCACATAATTAGCTATTATAAGCGACGCTGGGCTAATTTTGCATGCAACCAACAACAACAATAAACAAAGTTGAACAACGAAAACAACAACAACTGGAATAAAAAATCCGAAAATGTTTAACTATGTTTATTTTCATTTAAATATAAAGCTCATAAATGTGTGTTTTTTATATATTTTTTATATGGCTTGAACTAACTTTATGGCGCTCATAAAAAGTGGAGCATGCATTGTTAATGTGTGTGTGTGTTTTCTATGTGTGTGGCAAGCTTTGTTGGTTTTTATAGGCCCGAGAGGAAGCTCACTTAGAGAATTGGATGGGCGCATAGTTGAACAAAATAATAATAAATGGTATTGAGTTGAACTCTAGGGTCTAGGGATTAAATAAAAGGTTAGTCGGTTAGATTGTAACAAGATTTCCTATGACTTATGAGTACTTATTAAATAACAAGTAATGAAAGTATCTGTAGGATGACGAATACCATCTACACTTAAAACATCTTGCAATTGTGCGGTAAAGTGTTTCGATCTGATTTATTTTAACAAATGACCTAACTGCAACAAAAAGATGTCCTAGACAAAAGTTTCAGCAGGGTAGCTCTAAAACTCTTGTACAAGTTGGATTAGAAATAGACGTATAGATATATAGACCTAGCTTGCGATGCTGTGCGAAAAAAAGCTCAAAAATTTAAAATTAATCGAAATTATTGTTCTCAATATCATTTTCTAGATATCCCTTGGGGTAAACTTGACAAGTGAGAATCGTCCTTGATAAGGAAAAACCTTAAAAGTTGAAAATTTAATGAATTCTTGTTCTTCAATTGATTTTCTTAACCTTTTTGGTACTATTGAAGAGGAAGACATGTTATCGAGGTGTTAAAAAATCAGATCTCAAGCGCTTAATAAATTTTTACTAATTTTAAAGTCTAACCAAACCTTTTCTCTCAGTGTCGTAATCAAAAACCATCGCTTAGAACTATTTTTTCTGTTTTGTGCTGCTTCATTGCTTCAGTGCCCTGCCCGACTGTCAAAAACTGTCTGTCCATCAATAGAAACTATTAGCAACATCAAATCCATTGAGTAATATCGCAAATCCGCCAATGAAACTTGTTTCTTGTTTGCTTTTCAAATTTTTAGTCCTACTATTCTGTGTGTGTGTGTTTGTGTCTGTCATAAGCACAAAGATTTTCAAAGATCTTATCGCGCCCGCGCCAATCGCAGCTCAAATTACAAATTAACTTTTGACCAACGAATATTTTGGGGCATTCTATTCTTATTCGTATTGTTGTTCTTGTTGTTGTCGCTGAGAAATAATAAAAAAAAGTTTCTGATTTCATAAGCCACAAACAGTAAAAGAAAGAAAGAACGTTAAAAAATGATATGCCAAAGATAAGTTATAAAATCAGCACGCGTAGCCAAAACGTTTAAAATTTAATGCCCAACAGCTAAGAGAGATGGAACCTAAGAGGCGGAGAGGGGAAAATAAGTGGTATAAAGTGAAACACCCCCACAGTGAAATTTATTATCTGACCGATAAGCATCTTATTGGAGAACTCTTGACTCTTGATTGATATGGGAGAGATACTTTGAAGGGCAAAAGAAACAATAAAATAAAAGCCGAGCTTACCAAAAGTTGCGGCTATTTTGGATAATCGAAGACGTTATGGCTTTTTGATGGTGTGGTATAGTTGTGGTCAAAAAAAAGTTTGCCCATTGTTTGTTCAAGCTAATAATAGAGGTTAACTAAGCTAATGAAATGCTGTGTGTTGAGGGCTGAGCTTCGTTCCTTTTGCACAAAGTGTATTTTGTTGTAGGAATACATAAAAAGAACTGGAAACTTTGCTCATTTCATTCATAACAAGTTGTCTTGTAAGACAAAATAGAATTCATAAATATAGGTTCTTCGCTTATATATTTAGAACTGTCTGAAAAAAGGTTTGACTTCATATGAAGGGTGTAATTTGTTCAATCATTGAGTTCAATCATTGACTTTTTGGAAGTTTTTTATGAGAATAATAATGGTGGGGAACTTATTATTTTAGGAAAACTAGGAAAAAGTTTTGATTACAAGTGTTTGAGTCAGGTTCAAGAAAGTTAAACCTATAATATATATAACTTCTATAAGCAAAGACCTAATCTTTATGACATTTTTGTTCTTAAAGCTTGATTGTTTTAGAGATTAAGCCAAATTAGAAATAATCTAGCTAATTTTTATCAAGTTCTGACCTTCAAAACTTTTCAATTCAAGTATTTTTGGACCACACAAAATACTCAGATTTGTTTTTTCCTTTTTCTTATAAACTTTATTGACACACTGCTCTCATTTCGAAGTTCAATCCCCAACATAGTTGGATAAGACCCTGATCTTTATGCCTTGCCCCTTCAATACCAAAACCAAAAAAATTTATTTTAATATCATGGCTCAATTAATGCCTAATACAACACACTATTCAATGTTCGAATCATTAGACTTAATGTTATATTTTTTTCTTCTCTTCTCTGATATCAAAAGGTGGCATCTAAAGCCCGCATAATAGACGTTTTTTTTTCTTCATCTTGCTTCTTTTCGATTCAAATGTTTATACAATTTTTCATTTGATTCGCTATGCAGTTTGAAATATTTGTGTTTGATTTTTCGAAAGCATATTTACCTTGATCGGCTATGTTGGATGTTGCTCTGCCATCATCATTATTTCAGCCTATCTACGCACATATCTAATTTTTTGGCTTAATAAACATGCACACACAATCTACACATGCATACAAATATTTGTATATTTATATATAAAATTCCAAAACAGTTTTGCTTTGGCAAACTAAAACTAGAAACCTAGAAAACAACAACGACAACATTTGCTTATCTAACCGAATGTTTTGTAAATGAAAACAAAACCCAAAATTCAAAATGTAAAACCACCTGACCAAGTTTGACCCCTTGGTTGGTCTGGTGTGGTCAGTTGCTTCCCTTTCCTCACTCTCTGCCTCTAGGCCTTCTTTGAAGCCAGATAGTTAGCTAGATGTTGACTGATAAGAGCGGCGCTCGTAATGAGTATTCATTTTATTATTGAAATTTTTCTGTTTGTTTAATTAACTATTGCACAATAAACTGAACAAAAAAAATACATAAAAACCAAACCAAGCTGACTGCAAATGAATGGAAATGAAAAACCAGATAGAAGAAGAGGAAGAAAATTATGAAAATAATGCCCAGACTTTGTCTTTATTAAAATTTATACCCGTTGACAGTTTGAACCCCACTGAAAAATTAACCCAACTTGGGCCGTAAAATGCATTAAAATTTTGACTTAGTTGGGTAGCAAATATAAAAAACGAAATGAATAAATACAGATGTGGTAATAAAGAATGGTTTTTTAATAATGATCTGTTAAAGGCTTGGGGTTTTTTTTGTTAATACCCTTTATTTTAGAGTTTTGTTTTTTATGAGGAAGTATGGAACTAGGAAAGAAAAACTTTTTTTTCTGCAACTGATGAGGTAATCAAGAAGATATAGCATATCATATACCCTATATTATCATTATATCATATATTACCTGGCTAAAACTCTTCTTTCCTATATTCAACCTCAATGAACTCAGGTTCTCTAAGAGTTATATCCATGAAAGTTTTTATAACATCAAATAATGAACTTTGTATGAAAAAATTTCCTTTCTTTACTATATCCAACCTCATTGAACTCAGGATCTATAAGAGTTTAATGCACAAAAGTTTCAATATTACCAAATAATTACCTTTATATGAAGAACTTTATGTTCCCATATTCATAGGGTATTTTCATAGTCAAACCATCTCGAATAGATCATTTTTTGTTTGGTCGCTTATTTCATATTTAACGATTGCGTTTTTTATTGCTGCCCCCCACCCCGACCTCCGATGAGTTTAAAGGGAAGGAGTACACACAGGGGCAGAGCAGAGCGCGCGCGTTGATTGCACGCACACCATGCAGGTTGGCATTTTATTAATGAGATTAATCAATTTTTTGTTCATTCTTTTTTTTTTCGTTGTTGTTGTTTTTTTTTTCGTCAGTTGTTGTTTGGTTTGAACTTGTGGTCTCTAAGTCGTTGCTGGTTGGTGCTGGATTCTGTCTGTTGGTGTTTTTTACGATGCCTTTGGCCAGGGGCTTTAATATTTATGTGGGAGTTGTTTGTCGTCGTCGTCGTCGTTGTCGACGTCTACTTGGCCGGGTTCTTTTCAGTTGACGGCCTTTTACGATCTGTCAACGCCGTCCCTATGTGTAGAATATATGAGCTCAATTGTCTTTTTTACGACTGCAGCTCATTTGACTCCCTCCCCCGCTTCCCGCGCTCATTGCTCGCTTCTCGCCGCTGCCTGTCAACAGTTTACACAAAACAAAAACAAACGTTGCTTATTTTATGTTCAACTACAAAATGTATGAAATGTACTGCTAATAGCAATAGTCTCCCTCGGGTTAGGTAACTGAAGGGGGTGTGTGTTGATATGGTGTGTGTGTGTTCGTGTGTTGGTGTGTGTTGATATGTGTTGTGTAGGCGGCTTTTTGTCTCCTCCACAAGTGCAAACAACTAAAAGGTAAAAGCGGAAGTTTTATGACTCTATGCAGCACACATTGAGGGGAGGTAAGACACCAAGTTGTTGCAACAACTGCTAAAAGGTGTACATACCTACGATGTTGTTTAATGTGTCGGAGGCGCCACCAAAGTTCACATATATGCATGTATGTGAGTTGCCTATGACTTTGTTGTCTCTCTGCCCCCAAAGGTGCAAACTAGGATTGACAGTTAACCAGCTAGCAGCGCGGTTCACAGTCATAAATCTAAAGGAAACAAGCTGATTTCATATTTAGTAGTTTTAGTTCTGGAGGCAGCTGAAATTGCAATGATTTTGTTGACACATATGAAAGGGGGGATTATAGTTATATATCTTATGGGACTAAGCTATGAGTTGAGAGTAATAAAACTTCTTACTCATAAAAAGTAAGGAAACTAGATTAGGTTTGACCTGTAACCCTTTCTCAGATATATGCAATTTTTAGGTCTTTAGAGCAAGGAAACTATTTGAAGATTTCTCTCTCAAATATTTGGTATTTTATGTCTTAAAGAACTTTGCATGCAATTTTTTATTCAAATTTTTATATTCATATAAAGTATGGAAACTATTTGAATATTATTTTCAACTATTTCTCTCTCAAACATTTGCAATATTATGTCTTTAAGATCCTTACATCATTTTTTCTTCTTTCTTACCTATTTTTTCTCTCAAATATTTTGCAATTTTATGTCTTCCAGACCTTTAATGCATCACTTTTTCTATTTAACTATTAAATTCCCTCATTTTTTTCCTTTTGGCACAAGTTCCCTACTGTGCCTTTTGCGCTTTGTGCTGTGCTGTGCTGTGTGTTGTTGTATCATGAAATCCGTAAAACCACCATAGAAATTGCTACAAAAACGCTGCGGGCCATTTGCCAAAGCGAAGAGAAAGAGCTCAAAGAGCAAACGCTTGACAAACGTTAAGATAAACTGGCAAAAAAAAAAGACAGAAAACTGTTCAACAATTGCTTAACAAAAAGGCAATTAAATTCCCAGAAATATAAAGTATATTTTTTCTTCGTTTTGTTCTTCTTTTTGTTTTTTTTGGCTACCATAAAACCTCTGCTCTGAGGTTCACTCCCGCTATACTATACAAAAAACCACAATGTGCAACAATGCAACAACGTTTCGTTGTGTTTGATGTTTGATGCATAAAAAGCGCATCGGCGGGGTAGAGAAGAGGGAAGAGAGGTAATCGGTAGCCGTAAGTAGCCTTTTGCATTTAACAATATGTGTCCGATTTAAGGTCACAGTTAAATAATAAAAATAGCAAAACAACAAAAAAGATACAAAAAAAAAAAAGAAGGCTAACTGAGTCAGAGGCTGTGCGAGATTGTTTCAGGTCAGGTAGAGATGACGATGACCCATTCCCCGAAACGATCATCGTCGTCATCATCATCATCATCAGGTGGCATGACAATTAAAATTAGGTAACACGATGAAAATTGGAAAGTTGCCGCCTTTGCCTAAGAACTTTTTTTGAACTAAACCGCGCCGCGCGCTTCACTCTTCTATCAGTTCTCTGAGATACTTTTTTATTTTATTTGATGGTTAACGACTTTGATGCTGCCGCCGCCTTCTTCTTCTTTTGCTGGCCATTGTTGCACGCTTGATAGAGTAATTTTTGTTGGTAGCTGCCACAGCTATTTAACTAAAATATTTTGATTAAAGCCATGCTGCGTAGACTTTAAGCCGCAAGCAGAGAGTTAGAGAGAGAGAGGGGGAGAGAGTGGGAATGAAAAATCAATAGACTTTACTTCCGTCTTTGCTTGTCGACGCTTTATTTAAATGGCAAGTTCACGCCCGACGTCTGCGTCGACTTCTGCGTCGTCTGCTCGTCTGTCCATTAAAAGTAAATTCCTCAAAAAAAAAAAAAAAAAACTTTTTGGCTGTCAGCAACAAACAATGTCAACATGCCCAAAACATGCAAAGGGTCTCTTCTCGTCTTCCCTGGGTTACTACGGTCACCCTTAAGAAAAAGCATCAACGAAATATTCATGCGAAAATTTGTTAACTTTTCTGTTCTGTCTCGCTCTCTCTCTCTCTCTAACATTTTGTGTGTTTCGGACACAAAAGGGCTAAGCTATACAATTTTTTGGGGCCATCTATTGCCTCAACTCTCTCTCTCGCCCTCTCTCTCCGGTTTTTTTATTCATGAGCACACAAAAATAATACAAATGAAAATAATAAAAATACAAATTGAAAGGAAAACAAAACACTTTTTGTTGTTTGTTTGTTGAGTTGTTGTTGTTGTCCTTGCCCCTTTTTTGTTGGCCAAAATAAAAATATATATATATATATTATTTTACACGCTGCCAAGACGCACGCCAGACGCTTCACACACACACAAATACAGAGTGAGATCTAATTCAAATTCAGTTGAAGAAGTGGCAAAATAATGTGCCAGCAGGGCGTGCACCATCCATGTGGGCGGGTGGAGACTCTCCACACACACCCTACTCTTGCCACACAATAGCTAGCGGGCGGGCGGGCCGATGGGGTTGTCTCGCCGCGGGGCGGCACCCGTGACGACCATAAAAAATACCAAGAAAAAAATACCAGTTGGCAGGCAGGAAAAAGGCGACGCCGGCACGGGCCACCCATTTGTTGTAACACTTTCCCCACAGTTACACCCCTCCCCCCCACTCCTCCCACGCTTCCTAAACATGGCCAAAATAACTTAACTCAACTGAGGAACTCAACTCATTCTATGTATTTATGTATATGTATGTGTGCGATGCTAACGATTGTGCAGCCTGAATGAAACCAATACGTGTCCTTGCGCCCCTTACCACAATATAATATATATACATATACGTATATACAATACATTAACATATTTGTTTTGTCTGCTTTACTTGTACTTGTACCCCGTTGCCCCTTGCCCCCTTTGCTTAGAGACCCAGGGGGTGGTCTCTTTGGGAAAGTGCGCAAGAAATTATGGCGTCAAATGGAAAATATGAAAAGCCACTGTGAGACACCTCGCAACACACACACACCACACACACACAGATACACTGAGTCCGATTGTCAAACAAAACAATGAAAGTGGTTTTGGAGAACTTTGATTTGGGTTTTGAGTCGACTGCAAGAATACGCTGTAAGTAGTTAAGGTTTTCTTCCAAAATTCAGACATTGCTGACATTAAGTTCGTTTGAACTTGGTTGAAGTTCTTCTGTTCTTGTTTTTTAGGGCATTACTAACGCCAAGTTCATTTTTTCATAAATTTAAAATACTTGAACTAGATTGAAGTTGGTTTATGCTTGACTTAAGTACACTTTTACTTAATTAAAGTTTTTCTGTTCAGTTTAAGATTTTTTTAATAACTCACTTCGTATTTTTGTGTAAACAATTTGTGATTTAAGCATTTTTATACTCATTTTAAGTATTTCTTACTTGATTTAAGTATTTTATGCCAATTTCAGGTATCCCATACTTAGATCAAGAGTGAATCTTAAGAGTCTCAAGTACCTAACTTAAGTTAATTAATTAATATTCAATGTTTTAAAGTTTATAAGTATTTATTTCATAATTTCCTAAAACTTTATTAAGCCAAATGCAACTCTTCACTGCAGTTTTCTAACCCTATACAGTCCAACAAGTTGTAAGTGGTGTATATCCATCTAAACCAAACTAGCCAAAGGAAATTTATGCAAGTACTATATGTATATATGTGTGTATACAAACATATAATCCATGATTGCTTTCACGCTTCTGAGCTTCGCTCTGTGTACACTTAGACAAAACCCCAATATACATAATATATATTATATACCACCCAATCAAGTCATGGACATGTGGGTCTCTAACGAATTCTGGCAGCTATTTCACATTTCTCCCCCCCCCCCCT
Organism: Scaptomyza parva; assembly: GCA_035044645.1. Classification (NCBI taxonomy): domain Eukaryota; kingdom Metazoa; phylum Arthropoda; class Insecta; order Diptera; family Drosophilidae; genus Scaptomyza; species Scaptomyza parva. Next base: position 2,506,901 of record JAWNNT010000090.1, on the reverse strand, counting down.
TTCGCTCCCGTTCGTCCCCTTTCGCTCTGTTTCTCTGCCCCGTGCTGACATCCACTTAGAGAGTTCAGGCATAAAAAACATATGTTGCCATTGCTCTGACTCTGACTGTGTGTGTTTGTGTGTGTTTTTTGTTGGATCCTTTTTTGTTTCCTTCTTCACTCCTTCACTCTCTCCTTTGTGTCCGCTTCTTGGTTGTGCTTTTTCCCAACAATTGGTTTTTAGGTGGCAGTCGAGCACATTTTAAGTGGTAATCATTTACGCTTCGCAAATAAATACCGAGTTTGTGATTTGAATTTTCTCCCGTCAACCCACTCCTTACTCCCCTTACAGAAAACCCCCTTTCGCATTCGTTTTGCCAAAGGAGAGTTGAGAGAGTTTTGCTTGTTTTGTATTCTTCTGTTTTCATGCTTTGTTTTGTATTTTGTATTTTGTGTGTTTTGTTTTTTTATATGTTTTGGGTTCATCCTTCATTGTTTTGCTTTTTGTTACACTTTCTGTTCTCTCTCGCTTGGTTTTTGGTTACTTTTTGGTCGCTTTCTCTCTCTCTCTCCCTGTCTCTCTGTCATGTCATAAAATTCAGCGGGCCTTTTGAGTATTGTAAATTTTTTAAAGGTACTTTTTCGTTTCGTTTTGTTTGGTTTGGTTTCGTTTGGTTGCGGGTAAAGCTGCAATAGGTTCTTTTTATTGCGATTCTTCTCGCTGAACATTGCAGATATCCCGAAGTTAAATCCCAAGCTGGCAGCTTTACACCTTTTTGGCCAACAACGCCGCCGAAAATGGGTAAAAGGCTTTTGGTTAATGAGGGTTAGGCATCAGCATCAGCAACATCAGCGTCAGCATCAGCATCAGCCATCGGGATTGGCATCGATTTCATTTTTATTGCCCGCTTTCCGGATTGCAAATGAATCATTGAAATTGTCAACGTTTGCATTGCACTCTAAACAGAAGCTAAAGTATATCAAAAAGTTGTAAAGTTTTTCGTTTACTTTAAATAATAAATAACCTTTAAACAGTAAAGTTTACATTCTTTCTGGTATTGTATGAGAAATGTTTTTTTCTTTCAATTCTCAAAACAATTACTTCATTTTCTCAACATTTTCTTCTACTTTAAACCAAACAAATTAAGTTTTATGACTCCAGTTACGAATTAATGGCTGACTACTTCTTATTTGACTTCCTTCTTATCGGTTTTTGAGTTCGGACCATTATTTGGTTTCCTTTTCACATGATTATTCTAATTTTTATACGTATATTTATTTGTGTTTGTACCCAATTACCAAAACCAAACTAAACCAAGAAAAAATAGCATTAAACTCAATTTTGAACTCGTTTTCTGGTTTGGTTTTTCTGGTTTCTGGTTTGGTTTTTTGGTTTCTGGGCGCTTTGTACTTTCATTTAAAATGTCTAAAAGTAAAAACCAAAAACGAAAGTTCAATTTGTGGTCATAGAAATTGTGGCTTCAAAAAACAGAACCCAGACAGCAGACACCCAACACAGTCAGTCACAGCTGGGCTAAAACACTGTCTCACTCTCTCTCTCTCGTTCTCTCTCCATCTCTTTCGCTCTTCGTAATGAATTGACCGCGTGTGCGCAACCGCAGTTAATGACGCACACGCACAAAGCAAAAGAAGTTGAAGAAGGGAAAACTCGAGTAACACGATCAGGTGCGAACAAAATTATCAAGAGACGACTGCTGCTGCCTTTGCGCAGATGCAGATGAAGTTGAAGATGGAGTTCGAGTTCGAGTTGAAGATGAAGGCCAAGAAACCAAGAAACAGATATAAAAACCTTTAAGCCTATGGCTATAAACAGCGTAAGAGAGAGCGCGCGAGAGAAAAAGAAGAAAAAGTACCAGTTAAAAAAAATCAAAACTTGCCGCGAAGTTAATTATAATTGCCTGAGCGCAAAAAAAACGAAAAAACCAAAAAAAAAAAAAAGGTTTTTTCTTAGGGGAGTCAGCACCAGGAACAACAACAAAAGGCAGGTCGTTGGTTTTATTGATTCGTCGCTCGAGTTTTTTTTGTGTTTTGTATTTCATTTCTGACTTTTTTCTTGCTTTGTTTTTTTTCTTGAATTGTTTTTTTGATGTGTGCGTGTGCCGGCATCTTAAATAATTTTTCATTTGAGGCACGTCTGGCATAACTCAGCTTATGAAATATCATTCAACTTTGCTGCTGCCTGCGATTTTCAGTTGTTTCTCTTTTCATAATTATATTTAATTTCAAGGTTGCCGGCAACGGAAAGCAACAACAACAACAGCAACAGCAACAAATAATTGCATCAACATATAATAATCGACGACTCTGCTTAACGCCTTGTCAGAACAATGGCCTTAGAGCTCTATGATTAGATATAAACTATAGTACACATATGGTTAGACAATTGTCTGTTGTCTGTTGTGTGTGTGTGTGTGTGTTATGTTGTGTGTGGGCGTGTGCCAGTCTCTGGCATCTAGTGTGACCGGCTTGTGCTTGGGAATTAGCTCAAGTGCAAGCGCCTTCACTTCACATGTTGTGTGAATACTGAAGATAGATAGAGAGGGAAAAATAATAATCAATGAGCTTCATCTGTGTGTGTGTGTGTGTGTGTGTGTGTGTGGATAATGGATTTGTTATTGAGAAGAAGAAACGTTTGTTTCCAGTAATATATCTAAATTGAATCGAGGTCTCTGCGAATTGATTGAAATACACAAGTTTGTCTCTGTTGTTGTTGAAGTAAATGCCATAAGTGGACAATCAGAGAGATATGGAAATACAATTAGCTATATACAATTAGTGTTGATGACCCGATGGCTTTCGATTATGGTTAATAACAAATGGCTAATGGTGTCAAAGTATCAAAGAGTTGAAGATTTGTTATTTAAATTTTAGCATAATGTATAAAGGGTATTGTATATTAGGTCATATTTAATGGGAAAAAAACTATTTTACGATCAAGTAGATTATATTTATTTATATTTAAGTTATCTTTTTATGCTTTACTTTCGTGATATCTTAGTAAAAAATCTCTGTATTGAAATCGTTTGTTTTCATATTAAATCTAACTCTAACCTTTTTTCTCCACTCTCTTTTTCCTTTCAGATCAACTTTCAATCAACTTTACAACCTGCAAATGGTAATATTACAATATTATTATTATTACAATATCAACCTACAATTTCATATTGACCCTAATATAAAACCTGCTAAAAGCACTCAGAGATGATGCTGGGAAAACGCTCTTGCCACATAATGTTGCCACAACCAACTACACAAAACAAATACAAGTTGATAATAGAGTTGTCTTCTAATTGAAGCAAATGCACACACCAAACACAAACATCATCTAACAACCTACAACAAACAAACATTTTGGGGTTTTTGATACCCTAAACATAGGAATAGGGCAAATTGGGTATATGGTTATGCGAAGAAGTATCTAACTCATAAAAGAAAGCATCTTTGTCTGGGTATCCGAGTCTATAAAGATACTATAAAGACTTCAGATTTCAAATATAAGCTTTTGTTTCATATTATCAATAGCTTTTCCCGTACAAGTACACATGTAATCGATAACATCAAAATCAAAACATTGCAGTTTTTCTAGTCTAGCTTGAAGTTCAGTTATCATATCCCAGAAAACATAGGTTCTTAAATAGATCCTGCCCTATATCATAGTAAGAACAAGTTAATATTGTATTACCGATTAATTTTCCTGCTTCTCATATAAATTATTTATTGCTTAATATCAAAATCGCTTAAGATAGTTAGTTTAGTTATTGAAGATTGAAGTTTAGTGAGGTTAAAGGCTTAGGGTATCTCCAAGTCGAGTTTATGCCGCTAGACGCTTCTCTCTTGTTTCTTTCTTTTTTCTCGTTTTTTGTGTTATATTGATATATTGACATATCAATTTCCCGCGCCATGTAAACATATCAAATCGATCGTGCAACTTGTCATGCCCAAATAGATCGAAAATGCCAAATGCTTGTCCGACACTAAATGAAATTGTAAACACACACACACACATATACAAAGGGAGATACTGTGTGACGCATTTTGGTGCTTTGAAAAGAAATTAACACGAAATTGAATTGAACAAACAACAAAAAAAAAAAAAACTTGGCAAACAGTTTGGAAAGAGTTGCATGTTGGTTTGGCAGGTCTCAATTTGATTTTCCCTAAGCGCGCTCACAACAAAAACCCCAAAGTCCATGTTGCATGTTGTTGTTGTTGGTGTTGTCTGTTGTTGGTGTTGTCTGTTGTTGTTGTTGCTGTTTGTTATTGTTGGGCTTTCAACGCCTGCGCAAAAGTCAAGCGCGACAAGCGTCATAAATTGAACTACAACATGCTAAACAATGCTTCGGAACAGCAATAACAACAACAACACGACTTCAACTCTGGTTTGTTGTTGCCTTTTTGTCGTGCATTTTGCAGCCACACCCAACAACAACAACAACAAACAATTTAGTCAATACACACATACACAGATATGCATCACAATATGCTTAGCATGGTGCCCAGGTTCAAACTTGGGGTCTCTACTTTGGTCTTTGGTCGGTCTAGTTGTTCCATTTGCCTACCCCTGCCTCTTCCCCTCTCTCCCCTGCACTGCATGGCGCTGCATTCAGCCGTCAACTTATTGAATTTCACACGCAAAATGGAGTGTCTAAGTGGAGTGTCTTAAAGCTGTACTTGTTGCGCTCTGTTGCAAGGTGATCTAGAGCTCCACCTATATAGACAGCTTTTACAAAAAGTTGAGTGTGTCTGCGTATGTGTGTGTGTGTGTTGATCGATCGCTTAGTCATGTGTGTGATTTTGTTGTGTGTTTCTCTCTGTCTCTTGGCGATCAGTTTAGAACTGTAAAGTTTTCAACGCCAACTCCAGCTGCGTTTTTGTGTTTTGGTTGCATTTGCTTTGAAACTGATTAGACGTATCTACTATACGTATGTACAGATATAAGTACAGCTATGTATAACAGTCTGTAAAACATGTATCGATAATTGTATAAACATATGTGTATTGTTTACACTTAAGATTTTCGATTGTTAGCTGAAAGGTTTTTCTCATATAAAGTTGTAAGCTTGAGAGTTGAGCGTGTCTGATAGTTGGAATGGATTTGTAATGTTTTGGGTGGAGTGTTGTGATAATTAAGTAACGGTTTTTGCTTAATATTGACTAGTTAGTAGATATAAGTGAAAGCTTTTACTACTTATAGAGTCTCTTATGACTTTAATTCCACTTTTGGAATATTTTTATAAGTTGAAGGAAGTGTTTTGATACAAAGTTTGCTTTGTAGCTGGATGTTGATTCAATTGTAAGCTGTTAGTTAGAATATATGTTAACTATTGATTGGAGTATTTTGATATCTACGAGATGTTTTCTGCGTGATTTCGAGTAAGTGGAGTCTGAGATAAGTTTGAATACAAGAACAACCCGTTGAATCTCGATTTATTTGATATTTCTTTAACAGATTACTATAGTATCATGATGAATACATTTACTTAACTCTAATTATGCATATCAATGGCATTTCTTACTTATCAAAAGGATTCAATTTAGTTAAAAGCATTAAGTTTTTTAAGTAAACCTGAAATGCTTTGAAATCTGTTTATAAGATGTCTTGATACAAAGGTAAGTCTGCCGCTTAATTAAGCTTAAGTTTAAGGTCTTAACTTCAATGTAAGTTGTACTAAAAAAACAAAGCTTTATATTGTAATGGTTCTTAAAGTTCTTAGCACATTTCTATATGTATACAAAAGACTCTCTTTATGTTTCTTCATTTTCCCATTGCACATTCACAGCCATTCGAAACCTCACTAACTTGAACTTAAATTAGCAAATATGTGACATACATTGAACTAAAGCGAGTGTCAATTGTTTTCGTTTATAAATAAATTTCTATAGACACCCGCCTAAGGCTCTATCTTCGTCGCTTCCCCTCTGTTTGACCCGCTTTTCGTTTGACACTCAAGTGTGTGCTGGCAAATAATCATTACAATTATGCATCCAGAGCATCAAGCAAGGGAACCCTAATGAAGATGGCAGCGAGTGCAACTGCAACTGCAACTGCCACTGCATTTGAAGCACATTTAAAGTATATCAGAGTCGAGGCATTGATAATTATAAATATTCATGCAACACAAACACATTCCCATTTCTCTCTCTTCCTCTCTTTCTCTCTGTTCTATAATAAAATGCAAATGTGTCAATTAAAGTGTGCTTTATTTTGACAACGGCAAATGAACCATTAACCCCTCTCGCCATCATCAATGCATGCTTCAGTTGCAAACCCAACTATTGCGTAGATATATGTATGTGTATGAACGGATAGATAAACATATATTTGTATATATATATATATATACTTATATATATATAGACAGCAAGCAGCAAGCACTTGGATGTCAGTTTGATGTTGAGTGTTGCTTGCTTGCTGGCGTTGCCTGGCCTGGCCTGGTCTGGCTGGTTGTTGACCTCACTCAATGAAAGTACACACACTCTCGCACACACACACACACTCTCTCGCACACACACATGGACAACAATGTACACCCACAGTGACAACAAAAGCGTAGTTTCACTTACAATTAAATGACGTCGACGACATTTGTACAATTGTTTGCCACAATAGCAACGGGACATCAATAAAAACGAGACCCAAGTGAGTGTGTGTGCTTTGTGGTTTCTACAAAAGGCCAGCGATCGGTCAATGTGCTAGTTGTGCCCGCATCACAACACACAACACAACACAAAATGCATAACACAACGCATCGAAGCAATCAAATCGCTTAGCCAACTTATGCAATCTTCGCCAAAGGGAGTTGACAATTTGGTGCGGGACCCTTAACGAGTACACAGGAGAAAAGAAGGAAAGAAATATATATTTTTAATGAATTTATTATTACAATTTGCATAAGCAAAACATAATTAGTCACAAACCCGAAGCGCCACACGTGCGCAACATTCACAAAAATATTGACTGGTTTTTTCTGCTTTTGATACCCTAACCCCATGAAATGGGTGGGAAATGGGTATAATGGTTTTGTCTGTCCGTCTGTCTGTATGTATGAACGATCTCAGGAACCTATACTAGCTGAAGACTCGAAATTTTGGATATGAGCTCTCCTAATCCCTAGGCATATCAAGTTTGTTTCAAATGTTCGATACCTTTACAGGTTTTCGATATACATATGTAATCGATAACAAAGAAATCTTGAATTTCGAAAACTAAAAAAAAAAATTAAAACTATTAACAAAACAATGCAAATCTGTGAAATTTTGATTAAAATCGGTTGAAAAATACCAGAGATATAAAGTCATCAAGCTTTGGTCCGGTAGTGCAGGTATGTCTATCAGCCCTACCGTCTGTCCGTCTGTATGGCCATGGGTTCTGGGTATCTTTTAGTCGAGTTTACTCGACTAGCGCCTTCTTACATGTTTCTGTTGTTGTTTTGTACATTTTTTTGATTGACGCAATGCATCGAAGTGGCAACGTTGCGGTTTCCGGTCGTCTGCTTGGTCCACTCGGTCCACTACGGGTCCAGATCATGTTAATGTCGCTTTGCTTTGCTGCACACACACACACACACACACACAGAGACGCACGAAAATTTATGTTTATTGACGTTTGTCAACAATTTATTTAAATTTATTGTGACAGCCTTTTTGCTCTCTCAATCTATCACAACTTATGCATATATTTAGATGTAGGTATGCAGGTTTCCGTAGTAGTTTGATTATAAAAATGTCTTCTGTCATTTCTTGATATATTAATCGTAGTAATAGGGATACATAGAGGCAGAGAGAGGTAGAGAGTCACACAGAGTAGGGGGCGTTAATCAAGCGCAGCTGAATAGATGCCATATGCGTTATGTTATGTTTTTTTTTTTGGGGCAAGAACAATTTTCATATGCAGGTGCATCAATTAACAAAATTGAGCAGGGATGAAACTAAAACTAAAAAAAAACTTCAAAAAATTATTTAAACATAATTGATAATGCTAACTATGAATGAGAGGGCGTATCTTAATCGTTGAGCATTAGTTATAGACGATCGATCACTTATTAAGTTAATTAGTGAAAAATTCAATAACTAATGAGAGATGGCATAAAATTGTATGTGGAAATGGGCAAATAAGGTAGGAGTTGACCGTAAGATAGTAGTAGTAGTAGTATTTTATTAGTAGTATTTTCAATGAAAAATGTTACTTTTTTGTACACTAAACCTAATTCAAGTCTATTACAAACTGAAACTTTATTCAGTGTGTTTAGTATAACACAAATATAAGTTTTTTTTCCCTCAATACCTTACTTTTCAGTGGAAGTCGGATTAAGGGATGTGAATTGTTGTATACCAAATTCAAGTCAAGTCTATCATAAACTAAAACTGTATTCAGTTCTTTAAGTTATTTTCTCAATACTTTCCTCTTCGTAAACAAGCAATCAGTGGAAGTCAGACTAAGGAATGTGACTTTTTGTACACCAAAACTTCAAACTCTTTAAAAAAAAAAGTCATAGTATGCATTTAAAGTAATTTTTGAGATATTCTATCAATAGTTTGCCAAAAAATCATTTTTTTCTTTCCTAATGTTCTTCATCAAAATAACATACTGATCTATTTTACAGTGTCTAGTCTAGGCCCTTGCCTATATATATATATATATAACTAGAAATCAGTTGAATATGATAAGGAACGTGACTTTATGTATACCAAAAGCTATTCAATCTACTGAGTATAACTCGAAACTCTTTCAAAACAAGTACAAAATATACTAAATCTTTAGTTTGTTCCCTAAAGTACTTCATCAATAACATATTGACCCATTTTGCAGTCTAGCCTAGTCGCTAACCTATGAACATGAAACCAGAAATCAATTGAATATGCCTATCTTTTTTTTTTTGCCAGTTCAGTTCTGTTTTTCATTCTCAGGAACACAGCATGACTAATACAGAAGAACTTTTTCATCTTGTTCTTATTTCATTTTTATTGCTTCCCAGGAACTTTTAAACTGAGTTGCAATCATCGATGACTAAAAACGCAAACGAAAAAGTTTAGTTTAATTCCTTTTGCATTTAATTTATTGTTGTCTGCGCCTGCGGCCAAACTAAAGAAGAAGAGAAGAAGCTGAAACGCAACCCTTTTTATTCTTCTTTTTTTTTTTCTCTCTCAGTTTGGCATTGCCTTATTTAAGTTGAACGTTACGTTTCGTGTTGTGTGTTGCAACCTGTGCTGCAGCAACAACAACAACAACAACACAAACATAAACAACAACAAACCATGCGCACACATAAATCATAAGCGTCGGCGGCGAGTTACCCAGAAACGTTCAAAGATACAAAGCTATCTATATATCTCTCTATACATATATATATATATATATGGAGTAAGAGTTGTGTGTTTGTGTATTCCACTGCAGAAACAGATACAGATATAGAAAATGGCAGTCAAAGTTTTTAACAAGCATTTAACGATTTAATTTGGCAAATACAGACGGAGAGAGCAAACCAAACTATAAAAAAGGGTTTTCAAGAACTCTAACCAACGGGGATATTTATGGATTGAAGGCGCAACCTTGCCAAAAAAAAAGAGGAGAGAAAAAAAGTGAGGAGAGTGCAGAATGCCGCGACTGGGGAATTGCTAACTGCGGCAACTGTTGGCTGGTTGAAAGTAGTTATAGTTGTTGTTGTTGTATTGGTATTGGCATTGGTATCCCATATGCAAAAGTGCTCTAAATGACCGAAAGGAAGGGCGGTAAGGAGAGAAAAAAAGGCTGGACAGGGTTTCCTCTGTGTGTCCCGTATGGGTTGTGTGTGTGTGTGTGTGTGTTGAACTGCCGACTGCAAATGGAGCACATAAATTATATTCCATTCGATGATATTTGCGTTTTGCTGCTCTTTACTTAAAAAGCAGCGGCAAAAGCGACCATTTGTGTGTGTTCGTATGTGTGTGTGGAGGGCCCACAAAAAGGGACTCCGTGGACCCCGTTGAGGCCAAAACACACACACACAGGACTCGACCGAACAGGATTGGGATGTGTTTTTTTTTTTTATTTTGCAACTCTTTGTCCAGAGTCAGCAATTTGCTATGGCCATATTTCTTTAGACTACACACATATGCATTTTAATGTGTGTGTGTGTGTGTGTTGGTTTTTTAGTTATTTTTTTATACCCTTTAGCTATTAATGGCAAATGGCTTAAAGGTTAGAAAGTGATATAGTTGAAGTAACAGTTGGAGATAATGACTCTTTTCAGTGTAACTTTTTTTATCTTTATCTTTACTACCTCAAATCTGTGTCTCTTTGAAAAGTTACTTACTTAGTTAGTTAGTACAGGGTATCAGTTAGACACATTCTTTTCGATTACTTACTTGTTGAGTTGATACCCTTTAGCTTAAAGGTTAGGAAGTGATATAGTTGCAAGTTTTTCATCCTTATCTTCAAGTCCTAACTCTTCGTAAACGAAGTTAGTAAGTACAGGGTATCTATAAGTAACTTTAAAATCAATTACTCACATGGTTTAAAGGTTAGGAAGTGATATAGTTGAAGTAACAGTTGGAGTTAACGACTTCTTTTCATCTTTATCGTCTCTGTCTAATAGAAAATATTATTATTTAGTTAATACAGAGTATCTATAAGTCCCTCTCTCATCGATTACTTACATGTTTTGGCTATTTGCTTTCGACATTTTGTGAAAAGTGCCTTTGACTTGGTTTTGGCAAGTTGGTTTTTGTCTTTTTTTCTGGAAGCTGAGTCTTTCGGGTTTCAAATTAAAGGATTTCGAGGCTCGACCGCAATCATTTATCGACTCGTAACGTTTGGGCTGCCATTCCACTCTGTCTCTATATATAACTATCTATCTCTGGCTAAGTAAATGCGCCATAATTTATGTTGTCTGCAACATTAAAATCTATATATATATATATATATATATATATATCTATATAGTATCAGCTATGCGGCTAGAATGTGTTTTTTTTTCATGTTATTTTTTGTAACTAATTGCTCTACTCAGCAATTGATTTAAATTATCTACAAAAATGTGCAACGTAACTGATTGTGTGTTGGACTTTTTTTCTTCTCTATCTTTTATTTATTTTCATATAATAAATATTTCAAAAAATTATCGGTCACAATTGGGGTTAACCAGCGTTGAAAAACCGTTGCAATTAAGCTCCACATAAAATAAACAAATTATTACCAAAAACTACAACAGAAAATACACAAAAAAAATAGTGAAAAATACAACTCGCTTGGAAGTTTATTAAAAACTCTGTCACTGGCATATGCGAAATGTATTTTTATTGTTGTCATTGGGTTTGCGCATTAATGTGACATAAACAAATGCATAAATTACATTTTATGTGCTGCAAAACTTTTTTTTTAAATGCATTTTTATTATTTCAGCCGGTTGGCGGCGCCGCCTGTTGCGGTTTTGTATAAAGGAAACTTTTTAACATATCAAATTGGATTTTTTTTTGTGTAAATCAAAGTTTGACCACAACAAATCTAGTGAGAGTTTAGTCGAGGCAAAACTTATTAAACAATTTAATTATAATTTTTGCAAAAAAGTGAGTTTTTCTTTTCCTTTTTAATTATTTAATGATGTCTTTTTGAGTTGAGCTCCATTAATGATATATAACAACTGAGAAGAAGACAGACGACACAGACAAACAGAAACTTGTTAGCCATAATGGCCAGTAAATTAAACATTTAATTTATTAACAAACTGTTTTTTGTGCAGCCAGCCAGTCAGTCTGAACAAACAACAACAACAACAACAATCATGCAGTGGCAACTGCAATAAACGACTTTTAAAAGCTGTTGCTGCTGCTGTCGCTGCTGCTGCTGTTGATTCATCTTTGCTACTGCTGCAGCTGTTTGTTTTGCATTGAGTCGCATTAAGTAGAAGAAGTAGAAGCAAGATGTGAATGAAATGGAATGAAGTTAAGCAGACAACTCGAACTTTTTAATAGCTTAAAAGCACACAACACACACACACACACACACACACACACAAATATGAAAACAAATTAAGGCTGTTAAGTCAGAAACAAACACAAACGCGCGCGCTAGAGAGAGAGAATCTCTACTACAACTTGTACTGTATACGTTGATTTGTTTGCCCTCAAAAACGAAGCTTGAAAATTGAAATGCTCACTTTGCTCTCAAGCCCCTCAAAAAAAAAAAAAAATACAAATTGCACTTAATTGATAATTAGCCGAAGCGCAAGCAAGAATTTGTTACTCACAGGCCACAGATTACGGGTTATATGTACACATACATATATAAGCATGTACACTGTTCCGTTCAGTTCCGTTGTGTTCTGTTCTAGGTTAGCAACAGCAGCGTTTAGAACTAGAACACTAACACACACACACACATTTGAGAGCGTGGCAAACTAAATTCACCAACTGCAACACAGCTTAACTAGGCTAAAGCTGATTTGAGCATAGATAATGAACCATAATAATGCTGTGGCATTTGGCAAAAACCTTTTTATATGCAACAATTTTAAAGCTAGTTGATTGCGGAAAAAAAACAGTTAAGAAGATTTTATTTGATAGAGAAGCCTTGATCAAATCCTCTATTTGGTATCTTTGGTGTTTTTGAATAGATTTCGTATCGTAAATGGAACTGTTTGTCATTATTTTCTCTAAATTTTCTTTAAAAAAGTTGTAAGTTTTGCAATTTTCTGATTTTCATGTTATCGATAACATGTGTGTATCGACAATGGAAATAGTGATCGATAATTTAGATCGAACTTGTTGATTGCATCCCAATTTCATAATGTAAATATTATCGATAACAAGAGTATATCGAAAATGGAAAGAGTGATCGATAATTTTAAGCACAATTGATCTGCATCCCAAATCCATAATTTGGATAACAATTTTATATCGAAAATGAAAAGAGTTATCGATTATTTATAGCAAACTTGTTCTGCATTTCAAATCAAAAGAGTTATCGATAACAAACTTCCTGCTTATAATGCTTATTAATTTTCTAAAGACTCTCGAACTAATAGTCTATAAGATCATTCCCTTCACCCAGACAGACGGACGGTTAAATTCATATAGATTCTGCTTTCTGCGGTAAACAAGATTTTATTAATTCAAGGTCGAAGATTTTACCTTTTGCTTATCTCATTTTAACCCATTTCATGGTTTTAGATTATAAAAAGAACTTGCAAAAAAAAAGTTTAATATTCTTTTATACAATCTTAAAGTGTTATCATTTTTTTAGCTGTTTCTTAACGACATTTCCAAGTGCTTTTAAAAACTACTTTAATTTCAATAAATTTTCATTTTTATTGCACATTTACGGCGTTATATTGCCTGTTTTTTTTTTTTTTATTCTTTTGTGTGTGTGCTGGGCCATTTAGCAAATTGCTTGCTTGCAATTCTTGAGCTCGTCACCCACTTAAAAGAGAATGAAGCACATTGGAAGAGCGACATTGCTCCAGATTCTTTTCCTGCTCTGTTCTTTTCTTTTCGTTTTTTTGGGTTTTGTTTTGTATTCTTTTCTTTACTCGGTTTGGTTAATATACTTACGTACTTACTTACTTTGGGTCGAGCGGCTGCGATTGGCTTGGGCTCAATTTATGACTTTTAAGAAATGCATCGAACATATATCATTATAATTGTCAATAATCGTTCGATTTATTTATATTTGCTCATATGTGCTATGGCATTTTATGGCCATTTGGCCGGGTGGGAACGGAACTCATAAAACTGCGACAGTCTTTTTTATTGTATCTTTGCAGCTGGCTTATAAATCATGCGAATATATGTGTAAGCACAAAAGCAACAACAAAATATGAGAGAGAAAAATATGAAGGATATAATGTGGATGAACTTGAAATACTCTTCTGCGAAAGTTGAGTGTAGTTAAGGAATAGTTTTTGATAAGTTTTTTATGGAAAAGAGTTTGTTAGATAATACTTAGTGGAACGTGAACTACTTTATCCAGTAGATTCTTTGTAAGAACTTCGAAAGCATGTTCTATGACTTGAATATCAATTATAGATGTATCAACTATAATATTATAAAGTTTCATTTAAATCCAATTAGTAGTTTTTGCTTGAAAGAGTAATAAGCATTTATACAAACTTTTTTTTGCATAGTTGCTTTGAATTTTATATCGTTTTTTTTTCATCCATTTTGGTCATTTATCAAAGAAGAGCATTTTGCATTGTTAAACCCAAAATACGTTGCTGAGTCGTAACATTTTATTAGACATAACATATTTCCTTATTTTTTTCCGCCTCTTGCCTTTTGGTTAGCGACGACGCAATTTGCATAAGCGCAGGTTCTCACTCATCTCTTTAGATCAAAGGGTCCTGGTCGGTCCTGGTCTTTCGGTATTCAATATTTAAAACGGCCTAAAAGTCAAGGTCATCAAGCAACAGTCGCCCCTCGCCGAACAAACAAAACAATAACAAGAATTATGAATGAAAGCAATGCGAACAAAAAAAGGAAGGAAAATATTTTCTGTGTGTGTGTTGCCCCCAAACTAGCTAACTGTCAGCAGCGGTCTTAACTTTACAGTGTTGCATGAATAAAAATTTAAATAATTTATAAAATTTGTTACTTATGGCGCCAGCCAAAACGAAACAAACAAAAAAAAAAGACGACACCCCAGCCATAAACAGCCCCGGCAAGCACGAAAGAAACAAACAAAAAAAAATACTGAAGAAAAAAAGAAAACAATGCTGCGAGAGTTTACCGAAAAAAATTGCTGCGAAACGGTGGCGTATGCGTAATCCCAAATACCGGTAAACATGCAACGAGCTCTCTCTCTCTCTTTTCGTCGCTTCGCTTCTTAAGCTACACGGTAGTCCTGCATTCCCTCCCCCTCTCCACCCCCAACCCTCCTCGCTACTGCTGCTTGCCACACTACACTACACAGCTTTTGTGTTGTGGCGTGTGTTTTATTTTTAACGAATTTTTATGATGTCTATGGCAATGGAGCAGACATTCTTTGTGCCACCGCCGTTTTGGTACATTAAAAAGCGTCTACTGGGTCCACTTCCTCACCCCCCTCTTCCTCTCTCACTCTTTGCATACTTTAGTGTGTGTGTGTGTGCGGGTAGAGTGGCGTAATTTTTTTCGTCTTTTTGTCTTTTTTTCTTTTTCCTGGAGCGAAGCGTGTGATAATAGCATGAGTTTTATGCTAAATGGAAATTTTTCAGCATGCAATTTGCTTGGCTTAGCTGACGAGAGGAGAGGAGAGGAGAGAGAGAGAGTCTTCGAAAGTCAGGCACCTGTGACAGCTCCCCCCTTCCACCTTAATCCCCTATGCCTGGCTCCCTACCTCTCTCCCTCTCGACTGTCTATTGATTTGTCGCGCGCTGTTACACGGTGCGTATGCGTAATCCCATTGACTTTGGCTCGCGCGCTCGGCTGCCTTATTTTTGCGTAATTTAATAACTTTGTTTAACATAATTGTCAATTGAAGCGGCGACATCAACGTTTATAGGTCGTTTAATGCCGCGCACATCGACATCGATAACATCGATAACACCGTCATCGTTGTCGGAGTTGTTGTCGCTGTTCTCGTTGTTGTTGTTGTTGTTGTCGACGTTGGCTTAAGCCCATCCACATAAAGTGTAATGAGCTTTGAAATTTGATAAAAAAAAAAGTGAGAGAAGAAAATGAAAAAAAATTCCTACAACAGCGGAAACAAAATAAACATGGTAAATAGAATGGCTGTTAATGTTGCGGTGAACCAGGAAAAAACAAAAAAAAAAAACCTTATCTGGCAGCTTAAATAATCATAAATTATTCCTATTGAGGGGCATATCCTTAAAGTCGGATACGATTCTCTAAGCCTTCTTCACAAAGAGTTAACGTTTGGGGTATTATTATAGTTGAGTTAAGTTTTAAGTTAATCAGTTCAACTTTTTCATTATGCTTTTTGATAAGTTTAGACGTTTTTAATTAATAAAGAACTAAAACATATTGACCGCTGATGTTTTCAGTTCATATTCTATCTATTTTTATACCCTTAATGAGGTATATATATAACAAAAAAAATCTCAAATATCGAAAACTCGAAAATGTGGATTGAAACAATTAAGAATATAATACAAATCTGTGAAATTTTTATTAAAATCGGTTGAGCAACACCGGAGATATGAAATCATTAAGCATTGGTCCGGTAGTGCTGGTATGTCTGTCAGCCCGACCCCCTGTCCTTCATACAGACGTCCAGGGTCCAGGGTTAAGAGTATCTTCTAGTCGAGCTAACACGACTAGAGCCTTCTTAGTTGTTTTCTTTCTAAACATTAAATTTGCAATGTACACACGCACACGAATATTTTGATAATCGGCTAGCCAAAAGCAAAAGGCTTAGCCCCAAAATGCCGTCAACTGATATATATATATATACAACAAATACATATACATATATATATATATACATTTAAGTCTGGCCAAAAATGCCAAGTCATTTAATATTTAAGTAGCTGGAAAACATTTTGACAAAATTGTTATGAATTTGTGACACACACACACTTTCGCACACACACACACACACCCTCTCACACACGCACTCTCATATAGAGAACATATATTTCTGCTGAGTTTGGGCGTTATAAAATTTTAATTAGTCGACTGCTGCTGCTCCTGCTGCACGCCACCATACAATGTGAACGGTTTGGGAAAAGTTTTCTATGTGTGTATGTGTGTGTGTGTGGCATATAGTGCGTATGCGTTATTCATATGACTTTCAACTCGACTTTGGTGTTGCTATCTTTCTTCTTTTTGTGATACCCTTTAATCAACTTGAGTTGAGTTTAACTAATTTCATGGTAGACGAAAAAGATTTTCAAAGTTTTTTTGCCTACTGATTATAGAGTACTTGCCAGTCGCAATACTTTTCTACTTATTTCATACACTTTATTATGAAAGGACTCAAGTGCAGCGTCGTCGTTGTCGTTGGCGGCTGCATCTTTTCCACACATACACACACACACACAAATGACAAACTGACGTACGTGACATTTATGCGAATTGGCAGCTGCTGCCTGCGAGCAACATGCAGCATCATCATCAGCGCCAGTAGTAGGCCTCTCTTCATATACTTATAAATATATACATACATTTATGCATGACGTTATATCTGAGAGTCTGTGCACATAAAATGTATGTCAACTTTATACATGTATGTATCGTATATATATATATATATATATATATATATATATAATTGATGTCATGCTAAAATGTGATATTTAGTCGAATGTTTTGAGTTGAATGCTGTGGTTGGTTTGACTCGATATTCGAGGCAAGGATATTTCCATTTGCCATTTGAATGACATGTCAAGGTTCTGGTTGTGACTTGTGTTAAGGACACATCGTGATTTCAATGCTGCCACAAATGAGTGCAACACAATTTTTTTTAATAGCTGCTCAATAAACGCATGACAGCGTATTGATTTCAACAACAATTTAATAGCAATTTCTCAAGACAAGTACAGCTTGAACTTCAGAACACAAGAAACTTAACTTTCCGAATACTTTTCTCTTTCTTTCTGTCTTTCTGTCTCTTTTGTTTCGTTTCATTAAAATGTAATGAAACCTTTTTCAATCGATTGCGCATCAAAATGTTTGCTATTAAATTTTAAATACACACACACACACAAAACTGTCTTTGCCTGTGTGTAAGTATGTGTGTGCCTGCAATAAAATGAAGTTGAACAAATCGCATAATAAAACGAAGAAGTACAAGATACACAAAATGGGTCGTTTTTTTTTTGTAAGGGTTCTTCTTCTCTTTTCTTCTGTGCTACACACAACATTTTTCGGTGGGTGGCCATAAAATTTTCGCCAAATGTCGTTTGATACGTACACGCTTATCACACACACACACATACACATACACATGTATATTATTACGACTTCATAATGTAAGTGTATGTCCCTGTATGTATGTATGTGTGTAAGGTAAACGTATCGCACATGTTCAAAAGGACAGAACCAGAGAAAGCGAGAGAGACACGCAAAAAACCGCACAACAAATATAAACATATCGAACACAACGAAACACACACACATACACGAACAACAACAAAAACAACTCGAAGAATGACAGCTACAATAATAACCCCATCACGTATACGCAGCGTTGTGTTGTGCGGCTGCCAAACACGTGTGCGTTATATCGTAGGGTTCGGGGCTCGAGGTTCGGAGCTCTAGGTTCGTTCTGGAGCCCGCGACTCGCCTTTGATAAAATGACATTAAGAAGTCGTGACAATGCCACTAACTGAACATGAACCCAAGAAAGGAGAGGAGCAGCCGTCGCTTGCCCAAAAGCCGTCAGCTTGAGCAACACTCTCGAGTTGAAGTCAAGTCGACAACTGCACAGTGTCACACAACTCAATGGAAAATCAATGAAAATAAAATACATGTTCTGAGTTTTAAGAGTTAAGGACATGTAAGAAGAAAGAATTAGCAAATTGTTGATATTTTTTTTTTGAGACATGTCTTAGTTATGAAAAAGTTTAAATTAGCTTTTACATATCTGTGCTTTCAGAATAATATTATATGGAATACACATGTTTAACCACATTTATTTTATTATTTTCCGAAAGCAATACTCAGTACCTTTTTTTTACGTTATGTTTTATGCCACCTATGCCGCTTACACAATTGACAACGCATTCTATTAGCTTAATAAAATGTAAAAGAATAATTAGATGTTAAATGTTAGTTATAACTCAATATTGACATCTACATATGTATACAATATCTAGAAGTTTTACTCGTGCGCCAAAAGTTAAGCTGACCAGTAATAAAGTAAATAATATGATATGAATGTCTGATAGCTTTATATTTATATATTTATAGCAAATCATCTATTTTGTTGTTTATTTTCATTGTTCTAATATTATTCGATTTGTCACCGTATTCTTTTTCAAGCAATGCAACAATATTATAATATCAATTAAATGTTAATATTCAATAAATTCACTGTATTTTTTCAAAACACATATCTGAACACTTGATCCGTTTTAGCCATACTTCGTACATGGTAATTCCTAGTCTTTGTGCAACTGAATTGGTTACAATGTTATTTGCCATGCCGCCGCCCACACATTCATCAGTGCATATCTTCCTTTGCTTCCATTTCTGTAAATGATAGAAATGTTGTTAAATAGAATAGTTGTTCCTCAATATTCACATCTTTATACAGGTATTGGTATCGCAAGAGTTAAGCTGATCAGCAATATCAAAATTAAAGTGTGTTTCATCTTGATTGAGACTTGTTTGAAACTCTTTTCACTTTCTAAAAGTTTTCCAGTTTTATCTAGGAAAAACTTAACGCTTGTGATTTAAATTCGCTTTGGTTGCTAATGTAATTCGATTTGATTACGACAATATGATTATATCACATACATATTAATAACACTTAGTTCTTCTTACTTGTTTTTAACTAGGTTTTTATCCAATCAACCTTTACGCTTTTGATTTGTATTCGCTTCGCTTGCGTAGCCGAAAATTCTCAGGTTTTTCTTTCGATCTGGCACCACTGTTCTCAACATGTACTGCGCTCCTGTCCTCATAGTATACCCAGGCTTCCAACTCTATTGGCTGTGTCTGCGTTTCCAGTCACTCACACGCGTCTGGGTCTATCTGCATTGTAATATCCTTTGAGATACGACAAAGCGGCGATTCCACTCGAAATAAACTTTGCCAGCACCCCGTTCGTTCGTTTCGCTTTTTCGGTGGGTTGTGGGGTTTTTTGCGGGGAGGGGGCGGTGGAGGGGACTACACTCCCATTGTACAGTTGTGTCAACAAAGTGAACGTGCCAATGTGCACATTAGATGGAGTTTTCCATGTCTGTGGCAAGACGAACACGCCGATGGGGTTGGAGGTGGGAGGTGGGTTTTTCTGTGGGGTGTACACCAAATTAAATAGAATTTGTATGGTAGCACCCTACCAAAAAATGTTGTTGTTGTTGCTGTTGTGGTCGCCAGTTGAGTTCGGGGGGTTGGCATTGTTGGCATTAAATTGAATTTTTGTAATGACAAGTTGTTGTCCTTTTTTTTTTTTGGGTGGGCGAATCGGTGTCATTCTAATGGGACCAAAAGTACTGACAGAGAGCACAATAACTATTTGCCTAACGGCCGACAGTTAAAAGTAACTACTATAAGCTACAGGTAGTAGTATCCTCTACAACACGTTTAGATATCAACACACACTGGCAGAGGCAGTAATAACAGTTTTGTGGTTTGCCAAGCGTCCTCCCCCCGCCCTCAAAAAACCATATCCAAATGCAACAAAAACTGATGTTACACCATTTAAATGGACTTTTAATTGTGGTCAAGTTTGAAACGTGTATAGGTATGTGTATCTATATGAATATCCAGTCATTTTTGTGGGATATCGAAAGGAAATTGCAAACGGGCAAAGGAAACAATCGGTTTTGTTGTGCCTAAAAAGTTGTGTCTCTTTGTGGAAATATCAATTGTAAAGCCATTAAAGTACTCAAATCAAATGAATCCACTCACATTTATTCGGTTTTTGTAATGCATTACTATAGTATAGCGTTTTGCTTAAAGGTTTTCAAGTGGAATAAACTTTTATGGAATAGGAAACCCTACTGCCTAGCTTAGTAGATTTGTCAGATCAATTAGATTGCGAAAAGTATAAGTTTATGGGAGAGTGGATTACAAAGAAATACTATCGGATATATAGGTTTTTTTTTAGGTTTTGAGTCATTTGGGTACATTTGACGAGTCAAAGTCGTCATCGACAGGGTTCTTATGCAAATATGCATTAAATTTCATTGGTTTCACTCTTAAAAACCTTCAAAAACCTTTAAGGTTCCTATTTCTGTACCAATAGTTAGCACTCAATTGGTTTTTTTACTCAATTTTTCCACTCTTTTGTAGTAGTTCCTTGTTGGTTCTCGTTCCGAAAGCAACTGTCAAAACAAAATATGAAATTTCGAGTTGATTCAAGTGAATTTTTGTATGCGCCCACAAAAAAGGCGACTACCTACAGCTGCTGCTTCCTATAGCTTTAGCTGCAGTCTTTAGCTGCTGCTCTAGTTGAACAAAGAAAACTCATAACGTATGTTTGGGTAGTTGAGATTTTCTGACACAGATAACAGCCGCAGCAGCAGCAGCAACGGCAGCAAACTATGGCAGTCAACTGGCCCACAACACGTTGACGTTGACCAGAAAGCCGGAGAGTAAAAGCAGAAGCAGAAGCAGAAGCAAAAGCAGCACACGACATGCCAACGGTCACACAGATATTCATAGCTATAGCTAAAGCTAAAGTTGACCATCCCTAAACCTCAACACTGCACTCAACCGACCCTTGGGTGTGTGTGTGTGTGTGTGTTTGTTCGTGGGGTTTTTGAAAATTGTATGAATACGAAAGTGATGAAAAGTCGACGATAACGTGCCAAGGTCGTTTCCGGCCGCGTGCATATGAACCGAACACAGGCGTTCCTGCCTTCCACCCTGTTCCGGACTCTCGCTGAACTTTGAACAATGCTTTGTGGTTATAACTAGAGACCACCTCCATAGAACTCCCTGTTAAGGGTCTTTAAGTCTTTAAGTAGGAAACCTAGTTTTGTACTCAATAGTTGGCTTTACTTTTCTGTTTCCCCTTTTCTTTCTGCTCGGTTTTTTTTTTGATTAAGTTGTACTTAATGAGCCAATTCCATAAGCCAACTCAGGTTGCACTTAAGGAATGAGCTAATCAGAGCTGGCATTATGAAACTCAAAACCGAGATCTGTCGAAAAAGTTGATTGTTTTGAGAACCTGTGTGTGAGATGTAGATGATAAAGCATATTTAATTACCGCAGACAACAACAGAGCAGAAATAATGAAAAAAAGTACGTAAAAATTAATTATGACAGCTGTCAGCTGAGTGAGTGTGCCGAAGTCCAACTGACAAACAGTTTGAGGAGCGCGCGCAATGTTAGACGAGACAAAGACAAAGACAATGACCAAGTTGACTGCATAATGGCCAGAATGAATGAACAAACGAACGAATGAATGAATGAATGAGTGAAGAAAGCATGATAGTCATGAAATGGGTCAAGCATACCAAAAGTGACAACAGACCACAGTCATCTTGTTCTCCATCATCATCATCATCTGCTTTTCCCATGCTTCAGTTATATACTATATTTGGTTATGCTCTGTTATATTCTGGTCTGCCTTGAGGGCAGGTGTCCCAGACCAAACAGTGTTGCATTACGGCAGATTAAAACTGTGTCAAAATCTGTTAACCAGTTTAACGTTAATCTTAAAGAGTGTAGCCAAAACTAATCATCTATCATTCTTTCGTATCGTTCGTTTACCTAGGGCTTAGCTCAGGTTGCCAAGTATTTTTCAAGTGAAAAATTCTTAAGCATTGGCTAGCCATTTGACAGCCTACGGAGTTTCGCTTGAAACTCAAACTTAACCATGCCAGCTGTCTTGACAGTTGTGTATTAAATTCCTAAACTAGTTCGGAATACTTCACACATTCGTATCTATAGATATTCAACTGTTGCAATGACTCAGCTTCATCTGTCTGCACGTGCCTCAAAACCAAAAAAAAAAGGTGTTGCTTATCCAATTGATCTCAAGTATCTTCTGTCTGACTGCCACCCTCAACCCTCAGCTCTCTCTCTCTCTCTCTATCTGTGTTCAGTCTGTCTGTCATTCAGAACGCCATTTATGGCGTTGATTATGCGCCATTCTATGAACACAATTGTCATGCATAATATCAAATGAGTGTTTGGCATATAGAGTTGGGGTCATTGGGATGGGGATTTGCTAGCATTTTGAGCTGATAAGCAAATGGCTCCATGTCGGCGATCCAAAATGGCAATTAACGCGCCAACTCGATTGCAAATGCTAGTAGTTTAGATTGTGTGGAGTTTGTGTCTGGAACTAGTTTTGTGCCATACACCCATACACTTAAAGAAAATCATAGGGTTATCCAATTGGGAAAAATATCAGGTCATAATGGGAAAATATCTGAGGGTTTCTGAATCAGAAGAAGTCGAAGTTTTCCTCTACAGTTAAGGTGCACCTTCTTGATCTTCTGAAAGAGAAAAGACAAATGTGTGAAATGGGGAACCGGTTTCGGGAGAGGCATTATAGGGTTTTATAATGGGAGATCATATATGAGAGAATAGGCAAAAAATATCACAAGAAGATTAATGTACTTTATGATGTCTGCCTTCTTGTTTTTCTAAGTGTACCCAAACATGACAAGAGACAAGACAGATGTGTCAGACGGGGCGATGGGTTCTGGGGTGTATATTATGAAGTACTTGGAATGGACGCATGCATAAACGAAATTAAGTCATTATTTTAATACGCGGCGTCGCCGACAGACGTCGACAGACGGAGACGGCGACGGAGAAGACAACGATGCGCAGCGCCTCGTTTTGATATATGGCCGATGTTTTGTGTATGCATAATTTCATTATAATAATAAACGCACTACCGAATACACCCTACTACTACTAGTATGACTAGACCCTACCACTACGCAACGGTCGATGGTCAGAGGACGGACAGAGACGGGGAGAAACATATAATCGTAAGTGCGGCCTGTCCGCACGACTGACCCGTCGATTATAAATGGACGCTTGCTTAAGTACGCGAAACGTTATATATATATATACACTCATACTACTATATACTAGAGGTTAGTGGAACAGGGTGCTGTGCCACGCCTACCAGCTGTGCGCGAGCTGACGAGGTGACGCCTTCATTTTTGAGAAGAGTGAAAGACTTCCGTTGGCAAAGTCAATTGGGCATTTGCATTTGTCGCTCTCGGCTTAAGTCTCGCTCTACTTGTTGTCTCTGTCGCTCTCTCTCTCTCTCTCTCCCTCTCGTTTTGAGTTGATTATTTGCCTGCACCCACGTCATTTTGTGCGTAATTATGATAAGAAAAGGTTTTTACTTATGCTCTCTACCTGGGCAAACATTTTCCAACAACATATACCTTTTGCCACAGCCTATTATTTTTGTTGAGCTACCGTTAATGCGGTGCCTTGTAGTAACTTTTGTTGTTGTTGTTGTTGTAATGATAAACTACCTTTTTTTGAGCTGTTAATGTTGTTGTTTTTATTTTAGCTAGCTGCTGTTGCTGCTGCTGCTGCTGATGTGTTTTGTATTTGTTTTTGTTTGAATTTGACATGGTAATTAACCCGCGACGCTCAACTTTGCCCGAAAAAAAAACAATTGGCCCATGTCTGAGTATGTATGTGTGTGTATGTTTGTGTTGTTGTTTTTATTTCTTTTAAATTAATCAACATTCAGCGCTTCAATTTTCAATTAATTTTTAGTCATGTGACATTAATATATTGGATTGCCTAATGATTTAAATAATTTAGGCTATCTACCAAAAACTTTTTTTGCGCTAAACATTTAACCAAATTTGGTAGCACAGAACAGCAGGAGTTGTTTGAAAAGAGTGTGTATGACAGTTTGAA
The DNA here is from genome assembly GCA_035044645.1 of Scaptomyza parva. Lineage (NCBI taxonomy): Eukaryota > Metazoa > Arthropoda > Insecta > Diptera > Drosophilidae > Scaptomyza > Scaptomyza parva. The sequence continues at coordinate 2,482,470 of JAWNNT010000090.1, read as the reverse complement.
TACACTTTCTATTTACTTTTATATACTTTTTCTATACTGTTTCAATACTCTTTGTGTACTTTTCCTATACTCTTTCTGTATTTTTTCTATACTCTTTCAATATATAGCACAAAACAGCAGAAATTTATGGAGAAGAGTTTGCATGGCATTCGAGTAATCTTTCTACATTCTTTCTATACACTTTTAATACCCTTTCTAATATTTTTCTATACTTTCTTTCTACAAAAAGTTAATGTTTAGCTCTTCAAATAGTTAAAATTCAACTCTTCTGTGCAGGAGTTGTTTGAAATAAGTTTGTATGATATTTTGAATACACTCTCTATACACTTTTATATACTCTTTCTATACTCTTTCAATACTCTTTCTATACTCTACCAATACTCTTTCTATACTCTTTCTGTACTCATATCAATACTTTTTCCATACTCATTTCATACTCTTTCTATACTCTTTCTTTCTACAAAAAGTTATTGTTTAGCTCTTCAAAATGTTCAACATTACCTCTTTCTCTACCCTAACCTTTCACGATTTGCCACAACAATTAATCTCGCTACGTTTATTCCCAGAATATAAAGCATAATTTAATAAAGTTAAGCACCAAATAAAGTATACAGATTGCAGAATTCGCAGCGTGGGCAGCTTTTGATATCCACTTTATGATATTTAAACCCGGCCCGGGCAAAGCGCACAATGTTGATTTTATTAATTGGATTTGTTGCTGTTGTCGTTCCAAGCGGAATTGAGAGTTTCGTAGTTTTTTCGTTTGTTTTTTTTTCGAAAGTGTTAGATTGTTTGTTATTGGTCTTGTATTACAGTTTTTGATTAATGTGCAAATGGGCAAAAAAATATCGTTTTCGGGGGCTTCAGTTCAATATTTTGTACCTGTCGCAGTTGAATTTTGTTTTGTGTTTTGTGTTGTTGTTTGTTGTCACGCCGCTTGCTAAACAAATAAAAAATTTTAATTTTTCATAAACCACGGGAGGTCTGTGTTAACATTTTAACTTATGCACGGCGGCGGCGCATCTTGTCCAATCCATTGGACACAACAAATTTTTGGTGGCGCCTTCTGCACAGTGGGTTTTTGGTTATTTTTTATTGAGGTGTCACAAACACAAGAGTGCTACGACCCCGCCTTCTCCCCCTCTCCTCTTAACAAGAACAACTCTGTTGAAAAATTGATTTCAAATTGAAATTGAGTTTTTAGCTCAACGAGTTTCATATAGTATTTTATTGTGTTCAAGTCATTTGCTCAGGCGCCGAAAACGTAATCAAAATCATCAAGAACAACAAAAACAAGTAAGGTGTAAGTCGAGTAAGCTCGACTAGAAGACACCCTTAACCCCTGACCATACAGACAGATACAAACGGTCGGGCTGACAGGCATACACATACTGACCGTGAACTACCGGACCAATGCTTGATGGCTTCATATCTCCGGTGTTTCCTAACCCATTTTAATAAAAATTTCACAGATGTTTTAATTCCCACTCTTATTATGGGCTCGGAGAAGCTTCCCTCGGCCTGTTACATACTTTTGCACAAAACCATTATACCCTTTTTTACCCATTTCATGGGTTAAGGGTATACAAAGTTGAGAAAACTGGAATTTAGAATTTCAAGCGCCGGAAAATGGAACCGTTTTAATTGGTCTCCAAGCGGGATGCAACGAGACAGACGACAGCAATTATCAATTGTGTGTGTGCCATCATAATAAATTCCTGCATATAATCGATAGAAGTTTTTCCCTGATAATTTATGATGCTGATTTTTAGTGTGGGCTTCTTTTCCTGAGACGCTTTTTTAGTATGATTACCATCCGTTGGTATTCGTTTTCATAACTGGAAATTATTCTTTGGCTATATTTTATGAGATGATCAGAACAATAACAATATATGATATTTGAGTACCTCAGTTTATTGGGATAACAATTTTTTAGTATCAGACAAAAACTATTAAGTGATTTTTATGGTTTACGATTGAGAATGCAACTAAGTTAAACTTTGTTTTCTTCTTCTTAAGTCTCTACCACCAATTATCCGAAGTGAACATTTGAAAGCTGTTCGAAATTGTATACATTTCGAAGTTAGGCAACGCGTTCGCTCACATAAATTAATAACAAATTTAAAACAAATATATATCTGTTCGAGTCTGCACGACCCATCATTAATCACCGCAATGGCCCGAAAAGATATTTGCCTGCCTGCCTGTCTCTTGTGTCATTTTCAAGCCATCCCGCTTCCCACTTCCCACTCTTCCCTCACTGTAAACTATGTCTGTTGTCTACCTTTTGTTTGGCCATATCTTGTTCATAATTATTTGGCTGTGTTTCTTTCTTTCTTTACTGGCGGCTTTGGTTCGTTCGTTTTAATTATTTGGCTCAGCTGCAGAGGCATAAATTTTCGTATAAACGTCTCTGTCTCTCACTCGTTGTGGCTGTCTCTGTGTCTGTTTCGGTTTTCTGTCTGCGGCTCTGTGGCTTTTTGGCACGCGATGTTTCTTGTTTTAACTGTGATATCGTTTTGTTTATATATTTTGTGTTGGATTTTCTTGGTTTTTTCGTTTTTGGTTTTCACAAATGTCAAGCCCTTTGCCTAGATATTGGGTCAATATGTCAGCGCTTGCATGTTTCGTTTTAGCCTCAGACATGCATTAATTATGTAGATAACAACTCCAACTCCAGCTCCAACTTGGACTGCGACTACAACTCTGACTATAACTTTAAATGCAACTGCGACGCAGACGCAAATTGAAGCAAACGAAGTTGGAAAAATGAAAATGACAAGATTATATGCTGTTCGACTTTAAATTGCTCTGTGCTTAGTGTAAAAACAAAAGTAGTATGTTTGGGTATTACAAAAATGACACCATAAAAGATGGATATAAACTCTAATTCAGTTTATCGATAACTCTTACTGTTTTCGATATACACGTGTTATCGATAATATTTACATTATAATCTTTCTATATATAATCATAAAAAGTGTAAATATGTACCCCATTATCGATAAATCTTGCCATTTTCGATATATACATGTTATCGATAACAAAAAAATCTTAAACTTTGAATGGAAAGTCCCCCTTACCGTTGGCAATACAAAGTTTGATTTAAATATTTTGCAAATTATCGATAAACCTTGCCATTTTCGATATACACACGTTATCGAAAACAAAAAAAACTTTAAAACTTGAATGAAAAGTCTCGTTTACCATTGGAAAGGGAAAATTTGTTTTTAATTATATATAACTTTTTCAGTTTTCGATATACATTTGTTATCGATAACTTTAAAATCTTGAATTTCGGCAACTTGTAAATTGTTTTAGATATAATAGGCAATCAAATAAAAATCTCTGAATTTTTTATATAAATATTGCTAAAGAAACACAGAAGATACCAAGGGTATCTCCTAGTTGCCTTTTCTCAACCCGAGCCATCCCTTCAGAAACATACTTTTTTGTAAGTTATTGCTTTCGATAACACAGCATATAAACTCGTTACCTAACAGCAGACCAGCTTCTCCATTTGCCAAGTCTAATGTGTGTGTTCGATTTACTTAGTTTAATGTGTCCGAGTTTGGTTTTTTTTCTCAATTTTTACTTACACGGCGGCACGTCAGATTCGAAAGTTCAATAATGTCAACTACCCCCACTCTCCTGCTCGCCCCAATCGCCATAGCAAACATTTGCAACTCAGGTGACAAGTATTTGCATTTAGTTTTGGCTAAAAACGTTGCAGCTAATCAATATACAACATACACAGCTAAATACCAGCTAAATGCAGTTGCAGTCAATAAAAACGTAAAAACGACTAAAAAAAAAACTAAAAACTGCCGTTGTATCTACAGTCGAGTATAAATTATAAAATTTATCTGTCGCTTATTGATGTTCAACTTGAATTGAAAATTTATTTGACTGCAACGTCGTGTTTTATGCAAATCACAATTTTTTGTGTTTGGGCTGAATTATGTTTTCATTTGTAGGCTCAAAGTTGATTAAGATTTTTCTCTTTTTCTTTTTTGAATACAATTTATGCAGGTCGTGTATTTGGTTTTTGTTGTTTGTTGTTTGTTGTCATTGTTGTTGTTTTTCATGTTTGTTTTGATAAAACTGCATATAAAAAGTGAAAATTAGTTGCATGTTTTTTCACTTTCGAAATCTATATAACTATATTTTGAATGTAAATTGTGAGATTTTTTTCGTTAACGATATAAATATATATTTAAAAGCTGATCAATTATGTGTCGAAAAAGTTGTCAATTGGCTTTGTTTCATTTTTGTGTGTTTATAATGAAAGGGTGAAGGTCTTAATCAGAGAGAAAACTTTAGTTTAACTTTTATCTAGTTTTGACTAAGTAAAGTTCATAAATAAACCCAAAAAAAAAAAAATGTTAATGTGTATTTAATGTTACGCAAAAGCAAAATTTGTTATAATTGCATTTTCTAATACTTTTTGCTGGCACCTTGACGTCAGCTTAAAACTTGACGATAACTTGACAACGATTTGCCAACTAGAGTCTGACAGCGCGGAAGTTAGAAACATTTTCGCTTTTGACTGACGTAATTTGATTTCTTTAGTGGGTTAATTTTATATACGCTTTTTGTGTGTTGTGTGCGGTTGAAAGCAGTTAAAAAAGCAGCATGCAACATTTGACTCATGCAACACAACCCACGCGCAATTAAAATGACAACAAGAACAATAACACTAACAAACAAAGAAACAAACATTCGACAGTTGTGGAAGTAATTAAGCAAAAATCAAAGCCAAATCAAAGTGCATGGCAATTGTCGCAGATTGGGGCTTAGTGAAGAGTGAAGTTGGGCGTGGAGAGTGGAGAAGGGGCAGCGATTGTCATTAATTTGTAGCGTATTTAAAGCTTGATGTTGTTTTTGTTGGTTGGCGGCGGGGTGGTTTGCGTTGGGTGGCACATTAAGCCACAAGCTCAAAGCCCCCCAAAGACACAAAGGCACAATGCGAAATGCGAAATACGAAATACGAAAAAGCCAGAAAAGCAAAGTCAAAACGATTATCTTAATTTAATTGTCTTTTATTTATGTCAGCCCTGGCATTTATTTTGCCAAATGGATTTACTCTGGCAAACCAGCAGCAGCAGCCGAAGCAGCCAAAGCACAACACAGAAGCTTCTGCATATTTATTGCGCCTTCACACACACACACTCTCTCTTACTTGCTATCTATGTGTGTGTGTGTGTGTGTGCGACTGTGTCTGTGTGTTGGGAGGCTCATAAATAAGCTCCATACGATAAACTGGCATTAGAAATTGACAAATTCAACTAAACCAAAGCCGCCGCCACACACATATTGCCTTTATCCTTATGTAAACCCCTTCTCTTTCTCGCTCTCTCTCTCTTTCACTCTCTCTCTCTCACTCTCCCCGACTGTGTCAGTCAGTTGTTTATGTAAATTTTATCTTCTTGTATCTTCGCGCATTGTATTTCAATGCCCCCAATAATCATAAAAACTAATTAATGTGCGTCATCGCTTGGATTTAGTTACAAGTGCGTTGCAGAAACAGAAAACTTTTGCTCGTATAATTAACGTTCCAAGTTTGTTTTTTTTTGCTTTCGTTTCCCAGCCGCAGGGGGCTAGTAACAACCTCCAACCTCCCGCCATCCTCCTCGTCTTCGGAGTCGTTTTTGTTTTTGCTTATTTTGCGCTCGATTAGCAGATAGCGCAGTGAAATTAGTAAATGAAGCTGCAATCTGAAAGGCCATTTATATATTTTCTTGAATTTTTTTCTCTTATTTTTGTCGTTATTCTGTTGTTGTTCCCCAAACTTTGCCCATAATCAAATTAAAGAACATATTTCAGTTCGGGAGGGCCATTGAATTGGGTTTTCTCTGACTCATTCACGTTAAATAATCGGTTTATTGTAGGATAAGATATATATATATATAAATACATGTTAAATTATATGTTGAAAAAACTTTGTCGATTCGATTTTTGACTTCCTTTCACTTAGTATAAATTTGGTTCACATGTTTTATAACGTTTGATTTTCCAGTTGCTTTGATTTGATGCCAATTAAAAATGCAAAAAAAAAAAAAAAAAAACGAAAACGAAAACTTCACAGGACATTGAGCTCATCATTGAGCCCAAAGGACAAAAGCATGATGCTTAGCATGCTTAGCGTACCAGAAAGACCAGAGTCTGAGCCTGAGCTAAGGATAATAATACATGTATATATATATATCAGTGGTCCCGGGGACCGGACATGACAGTTTTTGTGCCCATTTATTGGGTGATTTTAATTTGAGCACAGCTCAACATGACAAAAACATCGATAACAATTTTCGGACATCTCTCACAAAAAAAAAAAAAAACCAAACTGCCAGCTTCGCAGTTGGTTGTCCATTTCAAGAAAAAGCGGAGTGCGAGGGGTGGGAAAATTTTGGCGCGTGTTCATCTTTGGATTCGGCCTGTCATCTTTTTTCTGTGTTAGGTCTGGAGGCGGCTGTAGGGCCTGGCCCTCTGCTATTGAAGTCGACATGTCAAGAGAGAAAAAATGTTTGACAAATAAACAGTTGCGAGTTGCCCAAATTGCCTGCAGTTATTGTTTTGCCCGTTTTTTTTTTTTTCTTCTTTTCGGTTGCTGCTGCTGAACCTTCGTTTATGATGTCTTTGGGCGCTTTTGACCTTTTTTTTTGTAGTAGTAGTAGTAGTAGTATATATCATTCCATATATATATATATATATATATATTTATTTATAAATGCGAGTTGTTTTTGTTATCACATCATTTTCTACACATTTGCCGGGGACGGACTACCTGTCGAATGCTGTTTTATTATTATTATTCTATTTTTTTTTGCGTTGGTGAAAAACAAAAGTGAGCAAAAGTCGCTTGGAGGCAGCAGCAGTGGTTGTGGCAGTGGCAGGTTGCTTTTGCCACCATCTTTAACATTTACCATTTACAATTCAAAAAACATCGTCAACCTCGCTCGAGTTCTCGTCGGGGATCCTCGACACAGGGGGTCGACTCAAGTCAAGTTAAGTCGAGTCGAGTCGAGTTTGTGTTTGGGTCAGCTTAAGCAAATGCTCGTTAACTTATCTTTGGGTCTACATCGGGTTAAGGTGCTAATGTGACAGCTACTTTTACTTGGACACATTTACAAGAACTCGAAGTCAAACTCAGACTCAGACACAGACTTTGCTTCATTAAGTCAAAACAGACAACACACACTTGGCAATAATAATAATCATATTTCATAATTCATAATTCATTTTCAGTTTCAGTTTTGGCCCTTTCGAAAAGTCATTTATTTAATATATATAGATATATATTATTAACGCACAGCTCTCGTCACTTGGGGCGCCACAAAGCCGCACACCATCTCTCTCCCACTGTCTCTTTCTCTTTCTCTCTGCGTCTCTTTCTCTAATGATATATTGAATATTTTCGTTGAGACATCTTGTCAAAATGCAACAACGTGTTTGGTATGTAAATCAGCTTAGTGATGTAAATATTGCCAAATTGTGACAAAATGCAATATTAATTAGTTAAATCGATTAAGCATTGATGGGAAAAGTTAATTGCTCTAGTAATTTGTTAAGAGTAAGAGTTGTGTAAATGATTTGTATTTGAACTTATTCTCTTTTAAAGTATTTGAAATCATAAAAAAAATGATTATTAACTCAATTTTATGATTTCAACTTTAACTTATTCTATTTTAAAATAAATCACATAACAATTATTGTTAACTCAACTTTATGATTTGATTTCTAATTAATTTGTTAAGTGTAAGAGTTGTGTAAATGATTTCAAACTATAACTTATTCGTTTTTAAAGTAGTTCAAATCATTTAAAATTTATGCTTAATCTTTAACTTATTCTCTATAAATTATTGATAGTGTACTCAACTTTATGATTTGATTTCTAGAAAGAGTTGTTTACGTGATTTAAACTTTAACTTATTCTCTTTTAAAGTACCTTAAATCATATAAACTTTGTTGTTACATTAACTTTGTGATTTGATTTCTAGTAATTTGTTAAGAGTTCCAGTTGCATAAATGATTTCATCTTGAACTTATTCTCTTTGAAAGTAGTTTAAGTCAATCAAATTTCGGTTTTGCTCATCCTTTTGATTTCAATTTTAACTTATTCTCTTTTCAAAAGCTTAAATTATTAATAGTTTACTCAACTTGATGATTTGATTTAACTGCTTAGAGTTGCCCCAGCATTTTCATATATACTATTATTATTAAATTACTAAATAATATCCTAATGAAAATATGTCTGAAAATTGGCTTCCACACACAAATTTTTTTTTGTAAGCCAAAGCCAAAGCGGCCTTTGCCATTCTCTTCCTCTCTCATATAACCATACAGACTTCAGTCTTTCCCTTCAATTCTATACTCTCTCTCTCTCATATAACTATAGAGAAGTCAGCCTTCATCCCCTCCCCCTCCAAAAAGTTCAGGCCCAAAAACCAATGAAGAGGACAACTTATGCCTGGGTTTTGTGTTTTGTGAACTTAATGCCGCAACTCTCTGTAGCCCTGTGGCTATAATTACTATATGGCTGCCCCCCAACCCTCATCTTATTTTGCGGCGTCTGCAACATTTATAAGTTTATCGTCTGATTGCTACCCATTCAAACTGCTGCACTACCTCTTTTACCCCCCACCCCCCCCGCCGCACTTTGTACCTCTATTCGTCTTTGCAACTTGCAGGGCTGCTGTGGTAAGAAAACGCACAAAAAAAAAGGGTCCAGACTTGACTTTCGGCTGGCTGTTTGTTGTGTTTGTCTTCGGCTATGGGTTCTGTTCTGTTCTCTGTTCTCTGTTCTCGTTCTGGTCTGGCTTAAACTTTGCGTGTCCTTTGTGCATTTAACGGCTATTTTGGCAAAAGGGCAACAGCTCAGCTTTTTGGCTTTGGCCCGTTTTACGAATTAACTAAATTGTTGCAAAATTGTTTATTGCTGTCGAAAAATTATGAAATTATTATAATGGGTAGAGAATGCTTCAAAGCTGTAATCTAAGCCAAGTCAATAAACTTGGCCAACACATACGGAGAGTTTATTTAAACCACATTAGTCTGTTGCTGCTCTTTGCTCATTCTTCAACCTCTTTTGTTAATTTGCGTATAATTACACCAAATTTGCTTCACACTCAAATGAAAGGAAAGAAAAAAACACAGGAAAAGTTTTGCAAATGTTCTCATTATATATGCATACATCTCTCTCTCTCTCTCTCTCTTTTTTTCTCTCTCTCTCGTGTCTAACCTTTTCACCCTCTCTCTGCCTTGCCCATTTTTTGTTGTTGTTAGCTGTGTAAAATTATGCATTACAAAAACGGTTAAGTCCTTGCGGAAACCGGCCATAACACCTACAAACAGACAGGCTGGCAGCCAGACATGACTTGAGGCCATATTCATATGCATGTTACGGCTTACACATGTGTAAAGTTCTCGCTCTCTATGTGTGTGTGTGTGTGTGTGTGATAGTAGCGATAAAGAACAACTTGCCAGACATTCGCCCTCTTCGCCCCCCTTTTGAACAAAATACGTTATTATATGCGTGCACATTTTTTTTTCCTCTATCCCAAAAAGAAGGACTCTCAGGTAATTACCATGTTTGGCCAAAGGGTTTTTTCATTTGCCAAAGTGTGTGTTGTGTTGGAGCTGTTTGTTGGGGTATTTTGTACCGTATATGTTCCGTGTCAGTGGGTTGTTGTGGGTGAACCTTTTATGTATACATTTACGTTTAGCGAGGCGCGTGCCAAATCAGTGTTTACCCTTTTATTTATTTCGGTTTGGGGTGTTGGAAAGTTAAGTCCCAAACCATAATCGAAACAAAACATCTAAATTATCTGGAAAACAAAATGTTTTATACCTTGAAAACTTTAAATACTTTATAAAATTCACTATTATTGACCCTTTCTCCTTCTTATCTCTTTGACAGGAATCGAACCTAAAAGAAATTTAATCTCAAACAGCTGGAAATGACAAAAAAGTAAGTAAAACTAGATTGATAGACCAATTAGATACTTTAATTTGTTCCACGTAACAGTTTACTCTTTCCATAAAAAAGGCTTTTAGCAATATTTATTATAATGCAACCCTGGTTTTTGCCGTACCGCATACAAATTAAACATAATTTGGGTGTAACTTTACACTAGGCAAAAAAAAAAGAAAAAAAAAATGAAAGGGTGTAATGCGCCCAATGCAAATTTCAAATGCTATCTCAATTTGGTTTTTCTTTTTGCTAACCCCGCCCAATTCTAACCCCGCCCACCAACTTTCAGATAGTGGAAAGAAAAAATCCACCCTGTCTCTTTGGCGGCTGGCTACTAGTACTATAATTTGTGGACTTTGGTTGCGACTTGCCTTGAGGGCGTCTTATTTATGGCACGGCTTAAATATCAATGCAAGTTTTATGTGGCAAAGTAGCCCTTTACCTGCTTAAAGAGGTGGTTGTTTTTTGAGTAGGAGAAGGGAAAGGGGGGAGGGAATTCTTTGACTGTTACGCATTTATTGATATTGATACACAAGTTGGAATTTAACTTCCGGGCTTTTTATATATTTCCACCTGTGCGCCTCGAAATGCCTCGAAATGTTTTGCTTTCGATACGGCTTGTGGCCAACTTTGGCTTTTGCTTAAGTATACTCCAACCATATACTATATATATCTTCAATGGGGGGTTATTTTTGTGGTTATAATCGGATTTTATTGCAAATTAACGAGCCCAGCGAAACAACCCTCTGCGCCCCGTCCGTCTGTTTGTTGTCTTTGCCTTTCTCTCTGGTTATTTATACGATTTTTATTACCAGTTTTGTTGTCGTCTTCGCCTTCACCGTTAACCTCGTCGTTAGGCAGGTGTGCTTACTGTACTTCTTGTTACTGTGTTCCAAAAGCCACTTCATTATCCCCCCTTTTATGCGGAAAAACTTGCTCTTGCTACTTGCTACTTGCTACTTTGTCGTGGGCTACCCTCAATCCACTCAATGCATTTATTATTATGTGTATTTGTTCTATATTAATTTGTTGCTACTACTACTGCGGCAATAGAGCTCCTGCTCATTTTAGTGGGCCCTCAATATTCATTAGTACTTTGATTTGTTATGGTTTCACTTTACTTCTTGGCCTTTCTCTCCTCTCTCTCTCTCTCTCTCTCTCTCTCGCTTTTAATATGAGTTCTTGTGTTGTTTTTATTAGCACAAATATTTTGATTACATCACAAGATTTCTTCTCTCTGTTCACTGTTGTCTGTTTACAAGGGCTTAGGAATTGAGTTAAGACATCGGCAACATGTTGAACTTTTTTTAAGATCTTATCTGTTAATAAGGACTAATTTCATGATTCAATTTCAGTTTTGGATATGAGCCCTCCTAATCCCAAGGCATAGCAAGTTTGTTTTAAATTTTCGATAACTTTTCAGGTTTACGATATACACATAGAATCGATAACAAAAAAATCTTCAATTTCAAAAAATTTAAACAAAATAATAAACATCTGTGAAGTCAAGCGTTAAGCAAGCCATATTGAATGTTTTTATTCATTGTTTTAATATCAAACGATTTGTCACCGTATTCTTTTTCAAGAAATGCAACAATATCAAATAAATATTAATATTCAATAAATTCACCCTATTTGGCCCGACACCTTTGATCACATTTCTCATATTGTTTTTTTGTTATTTTTCGGTGTTCGGCCACACACATATTATGGCATGTTTGCTCCCATTGCGTCCAATGCTGTAAATTATAGAAATGTTGTTAAATAGAATAGTTATTCCTCAATATTCACATCTTTATACAAATATAGGTATCCCAAGAGTTAAGCTGATCAGCAATATCAAAATTAAAGCATGTTTCATCTTGATTGAGACTTGCTTAAAACTCTTTCCAGCTTCTAATAGTTTTCCAGTTTTATCTAGGAAAAACTTAACGCTTGTGATTTAAATTCGCTTTGGTTGCTAATGCAATTCGATTTGATTACGACAATATGATTATATCACATACATATTAATAACACTTAGTAATGCATTTGAGTTTTCGTTTGATGAACGCGTCGATCTCAGGAACTACAAAAGCTAGAGACCCCAAATTTTGAATATGAGCCCTCCTAATCCCTAATCCCTAGGCATAGGCATAACTTTTCAGGTTTACGACATCCACATGGAATCAATAACAAAAAAATCTTGAATTTCAAAAAATTGAAAATGAGAATTGAAACTTTAAACAAAATAATGAACATCTGTGAAATTTTTATTAAAATCGGTTAAGAAACACCGGAGATATGAAACCATTAAGAATTGGTACAGTAGAACACGTACATAGCCCGACCGTCTGTCCGTCTGTATGGCCAAGGGTTAAGGGTATCTTCTAGTCGAGCGTACTCGATTGAACCTTCTTACTTGTTTTGATAATGAGAAAAATATTTTAAATATATATAATCATTATTTCAACCTATTTCTCTGGTTAATAATCTTCCTTTCCTTAACAACTTAAAAACAATAAAGTTTATGTCTCTTAATAATGTAGAAATATTTTTGGATTGTAAGAAGGAAAAGTTAATAATGCCTTTTGGGAAAATGTTTTTCATGTTCGATTATTTTTTCTTTCTGTCCCACACATATTGCACTATTACTGGCACCAATATACTATAAACATTGAGTTGTTGCTGCTGTTGTAAGTTGTTGTTGTTTGCTGTGTTTGGTTTTTGCTGTCCGGGCGTTGGTCGATGTTGGTTTTTTTTTTTATTTAATTACCGCACCAAATTTCCGACACTTTAAACGATGGCGGCACTAAAATAATTGCAAGTGCTGAAAACATTAAGAAACCGGCTCGAAACGGGAGCTCTCGCTTTTTGTTTTTGTTGCTGTTGTTGTTTTGGTTGTTGTTGCTGTTGGTAGTACGCGAACAGTTTTGAAGCTTGAAGCGCGACTTTCATTTTCGTTTTTGCTGCTGTTGCCAATTGTAATTGAATTTTGTTGTGTTTGTCGGCAAAGTGGCAAACAGGCCGAGCCAACGAACAGCAACAACCAGCAACAGCAACAACCGACAGCAACAAAAAGGAAGCAATTTCAGGCTAAATTTAGTCTAAATGCCTACCCGTAGTACGTACAGAGAGAGAGCCGAGAGCCGAGAGGCGAGACCCAAGAGGCGAGGCTGGCAAAACGGCAGCCAACACACAGTTCCAGCTCCTGCTGCTCCTGACAGACTGTCGCCCAACAACAACGACGACTTGTTATATCGCAACGTATCATATAGTATATAGTATAGTATAGTTGGACAACAGAGCAGTAGAGAGTGAGTGAGGGGGGGTTTACCTCTTGCATCAGAGTTCCATCATCATCAACATCAACAACAACATCATGATGATAAGAGTTCCATGTGGCTCTTTGGCAAAAGTGTTGCCAGTTTTGCTTACCTGTGTTGACTGGTTGGTTGCCGGGTTGCTTTGGTTGTTGGCTCAAATTATGCTTACTTTGGAATTCAATTAACTTGAATTTGTTGCACTGGCGCGACGTGATTTCATTTTTTTCTTCCCCCCTCACTTTTTTCTTGCTGCAATGCACTTTTTCAAAGCGAACGAACGAGCTGCCGGGCCGACTAGCTAGCTGCCTGGATGATTGTGTTTTATGGCAAGTAATGAGTGTTAGTGCCATTCAGTTCAGTTTATTCGATTTCATAGCTGAATTACAGTCAGCCTAAATGGATTTGGACATCAGAATGTCAGCAACTTAATGGCAATCAATATGTATGTATCTTCTCGAAATGGCACACTTGGTAAATAAAATGAATGAAAATATTCTCTTTTTAACAACATAATTTGTGTGTATACTTTAGCTAATCTCTCGCTCATTAGTATGGCAACAAAGTAGTCTGCCCTCAAGCCAAATCGATTTGTAGACTGCAACAGCTCTAAAAAGCTTTTTTGGTAAAAGTTAACTACTCTCAACTCGACCCGACTCAACTCGACTCGACTGCTGCTACTATCTCTAATCCAAGCATATGGCTGAATGGTTATGAACGACGAGTATATCTGAACTGAACTAAACTGAAACACCAAAACTGAAAATGAAACGAACGAGAACGTTGGGCAAATGTTTGTTGTTGACGCTTAAGCTTAGAGCTCATTACAATTTTCAAGTACATTTGCGCTGATAGTTACACCAAACCAGAGGCTAGAGGATGTTCCTATCCTATCCAACCAATCTATATGTGTGTGTTGAGTATCATTTATAAGAGTTTGTTTGTTTCTCTCGCTCTCGCTCTCCTCTCTTTCTCTCTCTCTCTCTCTCATTCGTTTCATGCATACAAAGACAAGCACTCGAAATATATATATACGTACATAGTATGCAAATATCATGGATACTATAGATAACAAGTTGCGTTCCATCCGCAAAAACTCCATTCCCCAATTCAGTTGGTATCCCTACTACAGTTCCTGCTGCTGCAACGGTTTTACTATTATGTAAATAGTCGGGTACTTCCGTGTGTACTCTCTCTCTCTCTCTCTCTCTCTCTCTCTCTACTGAGTTTTTGATGTTTGTATGGCAAATGTCTGTTGACCATTAAATTCACTTCACTTCATTTAAATCTGAAGTATTTTTGGCATTCTCTACTCCCGTCCCGCTTCGCCTCGCCCCGCCCCGCCCGCTGCTCTCTTTGTGTCATTGCTGAGATTTGCATGAACCGTTTCTCTTCTTCTTCTTGAGCTAACCATAAAAGAGAAGAAAAATCTAGCTAACTTTTTCAATAACACAAATACACTTGAAAGACTATCTCTCTAACAAGAGTGGCAACTGCAAATAATAGTTTCCTACTCTCTTCACATCGACTTAAAGCATCCGAAATTGGTATCTTGTTGGGTTTGTTTGAAAATTTTCACGCTGACGTTGCCAAAAATTTAATAGTTCCCACTTGAGAGTTACCAATTGGCAGTTGATGGCAAGGCAATCATCATTTCCCAAACAAAATCGTTATCTTTAAGCACTTATACTTTCAATAGATTGTAACCACTTTTGTAATTACTTTTCGATTACGTATTTTAAAACTTCTTCGATAACTCGGTTATCTAGGGTATCTTTGAAGTGTTTAAGTGATATATTTGTTAACTTCTTATAATTCACTTTGATGTATTTAAACTAAAATGCAGCTGGGATTTCAATTCATTGGTCAAGCAGCTGGCCAGCTGGCCGCCAGGATGTGTGCAGGACACACACATGTGTGCAGCAACAGGGCTGCTCCTAGCAAATTGGACAGCTGCTGAAGCTCAGCTCAGTTCGGTCGGCCGGGTCGGTCGGTGCTGGGTTACAACCAAAACCGCAAAACCAAATTGATTTTGTCTACTCAAGCCAGGATATGGGCCAACCGGTAGTCAGAGTCATGTCATGTGCTCGAGCTAGAGAAGGAGCTGAAAGGGGGAGGTGGTGGAAGGGAAAGGGAAATGTGGGTAATTCACACACACACACACACACGCATACACATACACATATGTGCAGGTTCGTCAGTTGGTGGCGCAATTTTCATTACGCATTTTGGACATTGGGCATTGCTCATATGGCATTACGCATACGAACCATTGTCCAGGCGGCACACAATTGAGTTGCAGTCGATAAAGAGTGAAAGAGAGGGAGAGAGAGAGGGGAAGAGTGTGTATATGTGCACGACAGCATTGTTTGGGCATCGTGCATTGATGTATGCATGTAAACATAATCAGTATTTGCAAATAGAAGTGCAGACAGGACACACAGGACACGGTTTGAGGGCGTTTCTACTATTGAGAGTCACTCGAGTCCGGACTCGATTTTGTAATCAAAATCGTCATTGACCATTCTCTCCTGATTGCTAACATATACCAATAACACGCTCAACTCTCTCTCTCTCCCTTTCTCGATTGTATTTTTCGTTTGTTATGCAAAACTAAAAGACAAAAAAAGAAGCGGAAACATTTTTGAAAGATGGGTTAACTGATCGAATAGTTGTTGTACAAGTTGAATTTACCAATGACATCTGCACTTTTAACTAAACAGAACAAAGGAAGGAAATCGTGGTTGCAGTCCAGTTGTGTCATGACAAACTATTGATCTGGTTGTAGCTGATAGGATTGATAGATTTCTAAAGCGTATCCCTTTAAACTTTAACCTTTAAATAGAATATAGGAAGTTTCTGATTAAAGAGAGTCCTTGAACCAAATATTGTAAATAGGATTTTTAGGTTCTACTGACCTTTTGACCTTAAAACTAACCCATTTCTTAATGCATTTTTGGAAAAAAAAACAAGCTTAGTAGTCTCCTAAGATTCATATTCTATCATTTTGCGAAAAAGTCGAATCGCTTATTCATCCTCCTTGGGCTAAGCGTTGATAGCAGTCAGTCAATCAATCAGCCAGACTGACAGAAGAAAGAGTTATGTATATACAACCACTTATATCACATCTCTAATAACTTAAAACCAAATCTTCACACATTTTCAAAGATTATCACTTGGCTTCTACTAACTTCTCAAAACAACTCTTTGGATGATGATACAACGAAAATAACCAAAAAGTAGTTTTGAATCAAAAACGAAATTCAAACATATGCTGTTGTTAAGCGGCCTCAACCCAATAATCAAATCCAAACCGAAATCCAGCTACTGCAATTTAGTGGATAACAAGAAAAAAAAGGAGAAAAGGTAGCAATTACCAAGATTGAACAGAAGGCCAAGTTGGCAGAGGCAGTCATGATCCTTTTACATATACATACATATATATATACAAATTTCACATATCAAAGGAACCACAAGAGCAAGGAATTCATTTTTGGGCACCAGCTGCTTCCTCTGCTCAATGGTTGTTGCACTTAGCCGGAGAACAAAACCCGAAAAAACGAAGCCAAATGACAAATTTTTAATGCCTCACAAAACAAAACGTTGATAAGATCAGCGCGGCTGTCAAACAAAATGCGGAACAAAGCGCTGCAAAAAAAGAAAAAAAACTCGATTCAACCAACAAAAAAAATGATATAAAAACGAGAACAAGAACACAAACAAATGAATGACAACAACGAAAAGCGACTGCGACAAGCGACAACCACGATGATCTGAAGAAGATCTTCGGGTGCTGATTTCGGGCATTAAACACGCGCGAATAAAAATCAATGAACGTCGACTCGACTACCTGCTGATACCCTGAATACAGTATAGTAAGGGAAATGGATCATTATAGTACAGGGATATGGATACGACTGGTATGAATGAATAGCTGCCCGGCACATTCATCGAGAGAGATTATTGTCAACTTGGGGCGTGCAAAACAAAAATAAAATTAGTAGAAGACGAAGAAGCTCAAGCACTTAAATTGTTAGAAAAGAAAAACATTTTGAAAGGACAAAAAAACAGAAAAAAAACAACAACAACACACTCAACGTTGAGCAAGGCTGTAAAATCCACCAGAACAGGACATCAACGCGACGAAAATTTCAGCTTAGGGTTGTTGTCATCATTTACGTTTATTTTCGTTTCCTTTTGCTTTTGCTTTACGCTGCGCTGAGCACTGTAAAAAAAATACCTTTAAGTGCACTTCAGAGCACAATGCACTCTCTCTCGGGTAAGGTTCGTCTGTATTGCGAAACTGGATAGAACAGTGCTCTCTCTCTCAGTGCTTGTTTGTCCATCTGAGATATGATTTAACAGTGCATGTGATTAGTATCGCCAAAAAAAAAAAGACTTAAGACCCTGCCGCTGTCCATTCTTGTAGTTTAAATGTTGTAACAAACGTTGCAAAAATCATCAAGAGATGAAAAGAAGATCCGCTTTGGTCATAGATTGAAAGTGTAGATACCAGAGACATGGAAGTAGAAATACTTTTAAGTTGAGTAAGCAACAGCTGAGATGGTTTTAATGCCCTCAACCAATGAAACGGGTTATGTTATGTTATCGATACCAATAAAAACTCGAGTTTTGAAAATTTGAAGATGGGGTTTGTAAATATTTACAAAATATTGAAAATCTGTGAACAAAATATTATTAAAACCGATTGAGAAACAACAGAGATATGAAAGATTAAAGCAAAATCATCAATCGTCTGTGTTAGGTCAACAGTTTAGGGTATTTACTAGTCGAGTTACTTAACTAGAGCCTTCTTTTCTTTCATTTTTATACCATGACTATATATATATATATACCAAAGCTAAAAACATTTTTGATTTGTTGATTTATTACAATATTAAGTAAAATGTGTTTTCATCTTGTTTGTTTGCGCAAAGGCATACAAAAACGACAAAAAAAAAAAACAAACAGAAGGAATTAAATTAATTACAACATTTTGTCAGACACACAAGTTACACGTTGGCCACATCACAGCCCATCAGCATCGATACGGTACGAGTCGAGAAGAAGAGTCCCTAACTCTAAATCCCAACCCGAACCCCAGGCCTCGGTCTCTCGGTCTCCACTGCTGTCTATCTATGTATAAAACTCCCTATGTGGCAGTTGTAAAGTAGTGATAGTTGCAGTTGTCAGGCAACATCTTTTGTCTGGGGGTCGTCGCTTCTGTTGCCTTGCACTTGCCAAGCATCCGTCAACACACACACACACACACCACACACACACACATTAGTATCTGTGTGCATGTGCTGTGTGTGAGCAAAAAGTCCTTGACTTGCATTTTTGATAAACAACGTGTCAACTTTGTCGACATAAACCATAATCTTCAGTGTCAGTTTGACTTACAACTCGTGTACTTTTCACTGCTGCACTTGCGAACTGGTAATCATGTCACGAATGGAGCGAAGAGTCTCTTCTCCAAACCTCCACCAAAAAGTGAAAGAAATTTTTCTCAGCTTAACCAGATAAAAAGACAAAGCGAAAGATGAAACACCGACAAATGACAAACAAACCAGAAATTGTCTAGGGATAGTTAGGATAAAACTATATATAGTCTGTGCGTAGTTGGGAACAACAACAGCAACTGTTGTCACTGCTTCTTCTAGCCTGAATGTTAAGATCATTAGCGTAATTAAATGTATATGAAAAATTTCATTTAATTTAGTTGCCTTTTTTTTTTTGCCTTTTCATAACTCAAAAAAGAAAGAATGAAAAAAAATGAACAGAAGTAACATAAAAATATGTGTAATGCTAGAGAGAGTACCTACTATATAGAGAAATATAATTAATCAGCGAGGCATGTGGCATGTTTCTTTCTGTTGCCTTTCTTGCCTTGACTCAAAGTTGAGTTCTTTTGGTTTTTCGGGCTGCCAGACGCCCTCGTTCGGCACCTAGAAATTAAACTAAGTGTCGGGCGTTTTTGGGTCCAAGCGACAAGCCACATGACGCACGCATGTCTCATTTTCCGTTGCCCCTCTCTCTTTCGCTCTCTCCCTCTTTCTCTCTCTTTCACTCTCGTTCTGTCCTTTTTGTATATGACTAGAACAAGTTTAATTTTGTTCTCTTTTTTTTCTTTTCTTTTCGTTTAATAACACTAAATTTAGCCAAAGGGCGCTACAATCAACAAGTCTTGTCTTTCAAGCTGCCATGTAATTTTGCTAAGTGCAACAACAACAACGACAAGTTCCCCAACAGTGTTACCCAAATAGTTTCCCAGTTCTCTCCCTCTCTTTGTCCCTCTCTTTACCATTTTGCCATTTATACTGTGGAGTCTACATAGTGCAAATTTATCGTCACTTGCATGGAGCGTGACATTGAAATTGTAAATTAGCCACGCATCGTAAGCAACACTGAATATATATAAAACATTATATACATATACATGGCATGTATCCAGGCATTATACAAGTCGAGCATGCACAAAAAAAAAGTGCAGGCTGAAGTGCAAGAATGACTGAAGAATGGGGGGGAGAATGGAAAGCGACAGGCGCCAGCAGGTCAAGGAATGTTGAATGCCAAACTAAACGTTTAAATGCTAAAGCTGATGAATTCGTTTCGAGTTTTATGAGTTTAGCAAGGAATATGTTAAGAAAAATATCTTTAAAAAATAAATATCAAAATAATTATATTTTAGCAAGTGAATGAGGAACAAACACCCATTATCACAACCCAAAAACCCATAAGTTTTTCATTTTAATTTAAAAGCAAACACATTTTTTCAAACACATTTTATATATTCTAATGGTTTCCTTAACTTGGTTCATAATGTTGAATGCCAAACTAAACGTTTAAGTGCTAAAAGCTGATGAATTCGTTTTCAGTTTTATGAGTTTTGAGCAAGGAATATGTTAGGAAAAATATATCTAAAAAATAAAAATCAAAATAATAATTTCACCCTAAGAATGAGGAAAAAACCCATAAACCCATTATCACAACCCAAAAACCCATAAGTTTTTCATTTTAATTTAAAAGCCAATACTTTCGAACACAGTTTACAGTTTATAGATTCAAATGGTTTCCTTAACTGAGTTCATAATGTTCTTATCGCTTCTGTTGTTGTTGTTGTTCTGTTCTAACGGTTAATGATAATGGCTAACAAATCGCATGTTGGCCATTTAGATGACATCATCGATATAACCGATTCACTGTAAATTGCCAAAAGAAAAGTGGAAAAGTGAAAAGTTTTTGTCGCACATTAAGATGAACCTAGCCTTAAGTGCGTCGTCGTCGTCGTCGTCGTCGATTGTTGTCTCTCTCTTCTTTTTTTTTTGGCCAGAACGATGATAGATATATGCGAAAACCTTTGTGAAGTCAATCAGCGACGTTTTTGGCATGTAAGGTGTTAGGGAGAAGGGGAGTGAGCGAAGGGAACCAACTTGGCTACCATTTCCACATGGCTGAGTTATTTTGTGCTTTCAGCAGATGCAGGGGGGAAACGAAACGAAGGAATGCTGTCAACTTTTTAGTTATATACGTTAAATAAGTCCCCGTTGCGCGGCCAAACTTTGTTTACGGCAATAAAAAAGTTTCTCCTTAAAAATATATATATATATACAAAATAAGCTCAAGAACAGGATAGCTACAAAAAACATAAAAAAAAGAGATGGATGAGACATGAAGTGGGGCAGAGAGAGAGAGAGAGTGAGAGAGAGTCGGACGCTTCTGAGAGTTTGTTGATGTGGCATGTGCAACCTTTTGGGAGCTGTTGCCAAAGCGCAAATGTAATATTTGCTAATTTTATGTGAATTTAGAAAAGAAGAAAGTTTTCGTTTGCTTTTCTACGGAACAGAACAGAACATAATCCTCTCGAGTAAAACGCAAATCTGGCGCATTTATGGTTATACAATATATATATATATATATATCTTTTTGCTCTTGCCATTGTTTTGTTTTTGTTTTTCGTTGTAATTTTCAAGCAAAAAATAAAAATAAAACAAGTAAGAAGGCTCTATTCGAGTAAGCTCGAGTACAAAATACCCTTAACCCTTGAGCACACAGACGGATAGATTGTCGGGCTGACGTGTACTATGGTATCAATGCCTAATAATATCATATATCTGGTGTTTCTTGACCGATTTCCATAAAAATTTTACTGATGTTCAATATTTTGTTAATTGTTTCAATCCCCATTTTTAATTTTTGGAAATTCAAGATTTTTTTGTTATCGATTCCATGTGTATATCGTAAGCCTGAAAAGTTATCGAAAATTTGAAACAAACTTGCTATGGCTACGGGTTAGGTGAGCTCATCATGAAGAAGTTTGCATAATACACCGAGAAAAATTTAATTATATAACCGAATCGAATTCTTTAAGCTTTTTATCATCAACTATATAAGTAGGCGACATTTTCATCATTATATTTCAGTTTCAATTCAAATATTCTTCATAATGAACGTATTTACTATACTTCTGATCGTGGCCAGCGTGGCTGGTGTCCTGGCTGAACCGTATATCCGATCAAATCAAGAATATAATGACGAGCGTACAATACGATACTAAATGCATTGTCATTTATATCAAAATATTTGAATAAATATGAACATATATGAAAAATCATAAAAAAAATCAACAAGTGCAATTAAATACGGACGGACAGACGGTCATGGCTAAATCGACTCGGCTGTTGATGCTGATCAAGAATATATACACTTTATGGGGTCGGAGAAGCTTCCTACTGCCTGTGTTACATACTTTTGCACAAAACCATTATACCATTACCCATTTCATGGGTAAAGGGTATAATTATAGACACGAGAGAGAGAAAAATCAAACAAGCACCTTACAAAAGTCTAATGTATGAGATTATCTCTAAACAAAACAAAACATCAGCAGCAAAAGCAGAATCAGAAGCTCGAGCAGAAGCAGCAGCAGTCAACACCAAAGGCAAATCAATTTTACATATCTTATATATGTATATTTGCATATATGAGTGTGTGTGTGGGTGTGTGTGTGCAAGGATAAAATCCTTTTGCATGGTGTGTTGATGTCTGTTCGCGAACTTGGGCAAAACAATAAACTCTTGGCATCTAATAAAAGGTGAAAATCTTTTGAAAGCTGCCAAAAAGGTTTTTCTTCTCCTCCTTTTTTTATTCTTACATCGGATTTATACGGCCCCTACTACTAAGTGTAGGCAAGAGAGTGAGAGAGAGAGTGGGGGGGGGGGACGGAAATACACTTATGTGTATCTAAGGTTGGAAAATCTTGAGTTTTGCCAGCTGGCATCTCTTCATAAATGCGGTTAAATGTAAAAGTTTGCTTCTTCTCTTTTTTTTTTTTTTTTGCGCATCTTTAAAAAGTGCGTATGTGTTCGAGTGTGTGTGTGTGTGTTTGTGTAGGTGATGTTATTTTTGCTAAGTTCATTGGATTGAATATGGTATTAAGAGTGGAGTGTGTGTAGAAGGGGTAAGGGTGTGGGCTGAGTTATCTTGCAGCTTAAGAAACGCTGATGGCATGTATAGAATATTCTAAAACAACAAAATGTTTCGCACAAAACCTAAGCTTTGATGTCTACAAAATACATAAGAAATGTTGGCTAGAGTTCAAATGCGGTCTTTTCTAAATTTTATTTTGTTTTCTTTAATAAAGTTTGTATTTATATTCATCTTATCATAACTCAACACTCTTTGTCTTCAGTTCGTAACCTCTTTACCAAAACTCAGTTATAAACTCTTTAAATAAAAGAAGTACATTACATATGTTGATCATTTTGTAACCGCATCATTGTCTAATTAAAGCCTTTTTTGGCAGTTGAAACTTTGTTTTGATGTTCTTTGGCCTTAGGCCCTGCACTTACCTGCCTTACCAACAAAAAAAAAAAAAAACACGCATGCGTTTCATATTAGTTAGGTGATTGGGAAATACCTTTTTTTTCATATAGAGGAACACACATTGCATTGCGTGTCTCTCGATTGACGTTTGAGACATTTTTTGGAGTGGGTTAATGCATCTGGTATGTGTCTATACCACACACACACACAACACGCACACACACTCAGTATAAACCGTTTATAACTTGACTCTTATTGAAAATTATCTATGAAAGGGGCTTGGAAAACTGTAAAACGTTCCCAAAACAAACCAAGCCAAAGTTTGAATGCTAATTATGGTCAGTCAATTAACTCTTTGGCGACCTTCATTGCCAGCTGATTATTTTTGTAAAGTTACAAAAAAACCACACGCAGGTGCTTAAGATTATATTTTTGTGTACAAAAGAACTCTTTTTATTTAATATGATTTGGATTTTTTTTTTATTTTCTTGAAAGCATTTGATTGATTAATTCCCATTGAACTGGGTTACGAATTGAATTTTATAATGATTTTGTAATTTAGCAGCAATTTAAAGTGATTCAGCTACAAAAGCCAGAAAAGTTTATAAATTCAGTTTTGTGTATTTCTAGTTTTGAAGATAAAGTTGAGTTGGGTACTTGAGCTATGTTGAAGTTTATAATGAATGAAGTAACGTTGTGATCAAATCTTTGAGTTCTTTTGGGAGAAGAAAAAACATGATTTAAATAGTGTATTTCTATATTCGACTTTAATGATCTATCTACTCTTACTTACGCTTGTTAGTTTTGTCATTTTCTTATTTTTGGGGAATGGCTCTTCAATCAAATTGACACAAACACATGTTCGGGCACTAAGTGTTGTCGCGTCTACAAAACGACCAAAAGACCAAACTTTAAAACCAAAGAAAGAAAGAGAAAGACGGAGAGAGAGAGGGAGGAAAACCTCTATTAATAGATCATTAATTGATGATTATGTCGGTTGAAAGCGTCGTTGACAAACTGTGTATAACTGATGGATACATGCGGCAAAATGCTCCGAAAAACAAAAAAAAGAACTCAAAAACCATAAGTTGAAAACTTTCAATGCACTTGCATTGAATGCTGCCATTAATCAAGCACCCCCAACCGCCCCCCCACGCATTCCCTACTGAAAGCAACATCCCCTCGTTTTGCGGAAAGCTTTGCTGTGGTTAAATATTTTGAATGGCAACATATGTTGGCTGCCATAAAGCACCATGAGATTTGTCATGTGTGTGGCCACAACGCACAAAAACAACAACAAGAACAAGAACAGCTTGCAGCTAACAGAGATTACAGGCTGTTCATGTGTGTGTGAGTGTGTGTGAGAGTATGTGTGTGTGTGCTTGTACATTTTTGGCCGAGAGACACAACTCACAACTCAACTATTTACCGCCAAAAATGCTCGAATCGCTGCAAAATCGCAAAACAACACAAAAACAATCTTGCATCCAAAAACAGATACAATGACGACAACGACGACGGCGACGACGACGACAAAAACCGCAAACAAGTTGCAGCTGCATTTTGGAAGCACTCGTTCCAGATCCTGCTCCATATCAGACTCGAGTCCAGAGCTACATCCAGAGAGAGCGGGTTGCAAATGTGCATTCTGCGGTTTGTCTTCGTCGGCGGAGGCGGCGGCGAGATTTTGCGTAAAAAGTTTTCCGTTCAAACATTTTGCAGCCCCAATGAACAACTATGCCAAACATTTTTGTATTCAAAACTATTTAGCTGTCAGCATTTATTTACCCAAAATAAAAAAAAAAAACGCCAACGCAACAAAATGGAAAACAAATTCACTTTATACACAAATGCAATGCAGCAGCCAACAAATACAAATACAGTACAAAGTCTGGAATAAAACGAAAAAAAAAATGTTTCATTTCAACATCAAGTTTATGGGTATTTATTGATTTTGCAAATAGTTGAGCCACAGCGAGAGTATCAATTTTGATTGATAGCTTTAGCTGCAGGCAATGTTTACCCCACCCCCGCAAGTGTGAGCGAGATAGACAGCTGAAGACAGAGCGAGACAGCACTCGTGTTCGTGTATTAAAGTTTGTGTGTTTTTTTTTTAATGCGTGTGGATTTAACAGATTTTCCATAAAACAAATATCGGAAAAATGATAAAATCAAATAGTGTAGAATGTTTTCAAATATTTTTTTAGACACAACTTTTTTGTTTCGTCTGAAGAAAAAAAACTAGAAAAGTGTTGGAAAAATTATTTGACATTTTTTGCATTACAAAAACTCTTTTTGTTTTGTCTTTTTTGTAAAGAAATAAAAGTTTTAATCTATAAAAGTTTTGTAAATGTGAACTTCATAATTATAAAAATCATTTGATATATTTTTAAATAAATTTTCATTAAAAAACAGTTTTTTTTGGGGTTTTTGTGAAGAAAATGAATAAAAGTTATTTGAAAAGATGAATTAAATAATTATAAATATTATATGATTACTTATTAGCTGATTGAAATTAAGTTTTTGAGTAGAAAGTTCTTCAAAAAAAAACTGCCTTTAAGATCAGTTTCATGGTGTTATAAGTGCAATCTATTATCATCGTCTTTATTGCTGTCAGATATATATGTATGTATATATAAAGCTCATTAATTGACGTTGCCATTTTGTGAGGATGCACTTTAAAGTGCATATAAAACAAAGTCATAAAACGTCTAGTTGGCTCGTTGACTTTGCCCAGAAGGCCAGAATATGCCAGGCAGAGGCTATTAAGTGAAATTCCTGGACGTAAAGTCTAAGCACAAGAAGAAGAAGAAGCAGAAGAGTATCGAAGAGTTAAGTGTTGAACGTTCCACAAATGCCAAATTGTCTTCGCTCTCAGCCATCTTGTCTTGTTTATTCTTATACTTATAACCATCATGACGACGATGATGATGATGATGATGATGTTGTTGATGATGATGATGTTGTTGTTGATGATGATGATGATGTGCATTGCATTGCTCATTAACACGAAACTAATTAATTGCGCAATTCAAGTAAACTATCATGTTGCGAGCGGGTCTTTGTTAGCCATTACAAGGCACTTGATTGATCACCGCCAACACAGGCCAACATGATCTTCTTGTCTAGAGAGGGTTGGCCCTCTCTCTCACTCTCTCTTTCTATCTCTCCCTTTCTTTCTGGTAAGCTTTGTGGAGGGCTAGATGGAGGGTGCATCAAGGTGCCATGTCCAGGGCATTGCATTTTAAACGCTAATTTATTGTTAACAGCAACATGTTGCCGGGTATGCAAAAATGTTGCCTGGCATATGCAATTAATTGTAACAAGGCCCCGCCGTCGTCGTCGCCGTCGCCGTCAAAGCCAACTAACTAGGCCTGGCTAACTACATACTACAACTACAACTAGTAAGCAACGCCGAAAGCTGAATGCACCAAGGCAACCTTTAACGAGCCAAGGCATTTGGCCCATTGGCAAAAAGCAGGCATTTGTTGTTGTTGTTATTGTTGTTGTTGCCATGGCCAACACTTTTGCGGCAGCGCGTTAAGTTGCTGCAATTTACGTGTTAATTTGAAGTCGTGTCTCCTTCTTTCTTTCTCTCATTCCAAATGCAATTTCTTACTTCTTTTTTTCGGGTCTTTTTTTTTATTTACTTTTACTCACTTACTGGGCCAGAGCGTTGGCGTCGAGAAAGTCGTAAGTAATTCATGTGTTGCACGTAATTGCCAGGCTGCAACAAACGCTGCTGTGTGTTGTGGCAGGCTCATTGCATTGCATTCAACAGCTGCAAGCTGGCTAACTCTAAGATCTGTCTAACAATCGGGGTATTTTTTTTCTAGTTAGGTATCATGCGAGAATGGCGAAAGTTTTCCACTTAAATGGTAGCCAAAAGTGCCAGGGTTGTCTATGCGCCCAAAAAAAAAAAAACAATTGCCAGACAAATAATATATCGATTGTATCGTGAAGAGTGATTGATAGTTGGACAATAACTTTATTTTCGTACCTACACATTAGATTATAAGCGAATGTTATTACTCTATTCAATGATCACAGCACTACCGATGAATGTATCGGTATATCGATGAAACTATCGATAAGTGCAAGAAGCCACCTGCTGTTCTGCAACAGAAAGGGTCACTCTAATTTGTTAAAAGTGACGCGAATAGCTATTGGAATGCCGAATAATATTAAAATAAAACATGAAAATATATTATTAACACCGACTACACACATGATTCCATTGTCAAGGATCGCTTCACCGTCATCATCAGCCACAGCATCACAATCCGTAAAGAAAGGGTAAAAAAAAACTTGATTGCACAAAAGTCAAAAGTTATGAGCAAACAATTTTCTGCTTAAAAGCGTCTGTCACAAAACTTTTGAGGCGCCCCTTATCAACTGAGAAACGGTCCGTGCCAAATATGTTTGCCCGCCCCAAAAAAACACAATTTGTGTGCAATTACTTGAAGGCGTCTTGTGTTTTGGAGGGCAGCCAGAAAAGTTGTGAGTGAATCGGTGAAGGAAACCCCTACGTGATTTGTTTTTAACGAGATGGAATGAAAAAAAAACTATTGACAATGCAAATGTCGTTATATTTTTGTGTCATTTACTGAACCGGAACCAAAGCTCAAACCAAACCCAACCCAAACAATCTTGTTGTCCAGTTTAGTCCGCCCCATTCTTACCAGAACACACAATACGAAAATATTGTGTGTCAAAAATCGTGAATGTGTTTTGTGTGTTTGCCAATAGAATGTTTTGTGTGTGTTCTTTGATTGTTTGTGCGTGTTGTGTGTTGTATATAATATTTCGCATAGTTTTCGCCAGCAGCTGAAGTGTTTTGTGAATGCCCGCCCCTTGAGGGTCTTCGTCGCCTACGTCAACAGTTGCAAAAAGTTGCCACACTCACACACGAAACAGTTTACAATTTCCACACACAAAAGGACCCTTAGTCAAAACGCACACACATGTCCTTAAGTTGCCACGCCCCGCACCGCCCATCGCTTTGGTTTTTAATTTGACAATCAATTGACAGTTCGTTTGGTAAACACAAACATACACACTCAGAAATTTGTGCAAAACTATTGACAATCATAAAATACAAAACATAAAAACATACGAAAAAAACGTATCAAATAACTTGGCCAAAACGTTTTCAAAGCATTCAATTTTTTTGGATGGCTTCTTATGTTTCAAACATGCATCAACATCAATTCAACAATATTAATTGAATCGCTTTGATTGCAAACTATTCAACCTTTTTGGGATTTCGAATTCTAAAAACGTTTTGTAACGACAAAATGGTTTCACTTTCCATTCATTTATTCTCATTCCGGTCGGCGGAAGTTTGTAAATGTGATATGCCTACAAAAAATACAAATGCACTTCACCAGACAATTTTAGATATTCCATCAAACATGTAAGCTAAAACGGAAAAAAGACAAAAAAAAAAGTGGTACTTCAAAATTGATTGTAAAATGATTTCAAACTAAGATTTTATATTGCATTCAAAATTTAACATGAAGCTACTTATTTAAACCAAACATTTGCAAAACATCTTCTTTCGTCAATGTC
The DNA here is from genome assembly GCA_035044645.1 of Scaptomyza parva. Lineage (NCBI taxonomy): Eukaryota > Metazoa > Arthropoda > Insecta > Diptera > Drosophilidae > Scaptomyza > Scaptomyza parva. Next base: position 2,453,802 of record JAWNNT010000090.1, on the reverse strand, counting down.
GACAATCTTTCTTCGTCAGCAGTTCGAACCGGAGCTGTAGCAGGAGCTGGAGAACGAGCTGTAACAGTAGCTCTACGAGGAGCTGTAGCAGGAGGTTTATCAGGTCCAGCGTCCGGGTTAGGTTTAGGTGCTATTTCTTTACTTTTAGTTTCCGTTTGAACGTGTGGTTTTTGATTATTTAAACCTGCAATTGTGTTTCTCTTGATGATGACAGAAGATCGGCCAATCTTGGATGACCTTGTTGTTGTTTGTTGATTCTTTTCAGTGGAGGGATAATGTTGGCTCTTTATGGTGATATCAACATTAAGGCCTGCCACTTTTTTTGGCGGTGGATTATGCAGAGCACTGAGCAGTGTTATATATGGACATTGCTCACACGCTTGCTTTGGTCGCTCTTGAAGGGGCACTCTTTGTTCATTCCAACAGTTATAGGTTTCCCAGGAGATACCACAAGGTGGCACTTGGGGTTTAACGGGTTCTTCAACTACTGGTACTGGTACTTCCTTGACATCCTTAAATGGAGCCAGGTACGTGAAGAGATGTGGTTGAGCACGTCGCTTGTATTCACACAAGCAAACACACGCATTAGGATCAACTTCCTCTTCCTCCACGATTGGTTCCGTGGGTTCCTTCTCAACCCTGGGCGTAGTGCGGAATGGTGCCAGCCAACAGTAATCCGTATCTCGATCTTCCAGCCCGGTCTTGGATAGCTTCTCACCTTGTTCCTCCTCCATATCGATGTAGGCAGAGGAACATTGACAGACCTGACATGTACAGGTGCACTCATCATCACAGGATTCTTCTTCATGCATGCAGGGTTGACAGATTACTTCCATGGGTGGACAGGGTACGCGATGTTCCTTAAACTGTTCCTCCTCCTCGTTGTACTTCACCCAGCGGCAGATGTAGGGACCCTGACTGCATTCGGCTGTTATCACCGGACTCAAGCGCTCCCGGAAACATTGCATTGTCGGACAATTACATTTCACCACCGTCTTCTTTGGCTTCTTTTTTTTTGTCTTCTTCCTCTGAACATTCTCCTTGCTCTTAACCGAACGTATGGAAGGTTGGGAAGTCGTATACGACACCACAACCTGGTCAATTTGCACGGATAAACTTGAGGTGAGCGCACTAACGTTGATGCTTTGTTTATTAAAGAATAATTCGGTGGTCATAGCACTGACATTGGAAGTACTCATTCCAGATGTCGGCTCTCCATTATCCGTCAACAGTTTTTCTGGGACTCGACCTGTTTGGGGTTTTACTTGGGCTGCTGGTTTACAGGTGCAAGGTGGCAACTTATCCTCGTATTGAAAGCGTGTAAGAAGCTCCTCGTACAGTGCCTTGTAGACACACTCGATACATTCTTGGTATTGCTGCTGCTCCGAGTACAGCAGACCCGCATAGGCGGCATAAACCTCTGCGGTACGCTTTGCTGCATGCAACCACAAACACTCGTCACGATGCCTCATCTTCTTGGCAAATTCCTCCAATCGCTGCCCATCCTCATTCGTTCCATGATAGTACGCACGAAAGGCACGCTTCGTAATCCCGTAGGCCAACTGACTATCCATCCGGTTCATGCCCGCCTCAACGGCCAGATCGTGCATAAAGTTTTCCTTGTTAAAGCGCTTATGGGGCACCCGATCGATCCTAAAGCGTATCTGTTCATAGTGCCGGAAGGACCGTTTGATGACGTCCTTGGTACGTTTCACTTCCCACGGCATCAAACGGCAAATGGACATCACCTTCATCAAACTATTGGCAATATCATCGAGATCCTCCTCAAACAGATCAGTTTTATTTGATATTTTAGCTGCCCTGCAAATTGGTACTTCCGGATGCCAACATTGGCAGACAGCATCGCGAAGTTTTTCCGTGCTAAAAAAAATGGTTGAAAGCATTTTTGAGGACACAAAATTTAGTTAATTAACTTTCAATTGAAAACTCAAAGCACCAAAACTTATCGAAAAATGTTTCTCTCTCTCTCTAGTTGAAGTGAAACTATTTCATAAATCATTCCACCTGTTGTCCATTCAAATAATTCCTGGTTTGGGGTATATGAAGTCGTCAGACGCTTCCTGACTGACTGTCAGTCTGTCATTAGATTTGACTGGGGAAGTGCATACTTGACATGCCCTGGCTGTGTTTGGGAAGAGGAGAGACATTCATATTTATCATGGGCGTTGGATTGGGTTGGGTTGGTTTGGCTGCAGCAAAGTGCACAAAAGCCCGCAGCAGCGACTCTGTGGCACGCATCATTTCGATATTTGTTTACCCAACAATTTGCTGTGCGCGCGCGTTTGTCTACCCCGTATTCCATTTCCATCTCAGCCAACATCATGTTTGTTTTGTAGCGCATGGGGCATGCAACGGCAGCAGCAGCAACAACGAGCGTCGACTGATTTACTACCGTTAATTCGAAATACTTTTGTGTGATGCACTGCAAAAGCGGAAATGCACATTGTGACACAGACATACTATATATATATATTAACAATCGACTGCACAAAAACAATAAACAACAAAACTCTATATAGAGTAATTGTTCTACTCAAAACCGAAAAAGTAATATAATCGAAACTTTTATACGCTTTTATTGGGAAATCTTTATAAACTCTACATAATCTAATTGTAAGAAGAGTTTCTCTGGAATACTTTTAAGCTTTATAGAGTAATTGTTCTACTCAAAACAGAAAAAATAATATCATCGAAAGTTTTATACGCTTTCAATAAGATATCTTTATAAACTCTACATAATCTAATTGTAAGAAAAGTTTTTCGGGAATAACCTTGAGCCTTACCCTATAGCTAAGGGCTTAAGTCATACTCTTCTCTGTCTCTCTGAATAGTTTGACTGCAATACTCTCAGCTTTACCCTATAGCTAAGAGCTTACGATCCTCTGTTCTCTCTCTCTCTCTCTCACTGATTAACCTTCCTCTTGTAGCTGTTGGACCCGACTTGATTTAGTTGCCGTTAAAAACAGAATCAAAGTCTGCACAAATATTGTCAGGCGGTCAGGACAAATATTTACATAAGCAACAGCAGCAGCGGCGTTTGTATAGGTAACATTTTTGGTATACCATCCCCGCCCCACACTCACCCTCTCCAACAACTACACACACAAAAACAAACCAAAATCAAAACCAGAAAAAGAATATACTATAGGAAAACACACCACAGTACTAGTACGGCGGAAAAATTCGGGCACATTGACAGTGCGGGCGATTGATTTTTCCTGTGTTTTCTGTTTTTTTTTTTTTTTTTTGTCTATTTGGTTTTCAGCCTCAGAGAGTCAAGTAACATAAGTGTGTTAGCAGAACGGGCGGGGGGAGGGGAAGTGAAGTACTAGGCAAAAACTAAAATAAAATGCATTGCCAATGCACTGACACACAGTCATGAGGGAGGTTGATAACGGCGGGGTGGTGGGTGGGGTAAAAGCAAACTAGGGCAAACAATGGTAACAGACAGTTTTAGTGCAGGAAAAATGAGTTTAATTGTTGACCTTAGCTATTAGCCCCTGTCAAATGGCTTTGGTTGACAGCAATTTGCCTCGTTTTTAGATCACATCGGTTTTTGTTTTTTTGGGTTCATTTTTGGATTTCTCTTTCTGTCTCCCTCTCTGTCTCTCTCTCTTTCGTTTTTTTTTTTGTCTTATTCATTGTGATTGTGTTGGCATTCATTGCTCTTTAATTTATATGCAAAAAAGGCACAACGTGCTGCGGTTTGTGCAAAAGTTTCTCAGAATTTCTGACTATACTATATACAGAGCACAGTAGTATATGGAAAGTACGTTTTGGTATGCACCAAAGGCGCTGACTGACAGGCGAGTATCAAAAGGCCTCCGGTTTTCAGTCTTGGCCTGGCCAGTGCTTTGTGTGTCGGCCACGTTTTGATATTTGTTTATGTTGCACCAAGCAACAGCAGCAGTGGCAGTGGCAAAAAAGTTGAATTTTCTTGTCATTTCTTGTTGTTTTTTTTTGTTTTTGAACATTTATACTTTTGTCTGGCCATGTGCTGCTATGCAAGTTGATGATTATTGCCTTTTGAGCAGCTTGATTTATAAATGTTGCATATCACAAAGGAAAATTGACTTGTAAGCAGACAGAGAATTGCAGCTTATTGATATTAGCAACAAAAAACACAAAAGAAAAGGTGAAGACATGCAACAAGAAGAATCCAAATGAATGCAATTCGGAGTGATAAATGTGTTTATCAAAAAGTGTAGAAAAACTTTCATGGTTGCGAAATCGAAAATGACTCAAAGCTTCAACTTGAGAGCGAGAGAGAGAGAATTAAACATTTTGTTATAACCGCAAACAGGTTAACAATTTGTCGGAACATCAGTTCAATTCATTTAGAAGTTAGCTATTGATAGAGCTAAAGCGTTCTATCTTACGAGAAATAATGTTAAAATTTGCATCAGTTTATTTGTGCCTTCAAATTGTTCTCAGCATCGAATTACGTAAGTAAATAAATCTATAAAAAATCATTATCACATTGAATAACTAATTTCATACTCTTGCAGCTGCAGATATTAAGAAGTGTCGCTATGGTGATGGAGAATGCATTAAAAACTCAATAAATCAACTGATAAAACGCTATCCCACTGGTCTACCACAGTTGGGTATATCACCCTTCAATGACTTTCGACCGCCTGATTTGCAACTGTTTGAGCAGCCAAAAGTTGGAGCTAACTGGCTCAATTTCAGATTGATTAATCAGGTATATAGTGGCTGTGAGAATGCGACAGTTACGCAAGTGAGTGGCTTTGATTGGGATCCCAATGAGAGTAATTTGGAGATCGTAGTACACATACCCCGACTACTGCTTCGATCTCAATATGAGATGGATCTCCGCTGGCTAACGTTAGTCCAGTCGAACACAACGGGAGACTGCCATGCGGAATTCCTGAATGTTACGCTCATTCTCAATCTGAAGATCTTGGTACTATACAAAAAGGAAAAACGTCATCTTCAAGTCTATAACCTAACCCCACAAATGACTTTGGGACGGTCAGTTCAGTTTAGGTCATTGTCATACAAAGAAAATGGATTAACAATTTTTACATTCTTAGATTTATACTCGAACTGGAAGATTTGTATAAAGTCAACTTGGATCTTACTCTGGCTGTGAATCGTGTATACAATGAGAACTGGGTAGAACTTTGGAATGATGTGGAACCAAAAGTGCTGCCCAGCTATTCTCAAGCAGGAGCTCGGCTATTGAATCAGATATTTGAGACTATTTCCTATGACGATATGTTCTTACCACCTAACTGAGCTCAGTTAAATGGGACTCAATGTTATCAAGTATTACATCTAATGCTAATAAACCAGTTCTAACTGTTATTGTTATTATACTCTGTTTATTATATTTTATTAAATCTTAAATAATACTTGCAAACATTCCTTCAAGCTTAACAATAAGGTGAATCAGTTGAGTGGTTCAATGCAATTGAAACCGGTTTACCCATAACATTTAAGACTCAATTCATATTTACTTCAAGTTCTCAATTTTATTATATTATCGGCTGTCTTTGTAACAAGTATTAAATAAGAATGTTCCTAAAGCTAATCTATATTTGCATTACTTGGAACTGTTTCACTTCCGGTCTTCAGTTACGTAAGTAAATTGCGAATTATTGTTAAAGTATCCCAAAAGAAATTGAATATTCCATATTCCATCTTAAGCTGCAGACATTAAGAAATGTCATTTCGGTGATGACAAATGTATAACAAACAGTGCAAATCAGTTTATAAAAACATATGGCAAGGGAAATGCAACTCTCGGTTTGCCATCCCTTCAAAAGTTGCAAATAGATGATGTAACACTGCTCAATTCGCCAGGACCTCTTTGGATAAGCTACAAGTTGAAGAATCAGTCGTTAAAAGGTTTTGAAAATGCAACCATCTTACAAATTTCGGGCTTAGATCGTGAACCGGAGCTAAATGCAATGGAAATCATATTTAAAGTACCCAGTCTCGTCATGGAGGGTATCTATGAGCTTCAGGCTCGTGGCCTGATACTCTACACGAACTCCAGTGGTCCAACCAAAGTTGATTTACAAAATGTGCGCGTAAATTGTGCACTAAAACGATTCGTTGAGTATCGGAATAATAAGAGATATCTAAATATCTACGGGGTTACGCCACATTTCGAAATGGATCGGTAAGCAACTAACTATAAACCTTAAGAAGAATAAGTTATTAAAAGATATCTTACTTGTCTTACAGTTGGATATTATCGGCTGATGATCTGTATAAGGAAAACACAGATCTAACTCTGTTACTCAATCAAGTGATTAACAACAATTGGCTTGAGTTCTGGAATGAGATTGAGTCAACAATATTGCCAGTTTATAGCAAAAGCATTGCAAATTATATAACAAAGTGGATTGCGAATATTCCCTACGATGATATGTTTCTACCCGAACTAACTAAATAAATCTAATGAAAAGTTAAATAACTTCTACTTTGGATATGTTTTCATCGCTGTCCACAACACCCAATGCCTTTCAATTCCTACAGAGAGTAACTTTAATTTATTACGCTTGATCTTGATTAAAAATGCAGACACCCGCAACCCGCAACCGTGCCTAAACGCATAGAGAGGGGAGCGAGAGAGAGAGTGTATGAGCCGTGGCAAATCCAGTCGGGCAGTCAGACAGCCAATTATAGACAGTCAAAGTCGCGTAAAGATGCCATGAAGCAGATGAAGATCCATCCAAACACACAGAAAACTGAATGAAAATTATAATGTGAACAACAAGAACAAGAGGCAGAAACAACTGCAATAAAGACATCAACAGTTCGGAGGCATCAAAGAGATATAGGGAAAATGCTGGGCAACGGTAGCAAAGGGCAAACTTATAAGATTTCCAAAAATAATATTAAAATTAGCAACGAAGCGCAACAAATGAGATTTTCAACCAGTTGCAGTTCTCTCTCCCTCTCTCTCTCTCTACCCCCTTCATACACTATGTTTCCAGAATGATGGCCATAAATTGAGCGAGTACTGCTCGGGCACGTTCAGAGACACAGATACAGAAAGAGACAGAGGAGGGAGACGTAGATCAATCAGTGCCTCCGAATAGCAAGAAGACAAAGTCGCAACAGACATACAGCTTAGGCCCAGCAATTAGGAATGATAAATGTTTGGAATACGCATTGCACAAGCATCAGCTAAAGCTTTCCATATATGAAAGGGTTATAAATAAAAAGAAAGATAGAAAAGAAAAAAAAATCCAAACAAACTCGACTATAAATTGGGCAATGTGTCGGCTGGTTAAAAAATTGATGGAAAAACTAGCACATCTCTCTCTCTCTCTGTGTCTATGAAACATCAATAGTTTGTTAGGTAGGATAGGCAATTAAGAGTTCTAGGCAGACGTTGCATGGAATATGCTAGGGATTTACTGAGGGCTTAACACAAATTTATGATCTAGACGAATAGTAAGTAGTATGCGTCTTCAGAACGATAGCTTAATGGGGTGTTTCTTTATATTAATTTATTGAATTGAATTATTGAATTGAATTATTGAAATGAATGTGTGTTGTTATTTGGTGTGAAATTGTGAGGATTCCTTCTCTTGGCCTTGGCAAATCTTCATCGTCGTCGTTCTCACCGGTATCCTCCTCAGAACCATCGTCATCGCTCTCCTGGTTTATCTCCTCGGGGATAGCCTCATCTTCGGCAAGTTTGGCCTTCTTGACTGGGGGTGGCAAATCTTCAGCTTCCTGGCAATCATCTTCATTTTCTGAGTAAGCATCCTCTTTGTTCTCACCGGTATCCTCCTCAGAACCATCGTCATCGCTTTCCTGGCTTATCTCCTCGGGGTTAGCCTCATCATTGGCAAGTTTGGCCTTTTTGACTGGGGATGGCAAATCTTTAGCTTCCTGGCAATCTTCTTCATTTTCTGAGTAAGAATCCTCTTCGTTCTCACCGGTATCCTCCTCAGAACCATCGTCATTGCTCTCCTGGCTTATCTCCTCGGGGTTAGCCTCTTCATCGGCAAGTTTGGTCTTGACTGGGGATGGCAAATCTGCAGCTTCCTCATCGCTAGTAATCTCGGAGTAAGCGTCTTCTTCGTTCTCATCGGCAGCCTCCTCAGAGCCATCATCATCGCTCACCTCGGAGTTAACCTCATCATCGGCAAGTTTGGCCTTCTTGACTGGGGGTGGCAAATCTTCAGCTTCTTCATCGCTAGTAATCTCGGAGTAAGCGTCTTCTTCGTTCTCACCGGTATCCTCCTCAGAACCATCGTCATCGCTTTCCTGGTTTTTCTCCTCGGAATTAGCCTCATCATTGGCAAGTTTGGCCTTCTTGACTTCGCAATCTTCTTCATCCTCATCGCTAGTGTTCTCGGAGTAAGCATCTTCTTCGTTCTCACTGGTAGTCTCCTCAGAGACATCATCATCGTCGCTCCCCTCGGAGTTAAGCTCATCATTGGCAAGATTGGCCTTCTTGACAGCTGGCTCGTCCCCATCGGCAATTTCTTCGGAGGAAGAGTCTGTATCGGACTCCTCATTGCCATTGTCATCTTTATTCTTCTCAGAGTTAGCGTTTTCCTTATCGCCGTCATCGCTAACCTCCTTAGAGCAATCATCTTTGTCCTCATGTGCAGCCTCTTCCTCGGCGTCCCAGTATTTTAGTTCACCAAGCTTGTTCACATTCTTAATTTCTTTAACGTAAAAAAGATCTTCATCGACCGTTTCACATGAAGTATTATGGTTGCCAGTCAAAGAAACCGGAACATCTCCTAATAAACAAAGTATTTATCCATAAAGTGAAACTATTAAACTGGTTCCCCACTTACCTATAATGGTAAACATAACCTTATCGGTATATCCTATTTTTAAATTAAGCCTCACTTGTGGGCATTTCTTCAGGTCCAATCGGCCCAACAAGAACAGCTTACAACCGGTTGTCAGGTATAAATCGGAGTGAGTTCCGCCGTGATTAACGCCATTAATGCAGGCCCCGCTAACACTCAAATAGAAACCCCTCTTTTGTTTATACTTATGGTTCGGTTTCATGTTGAGTCCTTTCACAAAAAAAAAAAAAAATTCATTTAATTATTTTTTTTTTTTTTGTTAGGTTAAGAAAACTGTAGGCGGCAGGTGAGTTGCCGAATAGCGTGGATAAAGTATGATCAGTTGATGCTCATATCTGCATTATTGTGGTAACCATTTAAACTTACCCCAGAAAGTCATCTTAAAGTTTTAAGTTCACAAAAAGCAAAAGCACAAGTAAAATCAAAAGTCGACTTATATTAGTCTAGAAAACACGACTGGCACTGACTGCTGCCAATAATGAAAAGGAAGTATTGGCGCAGATGCTTAGTCAGGGCTACTATTTACTTATCGATAAAAACACAATGGCAATATTTTGATATACAGAAACTGATATCAGTTGGCAGTGCTGGAAAGCTAGTAATGGCATATACGATAAGCCAGGGCTACTAGGCTACCAGGTCGTTATCGATAACAACATGCTTACGTCAGTTGCTCAGTGACAAACCTGTGCATGTGTCAAAATAACTGTGAAAAGATTCTTTTCTTTTTACTCTTTCACACTTGCTTGTGTATAAGATAACTATTAAAAGATTATTGGTGACTCTCTTGCAGTTGCTCTTACTCAGCTAACTGACCCGATTCTTTGTCGCTCTTTCGCACTGACGTGTTTATTCTGAATTCTTTATTCATCAAACATCTGGTAATTATCCATTAACAAGATGATGCAGGAGATGTCTTTGAATCCCGTGCGCATATACAAAAAGGAGTCGCTTGAGGAGAAAGCCGAAATGGCACGTTTGTCATCATTTATGTGTGCGATTGCCATGGGTGATCTGGTGAAGAGCACTCTGGGACCGAAGGGCATGGACAAAATGTTGTTGGCCATCGGTGCACTCAATGCCGGCCAAGTGGAGGTGACCAATGATGGTGCACATATCTTGCGTTCCGTTGGCATCGAAAGTCCGGCTGCCAAGCTTATGGTTGATATATCGCGCGTCCAGGATGAAGAGATGGGCGATGGCACTACATCCGTTACGGTGCTGGCTGCCGAATTGTTGCGCGAGGCTTCAGACCTGATCGAGCGGAAGTTGCATCCACAGATCATTGTGGCCGGCTGGCGTTTGGCTACCCAAGCAGCACTTGCTGCACTGACTACAGCTGCTCAAGACAACTCTGGCAACGAGGAGCAATTCAAGTTGGATTTGTTGAACATCTCACGCACTTCTGTGTCATCGAAAATATTGCAACAGCACAAGGATTTCTTTGCCCAATTGGCCGTTGATGCTGTGCTGCGTCTGAAGGGCTCGGGGGAGATCAAATCGATACAGATTATCAAAAAGCTGGGTGGCACACTGGAAGATTCGTTTCTCGATGATGGCTTTCTGCTGGACAAGAAACCGGGCATTCATCAGCCACAGCGCATTGAGAATGCCACCATTCTTATTGCCAACACTCCAATGGACACGGACAAAATCAAAGTGTTTGGCAGCAGCATTAAGGTTGACTCTTTTGCCAAGTTGGCCGATCTCGAGATGGCCGAGAGGGAGAAGATGAAGCAGAAAGTCGACAAGATCTTGAGTCACAAATGCAATGTGTTCATCAATCGTCAGCTGATCTACAATTATCCCGAACAGCTGTTCGCCGATGCCCGTGTCATGGCCATCGGACATGCCGATTTCGATGGCATTGAACGTTTGGCCTACTGCACTGGCGGCGAGATTGTGTCCACCTTTGAGCATCCCGCCCTGGTTAAGCTGGGCGAGTGCAAGCTCATTGAGCAGGTTATGATTGGCGAGGACACCTTGTTGCGCTTTAGCGGTGTCAAGATGGGTGAAGCCTGTTCCATTGTCATTCGTGGCGCCACCCAACAGATTCTCGACGAAGCTCAACGTTCCTTGCACGATGCACTCTGTGTGCTGGCAGCCACCGTCAAGGAGTCGCGCATCGTTTACGGCGGCGGCTGCTCCGAAGCCCTGATGGCCAATGCCGTCTTCAAGCTGGCAACGCAGACAGCTGGCAAGGAAGCGTTTGCCATTGAGGCATTTGGACGTGCTCTACTAACGTTGCCCAAAGCTATTGCAGACAATGCTGGCTACGATTCATCTCAATTGATCTCCGAACTGCGTGCAGGTCATGCACTGGGCAAACATCATCTCGGTCTGGATATGGAACACGGCAAGGTGGCCAATGTGCTTGAGCTCGGCATCATCGAATCCTTAGCCGTTAAGCGTCAGATTTTAATGTCCGCTATCGAGGCAGCCGAAATGCTTGTGCGTGTCGATAGTGTGATTACGTGTGCACCAAATCGTCGCCCTGACCCAGGTCATTGAAATCTTGCTTAGTATTTTTATTAAAGGGTGTTTTTTGATAACATGCTTACACACATAGCATAACCCCTTCGAGTCCCAATTGTACGCAGAAATGAAATAAATGAAAGAAATATATAAGCATATGTTAAATTCTGAAGACGAGTCAGACTCGTCACACCAGCTTAGTAATCCAGTTGGTCTGAAGAGGAAACTTCCTAACATTTGATCTATAACAACTCAAAACGAAATCAAAAGCAAACAAATAATAAAATATAAACAAGAAACATTATTTATTCTAACTTCCGGTAATCAAATCACTCAGAGATTATAATCCATCTTTGAATTTCCTTAGTGCTTAGTGCTATAGGAACTTTCATTTCCCTTCTCTGTGGCTCGCTTTGTACTAAAATATATTTATGCACAATTTCCAAATACACTTTATTTTAAACGAGTAAGCAGTCCAAGCAGCTATATACATATATATTGCCACCTTCAAAAAGGCACTCAACCATGGCATGAACTGACTTTCATCTATGCGCCACACGACTCCCACCTACACCTCGCCGTTTCTATATAGTTCCTCACGGCCGCAAGCTTCAGCTAATAATGTTAGCGCCATATTTGTTGGCGTTATCATGACTCGACCAGACCGAGCTCGACTTGGCTACCATGGTGTTGGGCATAAAAACCGCAAGGCATGGCATAGCATGGCATGGGCTGGCCGGCAGGTGCAGGCAACATTACAACATTTTGTGGCGCTTAAGGGTCTGTGCTTTACGGGCATTTGCATGTTGCATATGGCAACATTCAACATTCGGCACGGATGTGTGTCTATAACAAAACAATTAGACGACGGCAACGATGAACCGATGGAGAAATAAAAGCCCTCGACGATTTGACGCTGATTTATGATTGGTGCACGCGGGTGGTGCTGGCGAGGGTGGTTCTTCTTCTTTTTCGGTTCCTAAAACAACTCAAAGACAGGCACGTAGCAGTCAAGGGGCCAAGGGGATTAGTTGTTGAGGCACAAGGCAAATAAAAGAAAGGAAAAAAAAAGTAACAGAAACAGAGAAAGATATAAAAAGCCCAAGCCAAAAAGTGCTTGGAACAGTGGCGGCGGTTAGGTGATTTGGTTTGGTTTCGGGTTCGGTTTGGTGTGACTAAGCTTGCTTCGGTTTTTGACTAGGTTTGGTTTGGCTTGTTGGTTTGTGTGTAGGTTGTTGTTGCGCGCCACCCCTTGGAGCATAGTAAAATGCTAGTGAAACAATTATGCAATTACTTAATTTGATAGCCCAAGTGTGTGCCATCTTTCTTTCCCCGCCGCGCCCTCTCCCTCACTTGCATATTGCTCCAAATATTACGTATACGTCTAGTGTGTCCCCACGCCATTTGCCTTTTTACTTTAGTTTGTGGCCCATAATTGTTTTAACAGCCTTGTGCACGCGCTTTGTTTATATGACCTGTGGTCGTGTTCCTGTACCAGTCGCATTGCCTATAACCAACCGTCGACTCGAAATGTGCATGTTTCATATAAGGTTTATGGTTACGGCATTGTAGGTGGCTGCATTTATGAATGCATTGCCGATATTTGCATATGGTTTCCATTACCTTTTTTGGTTCAGACATAGTTTTTGGGGTGAATTGTAATGGTTTTTGGCAGGTGAAGAACAATATGAAGAAGATATTTTCAACTAAAATCTTTCACATTTGTGTCCGGAAACAATAAACGAAAGCTTACATGAGATTTCCATTAGAAGAATGCCTTCCTAAAAGTGTTTCCAAACATCTCTTCATCATTTTACATTTGCTTTATCCGGTTTTGGGGTGCATAAGTCGAGCACAATAACTTCCGCGTCATAATTCTCCTACAGCAAAAATAAAAAAAAAAGGGTAACACAACAGAAAAAAACCAAAAAAATATGAATAAGTTGTTATTATCATGGCCAAAAATATGTCATATTCCATCTGTGTGTAAGTGTGTGTGTGTGTGTGTGTGTGAATTGCTTTGCGTTCATGTTGCACGTTCCGGTTCGTCATCTGGTGCGCAAAATTTTCAACAACAATCAACACCTCGACGCCATAGACCAAGGGAGCGGTGGGGGCAACCGGGGCCAACGGGGTAAAGGTAAAGTGCTCGAAATTGTTAGAAATCATGGCTAATATAAATCATCTTGGCAAGCAGCTTTGCATGTTTAAGTGTCATACATAAGGCACAATATGAGCGGAAGAGCGCGCACATGTGAGTGCCACCAGCCCCCCGCCCATGCCCACGCCCACTCTCTACACGCCCACACACTCTTAAGTAGGTGTGGCATACACACACACACACACACACAGTGTGTGACATTGGGGCAAGCCGACTCTGTGGCAGTAAGACACAAACACTTGAAGCCGCCTTCAACCCTTTTTCTTTCCACCTCTGTGTTTTTTTTTTCGACTCTGACTTTGCCCCTAAGACGAACCACCACAAATACGACCACCCCGCCACCCACTTGTCAGGCCTCACCTGGGCGCACCTTTTACAGACCCTAAGCATACAATAAATGTATATATATATATATATATGTATGTGTATGTATATGAGTTTTGTTTGCTTTGCCGCTCAAGTTGTGTGTTTGTTTATTTTTGTTAGGATTTACTAAAGCAATTTTCTTTGTTGTTTTTGTGCCCTTAAAGAAATCGGAAGCTCAATACGACTGACTGAGTGTATGTGTGTCTCTCTCTGTGTGTGTGTGTAAATACACATTTGACATTTGTTACATACACACACATTGCGTATACGTATTTATTTTTTGCACAAATAAATAGTTGCAACAGCTGTTGGCCTCGTATGCCTCGTAGCACCTTAGCACCTTGCAACACAGCTCAAACTCTTGACTCTGCTGCTGCTGCTTGCGGCTGATATTGTGCAACACAACAACAGTTATTTTTGTCAGCTAACAAAAACTAAATCTAAGACAAACAACAGACAAAACAATAACGATTGATTCAAGTGAGTGTAGTGTGTGTGTGTAGAGTGTATGTGTGGTGTGTGTATAGTGTGTGCGTGTGTATTGTGTGTCTTTGTGTAGTTGTTGCTGGTATTTTATATCAACGCAACTTTTTGTCAGCTTGCAATTTTTGCTGTGGAATTTTCAATTAAAATTGGAAGAAGTAATAAAAATATTCCATTTATTCCACTTTTAACATGAATATATATATATATTTTGCATATTTGTTTCAATTTCTATAAGTTTTAAAGTCTTTTCACTCTCAGATCTTTGAAGTGATTATCATGTTCTAAGCTCTCTCGAGCTGAGTTTTTGCAATTTCAAATGCGTTATAACATTTTTCCTTTTGATGTGAATTAACAATGCGTAACTACAGTTCAAATTCACGTAACGTTTGTGACACCTGCTCTTTGCTTACCAACACACACGCACACATATTCGCACACACACACACCATTACATGTGTAGTTATGTAAGCCATGTTGCGTTGCCAGGGCTCATATAAGAATTAAGCCATAATGCTTTCAAGTGCAAAAACTTGACAAACGCAACATGACAAACATAAATAACCAAAACGAGAATAAGAACAAGAACAACACACACACGTACACCCACATGTATATGATTTTATGATGTGCTGCAACAACAGAAACACAGTAAAAACTAACAACTCCTTCAAGTTGCCGTTGACATACGACAAAAGTCAGAAGAAAAAAACCCAGCTCCTACTAAATATTTTATTGCAATGTGTGTGTGTGTGTTGGTGTGTGGGCGTGGCAGCAGCAGGCGGTACAAAAGAAATTGAAAAGCCACACACACACACACACTAAAACTTCAAACTCGGAAAGAGAGCGAGAGAAATATTTAAATGACATTTACTCACTCACTCAGAAAGGAAAGAAACCAGGAGGGGCGGGGGCACAAAAGGGTGCATGCTTCAAGGAAACAGCTTAGCTAAATTGCATAAAATTTATTTAAATGATACAAGAGAGAGGGGGGGCAGGAAAGGGAGGGAGGCTGAGAAGGTTGATTCGTTTCGAGCTAAGCTTTAAAACAATAACTATGCAATATGTGTTTGGTTCTTTGTGTCTGTGTTTCTCTGTGTTTCTCGAGTTTGAGTTTGAGTTTGAGTTTTTGTGTTGTAGACGTCTTCTGGCATTTTACCTAGCAGACAACACATGGCCTTAACCCGGGCAAAGCAGAACCCCCCCTCCCCTGCCCCACACTAGTACCTTAAGCCCAAGCTAGACTAGCAACAGCAGCAGCATCAGCAGCATCGCCCCCGCACGCCCCTAGCAATATATGTAAAGTCGACTTGAAAAAAAAAAACTCTCCCTACAAACTGTCGTCAGTCAGCTTAAATTTATTGCTTCCTTATGTTGTGTTATGCGTTATGAAAATAAATACCTTGCCACACAGACAGAGCGCCTCTCCTCTTCTTACCGTGAACATATTTTTGTTTTATATATATATATATTTTATATGCGAATCCCTATGCGCACTTTTTTTTTCTTCAAACAAAAAATATTATATATATATATTATATATATCTCGTTTCGCCAAAAACTTTGAAGTATTTTTGGCTTTTCCTCTCTCTTGACTTTTGGCAGTTCTTGAAGCACACACACACAAACACACACACTCGCACTCGCACTCATTGGAAATACCCCAACTGACCTCATTTTTAATGGCGTTTGTTTTGCGAAGCGGGATTTCCGTTCTGTGTGCGGAAAGGGTTTTATGACTGTCTGTCTCTTCTTTTTTTATGGGCTTTTCCCAAACATTTTCGTTTCTATATCATTTATTTAAAACTTTTGCATTATGACAGGCTCGTGTCATATATACATATATTTTTTGTGGGGCGTAGCACGTGGCGTATGTGTAATGTGCGACGACCTACTTTGAAAAAATCTAAAATGCATTTCGCAAACATCATTCGAGAGCCGGCCGGAAAAGCCTTTTGCCAAAAAAAGCAGCAGCGTTCTCATTTCATCGAAAAATATCAAAAGTGGAACACTTGAATAAATAAATCAAAATGTATTTATTTTAGATATATTTTTGTTTAAATATTGAATATAATTTTAAAAGTATTTTTCTCTAAATAACAATTGCATTTATTTTGTTGTCTGCTTTTTCATCAACAACAGTTTGCAATTTTCTTCAAATCAAATATTTAAGTTGGCTAAATGAAAGTGAAAGGTAGATGAAAATAGCTATAGACTACTGTATACTCTAACTAATGCTGGCTGTTTATACAGGAAAAAGCTTTCCACAACAAACGAAATCGCATTTTGATTAACTATTTAATAAACAATTGCTTAATTAGTTTTCGCAAATACTATTTTTAACAATTGACAATGCAAACCCGAAAAACAAATTTTATTTGTGTGTATTTTTATTTTCTCAAGTTTAATTAGCTTAAAAATATATACACAAAAATTGTTATACTAAATATATATATATTTTCAATAATTTATAACGCATTTTGTTGCCGTTGCTCCCTTTGCAAAGGAAAAACACATTTCCATTTATCCCCAAAACAAAATCAGCGCCTGTTTATACCCTTAATCCATGAAATGTGTAAAAATGGGGTATAATGGTTTTGTGCAAAAGCATGTAACAGAGAGAAGGAAGCATCTCCAACTACAGAAACTTTATATATTCATGATCCAAGTCAACAGTCGAGTCGACATAGCCATGTCTGTCGATCTTAGGAACTACAAAAGCTAGAGACTCCAGATTTTTGAATATGAGCTCTTCTACTCCCTAGGCATGCCAAGTTTGTTTCAAATTTTCGATAACTTTTCCGGTTTACGATATACACATGCAATCGATAACAAAAAAAACTTGAATTTCAAAAAACTGAAAATTAGCATTGAAACTATTAACCAAACAATGAAAATCTGTGAAATTTTTATTAAGAACGGTTAAGAAACACCGGAGATATGATACCATCCAAGCATTGGTCCGGTAGTGCAGGTCAGCCCGACAGTCTGTCCGTCAAGGATTAAGGGTATCTTCTAGTTGAGCTTACTCGACTAAAGCCTTCTTGCTTGTTTTTCAAAATCATTTTCACATTTGCTTTTACTCGTTGCCATTTGATTCGTTTCGCTACCCGTTTCGCCTCTCCTCTCCTCTCTTCGTCTCTCTGTCCATTAATTATGTAAAGTTGTTGCACAAATAAAACGAAAATCGACCAAACATATGACAACAAATTGCCAACTGTCTGTCTGTCTGCCCGACTGTCTGTCTGTTTGTCTACTTTCTCTCTCTCTTCCCCCCTCCCGCTCTCTTTATCTATTTTGATGCTGCCTGCCAATATTGAATTTGAAATTAAAACGCCTCCGTCCCCACTTCAACAAAATGGACAATTGGCCAGCGACCACCGCTTCTGCCTCTGCCTCGCCGTCAGCCCTGGCAACAGTTGTGCCAAATTGGCCAGCATCAGTAGCACGATTCGCCCCCAATCCTCCCCTCTTTCTACAAGCACTCTCTGCATGGATTTGGATACTCTTGCTCCAATGTTTTTAGGAAATCTGCATGTGTTAATTACTGATGGGTTCGGGGTTCGCACCCCCCGCTCTCTACCCCTCTCTCTTTTTCTATCTCTTCTCTGGTCAAGGGGTCGTTGAGGCAAAAAATTGTCAACATGGCGGCTGTCGTTGGTGTCGTTTGGTGTGGAGTGTAAAGCTGCCAGCGCAAGCTGCTCCACGGCGTTGATTTATAAACCTATCCACAACCGAAAAGGGGTGGAGTGAGGGGTAGATGTGGCACGTTGCAAGTTGCGCCCACTTGAATTTGCATTTACCTATAGAAAAAAATAAAAACAAATAAACGTCTAATCGACTTAGGCGCGAAGGAGGAAAGCGGTGAAGTGTATGCCACGCCCCCCGCCTCCCTTGTTGTGCAGACAGCAACAAATTATGTGAGGTAACAGCTGCCACATTTGCGGGCAACAGGGGGGATTGACATGGCCAGAAAAACTGATGCTGGCCATAAACAAATAAAACTCCGTTTGGTTGCCAAAATTGATTTTTTGCGCCTAATCAAAAACGAATTAATTTCCAGTGTAGCATTTGACAAATGTCTGTTAGCATTGCGTGAGGAGAGAGAGGGGGTGAGCAGAGAGAAAGTGTCGACATTTATTTTGATTTTCGGTCAACTATTCCCCATCAAGCCGCCCCCTGCTCTCTCAATGTTGATATGGTATCTAAGCCTAACCCGAATTGATTAAATTGGCATGAAATGAAATTTATGTTGCCTTCGCTCATTTTCCATCTTATTTTTGCGGTGGTTGTTGCAAGGTGTTTGCTTTTGTTCCAGGGGGTTGGCAAGTGGCCATCTAAATGTTGTGTGGCATGGAATGGGATGCTGCTGCTGTTGCTTGCACCAAAAAACCACCCTTTCTGATCCGAGTTGGCTTTAGTCAATGTTCTTCGCTTAAAGCTTTAGCAAATTATTGCGGTGGCTATTTTTCGACTTTATCGACAGTTTTTTCGGTTTTCGTTGTGGCTGCTCCTGTTGCAAGGTGCGGCGGCACTTAAAGCTGTTCTTCTTGTTGCGTGACAGACTTTAAGAATTAGTTATAGTAGTTAAGGGTAATTATCAATGGAGTCCAGACGAATTGTTGCTCAACAAACTTTTGCCGAGTTTGATGGAATAAATGAGTTTTGGTAGACGAATTTGGCGTGAATCATTTGAAACGTTAGTAAAGTGTGTAAGAGAAAGTGGTAAGGGAAAATTTAAGAGAAAAGTGAAATTAAAGTTGATTGTAGTTTGATTTTTGGGGAAAATACTCGATGATTCTTAACCTTTACAGTCATATGCAGAACTTTCCATGGCTTAAACTCTATAACATAAACATATTTCATATAGTTTTAATTTTTATCATATATATTTATATAGAAAGTCAACTCAACATATCAATATTAATCCATTCATTGATTGAAGTTTGATTTTTCCAGGAATACGTTGAATGTTTGAAGCAGTTTCAACTCAATAACATATATTTCTTCCATATAGGTTTCATTGTTATCATATACTATGTTTTTAAAGGAAGACAAGTTTAACAGTTTTAACTCTATAACATAAAAATGTTCCTAATAGGTTTCCAATACCGATTTACCATTTGGCAAGCCTCAAACCAGTTGAGTGCAGCTTGTTAACCGAAATGTAGAAAAAAATGTATGCCACTGCGGTTATTTTATTGATTTTTTGTTGGGCCTTTTCCTATTTTTTTCTTCCTTTACTTTTAGGGTGGCTCAAAAAAGGATGGGCCAAAAGTGAGTTTGAGAGTTGAGATGGACGAGCGGCAGTTTTTGTGTAGCGTGCAATTCAATTTCATTAACGCGCTGCGAGAGAGCGCACTTAAATCAATAGTAATTAATATGAGTACTTGATCGCATACACACACACACCCTGCAACCCCCTCTCCACTCCACTTCACTTCACTCTCACCGTGCTTCATGCTTTTTACCAAACATTCCAATAAGCCGTCTCCTCGTTTGTCTCCTTCAAACTTCAACCCGCAAAAGCACACAACACAACAACAGACCACAAATCAAAAATCAAATATTAAGCGAGCTAAATGTTTGGGTTGTTGTGTGGTGGGAGGGGCGGAGGAGTTGGGCGGAAGTTCATATGTGATTCGTATGTATATGTATGTGTGTGTGTGTAAAATAAATACGTTTTAGCCATGAAAATCCCTTTTAATTGCCACGCAACGGCCAAAGGATTTGCACACAAACATAGACATAGATAGACATACAGAGAGAGAGAGAGAGACAGCAGATAGACAGGAGGACAGAGAACTTTTAGCTGGCCTACGTGCAACACACACATATGTCTGTGTGTGGAGTGTAGACCCAGTGGAGCGTTCGTTGCCACAGCCAAGTGGGATTTAGTGCAAATTGCAAAGTGTAACTTGTTTTTACGAAAAAGCACTTTAGCGCATTAGAAGGCCACGCTGGGGAAACCCGAGCAGACCGGCGTTCAAAATCGGAGTGGGATGGAGTGTGTAGAGGGTGGTGAGTGGGGAAGCGGGCGCGAGGGCAGGTGGCAGGTTACCAAATCTATGGCCCGGACAGTTGTCGATGATGAGAAACGAACATAAAAGCCGTGCCAAGTGCGGCGCCACCCAACGGTGCGTGAGACAGCAGCTTGTCGAGTCGGTCGGACTCTGTTGGTGTGAGTGTGTTTGGGTGTGTGTGTTCATGTTTGTTGTTGCTGTTGCATGTCCGCTACATGACTGGCAACATACAGCAACAACAACGGCAACAACATGCAATGTTCTAGCTGCATGCTTAAACTATGCTTTGCAACAAAACTTGCACACAAATGAGAGACAGAACCGACAGAAAAGACAGAAAATGCAAGCCAATAGATACTTGAATGTTTACAGTGTAGTATGTACATGTGTGTGTGTGTGTGTGTGATAGGCTTAGTCAACAACAACAACAGCATGAACAATTCATGTTCATTGAACAAACAGCATTAATTACATTAAAGATTTTGAATACATTATTGTTGGCTTTTGGTAATTGCAGAGCAAAACCGAACGAGAAAAGATCAGCAAATTGGATTTAGTTCAAGTGTCCCTCATGTAGAGTGTGTGTGGGAGAGGGGGGAAAGGGTTTGTGTGTGCAATTTACGTTAATTAAACTACTAGTTATGAACCAATTAAAGGAGTTTATAGTAGTTTGGAACTAAAATATGATTTAATATAACTTGGAAACTTAAACAAAGTATATTAAATAACATAAGAGTGTGAGAGAGAGAAGTAGAGAGATATAGTGAGTCAGTGATAGATAGAGGTATATAGATATAAATCAAGATATAGATATAGATATAGTTATAGATATAGATATAGATATAGATATAGATATAGATATAGATATAGATATAGATATAGATATAGATATAGATATAGATATAGATATAGATATAGATATAGATATAGATATAGATATAGATATAGATATAGATATAGATATAGATATAGATATAGATATAGATATAGATATAGATATAGATATAGATATAGATATAGATATATTTATAGATGTAGATATAGATATAGATATAGATATAGTTATAGATATAGTTATAGATATAGATAGGGATATAGTTAGAGTTAGAGATTGATATAGATAGGATAGAAATATAGATCAAGACATAGACATAGACATAAATAAAGAGATATAGTTAGAGTTAGAGTTGAAGATAGATATAAATATTGATATAGGATATACATGTAGATATAGATGTATATGTAGATATTATAAAGATTTGGAAATACTTATTGATATAGATATGAAGTTAGAGATATAGTTAGAGTTGGAGATATATAGAGATATAATATATATATATATATAGAGAGAGAGAGAGTGAGATTGATAAAGTTATAGATAGTTGGAATGCTCTAAGCTTAACATTTATACAACATTTAATGGTTTTTGCCTTTCAAGTCTTTAATCCTTTAATATTTCCTAAGCCCATTTCATAAATGTTTGCGCAATTAGTAATATTTATTGACATTAGCTACTGCACATACAAAAAATTATAATGGACTCTTAAGCTATAACTCTTTCTCTCTCGTTCACCCTCAATCTCTCTCTGTCTCGCTCTTTTGTACACACTCAATTTACTTTGCTGTGGGAAAATGATTGAAATGAAAATTAATTGAAGACAATGGCATGCAAAATGCATTTTCAATTAATTTTCATTCTTTATGACAACACATATTCATATCCTTTCTGCATACACACACACACATACACACACACACACAACCGATTATACCGTTATGATTTAAGGTGTCATAATGGTCCATTGTCATATCTACATGTATGTATATATATATATATCTTGTATAAGTGGCGCACACAGAGAATTTTAACCATTAAATGCTTGGCAACCAATATGCATATATTTATTTTATTATTTAATATTTTTTTTTTTTTTTTGGTGCTCCGGCCACGTTTTCAACATTTTTTAATCAATAAACGGCAGATAGGCAAAAATATTTGATATTTGACTTGATTTTTTATGCGCAGCGTTGAGTTTATTGATTTTTATCAATTGAATTTCAATTTTTGTACAACTTTTTTTTTCCGTTTTTTTTTCAGTTATTGTACGCCGATTTTTAGAGATGGAAAAGTGAAACTGCGAAAGGTATGTAGAAAAATCATAAAACGATTAATTTATATAGAAATAAGTATTAGGAGATGTTTAATACTTAATAATCTATAAATGTTTTCCAAAAATATTTTCATTATTTTGTTTAAAATATGAAATTTTTGTTTTTAAGAATGTTTAGGCACAATTTATATTCATATTTCTTAAAAGCTTTTATGAAACTTTCCCAATTTTAGACAAACTTTTATTTTTATTACACTCCAAGTTCATTGTTAGCACTTACGAGCCTCTCGATTCTATCGTTTCTGTGTGTGTGGACAACCACACAGCAATCGGCAAAAACAGTTGGGAGGGGGAGGGGAAACAATCCGGAGACCGCCCGCTATCATAATATGGTGTGTCGTAAAGCATATTTTCGAAAATTGACAACTCGATGAGCACAACGGCAAAAGCCAAAAGTAGAGAGAAGAAAAAAACAAACTGTGATTTGTGTTTGCGTTTTGGGGCCGGAAGCCGAAAAGCGTCGCGCGGAAATCACACCATGAATTTAATGAAAAAACGCCGAAAAAATATCGAGAGGGGTCCGTTCCGAG
Source organism: Scaptomyza parva (assembly GCA_035044645.1). NCBI lineage: Eukaryota > Metazoa > Arthropoda > Insecta > Diptera > Drosophilidae > Scaptomyza > Scaptomyza parva. The sequence continues at coordinate 2,430,756 of JAWNNT010000090.1, read as the reverse complement.
ACTTTCGCTGGCAGCCTTTTCTGCCTGGTTGACCAAACTCTCCCTCTCTTTCTGTCTTCCATAATTGTTTGCAAAAAGTTTATGCACGTAGCGATAGCGTACATCAAAAATGGTGCAGCTCCAAGAGGGAGTACCCTGCCTCTCGCCCCCCCCTCTCTTTGGTTTTTTAAGTAAAGGCAGCAACGAACGAAAATCGCCTTTCGCCTAAACTTCAGACATAAAACGCCAAATTGCACCATTAAGAAATTCGTTGCGCATCACTGAGCATTTAAAATGAATTCGTAGGGGGTGTGGGTGGGTAGGGTAGGGGAGCATTTAGGGGGAACAGGGTTCCCGGGTCCGACCACATAAATAATAGTTATAAATACCTAGTGGTAGTAAACTTTGTCATTGAACCCCGTCGAGGTCCAAAATACTTACTACACACTTAGCGCAACACAAACAACAGGGAAGCGAGGGAAGTTGGTTGATGATAGACGGACAGTTACCCTGTATAGGAGGGAACCTGGAAGGATCAGTTAGGAAAGTTTGAGGTTCGGGTTGGGATTTGTGTTAGGAACTTTCTTTCTTATAGAAACTGAGATCAAGTTCGATCAGAGATCAGGTTCTATCGCTAAAAAGGTTTACAGATGTTTTAGTACTGGGATTCGGAACACTTACATAATCAGTCAGTTGTCTAAGGGAACCCGATGACCGAAACCAAGTCGAGTCGCGTTGAAGCTAAAATCAGCGAACGTCAGCAGAAAAGTTGCCAAGCGCACTTTGTTGCTTCCTGTGGAGGCAGCCGTTGCTGTTGCCGCTGCTTCTGCTTTGGTAATCACTTGAATATTACGTAGCGGAAATCGAAAAGTACGTTGGAACATTTTTTTTAGCGCTATCTCAGGATGAACAAGAAGAAGAAGCAGAGCAGAAGACAGACGAAGATGTCGCCACAGCTTATGACAATAATGAAAGCGTTTTGAATGTTCGCCAGTCGCCATCAATTTGCAGCTTTTTGGCTCGCAGCCGCCGTTGCCGCCGCCGTATTGCTGCAAGAAGATGACAGCAGGGGGGGAAATTGCGGAGGCGGTTGGTTGGTCGTGCAAATGGCCGCCGGAAGTGGAAGTCAGTAGTGTTGCTGCTGCTGCCACTGCCACTGCTGCTGTTGCAAATAAAAATGGCGGCGCCTTGGTCATTTTTGCGGCGCCATTGAACAATTTTCTTTCATTTTGGTTTGTGTTTTGCAAAGTTGTCGCAGGTTGCTCATAATGATGATGATATCGGTGCTGGCTGTTCGTTGTTGATGATGATGATGGCAACCCTAATTATGTGCTTGGTTGCAACTCGATGGCGCCACATTGGGCCGCCATCATCATCATCTTGTTTATGGCATATAACTAATATGCTGTAAAATAAGTGAGAATCTAGAGTTTCGTTTTAAAAACACATTTATCCTATCATCATTCTGCGGCCAAAGTAGAAAAACTTTCTTACAATGAATGCAGTGATAATTTTTGAGAAAAAAAATACTGTATATATGAAATGGCAGAAGGGTTTAGAAGTAATTTAACTGCAAAAGGAAACTGAAGGAAAAAACATTGATTGTAAAGTAAGAGGAGATAATTATATGAAAAGAGACAGACCGTGGGAGAGAGAGAAGGAAAGTAAACGAAAGCTGTTTAATTGCATAAGAGCATAAATTGAAGATGATAGAAAGACAAAAAACTATGGATAAGCATTAAGAAAGATGCACATTTCAAGTGGAAAACACCTCAGATAAAGTAAGATTAAGATAAGTTGCAGAAAAGCAAATGAAGAAAAATTAAAAAGTAAACGAAAAGTTGAATTTTATAAGTAGACAATACGAATATTAGAAAAAATATATAATGAGCTCCAAACAGGGGGAAAAATCATGTTTAAGAACTCGAAAATCAGATTTTATTTAAGTTTATTTGTTAGAAAATATATAAAGACCCCATAACAGTTAGAAAAATCATGTTTAAGAACTGTAAAATCACATTTTTATTAAATTTATTTCCCAAAAAATCACAAAAACCTAGTTAAACCGCTTAAGTAGTTGTGAAACTCCTTTAAAAACGCACTTCAAAGATTTGAAAGTAAGCTCCGACGACTGACGATTCATGCTGAGAGGAGAGCTACTTATATGCATGCATTATTTATCCTACATATGATTCACTCTATATATTGTGTGTGTGTGTGTGTTTTGTGCAAACCCTTTTTCATACATAATGCAAAATACTACAAACCATAACTTGTAGAAGTAAGAAAAAATAAAAACAAACTCTTTTTACTCCTAACTCAATTGCACACAACACAAAAATGTTGTTATCCGACAAAAAATATTTTTGGTAGCAACTTTTCGCAACGGGTTTCCGGGTTTCGTCTCTCTCTCTGTCTGTCTGTCTGTCCATCTATCTGTCTGCCTGGATGGTTGGTTCAGCTCGGTAACTCCTTTTGTGGCAAGTCCTTAACAACAAAGGACGTTCATTGAATGGTGGAAAAACGCAAACAATTGTAATGACAAAACCAAAAACTAACCACACGAACCCAGAACCCAGAGCCAGAACTGCAGCACCAGAGAGAGTGAAACGCATGAATAAACGTCCAGTGAAATGCGTATGTGTGTGTGTGTGTGTGTGTGTTGAGATCGGTATAGATAGATGCTTAGATAGATGGATGGGCGCTTGGCTGGACGCAACGAGTTTTGTTTTTTCTTTTTTGATAGTACAATAGCCGACGAGTGTGGAGTGAAAATATATATAAAAATCTGCTAAAATCATTCATGAGGGGTTTCGAATGAAAAATTCCACAGAAAAGTGACAGAAGGGACGAGATAGTGTTGTTGGCTCTGAAAGAGTATAGAGACGAATGGTATATATCTTTATATGTATAGAGATAGCATAGAGTGAGTGAGAGGGGGAGAAACAGAGTAAGAGATAGAGAGGGAGATAGTAAAGCATGTTGACAAAAATTGCACACAAAATGCTGAAGAGAGATTTTGGTGGTTTTTGTTAGTTGACAATGGTCACACATACACAAACACACACAAACACACACAGATACAAACTGGTTGGCTGGGCGTTTAAATAAAAATCTGATTAATTTCTTTTATGTGCTCTCTCCGGGTTTTTGTGTCATTCTGTGTATAAAACCAAAAGAATTCAATAGCCAAAAAAAAACTCAGAATCAGAGTCAGAGTTAGAGTTCGAGTCAGAGTCAGAGTTAGGGGTAAAAGGTGGCAGGAAGCAAGGATAAAAATGGGCTGTGACATGTTTTGTGCGGGGCAGGCACATGACACATGTGGCATATGTAGCAACAACAACAAGCACACACAACAAGCTGCATGTCAAAGGTTCGACCGGAAACATTGTCACAGGCATGTTAAAGTTTTTTTGTATCTCAGGTCAAATCCATTGATGTGCAAAAGATATCTGATTAAATAAACTCTTACTTAAGTGGTTTTAAGTTAAATCTTTTGCTTTTCACTAATAAATACTCGAGAGAGAAACTTTTTTGTTTAACCGCCGCCTGACCATTATCATATAATAAATCTAACCATTACCAGAAAACTTTTTGTTTGGTTTTATGACCTTTAAAAGAGCTGCACACAACTTTATGGTTCCAAAATAATCAGTTCAAAGTTGCGCGCTTTTGTTTTTTTTGGGTTTTGTGTCGTTAAGTGGCAGATAACTACTAAACAGCTGGTCACACCTTTTTTTGCGCCCAATTGACAGCTTCATTTCCATATGTGAATCGGGCATTAACACAAAAGTTCACACATAACAAAAATTACAGAACCCCAAACCCAAACCAAAACCAAATCAAACTAAAAACCCAACCCAAACCGAATCGAAACCAATTCGAAACCGTAACTAAACAAAAGAGCTGCAACAAAGCTTCCATTTAGTCTGGCAGCTTAGGTAAATTTTAATATCGTATCGTAAAGGAGGAGGTGGAAGGAGAGCATCTTTATCGGCATTATGCTTTCTGCTTTTCCCCACCCCGCGCGCGCGCGCTTTTTAGTATTATGATGGTAAAAATGTGTCTTCTAATGACTCATAAGATTAAAAAGTAATTTTCTTGTTATGCTGAGCAAACGATTTTTTCTCCCTCTTCTACCGTTAATTTTTATACATATTAATATTGGGAAAGAAGAAGAAGAAGGGAGCAGAAAATAGGAAAATTTTGTGTTTGTCGAAGTCGAACCGAAACCGAAGCAAACATAAATTTGATGTACAAAATTGGGTCATTATTGGCAGCTCCGTTTGCTTTTTGGGTTCACTGTCTTTCTTCTTCTTCTTTTTTAGTCGTCGTTTTGGGCGCGTAAAATTACGCCAAACAAATTCATAATTTTTGGTTGTATTTCTTTTTATGATTAGCACGCCCTAACCGAAAAAAAAGAAAAAAATTGAAAGAACCCTCCGCTCCGAGTGGAGACAATTTGCGCCCATTTATGTTCATTTGTATGTTTGAGGGGGTGTGGGAGGGCGTGAGGGCGGACTCTTAATTATTAGCCGGGGCTTTTTTATGGCCTGCCACAGTGGGTGGGCGGCGGGATTCATGTGTACGGTGGACGACACATAACTTTACCAAGGCAAAACCAACAGACAGACAGAAACAGAGACAATTTCTGTGGTTTCCAATTCAACGCACTCTCAATTAGACAGTCCAATAAATAGTCTACGATGGAGGGCGACACTTGTGCGACACTTGTGGCAACTAGTAATACAACTTGCCTTCAACATTCAACATGGTTGGAGAGGGGGGGTTTTTCTGTTTTGCCTCTGGGTGTCATTTTTGGGGGGGGTTGAGGGGGCTTGTTTGCCATGTGGCCTGTATCGCACATTAAACTAATTAACAATTAAACTGCCAAGGCCTGTTCCACAAAAACACAAAGAAGCAACAACAGAAAAACTACATAGCTCTTGTAGAAGAACAATATGCGTTTGGCTCATTAAAAAATGTCTAATGAATTAATAAATAAAGTGTATTTTGTTAATGTGTCTTGTGGAATGGCATTTTAAATGATCTCTGTCTCAATTCCAAAATGACAGAAACAACAGAACACCACAACTAATCTACATAATGTCAACAAAAACAGCAGCAAATTATGTCGAGAAGACTATTTAGGAAATTGAGGCAATCTGCTCAGGAAAAAATTTGATGTAATTGTAGATGTGATGTAAGCGTGAACCAATCAAATTGTAGCTGATTATAAAATTTCTGACTTCATCTCGCAATCAACAATCAACAATTAATCATTAACTTTATTGATCCTTAACATACTTCTCATATCATAATTCCATAACAGCAGAGTTGCATTTGGAACGAACTTTAGATGTAATGTAATGTACTTAAGTGATGTAAAAACCTCCGAATACTATAGTTGATAATATGTTTAACATAAAAATGACTATACCTTTTCTGTCTTTACTCAATCTTTACTTTGCTTCTCATATAACAGTCCAACAATAGTAGAGTTGCATTAACATTTAACCAAATAGATATGATGTAAGGAAGTGCCTTAGTGATGTAAGAACCTATTTAAACTGTAACTGATATACGTTAATATGTTAAACATAAGAATGGTAAATCCTTTTCCTTTCTTCAACTCTTAATACCATCAGCCTTATTCATCCTTCTCATATCAGAGTCCAACAACAGCAGAGTTGAATTTATTTCTAACTAGATGATAATACTTTTCCCATAATTCATCTCTTAATGCCACCAAGTGATGATGATGTTCTCTCCAACCTAACTGATGTAAAAGCCTATGAAAACTCTAGCTGATAATATGTTAAGCATAAAAATTATTCCTTTTCCCTGACTTCATCTCTCAATGCCATCAACTTTATCCATCTCATATCACAGTCGAACAACAGCAGAGTTGCATTTTTACGTCTTCTTCCAACTCAAAGCTCTGTAATTAGTTTTATCAGTCGAAAGAGAGAAAAAAAAATAGAAGAAAAAAACTGTCCGAAGCAACGTCTCATCGTAACTTTTACCCGGGTAAAATCCGATTAAAATACGCCGCCCACAACAGTCTGCTGGCTGTTGGATGTTGGCTGTTTGGATGTTTGGCTGCTAGGGTAACGAGCTTTCCCACCTGAAATTGGGCTCTTTATGGCATTATTGTCTTATTGCTTATTGAAGGCTACAACTGCTGGCCCAAGGAGAGAGAGCGAAAGGGAGAGATAGTGGGAGAGAAAGTGTGGAAAGGGGCAAGATTGAAGGATTTTCGGATGTGTACAAACCTTTCATTGTCTTTTCATTTGAAAATGGGCTAAAGCTAAAACCCATTGCTGTCCATAATCAACGCAAATCCTAGCCTAATGCCAGTTTTGTGTCACACACAGCAGGAGAAGGAGATAGGAGAGCAGGTGATGTGGTATGGTCAGGGGCAAAAGGGTAGGGTACACCATTGTCATTGTCATGGCTTTCACCTTCTATGGACTCTTGCTCCGGCTGCTGCTGATGATGTCCTTTTGCCTGTTGTTGGCGAGGCGATAGTGTAGTTTGGTGTGGTATGGTCCTCGACTGGTTAGCCCAGCGGTCGTCGTCGTCGGTTTTTGGCCCGCATCGACATCGAGAGTCCTTTTGCCTTTTTTTGCTGATTTCGTCGTCGTCGGCTTAATGCTATTTGTATGCCCGTTGTCCTTTTTAGTTTTGCCAGTTGTTGTTTCTAGGACTACACACACACAGAGAGAGAAAAAAAAATATATCTTTACAAAAAGAAAAGAAGAGAAGTTTGCCTTCACATTGCTTTTGTGGTCGTTTGTTGCGACGATGTCTTCTTCATTTTCCCGTAAAGCAGCTGAGTATTGCCCGTGTTGTCCGATTTTGTTCTTGTTGTCCTTGTGACTGGGTTGGGCTGGGCGAAAGGCGGGACGTTCACATATGCGACTCAATCTGTTTGTTGTTGTTGTTGTTGCAGCATGTCTGCGGTTGTCTTTTGGCTGCCTTCTTTTTTTTCGCTCGGTGTCAGTGCTTCGTGTTGTTGTTGTTGCCTCTTTCGCTTGTTTGTTTGTTTGCTGAGCATGTCAACTGTTCCTCTTCTCAGTCTCCCCGACAGTCTCCCCGTCTGACAGTCTGTCTGTTCGTGTGTATTTTTTAATACAGTCCTGTGTTATCCTGCGTTGTCCTGTGCTGTGTTCAAATTTAATTGCTGTGGGAACTGCACATATGAGCCACTCAGAGAGACTCAGACGTCGCGAGCAGATTGGATTTTCAATCAAAATGGTCAGCCTAGTACCGAGAGAGAGAGAGAAACGGATCCCTCCCCGGTTAAAAAACGGAAAACCAATCTATGCCCTTGTCCACAATTGTATATTGTGAGCCTTTTTTCTTTTCTTATTTCTCTTTTAATTTTTGTTAACAAAAATATTATCCAACTTTTTAATGGCACCCCTGACAGCAGCCCAAATGGCATCATATTTCTCAAGGCGCCACCAGAACTCAATGCTCAAACCACAAAACCATGCCTCTCCCCGCCCCGCCCACAAACACCCAACACACCCAGCAACAACCGCAAGGACATGAAAATGCACTTGGCCCACTCAAAAGTGTTGATATCCTAAATGAATATCCTGCACATTACAACACTCTCTCTCTCTGTCGGTAGTTTTTGTTTGAGTTTTTAAGTGGAAAACACTTTAGACTTTCAGCCGAGTATTTATTCTCCCAAAAATTCAGTTGTCAACTAAAGCTTTTGAGTACTATCAAATTTTGCATTACATTTTCAGAATTAACAGAACTTGCTTAAAAGTAAATGAAGTAGAATCCTTTATTTGATATTAGCTTAACACATTTTACTGTAATATAATGATGAAATAATATTCATATATAAATAAGTGAATACAAGATTGATGCAATTCCGATGACAAATAAGACTCGTCATCTGTAGCTTTGGTTATTCACATGATGACGTGTCTTAATCGTCAAAAGGAACCCCAAAGGGTTCATCAAATGTTTGTTATAGAAAACTTCTGTTGCACAACTTTTTCTTTCTAAGTTTTTCCTATCAAACTTTATGATCTACCTTAAATATTATTAAAGTGCTTTTGAGAGTCTATATAGAGTACATCTTTAAACTTATGTCATTAGGCAATGCGGTGATAGTTTGCATCTACTTTTTTTTTTTGGGGTCGCATAAAAGCGAGCAACGAGAGCCGCATTCGTATCCACATCCGCAGTAATGTAGTGCTTGGTGTGTCCTGGAAAAGCATCCTGCATATTCTGCGACGTGTATTAATGTCGATAAAAAGTTGCTGCTGCTGTTGCAACTGGCGAAAAAGGCTGTTTGCCATTTGCTGTTTGCCACTTGCCACTGCTGCTGTTTGCTACATGCTGCAAATGCTGTAAAAACGGGCGACATCATTATGCGGCAAACACTTAATTGTCTCTCATATCTGGTACGCTCCAGAAATGGCAGCAAATGGCAAATGGGTTGAAGGAGTAGTTTGGAACATTTTCCACAACTGCAACTGCAACAACTACTGCTGCGACTATTGCTCGTTGGCCATTTTTAGGGGGGAAATTGGCAAAAAGAGTTCCTCGCGCTCGCGCTCAGAAGAGTCAACAAGTCGAATTCGAGTCACATTCAGCAGCCCAAAAACAGTTTTTGGTTTTCGCGGGTTCACAAATGTGGTGAGGAAGTTGGAAGAGAGGGGGTAGTGGTGGGGGTAGGGTTGTGTCCGCCAACTGTCGTCTGGCATTGCTATCATTATCAGCAATAATCAGCCTGTTCTTGTGTTGCATTGTGGCGTCGGCATCCAAAAAAAAAAAACTCCAAAATGTTGCGTTATGTATGCAACACACAAACAGAAACAAACAGAGATAACTGTAGATAGTTTGCGGCTATGTTGCCAATTTTGTGGTGCAAGTAGTTGTTCCTAGCGCCAGTTTATAGTAGCAAATATTCCATCTACTTATCTGCAAATGTAAATGAGTTATAAGAATATTGGTAACATGGGACATGGTAATCGGGAGAGTATAATACAGATATCAAAGAGTTAATAGGAATATTAGTATTGTATTCGGGCGAGTGAGGAAAAGCTCTTCAATTCCTACTGAAATCAGTGATATCAAAGAGTTTATTGGATTATTAGCTGGTATTCAGAAGCCTGGGGAAAAGATCAACAATATTGTATGCGAGAGAGTGGGTATAATATCTTCAATGTAAACTAAAATAATGACATTGCAGAGTAAATAGAAATATTATCATGATTATCATTATCATGAAGACTGGGGAAAAATACTTCAATTTCTACTGATATAAAGATGTCAAAGAGTTAATTGGAATATAAGCATGGTATTCGGGAGAGTGGGAAACAAGAATAATTAGCATGGTATTCGGAAATATGATGAGAAGATCTTTAACATCAACTGAAATAAAGATATCAAAATGTTTATAGGACTATTAGTATGGTAATCGGGAGTGTAGAGAATGGTTCATCCATATCAACTGATATAAAGATATCAAAAAGTTAATAAAGAAAGTTTATGGAAAATCATCTTCTCCCATTTGCATACAACTTTCCCATTGCGCACTCCTACTCATTTCCAGTGTAATTTAGTTATGTTGCGTTTAGGTTTTAGTTTAACTTTTGGGGTCAGGCCAAAACAAATTCGCACAACTCTATTATTGTCAGTTCCCCTTCCCCTTCAGAGTTCACTTACTAATGTCTAGCTAAGTCGAGACAATATTCGCTCTGTCAGTTCTCGAACTGTTTTCTTGTTTGGCCAGCCTAATCTGCTCATAACCCTACCATAAGCCCATCTCTACTAAGATAGTAAGAAAATGGGGAAAGGAAAAACTGAGTTGGCTAATAAATAGAAAACCCTTTTTCGTCTATTTTGACAAAATGCAGCCAGCGGCTCTTTTTCTTTGGCTTAGACAGACGCAAAAACTTTTTGTGCTAATAAAGGTTGCTCTTGTTTTTCTGTTTTCTGTGTTTTCTGTGTGTGACTTACGCAGTCACAGTGTAGTGTAGAGAGAATGGATTGAGGGATTGTATCTGTAGTGTATAGCTAGGACATTAAACAGTCAGCTCATTGTTGTGTGCCTGACATGGCGCGACGTCAGCTCGTCAGCTCTATTTTTTTGTTCGTTTCGTTTAGTTTTGTCCAGAAAGAGTGAATGGGCGAAACGAGAAAGAGAGACCAATGCAATGAATGAAGCCACTTGAAGCAATAACAGTGCAATGTCAGCTAACGTAGCCGGAGCTCCGACAGATAGAGATACTACACAACAAAAAGCGGATACAACAAGTTGAAAGATTTGGCAGTTAATTCGACTGTTTGTTACACTTTTTGTGTTATGTGAAGAAAAGAGTTGAGTTAAAGAAGAGATTCGTTAACTTAAAAATGTTTACTTTTTTCCTAGGTCATCTTAATACTTTTTCCCTAGGTCATCTTTTCGTAGGTCATCTTAACACTAAACTGTGCTCGTCTCTACCAGACTAAACTCTGCTCGTATCAACCATTATATACCCCATTTGTCCCGTTCTTCAAGTAAACAGTGTACGAATGCAAACTATTTGTAACTAGAGGTCATTTTTGCCATACCATAGCCAGGCGCTATGAAGATGTATGACAGCTAGGCCTTCTGACTCTCTGTCTGCCTGTGTGTTTGCAATACAGATGATGATGGTGATGTAGTGTAGTAGTCTCCCCAGAGAGACGGGGGAGACCCTGTGTCTATCTGTTTGCCCTGCTCATACGCTTTTAGCCTTTTTGAAGTAATTTGCAGTTGCTATTTTCTGTTTTGTAATTGCTTATTAATGTCATTGTGCTCTGACGCTCGGGCAAAGTCTCTTCTTCAACTCTTCTACTCTTGTTTATTGTGCTGGGATAACTTCACTTGAAAATGTTTTTAACAAATTTATGCTAATGTGATTTTGCAATTAAAATGCTGCACAATGATTCCAATGAACCCAGACACTGAAACTCAACTGAACTGAAGACTGATTGAGCGGCGGCGCGGCACACAAATGCACAAGTGCCAGGCGATTTATTATGCACCAAAACAAGAACACGATCAACATATTTATTCACATCCGCATTATGATCGGCGAGCGCATGAACATGAGCTCTTAAATCATTTTACCATATGTACCAAATGTCTATCCAACTATATGAGTGTTCTGTTCCCCAGTTTTTTCCCTTGAAAGAGTCGCCGACAAATGATGATGTAGTTATCCGCCATAATGGTCTGTCTTTCGGTCTCTCTGTCTGTCTCTCTATGATGATGTGTGTATTCAGGCATTGGTTTTTAGCATTTGGCATAACGAGCTGTCATAGATTAGTTGCACTATGGTTGACTTCAAACAAATCATGCGAATAATGATGAAAAGTTGCTTTTAATCTCGACTTATTTGAGATTTTGTATCACATTGAGTGCTTTTATTCATAAAATATGTAAATGAATACAAGTCTGATTGAGATATGTTTCATTCAAGTCTAACTTGTCGTTGGTATCTTTGGTTATCCCCATCGATGACGAGCCTCACTCGTCAAAAAGGGTTTATCGTAACCCAAATGGTATTACTTGTATTGCCAATGATGAAAACAAGGAAATGAATACAAAATTGATTAAAGTGCGTTCAATTCAAGACTCAGTTGTCATCCGTATTCCGTATCGATGACGACCCCTACTCGTCAAAAAGGGTTAAAACAGTACCGTAAGGGTAAATCGGATTGCTTGCAATGCAAAAGATGAATTATTTAATGCTAATGTATCATTTTATTAGTTGTTTTAATCACTTTTGGCCCACTGTATGTGAAGTTGTAAGATTTTTGAGCAAGATGTCTGCATTTCCCATTTGATGTCTCTCTGTGTCTGGTCTTTTGATCTTCTCCTGCTCGTTGCTGGTGTTGTTGTTGTCAGAGTTAAGCCATTTCAAACGATTTGGTCTTGTCATTTTTAGTGCTTAGATACACATTTTAATGACTGCCAATGATAAATAGTACACACTTAAATCAGGTGAAGCTTGTCTTTATGTCTCTATGGAATATTGTCAGAATATTTTATTTTTAAAGTCTTTGTCTATTAAATATTTAATGATTTGTAGTACTTTATTTATATGTATTTGTATGTAGATATGTTTTTACATAAATTACTTTACTATTTTAAATGGATGAACGCGTATACGTCCCATGTGGCAGGCACATCAAGTGGCAAGTGGCAGGCAGGAGCCACGATGCGATGTGTTTGTATATATGCAATGTGAGAAATCATGCATAAAAATTTATTATGTTCAAGCGCATGTTGCAACATCATGTTGCCATCGTATGTGTGTGTTTGTGTGTGTGTGTGCCTCAGCCTGTGTACCTCCTACTGTGTGTGTGTGTGCAACCATCATAATAATATCAATGGCAACACTCGGCAAAAAAAATACACACACAGATGTATGGCACAGAAAAGGAAAAACAGAGAAAAATAAAGGAATCGAATCATACATTTTATATTTTTGAAAAAAAAAGAGTTTCACAACGAAGCGAAAGTACACTATAAAAAAAGGTTTAATGGAAGATAAGTAAAGAAGATTAAAGTGGTTATAAGTAAATAATGTTTGAGAGAATATAGCTTGAAGTACTTTAACTTGCAAAATTTTACACCGAAAACCTTAAAAAGAATCCTTAAAAACTCAAAACTCATCTTTTTTTCTTAAGATAATCTTCATTTGGTTAAACGTTACAAAATCGATGATAAAGTTTATGCAACTTATGTTTTTTTAATACATAATCACATGCATTTGTTTGCTGCGGCACAGTTGCAAAGTGCAGCAATGCAGCAACTGTGGCAGTGGCAGTGGCAGCAAACGTTGACTGCTGCGCGGCGGCAACATCATTTGAACTGTCATTAAACTTTGACTATCATCCTTTTATTATTTGGAGCTACCGTTGCTGCTGCTGCTGTTGCTGCCACAACGATGCTGCAAGCTCTCTTGTTGCCGTCTCTCATTGTTGTTGCTGCCAATTGTTGTGTGTTTTTTTTTTCTTCTGCATTGCGCCTGCTTTTTGTTGTCGTTGTTGTTGCTGTTGTTGTTGCTGGCATTTTGTTTTGTTTTTCTCTCTAACACGTGAGCTTACCGCAGCGCACGTTGCACGTTGCAAGTTGTTGTTGCTGTTGTTGTTGTAGCCTTTGTATTGCTGCAACAAAAGTAGAAAAAAAATATAGAAAAAAAGTGCTGCATGTTTACAATATTTGTATTATGAGTTGTAGTTGTATGTGTATGTGTGTGTGTTTTTTACTGCCTCTTCACTCCCCTCTCTCTGCATGTTGTGTGCCGTAATAGACGTCCTTTATTATGGCCAGTTGCATTTTGTAATATGCATTTGTCAACACAAAAGACGACGCACCAGGCAATAGATTGCAGCCATTGCTCTTCCTACCTCACCCCTCCCCTCCGCTCCACTACTCGTTGCTGCCACAACAGAATTCTCAATTGCAGGTAAAATGTTGGCTAACGAGCAATTCCACTCTCCACTCGCCACTCAACTCAACTGAACTCAACTCGACTCCAATAAGACCATTGAAAAGTTTTGTATGTGATGTATATTGCCTGTTTTGGACCAAAACTATTTGTCATCAACGGCGATATTTTATGGCCAGCTACAAAATGTTACAATTAACTGACAGTTTGCATATCTAATTGTGGATTTGTGAAAAGGTTTTCGAAATAAGTTTTCCATCTACAAGACTGAAAATTTATTAGTAGCACATAATGATATTTGGATTTGATTAGTTTTTGGGGTTATCATTTTTAGGGTTAGCATTCCTTGAGTTAGCATTTTTGGGATCAGTTTTCTTGAGAGGATCATCATCCTCCTCTCTTTCAGTAGTTCCATCGGTTGAAAAACCATCAGTGAAAGGTTTTCTATTGGCATTGATTGTTTTAGTGGAAACTCTTTTAGAGTTTAGGGTTTGGGAATCAGCATTCTTGAAATCAGTTTCCTTGATAGCCATATCATCTTTCTCTTTTTCAGTAGTTCCTGCGGTTGAAAAATCATCAGTATAAGGGTTTCTATTGGGATTGATTGTTTTAGTGGAATCAGCATTTTTGAGATTACTATTAATAAAAACAGCTTTTTCGGCAACGGTATCAGATGAAGAAGAATCGTCATTGCTATGAGAAATGTCATCTCTAAACAAAGCATTATCATCAGGTTGAGAACTCATTCTATCATCAACTTTACTATTAATGCTGGTTACCGAGTTTGACGATGATGTTGATGAGTATTTATTATTATAGTGATGCAGAGAATAGATGCTGGCTCCAGCCGCCCATGGATCACGTTTCATTTGACGGTGCGAGAATGTGGTATGAACGTGAATGTCATGACGTTCCTTTTCTGATCTCCTTCCTTCATCATCATGGCGATTCGTACTCTCTCGCGAAGCGTATTGTCGACGCATGCGTTCCTCCAGACTTTCACTCTCGAACACGTCCACATCGAAGGCGACATCGGCAACGGGATGCATGGGCATACCGCCTCGTCTCATATACGCAGCCAGCTGCTCTTTTGTCATATCCCTGGTCTTGATCAGCTCCGTAAATGCAAGCTTTGCCTCCAACTGCTTCGCCTGCGAACGTTTCAGACGATAGAAATCCTCCCGTTCAAACTCCTCCAACTCCGCATCGATATAATTCGATGTATTGATCAACCTAGGTATGACCACAAAGTCCAAGGCATTCACACGCATATTGGTTTGACGCGATACAATCAACATCATTCGCTGCATATACTCATAGGAGGCAAGCTCGACAATCTCCTTCAGTGCCTGCTGGAAGTACTTCCGCACCCGCTGCACCTGTTGCCCGCCACAGGTCAGACCGGCCAGAGGAAACGCGCCCTGAGCATTCACCTCCAACTCAAAGTAGTTCAAAGTGATGCCAACAAGCTTCTGCTGACGTCGATGCATATAGGCGGTTGCCACACGACTATCGGCCACAATCACGGGCTTGAAATCCGTCCCGAGTAGATTCGCCTTGGCCACCGAGAATATTGCCGTACGCATCATATTGTCGACCAGTTCTTCCTTTTCGGACATCAGGGCACGAATCTCGCGCAACTTCAGATCGATCGCATCTCGTTTACGCTTCAACAGACTCATGCCACGTTTGGCAGCCAGAATCTTTTGTTTCATCAGCACGGCATTGGCTCGCGATGGAAACACTTGCATCTTGTCAGGCATGACCGAGAACTTCTTTTCGTTGGAGGGATAGATGAGAAGGACCTACTAACTCTATTTACTATTGTTCCCTAACAATATTTTATTGATGACATTACTACATTACAAATGATAATAAAATTGTGTCTACTAGGTTCTCTTTTATTCTCCAAACATAACCTGACCTCGCCTCTTTACTTCTTGTACATTTCAATTTAACAAACAGAAACGAAGAATAACAACTGCAAACTACTACAACAACAAGAATCTGGTTATTGTTGTAGCAGGAAATGTATTTTATATACCCAAAGGATGTTTTTGCCTTTTCTGTTTTTTTCGTTTTTTTTTTTTTCAATTTGTACAACGGGGCTCTTTCAATATTTTCATTGCATTTCAGTTGGAAAAGTATTTTCCTTGGAGCGCAACTTGGGCTTGTTATGATTTCAACTTGTTGCACGTGAAATGCATAACATAATTTCGATGCAATTTCCAACCCGACCCTAGAATATAATCCAAGCACGTAGACCCCCAACAACAGTTCCCCGTTCCCCCTTCGTCTTCTCCTTCTTCTCATTCTCAGAGTCTTAGTAGTAGTCGAGGAATACGGAAGTTTTTCGCCTGAGCAGCGAACCAAAACCCAACCCAACAATAACTTTAATGCAATTCTTAAAGTGCAAGTGCCTCATTTGGGGGGCAGGAGCTGGGGAGCTAGGTAGTTGAGGCGTGGCAAAAACTGCGCACGTATGCCACAAAACAAACATATGCGATTGCAGCAGTTTGCCTTGCATAAAACCTAAGA
Organism: Scaptomyza parva; assembly: GCA_035044645.1. Taxonomy (NCBI): domain Eukaryota; kingdom Metazoa; phylum Arthropoda; class Insecta; order Diptera; family Drosophilidae; genus Scaptomyza; species Scaptomyza parva. Next base: position 2,414,782 of record JAWNNT010000090.1, on the reverse strand, counting down.
ACTAGAGAGAGAGAGAGAAAGAGAAAAATTAAGGTTGGAAAAGTAGGGACGACAAAATTCAATTGGCGCTGCTGCAGGCAGGCTGAATGGCTGGAAGGCTGAAAGGCGGCAGCGGCTGTGGCAATATTTTTCTCTAGGCTAAATTAATTTTCCAATGATTTGCATTAATAACGCGCCCCGGCAACATGTCGCATACGTCATCTCAACGTTGAGAGGCAATTCAATTGACTTTGGCCCCCACGCAGAAAACTAAGGTAAACTAAGTAATAAACTAAATGAAACGTTGCGCATAGAGTTTCATTGGCATTGCGAGAGAGGGAGGGAGGAGGGAGAGAGAAAGGGAGAGATGGAGAGAGGTAGAGAACAGTTGCTGTTTGCTGGTAAGCGATGTTTAAATACTCTTGCTGGTAGATCAGATAGATGCTGTAAGATTGATTCTAGGATAATACAGATTGTTTTATACAGATTCGTACATTCTTCCTGTTATCTTGGAAAAAAATCAGATACTAATGAAATTTATATATTATAAAGTTTTTTTTTTTTTCAGCTATCATCTTAAGACTCTGCAAATACATTATCTATAAGACAAAACTTCGAAGTCATTCAAAAATCTTAAGATGTTTCATTTATTCTTTGTATCTTTCAGTTAGCTTGAAAAAAAACCGATGAAAACTAAGTTTTAATGTAAAAAATAGGCTTATTCCTTAAGATATCCTCTTGAAACTCTTCAAATACAGCTTTTAATACTTCAAGGTCTTCTATCTAAGGTAAGTATATAATAAAACCTTTAACAAAATATTTGTCATCAAAGATAGAAAGATATTATTCCTTGAACCTCTTCAATTACAACTTTCATAAGGCAATACTTTAAAATCTAACTAAAATCCTTCAACAAAATGCATTTAATCATGCATAGACCTTACTTAGAGCGAAAGAGATAGTAGAAAATATAACTTTCAATATTTCTGAATTAATTTCCTTTAACTGAAAGTTGATTATAATGCAATATTTCTACTCGTGCGCATCACCTAATTAAAACTCGCTTAGTTCGTTTCGATTCGTTTCGTTTGACAAGGCAACCAGAAATGGAGGGCGTGTGCATGAAGGCGTGGCAAATTAAATGACAGCATGCTTTCCGCCTCCATTCGCCCCCTGCCCACGCCTTTTCATACAGCCAAAGCTGACAATATCCGTTTTAAATGCTAAAAAAAAAGCAAAGAGAAGAGAAGATAAAAAAATGTTGTGGAAACAAGCGTTAAATTTGCTTGAAGCTATTAAACGGCACTTCGATATTGACCTCCCCCCCCGCCCCCCCCCCCCAAAAAAAAAGGATATGCCAATTGAAATCGATGAAGAACACGAATTGAATTTGATATCAATTAATAAATGGGGAAAATTAAATAATTGCCAATAAGAGTTGGAGAAAAAACTTTGTAAAAAATGTTATAAAAAATGTTTAAACTATGTCAAAATGGAATGAAAAGCTTCAAGCAATTCTTTGCTAGAACTCAGACAATGTCAACAAATATTCACCTGAGTCTCTTTGGGTAAGACAACAAACCAGGTTTCAAGTGAGGGAACTCCTTTAAATATTTAAATTTTTTAACTATATCGTGCGTTGTTTGCTTGGGTTTGGGGCACTTAAGAGTATGTTGCGCCTGTGCAACTGCTGCTGCAACTGCAACTGTTGTGGCACAAAATCAACTTCAAATCACGACTTAACTTAAAATACATGCTAAAAACACAACCAAAAACCTACTGTGAATGTGGCTTATACTATTTATGCCGGCAGCCGGCAACCAGACAGAGAACAACAACAACAATAACAAAAGCGGCAAACTGTTGTGGAGTTTCCCACCAAGTGGCATGGTGTGGAGTGGAGTTGCTGCTGCTGGTTCGGTTTGGTTTGGTTTGGTTTTGGTGGTAGCTAAACAAAACGTGGCCAACAAACTAAGCCATTTTTGTCGCCGCCCGTCTCTAAATACCAAACTTGGCTTATACCAGCAGCAGCGCCCTGAAACAACAGCGCCCAACAAACAACAACAACAAAGTGAAAATGTCCTGCGCAGAAAACAAAAAAAAAAAAGAACAGAGAACTCCAAATAAATCATGATTCATGACCAAAAGCCACAGAAATGCCAAAAATAAAAGCAAAAATTGCATAAAACTTTGCACAAGACACCAAAAAAACAAAAAAAAATCCCAAAAAAAATAGCGAAACACCAAAAACAAAAGATAAAAAAAACAAAAAGAAGAAGAAACGAAGTCGAAAGAGATTTAAAAATGGAAGAGGCGACAAACGACAACACACACACAAAATGTTCGTGATTCTCGAGCCTCTGAGACTTTACGTTACGAAAATAATGCGGAATATTTTTTTTTCAGAAAAATTTTGTGACAAACCTCTTTAAACAGAGCTCGAAAAACAGAGTCGTTAGTTTTTTTTTGTTCGGTATCGGAATTGAGAGTTGCCCTTGGCCTTTTGTTTCCGTCTCGTCTCTACTCTCTGTGTTTGCCAGTTGGCAGTTTTGTTTGTCGTTCCTCAGTCATGTTGGGGCCATGTTTACAAAAATTTTGCGCCGTGTGCTAAGCATTTTTATCACGCAGCGCAAAGCAAAGCCCTTCTGCAACTGCAACAAACAACAGAAAAAAAAACTTTTCAAGCAAGGCTCTTCAGTTAACATTACTTTTCTGTCTTTTTTTTTGTCGTCTGACTTCTCAGGTTCTTCTTCTCATAAAAATCATGTTGTTTGTCCTCAGTTCGTTCAGCTCCTCTCTCTCTCTTTGTGGGTTGGGTTAAACGATCGTTTTGTCATAATGCGACATTTAAGGAATTTTTATATGAATTCACTTAACGATCTTGAACGATTCGACGCCATTCAATTCTGTCTTTTACTGTGTTTCTTATTTTTTTTTTTTTTTTGCCTTGTTTTTGAGGTGTGGAATTGTAATTATGTGTTTTGTGTACAGTGGTGAAAAGTTAAAGATTTATTTTTCACTGTATTTTTACTTAAGTCCTAGCATAATGTTTAATTCGCAAAGTTTTCAAATAAAAACTTAAACTTAATTGTCCATTGAGCCTTTGGGGCTTGGAGAAAAAAAAAGAAGTTGTTTGCTTTGTGGCACACTTTTATGTGTCTCTCTCTCTAGTCCAGGGTCCAGTCAGAGGCGCCCCACTGTGTTTTGCTGATTTCGTTGTCAGTTGTACATTAAAATGGCCCCAGCAACAACCCAACAACAATGCAGAGCCACATTAACAACCAAAAGGAACATCAACAACTTACAACTTTGTCAGCAGAAGCAGCAAAGTCCGAATGACGATGCCAATGCCGAGAATGAGACTCAGACTCAGACTCGAGACTGAGAATAAGGATGATGATGATTTTTGTTGTTGTTGTCTGGACTATGACTTTGTCGCTGTCTTACCTCAATCTACACTTCTTAGGACACAACACTCACCCACCTTCCCGCGCTCTCCCCTCTCTCACTGTTGTTTCCCTTCTGGACTACCTTTCGGTCAGACAATTAACTTGCTCGCTGACTTTTAAAAAGGCATTGGCTGACATTTTTACGCGTGTACATGATTTTATTTGCCAGAGAACCTTTCGCTTCGCTCCGCTCCCCCTTCGCTTCTCTTCTCTTCTTCTTGGGGGTAATTATGGCACGTTAAAGTGTTAATGTGCCACGTTAAGAGGCAAGAAGATGTCGCGGCAGCAACAGAAACGGCAGCAGCTGCAGTTAAGCTTAGTTCGAAATGGTTTTTGCTCTCGGATAAAGCCATTTGTGGCTGGAAATAAACTACTTTGAGCCAGGTCAACACAGGCACAGCTAGACTCATATTTTAACAGTTTTTAGTATTATTATAGATGGACCAATTAGCCTGAACCTCGCATCATTGTGTCAACAAGATGCAGATAGCATGTCAGCTGGCTTGAGTCTGACAATCTGTTAAACTGGTTAGCAACTCTGTAACTAACTGTAAGCTTACGCTTGACCAGAGTTGCCCCCCCACCAACTCTATTCCATTTCCAACTGGACTGTCACCTGCTTCACATCAATTGAACTTTATTGATTCGCAGCCCACAATTTGCCTTATCCAATTGCCATAAGTTATAATGTCTGACCAAACTGGTTTCTCTCTTTCTCTCTCTCTCTCTTTCTCTCTGTGGACATGTATAGATTGCCTATTGTGTGTGCCTGTGTGTTGGTGTGTGTGTGTGACATTCTCATCCTCACTCACATTTTTGCTGCACCTTCACATCGTTCTTTCGGTTTTACCTCCTCTTCAAGGCGGCGGCTTCGTTCTCGGCGTTCGAGAAAATTGCATGACAAATAAGTTTTGTGTGTCGCAGACAGTTGACAATTTTTTATGCTGAGTTATATGACGCTGTCTAACTGAATGGGGCATGCAACGTTGTATGTGTCCGGGTGTGTGTGTATGTGTATTTCTTTCACTCTCTTTCTTTCTCTCTCTTTCGATTACGCATCGCAATGGCTAGGCAAAATATTGATTTTTATAAATGCAAGCCACATGCAAAACTGTTGGCAGTTGTTAAAGCAAATCTGCAGGAGGCTTTCCCATTCTCTCTTCCTCTCTCTTCCATCTCTTTTCGAGCTTAAACTAAAGACAGTTTAGCTTACAGTTCTAGATAAGTTAAGTGTGTGAACAGCTTTTGGTATTGATATTGATATTCATTTGTTATCCAAGCTAAAAAAGTCTTTTTTATCTTCAAGTTTCTTAACATTTTTGTCTCACAAAAGTGTCAATAATTACTTTATTTACTAGTTTACTTAATTTTACACTACTCCCCAAAGATATTCCCTTAGTTTCCCGCATAATTATCCCAAATGTTTTCATTACAAAAATATTTCGTTTCAATTCTTCTCATTAGTCAGTTAAATAACTTGACAGCTGTTAATCAATTAAAAGGTCTATGCGAATTTCTTGCATTTGCCAAAGTTACACACTGAAAAAGAAAGAGAATGAGAGCGAGAGAGAGGGAGAGAGATAGATTACCTCTCCCTGTTGCCTTTTCTCATCATGCCTGAGTAACAGTCTAGGCATTTTAATTGAAATTAATTAGCCAGCACATAAGACATGGCTGGTTAGCTACAACAACAAACGAACGAACGAACGAACGACAAAGACCCACAAAAGCAGCTCATAAAGGTCTAGAGATGGGTAAAGGGGGGCACCCGATGTTAACGACAACAATAAGCTTCCAACTACTTCACGCCAATTGTTGACAGTCAGTCAAAGAATAAAAAGCGAGAGAGAGACCCACAAATGTCATGGAGAAGAGGCGAAGAGAAAGGAGAGAAGAGAGGAGAAGTGGGGAGCAATTGAAGTTGGAGTCATTGCAAATATGAGTTAATGTTCTTGTTGTTGTTGAAGTTGGAGCTGCTTCTTGTGCTATTTGGAGGTGCGCCGGCATTTTGTCAGTGTGGCAAGCTTCAACGCGACGACGACGGCATTCTCGTTCTGTGTGTGTCAATCATTTGGCAGAAGAGGGGGCGGGCGGGGTGGTACACCATACTCAACCAACATGTGAATCTTTTCCACATGAGCATTAAAGGCGCTCAGCTGGAACAGCTCAGCACCGGCAGCAGCAGCAGCCGAAGAAGAAGAAGACGCACTGCATTTTCCATTTATGACAGTTGAAATGTCAAAAGAACAACAACAACAACAAAAGCAACAACAACAACAGCAGGAGTAAACGGCAAACAGAAAAGAAGGCAAAGAGCGAGAGGCATTTGCAAGTGTTAAGAGCTCCTTTGTGAAACTCGCGACGACGACTCTCAACTCAGGCGAAGTTGACGATGTTGACGACGCCGACGACGCCGCCGCTGGTCGTCATGTTTGCAGCTGTTTTTGATCTGCCACAGATGCGCGCTTCATTCGTTCGTTTGTTGCCTGCCCCACCAAACACAAAAATACGAAAAATGTATAAAAAAAAGGGTGACGCTGACCCCCCTTAACACTCACGCACACACACATATACATTCGCTTTCCCCCTTTCAGTCATCTAGTAATTTATATTGAGCTTTTCTACGGAAAGAGATGGAGAGCATATTCAAATGATGATGAAGTTTGTCAATGTTGTGTGGAGGCTTGGAAAAAGTATATAGAAAGACACATTGAGTAAAGATGAAATAACAACAAAACTTAATATAAACAATTTCAAGTTAAAGAACAATTAATATTCTTGTATCTTTTAAGTTTAAAGTTAAAAGGTTAAAACTATAGAAAAAACAATGAAATTATGTTGCGAATTTTTAATAACTTTTGCGGATTACCATGTTACCCATGTAATCTATTACAGAAAATGAAGAAATATGAAAGGTTGAAGGTTAAAACTGTAGACATAATCCAGAAATTTTGTGAAATTTTTATGAAAATCGGTTGAAAATCAACGGAAATATGAACGATTGAAGTTTAGTCAACTAGAATTGGTAATTGCAGCTAAGACCGTATGTATAAGGTCTAAAGGCTTAAGGGCATCTGCTAGTCGACCCAACTCAACTAAAACCTCTCACACTTTGCTTTGCATAACTTTCGATTTAGTTTTTTTTTTCGGTGATATTTTTTCTTTTAAGCATTTTAATTGTGTGCAGTGTGGATAGATTTGTGTTGAAATGCTTGTTAAAAACGCATTTTAATGTCAAAAGGAAATAGTCGCTTGGTTGCCACAACACACCAATACACACACAAGCACACCCGAACACACACACACACACAGTGTTGCAGAGAATACGAACAAATGAATGTGTTATTTGAGCAATGAGCGAAAGGCGTAAAAATCTGCGTAATTAAATTTTATTTTCGGGTGCTGCTCTTTACACGACTCGAAGCAACAGAAGCGGCAGAAGCAGCTGCCATCAAATGGTGTTGAGGGATTGCCGCCACTTTGCCTCTTTGTCTCTATGCCTCATGCAACGTTGGCTAATTAGCTGCGCAAGAGAACTGAAACATCAAAGCCCTGGGCACGTGACCCAAACCCTAAACCCAAAAGGCCACCCGGCCCAGGAAACTGTAACTGGAACACCTTGTGGCAAGAACAGCAACAGTGGCAGCAACAGCAACAGCAACAGCAGCAGCAACAGCAACAGCAACAGAAGCGGCAGCAACATCAGCTCAAGCAAGACAAATCCATTGACGGCTGTCAAATTAGCAACGCAAATTGCAAAGTATATATGATTGTGTGTATTTGTGTGTATCTATGTTGTGTCTATGTATCTGCATAATTTTTGCACACACACATATTTATATATATATACTTTTTTTTATTGCAGCCACTTATTTAGGCTTGTTTTGCTTGTGTCTCTTTGGGCTCTCTCTCTCAAGTGCCACTCGTTTTGTGTATTCGCTTTTTGATTTAGCTGCCTTTTTCACTGCCGTTTTCCATCTCCCTCCAACCCCCAACGTCATTGCCATCCCCCCCATCGTCATCGTCTTTCCCATTCCCAAATCATCTACATCTCCATCATTGCTGCTTATTCATTTCAAAATCACTTGACGCGATGAGGCGGCGGCGGTGGCAATGGTTTCAATGGCGATGGCGGTGTCGGCTTGGTTTGCTTTCATCTTTCGTTATTTCTGGCCCACATGGTGTGGCAAAAGTCGTCATCAACGCCTTTCGTTGCCTTTGCTTGCGTTTCTGTTGCACTCAATACAATTATTATAATAAGTAACATCTCCCAAACAAAAAGAAGAGCCTTGCCGATCATTACAGATATGTATCAAACGATATGAGCGCAAGTGTTGTTGCATTTTGCATGGTGTTGATGTACTTATGCGTTGTGTATATGTATTTATGTCAAGGGGTTTCTTATTAATCAAAGTGAACATCAACATGAGGGTATAAGAGATTTTTGTTTTTGAAGTATATCAAATCAATGAGTGCACTTTTTTGCATATTTGCTTTGTAGGAATAATATTTTTAAACATTTTTCATAAGTTTGTTCGGAAAACTATGTAACAAAATGACCTATATCGGAACTACCGGCGGATTGATTGAATACGGCAAAAATACAAAACTTTTAGTAAATAAACTTAACCAATTTTCATATTTTTCTTGGTAGAAATGTGTAACAAAATACTCTATACAGTGTGTCCATGAATACCGATAACCAGAACTACCGGCGGATTGATGGAATTTCGAAAATACAGAGCTTTTAATATACAACCTTGTTTCACAAGAAAGTTTCTTCAATTTCAGAATAAATTGCAAAATTCCTTAATAATACGAATCTTAAAGTTCCTTGTATGACTTACTTTAGACACTTAAGCATATTACTCAAATTGAATAACTCTTCTCCCTCAATTTCATCACACCTTTATCTGCCATAAACCCTAACACATTTCTATATATAAATACCACCCCCCGCATAAAAAGTAAAGTATACTCATTTGTATTATTTCATTTTTAAATTGACCAAAAACTCATCACATCCACAGATCGTAAATTTGTAACACGTTTATGTCTTAGCCTTAAGAAGACTTCTTAAACAGCATAACGCCTCCTTTTTGTTGTTCCTACAGCAGAAGGAGGCGACGGAGAAGGCGTGTCAAGTCAACGATGTCATCGACTATGATGTGTGCCATAAAAACTCGCAGCGTTGACAATTTTCATAAAATAATATAATACATATATATATATATATATATATTCCACATGACTGAAATAAAACAACATTCGACTAAGCAAAACAAAGAAGAGTAAAGAAAAAAAAACATTTACGTTTATGAAGATGAGAAGAGTTTTTTCACATATGTGAGTCACAGAAAGATCAAACACAGACAGAAATCATAAAATTATGAGAGAGGAGATGTTAAGAACATTAGGGTTAGGGTGAACCTGAACCTGAACCCCGTAGCTGTAGCTGAAGCTGGACCACGCCTCTTATATGTCATATAAATTCTTCTCAAATCCCCAAAACATAACATAAAAAGTTGCGACTTTAGCTCGCTTCGCTTCGTTTGTTGAATATGAAGAATTTAACATGTTTTTACAAGCAATCAAATTGCATTTTTCACATAATACACACACACACACACAAAAACACACAGAAAGTTCAACCGTTTTGTGTGTGGGGGTGTCATAAATAGCTAAAATAGAAGGGGTGAACCTGAAGGAATTCACAACTTGACGCTAAAACGGTTCTAGAGACAGAAAAAGGGAGAGAGAGATTAATAATATATGCAACAATGCGTTGCTTTATGACGATATTGCCACAAAGGTTAAGAAAGAGTTTGTTTACCTTTCGGTCTAGTTGGAATGTTCTAATGTAACGTATTGGGAATGGGTTTTTATTGGTTTATTGAAGAGAAAATATCAAAAAAGTACTTACAGAAATCATAAATGTTCTTATGATACCTAACAAAATATCATACAGATATGAAACATTGAAAAGTTTACTTGCAGGGCATTAAAAGCGTTCAGCATTGATTAAAGAAGGCTTCTTTATACCTTCTCAATAGTTGTTGTTTATGATGCTTTTACAGAAAATAGATATTTGTTCTTATGATACTTAAACAATATCTGTACAGATATGATACATTGAAAAGTTTACTTGCAGGGCATTAAATGCGTTCAGCTTTGATTGAAGAGGCTTTCTTTAGACCTTCTCGATAGTTGTTGGTTATGATGCTTAGTTCTTATGTTCTTATGACACTTAAACAATATCGTCCAGATATGATACATTGAAAACTTTACTTCCAGGGCATTAAATGCGTTCAGACCATCTTCAGACCTTTTTGATAGTTGTTGTTTATGATTCGTTTTCGCCAAACAATGTAAGAGAGATGTTTGTGTTCGATTGTTTTGTTCTGTTTTTTGCTTTGCTTTGCTTCAGTTTTGTCAGTTTTTGAGTTTCTCAGTTTTCAGTTTCTCCAATTTTGTGCCACTTCATTTCGCACAATTTGACAATAGACAATGACGATTGATGGCCCTTCCATACATTTTGGATCTACTTTCACAAGGCAAATTACATGCATTCAATCAAACGTTTTGCGCTTCGTTGTTTGAAGAGCTTTTCATTCATTTCATTTCATTTGTTTGTTTTCGTTTCGTGTTGTGTTTCGGGAGCCAAAAACTTTTCAACGCCATTCGACTGATAACGAGTTTTGTGCATTAAGCTCTATTATAAACGCCACGAAATTACAAATGCCGCAGCATGTGGAATCCACCAGCGAATACGTATACATATATATATATATATAGTCTCTCTACACGAGAATCCTTGTCGTTTATCTAACAGCAGGCAGGCTGCCAGACAGAGAGACTGCCTGAAGCGATAGCATAGTTGGGGGCTTAGTATGGAAAAGGGGGAGGGAAGGGAGTTGGGTTTTGTGTCATCTGCGAAACATTCGTTTAGTGTAATTGGGCCAATGGCGCTTCCAAGTTACACCCACACAACTAACGGGGCCGAGAGCGTAGCGTTCGAGGACTGTTGCCAACAAAAGTCTGGCCAAAACACAACAACAAAAACTGCTGCTGAAAACTTTTTTCTTTCATTTTTCGGGGGGTAGGCAAAAAAAATTAAAAACCCACAACATCGACAAGGCAGCAGCAGCAGCAGCAGGCAGCTAGACAGACAGACAAATAACTACACAGATACATATATATATATATATACTTTTGGGCCAAAAGTTTTCTATACTTTATGACAGGCCAAAAACGCCAGACACAGACTGCCAGACTATGCCAGAATATGGCACGGCGACATTTGAGCGACACTTGCAGTTTACAGAGATGAATTCTGAGCCGAGTTGGAGTTTGTTTTTTTTTTGGTAACCATTGGATAAACTTACACAAACTGCGAACGTGCCCAGCCCACAGCCTAGACAGAAAGATAGACAGAAAGACAGTCGGCTGTATATAATTACAGTTACAGTTACACTTTCACTTCAAATTGCACGCCAAAAACATAATAGTAAGAAGACTCAGGGGGAGTAAGCTCAACTAGAAGATACCCTGAAGTCGGGCTGACAGACATACCTGCACTACCGGACCAATGCTTGATGATTTCATATCTCCGGTGTTTCTCAACCGATTTGAATGAAACTTTCACAGATTTTCATTATTTTGTTAATATTTACAATCCACATAATCAAGTTTTCGAAATTCAAGATTTTGTTGTTATCGATGACATGTGTATATCGTAAACCTGATAAGTTATCAAATATTTGAAACAAACTTGTACTGCTTAGAGATTAGGAGAGCTTATATCCATAATCTGGAGTCTCTACCTTTTGTAGTTCCTGAGAGAAGCTTCCTTCTGCCACAAAACCATTATACTCTCTTTTAACCATTTTATGGGTTAAGGGTATAATAATATATAGTTATATATATAGTTTTACCCTCTATGTACCGTAATAAAAGTTGAAAGTTTTTGGCTTATACTATCTCTTCCCATCTTTCTCTCTCGCTGTTTCTCCCTCTCTCTGTCTGTCTGTCTGTGTGACCCCTTTTAAAGTGTCAACCCGAATGACAGTCCGGACATTCCATCTGTCTGTGTGTCTGTTTGCTGCCTTTTGGTTTCTGGTTCTGTTTCTGCGTCGCATAGTTTTATGGCATATAATAAAGAATAAAATTATAAAACAAAAAAAATCCAACTGTGGTGAGTCAGCTGCGAAATGAATAAATGCTCACAATTGCTTAAACTATAATTGAAATTTAAGGGCGAGCATATTTATTTTTTGATTAAAGTTACTGGGAAATACCATGAACATATTTTTAGAAAATATTTTATGTTTAATTATTTCTAAAAAAGAAGATTTAGCTAGAAAATATAATCAACTTAAAACCAATTAAAATGCATTTTACATTTTTGCTTGCTTTTGACAATAAGTTTTTTCTCAAAGCATCATTGATTTAAGCCGCTTAGGCATAAATTCTTCTTGTGCATGTTCGTCTTAACTGTTACAAGGAAACGACCTTTAACAGATTCTCTTGCTGATTCTGCTGACCTACTCGACTCTTTCTCTCTCTGGACTCAAACATTTACTAACTCATTTATCATAATTGTAATTCCTTTTTTTGTGAGAGCTGAACTTTCACTTTTGTTCTGAGTTCGCTCTGTCTTTTAGCTGCATGCAACACGAATGGGGCAAGGCGGGGCAGGGCAAGTTTCATCATATTTTTAGCCTAAAATCGCCTTTGGGCCATAAAATTCACAGTTGGAACATAAGTTATGGGCTTAAAATGCTTTACAGTTTAGTTTTTTCATTAGAAATCTTTTTTTGTGCGATTTTTGCTTTATAAATTTGAATGCAGATTTTTTCTTTCTCTCTCTTTTTCTTTCTCTTTTTCTCTCATTCTCTTTCTCAAGGACAATTTAATTATTTAGCTTTATATTTTGTGCGCGAGGCAAAGCATTTCTTTTATGTTTTTTGTTGTTGTTGTTGTTGTTGTAGTTTTACACACAGCTTGCACTTCCGCACTTGCCGCTGCAACTTCCGCTAGTGCAACACTCCAACCCCGCCCCGCGCCACCTCCCACCCTATCTGTTTTTAGCCATTGTTTGAAGACTTGTCTTTGGCAGCAGGCTGTTGCTGCCGTCGGCATCCGCGAAGTGCACAGAAAGAGATGGTGAGAGAGAGAGAGAGCGAAAGAGAGAGAAAACTGCACTAGCAAAAAAAAACTTTTTCCATTTCCTTAACGCACCGCTGCTGCAATTCCCCCCTTTCCCCCTCTCTCTCCTCTCTGCTGCCAAACTTCGTTGGCGCTCTAATGGAACTTTAAGCTAGATTAATTTTTTAATTAGTTCTTTTGTTGTTGCGTGCCGTCGTCTACCAGCCAAACACTTCCTCCTCACTCTTTCTATCTCTCTCTCTTCGTCTTTCTTCCTTTTCTTTCGCCTAAAAACATCCTTTGGCAAGTTTCCTTCTGCTCATTTGTAGTCATATCCATTACAGCGTTCGCAGCATGCAAACTAATTTTTAGAGAACTTTATTTATTGTCTATGTGTTTGTGTCCCTTTCTCTCTCACACACACACCGACACACACTTACACACACAATGTCTTCATTGTTTTGTGTCTAACACGGCGACGTTTTTTAGTTACAACTTGTTGTAATCAGGGTTAGTTGAACAAGTGTTGATAAAGTTAAACACATTTTAGGGTTAGGTTTTTCATCATAACAACAAAAAAGTAAAGAGAATATGAATGTTAACATAACTAATGTGATATCAGTTGAAAAAGGGTTTAAATATGCCTTCTTACTTTATCAGGATTCTTTTCTTTCAGATTTTATTAACCATTAAGTTTATAAGGTTCAACATTTTGAGGTTAGGATTTCATCATATCAAGGGTTTTCCCTTAATAAAAAATGAATATAAAGTTAAATACTTTTTTGCTTATGTTTTTATAATAATAAGGACAAAAATACAAAATAATAATACTAGATGAAATGAGTTTAAACATGTCTTAAGTATTTCTAACTTTCTCAGGAATCTCTTTTTTTAAGAATTTTTCAACTTATCCCATAAAGTTGATCAATTTTCGGTCATCCTAACAAGGATAGAAATATAGAATATGATTTCAAACCAGGATTTTTTCAACTAGTACTAAAAAAGGGTTTGAACATACCTTCTCCTTTTATCACGATTCTTTTTTTGAAGAATATATTGACTTAATTCCGTGAAACTTAATCCATAAACAACATTCATAACACAACTGTTTCAACTAGTGCAAAAAGGGTTTAAAGTTTTCTCCCTTTTATCACGAATCTTATTTTTAAGATTTTATTAACTTAATCCCATGCAATTACATAAGTTTAACAGCTGCTGCTGCTGCTCGCTGCTTCTGGATGCTGCCCGTTTTTAAGCTGCCTCTTTTTAAGGCTTGCAAAAATGTCATTTTGCTTCCTTCTTTTGTATTGGGAAAAAAAGCTTTAATTAAATTTCCGTTTCAATGTGTCAAAGTGTGAAAAACACAATAATTTGGTTCTTTATTAACTGATGCCGCTGCTGATGCTGCTGCTGTTGCCGCTGTTTCCCACTGTGTTGCTGCCACCACTGCCGCTGTTGTTGTGGGCGTGGCAGAAGGCAGCAGCAACAGCAGCAACCAAAGGCTGCAATACCAAAGGCGGCAATCTAGGCAGCAGCTGCGCGAAATCCTTAATAAAGTTAAACAACATGCAACTGTGTGTGTTGTTGTGTGTGTTGGTGTGTGTGTGTATATCCTGCCACCGGAGGTGTCAATTTAAAGCCAATTTAATTTGTGAGACTGGCGGCGGCGGCGGGGCAACAACAACAGCAGCGTCAACTGCCCCAAAAAAGACGACTTGCAACACCGACGACGAGCGAATTTTAAAGCCGCCTTCTTGCAGCTTGTAGCAACAAACAAACCCAGAAAAAAACAAAAAAAAAGCAAACGAAAAATCTACTCGAAACTGAATTCATTGAAAGGCAATGGCAAGAGGGGAATGGAGGACGGTGCGGGGGGCATTGGTAGGCGGCATTTGTAGGGTCCTGTGTTGTTGTTCCCTGGCAGCAATGGAAATTACAATTTTTAACTGCGTCTTTCTTGCATTTGTTGCATGTTGTTGGTTGTTGCTGTTGTTGTTGGTTGTTGTTGGTTTTTGTTGCATGTTGGCTGTTGCTCTGCTCTGCATATGCCGCTTTCAATTAAAAGGCATTGGGGCAACGCCAGTGAACACTGGACATTGGACACGCCAGTGGACAATATGTGTGTGTGTGTGTGTACCACATGTGTCTCGTTGATGTTGTTACTGTTATTGCAGGCAGTTGTTGTTGGTGTTGCTGCTGTTGTTGTTGGTGTTGTTGTTGGTGTTGTTGCTGCTGTTTGCTATGTTGCCTTTTGGGCAACGCATTCGAGAACCACATGTGACAACAATGCCAAAAACCCAAGAGCACCGAAGAGAGCGAAACAGCAGCAACAACAGCAACAACAACATGCAACAAACTGAGCAACATGAGCAACAACCAACCAGTGCGACCTAATTTGAAAAGCCAATTTAAAGCTCTCCTGCGAGAATGACAAAAAAAAAAGCAAAGTGAGAACGCACGGCATTGCCGGAAGGGAATCCAACGAGAAGTAGCTAGAAGGTGCAACTGTAATTGAAGTCAACGGTAAACGACAACTGACATAGTGTTGTACAACACGATGAAGACTGGGAGAAGGTGAGAAAGAGATTGATAGTTGATAGTCAAAGGAGAAAGAATGAGAGAGAGAGAGGGTGATATCAGAAATCATCTCTCGGAAATCAAGGAAATAAGATTGTTAGAAATCATCTCTCGGAAATCAAGAAAGTTATTATAAAGGAAATAAGATTGTGGAAGTCGAATGGGAAACTAAAGTTCTAGTTCATCTTAAGTAACTTGAAATGATGAGGACAATCTTCAAGTGGTACCTAGATGATCTTTGGTCAAGTGAAGTCAATACTGAAAGATCGTAGAACACGGAAAGGCTCGATAGGAACAAGATATGAATATTAATAATTAAGTTTTCGCTAAAAGATTGAATCACAGCTCTAACTAATCCAAAAACCAATTAATTTCAAAGATTTCCGACACTTCATTCATTATACAATCTATCCCCAAGTGATTTCCCCACCTAACCCACTTATTAGACCACTCGAATTTCGTTACCTTTAACCCACTTATTGAACTGTTTGTTTGTTTGTTTGCATAACAAATAGAAACCAACCAACGACGACGGCAACATCTGTTCATCAAAATTACATTGCTCCCAAAAAGACATCTCTACATCCATATGGTATGGCAATGGATTAGGGTTGGGTTTAACTGCAAAATCCCGATGATAGTAAGCCACTGCGACTTACTCTCGCCTGTCATGTAAAACACAAAAAACTTTTTTTCGGGAGCTGCTGCTGCAGTGCAGTTCTGTTGCAAAATGCCAAATGGCAAATGGCAAATGCTGTGTCGCAAGTGGCGACAAGTCGCAGCCTTTGCACATTTCCTAGATACCCTCTCTTCTCTTCTCTTCCCTTCACTCTCCTTTTATCTAGTTTTCGGTGCTACCTGGTAAAGGTAGTTTTTCCTACTTTTTTTTCCCCCGTTTGCTTTGTTGCTGTTGTCAAAGACAAACTGCCGTGTATTAAATTCTAGCCGTAAAGACAAAATGCTGCGACACGTAAATGGAACAGACAAGGTGTGTGGGGTGAAGGGGGTGTTTTGGAGAGGAGCTACCGAATTGGATTTGTGCTGTGTTTTGTGCAAAGGTGGAAACGAACGGTTCGTTTGCCAGGACGACAAAACTTATCTCTCACACAGAGAAAAAGAGAGAGAGAACACTCTGAGAAGAGCTTTTCCCACTAAAGCTATACAATATAATGGGGTATCCCTTACCCCCCGCCCTCACACCCTCTCACACTGCAGTGTGCTGCCTAGTGACATAGTTTCCGGTAGGGCGGTAGGGTCGGGTCGGGTATCCAGATTGGAGGGTTATATTAAAATTTCTGGCTGGGCAGTTTTATTTTTATGCAGCCACTTCGTCGCCAGACCGCCCGCATGCCCCTGCCACCCTCTTCTTCTTCATCATCATCATCTTGTGCCTTTTTTTTTTCTCAATGTGCAACATTTTATTTGACTTCAACTTGCAGTTCGTTTTGGCCAGAAGAGTCTCTCTTGAAGAGGGAATGCGGCTAACAAAAGTTGTGCGCAGTCAGTTGACATAAATTTTGTTAGCCTACTTTTGGCCAGAAATTGCTTACAGACAATGCACAGAAGCAATGCGCTATTATTATCCATCTTTTCCGTTTTTTTTTTTGTACTGGGAAAAGGCAATTTGAGAGGGGGGTGTATGTAAGGGGCTGAAGGATGTGGGTGTTGCCAAAACGAAGTTGCCAAAACACATATATATATATTATACATATATATATCTGCCATTAAATGCAGATAATTGTATAATTTCACTTTTAATATGTGTGTTTTTGTGCGCGAAAAACTTTTGGCAAATGAAAAAGCTCACGTAAATATACAAAAGGATTCTATTATAAAATTGGGATAAACTAGGTCAAACATAATTGTAAAACTAAATCATGTAATAACAAAACCTAATTTAATGTTTGAAAGGGCGAAAAATGATGAAGTGAAAATAGAAATATGACTAAATTTGGTTTATTTGGATATAAAAACCATTTTTCAGGAATTTTTAGTTTAGAAATTCATTATATGAATGTTTTTCCTCTTTAATGCAGAAAATACTAAAGGGATTTGGATGAAACTTTACAGAATAACACATAGATTAGAAAGGTTTATCATTTGGCTTTAATAACTATTTTTCAGGAATATTTAGTTCAGGAATTCTTGGTATGAATGTTTCTTACCCTTTAACGCAAAAATTACTTAATGGATTTGGTTGAAACTTAACAGAAATGTTACTTATACATTAAAATAACTCATAGATTCGAAAGGTTCATCATTTGGATACAAAATCCATTTTTCAAGAAGTTTTAGTTCAGGAATTGTTGGTATGAATGTTTGTTTCTCTGTCAAAGAATAACTACTAAAGGGATTTAGATGAAACTTTACAGAAAGATAGTTTATACAATAAGATAACACATAGACAACATTTTTGAATGATATGATGTGGTTTCCGCTTCTCTTCATGGTTTGACATTCCTTACTAGTAACAAACCTTTAGATCATTCACCTAGTTTGTAATATGCAAATCAAACATTGCATACATTTATTGCTAGCTATCAAAATAAGCAGACAAAGAAGTAATAAACACAAAAAAAAAAAAAACATAAAAACAAAAGAAACATTTGGAATTTTTAATTAAAAATATACAGACCTAGAGAGTACTTTATGTTTGTGCAGCGTCTCGACCATAGAGGGCGCCACAGCAAACAGTTAACAGGACGCACTCACTCTCCTCATATAATACTATTTCCGCATGCAAACTATTAACAAAAAAAAAAAATAGTAAAAAATAAATTTAATTATGCAAAAAGTGCGCCGCTTCTGCTGCTGCCGCTGCTGTTGCACTCAGGGAGCCACGCCCTTAAGTGGTGTGTGCAAGGGCGGGAGGGTACGAGGGGAAGGCGCACAGAAATTATTTCAATTGTATGCACTCGAAAAAAAAACTAAAAAAAAAAATAAGTTGTGGGGAAGAGAGAGAAAAGAAGAAGAAGCGAAACGAGCATTTTCAAGAAGACGTCAAGCGGCATTCAAAGGCAGAGGCCAGCGGCAAGTGCCACACTTGTGTATAGGGAAGAGCCGAGCCGAGCCTCGCCAGAGCCAGGGCCAGAAGCTTGGACACAAAAGTGGGAGTGGGTGGGGGGTGGTTCGTGGGTTGAGTTCAGTTTTTTGTGGCATAGTTGCACACACAGGTCGTCGACGCGACCATTTGAATGAGGTGCTGACTCCACTGACTGACGTTGTTTTTGGGGGCCGTTGGGCGCGAACCAAACCCAAGCAAGGAACGAACCTGAACCAAACCAAACCAACCAACAACAACAACGAAAAGTTGGCAATGCCAAGCAGCGATATTCAACTTCAAGTGCGCTGAGAAGGCTGAAGCAGAGAGTGAGAGGCGGGAGGCGGGTGCGGGGTGGGCGTGGCACACTGGTTTTTTGGCGGTTTTTTTTAGGCTACCTTTTTTGCTGTTCTGCCTGTTCTCGGTCTCGGACGGACGGGCGGGGCAGCGGACCTTGTGGAGTGCCACTTTTCGGAAATTCAAATTTCCGATTCTTGACGATTTTATTTAAATTTGCGTATTCGAGTGTTTGTTTGTTGGTCAGGAGAGGAGAGGGGAGCGGTAGAAGAAGGCACTTGAATGTGCCGACTGACTTCTCAACCACCACCACCACACCCCGTAACCCCCGTAGTATTCTAAACTAAACGAAAGCATGCGGCCTTTTTGGCTTTGTTTTCTTCTTCATCGTTTTTTTTCCGGTGCGCAAATTGTTTAAATTGGCAGGAATTTTGTGCGTTCTGCACCAAAAATTGGCCAAAAAGTCGATCTTCCTCTTCCTCTCAAGCCAATTAACATAGTGTGTGTGTGTGTAAGTGTGTGTGTGAACAAGCTTAACCATGATTTATGTTTTAGCCAAGAAATGCAGGCAACCGACCCTCATTATCATATCAGCAAAGGGGCAGCTGCAACCAACAACAACAACAACAACATGTCCAAGCTGACTGTGTTAAGTTCTTTCTACGCCCACCAAAAACGCAGAAAAAGGAGGCTGCAGCTTGTAGATAACACTTACGCACACACACACATAATCACACACGTGTGTGTGAGGAGGGAGGGGCAGGCGAGGCAGGGTGGGAAGGTGACGCGTGCAACATTCCCATTAGGCAAAAATATACATGCAAAACAAGACAAGCATCAGCAAAACCATCTGCAACAGCTCTTAATATGACTTTTCTCTATCTCTATCTCTCTCCCTCTCACTCTCTCTCACTCTCTCTCTTTCTCTCACTGTTTATGGCTAAATAGGCGTGGATTTGGGAAATCTACATTCAGGGCTACCAAAACGGTTATTTATGACATTTTGTGCGATGCATGGCTAACATAGATTCGAGATTCGAGTCGAGTCGAGTCGAGAGTCTTCTAGCATCATCATCAGATCTGATCCCTAACATCTCTGGGTGGTCATCATTTGTAGCCACACGTTTCCCCTTCTCACCCCGACCCACTCTGATTGTGTGTGTGGTATTAGCATTGTTAAGGCCTCTGGGCAGAGTGAATACTAGTTGTGTTACCCTTGTTACTTCCGTCTGGTTTTTTCGACGCCTTTTCCACCAACTCGTATTACATGAAACAATAAATTTTCTCATAGAGCGCGTTTTGTACAATGATGTTATCGCTTCGGTTAGTTAAGTCAATTGTGTGTCAGTTCGGAATAGAGAGTGTGGGGAATTAAACCAGCTACACAGTATAACAACATGACAAATTGCGTCGAGAAAGAATACCAACCAAAATGTTGTGAACTATGGGAAATATAATGCGCATTTGATTTAATCCAAAACTGTGTGGCTTCCGCTATAGATTAAATGTTTGTTAGCTTGAGAATTAATAGTTGACATATTAAGTTACTTCAACAATTTCTGGCTTCAGTCGAGAAATACACTAAAATTGTTTGATTATTTTCTAACTAGAACCCAAATACTAAATTTGATCATTCTAGCTCTTGTAATCTCTGAGTTCAATGGGAACATTGCATGGAAAATATTGAAATATTTGTATTTCCAACTTAAAACATAACTGTTTGGGTTCCCCTATGGATTTAGCTTGAGAATTAAGAATTAACATATTAAGTTACTTGTATAATACTTCAATAGTTCTGGCTTAAATCGGGAAATATATGAAAATTATTTAATTATTTACTAATTGGAACCCAAATACCAAATTTTATCATTTTAGTTCTTGAAATCTCTGAGTTCAATGGGAACATTGCATGGAAAATGGCTTAATACTATAACTAAAAAAACCGTGAGTATATTTTGAATTTCGAACTTAATAATATACGAAAATAAGGGGAAATGCATTTAAATTTTAAATATAAAACCGCTTACTATCCCTATCATCTAACATATCTAAACTACAAGTCACTTAAACTTGAATGCTAATCTCCATAGGGCAAACGACTAACAACTCATTTCTATGCAGAGTCCAAAGATAGCGCTCGTCCGGATTCTAAATAGTTTGGTTGTTTAATCTTTTGGTACATCTATGGTATTGGTATCTTGGTGGCAATATCACGCATTCCTCATCAGCATTCAGCGAATGCAGCGCATGCAGGATGGTGTATGTGCCACATGCTACATGCAACATGGTTGCGGCCAAAAACGGGCAATTGCAATGCAAATGTTGCCACTTAGACACATTTCGAGTTAGTTATGCCACGAAATGCCCAATCAGAGCCACCACCACCAACTACCAACAACTATCCGCTGCTAAACCACTAAACCACCAGCTTAGTAACCCACTCATTTGACCAAACACACACTGAATGAGAAACAAACGCCTCCAGTTTGCGACTTTAATTGCGATTGCCACCAAATTGCATTTGAATATTCTACTAGAATACGTGTGTGTGTTAGTTTCTCTGTGTGTGAGACATAATATAACAGAGCAAATTATACCACTTATTGCCACTCTACCCGCTCTTCGTCTCTCCACAAACTCTTTAAAACCGAAACAACAACCAAATGAACCAAAACGCCAAATGAGCGACAGCCAAAGCAGACCAACAAAAAAAAACAATCATTGTTGTTGTTGTTGTTGCTGGTTTTCGGCACTTTTCTTACTGTGTGTCGTTGTCAGCATAGTTAGCACACACCAACAACAACGCACACAACAACACTGCAGATCCAGATCCCCAAAGATAAGTCGAGTTCAGAGCACAGCTGCGTCGCAGAAATTGTTGGCATTTTGCGCATGCGTCGCGTCGCCGTCGTTTTGCTAACAGCAACAACAACATCAAAGCAAAGACAGCAGCAGCAGCTGAGAGCAGAGCGCTGCCGAGTATAACAATCACAGCGCACAGTGGGCTAATGTTAAGGTAAAAGGTAAAGGAATACAAGAAAAGATGAATATGTACATTGAGTAAAGTGGAATATTCACTTCAATCCATTTGTGTTTACAACATTTTTCTTATCTGTTTTCATATTTTATTCCATTTTAAAGCTTTTTGGGTCACTGTGCAAAAGTAACGGCAGCAATTTGAATTTAGTTCTGCCGCGGCTTAAGCAGAAATTTTCAGCACCTTAAGTGAGGATTGTGAGGATTGAATTGGACAACAAGAGTGTGTATATTTGTGTGTGTATATGTGTGTGTGTGTGTGTGTGTGTGTAAGATGGTGTTGAAGAGTATTTGTGAGTTCGAGTTCGTCGAGTGCGCTGGAGGAGTTAGGGAATGTGCTTGAAAATTAGCTGAAATAGTTGTAGGTACAAATTTTAGGCGCTGTTTTACTTGTTTTTTTGTTTTCTCTCTTTTTATTCACCGTAAGTTTCTTGAGGTCGATCGTGTTGTTGTTGTTGTTGCTGTAGCTGTTCGCCTTGTTGTTGTTCTTGTTGGTGCGTGATGTCAGGCACCGTTAGGCTGTAACAGAAACAACAACAATGTTTTCGGTTGTATATGTCAATGGTTGTTGTTGTTGCTGTTGTTGTTGTTACAGTTACAGTTGAACTTTAGTTACAGTTGTTGTTACAGTTTAGTACTTAGTTATAGAGCAAGTGGGGTGGTGGGGGAGGGAATCGAATGGGGTGCCAACAAATAGAGCAAAAGGAGCAAGAAACAACAAAAACAACAAAAAGCCGTATTTGCAGCCGGTGCGCATAATTTATTTGACTATAATTACAATTAATTATGGTAATTATGTTGTTTTTACTAGAAAAGAGAGAGACGGAGAGAGAGAGAGAGAGAGAGAGAGCGAGTGAGACCAATGCCAACTCAATTATTTGAACGCACAGCACTTCCACTTTTCCAGCAGCAGCAACATGAAAACTTTGCGGTTGTTGGCCAAAAATTCCCCGACGACGACGACGACTTCACCTCCTCTCCCCTCTCATTCTCATCCTTCAGGGCGAAGAAGACAAAAACAGCGTCGAAAATAACATTTGACTGTGTGTGTGGCAAAAACTTTTTCCACGTTCTGACTGTGTGTGTGGCAAAAACTCATATGTGTGTGTGTGTGTTGTCTGTGTGCTATCTGTGTGGGCGTTTTGATATTGCAGCGATGTGGGCGTGGCGGCGGGCAACACGCGTCGTCGTCGTCGTTGCTGTGTCCAGGACCTCAAAATTGCAGGAAGCACACAGAACAGGGAAAAAAAAGTTGGCGAACACACAACACACATGGAGAAAACATCAAGCCGCATGAGTTATGAGTGTGTGTGTAGGTGTGTATGTGTGTGTGTAGGTGTATGTATGTGTGGCAACCGCAATCAAAAGGGATATTTAATTGTGCCTAATTAGCTAATTTATTGTTGTTGCTATTGTTGTTGTCTCTGTTGTTGTTGTTGTCATGGAGTGTGGCATGGCAGCAAAGTGTTGCTCTAAGCATATTAAACTATTTGTGTCCTTAACTCCATTTTTTTTTGCCATTTCCACACACTGTTTCCTGTTTCCTGGCGCCATTGTCCTGTTGCAAAATGTTGCATTATTGAGTTAAGCTTTTGAGTGTGTTTGGGTTTTTTTCACTATATGTTTTTGGATGGGTTAAAAGTGTGAAGAGAGAGCGTTAAAGAGCGACCGCAAAGTATGCAACAATATGCAAAAACATATTTAGAAAGAGAAAGGGAGAAAAAGAGAGAGGGAGAGATGGAGAGAGAGGGAGTGTTTAAATTGTGTGTATAATGTCATTAAATATGATTACAAAAAAGAACTTAATGAGATTGAGAAAGAGTTAGAGAAAGAGAAGAAAAGAAACAGGACAAGTGCCTAGAAGTGAAGGGAAAGATAAATCAAATCCTTTATTAAAGCTCAAAAGGAATTGTAGTTGTTATATTTCCTTTCCTTCTTATCATTCCCTTAATAAAAAGTCATTATATATTATTATAAATCTCATATTATATTAAAGTTCTTCTTCTTCTCTCCTATTGAAAACTTTCCCTCCTTCTTTTCCTAAGGCAATATTCTGTAAATGAAATCTGATTATGAATTTTAAGCTCATTACATTAAGCCTAAAGCTTTAACAACATAATAAACTGAATATTAAACTAGCAATAAACCTTAAACATCTTTGAATAATATCAATAATTTGAATATTTCTCTAATACAAGACAAATTGATCCCAACAATAACCAAAGAATTTGACCTATATTCAACCAACTTAAATTTAGTCCTTGGCATTTTGGCATAATTTAGTTAATGTTTTTGTGTCTAAGAGTTTGTGTGTGTGTCTCTCTCTCTGTATGTGTGTGTGTGTGTCCATGAAGCTTCTTCTTCTTCTTCGTTTTTAGGTGAAGGTCTTTCTTCTTCTTCTTATTATAGAGCAAATGTGTGATTGTAAAATATTAAGCAAATTGTTTATCAATAGGCATTGATTTGTTTCTCGGCCATGCCACCACCATCTTGCCTCTGGCTGCCGCATGCCACACAATCACATTTCCTTGGCTCTGCTGACAGCCGCATGTCAAACACGGGACAAGGACAGTATATATCAGTAGCCCCCCCTACCCCTCTTTCTCGACGCCCCATGCTGTGCCCGTGAGCCGCCTCTGACCCAGTTGCAAGTCAAATCGAATGAGCTCCTCGGCCGCCTGTCAACCCAGCCCAGAACCCAGGCTAGGCCACAATCAGGCAACAACAATAAGAACAGCAACAACGAAAGCAACAAGGCCTAAAACGTACATAATAATGACAGGCACAGCGAGGCGCAACTTGGGACAGGTCTCTCTACTCTATACTCTACTATGCTAAGGGTGGGTAGAGGGGTGGTTAGGGTGGTGGGTGGGGGTAAGACTAAGGTGTATTGTCAGTTTTTGCATAAATCGATCGAGAAACAAGAGAAAAAAATGAAAACTATAGAAAAACAGGCTTTAAAGAAGAGTCATCTCACTGGTGGGGGGGAAAAGAGCAGTAGGGGTGAACAATAGTGGTGGGAGGAGGGGTATGAGAGGGGGAGGGCAACACATTTTGGCTCCTTCTTTTTTTCATTTCACTTTTTTCTTCTACTTTTTAGCGCTTTGGTCGCGCTTTTGCTTAATGCGTTTAATTTTTCTTCTGCTACAATTTGCTACCCGCCCGACCCCCCCCTCTCCCCTCTTCACACTCCCCATCCCCCCTCAGCTCAACAGCTGCTTTGTTTGCACGTCGCTTGCGCATTTTTTACTAGCATTAAATTTTATTTCGCTTTTTTTTCTCCTCCTTTGCACATTTGCATAGAAAATTCATTAATTTTGTCGCGAAGAGCAAGAATAAAAAGAAAGAAAAAAAATTGAGAAGGAAATTGTTAGACAAATTTTTGTGGCTGCCACCAATGCTGCTGCCCCTGCCACTGCCTCTGCTGCCACTGCTGCTATTGATGCAATAAATTTCTTGAGCGTGTGCGGTTCAATAGTTCTCAATAGAGAAAGTGAGTCGCGCGTCCGTCCAGTGTGACCAGAGTCGAGAGCGAAATTTGCTTATCATTGCGTTTTTTTCTTTTTTTTTTTCTTTCTAACTGAATTTTGTCTTTCTGTCTTGTGGCAATTGACTTGGCTCATCGATTTTTCGTTTCGGTTTCGGTTGCTTTCGTTTCTTGACTTGTCATTGCGCCCCAAACCAACTCTTCCCCACCCACCTCCCCCTTTTTGGTTTGGGTCTTTAAGATCTCTTGGACTGGACACTACACACACCACACACACACACACACACACACACACACACACACACACACATGCACTTCAAGCTGTCAGTTGGCGCATTGTAATCGGCGTCTGACCCGCATTAATTATAGCTCACTGACATGTGATATTCACACATGCCGCACACATACGTCTCTTCGTCTTCGTCGTCTCTGCCACTTGAGTCCAGTGTGTGTGGCACTTAAGCCGACTTCATGTGGACAGCAATGACTTCAGCTTTGCTTGCCTGCCTGCCTGTCTGCCTGTCTACTTGTCTGTCTGTCTGTCTGATTGTCTGCCTATGAGGCTCGTTAATCGATATATCTTTTTACTGCTCTGCAACTCTTTAACTTCCACCCGTTCACTCTCGCCCCCCTCTCAATGTCTGTGTCTTGAAATTGAGCCGTGTCCAGAGACCTCGTCAAGCTTTTTCTTCTCTCTGCAGCCTCCGCTTTTCTTTCACAAACTTTTCTCATATTTATTGTTATTTATTTAACTGTGAAAAAACGAAAGTCGTTTCACACCTTTTTCCCCTCCTCTTCTTCTTCTTCTTCTCTTTTCCGTTTGTTGCATTCCTCACAAAAGTACATTGCTATCTTTTTCCCCTCTCTTCATATGTGGGTTAAGTTCAATAACCAAACATACTTCTTTTTTTTTGGTAACAGTATCTATAACATTTTCAAGCCATTCTCTCAAGTAGTTATCGAAATTTCTGTATGTTTTGTCTTCTAATGGACGACGTCACTTTACTTTCTATTGTCTCGAGAGGCTGACACACATTATTATTATTGTTTTTTCTGTGTTGTGTTGTTGGAGAGCGCACACTGTTAAGTGCTTGGATTGCTTTTGGTCTAGATGGCGTTATTTATAGATATCACAAGAAGTAAAGCAAAGGTAGAGCGTGGGAGAATCTTAGAGATGGGTTTGGTTCTAGTTAAAGGTTTGTGTCTTAGCTAAGCGCAGGACCTTTAGGAAATCTTTCCAAAGTGAAGGTTAAAACAGGTCTTTCTTATCACTCTATTCTCACTATTTTAACTTCCTTAGTTACTCTCACAAACGTTCCCAAACAAAATTAAAAGACTGTTTTTTCTCTAGTTCTAGTTAAAGGTTTGTGTCAATACCTTCAGGAAATCTTTAAAGAGAGAAAGCCAAACCAGCTTCGATACAATGAAAGGTCTTCATTATCACTCTGCTCTCATTAATAGGTACATAACCGACACTCCCTCTGTTACTCCCGCAAACTTACCCAAAAACAAGTGGTTAAAGATTTGTGTCTTAGATGAGGTCCGAGGTTCCTTAAGAAAATCTTTCATGGCTTAAGATTAAACCATCTTCGATACAATTTAACCCCTCATTATTACTCTATTCTCATTCAGTTAAGCACATTCTCAAGTACAAAACCGACACTCCTTCAGTTACTCCAACCAAAAACTCACCTAATCTAACCCCTTGAAAAGTATAAAGAGTGAAAGCCACCTGTTCGGTTCAGTTGTTTGGGGAAATCAGCTCTTGCAGCTTATTAATTTTCAATTGGTATGCCATTGCCATTGGTTTGCATTACACACCGACCGACGAAGAGGAAGAATGTTTCTGGGCAAATCAAAACGCCATTTACCGATTTCAGCAATTCCAGCATCTCAGATTCAGATTCAACTTTTTAGCTCTTTTACTCGATTTTCTTCCTCATCTCCTTCTTTTTCCTATTACTACTTCGACTAGTAGTAGAATCCAAAGCGCTAATCTCAGCTCAAATGCAATGCAAATGCTGATAAAAGTCGATTGGGGAAAACAACAACAGAAAGAAGGCGAAAACATGAATGAAAATTCGTTTACCTGGAGTGGAAAAGGAACGGAAGGGAAGGAGAAACGGAAGAGCTACTTCAACTCTCAACTGACAAAAAAAAAACAGAAAGAAAGAGGAAAACTGAAGGAAACCTTCAACTTGAGAGCGTTTCAAACATTTTTAGCATTTTGCACAGCATAAAAATTTCTCCGAACATTTTCCGCTGACTACTAAAGTCATTATATTTGCAAGTGAACGAACAAAACCAGGTAAATAAGTATATAGCTAGATGAGATGGGGTAGATAGATAGATAGATATGTACTCTATACAGATAGATTGGTATGGTAGTCCTTGCTGCTGATG
Organism: Scaptomyza parva; assembly: GCA_035044645.1. NCBI lineage: Eukaryota > Metazoa > Arthropoda > Insecta > Diptera > Drosophilidae > Scaptomyza > Scaptomyza parva. Next base: position 2,387,367 of record JAWNNT010000090.1, on the reverse strand, counting down.
CTTGCTGCTGATGCTTGCTTCATGCCACAATGACGACGACGAACGACGAGGTTTTTTGTCGTTCAGTAGGTAAGTAATCTCATTATAATAATGGGAACAATTGATTTCTGTCTGGCCAGGTCTCAAGTTGGCCTCCTTCTTTCTTCTTCCTTATACTTCCTTTCCTTTCCGTCTCTCTCTCTGTCTCTGTCTGACTGAAAGCAAGGACCTCAACCGACTGACTGACTGACTGACATCGCGCGTTTGCTGCTTCTTTAGTCAAAGTCAGTCAATAAATGTACAACGAAGCATGCAGCGTACTGTTTCCGGCCAAAGACAGCTGACAGGTTCAGGCAGCTCAGTCTCCTCCGCCAGCTCAGGCAGCCAGAGTTGCCATCCATCCATCGAGCACTCAATCATCGGTCTTCATTCCGCCACAAGAGGAGCACCTCCTTCGGCTCCTTCGGAACGACGATGATTATGATGATGATGATGCTTTAGTGTTGCCGCTGATGAAATTATAATCAAGGGAATATATAATTTCTTTCACCTGGTTACATCTGAGTCGGCCCCCCTTTATTCTCCTCTTTACAAACAAACAAAGCCATCAGTGGAAGTTGGCTGCCATAGTAGCAGCTCCTACTTCCCTTCCCTACTCGCCGCCCTCCTTCTCACCCACTTTCAATGATATGATAATTTGCTTTTGTTTTCTTGGCAGCAAGATGAAAACTTTTGCCTTACTCTACGGGAAGGGTAGGGAGTTGTGTCTGGTGGGTCCATCGATTTCTTTATGTAACTGTGCCACACAGAGAAATCTTCAGCTGCTGCTTCTGTTCAGTTATTCAACTGCCTTGCGGCATTTGTGTGCCGTTCTCTGTGTGGACACCAAAACATTCTTCTCAGTTATCTCGTTTAGCAATTTTCATGCTATGAAAACAACAAAACCACAACGAAAAAAAATGACATTCAAATGCAGAAGGCGAAACTTATTCTTCACTCTCCGCCTTTTCTCTCTCTCTCTCTATGAAAACCGAAATCGACCGCATAATGTGCCACAATTAAATTACAATAAATCATACTCAGATCTCTCGCCTCAAAGCTCCCGCTCTCTTCCCTCTTCTCCCTTCTCTCTTTCACTCTTTGTGTTATGCTCTAGCGCAATTAATCATTTCTTCTTATACAATGTGTGTTTGTTTGTTTTTTTTTCCCAGTATTTCTTTTATTATATTTTCTACCACTTTTTCTGTGTTTTTTTCTTGGGTTTATTTTTCTCTCTGTTTTATCGTTAGTTGTTTAGTTGGACTGCTAATTAATACCTCATTTATTTTTGTACAATTTTGTTTGGCTGTCCTTTCTGGAAATTTGATTCAATTTTGATTTGTTTTGTGGTAAAATTTATTTTTTCATTGGCATTTATGTCTTATGATTCTTACTCTTTACTCTAAGGTCATTGAGGGAACTGAATTCAATTGAAAGTTCATTGCACCAGAAAATGAAGAATAAAGTTGCAGAAAAATATCTGATTGCTAATTTTCTAATAATTGTTAAAGGTCATTGAAAGTTGAAAGAATTGAATTGAATTTCATTGAATTCGACAGACGAGAAAAAATCAACAAAAATATTCAATAAAAATGTTTTGCGAAATCAAATCAAAGAAAGTAATAAGTGAGAGAGGAAAATGGGGAAAAAATGTCTCAGAAAAACATAAACAGAAAATACTTTTTGTCTGCTTTGAAGAAAATATTTAAGCTGAAAACGCATTGAAAAGAGATTTAATTGGTTTTTCACACTCAAAAATGTCTTCGAATTTCCAAACAGCTCTTAAGTATAATGTCAAATAATCATCTCCTTAACCGTTTCCGATAGTTAATTCCTAGCTTCATTTATTTTTTGGGGGAAAAACAAACGCTTTAACGCCTCATTATGTGGAGACAAAGAGACCGACAAAAGGGTCTAAAAAATGTTTCCTTTTTTGAGAATTGGGCGGCAACCAACAAAAATTAAAAGCAAAATTAAACACATTCAATTAAATTGTGTGTGCAATTTTTCCGGCACACACTCACCAACTGCTGGAAATCCCAGACCCCAGCAATAACAACAACCCCTGGAAAAAGGTGAAAAGTTATGCCATTGACTGTAACATTGCCATTACCTGTGAACAAGGAGCAAGGAACAGTGGAAGGAGCACAAAACCCGGAGCCATTGTACAATAAGGTGCGTGTTTGGCCCAAACGAATGAACGAACCACGGAACGAACGAACGTTGTTGTTGTTGACCCACGGCGCTATGTTCAAATGATGCTTACAACAAGTGTGGGTGCGGAAGGGGGAGGGTGAGAGATTGCGAGGATGCCCAAAATATGGAAGAGTAATGCCAAACATCAGCGCTTATAACTGTGCAGATTATGAAGTTAATTTATCAGCAACGAAGCGGATGAGCAGACGACGACGCAAAGAGTCTCTTGCCTCCTCTCTCTGCCTCAGCAACAGCAACAGCTACAGATTGAGCTGCGTTTTTTTTCGGGGGCTGATTATTATTATGAAGAAGAAGCCTTCAAGTGAGTAGTAGTAGTAGTAGTAGCTGGGTTTTAGCTTTTTGGCTGCCTCCAAATTGAGTGGGCGGACGGACGGGGTGGAGTGAGTTGGAAGTGAATTGTTTGGCGGACGGACAACATTCATTAAGCCATCAAATTGCTTAAGACAAATTTGCCAAGTCAAATGAATAAGTGGGTGGAATTGTTGTTGCTTTTTGGATGATGATTGTGAGTGGGTTGCGGGGGCGGTGGCGGGGGTAAGAGAGAACATAAAGTTCAAAGCAAGCTATCTCTAAGATATTAATGCAAAATTAACTCAACAGCAAAAAAGGTTAAGTCAAATGTGTGTGTGTGTGTGTGGGAATTTAGTAAAGTGTGAAATGAATATGATGAAAAATAAGATTTTTATTTGAATTTTCCAGTTGCTTAAAACCTTTCCAGGCTGTGATTTGGCTTGTTTTTGCCTAAACCTAAACATTTCCTAGCTTTCTAGCTAAACCTTAACCTTTGTTCCTGTGCTTTAGCTTCTTTTTGTCTAAACTTAAACATTTCAAGGCTATACTTTAGCTTCTAGCTTCGTCTAAACCGAAACCGAAATATTTCTACATATGATTTAGCTACTGTTTGTCTATACCTAAACATTTCCTAGCCTTCTAACTATACTTTAGCTTCTTTTTGCTTAAACTTAAAAATTTTTGGCTATACTTTAGCGTATTTTTGTCTAAACTGAAACATTTCCTAACTTTCTAGCTGTACTTCAACTTCTTTTTGTCCAAACCTAATCATTTCTAACTGTACTTTAGCTTCTTTTGGGCTAAACCTAAACACTTTTAGCTATACTATAACTTATTTTTGCTTAAGCCTAAACATTTCCTAGAATTCCAGCAAAACTTTAGCTTCTTTTTGCTTAAATTGAAACATTTTCTATGTTTCTATCTATGCTTTAGCTACTTTTTGTCTAAACCTAAACATTTCCTAGCTTTCTAGCTATACTTTAACTTCTTTTTGTCTAAACTGAAACATTTCCTCTACATTATACAAAACACAATTTTCTTTTTAGCTCTTCTTGTGATTTATATATATTTTATTAGATACAGCTGGCTTAAAGCTAACTATATATATACTTTATACTATAACACTGCATATGTCTGAGCGTCTGGCTCTGACTCTGACTCTGTTGTACAGAAGGCCGCAGCTGGTAAAGTTTCTTTTTAGCCAAAAAAGAAACGAAAAAGTTTTCTACTTGTTTCACATTTTTTTGTCGGCAAAAAATTCCAGCTTCAATTTACTTTCAACATGCTCTTGAGAAGTTTTTTTTTTCTTGTCCTTACACACACACACACGCGAGGAAAAGGCAAGCCTTAACGATACGGCACACGCACACTTCATACATTACCGATGTGGGGTGGGGTGTGGTGTGGAAGGAGGGTTTAGTTGGGGGTTCATCGTCTACGTCTGTAGCCGTTGCCGCCGTAGACATTACCGCAGCCACGCGCGTGTTTTACGTTCATCTGTCTACTTAACGTTTGGCCCCCGCCCCGTCCCGCCCCCCTCACACTCCACCTGCAGTAACATGCAGCTTCTTTTTCTTCATCTTCTTCTGCTTCTTCTTCACGTCGTCGTCGTCTGCGTTTTAACGTACTAATCCTTGCTTTTATCTCTTGTTTGACTTTTGCTACGCGCACTCCATCTTTATACACAGCCAGGCTCTCATTTAATGTCATTGTCGCTGAAGTGAAGGCTAAAGGAAAAGGGTAGGGAAGGGGCGGTGCGACGGCGATACCCTGCAATCCTTTCTAAATATTTGTCAATTTGTATGCGCAAGTTTTATTCAATTTTGAACGCGCGCGAGATGTCGCCTTGGCATCGCTTGGCACACGGTGCGTATGCGTGTCATAAGCGTTTCTTAAAGTGTTTGCTCCTTGAAAGTTGTGCTTTGATTTCCCGAAAGTGTTTGTGTTGCACAGCCCCCCGTTTCTATTTCTCCTTGTCATATGCTTGGGTAAGCGTATTTGTTTTCACTTATTTTTCATCATCTGTCAAACTGGCCGACAGCAGTTTTATTTCGATTAATCAACGGGCACGTGACCAAGTTTAAATTTTTAACCAATTTAATTTTTCATTTTACGTTCTTTCTTTGCTTTGCCTTGCCTTGCCTTGCCTTGGCTCACGTGGCGTATGAGCGTTGTGTAAACAAGTACAAAATGAATGAATAGGTTTTTTCTATTGTTGTTTTTGTTGTTGTTGTTGTTGTCACTATTCAATCCAATTAATTTTTGATGTCAGCCAAAATGTTTACTTTTTGTCTTGGGGTTAGCTTGGTTTTAGTTTTGCTTGAGGTAAGTTTTGAGAAAAAATGTTGAAAAAATAAGAAAAAGTTACAATAGAATATTATGAAAAAGCTGTGAAAGCTTCAAATATTATTCATTAAATAAACAAGTTCCCAACCTTTACCTTAGTTTTAGTTTTGCTCTAGAAAAGTTTTGAGAAAAATGTTGAAAAATATAAAAATAATAAAAGTTTTAATAAAATATTATAAAAAACGCATATTGAAACTTTTGTACCTCGTCAGCATTGACAAATTCCCAAAGCTTCAAGGAAAAATCTTCTTTGCATTGTTTTGCTTTGGCTTTCGGGGCACACATGAGTGTATGAGTATCAATTATGATAAAATTTAATAAGGCATGATAAGCCAAACAATGGAACTTAAAACCTGAGACTCTAAAAGTTGATTTCCTGCTTCGTTTAGTTGTATGCGGCATTTATTCTAATTAACGTTCAAAATTGAAAGGGCTAAATTGTGAAATTGTGCTTATAAAAAGCCAAATGACGTTCATTAAAGTAAAACAACAACAACAACAACGAAGAAACGAAACGAAAAGAAAAACAAAGTCAAGTGAAGACGAACACATGGGAAAACTGTTGTCTCAGCTTCAAGTTACGCCAATGTGTGTGTGTGTGTGGGTGTGTGGGAGGGTGTGTGTGTGTTCAGTTGTGTGTTTGGTTGGTTTTATATAAAAGACATTATCAACGCTAATTCAGTTATGTCTTAATTATAAACTACTTAAATGCGCCTCGCTGCGAGCATGGCAAATTTTCTAAGTCCGTTGTCTTTGTCTACCAGATGGGAGAAACTGGAAACTGGAAACTGGGCAGAGGGTGTTGGGGAGGGTGAAAAGGTCTGGGTACTGGCAGGCACGTATGACATTTGGCTGGGTTTTGCTGTTGTTGTTGGGTCGGTCGCCGCAGTTGTCTCAGTTACAGTTTTTAGTACTGAAACTCCGTTATGTTACTCTCTATCTCGGTGTCTCTGTGCATAATTACCAAAAAAGTTACATATGTATATGTGTGTGTGTGAGTGTGGGTGGGTGTAAGTGTGTGGGTGTAGTTTTGATAGCTCCGATTACGTCGTACAACTTTAAACATGAGAAAGGTTGTTTCATGGGGAGAAGGGGGTGTGGGGATTGGGGGTGTTACGCCCAGGGCTAACATAGAGAAGTCAAGGAATGCAAGGCAAGTCGAGGAGTAAGAGAGGTCCACAAAACGCTTCTAAATTCCGCAAGCTTTTGGGGTTGCTAAAGTTGATAGTGGGGGCTTAGGGGTTGGAGTAGTGGTAGCTACCCCTTTTTTAGATCGACCACTGAAACGAAACGAAATGAACGAACGCCCCCCAAAACTGTAAGGGCAACCAAGCAGCGAACTTTGATTGAAATATACAATTTTAATGAGACGCAAGGAACTGAAGCAATTGTTGTTGTTCGGCTGCAAACAATACACAACAATTTTTTCTCAATAGAGAAAACCGAAGAAGAAGACGACGCAGATGATGAAGAATAAACAAACAGAACGACGAGCTGAATGAGTGAGAAGAAATCAAAGTAAAGTCGCAAAAACGAAACAGCTTAAATCAACTAAGAAGGGGAGTTGGGGTAGGGGGCAAGTTCGAAAGTACAACATAAGGTTTTTCCACTCTCACTACTTTGTGTCTAGACAACTTATAAGGCATTTGAAATGCATGCCCCAAGGACACGACACACAACAAACAGACACAAAGATAAACAAATTAACTTTAACTGTTGAAAAGATTTTTCTTTCTTTTATTAATTAAGGGTTTGGGGTGGAGAAAAAGTGAAATTATTCATTCTCTCTTTCCAATCAAAAGTTTTTTTTTTAGTGTCATAACTCGTGTGAAGATTAAATATCATTCAACTCAAATTTCATCGAGGAAAATATAATCCAATAAATCATAAAAAAAGAAATAGAAACTGTTCGAAGGGTGTTGGACACCCAAGTAAAGAGGTAAACAGTTCTCGAAAGCTATAATAAAATTAAACACACAACACAAAGAGAGAGAATTATCCCCACACTGAACCCACAAAGACCGCCGTTAGATACGAGTTTCCTTTAGGAAATTTGAGACGAAAGACCAAACGGCAAACACCAAAGACGAGAGACGTGAAACGATTCTAGTTTATGGCAAATGTTGGCGATTAAAATCTTGAATGTCAAGCAGAAAATTGTCAAGCGAGTTGATGATGATGATGCTGGCTGGGGCACAAAGGCAAACGATAGCAAACAAATAAAAAAAACACACGAAAAAAAAAGCGAAAGGCGAATGAAATATGAATCTGAAACCGAGAGCATGGCACAATGATGATGACAAACAAACCGCCGCGGTGACAAAACCCGAAAATCAAAGACGTTTTGCCGACTGCAACCTGCAATTAAGAAACGAAAGGAGCGAAAGGACAACCACAACAAACAGGAAACAAGCCACGAATAGATCATATATGCAACTAAAAAGGGTGCGTTCGTCTCTCTGTTTCTCTATGAAATACGAAGCAATAAACAAGAAAAAAAAACATCATAAAACAGGGAACACGTTTTAGGGGCGGACTGCGCCTAACCTATCCCACAGGATATAAACATATATGCAAAACGAATATCTTTGTGACGCCTTAACATATGTGTTTTCGAGGCGGCCCTACACTACACTACAATACGTGTACAAATAATTCGCACGAGTAAATCAACAAACAAGCAAAACGACAACAAAAAAAGAAAGAAAAGAGAGAGTGAATGGAAAAAAAGGAAAACAGGGAAAAAAAAAACTCCTTTTGCTTATATTCTGTGTGTGTGTGTGTGTGTGCAGCAAAGCTGAACAATTTTACGGTTTCAATTATCAAAGAAAACGACGACGACGACAAGGACAAAAACGGTGACAAAGCAAAAAGGTATTTGGATGTCCTTTGTTGTTGTTGTTCTTGTTCTAGTTTCTGTTGTTGTATGCCGAAAATAAAGGCGATTAGCATTTCTAAGCCTTAGATTACCTGAAGTAGTTTATATAACCCCCCGAAAACCGTAAAGCAGCAAAGAAAAAACTCCTCAAGAGCCAGCCTATTCTCGATAACAAGATTCAGTTTGTTTTGTCTCGCTTTCTGTTTGCTTTTTCTTTTAACCCAAACCCTCTGGCAAGGCAACCCTAATGCAACCCTAAAATATCCCTCCGTAGATGATTTTATCAAACGCCTGACTGCATCGCTCAAGTCCCATATATACATAAATATATATTTGTATAAGTATATCTGGTTAATTTATGTTCTTAAATTCAATATTGCCATCCATTATTGGTTTTCCTTTTTCTAGGGTTCTCCAAAATTCGTTTATTAACCGCAAATTCCCAGGCAATTGAGTCTCGAGTTGCCAAAAAAAAAAGAACAAAAAGAACACAGTTTATCCCTTTGAAGAGCAACTACTTAATGTTCCCTTTAACCACACTTCAATAGATTTTTCAGTATAACAAATGGAAGTTAATAAATTTGATCAGCATTCATATTTATTCGCTTCGAATGTTCCGGAAACCTCTTTCCTTAAGCAATAATAGGTCAAATCCTTTGTTTCTTTTTTTCCGAAAACTTTTTCAAGTTCCTTAAGCAATAGTAGAAAGAATCCGTTTTATGATGATAAAAAGCTTAAAGAATTCTATTCGATTCGGTTATATAATGCATCTTTTCTCGGTGTATTACACAAACTTTCTCACCTTCCATCTGTCCCTTCCTATAGCCGAATAACTGCGACCCAAAAATAAATATTATTTAATTGCAATTGTTGATTTTTTTATGATTTTTCATAAATGTTCATATTTATTCATATATTTTGATATAAATGACAATACATTTAGAATATCTTTCTATTGAAATATATTTCGTTGCTCGATAACATAGTGTAAAGCTAGAAACTACATTAATATGATTAAATGATTAAAATACGTTAAAAAAAATAATAATCTAACACGCGATTTCTAATCACGTCAAGTTTGTTATTGTCTCTATTGGTTTTTGAAAAAATTTGTATGAATTTAGTTCGTTTTGACCAGTCTAATTTACATTTTGAACGCTTTTTGTGCAATATCCGTGCGATATTGTGCTCCAGCGTCGGTAAAACTTATGCTTCCTGCCAGCTTGGTAGCCTGAGCTGCGGCCACCCTCAGGCTGGCATCCAGTGAAATGGCGATGAGCACACGACCTCCGTTGGTAATCGGTTCCTTTTTGCTATTCAAGGCCAGTCCACTGTGAAAGATCAGTTGATCATTATCAATATTTGCAGCGGGAAGACCTGTTACTAGGCATCCTTTGGTAGATCTTTCCGGATAGCCAGCACTGGCTAAAACAACGCCGACAGCACTTAGATTGGTGCGCCACTGCAGGGAAAGCTTATCCAACTGACCACTGCAACAGGATGACATCACCTCAAACAGATCGGACTCCAGGAGGGGAAGTATTACTTGCGTTTCGGGATCACCAAAGCGGCAGTTAAACTCGAGAACGCGTGGACCGTCGCGGGTGAGCATGAGACCTGCAAAGAGGACACCCTGATAGGCGATACGCTCCTGGATCAATCCCTTGACTGCACGTTCAAGAACGGCGCGCTGAACCAGCTCGAGTGCTTGTTTACTTATAAGTGGGCAAGGGCAGTAGGCGCCCATGCCACCAGTGTTGGGTCCGGTGTCGCCATTTCCTAAACGCTTGTGGTCCTGAGCGGGCAGCATGGCTTGAATAGTTTTGCCATCGGTGAATGCCAGCACGGAGACTTCCTCCCCTTCGAGCAGCTCTTCTACGACCAAAGTGGCGCCTGCCTGGCCATATTTAAGCTGCCCCAGAATCTCATCGACCGCCTGACAGGCCTCTTCCACATTGGCGGCCACCACGACACCCTTTCCTGCTGCCAACCCAGCTGCTTTCACCACTAAAGCCGGATAAGGTGCACTGCGTATAAACTGTTTGGCCTTTGCCACATCCGTAAAACTCTCGTAGCGTGCTGTGGGTATGCCATGACGCAGCATAAAATCCTTAGCCCACTTTTTGTCAGCCTCAATTTGAGCGCCTTGCTTTCCGGGTCCAAAGCATGCAATGCCCGACTTCTGTAGCACATCACCCAAACCCAATGCTAGTGGATCTTCGGGTCCGACCACCACTAGTGAGATGTTGTTTAGCTTGCACCATTTGGCAATGGCCCTAAAATCATTCGCATCCAATGTTTTAGCGTCCATATTCTGGCACTTTGATCCCAGCTGAGCGATACCAAAGCTGCCGGGCAGCGCATAGATTCGTGACACCAAATTCGATTGTGTGAGCTTCCAACAGATGGCGTGTTCGCGTCCGCCCCTACCGATTACTAACACACTATGCGACATTTCGTTGGTTTCGTTGCCAACAAATAAATAAACAAAATTTATTAACGTTTTATTCACGAAAATAGATTGTTTTCGATTTTGTGCGGTTAGTGCCTACGTGTTCACGTTCTTAGCGATCTTGCGCGAAAGAGGGAGAGAGTGTTGCGTAAGAGAGTACAGACAAAGCTCTTTAAAGCTATGTTAAATGTTATGTATGTTTTTATACGGCTCAGATTAATAAACTTTACCGCACGACGCCTCGTTTTCAACTCTATTAATATATATTTCTTATATATTTAATTAAAGACCGATGGTGGTCTTGCTCCGATACGCGGTTCAGCCAGGACACCAGCCACGCTGGCCACGATCAGAAGTATAGTAAATACGTTCATTATGAAGAATATTAAAATTGAAATTGAATTATAATGATGAAAATGTCGCCTACTTATATAGTTGATGACAAAAAGCTTAAAGAATTCAATTCGATTCGGTTATATAATGCAATTTTTCTCGGTGTATTATGCAAACTTCTTCATAATGAGCTCACCTAATCCCTAGGCATAGCAAGTTTGTTTCAAATTTTCGATAAATTTTCAAGTTTACGAAATCCACATGGAATCGATAACAACAAAATCTTTGATTTCGAAAACTCCTAAATGGGGATTGAAACAATTAACAAAATAATGAACATCTGTAAAATAAAAATCGGTCAAGAAACACCAAAGATATGTTTTAATATTAAGCATTGGTACGGTAGTACACGTCAACCCGACCATCTATCCGTCCGTGTGGTCAAGGGTTAAGGGTATTTTCTACTTTGCATTTACTATATATTTATAATTATTGGAGGAGACAATGTTTGACGTTTTACTCGGATATGCGGTTCAGCCAGGACACCAACCACGCTGGTCACGATCAGAAGTATAGTAAATACGTCGCCAATTTATATAATTGATGACAAAAAGCTTAAAGAATTCCATTCCATTCGGATATATAATGAAATTTTTCTCGGTGTATTACACAAAATTTCCCACCTTCCTATAGCCGAATAACTGCGACCCAAAAATAAATATTATTTAATTGCAACTGCTTTTTTTGTTATGATTTTTCATAAATGTTCATATTTATTCATATATTTTGATATAAATGACAATGCATTTAGAATATAAATATATATTTCTTATATATTTAATGCCAGACCGATGGTGGTCTTGCTCCGACACGCGGTTCAGCCAGGACACCAAGCACGCTGGCCACGATCAGAAGTATAGTAAATACGTTCATTATGAAGAATATTTGAATTGAAACTGAAATATATTGATGAAAATGTCACCTATTTATATAATTGATGACAAAAAGCTTAAAGAATTCAATTCGATTCGGTTATATAATGCCATTTTTCACGGTGTATTATGCAAACTTCTTCATGATGAGCTCACCTAATCCCTAGGCAAAGCAAGTTTGTTTCAAATTTTCGAATAATTTCTACGCATTTATAGCCGTATAACTGCGACCCAAAAATAAATATTATTTAATTGCAATTGTTGATTTTTTTTATGATTTTTCATAAATGTTCATATTTATTCATATATTTTGATATAAATGACAATGCATTTAGTATATAAATATATTTTTCTTATATATTTAATACCAGATCAATGGTGGTCCGACTGCTTCACGTTTTGCTCGGAGACGCGGTTCATGGAAAACACCAAACGCGCTGCCCACGCTGACCACGATCAGAAGTATAGTAAATACGTTCATTATGAAGAATATTTGAATTGAAACTGAAATATAATGATGAAAATGTCGCCTATTTATATAGTTGATGATAAAAAGCTTAAAGAATTCGATTCGATTCGGTTATATAATGCAATTTTTCTCGGTATTACACAAACTTCTTCATCAGCGTCAACAGTCGAGTCGATATAGCTATGTCTGTCTGTCTGTCTATACGTCCGTCTGTATGTATGAACGCGTCGATCTTAGAAACGACAAAGATAATCCAGATTTTGGATATGAGCTCACCTAATCCTTAGGCATAGCAATTTACTATATATTTATAATTATTGGAGGAGACAATGTTTGACGTTTTACTTGGATATGCGGTTCAGCCAGGACACCAACCACGCTGGCCACGATCAGAAGTATAGTAAATGCGTCGCTTATTTATATAATTGATGACAAAAAGCTTAAAGAATTCCATTCCATTCGGTTATATAATGAAATTTTGATCGGTGTATTACACAAAATTTCCCACCTTCCATCTGTCCCTTTCTATAGCCGAATAACTGCGACCCAAAAATAAATATTATTTAATTGCAATTGTTGATTTTTTTATGATTTTTCATAAATGTTAATATTTATTCATATATTTTGATATAAATGACAATGCATTTAGTATATAAATATATTTTTCTTATATATTTAATTCCAGACAAATGGTGGTCCGACTGCTTCACGTTTTGCTCGGAGTTGGAAACTCGGAGGTTCATAGATAACACCAAACGCGCTGGCCACGCTGACCACGATCAGAAGTATAGTAAATACGTTCATTATGAAGAATATTTAAATTGAAACTGAAATATAATGATGAAAATGTCGCCTATTTATATAGTTGATGATAAAAAGCTTAAAGAATTCGATTCGATTTGGATATATATTGAAATTTTTCTCGGTATTTCACAAACTTCTTCATCAGCATCAACAGCCGAGTCGATATAGCTATGTCTGTCTGTCTTTCTGTCTGTCTATCCGTCCGTCTGTATGTATGAACGCGTCGATCTTAGGAACGACAAAGAGAAACCAGATTTTGGATATGAGCTCACCTAATCCCTAGGCATAGCAAGTTTGTTTTAAGTTTTCGATAACTTTTCAGGTTTACGATATATACATGGAATCGATAACAAAAAAATCTTAAACTTTGAAAACTTAAAAGTGGGAATTGAAACTATTAACAAAATAATTAATGAAATAAACGATTTGTCACCGTATTCTTTTTCAAGAAATGCAACAATATCAAATAAATATTAATATTTAATAAATTCACTCTTCTTGCTCCCGCAAAATTCGCCACATTTCTGGTATTTGTTCCTTTTTTAGGTTTTTCGCAGATGTAGGTTATCATAATATGCTAGAAACTATAAAAGAAATAATGAACTTCTGTGAAATCTTACCGGAGATACCGACCGTCTGTCCGTCTGTATGGTCAAGGGTTAAGGGTATCTTCTAGTCGAGCCTTCTCGACTAGAGCCTTCTTACTTGTGTTCCCTTTCTGTAAGGGGTTTCTTGTGATATTTTTTGATGGTCAACTAATAATAATGCTTAAGTCCTTGGTTTGCAACTTCAATACATATATGAATGTTTCTCAGGTCTTCTACTGCTAAGGCCAGACCCATATATCTTTCCGTAATTTTTTGTGCACGTTCATGTTTGTCTGTTCGTCTGTCTGTCTCACTGTCTGTCCGCTAAGCTGCAACGTCCTAATTTACACTTGACTCCGCCTTGGGAGTTGCAACCAACCAACCAAAAGCAACACATATCCGCTGATCCGAGCCCGATCCAACGATCCACCGATTCACCGATCCACACAGAGAGAACGTCTCTGGTTTTATTCGAGTGAAAAAATTAACGCAGACACAAATTATATCTGGCGCTGATTAATCACTTAACAAGGCTTGTACGCGAGTATTTCTTCAGATATTAACTTTACCCAGTTGCCGCCGTAAAGAAGGTGTAGAGCGAAGGAGAGGCATGCGGCATGCGGCACAAACAGAAATAAAAGCCACGTCAATTTCATGCAAAAAGGTGCTGCAGTCGTAAATTTAACTGGACGCGTAAATCCTGTGCGCAAATGTTTCAAGTTCGCGCGCCGACAACTCAAACTCCCCGCTCTCCGGTGCGAATGTTGTTGTTGTTGTTGTTGTTGCTGTTGCGGCCTTATTGCTGTCCAATTGTATTTATTTAGGGTCTGTCCTCTCTTCGTCTCTTCTCCGTCTCTTTGCCGCTTCTCCGTTCAGCTTAACAGCGTCTGAGTCTTCGTCGTCGTCGTCGTTTGGAACCGCGCTAAAATTTAAATTCATACACGATCGTTGGCCCCAAAAAGACTAATGAGCACAATTATGCATTATTGCAGCTCGTTGCATCGAAAATGAACTTTAACAAGCCTCAACACACACACTCGAACACACACACACACACACATACACTTGATGCGCCATCCTCAAAGCCAAGGAGTAGAGTGAGACAGGCAAAACCGAGACGTCAACTGGAACTGAAACTGGTAATACCTACGATGACTCGGAGAGAGGACAGAAGAGCGAAAGGGGAGTATGGAGTGCTCAAAGTGTCTGCTGTTTGAGTTGGGTAAGTCCAAGATACAAACTAGTTTCTTAGTTGTTGTTGTTGTTGGTTGATGCTTGGCCAAAAGGTTGTTAATTCTGTCATCTGAACTTTGCATTTTTTGTACAGTGCATTTCAAGGTTTTTTCGATTCGTTTTTCGTTTTCAAGATGATAATTGGAAATGAATTCAATTGCGAGTCAGAATTATGATGATGAGTTATGAATGAACCTAAAAGCCTAAAAAGCCAATTAACTTAATATAATCGATTTGAGAAGATTGATAATGAATTGGGATTGGCTTAATAATACTGTGAGATAAGCAAGAAATAAGTTTCGTTTGGCGACAATCGACTGCACATTCGGAGCCAAAAACTTCTCGATTGCAGATTGCTTATTTTAGATAATCTCAATGCTTAAGTTTAGGCCACAGTAACAAAAGCGATTTCTGGCATGCAAATGTATGTGGAATGAGATGGGGGAGAAAAAGGCAGCTGACAGCAGGGGTGTAGACCGAAAAGGTATGGAGAACCTATGCTTGCCAAAAAATGTGTAGCAGTCCAAACAGTGACAGGTCACAAGGCAGAGAAGAGGGCAGAGGGTAGAAGGAGAAGGATTGCGTCTGGTTTGACAAATAAGGTTCTGTGAGGAAACTCACTTTTTTTTTTCTCGTTCAGCTTTGGCTGACATGCACATAAAATGCAAAGACGAAGCAGGAAAGAACTGCTTCTTCTCAGAGTAGCAAGGAGAAGGAACATTTGCGTTTCATTGCCAAAAATGCCAATTTGGCAGCGGTCGAATCAAGTCGAATCGAGTCGGTTGCAGCAGCATCAAAACTGGAATGTTTTTTTTTTCTCGTCTCGTCTCGTCTTGACTTTTTATGGCTCATCTCGTAGAGAGATATCAGGTCTCAAGATGTCTGGCGTGGCGTGGATAATCTTGTTATCGCCAACATTTGCCAACGTAGCTCGCCTCGCATTGCATTTAATTAAGAGACTCAAAAACCACAACAAAACTTAAACTTCCCAAACTGAATCGAAAAAAGGAATGAAAATTAATTGGTATATCAAAAGCATTTGAATTTTTAATGTGTTTCGCTTGGTCAGCAAGTAGCGAACGATTTAAGAACTTATGTATACGATATATATAATTTTCTTTTTTTCTTGTCGTTTTGTCGTTTGCTTTGTTAATTGGCGACTGACTGTTTGAAAGTGGGCGTGGCACACTCATTTCCATTCAATTGCACTTCAGAGTTCAAAGTTTGAATTGGTTCGAACGATTTTTTTTTTTTTTCTTTTTTTTTTTTTTGATTTTCTTTTTCTTCGTTTTCGTTTTGTTTGGGAATACGCAGCTGCTGCCTGCCTGCCTGCCGTTGACATTTAAGCCATTGAAATGTGCCCAAAAAAAATACGAAATTCCCAAATTCTAAGCATATCCAAATGTTATTCAATACTTTTTCCTTTGCATTCATCGAGTGCTTTCTTTCTTTCTTGCTTTTCTGTAGGCACCAAAGCGCCATTTTCTAATTTGCCTTTCAACTAGTCGCTATGCAAAACAAAAACTAGGGACGCAGAGTGAGAAAGGGAGAGAGAGAGAGAGAACGAGAGATTGGGAACAAAATTTGTCGCATAATATTACAAAAGACAAAAGGTTCTATCGAGTTTCGCTTTTAATAGAAATCTATGCCCGTATTTTCGTTTGACAACATTTCATGCCAGTTTTTTTTTTTTTTTGCTTTTTTGCATTTTCCTTTCAATTGCCCTCTACTCTTCGCCGCCGCCTCCTTGACTAACCCACTGTTAGTTGTCCCTGTCCGTGTTTCCATTGTTTTGCTCTTTGATTTCCATCGTCTTTGGCCGACGCCGCATCATCATCATCGTATGCAGATTGAATTACACCACTTGCTGCTGCTGCTGCTGCCTCCATTTTCGAACATTCCAATTGTGTGATTTCATTCTCATCCTTCTTTTCTCATTATTATTGTCCTTGTCGATTCGTTTAATTGTTCTGATAATTTCTAGTTATTGCCCTGCGGGATAGGCCTTTGCTTAGCTATTATTAGTTAGGGTTGTTTTTTGCTATTTCCAACGAATTAGGTTTTTTGGCAATGGCGAACTCAGTCTTTGACTGGCTTAGAGCTTTTTTTGGGGATCTTGACTTCAGGTAGACATCATAAGCTAAGCCCAAACCAACCCTTGAAAAACTTCATTTCTTAAGTCTGTTGTGATTGGCTTCTTACTCTTCTCTCTCTCTTTTACCTTTTGCCAACTAAAAATTTCTATTAAAAAATTCGAGAAAAAAAACATTTTATGGCACATTCTTCACAACTTTCAACAAGTTTTTGTTAGCACATCTTTCTTTTTTGGCTTTTCATTATTTCAACTGTGTCTTTAATTGTGACGGAATTCTTTCTGTGCGGAATAAGGAAACATTCGTTTGGGCCAAGTTCTTTTGGCCAACTTGGAGGTGTTTTTCTGTCTGGCCAAAAGCAATGCCTTTTAAGAGGCCACAACTGTCATGTCGTTAGGCCATTCCAACTACGCTGGCCAACATCTCGTTTAAGTCGGAGGCCCCACCGAAAAAAATCATATTATTAAAAGAATCTGCAAATGACGCGAAAATGTTTCAACACTCTTCGACAAGCTTGGAAGCCAGCAGCAGCAGCAGCGAAACCAGCCAACAGCCAACAGCGAGTCAGAAAAAGAACAGAATACGAAAAATGTAATAATAATAAAAAAGAAAATTATTGCACTTCACATTCACAGTCATCGGACAGTGCCATCTTTAGCTTTAGGCCTTCCACGTTCACGTTCCACGTCCACGTCCAACATCTACGTCCTCATCATCATCATCATCATCGTCATTGGAGTCGGAGTCGTCCGAGTCGTAGTCGTCGCCTCAAATGCAGGCGGCTTCAAAGATCGCGTTATGAAAATGCAACGCGCATTGCGCAAGACCCAGTCAAGACGAAAGACCCCCAATAAGAAAAGAGAGGGGAAAAGACAGGGGGGGAGTGACATTATAAAGATGGAGAGACGAGCAGTCGAATGGCGAACGGCAAACGGCGCTGCTCGTTCTAACTAGAAGGTGATATAAGTGGTTCGATTGTTGCCGCCGCCATCGCACAGTGTAACAATTATGATGAGAAAGCTGTCAAAAAATGTATGGTATGATCTTAAGTTATGGAAATGAAAGATGAGTTTCTAAGAAAACAAGGATAACTAAATATGTTGCCTTCGACCCAAACGTAGTGTTAATCTACGCTTAATTTATAAACATTTTCATAGAAAACTTTATCCGGATATCTTACATATTTCTTTCTTAAGTTAAGTATGAAGGATTTAGTATTTAAGGATAACTTAAAATGTTGTCTAGGACCTCAAAATGTACTATCCTAAACCAGCATTTCGGAAAAGTCTCCTAAAAAACTCTTAACTTAGATATCATTTAGGATCATTACCTCTGCATTGATATCAGTCAGTCAGTCACTTACTTATTATGTCACTATCGAACATTGCTTTCAAATATTAATCGCTTATTGATATATATTTTGCAAAACATTTTTCAATCATTTTCGTACCACTGTACATATTGGCTTGAAGCGGTAACCGGGCTTGAAGTCGGTACGTCGGAACCAGAGTCAGAGTCAGAGTCAGCGGCGCGTTAGCGCTAATAAGCAATTGCCAAATTACATTCGCGTGAGTAATCTCGCGCCCCGATGCAGGTCGTCTAACCCCCGCACCACCTCTCTCTTCCCCCCTCTTGATCAATGGTTGTTGGTGTTTTTTTTGTTGAAGTCGGTTGCATCGATGGCTTTTTGTGCTGTTGGTGGGCGGAGCTTTTGTGGAGTGCACCGCAAGCGCAGATACTTAAGTGATGCCCGCGTTGCGCGCTACACGTTGCTGCTTGCTACAAACGGAACGTTGCAAGTCTGAGGGGCATGCCACTCAGTCAGTCACTCACTCACTCACTCACTCAGTCAGTCGCCCAGTCGACCAGTCAGTCAGCCGGTCACTCATTCATGCAGCAGTCATTTATCCCCCCCGAACAGCGATCCGGAAAAGACCTAAGCAACCTACTAACCAACCCCAGCTGCATTTGTGCCTCTAAGCCTGTAATTTACCTATTGCTCTCTCTTTCGATCGCCTCTCTCTCTCGCTCTTACTCTCCCTCTGTGTAGTGTTGGGGTCCCCGAAAGTAGTTAGTTAGCAGTGCGATCGCCATTTCTTTGGCTTTTGAAGTTCTTTCTGTCTCTGCTCTGGGTTCCTTTTTGTTTCTTTTTAGTTTCGGGAATGTCTTCCCTTTAACACATTTTGGCATGCAATTTGCTGAAATTAACTTCAATTGCAATTTGCTGCCGCTTCTTCTACTTCTCCTTCGACTTCTTCTTGTTGTTGTTTCATTCGACTTTATCATTGGCGCATCTTTTATAGCTTATTCTTGTTTCTTTCTTTATTTTTTTTTTTGGACTAACAGTACAGACATGTGAAATGAATGCATGTAGAATATGCGCATTAGAGTTGGCACCTCATGGTTCCAGGCTATTTATAATTCGATTGGTTTGGTTCCCTCTCTCTTTCTCGGTTGATGGCAACCCTGCGGCAGTGAAATAACTGTTAATAGCAACTGTAATTTGAATGCGTTCACCAAAAAGCCAATTGAAAGTGATGCGGCGAATGCACTCAATATATACAAATTGCGATTGCTAATTGGGGGGGGGGAAAACAGGGAAATAAATATGCCGTTAGGTTGAATATTAATGAACTAATCATAAAGTATACAAATTTGAAAAGTTTCTTTTAGTAAAGCAACACCTCAATACATTTCTTATAGCATGAAGATCTCTAGAATCTTACTTCATCATCAAAATATCATAAAATTTATATTTTTACTTGAACTAAAACTCCCGAAAGCCTTTCTGATTTCTTTGTGTGAAATCTTTTCAAGTTTTCTTTACAAATAACTTAAACTTTTTCTATATATTTTGCTCTTGTTCTTTGACTAAACCTATTAATATTTTTCACTGACAAAAATCGTAGCTCTAGTAATCTTTTTAGTTTGTAGGTCTTAACTCTCAAGTTGATCTATTGCACTCGACTGTCATTTGAGTGTAGATATATACGGCTAGCACTCAGTCAGTTGTCTAGCTCTAGGAACGAACACCATTCTTGGTGAGTAAAGGTAGCAAAACTGTGAGGCCCATCATTAACTCGAGCAGTCAAGTCAGTCATTCAGTCAGTCAGTCTGTCATATACGAACTAGATATATATATATATATATATATATATATATATATTGTGAACCTGGTCAGAGTTTGCCGCCTTGACTGATGGCCATGGAAATGGTTTGCTGCTGCTGTTGCGCATGCGCGTCATGACCAGCGACCATTCAACGCGTTCAAAACAGCCAACCAGCCAGACACGTCGCTGTGGAGAGACCCAAAGACAGAGCCCAAGTCCCAGCTAGAGCCCAAGACAGAGTCGAGTTGAGCTGAGTCGAGGGCTTGCAGCTCCTTGAAAATGCATTTGTGAGACGTCAGCGGCGTCGTTTTGGTGCAAAATGTTTTGCGGCAAAACCTGCAATTACCATCGCCAGCTTTGATAGCTATGCAACAGCAACAGCAGTCCCTGCCCCTCAACACAGTCTGCGCCGAGTTGAGTTGAGCCCTGTTTAGGTTTTTAGGCATTTAGTCTTTGTTTCGACAGCAGCAACAGCAGCAGCCCGACAAGAGTCCAAGAGCTTAAGTTCGGTCTTCGTCGTCGTCTCCAGTTCTGAATCCGTGGTAGTTCTGAAGGTACTGCAGTTCTGTGGAGTTCTGGTAGCTCTGCAGTTGATATGTTGTTGAGTACTTTTAATTTGCATGCTGTTAATGGTGTTGCTTCATATTAGGCAAGCCGAAACACACACAGACAGAGATGGAGAGACGGAGAGAGAACCGAACAGAGTCGAGGAGGAGGCCAGAAGTCAGGCTAGCTCTAGCCACAGAAGGCAATCATTGTTGTTCTTGTTGTTGTTGTTGTCGTCATCAGGATGTTAAAGGCATTGAACTGTTGCTGTTGCCGCCGCTGTTGCTGCTGTTGCACGTCTTGGTCTTTTTACTTGATCTTGGCTTGGGTTGGGTTGGCTTGGTGTTGCCTTTGGGGGGCAGAACTGGCATATTAATGGCAAGGATTGAAATCAAATGTTTTGTACGCCGAATGATGCTGGCTAGAATGTGCCAGAGCCACCAAAATAGACGTAATGGAGGCAAAATTGTTTTGCGATTGGGCTCTCTCTGTGTGTAATAATAGGAATAAATGCTGATCGTTTATGACGTAGATGGAAATTGAGTGCAACAAATGATGTGGCATGAAGAAATTAAGCTTTAAGTTTTGATATTCTTAAGTGCAGTCAAAAAAGAACTTAATGCGCGAGTAGGGAACGAAAAAGAAAAGAAGTGAAAAAATAAATATTTATGTAAAATATTCAGACATTTCTAATGCAGTTGTTGGTGGCAACTCGAGCCAACGGGACCTGAATGACAAAAAAAAGAGTGTAAACAATTTTGGCTTTTGTCAGTTGATAAGGGACACCTTGTTGTATTCTCCTCGGTCAGGGAGTGTAATAATATACTTTCCGGTTTGCAATGCGAGAGCGAGAGACTTGAGAATTGAATACATAAGCAACTATATCAAATACACTCTCTCCCTCTCCTTCTTTGTCTCTGTCTCTATTGGAGAGACTTGAGGCTTCATCAAATACTCTCTCTCCCACTCTTTCTTTGTCTCTGTCTACTGGAGAGACTTGAGAATTGAATACATAAACATATTTTAAGAAGATTTTTATAAGCAACTATATCAAATACCCTCTCTCGTTATCCCTGTCTCTGTCTCTACTGGTATTTAATGTTTTATTTCCCATTTGAAATCAACTAATTGAATAAACCAATACAAAATACCCAAGTGTGATGTTTTGGGGCTATATATATATAAAATGCAAGTAATTGTTAGACAGAAAAGTCAAAAGTGAATCATGTAGGACTCTTTTGCTCTCTCCCTCTCTCTTTCTCCCTCTCTGTCTTTCTCTTCATTGTAAGTAAATGTGAATATGGTTTTGCCAAGAAGTAACTCAAATAGACTTCAGAGACAGAGGAGACTTCTTGTTGTTGTTGCTTTTGTACGTACCTGCCGCCTGTTTGTCTTTAGCTGTAACAGCTACCGCACAATTTCCCAAATGACAAACATGCCAAAATGGTTACGAGCCATAGAGACAATGGCAACAAAAGCAGCTAAAGAGCCAAAGCCTTGAAGAGCAGCCGAAGCAGTCGAACCAACAGCAACAGCAACAGCAGCAGGCGGCAAACGGCAGCACATTAATCACAATGCTCCAAAACAGCTTGACAGCCCAGCAGCAACAGCAGCAGCAGTTACATGGAACCTCTTCTCCCTGGGTGTCTCGAGACGATAGTCTCCTTCTTCTATTGTCTATCTGTCTGTGTGTGTGTGTTTCTCTCTCTCTGTCTCTCACTGTGTGTGTCCTTTGGCATAATTCTTATTCAATCGGTAAGGACAATGCCATGTTGTAGTTTCAATTTGCGGTGGGCATGAGATTTGTGCCAAGACAATTGCCAAACAGGAAACCAAAAACTGACTTCGTCGTCGACTCCCTGAGACGACTCCGACTGAATCCGACTGAATCCGGCGGGCCATCAATTTAAAAAATGAAAAATTTCCCTTTTCTGCCTTTTCTTTGGCCGGCGTCCGGAAAATGGAAAATTAAATTAACCTTTGGGAGCTCCCGACCCGTCTCCCTGTCCGTCTCCTTGCCTGTCTTCTTCTTCTTCTTCTTCTTATGTCTACTGTTGCTTCCTACTACAACAACAACAACAACAACGAAACGAAACAATGTCTGATAGCATCTACTGCCGAAATATGTTAATTTTCAATTTAGTAGTTTGGCCCCAGACTCGACAAATATACATATATGTATATATAAGTATTTGTGTGTAGCTAAAGTTTTTCTTTTAAAGATATATTTTTTGTTTGTGTTTTTTTGGGCTAGCCTTATTAAGCGCACTGGAGCGCAACGGTAATGGTTAACGAACAAATTATCACATCTGGCTAATCTGTTGCATATCATTTTCTGTAGGCATTTGGGCAAGTCTTATGCCCCACCCTCCTTCTCTTCGTATTAACAAGTTCTTTCTCATTTTATGAAGAGGAAGTGTTTTCATGTTAGTCGACGAGCTCATAAACAATTTGTTGACCACATTTCACATTTCAAAAGTTGAGGAAATAATTAAGACATTATAAATTATTTGTGGTGGGCTACAAGTGTTGATTGTTAGTTAACCCACGAGAGTTCTTTTCTTTTCGTTTGTGTTCTCTTAGTTTTTAATGAGCATAAGAAAATATATTTATATTCATTTTCCATTTGATATGTATCTTTTAAGTTTTGTTTTCAACAACTGCGTCTTTAAGTTGAATTATGTCTTTTATAATGTGAAGCATTTAATTTTGGAAACAGTTGGAACTAACGTTAAAGTTGTAAGAAATGTTATTTTTATCATTTTTACCAAATTTTCTAAATTTGTTTATGCATTTCATTTAGAAATATTCTAAAACAGTTGAAACGATAAAGTCTTTCAAAAAGTTATGGGTTAGTTTTATATATGTTCCCTTAATATTCTAAAAAAAAGTATTTTTAACTTTTTTAATGCATTTTCTTAGTGTTTTTCAACCTTTTTGCTGCACTTTTCCCCAAAATGTATTTATGCATTATTACTTGTTTATTTCTCATTCACACTTTACACTTATGGCAAGGAAACAAAAAAGTTGGGGTAAGGTCAAGTAAAACCAACTTTGGCGACCTTAAAACACTTTACCTTTTGCTAGGGGTAGAGTGGGGTGGGGAAAAAGTTTAGGTAACATGCACAAACTATAACTATACTGACATCTGTCATTAGCAGTCATGTGCAACAAATATTTGGCAGAAACTAACTTTTTTCGACAACAACAATAATCTGTGTGAAACGTTTTTGCATTTTGTGTTGTTTTCTGTCTGTTGGAGTACTAGTTTTGCCCAAAAAAAGTTTATGAACATTTTGTAAATTACATTTTCCATTAAATTGGACATGGCTCCCCCCCTGGCTAACTGCCTGACCTTGGTTTAGTGGGTGAAAAATTGCGAAAGTGGAGAAATGAAAATGATTTAAATTGATTTAGTTGGAATTGAGTTGAGAGAGCTTAGCGAATGTTTCAAATGCACAATCCGCAAACAGTTATACATTTTGCTCGCAATTAAATCAAAAAGCTGTTAAAAAATGAAACAGAATTTGTATTGTGGTAGGGTTGTGGCAGGGTTGCCCCCCTCCTGAAACTGACAGTCAGACTGAAACGGAGTGAAATGTGTTTGCGCGCTTTTAGCTGATCAAAATCAAAGCAAAAAGAAGCGAAACGAAAAAAAACGATTCTTAAATCAATTTCTCAATCAATGTCAGCCAGTGACAGAAAAGTATACATGTGGGTAGGGGAGGATGGGGAGATCAACGCAGAGGGGGTTACTACTACAAAGTTAGCTGGTTTCCAAGAACTGCGCTTTAAGCTGCAAATCGTGGCTTACTCTCTGGCCCCAAAAAAAAAAAGAGGGAAAAAAATAAGTAAAGAAAAAAATAAAAAGTAAAAGGTTCAAATTGTGTCCAAAATGTCAAAAGCGAGAGACGCGCTCAATATGATCGTCCCTATACAACAGCAACAACAACAATACCCATTCAGTACCCCCTCCCTCCTTCTGCTTGCCCCGCCCTCCGCCCGCTGCTATAAACTAAAAGGCCTGTCTCGTCCCACAACAGAAGCTCTGGAAATTTGATCGCATGCAGATAAAGCTCAACTCCCGGAGACTCCTTCTCTACCTTCTCGGCCCTGCCAACCTGTCTGTCTCTCTCTCTGTCTCTCTCTCTCTGTCTGTCTCTTTGTTGTGTTGCATGCAACTGTTTTGTCGTTTTTGTTTTTTTTTTTTTCTTTATTTTTGGCGTGCGATAACTAAAGTCAATGACTGGAGCTGCCGCCGCCTCTCTTCAACCAATTCCTCCCCCTGTTGCATGAAAAGTGAACTTGAGTTGCAGTTGCAAGTTGTGTATGTGTGTGTGTGTTTGTGTGTGTTGCATTGTTTTTGCTTTTGAAACCGCTTACGGGAGCCCATCGACATCGACATCATGGGCCATTGCCATTGCCATTTGCCAAATGCAGGGTCTGCTGTGCTTCAGCTACAACTTCAGCCTCATCCTGATCCTCATCAGCATCATCATCGCTGCATACAATCGTCGATAATCTCACGCTTGGCATCGCCAATATCGCCAAAGCAGACAGCAGCAACAGCAGCAACTACCACAACAGCGGCAGCAACTGCCACAACAGCAACATTGCTGCATCTTTTAAGCCCTGGCTGCAACTCGACGAAGATTCGCTTTAGTTTAGTTTAGTTTTGTGGCCAGTTCGTTAAATTACATGAATGTATAACCATTTTAATTTTTGTTGGCTGCTGCTGCTGTTGCCCCTTCCAGTTGCAGTTGCAGTTTGCAATTGCTGATGTTGCAGCTCCTCCTTCCATCTCCTTTTTTAGTTGTATTTTGGTCATGGGATTTGTCTGTCTGTCTCTCTGTTTGCCAGTCTTTCAGTCGGTTTCGGTTTGTTTGTTTGTCGCACTCCTCGACGATGCCTTTTGAATGATGACCCTACAAATCACGTTTCGCAATGTGTACGCTTTTGCGGTCCAGATCATCAAGATGCTTTAATGTTGATAGCACCTACTAGTTGCATGCCACCACTCTCTATGCCCTTGTATAGGAAGTGAGTGTGAGTGGCTAGGTTGTGAGAAAAGTTGAAGCAGAAGGTTTTCCCGAAACCTCTTTGGGGATGGCAAGGGATTTTTCAGAAAAACTATGATTCAACTCTGAAATACTTACAAGATGATTGATAAGAGGATACAACTTTCATTACAAGGAAGTGTCTAGGTTGTGAGAAAATTTTGAGCGAATAGCTCTTAGGGATTGGGAAAGGTTATTCGGGAAACCTAAGAATAAACCCTGATATACTTATAGGAAAATAGTTATGAGGATACAACTTTCATAACAAACATAAAATTTACTCAAAACTCAACAAATAACTTAATAAAACATAATAAAGTCATCAAGGTCTCTTCTCCAATCATCATCCCTTGCGTATATCTTTAAGCAGTTCTTTGATTTCATCTTTTTCCGCTGCATCCATATAATTCTGTCCTGTAGGCGTTTCACCCACTTTGTTAGCACCATTCTTCAGTAGGTACTCAACGCATTTCGTATGCCCTTCCCAGATGGCAGCTAGCAGTGGTGTTATGCCATACTTATCCAACTTATTGACATCAGCTCCAATCTCCACCAGATACTTGAGCATCTTTAGCTGTCCAAAGTCCGAGGCATAGTGCAAAGGAGTTCTCCCTCCAATCAATTCGTTAACATTGCGATTTGTGTCCTTAAATTCCATTTGTACAGCATCAACTTCACCATTTTTAATGGTCCAAACAAAATTCTCATCATTTTGATACATTTTTAGGTTGATTTCTCGTATAGATTTGTTAGGCTTAATGATTTTATAGGTTACTGAGTTAGCGCGGGAATATTTCCTTTTGCTTTGTTTGATTTCTATCCATATAAAATATGATTACTTTCCCATTTACTTAATGGTAGTTATAGTTTTCCCATTCTTCATAAGTACTATTAGTTAATGCTGCCCCCTTGGGTCAACTATTCTCTTTATTTTTGCACATAAACACCCTACAACACACAGGTTTTGTTGCTGGTAGTTCACTCTCTCTCTTTTCTCTCACGCCTACCTTGTCTGACTGTAAATCACTTTTGATTACCCAAGCATATCATCTATACTATACTATATACTATATAGGTGAGAGGGCTGTCAGCTAATTTCAATTTTGAACACGATACGCCCCAAAAAGGATAACTCGTGTGACAAAAAACAATTAAATGACAGCGCGACACGAAACGCGACCGGTCGGACGGCCGGATGATGGTGGGAAGGTAAGCTGTGAAACAGGAAAAAATAGAAGAAAGAAAATCCCCGCCTGCAATATAGTATATTCAGAAGCCCAAAAAGCAAACCTAATGAAATTCACACATATTCCTAAACACTCGTATCATCTATATAGGTAGATAAAGAGAGAGAGAGAGAAAGAGAAAGTGGCAGGAGGGAAAATGGAGGTGGGGAAAGCGTAAAATGGAAATGAAAAATCACGGTCCACACACATACATACAGAGAGAAAGTAACTGGAGAGAGGAGACAAAGGGGGGTGGGTGGTGCATGTTAGAGACGACGACGACGACAACGTGCAACGCGCCGAGGCATGCACAATTGGGCGTTGTAATTGAATTAGTCACACCCACAGATTGCACACATGAATGACTTGCCGAAGACAAAAAGCAAAGCGAGCAGCAGGCGGGAAAACAACAAAAAATTCGACAGCAAAAATAAAATAAGAGAGAATAGAAAATGGCAAAAATAGCGAATTATTTATTAAACTAGGTTACCAGGCAACATACATAGCTGCCAACCAACCAACAAAAAACCAAAAAAGGGAGAGTGAGAGAGAGATAAATACAGGTAGACAAAGGTAGAAAAGAGAGACAGAGAGAGGGAGAGGTAGTAGCTAACATGTGTGTCTGTGTCTAGAGGGAAGTAAGAAGGAGAGAGGTAGATTTGGGTGGAATAAGTTTTGCTGACTGCCCAAACAGACGCTTCGGGGGCATATCAGAAACTGAATGTAGAAGTAGTCGTAGTTGTGTGTGTGGTAAGGTCTGTGTAAAGGTGGCTGGATCAACAGCTTTGGCAAGTTTAAATACAACACAGAATAATAAAGAATATAAAAACAAAAGGACTTTTTGGCAGAGGTTTTCTTCAAGTTCTTTATAACATATATAGTTGATTACTTAATTTATGGAAGCTTTAGTTTTCTCTCTAGCCTTTTATGGAAATGATCCTTATTCAAAGGACTCTTTAGCAAGGTGTCCTTAGAACATTGTTAAAGCATACCTTTTTAACGTATATCAATAGTGGATTATTTAAATTATGAAAAATTTAGTTTTCTCTCTAGCCTTTTACATATATGTTTGACTATTAAGGTTTCTAAGTTTCCTAAGGTTCCTAATAAGTGTCCTTAAAGAATTATCCATAGTTGATTTCTTAACAGTCCTTTTAAAGTCGAATTGAATATGTAACATTTAGTTTTCTCTGTATCCTCTTACATATATAACTAAGTACCTTACCTAAATCTCCTACCTAGTCTCATCTTTACGTTTTTGGGATGAAAATGCAACTGGAAAACACCTTCTAGTACCTAAATAGTACTTACTATGCAGTCTTCAAAATCTTTTTAAAAACATAGAAAAAACTTAGTTTTTTTTTTATAGTGCACTCTTGCTGCACTCTTACTTTCTCCACCCCCCTTAACCCCCTCATCCCAACCCACAAAGTGCACACAACCAAAACACACCCACACACACCTACACACCACTCACACTCACCCTCCTCTGTCGTCTCAAGTGACTTAAGCCCTACGCTAAGCCGCTTCTCAAGTATTTGCTCACGTGTGCAAACACTGCGAGGCCAATTTGCATAATAATCGTGACAAGAGTTGGGCCTCTCCAGAGCGAGCTCGGAGCTCCAAGCGTTAAGCGTCCGTCGAGTGAGAGCGAGGGAGAGAGAAAAAACTACATTCGGCGGCGGTGTTCAGCGTTTCGGAGTCACTTGACCTTGTCCCAGCAAGCAACACTACTTACTCTATGTGTGAGTGTGTTAGTGTGGTCGTGAATGTGTGGTGAGTGTGGTGAAAAGACCGCCTACACCCGTTTGAGTAGGCAACACTTTCACGAGCACTTTTTTCCGCGGCGCCTAAAAGTATGCACTGAAATATTTCGAGCTGTTTCAAATGTCGCCCTTCTTTGTGGCATGACAAAGAATACACGATTCAAGATGTGCGTTAACTGAATCTGTGTAATAAACCTTGTAAAGTTATTCCCCAAGTCTTTTCAATTATTGCCATTTTCTGCTAGCAGCGGCAGCAACGTCGGCGGCGGCGTCCACTAAATTAAAGTTATTTATCGTCGAGTGCTGTGTCACAATGATAAAATGCATGTTGACCTCAAAAGTGTGTAGGAAAAGAGAGCGGGGAGGGTTGCGGGTGAGGCAGGCAGGACACTCAACGTGCCGCCGCACTCTGTGTAATAAAATCCAAAAATGTGTTGCCACAAAAATGTTATTTCCTAAACACACACACACAGAGATAGAGTAAGAGAGAGACGCACACACTTAAACTTATACTTTGCCCAGGTAAAACTCTAGAGTGTGCAACCAAAGCAAGAGAGAGATGATGATGAGGTGGTGAGAGAGGTGAGAGGGGTAGGGCTGGTTAGGTAGATAGAAACTCGTCCTTGTACACACGGCTCACTCTCATCTCATCTCTCTCGAGCTCTCTAGGAGTCACTCATGCGGTTTTTACTGGTAATTAAATTAAATTTATTTAAGCTGAGTTACGCTTACGCTGCCCAACTGCAGAAAAGGGGGATGAGTTGTGGGGGTGAGGGGTTTCATGGTGGCAGCTGCTGCTGTGCCTGTCTTGGTCTTGGGTTACGTTGGTTTTCGGCAACAATGTTGCGGTGCAGCAACCACAGGACTTTACTCTACTCACACACACACACATACACACAGCTCAAAAACTCAAACTCAAACTCAAAACTTGTCTCAGGTGCTATCAAAAACGCCCTCTGCTTGCAACCCCCCTGTTTGAATATAGTGTGTGTGGAAAGGGTGGGGCAAGGGGGGTGGCTCCACACATTTTGTATTGCATTTAAAGTGACAGTTTTGTTGCTTTAAATTGTGTGTAATCGGAGCTGATAAAAGCTTTTACCATTAAGTGCGCCAAAGCGCAACTCAATGCCCCTCTGTCCTGACCTGACCGAAGGGAATCGAAAGAGAGAGAGAAAGAGAGAGAGGGGAAAAAAAGCGAGAGAAACACCCCGAAAAAAAGAGAAACTCTGCTAAAATAAACGAAATTCTTTGTTTTATGATGTAGTATATGTATATATGTATGTGTGTATAAGCATAATGCGCTCAAATTCTGTCTGAAAAATGTTTGAGGCAACAAACCCACACACACATCCTTACATGTCCTTACACCTACTCTGTACTCTCTGCTACTGTTACATCTCCTCTTCACTGTGTGTGTGTGTGTGTTGGATTTTAGTTGTTATTTTAAAAGTGGCTTCAGTTTACGTTTTTACGAGTCGAAGTCGAGTTGAGAGCTGCTGCTTGTTGGCACTTGTTGGACAGCTTGGAACAAAACTTCACTCAGAGAAGTTGAAGCATACGAAAGGATATCAATTGTTCAACAAGCAGACAAAGAGAGAGGGAGAGTGGGAGGATATTTAATACTAGTCTAGTAGTTACTGCAGGCAATAAGTTTAGAGCTAGCTGGCTTAGTGGCAGATCTGGAGAAGTTTCCTAGGTAAACAACATCAAGAGTTAAAAGTGTTTCGTTTTTTGAGTAGTTTACTGAATGATTAGTCACCGTTTCAGGTTTTTTCATTACATTTTAACTATATTTATCAAACTTATTCAAATCCATACTTAAAACATATTATTACATGTTTATTTTTTGACATTCGCAAACAAATTTCAATATTTTCTCTACTTCAAAATTGACTAAAGAAGTTTTCTGAGTATACCTCACTTAATCATCAATAGTTAAAAATGTTCTTACGGTGTTCTGTTTCAGCTTTTTTCAATATATTTTAACTATAATCATATATGTTATTCAAATTCATATTTAAAACATATTATTACACATTTATTTTTGCAACTTTCACTCAAAAATAACATTATTTTCTCTCTTTAAAAATGTACTAAAGAAGAAGATGAAAGATGAAGAAAAAAATGTTTTTTCCAGTATTCTGTTTCATCTTTTCTTAATAAATTTAAACATTAAACATGTATATTATTCAATTCCGTATTAAAAACATATTATTACAAGTTTATTTTATCGACATTCGCCCACACAAATTACATTATTTTCTCACTCAAAAATTGACTCATAAGATATTTTCATAATATTTCTCACTTAACAAATTGTGTTCGTTTGGGCCGTTGTCTAAGTTCAAAAGTCAATCAATGTTGCGGCTCGCTTTTGGCCAAGTCAAGGAAATGGCCAATTCGACTATCGAACAAAATCGAGAGCTTGTTTCTTGTTGTTTTTTTTTTACTTTAATACAATAAATGTAGTTGTTGTTGTTGCTTAGTTATTATTTGCAGGTTATGCGCTTTTATTGCACAATTTTTAGCTGATGCCATTTTTGGCTGCAGTTACAAGCTGTTGTTTTTTTGTTGTTGTTGTTGTTATTGTTGTGTTTATTTATAGGTCATTTACAACGCCGCAATTGCAATTGCCAGCAAAAAAAATCGGGCAGGAGGAAAGGCTCGAAAGGAAAGGCCAGCAAAAAAATAATAATAAAAATAAATAGAAACAGAAACTCAAACACACAAAAACTGACTTGCAAACAGTTTTTAAAAAAAAGCCAAGTATGCTGCATCTATGTCTTTCTATCTCTTTCTCTGTCTATCTCTCTCTCTATGTGTGTGTATATTATTTTTTTTTCTTCTGTACAAAACTATTTTGTATTTGTTCAATTGCTGCAAATGCTTTCAAAGTATTTACAAACGTTTTCAATTTTTTCCATTTTTTTCTTTTTTTTTTTTTTTGCTGTTGTCTGCGATGCCAGAGACACGAATTGCAATAATAACAACTACAACTACAACAACAGCGAAAATAACTGCAAAAAAGCCAAAGAATAAACAACAACACATAACGTGCATAACGAATTTTGAATGCACTTACCACAAAGCAGTGAAGGTTTGAAAATGTGTAGTTTAATGATTAAGAACTTGATTTGAGCTAAAAATCTACTTTCATATATGTGAGATTCGTGAATTAATTACTCTGGTTAGGTGTAGATATTTGAATTATTGTACTTTGAACATTGTTTTTAGGCATTCACATATGAAAGTTGTGTTTGCAAATGGCTTTTTCTCAACGTCTCTAAGATTTTTCAACAAAAAAACTACATATTTTTCTCTCTACAATCTTTAAAGAGGAAACCTTCTTTAAGATTCTGTTCTTAGTCTTTTCTTCTTCTAAATATGTTCACTAAAGATATTAAAAATATTTTCTCAACTTTTTATCAGTGAAAAATCAACATATTATTTCTTTCTTTCGTTAAATAGCAAACACCATTAAAACTGGTTTTTCAAGGTTTTCTCCCAAAAGATATTGAAAATATTTAATCCATATTATTTATCCATATCATAAATGATCTGGATATGTATAGCTTTCTGAATTTGTCTGCTCTGAACATTGTTTTTACGAATTTACTTTTTTTTTACTTTTTGAAAGTTTTCTCTCTACAAACTTTAAAGATGTTTAACAAAGATATTGATAATATTTAATCCATCATTATCGTTCACCTTGCCAAACTTACTTAGATAGTGAATGTATCCACTCGAACCATGCCAAACTCTACATATATGTATATGTAGTATTATATACAATGGGTAGCAGGAAAGTGTTTGCCGCTGCCAAAAGCATTTCAATTTCAATTTCTATGCCGATGACGATGCCAGTGTTGTTGCCAATGTTGTTGCCAATTGTTGTTGTTGTTGGCCGTGTTGTTGCCAACTGAAATCGTGCCGTTAATCGCTTTAAATATGCGACAGGTTGCTGCCAGTTTACCCCAAACCCAAACTCAAACCGAGGCAGGCAGGCCCAGAAGAGCTGAATAACATTTGGCGTTGCCTGGCAGCATCAAACACACACACAAACACACACTCTTACACACACACACACACACACACACTTACTACTGTCTGGGCCTTCGCCTGTCCGTTCTGTCTGTCCCTCTGTTCGTTCGGCTTCCAGCCGTGCGCCTGGTTTTGTTGTTGCTGTTGCTGTGTTGTAGCCTTTGAGCGAAGGATTTCATAATCCGTTGCATTTGTCTCACTGATTATGCAATTTGGTTGTTTTTTTCCCCCCCGCTCTTTCGCTCTTTTCTCGTTTTTTTGTGTCTGTTTTAATGCTGTTGCTGCTGTAGACAATTCAGGAAGTCATTTGCTCAAAACCTATTTAAGCCTTTTGTGCACAACAAATAAATGTTTATTTAAATTAGGCGCCCAAAATAAATATCTATACACAAACAAAACAATACCAAGAAGAAGAAAAATGGTCAATGGAAACTGAAGCAAATTCGAAAAAATAAAAACGGTAGCATTTTCCTATTCGATTTTCACTTTCAGTTCCAGTTCCAATTGTTGTGGTTTATTGTTGTTTGCTTGTTGTTTTTTGTTGTTGGGTGTGTTCAATTTTTGTTTTGTTATTTTATCTCTATTGTTTTTACTTTTGTTTTATGCAAATTTTGTTTGGTCATGTCAGTTTTGTGACTGATGGTTTTTCATATTATTAATATTATTATTATTTGTTGATCTCTGACATTAAAACAAATGATTCAAGTGATTTGTATGCGAGTTGAATTGATTTAGTTTCGGTTTAGTATGAAATGTTATTTGTGATATAATCAATACCCGAACTAACATGGAAAAAAATCTTTGTTTCCTTCATCCACTTACACAATATCTATAACACCTATAACTAATCTGATATTTTAATGTATAAGCTCTATTTCTACAAAATTTCAGTAAGATTCATTAATAAGACACTTTTACATTCAAAGCACATAATATTACATAGTAAGAGTATATATTCTTTGGCATAGTTTAATCAATCCAAACTTTAAATACAAACAATCTATTGAAAAGATTCCTTAAGCAAACATCAAAGTAACATCAATCAATCTGCCTTTCCTTTGAAAAGAAAAATTCCAAAATAAAACAAAAGAAAAAGTTTGCCGAACGAATTCGAATTGACACAATTAAATTTGTATACAAAAAACAAATAGCAACAACAATGATGAAGAAAAGTAAAAAAAGGGAGAGAAAAAACAGTTACTGAAAATTAAATTTTAATCAAACATATACGTAATTGAATCAACACTGAGCTGAACTGAGTTGAGCTGCATTTTTCAGAGAGAGGGGTCAACAACAAGTAAAATGAAGGGCGGACAATCGAATGCCACGCCCATCACACCATCACACACTCCACTCAACACGAATTCACACCCAGCATATGCACTCGAATGAATATTTTTGTTTGTTTGTTTTTTTTTTTTGTTTTATTTTTGTAAATATTCCGAACTTTCCTTTGATAATTTTCATTTTATTCTCGATTTTCTGTTTTTTTTTTTTTTGTGATTTTCATTCAAAGTCGTAAAAATCAATTCGTGCACAAAAATGCCAACATTTTAATTAAATTTTCAAGCAATTCAAGCAAACTTGCCACAGTTGACAGCAAGGTTGAATGGGGGGCGGTTCCAATGAAAAGGGGGCGTAGGGATGGGGTTTGGGGCAAGTGTACAAATAGTTGACTGCACTTTTTGTGTTGACTACACACCACACGGCGAAAAGTGTGCAGAAAACTTTTACAGGGCGGGTGTCTCCCTCCCCTCCACCCACAACCTTTTCACTCTTGCAATTCTGTATATGTGTGTGTCCTATCCAAGCCATTAATTAACTAGAAATGCCATTTTCCACAATTATACGTTTCCCAACCAACTCTCCTACTCTACTATATAGAAATGTAAAAACTAATTACATTGCAATTTGCCAGCGTAATAGCTCGGGCCGACTTCTCCTCTGTTTCATTCTTTCTCCCTGTCACCCTCCCTCTCTCTCTTTCTATATGGGCGGGGGAGGCTTGCAGAAAACTGCATGCAAAGCAATTTTTAAGCTGTAGGCAGGCAGGCAGGCAGCCAGGGGAATGGGGGTTCCACTAACAAGCTTCCGCGCGACTTCCTTGGAAATTCAAAATCAATGTAGGAAAATGGAAAATGGGGAAAAAAACCTAGAAATTGTAGCACGAAGGACGACACATTCAGCAAACTTAAAAAGTTTGTCCGCCCAGTCGAGCCCAGAGCCGCCTAGGTCGTCTCTCTAGGTATGCCTGTGTGTGTGTGTGTGTGCTTTTGGTGGGCGTAAGGCGTGGCATAATATCATAATTTGCAAGCAAAGCCCATTTGCACAACAACTGCAACACAATGTGGCACAGTGGGGCAAGGGAGTGAAGAAAGCATAGCAAGTTCGTTTTAAATTTTCGATAACTTTTCAGGCTTACGATATACACATGGAATCTATATCAAAAAAATCTTCAATTTCAAAAAATTAAAAATGGGGATGAAACTATTAACAAAATAATAAACATCTGTGAAGTTAAGCGTTAAGCAAGCTATATTGAATGTTCTTATTCATTGTTTTAATATCAAACGATTTGTCACCGTATTCTTTTTCAAGAAATGCAACAATATCAAATAAATATTAATATTCAATAAATTCACCCTATTTGGTCGTACACATTTGCTCACATTGCCACTTTATTTGGTGTGGAAGCCATGGACGCCAACGGTTTTCGTGCATACAATTATCCATGCATCTCTTAAACCCTGGCCATTGCTGTAAATGATAAAATTGTTGTTAAACAAAATAGTTATTCCTCAATATTCACATTTTTATACCGCTGTAGTTATCCCAAGAGTTAAGCTGATCAGCAATATCAAAATTAGAGCGTGTTTCATCTTGATTGACTTCTTTGAAACTCTTTCCAGTTTCTAATAGTTTTCCAGTTTTATCTAGGAAAAACTTAACGCTTGTGATTTAAATTCGCTTTGGTTGCTAATGCAATTCGATTTGATTACGACAATATGATTATATCACATACATATTAATAACACTTAGTAATGCATTTGCATTATTCGTTTGATTACGTGGTATTTGTTCCTTTTTTAGGTTTTTCGTAGATGTAGGTTATCATAATATGCTTTATGCCACCGCCCACACAAAGGGCATGCCTTTATTGGATAACGCTGTAAATGATAATTGTATGATAGTTTTTACCCCTTTTTAACATCTTTTTACTAAATTATCTCGTAAGCCAAGCGTTAAGCTAGTCATATTGAATGTTTTTATACCCTTAACCGATGAAATGAGTAAAAAATAATAAAGGGTATAATGGTTTTGTGCAAAAGTATGTAACAGGCAGAAAGAAGCTTCTCCGACCCCATAAGGTATATATATATTCTTGAATTAGCCATGACCGTTTGTCTTTCCGTCGGTCCGTCCGTTCGTATGTATGAACGCGTCGATCTCAGAAACTACAAAAGCAAAAGCCTCCGGATTTTGGATATAAGCTCTCCTTATCCCTAGGCATAGCAAGTTTGTTTTAAATTTTCGATAACTTTTCAGGTTTACGATATACACATAGAATCGATAACAAAAAAATCTTAAACTTTGAAAACTTAAAAGTGGGAATTGAAACTATATACAAAATAATAAACATCTGTGAAGTCAAGCGTTAAGCAAGCCATATTAAATGTTTTTATTCATTGTTTTACTATCAAACGATTTGTCACCGTATTCTTTTTCAAGAAATGCAACAATATCAAATAATATTAATAATAATCAAATAATTAATAAAAATGTCCAAACAAAGGCGGCCCACCGAAACCAAGCACCGGATCTTCAACGGTCGCACACATTTGCTGACAATGCCACCCTATTTGGCGTAGTATCCATGGACGTCCATAGTTTTCGTGTAAACAATTATTAATGCATCTCTGATACCCTGGCCATTGCTGTAAATGATAAAATTGTTGTTAAACAAAATAGTTATTCCTCAATATTCACATTTTTATACCGCTGTAGTTATCCCAAGAGTTAAGCTGATCAGCAATATCAAAATTAAAGCGTATTTCATCTTGACGGAGACTTGTTTGAAACTCTTTCCAGT
Source organism: Scaptomyza parva (assembly GCA_035044645.1). Taxonomy (NCBI): domain Eukaryota; kingdom Metazoa; phylum Arthropoda; class Insecta; order Diptera; family Drosophilidae; genus Scaptomyza; species Scaptomyza parva. The sequence goes on along the minus strand of JAWNNT010000090.1, from coordinate 2,350,878 downwards.
TTCTAATAGTTTTCCAGTTTTATCTAGGAAAAATTTAACGCTTGTGATTTAAATTCGCTTTGGTTGCTAATGCAATTCGATTTGATTACGACAATATGATTATATCACATACATATTAATAACACTTAGTAATGCATTTGATTTTTCGTTTGATTACGTGGTATTTGTTCCTTTTTTAGGTTTTTCGCAGATGTAGGTTATCATAATATGCTTGAAACTATAAACAAAATAATGAACTTCTGTGAAATTTGTATTAAAATCGGTTAAGAAACAACGGAGATATGAAACCATCAAACATTGGTACAGAACTACACGTACATATGAGTATGCCTGTTAGACCGACCATCTGTCCGTCTGTATGGTCAAGGGTTAAGGGTATCTTGTAGTCGAGCCTTCTCGACTAGAGCCTTCTTACTTGTTTTCTATCGTTTTTTTGTCGATACAGAAAATTATACAGAAATTTATAGCTTTTCATATCAAGTAATGTTTAATTTCAAGCTATTGTATTCCACAAACACTATAAGTTCTCCATCATTTTTACTCACTTTGCTCCACTGTGCACACACTATGTAATAGTTTACCGTTGTGGCATAAAGCTTGCTGTGTGAGCGGCGTGAAACTGATTGACTGACTGGGCCGATCCGATCGATGTGTGGCGAAGGGGCGCTATAAATTGAGCTTGCAATGTTGTCCTTAGCGGTTATTCAATCTAGGTTTAATTTCGCAATGGGTCAATTGTAGGAACCCCAAAAGGTAGAGCGATTTATACCATATGCGCCCCCCATTATAATTGTTAGTATTGTTGCGCCCAAGTATCATTGTTGCTATTGTTGTTGTTGTTATGGCTCTTGTTCCAGACAACGCACATTTTGATTGATGTGGGATTTGTGGCACTTGCCACACACACACACACACAGACACACACGAACACAAATACAATCACAAATGTGGTTCACTCGTCGATGCTATGATATAATGTCAGCCGTATAATACCAAAAAATACTCGAACAATCGTATAATATGTGAATTGTCCTGCTGTTTTTATTTGAAACCTTAAACTGTTACCAGGAAAATGTAATTGTAGTTGTTGCTCGTGACTTTTGTTGTTTGTATTTTGTTGCTTGCTTGCAGTTGACGGCAATTAGAGAATATTTAACTTGTATAATTAATAAATGATTAAAGAGTTTTGTTATTCAGAGAACTGATAGAATTATTTTGCTATAAGAAATAGTAATTATTGGAATATATAAATAATGTTGTTTAATAATATTTGCATTGGACTGAAACTAGTTATTAAGCTTGAAGTGTGATTATAAATATTTTAATAATGTAAGAAAATTATTTTTATATATTTTTTTTTTAGAGTTTTTCAATGGATTATTGTGTTAAAAGAGGAGACTATTGAGTATGAATCATGATAAAGTTTTACTAAGCCTGTTGATTATTCTGAAGATGTATAACTCATGGCTAAAGGGACGTATACGTATTATCATCGAGAGAAATCTCTTCAAAGAAAAGCATCAACAAATCATCAAGAAAATAAAGTAAGCAACTATTCCTTTAAGCATTATTCAAAGGAAATATTATATTTTAAAGATTTTTAAAGATTTCTCAACTTAAAGCCTCAACCTTTTTGCACAAATGAACTCTCAAGCTTAAGTATTCCTCTATATAAATGCATAGAGAACAAATTTATTGGGCTAATTTTAAACGTGGTTCATTCAGCGCGCTGATGAGCTGCATTTTGGGGTCGTAATGAAGCGCAGTTTGTAGCAAGAGCAGCGGCAACAGCGGCGGCAGCGGCGGCAGCAACAGCAACAGAAACAGCGGCGGCAGTGGCAACAACAGCTTGCTTGGCAAAAATTATGACTACAATTTAAGCGGAAAAAGCAAACCAAACAATTTGTGGTTGCAGCCTCTAATGCACTCCCAACGCAACACACACACACCAAACACACACACCAAACACACACACACCAGACAAACACACACACACATATTGTGCTCAGGCAAAAGTAACCCAAGCTGCTGCTGCTGCTGTTGCGAACCACCCAAAAACCGAGCCACTAAAAACATGTTGCCAACCCCCCACCCCCCTACTAAATGCATCTGGCCAATAATTACGCAGCAGCAGGGCAATGAAGTGTAGCTGAGGCAGAGGGGCAGAAGTGGGGTGGGGTGTGTGTTTTTTTCTAGTAAATTATGTGCACAAGTTGTGCGTAAAGTTGCAGAGCGATGCTAAAACTTTAGCACCGCCGCACTCAAGGACATTCACAGGCAATAGAAGAAAGAGGGGGATGGCAAAGAGGCAGCGGGGTGCCTTCACTGACAAAGTGGCTGCCTACACATACAGGGAGAGATAGAGAGAGTGAAAGAGAGAGAGAGGGATAGAGTTTACCATTGACCAAGCACTCGACGACGTTCATAAAGTTTATCAGAGGAAGCCGCGCGCGACGCGACGCGTTTCTTAACCATTTTTGGCCTGCAACATTGCAACCATTTGGCCATTGTCTCTGTCTCTGTCTGCGTCTCCGTCTGTCTCCGTCTCTGTCTCCGTCTCTCTCTGTCTGGCTACAGCAAGACTGTTCTGCTCTTTTCCTATAGTTTATGGCATATTATTGGCATAAACATGGCGACGTGCACTGAGCACAGTTGTTGCCACAAGAAGAAGGTATGCAGCAAGGTGCAGTTTCCCCCCTCTCTTTCGCTCTTTTTTGTGATTTATGCGTTGTGTCAGGCAAAGCGTTCAATTAGCGACTTAAATTGTGAGATCCAGAGCCGAACCGCAGGCAGCAGCTGCCTAGACAGTAGGATCCTCCATCCACCACGCAGGCACAACCTGATTTAAGTCCATATGTGACCCAATTTTGTACCCTTTGACAAATTATATATATAAAAAAAGAAGAAGGAGTTGCAACAGGGACAAAAAGAGGGAGAGAGAGTGAGCTAATGATGAGCCGCATTCACATAAGTCATGCGTGGCGCAACAAAATGCCGAAACATTTTGCACAATTTGTGGCTCATTGGGCTCAATAACAATACTTCATCTTCAATAAAAAAGGAACTCTGAAGCTACAGATACAGTAAGAGAGAAACAGGAATATTACAAAAGCGAATATAACTACGGGAGCGAAGCTCGATTCCAGAGTTCCCTCCAATTCTAGAGAGAGACAGAGAGTTGGGAGAGAGAGAGAGACCATAATTGATGATACCGAATGCCACTAAATTATCAATTGACCATAAATTTGCTCATTACGTTCAGTTTTGTGGTTCTCGATTCGACTACGTTTCGGTTTCGCTTCGGTTCGGTTAGGTTTGCCTCGGTTCGGTTTGGCTTTACTGTTGTGTGTTTTTTTTTTTTCATTCAAGTTTTCTTCTGTCTGCCAAAACGTTTAACGTTTAACAATTTTTTCTGTTTTTTTTTTTTTTTTGGTCTGTTGTTTAAGCCAGGCCAACGAGAATTGCTCATCATCATCATCATTTGCCATTGCGGCTGGCGTTTTAAATAACTTTTTTATAAGGCCTCGACGATCTTGCCAACTTATTGGCATTTGCTTGCTTTCCTGTCTTATACTCAATATATATATATATATTTTGTTTTTGGTTTTTTTCCCCTGCACGTTTTCGTTTGCTTTGCTTTCTTCGTTTTGTGTGTGTTTTTTTGTTTTTGGCCTAGCAAATTGTTGTTTACAGCTGTCGGGTGTTGGTATTTCATGGCTCTTTCCGAAAGATGCTCTCTCCTGTAATTGCTGTTTATGCTCTGGGAGCGTTTTAAATGTGAACCTCCAGTGTCTTGCCTGCCCGACGGTTGCTTAACTCTCAAGTTACAGCTTTAAATGGCTAACAAATTCCTAACTAAATATGGTCTCTGTATTAAGACTGATCGTTTTATGATGCCAAATGTGAAATGTGCCAGGTCTAATCCCCTATCCTAACTATTTAACTGATTGAGCTCGTCTTCGTTCGTAATTACTATCGTTATTATCAATGTCATATTTATATGCCACGATTATCTGAAAGATTTTGTTGCAATAAATACTTAATAACCTTGCATTCAAAGAAAGTTACTCAGGAAAAAAACTTTAAAGAAGGATAAACCTGATGGAAGTTTGTTGAGGAAAAAAAACCAAAACCTTTACCCCTTTTCCCTTCGAAATAATCCTTTTCCTACAAAAGATACATTTATAAAGTTTAATATCTTTTAAAGCAACAATCTGTTTTTATACACAAACAGCAGTAAACTTTTTCGCTTATCTCAAATGTTTAATTTGTTGAGTTACTTAAGTTGACACTCAAGTTTTACCCTTGACCTTTATGATGGATAAGTATATGTCTGCCTCTCCCTCTCCTTCACTCTCTCTCTCTCTTCTAGCTTAGTTCTAACCACTAACTGTTTGACATTTATGCTTTGCCACTGTATTACGAGGTTCTTTCCACTCTCTCTCTTTCCCTGCCTCCCCAAGTTTTTGGAGTCTGTGGTTTTTAGCTATGTCGTTGTCGTCGTCGTTCGTGTTGTCGCTTTCGTCGTTTGTCGTTTGGCATCTCCACACATATCCGCATCCTGGTGGACGCGAAGCGAATAGCACACGTTCCATGAGGTCTGCATGATTAACATATCACGTAGACATTGCCATAACATTACACAAGCTCCAACACACACTCACACACACACACACACACACACTGGCACAACAAATAAACGGCTGCATCACTCCTTGAACCCCTCCCCGCCACCCAACCGTCGTCTCCCTTCTTTAAAGTGACGTACAACTTGAATGGCAGCAGCGGCAACGAATCAGTGAGAAACGAAACCTTTAGCCTCACACTTTGGTTTTGAGGGGGGCGTTGTGGTAAGGACGGGTGGAGGTACTAGGCGCTTGTAATATTTAACACCAGCTGAATTTTAATGCGATTTGCAGCTGTATGACTGACTGAGTGACTGACTGAGAGACTGACAGACAGACCGAAAGACTGATAGACTGACAGCCGGAGTAAAGTAAAGGACCGAGACTGTCTGAGAGCGCCTAATGGCCAACTAATATGCACAAAATGACTTGCAGCCAAGTCGCGAACTGCCAACTGCCAACTGCTTACTCCTTGCTCTCGTCCCCCAAAGAGATCGTGCCCAGCGAAGTACACTGAGAGGATGCCATATATGATACCATAATCCCCTATTGTAGTTTGGGAGAGTAGGTTCTTTAGTAGTAGGTCCTCCGATCCCTTTATTGACTACAAAAGTTTCTGAAAGACAAGTGAAATGATGCCAAAATTCCTTAATGCAGTTTTTGAGATTAGGTGCTGTAGTAGAAGTAGGTCCTCCAATCAGTTGGAATACTACAGTTCCTGAGAGAGATATTATTAAAGGAAAGAGGAAATTCTTATGTGATCCCAGGTTCAGCATCCCAGTAGGTTCTGTTGTAGAAGTAGGTCCTCCGATTGGTTTGAATACTAAAGGGGCTGAAAAATATAACAACAATGGAGAAAGGAATGTCTTAGATTACCCCATCATTCCTTAATGCACTTTGTGCGACTAGGTTCCGAAGTTCCTCCGACCCCATCATTGAATGAAAAAAGTTTCCGAAAGTAAAGTCATCCACTTTATTCCTCACAGTGCACCAAACACAGATTGGCATATTACAAAACACCTCGTGTGAGAGTTATGGCTCTGGTCAGAGAAGTAGTCGAGGAGTTGAAACGATCTGCTGCTGCTGCTGCTTGTGGTGCTGCCAACTCCCCCAACTCACGATCCGACTCAAGTCGATTCAAGTTGAGAGTCGAGAGGTGTCAATAACTTTCAAATGCGCGCCTGGGTCTTTCAGGATCTCTCTCTGTGCTCTTAGTTGTGGTATGCGGCATATTATCATATGCTATATGTTTATATATATATGCAAGCATTCCCCTTCCTCTTCCCTTCATCTCACCCCTCTCCAGCTTGCAATTCCTTTTTTCTGTGTGCAAAATTTATGCATTTTTGAAGTTTTAATAATGTAGCTCGTTAGCCACGGTTTGTTAAACTTTGTTTTCATTTTCACTTCACTTAACTTCAATGCAACAGCAACAGCAGCAACAGCAACAGCTCGAGCTAAAGCTGAGTCGCTCCACATCTATGTGGAGATGAAGAAGAAAAAGAAAAAAAACAGCACGTCACGTGTTGCTGTTGCTGCCAGCTTCCAATTCACCCCTGCCCCCCACTGCCCTGCCCGGTTTCCTGTACTCCCCAACACACAACGCAACCTAACACAACACACAACTCTCTGGGCTTTTGCAGTTTTCAGTTTCAATATGCGCGTCGTGCATTTGCTTGGGGTCATTGTTGTTGTTGCTGTTGTTGTTGTTGTTGTTGTCGCTGTTATTGTCAGCTATTTGTTGCCTTTTGGCCATATTGCAGTTGGCGCTTAGCAAGCAACCCTCTCTCTAACCCCCTCAAACGTTTGATAAACGTACAAAAGTGAAAACACATTTTGCATTCGGTTGCGTTTCGCTTCGTCGTCGTCGTTGTTGTCGTTGTTATTGGCTACTTTGTATAGACACCTCCCTCAACCTAGCACCCACCGCCTGCCCCCCTTTCACATAGGATAAACATTGCAACGAGTTGTTGTTGCTGTTGGGTATTGTGAATGTTCGGGGTCTAAGCTGGAATTGTCATGATATGATCGGCGTCATTAGTAATCCGACTATTTAAACTGTCTACTCAGAGAGAGTCTCAGAGTCTTGAAACATACAACATTTAATAAATGGTCGAATCGTTTGGTCTTTTGTCAGCATTTACATTATGATTTACAATGCACTCGTTAAGTAATCTTTTCTTGTTTATTATGTAAACAATCAGGCAATGGGAAATTAATCAAAAAGGTGTTTTAGTTTCTCTTTTCTTAGTAAATGTTTCAAGAAGTTCTTTTCGAGTCACGCCTAAAATGTTTTCTTTAGTTATGGAATTTAATGTCTCTTTGATCAGTTTCGCTCGGTTTCGCTTTTTTTATTGCCACATTATAAATTGGCATTTTATGCCACACTGCGCCTCTGGCCACTGAATTCCTCTCACACTCCATTATCTCTCGACCTGATGAAGTAATACAATTAAATGTCGTATTACACAAAGAGAGAGAAAAACCTCTCTTGCAAATGTCCAAAGCACATGTCTGGGCCATTAGGCAAAATGGCCAAGTCGTGAGTTGGTGTTAACTACAAACGAGTTGAATTCATTTTCATTTGTTGTTTTCGTTGTTGGCCAACAACATAATAAATAGCATTCAATTTAAGCAATAAATTGAAAAGATTTTTTTCGCTGAAAAAAAAATATATTATTTCCTTACAGTCCACAAAAAAGGGAAAATATTTTCAGCATTAACTTATTTTATTTTCAGTATTCGTCTCATAATTAAATTGCCATCAATATTATTTCCGAAAAAAAACATATTTCTTTCAAGTTTTTGGTCAACTTTTCGAAAGAAAGAGAAAATTCTTTGGAAAACGATTTAATAAACTTGCACTTCATTCATCAACATCATCATTAGCTCGAGAATTTGTGGTCTTCTTTTTGGTCTAATGAATGGAAATCATTTGAAAGTTTGTCCTGAGCTCTCGGAGCAGAGCTCAACTAATAAGACATATTGTCCTAGCTAGGCGGTAAGTGCTGGGGATCCCCACTAAAAAGGTAAGTCCTGGATTTGCCATAGGGTTTGAGGGTTCATGTTCATGTTCCGGGTTTCGGGTTATGGTTCGAGGGTTCGACGGGGGGGCACGTGTAATGCGAGAGTCAACCTGTTGTTGTTGTTGTTATTGTTTGTTGCAAGTTTGGCAACTTGTTTGCCGCTTCCCTTTTTGGCTAAGAGACTCTCTTTAACCGTACCACATTACAACTAATACACTGACGATGATGATGTTGTAGTCCCAAAAAAAAAACGAAAAACGGAAAAAAGTTTACGTTCTTTGAATTTCACAAGGCGCATAATTACCAACAACATGGCAAAGCACAAAATATATATTGGTTGAAGAACCAAGAAGGAAAAAAAGGAGAAAAAACATACCAGAAAAATGGGAGACAAACTTTTCGACAAAATTATTTGTGGTTGTGTTCGGCACAAGAACGACAACAACAACAAGTCGAGAGACAGTTAAGGGAGTGGAGGGGGTGGGAAGGGGAGTGAGATGAATAGCGAGTGGAAAACTTTCACATAAAGAAAAGTTTGAGCAAACCGACTTAAAGAAAATTATAATTACACGCACAGTCAGCCAAAATGGTAGTCCAAGTCGGGTTTTGGTCGGGTTGCGGTTTGGTTTAGGGTTCGGGGTTCCGGGGTTCGGGGGTTCGGAGTTCGGGCACAAGAAAATACTTTAATTGCCGTTAGTTTTGGCAAGTTTTCGATTCGTAATTTGTGGAAGGGGCGGGATAAATGGGCAGACACAAACAAGCGAAGGCAAATTATGGAAAAATATGCTAAAAAATATTGCCAGGAAGTAGTATGGAACACTTTTTGCCCGAATAATTAGACTCCACCTGACAACAACAACAAGAACATCAACAAGAACAACAACGACAACAATCAAAAACAAGTTGGATAAACTCAGCGCAGCAAAAAGAAGGGAAAAACTAACTAACACAAAGTCAGAGTCATGAACGGAAAACCCACACACAGAGGCATAGGAAAAATTGAATTGCCTGGATTGAATTACGTGCTAAGCTTACAAAATGTAAAGTAAGAGAGAGAAAGGGAGAGAAAGAGAGAGAGAGAGAGAGAGATTGAGTGAGTTGGCTGTTTTCGTAGTTCTTTTTCGGTTAGTTTTGATTTTGTAATCATTTTTTTATTATGATTTTTATTCACAAAAAATAACTTCATAATTGGCTAAGGCAATTAAAATGAATTCAGCGCTGAAAACAGAAAGAGAAAGGAAGGAAAAGGGAAAGAGAGAGAGAGAAGAGGTCCTTACATATTCTCCCCAGACTTATGGAGAGCATCTCGTTTGCCCTATAGAAAATTTTCATTAACATTTGTTTACACTTCATAAATCAAAAAGCGCCCTGGCCATAAGCCAAGGGGAAGGATGCAGCAGGGTAAAAAAAAAATATATAAAAAATAATATTAACAAATAATCAACAACAACAAAAGGCGAGTAGAGTAGGGAAAAAGGCATTTCAATCGCGTTGTTTAATTTTCATTCTTGACTGACCCGGGCACAAGTGTAACTACCTACCCCGCCACACCCCTTACACCTACAGACTACTGCCAAACACCAATTGAAAGGGAACCGCCCCAAAGCTTTTTGGTCAGTTTCATTTATTTAATGGCTGAAGCTGAACTGAAAAATGAAAATGAAATATTGCCTTTTGCATACTATCTAAAGTACAGTTAGTAAATGCATTTTTGTATATAGGAAAAAGTATTTTAGGAGAATTTTTAGTACTATAACGAAATACTGCTAGGGAATGATGGCTTAGGATAAAGATATCAAATGTGGATGAAGTTTTATCAAAAGAATATTCACTTTTCCACTAACTCCCTCAAAAAGAAGATCATCTTTAAACTTGGATAATTCCTGTTCGCTGAATTTCAATTTCATTTCCGTTTCATATTATTGCGCTTCCCGCCTTTTGCTTTTGCTGTGGGGGCGGGGCGGGGGTTCATTGGTGTGGCAACCCCTATTTAGGCATTTGACCATGGTCACTGTTCAGTTTATTTTTTCTTCTTCCTTCTTCCTTTTTTTTTGTGTCTGTGCTCAAAGTGTTTCATTTATTTAATGCATTCACAATTTTCTAGACACTTTAACAGCGACTTTTGATTTTCATTTCCCGAAGTAATGCAATGCCAAGGGCGATATACCATTGGGGTTTGGGGTTCGGTTTTGGAGTTGGAGATTTAGACAAAGCCCATCAGAAGGCTGAAGCTGTAGCCAGTTGATTTTTTATGTTAAGGCTAGGGAAATAAACAGCATGCAGCCAGCCGGTCATATAGACGGCTATAGCTATGGTCTAGTGCTAAAATAGACGGCCAGACGAAAATAAAAATACGCAAATAAAAATGGGAATGGTGTATTTTTTTCGCGTCCAAAGCGAAGGATAAGCATAAGGAGAGTGGGTGAAGAGAGAAAGAGAGTATGAGAAGACGTGAAAGGACTTTTGTGAAACGGATGCTCTTCGTTCGAGGCGCGTTTGGCTTTTTAGCTCGCCTTTGGGGCGTTAAGATTGCAGTTTTCCGGCTGCTAACTTTCATTAAAGTTTTTTGCCCAAATGTGCATGCAAAACTCAACTGCTGCTGCTTGCAACAGCTTGGCTTGGCCTCAGGCTAGACAAATTTGATGGCGAAGCTTTACGGGTTTTTTCGCAAAAACCAGATGGTGTTTCATATAGAAAAAAACAATGAAAAAAATGAGAATGAAAATAACAAAAAAAAAAAAAGAGTTTTATTCTTAATTCAAGTAAAAAAATCTCTTTAAGAAATCTCATATTCGTTATTTAATTAAATCGAACCCGCTTTTAACCCCGAGGGAAACATTTATTAACATTTACCTACCTGTATAATATGACTCATTATGCAACTGCTGCATCGAGTGACCGAGAGAGACAGACAGAGTTGAGTTGAGTGTAAAAGAGAGAGACAGCAAGCGGTTTCAATTGAAACTCGGTTAATTTGATAGCGAACGAAAACGATGATGACGATGACGACGACGATGAGGGCGATGTCCTGACCGGGTCTGTCCTCTCCCGAACTGTTGTCCTGGAACAACGACGAAATCAATGACAGAAATATGAAATGAAAATATAATTGGTAATTTATTGTGTCTACAGATTGTTGCACGAAACTCGACCAAACCAAAGTAAAGACAAGTATGCATAAAAAAAGTGAGTGCAGCCCAAATCTGAAGGAACTTTAGATACCCTGTAGGAAGACTTTACCTCAAGCCAAGTTATTTCAGACTATCTAAGCTGGCTTTTTGGTTATAGATAAATCTTTTAGAGAAGAGTGAAAGTTGCACAACTTGTTTATACCCCTTTTACCACCACCTATTACAGGGTATTATAATAAATGCACGTTCAATTTATATGCATTCAATATGAATTGTCGATCCATTTGCCTTATGGATATGCATTGCAGTTTGTGTTTACAGCAAACCTCCCGCAACCGCTCTCTTCTCTCACCTTCTTGCCACTCAGCCTACGTGCGTCAGTGGCATGCAACTCGAACAACACACACACTCCACATGCCAATGCCAACTCCAACTCGAGTGCCCCAATAAAAATCATAAAAATTGTACCATAATAAAAAGCGCAGTGCACTGAATATAAAAAAACAACAACAACTGCAACAACAACACTCGAAGAGCCGACCAAATAAATCACACAACTTTTCAGACATGGGGCTCGCCGCCAAGTCAATGGTTTTTTGGCCTCACCTCGCCTCGCCACCACCCCTCTCTCTCGCGCCTACAACAAACAACAGCATTGCAGCGTTTGTCTGGCAGATGCAGCAAGCAGCAAGTAGAGGCAGCAGCAGACAAGTCGGATTCATAGTTCCGTCCTCTGCGTCTGCGAATGCTGCAAATTATGGAATTGGTTACTGCAAATGACAAACAAATCAGTTGATAGATGGGATGAGACAGAGTTGGGGTAAAGTAGGAGTTATAAATTTTGTAGACGTATAAGAAAATATAGGAAAAATCCTTGATATAGGAACAAAGGGAGAGACATAGTTAGGGAAGAGTAGGAGATATAGTTTTGATGTAGAAACATATAGGAAAGACCCTTAAAGACAGTTGACGAAGAGCAGGAGCTGTAGGTTTGATGTAGAAATGTAAGAAAATATAAGAAAAACCATTGAAAAAGGAAACTTTGTGCCCTACAAAATGAACGTGGATTTCACTTTTTAAAGTGAATTATGTGTTTGGTTATGTAACTAAAAGGTTATTTCTTCATTAATGTTGGGAAATCATTATTTCAACAATCTGTAAAGTAATAACCTTAAAAAAGGAAACTTTATGCCCTAACAAATGAATTTGGATTTCACTATTATGATTTTGATAATACAAAAATAAGTTTAGTTTGTAATTTGACTAAAAGGTTATTTCTTTATTGATATTTCCCCACCATCATTTGAACAATCTGTCAACTAAATCCTTTAAAAACATAAAATAAACCTGCGATCAAAGTTTTTTTTTGATTTATTAAAAGTATTTTGTAAATGACAAAAGGTGGAAATCATTTGCAAAATGATGATGGCCAATCATTAATTATGCGTGCTGTGTTTGAGCCACGAAAAGCCTTCAAACCAAAAACAACAACCAAAATCCAAACAAGAAACAAAACAAACAACAACGAAACAAAAAGCGAAACGACAACTCGTTGAGAGAAACAATGGGGCAAGTACCTAAAGTTGACGACGTCTTTGAGGCGGCTAAAGTTAAATTTGATTGCTATAAATCAATTTGGCGGTACGCAAACTGTCAAAGCACAAACTGCAAAACTGAAAACTGCAAAACGGTTCAAACAACAACGGGCCGAAAACCAAAAAACTTTCCATTTTGTTGCAGTGGCAACGGCGGCAACTGCGGCAACGGCGGCAACTGCGGCAACGGCTGTGTCTCTGCGTCGGCGGCTTTTTTATTAGAAATCGTTCAGGATTTGACAATAAATCAGAGCGCTGCACTTCAAAAGAACTCAACTCAACACAACACAACACAAGCCACAAAACAAACAACAAAGATCTCAGGTATTTCAGCTATTTTTGCGGGACAAGTCAACTCTTTTGGCTGCCAAGCTAACTAACTATGTGTGTTTGTGTGTGTGTTGACCAAGTGTTTGTTCATTAACGCCATTAAACCAGTTTTGACATTTTAATTAAGCCGCCAGAATGTTTGCAACACGGGTAACCAGGCAAAACCAGCAGCTGCCGCTTCTGCTTCTGCTGCTCCCGCCTCGCCTTGGACAAGGTCAAGATCATAGATCATAGGCGAGGCGCTTCTTATCGCTTGGCAGCAGCAACAAAAACAGCAATAGCCAGAAAACATCAAGACTGCTGCTTATCAGCCATATCAATCGACGGCATCTTCATTGCAACAACAACAGCAACATCAGCAGCAGCAGCAGAGAAGGCAGCGAAGGGGCTGCGACGACGGCGGTGGTGGCAAACGCGACAGCGTCGAGACAAGACACAAAAATTTGCATTTACTAGACTGTCGCCCACTTAATTACGCAGCAACAACAACAACAACAGCAGCAGCAACAATGCAGTCAGCGTCGCGGCAACATGTTGCACATTACACTAACAAGCATGCCACAGCCCAAACTAGAAAACTTAAAAACAACCAACAAAAGTTAGAGAAGTGTAATTAAGAGCCGTATAACTCTTTCTCCCTATTGACTGACTGACTGCTATCAATGTCTAGCTCAAACGCTAAGACATTAGAATCTAAACTTTTTGCTATATGATAGTAGATATGATATGAATAGAAGATAAGTACAAAGATTTGGTTTCACCAAAAGTTTTTCCTGTTTCCTTCAACAAATTGCTAACGACATTTTTGTGTGGTGTACAGCGAAACGGATACGTGTGCAACTAGAAATATTTCGCAACAAATTATTCAACACTTTGCATGCACAGCAACAACACCAACACCAACAACAACAGCAACAAGCAGAAGCAACAACATCAACACACAGGAGACATGCGGCGACCCTAAACCGCCCCAGACTTGAAAGCGCAACAACAACAGCAATGAGACCAAAACCAGACCCACCCGAAGAGAAAGAAAGAGAGAGAAGATGCAACGCAATGCAATACGTTCCCCCTCCTTCCCGCTCCTTACGCCTTTCTGGTCCCAGCCCGATTCTCGACTGTCAACATCTTGTCTTTAGTCTTTGGGCTGCTGTTTGTCATTTCCTTTTTGCAGCGACTGCTGTTGCTATTGCTTTTGCTGTTGCTGCTGCGGCTTGTTAAATGCTGTTGGAATTTGCCACAGCCACAGCAGCAGCAGCAGCGGATGACAGGAGGAACAGCATCAACAGCAGCAGCAGCAGGCCTAGTTGAAAAGAGAGAAGAGGAACTGGAAATTGGCATTGGTTTCTTGTGCTGGTTGCCGGTTGTTGTTGTTGTTGTTGCTGGTTGTTGTTGCTGTTGTGCACGTAAATCATGCCAATTTAAATGAGTAAAAGTTTTGCAGACCAGGCCAACAGCCAGGCCAAACCATCCAGGCCAAACCATCCAGGCCTACCTACCTGCCTGCATTTTGTGTCGCGTTTTGACACTTGTCATTTGTGGCATGTGGTATTGTGGCAGCAGCACAAGCAGCCGCACCAACAGCTTGTAATCCCAGACTGTATGACGACAAAATCGAATCGAGACACAAACACAAACACACACACACACAGACCGGAAATGCAGCACTTGTCTTCAGGAGGGTTCGGGATAAACTGTAGTTAGCTTCATTAATCAAGCAATGCGCTGATTGAGTAATGTGCCTTCGAATTCTCTCCCCTTTTCACTGTTTCAATACACAACAACAACAGCAGAAATGCGTAAACATGTTGCCACAAACACTGACCATTAAAATGTTATCGCTTATTTATCGCTCGAAGACAGAGAGGAAACAACAACAACAACTCGAAGAGAATCATGTTGAGACTTTAGTCGTTGTTGGCGGTCGATTCGCGCGCAGCTAATCCACTGCAACACGCACATGCAACTGCAACATATGCAACGCAAATGGGCAACAATGTTGACAAAGTCTGCAACAAAATGTTGCCAAACAAACAAACCTTGCAAAAAGCTATAGCAAACAAAGAAAGACTAACAACATTATTGCTAAATTATTGTTGCTAATGTCTGCATTTATGTTCGAATATGGTTAAAAGGGTTCTTTGCACAGTGGTGCGAAAGTAGTTTCAATGTTGTCAAGATGATTAGAAAAGGTCTATTTGTTAGGGTTTCACACTTGGTTCTAGTTACTTTCAGTTTCTTATTTACTTGTTTTTATTTGAATCGGGAATATTTTTTTTTTCCTTTAAAGGTTTTATCCTTAATCCACAAATTTCCTTAATGCTTTTTTGTGTTAATGTTTTTTAGTTTATTCGCACTTCAAACAAGTTCAAAGCCCTTTTCCAAAGTAGTTATTTTAGTTTGGAGTAGAGTCTCAAGTCGTAAATGGAATTCGTATCCAAAGCGCATCTAATTTATTGAAAAGCTTAGGCGCATTCCCATTTCCACTCAATCTCATAACTATTTAAGTAGCAATAGCAATAGCCAAGCCCAAACCCAAACACACACACAAACACACTTATACAAAAGCCAAGACCAAAAACAGACAGCTTGGCTGGGCTGGGACTGGGGCTGAGACTGCAACTAACTGGGCTGACTGTCTTCTGTCTCTCTGTGGTTAGGTAGTGTTAAGCAGGGTCCAAGGGTCCGATGGGTGCATCATAGGTGGACAGGGTCTTCTGGTCTGTCTGGTTTGTCTGCGGGTTTTTCGGTATCCGTATCTTAGTTCCTTAGCTGATTGGTGGGCTGTTGAATGCTAAGTTGACGCTTTGATCTTGTCTAGCGCGTAAATCTGGCGATGCGCTTTGAGATTAAATGCCATTTGTGTGGCAATGTGAATGCCGGCACTCAATCTGACCGCAGTCCTCCTCCCTCTCCCTATGTTTGTTTGTGTGCACTTGGCAAATTAAGCAGCATTTGCAGCAGGTAAGCAGCAAAGTCAACTCAACTCAAGTCAGAGGCAAGGAAGACCAAAGACCAGGCACCTGTTCATTAAACAGGCTCGATGGAAAATTATAGTTGAGCGAGTGCAGTAAACAAATGTAATCGACATCCTGTGGCACACAAAAGAGAATGCCGCCGCCATTCGAGTTGCGAGTTGGAGTTGAAGTTGTCGTTGCCATCAGGTCTACTCTATTCGGGGGCGCCTCAATATGAACTATATAGCAACAGCAACAGCTCGAGAATAAACAAACACAAACAAACAAAAGCAAAAATACCAAGAGCAACCGAGCAAAAACAAATAATAAACACAACGATTTTTGATTTACCATGAAATTTAAATGACCCAAGCAGAAGACGTAGACGAAGTGAAAGAAGAGGGGATGGGAAAGAGACAGCTTGAGACTTCACTTTGCGTTTTATTGTCAAGGCGCGCAAATATTGTCAAAAGACTTTGAAGTGGGTAGAAAAAAAGGAAGGGAAGGGGAACGAAACGAAACGAAACGAGGCACGGCACATTTGCATCTCTGTGCAACGGAAGCGCCACAGAGATATGAAGAGAAGACGAAGAAGATGCCGACAATGGGGCAGCACTCACTGTGGAAAACTTGTCTCGGGACGCGGGTCCGGTCCCAAGTTTGTCTTTGCCTTTGCCCGTTGCCCGTTGCCTGTCCTGTTTTCTGTTTGCGCCGGCGCTTCAAGTGTCCCTTTTTGGCAGGTGCGGTGGAGTGAGGGCGGCGAGTTTACCCACTTGTTTTGGATTTATAAATATATATTTTTTGTAAGGTTTACTTAGGACCATTCAGCAGAATCGAGACGACGACGTCAACCGGGGACATGGACACAGACTCAGACTCAGACTGAGACGACACTTGAGCGAGCCTCAAAAGTGCCAGGCAATCAACAACAAATTATGAGTGCTACAATTTGCTTAGTCCTCCATTTGCTTATCATATCTATCCATTATATAGATAGATATGGTAATGGATCCAAGTCAACTTAAAACAAACACACACACACACACAGGTTCGTTAATCGGCATTGAACTTTCGTTCGGGGTTTTTGTTTCGAAACAAGGGAAACAGCATAGCAGACAATGTCGACACTCTACTGACCCAGTTGGTAGGAAAGGAACGCGTCTCTAAAGACCAGGTCAAGTTAATCATGAGGGTAAGACCCACTAACAAACACTATTAAACAAAATTAGGTAATGATGGGATTAACTTTCATTCAATACAAACTCTAAACTCTGTTAAGCGAAATTTCCTTTCATTTGACCATTCCACCTACTCTTCCTGTAATAAAAATGTGGTGTAGGCTAGTGTAATTGACTTGAAAGCACAACAATTTATGATGACCTAAGCCACAAACCAAACAAAACAAAAGCAGAGAGAATTCCCCTAGAAAAAGGGTGCGGTAATCAAAGGAATTGGCCAGAGAAGAGATTGAGCCAAACGGATAACGGCCAAGTCAGCGTCAAGACCTAAAAACTGATGACGTTGTTATTGTTGCTGTTGTTGGGCAATGATGATGCTGCTGATGCTGATAATGTACTCTCGATGAGACGATAGAGCACGACGGCGACGACGAGTGCAATTCAAAGAGGGGAAGGGCAGGGGATGGGTCGAACCCACGCAAAACTAATGTGAAAGTCAAAGACGACTGAGAGAGAGGAGGGAAGTGCCGGGTTTTGGGGGGCTTGGAGGAATGATGATGATGACTTGGCGCGAGCTGCAATGTTGACCTTTGAAGCGCGCGTTCCCCGGCAAAACATCTTTATGCCAAGTTGAGAGCAATAAATAGCAGCAGCAGCATTGGCAGCAACATGAAGGAATTCAAGTGGAAAAGCATTGCAAATAAATACGGCAAAAAATATCTTTTAGTGGATAAATATTATTGAGGCGATAACTATGAACAACAAAGATAGAAGATTGACTAGCCCCCATCTCAGGCTCTACTAGGCTTGGCCCAAAAACAAAAAAAAAACAAAGGCCATAGCCAAGGCGGTATAGCTGTTCTTCTGGCCTGGCCTGGCCTGGCCAACTGGGTCAGCAAGTCAAGGACCCGATTAAAGAGCGCTTCAGGGAATTGTTTTCGTTGTGTGTGTGTGCAGGAAGGAAAAAAAACGTCCATAAACACATATTTCCATTTATAGGAAACGCGAATTGCGAAACGCGAAACTTGGAAAAGTTATGGACAGTAGCAAATAAGTGCATAAATTTTTGGTTTAGAATCGGAAAGAAAGAATGAAGAACGCGAAGCGACGCATCTGCAACTGCAACACAAATCAATGCAATGCCAATGATGATGACTCGTCAATTTTTCGCAGCTAGGTAGTTGACTTATCGACAACTACAAACTTGTACCCCTTCCCTCACTCCATCAACGGGTTGACTATCCAAAGAGTCATGACTGGTTGGTTGGTTCGAAGTTGGTTTCGGTTCGGTTCGCTTCTTTTTTCCTGCTGACTCACTTGTGTAATAACAAAATTGGCATAAACATATGTATTAGAACGTTGCGACAACAACAACAACAATTGGGTTAAGCTATTCTACCCCTGCTAACATGATTATTGCTTGTAAGGAAAACCCGAAAAAATGCTGCATCACTTTGGCCAATATACAAGTTTTTGAACTTTTTAACAAATAGGGTTGAAGATTGAGTTGAGCTGAACTGAGTTAAGTTCAGTTAACTGACTCTATTGAATAGAGTTTAAAACGAGACAGGGATACTACAAATACATTGTTAATAGGATTAAAAGCATGTGTGTGATAAGAAAACTAATCCAATCGGAATCATTTAAAACGTTTCTACATAAAAATTCCCTAAAGGAAATGTTTTTGTGTGATTTTGGTTCGAAGTTGCTTAAACTTAAACTTTCAACTATACATTTCATTACTAGACATAGAAAATGGGATAGGGAGATAAAAGATAGAAGACATTTAGGGTGCGAGAAACCTATTACAAACTCCGCCAGCTGTGTGTTCAGTGAGGCAATGAAAGAAAACGAACTTTTGACAGTTTTTTGCACTAATATCTTTGGCTATCCAATTGCCAAAGTAGTAAGACCACATTAATTACGTGTGAGAAAGAGAGAGAGAGGAAGAGAGAGAGAGGCACGGAACACATGGCATGTGCAACTGAAGGATTTCCCATTATCCAATACACACTCAATAGTCAAGACACAAACCCGGTGTCGACAATAGAACATGGCTAATCATTGCACTAATACTAATACGCCCCCGCCACCACCATCACCTTTCTCCACTGTCAAAAGTTTCAATGCATTTTGCGGATTGACATCATTAAGACCACCACAAAAGAAGAGAATTCGCCAAGAGAGAGAGAGAAAGAGATAGAGAATACGCGGATTAAGCATTGACCAGCTAATAACCAACATTGCGAAAGGAGGAGATAGGAAGACGAAGGAGAAAAGTGTCGGGGGAGTTCTCTGTTGCGTATAGCGCCACTTAAGTAAACGACGCACAAAGAAGCGTAAGCAGTTCAGACTCTCCCTCTCTTTCTCACTCTCCCTCTCTTTCGCTCACTCTGTTTCTGTTGTTCGTTCATTTCTTCTTTGGACACACCGGCTCTGTGTGTGCTTGTTAGCTGTCAAACTCGAAAATTTGCAATGACAGCAAACATTGGCAGCGTCAGCGTCACAGCAGCAGCAGCAGCGGCAGCAAAATGAACGCGCTGTGGCGCCGCATTTCGCATTGCGCGTTGCACAAACTAAAAACTCATTGTCAGGCGCGCTGTCTGCCTGGCTGCCTGCCTGCTTGCCTGCCAGCAACCCGATCCGCATTGGGGGTGCGTTGCTGCATAATAAACTGCAGCAGCAGCTACCCAAGGGGAGATGAAGTAGGGGCAGGAGGCAGGCACAGCGGTTGGTTGGCCAACTGGACAGAACCGAGTCGAGTTGGAGCTGGACGCAACGCAAGTTCAGACGCAGACGCAGGCCTGGAAACAATAGGGCGCCAGTTAGTTTGCTGCTGCTGCTGCTGTTTCTGTTGTGGCTGTTGCTGCCGTTGCCGTTGCTGCTGCTGCTGCTTATGTGACTGCGGTTGCACGTTGCACGTTGTGGCGGCAACTGCCGCAGCGCAAAGAAACAATAAACACACGAAAATAATGTAATGAGTGGCAGCAATGGGACAAGTGCAACCTTACACTGAGCAACTAAACTGGGAGAGCGTGCACAGTGGAACAAAAGTGCGTAATGAAAGATGTCATACAAAAATTCTTGGGAAAAGAATGATTTCTGAGAATGCCAAATATATTTTAAAATGAAGTGTTCTTACTTACCTTCATCATGATCAAGTTTTATATTCCACATGTAAAGTTTCTCTTTTCCATTGTCTATTGTGAATTGGCTCTGGTTCCTGTGGTTCCTCTGGTTACCCTATAAAGTATATAGAAAGGGTTCGTGTAATATATGTTAGAGTATATAAAATTCATTTTAAATCGCATGCATCGTGAGAAACTCGCCAAGTGGGCGTTGGGTACAAAGACAGAGACTAAAGGTAGACACAGACTGCAGCAGCAAGAAGGAAGAAGAAGGTTGGGACAAGTTGAAGGAGCTGTCACATTGCATCTATAATTGATGCGTAATGCATTACTAGACAAAAATCTCGAAAGGGCAACAAGACAAAGGGCAACCGGGAGAGAAGAAGGAAACTCGCGAGTTGCCAACCCTTCCACAATTTTTTTGTGGCAAGTTGCTTTCAACTGCAGCTGCACATGAAACAACGACGCATTGTGGCAAGCAAAGAATCAACAATCAACGATGTTGCAGCAACCAACTGGCAACTGGCTGCTGCCGCATCTTCTTATTAATTAAGAATTATTTTAATTAACGTAATAAATTTTGCAGCTCGGCAGAGAAGAGAGAAGAGAAGAGAAATAAAAGAAACCTACAAATAAAATGCGCGTTCGTAAAAAGATTTTTTCGTTTTTTTTTTTTTGGGGTCCCCCAACTGCATGGCATTGAAATTGAAGAGAGGGGGAGAGACAGAGTCGTTGCATGTGCGTTGAGAAGAGGAACCGAAAATGTGCGAAAATTTATGTTGCATGCGATTTTGGTGACTTGTTTGCAACTTGTTTGCCATGTTTTCGATTGAAGACCTGAATCTGAACCTGAAGCCGAGAGACAGCATCTCTCTCTCTCCTCGTCTACCTGTGGCAAGCGGCGGCAAGTGGGTCATGCCACAGTCGAAATTTCAATTAAATGCACATAAATTTAAAATTAGTAATAACTTTCGGAACGTGGTTCGCTTTTGCCGTTGTTTGTTTTTGTTTTTGCTTTGGCGATGAAACAAAACGTTGCCAGGCACGCAAACCATGCCACAAAATGATGCGGCTGGCAACGAACGTGACCCGTAACCCCTTCCCCCGCTCTCTCTCACACACACACACACAGCTGTCGTCTGTCGTCGTCGTTGAATGAGAATGAAAATGAAAAAAAAAAATCTGTGCGCCTATTAATTAGCCAAACTTCAACACCTGCTGTGTGCCCAGACCAAAATTAACTTGACAACCCCAACCGGGCGACTGGCAAATTTCGCTCCCGCTCCCCCCGCTCTCTCACGCTCTCACATTCTCTGGTTGAGTTGCTCCTTATTTGGGCTGTGAATTGGAAAATAATTGTGCGACGGCCATTAAATTACAATGCCCAATGGACAACAAACGATAGAATGCCATGAAAACTTTCGGTGGGGGCAGAGTTTGGGTTCGAAATGCTATTTTTGGGTTCCCCATTGCCGGTTCGGTTCAGGTTCAGGTTTTGGGGAGACACAGATTGAGTAAGTCCGTTGTCGTCAGCAGGTGCGAAGCACATTGGCCACGTCCCGGCAATTATGGCATTATAAATAAACAAAGACCAAATAGTTATTAACTAATAACTGACAAGTGTCGGCGGGGAGTGAGAGAAAGAAAGGAGTTTGATTTGAGAGAACTGTTCATAAAACATTTATGCGACCAACACCTGGCCGAGTTGAGTCAAGCCGAGCCCGGGGTCAAGGCTGCCAAAAGGTGTGAGAGAGGACGACGAAAAACAAAAACAAATCAATGGAACTTTGTTGAACAACAGCTGTAGTTAATTGAGTATATAAAAACTTGATTCATATTGCCCCCGTCGCCAGATTTGTTAGATTTGCAGATAGCTAAAATTAGTTTTTGCCTCATTAAGTATTTATATATTCAAGTTGCAAGCGTGTAGAGCAATTAGTAAATAAGTATCTTAATCATTGACATTTCTTTATGTTTAAAAAAGTCAATTCAAGTAATAACTTGATATCGTTGCGGTCCTTACCTAACTAGGTTAGTGTGAAACCCGAAAACCTTTAACCGCATTTCCTCATTCCCCATTCGTTCCGGTTTCCCTTTAGGTTCACGTTTTTCACACACTACGCTCTCGCTCAATCGTTTCGATACAATCGTTTAATGCAATCAAAGCTGTATAACCTTTGAAGCTATTTTATGCTCCTTATCCAGAAAACCCATTCAAAAGCAGAAAGGAGACGAAGAAGAATGGGGGAATGCGTATTAGGCAAGCATTTGACATAATCGAACTAATCAATTTGCGTGAATAAACTGCACACGGTTTATTATCAGGTGACTTCTAACTGTTGGCGCGTGCCGTCCCCAAACCTCTCTGGCTCAATTCCCTCCCCACCTCCTTCGCCGAGCGACATAAATCTTTATTTACAAAAGTGTAAACAAAAATTACTCATTCGCGCGCATTTAAAAAACACACACACAGAGAGAAAGTCAGATAGAGAAAGAGTGGGAAAGAGATGTAGCGGAAACGAAGCAAAAGTGAAAATGTGAAAAGAGGAAGCGTGAAAAAGGCTGAAATGCGAAAAATCAACGACTTCGACATGGGAACAATGGAACAAGCAAGGGAATAGCTCCGACATCTCTCTGCTTTTCTGCTCTTTGCAAAATGTGTGTATTAGCATGTGTGTCTGGGTGTGTGAGGAGGAGGGGTAACGAGGGTGTTGGGGGGCAAAGGGCAAGTACTAAAAATCCCATAACATCCCAAACTCCTCCATCTCCGTCGCTTCACAATGCTGCGCTCGCCTCGCTAATGGCTCTCCAGTGTGTTTCAACGTCGTTTCTGTTTGGCGAGAGAGAGAGAGAGGGAAGCAGAGAGTGAGAGAGGAGTCGGTGTTCCTGGTTTGGTTCGATGGGGGAGGCCCCGTTGAAAAGTCAACGATTGCCGCGTTGCGGAAATTAACGGAAAATCAGCAGAGCAGGCAGAAAAGGCAGCAGGCAGCTGCCGAAGGATGCTTGATTTAATGTACAGAAAACTTTTTGATGTTTTCTGCAGGCATAGGTTCTTTCCCTATCGCTCCCTCTCGCTCTCTCTCTCGGATAGATAGGTAAATTATCATCAGTCAGACATTTTGCTTATTTTAAAAGTAATTATGGACAAAAAACCCCGAAGTCGGGCGAGCCCCTCACGAATATAACGCGTGTCGTCTCAGTGTCAGTCAGCCAGGACGGACCTAAAGACCCATCGCCGGTCCTGTCTAACTCGGTCTTCCTCGGTCTACCTCGGTCTCTCTGCCTGTGTCCTACTCTCCTTTTCTGCTGTCAACTGGCGCTGCTGCCAACTCATTCAAGCAGAATGCGGCAAATCACGCACCCAACTTTTGGTTACCTTCGACCCCATCTACACACACACATACATACTTACACACTCATACTGTGCACATATACATATTCTGTATAAATGTATACAAATTATGCGTATTTATCAGGAAAATTCAATGAACTGTAAATGGTGTGGAAGTTGTTCATGTGAGGCACAAACTCGCTTGCTCGCTCGTATGTGTGTGTACGGGTGTGTAAAGGTGTTTTGCTCCACGACCCTATTGTTGTTCTGCGGTTGTCTGTTACAACATTAAGCCAAGGGGTCGGCCTGAGAATGCGCACAGGTGTGTGTCAAAAGGCATGCGAAATTAGTAGAACGATGGTGAGGCGGGGCGAGGCAGGGCTGGTGGCGAAGTGGGAGGTGAAAGGAATAGGCAGCAAGTGACAGCCTGAAATTGAACTCAAAGAGAGAGGGAGAGAGTTAGAAGGGGTGCTAAATAATGAAGAGAAAAGGAGGTAGGGTACGGTAGTGTAGTGTAGGGTATGGGTAGAGATAGGTAGGGTAGATATCAAAACGACTTCTGTTAATGTTGTTGTTGTTGTGTATTGGATTTATATTAAAGTTTAGCTGATATACACAAACATTAATTACGATAGAAAGCGGTGAGGGTAGAATAGTAGGACCTATAATAAAGGTAAAGGTACTATTGTGTGAGTTCTGATAGTTCAGAGGGAAAAACTCATTAAATAAAATATGTCAAATAAAAGAACTGTTCCGTAGGAGACAAAACCTAAGGGTAGGGAGAGTATAGGCCTTAACAACTTTTGCTTTTGGAAGATAAAACTAAAGCTGTTTCAGATTCCTTTAAACATTAATAGGAATTTTCGGAAATATAGGATAGGAAATAGATGCCAAAAGAAAGTAAGCAAAGAATCTCTTAGTCTATGGGAATTTTCAAGATAAACATATTTTGGAAAGAATGATAAGTTAGATATTTTCTTTTTTAAGCAGTTCCCACTTGAGAAAACCCATGACACACTTACAAAATCTTACAAATCTCATGAATATATATAGTTCTTTCTTGTGGCTTACATATTTTTTCTTGAATTTTGAACAATGTAAAATGGGGGGATTCTAAAAATCCAAGGATCATTAAAACTTTCAGCTAAGCAACTGCATTTTTCTGGCTGTTTCTGCTTATATTTTAGTTCGCAGTTGTTGTCGTTTTTGGGAGGGGGGGTGGAGTCGGGTGTTGTGTTGGTGAATTGCTTGCCACTTGGCTGGCAAGTGAAAAACTTTTCATTTTACAACAAACGACGGGCCACTGCAACTGAACAGAACAGAACTGAATGTGAACTGTTTGTTGTGGACCCAAGGCAGGCCGGAAGTGTAGGAGTCGTTGCTGAAGCAAGTGTAAAAGAAATAAACGGACTTAAAATAGGAAAAGTCAACATGAGAGTTGTGCGTTCTATCTGTGTGTGTGCGAGTGTGTGGGTGTATGTGGGTGTGTGTGTAAGTTGTTGTATGTCCTGGGGACAGGACGTTTGCCAGGGACTAACTTATTTTATTTTTCGAGTGGGTAAGGGCAAAAAAAAAAGGCTCGGACAGGACACAACGCATAGCTACGACTAGGGGCTAAGTGCAAACACAAAGATGAGATTTCTACTTCTATCTTCCCACCGCACTCCCCCCGCTTTCTACACTCTCTCATATTATAAGAGGTGTAGAGAGAGGGAAACAAGAAGAGACCCACAAAAGCGTAACGGCGCTCAAAATGACTGACACGGCTTGCTGGTCACATGGTCAAGAGCGTTCAGCGAGCCGTGGCTATAAAGTACACACCAACACACTTACACACATACATACATACACAGACAGACAATGTGAAATGAAATTCCAACGTTAGCCTCCACGGGGAATGAAGGGGGGGAACATTTTGTATCTGGCTTAGTTGTTTTAAACTTTATTGTTTACGCTTGTGATCAGCAGCGACGCCGACGTCAACTGTCCACCATTTTGTTGACTGCCCCGCCATTGATGGTGGCCCTCTGCGTCTTCTTCTTCTTCATCTACTTGTTCTTCAGTTTTTAGCTTCTTCATCTTTTGCTGCTGCTGGTTTTGGTCTTGTGTCCAGCTCGCACTTTGGCCCATTGTATGGCTCTAAAAACATAAACGGAAGCGATTTATGGCGCAAACACAATGAACGAGTCAGCATCAACAAACAAACAAACAAACAACCAACATTCACACACACACACACAACAACAACAAAATGACGCACCAACAACAACAACAAGAGCAACAACAAGAACACACAAAGGACACGGATACGGTCAGAGCAACAATTTGTGTAGTGTTGACCAGCATCATTCTTCTTTCTTTCCATCCAGCTCGTCCTTTTGCTTTCAGTTGTGTTGCCTTGCGTTGTGTTGCGTTGCGTTGCGTTTGTCGTCCTGGCAGCTCATAAAAAATACAAACAAACAGACATCAACTCAGATTTAGAGAAGATACTTTGGGGGTGTAGCATGGAGGAAAATGTTTGGGACAGTTCGGAACGGCGGCAGGTCAAAAAGTGGCTAAAGCTTAGGTGAAAAAGTAGCTAAATGAAGAATGTTATCTAGAATTTTTTGTGAGTTTCTTCTTTCTCTGTGTAAAAGTTGAACATCTTGAAACTCTAAGATCATATATGATATTAGATTTTGGTGTTTTTCCCCCATTATCACTTCTGGTAGAGTGTTTTTTTAATGGAGAAACAGGTTTCCTCATAGACCTTCTTGCCATTGTCATTCATAAGTTTCCTTTCTCTTCTTGCTAAGAGGTTTCATATAGTATAATATGCTGTTAAGATGAAATATCCAACTAACATCTTATGAATATCATCTAGCTAACTTTTAGCTATAAAAAAAGCTAAAACATGCTGCTCAACACTAATCTGAAAGAATCCAAATGATTGTTCGCATTGTGCTCGCTGGCCGCAACTAAAGTGCTTGTCACTGGTCATGGCCCGGAAGTATCTTTATTTTAGCTTTGTTTGCACTCGTTTCACTTATACACACACACACACACACACACACACACACACACACACACACACTTGCACACACTCTCGCACACACACACACTTGTGAGTGGAGGGAAGCCCAAGTGTTATTATCCTGCTTAGCCATAATACGTTGTTAAAATGTTGAGTCTGTCATTTGTTGGAGACGTACACTAAAAATCACAAGAAATTGAAAAAAATTCCCACAGACTAGGTTCAAATAAATGCCAAGGCATCATTCTTACAGTGGGTGATGGTGGGATGGGGTGGGGTGAGTGGTAAATTCCTAGAGTGGGCGATGGGTGGGTGATGCCTGGAGTCCTGTGGGAATCGTTGACAGGCGCGCGTGTAGCCATTTTGTATTTTCGACTTTATTAACTTTTCAGCAGTGGCCAGAAACCAGGAACAACGACGACGACGAGAATAGAGGAAATGCCAAGCGGCGGCGGCTCCTTTGATTTGCGGCCATTTTGTTTTGCATATTTCCGCTTTTGTTGTCGTCGCCGTCGTCGTTGCCAACCTGAGAGAACACAACCTTGTTTGAGGTTCGCTGCGTTTTTATCCGGCTCCGGCTCGGCCTGGGCTCGCGTCCGGATCTTAACAATTAGGTTCATTAAATTTCAATTAATTTGATTAATTGAAGCAGAAATATGCGTTTCATTTGATTTGTTTTGATAGGCAGCAAGCAAAGCAACAAGCAGCTGTTTTTTCTCTCTCTCTCTCACTCTCACACTCCTTCTCTCTCTTTCATAAACTTCTTTTGTTGTATACGCTTCAATTGCAATTAATTACGGGCAGCCAAACCACAATTAAAATTAATTTGCCTGTCTAAAAAAAAAAGAAACCAAAAGCAAAAGAAGCTTTAAGCAAAAACGCATGCCGGAAACACTGTGCTCTGGTGAAGAAAAAAAAAACGAGGAACAGAAGCTACTACGCCCAAGTCCTTTCTGCACATCCGCACTTCCGCTTTCCGGTCCCAAGAGTTCTCTTCGGTTCGGGCAATAAAAATTCTCGACGTAATTAAAATCAAAGGATTTCGCGTTTAACAATTTATGTGCGCTATAATTTTTGGGGCGACGCAGACACCGCTCGTAAATTTGCAACGCCCCCCGCTCCCCCCTCCCGAAACCACCAACCACCCACAACTGGTGCAAAAACGCTTTATGGCCGTTAATTTGTTGTTATGTGTGTGTGTGTGGGTTGAGAAGGAAGGAAAGGGGTTTGTGGGGAGAGGGAGAGGGAGGGGGAGGGCGTGTGGCAAACGGAGAGGAACTGTGTGCAAATGATTTGTTTCCTTGGCACCCGTTTGAAAACAAAAGCATCTCTGACCATGACCAGACACACAACACACAGTCAACAGCAGAGGGGGGTGGAGGGGGGTAAGTGGGGGTGGTGGTTGATTTCGCATCGTTTGGCTGCACGTGACTGCATGCCACAAATGCCGCCAGTGCAGGACACACACAGAGACAGAGACCGAGAGACAGACAGAGAGAGACACATTGCATATACGCACTATGGAATGCCATTCCTTTAGACCCTATTACCAGTACACCCCCGTCCGTCCCCCACTTCCGCCCCCCCACAACCGCTCATTCAAGCCATTTCCCATTTGACCATGCATTGCATTTCATCGCTAATTTAAGTTAATGTTCATTGTTGTAAATTACATTAATTTTAATGCGATTTCGCACACGCGCCTGCACTCCGAACTGCAGCACTTCACAACACTGGACAAAAGTCACGCCCACACACACACACACACAGATACACTCACACGCTTACACAGTTTCGGGGCAAAAGCTTTTAAGTGTGTGATTGTTTGGCCGTTGCACTTTTATGTAATTACCGCACTAACAAATTACATCAAGTGTCACAAATGAATGCATTTATGATGCGCATTTAAAAATACAAAAAAAAAAAACACCTTCCAACACTACCACACACAAACACACTTTAGTGGTGGGTGTAAGCTTATGTCGAGAGGGCGGGGAGATGAAAAATTGTAAAATGGCCTAAAGTGCACTTGCAAATATGCATTAATTAAAAAGTCTCATGCGTACAGTTGAAAGCTTAAATCTTTATTGGCTTCCTTTTCAGTGTGTGTGCAGAGCTACACTTCCAATCTGTTTCTATCTCTCTCTTTCATTCATTTTCTCTTCTATGTGATTCTCATAATTATAATGAAGTGTAATCTTTCTCTACAACAAAGGATACAGAAAACTAAAAAGGCTTGACAATATGTTAATGGATTGTCATAACTGAATAAAGTTAAACAAACTATGTTGAAAATGTTGAAAACATTTCAATTTCAGACTTGTTTACTCACTTTAAGTAAAGATTCTTAAGTCAAAAAAGCAAGTATTCATTCGAAAAGAGTTTAAACTGATTAAGTTAGACTTTGACTTGATGCTAGTTGAGTATAAAGGAATTTCAATAGAGTTTTACTTGTTTCCAGTAAAGTTTAGCTAGGTTCAGGTAGATTTTTATGTAATTTATGATAACTTTCTCTAGTATCAAGACAATTTGTACTCTATTTAAGAATCTTTTACTCATTTGAAGTAATTGCTTAAAGGAAAAATTGATTTCAGGATTCCCAAAACAACTTTATTCAATGTCATTCTATAAACATTTTATACCCAAACCATTTTTCTATGTGCATTTCAACTTTTATACAAAACAGAAAAACCACAAACCAAATAATACACATTAA
Source organism: Scaptomyza parva (assembly GCA_035044645.1). Classification (NCBI taxonomy): domain Eukaryota; kingdom Metazoa; phylum Arthropoda; class Insecta; order Diptera; family Drosophilidae; genus Scaptomyza; species Scaptomyza parva. The sequence continues at coordinate 2,321,848 of JAWNNT010000090.1, read as the reverse complement.
TTAATTAGTTGGCAAAGATTTAGGCACTTTTCAACACATGTAAAATGAATATTTCAGCAAATATATAATGCCAAACAAAAAGGTAAATGAAGAACTGACCGACAACAACAAGTTTTTGGGTATTTTGGTTGCATGTGGCATGTTCTTACTACAGCCACACACAGTTTGTGTAACAGAATTGAAATATGTATAGAAAACATAAAACAAATACCAATAACAACTTTGACTTTGCTTTGTCAGTGTGTATTAGTGTGTGTATGTGTGAGTGTGTTTACCAGCACTGGCCACACACTCGCACACACACACACACAAGTTACACAGAGTAACATAAACTGGGCTGGAAGTAGAAAACCGAACAGAATGTTGCTGCTGCCTATAACAATATTTGGCTTCATTTGCATAAAATGCAGCAGGCAGCAGCAATGGCAACAGCAGCAACGGCAACATCAGCAGCAGCAGCAGCGTTGCAAAAATGTCAGGTGGAAAAGGGGGGGGCAGTAGCCACAAAGGCAGTCAACAGTAGAAGGCAAACGCGACGTATACGCAATGCGGACTTGAAAACAGAATAACAAGAGCAACAACAACAACTGACAAGTAAACAAGGCTGTAAAGTAGCACAGAGTGAGAGAGGGAGAGAGGGCTGTCACTAAGGGTTGTGCAAGTGGGTGGGACGGGGGGGTCTACTCTATAAACTGTACGACTGATTGAACAGCAAACATATGCTTCTCTCTCCCTGACTTTGGTTACGGCGTAACAGTTTCTGCCATCGAAACGGAACGCCATCATCAACAATCGCCAATCGGCAATCGCCACTGCCATGTAAAACACATGTTGCCTCTTATTTCTTTTGCGGCATCCATTGCAAGCACACCCCACACTAAACCCCTCCCTTACTCACTCTTTCACTCACTTACCACAATGTCCAGGGCGTAGCCAATTTTAAGCAAATATTATTGTTTGCATTTATGTTTGTGTCTGATATCGCACAACCGATAATGTACATATGGCCAATATATGCAGGTATGTATGTATGTATGTATGTATGTGCGAGTACCCCTTGTGCATATACATATATATAGCGTAGGCATCGTAGGCCGAACTGTATGTAACAAGTTCAATTTTTACACCAAACAACATGAAAGAGTTTTCTGTAATTGAAAAAGAATGTAAATCTTTGATTAAACAGCACAAAATACTCGAGAAAAACTTTATAACTCATCTAAAACAACTAAGAAGGCTCTGGTCGAGTAAGCTCAAGATACCCTTAACCCTTGACCATACAGACGGACAGACGGTCGGTCTAACAGACGTACACATATGTACGTGTACCGCTGTACCAATGCTCGTCGACTTCATATCTCCGTTGTTTCTTAATCGATTTTAATGAAATTTTCGCAGAAGTTCATTATTATGTTTATTGTTTCAAACATATTATGATAACCTACATCTGCGAAAAACCCAAAAAAGGAACAAATACCACGTAATCAAACGAAAACTCAAATGCATTACTAAGTGTTATTAATATGTATGTGATATAATCATATTGTCGTAATCAAATCGAATTACATTAGCAACCAAAGCGAATTTAAATCACAAGCGTTAAGTTTTTCCTAGATAAAACTGGAAAGAGTTTCAAACAAGAAACATGCTAAAACACGCTTTAATTTTGCTATTGCTGATCAGCTTAACTCTTGCGGCTATGAAAAAGGTATAAAGTATAAAGATGTGATATTGGAATAACTATTCTATTTAACGAATTTCTATTTATTCCAATTTACAGGATTATTTATATCATTTAACGGAGTATTCACTATGCGTTGTTGTAGGGTGTAAGAACGAAAAAACAGTGGAATTAAAGCGAAAATGTGACATGAAGTGTCGGAAGAAATACAGTGATGAATAAAAACATTCAATATGGCTTGCTTAACGCTTGACTTCACAGATGTTTATTATTTTGTATATAGTTTCAATCCTCACTTTTAATTTTTTGAAAATTAAGAACTTTTTGTTATCGATTACATGTGTATATCGTAAACCTGAAAAGTTATCGAAAATTTTAAACAAACTTGTCATGCCTAGGGATTAGGAGAGCTCATATCCAATATTTGGAGTCTCTAGCTTTTGTAGTTTCTGAGATCGACGCGTTCATACATACGAACGGACGGACCGACGGAAAGACAAACGGTCATGGCTAATTCAAGAATATATATATACCTTATGGGGTCGGAGAAGCTTCTTTCTGCCTGTTACATACTTTTGCACAAAACCATTATACCCTTTTTTTTACTTATTTCATCGGTTAAGGGTATAAAAACATTCAATATGACTAGCTTAACGCTTGGCTTACGAGATAATTTGGTAAAAAGATGTTAAAAAGGGGTAAAAACTATCATACAATTATCATTTACAGCGTTATCCAATAAAGGCATGCTGCCCTTTGTGTGGGCGGTGGCATAAAGCATATTATGATAACCTACATCTGCGAAAAACCTAAAAAAGGAACAAATACCACGTAATCAAACGAAAAATCAAATGCATTACTAAGTGTTATTAATATGTATGTGATATAATCATATTGTCGTAATCAAATCGAATTGCATTAGCAACCAAAGCGAATTTAAATCACAAGCGTTAAGTTTTTCCTAGATAAAACTGGAAAACTATTAGAAACTGGAAAGAGTTTCAAAGAAGTCAATCAAGATGAAACACGCTCTAATTTTGATATTGCTGATCAGCTTAACTCTTGAGCTAACTACAGCGGTATAAAAATGTGAATATTGGAAAACCTATTTTGTTTAACAACATTTTTATCTATTACAGGATTTGCCGGGATTGATGAAAAAATGCCAGAATAAATGTGGCAAGTTCCGTGTCGTTGCAGTTCCACCAAAAGTACACAAAGATAGATGTGAAGCTAGTTGTCAGCGTTTGGTAAAGTTTGTGACAGACGAATTAAGGAGTTCTTGAAAAAGAAAACGGTGACAAATCGTTTGATATTAAAACACTGAAAATAAACATTCAATGTGGCTTGCTTAACTCTTGTCTTATTGATACAGACAGACGGACATGACTAAATCGACTCGGCTGTTTATGCTGATCAAGAATATATATACTTTATGGGGTCGGAGAAGCTTCCTTCTGCCTGTTACACACTTTTGCACAAAACCATTATACCCTATTTTTACCCATTTCATGGGTTAAGGGTATAAACATATAAAATAAACTCAATTAAAGACATTTTCATTACTTTTCACTTGTTGACTAGTGTAAAAATGTTGTTGTTGGTATGTAAAATTATGCGGCCAGGTAAAAGGTTGCTCTTTGGTTTGCAGTTTGTTTTTGTTATTGTTACTGAATGTTGTGTGTGACTTGAAGCGTAACAAATACACACACACACACACACATACACACACCGAAGTACAGTGAACATGTAAACATAACCTCAAATTAAAATATGTTTGCTTACGTGTGTACTACTATGAGCAAACTAAACTAACTGGCAGGCAGTTGGGCTGGCTGGCTGTCAGGCTGGCAGGACTTGGTACTCATTACCAGGACTACTACGTTTACGAGGCATAAATTAAAAACTTTCAAAACGTGGCAAATTTGGTAGGTTCAAGTTAATTATGCAGAAAGAACGAAAGAAAGAGAGAGCTAAAGAAAGAGCGAGACAGCGAAAAGAGATTGAAAGAAACTCAGAGAGTGAAACGTTTGTTTACCTTCTGGTTTAAAACACAAGCAAAGATTGCATAAAAGCTTGCATAGCCTATGGGGGGGTGGAGTGGGGTGGAGCCTGACTGGCGTCGTGGTTGCATGGATATTATGACAGCTGCTTTGACTGACAGGCAGAAAGGCAGGTGAAGAGAAAGGGGAAAGGTGATGGTTGCGGTTGGCAAACTGTCGGCAGCGGAAATTAAGCGCCTCGATTTGCGTGCTCGCCACGCATAAATCAGTGTCAGAGCAGAGCTCTCCACTACCCTACCCTACCCCCTTACCATACCTTAACTAATCTACGCTTAAGTACAACAAATTGATTAAGGCCCTCAAGTTGACTTGACCAACAACAACAACAACAACAACTAGCAACAGCTACATCAACAAGGCGTAAAAAAATACTCTCAACTCGATTATTAAGCTAAAATGCAACAACGCAGAAATGCGCCCAAACTAAAACTCTCTTAGCGTCAGTCCGTCATTCAGTCAGTCATTCAGTCCTTCATTCAGTCAGTTAGTTAGTTCAGTCAGTTAGTTAGTCTCAGCTATTCAGTCGTGTCAAATTGCTTAACAAGCAATTATGGAGGCACGTCAACACAGCTTAAAGCCTTAAACTCGCCTCGCTAAAACAGTTCAAAAGCCCAAGCCGAATCCAGTAAAAGCCTTCAGGCCTTTGAATGCAAAAAAGGGCTAAGATCGTTTTAGACCCGGCTGCTGCCGTTTGATGCCGGCCAGCCTCACTAACTTACTTTGTTAGCAAAGACTCTCAAAGACTCAAAGACTTAAACGACAAATCTGTGTGCAGCAAGCGTAATAATCATGTGCATAAAGATGACAATCATCATCATGTTGCGGTTGTTGCTGTTCCTGCCACTGCCACTGCTGCCTGCTACCAATAATGATAATGATGATGAGAATGTTTATGACACTCTCTTTACGTCTACAAATGAGTTGCAAACAAATGACTTAAGTGAGCAACTTACAAGCTTGGAAACTAACCGGCGCACAACATAATCCATCCATTCACCATCCAGAACAGACATGAGTCACTAACAATTTTGTCATTAGGCAATCTCATGTTCAAGTTGTTTGTTGAAGTTTTGTGTGTGACAATTGCTTAGAGTAAGTAGTTGATTGATTACATAACGTAGTTAAACTGTAAGGAACTTTCTATGTAAGGCTTAAGTGATGATAGCAAATGTTTTCCTAATAGTTATAAGATCTTTCAACTTTACCTAACCTAACTAACTTAAAGACAGAAACGTTTTGTTTATGTGATGAAAGAATACTTATAAGTTTCATAAAGTAGTTACTCTATAAGGAAATTTCAAGATCAATGTAAGATTTATATGCTTATTATATAGTGATGATAGCAAAGGGTTTTCCCAATACCTGTTAGTTCCCTTAACTATAACTAGCTAACCTAAGTAACCTAAAGACAGAAACGTCCTGTCTTATCAAGTATAAGATAAGTTTATTGAAGTAAGAAGTTCATTAAGAAGTTAATCTATATGAAAATTTCCAGATCTATGTAAGATTTATATGATGAAAGCTGATTTTTCCTAAAACTAAGTTTCTTTAACTATAGCTAACTAAACCTAACTAGCTTAAAGACGGAAACGTTCTGTTTCTTCTTCTTCAATCATCAAGACAATCAAGCTAAGTCAAACCATTTACCCTTTCTCTCACTCTCGTTCCCTTTCCCCTCTCTTTCTCTATGTACCCATACACTACTCTACAAAACTGTTGATTTATGTCACACACATTAGGGCAAGCTCGTTTGTGGTCATTGAAATGTGGCCTGTACGTCGCAAAAACTAAAACATATTGCAGCATTTTATTATATTTTAAAATTAACAATTTTTAAGCTTAGTCAGGAGAAGGTGTGGCCTTTAAAAGGCAGTGACAGGGGAGGGGGGTTGAGGGGCAAACCTGCTGCTGCTGCTGCATTCCAATTTAATGCATTTTTGCGCCTCTGGCCAAACAAATTACTCAAAAATGGCGCATAAATTAATGCAATTCGCGAAGAGAAGAAAAAGGAGAAGTTGCCTTCGCTAACAAAACTATAAAACTAGACGATGGACTAAGCAAAATTAAAACATTAATCTGAGAACGGAACGGAGACTCTGACTTCGACTCTGACTCTTGTGTACTTGAGAGCATGCATAATAATTAAACGTTGTGCGCTTTAAAATTTATTAATTTATTTATAAAACCAAAAAAGGGAAACCCAACCAACTAAGACAAACAGACAGAAAAAAAGAGGTGCGAATGGCGAACTTAAACACACGCGGACCTACAATGTCCCTCCCCGAACCTCCCTATACTTAAAGAACATATAAAAAACATGAGGAAAAAAAAACAGAAGTACATTGAAGCAACTTAACGAGAACGAGAACTCTAAATGGTTCTCAGTCTCGTTTTTTTTCGTTCTCTTTGGTTGTGCAGTTTTTAAAAATGTCCGTACGCCCTCTAGGGACAGATTAGCGATTAATCTATGGGGCATGGTCACATGCAAGTCCTACACTCATCGTCCTCATGCTCATCCTCCCGCTGCTCCTCCTCCTTCTTCTCGTTGTTGCTGTTGCTGTTGTAGAGCGTAACGATTAAAAAATCTCCACAGTAAAGACTGAGCACTTAATCAAAGAGGATTTAGAGAGAGAGAGGAACAGAATGAGAGAGAGAAAGAGAGAGTCGAACCCAAGCTCAAGTCAAGGCACACCAATTGAAGGCAGCTAGTTTCATGCAGCCAGAGCCAAAGCGTTGATGCGGCGCTTTGTTTTAGCTGACTTTTTTCTTTTTTTCATTCTATCCCCACTTTAAGTAATGCTGGCAGAAAATACTCTATTCCTAGATAGGGTACATTAGATATGAGAGTGTAGTTCACACATATGAAGGATAAGTCAATACTCGTGGGTGTTTTTTCATAACTTTTGGTCGAATAGACAGATGCTTGATGACAAATCTATCTACAGATAGAAATGTTAAGGGTAGTTTCTTATTATGTTATACTTTAAGAACTTGTCATTGATTTTTGCTTAATCTGTCAAAATGTCAAGCAGTTCTCAAGTTCGTTGACTTACTAATGCCAGATTCGAACTGAAGTTACTCGCTTATTAATGTTTTTCAACTGAGATACTAAAGAATTTGTACAATTTGGGAGGTTTTTGAGTAGTTTATTAAGGAATATTTTGGAATTCTCACTTGTGGAATACTTTGATAATTTTAAACTCAATCTCACAATAACTTTTCAGTTTTGGTATATATTTCTTTTAACTTGAATGTTTCATTAAAAAAACCTTCACTTTCAGAACCTCTTTACTTTGCCAAACCCTTTCAAACGAAGATAGCGCATCTTTTTAGTCACCCTAAAGAAATCCTTCTTGAACATATATACTATACATGGATTTATTTTTTTTTTCTACTGCATATTACAAGCAGTTTTATTTCGCTGAGCGTTGTTCATAGTTTCTGGTGCGCTTTTTCATTTACGCTGCCAGCAGTATACCCTATTCAAAGACCTCCCCCCACTCCCCCCCTACCACCCTTGTATCACTTTGCTGCGGGGCTGAGCTTCCAACTTCAGTTCTGCAGTTCTTCTGACAGCAAGAGAGTTGGGGCCAACAACAACAACTGTATGGCAGCAGCGGAGGAGAGAGGAGACTCATAAAAGACCTTAAATAGTGGCAAAGACATTTCAGACATTTGCCGCGCGCGCGTATTTTGCTGCATTTGTCAATTTGCAATGAGTTGAAAGGGGCGTGGCTGGGGCATAAAAATGATATATGTGCGCGCTGAGTTAGCAATTTTCGTATGAATTGGTAAAACGACGACGACGACGACGCCGCCGCCAACATTTTGCTTTATGCATTTTTTTTCTTGCTTGCGCTCTTTATGTTATGGATGTTGGATGTATGTTGGGGGCCACAAACTATAAAATATTTTGATTGTATTTTCACATATGTATAAATGTGTGTGTGTGTGTGTGTCTGTGTGTGAAATTGAATGCTTGTTGCACTTCATTTTTGTTTTTGTTGGCTTGTTCTCAATGCTTGATTCGACATTTCGAGTTTCGGTTATTTAGAATTAAATTCGAACCTGACTTTCGCATACCACCCCCGTCCCCGGCCCGCCCCGCCCCTTCGCACCGCCTACAGATTCAACCTTGTTGGCGGTTTGTGTTGCAATTATGGCCGAGTAGCCACAAAACAGAACTGAATGCACATAGTTTTGGCCTAGCTCTCTCTCTCTCTGTCTCTCTTGCTATCTCTCCCTCACACATTTCATCATAAGCCCTGTACAATTTTTGGGTATTTTGCCTGTAATCCTTTTGTGTGCTAATTGGAGCGTTGCTAGGGCCATAAATACTCTAACTGCAGCACACGGCAAAAACGAAACGAAAAGCCGACAAAACGGCAAAAACAGCAAAAACAACAACAAACGAAAACAGTAAAACGAGCTGCGTTAAATATTTTGGCAAAATATTTTTGGCATAAACAGTTAGTTGTCTCGCCTTCTGACATTCAAAAGCCGCTTAAATCTGCACACTTGGCCAACAACAACAAGAAAGAACAACAACAACAACAATAGCGGCCCACAATGTAAATGTTCTTTATGCCCTTTAATTGCTTTAGCTTTGTGGTCACACTTTCTATGAAGAGATTTGTTTAGAGAGAAAGAAAGAGAGAGAGAGAGAGAGAAAGACTGACATGTACTTACATATTTGACTCTTCAACGTGTGGCTTTATTGCTACTCAACTTAAATCTGTATTAATTACAACATGTTTCGTTGTTTGTGTTGATATATTGACTCTCCTGAATTGAGGATTATTTGAAAAGGCAATTTTCACGAAAAGAAATGTTATACACAAAAGTTAAGCAACAAGCTGATAATAATACTAAAGCAATAAACAACTTTTTCCTATATTTAATTTATTATTTATTTACGTTTTGTATACCAAATTCATTCTAGAATCTTTAATCTCAACTAGCTCTAGGAAAAAGTTAGCTTTTATGTTCCCTTTCATAAATGTTTCACATTTTGGTTTTATCTATTGCTTTCCAAAAGTGTTGATGAATCTCCAATATCAACTAACTCTAAAATAACTAATATATTTATGTTACGTTTCCATTTTGTAGTTCTTGAATCTACAATCTCTACTAGCTCTAGGATAAAGTAATTTGTTATGTTTCCTTTCCAAAACATTTCACTCATTAGTGTCAGATATCATTAGTAGCTCTTGTAAACAGAAATAGTTCGTGAGTCTCCAATCTCAAACAAGCTCTAAGATGCAACTAAACTCCTCCATTCATCTATCCAAAAAACTATATAAGTTCTTGACTCAGACACATCTAGATCTAAACAAAGACTAATATTCGATTCTGTGCTGAATTTTTCATTATTAAAGATGATTTTTCTGAACAACCCTCAACAACTTTTGACTATGAACCAAAGAAGATGCAAACTAAAGCTTGCATAATATTCAATTTATAAGATATCTCTCGACTACCTCAAAACCCATCTAAAGTGTATTTCTAAGCTTTGCTTGTGAATATTTTCAATAGCTTTGAGTCATATGTACATATAAATTATTTACTTATTGTTATCTTTGGTCATGTTGACAGCTCTTAAGTAACCGTATCAAAAGGCAACAATCTTTTTATTTTCAATTTGTGCTCAGTTTTTTTTTGGGCATCTTAGTGGGTGCCAAAGTGACACATTTATGCGACAATTGTCGGATTTACTTACTGAATATATATATATGTAGAGGTGTTCATATGTGTGTGTGTTTTTGTGTGTGTGTTATTTTTGCATTGATTGGCTATCCAATTTGCATATAATTTATTTCCAATTGTTGTGACATTTTGTGTCTTGCGCCACCGTTTGTTGTGTATTGTTGAGTATTGTTGTGTGTTGTTGTTGCCGGCTAGCAGGTTGCCGTCGCAAATCGTGGGAACATGTTGCCAAACGGTTGAGTCTGTTGGCTTGTTGCAAGTTGCAAGAGTGTTGATTGTTGCTTGTCGCTAGCGACAAATCTAAAGCCTGACTCAGTTGGCCCAAAAAAATACCAAAAAAACTTTCACTCAACTCAGCCAAGAGTACTTGATAATTAAGCCATCTTGCGACTTGTGGCAGCATCGTTTATCTGGTGGCAGACAATGGCTGCATCTATGCTATGCCACAAGATAGTCTATGGCAAATAGCTTCAACTGGGGCGCACCTTCAATTAATGAAGCCCCGTTTCCGAGCCCCCAAACCTCAACCGAAACCGAAGGCAACGGGTTTCCGAGTTTCTTGATGGTAAAAGTGAGCATTGTTGCCTTTTGGCCTTATTTTTCTGTTTGTGCCGCTTTTCGCGATTCGATTTTCTGTCGTTGTTGTCTTTTTGCACTAATAAATGCCAATTTAAGCTGGATGCGAACCTTAAACGTGGTGTTTCGGGCTCAGGTGCTAATGCCTGGTTAGCCCGTTAGCCGGGCCAAGCAATTGTCACGCTAACTGCCGGCTGCCGGTTGCCGCTGTCTAACCGAAAAAAAACCGGTTCAATACCAAATGTTTTTGGCATATGGAATCGATCTTGGGCGATCTACGATCTGCGCGCTGGCCCAGTCGCATTTTCACGCCACAGTCAGAGTCAGTCGATGCCGAAGTGGCCTAGTCTCCAAATACTATATATTTCTTCTACGAGAAAGTCAACTCTACACTTGAAAAAAAAATCTACTCTCTCTCTCTCTTTCTCTCTTTGTTTGAATTTTACAAATAGGTGACTTCAAAAACTATGAATATACCGGCACACTCTCTGTCTCACACCCAATATGACCGATCCGTGCAGTCCGTATTGTAACTAAAAGACTTTTGATTGAGCGTTTTCAAGAGCACCATCATTAAAGTATAGAATCAAATATGTATACATGAATGTTTGGCAAGTTTACCACAATAGATTGTTATCTTTGGAAAGGGATAATTTGTTCAATTCCTTCTTTTTGTGCAGTGCAGTTGCAGAGAACCAAGAAAAAACTACGCTCTACCTGAGGAAATCGAAATCAGAATGGAAATAATCGAAATGTAATTACTACAAAATGAATTTCAGTTTTCGTGATTCGTGAAAACTGGGTTTGTCATTCGCATTGTACACTTGCAACAACAAAAATTGCAATTCTAGTCAGCCATTAGAAGTTTTTTTTAGTCTCCTTTCATAACTTCAAGTACTACTTAGACAGAAATCTGAACTAAATGACCGCTTCCTGTATCTCTTTGCAGATTTTTCTTTATCATGGGAAACACTTTTCATAACCTAACTTGGGTAAGTTCCTTAATCGATTGATCCTTAATAAAAAGAAACAACTTTCACACATAAATATCGATCACAAATGAATGACATCGACTAAAAAGCTTAAGCAGTTATATCATTTACACATTTAGTACTATGAATCAATGATTTTTATTGCCTGCTTGAATGACCTTGAAGGTAAACCTGTGAAGCAAAAAAAGCAAGGAAAATCCATTCAAGGTTAATATCATTGTCAACTTTTTGGCACGCCTCATTTATATGCAACACTCTGGTAAACTCCATGTCCCAAGCTGTCTACAACTTGAACTATCTACTACTGCCAGTAGACCACCACCTCCACCCCACCCCTCTTAACCCTTCTCAGTAGACTGTCATACATAGAGAGGGGAGACGGCCTGCGTCAACAATCAAGGAGTCGGCGGTCAGTTTGCCGTCGGCACTTGGCAACAACATGATAATGATGACGATGACGATGATGATGATGATGATGCTCAATCGCCACTCAACAGCCGAAAGAGAGAGAGATGGAGAGAGAGAGTCGGTTCGGTTGTCTGGACAGTCAATCAGTTGGTGGTGGTGCAACCGCAAACTGGCCGCAAGCCGCGCTGCCCCAACAACAACAACAACAAGCAAGCAAGCATCGAACGAACGAAGCTTGACTTGGGGCCAAGTTTTTAGCGTCAACGGCACTGGCAGCTTGTCATGTCAGCTGCCTGTGCTGTGTACGAGCAAAACTGTCAGAATTCGAGTTGAGTTGAGTTGAATTGAGTTGAAGTTGCCCCAAACCCAATAGCAATCTCCCACTTGCAACACACACACACACAGGACACAGAAGTCCAAGTTCAACACAGAGAGCGTCGGCGTCGCATTTTTAATCAGCAGCGGCGCGTCTTAGTGATAATTACCAGACATTTTTGTTGCCGCTTCTTTTGGCTGGTTCCGCTCCGCTCCGTTCCGTTCCTGTTTTTCCTGCTGTTCCTGCTGTTTCTGGCTGTTCCTTGGCTGTTCCTTAGATGTGGTATAATTAATTACAAGTGCCGCACTGATGTTGTGCTCTTGCCCATTATTCATTGAGTCTGTCTGCGGCAACTGCTTCACAGACTTCCCTCTCTCTCTCTCTCATTTGCTCCAAATTCATCATCAGCTCGAAACAATTTGTTGAAACTTTTTGCAGCAGGCGACAAAAAAAGCGCCGGCCTTAATAAACTTCAATAGAATGCAACGATTTAAGAAGAGTTCTTAAACAAAAAAGAGTTAAGAATGTGAGAAAAAGGTTCTCTCTCTCTCCTCTATAATAATCTGTCAAATACTCAGTTTTAATATGCATTGTTATTGTGTCAGCAAAACAGAAGAAGAAGCGGCAAATGTATCCTGGCAAACGTAATGTTAAAAAACTTGACACTTGGCAACCGAAAAGGCCAAGCGCGCAAAAGTCGTTTGCCATTTTGCCAACATATGGCAAATTTGCCCACTCTGACTCTGACTCGGCATGTCAACAACAACTGGCAACAACAACAAGAAGAAGTAGAAAAAAAACAAAAACCCATTTAAGTTCAAAGCGCGACAACCGCCAAAGTCAGGAGTTGCAACTTGAAGCTGCAGCAACGCTTTTTGGCCTGAACTAGCTGAGCCCCAGCTCTGAGCTCGATCATTATCTGAGCCTAGCGCATATCTATTTTGCGATTACGCTAAGCAAAACAGAGTCGGAACCCAGTCCCCCAGTCTGGCTGTCTGGCAGAGTCAGGTCGAGGCCTGTCATTCGTGGGAGTTGGTATGGTTTGGTTGTTGCTGGAATTGGCAAGCGTGCTGTGTGTTTGGTGGCAGCAACAGTAGGGGCAACAACAACAATGTGGGCGCAGACAAATGTCAAAATGACGCGCTCTTTGTTGTTTATCATATTTACCGCAGTTGAGAAGAGGAGGAGAGCAGAGAAGAGCCAGAGGTAATAACAGCAACGAACTTGGCCCAAATGCAATTAGTATTCAAATGTAGACGCGCGACGCAAACGCGATGAGTCGAACACAGGCAAAACGAGTCATCATCAGCTAAAGTCATTTTTTTTTTTTGCCGACAAGGGAGCTATTGGTCAACAGCTGGGGCAGAGAGAAGGAGGCAGGGAGAGCCTCGCACTTAAACGTTTAAAAATGCGTCTAGGCTTTGGCTTTTGTGCGCGCTGCTTTAGAAATTCGTCGTAATTTAGCGCACGCATTTTGCATTTTAAATGTTCTCTCTCACAAAACAACAACAACAATGAGAATGAGAATGAGAATGATGACAATGACAATGATGACGATGATGATATGAAGCGATGATGCGATGACGATGATGTTGACTTCTGATTAATTCCGACAAATTCGTTTGACTAATTGCGAGGAAAAAAACGGAGAAAAAACCGGGGGGGAGAGATTCTGTGTAACTCCGTACACACACACACCTTATCGGCCGCAATTAAATGACCAGCTTTCACAAAAAAAAAAAAAGTATAAGAATAAAAAAAATCATCAACTTGGGCTACGTGACTTCAACTTATCAGAGAACCAGAACCAGAGATGGACAGAGAAACAGACTTGCAGCCTAGATAGAAATGGAGATATAGAGTGGTGTCTGCTCTGCGGCACATTTCTTCTGATGATTCAATATATAGTATATGTAGATTGTTGACTCTTGAGTTGCATATTAAACAGACCACGAATATGGTTTCATCATTCATTCTTTTTCTCATTCTCTCTGTCTGTCTCTTTGTTCAGTTACATAACCATAAAGCATAAATGGAAAGAAAAGGAACAAGTCAAACGCATTCGTTTTGGGGCGCCATTAAAGTAGTATTGCCACCAGCAGCGCCAGCAGCAACAGTATTGCCACTTACAGCAGTTGTAAATTTAACAACCAAGTTATGACAACTGCCAGCAATTAAAATTGACAATTGATACCGAAAGACAGACAAAAAGAATACAAACAATTGCGAGCTGTTGTTGTTGGCGGGGCAGGGAAGATAATAAACGATGTAAGTGTATATTGTTTATATGTATGTATCTGCTTTTATGACTGATAGGCGCCATGTCAATTCACGTTTACACGTGACTGTTATTATGATTTGTAGCATGACATCAAGTGACACCGAGTATTTGTCCCAAGGGATACGAATAATTGAAAGTTATTTATGTTTTATAAAAAGAAACTTATATCAAAGATTGTTAAAGAGATTTTGTATAATAACATAACTTAAGAAAGCTCTATTCGAGTAAGTTCGACTAGAAAATACCCTTAAACCTCGGTCTGACAGACGAACAGATGGTCGGATGGACAGACGTACCGGCACTACCGGACCAATACTTGATTGTTGCATATCTCCGGTGTTTTTGAATCGATCTTAATAAGAATTTCACAGATTTTCATTATTTTGTAAATGATTTCAATCCCCATTGTGAAGTTTTTGAAATTAAAGATTTTTCTGTTATCGATTACATGTGTTTATAGTAAACCAAAAAAGTTATCGAAAATTTGAATGGGACTAGGAAAGCCTTTATCCAACATTTGGAGTCTTAATAAATAATATTATAGAACTTAAGATTATTTCCGATTCTTGCTTTTCATGTTACTTTATCACATCTTTTGCTCTCTGCATAAACCCATGAAAAAATCTCGTAAATGTGTTTCTGACTCTACACATTGTAGTCATAATAGTTAATGTGTCTATTTATCTCATTCTCACTGTCACTATCTCACTCTCTCACGCTCGCTCTCTCGCTCTCTCTCTCTCTCTGTCTCTCTCTCTTACTGGCATAGAAATTCATCTGTATTGTATTTTGCCACTTATTTAGCTCGTGTCACATTTCTTTTTATTGTGAGATACTAGTTGCAACAATTTGCTGAAACTAATTGCTGCAAATAATGCTGACAACAACAACAACAATAACCATATGAGGAGAGAATGCATAGCCAAACCAGTTTAGACCAGGGCCAAAGATGGCTCTTTGCCCAATTGTGTTCGTTTTTTTTCTCTTTTTTTTTTTTTTTTTTGGCGGTAAAATATGACAATTGGCGGCATTATTAAAAATGCTACGTGCGCTAAATCTACCGACATCAGCCCAAATGGCCAACAACAACAAAAAAAGTAAGGGAAAAGAACCCAAAACAGGTGAAATGCGCGACAGTTAATGGGCGTGTTATCCCCCCCCAACCCGACTACTTCCTAACCATGCCAATGGACATGCGTTGACGGGCGGAAAAGAAGGCGAAGAGAGATAGAGAAAGGGGGCAAAAGGGGTAGCTCGGGGTTGACAGTTTGCTGATAGCGCGCACTCAATTTGCATTTTTGGTCGTTTGCGAGAGAGTAGAGTAGCGGAAAAAAAACGAGAATAGAATCGTTTCAAAAAAGTCAACGGGTGCCAACAATTACTTTTTATAACTTTTCTAGCTGCCACTTCAATCTCAGCTCAGAAATTAGTTTTGCCTCGCGCTGATTTCAGCTAAAAAGAAGAGAGAGGGAAGCGCAGGGCAACACAGTGTAGTGTTGTAAAACAAAGTGACAGGGTTGTGTTTTTCTTTTTGTTTGGGTTTTTGGGGGGGATTTTTTTGGTAGTAGTAGTTTTTCAGGTGGCGAAGAGCAGCAAACATTAACATAATATTATGAAGGGATTTTAATTAAAAAATCTCAAAAGCATTTGTTCGGGCAAACTCAACAAAAGTCGTTTCATATCGGACGTGTGTGCACTGAGAACAAATGGGGAAACATGTGAAAGCTTATGAGTAACTCGAGATGTATAAACTTATTGTCATATATATATTTTTTTGATATTTTTATATGGGAATACTAAGAAACGACTTGAAACTAAACTCTTTCATATTCACACTAATCATCTTTGACTGCACTTTTCTGCCAGTGTTGTTCCAGGGTCCATCTTGTGTGTCGTGGAGCATTTAAGGCTGCCATCCGGCACAGACAATTAAAAACCCTCTGCAGAGTTTTGCCATTTGCCGTTTTATAAGCACAGATTACAGCTTTACGTAACGCACACACACAAACACACTGAAACAGGATACACACTCAAACACACACACAGTGAAAGAACGTTCAATTTCAGATCCAGACGACACACACACACACACTCATACACACAATGTCCGATAAGCGACCACAGACAGGAATACGGGTTGGTGTTAAGGATTGGGTTACGGCGAATGTCTTTCTTTCTCTCTCTCTCTCTCTTTCTCTCGTTATGTGTGTGTGTTGTGATTTTATGTTGGTCATAGTCATTCCCCCCCTCTCATAGCCATCCAACACTCTCATCGTTGTCGTTGTCTGCCTGTCTTCTTTAATGACATTGCATTGCACTTATTTCTTTTTGACTCGTTTTTTTTTTCTGTGTACACATGAATGTCTTTGCCACCTTTGGCAAAAGAGCATGAGACAGATTGAGAGAGAGGGCGGGCGGGAGTTGATAGCTAGTTGTAAAACCTGATGATAGCTTAATTTTAGAGTTTTTAAATCGGTTTTTACGTTCTTCTTATTTTTCTCTCTTCAGCTAACAATGTGATTTGGGCACAAAATCAGTTGCGAATTTGCATCGCAGAACGCTCAAAATGAAGTCATTCCGAACCCAACAGAGAGGAACTTCAATCCTTATACCACGACAACGACAAAATGACTAAAACTGCATAACCAAAACTGTCTGATAGCAAAATGGAAAGTGGAAAAAGAGAGGGAGAAGGAGGGAGAAGGGAATAGAGCTGTTAAATATGCAATGCACGGACAGCAAAAGCAGAAGCAGCATCAATAGCTTCAATAGCATCAGGTGATCATGTACATGTACCGATTGCTGTGTCATCAGATTTTGGTTTTTGAATAGTTTTCTATGTTGACTATTTAACGGATTTTGGCATTTCACACAGAACGCACAGGGAGAAAACAGGAAAAACAGTAAATGAACGTCAGCTATTTGGGGTAAGAGTAAACAAAATGCAAATCGATATGTAAAATATATTGAGTTGAATGTAAATTTTTATGTATTCTGCTTGAAAGTAATGGAAATTGCATAGAAATGTAAAAAAATACTGATTTGATTTGAAAGAAAACTAAATTTCTTCTCTTTTCTTTATAATTTATTAATTTTTCAGAACGAAATTTCCCAACTGAAATAGATAATCACACACAAAAGTATTATGCAAATTGAAATGGGCCAAGTGTTTAAGGGTTGCCACATCATCAACAGTGTCAAAAACTTCCTTCCCGTACCCCATCTAGATCATTTGTAATACAAAATGAAATGGAAACGTGTCTATAATGTGGCCATAGTCATAGCTATTGCAATTGCTGTCTCGTATAATTTAATACTCCATCAATGTTAAGCAACCATTTAATATGGTAATGAGCGCCCGGAAAAAGAAATGAAAGGAAAACCCCCAAAAAAGAAAACCCTTTCGAGACGACAACAAAAAAAAAAAAAACACATCAACGGAATGGCGAAAAAGAGAACTGTGTTGAAATTGAAACCGTTTATGGAAATTGGAAAATTACGCGCGAGACAATCGGACAAACGCATAATAAATATAAGCATTTGCATATATGAGCGACAGGATGTGTGAAGAGATATAAATATATATATGTATACAGAGAAAAATATGGCAACGCCATAAAAGTAAAAATCTGAGCAAATAGTCCGGCAACAAAATGTGTCTATCTGTCTGTCTGGTATATATGGCCGGGACAAATGAGCGAAGTGAACATCAAAACGGAAACGGAAATATTTCGCAATTGCCTGAAAAGGAAAGACGAACAGAGAGAGAGAGAGAAAGTGTAGAGGAAAGGGGCGTGGCTGTTAACACATTTACAAGCAACGACGACAATAAAATATCACCAAGATTATCTCTGGCTAAAAAGAGAGAGAGAGCCGTAGGGCCGGGCATTTACTTTGCATAATAAGCCGGATTATGGCAACCCCGCCCTCCAGACCCCCTTTCAGTGACAATTGATTGCACTACTCAATGTGAGAATGAGAGTCGCCGCCGCCGCCGCCGCCAGCAGCAAGTTCTCAGTTCAGTTCAGCTCTTGGCAACCCTGGCCTTGTCTTAAAATAAGTAGCTCTCGCGCTCAAATGGTGTGGAAAAAGAGTATTTAACGAATTGATGAATCAATATACAAGTGTTTTTCTGTTTTCGCACAGTGTATAAAGATATCTTCTGCTGTGTGTTATGGTTGTAAAGAATTTATCATATTTGCTTTTGACTTCTAACTTTAAATGTTTTTCTGTTGTTGTTTTTATGTTAGAAATCACTTACGAGTTTTTCGCCAGCGCTTTTTGGTCAGTCGCCGGAAGTGGCCATAAAATGGTCATGCCGCCATTTTTATGCCCATAAATTCGGCTGTGAAATTGAAACTTAAAATGCGTAAAGTATACGCCCCAACAGCCCGCCCAGTGCCCATTCCCATTCGGCCGACTTCGCGGCGGGCGATTTCAATTTTTATGCACATTTTATATGCCTACTGTAAATTGCTGTCCAGCCGCCCCGCCTCTCCCACACTCTCCCCCTACTCAAACAGAGAGGGCTGCTGCACGTTCAAGTTCAAAGGCCAGAGGCTCTTGCACACACACACAAACACACACAAATGTTTCTTTTTCGGCCACTTTTGTCTATGGCGAAATTCCACGTTCGCAATCGTCATAAATCTTATGGCCACATCTTGAATTTATGTGCCTCACCAAAAACTCAACAGTAGCCCCCCCTCCCATCCACTCTGCCCCCGCCTAAGTTCTACGCATTCTGTGGCTGTGTTTTGTGGCTTAGATTACTTTAGCTCGCGAGAGCAGCTGACGACGACGACGATGACGACTTTTTGGGGCTATTATTGATTTTTGCTTTTCTGCTTTTCTGCTTATTGAATTTGTTTCTTGTCTTTGCTACCACAAAAAAGTTTTTTAATCAAACCAACTAGTTGAGCTTAAAGTGTTGTGCCTGCTGCTGCTTCTGCCGCTGCTGCAGCTGCCAAAAATGACACAAAAGATGTAATTCGGTTTCTTGGCAACACAGAACATTTCTATGTGTAACGTTTTAATTCTAAGCAATAGAACCAAGAACGAAGACAAAAGCATTTTTTGTGCTCAACCAACGTTAAAATATTTACAACACACAAACTGGCTGCTGCCCGCTGCTTGTGGTATGCTTAACCCGTATCTCTCCCCGCATCACTCCCCCCCACTTACAGCTCAACCCTTAACTAAGGGCAGTTTCTCATTACTTGCTGCTGGTTGGCCAACACGAGAAGATCCCTAAGATAATCAAAGGTGAGCTGTTGCATTTTTCTCCCATTCTCGTTCTCTTTGTCTTTGTGTCTGTGTGTTGCTTGGCATTTTCTTTTATTTTCCGCTTGGCTGGCGCAAGTATCACGTGGTCAAAACCCCTTTCACCCCACAGTTTTTGGGGTCCACAAACCAGACACCTGCACAACTGCATCCTTTGGATAAAGCCAAAGCCAAAGCTAACGCTGCTGTTGCTGCCGCCATGAAAATTGGCGTCTGCCAAACATAAATAAAAAAGGTAGACAAATCCGGAATAAATAACAGCGCGTTGTCTAGAGTTAACCACCCTTTCCCTGCTCTCCCTCTCTCTCTGTGTGTGTATGTGTGTGTGTGGAGTGGCAGGCATCGCCGTGTCTCGACTTTGGCTGAAAAGGCTGCGTCAGCGTTATGGCAACCAGCAGAGTTGTAGAGTGGATGCCACACACCTGCTCTCTACTTGCCATACGACTCGCACTCACACTCGCTTGGACGCTCAGACTCTGTTGCACGTTGTTGCGTATACGCTCAGTTGCACCGCAAAATGAGCGAAAATCGCGCCATCTATTTGCCATGGCAATGGCAATGGCAATTGTGTTCGCCGTTCTTCGTTCTTCGTTGTTTCTCTCCTTTGTGTCAGACTTTCTCCTTTTTTTTTTTTAATAAAATATATAACCATTTAATTGGTGCGACTGGCTGGGCGAGCAGAACGTGCTGTGGGGATGTGTGTTTGACTACAACAAATTAAGAAACCATTTAAAATGATCTTAAACGTGAAGACATTATATACTCATCCAAATACACTCACATATAATTCTATTAGGAAACATTCTGAGAACAAAGCTTGACTCTATTCGCGATAAGGCATAGATTATAAATAATCACTCGAAGAGACCGCATAATGCAAAAATATATATTCTTATAATATAAAAAGCGCACACATCTCAAATTGTGAGTTTTGTTTAAAGTGAACAGCGAAGCAAGAAATACGTGCGGCAAAAGTGAACTAAAAAAATGCAAAATTATATATTCCCGATCGCAATCATATTGCTTGTCCAATACTCTCCGGCTACAACTCAATATACCACGCTATCACATAAACTAAAAGATTTCAAAAGCAAATGTGAGAGTTTACAGAAAAAGTTTCTCCTGGCACAAAACTTGCTAAAGGAGATCAATGGGAATCGGACACAACAGATTGAAATATATGAAAGGCAGAACAGGCGATTGACAACCAATAATACCGAGTTGCAGCGGCAAGTCAACGAACATCAGAGCACAATAATCGATCAAGCCAATAAAATACTACAACTCACATATCAGTTGCAGAATCAAAACCAAGTTTCTTTTAATCTCAACAAAACTCTCATCGAAACGATAAAAAACCTGACGATAAGTGAAAAAATTCGACAGCAACAAACTCAAAAGTTAACCCAACTAGAACGCGATTTAAGTGAAACAAAAGAACAAACTGAAAATCAATCAACAAAAATTGCAGAAATGAACACAATAATAAGTCAACAAGAGAAGATAATTACTTTCTACAAGGCACAAAGCGATAATGATAGAGAGCAGCTGGACAACAATCAAGCACTGATTACAAAGCTCGAATCAGATGTCACAACAAAGACTGAAGAATTTGTTAAATTAAAATCAGAGCAGAACTCAAATGCAGAGAGAATTAAGCATCTAAATTCTGTAATTGCCGCCTATACTAGTTGCTGTAAGCCGTCGAATTGTAAGCAATTTGGCAACTCTAGCGATGTGCATATGATAAATGTTGAGGGCTTCACCGAACCGTTTCCAGTGTTGTGCAACAGCCAAACAGCCAATGCTGGTTCCGGCTGGACCGTTATACAGCGTCGAATCAATGGCAGCGTTGACTTCTATCGCAATTGGGCGGAGTACAAAATGGGTTTTGGAGACTTAAATGGAGAGTTCTTTATCGGCTTGGAGAAACTGCATGTCATGACAAAGGCCAAGGCACACGAACTCTTTATACATCTGGAGGACTTTGAAGGTGACACGCGTTATGCCAAATATGATGAGATACAAATCGGTTCCGAGTCGGAGGGTTATCCAATACAAAAACTGGGCAAGCACACTGGTGATGTGGATAATGGCTTCCTTTATAGTGTGGGTCAAAAGTTCAGCACCTACGATCGTGATAACGATGAGGCAGACCGTAACTGTGCGGAAAAGCGTCATGGCGCCTGGTGGTACGACGATTGTAGTTTGAGGTGGGTTTATCGAAGACAAACTTTTATGAAAGAAAGTTTTTTTACCATGTTATTTCTTGCAGTAACTTGAATGGACTTTATCAAATAGCTGACATAAACTATGATACTCAAGGTGAAGGCATCTTTTGGATAGATGAGAACTGGCATGTAATGGAATATTCATTAAAAACAGTTCTAATGATGATAAGAGAAAAATAATTGTGATTCATAAACAGTAAACATTATTTTGTTTCAGTGTTTTTATTCGTTTCAAACAACTTTCAGCTGATAAGCGCCGTTTAGTTTCCGCTTGATAACCTTGACGCTGCCCCACTTCGTGGGAATTCTGCGAGAATTGAGTATGTGGTTCAGTTTGAAAAGCATAAGCAAAATGTTCAGATATAGGTTTTTAATAAGCTACACAATATTCTTACTTATTGTGGACTTCAGCTGGGCAGCAGTTGAAGTTGGTGCGGAACAAATTTCTGCACTGGAAGAACTAATCAAGTTAAACAATGACAAATTACTCGTTTTGGAGGCAAATGTGGAGACTGCAACATCTGACAATGTTGAGACAACTGAAACATGTTGTGAAACACACATAAAAGAGCAGCAAAGTCAGTTGGCTTCGTGTCAAACACAACTAAAAGAAAGTGAACTTAAGCTTAAACACAATGAACATCAACTAACAATGTTGAGTATTAATTTAACTTTCTGTCAAATGAGTTTAATCGATAAACAATATCAATATGAAAGTGAAAGTGAGAAAGAGTTGAAAGAACA
Source organism: Scaptomyza parva (assembly GCA_035044645.1). Lineage (NCBI taxonomy): Eukaryota > Metazoa > Arthropoda > Insecta > Diptera > Drosophilidae > Scaptomyza > Scaptomyza parva. The sequence goes on along the minus strand of JAWNNT010000090.1, from coordinate 2,299,567 downwards.
GCTACTCGTACTGAAAACGGAAAACAGTGAACATTTGATTCAATTGAAAGCTGCTCAAAGCAAGTTAAAAGCATATGAAAAACAGTTTGAAGAGTTTGAACCGAATAGCTGTTTACCCTATGGCAGCACCACGGGCATCTACAGAATCAAACTGCCCGGCATGGAATCCTTCTTTGTGCCCTGTGATGCGCGTTTGGCGGGCTCTGGCTGGTTGGTCATACAACGTCGCATGGATGGCAGCGTCAACTTCTATCGCAATTGGAGTGATTATCAAGTGGGTTTTGGTGCACTCAATGGCGAGTTCTTCTTGGGTTTGGAGAAACTGCATCGCATGACGGCCCAGCAACCCTATGAGCTATATATCCATCTGGAGGATTTCGATGACGATATTCGTTATGCTCATTATGATAATTTCAGTGTGGGCAGCGAGAAAACCAACTATGAACTGAGCTCTTTGGGCAGATATGATGGTACTGCCGGCAATTCGATGGGCTTGAATGTTTTGCAACCGTTTTCAACACTGGACAACGATAACGATAGTTGGCCCGAGGGTAATTGTGCCAAGAGATATCACAGTGCCTGGTGGTATGCATCATGTGCAGCTTTTAGGTGGGTTTTGTTTGACATTCTCGCTTTGGAATCGCTGTTTTCAAGACTCTTTTCACATTTGTAGCAATCCGAATGGCAAGTACTTCAAGCGGCGACAACTTGACTGGAGTTCACGTGGGAAAGGTATTATCTGGCAACACTGGCATGGCTTTGAGGAAACACTCAAATTCGTGCAGCTTATGATAAGACCAATATCAACGACGAATTATTGAGAGAAAAAGTCGTTTAAGAATGAAGAGAAAAATAGAAATAAAATCCATAATGTTTGGCAAGATGTTAATAACAAAACATTACTAGATTTAAACAGCGATGTTTTGTGTTTATGTTTCTGAGCTGATTAAAACTGATTTATTATATTATAATTATTATAGTTTGTACATAAATGTATTTTGTATTTGTTACTAAAACTCTTGCCCCACGCACAATGATTTCACGTTATCAATTTTCAATTTCAATTAACGAATCTCGTGACAGCTGCTGTCAAGAGGGGTCACTAATTAATTCGAAGAGTCGAGTCAAGTGCAAAGATTCACACACACACATAACACACCAAACAAGAAGAAGAGGAAGAGTGCAATGTACACTCAACTACTTTGCCTAAATCACACCAATCAATTAAGCTGAGAAAAATCAAAAGAGTAAAGCAAGTAACATATCGATGTCAACGACACTGTAGATTGTTAAGCAATGCTAAAACCGAATTCACATTATCTTAAATTAATGAATGAACAACATCAGCAAAAGCTTGTAAGGGGTACAATAATTGTTTCATATTTGCATATTCATGTCAGTCAAAGTGGCAAAGTTTTTACACATTGCACTGATTGGTCAAGGATGAGATCTCACTAAATGTATCTTTGTATCTTTTCTCTTTCTTTCTTTCTCTCTCTCAAACAGCAGCAATTGCTTCCGCCTAACTGGTCAACGCAAAATTTGTGTGCAAATGTGTTGCTCGTTCGATGTTGCTCATTCGATGTTGCTTGTTCGTTGTGCGTTGTTGTTGCTGTTAGTTTAATTAGTTGTTTGTGAGTTTGTCCAGCTAAGTGAGTGTCTGGTAAATAGATGGTAGAAGAAAATAATGGCAGTTGTAGAAGCTACTCTTCTAATGGAAACTAAACTTTGAGAAAATGCGTTTCGCCTCTTAATGGACGGTACGCAATAGAAACAACAACATCGACAGCACCAACAACAACATCGACAGCAACAACAACAGCAACATCGACAGCAACAACACACAGAAGCAGCTCATTAGATATTCCCTTTTCCATGCTAATATGCCATGCACTCAATGTGCAAATAGTTTGAGAGCAAACTACTACCGACTACAAACTCACACTTATGAGAGTGAAGCCTAACGGCATCTGAGTAGAAAAACACATTGAAAGTGCGTTTGCCTTGACTCAAAAGGTTTTCAGTTTCTAGGTTTTTGTGGTAGTTTTTTGGTCAACCTTTCTACATGGAACTTAAGGTCTTGTCAAATTGCTTTCAGGTCAAGTCAAATGATTGGAGTAAAACTTAAGAGTTCAAGTTGATAAAGCTCACTTCTTTTCCCACTCAAAAAATGCAACAAAATATTTATTAATATTTTTCAACAATTTTTAATCAATTTTCAGTTTAATAGAATATTTCTTGAGTACAACTTGAATAGAAAACTTTTTGTTTTCTCTCTCTCTCTCTCTCTCTCACACACACACTCTATTTGTATTGAATGAATTTGAAATCTAGTTAGCAGAGTTTAGAGATTCTTTTGTGTTTATTTGAATGCGCTTTCATCGGCGATTGCTAATAGAAGCTGCTTTTTTCGAAACTGAAGTGCAGTTTGTGAGAATATTTTTTGTCGGAATTGAAACTAAAATGGTGTGTGTGTGTATTTGGGCAAAAAGTTTGCAATTGATAGCTGTATCATAAACTAACGCCGAGTCGCTTTTTAAAACTAAAAACAAAAGGCTACACGCTGCCCCCACTCCGCCCCCGCCCACGCATTGCAATTGCCCTGTGGATGCAGACATGGCAAACAGTGCAAATGCAATTCAGAGTTGGCGGCGGCTTTCGGACACACAAGCAAAAAAAAAAAAAGGCAGGAAGCAAAACAAGTTGCAGCAGGGGGAGTGGGAAGAGGGGGCAGAAGGGGGTGGGCTGAAGCGATTTGTAGAGCACAGTTGAATGGTTGGCGGAGCTGGCGGAGAGGGGTGCTGTTGTTGATGCCCCAAACTTTGTGGCATAAACTTTTAATGAGTTCCTCTTTTTTTTTCTGTGCTCTATGTTCTCTATATATATATATATATATATATAAATATATTTCTGCGATTTGCATGGGCCACGCCCCCCATTTGTCACACAAATGGAATCTGCTAGAGCGAAATTGCATTAAAGTTGCCATCGCTGTTGTTGTTGTTGTTGGTAAATTATTCACCCGCTGCGGCCCACTTCAATGACATTGCCTACTTTGAAAGTTTTGGTCAAAGCATGCCCCTCACACCCCCTACGATGATACCAACACAACAACGACTTGTTGTTCTTCGTCTCCGGCTCAATGATGAGCGCAAAACAAAAATTGCGAAATAAAATAAATAAATATGCTTGGGCGCAAAAACTTTTAAATTGAAAATGCGCTTTGAATATTTTCAGCGTTTTGCAGTTTTGCAATTCGAGAGAAAGACAGAGAAAGAGACAGAGAGAGAGCGAGAGATTTGAAGCGTTCTTCCTGTCCGCCGCCATCTTGTGCGCCATTGCACTTTGCTAACTGTACTTCAGAATGCTGCTTCTGCTTCTGCTGCTGCTGCTGCTCATCTTCGCCATCTTTTGCCATCGTCTTTGCCATCGTCTTTGGCTTTCATCAGGCAAAGAGGCGAAAATAATTTGAAATTTTAATTAAAAGTATTTTTGGGCAAAAGTTGCGGCGCTCTGCCAACGGCTCTGCTTTCTATCAAACAGACAAATACGACAAAATCAAAAACAGTGAAAAAAAATAAAAATAAAATTCCACAACACACAAAAGAAAAGCCGAACGGGGTTGGGGGAAACTATTTCCGGTTCTCTCCCATTTTGGCACTTGCCATAGACATTTCGGCCTTTTCAATATTAATATTGCCGCCAAAGGCAACACTTAGAACATGTTATGTGCAACAGCATTCAAGCCGAGAAGAAGAGACGAAAAGTCTTCGGACATATTTGCCATTGTAGCCAATGACAACAAGTGAAGCCTTTTTGTGAGTTGAGTATGAGTATATGTTTATGCGTACAGAGTTATTGTGATAAAGTAATGGATGGTTCTACTTGTGAGATGTAGAGGGAAAGGTCTGCTTCATAGTAAAAAATGAATACAAAGAAATTTAATTTCTTTTACAGCCTCTTTGCATATAGAAAACCATTTGAACAATTTCCAACATTCCTTGACAAAATATTAAACATTATCTAAAGCTCTGGACCCAAATACATATAAGAAATGACAAATCTCATGTTTAGACAAACATAATCATTTATTTCATATTCATTCTTCATTTCGACTTCACTAGAATATAAGATCAACAAGCGTTTACTTAACCTAACTATACTTTGAAAACCTTTATTGATTATAAAAAAATCTATAGTTCAATCCCTAACATACATATAGGAAAAGCCAATTATCGTTGTCAGACAGCCGGATAACAAAGAAAATCTTTATTTTCTTAACGTCTTCACTGGATTAAAAGCTCAGCAAGCCCTTACTTACCGTAACAACATTTAGGAAACCTTTATTGATTATGAAAAAATCCTAAGATTCATATAAGAGAAGTCAATTATCATCTTTAGACAGACAACAAACAAAATCTTTCATTTTTAGGCGTCTTTTTACTGGAATCTGAGATCAAAAACATATTACATATCCTAACAACATTGTGAAAACTTTCATTGATCATGAAAACAACTCACGCATAAACATAAAATCCTTTCAAGATGCGTTTCTGTTTTTTGCATGCGTATGTGCTAAAAAGTGTTGCCACTAGTTTCATGTCGCTGCTGGCAATGCGTTTCTTTTGCTCTCTCTCTCTCTCTCTCTCTCTCTCTCCTCTTTGCTGGCTGTAATTAAACCTTAGTAGCTGAAGCCGAACAAAAAAAAAGGAGGAAGGAAGCCTTGAAGGCTCAGAGACTCAGAGACACATTGCGGGGACAGCAGAGAAAAAGAAAAGAAAGAAAGAAAGAAACTTTATTAATAAAAGTTTTTCCTTTTGCTATTTTACTCAAGTGTTATTAAAAACTTTTCATATACGTAACGTTGGCAATTCCTCCATACACACATATACACACAACCCACACACATACACACACACACACTATATACACACCCATTACTTATAGACGCATATGTTGACGGCTGTTCATACTGGGATTCAGGCTTGTTGGCTGCCATTAAATTGCGATGGTTCTTTATTATGCATGTGACAATATTTGTTGCAAGTATGTTTTTGTTTTTATTAATTTCGTTGTCATAGCATTGCGTTATTTCTTCTACTTCTACCTCTACTTCAACTTGTTCTTTGTCACATTTCATGTTTTTGCCATTTTGCATTAGTCAAACTTTAGTTTAGATGCAAAAATGTTTCTTATAATCAAAATTGTTATTATTTTTCTTACTTCAACTGATTTGGCTTTAAAAGAGACTCAAAAAGCTTGAGTCAATTCGCGATAAGGCATAGATTATAAATAATCACTCAAAGAGACCGCAAAATGAAAATACATTTTTCAATAATATAAAAAGCGCACACATCTCAAATTGTGAGTTTTGTTTAAAGTGAACAGCGAAGCAAGAAATACGTGCGGCAAAAGTGAACTAATAAAATGCAAAATTATATATTCCCGATCGCAATCATATTGCTTGTCCATTACTCTCCGGCTACAACTCAATATACCACGCTATCACATAAATTAAAAGATGATTTCGAAAGCAAATGTGAGAGTTTACAGAAAAAGTTTCTTCTGGCACAAAACTTGCTAAAGGAGATCAATGGGGATCGGATACAACAGATAGAAATATATGAAAGGCAGAACAGGCGATTGACAACCAATAATACCGAGTTGCAGCGGCAAGTTAACGGACATCAAGGCACAATAATCGATCAAGCCTATCAAATACTACAACTCAAAGAAGAGTTGCAGAATCAAGACCAAGTTTCTTTCCATCTAAACAATACTCTTTTCAAAAGTGAAAAACAAACTGAAAATCAATTAACACAAATTGCAGAAATGAAGACAATAATAAGTCAACAAAAGCAAATAATTGATCAGTACAGGGCACAAAGCGATAATGATGAAGAGCAGCTGGGCAAGAATCAAGCACTGATTACCAAGCTCGAATCAGATGTCACAACAAAGACTGAAGAAATTGTTAAATTAAAATCGGAGCAGAACTCAAATGCAGAGAGCATTAAGCATCTAAATTCTGTAATTTCAGACTATACTAGTTCCTGTAAGCCGTCGAGTTGTAAGCAATTTGGCAACTCTAGCGATGTGCATGTGATAAATGTTGAGGGCTTCACCGAACCGTTTCCAGTGTTGTGCAACAGCCAAACAGCCAATGCTGGTTCCGGCTGGACCGTTATACAGCGTCGAATCAATGGGAGCGTTGACTTCTATCGCAATTGGGCGGAGTACAAAATGGGTTTTGGAGACTTAAATGGAGAGTTCTTTATCGGCTTGGAGAAACTGCATGTCATGACGAAGGCCAAGGCACACGAACTCTTTATACATCTGGAGGACTTTGAAGGTGACACGCGTTATGCCAAATATGATGAGATACAAATCGGTTCCGAGTCAGAGGGTTATCCACTACAAAAACTGGGCAAGCACACTGGTGATGTGGATGATGGCTTTCCTTATAGTGTGGGTCAAAAGTTCAGCACCTACGATCGTGATAACGATGTGGCAGACATTAACTGTGCGGAAAACCGTCATGGCGCCTGGTGGTACTTCGTTTGTAGTTTGAGGTGGGTTTATCGAAGAGAAACTGTTATGAAAGAATGTTTTTTTTACCATGTTATTTCTTGCAGTAACTTGAATGGACTTTATCAAATAGCTGACATGACCTATGATACTATCGGTCAAGGCATCTATTGGATAGATGGGAACTGGCATGGAATCGAATATTCATTAAAAACAGTTCTAATGATGATAAGAGAAAAAAATTGTGATTCGAACGTTTAGTTTCCGCTTGATAACCTTAACGCTGCCCCACTTCGTGGGAATTCTGCGAGAATTAAGTATGTGGTTCAGTTTGACAAGCATAAGAACAATAAGTTTCTAATAAACTACATAATGTTCTTACTTATTGTGGAATCCAGCTGGGCAGCAGTTGAAATTGGAGGCTTGTTGGCTGCCATTAAATTGCGATGGTTCTTTATTATGCATGTGACAATATTTATTATAATTCTACTTCAACTTCAACTTTAATTTGTTCTTGTTCTATGTCGTATTTAATGGATGGTATTTTTATGTGTTTTTGCCATTTTGCATTAGACAAACTTTAGCTTAGAAGCAAAAATGTTTCTTAAAACCAAAATTGTTATTTCTTTTCTTACTTCAACTGATTTTGCTTTAAAAGAGACTCAAAAAGGTTGTTTTTTCAAATGTCAATCAAAATTGTCGCTTTTAAGACATTAACAATATTATGTTGCCAAAGATTGAGGCACGTGCTTCACTTGCAACACCGCCAACACCAAACTCAGACCACTCGCCTCGATTGCTTTGCTGGGGAAACGTTCACCATCATCAAGTTCACAAAGTCAATTCGAATTAAACAACGCATTTGATTGCCATATAAATGGTCACAGTCACGCCCATATTTATGGGCGCCAGAGCCCACAACACGAGCTGGCTGAGGTTGTTTTTTTTTTCGCAAAGCTCAGCTCTAAAAATTGTGCAGTTGTTGGCCACGTTTGAAACGTTTGGCTAGCAGCAACTGCCGCAACCGTGGACACACCCCAAATAAATAAAATTGAAATAATTGTTTGGCAAAAATAAAGTCGCACACACAGAGAGAATTAGTCAAGAGACGACGACGGGCCTTGAAAATGTTTAAAGAACAGATAGACAGAAAAAAAAAACTTGAGAAACTGAGAAACTGAAACTGGGCGGCGTTTCAATTAGCTGTCTCTGATGCTTGTCCAGCAATTAGGTGTGTTTTTTTTTTTACCCCGGTCTTAAAATGATTTTAATCGTTTGTGTTCTAACATAGATTTCGCTTTTTTTTTGCACTCTGATCACATTTTGTTGTCATGTCGTCGCTGACATTAGCAAACATAAGAGACATTAGCCCCCACACACACACACCAGCACACCAATACAGACAGAGTGTGGCATAAAACATGAAGCATTTGTTTGATTAAAAACATTAGATATGACAAATTTAATTAAGGTTAATTTCGGGCTTTGCTTTTTTTTCCTCCCTCCCAGCTAAATCAAGTTCCCCAACAAACATTTTTTTTTTCGTAGGCGAATGTTCTGTGTTTATTATATGAGAAAATGAATGGGGTATATGGGGTTTTAAGGTGAGTATGGTAAGGAAGACGTCTGAACTATCTTAAAGATTCTTGTTGAATAGAAAACATATAGAAAGGAAGTCTCTTTGAACTGAAACATACTTAGGCAACTTATGTCGGTATATTAGTTTTTGAAAGGTAGAATTCTTATTATGTTCTATGAGCTAATGCATATAGGTATATACTGTTTGAAGGAGAGTTTAGTGAGGAAGAATTATGACCTATCTTGAAGATTCTTGTTGAATATAGTGAAACTTAATTGAACAGAAACATACATACAATGGTATGTGAGTTTTGAAAGGTAGAATCCCGAACTTTCTTGAACTATAGGTGTATCCTGAACATTCCTTACTCAATAAACAAACTAAAAGAACATAATTTTCATCAGTTTTGAGACATTAAATATCATTAAAACACAACTCAAAAACATTCCAAATGTTGAATTCAAGACATTATCTTCACAAACCTATCCTTATAAGTTTTAGTACAGGGTATTTCTTAGCATAGCAAAATTTCGTTTGCATTTCTTAGGCATTCTTAGTTCTTTTATGTCGTGTTTTACATTTTCTGTTGTTTATGTTTTTGTTGCTTTTTATCTGAAATTGCAAATCGAATGCGATGCAGTTTCTTCTCGAAGAGAAGGGCTGAGAGAGGCCATGCCTACACCGCCCGCTCCCGCTCCCGCTCCCGTCCCCTTCACCACACCACTTCTTGCTTGCTGCACTCTGACTCCGGTCTGTGTGGGGGTCTCTGTGTGAAAAGGTCAAAAGCATTCGATTAACTTTAATTTGCGCGGCTTTCCAAGTTATGTGCTTTTTGTGTTGTTGTTGTTGTTGTTTTTGTTGTTGTTGTTGTTGTTGCATTGGGTCCATTGTTGTATTGTGGCGCTGTGTTGATTTAGTTAGCAGAGAGCACATTGCACATTGTGTTGTGTGTTGATGTGTTAAGTTAGGTTTTTTTTCTCGGTTGTCAGAGTTGTTGCACATAGTTCAGGTGTGCCGTTTGCCAAAAACGAAGAAACGGCGTGAAAGCCAAACCTACTGAAACCAAAAAAAAAAAAAACAAAAAATACTTCCTAGCTCATCATGAGACGACTTTATGATTTATGCCCCGTTAGCGGCCGTGTCATAGTTCAGGCCACACAGTCGCTAGGTGGCCAAAAAGATAGTGTATACCATGATGTGTCGGTGTGTTTGTGTTGTTTTTGGACATGTTAACAAAATGCTAATTGCTGTTAGTGCCAGGCACGCGTCATCAAGCAGGCAAAAAAAACAAACTAACTAACAAACTTGAACAAAATGTCAGCAAAAACAGATAGAGACAGAAAGAGTGGGGAGGAGAGCGAGAGAGGGGTGACAAAGAGAACGTTGCATACAAAATTGATAGCCAAATTTGGCTAGTGAATGGTTTTTTTTTCTTTATCGTCGTCGTCTTGTCTTTGGTTAGTTGTCAGTTGCCTTGGCGACGATTGCACCGCTCATAAAACATATACATAATTGATACCGCCAGGCAAAGAGAGAGACAAAAAATAAAAACAGAAAAGAGACAGTAAGACAACTCTAGTCAGAGCCAAAACAGTTAGTCAGTCAGTCCGTCAGTCAGTTAGTTGTTAGTTTGAAATTAATTTGCACACTCGAGCAAAATAATTTACAGTCTCGCCCGGTTCCGCACAAAAAATCCAAGCCAATCACTTTGTGTGTTCCTCCTCCCCTTCCCGACTTGGCCGCAAATAATTGAGGCTTAGCTTGTGGAGTTGGCTTGGAAACGTGGGCTGGTTTTATGGCTGGCAACATTTTTATGCATCTCAGCCTCGTGACATATCACGAAATATGTTTTTTTTTCTCTTCGTATTTTCAACGCTTTTTGCACTGGAAGCTGTCAATTAGTTTTGGAGTTACATCAAATTCACATATAGCCGAACGAACGTTTTGGGCCAAAATTATAAAAATTATTTAATTTCAATTTATATAAGTACGAAAAATCATGTTGCTTTTAGTTAAAAGCTTGTTATTACATTATTATTTGTAACTTTAATAGAAACAAAAATTCAACTCCTTTGTAACTAGTAAAAACTGCTTGCAAGCAGTGCATAATATGCAGTCGCGTGTGCTATTTTCACTGCTTGCAAGCAGTTCATTAAAGCTAGTCTTGGCATTCAATTTGTAATTTGATCCTGTTTTGAGCTTAAATCGAGAGCAGTATTAGAGAGAATGTGACCTTATCGAAAAGCAGTTATGACCCTGTTCGGCTTAGATTGCATTTTCCGAACCAATCTCTGTGACCATCTGGAATATGACACACTAATAATGAGTGAACGACGAATGGAAATTAAAAACTCACAAACAGCAGCAGCAACAGCAGCTGAGACTGAGTTGCATAGCGAGGCGTTGTCCAATGCTTGCCCCCGAGGCAACCAAAAAGTCGGCCTGAAACGATAAGCAAGTTGAGAGCTTGAAACCTTGAAATGTCACACACACATACACAGAAACTGAAACTGAATGAAACGCAACGAAACGGTTTTTCATGCCACAAATCGCTTTGGCAGTCACAGGGACAGAGTCAAAGGCAGGGGCAGGGGCAGGCTCATGCAAAAAGCCAATCTTGATTACAATCAGTCCAACAGTCAATGGGAGCGCACAACGCAGATGCAAAACGCTGATGGTGAAGGTGATCTAGATGCAAGAGGGCAGGGGAGGGGGGTTTGGGGAGCACAGTGCATGTTGCATGTTGCTAGGCGATAAAGATCAAATGAGGAATGAATGTCGCCGACGCAAAACAGCCTCCACTGTTTGCTGCTGCTGTTGCTGCTTGCCGCCGGCCTAGTTGCATGCGTTGCATGTTGCGTAGATATTTGCATTTTGCGGGCGGTCTTTAGCTGACAAGATTTGTGGCTGCTACGAGGAGTTGGCAACGGCTGCAATCAGCCAAATAGCTGATACCCCCCTCTTCCCGAAGGCAGCAGCAAGTGTTGTTATCTATCTGCAACAGAGACAGAGAGAGAGAGACTCTTCGTTGCTGCTGCCACTGCACATTATTAATAATCGAATGCGTTCTGCAACATACGCAATAATGAATGGTAAACAAGTCGGAAGCATGCTTCGCTTTGCAATTTGCCAAGTTGCAAGTTGGCAGTTGCCAATTGGCCAAATGGCTTGTTGGCAGTTTTTAATACGCAATTTCTAATGTTTGAGTTTTGTGTTTTCTGCTACCTGCAAAAATCTGAATCTGAACTAGTTTTGTGTGCATAGAATGTAAGAAATATTTTTTAATAATTGTTTAACCCTCAAAAATATAGGTCACAAACAACTGTTTTTTTGCTACGCACAGCAATACTTGCAACTTGTTGTTGTTGTTCGTGTTTAAGAATATTCAAACGTTGACTTTCTGACTAGACAATATGACAATGGATTGGTGTAAATCATGTTTGCACTGCTGCTGCTGTTGCTTTTGCTTTTGCTGTCTAAATGTCTGCCGCCAACTTGACTTGTGGTCAATGGCTTGCACATAATGCTTGCCCCAACAACAACAAGCAACAACAAATGAACAACAACATTAGCAATTGCTTTTCATGGGGCATTTGCAAACAATGACATTATGCTGACGTTTATTAATCGCATTTACAGAATTAATGTCGTGACATTTTCGGTTTAATGTACTTGTAATAAATAAATGCGACGTTTAGAAAAAATAAACACACAAAAATATACAAAAAAAAAATCAATAGACCATTTTGTAGTTGTTGCTGTTTGTTGTTGTTGGTCAGCGTATTACAGTGGTAAATAGTGTGGCACCAATGAAAAAATATTGTGTAACACCGCAGTTGCCACTTTGCATATTTCTCTTACCCAAAATGAGATTGAGCAACTCCAAACATTCCGTTGTTCCACTTACAAGTTGAGTTATAATCAGCATTAAGGTTATTAACTGAAGATATTTGTAAATGTTTGGATAGGGTATTCAAATCTTTGGGTATTTTTAAGTAGAGCAGAAAATATTTGCATAAACTTATAATCATGTAAAAATGTCAGTTAAATCGTCTAAATGATATTAATAGTATCTTAACTTAGTATCATTGAACTTAAGCAGAAATCAAATGAAATTTTCCATTTCAAACAGATTTTTAATGCTTTATAATCAACGTTTACTAAGTGAAAGATTTCTCTGAAAAAACTAGCAAAGAAATGTAGAAAAATGTGTAGGAAAAACTTAAACTAATGTAAAAATGAAATTATCATTTTAAAATAGAAAATGTTGTTTAATCATTTGAATGATATAAAGATTACTTAGTGAAAGATTTCATTTAATAAAATAGCATAAAAATGTAGAAAAATATTTAAAAAAAAACTGCAATGCAAAAATTCCATTTCAAAAAGATTTTTAAGGTTTAACATAAAAAGATTATTTAGCTATTTTTGCTGTGGCTTTTCCAACACAATTTCCATTTGATTTTATGAGCCAAAGTCAAATATCGATTACAGACATTTAACCGCAGCTATTAAAAGGCAATCAACGATTTGATGAGCTGTCAAAGCCCAACCACAACAACAACACAACCATTTGATGTGTAGTATAAGGCAGCAACATTACTCCAGCTGGATTCCAAGGTGTGTCCCGTTATGCAGCAGGATGAGGCAAACACACATACGCACACTCAAACACACACAAACACTTCAATTGCAAAACAATTCCATTTTAAAGTTTAAGTATCATGGATCGTAAATTCAATTTGTAGCCAACGCCAACAAAAACAACAACAAAAACAACAGAAAATATGCAGATAGACTGAAATATGGCAAATTGCCCAACCGGGCAGCAACTTTGTGCCATTTTCAGTTTTCATAACCATTCAAAAATACAAAAATGAAATGAGAAGTAGAAGTAAAAGTGATGAACAGGGTTCAACTAAGGGGTACCCTATAAGGGATTAAAGATTGAAGAGAAAACAGGAAACATTTCAGAGGTTTCTTTACTTAGGTTATAAGAGAAAACTTGATATCATATTAGGCAAAGGATAGGCAAATGTTCATTGTTTCTTTGCTCGATATCACATTAACCTTATGTACAGATCTTAAGATTGCTTAACTTTCTATATCTCTCTAACGATGTTATCCTTATCCAGAAATCATCTCTCGCTTATATCCAAAAACACTTTATGGTTTATAGGGTATATGTTTTTTATGTTTTTTTGAAAAGAAATGAGAGAAAAAAAACAACTTTTACATAGTTTCGTTTGTTTTATGCTGCTGGCAGAGCAGAGAATTCACAATGTGCTCAAGGTTAAAGAGCGTACAGAATGAGAGAGAGAGAGAGAGAGTGAGTGGATGAGGTCTGAGTGAATAATATTGTGGGGGGGGGGGATAGAGAGTAAGGGCGGGACGGGGCGGGGCATTGTCTATGGTTTTGTTGGTAGCAGCAGCAGCCAACGGCTCATCATTAATGCAAATTCATTGTTGCAGCTGTTGGGAGAGCAGCAGCAGCGGCAGCAGCAAAAACCAAAAGAGAACCGCGTGCATTAAAACAATTCATGTTGAATTTTTGATATGCAAACTGCCACAAACAACAACAACAAAAGCAACACCAACAACAGCTGCTATAGGAAAGATGCAACTTTCCCACACACACCAACACACACACAAACAAAAACAAACACACACACACACACTTGCTGGCAAAGGGACATTAAAAAAAGCACAGTTTACTGTAAAATTAATGACGAGTGCTTGGCACAAAATGTAGGCCAGGCCCAGAGACCGCATTTGAGAGCTGCATTACAAAAAAAACACAGAAAAATGGGGAAGGGGGCGGAAAAAGAAGAAGAAACAAAAAACTAGATGCTGCAAAAGCAAAAGCAGCGCAATTTTATGAGCATCTCTGGCATTTTGCTTAATTGAAAAAGACCAGCAATGGGTATGGGCAAATGGGTAATGGGTGATGGGTACACTGGGTAATGGGTAATGGGTACCGGGGTAATGGGTATGTGTATGGGTGGTGTGCCTTAAAAGGACCTCATGTCCCTAGCACTGCTGAATGCTTTGAAGGCATGCAGTTCATAAAGCTGACACGGCTATAAACGGCACATGACCAAAAAGCAAGCAAGCGACCCAACAGCAGCAACAGCAGCAGCAACAGAGGCATGCAACAGCAGCAACAGCGGCAACCAAAATAGACCGACCGACAACCCAATGAACGAACAACCAGTAAGCAAACGAACGAACAACCAACCAGCAAACAACAAACAACAAACAACGAACGGCGAAAAATTATCAACTCAGATTATGTCGAGATTAATTACATACGTTGAGCGCCATTGTCTTGTCAATAAATTGTCGTTGTCGTCGTTGTTGTTGTCCTCGTTGTTATTGTTGTTGCTGCTGCTGTTTGTATACCCTGTAAACATTAAGGAATGTGAAGCAAAACGGTTTTGTTAGGTTAAACAGATTCGTTTGAAGCGCAAGAGTTGATGTTGAATAAGTATGTAAGCAATTAAAGTAAAAATTGTCTATCGGTTATCGATATTAATCGAATTTGTATTATTATTAATGCAGGTGTATCGATATTGTAAGGCATTTGGTACTTTTTTTTGCTAGGCAACAAAGAAAAACTTCGTATAAGTACTTTCTCTATATCATTCCATGACTAAAAGCATAAATTAAATATATATATAAACATCAATATTCTTGGGGTATTTCCTAAAATCAAAATTGTATACCTATTATCGATATTAATCGATTATTACTTCAGCTTTTCGATGATGAAAGACATTCGTTACTTTTGTCAGCTTGGTAACAGAGAAAACTTTCTTTATCCTATCCCGTGCTTGAAAGTCTTAAGAAGTATATCTTCCTTACTCATTCTATTAGTACTTCCTTCCCCATGAAAACACTATAAAAGATAGATAGATACATACATTCCAGGGTATTTCTTTTGTCACGCACACACTCGTTCAACTCTATAAGCTCTTCTTACTTATTGTTGTTGTCATTGTTGTGCCAGTACAGATAAGAGTGAAAGAAAAATGCCGGCGTTGGGCAATGTTAATGGTAATGGGTGCCTAACTGCCACACACTACCCAAATGTTAACTTGACTTTTTTTCCCTCTGTTCTTTTTTTTTTTTTTGGTATTTTTCTTTTGAGTTGAGTTGAATTTTTTTTTTGTGCTTTGTGTGTTTGGCTGATGCTGTCAAAAATGGATGCCAAGCCTTTTGGCCAGGCGGCGGCGGCGGCAGTGGCTAATTAATTGAAAATGTTTTGCCATCGTCAAGGGAGCGCCACAGCGAGTTGACTTGTCTGTCTGTCTGTCCGTCTGTCTGACTTGACTTTGGGCCCCTTTTTACTGACTATTCGTCGTACTCGTACTCGTTACGAGAGTAATAATGAAAATGCGATATGGATGCCATATGGGCATCTGTATGTAAGCCCACTAAGCCACTAAGTCACTCTCAGAGATAGCCATGATAAGCATCGTTTTGGCCAAGTGCGCGTAAATTAATTGACAGCCCAAAAGGAAGCAGCAACAGCAAACAACCAGCCAACCCAAACGGGCAGACCCCAAACTTCGATAGCTTCCCAGTTTCCCAGGCAGCATCTCCCCCCCTCTCATTCTCCCCCTCTATCTGCTTGTTGTTGGCCTGCTCAATTTAGTGCATGTTTAGCAGCAAATGGGCAATGTAAATTTTTTGGTCATACATGACGCGAGTGAAAAGACCCAAAGAAGGTCCAGAAGGAAAATGGTAGAGAAAAGCTTCAGAGATGCAGTTTTTTATTGTGGATTTTAAGGTGATGTTTGTGGTTAACCGAAGAGTTTTTGCCTTGTTAATAAGGAACTATCTTCAAGGAATTATATTGTTTCTTGATTTTGGATTGATTGAAAAGATTGAGATATAAATAGATTAATCAGGAAACTTCTTAAAGAATGACCCAAAGAAGGTTCAATGGAAAAATTGTAGAGAGAAGCTGCAGAGATGCAGTTTTTATTGTGGGTTTTTAAACGAAGAGTTTTGCATTGTTTATATGGAACTTTGTTGAATGAATCATATGCATTTTGAGATGCAGTTAAGTTAATCAGGAAACTTTCTAAAGAAAAACCTAAAAAGAAGGTCCAGAAGGAAAATTGTAGTGAAAAAGCGTAGAAATCCACATTTTGTGGGTTTTTGGTATTGTTTGTAGTTAAACAAAGAGTTTCGCATTGTTATTATGGAAGTTTGTTGAATGAATCAGATATATTTTTGATTGACTTTTGAATCCCATGCATCTTTGTTTGATTGAAAAGGTTTCGAATTAAGTTAATCAGTAATCCCTTATCAGAAAATATCACTTAAATCTCATCAATTTGACAACTTAAAGCTTCACATTAAAGTAGGTCAAATGGTAAATGTATTATATATGAGAAATTCCCAGAATTGATAATTGCATTTGGCTCTTGACATTTTGCAATTGAATTGAAATCCAATTGAGAGACCCACCTCAGAACGGATATCATTGAGAATGCATTTCACACTTTACCAAACCATACAGCCCCGATTCTGTTTCTGTTTCTGTTGCTGCTAAGCCGCAAAACTAATTTAATTAACAAATATTTACTGACGCATTACTCATCATTAATAGCAGCAGCAGCTACAGATGCAGCAGTTGCAGATGCACTTTGGCTGCGGAGAGAGGAGAGAGGCGGTTGGAGTATGGGATAATTTAACCCGAAAATGCAAATACATACATCCTACGGTTTTCTGGGGGGAATTTCTGTGTGTGCACACTGAATGCAAATTAACTGCTGCGACGACGATGACGACCTAGACATAATTATTTATAATTAAAGTTTAGAACTTGTTCCGGGTTTTTAGTGTTGTTCGTGTTGTTTTTGTTGTTGTTGTTGTTACTGTCTGTGCCAAATGAATGAATTATGCTATTGAGAATTTAGCCATGGCCAAAAAACATTGCCATGGCCAGGACCCAGACCAGAAACAAACGAGCAAAACTCGCCACAGTGATGATAGAAAAACTTTTGCCAGCTGCGACAAGCTTCGCTCTAGTTCTATGATATTATGCGTATGGGTATATTCACTTTGTGATTGACAATGGCGATAAGGGAAAGTTGGAAAGGTAGATACAGACATAAAAGAGTTTAGTATTAGTTAAGAGTAGACAGAAAAATACTTGCATAGAAGTTAAGAGAAAAATAAATCAAGTTTTGACATAGTTGGCGAGGTGAAGTTCAAATTGAAACTTCAGATAAGTTAGGCTTGAAGAACTCACAAAAATATAATAATTTAAGTCCAAAAGGCTATTAAATATGATGTTACCTTAAGGTTTTCCTGCCAATTTTTATTGCTTAATACACTTTTACTTTCATTAGGGATAAATAATGATAGAATTGATGAACATTGCATTTACCCCTATGCCAGATACAGCAGTTCAAGCTTCAACCTGTAAACATATAGAAAGGAAGAGCATTAAAGTAACAACTTGCAATCTTTGAAAAAAATGTTCTCTTTATTTATTATTGTTAGGTTTTTTTTTAGTTTTTTGGGTTTTCAACAGGCGAATGTTGTGTTAGTGTTAGTTAGCCTGTTGTGTGTGTGTTGGACAGTGGCAAAGAATACGCAAAACTTTGCCACTTATTTACATGCCACGCACTCCCACACACACACACGCACACACACACACACGTTAGCTCTTAATTTCCCAAGTGTGTGCCGGAAATGCGCCGACGCCATTTTTGCTCGCGGCCATTTTTCGGCAGTCGTCGACGTCGCGTGCCGCCTGAATAATTGATGCCGGCTATGATGGGTTAAGAGTACCACTTTGGTACCCGCAACCCCCTCCTCCCCCCTAGGCACCCCTCTGCACCACGCACCAGCAACAGCAACAGCCGGGCAACAGACCGAGGCGCACTTGCTATTAATGAGTTTCTGCTGCCTATGTACATAATATATATATACACACACATATGTGTGTGTGTGTGTGTGTGTGTGCGCAGCCCTTTCCATATTGTAGTTGACAAATAAGCGCTTAAGTAATTTACCACCGTTGACAACAACAAAAGCAACAACAACAACGACAGCAAACGGGGATATTACGTAAAGCTTTCCGCTTTATAAGTGAATATTAAATAAATTTGCCAGCTATTTGCAAGAGAGCAGCTTGAAGGCCACCAAAAAAGGGTTGGTTGGTTGGCAAGTGAAAGGGGTGGTAGGGGGCTGGGTTGGTTGGTTGGAAGCAACTTGTAATTAATGTCAAATATTTACACATTCGCTGGAGATCAAAGGTCTCTCTGGCAATCTCTCACAGTGAAGCGATGCTAATTAAATGAGTATTTATATATTTAAATTACACACACAAAACTACTTAATGTTACCCCGTACCCCCACCGCCCTTTTCCCTCTCCAGCCCTGCTTGTAGAACAAAACTCCGGTAAAACTGTTTGGTTGCTTGGGGTACATAACGGTGCATTACGTTACGAGTTTTTTTGGACTAGCTGGAGGCGTTTTTTTTCTCTCTCAAACCCCTTCATTTGCACTCAATATGAATAGATGTTGCATGTTGGAAGTTGGGTGTTTGTTGTTGGATGTTGAATGTTCTTTACCTTTATGCAATTAATTTTTTTTTAGTTACTTATTTAGTTTAAGGGCAAGTTTGTAATTACAAAGTGATATTTATTTAACTAATGGTGGATGAAGATTCACAGTTATATGATTTATACTGGTTTCTTTCTTTGAACCGTACGTTTATTATTTGTTCAAACCAACTCTTTAAGCTTTGACAAGATTTGTTTATATGAGGGACCCTTTCTTCGTCACAAAGAGTGTGAGATTTATTCAACTAAAGATAATTTTCACAGTTTCTTTCTTTAGCCGAAACTTTCTCGTTATAAATTCAAACTTCTCTTTACATTTTGACAGTTACAGTTTATATAAGGGATCCTTTCTTCCTTACAACTAAAGATAACAATCCACATTTCTATTATATATCGGTTGCTTTCTTTTACCAAACATTCTCTATATAAGTTCAAACTCCTCTTTAAACGTTGACAGTTATAAAATAGATTCAATTTCTTTAACATTTACATCCATCATCAGTTTCAGCCACTCCTCTTTTACTTTGTCACACTTTAAGTACTTAAGTAGTATTTTGCTTTGGTATTATCCTTAGTCAATGTGCCTTCTTCTTCTTCTTCTTCATCTACTTCTTCTTGTACTCTCCAACTCATTACCCATTATTTACAAGATTTTACTGACTGCTTTCTGTGTTGTCTGCATAAAATATGCACAAAGTTAACAACATGCAACAACCCTTAATGCCAAGCTGTATCTCTTTACCATAGCCCTACCCCCCTTGGCACCCCCCCTCCCCCCCACCATTTACTCAACTCTCAATTTGTCACACAATTTAGCCGGTATTCAATTTGCTTTGAAATGCGTTTCGCTTCATGCCGGGCGAGCCGCAACAAAGTCTGTTGAGTGCACAAAAAACTCCATCTAACTCCACTTTCTTAAGCCAAGTTGATGTCCTTGTCAACATTGCTTAGCAATTGTTGTTGTTATTATTGCCACTTAACTTGTTTAATATTTTCTTTTAGATATTTCAAAAAACATTTTATTTATAAATTCTACTCAAACCCAACTGCAATCCCATTTTGAATTTCGTTTTCAAAATGCATTTTGCTTGCGCGCCTTTAGCCTGGACAAGAACCAAAACTGTTAGCAGAGAACCCAAAAGGCCGAAGCTTCTCTCACACATGTGACTTGTTTACCGTTATACGTGTGTGTATGTGTAGGGGTATGTGGGAGGGGCAGAATGCAGCAACGCATGTGTCTTGGTCCAGTTTTGCACTCTCTGTTGTGGCACTGTTAACGCAACGGCCGGAAATGTCGGCACACGACAACGACGACGACGAGAAATTCATTTTGTAACCCAATTTCCGGCATCCGGTATCTTTTTGACAGTCCGCCTCACCTCACCTCACCTTCAACCCAAAAAAGCATAGAGAGCGAGAACTAAAGAGAGTGTGAGAGAGTGAAAACGGAAATGAGCTTATGTGCAGTACGCAAAATTGACTCGCAGCACTTGCAGCAAAAAAGCTTTTTTCTCCACATGTTGCACACACATTGGTCGTTGACCCAACACCACTCTCTCCACTGGACACTGGTACACCCTCTCACCCCCTCACAACCCCTTCCGAGTGTTTGATTCCGTGCAACGGAAGCTTGCGGTGCTTTTGCAAGCTTCCATGCTGTTGGCTTTCGAGGGCTTTCGTCATTTGCAGCACGAATGCATTCGCATTTGCATTCGGCAAGAAAACAAAAAAAAAAGCGCTCGGTTGAGTTTTTTTCTGAACTGTCTGTGGGGCAACGTGCAACTACTCTGGGGCAACAACGTGTGCAGTTGATTTGATTTGATGAGTTATTATTATGATTGCGATTCGTGTTGTCAGCTTGATTGATTGGGTAATGAAGTTATTAGATAGGTGTTGTATGATTGCCATTCACACAGGTGTGCCCCAGCCACCCAATAAACCACCCGGCCATTCATCCAACGAACAACCAATTCTCGCTATGTGTATGAAACGTTTGTATACTATGAGCAATTGACAGTCAAATTAAGTGGCACATTAGAGCAACGGATTTGCAGAGGCAGATAGATATATGTATGCTTGTAGATACATAGTCGGTTTAAGTGCAATGACAGTGTTGACACCTTATTAGACACTTTATTAGACACGATTTTTAAGGTAGGGTTGCAATGAAAAGTATCGCTTTGTATCTCTATAACAATTATATTGATTAAGCGAAGGTGTTTGTGAGTGCTATTGTTAAACATAACTTACTTTTTAGCTAAAATATCTGTTAATCACCTTCATTTTTATAAAAAGTTATGATAAAAATCGATAAATTATGTTTACTGCCAATGCTCATTACCGTTTGTTCTAACAATAAACATTAACTGTAAGAAAAAACTTACTTAATTGCAACTGCAAACAAATAAATTTCGATTACTTTAACTTTTATGACAATTATCGATAAAAATCGATTAATTAATTCAATATAACTTATTCAGACGATCAATTTTGTTTACTATTAAAGCTAATTCCCGTTTGCTTAAACATAAAACATAAATAGCAGTAAAAAGTATCGATAAAAATCGATTAATCAATCAAATATAACTTATGCGGTAAATAATGTTTGCTGTTTAAGCTGATTGTCGTTTGTTCTAACAATAAACAGTAAAAAATAACTTACTTAATTGCAATTGCTATCCAATACTTACCGATTGCCTACATTTTTATAACAAATCATCGATTAAAATCGATTAATCAATCAAACACAACTCACTCAATCGATAAATTATGTTTACTACTCAAGCTGATTACCGTTTGTTCTAACTATAAACATTCCCCCTTTCAATCGATGTCTCAAATCGTGACTCGATAAATGCTCATCGCTTTGGCTTAATCGCTGCGGTAAAACCGATATTGTCGTAGCCATAGCTGGGGATGGGAATAGTTATGATAACAGCTTTGCCAGCTTGTCACTTAGCCTGACAAGGTCACATTGTCAACGTCAATGCGCGTGCGTAAACCAATAAAATTTGTCTAGCTTACAGTCGGCTAAGACAGCAAAAAAAAAACCAACCAAAACGCAAAGAAAAAAAAACAATAGCCAAATAAACAAAAGGCTAAACGGCTTGAAAGCGGGTTCGGCTGTGTGGCGGTTCGGTGTGTCGGAGTGGTTCGAATTTGGAGTCAGAAAAGAAGGCAAAACGTTAGCATTGTAGCGGTAGCTGGAACTGGCTTTAATGATTCAATCCAAATATGGGTGTCAATAAGTTAACAGACAGACAATGTTGCACTTGCCGCAGCCATAAAACCGGGCAATGGCCAAACGGTAAGGAGAAGGCGAGGCAAAGAGAGAGTTGCCGCACCAAAGTCAGGCTTTTACTTGAGAAGAGACTCTGCTTGGAAATTATGAAATGCATTTAATTTTGTTGCGCACTGTTTTTCCTTTTTGTTGTGTGCGCGTGTGTGTGCGAGTGTGTGTGTGTGCTTTGGGTCTTTGGAAAATCTATAAAAATTCCATTGACCATATTTTAAGGCATTGGCATTGAAGGAGTCGAGAGTTGGAGTTGCAGTCGCAAGAAGTTGGGGTCTTGGCCATGGTCTTAGCCATGGTATTGGTCTTGAGACTTGGCGGGTTGATGTTGCAGTTGCTGCTGTTGCCGCTGCCGTTGCTGTTGCGGCTGTTTAAGGAAGCAAATGTTTCCGTGCAGCTGCCAACTAGCTGACAACTTGTATGGCCTGTGTTTTATGTGCCACATGCAGCAGCAACTACAGCAGCAACAGCAGCAGCAAACAGTTTGTTGCACACACAGTCGTATATTGCAATCTGTCTGCAATCATGTCACATCATTCGCCATAACTGGTTCTTAACAGCCGTCACGACACCCCCCTCCTTCTCACTCCTCCCTCTTACTGTTTAAAGCTTAAAAGTAAGTAAGAAGCTGGCCATGGCTAATGAGCGCGTTCGAGGGCGTTTCTTATATGTATGTATAGAAAATAACAGGGATAGTAATAATATTTTTAAACATAAATCTACAGAGAAATGCATAAAAAGCTAGCGGAACATTAAGCTGAGAGTGGGTGGGTGTGGGAGGTAGAGAGAGTGTAGTGCGGGTGCGAAAATAAGCAGCACTGAACAATAAGTTCCTCAAGTATTTTCGTTGTTGTTGCCAAACAAAGAGACAGAAGAGAGAGAAAGGGCGAGAGAGAAATGGAGGGAAAATTGTAACGCAGTCAACAAGGACAATGTCATAACTTTTTTAATGGTCAGCAACAGCAGCAGAAGAAGGGTGGAGGGAAAGCCCAGACAGCTGACAGTAGATAAATTCTAAGCAGCAAAAGTAACTTTTGTTTGTGCTCCTTTGGCAGCCAAGTTGCAAGCGAAGCAAGCCATTGCAAGCCAAGCCAAGTTGCACTGACAGTTGGGGCACGTTGCACCAACTGACAAATCGCAAAACGGCACACAAAGTCAAAGCTCAACAGAGAAAAAACTAAAAATAAAAACAAAGCAACAAAACATGTTAAACACCGACTGTCAGGTGCACTCTAGTATAGTAAAGAAAAAACTAACTTATAAATAAAATATGTAGAAGGGAAAATCTAAGAACTTGTCATGACAAGAAAAAGCTTAGTTGCTTAAAGATTTGTTTGGCCCAACTTTGTCTCAAGTTTAGTTTTTTTTTGCATTGGCATGTCATAAATCGCAACAGCTACTTAATTTTTCAGTACTTTTCTGCTCAAAATGCATTTCATTATTGCCGCATGCTGGCTGACTGGCTGGCAATGAGCCAAGTTAAGAGCTCAAACTGTGTGGAGTTGCATTTTTGCAATTGACAATTGACATAGTTTTCAACTTTGACATGCAGACAAATTGGCAAAACCCTTTCGAGAGGCAGGAGCAGAAGGGGTGAAAGCTGCATAATTGAAAATGTATTGTGTAAATAAATCAATAAACATTTTCACTGTAATCGGTTGAAAGTGTTGTTTAAATATGAGAAAGTAAATATTTTTAGTTTCTGTTCTGCAATTCAATTTGTAAAAGCATTCGATTGTAATATTTGTTTAATAATTTCTGTGCAAGTGCAAAAACTAATTAAAAAATTAATATTTATATGTTAATAAACACACATATTCAGTTGGTTAGTTAATTAACAGTTTGATTGATTACCTGACCTGGCCCATTGTCATCCAGACAGACAGACAGACAGACAACCAAACATATTCATTCACACATTCATATATTGATATATAAATAATGCCAATTGCACACACGAGTTGAGTCGAGTTGAGTCGAGAAAATCAAACAAACCAAAAATAAATTCAAATATTTTCGACCAAAAATCACGCACACAATAATTATATGCATAGATATGTAAATATGTGTGTGTGTATATTAATTACTGCATCAAATATTGAAGCTTAACTCATTATCGGCCAGAATTCCCGAACACACAAACAACATTTAAATGTCATGAACAACAGCATGTCACGTAAGGGAAAGGGAAGAGGGGAGGATTTGTTGTTACCGTTACTTATTTTAGGGACGTGCATTTTCACAATTTTGCGATTTTCCATTCTGCATTTCACATTTGCAATTCAATTATGCATTTATTTGACAATTTTACGAAGCGAAACTATCAAATTTAGTCGCTGACTAAAACAAATGCGATTTGTTTGCTTATCGATAGAAAAACAATCGAAATTTTCATTGAGGTTAAGTTGAGATGCTTTTAAAGAAATAAACTTTGAGTAGTTAGTTTTAACTGCAAGCATTCTTAACAATAATAAGGAATCTTCAACAAAATGGCTGCCAATGGCAAATAAAAAAACACCTCAAGGAGCAAAAGCGGGAAACTCATTATCGTTATTATGATCATTGGCATTAGCATTTAAAAGAAATAAAATATAATTTATTATCAGTTGGTTGTCACCAAAGCAAGAACATAACGACAACATTGAAGACGTCGGAATCGACTCCGCATCGGTCAATTGGGTGTTGATGCGAAATTATTAATTTTGTCGCATTGACCGGTGGTAGGAACCGGGCAAGAAGGAACCGAAGGAACCAACTCTTCCTTGGTTGGGGCGTGTGAATGTGTTATGTGTCTGGTGAGACTAAGTGAGTGTGCAAAGTGAATGCCCATATGAATGTGAATGTCCATTTGGTAGACGCAACGCGGAGCATCATTACGATAACAATCGCAGCTAAACTGTTTGGCGACGAGACTGAAGTTGGCTTCTGACTTCTGTTTGTTGGCCAACAAAACAGCGGCAGCATGCAGCAGGCGCAGCAGCACTTGCAACATGAAGATGAAGAATGATTGCGACAAAAACATTTCCGTGGACGACAACGTCAAAGACGACGAGGACGACGACGGTTCCGTCTCGGTCTTCATTTCGAATTCCTGACATTCGCTTAATAATGCAAGATGCATGTCGATATGTCAATGCGTTTGCGCGCAATCGATCATTTTGCCTTTGCAGATCACAACACAAGAACAAGAAGAAGAAGAAGGAATCACAACAAGAAGAAGATGAGGAAGAGAAAGAGTATGTATGGACCATGGTAAGCCATATCACACGCTGACTAACTCTGACTAACTGACTGCCGAACTGTCCTGACTGTCTAACTGACTGACTGACTGTTTGCTGTCCCTTGTTTGACACAATATTGCCAGATTAACACAGTTGATAAACGGTTGAAGCAAGAAGCAGAAAAAGAAGCAAAAGATTCACCAATTCGCATTATCAGTTTGTTTCGTTTCGTTTCGTTTCGTTTGGCAATTTTATGGCATAACACGTCTGATAAGACTCGATTCGATTCGACTCTATACACAATTATCAATTAAAACACATTGATCTGCTTTCCCCACCCCGCCTCTTTGACCACTCTTCGCCTGTCTTTATATCTATCATTACATGAACTAGCTGCTGCTGCTACTGTCAAATATGCAATAATTTATTGTCGCAAGATCGTTCCAGCAATGATCAGCAAACAACGAAAAGAAAAAGAAGTACGTCAACTCAACAGTTGAAGCACTTTGATTTATGTTTTGGGTCTGTACACACAAACACACACACACTCTTACACACACATACCAAACACTTTTTGTGGCAACTCTGATGTGGACAAAGTTGTCATAAGGACAACAACAAAGAATCAAGTAACTGAAATGCGTTTTGATGTCGCGACCCTTTTGCAGCACAATTTTATTGTTTATTTATGTTAAATACAGATTTCTTTTTTCAGATTTGCACATTGCTTTAACTTCTCATTTCAACTTTTCATATCGAAACAAAAATATCATAAACTGAACATGTCTATATACTATATATCACACCGATTATTACTTTACTTACGATTTGTTTCTCACACTTCTTTCAATCAACTCAAACTCATTGTTATGCATGCAGAGAATTTTATGATTATTTTCATTCAAGGTGTCAAATAATTATGGTTATTTTGTGTTATTTGTGTATTTTTCTTGAGTTTCTTATATTTTCTTATATATTTTTAGGTAATTACTGAAAAAAGTTACGTGAAATGAATGAATAATGAAGATGAAAAAGTTTCAAACAAAAATAGTTTAAACTAAAACCAAATCAACACAAAAAACAGTTAATCGATTAAAGAAAAAACAATCAAAATTTCATGAAACATTCCAAAACGTGATTTTACTTCTGTCACTTAAAGTAAAGTGCCAAAAAGTATTTATTCACGTATCGTTTGCATAATTTCAACATAAATTCACTAATCATTTTTCGTCAAGCCCCCCAAAATCCCAAAAAAATCAAACCTTGCATATTAATTTCCATCATAAATAACCCAGAAAAAAGGGGTACAGAAAATGTTAAGTTGAGCGCCCAAAATATATATTAGATATATATATTATTCTAAGTGTGCGAGTTGTGAGTCTATAAAATATTAAATTTATATTTCATTTGCAATTGTCGACGACAGTTTTTGTACCGCCTGGCAGCAGCAAATGGCGAGAAAAACCTTGGCTTCAAACATAATAAATGTCTGTGTGTATGGGAAGGCGGTGTCGCAAATGCCACGCCCAATATGGCAGTCTGGAGTGTTGGCCAAAATTTATGTTCACATATGAGTTTTCTGTTATTTTCGGTTTCTTTTTCTAGGTGTCAGCAAGTAAAGCGTCGACTGCGACAGTTTTCATATACTTTTCTCTCAATGTGAATTATATGCGAAACATTTTCTCATTACAGCAAAAATCTTTTCTTTTTTTCTGGCTTAAACATGGAACAGCTGCAGTTTTAGAAACCTTGTGGCATGGAAATTGGTTTTCGCTTTATGACAAAGGAATGTTGAAAACTCTGTTTATATATATAGGAAATAATGCACTTTAAGCCAAATTACATGTGCTTAAAGTGTCATTAAAGTTTAAAGCTATAGATTTTAAGACCACGATTAGATAATTTATTGTCTTGAGGTATGGTTTAGTTACCGGTTCGACTTGGTTCGGTTCGGTTCGAGTAGAGCCTGATTGGCATATGTTAGTGCTGTGTGATTAGCTTTTTGATTGCCAAGCCAAGCCAAGCAGCAGGCCAACCAAACAACTCAAATGTTTTGGCTATAAATCTGCAAACACTTTCACTTTTCAAACAAAAACAAACAAAACAGAAAAGACAAAAACTTTTCATTTTCAAATCAGCAGCTAAGCCACAAGCCAATGTGGCTAAAGATCAGATCAATTGTGTGGCATCGACAAGTGGCGACACCTGCCGCTAAATACCACTTTTCTTATTTCTTGGGCGCATGTCAGGCCCAAATGTCTGGGCCATCAATTAATTTGACATGCAAGGCGAACGATCCACTACCAAAGACGATCTGTGCGGAAAAAGGGTAACGAAATGGCCAATAAAAGTGTATTTGAGGGGGGGTGAGACACAAAATCCTTTCACTTTTTGCCGCTGCCAATAAATCTGTATTAGCCTGCAGCAGTGTGATTTTGAGTGTTGAAATGTAGATAAATTTATACTCTAACAAAAGGGTATTTTAAGCTAAAGCAAGCACATTAAATCAATATGAATTTAAGTTTAGTTTGTATAAAGTTTATGATTAAGTACTCGTAATGCATACTTAATACACAGTTGATAAGTGAGACTTGTCATCGATATGAATAACCAAAGCTACCGATGAATGTGTTAAGAAAAATCAACTAAATCGTGATTTAAGGAATTAATCTTTCAAACAATAACTTCTAAAAGGATTTAAATGAAACTTAGCTACAATAATATAGATTATACATCAAAATTACTCATAGGCTATGGTTTTTCATCATATTGTGTGATTGATGTTGCTTAGAGGCAAACAGCAGGCGGAAAAGCAATGGACAAGAGCACAGACTAAGGTAAGAAGTTATAAGGGATAATTCAGTGGAACTATAGAGAACTAATGGTCATAGAAGAGACAAACTGAAGTAAGAACTTATAAAGCATGTCGCTAAACCTTCATCTACAATAACGAATAAAGAAATGTCTTTAAAGTGCATTCAATCGTCGTCAACTCTCCCATAAAGTCCTTCCCTTTAAATACCACTCCATGTCGTGACGTTAATCTTTAATTTTCTTAGCGCCTTCAACTCGCTTGCTTTCGGCTGACTGTCTGACTGATCGTCGTCGTCGTTTGTTCATATCAATCAAGTGTCAATCAGTTT
Organism: Scaptomyza parva; assembly: GCA_035044645.1. NCBI lineage: Eukaryota > Metazoa > Arthropoda > Insecta > Diptera > Drosophilidae > Scaptomyza > Scaptomyza parva. The sequence continues at coordinate 2,271,218 of JAWNNT010000090.1, read as the reverse complement.
GCAAATGTTCGCGCTGCTGCTGTTGCTGCTTTCCAGACACAAACTGCTTTTGCCATTCATTTGCTACTGGATAAATATTGTATAATCGCAGCGCAATGCGAACATAAATTCAAATTGTCGGCGGCACGCAATGAAAATCGCAGCTAATAGAACACGTCACTGTGAAAATGAAATGAAATGAAAAACAGAAACAAGCAAAAAAATGAAAGCAATTAAAATTGCAGACTGGTAAATCCGGCCAATCAAGTTGCTAATTTTATTTCGCCAACGATTGTGCGTTTTTGCGCGTTTGAGTTTTTCGCATTTTATGTGTATTACGAATGCAATTGGATGGCTTTGAATTGTGGGTCAGAGACACAGCGGCGTATGAGCGATTTTTTGCTTACCAAATCGGTAAATCGGCAAACAACATTGGCAACAAGCGGCAGCAAGCAGCCAGCAGCAGCATGCAACATGGCATATGTGGCATGCAATTTTATGTTATTACAGCCGTTCAGCGTTCAACGTGCAACGTTTTGTGTCCATTGATCTGCTCTCAGTGTGCCGGACAGAAAACATTTGTAAAACATTTTAATAACCATTGACAGACCAATAACAAAAATAACAAAAACAACTACGATAGATAACGATTATATATGTGTAATGTGTATGTAACTGCTTCGGGGACATTGCGAAAATTTGATATTAAATTGTTGCAGCTGTTCAAATAGAAGAATTTTTGTTTTGGTATTTTGACTTGTGACTGTCGAAAAACGATATTAAATTTTATAGTTAGACGAAAAAAAAACAAAACAAAAATCAAAACGTGATCGGCATAAATCATAGAGCTCATTTCGTGTTATTTTTTGTATTTAAATCAGTTGAATGCAATGAATAATAAAATATTTGTTTACGATTTTTGAATACTTTCGTAAATTGGCAATTCATTTAACGTAATTTGTGGATATTGCGAAATAAAAACTAAAGAAAATGTCTTGAAATTTGTTAGGCAGGTAATAAAGTAAACAAATCGTATATAAAGCTTATGGAAATAATAATAGTTCGTTACCTTTAAAATAAATCTTTAAGTGCCTCATTACCAAAAAATAATATGGCAACTTGTAGAGCTGCTTTTGGCGTAGTCTGAAGCGGAACTTGTGTGATACTTGATAATGTTGCAAAATATTTTATTACTTCCACCTATGCCAACAACAATTAACATAAGAATGTTTCGCCAAAAACTTTCTATCCAGACAAGCAAAAAAAAAGTTTTTCTGGTAACCAAACCAGGAAAAAGGCATCCTTAGCAAGATACATTGCCTCCACTTTTCCACTATCTCTGGCTTGGTTATCATTTACATATGTATCTCAACCACTTGTGACTTCCGCCGAAAGAAACTTTTTACTTCAAGGCATCCGCAAAATTTGTCATGATACAATACAAGAGAAGAGTGGAAGAAGTTTTTTTTGGCAAACAGTTTTGAATTACGTTCAACATTTTGTGGGCTGCTCAAGTGGAAGTTGTTGGCAGTTAAAGCAAGTCTGACTTAATTTGTTTAACTTCAAACAACAAGCAACAAATAATACTAGCTGCAGGTGCATTGAAATTGAGAGTTGCCAATGGCCAAAAAAAAAATACAATTGGCAATTGGCAATCAATCAGTTTTCAGTTTCAATTCAATCAATAATTACAACTTCAATTAGTGGAAAAAAATAACAACGCAAAACAAAACTAACAAGAAACAAAACAATTGCCAATTATTACCATACGAAAAATAACAACGTTGCAGTTTTTTTTTTTTTTTTGTGGCAAGTTGTACAGGGTAACACAGGTATAGCAACCCACTATTAATGCAAATTTCAATTGAAAAAAATATATACATTTTTTTGGCGATATTTCTTATGATTTTTTTGCGATTGCCAACTGGAAAACACAACAATTTAAATACACAGTTGGTTCGACAAGTTTTTGGATGAATGATAAAAGAAACAAGAAAATTTCGTTGTTGGTGGCTTTAACTATGTGGTTAAGAATTGACTTAATTGAAGCCAAGTTAACAGATAAAAAGACAAAGACATTGTTTTTTCTTACAGGGTATGCATTAAAATAAAAGAAAATATCATTGAAAACTCAAAAAGTAAATAACAACAATGACAAAGAGAGGTTACTATCAGGGGCTATCGCAAGGGGCAAGTGGATTGCGGGTGGCCAGCAGCAAAAGTTAACTTTATTGTATTTGCGCTAGTTATAATTGACATTTTTAGAATGGTTCAAGGTTTGTCCGAAAAAGATTGCATTATTGTCCGTTGTTGTTTGAGATTTTTGGGCGCTTTTGGGCTTGATTTTAGTTGGATTTCCATTTTTAGACTTTTTAGACATTTGTGTAACAACATTTTTGCCTTAGCCTCATTGTTGTTGTTGTTGGCCATGGGGGTTAAGCATTGGCTAACTGGGGCGTGGCTGCTGCTGCTGCTACAGCAAATTTGCATTTGCATTATGTAATTAGACAAACGTTCCAAATGAAAAGTGGAAAAGAGGGCCAAGAACCAGAGAGGAGGAAAAGCAGTTGATGCCTCAAGCGATTCTTGACGGCACGTAATGGCCTTTCATTATGTCTGCGGCAATCTTTTGGCTACAAACAAGCGCAATAGTCAGGGCCAGGGATCTTGTGTATGTGTGTGTGTGTGTGAGCCATGAGTTCATCATGGCAGCGGCATCTCTTTCACTTGTCGCCGCCGCACCACATGAGGCATCCACACACACGTGAGGCACAGCTCTGGCTCTGGTCATGCATCATAATCAGCGGCGTTGATGGTCGAGAAGAGAGAACACATCTACACAACTACACTGCGCGAAATGCTTCATCCGTAGCCGTAGTTAACACCTTTCAGCATTTATAAACTAAAGAAATTGTTGTGCAACGCGCAGCGCGGCGCTCTTTCTATGATTTCTTACTTTACTCCTCCTTGCCACCAAAACCCTACCACACCACACCAAACTGTTTCAAGCTGTGCGCGCGAACTGTTTATGCCTCTGATGCTCTCTGTGTCTCGTGTCGCTTGCAGGCAGAAGCGTTGCAAGCTGCCGCCGTCGTTGCCGCCGTTGTGTCGACGTCACTGACTTGTTGCAAACGTCGCTGCAAGCGTCGCGCATGCGCACGCTGAGATCGCGATTCGATTGCCACGCAAAGAACTTAACTTGAGCAAAGAACTGAATCCGACGAGCAAAAGAAAAAAAGTAGGAAACATCATAATATGTGTCACAACGAAAGTTGAATGCACTTTCTGATTAGTGTTTCCTTTGAAACTTTACTGTTATCGATATTAATCGAAAGATCATAGGGGTTCCAAAAGCGACCAAAGTGTCTGAAACTATAATGACATTAATCACCATCAAGAAATCTAGCAAAACTGTAGATTCACTATATTTTGCGTTTCCTTTTGACACTTTACTGTTATCGATAGACAACAACTGATGTTTATCGATAGATCAAAAGGGTTCAATAAGCAACCAAAACATCTCAAACTATAATGACATTAATCACCATCAATAAATCTAGCAAAAGTCTTCAATCAATGGTCATTCTCTACCCAATAATCATTGGAACCCCTTTACAGTTAGTGTATTTGAAAAGCCACAAGCATAAAGTGCAGTTTAGTCGTTTCCATTTGGTTCACGTTCTCGCAAACTTGGCCACGTTCTCGCATCAAGTTCAAGGCGTTTGAACTTTTGACATTTGGCAGCGGCAGCATCAGCAGCAGCAGCAGTTGCATCCAACACCGCCGCCGCCACCGCCAACAACAACACCGTTGAGGCAGCAACATTGTTGGGGCCTGTAAATGTAACAACTCGATTAGCGCGAAATATTTCGGCCTAAGGGGGCCAACAACAACGCAACAAACAACCAAACTAGAACGTTAGAAGCTTAGAAAGAGATAGCGAGTGAGAGAGAGTGAAAGAGAGAGAGTAAGAGGTCTTCATTCAGTTGGCACTTCTCTCTCTCTATTACTCTGTTCTGCTCTAATTGGCTCGAGTTGCGGCTGTCGAGTGTTTAACTGCATATTGACTCTGACCAAGCGGCAGCGGCAATTGTTGGTGGGGCACCCGAAAATCTCTCTCTGGTGCTTCACTCGGACTCCAAGCGGCGTTTGCTGATGCGCTTATGACGAGGACGTGAACGTGCAGCAGAGAATCATAATGATGACTCTTCAGCCAGAGCAGAGCAGGCAGAACCAAAAAATTGCACAGGATGCGAAAAAAACCCAGGTAAAATGTTGCTGTTGTTGTTGGGTTGCTGTTGTTGTTGCTGCGGGGTTGCTGTTGTTGTTGTTGGGTTGTTCACGTGGCTGATTGCAGCAACAGCGGCAACAGCAGCAGCACTTGGCACAATAACAGGATTACACACAGTGGGACCTCAACAAAGCTGAAGTTGGCGCTATTTTTCGACCCGAACCGCGCCACTTCAAAATGAATTCACAGCAGCAGCAGCAGCAAACAAAAACCAGGCAAATATTACGTACGTTCTACATGTGCTGGGGGGAAAAAGCCTATCGCCACAGCGGAAAAAAAAGCTATACAGAAATATTGTTCAAGGGATTGAACACGAAAAATGGGAAAATGGCCAAAAATTGACCAACAAATGCAAAATGGTGCAGATTTGGTTGGTGGCAATATGATATTGCAACAGCGCCAACAGCAGCAGCCACAACCACAACCACAATATTGCCAAAGCACAAAGTTTTGGTCAACAATGATGATGATTCCAGATACAAAAGCCAACTAGAAGTAACGAGAAATCCGTGAAGTGAGGTGTTTTTCCCTCTCTGACGCTTTTCATTTGTGTTTTTGCTCCACTCGCGTTTAATCAACCCAATTCTTTAACAAGTTCGCAGATTAAATGCCTCGCCATAAAGCAGCAAAAAAGCATTTGTAATCATTTGTGGCCACCCCCATTCCCCCCGTCCCCCTACCCACGTTTGTTACTTAAACTAGCAATTTGGTTGCAAACAGCAGCAATTTTCAGCAAGCGCAGCACAAAATTTTGTCGCACAAATCTGAAACCAAAAATATACATGCCACAACAGCAACATCAGCAACAACAACAAGAGAAATATGAATACAGGTAGCTACCAAAGAGTCAAAGAGTGGCACACACAACACACAACAGTGCCACCTACGCGAGTTGCCCCTGCCCTCCTCTCGCTACCCTCCATCATCAACTTTGTTGAAACGTTAATTGACCTGGCTTAGAAGAGATAGAAAGAGTGTGTAAGAGGACAGCAACCACTTCATCAACAGTATGCAAGGGGGTGGTGAGGGGAGAAAGGGGAAGAGGGGGGCAGCGGTGGCTAACTGAATCCCCAGACCGTGACTATCTAAGCAAGTCAGTTGTTGGTTGGCCAACGTGGACTAATTTTGCAAACGTGGCCAATCAGCGAACTCTTGAGCCTTGCCCAGTGGCAAAAACAAGTAAAATGGGAAACTAAAACATGTTTGATTGACGAGCAGATATCCCGTAATATGAACATTAGACTTACTTAATCTAATGTAATCTTTCATTTTGTGTTTAATGAAAAGTTTTCATGGTCATAATTAAACTTTTCACAGGCAAAAGTAAGAAAACTTTGATACTTGATTCTAACATGATTCATCCTCCTTTTTCTTTTAACATTTACAGGGTACACAGCAAAAGCCATTTGCAAATTAACTCAAGGCTAGACTGCGGTTCGTTCAGCAAACTAAATTGTATTTAGAGCCGCTTCTTACCAGCGAGGAAAACTTGGCTTTGGCTTGGCTGCTGGCTGTCTACAGAGAGACATGGAGACATGAAGAGAGGAGAGAAATGCTGCCAAGCTGGAGAATTAAATCACGTACTAGATTAAAAATTGCGCATGAAATTAATAATACGAAACGATTTCAAATGGGGTACAAGAGAGAAGAAGAGAAAGAGAACACGCGAACCGGTTATATTTTTGCACACAAAACCCTTTTTGCCTGATAAATATCAAAAATATAAAGAAAACGCATAATCGTAATCATAAAACATTGGAAACAAGGCAGCCGCTTTTGTCACTTCATAAATCTGCGGCATTGTAAATTAAAACCCGCATGTAAAAAAAGGGTATAAAAAACTCAGAGAATATGCAGAAATATATGTTGTGTATATATAAAATTGTCAGCATGCAGATTTCAAGCTGTGCGCCGCATTTCAATAAAAATCAATCAAGCAAAATTTATCGAGTTTGCCGCCGCAGCAGCAGCAGCCCGAAAAAACGCAGCTACGACAGCTGTTAAACACTTCACTGTTCAAGCCAAAGAATCATAAACTTGATCTCTTTCTTCCCCACCCTCTCTCTATCTCTCTCACTCCCTCTCTCTTACTATATGTCAATGCGTAGGTGTTATGTAATGCATTCAGAAAACAAAAGCAAAAGCCAAAAGCCAAGCTCACCAAGCACAGCAGGCAACACTGACGCTGACTCACGCCCACAAATAACACACCCACCCGCGCCAGACCCCACACCCTCCCGCCTTTGGTGCAACACCTTGCTAAAAAACCACTTAACCCACTGACTGCCCATTGCAATGAGCTGCCGCCGCCGCTGCCGTTGCATGCCACAAGTATTACCATATACACACTATCTCATATAAACCATATGGCTATTGATTTATCATTATTTTCCCTGTTTCTGCCGCATTCTGCTATTGACAGACTTTGATATACTAAGTCATAAGTTGTGTGGCATGTGTTGTTGCATATTCTGACAGCGAAAATAAATAGTTTATTCTTTAATAAAATGTAAATTTTAATGCAAATTGTTAGTTTTATGTTTAAAGTTAACAAAAATGATTTTAATTATTTTTTAAATATTTTTTCAACATTTTTTTTTACACTTTTTTCATGATTAAAAACTAATAAAGCATGTCATCAAGTTCTCAGTCAACATTCTGACAGCATTCAAGAGCAGAAAAAATATATTTTACTCCTTAACAAAATGATTATTTTAATGCAAATTGTTAGTTTAACGTTTATAGTTGTTTAATGTGACTTTATTTAATTTTTAAATATTTTTTCAACGTTTTTTCTAACACTTTTTAATGATTCAAAACTAAATAAAGTAAATCATGTCATCAAGTTCAACATTCTGACAGCATTTCTCAAACAAAATGACAATTTGAATTCAAATTGTTAGTTTAATGTTTCTAGTTCTTTAATATGACTTTATTTATTTTTAAAATATTTTTTTATATTTTTTCTAACATTTTTTAATGATTCAAAACCAAAAAAACCGTAAAACATGTCATCAAGTTCAACTATCTATATTGAACTTTAATCCAACTAAACTCTCAACTCTCAATCGATTCCATCGATAAATAGATTGTCACGTGTGTGAACCATAAAAACTGCAGTTAGCAGCTTAACTTCCACTTACAACAGAGAACCCAGCCACACCCTTTTCAACTCCCGACCGACCTGACAACGTCGACAACGATAAAAGCACATTCACCATATGCATATACGTATATACATTTGTTTGTATTTGTGTAAAATGCATTAAAGTATTAATAACATTTTGTTTGGAGCGTAGCTTAAACAATAAAATTTGTCAATTTGCCACCGTTATAGCTATTTGTTGTTGCTTTTGTTGTTGTTGTTGCTGTTGAAGCGGAGACAATTGGCTGGCAACTTAATGCAAGAGTGGCAAATTGCATTTCAAATTGGTTGAATAAATGAATGAATGAATGCATGAAAAACAAAAAAAAAATGGGTGTGTCACGAAAATTCAGATCATTGTTTTGTTGCCACGAAAAAACAAAATACACTACCAAAGAGTGGGGCTTATAATGATAATTGGTTGGCTTGTAGTGTATTCAATATTCATCATTAACCAAATGTTGAAAGTCCATTCAATTTGTTACCTTTTGCAAAAGCGAAAAGTGGGCGGGTGCCATTTTAAGCGTTACGTTAATTGTTTTTAAGACCTGTAATCAAGAAATCAACTGAATGCCCCTGGAATAATCTATTCAAAAGTGGTGTCGGGGTCGGAAACGAGAACGGAACGGAACGAGAACGGAAAGTTGGTTACTCGGCCATTTAGACAATTTTATGGTACTACCAATAAAAAAGAAGGAAGAAGAAAGCTTTTTTGGGGCAGGCGCGCATACGCGGCGATAATGAAAACATTCCACAAACCAATTCAATATTTCCGCTACGGGAAAACGCAAATTGAAATCGTTTTTCATGACCTTTTCGCCGTTGCCCAGGGCGTCAGGGCGTTAGGACCCAGGGAAAGGAAGGGGGTTGACCATAGCTTGTCAGTTTTATGGTACAACAAACACACACTGCGTTCGGCGTGTCCTGGCACACATTTTCAATTTAATTTTTAGGAAATCGTTCGTCCATCTCGAATGAACAAACCCATTTGAAGGCCTCATCCGAAATGCACATGAAACGGGGTTCGAAACGGTTTCATGCTTGGAATTCGTTATCAATGGGAGACGGAGAACCCTTACTTATCCCACACTCCACTCCACACACATGGCGTTGGGGAGATAGAAAACGTTTTGTTTGGCCTATAAATTGTTCAAAAAGCGCCGATAAAAATCGAACCAGGCAAAACTGCAAAATGGCCAACTATTAATTAGAGCAGCACTCCAACGAACCAACGAACCAAGCAACCAACCACGACTCCAAATTATGGCGCAACAAATGGTCAGCACAAAAAGGCGATAGCTGATACCCAAACCCAAACACACAAACATTGAAACAGCTGCCTGGCCCATTGACCACTTCAACCCACCCAACCACCCATCCACCCTCACCACTCTCTGGACACTCTGTGTGAGTGTGTCAGCATCAAGCGCCCCAAACTGACACACCACACTTCCACTGAGTACTGAGATCAATTGAAAGTGGAATACCGTAGAGGTTATATGGAGGGGGGGCTGGCAGCGAAATGACGCATCGTATGCTTAAAAGAAACTTGTTGCAGCTGTAAACGGTTTGTTTGTTGTTCCTAACGAAGTGTATGGTGTAAATGATTCATTGAGGTTTCAAGAAGTATTATATATATATATATCGATGATAAAGGAAAAGTGTAAGAAAAACCTAGAAAATGTGGAAAACCTTTTTTTTTTTAATTTAAACATTTCTCATCGATGAATTATTAATGAAAAACTTTATAGGTGGTAGGTGGCATTAGAAAAAAGTAAGAATAACATAGGAAATCTGGAAAATAAAAACATACTTATCAAAGTTTGTAATGTAATTTTTCATTCCTACCAAAATTTTAAGAAAAATATATTAACATCAAGCATAAACACCTAATCGAAGACATTAAAAATGTGATAAAAGGTATAGAGATTTCAATATATATTTTATCCTTTCCTATCGATGAACTTAAATTCTTTGATTCCAACCAAATTTGTAGCTAGAATATCCAAGTCTTGATTACTTATGTTTTTATACTATTAAGTTTTCAGCCTATTCAGCCTTAAACTTCATTTAAACATGCCTAATATTTTCAACTTTCAATTTTAAACTTTTGCAGCCAGTTTTGCTTGGTTTTGTTTTTGGTATTAAAACATGACACATGGCTAGAAATAATTTGGGCCACCCATGACTTTGACTAGACTAAAGTTTAGTTTGACTACCAAGCAGACAGACAGAAAGACAGCTTTTGGTTAGTTTTTTCTCTCTGTCTCGGTCTGCGTCAACGTCTCTGGCAATATCTATGCCTATGGCCTGGTTGTCACTCGAAGCTGAAGCCTTGGGCAAGCAATTTGCATATCAGTTGTAGAAGTATGTGTGAGTTTTTACTCATGTGTGTGTGTGTGTTTGATTGTTTTGGTCTGGTTGGGTGGGGGGGACTGAAACTGACTGGGAGAGTCTTGTGATAGGCATGAAACGGCATTTCACGTCTGGCTGCCTTGCTGCCTTGCTGGTTCTGGCCTGCTCTGCTCTGCTTAGCCTGCCCAGTTACTGGCTTGCAACTTCAACTGCCTCATTGTCGTTTCACTTGGCCATATTTTGGCGCAAGTTTATTGTGGGCCTCGCCAGCTGTCGGCAACGACGACGACGTTGCAGCAGCAACCAGGGCTAACCAGAGGCGGCGACTGATTGTTGCACCAAGTCTGCTCTGATCTTGTCCTCCCCCCCTTCTTCTTGTTGTCTGGTCAAAACTTGAAAATGTCAACTACAAGTCTGAACTGAAGTTGTTGTTGAGTTCCATTGATGGCGAAACGCCTTGTTACGCAGAATATTTTTCATCTTAAAGTCTAACCATAATTTAATGTAGTTTTGTTGATAAATTTTGATTGGCTTTAAGATATTTTTTAATAACTAAACTATTTCGTGATTAAATACCCGAAACAAACATATGTGATTTCTAGCCATTTGGCACTCAATTTGAACGTTTTTCTTGTCAACAGATTTTTTTCGGGGCAAGAATAACAATAAACTGCTTCATTGTCAGCAGTTGTTGCCAAGTCGTTGACACATAATTCTCAGTTACATAAATCGCATAACTGTGTCATGTCTGACGCGCGCGTTTGTTGCACAGGGCAACCCTGGCCAGAACTGGCCAGAACTGAGAACTGACCCAATGCCGAAGCACGCAACACATTCCACAGCGTTGCAGCAATTTCAACTGCAACTGCAACTTCAGAGCTTGAGCTTTAAGATATATTTACATTTGCCAGATACCAATTCAGATTCAGATACAGCTACAGATGCAGATTCAGATACTTATTTTCCGAGAGTCCATGTCCAGCACGTAACTAGCGAACGCCGCGTGACTGAAATGCGTGACACATTTTGAAATCAACTTCAACCCAACACCACACCAATATTTTTGGCATTTTTTTCTTCTCCTTTAGCTGTAACTGGACAATTGGTCCGCTGACATTTGACTCGAAATGAGTTGCACTTAGAGAAAAAGAAACAGATGTTATCAAATGCAACAAAACTGGAAAAGATTTTATGTTATTTTCAAATATTTTGTCTGGAATTTCTTTAAGAAAAATCTTTTCATTCCTTTTCATAACTGTTTTCTACATTATTTTTCCAAGTGATGCTCTCATCTCTCTTTCTTGTATTTAGTATTTGAGTTTCGAGTACACCAAGTACACCGCGAATGAGTCCAGAAGTAGTGTATTCAGAGTATATTTTGTGCATCCTTTTGCAGCATTGCATCCAGAAGCAGATTGGCTTTTATTATGCTAATTTTATATTCCCATTGTTTCAATGCACGCATATCGCTTTATTACGACGAGCCTTAGCCTTTGGCTTGGGCAGGCCGGGGAGAACTTTTGAGCCCGGTAGCTCTAAGGCTAAGACTCGAACTCATTTGCATGGCGCGGCTTCCATTTTTGGTCAGAGACTGAAACCTCAAGCTCAACTGTATGCAAATTATTGGACGATTTTTGTTTTCGTTGTTGTTTTTAGTGGGTTTTTTGGTCGGTTGCAACTCAAGCCGAGCAGTAAGTCAAATCAGAACGAACGGCGGTCGGTCGAACAGCTTTTGAGTTTTGTGCGCTTTGTGCTGTCAGCGAGCTAAGCAATCATCAATAAACCCGGCCGGCCACTCATTCCACTCAGATTCGACTCCACTCTGACTCCCCCCATAACATAACCCACCAAAACAATGTTGAAATTCAACCCACAAACAAAACAACACCAAAAACAACAAAAATAAGGAACCATTAGCACAATATCCAATGACAACAGCGAACATAGGGAGATAATGTAAAGTAAGCGGAAAAAGTAAATCGAGTGTTAAAATACCCTAACTGAAACTTAAGGAAAAACTTGTAAAGGAAATTAGACAATATTTAGTTCTAGTGGAGAAAGCTGTACTAGGAGATACCCCGAAAACTTTGAACATGACTATATTGAATCAGCTGTTGCTGTGGGTCAAGAATATATATAGTTTATGGGCACGGCGATTCATCTTTCTGCCTTATACATACTTTTCACAAAACCATTTCACGAGTTCAGGAAAAAGTTAAAGATTCCCCTTATCCCTACTCTAACTGCGTTACAAACTCAACTCACTAGTCAATATACCCTTTCTTATGCAGTTAACAACAAGAAACTTTACATACTTTGCGGCAATTGAACATTTGTTTTCATTCAGCACACAAAAGTTGCATTGAAAAGCGTACCGAAAAAGTGATTGATGTCGTTGAAGTCGAGCACCAATAAATTATCAGCAAAGATGTAGGAAAAAGAAATGTTAAAGGCGGGGGGTGAAGAGAAGGAAGACAAGAACAACATAACTGTTTGACTGTTGGCCAGATGTGCTGCTCGAGTGGTCGAGTTAATGATTTGGCAATAATATAAGATTTTTTTTTTGAGCGTAGAAACATTTAAGTGGCAAGCGGAAAATTGCACATGGAATTCCGCAGCAAACACACAACACAACAAAATGGTTGCACGCGGCGTATGAGTAATAGCGCATAGCGAACCAAAATCTTTGGCCAAGCAATTACAAAACAACAACAATACAAAAGCAGTTAACTGCTAGCAACAACAACAACAACAACAACAACAAATCAATTAAAAGGAAGAGGCATACAAAATAAGAAGAAATAAGAAAACAACAAAAACAAAAGAAAACAAAACACGTTAGCAGATTTCGTACAACTTGCCAAGACGCCCACATTTCTAAAAGGCGAAGGAGAAGGAGCAGGCCCAGCATTGAGTTCAAAGATTTCACAGCATCAATTGAGCGCAGAAAAGTTTTGGGCACACTGAGAGAAAAGTCTTGAAACTTTACACTATTTGATTCGGAGTTCATACTAAGAAAGAATGTAAATCTTGGCTTAAGTAGAGTTTCTGTAATATTCAAACGTTTAGTTCTTGCTTTAGGCAATAATTACTCAACATAATGAATAGTTTTTGAATCCAGAATGAATATTCCTAATTAAAAATCTTTAAGCTTTACATATCTTCACTTGATTTTATGCATCGAAAGAATGTAAAACTTGGCTTAAGTAGAGTTTAACTCATATTAAAACGTTTATTTCTTGCTTTATGCAATATTTACTCAAATGAATAGTTAAATGATAAGATTTTGTATCCAGATTGAATATTCCTAATTAAAAATCTTCAAGTTTTTCACTTCTTCATTGATTTTATGCTTCAAAAGTTGGAAAATCATAGCTTAAGTAGAGTTTTACAAATATGAAAACGTTTAGTTCTTCCTTTAAGAAATAATTTCTCAACATTATTAGTTTTTCAATCCACAAAACATTTCTTAAACCTCAAATACTCTTAAACGAACTATGTTTTCTTTCAGTGTCGAGGGAATTACACGATTTACGATGGCGTTACCAAAGCGACAATTGTGTGCCTCTACTATCTCTCTCTCGCTCACTCTCTCTGACTCTGTCTATCTCTCTCACTCCGTGAGCTGGCGAAAGGTGCGCCTGCGCATTTTTCACAAGCACACACGAAAATGTTTTTGGTTGGTGTTAGGAGTTTAGGAGGCGCTGCTTGAATGTTGCATGTCGCCAGTTGCCAGTGTTTGCCGTTACTTTCTCGGTCAACGTTTTGGCCACAACATCCGCTTAGTGTGCCGTCGTCGTCGACGTCGTTGCTGCCGCCGTCTCACTTGTGCCTCAGCTGCCAAACAGTTGTCAGTTTGCCCAAATTGCGTATGGTGCTGTGCTGGCTGGGACAAAAGGTGCAACAACAACAAGCAACAGCAACAGTTTCTGTTGCCTCCAAACTTATCTATGTATGTGCATCTTAATTGTCAGCTGGTGTCTGTGTCTGTCTGTATGTGTTAGTATGTCTGTCTGTGTGTGTGTTAGTAGGTAACTGGGCACACAATTGAGGACCCAGTTAAGAAGCAGAAGTAGAAGGATGGCACAACACAGCTCTACCACAATTTAGTTGTGGCTTAGTTCATGAGCTGTCATTAATCGAGAAAGACAGAGAGAGACAGAGACAACCGCTATGATTTAGTGTTTAGATATGCCCTGCAGTCAATTACAGATCAATACGAGAAGAAAATACATTGGAAACTGGTTAAAAAGAAGTTAACAAATTTTTTTGGCTACACCCTGGGAACGGGGTTAAAATGGAAAGAGAACGACTTGGACAAGCTTAATTGGTTTTTGAGTTAAACAGAATGCAAATTGATATATTTTATTTAGGTCAATTCCCATTTGATTTGAGACATTTAGTTAAATGGGTTTTGTTTTTTAGAGGAAACGTATGGCCGAATTCGTCATTGTTGGCAGCGACAGATCCAGAGCTTTGGGTGAAGCCGAAGTCGTCTCCACTTTGGGTGAATCATTCTCGATCTTGCTCACATCCATGCTGTTATCCGACGAAGATGAGGAGGAAGACGAAGGCGGCATCAAGGCGGACTTGTGCAACTGAAAGCCATACAATCTATAAAGGGAGAACATGAGAGGGGGGTAAAGACAGGGAGAGAGGAAAGTGCAACCGCACCTTGGTGTATATTTCTCTGTTGGTGGCAGTGGCACCAACTCTGGCAGTTGCATGAAGAACATGTGCGGAAAAGTGCGTCCAAACATTGCACCATCGAGCATGGCACAATCCTTATGCGGCTGATAGACATCCTGGCAGCGTGGACAAAAGACCTTAACATGCGACTCGCCAAACGTCTCCGATTGCCCCACGGGCAACACATACTGCCCGTTGCAATAGACACGCGGACACATGCCAAACTCACCGCGTTTATACTTGTGGCACATGTCCTGTATGCCACGTGGCGTCAGTATATAGCGAGCATGGAGCAGGCCATAGAGTAGAGCGGTACGCTCGGGATCCACATTGATGTGATTGTAGCCGGGTTCAGTATCGAAATCGAAATCGTCATCCAGGATGGCATCAATGGTGCCCATCAAATTGATGACCCGCTGCTCCAGACCCGATAGATTGAACGAATCATTGATGAATTCCTTGGGGACAGGGCACAAAAACTTATTCACAGCCAGGTTGTGAAACCAACCACGCCAAGAGCCATTTAACGATGTGATAATTGAATTATTACTACACGGATTGTTCAGTTATATATAATGTTAACTATTTGTTTATTCATCATTTGTTTACTTACTGCTGTGCCATTTTTCTATTGACAATTGGAATATTTTTACAAATCACAAGTTTACTTTTAATGCACTTGAAAATGTAGAAAATCTTGTTTACGTTTCGGAATAGAAATTCTTTCGACTTTTTCCGGATATTTGATTGTTGAATTCTTCGTTTTACTTTGCCTTTGCAAAGCTTACTGTTATTTTGCCTTGAAGAGCACATTTGCTATTATTATTTTTTTTGGCATTAAATGATATTTTCGATAAAAATGATAGAAAAAACTAAACAAATTGTGCAACACTACACTATTTTGTGCCTTGGACTTTTTCCACACTGAATTCCGATTAAAATGGAATTTAATAATCGAAGAAGATGCATTCAAAATTCTTATCGCTTGAGGTGCATACACAACAAATTCCGCTTAAGACGCCGCCCCACTAATGAAACAGTGTTGGTCAACAACAAAAGTGATACTTACCGTTTGGCTGGGGGACATCTTTTAAGTGGAACAAACCGAAGAAACTTCGCTCATTTATTTGGCAAGTGAAATTCACTTAAAGACCTGATTATTGATCAAAGTGTTATAAGCAGAAATTACATTTCCGTATTCGCATTTGGAAAGCATGAACCAAAGGGCGTAAAAAGGGGGGACGGGTGTCTCTCACAGTGGGTGTGTCGCGGCGTCATTCATTCATGCACTCATTCGTGCACACACTATAACTGTATGTGTACGAGTGTGTTGGTGTGTGTTTGTCGGCCAACGCCGCCGTCGCTTACTTGTCATTTGATTAATGAGACCACGCTCAGCCATCGATCTCCATTTAGCCAGACTTGCGTCCCTCCATCATCGCTCCACCCCGCTCTCTCTCTTTCGTCGCTCTCTCTGTCTTTCGGTCCGTTGCAGTTGAACAGTTTGAACAGTTTGGCAGCAGAAAACTGTAAGCATGAATAATGGGGGCGTTGCCAGCTGGGGCAGTTACAGGTATGCGAATATTCGCAACAAGCAACAACAACAACAACAAGAGGCAACAACTTGCATTGTGCCCCGTTTTAATGGCGTTCTAATTGCGCGAGTTTCAAGCCTGCTTCTCTCCGCCTCCTCCTCCTCCTCCTCATTCTCCTCCTGCCAACCATGCTGCGTTGGCCATGTTGTTGCTGACGACTGGTGCGTGAAATATTTCATGGAAGTGTGTGTGTGAGTGTGTGTTGGTGTAGGGCTGACTGCCAGAGAGAGTGAGGGGAAGGGGCGTGCCCAGTGACATGTCTTAACTGACCAATATATATATACATACTATATATTAAAGCCAACGCAGCGCGTCAAAAACCAACGTGTTAAGCCCAATTGCCCAACAACAACAACAAAAGCAGCAGCAAAAGTTGCATATGTTTCAGTTGTTGTTGTTGTTGCTGTTGCTGAGCCATGACACAACACAACACACACACACACTAGCTTATCTCATTTAAGTTTTAAGCGACTGCTGGCAGCTGCTCATTGGCTCGTAACTGCCGCCTCTCTGTTGTTGTTAAGCTCTAACTCTAGAGCACATGAAATGAAAATAGGGTTTCATTTTGAAAAGAAAAAAAAAGGTATGCGAAAGACCGGGATGGAATAGAACAATTGCACGAAGACTAGATACCTAGAGAGTGACTAACTTCTGGTTTAAGTTGCATTTGGATTAACTGAAAAATTTCATTTAAGTTTGTTTTTTTTCTTAACTCTTTCATTCTTACTTAACTCTTACAATATTATTGATGTAAACCACAATAAAAGATTCCCAGAACAGAGAACTCTTTCCAAATGCGCCATCTATTAACTAAAAACTGCACTTGCTCTGCCTAAAAATCCCAATTTTAATTTGTTTTTCAGCTGTTTCAACTCATAAGAAAACTATAAATTGATATAGGCCAATGGGAAGTTCCCTACCCCAAAGAATACTCTTTACTCTAGAACCGACACCATAATGGCCCCCTGTGTGTCTGAGATGTAATTAAAATGGGAATACCCTGACATATTTTGGAGACCATCCACTCGACGACGACGACGACGACAAATATTAATTGCATATGAGTGTGCCACAGACATGAAAATGAGCAGCAATTAATATGCGAAAGAATATAACTATAAAATATATAACAACAAGAACTCTTTCTCCCTGTAGAACAGTCAAAGCAATTTCGTAGGGAAAAAGGAGAGAAAAAAACAAACAAACAAAATAAAGAAATGTTGCTAAACGAAATCTAATTTACAGTAACGTTTGCTAGCGTTTCCATTGTTTGGCAGAATACATATATATATTCATGCATACTATATATGGTTAGTATATATATATATATATATATATATATCATGCTGTTGTGGTATCTGGTAAACAAATGTAACGCGGTCATATCAACGCAGAGTGTCATAAGTTTGACAGCATACAATTTACACGTTGATGGAAAAGGATATGTGGGGAGAGAGAACTCAAAAAAAAGGGAGAATGGGAAACAAACGCGAGAGATACGCGAAAGAGATCTAGATGCAGATACAGATACCCATGGAGTGTGTGTGTGTTGTGTTGTGTTCTGTTGTGTGTGTGAACGCAAAGTGTGAAAACTCATTTGTATCAAATTTCTCATACATGGCTCAAATGGATAGACAGACAGACAGACAGGCAGAAAACAGATAGAGAAGCGGGGGAGTGAGGGAACGAGCGCAGGTCTTACACCCAGCACACACAAATTGATGTAATAAACTCTACGAGAACTGCGGCGCTGACAGGACAAACTTGTCGATGTCGATGCAGAATGTGAATGAGCAGCAGACCGACCAAGGGTATTTTGGTATGGGAAAGAGTATGAGAACGATAGAACGACCCTCCTGGCTGGCAGCAGCATTAACCATGTTGGGGGTGCAAAATCCAACAACCAAAAACCAAATGCGGGCCTAGGCACTGGACGAGAGTGACAAATTTTTCTGGGCATACCCCTCGAACCTATGAGGTGAGAATAAAGAAGTTTAGATGGGTATAGGGTTTAAGGGAAAAAGTTAAAAGTAATGAAAAAGTGAGATTAAGAAATGAATGAAGTCTTCTTATCAACAGTTTCTTTTGCGAATTCCCTGCTTTACCTTCTAAAAATTCCAGGGTAACTTTCACATCATATCATAATCATACATTTTGTGCTCACAGCATTCTCACTTACATATTTTGTGTTGTTTTTTTTTATTGTTGCCCTGGCTCGCTCTCATAGCCAGTCACTCACAGAGTTTGACATTTTTGACAAGGTTTGTAATTGACACTTGCACTTGCTACAGCGGCAACAACACCAACGAACTGTATATGCAACACACAGCACATCTCCATCTCATCATCACGTGTCTCTATATATCTCATGCTGCCATTCTGCCGAAATGATTTATTTCATCACTTGCACTCCCCGAACAGAACTCAGCAACAGAAAACAGCAACAAACGAGAATACAAAGATTATATATAGGGGATGCGTGTGGCAAGATTGGGGGGTAGGTAGTTGGAAATGTCAGTCAAATTTGTTGCGATGAAAAATAACTGGAGAAAAAAAGCTACTTTCTTACTTTGCCGTTATTATATTATATACGAAAAGATTTGTCATTTCTGAGAATCAGAGAGAGTTCTCACTTTACTGCAAGTTCTATTCGTGTCTGCCACTTGTGTCTGTCTGCCACACTGTCTCTGTGTGTCACTCTGTCATTGAAACCCAATTGATGGCTACAAATTGTGCGTAGTGATTTTTATTAGATTTGATGTGGTAAACAAGTTGTTTTCGATGGGGAAAGAGTCTCTCTTTAACTCTCCCTTGGAAGAAAATGTTATAACTTAATTTTCTCAATTAGAAAGCTTACTGACAGCTATAGCAATATGCTCAATTAACCAACTCTAATTAGAGTTACGTTTAAAATGGCATATTAATCAATCTGATTGTCTGTCTATGCAACTAATTTCTCACTAGCACCAATCTCTAACTGAGCTGAACTGGCAATCTCTACTCTGGCCACTAATTAAAGTACTTCTAGTACTGCTGCTGCAATCTTGGCTCATCAATCTAAACATTCATCTAGTTATCTAACATCTCTCTACACACACACACACACACACAAATACACACATATCTATAGCAATTTCTCAACTCAAATACTGTCTATGTTCTTGTTCTTGTTGTTGTTGCAAGAAATATTCCCGTTTTCAAAGTATCAAGTTGGCTTTCTGTTTGCATTTCGTGCCATCTGAAAAGATTATTCACAAATTAACACGAGAGCAAGTTTCAAATAGTTGTTGTTGTTCTTGCTGGTTCCAGTCTCAGTGAATCGGAACTGCAACCACAACAACAACAAACAAACTACTAGCTCATAAATCAGTTGAACGAACTGTTTGTTGTAGAAACAACGAACGAAACGAACAACAAAAAAGTTGGGGGGAAAATATTCAAAGAGCTCCACGCACTTTCACACACAATTTTCTGCACGCACTCAGCCAAAAAGCGTTAATTACACTAATTATGTGTGTGTTGTGTTCTTAAACTTGTTGTTGTTGTTGTCGTTTGTGTTATGATAACGAAAATAAATATGGATACAAAACAAAACATAACTAAAAACCAAAAAAAATATCATTTCATAGCAGCGGAACGCTTTGAAGTGCTCCAAATAAAAATGCAGACACACCTCACAAAAAAACAAAACTCAAAGAAAAAGGAAAGACAAAACTCTTTTTTCCAAAGCAATTATATAAGCCAAAAGGTTCCCCAAAAAACAGAAAAAACTGAAACCGAAAACATATTATGGATTGAAGTAAATACATAAATCTTGCTTAAGGTCTGCTGCTGCTTCAACGGAAACATCGCTTGCCCGGAAGTTGAACTTAGATAATACCAAACAAAACCAAAACATGGGCGAAGCAATATGTTTGGTTCGGTTTTTTGTTGGGTTCTGTTTTTGGGTGTAAGCCCTTCTGTTCAGCTGGTTGCTGTAATTAACATAAGCTCTAATTGCTTAATTCGATTGAGCCTATATTTAAATGATGCCACATTAGTTCTAGCCATCTATTATTAGTGTTGTACATATTGCTTTTTGTTTTTATTATTATTAGAATATTTGTTGTTTTTGTGTTTTGCTTGCTTTTTATTTATTCATTTATTTTGCCTTAGCCGCTAATTGCCGTAAACGCCCCAAAACAAATTTGAAGGCGTTCATTTTCACAACACAACCGAGAAACATGGAAAATGGACAATATTTGCGAGTCGCCGCTTGAATACTCTTACTGATGAAGTGAATATGTTAATAAGGGTTAAGTTTTAGGAAAAGTTGTGATTGCAGATCTAAATATGATAAGGCTTTGTGATGACTCAAACTCTTACTAACTGATTGACTGACTGCTATCAATGCACAAGTTACTCAAGTTGTTAGATATAGAAATCTAGTCTTATTGTGAAACTAAAGCTATTGAATCGGATATAGGTTTAAATGAAGATAAAGTTATAGAGAAAGATAAAGATTTGGGTTTCTATATAGAGATAGATGGAGGTATAGTTAAAGATATAGATACATAGCTACATAAGCAAACCTAAGATGTTTGACAGACTGCTAAGATCCTCCGGCATAAGAGGTTAGATATAGGGAAATACTTTTCAAGGAAAGCCTATGATAAAGCTATTTAGTTTTGAGGGCAAATGTAGAGATGTACATGACAAAATAGTTTAACTTTTTAAGTATATAGAATAAATCAAAAACTAAACGTTGTGTTGGTTTCCTACACTAGTCAGTATACCTCCCAATACAGAGAGTATCAAAAAGTTTATTTATGCTCTTCTATTATTTGCCGGCTAATTAGCTTGATTTTTTTTGTCGTTTTTGTTGTTTTTGGTTTGCCGACTGTTGCTAATTGTTGTTGCAAGTGTTTCTATATTAATTATGGCCAACTCTTTGGCTACATTTCTATTTGTATCTGCATCTGTGTCCTCGGTTCGTCGTGTCTATGTTTATGTATCTGTGGCAAAACGCGTGCCTAAAACAACAGCAACAAAAACAACAAGAAGAACAACGCATCAACTGTGCAAATAGTTGTCACCATTTGTGGCAGCCACATGTGTCTGCTGCTGCTGCTGTTGCTGCTTTCTGCCACACGGTCTCCCTCAGGAACCCCCAACCATCACCCCACCATTACATCCCCCCCTTTCGCCTCTCACGCATCCATCTCCTCTCTCTCTCTCTCACGCTGGGCTGTTTGTTGCGCTTGGCCTCAGAGATTTTACGTTAAATTATACGGTCTGACTGAAGTGATAAAATGTTGCACACGCGGCATGCGACATTTAGTTGGCAGCATTGACAGTCAAAATGGTTGCTTGGCAAGGTGGCAGCCACAACTGGCTGACTGGCTGGCTGCCTCTCTGCCTGACTGTGGCAACATGCAAGTGGCATACACTCGAGTCAAGTCTCCGATGTGAGAGAGATGAGATGCACATTTTATCATTATTGTTGTAATGATGCGAAATGCAACCTGCAGCACTCCAAAAAGGCAAGCAACTCAAGATGCCTTCAATGTGATAGCCTCAGTTGCATGCCACAAGCCAAAGGAAGAGTTTTTCCACTTCTTCTTTATGTTGAAGGTTGAGCTGAAGGTTTTCGTTTTGCAATCCCTGCATAAAGTAACTAACGAAAAGAATATTACTTTAAATCACAGAAGTTTTGAGAATATTTTTCCCAAGATATTTAATGCGTTAAGGTTGCTTAAAGTTCTTTCCAAAGACAACAGATGGCGTTTACCAGGTAATCAGAACCTAAGGAATTTATTGATTTATTGTTTAGAAACCAAGATGCTTATAAGAAAAAATCAGTTGACCGAAAAGGTCTTAAAGGAAGACCTATAGAAAGTGCGTAAAACATACAACAGGTGGCGTTAGGAATGTTTTGCGTTAGCTAATAAGAAACCAACTATACAAATATCAACCTGAGTTAACATCAAAACCTGAGTTAAATCATCAAAGTTCATTCCATTCCAACTCTTCAACTCTTTATGCTAAACGATCTCTAATTGTATTGTCAGATTCATTCCCATATCAACAACAACGACAAGCAACAAGAAGCTCACAACTCAATTTTTTTTCGAAAAGAAGACAAACGAAAAACGAACCAAAAAAACGAAAATAACAACATTTGCCTCTGCGATTATTATCAAATGCTGCCCTGACATATCAACCATGGGCGCAACTGAGCAGAAAAACGCCAAGCATTTCCAAAACGAATCCATCATGATGTCGTTGCATACGCTTTAGTATAAGTATAAACGTATATGTATATATATGTGAGCCGCCCTTTTAAAGGCCGAAAGACCGAAAAAATATATGAACGAAACTTTCAAAATTTATGAGCGCGACCAAAGTTGTAAAGCAACGGATGAGTTGACAGCCAAAACAGAGACAAAGACAGAAGGAGAGAGAGAGGGAGAGAGATCATCAGTCATAACTTAATTTTTGACATTTGAAAAGAGTCTAAAAGCAAAGGAACTTTTTCAAAAACAAACTCCAAAATGGGCCTCCGCCTCCCTCTCCCCTCCCCCCTTCCGCCTTTCGTATTTAAATTCAAGCGTTGCCGCCGCGTCGCGCATTTTGTTTTGATGCTACAAACTCATCTATAAATTAAGATTTATTATGTACATATTTGTTGGTATATAATACAACAACGCCCCCCCAAAAACACCTCCCTCCCCCTCTCTAAACTTCAGAGCATGTTGATAGCTATATTCAACAGTAGAATTTTGTTGTTGTCGATGTTTCTGTTCTTGTTGTTGTTTCACTTGTTCAATTGCATTTTGTTGTTGTTGAAACATTTTCAAATTTCCTCATGCTCATTCATCAAATGTTCTGTGGCTTGGTGTATCTGTATCTGTAGAGATGCATTTGTATCTGTATCTGTGTATCGGTTTTGAGTGCATGTTGCATGCATAATTTCTAGTTGTTGCATTTTGGTTTTGAGACAAATTTGTGCGTGTCATCAATCAAAAATTAAAACATTTCCAAATGCTGATGAAATAATTAAACAAACACGAAAGAGCGAGAGAGAGAGAGAGAGAGACTTGACTCTAATTTACATGTTGCAACAATGTTAAATGACAAATTTTTCGCTGCACTTTTTGAACTCTCATTAAGTTCTTGTTAAGCGTTAACCGTTGCCAGTTAAACTTGTAGCAATTGCGATTTGTATGAGATGATTGATGGCCAATTGTCAAACGTTCAACATTTTTCCCGCTCAGTACAAGAATTTTTAATTAGTGCGTAGGCAACAAGACGCGAAGAGTTCTTTCCGAGAAAACGAGTTATAAACTGTTATAAACACAGAAAGGAGTTCATTAAAAAAAGGATGCAATGCGTTGCAGGTGCAAAATCAACAGTAGCCTCAAGACGAACACACCTGTAAAGTTGGCTACCAAACAGTAGTCTTCAAGTAGGTAAAGATACAAATAATCAAGAAAAAAACCATGCGTAGGTAGTAAATTTGTACGCCCCATATTATTACGTTTTTGGGTAAGCTAGTCAATGACACAAACCAAATATGAGATCATAAACTGTTGATAGTAACTCCTTTTTTTGTTGTCAACGCCTACTCAGAACTCAGCGAACTGGATGTGAATTTAAGTTATGTGAGTAGTATCTGTATCTGTATCTTAGTTGAGTTGGGTTTATCTATATATGAGTCTTTGGAGCTGTACTGAATTGAGGCGCACTGAATTTTAATAGCATTTTGTGTGCGCGCCTAAGCATGTGCTTCAATTTATGTGTTTGTCTCTGTGTAGAAGTCCTTAACCAGGACAATCTCTACTCCATGACTTAAGATAGAGAACTCTTGGTGGAGTGAAACGATCAAGATATGTTTGTGTGTGGTAGGAAATGTGTGTCATCATTAGTACGCTGACCAAAGCCAAGTCAAGGATTTTCATTCTCTCTCTCTATCTGTCTCTTTGATGTACTTACACTGTAAGAAAACAGGGTCTGTGAAAGAGTTTAGTTAATAAGTTCAGGTATATGTTCTTACACCGTAAGATAATGGTTGCGTGAAAGAGTTTCTTAGTAAGTTTAAGTCCATAAGTTAGTATCTTACACATGAACAAAAAATTAAACATGAATAGAAAAATAATTCCATTTGATTATATTGAAGTTTTCGCAGTGTATCCTTATATATTTGCTGTTAGCCACATAACGGTTATGCCATAAAAAATTCCATTCTATTTCATTCAATTGAATTCAATTCTATTCGGTTCGCATTCGCATTCGAATCCATTCGATTGCTGTTGTTAGTTGACTTTTGTGTTGCCTTCTGGGTTTCGTTTTGGTTTGGTTTGGTTTTGGCTTGGCTCGAAGAAGAAAGCAACGCAGCATAACGAAACGACGACAAACTTCTAACAGGCACTATAATATTTAGTTGCGTACCTGACTGCTGACCCCCCTCACTCCCCACCACCACCAGCAAACCCCTTTCCCCACCAACGTGTATCCTTGTTGTAGTTGTTTGTGTCCGAGTTTCTGTCTGCTTATTTATATAACTATGGAGAAGAGTGAGTCGTTGTCGTCGTCGTCGTCGTTGAGTCGTTGTGTGGCATGCCACAGCGTAGACACATATTTATTTATTATTGACGACAGGACGACAACAAACAGGACACAGGCAAACTGACATATCCAAAACTCTCCTCTCTCTTTCTCTGTCTTTCTCTGTGCTTTTTCTCAGAGTTCTTTCAGTGGTTTTAATGTCTGGGTCTGGGCGTAAGTGCTTCGTTTGTGCTACTTATGGGATACTTCTGGTCACCACGCGTGCAACTATTTATTTGCTTTGTTACGGAACTTGCCACAGAGTGAGGCAGAGGGTGAGAGCTGGTTGGCTGGTCACCAACTTTAGCAGCTGCAGCCTGCATATTAAAGTTAAAAAAAAAAAATATTGAAAAAACTTTGTCGAGCCATAATTCATTTGGAGGCACGTGTTGCATGCTGCACGAAACCTTACTCATGAATGTGGCACACACACACTGTGTGTTCTCTCTCTCAGACTAATGGTATCAATTTTCCGCACAAGCCGTTAGAGCTTCAACATAAAAGAAGTTTACTTAACAGTTTATCAAAAAGGCAAAATGCTGATAATCTGCATTGATAACAAGGCTAACGGTCTTACTAATTGGCTTAAAGCGCAACAGAAAACTATATATAATGTTGATAATCTTGATAGTTTGCTTAACCTTTCCGAAAATAAAACCTCAAAAACCAAATCAAGAACATATCATAAAACATTGTTGAGGTCAACAAATAGAGGAAAAAAACAAAGACGAAAACAACTGAAATCCAAAAACAAACGCCTTCAAATATTTCCAGTTAATCATGTGGGCTAGAGCTAGAGAGATGTCTGTCTGTCTTCGTGTGCCATCCAACAAGAAGGATTCCACGAATACCAAAGTGCGCCTAGAAAACACAAAAAAAAAACCCAACAAATATAAAACTGTCCACCGGCGATGAGGAAAACTTACATAATAATTGATGACATAGGACACACGTACATGTACATGTCGAAATGTGTGTGTGCGTATGTGTGTGTGGGGCAACAATGGGGCAACAACTATCTAATGATCGATATCAGCTAGAACAAAGACCCAAAAAACGCAAAGCAAACACAGAGACAGGAGAGGGACAATGTCGCTCAAGAAAGAAAAACACAAAAAATTTGCCTTGGCGGTCGTCTCTTGGGTTTGGCCTTCCTCGGGTTTTTGAGACGTGAGCCAGGCCCCTTTTTAGGTTGACAAAGAGCTGTTGACAATGCCAAAGGACAACAACAACAATGAGAAGACGCATGCTGATGTGAATCTACCAAACGCACACGAAAAATATTGAAAAAAACTAAATGGGAATGAGAAGCAAAGGCAAACAATTTGTGGTTATCTATGTTGAAACAGGTAGGGCTCGAGAATAATTCTGATTAAGATCAACTGAGAACAACTGAGAAGAACTGTCTGTGTGTGGATGCCTCACGTTGCATGCTGCTGCTTGCTTGCTTGCTCTATGTCATTTTTTGAGAACGTGGTTAGAATTGAGGACTCGAAAAAAAAGTGATCCGAGCGAAGCGTGGAAAAATATCAATTTACGGCATTTGCTTACGCCCAAATGCACTTCTTTTCTTTCTTCAACGACGACTATCATTGCAATCAGTTAAGTGTTTTGGCTATAAGTTTCCCATTTATGTTTTGTTGTCGAGACGAGCGGATCTCTCTTTTCGGTGCTTTGAAACTTGGATTTGTCGCTACAGCTGCGACTTTTTGTAGATCATTTGGCAATCTTTCATCCATTTCATCCATTCAGATCCATTGTCAGTGGTTATAATTGGCTAGACAAGCCAGACAGCTGTATGCTAGATTTATGAAGGTTTGTAGAGGTTCTTTGATATTTAAGAAAAACAAAACTAGAATCTTGATCAATCTGTAATGGTAGCTAAATGCATATAATGATTCCTAACCCTAAGACTAATAAGCGTTGTGAAACTAAAAGAGTTCTGCATAAACTTTTCTAAACATTTCAAAATGAAACTTTGCTTATACAAAGAACAGTTAAAAGTCTTAAGAAATTGAATTCTTAACAACTTCATGTATTATTTTACCATATGCAAAATACTTTTTCATTAACATTTTTTCCCCATCTGAACCTAGGGTCATAAAAAATATGCTCGCTTACCTTGATTGTAATGGAATGCAATTACCCAAGCGATTTTTAATTGTTGTAAGACACAAAATACAGAAAAATATATGTTTAAGATACTAAATAAATGCTGTTTCACACTTCAAACGAAAGCGAAAACGAAAAAGCGCACGCCGAGATCATTATAAACTATATGTATTATGAGCATGTGATTTTTGAGTCCAAGTCGTTTTAATTGAGGCAACGGCCGCGGCGGCGCCAGTCGGACACTTAACAAGCCCAAAAGGTGTTGGCCAAGGATAATGGCGGCTTCAAGGGAGCCGCAGTGAACTCGAATCGACATGTGTTTTGCCGCTGTTTTGAGTCTGTTTTAATTAACCAAAATGCAAACCCATAATTTTCGAGACAGAAAATCTTTAAAAAAAACTGTTTCCTTTCTCGGTCCAGTTAAGAGTTGTTACCGCTTCTGTTGTTGCTTGCCAAGGTGGCAAGTTCCTGCTGGGCAGCCAACGAATTACAGTTAACGCCTAGAAAAAACAACACACAGAAAACGCACAGAGAGAGAAACCGAAACACTGTCTTGGCTTTGGCCAAGGGCGCCAGGCTCACGCAGCGTTAAATGGACGCCAATCAACAAACTGTAAACTGCAGCAAGCTGCACCTGCAGTGAGAAACCAAGTAGAAGAAAGAGAGAGAAACTGTGACTTTGAGTTAGGAGCTGGAGTTGTGTGTTAGAATGAAAATGATATCAAATTATATGTTTTATGAAAGAGAATTCTATGTCTTGTCCATCGTCGTCGTCGTCGTTGTTCACTCTCTAATTTTTTATTTATGGCTTCCTGTTCTGGCCAACTTTGTTGCTTTTGTTGCTGTTTTTGTTGTTTTCTCGTTTTTCGTAGTGTCGATTTTGCCGCCTTCCATAGCCTGACTTGCAATTTTTTTTGGTTTGTGCGTGTTGCAGGTGTAAAATTTCTTTTTCTTTTTTTGGTTTTTTGAGAGTTTTTCGTTTTTACGTTTGTATTTTGGCACCTCTGCAATTGAGTAGGTGTGACTATAAACATTAATCAGACAGCAGCAAAAGCAGCAATGCCAATTGGTTGTTGTTTGTGTTGTTTTTGTGTCTCTCTGTTACTGGGTTATAGTATATAGCTGGAGAGAAAGTCAGCACACAATATAATAATTGCAGAGTGTGGAGGAGCGTGTGCGAGAGACGACGATTTGAGTTGAGTACCAATTTTAAAAAGGGGGTGATTGAGAATCAGCGTTTTTCATTTCAAACCGAAAACAATCTTTCGAATGCCACCAGAAACAACAACAACAACCGCAACAACGGCAGACAATTAATGAAAGATATTCCTGGCAGATATGAGGACAGTTCTTCGTTTTGTAAAATACCCAAAACATAAATTTAGAGAACGCGATTCGTGTTGCTTCAATTATAATATGATATATAGTTTGCTGATTTTTATCTAAGACAAGTTATGGCCGAGAGACAGAGAGAAAAGAACTCAAAAGACTGATTGTCTTTATTAATAAACAATTATACTATATATTTTGTGGAGAGATTTTTAAGTGAGAGAAGTGAAAAAAAAAAAACAATTTTTCGGTGAAAAAACTACCAAAATGACAGTAAAAATAATTTCAATAATTTTTCAGAATTTTTCTCTCAAAAGATTTTGGTTTTTAGATGATTTGTAAGAAAATGTTGAAGGATAGGTCAGAAGCTAACAAAAAATTATAATGAACTTTATAAAAATAACTCTTGATAAGAAAATATTAAGAAGTGTCAATAATAATTTTCCAGAATTTTACCATAAAAAAACAGCTTTGTTCATAATCAGAAATCATGTTTCAAGTTCATCAAAAATGTAATAATTCTAACATAAAACATCTTGTTAAAATATCAAAAAGAAAAAACCTACTTTCTTCAAATGTTCAACATTATTTCACATGCTGTTTTCTTAAACTTTATTTTCTTGTAATTTTTATTTCTTTTTTCACCA
Source organism: Scaptomyza parva (assembly GCA_035044645.1). Lineage (NCBI taxonomy): Eukaryota > Metazoa > Arthropoda > Insecta > Diptera > Drosophilidae > Scaptomyza > Scaptomyza parva. The sequence goes on along the minus strand of JAWNNT010000090.1, from coordinate 2,242,490 downwards.
TTATATTTATATATAATTTGTAGCTGATTAGCAAAAGTGCAGAGCAGTAATTTAAGTTTCAGCTGGTTAAGAGACCTTTTGGTATTGCCGAAATATATATATTTTTGGCGTCGATTTGGCCAAGCCTGCTGCGAAGCGAGAAAAGGGCCGGCCTGTCAAGTCAAGCAGGCAACAGGCAGGCAGTCAGTTTGGCTGGCAGGCAGGCAACTCGGCCTAAGCCCGGCTAAAAAGGCAAGTGGCAAAGTGGCAAAATGGCAAACTGGCCAGAGTTAACCAGCGAATGAATGATTAATGAAGGAGGATCCATCCGCGGCTATCAACTTCACACTTTTGCTAAATATATTTCGGTTATTCGACTGTTGTCTCGACTCTTTTCGACTGCGAATTGCAATTCACGTTGACGTTGACTGACTGAGTGAATGACCAAATGGCTAACTGAGCTGAGCTGAAGACTGAAAGTGTGAGCCGCGCTCACATAATTAGTGTTAAAGGTACTTTGCTGTCTTTTTCTGTATCTTTTTGGTGTTTTGGCCACTTTGCATGATGGCCCTGTGCACATTTTGATAGCTTGAGTGCAAGGTGTTGACGATAATTATCCGTAATTGAGTAGACAGACGAATTGGATGGACGAAAGCTCTATGCTCTCTTTCTGTCTCACTCTTGACTCCTGTCAATTTTGCGCAACGCATGTAGGCGCCTAATTATTTTGACACCTGCCCTTATGCAACATGCGGGGAGGTGAGGGCGAGTAAGTTGAGCGGCATATAATTACAGGATATGTGCAAGCTATATTCACACCTCGTTCCAAGGCCAAACAGATTTGTGTGATGAGAAAACCGAAAGAGGTGATGAGTGGCAGGCCACAACAACAGCTGCTTCCTGCTGCAACTAAAAACTGCAACTTGCAACTGCTGCTACTGCTGCAAGGCTATCATTGATCACAAGTTGAACACTTATCAACCAGGTTGTTGTGCCTACGCACACATCTAGTTGATTATACGATAAGGTTCATGTATTGTTTGGGTTTTGTTTGGGTTTTGTTTGGGTTTTGTTTTCAACCATTGTCAACGCCTTACGCATTTTTAAACAACGCAATTTGGGTTCGAAACAACACACACATGTCTCAAAAACAGAGAGAGAGGCAACAGCAACCCTGGCGCTATCAAGATCATACACATGATGATCTGTGGCAGTAGATAGTGTATAGGAGCATACTCTTTCTTTGAAGGTTTTTTAGGACTTGACAACATGTGCAGATTTGTAGAAGGTGTCAACCATACAAGGTTCCTAATGATAGAAATCTAAACATCCTACAACAATTTGAGGTTAGTTTTTTGAGGTTTGCTTTTCGATAGGCAAATGTAGAAATTGGTTGATTTTCAAACTAAAGATAAAGATATTTGTGTGTACCATATGTGAAGTATCAGATGGTCAAAAGGAAGTTCGGAAAACCTAACTTAGTTAAGAAAAATATACTTTAAGATATATATTCCTTTACCACAATTGACTCCCCCGCATAAGCTCTTAAATCAAAGTGGAAAAAACCAAACCAAAAAGAAAGAGAATCACGGGCACTTAAAATATCAACCGCAAAATGTCAAAGAGTTGGACACTTGAGTCGAAAAACACTTCTTTTCACCCACATGCAACAGCCAGCAGCAACAGCCACAACAATAGGAAAAAAGGGGACATTACTTAAACATTTCACATTGCTCCCAAATGAAACGCCAAGGAATTTGCGCTGAAATGTCTTTTATTTTTCGGATGGGGTGGGGTGGGGTAAGACGCGTTGGGGCATACGATAATTAATTGCTACATTACCAGAAGCAAGTGCAACCCAAAACTAAGTACGAAAATCGAAGGGGGGGACAATGGACAGGGCAGGAAAGAGAAAGAAGAGAATGGCAAGATGTACACTGAAAGTTTGACAGGGCAGCTAATTGAATTGTCTTTTTTGCGTGGCAGATATTTCAACTTTAAAAGTTCAAACCACAGAAAATTGTTGAATATTTGTGAAATGCCGAAACATAAATACTTTAGTAAATAATATAAGAAAAAAATAATAAATTAATCTTCACTTACCCTTTCATAATTTATTATAAAATATTTCACATTCCATCTGCAAAATAAAAAAAATATATATATATTAACTAAAAACATTTCATGACAACATTAAAATACTTTTTAGTAAGAGTATTTATAAAACAAAAACATCAACCACAAAATAGAAAACCACAAACACATAAATATAAAAGTGTATATATTTATGGTTTTAGCTAAAGTTTTTTCATTCATTCTATTTTTCGTTTAGTAGTACGATAATGTGTTCAAATTAATTTTAATGCCTGTGTGTGTGTGTGTGCCAATGATGAACACGAAGAATTCTTTGTTTTATTCCAATTTTATGTGTGCCAAGTTGGCACAACATGGAACAAAAACAACAAGAAACTCGGAGACAGACAGACAGACAGTTACAGAGAGACAGACCGACCGCCCGCTAATAGTGTCAAAAGTTTAATGATGAGGCCCCCGCCTTGTCACTTTTTTGTTTTTTGGGTAGGGTGTGAGGGACGCCTATTACCGTTAAGTAGTCGCCCGATCCACCCACTCTGAAAGTTCTTCCCCCCGCCGTTTTGTAGTCAACGACCGAGGCAGCCATGTCAGCCATGTTTCGTGCAGCTGAGCAGCTGTCAGTGACGCATTGTGACAGCCATTGGGGTTGCCATATTGCACAGGCCATCAACTAAACAGAGTTGCCATGGCGGAGCGTTGGGGTATTCGCGGTTTTCATAGGCAAAAAATAATAATAATTGGGTTAATTATGCTCATACTTTAATGAAAAAGAAGAAAAACTAATTAAATGTTCGTTTTTGCAACTCTAAATGTTAGCTGTTATTATCTACTGCAAGACATTGTTCAAAACTGCTAATAAACTAATTTTCTGTGCCCAAAAACTCTTTTTTCTCTCCCGCTAAATCAATCGGCTGCACTTAAAACAAAGTGCACGCATTTGGCATCGGGCAACAAAGAAAAAGAAAAGACGGAAAAACAATTAGCAGTTACATGAGAATTAGCTGGACATACAACGAAGAGATACTAGATGATATGTATAGAAAGTTTATTTGTTGTTAACGTCTTGAACTGCCGCTAAATTTGAGTGTAACTCTATTTCTAGTGTTACCTTTTGTACTTTTGCCGCAACAAACAAAACACAAGACAACAAAACAAACAACAAGAACAGAAAACAAACATTCAAAACTTGAGACTTGCAACAGTTTCTCACATTGATGAGTAGGTTCCACTCTTTATTATAGGGAAAAAGGGAAAACGTTTCTCTATCTCACTCTCTCCGGCTCACCGGGGCGTTTCGTTTGCAATTACTGCCAATTAGAATTAATGTGTTTTTTATGAAACCATCTCAAATTTCCAGACACTGTCAACCAGCAACTAACTAACTAACTAGGAAGCAGCAGCAGCACCCACTTGATCTGCGACGCGAAATACATATATACTCGACCGATAATCTAGCAGCAGCAACGCCACTTTGCTGCCCCATTGCTCCCGCAATAGCTAAATCCCCGTCGACAACAATTTCCGTGCACTAAATCATCATATTGACTTGCCATCGTCGTCGCCGTCCGCGTCGTCATCATCATCATCATTATCATCATCATAATCATCATGAGCATATCGTAGTCATTGTCTCCAGCAGCGAACAGTCATCGCCAGCCAGAGTCATTGCGTGGTCGTCGCCGACCGTCCATCCGTCCGTCCGTCCGTTTCGTCGTCCGTTTCGGTTCCGCACTTGAACTGGCTCAAGTCAAATTGCCAATTTGTGGACGCCACGCGGTTTCGACGCCAAATTTCCCGACCCGCCAAACTCCCGACACCCGTTTCACTCCCATATAATTGTGCGTTTCTGTAGGTGCAAAAGCAACAGCAAATGGACATAGAACAACAGCAACTTGGGTACAATGGGTAGTTATTACTTAGATTTTTTTATAACAAATATATTTTTAAGAATTTTTTGGACTTTTTAAGACTTTTTTCATACATTTTACTAAACTTTCTTTCCTTACTTAATGTATCCCCATAATGGGAAGTTTTTGCTTAGATTTTGCCATAATGAATACATTTTAGGGATATTTCATGAACTAAATGTAGAAAAAAAGTTAAATTTTCAAACTTTCTATCAACTTTTTACTTTTATCAACTTTTTCCCTACTGCTTTTCCCGCCCATTGGTCCATTGGTAGTAGTTGTTGTTTAGATTTTGCTAATAACAAATATATTTTATGGATATATTATAGCCGAAATATAGGAAAGTATTACATTTTTAGCATCCTTTCAACAATCTTGTCATACTTTCTTTCCTTGATCAACTTTTCTTCATAACTTTTATTTTTCCCGTCCCATTGTCCATCGTTTTGAAGAATTAAGCTACTGCTGAGCCGCTGTTTGAAGCTTTGAGCTCTCTGTGAGCAACTACTATGCAATAATATTCCTCTGCTTCCTGCTGTTGCCGTTGTTGTTGCTGCCGTTGTTGTTGCTGTTGTTGTTGCCGTTGTTGTTGTTTATGGGACCTTTGCACAACAGCAACACCAACAATCAACAGCAACAGCAGAAGCAGCAGCAGCAGCAGCTGGGTGCAACTTTTTGACATTTACAATTGCAGGCGTAATAAAAGTTGCATGTTGTTGTTGCCACTCTCTCTCTCTCTTTGTGATGCTCTGGGGGCAGTCAGCAGCAACAGCAACAGCAAAATTGTCAGCTCGTTAGGGGCTTTAAGTGTTGTTGTTTCTATTATAAATACAACAGGGGCATAAATATTTGCTACCGAAATTGCTGTTGCGACGAGACACTCCCACACACACACTTTCCCCTCCCCGTTCCCCATCCACACCCCCTTTCGTGTAAAGAAATTAATTAATTAAATTATTAGCTAGTTAGTAGTGGAATGTTGCAGCCGGTACTGCATGCATCATGCGGCATGTCAGTCAAATCAGTCAGTAATTGCAAATGCAACAAAAACTGCATAGAAAATGACTACTACAACTGTCAACACACACATACTGACACAACACACATTACAACACACATACACTGATGGGATTTGTGTAGTCGTTATTGGCTTCGGTCTCCTTTTGTTTTTGCATTTGCATAAAATGGGTCAAACCCCAAAAACAATCAAGAGACGACGAACCAACTAACGAAACCAACCAACTCTGTCCGCAATGAGCTGGGGCACTAATTAAGTGGGCGTGGCCTTCTTTATTGGGTGTGCGTGAGTGTGTAAGAGTGTGTGCGAGTGTGTGCGAGTGTGTGTGTTGTGCATCATTGCACGGCAACGCGGTTTTCCATTATGGGCACCCCATCATCCTGGTCAAAAGTGCTACTCGTTCTTGTTGTTGTTCTCGTTGTTGTTGTTGTTGTTGCTGTTTGTTCGCGACCCTGACAGGGCTTTTGATTGAGCGCCGCAACACGTCAGTCGGCTGTCAAGTATACGCAATGTGGCCGCATGCCACACACTCTCACGCTCTATTGGCAACCACCCACTCATCCCCTCTTGCGCTTGTAATTAAACTATGTAAAGGTGCGCCCATTGACCCATTGCCGTGCTGCTGCTGCTTCTGTTGCTGCTGCTGCTGCTGCTGCTTCAATGCCTGAATGCCTCAATGCCTGAATGGCTGAATGGCTCGTTGTTGTCCACTAAACATTTATGCTGTGCAAATTTATAGAGCCAGCTTCAAAATCCTTCAGAGCACAATAGCTGCTGCCATCTATTGTAATGCTAAAAGCAATGCGACACATATTTAATGAGGGTGGTATAAAGAGTTTGGCATGATAGCTAGAGGACTATGTCGTTGAAAGTGTCATATAAAGGTAGATATTAAATGATTTGATATATGAAAATTTATTAAGTTAGCCTAAATATGTTACTGAATAGCTTAAAATGCAATTTTCTTGCAAAGATTGTGTATAAGAGATCAAAAATGATTCAAAATTAAAACTCTAAAGTTGAAAATAAATTGAAAAATGGTTTTTGGTATTATTAAAAATATTTGTTCACTAAAACTTCATTAATTTTAAACAGTTCTTCACGTTTTAAGGTTGAAAAGATTATAAAAAAATGTTTTTTTAGTATTTTTAAAATATTTCTACAATAAAACTTCATTAATTTCAAACTACCCTTCAAGTTTTAAAGTTGAATAGGTTATGAAAAATGTTATTTGGTATTTTTAAAAATATTTTCCCACTAAAATTTCATTGATTTTAAACTATTCTTTATTTATTGCAAATATTTCTGATTTATTACTGATTTTGTATGGATTTTTACTGATTCTGAAACTGAGAAACCTTTTGCTCAACCCTCTCGCTGCTTGTAGGCGTTGACCCAATGGACAGTCAAATGGATGAGCAGTCAGCGGGGCAGCCACGCACACATATGTCATTCAACAAAAGGAGCCACCAAAAACCCCCAACCCGAACACTCCCCCCCACACCGCTATCACTCTACAACAGTTCTATGATATATACAAGGAACGAAATGCGACAACGACGACGACGAATGTGTTGTTGTGTTTTTTGTAATGTGTTGTCCCACAGATTGTTTATTATCAACTGGGAGCGATAAAAGTGTCCTGGCCTTATTGTATGTCATTTATATTTGGCCATAATAGTAGTCGTAGTTGTTGTTGTTGTTGTTGTAACCATTGTGTTTTTGTGTGTTTGGGGACAAGATTTTATTCTAGCTTGCTTGTCAACACAAAATGGACATGTATCAATTAATCTTTGCTGTGGAGAGAGAGAGAGAACCAACAGTTTCGTCTTCTTCTTCTTCGTTTCTCTGTATCCTTATCCCATATAAATATGTATATATACATTGTGCCACATCCCCCTATCAAAATTCAATGTGCATACCACACAAAAACGCACGCTTCGCCATGGCAATTTGTTTGATGGCGCTGCGTGTGCCATGTCGTCTCCTTCTTGCCCCTGCCCCCGTTCCATACTCCTACTCCACCTACACACATCCCTTGTCATAGTTGGGCAACCATTAAAGGTCATGAACATAAATTACGTGTAAGTCAGTCAGTTGACGCTGGCATAAATAAAATTCTCAGACACCTACACACACACTTGCTTGCTTGCCCCGTCCTGTACACAAATATTTCACATGCCACAAGTGCAAGACACAAAAATAATTATTTAATACTCCTTGCCACTTTCATGTGATAACTCATCAAAGTTTAATGCTCGACAAATATCACAAAGAAACAAAAACAGAAAAAAGAAACAACTAAGAAGGCTCTAGTCGAATAAGCTCGACTACAAGATACCCTTAGCCCTTGACCATACAGACGGACAGACGGTCGGGCTAACTGGCACATTCATATACCGCTGTACCAATGCTTGATGGTTTCATATCTCCGGTGTTTCTTAACCGATTTTAATAAAAATTTCACAGAAGTTCATTATTTTGTTTTATAGTTTCAAGCATATTATGATAACGTACATCTGCGAAAAACCTAAAAAAAGGAACAAATACCACGTAATCAAACGAATAATGCAAATGCATTACTAAGTGTTATTAATATGTATGTGATATAATCATATTGTCGTAATCAAATCGAATTACATTTGCAACCAAAGCGAATTTAAATCACAAGCGTTAAGTTTTTCCTAGATAAAACTGGAAAGCTATTAGAAAATGGAAAGAGTTTCAAACAAGTCTCAATCAAGATGAAACACGCTTTAATTTTGACATTGCTGATCAGCTTAACTCTTGGGATAACACCAGATGTATAAAAACGTGAATATTGAGGAATAACTATTTTGTTTAACAACATTTCTATCATTTACAGGATTTTCATCCTTGTGATCAGATATGTGAGAAATTTTGTCGGAAGCGAATGAGCTTAACTGAGTGGAATGCAATACCTTCCGCAGCTGTATAAAAATGTGAATATTGGAATAACTATTCTATATAACAACATTTCTATCATTTACAGGAATTTGTGGAATATAAAAATTGCAATGATAATTGGAAATCGAGATGTCACCAACGTTGTTGGAATAAATACAAAGGGTGAATTTATTGAATATTAATATTTATTTGATATTGTTGCATTTCTTGAAAAAGAATACGGTGACAAATCGTTTGATATTAAAACAATAATATAAAAACATTCAATAAGGCTTGCTTAACGCTTGACTTCACAGATGTTTATTATTTTGTTAATAGTTTCAATTCCCACTTTTAAGTTTTCAAAGTTTAAGATTTTGTTGTTATCGATTCCATGTGTATATCGTAGACCTGAAGAGTTATCGAAAGTTTGTAGTTGAGACAGACAGACCGACGGACATGGCTAAATCGACTCGGCTGTTGATGCTGATCAAGAATATATATACTTTATGGGGTCGTTCTGCCTGTTACATACTTTTGCACAAAACCATTATACCCTTTTTTACCCATATCATTGGTTAAGGGTATAATAATGCGTGAGTTAAATTTGTTGTCCTTGGCCCCCATCTTTCCCCCTCTCATTTCTCTCTACCAAATAACATATTGTAGAATATTTGGGTTTTTTCTTTTTGAGCTCTGTTTCGAGCCCTGTTGACACGTACTTGGTTAAAAGGAAAATGACGAGCATATTGATTAGTTGCGTGCCTCTGCTTTTGATACGCTTGTAACCAGAACAGAACAGAACAGAACAGAAAAGACTTGCAGATACATTAGATAGATGATAGATAGATTAGATAACATGCTTTTAGCTCTCTCGAGCACACTCAAACACACAGACACTTGGCCAGCAGTTTTCTTGAGGTTTTCTGAATTGACAATTGCCAGCATTGTGGCCAACAAAAAAATATATTTGGTTATGCCGGCTTGCACACTCAGCCCCAGAATTTGTCATGGCATACGAAACACTTGTAACAGCTGAAAAGTACAAGAGTAGAATTCTTTGGAAATATTTAAAACACATTTTGTTGCAGCATTTCTTAAAGAATGTAGAACAAGAGGTTAAAGTTAAGCTTTAACGAAGTGAAGTTTTATATAGTTAAACATTTTCTTGATAAAGTGAAATGGAAACGGCGGAGAATGGAAGGGGTTTGAGAATCTTTCAAGACTTTCAAGCTTACATCGGATGAATCTTGACTATTTCCTACAGATACTATAATAAAAAGAAGTAGCAGACGTAAGGGTTGTTAGAATCTAAAGGATCAGACCTGATTCAAACAAGTATCTCTTTACTGTTGAGGAGATGTTCACGTCCCAAGAATCAGACCTTAGAACACATAGTTCCTACCATTACAAAGTAAAGTCAAAAAGAGTTATTCGATTCTCAAGCACTTAACCTTTCAATCCATAGTTCCTACATCAACAAAGTTAAGTTCATTATTTCTTATAGACTTAAGAGATATTCGAATATCAAAACAGACCTTACAATCCTTACAATCCCATGCTAAGCAAAGTTCACTTAAAAACTGTTCCAATACCAAGAATTAAACATTTCAACCCATACTTCATATCTTCAATATACCCTACCCAAACTAAGAGCAAACAAGTTAAGTGAAAAATAAATGCAATTATTATCACCTGTATGGCAATGCCTGCTGTTGAGTGACACATCCTGAAACAAGAATGTGGCACGCACTCAGAAAAATATATACATATTTTTGAAGGGTTTTTTCACACTTTTCACATAATAAATCCATCACAAAAAATGTTTCATTTGCTTATCATTAAATAATACGTCATTCATTCTCTATTATTTGGGTACCCTTTTCTTCATTTTTGTTGGACAGCGGGTTTCAGTTTCCTAATAATTTGATTTTTATCATGCTGCAGCAGCAATTATATAATTTCATAGTGGAAAAAAACAATAGAGAACGCATTTTTTTCCTCATATCATTATAGATAATTTCTTCATTAGAAACACACAGCCCGGAGGAGGGAAACATAGAAACCGAAACCGAAAATTATTATTATTTTTTTGAACCTGTCAGAAAATGTGACAAGTTATTATCGCTATGACTGGATCTAGACAGAATTTTTCCATGGAAAAGGAAACAAAATTATTATTCGTTACGTTTCGTTTTGGAGGGGATTGCATTAATTGCAAAGTTAAAAACAACAAGCAGCTTTGACTCTACTCTTTGCCAGAGCCAGTCAATGCGATTAGCGAACGACTGTCTGATGCGATTTTCATATTTTTGCAGCTTATATTTTTGGCTTTAGGTACACATCACAGAATTCCACTGAAACTTTTAAACAAACAACGGAGAGAGAGACATAAAAAGAGAGTGAGACAAAGACAAAGACGAACCTGTTCTAATCGGATGCAGCTCGGTTGCACTTGAAAGGATTTGTGCAATGCCAGAACAACGGGCTGACAAAAGTCCATTAAAGGATAAGTAAACTACGTCAGCTGCCTAAATCCCTCGGCTCGTTGATGTTGTTGTTTGTCCAGACCCAAACTGGCAAATCCTGATCCCTGAGTTTTCAAAAGTAGTTGTTGTTAGAAAGAAACGCATTGTAATGCCATTAGGGCTTAGCGTGACGCGACACCTTTTTGCGTGGGCAACGATTATCGATCAAAGCCGCAAATACGCAACAGTACCGGTACAGCAGCACAGGTAAACCACGACAAAAGGAATAGAAAAACAAAAATAAACTATATTCATCAGCAGATAAAGCCATAAAGCGTATACAACTCGTGCCTTAGGTAAGAGTCTCATCCTAACTCATCTTCCTTTTTGGGTGAATATGTGTGAAAAGTATTGGGGGGAGTTTTGAAATCCTTGCTAACAAGTTTTCTACTCTTTCAGTTAGTTCTTTTCATATCACAGGGCATTATTAAGTTCATCAGTAGATAGAATATATCTATATATAACACTAGATACAACTCGTGCCGTAGGTAAAAGCCTGATCCTAACTCATCTTCCTTTTTGGGTCAATATGTGTGAGGAGTATTTGGGTGAGAGTTCGAGCTGACAACTTTTCTACTTGATTAGTTTGTTATCTTCACATCACAGGGGTATCTTTAAGTTTATCAATAAATACATTAATCAGTACATACAACTACATAAAGTCTCATCCTAACTCATCTTCCTTTTTGGATGTGAAGGGAATGATTGGGTAGGAATTCGAGCCCTTGCTAACAAGTTTTCCGCTCTTTCAGTTTATTCTCCTCACATCACAGGGTATCTTTAGGTTCACCTCTCCCTCAACTTGTCAATTCGATACTGTCTACATATTTTGACAAGTGCGTGTTTATTGTTATTATTATTGTCTGGTCTCGTGTGTGTGTTGTGTTGTGTACCTGCCAAACCAAACCTACCATCTTTTGTTCTACCATATCGAGCCGTACCAAAATGAAGAGATTTTCACAAGTTTCGTGCAGCAGCAGCAACAGCAGCAGGGCTGTATTATATAACAATTAGGTTATGTAAACCCAATTCTCCCCTCAAAAAACCTAACCTAACCTCAATTAGCGTCTTTATTTTCGTTCGTTTGGTTTGCCCAAACAATTTACGTAACTCAAAGTTCTAAGTTTTTGTGTTTGTCAGTTCTTAAGTTTCCGAGATTCTCATAATATTTTCTTAAGCATTCGCCATGCGCTCTAATTATTTTTATTTTTCTCTTCTTTAGGTGAGGCCAATTGTTCATTTAATTTGTTAATTATTTTTGAGGTTGAGTGTTACTAATGTCGTTCATTTGTTCATTTGTTCATTTGTGGTTTTGTGTCTTGAAGAAATACCACAAAAGTAATACATTGCGTGGGTCAATGTCAGAAACAAACGAAAAACCCGCGCGCTCCACTTGCCACCTTCTTTCCTCTCACACGCACCTGTTTCAATTCTATTCTTTGTTGCGCGATGTAATTGCCACGCTTTGTGGCATGTAATCATTTAATTGTGCTAATCAAATTTTGAGTGAGATTTTGTTTGACTTTTGATTGCAGCATTTAACGGCCAGACCAATCATAACAAAAGCCCAGATAAAATCGACGTCCGTTAAGGTCTTAATTATATAATTTCGTAGCGCCAAACAATGTAAACGAATCAGATATTCTTTTAATGTTTATCACTTTAAAGTTAGCTTTGTGTTCGAGTGAATGAAAAATATGTTCAAAAAATCAATTGCAAACAGAAAAGCCTTTCTTTATATAATCTTTAGCTACGTGATAATCTGCATTGCTCCAAATTCAAATACTCAAAAATTCAAAAAATTAAGTTTAGTCACATTCTAAAGACACTCGAAGGTATAATTAATACGAAACAGTGAACGTGATTAAGACCCAAGCAAAGAAAAACAACAACAATCTTAAGTAAAGTAAAAGTTGAAAGGAGAAAAAGAATCTCAGTGAAATTCCCAGGAAACCCAAAACTGAAACATCAACAAACGAGAAAACCCTCTCTCTCACACTCTCAGACAAAACAAAAGTTAAAAAAGATAAAGTCATAAATAAAATTGAGAAGTGTGACTGTGTTTTGGTCATAAACCCTAAAGAAATTCCACTCCCCAACCAACCGAACAGTTTTAGCCCAATTCATTCGACTAGATGCAGCACGCATCCTTTTCCATCTACTCGTTCTGTTTTTTTTTTTTTTGAGTGAAATTGCCCGAAATGTGGCCTGAAATGTGGCTTGAAATGGGTTTTAGAGCCAAGCACAGGAAGCATTTGATTAATTTTTACGGCTCTTTGGGGCGGCCGCACGCTCGCAATTACAGGAAATAATTCGGTCAAGAGTGAGAGAGAGTGGGAAAAATAGTATCCCAAAGGCCGATAAGAAGCGAAAGATAAGTCGACTGCGTAGCAAAGTGAAAAGATACACAACTAAAGCAGGGGCAGAAGTAGCCATCGAGCCATAGATAACAATTGTGATAGTAAGGCAAAAAGATGTGACTGATGGCGACCCTATCTCTACCGGGTCACGTATGGGATGAAGATGGAGATGGAGGAGATGGCGACTGTGTTTCGGGATAACCCAAAAAAACGGAAAAAAGAGCGAGCAAAGTGGTCCAAGCGTGAATGTCACGTAGCATTCGGAGAGGAGAGAAGCATTGTTGCAGTGTAAATAAATAAAAATCTATAGAGAAAGAACTTTCTCTCCCTCTCTTTCACTCTCTGTTTGTTTGTGTCTTAACCTGGACATTCACACGGCCAAAATATATATCAACGATAATTTATGTGCGTGCTGACATGCGGGAACCGGGCTCAAACCCCAACCTCCAACTGGCTTTTACCTGTGACACAACAACATGGCAGTAGCTTGTATGCTTTGTTAACAATTTAATGGCATAAACATTATGATTTCTGTTATTTCAATAAAAAGACAACAAGACAACGGCGACAACATGGCAGCAGCAAACTAATCACTGAGAGAAATGATTTAGTTTCACAAAACTAAAACTTCATTTTGAGTCTTTTCAGTTTCTTTTTGTGTACATTTATCTTATCAGTTTGGTTTGGTTTGGTTTTCTTGTCTTGAACCTAAGCGATGCGCACTCCCAGATAAAACCTTTGCCATGCATTTGATGATGAACCACAGCGGGGCAAGCTTTGGATGCTCGATTCACAAGCGTTGAAATATTTATACGAGTGTTGTTGGACTGCGCGACGCACTGCGAAATATTATTATGCGTAACACGTTCGGTTTGTTGGCTTTTTCGGCGATGGCGACGACGACGACGTCGACAGCGCAGTGAAGCCCCGCAGCAGGCGGTCAAAAATGTTAACAAGCGCAATTTGAACGCCTCACAGTACACAGAAAGTGCTATGGAGCAGGGGGGAGGGAGGGATACCGGTCCATTGCACTCAACGCTTTATGATCCCATCCTTGTACTACGTTTTTCTTTTTTTCTTGCTTTTTTGTGTGTGTGCAATTGATTTTTGATGGCTGATAAATATAGTTATGAATACGTTAACTGGCTGTCCCAATGGGCCATGAAGAGATTGCTGCTGCTGTTGTTGCTTTTGTTGTTGCAGTTTCGATAGAAATGATTTTCGACGACGTCGTCTCATAATTATTCCGGGTTGAGGCTGTGGCCCACTGGGCACTCAGTTATCATTTATCTGATGAGTTTTTAATTAATTTTTAAGAGATTCGATTTTTTTCTTGAGCTGCTTTTGTTTTTTGTTTGCCGTTATCGACACGAGCGGATTTCTTTTTCAGATTTTTTCGGTTGCAGTAAAGAAATGTTGAAAAAATGTAATGAGAAATATAAATTTATGCTATGAATAAGTCATAAAAGTGTTATCGATTAATATCGATAACAGACTTTTAATAAACAACAGCGGATAAGCTAAATTTCAATATTATTTATATATTAACATATCAAAAACATTATCGATCACTAATGAAATGCAATCGATAAACATTTCACCTGTCAACATTATCGATAACTAACTAACTAGCAACAAAAACCATAAGAAAAACACTTACAGCTATAGTACATTGTCTGCTACACAAGTATTAAGTTATCGATTAATATCGATGAAAAGCTTTTAATAAACAACATCTTTTAAGTGTAGTTTAACTATGATATATCTATTAACATTTCAAATACTTTATCGATCACTTTATCGAGCAATCGATAAACATTTCACCTGTCAACATTATCGATAACTAACTAATTTGGTAATTAACAACATCTAACTGTATTTCTAGCAACAAAAAAAGAACCACTTACGTTGAAAGCAAATTATCTGCCACTCAAGTGACTCAAATGAGCCACAAAAAGCGGAAATACGCCTCGTTGCAACAAAAACCGAAACAGAAACAGCAACAACAACAACAACACTTAGCCGAAAACATCATTAGCAACAACATTGAAGCGCAATTGGCAATTGGCAAAACGTCAAATGCAATTCGCTGACTGTCAACAAGTCCAAGAATTGGACATCTAATGGCAAATGGCTTTGCAAACTGAGACGCGTCCGTTTGAGGTGTTAATTTGCTAGGCTGAAGCTGAAATGAGCCAAAGTTGTCAAAGCGTCAACGAGTCGAAAAAGCACGAAAAATAAAATACGAAATAAAATACACTTGCAGTTGAACCGGTTCTTATAGTAGATAGATGTATATATTAAATTTATCATAGACACAGTACAGAAGAAGAACGACTTAAAAACTGAAGGCGCTGATTGGAGTTGGGGATAGAGATTAAGACATAACCACGATCTCGGCCTGGACTCTACTATATTCGTCTGTGTGTAATGCCTTTCACAATGCGGATGACCAATTTAATTACCACTTTAGAGCGGCGTTCAATTCCCTCAGCCGAACCAACAGCAACAGCAGCAAACAATCTCATTTGAGATTCGATTGCGTTTCCTTTGTGCTGAGACTGCGGAGCCGCCCAGACGGTTGATCTTGGCTTGTTCGAGCGAGTCTAGGGCGCATTGCCAATAAAAGTGTCAAAAGTAACACTCATGTTATATAAGACATCAACATTCGAGACTACGCGATGCGAACAAGCAATTCCCTCAACTATTAAACACAATAAAACCTGAACCAGCAGCAACGATCTGTGCATCAGTTCCTGCGGGATTAGCTTCAGACCAATGCAGAGAGTGCCATAAAAACAAGCCAAAGTCAATGGTAAAGCCAATGAAGCATCTGTGTGGAGGAGAGTTTGGACAGCACAGACAAAAGGGTAACGACTCTACAGAACAACAACAACTGGGGTATAAATAAATAAAATTTCATCAATGTGTCGAATGCGTATATGCGTCAATAACTTAAAGGATTAGGCAATCAGGCAGAGACAGAGAACTCAAAAAAAAAAAATCCAACTCCAACTCAGACTCAGACTCAGACTTTGGGCTTAAATCATAAAGCAGATCTGTTAAAGAAAGAAATGCATTTGACTGCCACACAAAGCAAATCACACAATTTAATGGCGGTTAAGAAAAAACTGAAAAGTGGAAGACGTTATTTGATACTCTTTTGATATAGGGTTGCCCACAAATGTTGTTAGGGTATCTCCCAAAACTCTTAACTCTTTCTAACTTGGTTTTGTTGGTTTGCATTTCCGTTTCGACATTCGACTTAAGTCCAATTTATTTCAACATTTAAAAGCCATAAAATATTTGTTGTTGTTAAGGTTTTTTTGGGGGCGAGAGCTCAGCTGTCATAATTTAAATTCATTAAATTTATACCAATAAAATGTCAAAGCAGAAAGAATTCTTTCTTTCTTTCCTTCTCTATCTATCTGTCTGGGGAATAATTGTTTCCACGAACAAACAATTAAAAATGCTACTCAAGTAGTTGAAGAAGATTTTTCACTTGAGACTGCACACAAAGCCAAAAAGTTCTTTGGAATTTCAGTCAAGATGCGTTAAGGGGGGTGAGGGATGCTACAGGTATAATGCCCAGCATATGCTGAATGAAGCAATTTGTTTTGACTCCAACAAATACTACTACGTGCATTTGATATTTCCTTTCGTTTATGTTTTCTTTCTTACTCTCTGGTCAAATTGTAATCTCGTAATCATTAACAACAACATCTTCACACACGTCTCGGGTTTGGCCGAGAAAACGCACCAAAAATTAGTGCGGCAATTGCTTCTTGCTTGTGGTCGTTGCAAGGAACCCGAAAAAAATTAGATTTATTAGGCATATGCCACCGAGAACGAAAGAGAGATCTCAGTAGTAGAGATTAAAGAGCCACGACCCGAACGTGTTGCGCATACCAAATCAGTTAGTTCATTCATAATATGGATTAGAGGGAGTACCAGAACTACATGAAATGGGATTTACTAATCTTCTAAGTGAATATACAGACAGCAACATCATAATAAATAACATTTACTTAGACATCATTTGGCAAAAAAGTGTAATAAAATAAGTTTACTTTAACGGAAATCAATTGCAATTTCAATTTAGATTGTGTTGAGGGGGGAAAAAGAGATTTTTTTTAAGACTTTTAACTTCAAAGGCAACAAATCTGACACTTCACACTACACATACCTGTTGCATTTTATGATTTTTTGCATCTGTCAAGTTTTTTTTTCTTAATTTATGCGAACTACATAAAGCAGCTACCAGAAGATCAACTGTCGCTCTTTTCAGATCAGTCTTTTCATACACAAAACACAACCAAACACACACACCCAATGCCCCCACACATTCCATATTAATATGCAAAAAGGAAAAAAAAGAAGGAAAACCCCTTAATGAAACAAGTTATGATTGAGTATTGTGCTAGAAAATACCCTGTAAGCAACTTCAGCTTAACATTTTCACATTGAACAAATGATGTCAACTTCAAATTAACCTATTAAAGGATATGTTGGTATAGGGAAAGTTTTTTAATGAAACCAGATATGCAATACCATGGCACTATATGATAACCTGAAAACAGCTTGAACTTATTCATTTTTACATCTACATTGAAGATGTGATTTACATCCTAAAATACTCCCTTAAGGATAGACACTTAGTCTACCATAACTTTTTATAGGTTATATCGGTATAGGAAAAGTTTCTTGATGAAAAAAGTTAATATACATTCGATACATACGATTGCCTTACCTTAAACGAACACGAAATGTTTTCCTCTCCCAATGTATCCCCATAAGTATTCAACCCTTCCCTACCACAACATTTTTACAGGGTATCTTCATATAGATAGTTCGCTGTTCGCTTCGATTGTCAGTCAGAAATGCGACCGAACTTAATTTACAATCGAGTGCAAAAAAATGAAGAAAAGAAACGCGCGAACGCAAACGATATTTATTCATTTGGAGCAAACACCTGCAAAGTTGCCTCCTACCTAACCCAACTAACCAACAAACAACAACAACAAACAACAACAACAACATGTGTGGCAGTGCAGTGTTGCAGTGTTGGTTCGAGTGGTGTTGCATATATTGAAATGCAGCAGCGTGTATGATTTTTGATTTATGATCTGTCACTAAAATAGCCGAGTCGCGCTACACCCTACTTTGACTTCTAGGTGCAGTGCAATAATAAACACAAAAAAAATACTAAAAGATGAAAAAAAAAAATGCGTGCAATGGCAACAAAAAAAATATGCGAAAAATGCTAAAAAACCACTGTGTGTGTGGAAGGATGGCAGTTAAAGATATTTACGATGCCCATAGCGCGTCCAAGTCAAAGTTATGCATAAAACTTTCTATAGAACTTGAGAGTTGTGTTTTGTGTGTTGTGTGTTGTGCCTTCTGCCTTGACTCTGTCTCTGTCTCTGTCTCTGAGTCTGACTCTGCTGCCATCATCCTGTGCTATCTTAACACGATCAAAGCCAGCCACAACAACAGAAGCAATCAATTTTCGTTGTTGTGATAGCCGCGGGTAGTCAGACAGCACAGCACCACCGGATCCCAAGCATCCCAAACGCGAAAAAAGAGCGCAAAAATATATAGTATAAAGAACCGTAGCCCCACCAACAAACCAACCATAACATATATATATACAACATACTATATCCAAAAGCTGCAGGCGATGCGGCTGCTTAATAAATATGATAATGCAGTACACAAGCCGGACGGACAACCGGACGGACGGACGTGGTTAGTAACCAAACAGGCTGCTCTACTAATTAATGTAACAACTACATGGGCAGTCGGTAAACTGAGACAGAGTCTCTTTTGGGAGACTAGAGTTTCCCATGTTTATGTTTTTTGATATTTCGCTCTCTCTCTCCCTGTCTCTCCCTGTCTCTCAGTGTCGCTGTCTCTAGCCTTAACACTAATAATAATAAATAGTGTCAGGATTAATTGAATCGTTCGCACTCTTTGCTTGGTTCCTGTTTTTTTCTGCCATTCTTTAAACACAATTTTTGCCTGTTCCTGTTTTTCGGTTTTTTTCTGTGTTTTTTTCCCGTGTCACACATGCTGCGACAAATGATATATTGCCATTTTTCAACTATGCAATTTATTATAAATTTATTTATGCCAAAACCTCCAACCCTTTTCTGCAAAACATTTGTGCCTGTGCCAATGCCAAACAACAACAAGCAAGTAAAAATTGTATCACTTGCCCCGGAACGACAACCAACTTGGCAACCAACTGTTATTAGAGTTCATTATGGTGGCAACTCTGGCATGATTTACGCACAAAATTGGCAAGAAACTTTATTAATAAAAAAATGAAAGACAAGTACAAGTGACAATTAGTTGGCTAGAGAGTGTGTTTACAGAGAATTCTTTAAATAGTTTGTAAGAAAAATAAATAAAAAATATTTAAAAGAGATTTTTCTTAATAATATTATTACGAAAATATCATATTTTGTGACTTCTTTTCTTCACTTTGATTAAGCTTTAACATAAGAAATTATTTTTAAAAATATTTAATTAAATCCCATCTTTTCCATTACATCTTCTAAAAGTCAGAGCTGACTAATTATAACGTCACCCAACCATACAAAAAAGAAAAAAACTTTATAAGACCTGGCTTATGGCATTAAATTGGCAACAAAAAAACGAAAAAAGTTAAATGCTTAGTCAAAAGTTCTGAACCATAATTCATATGTCAAAAGTAACCGTTAAGCTTAAAATGCGCTTAAAAACAAGGTAAGCCAAATGACAAAAAACAGAAAAAATCACTGCATGAATATTATAAGGTAAGGCAGTTAAAACAAAGTGCATCAAGTGTGACAGAGTGTGTGTGTGTGTGCGAGTGTGTATGTGTGTTGTTGTTGTTAACTACCCCGGGCCAACAACAAACGAGAGGCACTCAACAACGCATTTCGCTTGCTTTGGCTCAGCTGATTGCTGCAGCGAATTGTCGGGGGGAGAGAGAGTGAAATGGAAGAGTGAAATCCGCTTGAAGAACGCAGTGAATGGATCAGCAGCAGCAGCAGCAAACGCTTCAAACGTAATCAGTGAGTCAGTAGAGGGGAATGGTAACGGGGAACGGGGTGGCATGGCTGAGCATATGTGAAAATAATCGCAAGCCTGCGCATAAATAATGGACTCCAAGTGTCAAAAGGGACATATCATCAATTTGTTGTTTTTGTTTCTGTTGCCTATCCCCAAACTGAGACTCCCCCCAAAAACACACACACACACATATATGTGATGAAGAAGAATTCCCTCCTTTTACCAATACATGCATATTTATTTTAAAAATAAAACACTCTCTGAAACTGAAACAACTGGAACAATGGGCTGGCATTGAAGGAGCTGGAAGGCCAGGCAGTTCCAGATTCTTTTTTTTTTTTGGTTTTGGTTTTGTGTTCAAACAAATTCGCTGAGTGCTTAAGTGCTTCCGAAAGTGAAACAAATCTGTGACATGTGTTTCAGTTTCGACCCCCTCTCAGTTACCCCTCTCTCCGCTCGCCCTTGCCGTCTGTGTAGTTGTAAATTTGCCTAAAGTGGCGCTCAGTGCCTCTCTCGCGTGCCTCATCCAAAAGGCAAAAGTCCAAAGAACAAAACGGAAACTGCTGCTGCAGCTCCTCCCCAAAAACTGTAAACTGAAAATGCAAAGAAAAATGTGCAGTTCCCCTACCCCTCTTGTCATTCTCTTCACCGCTCTCTCTTTGTCGCGTCTTCTGTAACGTTTTGGTATTTTTTTTAAGCGGATTTTGAACGCCGCTTCCGAAAAATCCAAATCAAAAAAAAAACAGCACCAAAACAAAATTGGCTAAGAAATATTGCCTCAGCCAGAAGAGACAGTCAAGAGAGAGTGAGAGAGAGAGACGGGCTGGGGCGGGGATACAGTAGGGATATGGGAGCCACTTTCTCTGTCTCTTGCACCCGCTTCAAAGTAATTTATGTGAGCTGCTTAGGGAGAGGAAAGCATTCAGAGCGAGAATGATATGTGAATGTGCCTACGAATTGAATGATTGCGGTTGGATAGACAAAAAAAAAATATTAAGCAGACTCTTTTTTGAAGTTTTAGTTGACTAAGGAAACACCAAAGTTTGACAAACTTTAAGAAAAAATCTTTTAAAATATATAATACAAAACTCTTATCTTTTATCTTTAAGTTTAAGTTTACTAAGGAAACACCAAGGAAAAACTATAAGAAGAAACCTAAAAACATATCATACAAAACTTATTTATCTTTAATATTCTTTAAATACTTCACTTTTCATTGGACTTAACCCAAAAAATAAAATATTAAGAATCTTTTTTGTATACAAAAGATGTTTAAGTTGACTAAGGAAACTCCAAGACGGAACTTTCAGAAAAATTCTACAAAAATATTATACAAAACTTATTTATCCTTAATATTCCTTAAATACTTCACTTTTCCTATAAGTTAACCACCCCAAACCCAAACTATACTTAACTTTATCACACTTCAATCTAGATATTTACTTAGCCTCTCTTCATTAAGAACTAAATCTATTATTTCAGTTTGAGTTCCTTTTGCCATCGACCTCGAAAATTATTCAGCTGTGCCGTCTAAAACCGCTTTAAGAACAAACCCAATGCAGCTCTATTCAAAAATCATTTGGGTTAAATACTAAAAAAGAAATAGAAAATTGGAAAAAAAAGAGGACAACGTGAACAAAAAGTGGAAACTGCTGCAATAACAAACAACAAGGCCAAACAATGTGTAAAGAACAATGTCCTGGGTCCAATACAATTGGCTGTAAGGGGGCTTAATGCCACAAATTGAGCAATTCTTGGCATATCTCTATCTCTCTCTATTAGTATTTTCACTCTCTCTACTAATGCACCTATTTGAAAACTAATGAGTGGCACATAGAATAAAATGGGCAAGAACACAAAAAAAGGAAAAACAAACAAATGGCAATGGAGAAAAAAAAATGCAGGCGGCAGTCAGAAATCCGCTTACAGCGATGAAGAGAGGGAGAATGAGAAAGAGTAAAAGAGAGAGAGAGAGAGGGAGAGCTGAAGGAGCAGCAGGCGAGTGCAAATGAATGCGCATTTGAAATTAAGCCCTAATCCTTTTACAATTGATGCTGTGCAGTCAGCCAGATACCTGTATATATGCCACACACATGTGACTGTGAGTGTGTGTATCAGTGTGTGTGTGTGTGTGTGCTTGTTGTCCTTGCAACTGACAACACACTCATACACACATGAAGGTTGTTTGTTGTTCTTTTTTGGGCTAAAGCAATATGTTTGTGTTTGCCAGGGTTTAGCTGGCAGCAATGTGTTTAACCAACTATCTATGCATCTTTATATGTATGTGTGTGTGTTTTTATGTGTAGGTGTGACGGGGCACATATGTTCTTTGGATTTTCAAAAGTCCTTCTCTTCTTTTTGTGTGAGCTGAGCTGAGGCTAAGTTGGATGTTGTTGACCTACCGCGCGAGACCCGCACAAAAATAATAATAATAGATTTGTTAGGCAAAATTTGGTATTATTATAGGGGAATAATTTATGTTTATATCAGGTGAATGGGCTATAAATGGGTAAAAGTAAACAGAGGCAAGGTGTTTTATCCAAAACAAACAAAGGCTACTTGGCTTGGGTAATGTGTTATGAGATATAAAAGGTATAAGCGAATGAGTTAAGTTGAAGGTACTAGAATGACATTTCTATATTAAGTCTCTTATATTGATATTGTACTAGCCTTTTCCTTTAAAGAAATTTCCTAAGTTTCTAAGCTCCTTAGTGTCATACTATACAGAATAACATTTCATTATTAAACCCCTTGAAAACACTTATCTTACTATTGTACTAGTTGTTTCCTTTAACGAAAATCCTAAGTTTGAACATAGGGTTAGTTTAGGTAAGATATGATTAAGATAGTAGATAAGTTAGGTAAGTTTTCTTCTAATATGATTTCTATCTAACATCGGGCAACACTTACTAAACTTTGAATATCTTTCA
This sequence comes from Scaptomyza parva, assembly GCA_035044645.1. NCBI lineage: Eukaryota > Metazoa > Arthropoda > Insecta > Diptera > Drosophilidae > Scaptomyza > Scaptomyza parva. Next base: position 2,219,708 of record JAWNNT010000090.1, on the reverse strand, counting down.
CCATGTCCCATCTACTAAACACTCCCCCAACAATCTGGCAACACCAAACAATTCCCCCCTATATACATAAATACATACATTCATTTGTGCCCAGCAGCTCCCCGATACACCTCGTTAGCTGATCCATACACAAAGAGACAGAATGACGACACATTGTCTCTCAGTGCCACATCTGCCCTTTGCCACAATGCGGGGGGGAGAACAAGAAGAAGAAGAACAAGCACCAGACTTGGTAATTGGTAGAGCAATTGAAAAGCGAAAAGCGTTGCGAATAGTAGCAAATGCGTAATTTGTATTTTCGAACATAAAACTTTAAACGCACATTGTACCTAAAAATCAAATAAGAAATTCGTTACAGCAGACCCAAAATGCATGCAACGTTGCACTTAATTTAACAAACAGGATTTACGAGAGGTTGACATATAACACACACGAGTCCCTATTGCTATCTCTCTCTCTCTCTCTCTCTCTCTGTATCCGACTGTTGCTTCTGCGCAGCGGAAAAACTGTGAAAAGCGCAAATCGCTTGTGACGAAACGAACGAAATTTTCAACGCTCGGTTTGCTTTTAACAACGAAAAGATGCCAAAATGTGCGTACTTTGAATGTCCTTTTCAGTGTGTGTATATGTGTGTGCAACATGAATAAGAAGAAGCAGAGGTGCAAGATGAGCTCCTAAATCTAGACAGCTGCCTGTCTTCAATGTGTGTGTTTGTGTGTGGCATGTCGAATGCTAAGAGAGAGACAGAACGAGATAGAGAGAGATAGGGATTGGAAATTATATCGGTCGATTGCATTTTATTGTTGTTGTTGTTGTTGTTGTTGTTGGTTGTTTGTTGAGAGGTGGCATGTCTGTAATTTGTTGCATGCAATTGCATGCGTTGCAATTTGGCTTCATCTCGGGCCTCAAGTGGAAATATTGTTGTTGCTTCGGTTGTTGCCTCGGTTGCTTGGCATTAATATTCAATTTTGCGGAGCGTACTTAACTGCAACTTAGATTTGGACTACGGCTATGTATTAACAATGGATGATGATGGATGCATCTGCCCCAATTAGTTGCAATTGTTGCAATTCGCCACAGGCTCACAAGTGCCTCAATAATCCCAGGCAACAACAACAACAACAACAACAACAGCAACGGCATCTTTGTTTGTTGTTTTTGGCTATTAGCTTAAATTATACGAATATATGTGTGTACTTAATGTTGCAGCATCAATCGCTTATGCAACATGATAAATTAGTTGCATAAGTGATGCAATATGAATACGTCAATATATCTTGGTATGTTTGCATGTTTTCTTGGCTAATTAAGTTTGTTTTGGCCAAACAATTATTCAATTTGCAAACAAGTTGCAAGATTTATGAAAAATGTCGTGAGAAAGTCAGAAAAAAACCGTTGTAAATTTTTTCAAGAACTTGTTAGATGATAAAAGTGATTAAACAGTTGAACTTCTCTATGATCAACTTTATTTCAATTCAATCAATAGACATTTTCGTATAACAATTAAGTTAGTTAATGTGGTTAGTTTCATTGGTTTTTCTACTCAGCCATCAGCTGTCAATGTGTGGACCAACAGCTGTGAAGGGTTTCGTGTTTTGGCTACTACAGTGGCTACTAAAAGTAGCTATGACAGCTGGGGAATAACCTGGAAATGTGCTTTTGTTCTGTTATTCTCTGAGAAAACAGCAGCAGTTGGCAGCTGGGCTACACCTGAGCCAAGCCAAAAACCGCAAGATGCATAAACAACATTTAGTTGGCCTTTAATTGATAAACAAAGCAAAAGCAGCAAGAGAGTAGAAGTAGAAGTAGAAGCAGAAGTCAAAGCAGTGGCAACAAGGACAACAACAGGACAGGATCTCAGCACGAGTCAGAGTTAGAGAGAAGAAGAAGCAGAAAAACAGCTTGATATTTGTTTGTTATTTTCGTACCAAAATATTTGCAACGTATGAGTGTTCGAAGGGCCGTGTGCCGTGTGCCAAATGGAATTCCCCTGAAGCAACAACAAAAGGATAACGGACTACCGAAACGGCAGCAAGCAGCAACAACGGCAGCAACTGCAACAACAGCAGCAACAACAGCAACAACAACAGTAGCCTTGAAATTGCATTTTATGACTGGACATTAAGAGGCAACAACTGCAATTGCAACTGCGGGCTGCAACTGCCACTGCAATCAGAAGCCGAGAGTCAAGCGTGTTAAATTTGATGACTGCACAAGCCAAAAGTTGACACTTTTTCCAAGTTACTAACTAGGCAACCTCTCTATATCCCTCTCGCTCTCTCTCTCTCTCTCGCCCGCCTGTTCTTGCCATGCGCATGCGTAACAAATCGGGATACGTGTGTCCAGTTCCAGTTCAGTATGTGTTGCACGCGCGAACAAAAGCATAGACCTTTAGTCACAGCAAATTATGACAGGGATAGGAGCAGGCAGGAAGGGCAGCGGGCAGCGGGCAGCTGAGGCAAGGTCCAGCGATCACCTTGGGCCATTTACAGCGGGTACAGATTGCTACTACTCCCACCTAGGTAGGCCCATTATCCTTCGAAACTAACAAAAAGCGTGAAAAATCTTGGCTGCCAGCTAGACAAATGTCACGTGTTTCCGTAAAGACCCAATGAGTCAAGAGGGACAATTGTTAAGAAGCGTAACTAAAGTCAGCAAAGAATAAAGCATTAAAAGTGATAATGTAGGGAAGAGAAGTAAAAAGGGAGATATGGTTTAATATTATGTAAAAAAAAACTGGAAAAAAACTTTCATTTAAAAAGTCAAAGCCTTTTTTCGTTTCGGCTAAAGCTTATGCGAAAAAGTATTACACAAATGATGAAAAACTTTTTTTGGTTTTGGCAAATAACAAACGTAAGCCAATGACAAAGGCAACCAAATAAAATTATGAAATGTTTAATGCAGCGCAGCATGCAATGCAATTACACAGACAAAGACAAAGAGAGTGAAAGAGAGAGAGAGAGAGAGAGAGAGTTTGTTAAAACTTGTGACAAAAGCGCGGAAAAGGCAGCGCACAGGAAAAGTTTTTCGACGCTTTCTCCTGCCGCTCTCCCGTCTGTGTTCGTCTCTCTTTTTGGGTCCCTTTTTGGTTGATGATGAAAAAGCGTTTTGTGCGGGCTTAAGCCAATTTGTGCCAAACACAGCGCATAAAGCCAAAGCCAAAGCCAAAGGCAAAAAACAGAATCACAAACTGATTTCCAACTGATGTGAATCTGGGAATCCTGGAATCAGAAACAGAGAACCAAAAACTACACAAAAAGCAAAAGCAGCAAAGTCGGTCGTTCTTTGGCGACAAAACTTGCTCCAAATTAAAGTTACAATATAAAGTTTTTCGTCAAAAGCAAAAGCAAAAGCAGAAAAGCGGCTTAAAGGCAAATTGCAGTCAAAAGGGAAAAGTGGGAACGACTTGAAGATTAAAGATGTTTTTTGTTGCTTAAGGATCAATTTGCTCGTTTGCTCGTAATTATTGGCAATTTCATGGCAATAAAAATCACAACGCGTGTAAAATTTTAATATGATAACATTGCAGGTGGAATTTAAGCAAAAAAAAAAATTATATTGCAGTTAATCTTTGAGTACCCTCTCTCTCTCTCTCTCTCTCTCTCTCTCTCTGTTGTGGCAGCTGTCTGCTTGCAACAAGTTTGTTGCACTTATTACTTTGTTTTTGGGGCGTTTACCGCTTAAATAGCCGCAATTTTTATATTAAAATGTATATATATATATATAGCATAAGCATTAAGAAACTTGTTTGTAAGTGCCGCCGTTTCTTCGGTCTCCTTTTGGCATCCTTTTTTTTGTTTTTTGTTTTTGGGGCAAGGTGTGAACGCGTCAATGTGGCAATGAAGCCACAGAAAGCCAAGGGCTCAGCAACAACAACAAAAGCAACAGCTGTTAAGCCTTTTTCTCGCAATTAGGTTTGCGTTTTTTTTCTTTTTGCGTAATTCATTAAATATAATGTAATGATAAGAGTAAACGGCTGCATTAAGAAAAATATTTATAAAGCAGAAACGCTTAAAGGTTGAGGTTTGGTTTTTTGAAATAGTTGTAATGAAAATGTTGCAAGTTTTCAATACATTTAGTATTAGTTTTTATTAACAGTATTATCAAGAGGAGTAATCCTAAAGATTTAGGTTATGTTTTTGAACTAGTTATAATAAAAATGGTTTAAGTTTTTAATACATTTAGGATTAATTTTACTAGAAATATTATCAAAATGAATAATCGTAAAGCTTTCGGTTGTGTTTTTATACCCTTAACCCATGAAATGGGACAAAAAAAGGGTATAATGTTTTTGTGCGAAAGTATGTAACAGGCAGAAGGAAGCTTCTCCGACCCCATAAAGTATATATATTCTTGATCAGCATCAACAGTCGTGTCGACTTAGCCATGTCCGTCTGTCTGTCTGTCTCAACTACAAACTTTCGATAACTTTTCAGGTTTACGATATACACATAGAATCGATAACAAAAAAATCTTAAACTTTAAACTTAAAAATGGGAATTGAAACTATTAACAAAATAATAAACATCTGTGAAGTCAAGCGTTAAGCAAGCCTTATTGAATGTTTTTATATTATTGTTTTAATATCAAACGATTTGTCACCGTATTCTTTTTCAAGAAATGCAACAATATCAAATAAATATTAATATTCAATAAATTCACTAGTCTTCTCCCCAACAAGTTCGGCTACAAAGCCCGCAACGTTGATATTTGGAGGATGGTTTGAATTTACGTGATTTGTCAACCCCACATGAATCAGTGTATCCCTTCCATGTCCGAAACTGTAAATGATAAAAATGTTGTTTAACAAAATAGTTATTCCTCAATATTTACATCTTTATACAGCTGTAGTTATCCCAAGAGTTAAGCTGATCAGCAATATCAAAATTAAAGCGTGTTTCATCTTAATTAAGACTTGTTTGAAACTCTTTCCAGTTTCTAATAATTTTTTCAGTTTTAACTAGGAAAAACTTAACGCTTGTGATTTAAATTCGCTTTGGTTGCTAATGCAATTCGATTTGATTACGACAATATGATTATATCACATACATATTAATAACACTTAGTAATGCATTTGAGTTTTCGTTTGATTACGTGGTATTTGTTCCTTTTTTTAGGTTTTTCGCAGATGTAGGTTATCATAATATGCTTGAAACTATAAACAAAATAATGAACTTCTGTGAAATTTTTATTAAAATCGGTTAAGAAACACCGGAGATATGAAACCATCAAGCATTGGTACAGCGGTATATGAGTGTGCCAGTTAGCCCGACCGTCTGTCCGTCTGTATGGTCAAGGGTTGGTTATGGTTAAGGGTATCTTGTAGTCGAGCTTATTCGACTAGAGCCTTCTTTCTTGTTTAAGCTATTATGAATGAAAATGGATTAAGTTTCAAAAATATTTCTACTGATAGTTTTCTTAAAAGTATTATCACAAGGAATAATCTTGTTTTTTCCCCTCATATTCTTAGAAAGTTTACATCAAACTTTTCATATTCTTGTTTTTTCCACTCACAACATCAAAAACACTCTCTAAGGAAACACTTTCTACTGACAGCCACTTCAATTACAAACGTGGGAAACGAACGAACTGAACAACTCCCTGAAGAACTTCTTCAATAGTTGCAATATCTATGCGATTGTTCTGCCTGTCAAAATATTGAAGGCATTTCAACTCAACAGACAGAAAGAGAGAAAAACAATCAAAAAAAGCCGCTTGTCTTTTTTTTACTGCTAACCAAAAAAATGAAATGAAATTCGCAAACTCATTGCGGCGCACTTGTAACAGAAAAAAAAAAAGAGCGAGAGAGAGAAAGAAGTTGAAAAAGATACCGAAAATACTTTTAACAACAATCAGAAAGAACTTCCCACCTTTATTAGCTAATTTGCTAAGGTTGAACGAGTCGAAGCTAAACAATTAAACAATGTGGCCAAAAAAAATGTCTAATATCTTCTAATTGCTACCAAAGCGGTGGCAGCCACACAGACAGACAAGGAGAGGCGAAGGCGGCATCGACTTTCATATACTGTTATGTGTCACCTTAATACGATTTCCAAGTTCAAAAGAAACTTGTCAACGTCATCGTTTTTGGCTTTGCGTGTGGCAAACACAACACAACACAGACAAAAAATCATTCTCCTACTTGTTCATTTTGTGGTTGGTTGTTGCTTGGACAATAGAGAACAGTGGCATGCAGCATCTTGGGAAAAATGTCGCACACGTTGTCCACAATTGTTAAAGATTCTCTCTCTCTCTCTCTCTCTCTCTTTTGCTAATACTCATTGTCACCTGAACACTCCCTTTCTCTCTCTCTCTCTGTATCTCTTTCTCTCTTCGGTCGCCTTGGCCTTTTGATCCTTGTCCTTTTATTGTTGTTGTTTTGCCGCTCGATTTGCTTTCATTCGAAACTCATTTGGCTGCACTTGCGCCATCCCTAAAGTGTTTTGCCATCAGCAATTTAGTTTCCCACCTCTCTCCCTCTCCACACGTAGGTCTTCCTCTCTCTATCTCCCTCTCCCTCTCTCTTTCTCTTGCATTGTTCTGTTCGAGATTTTTGTGCAATTGTTTGTGCTCAGCTCAATTGGCAAAAATTGTTTGAAAACGTCCGCCTATCGATGCCGCTTTAAAAAGGCACACACACTTGCCTTCGTCTAATTTCGATACACAATTCCTTCCATGCCACACACTGATTGTGCCATCGTCTGTCTGTGTGAGGTCCTTGGGTCCTGTTGGTCCATGGGAATCGCAACAGTTTCAGAAAAACACATTTGATTTTGGGCATCGGCTTTGCATACACTTAAAATGCAGTGTGCTCGACTCTTCGGGCGGACTAGCTGCATCTACTGACCTATGCACAGTGGGTCAAATGGCAACATTAACAAACCAATGATTATTAAATTTGTATTTCAAACTATTTTTGTTTTTATACATATTCAGTAAAACCATCTTTCATCTTCTTTCTTCTTCATTCACTTTCTGAAAATGATCTCATTTGCTCCACTGTGCGACTCACGCAGTTTGTGCCAATGCCGATGGTGATGCTGGGGCTGCTGCTGCTGCTGCTACTGCTGGATCTGAACTGTTTTGCATGATTGACTGTTTGACATAATGAAACGCATGCAGAAACAAGCAGCGCCAAGCCAAGCCAAGCCAAGCATGAGGCAAGCATAACCCAGCGGGGCAAAGCGAGTTTCCCTTGGCAAGTAACCAGATTTGGGAGATGCCCCATGGTACTACACTCGCACACACACAGCCCACGCGCAGCATATGCATTTGTAGTAGTAATTGCTGTTGCTGTTGTTGTTGCTACTAATCAAGTGCAATGTTGCTGCGATGTGATGTGATGTGATGGAAGGCGGAGGCAGAAAGAGAGAGGGAAGGGCTTTTGGCATTCTGTCATTCAGCAGGTTGCAGTATTGTGGTTTTTAGCTGCAGCTGATTTCCTTTTATCAACGTTGCAGCAGTGGCAAGACTGCAGTCAATGATTGCAAAAGTTGTTGTTGTTGTTGTTGCTGCTGGTCTTTTAATCAGTTCGTCGTGCCCAGGAAGAAAGAGGAGGAGGAGGAGCAGAGGCCCAGGAAAGTTGGTCAGGAGTCCAGTTTTTGGGTTTGATGAACTAATGAAAATGAAAATCTGTGTCAATGTGCATTGTTTGCTTTTGGCTTGAAACAAAAGAGAACTTGAACTGCAAAGTTTTGGAAATCGAGTTTGATTTTTGAATGAGAAATTAACTGCAACCTAGTCGAGAAGGATGAATGTTGCAGGTGTAGGCGATACTTGCCACCTACTTGAAGAAAGATGAAAAAACATACTTCAAAGCGCATGTGACATGAAGTTATTCGTGTTTTTTTTTCTGCCACTTCAAACGTTTGGTGTTGCTGCTGCTGTGTGTTGCTGCTGTGTGTGGGCTGTGTTAAGAGTCAGTTCCAGTTTTGCCTGAGTTCGGCAACGATTAAAAGTAAAACGCCCACCGTTTGTCAGGTCCGGGGCTCAGGTCTTGAGACATGCATGTTGCTCTGTTGTTGCCTTTGCTGACACTCAAAGTGATGAAAGTGTTTCACAATCAACCAAGACACAACGAGACATACTGTTGGGCGGCGGCAGCATCACAAGCTAAAATAGACAGAGAGAATAGAACACAGACCGAACAGAAGAAGAAGACACCCACACACACACACACACACACATACGAACAACAGGACGCCGACATGTCTGAAAGACCCTACCCGTAACCCTTGGAACCCTCTGATTCTCGCAGGGCGTTACTAATTTGTGTCACACACATAGCTGTTCTTTTTTTTTTTTTTGGTTTGTCGGCTTGAATTTGTTACACTTGTTACACGGTTCACACGCCGGTACGGTACGGTTCGGTTCGGGGTTCCTTCTCAACATCTTCCGGCTTGTGCTTGTGCTTGCTTTGCTTTTGTTCCTTGTTCTTTTTGGCAATGATTTGTTTTTTGCGGTAGGTCGACATCATCGATCGATCGTTCGAGTATTCTAGTCTCCGGCTCGGTCTCCGTTCAGCTCATTCATCAGACATGCCGACACGCCGGGGCATTACTAATTGCCGATTCGTTACAAAAATGTGCGACTTTTTACTTAGCCAGTTGGCGGGCGGTATCTCTCCTAACTAACTGTGTGGGCGATCCCAAGTCAGACCACATATTAAACATTCAAATAATCTCTCTGACTTTTTTCTTTCCGCTGTGTTTTACACTTAGTGAAAAAATAGTTGAGGAAACTTTTTAATTCGATTACTCAATCAGAAATTGCCTCAGAACTCCCGAATATCCCAATCATTTGGTATAATTTCGCGCTGATTGGATTTTGATTTAAGGCATGTTTTGTAATCGCACATCGCACTCGAATCTCGACTCTCCGACTTTTGCCTGAAAGATATATAACAATTTAAAGCTAAGCTTTGAGTAGTTAAACTGCTACTTGCACCACCTTCCGTTCAACCCGCCGCCCACCGCCCACCGCCCTCCCTCACACGCCTCCCCCTTGTCTAATAACAGTTTGAATTGGCATTTTGTTAGGGGGCTCAGGTTTCAATGCCTCACCCACTCGACTCAACTCGACTCAACTCAACCATCGGACCGAGCAGCGAGAGCATCGTAGCAATGTAATTTAATGTGCGTCTATGAACGCTTTTGGCCATGATTTGGCGTACGCCATTTAATCAGAGATATCGGCAACACCTGCCGTTTCACAGCGTTGAGCGTTGCAGCAACTTGACTTGCAACGCGCAACTTGCAACTTGCAACGGGCTGGTTGGTTGGCAGCTCCTGCAGCGGCAATAAACAGATAAAGAAGCACTCGAGATGCCCAAGCACTTCCTGTTTTCGGTTGTTTCGGCCAAAGTGAAGACCGGGCTAGGCCAGAACGAGCGAACAGGCGAACCAGGCGACCTGGTAGCCAGCTTATTGGCCTTGTCTGAGTCAGAGCCTGCTCTCTTGGCTTGCATGCCGTTTGGCTTAAATCAAAATCGATGCTGCAGTTAAAGTTGCTGTTGCCGCTGCTGCTGTTGGCATAAAAAATTAATTAAGTTGACTTCTGGCATTGACCATGGCCAAAGCCAAAGCCAAAGCCAAGGCAATGGGCAAATGGTAGCCAATACCTTGGGTCCACAGTCCAAGTCCAAGTCCAGTTGAGGCCATCAATCGTAACCGGAAGTCGTATGTTTTCTTATATTTGCTTTTCCGTTCGCCTGGCTTTCGGATTTTACCAAGTGTGGAAATTATGAAAAATTACCAAGAACCAAGAACAGCAAAGGGGGGGAGAAGATTTCTTCTCTTTCTGTTTCCTTCTCTCTTTCATAATATTCTCTCTCAATAAGTTGCCAAGGCGCCAACAACAAACACAAGAAGAGGCACATCATATGCACATGTTGCAGATACACAGCAAGAAATGTGCTTGAACTTAACTCTGGTAAGGAAAATGTTGAAGAAGTTAACTGAGATATATGGAATAAATGTGTTACAGAACTTAGTTGAGATATGAAATAAGTTAAGCTTAAGCATTCAATACATCATTTTATCAAAGAACGTAATACCAAATTGCTTACTGTGTATTTTGGCATCTAATTGATGAATTGTTCTTGGTTTTGCAGTGCGTAGAATACGAATATTTTTGCATATACCAAGTAATTGATTAATTGCAAGTCGAGTGCCTTGATAAATGAACAATTTTTCAGTTTCAGTTCAGGTCATACCCTATGCTCTTCCCCTCAATCACACACACCTCAAATACGCAATCAGTTTTTTCTGTTTTGGTATGCCGAAAATGTCAATTGTCTGGGGTATTCATATCTCGTATCTCGAATCTGGTAACTGTGTGCGCTTTGTTGCACAGCCAACAACAACAACAACAACAAACAGTGGGGCAACAACAAAATTCTGTCCGCTAAACTGTCACTGACAATTGGGCATGTGTGATATGAATGACAGTTGAAATTGATTTTCGGATGAAGAAAAATCAAAACGAAAAACGAGAAAAAAAAATAATAATAAAAACCGCTTAGCTTTAGATTACAACACATTAACAGGCTGTGTCTGTGGCAAGGGGCTTGGCCTGCCACAAAATATATATACTGTCCCCAAGACAGTTGCAACACAATCGTCTAAGCCAACAATTAATTGGCTCAGTGTGCGGTTTTGAGGTATGACAAAAGGCATTTTTTTTCCAATAAGTGTTAAGAAAATATTCAAAATCTTTTTAGTTTAAGTCAAGAAATAGTTTCTTTTTTCACTTAACTCTTACATTTACACTTAACTAGAGCATGTTTAAGATCAAATTAACTTTCAAGTACTTAAACATGATAACGTTAATCAAATCGAAAGGCTTATTTCCCCCCCCACCCTCCGAAAGTGCTTTCGCTTGTTTGTTTCGATGTTATCGCATATGAAACATATTATAGTACAAGAGTTTGATGGGTTTGGCCCGCAATTCTCATTCAAGAAAGTAAAACTTTTGTGTCTGTGTGTAATAAAAATTAAAATCAAATTCGATTTTTATGATGGACACCGCGTTGATGATGCCACGCGTTGCATACAACCTCACATGGTGAGTTTAGATGATGTTGATGTTGATAGACACAAAACACAAAGCAAAACAAATAAACAAAAAGAGGCCTGCCGCCAACTTTGTCATTTTTTTTTTGGGGAAGCATTTTAAAGAACGTAAAATCAACTTTTAAAGCCATCATTAACATTATCGCTTGGGATAACACTGATAACAGAGCGAGAGAGAGTGAGTGAGTGAGTGAGAGAGTGAGAGAGATAGTTAGGAGTTAGAGTGTTTGGGAGGTCGTCAAACACGATTTTTACTATAACAACTTTCCATTGACGCCCCGGCGCGAGCAAAAGTTATTTTTATTGACATGAATTAAATGCGATTTTTGTGGTTTTTTTTTGTGTTGTGTTTGTTTAATTAAAAGTAAAATCAGGTTAAGTATTGAGCAAAAGCGCAGCATGAGTTAGGGCCGGGTCAAAAGCAAGCTTTAGCTCCAGCTGATTGCTATTAAAATCGCGTAAATCTTTCTCTCTCTCTCTCTCTCTCTCTCTAGTCAAGCCTACAACATACTAGACGAAATAAAAGTTCATTAGTTTGGGCGCATTAAAAGTGAACAAGTAAAACAAATCATTAAGCAACAAGTTTTTCCAAAAAGTTTAACTGCAAAAATCTTGCTTAATTTGTAACTAGAGTTTTTTGAGTTTGAATTTATTACTCTGTAACTTGTCTGCAACGCAATTGAGCCAAAGCAAAGCGAATTGCCCATTAGCCCATTGCCAGTTGGCCAATACAGCTGGCCTACAACGTCGTCTCGTTTCAGTTTCGGTTTCGGTTTCGGGCCAAATCCAATTTGAAATGCGTGTCAACCTGGTTCGTTGCTGGAACGAAATTTGCCAGCAGGACAACAAAAATTCTAAGCGTGAAAATTTCCTCTTTTTTTTCAAGTGTGAAAATTGCTTATGTTTTGGGCATTTCGGATTTCGCATCTGCAAAATCTATCTAAAGAAAAACAAATAACAAAAAAACCTCAACATAGGAAATTCCGATACACATTATTGGCACTGATGATAGATTTTTCCTAATGGGATTAAGGTTTGGTTAGAGGAAAGAAATATTTATGCGAAAGGTGCAACAGAAGATGCGATTTTAGGTAGAAAATGTTTAGGAACAACTGTTCTTGAAAGCATACAAATCTTTAACATTTTTTTGTTGTCACAAATTCCATTAGTAAATTGAATGTTTTCCATTATAATAACATTATCAATTCATACATCAAATAGATTTCAATTTTTCCTTATTTAAAATCCAAAAATTACTTCAAAAAAGTTATTATTTCATATAATTTAAAAGTCTTTAACTAAAAAATTCGATTAAGCAATGAAATCGTTTCAAAAATTTCAGCTTTAATAAATGACTTTATCAACTCCAAAACATTTATCTAGATTTAAAAGTTTTAAATAATAGTTGAAATTAGTTTTTAAGCGGACATTTTGGCCAATCAAAAAATGGGTCAAATCATGCAGTCAACACAGCAAAAAAAAAACACAGAAAACATAAATAATTATGATTATTATAGCGGTCAGCGGTAAACGACAGAGATATATATATACTATAGAGGAAACCACACCCTCAGCGCACGTTTCAGCGCAATTGTAATGGCAAAAATATAACAAAAATATAACAAAAAAACCGCAGCAAAAATACAAAATAATAATAATAATAATACAACAACGAAAGAGAGATTTTTGTGTGTTTGTTGTGTGTGTGTATGATTTAACAAAGCGCTGAAAACTGTATTAAACTATTCATAATTCACCGTCAAACACCGTCAACTGAGAGACCAGAAATGTTAATGAATGCTCCCCCCGTTGCGTTAATGAGTCAAAGCGATGAAATGATTTGCATTCACTTTTTTTTTTTTTTTGTATATTTGAATGGGAATTTATTGTGTCCCAGACATGAATAATAATAATAATAAACTCAACGGCAGCAATTACACTCGACTCGTTGACGCATTCAATAAAAACAAGTTATTAATTTTCGCGCATGCAACTAAAAAAAATGTAATGCAGCAGGCTAAAACAGAAAAACAGAAAAACAGAAACTTCAAAACTCAAAGCACCATTAAAATGTAGCCAAAATTAATTGCATACGCAGGAAGAAAAAAATGAAGTAGGAAAGATAGTTTTGGGTAAGCCGAATATTATATGAACTTAAAAGAAAGTCTACTAGTTTCAGTTCTCATAGTTGAATCTTGAGCCAGATCTTGCATTTGTTTGCCAGCTATATGATAAAGTAGTCCTAGTTGATCTTTCAGCTAAACAGATTCAGAACTAAGGGAATAGTTTGGCTATATATGACTATACGAACACACCTGACAATCTCATCATGATTATATATACTTTATAGGGTCAAACATGTTTCCCGTTTCCAATGCTTAACACTTTTCCAGTGCACAAATCCCACCAAACTAAACTGAACTCGTTTCTTTAGCATATTTTTTTTCTTCTTTTTTTTGATGCTGTAAACTTTTTGACAAACTAATTGAAAATCGAATTTCTACCATATATCACGCACGCCATATGGATATATGTATATATGGATGCTTGATATGCAGATTAAAGACAAGCTTCCCCATCTCTTTCTCTCTGTCTCTGTCTCTATCTCTCTCACTCCACCCACACCTCAAAATGCGTGCAAAGAGTAGAAAAACTGGTTGCGTTTGCGTAAAGTTTTTCATTTTTTCACACTAAATAAAATTGTGTAAAAAATTATAGGTACATATATAAAGTTTTTGTATGTAAAAGTATAGATTGCAAAGTTAATTAAAAGCTAAAGGCGACTTTATGAAAACCAATGCATAAAAATAATAATTGAGCTGGCTTACAACGATTTTGTTTTTGTATGCGTAAACATATTTAACATTGATAGCAATCGAATGCGAATGCGAATGCGAATATGAATAATGTTCATTAAAAAGCGATTTGATTGCAAATCTGTAAAAATATAGTTCAATAAAACTGAATACACATCTATGAAAAAGTAATTGAGGGACGAATGTGTAAATATCATTTAGCTATTTGCCAATACATAAGGCAATCCAAATTCTAGCACAAAAAAACAAGTAAGAAGGCTCTAGTCGAATAAGCTCGACTACAAGATACCCTTAACCCTTGACCATACAGACGGACAGACGGTCGGGCTAACAGGCACACTCATATACCGCTGTACCAATGCTTGATGGTTTTATATCTCCGGTAAAATTTCACAGAAGTTCATTATTTTGTTTATAGTTTCAATCATATTATGATAACCTACATCTGCGAAAAACCTAAAAAAGGAACAAATACCACGTAATCAAACGAAAAAAAAAAATCAAATGCATTACTAAGTGTTATTAATATGTATGTGATATAATCATATTGTCGTAATCAAATCGAATTGCATTAGCAACCAAAGCGAATATAAATCACAAGCGTTAAGTTTTTCCTAGATAAAACTGGAAAACTATTAGAAACTGGAAAGAGTTTCAAACAAGTCTCCGTCAAGATGAAATACGCTTTAATTTTGATATTGCTGATCAGCTTAACTCTTGGGATAACTACAGCTGCAAAAAAATGTAAATATTGAGGAATAACTATTTTGTTTAACAACAATTTTATCATTTACAGTTTAAGACATGGACGGGATTCACTGATTCATGTAGTGGTGACATTTCACGTAAATTCAAACCATCCTCCAAATATCAACGTTGCGGGCTTTGTAGCCGAACTTGTTGGGGAGAAGACTAGTGAATTTATTGAATATTAATATTTATTTGATATTGTTGCATTTCTTGAAAAAGAATACGGTGACAAATCGTTTGATATTAAAACAATAATATAAAAACATTCAATAAGGCTTGCTTAACGCTTGACTTCAAAGATGTTTATTATTTTGTTAATAGTTGTTATCGATTCCATGTGTATATCGTAGACCTGAAAAGTTATCGAAAGTTTGTAGTCGAGACAGACAGACAGACGGACATTGCTAAATCGACACGGCTGTTGATGCTGATCAAGAATATATATACTTTATGGGGTCGGAGAAGCTTCCTTCTGCCTGTTACATACTTTCGCACAAAAACATTATACCCTTTTTTTGACCCATTTCATGGGTTAAGGGTATAAAAACATATTCCAAATCTTATCATTAATCGTCTAACTAAATTGATTTAATGTGAACAAGTTTCAAATTAAAATTTAAAATAACCTCAAATAAACCAATTTAAATGCATATCGAGACTGTTAACTCGTATACAGACTGACTGCACAGAGTTCGGATAAGATCTGTCAGTTTTGATTATGAGCTCAATATAATAACTCATTGGCAGGTCTCTCACGGGGCGGCTATTGGGCAACACTGACCATATTGGCAATTGGCAATTGGCAATCTGGCCAGATGCAAAACACAAAAACTGCTGCCATAATTTCCTGTTTTGCCCGGCACAAAACTCTCAAAAATGTGCGAACTGTAAAAAATAGGAAAAACATGATCAATTATAGTGCGAAATGCGAGAAAAATTGTTGGCTCCAAAAAAGCAAATAGCAAAAATAGTGGCGGGAAGGGTCGCGGGAAGGGGCAGCGCGGGGTTGAATAGTACATTTGTTTAGATTGCAGCGCGAGAGAGGGGCGCGGCTCATGTGAGTAATTCATTTATGCCAATGGCTAAAGTTCTGGTTATTTCTGTTGATTGTCTCGCTCTGACTGATTAATCGCGGCTAGTTACAAAGCAGCAGCAATTGCAAAATTAGCCATAGATAGCAAAAACTTGGCCAACAGCAACATCAGCAGCCGGAGCAACAGTGTAGTTTTCAACACCTACGTGAGCCAACTGGCTAAAACCAGGCTATAAGCCAGACCAGACCAGACCAGACCAAAACCGAGAGAGAGACAAAAGCCATGTGAAACAATTATGCAAATGCTTTTTGCCTTGCAAATGCGAAACAATGTAGAGAAATCATTGCGAGAGACGCAAATTAATTACCAACTGCAATATATATATCCCCCAAAAACAATGCAACACACACACACATAGGAGACGGTATAGGTGTAGGCGGGGGGCGGGAGTGTTGGGCGTTGGGTGGAACATTTCAATGTTGTATTCTGTCACTCTAATGAGAAAATTGCAATTGTTTTGCGTTACACAAAACTTTCCAAAATGTGTTTGTTTGTTTGTTTGCGAGTTCTGTGACTAACATGTTTTTCGGTGGGTGGGGGTGGGGGGAAGGGAAAGGGGTACTGTCATTAAGATTCTGTTTAGTTTTGTTGTTGTTGTTGTTGTTGTTGGTTGTTACGTGCCCCGTACGTACTTACTTCCTGTACAACATGGGCAACACATGTGTGTGTGTGCAACTGCTACAACAACTACTTGCAACATGTTGACATGTACTGACGCTGACTGACCCAATTCTCAGCCAACTAGTCTAGCATTGTCATCGTTGCATTGTGGTAATGTGACATAAGGTGCAACCAATTACACTAGACAACAAATTACCCGATTTGGGTACATTTTGACGAGTGAGACTAGACTAGAGAAGAATAAGATGATGAGTTACAGTTGAGGAGTCTGACTGAAAGTTACAGTTGCTACAAACGGTTACAGACAACAAGTAAGCCATTTGGGTACATTTGACGAATAAGACTCGTCATCGATAAGACGATATAAGAAGACAATTTGCAGTTAAGGAGTCTGACTATTCATAATCAAAGTTTTAGAGATCATACCAATTACACTAGACAAAAAATTTGGGCTTGGGGTATTTTTTACGACTCTGACTCGTCATCGATTTTGACTAACCAAAGTTACAATAGACGATTTTTACTTGTTCTCGATATGAATAGACAAAGTTACAGAGTTTGGTTATCGATGTGAATAACCAAAGTTACAGAAGACGACTCTCACTCGTCATCGATGTGAATAACCAAAGTTACAAAGTTAACAAATCTTACTCTCATCGGAATGGGACATATGTATGGTATTATTCTTTCTCTTATATATGAAATGAGTTCAAATCGGGTCTCAAGGGGTTAAGTTAAGATCTATCTGTAAACTATAAAATTTTCATTACAAAACCTTAATAAATCTCAACTAAATCCGAACAGAACTAATACCCTGCTGATCAGTGTAATCACAACCACATGATTATACATAGAAATGACAGTTGTAGTATCTGTTACTGAAAGTTTGCATCTTAATTTGTTAAGTGTGTTTGTTTGTGTGTGTGTGTGTGTGTGTTGCTGCCGTGCTACAAAAGTGTTGCTGCTGTTGCACTTGTTAATGTTGTTATTGCTGTTGCGCTGCATTTGAAAATTGAATTGCCTGCTTTGGCTTTGGCTTTGGCATGTTGCCAACGTGTTTGAGCGGGGACTTCTTAGTTAGCCAACTGTCATCATTATTATTGTTATCATTATTATTATTACTACGTTTTTTTTTTGCCAATATGCATTTAGTAGTGTTCTCTTTCAAGTGTATTGCATTGCAAACGAACGAACAAACGAACGAACATGCGTGCTGAGGTTGAGGTTGAGGCATTGATATATTCGGTAAAGGCTTAATCGGCATCTCATATATACTGTGTGTTTGGTTTGACCGACTCGTTTTGGCTGCTGCAGTGGCATGTGGCACGCAATTGTTATTGTCTATCTCTGGCCATATCCTTGGCCATTGAACTTGGCTTCTCAATATATGTGTTTTTTGAGTTTCGTGACAGTCGTCGTCGTCGTCGTCGTCGTCATCGTCATCGTTACTCATAATAGTTGTATAGTTAAAGTCAAAGTCAGGGAGTTGAAGTCATCATCAATACTGTGTGTTGCTTGTTGTTTATTCTTAAACATATTCGAGAGAGACAGAGAGAGAAAGAACGAGAGAGGGAGACCTTTTTGGTCAGCAATTGATGTTGTTGTCGCGTTGACGTCTTCATTTTTCGTGTTGCTCGCTGCCTCTTCTCGGCGACTTCAAGTTGCCAAAGCACTTGAAATGGTTGTTGGTCAGCTCACAGAAAAGACTTCCAACTTGCCACTTCATATGGATAGATGTATGTGTGTGCACACTTGACGTCGTCTACGGGGCATGCATCAGGCATTCGGTGTTTTTTTTTTTTCGGTTACTTCTTTACCATTAATTGCAATTGCGTGTCCAAAAGCTTGCAGCATTGTTTATGTTTTTTTTTTTGTTGTTTTTGAAGGTTTCGTGCTGCTGCTGCTGTTGATGCATTTTTGGCCTACGCTTTGTGTAAATAAACATTGATCTTGAAAAATTATATTTACTCAACTCATCATCATAACCGAACCGAACCGAAGCGAACGGAATGGAATGGAACGAAAGGGAACGGAAGGGAGCGAAACGGAACGAATCCCATCAGTCAATGTTTTCTTTGCTGATTGCTTTGTATAATGTGTTTGTTGTTGTTATTTGTTGTTGTTGGCCAAGCAAATGACGTTTTTTTTTTCCTTTGTTGTTGCACTTCTCTTCTGCTTCTTCTTTTTATGAGTTTTTTGCAAGGTGTTGAATATTTGCTTATTAAACACGAGGAGACGTTCTCAGTGTGTGTAAATAAAGCCCAATGCTTAATGAGCCCAATCACGTTAATTTCTTGTATAAATATTGAGCTTGCGTCGTCTCAGCAGCTCGTGCGTGGCGAAAAGTGTGTGGGGGTGGGGAGGGCAGGGGGTAGGTGCGGCACATTTATGACAGGTTCTTGGAGCTTGAACAAAAGGGATAATGAACTGATCATATACTAACAACGATATCATATATAAAGATGATATGAAAAATATTTGCCATGCAGAAATCATTAAAAACAAGAAAGAAGGCTCTAGTCGAGAAGGCTCGACTAGAAGATACCCTTAACCCTTGACCATACAGACGGACAGACGATCGGGCTAACAGACACACTCATATGTACATGTACTTATTAATACTTAACCGATTTTAAAACGAATTTCACAGAAGTTCATTATTTTGTTTATAGTTTCAAGCATATTATGATAATGTACATCTGCGAAAAACCCAAAAAAGGAACAAATACCACGTAATCAAACGAAAAATCAAATGCATTACTAAGTGTTATTAATATGTATGTGATATAATCATATTGTCGTAATCAAATCGAATTGCATTAGCAACCAAAGCGAATTTAAATCACAAGCGTTAAGTTTTTCCTAGATAAAACTGGAAAACTATTAGAAACTGGAAAGAGTTTCAAACAAGTCTTAATCAAGATGAAACACGCTTTAATTTTGATATTGTTGATCAGCTTAACTCTTGCGCAAACTCCAGAAGTATAAAAATGTGAATATTGGAATAACTATTCTATTTAACAACATTTCTATCTATTACAGGAATTCCAAAGGTGCACTAATGATTGTATGGGCATCACCGCCAACATGAATCAACCCTTAATAACATGGCAACTCAGGATGAAATGTGAGGATTATTGTCGGAAGCAAGCCAAAGGGTGAATTTATTGAATATTAATATTTAATTGATATTGTTGCATTGCTTGAAAAAGAATACGGTGACAAATCGTTTGATATTAAAACAATGAATAAGAACATTCAATATGGCTTGCCTTATCGCTTGACTTATTATTTTGCTTATAGTTTCAATCCTCATTTTCAGTTTTTTGAAATTCAAGATTTTTTTGTTATCGATTACATAAGCTTAAAGCTTATGCTTATATCCAAAATCTGGAGGCTCTAGCTTTCGTAGTTTCTGAGATCGACTCGGCTGTTGATGCTGATCAAGAATATATATACTTTATGGGGTCGGAGAAGCTTCCTTCTGCCTGTTACATACTTTTGCACAAAACCATTATACCCTATTTTTACCCATTTAATGGGTAAAGGGTATAAAAAGTTAAGGAAAAAATAAATATTAAAAAAAATAATTTAATGCAATAGAAATTACAATTGCCACGGACTTTAAGCCAACTAATATTTCACAATACAAAATTTCACACATAAATGGCCAAAACGAAGTGGAATTCGTTCCAAGGGCGTTGCAATTTGTTGTTGCTGTTGTTGTAATCAATACCCACTGACTAACTAACCAACAACAGAAACTAACAACTTCTAACATTGATCTTGTCCATCAGCAACAGCAACAACAACAACAACAACTATCGAATACCAAGTTTTATATTCTTTTTTATGTGCATCTCTTTTCGGTCCTTTTTTTTGCTGTTTTGTTTGGCCGTCTAAAGCACGTGAGCGAGCAACAGACACCCCCAAAAACGTAACCTGCAACTTGTTGCACCAACAACGAACACAGACATTGCAACGTCATCGAAGTGGAAAAAATCACTTCCGCGTATGTGACCAACCAAAGCGAACAGCAGTCAAAAGAATAAAACTTTTTCGTCTTTTTCGTCTAAAAAAAATGTTTAGAGATGAAAATATTTTCGTGTCGTTTTTTTTCCATTTCATTTTTTTCGACTTTCTGGCACTGCAATTTGGCGCGCAGGCCAAATTTAATGCGAATTTAAAATGTTGTCGATGATAATCTATTAATTATAGAGTTGAACTAACGGCAGCTCCTCAACACAAAAGGTGTTGAGTGAGTTGCCACCAACCACAAAAATAAAGTTCGAGTTCAAGTTCGAGGTATTGCATAAGT
Source organism: Scaptomyza parva (assembly GCA_035044645.1). Lineage (NCBI taxonomy): Eukaryota > Metazoa > Arthropoda > Insecta > Diptera > Drosophilidae > Scaptomyza > Scaptomyza parva. The sequence goes on along the minus strand of JAWNNT010000090.1, from coordinate 2,199,037 downwards.
TTTCTTTCCTATATATTCTTTACTTAACTTTTGCCAGAGGTTTGACAACGTGAAAAAAATAAACTGACTTTAATGCAGTTTAACTTTATGAATTGCTTTTGGTTTATGAATATTCTTGAGTTTAATAAATTTTCTTCAAAAATTAACATATTCAAATTGCTTTCTATATATATTACTTTTCCTATTTTCCTTGTCCGAAAGCATATTAAAATCTTCGGTGCCAAAGTGAAGCTGAGCTGGCCCGTTTTACTCGTTTCTAACTGTTAAGAGTTACGCCCCACAGCAACACCTAGACCAGTACAACAGCAATCTACACAAACTGGCAACGGACAACAGCAACAGACAACAGCAACAGCAACAGCAAAACAGCAACAGCATCAGCAACACCCCGGCAACAACTTGTCTAGCAACATGGCCAAGCAAATTAAGTTGGCACTCTTTAATAAGATGATGATGGTTCGGCTTTGATATATCAGCGCGCATCGCATTGCGTCTCTTACGTCTCTTTCGTCTCTGTGTCGATCGGGGCAGAGTCTGGCCAGCGTGCCGGGGCGTGTTGCAAACTCTGCACAGCAACAACAACAACTACAACAACAGCAAAAAAAGGTGTCGTGCGCGTTGCTGTTGTTGTTGGTGGTAGATGTTGCTGCAGTGTGGCGAACGGCATTGACAGATTGCAACTGAGCGTGAAAATAGTTCCCATGTCTGGGCTAGTTGGCTATTTTTTTTTGTTCCTGACTAAAACTTTTTTTTATTTCTCTTCTTTATATTCTCTTCTAATGCGCGTTGCTTACTTGCCGTTATTGCTGTTGCTGCTGCTGCTGCCGTTGCCGATGTTGCTGCCGCTGCTGCTGCTGACCAGCAACAGTTGTTGGTTTGGTGTTGTTGTTGCCTGGCAGTCATTATATGGAATTTTTGGATATATCATCTTTTTTCTTATTTTGTATTTTTGTTGGGGTTTTTTTCTCTCTGGCTCTGACTGACTGGCTTACATGCAACACGAAGCGTTTTGACCAACCTACCCCCCCACCGCCAACAACTGCCTGCCCCTTCGCATGCACAAACGCTTTAGCCAGCGGTTAATTTTTGCTGCTGCTGCTGCTTGGGTTGGTTTGGTGGACACGTCTGCCAAAATGTTTCGTTTTATTCTGTTTCGGCACAACAGCAACAGCAACAACAGCAACATCAGCAACAGCAACAACTATACTGAGTCCAAGTACTTTTGCTATCATTGCAATTTATCACGAAATGTCGGCGCGGCGGTCCTTTTTGCAACAACTAAAGTTGCCACTCCCTCCGTTGCCCCCTCCCCTCATCTACCATATACTGCGACGACGACGACGGCTTGTGTGAGAAGTGTGCGTACGTGTTGCTGATGCGCCGTTGCTGATGTTGCTGTTGCCGCCGCCGTCATCAGCAGCAGCACCGAAACGAGTTGTTGTTGCTGCTGCTGCTGCCCACTAACAAGCATTCGCCACTAATCATAAAAATTATGAGGTCGTTGTTGTTGTTGTTGTTGTTGCTGTTGCTGTTTTTGTCCGTGTGGCCATTTGACACATTTTCGTTGGTCATTTTTTGAGCTATGCTAAAAATAATTGCAAAAATCAATTACGCTTATCAGTCAGTTGCTGAGGTCAAGCTAGTCAACACCAACACACACACACACACACACACATTAAGAGAGACTCAAGTCTCAAGTTTCTTACACGTGGGATACCAAAAAAAAATATCTCTAGACGCGCAGACAGTGTGGCAAGAAGAGAACAGAAACAGTTAAAAGGAGGCTTGGCTTTCCGATAAGTTAAGTTATTGATTGTATTGAGTGGAGTGTTGAGTTTGAGTTCTCGTTCTCATGCCATTTCGAACCACTGTGCATTGATAATTTATGCTACGCATCAGTTACCATACTTTATACACATTCAGATAGTGAACTCATTCTCAGGAACAGTCTCAGTATCAGTCTCAGTCTTCCATTCGCATACTCATTTAGTTTTAGAGATTGTCTGTTGGTCGCGAAACTTAACTCGATTTCATTTGCTTATCATTATCACCTTGGCCCCGGACGAACACGGATACCACGGCCACTCCCTGGGCACATTTGTTAGTGGGGGAAAGGGTGGGGGAATATGGAGATACTGAAACGAAACGAAAAGAAGGTTTTTTTTTTTCGTTTCTGGGCTGCACTTCTTGGGCTTATCTGAGTTTCGGCCTTAACGTAATTCAACATTTAATCTTGTCACGGGCTCTTAAGTGTCTGCCACAATTTACGCGCTGAACCCCAATGTGGCACCGACTCCGGCTCAGTTCGGTTTCGGTTCGGTTTGGTTCTTCTCCTAGCTGCAGCTTCAGCTTCAGCTTCCAAGGTTGGCTGCACTTGATTTGTTGCCAGGCGCACACAAACTGGGAAAGAGATTCGCATTTGGCAAAATGGCTGCTAGTTTTACACTTGTTACACTTTGCCACACTTGCAACACTAGCTGCAACAGGTACTTAAGTATATTCAAAAGGATATTAGATAAAGGGGCACGCGCCATTACCAGATTTATGAGTCTACATCCTTGGTCATGCCACGCTGCCTGCCTTGCCTTGCTTGCTGCCTTTTCCGACTAAGTCGAAATGTCAGTTTGACTCGAGCATGACAAATTGTTGAAGATGTTTTACCTGGGCGAAGTGCCCTGCTCCCTTCCAGCTAGAGACTCATTTAAGCGTCGCGACACACGCTGTCCAGGAGGCAAGTTTCCCCTAGTTTATATCTTTCGCTCTCCTTGCAAACTAAAAATCCCCGAAAATACTTTTCCCAAATAATATTTGTAGTCAATTGAATATTTTATGGTGCGCTCTTCACGCCGCGCGCAGCAATTGGTCAAGGTCGACTAAACTGGAATGACTGAATGACTGAACGACTGAACGACTGAGTAAGTGAGTGTTGAGCGCGTGTTTAGGTAGCGTGAAAAATTGTACGCAACGTGGCAGACAGAAGAGACATCAACGTGTTGCCTGCCACCTCTTGTTTAAAGTGGACGACTCTCCATCGCCCTCTTCCCAACCATCACCCAAAACAAACTTATGTTGGCAACAAGCTACACAGAAAGAAATGAACAACAATCAAGTTTTCTATTTAAAAGGTAATGAAAATGTTTTCTCGCAGTGTACCTTAATGGTAGCTGAAGTATGCACTGTGCACTTTGCATATGGCATTGAAATTTATGACACTTTCATCAAAAAAGCAATGTGAAGAGCGCCTACGAACGACGAACCACACACACATCTACGAACCGAACCGAACCGAACCATATCTGTTGCGTATGATGAAAATTGATGATTATTATGATTATAAACAACAACATTATGATGATCATAATGACGTTTTACACTTGCTTCAAGGCCCACGCAGCATCAGCAGCCGCAGCAGCAGCAATTGCTACAAAATTAGTTTTGAAGCAAATGTTTACACATGGAAAGGAAATCACAGAAAAGTCATAGTGAGAAGGGGGGAAGCGGGGGGTGGGGGGGACAAACTCTCTACTGGGTGGGTGTTGTTGCAGCAAGCAGCACATAAACTACCAAAAATACATATGAGGCGTATGGGAGGGAGGGGAACAGGGGGAGCTAAAGCACACACGCTGTGTGCAAGTTGCTTAACGGCTGCCGATGATGCCACAAATGCCTTGCCACTGCCACAACCGCCACACATTTGACAAATGCAACCGCCAACAATGACGCAGTTGGTGGTGCATTTCTTTTCGGCATTTTCTTTAAAAATAAATTTATGTGATGATAATTCTACGTATTGGTATTGGGCCCTGCTGCCGCTGCCGCTGCTTCTGCTGCTGCTGATTCAGCTTCAAACTCTCAGCTCTCAGCTTCATTTTCAATGAATTTGTAGTCCAGTTTTTTATGTTGCTGCTGTCGTTGAACTTCTTTTGAACTAATTGCAAACAAAAAAACAAGTAAAAATGTAAAGGAAACAAAGATGAACGACAAATAGATACTCTGTAGGAAAGAGTTAAAGAGTTTGTGGAACATTTTTTAGGGTATTGGGTATTGGGGTAAGAAGAGTCCAACAAAGTTTTCAAAATGCAACAAAAATTCATATTTGAGTTTACTTATTCATCATAGAAGATCATCAAGTACCTATATACCCTTCCGGAGTTTATCAAGTACCTATATACCCTAACCCCATCATACCCTACACACTCAAAACACACATTCAATAAGCAACGAAGCTGAATCCCCCAGAAACGATGCCGCCGTTTGACTTTTTTTTTTTGTGTTCTCATTTTAATGGTCGCATCAACGTAACGCTTTGGCCTTAAATTTCGATCTAATGAAGTTTAATGCGCGCATTTGCCATAAATTATGAGCAAAGAAGAAGACGATGAAAAAAAAAACGAAACTTCTTCTTCCTTTTGTTGTGCACAACAAGATTGCATTTGGTTCCGAGCCTTGGATTTTGTATCCGACCAAGAAAGAAAAAAAAAACCAACACAACCCAAGTCAAAATGAAAGTCGCTCAGTTTATGACCAGAGGCCAGAGGTTCAGTTCGGTTTCAGTTTTTATTATGGGTTTTTAATATTATTTTACATATATTTTGTTTTTTATTATTGTTATAACCAAAATTATGACAGATTTTGCATAACAATAAAGCGGATATCGGTCAGCATTGAAAAAAAAACGCTTGTTAGTTGGAGGAAAAGACATTCAGAAGCCGGCTTCTATATGACTCAGAAGTGAACCCGGAGTAGACAGCAGGGCGACATTGGTTCTTCATCGAATGAATGAATAAATGAAAAAGTAAGGTGCCGCTTGAATATTAAGAGTTCTCTCAATGAATAGAATGGAAGCAATACAGAAAGAGTTCTCTCAATGAATAGAATAGAAGCAATACAGAGAGAGTACACATAAAGTGAATGGGTTAGAAAAAGGGAAAATATTGTTGGGGGAGACTTAGAACTGTTTATATTTATGACAATTAGGAATGTTATTAAAGCAATATTGTTATCTATGAGTAACTTTTTTTTCTATATTTCTCATCTCATATAATATTTATACCCTTGACCCATAAAAAGGGTAAAAAATCTCAGGATCTACAAAAGTTATATACTCCAGATTTTGGATATGAGCTCTCCCACTCCCTAGGCAGTTTGTTTCAAAGTTTCGATAACTTTTCAAGCCATCAAGCATTGGTCCGGTACAGCATTTGCTCCGGTAGTGCAGGTATGTGTATGTCTGTCCGTCCGTCCGACCGCGTGTCTGTCTGTATCATACAAGGGTTCAGAGTATCTTCTAGTCGAACTCGACTAAAACCTTCTTACTGGTTTTCTATAGCATCAAGGGAAGCCCTATATCCAAATCTGTTTTCCCACTTGACGCATCCTTAAATAATAGCATTTGGCTTTTGATCAATCCTCCAAGCGCAAGTGTCAAATGCGACAACAAGTTCCTTTGGTAAACAGCATATTTGTGGCACATACCACATTAGATTCTTGAATTCTTATTTTTTTTTTGTTTAAGTATGTGTTTGTATTACATTTTTTTTTTCGTTTTTGCCAAAACAAACATCTGTCGACAACATGCAAAAGTTTTTTTTTTTTGTATAATGCAGCACAAATGCCGAGAATTTTGTGTCCAATTTCTATGTGACAAGAGAGACAGCGAGAGCGAGTGTTGTTGGGGCACGTACTAAGCTGACACAATGATGCAATCATCACGTGCAGCAGCAGCAGCCACTTCTAGTATTTGTTGTTGTTGCTGTTGTTGTTGTTTTTTATTTGCCAGTTGTTGAGAAATATGGCATAGAATAAGCATTGGACATTCGCAACGCTCGTTGGCAGCGATTCATGATGAGGATTTTGGTCCCTTTTCCCCCTCTTGTTGTTGTCTTGTGGTTTGTGTTAGATTACCACGAAAAAATGTTTTACTGTATATTGGAATATACAATACGAGAGTAGAGAAAAAAAAAAAAAACCCTTTCAGATTTTAATTGTTCGTGTTGCTGTTGTTGTTGCTGCTGCTGTTGCTGGCCAGCTGCCATTTTGAGGCTTAACTTTACGTGACGAGGCCACACGCGCGCCTATTACAACAACTATTACAACTATTACACCATGATGCCAGCAACTTGCTCTTCTTCTTCTTAGATAATAATAATTCTAGTTTTCAAACAGTTGGAACAGTTGTGAACTGACCTCAAGTAACCCCAAAACAACATCCAGCTGTGTAATTGTCAGAATCTAACATTTTCCCAAACTCTCTTCTCCCTTTGCTTTGTTGCACAGTGTACATTATTCCACTATGAAGTGCATTGTGCTTTGTCAATTAAAATTCCAAAAGATATGCGATACATTAATTACTTTTGCTTCAATTGAAATGCAAATACCAAAAAAAAAAATAAACAAAAAGAATATTCTCTCTCTTGCATGTCTGTGGCAAGTTAAGCATCTGCAGCAGCAGTTTGTGCCTCATCCACAGCGAGAGAATATCCGTCCGTAACTAGTACTGCGACTAGTTTCCAGGAAAGTCACGAGCCAGATGATGATTTACAACCCAAGCCAACACACAGAAGCCAACAGAATCGCGCTTCTTTTGCGACTTTTGCTTTTGCCGGTTTTTGTTGGTTTTGTTTTTGCCAGTCAAAACAAAAAGTTGACACTTTATTGATGCTCATAAATTGCTCGACGTCTGGCAGCAATTAAAGCAACAGCAACAGCAACATGTCCCCAAGGACAACAGCAACACACACACACACACACACACACACACACACACACACACACACGCCCACGCCCACACGCCCTCGGAAAATCTCTAGTGATTTGTTTACAGAGATTAGCGTGCGAAAAACTAGCAGCAGCAACAATCTGTGTTTTTTTTTTTTTGTATCAGGTGTATTTGAGTAGAGAGTACAGGTAGAGAGAATAATGTCAAAACTACGTTGAATTTATGTCGCTGCGATTTATGATGTGAGAGAGTGAAAGAGAGAGAGAGACAGGGACGGAATGATATGCAGTCCAAGCCATATGCCACATGATGCGAGGTTGTCCCTCAACGACCGTTAGTTACATAGAAATGAAAGTCATATATTTTTCTGGCTCGGGCAAAACAGAATGTTTATACTATCTGTGAGAAAAAGAGTAAAGCGGCGCATGCCGCATGCCACATGCTGCCTCTAGTATTTGGGTTACGCCCCTCTAGAGCAGAGCGGCCTACGCTTGTCATACGCCTACCGCCGAAAATAAGATGAAAAAAATCAAAGAGCTCTTTGATTCTGATTCTGAGTCCTTTCGGTAGCATTCGCCTCTTTTTTTGCTGCTGCCTCTGTTTCTGGTCATAAATATTGAAATTTATGTAGTACAACAAACGAGGCGAGGGACTCTGACTCTAACTCTCTTGACCCGAAACTTTATTAGTATTTATTTGGTATTGACATTGTCCGAGATTATTTTCTGGTTTCTGGTTTTGGCCGTTTTGTGTCATATTTTATTGGTTCAGCGAAAAGAAACACGAATTTTATGGCAACAAAGTAGCTTGAAAGAGAGAAGAAAACAAAAACCAAGATTCATAGTTAGAGATATGAAAAAAGAATATTTAGTTCAGAGATACTCAGTGTGTGTGTGTCAAGCTGTGCCAAAAAGATGGAAAGATCATTTCTACTAGAAAGTTATTTATGTGTTTTACATTTATGTGAACATTTTTGACATTTCTATATATATATATCGAACATAACAAATGTTCAATATGATTTCCTGTAATCACATCGGCCGACATCAACTAGGCCTAATCATTTGTCAAATGCATGTCATTTGAGCGGAAAACAATTTAACAACATTTAGCTGAAACCCAAACTCGAGCAATCAACATAAATTTAAAGCGCAGTCAGGCAAAATGGTTCGAAAAATTCAGCCCAAATGGCCAACAGTTTTGGCCATTACGAAAAGTGAAAGTCTTTTTAGTGTATACATGCATTCATGTAGTATGTGCAACAAAACGGCGAACAACCGACTACAACCGACAACATCTCTCCCCGCCTCGAACCCAACCACAAATCCCCAAAAAAATAACCCAGGACACAGACATTTTCGGGGGTCTCTCTCTTGGTAATTTTCCGATTCAAAACTTTTATTACCATTTGGTTTTTGTTTGGTTTTCCTTACTGTTGGCTGGCTGTTTGGCTTGTTGGCCATTTACCAAAAGATCGAAATGCAAATGGTTAAGACAAGCGCATTTGAGCATTTTGTTAGACAACGCTTAGACATTTTGTGGCCAAAATCAGGTTGCCAACTTACAGTTCCAGCCACACAGCTCCAAGCTACAACTCTTGACCACATATGAGCCCAACACAGCAACAACTGTTTGCTGCCTAACGAACTGGCCGCCGCCGCTCCAGTTATGTCAAGAAAAAACGAAAATAAAAAGTGCGCCAAAAACCCCAAAAATAAAACATGAGGTAACTTTTGGCCAAAATGCAGTCAGGTAGATAGGTTCGAGGGAGGGCAGGGCGGTGAGGGGAGTTGAGTGGGCGGCTTGCAAGGGAGGTCGCCGGCAACTTGTAAGGCAAAGTGTTAAACATTTTCGCTATTTCGAAAAAAAAACTAGCTTACTGTCTCTTTGAAAAATATTCAAGATGGGTTCGATAAGTTTTTTTTTGGAAAGGAACACAAAAGAATTTGCAAAAAGGTTTTGTATTTAATTGGAATAGTTATTGAAAGATTTGTTAAATTTTCAATATATCTTTTTTAACAAGTTTTTTTCCTTAAATACTTATAATAAATATTAAAAATATATAATAATGTATTAAATATTTATTCATCTACCCAAAATATATGTGATAAAGATAAATAAAACTCAGATGAAATTAAAATACCATAAATGTTTTTATGGAATGTTTATTGAATGAGTTTATAAGGTATAGCTAAGAAATGTAATCTTTTAAATTGAAATATTTTTTAACAATTATTTGAAGACATAGACATTGACCCCGAAATACTTTTAATAAATAAAAAAAATGTATAAAAAAATTCTATATAAAAAAAATATCTCCAAGAAAAATCTCCCAAACATAAATAAAAATTCAGATCAAATTAAAATGCCATAAATATATTTTTTTCGCGCCAACAACAACTTTTGACTTATTTAATTTCAAAAGGGTTTTTTGTGTTATTTTTCGCAGCAAGCAATTTCTCGTTTTGCAGCCAACACAAACACAAATTGCAGGCCATAAATTTGTTGTGCGCAAAACATGCTCAGAATTGGATTTGACATATCAATAATTTACGAGCCTAACATAAAATTAGAGAGTGCTTTGCAACAACCATAACACAACTGCTGAACAACCGAACACCAACAACAAACGCACACACACATATACACACACCGGAACTGCTGCCGGCCGTAATTACCAGGTTTTGGCTGGTGTTGCCACGTAAAGTGTCGATCGATGTCGATGTCGATGTCTTTGACGTTCGATTTCGTTTTCGATTTCGTTTTGATTTTGATGAAGGCGAGTGAATACATATATATAGTTTACTAGTTAGTTAAGTTTGGTTTTTGAGTGAAAAAAAGCAAAGAAAGAAAGAAATATTCGAGTTTAGCAGGCGGCAGCTCAATGAGTTGTCTAAGCCAGCGACAGACATGGCCGTCGATTAAAATCGGTGTTACAATTTATGCAACTAAATTTTTACGCGATTTTTATCAACAGCAACTGCAACAGCAACAACAAGAGCAATAACACAACACAACAACAACAACACCAACAACAACAACTGACTGCAAGCAGTCTGCATATTATTGCAATTTTTATTTCTCTGACCATTTTCGGTGGCTGCCGTTTTGGTGTTTGTTTGTGTGCAAGTGTGTGTGTGCGAGTGTGTGTGTGTAATTGTGGCGATTTATTGACCAGACTGTCAATAAAAGGCCAGTAGAAAATTGAGTGCAATGGAGAGTAATTTTGTATGTGTGAATAAATTTTGAATATTTTTCACTGAAATATGTGAAATGGTGAAATAAATGTCAATTTTATTGTCTATACTTATTATTAGTATAAATCACATAGAAAAGAAAAACAGAAAGTTCACTTTTTTAAGATTTTTATAAGAAAAATGTATTAACAAAAGTTCTAAAAATAAAGATCAATCCCACATCGTCTTAGTCAGTTGTTCTGTCCAATGTGAATCCAAATCTCACTTCATTTTGGGCAGAGTTCAGCAATAGTTGCTCTGATAAATAGATATATTATTTGTATATTAATGTTTCCATTGTATTTTGGTATCATATAGTATCATATGGTATCATTTGGTATCATATGGTAACTTGAGCTTGATGAAAGTTCAAGTATTGCAACTATATAAGAGTTTAATCTGAAAGTTAGTCAAATATTTTTGACAGAACAAGTCGCAATATGTCAAAATTGCTTAAAAAAGTAGTAAGAAATATGTTGTTAATAACATTTTTAATAAAACATATCATTTCCATCTCAAAAAATATATAAACATATACTTAAACATCTCTAAGAAGCATTTTATGCACTGAACTCAAACTTCTCATTCAAAAAAGTTTATGTTATTAAGCAGATTTTTCTTTCAGCAAATTTCTCATTGGGTTCGATCGAACATGTGCACAGTACATTTGCCTGTATATGTATGTGTGTTTGTGTGTTTTCATGCAAAATGATTGCATTTTGGGTGCTTTTATTAATAGAAATAAATCAAGTTTTGTGCACTGACATCAATTAGCTGCCGTTGCCGTTGCCATTGCCGTTGCCGTTGTTGCCACAAAACATAGCCACATACCACGAGACCGAGAGATCGAAGCAGCCAGCCAAACAGCCCACTGGCGTCAGATACAAATGTATCTACAGCAGCAGTAGCGGCAGCGGCAGCTATATGGTGTGCCACCGCTGCCTTGTTTTGTGGCTTGCCACACTGCGGCACATACACATACACACCTAAGTGTATGTATGTTAGTAGACACGAGAGTATGTTAATAATTTGCAAAATGCATTTGTCTGGCGATAACAAGAAGCTGATAACAAGCGCCGAACCGAACCGAAGCCAAGCCAAGCCCCGTCCTCCGTCGCCGTCTGCCACCTGGAAAACTGTCAAAGTTTACTCCCCTCCCCCCATCCCCGTCTTGGCACATTCAACGGCGCCTCATAAGCCTCATTGTTATTGTTGTTGGCAATTAGCGCTTTGAGTTCAGTCTTATCGTTTATGGCTTATGAAGCTATCAGAAGAGAACTAAACTGAACCGAACCCGAACCAAACCAAACTCGAACCAAAACCAGATATCGATGCACAGCATAATGTCATAAGTCAGCATATTGAAATCGGATTCTTTCTACCAAAATGCCTGCTGTGCAGCAGTTTAGTCTCTGTGTCTCTGTCTGTGTAATCAATGAGAAGAAGCTGCAGCCATTAGATAAAAATGCGTTACTATAGAGATAATAATAAAAAAAAAAAAAACAAATACCATATGAAACGAAACAGAAGACGAAAATAATAAGAACTTAAACGCAGCCGATGCATCCGTTCGATAAGCTTTTGGGCCAGGGCAATTCATAATTTTTCTCTTCTTTCTTCAACGTTTTTTTTTTTGGTGGTGGTGGTGGCAAGAAGAGGCAACATTGTATGGATGGAGCGCAGGCGTAACTCGATACTCGAAACAAAAAGGCAAACCAAAAGTCACATAAATTGCCAAGGCACTAAAAAAAATACCGAAGAGAACTAAAACCATATCCCGAAAACGCATATTTCTGTTGGTTTTTCGTTTTTTTTTTGTTTTTAATTTATATTTTGTTAATTTTTATATGAAGAGTTGACATTTTGGTCCAGTCCAGTCGAGAGTTGAGGATGTCGCGTCGTCGCTTCATTGTTTCTTCTTCTTGTTGTTGTTTTAGTTGTTGTTGTTGCTGTTCTTTGCTGTTATCGCCCGTTTAAGGCAACGCTGCTGGGAGCCAGCAGGCAGCAGCCAGACTACCATTATGATAAATCATTTTTGTTTTTCTTCGTCTTTACTTGTTGCTTGTGGCATACTTTGCCTTTTGTTGGCATATCCACAGCTCACTAACTAAAACCTTAAAACTTATCAAAACATTCGGTGTGCGAGTGTGTGTGAGTGTGAGTGTGTTCAGCCAAAAAAACACACAACAAACAAATATTTATATGTTTTTTTTTGAATATTTTATAGCGCCAGGACTTTTGACAGCGATTTGATATAGAAACTTTCAGGCAAACAAAAATCAACAGTATTTATTGTTATATTATTATTAGGGGTATTCATCCACTTTGACATAAAAAGGTCTTTTGTTTTCCCTTTCACTACTTTGCCAAGAAATATTTGTCTTTTTGAAGTCTTCAGTCTTGTCTTGGCCCTAGTTTCTTGGCCACAAGACTCTGTCTTAGCTTCTTAGTTGCTGCGGCTTTGTATTTTTCCTTATTCCAACAAACGTTTAAGGTCCTATTCGGAGTCTTTTTGTCACCAATCTTGTTTACGAAGGAATCTACTAACATTTTTCTTTTAATATGTATTCGTTTCCGTTGTTTTTTCTGTATTTAAGTAAGTTGCTGTTTGACACCAAGAATAAAGTTCTGCTTTCGTTCCTTAAACCACATTCGGTTGACCCGAAGAATAAAGTTATTTCCTGCTGCATTTTTAGCCATTTTACAATCTGCATTAAGATTTTTATTAGTTTTTAATTTTGCTTGCTTAAATTGGTTGACATTTATTGATTTTATCCATAATGATATCCATGTTTACAACCGCTTTAATCAAGCCGGCAATGCAGACCCTTTACAGATAAGTCTTTAGCTAATTTTAACCTCAACTTGAACCACATTAACATTGATTCAGTTCATACTTATTAAATATCAAGTATGAAAATGCCTTACTTACAAGAAATTAGCAAAGTTTTGATACACTTAAGATTGCTTCGGAAGACAGACAGGAATCCGAAAACAAACAACAATGCAAACCTGACTTTTTAAATATCATTTTATGACTTTATGATTCATACAATGAAATGAGCAAAAAAATACATATATTTATATACAGAAATTCAAGCTGATAGCAATCGCAATAAAAAGAAGTTCGTTTGTGACTTGAAAAGTTGGGCGAATTGAAAAGGTAAAAAGAATCAAAAAGTTGGCTTTTTTCTGCTGAAACATTTTATGTGCTTGCGGACGGACGTGCATTTTTGAACGCTGCAGGCAGTCCGCAGCCGCCGAAATGCCCTCCTCTGATCACAATCCGATCAGAAATGAAGTTATATATATTTACTGTTGACTGTATGTTTGTGTGTCTGATGCGTAATCATAAATGTGGCATGAATTTGTGGCAGTTGACTGATCTGATTGAATACAAAAACGGTATTGAACTGATTTCATCTGATCTGTCTGCTTGTCGCCCCCATAGAAACCGGATAAGTATGTATGAGTGTATGTGTGTGTGACTGTGTGTGTTTGTGTGTATAGCCATGTGTCATGGATCGGCGGCGGTTAAGTGCCCCAAGTCGCACTTCACAACACAACAACAGCGCTAATGTGACACTAAACTGATGTAAGAAAAAATCCGCTTAGCGTCGTGTTCTCATACAAAAGCCAAAAACACCACCAAAAAATAAATAAAACTAAATACCCCAAAAACAGCAACAACAACAATATGTGTCTATGATATGAAATTACAAACGCCCAAAGAAGAAGCTGAAGAAAAAAGTAAGATGGTTGAGCGGAATATTGAATACGCTTACATATTATATGAAACTCTTAAGTTTTTATAATTTTTTCATTCATTTCTTATTAAGAAAAGATTTTTTAGACGTCTTAAAACATTTTTGTAATATTTTTTCCAAGTTTTCCTACTTCACAAACTTAGTAAAAATATTTTTTTACTTTTTTAAGAGTCTTAAAACATATTATAATACTTTTCCCAAGTTTTCCTTCACAAACTTATTAAAAATAGAGAACAACTCTCCGCAAAAAGAGTATTATTATTGTAAAGAGTTCGCGATCAGCTTAAATGCCCACGAACAACGACAACGTGAAATGAAATGAAATCAAATTACAAATAATGCAACAATAATAATAACAACAAATAATAATAATATTAAACTCAAGGCTTCACCAAAAACATAAACACAAACGATGATAACAGGGGGAAGAGTTACAGTTGACAGTTATCGAGTTGCTTTGAGAGACGATTGTCAGGTGTCTAATTCGAATGTCAATGCCGCTGGCACAGAGACAAAGAGAGAGGGGAGAGAATGAACACATATATCCGCATATGGAAAGAAGCCGTCGAAAAATCAAAGCGAACGCTACACCAACGCCAAAAAAAAAAAACAAAATCAAAAAGAAATTAAATAATTATGGCAGCAGCAGTAATTTTTTTCTTGAGATTTTTTTTTATAGTTTTTTATATATAGTAATTTCACCAAGCAAACACGTTTCGATCAAAAGGAGCAACAGGTCCGAAACTTCACCATTTGACTCTTCGATCATCGATCAAGTTTGAGTTTGAGTGGAGAGCGTACTTCAATTATGCGTAATTTAAAAGAAATTAATGTCGTGCAAGAAATTACTTTTTCAACATTCAAGTTTTCAAAGGCAGAGTGTTCGAAACTATAAAGAAAAGACAGAGATGGGGGATGGGGGATGGGGGATGGGGGATGGGGGAACAACAACATTGCATTGGAACGCGCAAAATACTATATAACTGCGCCCATGTTTCTTCTTCTTTTTCTTTTTTTTTTTGGTAGAGCATAATCATTATATTCATATTATTGGCACTAAATGCAGTTAACGCCCCAAAAAAAAAAAGAGAAGGAAGCAATGGAAAAATAACTCATAAAAATGTTTTCATCAAAGTTATTTGTTTTAACGGGTGACCTTTTTTGGGGAAAACATAATTTGACAGTAAAGTTTCTCTTAATGTTTTATGATGTTCGAAAGAAACATACTTTTTGAAGACTTCAACAACTGAATTTATGCTTTAATAGATTGATAAACTGTGTACTTACCTTAACATTATGAATTATTAGATGATCTTCCAAACTATATTGTTTTGGTTATCCATATCTGTAAAAAAAACCAAAAAATATAATAAAAATATGCGAAAATATTTAGAAATATTATTTTTTAAAGAAAGAGCTTTATTAAACAAGTAAAATGGTTCTGAAACCTTTCAAAATTTAACTACTTTTCATTGTTTTGTGCTTTTTTGTCTAAAACTACTTTCAACTCATCCAAATTCTCAACTTTTATGTTATCGATAACGTGTGTATATCGATAACTTGTAAGAAACTTGAACTGCCTTTAGTATTTGAATCCGCATACACCATACTTTCTGCTTCACACGTCTTTCATTTAAATCTTTCCCATAATTTAAACTCTAAATATATATATTTTCACATATTAATAACAAGCAATTCCTCAAAATAAAATAAAGTGTTCCGCAGGGCAAACTTGTGCAATAAAAGAATAAAAAAACAAAAGTTTAACACACTCACTAGCACTAACACTAAACACCATATCTGGAATCTTGAGTCATGAGCCATGTCTCAGTGTCTGGGTCAATTGGTTTACTCTAAACTTAAGCGAGCTGCAAAAAAGTTTTTTTGGCCACAAAAAAAAAGAGGAAGAAAAGAAAAGCATAACCCTCAATTATGATATATATTTTATGAGAGCACTTTAGCAAACCAATGCCAGACAGCTCTCAATTCAGTTCAGTTCAGTTCAGTTTCAGTTAAGTTGACTTGCGAGAAGAAGAAGAAGCTTCAGCTCGTGTGTGTGTGATATATTCCTTTGGGCACGGGGCAGGCAGCGAAGCAGGCAGCACCATATAACAATAAAATAAAGTGCAGTTAACACATGACTTGGCGCAAATAGTGTCACATTTTGATAAATGACACTCGTTTGTCAAACACACCAAACACACACACACACACACCACACACACACACATAAGAGTCAAGCAATGAGCGCCGCGAGTACAGAATATAAACTGCAGGAAGAATGCCGAACAGATACTTGCTATCAAAGTGTGTGTGTGTGACCCCCAAAAGCCATAGCATTTGATACCCTTTTTGACATTTCTTAAGATTTCGCAATACAAAAAGTAACTTAACTAAGTTGGCTTTAAAGATTCAACTATATACACTTCAAATAAGACATATTGGCAACATTTCACATAAGAAACTCTTAATACCCTTTTTGTTAGTGTATTTCTTAGTTCGTATAATCCTGTCGCCTGCCTCTCTTACGTAGCTCGTCAGGCATCAAAAGTACCAGCAAAAGGTGTTGGTTCGAACTTTAAGAAGATGCCTCAAAAACGCTGACGCCCCAAAAACCAAGTAAACTGATGGCCCAGAAACATTTGACGGATGGCCAAAACAAAAAAGACATCGAGCGAGAGTGTGAGGGGGAGTGCGAGGGGAAGAGCGGGAGTGCGGTAGCGACAGTGGAGGATACGCCTGAGCCTGGGACAGCTTTATTATGTCTTAATTCAAAACCCGAGGCGATTTAGGCGACAAGACCCTTTTTGCTGTTCCTTCCCCCTCTCATACTTTAGTTCACTTTGGTTGAAGCGTGTTCTTCGCACAGTGGGTCAAACTTTCGTTTTGCACAAAATGTGTAGAAGGGGGAGTGGACTAACTGAAAATTGAATTTAATTTTGCGTTGCGCGCGGACCAAATTAATATTCTTTATTTAGGATGTGCGTTGTTCGCGAGCGGCGTTTTCTTGTAATTTCTTAATCCAATACTGCACCCATATTTTCTGGTGGTCCTCCCTCTCTTTCGCTCTCTTCCCGTGACCTGGTTGGGTGGGCGAGGCAGCATTGCGCTGGTGTCGTTGGCTAAATCTTTGTTTTACCGCTAGAACGCGATCCTCGTCAGATTTTTTTGGCTCTTTTTTTTTAGCTGGGTGTAACCATAAAGTTCACGCTTGCAGGCAGTGAAAAAAAAAAAAGTAAACGAAACAAGTTTTTTTTTTCTTTTTTGGTAGGCGGAGACCAAGACCAACACCAAGAAAGTGGAATGGGGGAAACTCTTAACTTTTGTTGCACATTTTTGTGTTTTTTGTTTAGTTTTGTGGCACAAATCAATGCAGTAGTCGAAAGTAGGCAGCAGACAACACAAAAAAAAGCTAAACAAAAAGCCTTTTGATAGTGTCAATAAATTAAAACATTAGCCCTTCAGGCAGCGAGCGACACATGCGGCGTATGCGCAATGCCGTGTGGACGTGTTAAAAATAAACAGTTGTTAAATTGAGCATGCCAACTAATCCCTAAGCCTGCCGAAACAACAACAACACACGCACACACATGATAAATTATGACTTAAATCAGCTTTTGTACAATTTTCAACTCATCATCAAAAGGCGACAAATGTGGAAAAAGCACAAAAACACACAGGTGAGAGAGCAGTTCAGTTCGGTGTGTGTGTGCGAGTGTGTGTGTGTTAGAAAAAGGTGTCACCAACACACAAACAAAAGACTAAATGGTTAAAAATAATGATGTTGTTTGCTGGGGCTGCTGCTGCTGATGCAAATGGGTAAAATTTTAGATGCAAAAGCGCTTAACTAAATGTTGAATGCTGTAAAAGCTGCAAGGGGAAATGAACACAAAGAGAGAAGAGGAGGGGTCATGGGCTTTGCAACATGATATGGCAAATGTATAAAATGTGGGTGGAATGATATACTGTACTACACTTGCAGAAAAACTGTGTATTGAATGAAAAAAAAGCTAACAAAACGTTGCACTTTTTGCCGACATAATTTAGATTTTTCACCTTCCATTCTATCTCTTTTTTTTTCTCTCTCTTTCTCTCTTACTCTTACTCTTGCCACTTGAGGTAAAAGCTAAAGAAGAAAATGCTTCCAGCAACAACAACAGAAACAGCTAAAGCGACGTTTGCTTTCCTGTCTATTGTCTGTCTGAATTAAGTGCAAACATTAGCAGACTGCACAATGCCCAAGCGATATCTCGACGACGAACCCAACCCATAATGATGATGATGATGTTAGTGGATGGTGTTGGCTGTGTGGAAAGAAGAAGCAGCAGCCGAAGAAGATGACGCGAAACATTGCTGATAATACCGCATAGACGACTTTTACACACCTTCTAGCTGGGAAAAATGCGGAACGTGATAAAGCTTTTTCGACTTCGGCGTGCAAATGATTATCAATCATTTTGGGATTAAAATTCTTCGTTTTTGTGGCACACACACAAACACATACGTATAGTGTGTCCAAGATATATCACACATTGTATTCGAAGCTGTTGTCGTCATCAATAAACTGTGTGGATGGTATTTAGCATACGACAACGACAACACGGGAAAAAGTCTTTCTTTCTGCCCTCGAAATGGTGCAGGTGCCTTTGGAGAGCTGCAACAAATCTTTAATAGAGAAGTGTCCAAATGCAACACAGCACACAAACAGTTGCACCACAAGGTGGGGCAATACACCACAAGTAGGGACAACAACTCTATATAACGTTGACTGTTGCTGCTTGCAACGGGGTTAAAGTGTTGCCCTGACAATATTTTCTACTTTGTCGATCTGTTTGCATTTCGGGTTTGCTTTTGTTTTGTTTACATCTATATATATATATATATATATTCTTCTTCTGTGTCGAACGATTCTCACGTTTGTTGCCCTGTTTCGCCTGACAAGTGGATTTAGCGGCATTGATGTATGAGTTTACGTTTCCACTTTTTGTTTCTTTGCTCAGCTTTGCAGCAGCTTCACGAGTTGGTTTGTTGCCTAGTATGTTGCATATGTTTAAAATTGAGTGATGCTGCTAATGGAACGTAATTAATATTGTGTGTTTGTAAACTTTTTGTAACCATAGAAAATCAGAGCGTATCACAAATTGTTTGTTGTCTTTTGCAAAATGAGGTGAATGGCAGCAGAAAAACTTAAATGAAATATTGCTTTGAATTTGTTTGCATATTAAACAGCTATTAAACAAAAAACTTGGAAGTTGAGTTTGAAGTTTGAGACAAAAAAAGTTAAGCAATGTCATTTAGAAATCTATCAAAATAAATGCTTATGCCATTATAGATTGATTTCCTTTACTCCTCTCGTAACTTTTAAGTTATGTTTTGTAAAGTTAATGTAAGTTAGCCGATGATAGTTACAGTTTCAGTTAGTGTAACAAGATTAGGTTTGGGGTTAAAGTACTCTTCAGTAAGACCCTTCTCTTATGTGTTTACCTTAATCTAATTACTAGTTAGTAAAGTGTCTTAACTGTTAGTTATAGATACTTATATGCCAAGCACGTATTCGTATTCGTCTGCAGGACTGTGAAGTACTCAAATGCAATTTTCAAGCCTAAGCTCACAATTATAAAAGCAAAAGATCTAAAAAGAATTTTTTTTCTCAACCAGACTTGTTACGTTTTTACGACACTTCAAATGAAGTATAATTGTTGTTGTGGTTGTTGTAGTTAGAGGCCAAGGGAATAAAACTGAACTAAACCAAAACGCTTTCTGGTTGACACTGACCGACCGCAGAGACACTGAGAAAGAGAGATAGAGATGACTATCTCAATATTTAGGTTGCCACAGAAATAAAACGGCAACAAAAACAACAACAACAGCAAAGTAAAGCACTTGAGAATAAATCAAAAGATGCGAAAAAGACCCAAGCAACAACAACAACTAGACACAAAACAAAACAAACAAACAGGCGACACTTTTAGGCCTCGTTTATGCTCTAAAAGGAGAGAGAAAGAAACAACAACAACAACAGAAACAGTAAGATCTAAGCGAAATGATAAATGTTCGCGTTTGTTTCGTGTATCAAGTGTGAATTTTAAGTGAAAAACGTTACATGATGTCTGTTTCTGTTTCTCGGTTTCTGTGTTGTGTCTGTTTGGTTGCTTGGGAAATTGTTTTCATGTAAGTTTCAGACAAAGTTTTTTCTTCAGTTTTTTTGTTGTTTTATTTTTATGTGCTATACGTGAGTGAGCGGGCGCAAAAATCCAAGCTTAAACGAATGATTTTAATGCCAATAAATGATTTTAATTACAAAACAGCAACAAAAATAAGAAATAAAAAATGTTAAAGGCTAGTTGAAAAGCTACCTACAAAATATTGAAGAGAGAGACGAGACTAGAAGCCGCCTTCTTTGGCTTTGTTTTTGGTATTTTTTAAATGCCATTTGCACGCTGCCACATAAAATGCACACATAAAAGTAATGAGAAAAGGAGTTGGAAAAATCACAAAGAAATACAAGTAACATAGGAAGAGTTGAGAAAAGGCAACACTATGAGATACCCTTCATTCATTACGGGAACAGCTAGACTAAACTTCAATATTAGATATATTCGGGGGCTCGGAATATATTTCAATATAAATTTTACAGATTTTTCATATGTTGCTAATAGTTTTAAAGTCAATTAGTTTGCCAAATTCATAGATTTGTATGTTATCGGTGTCCGGAAGAGTTATCGATGACCTGCAACAACAATCAATTGATTCTAAGAAAGAGATTATAGATTGATTTCAATGAATAATTTATAGATTTTTAATATATTATTAATAGTTAAGACAAGTATTTAATTTATCAAATCCACAGATATGTATGTTATCGATATCATGAAGAGTTATCGATGACTTGACGAAACAATCTTTCGTTTCCAAGACATTAACCAAGTTTGACAACTTCATAGATATTTATGTTATCCATATCCGAAAGAATTATCGATACCTTCCAACTAACTTGTTCTAACTATGGTTTAGATACAATCTTCAGTCTCTAGCTCTTATCTTCCTGTTACACCCATTTACCCTTAACTATCATATCCCTTTTGCAATCGCTTCTCAGGGTATCAAACTATGTTTAAAATATATTTCTCGCTTACTTAAATTCCATATAATTCTTTTTTTTTTGGCCGATAGAACTGAACCGACACAGAGTTGCCTTTTTTTTCTGTTTGCCGTCTTAGAGCGGCATCGTAAAAGTGCGAACTGTAAATCATGACAGTTTTTATAACCCGCTCGCCACACACACACACTAATGCACACACATAGACTGTGTTACACTAGAGCTGGGCTGGGCTGGGCCTAGGTCTTACCTACATTTAGTTTTACAGCATTTAGTTTTGTTTTTTTTTAGGGCTACCTTTTGGTAGGTTTACCTGTTGCTTATATAGCGATTTATTGTTAACAAGACGGAAATGTAGTTTTATTATTATGATTTTGCTAGAATTTGTATTTATTAACCGGAGATTTAAATTTAATGCGCTTTTTTAATGCGCAAAAAACTTTACTTAGATTACTCCCGTTGCCCCATTCCCACTAGCTAGACTCGACACACTGCCTGAATCTGACATAATCTTGGCCAAGACAAACTTTGCTTGAGCCCCAGCCATAAATCGATATAATAATTGCTTATGGAATCGTTCATTGCAGCCGTTTTTGTTTTTGTTGTTGTTGTTGTTCTTGTGGCCCTGGAGCTGCAAATGTGCTTTGCTGAACACAGCTTAACACAGCTCTGTGACTATTAGAGAGTAGACAGTAGACGGGAGACGGGTGACAGGGGGGGATACACATATTTATGAGCTAATTTATCGATAGAGTTGTGGGCCGTCGCCGCTGTATTCAGTATTTTGCTGCAGAAATAAATATTTGAATTTATGTATGACGTGCTGGGGATTAAATCAAGAAACTTAACGAAACTTAACTATAGCTCTAATGTCTGCCACATGAAATGTATAAAAATGTGTTTAATGTTTTTCTTAAAAATCTTTTTTAAAGGCTTGAGAAAATAAAAACCAACTTAACAAGATCAATGTTTGAAGCTTATGAAAAATTGTTAGAGCTGGACATTAAAAATAGATCACAAATGTGATTTTTGGGATGGGAATGATAGAAAAAGGGTTTAATATTGAAGTTTTCATTGATTTCTGAGATTTTTAAAGAAGTTTTTGTAAGAGACAAAATATCAATATCTATTTAGCACACCCAACAGTTTCTTCTCAGTTATTAAGCTCAAAGATGGAAGCTTATGAAAAATATTAAAGCTGGACATTAAAAATAGATCACTAAAGTTAATTTTTCGAAGAGAACGATAGAAATAGGGTTTAAGTATTGAAGTTTTCTTCGTTTTGTGGGATTTGTTAAGATGATTTTGAAACAAAGAAATAGTTTTTAGTATGTAAGCAACAAAGTCTTAAGCTAAAATCTTTTTAAAACTATAAAGTCTGAAGAGTTAATATAGAAATTAAATTTCTTAAGCATTTCTTCAGTAATGTTTATAAAAATCAATGAATTCTATGGGTTTCTAATGATTCTCAAGATTTTCCTGCCAGATATCTACTCAAAGGCGCCTCTTAACAAGCAGAACTAATTGATTATAGACACTCGAAAACTGTAAAATTTTCAACAAATCAATGTTAAAAGTCAAAACAATATGTTAAAACTGTTTCGAGTTGGACAGGAAATGGAAATCCTGATATGCTAAAAACATATGTTTCAAAACAAAGCCTTCTTTACTTCATAAAATGTATAACGAAAACGGGTTAAGACACGCCCAAAATAGTTTAAATGCAATTGCAAGCCACGAGAAACGAAACGAAACTGAGTCATAGAAAAACTTTCTGGCTGCAATTGTTTAGATGCCCAGATGTGGCATGTTGTTGTTGTTGTTGTTGTATTATGTGGCAATATGGGCTTAAATGAAATGCACCGTTAGTTTTGGTTTTTGGCTTGGCTTTTTTTTTTTATCAATTGTTCAATTGTTTGGTGGCAAACGCAAAGTATGACAAAGTGGGCAACATTAACGCTTTGTGTGCATCAAAAGACATGTAGAAAACCCGAAAAAATTATGACAATTTCATTCGAAGAACCACTTCGTCAATGTCAAAGAGCTGACAGACGCGAGGTACCCCCAGAAAACTCTTTTGCGGCCCTTTTTTTCTTTATGTTTTTGTTGTATAGCAAGTTCTGTCGTGTTTTTTTTCTTGTTGTTTTGTTACTTTTTTTTTTGTTACTTGATATACACAAACACAAAAGCCTTTAAGCGGGCTAAGTAATAATCTCAAGCTCACAGAGAGAATGTCTAATTTGGCCAGCTTCTGAGAAAATAGCTAAAAAAAAAAGCTGATTACAGCTTGTAAAACATGAGCTGAATCTTTTTACATGTTGCGCAACATTAGACGAAAACTATCAAAACTCTATGTGTGGTCCCCGAGTCAGATGATAAAAGCCTTCATCAAATTCAAGCACGTAGTAAAAGAGTATAGCTATAATCAGCTACTAGCTAGAAAGTTGTTACAAAAATCAATAACATTTTACGTCATATTTCAATTTTTCAATTTTTGTTTTAAACACTTACTCATAATATGCCAAAGTTGTC
This sequence comes from Scaptomyza parva, assembly GCA_035044645.1. NCBI lineage: Eukaryota > Metazoa > Arthropoda > Insecta > Diptera > Drosophilidae > Scaptomyza > Scaptomyza parva. The sequence goes on along the minus strand of JAWNNT010000090.1, from coordinate 2,175,685 downwards.
ACTGTCGGCTACTTTTTGGTAACAATCTTGGGCAACAACACTTCACAACAAAACGACTCGACGCGACTTGAGGCGACTCTCGAATATGCTTTGCAGCTTCCCACCAACAACAACAACAACAAGATACTGTGTGTGTGTGTGTGTATGACTATCAAACTGTCAAAATTATGACATTTGAAATTTCACGTAACGTAACATAACCGGACAAGAAAGCAATGCGCGAACGAACCCCTTACCTTCCCTTCCTACTACAACTACTTCTGCCACATACAACAACAACAACAACAACTCCAAAAGCCATAAGCACAAAGCCACGAACCAAACGCGAAGTGTGTTTCAAGTGTCAAGCGCGTTGTTTTGTTTGTTTGTCGGTTTTTACTTTTTGTTGTGTTTTGTTTTTGGATATGAAATATTTTCAATTACAGTTCGTGCCAAAACGCAAAGAGATCAAATTGTTTTGGGCAGCAAACACCAGACCAGAGACGTGTTTCTGTCTGGATGTCAAGAGCGACCAACACCAAAAACAACACCAAAAAACAAGAAATAAAAATCATTATACATATGTATGTGTACTTTATTCAAATTGTTCATACATGAGTTTCATATGATTTCGCCTCTGGTTACAATCACACACAAAAAGAAAAAAATAAAAGTCAAGAAAAAGAAAATTCAGACAACAAAAAACAGAAAATCTTTCAATGAATGAAACACGAATTTGATAACAGATTTTTTTCTATACGTTCTTCTTGTTTTTATACTATATGAAATTTAGAGTAATGAAATGTTTTTTGTGAATATGAAACCATAGCCAGAAAAGAGCACGAAATGAAATTTCCGAATTTGTTGATTTGGCGTCAAAACATTTTTGTATTTTTGTCATTTAATTGAAATTGAATGATTTTGCACAATTTTATTTCGGTTTGATTTCGCTCTCTCTCTCTATATATATATAGATATATATACGTATACTTTATGCATATTAGATATGGTGTATGGCTTGGTTGCGCCACTAATGCAAATGCCACAAAATGTTGCCAACTCATTTTGCCATATATATTTCAATAAAATTTTCTATCATAAACAAATAAATGTAAATTTGAAAATTTGAAATATGAAAATATTCAATTTAAATATGTTTCCGTATTTGATTTAAATTGTCAACATATTTAATAAATAAAAACAAATATATTTGATTGGGAAAAAGTGGAAAACTAAATGAAAAGCAATTCTCTTTCATCTTTATCTAAAAAGCATTTAATAATAGACAAGTTTATTTCCCATTTGACAGCGCATTTGACAGTCGATGCTGTCCCACTTCCGTATGAGCTTGTTTTCTTCTTATTTTTTTTTGTTGATTTGCTCACTTTTGAAATTCGATATTCACGAAATTTTGCGCTTTTCAAGCAGATTGCGCGTGCTTTTTTGTCAGCGCAAAAATCAAGTGAGCAAAGCTAAAGACGACGACGAAAAAAAAGCTGTTAACTAGGCAGAAACCCCAAAAAGAAAGAAAAAAAATACCACTTCACTGGCTTCACACTGGCGACGTCGGCAACAGCAACGTCGACGGCGGCGCCTCCAATGCTGACAATGCAAAAATTTCACACACAGGCAGGCAGGCGAAAGGTGTTGCCTCCAAATTGGTTCATTGTGGCCAATATGAACGGAACGATACGCCACAGGGGTTAAGAGGGGGCGGTCGGTTGGGAGGGTATCCTCTATTCAATTGATTTATTTGTTTGCGCACACACACACATACGAAAATTTGCATAGACATAAGTGCAAAATAATTGATTAGAAAGTGGAGTGCGTATATTTTTTTGTTCGAACTTTGCTTTTGCTACACTTTCGTTAGAAAGCAAAATGATGATGAAGATGATAATGAAAAAGATGATGATGAAGTTGAAGCCGCACACATGAAACGTGTGCATATTTTCTTAAGAATTTTCCACAACAAATTGTTATTGAAGTGTGTGTGTGTGTGTGGCGGCAAAAAATGAAATGAAATGAAGAATAAGAAACCAGAAAACTTGAAATGAAATGAAATGAAATGAAATGGTATATTAAAAGCGACCAAGACCAAGACGAGAGGCCGAACGAATGCGCAGCTGTCAAGCACTCGACGACGAAATCACTTTTCGTGGAAAAATTGTTTCAAATATAAAAGAAAAGTACGCGCTCAATACGATAGAAACACACTTTTCTTCATTTCACGCAGCCAAAGTTCTCTGTTGAAGGCCGAAGCCGCCGCCGCCGTCATAGCCATCATTGCCATTGCCCGGTGGAGTAGGCCAGTTTTCGACACTTGTGATAGAGATGAGGAGACGGAGAAGAGGAGAAGGAGATGAAGAAGAGGAGGCTGTCAAATAGAGACGAGAGATGGGAAGAGACAGAGAGCCACATAGTCTGGGCCAACTGGTTCGGGTCGGGTCTAAAGCAACAACAACAACAATTTGTTTTTTCCCCACTTACACTTTAACCTTTTTTTTTCTTCTTTTTTTCTGTCTTTTTTCTTCTTTCTTTTCCCCTTTAGGCGGCATAATTTCGGCAACTCGAGTGGGGGGAGGAGGGGGGGGGGGATACAAGCAAAACTTGTCACTTGCTTTTCTTATGAAATATGTACGTCAGCACACACTTACACACACATAGACAACAACAACACTTTCAAGTGGTTTGTCAGCAACATTTCAAACAAAGCGTCGTCGGCCAAACTGCAATGACAGCATCGACTAGAAAAGAGAGACAGACAGACACAAAAAAAAAGATAGAACGAAAAAAAGCAGAAGAAGAAGAAGACTTGTTTGCATGCTCTAACGATTCCATATGCATTTGACCAAAAAAGAACCAAGTAGAAGAAGAAGAAGTACCTAACCCGCTAGCTAAAGAATAAGAGAAGAGAACAGTTTTGAGTTTATTGTTGGAAACGAAACATAACTGCAGCTCGTAAAGTTCTATGAAATGCATATGCCAAAAGATTTACTTTAGTCACTTTTCAAAACTGATCCAACTAAGTGAAAAAAAACGATGCAAACCCAAATCAATTTTGAGTAGAAAAAGTGCAAAGATCTTCCAAGAACTTAAACTAGTTGCTGATGAATTTATGTAGACAATGCAATTAAGGTTTAAAGTATGGTAAACGGTAATGTGTAAGTGAGGAAGCTCAAAATGAGATACTTAAATATAGTGAAAAGTAGTTTTGTTAAGGGAAGTTAAGGTTGAAAAAGATGTTCCACTTAGAGATTGCCCATGTTATGAAGTCTTTGTCCCTAAACTCAATCTGATCCTTGAGATATAGTTGAAACATATTACACACACTTTTTTACCTTGACTTACATTTTGTCTTAACCTCTTACCCCAAAGATATATGCACTAAAAGTGCTTTTGAATATATTGAAAAGTAGTCGTGTATAGAAAGTTATGCTTGAAAAAAGATATTGGAAAAGTTATGAAACCTTTTCACTCAACTCAATCTGATCCTTGAGATTTAGTTGAAGAATATTTCACACACTTTTTTTGTATCTTGACTTACATTTTGCCTTAACATCTTACCCCAAAAAGATATAGTACACTAAAAAGCTTTTGCAGCTTCAACTGCAACACATTATTATTTGCTTGCCACAGCTGTAGCCACAGAAAAAACTTGTGCAACTTGGCGAGACAAATTTTTCATAAGCATAAACAGAGAAGCTTCTCCGCTCCGCTCCGCTTCGTCGTCATACATTTTGATGATTTTAATGGGAGAAAAGTGCACAAAATGATGGCCACAAAACGTGTTGGCAACAAACAACAACAACAACAACAGCAGCAGTTAACGGAATGTGTTGCCAAGCACCTTTTGCATTCTGCATTCTGCATTCTTTCTTCGCTGCGCTTCTGCTTCTTCTTCTTTTACTTTTCTGGTGTGGCAGCGGCAGTGACAACGGCAAATGTTGAAGGAGCGCGCGCGCCCATTTAAAATGCAGCAAGTGTCACCATTGACTGAAACGAGGCGCAATAAATATATATATATATATGCGACAGAGCGAATACATATACATTTTTTTATGGTACTTGAACAGCAGAGAGAGTGATGGAAGGGGGTTGGGGGGGAGTGCTTAACTATATACAAAGTGCCTGTGGCTTTAGTCTTCTTCTTCTAGTAGTAGTAGTTGTAGCCTGGTCTCTTTGCCAAGGCTTTATACGGGCAAGGCATGCGCTGCATATTGGCAATGGCAACAATGCAGTGCAGCAGATAGAAGAAGAAGAAGAAGAAGGAAACAAACAAGCAAACAAAACGTGCAAAAGTGTTGAAAAGATATGATAGACTTAGAAGATACCCTGTAGTTGGGAGTGGAAGTAAGGAATGAGAGTTTGTAGCTGAAACATTTTCTTATATCAAACTTTTCCCTTTCACCAACACCAAACCAAGTCGTATACATAACACCCCTTAGCTTATGCTTCTTTTGTTCCAGGGTATTTGCCTGCCAATGTTCCATCGTCGCACACCTCACACTTTGCATGACATTTTCTTTCGCGCTGTCGAAGTTAGCTGCCAGCCAGCCAGCCATTTTGAGGCAGTTTCGAGCCACCGTCTCGTCATTTAAATAACAATAAAATTTGATGACAAGCGTCGTTTGCGTTGCGTCTCTCTCCACACCCGCCCCTCCCCCCACTCAATAGCTAAACGTCTGTTCAATATTACCGGGTTCGAGAAGAGAGAGAGAAAGAGAGAGCCTGGCTGATTGGCTTCTTTCTGCCTTGGCCATAATAAAGACATTCGATGCCTTTTTAAGCGTTTCACTTTCGCACGTAACTGTAAAAAAAAACTTAAAAGAAGAAAAAAGTTTTTGCAGCATGTCCGGTTCTTAAAAACAAAAATATTATAAAGTTCTTTCGATTTAGTGAGGGGGGGGTTGGAGGGTGATAAAAACTAACAAGAAAGAATCAAAAATGTCTAGACGCTAGAAGAAGAAGAAGAGAACCCAAACTCGAGCCACAAGTGAGAAAAACGCTTTCCATTTCATTGAGGGCCGATGCCAATGCGCCAAGTTTTAATTAAGAAATCGTGCCGAGAACTTTTTATTGGCTTAAAACACACACAGTGAGTGCTAAAAGTATGCAGCCAGCCGCCGGAAGCCAAACACAACAAACATATACAAAAGTTTTTGCAACAAGGGAACAACAAGAACAGAAACAAATCAAAGAATCGCAATTAATCAAAGCGCAAATTAATTGAAAAATCAACTTAAAAATACAAAAATTTTTAAATGTTTTCATGTTATAAAGAACTTTTTATAAAAATATATAAATATAAATATAAATAGATAAATAACTATATATTATATTAAGTTATTATACCTTTAACCCATGAAATGGGTAAAAAAGGGTATATAGGTTTTGTGCAAAAGTATGTAACAGACAGAAAGAAGCTTCTCCGACCCCATTATATATTCTTGATCAGCATCAAAAGTCGAGTCGATCTCAGAAACTACGAAAGCTAGAGACTCCAGATTTTGGATATAAGCATAAGCTTTAAGCCTATGTAATCGATAAACAATCTTGAATTTCCAAAAATTAAAAGTGGGAATTGAAACTATTAACAAAATAATAAGTCAAGCGATAAGGCAAGCCATATTGAATGTTCTTATTCATTGTTTTAATATCAAACGATTTGTCACCGTATTCTTTTTCAAGCAATGCAACAAATCAATTAAATATTAATATTCAAAATTCACCCTTTGGGTGGCAATAGTCCTCACATTCCATCCTCTGTTCCAATGTTAAGGGTTGACCCATGTTGGCGGTGTTGCCCACACAATTATTAAAGCATTTTTGAAAATCCTGTAAATGATAGAAATGTTGTTAAATAGAATAGTTATTCCAATATGCACATCTTTATACATCTGGAATCCCTAAAGTTAAGCTGATCAGCAATATCCAAATTAAAGCGTATTTCATCTTGACTGAGATTTGTTTGAAACTCTTTCCAGTTTCTAATAGTTTTCCAGTTTTATCTAGGAAAAACTTAACGCTTGTGATTTAAATTCGCTTTGGTTGCTAATGCAATTCGATTTGATTACGACAATATGATTATATCACATACATATTAATAACACTTAGTAATGCATTTGCATTATTCGTTTGATTACGTGGCATTTGTTCCTTTTTTGGGTTTTTCGCAGATGTACGTTATCATAATATGATTGAAACTATAAACAAAATAACGAACTTCTGTGAAATTCGTTTTAAAATCGGTTAAGAAACACCGGAGATATGAAACCATCAAGCATTGGTACAGAAGTACACGTACATATGAGTGTGTCTGTTAGCCCGACCGTCTGTCCGTCTGTATGGTCAAGGGTTAAGGGTATCTTATTACTTGTTAGTGTTAAAAAGTTAAGATAAAGAACTCTTTATATATTATATTATGTTAGATAGTTAAGATAAAGAACTCTTTATTACATTAAGTTATTAGTGTTATTAAAGTTAAGAGTAGTCTAAAACATTTTAATAACACTTATAAAGTTAAGATTTCTCTATTGACACTTTCTAGTTTATTTTCCCATAAAGTCTATAAAAATATGTCTCAAAGTGAGTGGCAAAAAAAAAAGCAATTATCTTTTTACTTTGTAGCACATTCCACCAAAAAATAAAAATGGTAACAACCGCAATTTTCAAATGTTTAAACCAAAAAATGAACTAATTTTCACAAAGTTATTTACAAATCAACAGCAGCAAGAAACACTCGAAACTTGGCCGCAAGACGAAAAAACAGAGTGAGAAAAGGCTGAAAGAGAGAGAGAGAGAGAGAAAAACGAGAAAAGGCAACAAAAAAACGCAAAGGCAAACGCGGTAATTATTTTTTAATGTAACAAAATAATATCTGGCCAAAACGATCAAGTCACGCAAGTGTTTTTTTTTTTTTCTTTTTATTTGGTTTGTGGGGCAGCTCCGTTGCCGTTGCCGTTGCCGTTGCCTTTGCAACGTGGAAAATTAACATGAGAATAAATAAGAAATTTTGCCAAAGACTTGAAATCCCCAGACCCGAGACACGAAACCGTTTGACCAGGGCCCAGCACGCACCAACCAAGTTGACCAGCAAGAAGAGATGGAGAGGGAGAGAGAAGGAGGTAGAGAATTTGACCTAGAGCAGGTTAGAGGGGGAGCGCCAGAGGAGACAGCTTCCGTCGTTAACAGAGCAGAGATTTGGCCAAAAATGATATAGTTTAGTGTGTAGAGTCTGCGAAATTCGTGAAGAAAAAAACACCGTTAGATTACGAGAGGGGACGAAAGATTTATCACCCAACTATCAGATACAAATTAACCAAAAAAAAAAAATATCAAATTAAAAATTGGTGTCTGGAAACAGTAATTAATCAATTTGCACTTTAACTCCACTGATAAAAATATATAATAATACTCTTGCATTTAAATTAAATTTGTCTTAGTTAACGAAAAGCCAACGTCAAAAAAAAAAACGAAAAACCTCGTTTCTTATAAATGAGGGTTTTTTTCATTTCACTCTTTCGGCGTTTGTTTCAACACTTCGAGATAACAAGCCCAAAAAAAAAAGGGGGCAGAGATCCAATTTTCTCGCTGCTAGGAAAATTGGATTTTAAAATTAGTGAAAGTGATTGATTTTTCCACTTTTAAAGACACATTCAAACAGGTAGAGACAGCAACAACAACAACAAACACACATACGAACTATACAATGTGGTAATGCCGATAATCAGGCCCAAAAAAAACAAAAAACAAAAACAACGCCCAGCCAAAATAGTTTCAAACCCAAAGTTGCAGACACAAAAAAAATAATACTTAAAGCCAGAAAATTGGCCATTTGGCGCATGCGTCGAAGACTTTTCTCTCTCTTTCTTTAAGTATTAGTGTCTTTGTTGTTTTGTTGCCTTTGCATTTCCGTCAGCTTTCGGCTTTGGTTTGGTCTTGTTGCATTTTATGCAAGACAAGAAAAGCGTTGAAGTCTGTGGAGTAAGGTGGGGGAAGCGCGGGTGGGCGGGAAACGCAAGCGTAGACAGCTAAAAGTGGCCGAAGGGGGAGGCAAAATGAACTAAATAATCATGCCCACACATACACATATAATAATGGATATAAACTGCATTTTTTTTGCATAACAATTTTCCAAAATCCATTTGAATTATAATTTTTCGTTTAGGCAAAAGCACCAATTTTGATATATAATTGCCATCATTATTATTTGTCTATGCATTTTTAGCTACTTGCTAATGGGAAAACAATTTCAGTGTAAGATGTATTTAAGGCAGAGATATTTCCTGGCAAAATGGCAATATAAGTTAATGTAAATGAGCAAGGTTTGGGCAAGGAAAAACCTGTAAAGTAATAAGGTTTCCTATGGAAATAGTGTCTGAAAATATTTTTCTTGTGGTTAAAAACGACTTACCTAACATATACTTAAACTTCTTTCGTTCCAAGTATTTCCTTATGATACTGTTCTGAAAGAAAACAAACAAATAATTATGTTAAAAATCTTTTTAATATGTATAGATTTGTGAAACATTCATTAGAATGAAAAGTGTATTAAACTTATGGTATGAAATGTTTAACGCTTAGAAGGAAGACTATCCGCCTATATGAAGTATATATAATCTTTATCAGCAACTTCACCAGAGTCGATATAACAATAGCTATGTATATGTTTCTACTTGCAAACTTGTTCCACAGTTTCCCAGCTATTAAACTGAAACTTTGTTCAAGGTCTACTCGTTCTTGCAGTTAAGTCGATTGTCAAAAATTAGTGAGATCATAGTACTATATCATATAGTTATGAGTCCTTAAACTTAACTACAATATTAACTTTATCTTTGTCTTTAATTTTACCTTTACCCTTAACATAAACTTTAACCTTAATCTTAACTATAACTTTAACTTCAACTTTACTACAGAAATCAAATGAAGTAGACTTCATTTCCTGTATATATATTAATTCGAATACCACAAAAAAACTTCCGTACTTAATTAAATTACAATTCCAACACACTCAAGCATATTTTCTGTTCAAATTTTCACGGTAATTATAAATTTCATATTATATTTTTTTTTTTCAAAATTATGTTTATTATTAAATGTACTCTACATTCAGATTTTGTGTGTTTATATTTTTACAGTTGCAACTCAATTGCTGCTTGTTTAATTACTATTTACTTTTCCATATTTGTTTATTTATTCCACAACAGCAACAACAACACCAACAACAACAACAAAGACAACAACAACTGCTTCATGCAAATTGCATACTAAATAAAACCAAATGCAGCCAAAAGTCCAACAAGTTGACAAGAAATATTTTGGGAAAATTAAAACATTTTATAATTGATGTTGTTTTTCTGTTGTTTTTAGTCACATTTTTGACTCGTTAAATTAAATTCGATATCAAACAAACAAACAAAAAAGAAGAAGAAGAAGTAGAAAAGCATATTTGGAAGTTAAATTTAGTTTTTCGGGGCACTTAAATAAAACAAATACTCTACTCGCATTGTGTGATGCACTTTGTGTAGCCAAAACACAGCAAATTTGCATAAACACCATGGCAACCATGGTACTTACAACAACAATCAGAACGGTAGCAATAACAACAACAACAAAAACATGAACTATTTGGTAAAATGAGCTTCTAACAATGCAACATGTTGTCGTTGTTGTTGTTGGAGTTCTTGTTGTTTGTTTGTAGCTTGTTGTCGCTTGTCGTTTGGCATGTTGTGAATTATGTTTGGTATTTTGACCAGGCTTTCAAATAAATCCAACCGGCAACAACATACTTGTACAAATACAACAGCAACTACAGCAAACACCAACAACTACAACTATGCAGCGTGTCCAACAACCTAAGGACGACTTTTTTTGAACTAGGTTCATATATATGTTGGTTTTTGGCATATTATCGCAGGGGACTATATCGTTTTCATATTAGAAAAAAAAACCAACGCTGAGCGAAAACATGCAACATTAAATGCTATTTTTTAATTGCCTACCTATAAGGACTGCAGATTATAATCGTTGGGCAGCTTTTTATACCCTTAACCCATGAAATGGGTAAAAAAAGGGTATATGGGTTTTATGCAAAAGTATGTAACAGGCAGAAGGAAGCTTTTCCGTCCCCATAAAGTATATATATTCTTGATCAGCATCAAAAGTCGAGTGGATTCAGCGATTCAATCGATCTCAGAAACTACGAAAGCTAGAGACTACAGATTTTGGATATAAGCATAAGCTTTAAGCTTATGTAATCGATAACAAAACAATCTTCAATTTCCAAAAATTAAAAGTGGGTATTGAAATTAATAACAAAATAATAAGTCAAGCGTTAAGCTAACCGTATTGAATGTTCTTATTCATTGTTTTAATATCAAACGATTTGTCACCGTATTCTTTTTCAAGCAATGCAACAAATCAATTAAATATTAATATTCAATAAATTCACCCTTTGGCTTGCTTCCGACAATAATCCTCACATTTCATCCTGAGTTGCCATGTTATTAAGGGTTGATTCATGTTGGCGGTGATGCCCATACAATCATTAGTGCACCTTTGGAATTCCTGTAATAGATATAAATGTTGTTAAATAGAATAGTTATTCCAATATTCACATTTTTATACTTCTGGAGTTTGCGCAAGAGTTAAGCTGATCAGCAATATCAAAATTAAAGCGTATTTCATCTTGACTGAGACTTGTTTGAAACTCTTTCCAGTTTCTAATAGTTTTCCAGTTTTATCTAGGAAAAACTTAACGCTTCTGATTTAAATTCGCTTTGGTTGCTAATGCAATTCGATTTGATTACGACAATATAATTATATCACATACATATTAATAACACTTAGTAATGCATTTGCATTATTCGTTTGATCACGTGGTATTTGTTCCTTTTTTTGGGTTTTTCGCAGATGTAGGTTATCATAATATGCTTGAAACTATAAACAAAATAATGAACTTTTGTGAAAATTTCATTAAAATCGGTTAAGAAACACCGGAGATATGAAACCATCAAGCATTGGTACATAAGTACACGTACATATGAGTGTGTCTATTAGCCCGACCGTCTGTCCGTCTGTATGGTCAAGGGTAAGGGCATCTTGTAGTCGAGCTTACTCGACTAGAGCCTTCTTACTTGTTTATAAAAGAGTATATAGAAAAGTTTGTGGGCTATGTAATCAGATATGGGTTCTGTATAATATAATAATATCAGAAAAAATTCATCGTTGGGAATACACTGACCTTCATAACTGACCTATTTAGTGTTATTCACTCTTCAAGAGGACATCGAGTTTGACATATTATCCATTTCTACCTCATTATACAAAATATTTTTGATTTATCCTCCTCATTAAACAAATATTATATACATTAAATCACATATATTTTTTCATTCAAAGAGTAATCACTGGACATTGCCCTAAGCTCTAAGCTTTTTGTTTGTATGATTTATTGATTTTGATTTTGACGTGCGCTGGTCACATTAAGCGCTCTTTTGGTGGACCCCCAAGCTTGATGATGGCGTGTCATCGCTGAAAATGTGTTAATCTTTGGAATTTAGTCAAAATTTTCGCCTTTAATCATAAATATTATATTGCCACAAATTGCCAAGTGCAAAAAGGGCGAAATAACAATAGCCAGGAGAAGAAGAAGACAAAGTAGGGGCAGTAAATTTCAGTTCAAAGCTTGTTCTTGTTGTTCTCAACCACCAAACGTGCCCAGCTGGCAGCGTTTTCTACTTTTTTTTTGTCCCATTGTCAATGCGTCGTCGTCGTCCGTGCTTCCCATTGAAGTGGCTCTGAGCTGCAGCCACTGCCCTGCCACAGTGCGCTGCCACAGTGCCACAGCCAAGTTGAAGTGGCAGAGAGAGAGAGAGAGTCGCCCACCACAAACTACAACTCGTGCACGCACAATGCAACAACAACAACAGCGGCAACAACAACAAACGATGCAATTTGTCGATTGCATCCCAAAACTGGCGAAATGTCAACGCAAATGCAAAATTCGAGAGCCGAAGCAGAAGAGGAGAGTGCACTTCACACACACACACACACAGCCTACGCTCTGGCGACCATGCAGCAATGCAGCTTGCAACACAAGGGGCAGTTAAGTGGGTTGTTTGGGGTAGGTAGAGGGTAGGGGGTAGGGAGTATGCCCAATGGGATACTCGAGTGGCCCTTTTCGCACCCTTTTGGGCTGCAATGTAAATCAATGCAATAATTAAGAATAAAAATTATGGTACGAATACACTAACGAAAACGAAGAGTTGTTAAGACATGGTGAAAGGGAACTGCAACTGACTGATTGCTATCAATATACAGGCATAATGGTAAGGCATAGCAATAGCAAAAGTTCCAGTTTTGAAGGCCTACAGATCTTAGGTTAACATTAAGATTAATTTTTCACCAAGAGCATTAAACATTCTACCAACCATAATGATCTCTTGGTATACCTTTAATGTTTTTATATATAGTACATGCGTAAGGTACTTGAAACTGCAGTGGAAAATGCAGCCCTGTGCGAGTGCAACAACCCCCAACTCCCGCCGTTGCAGCAACCCTGAATCAGATCTGCATTTTCGACCCCCTTTTTTATATTTGGCTGCATTTTGCTCGTTAGCATAACTGCAATTAGAGACAGCCTTCAACACACAATATGGATTCCTGATGCCTGATGACGATGATGATGTTGATGATGGGTGTTGCTGCTCTCTCGACAAATGTGCGTAAAAGTTCATGAATTGTAATTGGGAAAAGAAGGGACTGCTGGAACCAGAAAAACAATACACACAATACCAAGTCAGTGCACATGGAGCACATTGTTCCAACTGTTAATTAGTGAGTGCAAGCAATAAAGAAGGGAGGAAGAACATTAGAAGTGGGGGGAGTGTGGTAGGCTCGACTTCCGTTTAGGGTCAGTGCAAGCAAAGAAGAAATGACGACGGCGCCTTCGTCAAAGTCTTAACTCTACTTCTAAGGCGCCGTCGTCGTCGTTTCGCACTCCAATGAGAAATTTCGTGTAGTGTGTCGATTTTTGCTTTTATTGTTTTGTGTTTAGTTGTTTTTTTTTTTTCATTTTCATTACTCATTTCTATTTACAACATTTTGTTGTAACAACAGAACGTGCAGCAAGTTGGTCACGTCCACAAGTTGGTTCTGCGTCTGAGAGATCTGGATCTGGGCAATGTTTCTCTATTGTTGTTGTTGTTGTTGTTTGGAGTTTATGCTCTATTTAAATGGTTTTTATTTGCCATGTCTGGCATTTGAGTGTTACAACTAGTAATACCAGAGCAGGCCAGAGCTATAGCTCTCTCTCTCTCTCACTCTCTCCTTCTGGCGTTGTCCATAAAAACAAGCAGCTAAACATGTTCTTCAGAACAAACCATTTTCGCAGTCGGCCGATCTAAGGCTAATGCACTTTGACCTGAACATAGAGAAAAATAGAGCAGGAGCCGCCGACATCAAAACATGTGAAGAAATAAATTTGTTTAAATTCAGAAAACAAGATCAAAGGGTTATAGGCTTGCCATTTAAAGTAATCCCCGCTTTAAACTTATTTTAATATATGCACAAAAAATAAATAAAAATATTAAATTGAAAAAAAAAAACGCAGCCAAAGCGCTTAACATATTGCAAGAAGTGCTATTGACACGCTATTAAATAAAATTAATTTAAATTGTGCAATTCAATTGCATAGTAAAAATTGCAAAAGGTGGCAATAAGCATTTCAACAACAACGACAAAAACGAAAGCAACAACAACAACAACAAAAGCGACAACAACATGCTTATTAGCATGATGATTATTAATTAATTGAAAAAGTGAATGAAGCATAAAATGTGCAATGAATAATAAAAAGAAAATAATAAAAAAACGAAAAAAAAATAACAATGCGGTTTAAAAAACAAGACAAAATAAAATAAAATGTGCGAGCAACATATGCGAAATGTTTCACATCACAATAATAAATATAAAAAAATATACCAGAAAAAAAAATTAAAAATAAATAAATACGAGAAATGAGATGTGAAAAATAACGCATACTGATTAATTAATGCGAAGTTCAATTGCATGGCAATTGTAATTTTACACACCGACAGACAGAAAGAGAGAGACAGAAAGAGAGAGAAAGAGCGAGTTAAAGATAACAAACGTAAATTTAATTAAAATTCAATTCAATTTCTTATGTTATTTCCAGCTCAACTCAATTAAAACATAAAACCAAAAAAGTAATGTTAAACTTAAAGCATTTGCTCGCGGAACCATTTAAGATTACAGTTAAACACAATCTACACTTAAGTATGATAGGAAATTTGTATATATTTTGTTCTTTTGAATGCGCTTTAAGCGCTTGAAACCCCGCGAAAAATGCAATTAACTATGTATATTATTAACTATAACATCAAGCTTAAGCATCTTAAGCCAAACACCACCAACCACTTCAAGTTATAAATTTGTAAGTAATTCTTTTTCTCTGTTCACGCAGTTTGTAAAGGAAGGGTGGGGAGGGCAAGGGGAAGAGGTAAGGTGTATTGTAAGTACTTCTGTCTGGTGTTGGTTGGTTGGTTGGATGATTTTTTTCTTCATTCTTTTGTGCTGGCAGGCTGTGAAATTTATTAAGCGCAAAACTATAATTAAAGCAAAGTAAAAATTATTAAAGCAACAGAGATGAGTGAGAAGACTGCAAAGCAGAAGAGACACAAGACTAAAGCGAAAAATGGAAACTAGTTCTAGTTATAGACAGTGGCTCAAAGGGTGAATAATGTCATGAAAAACACTTTAGCTTAATTGGAAAAATATTTTAAAAATAAATAAACTTATATTTCTTCTAGTTTTGCACATGAATTTTGTTGATGCATCTTTTCGATGAGATGTTAAAGTGTTTAAAGCAAGCTTTGACCCACTGTACCATGCATATATCAACCTGTTGCATCTGTGTACAGAGAGCTGAATAGAGAGATACAGATATATAGAGAAGACTCTAGTACTATATCACAAGTTAAGGTGCTGCAACATATACTCGGCTTTGGTTCTGGGCTGTGTGTGCGTTTCGAACCGGCAAAACGTTTTAATTTTATGCAGAAATCATAAAAACGCGTCAGGTAACAAGATAGTTCTAGCTCTACACGGTTAATTGTAGTATGTACGTAAGGGAGTTGGGTGACGGGGAGTTGGGGAGGCACTGAAAAATGATGCAAAGTCGAATATTTTAAAAATATTTTCTCCGGCTGCCAGGCGCATGCGCAATTACGCCCCACGAAAGCAACAAGGGAAAAGGGAACAGGAACAGAGACGGAGACAGGTTTGTTGTTGTGTTTTTGTGTGTGTGTGTGTGTGTGTGTGTGTGGAAGTCGTAAATAAAGCACGCTTTGAGTATTGTTTATAGTTAACACCTAAAAGATGGCTTAAAGTTTAAACAAGAAGACTTCCTGTACGCAGCAGGTTCAATGCACGCAGCAAAAGTAAAAGACAAGAACTAGAGTTAAAAGTTAAGAGTAGAGAAGTTTCGGGTAAAGGGTGATTAATTGTTGTTTATGCGTAGAGCGTTATTAGAACAATTAATTAGCATTAACTGATTGAAACTTTGGCACACATTTCTCAGCTCCGGGCTGAACCGTGGCTACGGCTACCTCAACAGCCCAAAAAAACAGCAGAAACAGACGCAGAAAACCCGCAGCAATTCCAATAAATGTTTCAAAAGTGATGGGAAGTAACAGCGTGTAAACAACAAATGCTTGAAAATAAATCACAATTTTGAATAAAGGGTATGATGAACTAGGTAAATATCCTCTAGGAAGACTTTGAACCTTGAAGAGAAAGAGTTTTCTTAAGGAAGAAGGGATTTTTGAAGATTTTTCTATACTCAAACCATGAACTTGGACAATATCCTGGGAAAAATACTGTCAATCTAAAGGAGAGAGAAGTATCTATGGTAAAGAAGAGATTTTTTAAGATTCTCCAATACTCAAATTTGAATTTGCCTCTAAGAAATGCCTAAACCTTGAGGAAAAATGATTTTTAATGATTAAGAAGGGGTTTTTGAATATTTTCCTACACTCAAACAATGAATATAACTTCTAATATTGGCCTAAGCCTTAAGGAAAGATGATTTTCAATATTAAATAAGAGATTTTATAAGATTTGCAAATACTCAAACCATGTATCTACCTTTAAATATTAAACTCAATCTCATATACCCCATAGAAAACGTTTAAGAAACATTAACATTCATATCTTTATGTATATTCATATGGCATAATGAATTGCTTTTACATAAATATATTTACAGATCGTATAGTAAAGAATGATATAGTATAGTGGCTTTTGCTTTTGCTTTGGTTTTTTTTGTGTTTTTTTTACAATTTTATTTGGTGTTGCGATCGCCCGCTGTGCCAGTGAGGCTGATGAAGTAGTTTTTGTGTGTGTTCGACTCGAACGCAAAGATTCGCGTGTCCAATTCCCAAAAGAGCCCCCAAAACACAACACAACAGTCTCTAGGCATTTTCAAGGCGGCATGAGTAAGTGTTTTGCTTAATTGCCTATGGCTTATTAGGCAGCAGCAGCAAACACCACAAGCTAAGCTCAAACTCAAACTCAACTGTTCCGAGAGGAGAATAGTCAAATTAATTTCAATAGACTGGAAGCAATCGAAGCAGCATCAACATCTGAGATTCAAAGATTTCTTAGGTTTGTGTGCGTGGTGGTCTTTGGTCTTCGCACTCTACACTAATGATGATGGCGTTACGAATTTTTCAGAGTTGCCTGCAACAACTACAAACAATTACAAATGAATAAGAAAAACTATAAGATTTTTTTTTCTTTAGTGTTTTCAGCTATTGTGTTTTTTGGTCAACAATAGAATTTTGAGCGGTGGTGGCAATCGACAATCGAACAACAATGCAGAATCATTAATTAAATTTCTTGCCAATGCTGAACTATTTGACCGAACCGAACCGAACCGAAAGAGAGCGAGAGAACAGAGGGGCGTGAGGGGGGGTAAGAAACCACAAAGTGAAAGAAGAACTGGCATTGCAATTGATATAGCAAAGTGTGCGACTCTCAAAAAGACTAAAAATAGTTTACAATCTAAAACTGAATCTTTCAATTATTTGCTAAGAAAATCAATAAAAATATGGTTTATGGGAAATATCATTGATTTCATATGAAACTATCTTTAATTTTGAGTTTAGAATGCAAAAATCTCACAGAAAAAATATGTTTAATCATTGTTTCCCAAACTTTTTCAGTTTGCCCTTTCACAGGTGATACCGAAATCTGAAACTTCACATGTGAAACGAACGAAATTGGCAGATTTGAAAGTTTTTGTGATTTGCCTTTCTACATACATATGTATATACATAACTACTGTCAAATTAGAAATAAAGTAACATGATCATTTATAAATCGTTTCGTATTTCCCAGGCACCAAATCGTTTGCTGTTTGGAGTCTTTTTCCGCTCCGGTTATATGTTTTTTTTGCTGTGTAATTCACACAAAAAGCCGCATAAAAGTGCATGAAATTGGGCGGAAATTGAAGTTGAGTTGGTTAGAGCGAGAAAGAGAGAGATAGTGAGTGAGAAAGAGAGAGGTAGACAGAAAAATTATGAATGGAACAACGGGTGTGAGAGTGCTTTTAAAAACCAATTAATAAATTTTGTTTAATGTATGCGCTGCAGGTTGCTTCTGCCTCTCTCTCTCACTCTCTCTCTCTCCATCTCTCTCTATCTGTGTGAGGTGTGGAAAAATAAGATGTGTGTGTGTTAGTGTATGTTGTTGTTGCCTCTTATGTTTATTATGCAGCGCACCGCATGTGGGCGCAAACAAAGTGGGGTTGGGGGCGGGCGGAAGGGGAAGAAGTGAAGTTGGGTAGTTTTTCGCTCTCTTCGGTTCGGTTTGGTTCTTCTCAGCACGAGTTGTCAGTGCTTCATTTTTCTTTTTCTCTCTCTCCTCCACCGTTGAGCTCTTACATTGTTTCACGTGAAAAATTAAGTGTGAACAATTTATTGAGAAATTTGTACAGGTGGCACCCAAAGCAAACGGCAACAACTGTGGCGGTGCATGCAGCGAGTCTCTGTTGCAGCATTCGATTGTTAAATGACTTTATTATATAGCCCATATAGAGGAAACATAAACGTCGTTTGTGCTTAATGAGCAACGCTTGCCCCCAACTGTTGCGCCATCATCCCGCTAAAGGAATCTGAAGCGGCAGTTCCTTGTGGTGTGTGATTGAAAGATTGATTTGAATATAACTGTTTTACATATAATGAAGAAAAGTGTGTTGAAAGATGAAAAACTCAATTAACTTTTGAACTTATGTCTTTTGCTTTAACGGTATGAAGAAAAATGAGAAAAAACAAATTAGTAATATTATTATTATAAGCATAACAACATAAAAAACACCACTTAAACAATCCACAAAGCTACTCTCGATATCATTGCGTCTTGCGAGTTAATGGACGCAACAGATGCCAAGAAGCGACTCAGATCGATGAGGGCCTATAATAAGCTGCAACAAGTCTATAACTACAACAACAAACCAACTATAAACAACTACAACTATATTTACAATGTTGCTAGAGTCCAGTAAGACAGAGAGCAGGTTCTGGTGTGGCGTATGTGGAGCAGGCACTGAAGCAGGCTGATCATGTCACAAAAGTTGATAACGGCGATTACTTCATATGGCTTGGCATATTGTCGAAGTAGCAAGATGGGGCACACACAGTTGGGGCAGGTATTTTCATATATATATATATATATGTGTATAGAGGACGCTTCTGATATATAACGCTATAGTATAGCGGCTGCTGTTGCACTCACACACACGCACACACATACAGACTGCATTCGCCCCGTCGCTCCACATGACACATGAGTAATGGCCACGCAGGCAAATTTATGACAAGTCACATTTCTGATGTGCTCGTTTATCAAAGGCCATAGACAGCCGCCGCAGCAGCAGCAGCAGCCACCAGCCACCAAATGGAGTTGAGAGTTGCCCTTGCCCCACTTGCCGTCTCTCGCTCTGTGTCTTTTGAGGCACGCGTGACAAGCCAGGTTGGCCGTTTCCCATGGACGACGGCGGCGTCTCCTTGGCTCCTTGACTCGACTCGAGTCGAGTTAATTATAAGCGACGAGCATTCGAGCTTTAGCCAAACCTACTAAAAAGGGAAGCGCGCTAGTCAAAAGCCATTGACTAATCCCAACTGACGGATCACACAAAGGCCGAACACCGACTTGCCTAGTAACTAGAGGGGGTTAGGGGTAGGGGTACTTCCTTCTATTAAGCTGTGTAAGGCAAGGTCAAAACTGACCGCTGCCTGAAAATGATGCACACGACTTGAACCTGGAGGCCATATAAAAACTCAGCTCTATGGCAAATCACGTACAAATTTGTTAAAGTTACCCCACCCCCTACCCAACCTCCCCACCCATCCCTCCACCAACACCGTCTTAGTCAAGCGCCAATCAGCAAAGCAATTCATTTTATACAACTCAACGATGAAGAGAGAAGAAAAAAAAGTAGGAGGCTGTGTTGTTGTTGTGCTCCGATCTTCACACATTATCGACAGAAAAAAAAGACCACAAACTCTTCACAAAACTTCACCAACTTCAACTCGGAATTTAGTGAGGTGTTGTTGTTGTTGCTGTTGCAGTTGTCTGAATGACAATTCGCTGTAATAAGAAATGCAAATGGCATTGGTCACACAGCCTGCTGCAAAAAAAAAGAGTGAAAAAAACTATCTCGTAAATGCCTAAAACCAATAATAATAAAAATACATGAGCGTGGGGGCCCCCAAAGCAAAGCAAAGCAGGCAAAAGCTGGCAACATTGACGACTGACTGAAAAACTAACCAACAATTCAACATTTAACTTCCAACTCCAAAAGGCTTGCAAAAAAAAAAAAAAAAAAGCGAGAAGTCGAAAGACCAACGATTAGATCACAATAAATAACACAAGTGAAGCAATGGTTGGAGGACTGTTAAGATACTCTTCTTGCAGTTGGTTTTTCGTGGTAATATCAAGTCAATGGCGTTTAGAAATGATGTATCTTTCCATTTGTAAAAGGATTTTTTAATCGATTTAGTACTTCCAGAGATTATCCTCTTCAACCTCACCTCACCTTACCCCTTTATAGTAAGTTATAGAAGATTAGATGGTGAGTTGTTATACTGATGTAAGCTAGAAAATCTTATACCATACTTCATTTTCCGATGCATTCTATATATTTTACGGATAACTTACATAACAATTCATATCATAATCACAATACAATTTTATAAAGAAAACATCCAACATCATTGCCTTTTTCAAATGCTATCCTCTTCTTCTAGTAACCTATAAGATTCATTATCTAAAAATGTCGATTCATACATATTTAATATCATAATAAGATTTCCCTACCCAAATATCACATCTTCCATTATCATATTATATATCACACAACAATTATATAGAGAAAAAAATCTTTCAATATTTTATCCTCTTTTCAGATGTTAGCTAATCCTCATGACCTAGTAACCTATATGATTCCTTATCTGAATGTTGGATTATACAAATTATAAATATTAAAATATAATATCCCTACCAAAATTACTCCATCTTTCATACCCGATTCCTGCATTACCCAAACAGTGAAAACTCACAAAAAAGCACTACAACAAATCGAAGAAAAGAAGCGTAGAAATTCTCTTCTCTTCTGGTTAGCTGCATTTGAGGTGCAGCTTGTTACGTTTCTTTCTTTCTTTATTTTTGCATAAACTGTTTGGCCATACTCAAAGTGAAAAATAAGCAGCAGTCTTGGGTGTGTGTGTGTGTGCGAGACTGCCACAACAAAAAAGAGATATTATATGGCATTTGGAACTGAGTTGGAGTTGGAATAAAGTAGAGTGTGGAGCAGCATTGCGTTTTGAGATGCCATCGGTTCTGGGTAAAGAAAGCAACTTTTCGCTTTGCCTTCGTTGTCTGTCAGAGTCAGAGTCAGATTCAGAGTCCAGCATCTGACCGTTCCGTTTTGGTTTCGTTTGTGTCTCGAGTTCTGTTATATATTGTTGTGTATATGAGTTGGTTTTTTTTTTGCACTGGACACCTACGTGTGACAAAAGAGTGTGTGTTGTTGCCACACTTTTGTTTGGGACCTTGTTGTCTGTTTTGGTTTAGCTTGGCATGTGGGTTACATTGTGGGCCATTAGCACGCACGGGCCGAGACCAACAACAACAACAACGAGACTGCAGCTTGAGAATTTCGTCGTTTGCTGCAAGGTATTTTGGCCAACGTTAACGTCTTGTGGGCTCCACACAATCATGATCAAAGTCTTGACAAATTCTGTTGTCTTGCTTTAGTTTCTCGCGTTTTGCCTCTGACTCTGAATGTGGACCCAGTTTGTGGACTCTTTTTTTTTTGTTGCCTTGTGTGGGGCAAAGCAGATCTTTCAAATGAGATCAAAGGCAAACTGTGTGAGTTGAAAAAAGTCACAGATTGATCGGGGCCAAGTAAGAAAAGTTTTCGACTTTTATATTTAAGTATTTTGAGTTGAGTAAAGTTAAAATTGAGATTTGTATATGCAAAGTATATAATATATATTATCATTATCAATATTCCAGCTTAAACTTCACATAAAAGTATCTTCAAGCTGTCTCTTATGCACTTTCCCACATAATTTCAATATTCTCTCATATCTCTAACATATTCCCATCACCAAAGAAGCTTCTGTTTCTCTACTGTCTCAAACTGCAACAAGCAGCAAGCAGCAAGACTTAAACGAAATCCTGTGAACTTGCAGATTTCATAAATTACACGCCACTCACTTAACCTTCAACTCACTCGCTCTCCCTCTCTCTTTCGCACACTTTCTATCTTTCTCTTTTTTCCTCCTTGACACTCTCACGGTCACTGTGTGTCTTGGTCCGCTTGTGTGGCTTTCATTTCAATATTTGTGCCATACCACATATAGTATATTACATGAGGCGCATATGTTACGAGGGATGGGTTGGGGGCATGCCACCACCACCTGATGTTGGCGGCGCTCTCCTTCCTCATCATGTATGCGCTACAAATGATATGGAGAAGGCAACAAAAACAAAAAAGTACACAAAATAAAAATAAAAACCGTCGTGCAACTGACAACAGCTGCGAAAAATTTTACGCTTCAATGGCAAATTGAATTGAGTGAGATTCATTCAAAAGTCAACGCAATGCCACACCCCTCTCACACCACCCCCCAACCGGCCCTCCCCCGCTTTGTTACTTGCAACAGCTCGTGATTTTCATAATTCAAATTGAGCGTGTCACGGGGGGAGGGGGCGACTGCAAAGGGTGTGTGTGTGTGTGTAGAAAGGGATTCTCTAGACGCCGACGCATAATGAAATTCGCTTTGTTTACTTTGGGGCATCATTGCCATTTTTCGCCCCCCCTGCACCACACCCCTTCTTTGTTTTTTTTTCTGCACGTTTTTATTTTCTTCTTCTTGTTCTTGTTCGGGCAGCAGAGAGTGCAAATGCCATTCAAGCAGAATAATGCAATATAAACTGTTGCAGCTTGAGCGAAGCTACTCAGCCGAGCATGGAACAAAAAAAAAAAAAAAAAAACCAGAGCAGCAGAAGCAGCAGAAGCAGCAGCAGCAAGGAACAAGGCGTTGACAATCCAAGGACTAAGGCTAAAGCTACAAGGTTGTTGGGGGAATAAGCAAGAGTATAACTTGGCTTACTCACTGCAGTGTGTATGTGTGTGTGTTTGTATTTGTGTTAGTGTGTGTTTGCGTGAAGGAGTCGAGAGAGTGGCATCTAGTAAAATATGAAACCACAAAAGAGTTTGGGATGCCCAAGGAATCGTTCATGTCAATTATTCCAGTTAAGTGAGCAACAAACCAAAGGCGCAACTACTTTCCCCATGCCCCGCCCCTCCCCTCTCTGGACGCTTCTGACCAAGTTTAAGACAGATTTGCATACACCCTAATCAGAAGATGTGCATAAAAAGAGGGCTAGGAAAGACATGGAAATAGTTTAAGCATGATTATTTGATAAAAAACTTAGATAAACTCTTGAAACATGTAAATAGTCTCAAGGAACTCGGGAAGTAAAGGAGCTAGACTAAGAAAATTGGTTGTTTATCTTTAAAATGAATGAAAATTAAGAAATAAATTATATTAGCTAACCAATTCCCATACAAAAACTCAATATTAGCAAAAACCTCAATCAAAAAACGATTATTTCTTATAGGGTATCAAGTAGTTAAGCACTTCAAGTCAAAGTAACGTTCATTGCTCCGTTTTTTTAGTGCACTTTGTGCAGTTTTCGAAAAAAAAAAAGAAATATTAAATGCTTAGGCTGGCAAAAAATATGTAATTCAATATAGGTGGAAAACGGGTAACGTTTAAAGACGCTGCAAAAATTTTAGTCGAGGTTCGTTTTTTTTTTCTTGTTTGTGTTTTGTTTGTTTCTTAGTTCTAGAAGCTGGCTCTGCCTGCCTGCATAAATTGCAGCAGCATGAGAGAAAATCACGCAGATTACGTAGAAATCATAAAAAAACAACAACAAAGAAACAACAAAACAACAAATATATAATACTGGAATAATAAAAAAACAAGCGACAGACAGTGACACAATGAAGACGCACAGGCGACATAATAAAGCAATAAACTGGATCCTTAAGGACAACAAACAGAGATACTAACAAAACATACAAACTGGCGCAGAGAACCTTAGCAGGGTAAAGATGCTGCCAGAGTGGTTCACTGTAGAAGTGGTTCAGTTCGGTTCAGTGTGGTGCGGCGTACTCGAATTTCACATGCAATCGATGACAAATTTATGACTTTCAATGCGTTTTGAAAAGCAGATGAGGGGCTGGTCTGGGCCCTCTTGTTGTTATTGCTGCTCTTGTGCCTCTTGCTTCTTGTTGTGGCTCATATTTCTGTCAATTTGTTGCAACAAATTGAGTTATCTCTTATGGAGAGGAGAGGAGCGAAGCAGAGCACCCGCCGAAATATACGTATAGGCGATTCCTGCTGAATATCCTGCAGCTGTCCTTTGGAAAAACGCCATTTAAGAGTATCTATTTCACGCATTTACACCAAAAACGATCACAATGCTCAAAAAGCAAGTGTTTAAATTCCACTTAAAAGTAAAATTGCTTCTATTGAGTCGCGCTACAAATTGTTTCCGTTAGAGAGATAGTTCTATATCCGACTGGGAGCACTTAAAGTTGTTTCCTTGAAGAGTTATTAATGTAAAGGAAACTGTTGAAAAACTTATTGAGTTAATTTCAAGCGTAGATTTATGAAATGCATGAGAAGATCGGCAAGGGAAACTGCAAAGGCTCAAAGGATATAGGTCAATTGGCAGCTGAAAGGATAAGTTGATACTAAAAGGAATCCCTATACTGACTCGTTTCCTTAGAAAACCTAGGAAACCTAAGGATACATTTTGATTTCTGCTAAAAGGATGAGTGGATACTAGAAAGATACTATAAGCTAACTCGTTTCCTAAGAAGACCTGACCTAGGAAACATCTTAAACTAACTTGTTGTCTAGGGAAACCAAGGGAAACCTAGGCAAACCTAACCAAAAACTCATTAAGCAAAGTTCCTTACACCTTTCAACTTGCACTCAAGAAACTCTTATTAAGTCTCACCTGGCACCAACTTAATATGCATATTGTATTCAAGTATTTACCCGCTTCGAAATTCCCAACACCCTCCATTTGATAATATAGTATGTGCCAAGCTTTACTTTAATGTAAACAATGCACAACCCTCAACTTTATGCTTAACTCGATTCGAACTCCCCTTTTCGAAAAGAAAAAAAAAAGAGGAAAAATTCCTTACTTTGTGTATGGTATTTATGCATTCAAACAATTCCTTTCAAGTGTAACTCGGGCCTCTTGTTAATATTCCCTACCATATATTCGTATTCGTAACTAAAATGGCATTTTAAGTCCACACAATGCCACGCCCATGTCAATTGGGGAGGGGAGGGTTAGTTCCACAATCAGTTCAGGATCTAAGTGGAAATGCATTTTCACAATATCCGAACACACATGCATATAGTACACATATATAGTGTACCTATAATGAAAACAGCAACAACAAAGCAATGCAGACTTAAAATATGCAACTGGCTAAGAGAGAAGAAGAAGCAGAAGAGAAAAAAAGCTAGAAATAATAATGCAACAAGGCAAGGCAAGGGCTGCCGTGCAATGGAAAACAAGTAGCAAATAGCTCAAGACGCCACAAAACGAAGCAAAGTTTTTTTTTTCGCTGTTGCTGTTGTTGCTTGAGGAGTGCTGCTGCTGTTGGTGCTGTTGATAAAGCAATCCTGATAAGCGACACGCGACCCAAGCCCATAGTCTCGTCGGAGAGTCCGTGCCACGTAATAACGGCCACAACACACACACACACACACACACTTGAGGAGTTTTTGTTTCCCGTCTTTTTGAACAGTTTGTTTTATGCCCCGCAAATTGGTTTTCCAAATGCTCCGGCAGGTGCTGCTCCATCCCATGTCCAGCAACTCCGACGACTCCCGCGCTCAACTTCTTCTCTTTTTCTGCTTCTTCTTTGGCTGTCATTTAGTAGACGCCACACACACACACACACATATGAATGTGCTCGCATATGCCACCAAAGACACGACCGGAGACACAGTTTGCCTGTCTCCAAAGTCACTCCACACTCCCCTTACCCCTCTGTGGCAAAGACAACACAAACACGAGCTCCAAAGCTATATTGCTACTGCTACTGCTGGTACAGCGACAATGTCTGCAGTTCCGTTTTGTGTACCTTTTGTCAGCGACCCCTCAACCCGCTCTCCCACAACTGCACAACTCTTCACCCACAACAACAGCAAACAACCAACAACAACAACAACGACGACGAGTCTTATATTAATTGTCACGCATATGTCTCTAACCCCCGGAACGACCCCGATGTCAACCTATCCTCAACAGTCGACGCCATTCCGCATATATACATACATATATATATTTTTGGGTCTATTGAGGAGGCCAAAAAGACAAAAAACCACAAGAATGTTACCAAAAGTGTTTTGCAGCAATGCCAGACCAAAGAAACATAACAAACAAACAAACAAACAGATAGATATGTGTAAGTATATGTATGTATGTAGAGACTCGTACAAGTGACAACTACTGTTGCTTGTCTTACACTATATGTAAGGGTACATGGGTTAGGGTAAAAGGATTATTATGGAGTAAGAAAACTTCTATGAAATGATCTTTGAAATGAATAAAGAGATTAATATTTATCTCAGAAATCCATTTTTTTTTGGCTCAATAACAACATCTTTATATACTTTAGAAACTTCTTAACGCATAATATTTGGAGATATGAAATAAATATGAAATTATATATTTATCTATGGCTTAAGAATAATACTTCAATACACATAGGATCTGAAATAATTTATTTATCTATAGCTTCAATATGAATCTTCTTAAGCTTTTGTATTTGAAGCTCTCAATAAACTTTATCTTGGAATGCTTTTCCTACCGTTAAAAAGGTATTGAAAAGGTATATTAATAGCAAAAATAATCCATTTAAGAAATAGGCTTAATAAGAAAGTACACGAAAAAGGCTTCTGTGACTCATCTATCTAGAAGTTAAGATTGCTAACACAAAAAAAAATCTTTTTTAATTTGATAAGGGTTAAATTTGTAGCAGACTTTTGAGAAACTTTAACTTTAACTAATACCTTACCATAAAAAGCTTTAATTTTCTTCAACAAATATTTTCAAAGAGCATTCACTATTCGTCTTCAACTTTCTCATCAAGATTGCTTTGTGTTGTTTGTGTTACAATTTTTGTGTGTCATTTGTGGGTGGGGACTCGTCGCAATGCAATGCAATGGTAGCAATGGTTGCAGCAATGGGTTAATGTGTGTGCGCAGTAGCCGGCTCTACATGTACTCTATCCCACAGACGACACAGACTCTTGCCACAGAGACATTGACTCTGTAACTTGGATTCGGTGGTATTGTTGTTCTTGGCTGCTCCGTTTGCATGGTTTGCTTGGTTTGGTTTCGGTAGGTTGTTTGTTTTTTTGGTTAGTTTTTGGTGGTTTTCTTGTAGGCTGCGTTGCATGCAGTTCGTGCCACGACGTCTGCGTCTACGTTTATGTCAGTCTGTCTATCTGTCTTTGTGTCTATGTGTCTGCCCCTGTGCTGCTCTACTTGACAATTACCTTTGGTACATGTGTCGTCCCATTGTTGTTCTTTCTTTACTTTCTAAATATTTTTTTGTGGTAGCAGCAGCAGCAAAGCCCAAAAACTAAAACACTTTTCAGTGTGGGGAAAGAAACAGACAGACAAACAGACAGAGAGACCTTTTTGTTTTCCATGTTTTCATTTCTAATTGAATGACGCGACGAACTCAAAAAATGTGGAGAGAGACAGTAAAAACAAGGAGGGAAAAAGGGAAACTGGAAGCTAACTAAACAAATACAGGAAAAACAACAAGACACAAACAAATGGAGTACAGAGAGAGAGCAGAGCTCTAGAAAATCTTTACTTATTAATGCAATTAACATTTGCATCTCGCCACACACATACACAAAAAGAGTTGCCACACACACATAAATATGGTAGCTTCAAGTGGCACACATACACACAGATGAGATTAGATAAAAGCTTCCCCAAAAACCAATTATATGACACTACCAGAAACTAGAGAACCAAAACTATATCTAAAGTTTCTTCTTGCTTGCACAACCCTAACAAAAGACAAATAATGTTGACAAACTTTTCTACAGATTAGTTAGTTTTAGTTTTCTTCTTCTTGCTTCAGAGTGTTGTGCAACTTCCATGGTACATCTCGAAATTAATTACCTATCGTGCCGAGTTGCATTTTACACTAATGTCAAAAAATTGTGTTGTTTTTCTGATCTTAAAACTTTGATTTGGTGAAACACCATACTTTTCTGGAGGGTGAAAATGCTTTCCACGTAAATTGAGCTCAAGAATTTTCCAAAGTTGACCAAGTAAACAGAGTTTGAAGAGGTTTTGCATGTTCCAACAACAAATCTAGTTTAAATGGGTAAATTAGTTTCTAGCCAATTATCGTTCAGGGATAAAAAAAAGTGAGTACATGATTCCAAAAGTGTTCCATGCTCTCCATATATGGAGCATTGGGTAACTATGATTATGAATATGAACCCCTTACACGCGACTTTAGTTTAGGATACCGCCCTCCCTTAAAGTGGTTCCATTGTTTATGCCATGAAATCGGTTAGGAACCGTTCTCTTCTCCATTCTCAAGTAAAGCGTGTAAACTGCTTTTAGTATTTCATCTATGTACTATGTGTGTTTGTATTTGGCCAACTTTGACAAAGTGCCAATAACTTTTGGCTTAAACTTCAATGGGTAAAACTCCAGCACCCGCCCCGCACCTCCCTTAACTCCATCACCTGTTGGCTAACCATAACGGAGCACAAAGACGACAGCAAAAAAACTGTATAGAAACGAAAATTTGCATGCTTTAGCCATAAGTTATGCCATGTTAGCAGTTGATTTTGAAAGCGGCCCACAAAGTGCACGAAAAGCCAACACAACTCGGAAGGTAGGAGACTGAGAAGAAGAAGCAGAAGGAAAGGCAGCCCAGGTTCAAAGTTGCGTGTCAAATGCGCTCAACATAGCCCTCTGGTTAGTTAGAAAAATATATTGGACATAAGCAAAGAATGAAGGCAAAAAAATCGAAAGAAAAAAAAACAATCTAAAGGCATGGTCAAAACTTGTTGAAAGATTAAAATTATGGCGACGGCTTGTTAACTTGGCTTTAATAAATAAATAACCAGGCGCACATAAAGCGACTAAGTAAAGTTAGTAACGGCATTATTGATATATAAATTCAAAGCACTTCCCTCCCCCCATCTCTCCCTTTCTCCTTCTGATAATTTCATAAAGTCTTTTCATACCCATTTAGATTGCCGAGCCAAAATTACATTTTGCAAGGCCATAAGAACCTTTTAGGCGCCATAAATATTAATGAGAATAGGTCGCCGCAGTAAGCAGTATTACTAAGTGTATATATAAGTGTATGGTGGCGGCGGCTTTCTCCTTTGTCCACTTCGAAAAGCGTGTAAAAGGCAGCTGAGATTTGCATTTGTTGAAATTGGTTTATCAACATTTTATCACAGTGAGAAAAAAAATAACTAGAGTAGAGAAAGGAGCCCGCCCAGCATTCTTTAGCGAGATCAAAGGAAACAACGTCTTGGGTTACCCAAAAGGGCCGAAACTGCTATCAACTTCCGATAGGCTCCTGGACATTTCATGCATAGTTGAAGCTGGGCAACTGGAAACGACCTGAAACGACCTGAAACGACATCGCATAACAAACAAAAATCAAATGCCTCAGCTGCTGCACTGCTGCGATTTTCTGCATCATTTAGTTAAGAGTAAGATGTTGATGGTGTGGGATAGTTAACTAGGAGATACCCTGTAAGGTACCTTAACTTTGAGTTAGGTAAAGGAAAATTAACTAAAAAATGTATCAAATTTTATGTTATAGAAAGAAAATGTAATAAAAAATGTATCAAATACAAAACTATAAAGAATTTCTTATTAAAATTGTTTTCGCTTGTGAGGAAAGTGTGTAAAAATGATATAATAAATTATGTTTAATCAATAAAAATTAAATTTTCTTAAGGTTCTTCGAGTATTTCATAAAAATATCTCATAAAAGTATGAATTTAGTTGAAACTCTAGAAGAAACTTTGAAAAACCCATAAAAATCATCAACAAAAAGTCAAAGTTTCTTACACTAAAGTCGATCATACCCATCACCACCCTACTACTATACATATTCATAGGGTATTGTGAAAAAATCTCAAGTGCCTCCTAACATACACACACACAGGATGCGCATTTGTATTTGACTTAATGGCGCCTGGCGACAAGGCCGGATACGTGCGTGGTGTATGTTTGTTTCTGTCCATTTGGAAATTCAAACAAGTGCAGCTGCAACAAGCTGCAAAAGAAGAAGTTGAGTGGCAGAGACAACTCTGCCTTGCTGCACCACTCAAGTGGTGTTCCTCTTGTCTTGGTGTGGTGGTTGCTTAGACAGATAGATGCGGCAAATTAAGATATCAGAGCCAGAGAGTCGTTCATAGAGCGAAAAAAAAAACCCATTCAGTAAAACACATCTCTCTCGCGAGATACTTATTCCATACAGTGGCACCTACTATTTTTTATTTTAGTGTCGGCGAAAAAAAAAGGGAAACACAAAAAGAATGAAAAAGCAGCCATAAAAGGCATCTTCGTCTAATCGCTACTTTCTGTCACATTGATGATAAAATTTGGGTCAACTTTTAGTGCCGGTAGCACCTTTTTGCCTCCCTACTCTACTCTTTTCGGACTGGGTTCTATGTGTGTTATCCTTGGCATGCCAAGATAGCCCGACGACGACTGCACTACCGTCTAATGGCCTAGGCTAACAATATTCGAATAGTTCTTGTTCTTCTTGTTCTTGGTTTCTTGTGGCGGGGTTTTTATGTTCTTGTCCCTTAAGTTGAGTCGCCGACTTAGCTGACTGATAATAATAAAAAAAAAGAGGAACAGGGCGTGGAATAGAACAAAACTACAAAGTTTTTTTCTCTCTTTTCAGTAGCCAAAGCCAAAGAAAGTCAAGGCTTATATCCTTTAGACTATTTTTATGTTGTGGTTATTGTAATGGGCACGTAGAAGTGGTACAATACACTGAAACAGAAACTTAAGCCTACAGCGAGAGATACCGCGAGACGTAAGATATGCAAATTATGCGGAAAAGTGCTTCACTTGGGAAGTTTTCTCTGTTTTTCTTATTTTTTTGATTCTTTTTAGTGGAGTTTGGAATGTGTTCGTAGGTAACTAATGAGTTTGAGCTCTTGTGAGGAAACACACATTTGTACAGTATTCATTAACTAAGAATAATATAAGCGTTTATTATATAAGTTTTTCTTTTTCTTTTTTGCTACATATTAACTTGGCTAATTAAAAGCAAATATTTATTTTGTTATTCTGACTTCATTACATTATTATTCATATGTAATTGCAGATTTTTCTTGAACGAGAAAAAATAAAGTTTTTTTTTCTACTTTCTACACGTTTAATAGATGTTAAATGAATATTTTTATGAATGCATTTTAATGAAACTTTACGATAATATAATTTATACTTAGGAATAACTTATACACTATAATTTTCATAGGCAAAGTCACACAAACAAGCTTCAATTTCAACTTTATTACTTTATTATAAGTTGTAACTGCTTTCAATTGCTTTTCGAACAATGTAAATGATACCAAAGCTAACCACAATAAGTGAATAAACAACCCTTAAGCTCCTCAGATATGAAACCTATAATTTTCTCTCAGTGTTTGCACTGTCTCCGGCATATCCTAACAGTTATAGGGTCGACTCGGGCGGAGATAACTGCTACACTTTCTGCTCGACGATGCATAAAAAAGGTTCTAGCAACAACAACAACAAAAACAACAACACAAACCACACACAACACACACACACATTACACACACACACATTACACACAACAAAACTCTTTCACAAAGTGTTTTTTATGACAATGGCCAATTGCATTTTGGTGTCTTTTCAGCTGCAACTGCAATGGCTAAACTCACACGCGACTTGCAACGCGCAGCAGCGTGCAACGTGCTGCAACTTGCAACCAGCTGTAAAACTGAGAACATATTCATATCAATTGACATTTGTTGGAGGAGATGGTGGAGGGAAGTATGGTGTCGTAAAAGGTAAAAAAATGATTTTTTATGGCTTTTCAATGCAGGGTCTATCTCTGTCTCTCTCTCTCAAACTTGATAAGACCCGAAAACACTTTCGGCATCTTTTTTTTGTTGAACTAGGAAACATTTTTAAGTTATCTTTTTTCAGGCTCCACAAATTAGGCAGTAAAACCAAATATACAATAAAACTCACGAATATGTAAATTTGTTATCAAAAAATACTCAAGAAAAAAAAGGTCATTTGCTATAAATAGTTACTATAAAAATAAGTGAGTACTATATCATTTTTAGCGCCATGATGCGGCAACAAAATTGGTTGTGTTGTGTTTTTGCCTTCGTTTTTCAAGTACACTCAAAGAAAAAAACAATGGCAACAGAAAGATTCGTGATTGGCATAATTTTAAGTGGTTCGGCGCAAGTTTTTGAGGTGTGAAAATAATTGAATATATCAGAGAGAAACCTGATGAAAACGAAACGAAACGAGACGATCTCAAGGCTAACTTTAATTAAACACCTACAGGCTACAAAATACTATAGTTAAAAAATAAACTGGGAAACATTGCTACAAACAAAAAACGTCAGCCATGAAAAAAAAGTAAGTTTTGTCCGGCAAAACTGTTAAAATTAATTGCAATTTATGATGACGTTTCAACAAAAACAACAAACCCGAAAAAAAACAGCAGCAATAAACAAAACAAAACAGAAAATACCAAAAAAAAAAGTGTAAGTTCAACAATAAAAACAAAAAACAAAACAAAAAAACTACGCAGGTAAGCACAATAAACGTGCGACTCTTAATTAAGTCATGGCCTGGTCTCTGTCTGAATATTTATTTATTTTTTATACCCTTAAACCGTGAAATGGTTAATAAAAGGTATAATGGTTTTGTAACAGGCAGAAGGAAGCTTCTCCGACCCCATAATGTATATATATTTCTGATCAGCATCAATTGACGAGTCGATATAGCCATGTCCTTCTGTCGATCTCAGGAACTTCAAATGTTGAAGACTCCAGATCGTGAATTTGAGCTCTAAAATCGGTTCAGAAACACCGGATATATGAAACTATAAAGCATTGATCCGGTAGTACACGACCGTCTGTCCGTCTGTATGGTCAAAGATTTAGGGTATCTGCTAGTCATGCTTACTCGTTTTTCGTTTTTTTATAGTGGGTTTGCGTTGAGTGGCTAACAGTGGCTCCATTGGCCAGTTATACTCCGTTTTTTTCGGGGGGGTACAATATTTATTAAACAATATGTGAAGTGCTCAGGATGGGTAGCTGACGATGATGATGGCAATGCCGCGTTTTGCCACTCAAGTGTAACGAAAATATTGAAATGAATTTGTCAAGTGAGTCGAGAAAAACTTGAGTGAAAGCCCCACTGCTACTTTTTTTCACTCTATGTGTGGTTGTATGGTATGTGTGTGAGTATGGTAGGTGTACGTATGTTGTGTTTGTGTGTGGGGGTTTGGCGAGCAATTCCAGCAATGGCAGCAATTGCTGGCAATTCATTCATTAAAATATTTCATTAAGTAAATAAACGAACTATTTTCTTCTTTTTTTAAATATTTTTTATACAATAAAATGCAAAACAAAGAAAATTATTTTCATTTATGGAAAACACCATATTTTGCATGCTCTTTCGCTTTCTTTCTCTCTCTCTTTTTATATCAAGTAGATTTTTGATTCACAAAACTGTTTATTATAACTAGAACTTACCTTAACATGCCAACAAAAATAATTCCTTAAAGCAACCTGAAAATATAAATAAAACAAAAAAAAATCAACAAAATTGTATAAATATAATAATATAATAAATATAATAAGTAAGCCCTCATTAGCTTAAAAACAACCAACAATATTCTGTAAATATTTTTATAGACATTTTTTTTAAGATTTTCAACCCAAATTGAACATTTTTATAGCTTTACAAAGTATGAAATAAAAAACCAAACCAATCAGGCAAATTTTTTCATTACATGAGTTAATTTGCTTTTTGTCTTTTTGCAGCCCACATATGAAGTTGCCCCTTACCCCCTCTACCATCACCCCTCAACTACACATTAAAAAAATCAATCAGCGTTCAAAAGTTGTTGCATGGCACCAAAAAATAAAAACGAAAAAACCAACGAATTTTTGTGGCGTTTAAGCTTTTGCAAACTTCCTTTAGACTTCCCCACCGCCAGCACCTTATCACCCCTTCCCCACCAACGTCTTCTCATCGTCATCGTCTCATGCAAGTGTGAAATTTGCTGTAAACCACAGAAAAAAACGAAAAAAAAAATGTTTAAGTCTTGAAAGAAAAGAGCAACAGAAACAGCAACAACGAGAAGAAACGAAAATACCGCAAAAGAGGTGGCCGGCTATAACGGACATGAACTGTAGTGCTTGGAACACAACTTGATTACTGGCTCATTTAGTTTCATTTAAGCCAAGCGAACAACACCAGCAACAACAACAAAAAGTACACATTGTAAAATGGCAAAAGCAAAAAGACAAGAAAGGAAAAAAAATATATATATAATGTTGGCCAAATGAGAGCATTTTGTGTGTGTGTGGTAAAACAAGTTAAGCAGAACCAAAAGACAGGCAATAAGCGACAAAAGGCAACAACAACAACAAGAAAGTTATGCTATGACGCCGCCTTAAAGCATTTGCGACATAATATGGAATATTGGAAGGAATATATATTGAACCGAAAACCGATCGAATTTCACATCGGTTTCTTCTCGTCTCAATTGGGTATGGGATTTTTGTGGCCCAGCAGAAATTCACACCAAAAAGCAAAGGCAGCGAAGCGACAAATATTATAAAACTGATTTTTTTTGAGGTTTTCGGTTTTTGGTTTGGTTAAAATTGGTGTATTTTGATATTCAGTGAATGCGCAGGCGCGACTGTGAAAACAACAACAGCAGCAGCAGCAGCAGCGAAAACAAAAAAAAATTGCAAGTGATAGAGCAAAATGTGAGGCATTTGTAGAATCAGGCAGCGGCGAACAGCAGCAGATACAGATACATACAAGCTAGAGATACAAAGATACAGGCGAGTTACAGATACTCAGAGCAAGCGAGCTCTAAGATACAGGAGATACATAATTGCCAGAGACGCAAACCTGCCGCTCTGAGTGTCAATGACAGCAAGCAAGAGAGTGTGAGAGCAGACAGAGCGAGAGAGAGCAGAGCACCTCTGTCATAGTATGCGTGAGCGCGACACCAACACAAACATAAACCGCAAACGCCGCATAAAATGTGCGAGCGAGTAGCAAGATACAAACGCCGGCAGTGCAAAGGCAAAGGCAAGCGCATGAGAGAGCAAAGAGCGAGAGAGCGCCAGATCAGTTGTCAATGTTTGCGTGAGAGAGCGAACGCGAGAGCGTAACTCTTCTAACTGTATTAGTGAACATTTCCCCTCCAATAAAAGAGAGCAAGAACTTGTGTGCTACCTGCAAAATCTGTATCTTCTAAAATCTTGTTGTTTTAGAAATTTTGTGGGCTCAGACAGACAGCAGAGTAGGCTTAAGAGTTCTGCTGTTCTGCTGCTGCTGCCGCCTAAACTGTTTACTGTAAAAACAAGGCGCAAGAAAATATTATTTTTCCATAGTAATTTTCACATATTTTCGGCAATTAGCTTGAAAGAGGGGCCTGCAAAAACATTCAACAAAAACTCAAAGCTGTATAAATATATATTGAAAATATTTTTAGCGAAAAAGTACAGAAAAAACATAACAGTAATGCTTTAAAATAAATAAACGTTTGTGAGCTGCAAAAAAAAAACAACATATATAATAAATTATAGACCAATTTATAAACATGAATCGCCGATTTCAGTTTATTTCATGCGTGTGTCTGTGTTTAATGAAGGGTTTCTTCTGATAACAACAACAACATCGAGTGAAAAAAAGTATATTCAGCTTGGAATCGGCTCTCATACGACTCTTTATAAAGTGGGTATTAGCAAAATGCTGAAAAATTGCCAACACCAACAACGAAGAAGAGAAAAAAAAGTCAGCCGAAAATGAAATGAAATCGTCGACTGACAATTAGAATTGTCTGCTTGGCTTTTTTCTTGTGCTTAGCCTCTCAATGATTATGGGTTATGGCCTGCTTCTTCTTTTTTCTTGGCCCAGAGTTGTTTCGTGCACTTCTCTAAAAAATAAAGTTTTTTTCTGTTTTCTGTTGTGGTCGATTATGAAAATATTTAAATTATAGGAAGTGTATGATTATACTTTTAAAAAGGGCATGCAAATCCCAGAAATAAAGGGAGGAAGTTTGAGTAAAAAACCTTTTAAGCCAAGTTTAAAGATTAAAGTTGATCATTAACTAAAACGCGCAAAAATAGAAAGAAAGTAAATGTTTTTTACAAAAGCTTTAAAATCTCTGATATTCTATTTCGTCACAGACAATCTCTAATAAACTAATCCAAATGCTTGTTCCGCTCTTTAGACACAGCAGGTAGTCCACCCCGCCACTCTCCTCCACTCCTCAAAAGACATTCACATAAATCAAAAGGTGGCCAATAAATATTATATTTTGCGGGCTTGACTCCGGCCGTAATTAACCTCGATTTTGGGGCAGATTTGAAAATCTCTATATACATACATTAAAGCTCATATATCACAACCCTTATAGCAACAACAACAACAACAACATCAAGAAGAAGAAGAAGAAGAAGGGAATATGCCTCGGCCATATTCACAATAACAAGCACTTTGAACGAAATAACTCTTGACAAAACACTCTAAAATACTCTCCAGGCTTTGGTCGCAGCAGTCGAGGCATACTCAACTTGCAGCTCTAAGCAGCGCGACACTGCCACAAATGCCAATGCGAATGTTGCTGCCACTGCTGCCAAAGTATCTTAAAGATGCACTTGAACGGTCGTTGAATTCCAAGGCAATATACTCTCACTCACAATTGAAATATGCATACACCATATATATATATATATATAGTACGGTTCATAGTTCTTTCTTCTCTTTTCATATATATGAAATATTGCATGGCATTATAAATACATATATATATGTATAAGTATGTTTATATATGTGTCTACACATCAAAATACCTTGCATTGTTTTTAGTCGCTGTGGCAGTTGCTGTGGCTGTGGCAGGGGCAGGGTCGGGTCGTGTGGGCGCATTTTGCCAGCCAGAACGCCCGCATATCAAATGAGCCTGATATTTCAAAAAACAACAGCAACAAAAACAACAACAACATCGAGAATCATAATAATATAGGAACAACATCAATAACAAACGCTAAACGCAACAACAACAATGCAGGAACTCTCTCTCTCTCCTTCAATATCAAAACACACTATATACACTATATAACAACAACAAGTAGAAAAATTTGCATTATAAGGACATTCATATTGATGTATAATAAATTTGTTTGTTTTTGATGCACATTGAAAATTATTTGAAATTTAATCAAAAATCTAGATTTTCATTAAAATAAATGATTACAAAATAAAAAGGGAATCAAAAATTTAGATTTTCTGCATTAAAATTGATTTACAGTAAGATGATGATCAAATATAAAGGAATATATTATTCAAAAGAAGTTTAGTTGATTAAACAATAAGGGTATTGAAAACCAAAAACAATAAAAATACATTTAAAGTCTGCTGGTGCTTGATTAGTAACTAAGTACTTGGTTATTACCATAGAAAAACAGTTTAATATACCCAAGGTATTTGACTTATGTCAAACTTTTCATAAAGAAAATTGGTTAAAACTTGATATTTTGGAAGACAAGTTATAAATATTTGCAAATAGATAACGAATCAGATAGAAAACACAGCAATAGGTCTAAAAAATGATAAACTTCGATAAAGGCTTCTAAGAAGTAACCTATAGAACAAGAAAGCAGAAAATAAAATATGTCTAAAAAGTTATGTTTAAGATTTATCATTATAAATTTCATGCTTCTTAAACATTTTCTAAGGCAAGTTATACAGAAAACCGATAAAATATGAAAATGAAGTTATTTTAACATTATAACACATATAATTAAGTAAAAGTATATAAAAAAAAACGATAATGAAACATAACCGAAGGTATGTTTGCTTTAAGCAAAAGCTTCTTGATGGGTTCTTATGTTCCATGTTGCACAGTGTAAACGTAATGTAATGCAAGTGCGCTTGACAGTTGCCAGGGACTTTGCCAAGGAGTTTTGCTCCTGTCACACACACATAAACACACTCGCACACACATAAACACACCAGCACATCAACACACGCACATGCAACTCTTCTTCTTCCACCACATTTCTGCATGCCAAACAAAAAACAACAACAGCAAACATTTTTTTCTTTTTGTTTTTTTTTATAACCATTTGGGTTAGCTTCACGTTCATAATGCCATATACACATCTGTACATATATAAATCGAAGTCGCTGATGTTGTGGTTGTTGTTGTTGCAGTTGTTGTTGTTGTTGTTGCAGTTGTTATTGGGGGGATTTTCACTCAGAGTAGACCTCATTCATTAAAATCGCATGCAATGATATTCATAATTTGTACACGCTCTCCCCCTCTCTCCCTCTCGCTCCCTCTCTCTCTCTCTTTCTCTCTGTCTTTGTTTTCGGTGTAGTTTTGCCAAAAGATTATGAAAATTTTGGCCTGAAAATAAGCATTTTTTTTCGGTTGGAAGCTAGAAGAAATCAGTTTTCAACTTGAACTCAAACAACAACAACAACAACGAAGACGACGACGACCACAACGACGACGACGAAAAGTTGAAACAATCCAAAACAAATAAATTATGCATTACAAACGTGCTGCTGACCCATTGCCATTTTCTAATTCAATTAAAAAAAACTGAAAGAAAAAAAACTGAAAAAAAGAAAAATGTTTTGTGTTTTGCGTTTTTTTTGCTTCTGCATTTAAATACAATTTCCCAAGGAGATGTTGCCACGGGAAAGTTTTGTATAGTAGTGGGAAAAGCCGCAGTTGCAACCAATGGGGGCAGCAACATCTCTACTTCAAGTCCGTTGTGTTGCATCCGTTGCAAATACAACAAAAAGAGTCACAGAGACACTAATTTGACATAGTTATGCGCAGCGAAATGAAAGCTGTGCAACTCCCAACAACAACTGCTGCCACAGCAACTGCAACAGCAACAGCGACCGTGGCAAACGAGGCGTATGAATAATATTTAAGCTTTAGCTTCTTTTTCTTCTCTATTGTTGTTGTTGTTTGTGTTTGGAGGCGACAACTGCCAACTTGAATTCCGCTTAGCTTCAAGCAAACTACTTGATAGCACCTCCTCCCCTCACCCACTCACCGCCCCCTCTGGCAACTGGCAAGAAGCAGAGATAAGCTTGGGGGAAAGAATTGTTCTGCTGTCTGGCAATATTTTCAATCAGAGCTAGTACTATTATAGATTATTTACTGCATGCAAAATTTCACTCAGAGAAAAAAATGATCATAACTAAGCTTAAGAGATTTTCTGGCCAATATTTATTACCATGAAGAAGAGAAGGGAAAGATTCTTTCAGCTATGAAATAGAAAGAAGAAAGAGTAAAGATTCTTTCAGCTATAAGAAATAAGACATTAATTTAAGTAAGTTTATGCTTGATTTGGTTTCTGCATGCCTGCAAAAATGCTTAAAATGATTTATAAACAAAAAGTGAGAAAATGATTTTTTGACTTAATTTGCTGAAGTAGCAAAAAGTTGATTTACTTTTTCGCACAGAGCTTAAGAAAACTTACAGTTGTATATGTTATATGTGTGTGTGAGTGTTTGTGTGTGTATGTGTGTTTTTGGTGTGCCTAATAGCTGTGTGACTGCAGGAGGTCGACGACAGCAACAGCAACAACAACAACGTTGACAATGTTGTCGGCACATGCCACAATATTGAAATTTAAAAATTCATAAAATATTCGCACCACTAAACAAACAAAAACACAACAAACAAGCCACAGCAGCGGCACCGGCAACATCTACAACAACAACAACAACAACAATTGCAGGCGCAAGTGTAACTCAATTAATTAATAACAATATAGCAGCAACCAGCAACAGCAACAGCGGCAACGGCAGCAACATTAACAAGAACAACAAACAAAATAATTAAGTAACAAAAGTTTCATATTTGCAATGCCGCAAAGTAAAATAACTAAAAAAAAAAACAGAAGAAGCAAGAGTCGGATGTGCAAAGAGTCAAGACGAATACTAAATACACTTTAGGTGGAATTGCTTAAGAAACTTTTGTATAAAGAAGATTTCTAGAAGTTTTTGCTATTTAAAAGTTCAACTGTTGTAAAGATTATTGTCTACCTTTGTGACCATTTCGTTATACCCCAAGCGTAAGAGTATCTGAGAACAGCAACAACACCAACAACAACTAATGAAAAAGCAACAGCCAGCAAGAGTAGCAACAGCAAGTGTAGCAGCAACAGCAGAAAACGCAAAACCATCCCAAAAAAGCTGTGCAAAAGTTTGCACTACTATTAAAAAAAATAAAAAAAAGGTAGCAAAAGTAAAGTAAAGGAAAGGAAGGGAAAGAAGAGAAGGAAGAGAGTGAGAGGAGTAGCATATGTGTGAGTATTTTGCGAGTGGGCGGTGGGCGTTGTATAGTAGAGTTGTTGCTGTTGTTGAGCCTGTGCCCTGTGCCTTGTGCTTTGGCAGACGACAGAAGCTTTTTTAATGTAATTTTAAGTGGCATAAGTCGACAGCCAAAAAAACATAAGTACACACAGCAACTAACACACACACACACATACACTGACACACATATACATACACACATATGACAGGTGGGCGTGCTGCTGTTGCTGCTTGGGCGTGACATTTACATTTACATGCAACAAGAGCTAAAAGTTGCAACAACAACAGCAACAACATCAGCGTATATTTATGCTGCATGAAATTATGCCAAATTAAGTTAGCGTTTGGTATTTTTAGTTATTTTCAGTTTCTGTTAGTGTAACAAAATCAACAGATTTGGAGCAAAAAATACTAAAAAAAACATATTTCATTAACTAACTGTTGAGTAAATAATGGAAATATGTATGACTGA
Source organism: Scaptomyza parva (assembly GCA_035044645.1). Lineage (NCBI taxonomy): Eukaryota > Metazoa > Arthropoda > Insecta > Diptera > Drosophilidae > Scaptomyza > Scaptomyza parva. The sequence continues at coordinate 2,134,942 of JAWNNT010000090.1, read as the reverse complement.
ATATTGTGGTATAAGGTATAAGGGAACATGGAGACGACTAAAAAAGAAGCTGTAAAAAGAAAGAAAATATATTAGCAGGATAGAAATCAAAGCTCAAAGTACAAAGTGACCTAATTTATCTTGACCTTTACCACACAAAAGTAACAAATGATTACACTCACTAAAGTAAATTATAAAGAAAACCCTATTCTAGTTTCCCAAATATATATATTATATATATATATATTCATTCCCTCAACTGATTACCTCAAAAACTGCACAAAGCATTTAAAAAAACATTTGCTAAACGAAGCAGAGCAAAAGCACAAAAAAACAACAAGCAAGCAAAATCACAAGCAAGCTACAAATCGTGGCACACAAAAAACACAGTAACGCCGGCAGCGCAGTTGGCGTCATAGACAACGACAACTACAGTGGCTGCGGCAGGGGGCAGGGGCAGCTGCCGCTTGTTGCGCGTGAATGTAAAAGGCATTAAAAAATGGCATAATAATAGCATTCAAACTGTAATGTTGCCAACAACATAACAAACGACGACGACGACGATGTTGCTGCTGTCGCAGTTGACGCCGGCAGCAACAGCAACGGCAGCAGCAGCAGCGACGACGACGCCGACGATGTGAAGCAAAATGTTGCTCGTTAATGTGTGTTGCTGGCGTCGCATGCAACATTCATATATGCAATATTTTAAGCTTTGCCAAAGAGTTTCCAAAGGGGAGAGGGGGTGTGAGCGGGAGGTAAGGCAAATGCATGTATCTGAAAGATTGGTTGAGCCATGCTGTTGTTGTTAGTATGACATAAATGGGCACGGTAGCAACTCGTAAATTTGCTACGACTACCTACAACAACAACAACAACTGCAACAACAACAACATACACTCCACTCACACACAGACAGGGAAACCCAAAAACACACACATATAGAAAAAGAAAAAGAAATATTTTCTATAATTCTCGCGCTTGCAACATTTTCAGTTGCGGCTTTAAGCTGCAAAATGATGGTGCATCCATCGCAGCCTAATGCCCAAAAAAAAAAAAACCAAACCAACTAAATGTGCAACATGCATATTACGACTTAAATCGCTCGCTCTGTTACAAGACAAATACATATATATAGTGAACATATATATGTGTATCTGAACCCACACGAAAGTTGAGAAAGTAAGCAGTAAGCAGACATGCAAAGCATTCTAAAGTTGTGGATTAAAAATGCAAGCGAGGTGGCAAAGGAATGCCAAAGAAACGATTTCAGAAGGCGCCAAGAAATGTATAAAACCGTTGATATACAGTCTGACTTTCATATAGCGAATCTCAAAGGGTGTCACAAAATGATTTCGTTATAGAGAAAATTGATTATTCTGAATGATTTTGTGATTCAATCAACTTGCAGTGGGATCGAAAAAGACACTTATCGAGAAAACTAATATATTTATATAATTTTGATTGGAAAAAACATATGAAACATGTTATAATGTACCAAAAATCTATATAAATGTATATTGAAAAGGTATTTAAGTTTTTTAAGCTTGAAAAAGGATTTTTATATAGCAAGGGAATTTTGGTAGAAGAAACAGAATCCAAGATGTTTTAAAGAACCTACATAAATATATATCAAAAACATATTTAAGTTTGGTAAACTTGCGAAAACACAAAATTTACAAAATTGATACTTCAAACTATGGTTTTTCCTATGAACCTATACAAAAAATGTATTTTATACATATCTTAGACAATATATGATAACTTTGAAGATATTAAAGAACATTTTCTACACTAAACTGTCTTACCCAACTATTTTTTTGAACATTTTTGCTTAAAATTTAACTCTTCCTTCTCTCTTCACAGCCTTTCAATTACCAAGCGCCAAAATGCAACTCAATTTGCCAAATTACACCCTCAACAAAATGTTGTTGCAACATTATTAGAAAATGTTTTTAAAAACAGAGGAAAAAAACAAAAAATCGAGACAAGTTGACATACTGCAATAGAAACTGAATTTTATGGCTGGAGAGACCTCTGAACTGAAGACGAGTTAGTTGGCTCACATAAAGGCAATGTGGCATGCAACATGAGCAATAGCAACATACACAAAGTGCTTGGAAGAGGGGGTGGCAGAAACTACTCGTATGTTGCAACACGACGACGACGAATCCATGTTGCTGCCCCACAAAAAGGACGAAAGGGTTGGGGGCGACAACAACACACATGCATGAACATGAAATGTTGCAAGACAGCCTGTTGAGTGCCACACTGCCACACCGGTAAGCGGCAGCTAATGTTATTTAACCCTAGAATGAACTTAAAACTTTTAACTAAAATCAAATAAAATCAAATAAAATATGTTAAATAGATCATAAAAAAAGAGTTGTTAACGATTTGGAAATCATTTGTAATGGCAATTTTAATGTTTATTATTTAATTTTGCAACAAAACAAGATCATAAAAATAACTAAATAAGTTGACATTTATGACGCCGATTTGTATAATTCACTGATTAAGAACAGATTAAATCTAATAAATTAATACTGTTTTTTTGTATATTAATAAGGAAGCAGAACAAACAACAACAATTGCTCCCCAGACACTTTGATAAGCTTTTTAATATTTGCTAATCTCCGCTTTATAAGCACACATTTTTTATATGGCTCCAACTAATTAGTGTCGATCGTTTGTACAACAACAACAACTGAATTGATATATATATAAAATAAGTTGAATTTGTTTTCATGAAGATCGTTTTGCACCAGCAGCAACAGCAACAACAACAAGTTTCAGAGATTTAGTTTGCTCAGCTCTCAGAAAGACAAATAACTGTATGTGTGTGAGCGCAAAGCAACATTTCCCCTACTTTCAATGAGAGAGAGCGTAACAAATGCGACTCTTTCTCAAATTTACACACGTACATGTGCATGTACATGTGCATACATGTGTTGTGTGAGAGAGCACAAAGCAGCAGTACATGGCATCTCATGCATGTTGCTAAACTGCATATGCTAGCCAACAACAACAACATCAACATACATGTATAGGAAATGCACTCGCGCAAAAGAGCGAAGCAAACGTATGTGTGTGTGTGTGAGAGTGCTGAGAGTGTTGACTGCCTGCCTGCCTGCCTGATGTACACATGTGCATGTGCAAGCAGCAGCAGCAGCAGTTAGCCAGCAGCAACTGAGGCAGCGCAGCAAGCAGAGCACGAACTACTACAAGCACTAACACATACATATTGTGTCTGTCTGCTGCTGCTGCCTGCCTGCCTTTTGCTGTTTGCTTGCGTGTGTTTGTATGTGTGTGTGTTCGTTGCCGCTGCCGTCGTCGCTCGTAAAAACATTTTCAACGAGCCAACGGAGTGGCTGGCGTGCAACTTCAGCAATCAGTTTGAGTTGAAACGCGAGGCGGTTAACATGCTTTAAGAAAACGAGCTCCCGGCAAAAGAAAATTGTAAAGAGTGAAATCTTTATAAGCAAGAAAGAAATATAAAATCTCAAATCAAACAAAACGCAAACGATACGATTTTTCCAAGTGCCAACGTTGAACGTAAAACAAAAATCATAATCATATAACAAAAAATACAAATGCAAAGATGAAGTTAAAGTGTTGAAGAGTTAAAACCGAAACACACAACAAGCAAAAAGCAAAAAAGTGCACGCAACGTTTTATAATAAAACAAAACAAAATAAACCCAATTAAAAACACGCAACAAAAGCAAGAAATATCTTTACCACACACAAGGATTACGGTTACGCGTATCTAAGAAAAAAAGCACACAAATATGAAAACCAGAAAGTGATTGAAATTTTTTTCTAAAAAAAAAACCAAAAAATATTGTTCAAATATTCCCCCAAAACCCACCATCAAAAATAGTTTTTTGTACACACCACACAACAACAACAACACACAAAAAAGCAAAAACATGTCGTCAACAACAACAAATTTTAGCCTGTTGCTTGTGGTGCTGCTGCTGCTTGCCACAGCGGCGCGGACGACGCATGCGCAACAGTGCGCCTGGGAATTTGTGCGCACCACAATGGACATCAAGTGCAATGTACGTGCTCTGGATCAGGGTTTGGCATTGGATCTGCAAGTGGCCGAAACCGCAAATCGTTTCGAGCTGCAATGCAGCCCGGATCTGTTGCATGCCAGCGACCTGCAAAACGGTCTCTTCCGCAAGCTGCAGAAACTCGCCGAGTTGCGTGTGGATGCCTGCAAGTTGCAACGTGTGCCGGCGAATGCGTTCGAAGGTTTGCTTTCGCTGAAGCGACTGCAGCTGGAGACGCACAATTCGCTGTGGGGACCCGGCAAGACGCTCGAGTTGCATGCCCAAACGTTTCAGGGTTTGCGTGAGTTGCGCGAACTGCATTTGGCGGATAATAACTTGCGTCAGCTGCCCGAGGGCGTTTGGTGCAGCATGCCCGGCCTGCAACTGCTCAACCTGACACAGAATCGCATCCGTGGTGCGGAATATTTGGGTTTCTCGGAGAAACTGTGTCTGGGCACCCCGACACTGAATCAGCTGAGTGGCGGCTCCGAGTTGCAGTTGCTCGATTTGTCGCACAATGAGTTGCGCGCCTTGCCCGATGCTTGGGGCGCCTCTCGCTTGCGTCGCCTGCAAACTCTGAGCTTGCAACACAATAACATCAGTTCCCTGTCACCCAATTCCCTGGCCGGTCTGAGTTCCCTGCGAGTACTCAATCTCTCACACAATCATCTGGAATCTTTGCCATCGGAGGCTTTTGCCGGCAACAAGGAACTCCGCGAGTTGCATCTGCATCACAATGACCTGTATGACCTGCCCAAGGGTTTGCTGCATCGTCTGGAACAGCTGTTGGTGCTGGATCTGAGCGCTAATCAGCTGACCAGCCATCATGTGGATAACAATACTTTCGCGGGTCTGATCCGTTTGATTGTGTTGAATCTGTCGAACAATGCTTTGACCCGGATTGGCGCCAAAACCTTCAAGGAACTGTATTTCCTGCAGATACTCGATATGCGCAACAATTCCATAGGTCATATTGAGGAAGGTGCTTTCCTGCCACTGTACAATCTGCATACACTGAATCTGGCCGAGAATCGTTTGCATACCCTGGATAATCGCATCTTCAATGGATTGTATGTGCTCACCAAGTTGACGCTGAATAATAATCTGATTAGCATTGTGGAAACGCAAGCATTCCGCAATTGTTCTGATCTCAAGGAACTCGATTTGAGCTCCAATCAGCTGTTGGAAGTACCCGAAGCAGTGCAGGATTTGAGCATGTTGAAGACATTGGATTTGGGCGAGAATCAAATCTCGGACTTCAAGAACGGCACATTCAACAACCTGAATCAGTTGACGGGTTTGCGTCTGATCGATAATCGCATTGGCAACATTACGGTCAGCATGTTCCAGCATTTGCCCCGTTTGAGTGTTCTGAATCTGGCCAAGAATCGCATTCAGAACATTGAACGTGGTTCCTTCGATAAAAATACCGAGATTGAGGCCATTCGTTTGGATAAGAACTTCCTCACCGACATCAATGGCATCTTCGCCACACTTGCCTCGTTGTTGTGGCTGAATCTGTCCGAGAACCATTTGGTGTGGTTCGATTATGCATTTATTCCCTCGAATCTGAAGTGGTTGGATATCCATGGCAATTACATTGAGGCACTCGGCAATTACTACAAACTGCAGGAGGAACTGAGGGTCAGCACTTTGGATGCCAGTCACAATCGCATCACAGAGATCTCACCCAATTCGGTGCCCAATTCCATCGAGCTGCTGTTCATCAACAACAATATCATCAGTCAGATACAACCAAATAGTTTTGTGGACAAGACACGTTTGGCCCGAGTCGATCTTTATGCGAATGTGTTGTCCAAAATCTCCCTAAACTCCCTGCGTGTGGCACCCGTTGCCCAGGATAAGCCACAACCGGAATTCTATCTGGGTGGAAATCCCTTCGAATGCGATTGCTCCATGGAATGGTTGCAGCGCATCAACAACTTGACGACCCGACAACATCCGAGGGTTGTGGATCTTGCCAACATTGAGTGCCTTATGCCACACAGTCGCCAGGCGCCCCTGCGTCCCCTGTCGAGCCTGACACCAGCGGATTTCCTCTGCAAATACGATTCGCATTGTCCCTCGACCTGCCATTGCTGCGAGTACGAGAGCTGTGAATGCGAATTGATTTGTCCGAATAACTGCAGCTGTTTCCACGATGCCAACTGGTCCAGCAATGTTGTCGATTGTGGTAAACAGGATTTGATTAGTCTGCCCCCACGTCTACCACAGGATATCAATGTGTTGTACTTGGATGGAAACAATTTGCCTTTGCTGCAGGATACCCATTTGGCAGGACAAAGGAACCTGCATACACTCTATCTGAATGCCTCCAACTTGATGGCCTTGGGCAATGGTAGCTTGAGTCAGCTGCCAAATCTGCGTGTGCTGCATTTGGAGAACAACAAACTGAGCTCCCTGGATGCAACATCATTCCGTTCATTGAACCTGCTGAAGGAACTGCATTTGCAAGGAAATCAATTGTCCCTTATTGGTAACTCTACATTCGAGCCGTTGGTTTCGCTGCAGTTGCTGCGTTTGGATAACAATCGCTTGACAACGCTGCCCATGCAACAATTGGCCAATCTTCAGTATAGGAACAATCTGCAGGGATTAACTCTAGGCCGGAATACGTGGAGTTGTCGCTGTCAACAGTTGCGGGAACTAGTTCAGTTCGTGTCGGATAACTCGTTGATTGTTCGTGACACTCAGGATATCTACTGTGTGGAGTCGGGCATTAAGCGTGAACTGGAGCTGATGTCTCTGGGACCTCAACAAAAGTTGTTGGGCAGCGATTGCTCCGAGCTGCTAGATGCCAGTGCAAGCAACATTAGCTCCGCTCAGGATTTGGCTAATGGTTATCGTCTGCCCTTGCTGGCCGCGATCTTGGTGCTCATTTTCCTGGTCGTCGTACTCATCATTGTGTTCGTCTTCAGGGAGAGTGTTCGCATGTGGTTGTTCGCCCATTATGGTGTGCGGGTGTGTGAGCCACGTTTCGAGGATGCCGGCAAGCTGTACGATGCCATCATCTTGCACTCGGAGAAGGATTACGAGTTTGTGTGCCGCAATATTGCCGCGGAACTGGAACATGGTCGTCCTCCCTTTAGGTTGTGCATTCAGCAGAGGGATCTACCGCCACAGGCAAGTCATCTGCAGTTGGTAGAGGGTGCTCGGGCATCCAGGAAGATCATTCTGGTGCTCACCCGACATCTGCTGGCGACCGAATGGCAACGTGTCGAGTTCCGTAATGCATTCCACGAGGCGCTGCGCGGTCTGGCCCAGAAACTGGTCATCATTGAGGAGACTAGTGTGTCGAGTGAGGCCGAGGATGTGGCTGAACTTGCACCCTATCTCAAATCGGTGCCTTCAAATCGTCTGCTGACCTGTGATCGTTACTTCTGGGAGAAGTTGCGCTACGCCATACCAATTGAGCTCTCGCCCCGCGGCAACAACTATACCCTGGATCATCATGAGCGCTTCAAGCAGCCCGTCTCACCTGGTTTGATCTTCAGGCAGGCACCACCACCGCCCGCCTACTACTGCACCGAGGATATGGAGGCAAACTATTCGTCGGCGACAACGGCAACACCCTCGCCACGCCCCATGCGTCCTGTCGTCGAATCGTTGGCAATGCGACCGCCTTCGGAGCATATCTATCACAGCATCGAATCGGAATATAGCGCCTATGATCAGCATGAGGCATTATCGATGATGCAACAACAGCAACAGCATCAACATCATCAACAATTGCAAGCACATCAGCTGCAACAATTGGCCCGACAGCAGCAACAACAACGGCTCCTCCAACCCCAATATCGATTGCAGTCAGCAGCAGTAGCAGCGCAGTCAGCGGCAGCAGCGCAGTCAGCAGCAGCAGCACAAACAGCCACTGCGCCCATCCATCTGCGCAGCGGCAGTGGTTTGAGTCAGGCGAGCACCAGCACACAGTCAACAGCGCAAGCTTCAACTTCCGCTGCGGCAGCACAACAACAACAGCAACAACACCTGGCAGCGGCAGATGCAGCAGCAGCAGCAGGGGCGGGCAACGGCAACGCCAATAAGAACCAAGCTTTTTTGGTCTAACTCACTCGCTCGCTCACACTACATCGCTCCATCTCGCTCGCTCTCTGTGTGTGTCACTCGCTCAAACGGTTCCTGCGCAAGGGCGGCCATCTTGAAGCTGTTCGCACGCTTGCGCGCCAGGCAACAAAAACAACACACACACATATGTACACATATGTATATGTGTATTGAAAACAATTAAAAAGACTTTTTTCGTAGGCATTTCTTTATTCGCATGCGCCTTCGGTGTTCAAGTGTGTGTTTACACACATACACACACACACGCATATACACACACACACACCCATTATATATTTATAGGCTTATTATTAAAATGTAACATTAAATGAACTAAAAAAAACTAAAAACTAAAACATATAATTACTAGAAATGTTGCAAAAGAAACACTTTCAAATTCAATGTGATATATTAATTAAAAATAAAAAATAAAATAATATATATATTATAATAAATTAATGTAAACACTAAACTATAAATGTAGCCATTAGTTTCTAGCCTGGCAAAAAAATAATAAATAAATAAAATATTAAAGAATTAACTGAAAAAACATTCGCAAAAAGAGAGAAATCTTCATTAACTAAATAAATCATCTATATAATATATATAGTATATATATATAGTTATGTGTATATAGCAGAAAAAGCAAGCAGCAGCAGAGATCCATACATAGAAATTATTTAGCACACTTAAATGTATTTATGTAATATGTAAAACAAAAAAACGCAAATGCAAACTAAATTAAATTAAATTAACTAAAAGAAAATGTATTATTAAATTAATTATTACAATTACAAAAAATGAAAAGAAAAAACCACAAACAAAAACTATATACGAAAAACAAATAAATACAAAAACTGAATGAAAAAAAACTATTAAAAAAATATATACAAAAAATAAATAAAAAACTCTCTTTTTTCTTGGCCAAGCTTTGGAGATTTATTTTCAGTTAACCAAATATATATAGGTAAGAGATATGAGCGAAAAAACAGTTTTAAATATTATTAATCAGCTTCTGCCTGCATGGAATTATCGAGAAATGAGAATAGCGAATGCAATTTCAAATTGCACTTTGTTATTCAAATTAATTGGCACTTTTCGCATTACCATATTAAAACCTCAAAAACCAACGCAACTGCGGGTGGAGAGGGTGAAGCAGAGGGGGCAGGGGTTGTGTTTTTTGGTCAAACTTCAAATAAAACTAACTAAATAAAACGTAATGAAAAGTACGCAAAACAAAGTTAATTGCTTGTAAATAATTATTTATAAATAAATTAATGCCAAAAAAACGCACTCGAATATAAAAACATATTTACACACACAAACAAACAAACACACACACATAGAAAAACACACATAAAAGTGCATTATGCAATAATTATTATTTTGCTGAAAAATGAAATTAAAATGAGTCAAGAATAATGCATTTCCAACGCTATTTTTTGGCACACAACAACAAACAAAATAAAAGTATTCTCATTTCAGTTTTATGGATGCGACAACAAAAACCGCAACAAAACAGCCAAAAAAAAAGTAGCCAAATAAAACTGCCAAAAAAATAGGACAAAAATCCTTCATAACTAACCATGCAAAAGGGCTTCATAATGCAACAACAGCAAATAACATCAACAAAAACAGAGAAACAAAACAAAACTAAAAACTAAATCCATTATTTAGCCGCTTGAGTAATTTTATAAATTAATTACCAGCAGCAGCAACAGCATTGCCCTGCTGCTTATTGTGCCAATTGTTGTTCAAAAATGTTGCAAAAAAACACTGAAAACTTTTTGCTCTTTCATGTAATTAGCTACATTTGAAATATATATACGTTTAAACATTTCTAGTTCATGAATGCAGTGCAGCGGGTCATTTAATAAATTATATCATTTTATATTGAAGAACTTTTATGTTTTTGCTTGTGAGAAGTGAAGACTAATAAGGTTGCCTTGAAGCAACTTGAAGATACTCTTAAATAATTTCATTCTTAACTTTAACTTATAAGATAGGAGTTGAAATAGTTAAGAGTATGTTTAAGTTTAGGTAACCTTTCTTGTCTTTTTTCTACAACTTGAATATATAAGATGTAGGGTCAGGTCATTGTCGTAGTTGTATCTATACTCTTTAATACTTCTTGCTTATGAATCATAAATGATTTTTCTTTTTTTTCGATTGTCCAAGAAAGTGGTTTTATGCACTTAAACCATTGGTAGAGTGTCAGATGAACATATTTAAAGTATAATCCTAAATATATTATAAGTGTAAAAAGTTTGTTGGTCTTCAAGCAAAAAATACTCCATAGATTTTAATGAAACCTTACAATAATAAAGATCATATATCAGTTCAACATAATCTTTAAACTGTATAGAACTATACTTACTATAATCAGTAATGCCTTCTACTACCCATTACGTACATATTAATACACATCCTTACTAAACATTTTAATCATTTTTAGTCCCTTGCTTAATCTCAAGTGATTCATTAGAACTCCGTCCTTTATGCCTTGTGCTACCCATTACATACATAACTACACTTCCTTACTTAACACTTTAATCATTTGTAGTCCCTTTGTTTAATCTCAAGTAATTTCTTAGTACTCGCGTCAAGTGTAATTTTTGGAGGAAAAACTTTGAAGCGCATTCTCCAATGCTGTCAAAAAAAAACTATACAAAATTCCATGTCCCAAGTCAGGAAAAAGGGGGCATTTGCCACGCCTTCCATCCATCGGTCTGTCGGTCGGTCGACCACACCCACCACTTTAGCGGAATTCCGTCTGACTCTCTTTTTGGCTTGTTTATGGGACCCAGCATATTGGCATGTGTCTATTTCTGGTCTAACCCTGACACTTTTTTGGCATCGACTTTTGGCCAAGAGCACTTGCCAAAGTCGAACCGAATCGAGTCGAGTCGAGAACCAAGCTGTAATCGCAATTCGTTGGCCAAAATCGTTGCGATTGCGATTTCGATGCGATGCGCTTTGCCAAAAACAAATACCAAATTGCATATTTTATGAGTAGCGAAAAACTTTTTCCTCCATGTAATTCACTTGCAACATACACACACAAACACACATACATACATATACAGAGAGCTACGATAGCAAATTAAGTATGTCAATTTGTGCAGTGGAAAAAATAAAAAAACACGAAACGAACCAAAAATTGCAAACTGTAAAAGCCAAAAGCAAAGCCAATGTTTCGCGCTAGTTGCGAAAAAAGCTAAACAAACTAATTGAAAATCGATAAGTAGCCGGCAAAAGTTGCAAAAAAAAAAAAAACAAAGCCAGAAAAAAGGGCGGCGAAACTAGCGTGGCTTTTACAATAGGTCATTGGCATATATGAGAACTATCAACTTGGGGGCTTGACCTCAAGTACAACTACACATCTACCTACTAGCTTGGGAGACAGACAGACAACAGACAAGAGATAAAAAACCAAAAACCAAAAAAACTTTCAGAATAAAGAAAAAGACAACAACATAAAATATATACTTAAATACTACATAATAAGCATATGCGGCTTCCAGCTGCTTATAATTAAAATTTCATAAAACAAAAAGTTTAAGTCACAGTTGAAAAGAGAAAGAGAGAGAAAAACTATTATGACTTGATATTGACCTTGCTGTATTACATAAGAATTGATGTTTTACATGATTTAAAAGATGTTTTTTCTTTGCCAATACACAAGTTAAAGAAGCCATTTCAAATGATATATAACTTAGATAAGTACTTGATTTCTTTACATACATCTTTTAACTTATAAGAAGCTCTTAAGATTATATACAGAAAAAGTAAATATTCTACTTATCAAAAAGACTTCAAAAGTTGAATCGTTACTTAATCGACCTTAAAGTACTTAGAGCTGGGGTGAAATATCTTTATGCAAAAGTATAAAGAAAAGGAGGATAAGAATGAAAAACTATGAGTACTAAAGATTGACCTAGAAATATTACATAAAAACTTTAGAATATGATTTTAAAGAGAAATTAATATGGAAAACTTTATGTATGAAAAATTTGATAGATTTGTTATTGACCTAAACATATTACCTAAATTTGGATATGACTTTAAAAAGATAATAATCAGAATTTAATATAGAAAACCGTACATAATTGTTTTAAATTCCAATGAGAAACTTACAATAAGAGTAAAGTAAGTAAGTAGTTCTTAAGTACATGTATGTACACTAGGAAAATTGTTTGTTAATCGAACTAAAAGAACTTAGAGCTGGGTTAAGTATTTGTATGCAAAAGTAAGAAGAGGAAAAGAAATATAGAAAAATCTATAATGACCTATTATTGACCTAGAAATATTACATGAACGATGTTTGATTTGCCTTTAAAAGGTAATCATCTTCTTTGATTTTATATAATAAGCTGAATTTAATATAGGAAAACCCTACATCATTGTAGTCAATTCTAAAGAGAAACTCATAATAAGTAAGTAGCAAGAAAGTAAGTAACAAGTAAGCAAGAAAGTAAGCAGCAAGTAAGTACGTAAGTAAAGTTGTAGGTAGCTGTCTTAAGTACATGTAAATACACTAAGAAAATCGTTTCTTAAGTATCGCAAAAAAAAAGTGCGGTTGGCTAAAGGTTTTTAATATGCAAAAATTGCACATGTTTAAAACTGCATTTATGCAAATTTAATTGATTGGGTTTGAATGCGCTTGAACCAAGACACTCGACACCGCCGCACACACACACACTCTCTGTGTGTATGTATGTGTGTGTATTCTAGTGTTGCCGCTAACAAAATGGCTCAAATGCCATTAAGCCGTGTCTGCTGCTGCTGTTGTTGCTGTGTTTTTTGCCTTCTGACGCGCTGGCAAATTGATTTGTTTAATAATTAAAACATGCAAACTGCATATGTAAGGCAAATTGCACTTGCCCATAAAAAGGCAAACAGCAACAACAACAAAGTGCTACAGTTTCGCATAATGGTAGAGTATATATATAGAGTATATATATATGTTTATATGTCATACAGGTATTTGCAATTAATGACGCTTGACAGCATTAGATAAACGGCTCAGAGTTGAACATTCCACAAGCTTATAACGTATAATGTACATTATAATTAGAGCCTAGGGGCTACTTAGAGAGCAACTAAACCAATATATGAATATATGTATATATGTATGTATGTATGTATGCAAAACTCTGGCTTTGGCTCTATTTTTGTGCCCCTGTTGCCTTTGCCCTTGCGGCTATAATAAAAGCTAATATAACACACAGTTTACATGAAAGTCTAACCGAGGATTTGATTTGGTGAGGCAGTAAGGGGCAGGGGAGGGTAAGGGTGTGTGTGTGTAATAACAATGCTCGAGGGGCAAACAAACAACAACAACATCAACGAATCTAAAACGCAAACACACAAATATTTATGCGTTTATTAAAAACCAAAATTAATACACTAAAACAACAGCGATTACGACGAGAGGCACGGCAGGGATAGGTGAGGTAAGGGGTTCAAAACAACCCCTTTCAACCTGGCTTATCGTCATGTTGGTACGCTTGTAATCGCTATACCCCGCCACGCCCACAAGTAAAACAAGTAGAAGGGTTTTAGTGGAGTAAGCTCGACTAGAAGATACCCTTAAACCTTGACTATACAGACAGAGAGACGGTCCAGCGGACAGGCGTACCTGTACTACCGGACTAATGGTTGGATGGGTTCATATCTCTGGTGTTTCTTAACCGATTTTAATAAAATTTTCTTAGATTTGCATTGTTTTGTTCATAGTTTCTTTAGTTTATACTTTATGGGGTCGGAGAAGCTTTCCTTCTGCCTGTTACATACTTTTGCACAAAACCAATATACCCTCCTCTTACCCATTTCATGGGTTAAGGGTATAAAAAAAGGGGTTTTGGTTTTTTATTCATTTATAGCAAATATTTTGCATATCGTATTTTGTATTTTGTAGTATTTTTTTTTTGCGTTCTGTTCTGTTTTGTTTGGGCTATGTTTGTTAATAAAAAATGCAAACAAGGGGTTGTTGTTGGTGTTGTTGAATTTCGCGCTGGGTCGATATAGTACTCGGGTATATAGTACCCAGGAAAACTGGTTCACTGTGGCAGCAACCAACGACGCGAGCGGAGGGGCAGGCAACAGGAAGTGTGCAGCTTACTATTTGCATATCATGTAAGTGAAGAGTAGAAGAGTGGAGTGGGGGGAGGGGTGGTCGGGCCACTAAGCGCATAAATAGACAACTGCAGAAAAACTATAAACGAAAAACAGCAAAAAAAAAAACAAGTTGCGTTTGGCTTTTGGCTTGGGTTTTGTTCTCTCTCTCTCTTTCTCTCTCGCGCTTTTGGTCAGAGCTTGAACTGAAACTTGCCAAAAAGTTGCTGCCCACTTTGCAATTTTCGGTTTCGGTTTCGGCTTCGGGTTTAAGCTATTAATTCTTTTTTCTTTTTTTTTTTTTGCGACTGGCTGGCACGAGCTGGTCTTGGCTCTGGCATGGCCCTGAAAACAACAACAACAAATAATAGTAGTTAGTTACAAGCGAAGTTTTTTTTTCCATTCTGCAAATAGTTAATACTTGGCCAAGAGCTGAAAAAACTCAACTGAAAAAAGTGAAAATAAATCTACATGCGAAGAATTAAGAGTTTGGCATTCCACGCATCAAATATTCAAAGGCTGTTGTATGTTTTTTGGTATGAAAGAGAAGAGAGAAAATCTAATCGACTCTGAACACTATAAACTAAAAGTTGGCTTTTCAAAAGCAGTTGTGAAACTTAATTGATGTTGAGAATAAAGGTCTGTGAGATGAACAATAACTTTTTTCTGAGGGTCAAACTATGCCAAAAATTATGATTGGTTTTGTAAAATGAATTTGCTTTGACAAAGATAGTTTTGTAAAGAGATTTAATTGATTTAGTTTAGTTAAAAATCGAGAAAAAATGACTTTGTCTAATATAACTCTTCTATTTTTATAGAATCTAAGCCATAATCCATAAACTGATACTCTTAAGAATCAGAATAAGTAACAAAAAGTAATGGGTTTTCAATAAAGTTACAGAATCTAAGCCAGGATCTATAAACTGATACTCTTAAGAATCGTTTAAGTATTAATATGTAATAGGGTTTAGATTTGATTACAGAATCTAAGCCATGATCCTTAAACTTATACTCTTAAGAATCGATTAAGTATCAATAAGTAAAAGCTTTTAAGTTTTTTACCTTTTAAGTATTTTACATTCAATATTCATATTCAAAACCATTATCTACTCTTACTCTTCATTCTACTTACTAACTACTTTGAGTCTTTACAACTTTTTCTGAGCTTCTCCTTATATGATGTAATAATCATATTCAAAACTTTCTTCTTTACCTACTTCCACTCATAAAAAACTACTTCCAAAACTTCTACTCCCCACGTTTCGTTTACTTTCCCATCATCTCGAACTTCATCTTCTCCGCGAAACTATTCATAAAAAATCACTTGATTTTAACAAAATTATTTGTGTCACTTTTTTTGCGCAATAAGCCAATAAAGAAACAAACTTTTTTGGGATGACAACAAATATTTTCGCACCTGGATTGGCAGCCCCTCAGTCACCCCCTACCCCGTACGCCCAACACTTACACCTACTCTACAATCCTTTTGCAGTAGCAGCATCAGCAGCTTTGATGCGCTGATTGTCAAAAGAAAGATGAAGAAAAAAGCTCAAAGAAATATACTTTTTTTTTCGGTTATAAATATGTATGAATGAATGTGTTTGCATTCTGTGTGTACAATGTGTGCGAAAGTGCGCGAATTTTTATCTTAGCTTTGGCAATCTGCGTAAAATGATTTATTCATATTCATAACTTTTGTTGCTGCTGCTGTTCACTGTTGTTGTTGTTGGCTGTTGTTGTTGCATGCCTCTGATTCTTGTGTGAGTGTATGTGTGTGGCGTAATGCCATTCACTTGCCGACTAACTGGCTGACTGACTGACAAACTGACTGAATGACTGGGTTGACTGAGTGACAGAATGAGAGTTACAGCAGAAGAAGAAAAAGACGATGCAGAGGCAGGGGCAGAGGCAGCAACAGATTCGAGTGCCGTTTTTCGCGCAACACATGCGCCAAAGCATTTCCCACGGCATCAAAATTGTTGCTGCTGCAGCCTCACCTTGTTTCATGCAGAGGCAAAAGAAAGAGATGGTGTGTAAGTGAGATAGTATGTGTGTGTGTGAGTGAGAGAAGAGGCGTGCCGGTTGTAACGATGCGCACTTCCTTCATTTGCATTACAATGATAAACTCCAAAGTGTGTAAGGCAGAGAGAGAATTTCTTAATTTTTTTATTGTACATATTTTTTGCTAGAAACACACTTTAGCTTTAGCTTATTTATAGAGAAGAAAGAACCACTTTCAACATCAATAACATGAAGACTCAAACTCAAACTCGAAACATGATGTGGAACAAATTTAGCCTCATTTTCGACAAAATTTCTTGACAGTAATGAGTTATCAAACTCGCGTTACGCTCATTAAACATTAAACAAATTTTGCCATCGATCTAGACACTATACCAAAAATGGAAGACCAACAACAATGTGTCATCACTGACAACACACAGTGTAGTTCCAGTTATAGCTGCCACACATATGGCACAGAAGACGAAAAAAACTGCTTAATGAAGCCATCGATTTTTTTGTACATTTCGTGAATTATTATTTCTGGCTCTTTTCGGTTAAACAACAGCAGCAAATTTCATTTTTTTTTCTTTCTTTCTCTCTCAGCTAATTGTTATGCAATGGCTGGCGACAGTGTTGTGACCATTACGGAAATACCAACAGCAACAGCAACAGCAACAAGAAGAAGAAGAAGAACGGGAACATTGAACTTAATGCGACGTCATCGACATAAAGTTTTTGGCAGGCATTCAGTGAGAAGCTATGATCAACATCTATCTTAACCCATCAACATAACTGTGTGGCAGAACTTGAGACTTGAATGAGGAAAGAAAAACTTCATGATGTGACTCTGAAAGCTTCAAGTGCATTGTGGTACAGTGAAGATACAGAAAGAGAAACTGTCTTTGAGATATATATTGGATATAGATGTAGATATAGAAAGAGAAACTCTCTTTGAGATAGATATAGATATAGAAAGAGAAACTGTCTTTGAGATAGATATAGATATAAATAAAGATATAGATAACAAAAAACTTCTTATAGTTGAAAAAGATCTTCCCTTTTCTTACTAAACTAAACTCATGCCAAAACACTTGAAACATTTTTCCGCTAATGAATGCTAATTGAACCATTTTAAGATAATAAATGATATAGAATATCAAAACTAAAACAGTTTAGTGGAACAGCAACAGCAGCTGTCTTTTCAAGTGTTTTTCGTTTTTGAAGTGTTTTTTCGTTTTTCTGGGAATAAAAAAGGTTTTTCCTTGAACTCTTTTTTTGACTGAACAATGAAACCTTATTGAGTATATGGCTTACTTTAAGAGTTTTTACTGTACACAGTTGTAGACCTTGCTTCAATATCGGCAATAGTGCAACCTCACACACACAAACACACACACAGATGAAGCAGCTGCCACTTGTGTTTATCATATCTTTCTCTTGCTCTCTTCTCCTTTTTTGTACAAATCATCAACTTAATTATGCTTATATTAAGGTTTTGTTTTTTTTCTTTTCCAACTGCACGCCGCTAACTTTTCACATGACCACAACTACTATAGACTAAAAGGGTTGTGGGTAGGAGTAAGGGTAGGGGTAGGGGAGATCGGGGTTATCTCTCTAGCTAGAGGCAAGTGCCAGTAGCTCAAGAGTGCAACAACTTCACTTATTTGTAGCCAACGGCAGCAACTGTTGGCGCTCTTGTATCTCCTGGTATCTTTGTATCTATCTCTCTCTATATCTATGAATCTGCATTTGTATCTGTAACTCTGTAACTCTGTGGCTGACCGAGTGTGTGCGTGCCTCCGCGACTCTGTGTGTGTGTGTGTGTTTGCGTTTTGTCAAGTGCACTTGTGGCTTATTTGCATATAGTAGGCACTTTGGTAATTGAATTCAGTTAGTCGCCAGAGTTCGAAACGCAAAAAAAAAAAAACGAAACGAAACGAAAAAAAAGATGGTACAACTCACGCGCATGCTTGATTGGGTTGAAAAGAGGTTTTCCCCCTTCTCCACACACACTCCCCTGCGAGAGGGAGAGAGCGTGAGGGAGAGACAGTTGCTGACCGTTTTATGATTAAGTTGAGTTGTGGCCACAATTAAGCAGAACCTTTCTAGGCACAACACTCGAGAACCCTCTCTGAAAAAAAATCTACAGTTACGAAACGAGGCAAAGTGAGTGTTCGGTTCTGTTCTTTTCTGCCTGGGCCAACAAAGCAATATGCAAATGTTCATTGCATGAATTCCAATTAGGCAAAAACAAAAACAGAAACAGAAAAATTTATATATATAAAGAAGAAGCCTCAAGTAGTAGAAAAGAGAATCAATTCGTTAAGTGTGTGTGTGCGGCGGAGGGGCAAGTGCGAGTGCGTGTGTTTGCATTTACAAATAGTACCAAATAGGATCGAAACAAGTCATAAATAATTTTTTCCCTTCTGATCCAATCAAAAATTACTAACGAACGAAATATTCCTAACCCATTCCATTCCATCTGTGGCAGCAGCACTTTTGGGGGCAATCAATGACTAAAATATGTAAGCAGTGTGAAGCAAAAGATATAATCAAATATGTAAAGAGCAATTAATGTTTAAAGGTGGGTGTGTGGAAGTCTGTGTTAGGGTTATAACGACTAACTGATGTGCTTTGTAGAAGTGTATTAGTTCAGGTAATGAAAATGTTCTCCCTAAAATCACTTAAATACTTAACAAGTTCATAAATGCTTAACAAGTTGAAAGAATAATAAGAGAATAATATCTGTCATCCTGCATATGATTTGACATATTTGTCTCTTAAGCAGGAACGGCTTTGAAATAAATTGTGATATTCTTTTGTGGTCTAGTTTAGTTTGGGTTTAGTTTTTCTATTTTTAACAGAACATTTTACCAAAAAATTCAAGTTTGAATCAGATGGTACTAATATATATACAACTTACAATGTGGTCTTTCCTTGTTGTGGGTTACTGATTCTGTTTAAAGATTCTGCAGAATTCTACATCATCCAGCTTTTATCACACTGCTTTCTTTTGCACATTGCTTGGGCATCTTAATGATCACTGATCTTAATGATAATTGATGAGGAAAACAATTTTTGTTTGATAGTTATGGTTTAAGAATGTGTTATTCTAGTGGTTCCAAGAGATTCCACGTATGTATCCCAAGAGAGCAGATGGGAATGTGACGCACATTTGGTATACCTGAAAATAAGATTTAAGAAATTTTGATTACTTTTATGTAAAATTAAGTAAACTAAATTTTTTTGTATACAACATTTCTTTCATTTCCTTCTCAAGTCCTCTAAGCCTCCAAAACTATTCACTTCTTTATGCAGCACACAACTCATAAGAAAGTAAGCATACCCCATACATTGCATACACTACATATGCATATAACTAAAATATGACATAAATTATGCAACCAACAATATGTGGTATACAGGTTGTTTTCTGTATGTGAGTATGTTGCAGGTGCCACATTGTACAACATGGGTTAAAAACAGAGAGAGAGCGATAGAGGGAGAAAGACAGACTTAACTATATCTCTCCAGGCACTAATTGTCCAAAAAGGACCACCGGCCAACAACACGTCTTTATGTCATTAGGAATGCCCCGCTTGACTCTCTGCCACATTGCATCAGCAAAGCAGCAACAACAGCAAGTGGCATGCAGATACACAAAACAAAAAAGATGACAAAAGTGCAACGTGACTGCAATTGCATTTGTTGCACGTGAACTGAAAACTGTCTTTCATTCTCTTTCTGTATGTGTGTGTGTGTTGCATAACGCACAAAAACGATTTGCATTTTGTCTGTGTGTGTGTGTATTATATCAGATAATATATATATATACATATTTGACATGACAATTGTGTCGTGCGCATAATTACACTTGTCAATAATATAAAATGGGTTAAGATTTCATAAGATTTCATTCTTTCTCTTTCTGTCTCTATTGGGATTGCCTGCCTGCCAGTCATAGATAAAAGTTGCATAGAATTCAGAATTGTTGGAAAATGTCTGGTTTTGACTTCCTTTAGTATTTTTCTAAAGATGTCTAAAAGACAAGCTAATTGATATTTCATTAGCGTTGTGTGTATTCAATAGACTTCTCCCTCCTTACACAAGACTCAGGCAATAATTTGTAATTTATTATTAATAATTCATAACACTCGAAATGAGTTTTTTTCTATGCTGATTAGGAATGTTCTTGTTGTTATTGCCTATTCAAAAATGCATGAGAGATATTTTTTTGTGTAAGGGTTTTAGATTTTTATTATGTTTTGTTTTTCATTGGAAAAATTATCAATAATCAGAAAGCAGCAGCAGGCACAACCCAAAAAACAACATGTAATCACAAAAAGAGATAGGAACAAAACATAACAAGTACAATTGGGAATAGAATTGAGAAAACTGATTACAAGTGCTGAAGGGAAGGAAGTTTCAGAGAGGAAGTAATGTTAAATATGCATTGCCAGAAACATGTTTAACTTGATTAAAGATCGTATTAAAAGGGAATATGATAATTTTTTGTTGACAGAATCTTTAAAGTATGAGAAAAATCTATAAAAAATCATTTACTTTTCATGCACATATCATATCTTTTGACTAACCCAAAAAGTAAATAAGAGAAACGTTTAAATATGCATTGCCAGAAACATGTTCAACGTGATTAAAGATCATATTAAAGGGATTATGATTACTTTTTTGAGTTTTTGTTGACAGAATCTTTAAGGTATGAGTAAAATCCTTTACTTTTTCATACACATATCATATCTTTTGCCTAACCCAACAAGTTGCAAGTTGAACGAACTTTTGTTTCTATATATTCTACAAGACTTTTTATTTCTGCACTGCAGTTGTTCGTTTTTTTCTTTTGCTGAAGTCTGTCATTAGAGGGAATAATCAAATTAAACTCTTACAAATTAGAAAGACACGTGAGCTAACGTTTAAAGTTTTGTGTCATGAGTCGCGCAACTCGCAACTGGCAACTCGCAACATGCAACATGCAACTGGCAAACAACTGAAAGGCGTTCAAAGGGGAGCAAAGACAATCGGAACCAGATAGATATAGGCCCAGAGACGCAGTCAGACAATGAGACGACCTGAAAATATAAAAAAAAAAACCAAACCCAGTCAAAATGAAAACCAAAGCAAACACCCGCAATCTCATACACACACACATGAACACACACACATACATGAACACACACACACACTGCCAGACCAAGCTATTCAATTATGGGTGCGCCCAGGGCTTACATACAATATAAAGGAGAGTTTTTAGGAAGGTGGATTTTGGTTTTGGTGGGGAAAGGGGGGATTCGGAGCGCAGGACCGACGGAAACGACAGATGTCATTTAGCTTTTGTGTGGCACACACAGAGATAATTGTTGTTGCACGTACATATGTATGAGAAATACATTCTAAATTATCAATGCAGGTAATTGCAGCTTATCAGTTATGCTTATGGCTTTAGAAACAACAATAACAACAACAATAACAGTCGGAATACATATATACAAATGCACACACACACACTCTCTCACTCATACACACACCCTTTTTACCAATAACAATAACAACAATTGTTATTATAATTGTACTTATATGCATTGCATCATAAATGCGACGAACATCTCTCTCTCTCTCTCTCTCTCTCTCTCTCTTTCTCACTCTCTCACTGTATCTCTCTATCTCTGTTTCTTGTTTAGTGTCTGACCAATGCATTTGCCATAATTGCATTTCATTGATTTTTCCACAAAAGCATTTCCTTTCTGCCCTCCCCACCCCTTTTACCCATCCGTTTTGTGGACAATTTTACACAAGTTTTCAGTAAATAAACACGAAATCGTCGTAAGAGAGTGTCAAATATGTCATAATACTTATCTAAATTGCAAAGCACACACAACACAAACACACACACAATCACACACACACTCGCATACAAAAACAGTTTAGACAGACAGACTCCTTTAAAAGATTTAACACATATATAGAGAGGGAATGAGACTGAGACTAACGCCCACAGGCTTAGAGCTTTTTGGACTCTTGGTCTTGGTCCCTTTTAAATATTTATCGTTTAAGATTATTTTGAGTTCAACCCCTACCGCCCACCACCGCCCCCTTTACAAGCCACCCACATGGACCACCCATGGCGCCTAGCAATCTATTCAAATGGCAATTTTCAACAGCAACAACAACAACAACAACAAGAGTTTATGCCATTGATTATTGCCACATGCAGCCAGCCCAGCTGCTTTGGTTTGGGTTGTTGCCTTAGCCATTTTTATTATGATTGCAACAAAAAAACCGACACAAAAATCATATTTTTGCATTTGCATTTGTTACAGTTTTTGCATAAGTGTCTCTTTTTGGGTTTTGAGTTTAGTTCAACTCGTAATTGCTTTGCATTATTATTGAATATTGTTGCGACAATTGACAGCAATTGACAGTTGGAGGCCAAAAAGTCAAATACATGAAACGATAAAAAACAAAAAACAGTTTTTAAGTGCGTTTTTTAGTTGAAAAATTCGTCAAAATTCGGCGCATACTAAAAATGCAATTAAAATTTATGGCACAATTTTCGAATATTTTTGTTATAGTTTGACCCAATTGCAGAACAAGTGAAAAATTTAATGAAATGCATAGAAAAGGAAGCTTATCCGACTAGGTAAAGTATATATATTCTGGTTCAGCATCATGTACTGATTCGATATAGCTATATCAGTAGGTTTCTATGAAAACTTTTCTCCCAGTTTTCGAGCTATTCAGCTGAAAGTTGGTCCCAAATATTCTTTTACTTTTATTTATATTCACTTGAGCAACAAGTGAATGAAAGGCGTAGAAAAGAAAGCTTATTCGACTAGATAAAGTATATATATTCTTGATCTTTATCGTAAGATGAATCGAAGTAGCCAAGTCTTTATGTTTCTATGCAAAATAGTTCATCAGCTTTCCGAGTAATCGAGTTGAAACTTTGTCCAAGATCTTATTCTTGTTGCAGGTATATCATTTATCAAGATCTGCGACATCAGAACACTATATCATATAGCTCCCAGACAAAGATTCACTTTCAGAGCTATCGAGTTGAAACTTTTTCCATGATCTTCGTTTGGTTTCAGTTAGATCACTTAAGAAAATCTTCAAGATCGGAATACTGTATTCATATAGTTGCCATTCAATGTTTCACCATGATTTCGCTTAGGGTATTCTGCTAGTTGAGCCCTGTACTTCCAAAAATAAGCCCTTGTAATTATAATCTGCAGCGCACTTATAGAAGAGCCCTCTGTATACACATGCATACACATAGTATATATTGTGTGTAAATTATCAATAGACAGATCTGTGGCACGTTTCAAACACACATAATGATGATAAGTGCTAAGCGCTTAGGCAAAATGATAACAAAATAAATATGGAGCTGATAATCGGAGGAGGGAAGGGCTGGGCTGGGCTATAAATGAAAGGGAAACAAGAAGGGAAAGGGGAAAAAACATAAATATGGGTCGTCCACAATATTGATAAAGCATTAACTGGAATTACAAGTTATTTACTACCCATTATAATTATTATATTAAGTAAATGATTAAATAATAAATACTTTGGTTACAAAACTAGTTATAAATATTTCATTTTTGTTCGCACTTGTGTGTATTAATATTCGATTTCGATGGAAATTCTAAACTAACCACAATATTAAAAATTCCAATTAAAAATATGTTTTGGCACTTGCCAAATACTAAAATTTTGTTTATTAAACTATTGATTTAGTCAACTAATTGCTTTTGGAAATGCGATATAGAATATTGCTGTAAATATGACATTTAAGTAGGCTTCTGAATAGAAATGTAATTTGAGGGAGTCGAATCAGTGTTTGGCTCCAATAACAATTCCACTCCAAAACATGTGAATTATTGAAAACGGTGGCAATGCTTTATGTTTATTTTTATTGCTACTTTAAACATTCATAACAGCATAAATAATAAAAACGTCTGTGAGATTTTCCTGTATCTCTCTCTGTTATTGCTATTGATTTTGCATATTAGCAAGCTGTCACCAAAAAATATTCAAATATGTTCTCAGGCATAGCATAAATTGAGTCATTGAAAAATGCATAAAGTCAGCAGAAGAAAGTATCTGATCGAAGTAGGTATACTCTATACAAATGAACTTATGTTGAATGAAGAAAGCGATGAAAGTTTGAAGATTTTTCTTGAAACAGAGTTTTTGAAACGGTTTTGGACAAGTTAAATGTCGATTCCAGCAAAGTTTTTCCACTAATCATCCCAAATATACAAAAATACATATGTATAACTTCCATATTATGAAATGTATTGATGTAGTGTTGTAAAGTTTGTGTTTAAAGGGAATATTTCTTACCATTGCATACAATAAGTTCTATAGAGAACTCATATATCGATTCCAGCATAGATTTCCAACTAATCAACTCAAATATACCCACACAAAATACAGATGTGAAACTTCTTTGTCATATGAGTTGATGTTGTAGTGTTGTAAAGTACTTAGAGTATATGTATGTTTATGTATTTGTATATGGATTTGTTTTTGTGCGTGCAGTGTAATCAAAGTATTGTATTTGTTTATTGAATATTTGGCCCCTTACCGTCTCTCTCTTTCACCCTCCCTTTGCTGTTTGTTTATATAATTTAGGTGTAAAAATGGAGCTGTCGTCGTGTTGCTGCTAACAAAACTCAAACCAAAACTCAAACCCTACTAGCCCGAAAATATTAAGCAAAATTCCGAATGCCTGACTGTCTGCATAATTGTGTGCTTAACGCGTGCGTTTCAACTATATATACATACATACATAAATATATTTCTGACTGTCTGTCTGTCTGTCTGTTTGTATCTTATGTGACAACACAAACAAAAACGCAATGTGAAAAAACAACAACAACAACGAGAACACCAACAACAGAACAGTGCCAGCGTGTGGAATCGAAGCGCAAGCCGCATTGCCACAGATTGCAGTTGTGATGTGTGTCTCTGTCTCTGTGTCTGTGTCTATGGGACGCCTCATATCGCATTGAACACGAATCATATTATCAGCGACTGCCAGCGGGACAACAACAATAACAACAACAACATCGAGAACACCAATGAAAACAACAAATCCCCAATGCATCTGACAACAAATAACAGAGCTACTTTGCTCTTTCAACGAATATTATATACTCTTACTGTATGAAATATATGAAACTCTTTCTGTATGTAGTTTGAGTTGAGAACTTTTGTTTATTAGTATTTGATTAGTTTTGAGAACTTTTAGTAAGGGTTTTCCTCATTCTTGTTGGGTAAGGTTTTTCCTCTTTCTTTTTGGTATTTTTCTAGTTATTACGATCTTAGACAGAACTTAACTCAATTTCATATATAGTTCAATAGTTTTAAGAACTTTAAGTAAGGTTTTTTCCTCTTTCTTGTTGCCATCCTCTTATAACTGGATTCTAGTTATTCCGATCTTTTACACTTAGGAACCATATAGGGGAAGAAAAAAGTCATCAAAAACTTCACCTCTTCGTTTTCATAAAGTGTATTTGAAACAATTAGTAGCCATCTCATAAAACCTTTAACATTTCTGAACTGATTTTTTTTGATATGGTATAACACTTTTCAGAAAATCGACTTCTTAGTAGTCTCCGCTCTGTTGTCATATCGCTTACGCTGTAATGAGTTATGTACGCGATTCTTATCCACCAAAAATAAATGCAGTCAGTTTTTTCGTCTTCTTGTTGTTGCAACGTGGGGCAGTGGGGCAAGAAGCATTAACTGTAGGTCTCAAGACAAACAAATATTCGAGTACTTCTCATTCGGTCTGTAATCAATGCGTCGTCACATTCGGCGTCGAAAACTCGGCCGATTGGGTGAATGACGACAAATGGTTTGTTTAAGTTCGGTTCACTCTGCTGGTTCGGTACGCTCGAGCTGTTGTTTATTTATACACATCAGAGATTGCAATAACAACGACGAAACGGAAATGCATTCAAACAAAATATTAAATACGAGAACCGAATTGAGTAGCTCGAAAGCTTTTAAAGTATTGATTTAACCTATTCTGGCCAAAAGAGTTAAGAGCTTCTGAAGAACTTCTTAAAAATAACCCAGGTATCCTTGAAAAACCGTTAAATACCTGATTCTTCCTGATTAAAGTATTAATGAAAAATATTTCTCGCACAGTCAGTTAACATTCCCATATATATATTAACTGCACTAATGACCCAATTAAACTCAAGTAGCGACACAGAAGAGCACTGAAAAAAATCGATTTTCTCTGCAACGGAAATCTCAATTAATCACGATACGTTTTTAAAGAGCGAAAGAACGAAAAATACTTGTTCAACGATGATGAAATGGAAATATCTTATAAATATATTATCATATTTGTTTGTGTTTTTAATGCTTCTTATTTTCGCCATCTCTCTGCTGTTCATATCATATGCATATTGCATATTTTTCTGCACATGACCATATTTACCTTTGCAATTATTGACGTACAGGCAAAAATGCGACCCAAGAGAAAAGCAACGGTTGACATTGTTGCAAACAGGGGGGCGGAGAGAGGGGTTGAGGTCACTGTTGGATGGGTCAATATGTCACGCAAGAAACGGAAAAAATACCAAGTTTACGTATATATAAACTCAAATATCGCTCTCGTTGTGAGTTGCATTGCATTCGAAACATAAATATTTAAAAAATGATTTTTACTCGCCAACCAAACGATTTGTGACAGTATTTTTTTCTGTTTTTTCCCTGATAACAGATTGGTTTGCTTTAGTTTTGGGATGGGCCAGGGCTTGTGTGTGTTTGTATGTGTCGAACTAGGGTGAGAAAAAAGTCATCGCAAACAAACAGACAGATGGATGGATGGGTTTAATGGGCGGGTGGGGCGGAGAAAGGGGCGGGGGCCTTGTCAATTTTTGTATAGACAGACAGTTCCAGTCCGAACTCACTTTTTGTTATTCCCCACCTCCTGCTTTTATTATCATCGTCATAATGCGAGAGTCAAAGTTAAAGGTAGAAAAGCCGCACACCAAAGATGACACTTGTTGCATGTGTTGCGGCAAGGCAACGAGGGGGACACATGACTATTAACTGTTGTAATTTGCGTTTTTTAATAGATTTTGCCAGGAAAACCTGCTAAAACTTTTTTATTGTTTCAATGTACTTCAAAGTGTGCTGGGAATATATGGCAAAAGACAACAAAGATCAAAGTCGTCGTCGCCTTGCCACAAAAACACACACACACATACACAGAAAGGGTGTAGCAATATCTATGCGAATGACTCACAGACAACATAAAAATAAAACAAACAGACTGAAAATCAAATACAAAGTGAGAAAAGTCAACGTTTTAGTTGGAAAATGCAAGCGAAGAGAAAGAAGTCAAAAGTCTCAAAAGTCAACGTCAATTCGTGGCTTCATTCATAAGTAAATAACTGAAATTGTGCATAATGACGCTAATTAGCTGGGAAAAAAATATGACTCGCTCGCACTCCCTCTCTCTCTGTCTCACTTTCTTGCATAGTTAACCGTAATGTAGTCAACAGGTGTTGGGGGGGCCTAAAAGAGAGAGGTTCCCGCTAACGCAAACGGAAATAAACAATAAAAGCAAATTTGTGTGACAGAAATTATTTAATAGCTCAATTTTTATGAGCATGTCCAAAAAAAAAACAACGACAAAAAGCGCCACCTGGAGTGACAAATTGTACAATGCACTGGAAGAAAAATCAGTGGAGAACTTAAAGGCTGCATAATGAAGGGTGTAGGAACACAGGAAAAACAGAAGAAGTCAGAGGGAAACACTCTGAAAAAGAGTTTTAAAGCCAGAATAATCATGGAAACTTAGGCATTGGATATAAATTTCTCTCAGTGTACATAGAACATAGTGATGTACGCGCTATGCTTTGAACCAGATTCTTCAAGCTTAATCAGGGAAACACCGTTATTGTTTATATAAGTTTCTCTCAGTGTACATAGCAGTAGTATAGTGTACGTGCTGTGGTCGCAACCGCCTGTCAAGTGTATCTCTCCCTTGCGTGCCCGCCCGTACCAGAGAGAGAAATGAAAAAATGGGCATTGATTTGTAAACCGTTTGAAAGAAAATTAAAAATTAAAAATGTATGAGCTGTAGCTGTATAGCTGTAACGTATTGGGTCAGTTTGTGGGCAAAGCTGCAGTTTCCGCCCCAAAAGCCCTAAAAATACCAAGAAGAAGAATGAAAAAACCACACACACCAGCAAAAAAGAGAGAGCAAGCTTCAAGTATTTTACACGCCAACAGCTCAACTTCCGTTTCGTCATTTTTGGGGTTTTCTTTCTGTGGCTTTTTGTGACATTAATTTCCATAAAGATTCCCCCGGGGGGAATCTCTTGCAAGAGTCTTAAGAATTTCACTTTAAAATTTGTATTTTTGTTAAGATTTACAGAAACATTTCTTCTTTTGTTTACAATTAAGAGAAGCTGAAATGCGGGCGGGCGATTTCTCGTTCTCGTTTTCATTTTCATTTACAGAGTTTTTCAAGGGCCGCGCTGGAAGCAATCCGGATGCATTCAATGGGATTTAATTGTTTATACATTTAACTTTTTCCGGCTGATTGGCCAAAAATGAGGGAAGAAAGAAAGTCAAACAGGTCAGCTGAAGTCAAAGATGAAGTTAAAGGTAGAAACAGAAAGAATGTAATGGAAAGTTCTTCATATTATCTTTGTTTATCTTTCACATTACAATTTGCTTATCAATGCACATTGTTGCTGTTGCTGCTGTTGATGTTGTTGTTGCAGCTAATTAGTCGTGTCTTATCAGCAATTATCTGTCCGTCTTTTGCCTTACAACATCAACTAATCAACTGCACACTTTTTGTTTACATACATCTCAAGCACCAGTTCTTTCAACATCTTCTAATGAGTTTTCATTTCGTTTTGATATCAAGTAGCTGCAGCTACTGGGACACATAGTCAAGTGTTGTGTTGTGGGTTTATGTTGTGCTACTTGATGTCTTGTTTCTATTCCTATGTTAAAAGTGGGACACTTGGATGGAGCTAACCAATATCTTAGTGTTATTATGCCATATAGGATCAATACTCTTCATACTTTTAAGTTTGACACAAAGAAACATCTATATAGGAAACTTTTCGTTGTTGAGCGACTGACTGCTATCAATGCACAGCTCTAACGGTTTGGTATAACTATAACTATGTATAGGCAGAATCAGAGCTTTTTGTTCTTAGGTCAACACTAAGATTTGACTTTAAAAAAAAGCGAGTAATTCTGCCTTAGAAATTGCTTTAGAGATTGTTTCCTTAACTTGTATTAGTGAAAAATCTAAGGGATAGACATAGCAATGTAATTTTTACGTAAAAATATAACTTATGATTTTTAGGTCAATATTAAGAGACAACTTCTTCCAGAATTCAACTGCTTCTGCCATTAAAATGGCTTTTTAGATTATTCCCTAAACTTTTATTCTGACGGAAAAATCTTAAAAATTAAATAAGTCTACAAAAGACTTCAAAAATGAACCTGAAACAAGTAAAAACCTTTTATCTTAATCAATAAAAACCTTACCAAAATATTCATAAGCAATTTACAATTTAAAAAGGCACAACAATCACAACCATTATGTTCATTTTGACTACTGTTTTGCTATAAATCGACAACAAAAACATATTACACATAGTATATAATGCATTCAATAACAGTCTATTGCATATAATTATTTTGAGTTGTTTTTTTTCTGTTGTTGTTGCAGCTTTTGCGGCTGCCTAATTGCTAAGCGCAGAGTCAATGCGAAGGCGTTTTACCGGAGGCATTGAATATATCATTTTTTTTTTTTTTTTCTCTTTTTCTTGGTCATAATTATTATGACAATGTGTGTTTGGTGTTTTTTTTTCGGTTTGCTGTTGCAGTATTTTTTTGGTATGCAAACAAAAACACCAAATCTAAATGGAAATTGAAATGCTTGAGCATATACAAACAGCTGGCCGACCCGACTGACTGTGTAACTGGCCACAAGCACAACAAGTAATCAAGTCCGAGGCAAATGTATCTGCCAGATACATTCCAAATATACATGAATATATATATATATATATCTGTGCAGCAACAGCAGCAGTTGTTGTTTGTATATTGTGGGCGTAGAGAGAAGGGGTTACTGCCCCACCTCAATTACGGCAGCTCGCCGCGGCGTTTGGGGTTTGTGTGCGGCAGGCAGCAGGCAAGGCAAATGCAATCTGCATCTAAATTGATCGTAATAATTATTGTATGGTGTTGTTTTTGTTGTTGTTGGCGTTTCTGCCTGTTTGCCTGACGTTGTTCGTTGTTGTTTGCCGCTAAAAGTAGCTCAAGTGGCTTTTCGATTTGGCCGCAACAACAACAAAAACAACAACTTTTTGAACTGTTGGTTAAGTGAAATTTTTCATTAGCGCTTCAATCGAAACGCTGCTGCTGCAGCAGACACTGTGGCACGTTTGTGTCTATCTAAATACAATAACAAAAAATGTATAAAAGTCAAAAAATTACATTTCGATTTGGTTGCATTTCAATTGAATTTGTAATTGTTGCCTTTCATGTGTGTGTTTATCTTTATATTTTTGTTTTGTGTGGTTTCTTTTTTTTGATAATTGTTTGTATCAAATTGTGTAAGGTTTTTTTTATTTTTATTTTTGTTTAGATATTTTAGCTACTGTTGTTGTTGTTGTCCCTGTTTGTTTTTGTGTGGTTTCTTTTATGTGGAGAGGAAAAACTGCCCTTCAATTGAAAATTGAAAAATGAAAATGTTTTTTTGAAGTGTGGCTGCTTATCCATTATCCAAATCGGCCCAGTGACCCAAATCTTTTTGATTTATGCGAATTTTCGTTTTTTCTTAGTACTATTTTTTCGAAATGTTTTAAGTGCAGGTTATCTATGGTTTATTGAAAAATGAGCAAAGGGAAAAAACACAAATAAATTAAAGATTTTAATGCACTTAAGATAAAATGAATAAATGTTTCCGAACTAATTGGTTTGTTAGTTTGTGATTCACTTCCGTTTAAAACAAAACTATGATACGGGAAATCACGATTCAATTTTTAAGATACACAAATACTACTTTGTTGCATTGCAACTTGTCTATATTCTTCTTATCTAATTGCATGAGAGAGCTTATCGTTGTTAAATTCAAAACGCACGTTTTTAACGTTTTGATATCACGAATTCTTTGGCATCGTCTCTCGTCTTTAAAGTATCATTTTGTTCGCGAAGTGCATTCGCTCTCTCATAAATGCAACTCCTGCTAAGTAATAGATACACACATCCAGCCAGATACATTTCAATTTCTTTCTATCTTTCTGTCTGTCTGTCTGTCTGTCTGTCTTTCGGTCTGTCGTGCGCTGTCTACACGTATCTGTATCTCAATCTGCAGTTTGCAGCCTCGGTTTTGCTGCTGCTGCCTCGGTTTCTGTCTAATCAGCCGTTAATCGACAGCATGTACGCAGCAACTATGGCAATCAAATGACGGTTTGGACATCATCAGGCTCAGAGGAGAACTACTCAGGAAGAACTTGGAAGTTCTAATAACGCGCAACGTGCCGCATAATTGCACGTACTGTGCGTTTTCCTTTGAAGTGTTTGCATGGAGTAGAATCAGTAGTAGGTATCCTTAAGATACTTTCAAAGTAAAGATAGTAGAACTTTAGGTGAAAACATATAAAATGTTTAAAAAGTAAGTAAAAGGATAAAGAGAAATATTGCTAATTGAAATAATCAAACACTTAATCAACTTTCATCAGAGATTTAATCATTTTCCCCATCAAATTTACTTAAAAGTTTTTTTCGCATTTCAATTATCCTTTTTTTCACGCTTCCATCGCCATACGCAAAACAAGTTTTTTTTTTGCTGATTTTTCTACTTATTATTATTTATTATATATTTCTTTTATTTAAAGTTAATTTTACAAATCCAGTTGGCGTTGAGAACGTAGCGTGGCGTGGTGGAGGGAACACTCAAACAAGATCAATGTTTCGATACGTGTGGAAATTGGTATATAATTGCTGAGGTTGCAGCATGAACAGAAAAAGGAAACTCGCATTGTATGTCAGTAGTTTGGTTGGGTTGATAGTAGTTGCAAGGTAGTTTTTGCCACTTTATGCTACGTTCTGTCGGTTGTCGTTGTCTTTTTACTCAACAACTCAACAACACAACGGACAGGAGACAAGGAGACACAACCCAACAACAAACCAACAGAACAGTTTGCAAACGAGAGACTTGAAGTATCACTGCAATTTGCAATTGCACAGGTGGAAATTTATATTTTGATGGCAAGTGCGATAATATGGCCCCCAAACCATACATTTATTTCTGTTTCTTTTAGTTTTTTTGCACCAAAGGGGGCCAACCTCGACCCGCCTCGTCCTTAATTTATAGTTCAACTTTTCCTTCAACGTCGTCGTCGTTGTTGCAGTTGGCATTGGCATTGGATCTTCTTGTTCTTTTTGTTGTTGTTGGAACCCCGGGACAACAAATGTCATTGGCTGGCCGCAAAAACTTTAAAGTTGAAAGTTCACTCGATTGGATGCACCACACCAGATGGGCACATTACATCGTGGTGGGGATGGACATTGGGACAACAGACATTGGGACATCGGACAACCGACATTGGACATCAACTTGGCAGCATCAGCAGCAGCTTGGACTTGGAATTCGGATTCAGTTTTAAGCTGCATGTGTGCCGCGCTCTCTGTCTACACGCTGTCAATGCGCTTGGGTTTGATTAATTACAAAAGCGCCGCACACACACACGAACACATACACATATTAAACGAAAAACTGCAACAAAAGTGTATGCAGCAAAGCGAGGGTTGCCAAGAAAGTTGTGTTTAAGTATAAGTTTAATAATTAATAGCTCAGAGTGATAGATTTATTCCCAACTTTTCGTTCCAGTTGACGTACTAAGTGATTTATTAGGTGTATGACTAACTGCTATCAACGAGGGTTGCCAAGAAAGTTGTGTATAAGTATAGGCTTATTACTAACTAGCTCAAAAATATCGATTTATTTAGAACTATTTGGTTCAGTTGCCGCACAATCCAATTTATCGACTAACTGACTGACTGCTATCAACGCACAGACCAAACCATAAGACATACCCATCAAATTTTTGGCCCAATTGAGATTATAAGAAGTAGAGCCAACCATTAGATGATTGCTATCAATGTACTGCTCAAACGGTAAGACATAGTCATCATATTTTCGTGGAAAAGGATAGTATAAGGCTTAAAGGCGTTAACTATGATAGGATTTGTCCATAATGCAATGGAAAGAGTTTAAATTTTGAGGTCAAATGTGTATTTATGAAGTGGGAAAAGGTTTAAAACCTAACCTAATAATAATCACTAAGGTTTTTAGGTCAATTTGTATATTTCCCTAATAAACATGATTACCTACACCCAATACACACATTTTTTTTATTCCTAGTCATCTTACAACCCTGGCACATTGCATGTTACAAGCTCCTTTTTTTCGCACAGCTGCTGCTGCTGCCGCTGCTGTGGCTGTTGCTGCTGTTGCAGGCATGCGAGTCATGTTATTTACGCCATTTTACACCGCTTGACAAATAAACTAAGCCAACTAAGTCAACGTTGAAGTCTCGCTGCTTTGCTGCTGCTCGCTGCTCGAAGCTTGCTGCTGCCTGCCTGCCAGTTGGCTCCAAGGTAACTTGCATTGACATAATTAAATTAATTTACGTGGCAGGCAGAGCAGGCAACGATGTCTAATTGGCAGCGACAACAAACATATGGCAGCAGCAACAGTTGCTGTTGTTGTTGGTTAGTTGTTGGTTGGTTCGTTTGCTGCGGCGTGGAACGTCTTAACCGTCCCAAAACGCTGTTCATAGCGCAAGTTGTTGTTGTAGTTGTTGTTGTTGTTGTAGTAGATACAATATATCATGCGGGGCCCAGCCGCAATTAAAATGTCACTTTTGCTGCCTCGAACCGAAACAATGCGAAAAACTTACTGCCTATAACTTGATCGTTTTTCTCGCTCTTCGACTTCGACTTATGTAATGCATCATTATTTTTGCTATTTGTGTTTTTTGTGTTTGTTTTTTTAGTGCTTTGTGACATTTTTTTGCACTGACTTCAAATATATAAATCATACGCACTGTTGTCAACACGCTCATCTCAAAGCTGTGGCAGCTGGTTGTTGTTGTTGGTTCGCTGTCGAAGTTGTTGTTGTTGTTGCTTGCGTGGGACCCCAGCTGCAAAATGTCAAAGTTATCGCACACCTTGCCAAACTGTCAACAGTTGTTGGCTTGCCGAGCTGCCAGCTTGCCGAGTTGCTTGCCCCACGGGTTGCATGACCTAATTAATGCCCCCAACTAAAAACACCCCAAAAACACATTCCCTTCCGTTGAAAGCTTCTAAAAAAAAAGTTTTCTTTTTCGCAAAACACACGCAGAGGAGGAAGGGGAATAGGGAGAGGGAAAGGTGCTGTGGCTCGAGTTTGACATGTGGCCAACGTTTGCCGCCGCCGCCACGCTGACTGACTGACTGCCAAATTCCGGTTGCAGATGAGTCACTCACAACAGAGAGAGGGAGAGCGGGGAGTGGAAAGGAGCAAGCGGAAATGGGAAGCGAATACCGCGCAAAATTTCATTTGCTTTCTGTGTGTGTGTGTGTGCGGAAAAGTGTAAAATGGTTTTTGATTTCATTTTCCTCGTTTTTTTGGTAAACTTTAACGTGAAGGTTAACATTTTGCCGTCCTTCTGACTAATTTTTAATTGAATTGCAGTTAACAAATTTTAAGCGTTTATTGCACGTAAAATAAGTCAATTCGTTGGAGGGGAAAAGTGCAAGAAACAGTTTACGGTATTCCGAACTGTGACTCATAAAATGTTTTCGATGTTGCCGTCGTAAATAGATGCATAGAGTCTGACAAGTGCGACAACAAAACGACTGTCAGTCAATTGTGTCGACATTAAAGTTGCAACAATCCAACAAATGGCCAAGCCCAAGAGAGTGCTATTTGGGGCCAGGCCCAAGCAGAGGCAGAGGCAGCAGCAGCTGTGAGTAATGCGCCGCCGTGTGACTTTCATTGAGAAAGCTGCTTGCAGTTTCGCCTGATTTTTGGGACGTTGAGTGATTAATGCAATTTAGAGTTAGAGAAGTTCAATGTGGTAGTTGCTGTCAGCCAGTTAGGCAGCCAAGGCAGCATTGACCCAGTTAACACAATACTTGACACCTGGCCAAGGCATACAATTCAAATTAGTTTGCTGCAACAACATTCTTAATTGAAAAGTGCAACAAAGTGCTAAGAGTGCAACTGCAACCTCCAAAAAAACAGTAACAGACAACACGCAACCAATTCAATCGTCGCGGGGCAATCAACATGCAACCACATTGCGGCCTTTTAGTTCGTTTTTTCTTGTCTTTTTTCTTGTTGTATCTGCTCAAGATACTACACATATGAACGAACCAGCGAACGAGTGAACGAACCAGCAAACACATATTTCAAGTGTCTCGCCGACAGCTGCTTATTATAGATGCAGTTCAGCGATTATTGACTGACTGAAACCCCACCAAACTCAAAAAAAAACTCACTTCACATCATATCTATGAGGCAAATTTTCGACACATTCAGCAGCCAGATGATCTTAACTCTATATGTGGTTGTGGGGGAAGTGGATTTGCGTTTTTGACAAGCATTTTGACACTTGCTGACACATGCAAAATGTGTGTGATATATTTATGAAGGCATTGCGGCTGCTGCTGCTGCTACCACTGCAACTGCCGCTGATAAGAGGCAACGTACTTTAATTGCGGCAAACGATTTTTTTTTAGTTTTTGGTGGCAAACAGCTAACTGCCACTTTAAGTGCCGCATGATCGACAATCGTTTCGGCAAAATGACTGCCGCACGTTTAGCACATCAGCTAAAAGCAAAGTTGCAACTTGCAACTGCAACACACACCAATTGAAAGTTGAAAAGGATCGTGATTTTGCAAAACGGCAGCCCAGGTCGCTGCTGCCTCGCTCCCGTTGCATGATGAACACGCATGATACACAAACACTCCTTGCAACAGCAGCAGCAACAGCAGCAGCAGCAGCAAATAACAGACGCCGCTCCAAAAAGTAATTAAAAACAACTGACGTTGCCGTCGCCGTTCTTGCAACCGTTCCCGTTCAACGACGTGGAAAGCTTTTCCCCAAGATAATGGCCAGCAATAATAGAAATGGTAATAGCAAAAGCAAAAAAAACCCCTCCACCCGCCACCCTCTCTCTTTCGTTCAAAGAAAGCAAACGAACCCAAATGCAACCAGATAAAAAATACGAAAAAAATGGAAGTTAAAGCGAGATTTTATGACAACGAAGTGGATTATACACTATAAGGAACTTAAAAGAAGTTTTGGTATGAGAAAAAAGTATAGATGAAAATTGTTTTTGAGAAGTTTTTATCCAAAGGTTTCCTTGATTTTTTTCCGTTGTCTCAATTGTCAACTAACTCTAACTTTAGTTTAAGTTTTGGTCCGAGAAGGTATATATGATATAGGTTTTTTGGAAGGTTTCTATTCAAACTATTCCTTGATACTTTTCCGCTTTATTATTTTAATTAATTAATTAATTCTAATTACCTTATGAAGTCAAGTAATCCTGACAAAAGTAAAGAAACTTTAAAGAAGTTTTGGTACTCGAATATAACATATATATTATATATAAAGTATTTTTTGAAGGTTTCTGCTTAAATGTTTCCTTGATTATTTTCCGCTTTCTCAAATCACCTCAAAAAGTTAACAAACCCCAACAAAAATCAACATTATGCTTAAAAAAAATTACAATATTAGCTGCAGTTGGTTTTCTGCTGCTGCTGGAAAAACTACTTGAAATTGGCAGACTAACAGAAGCAGCAGCAGCAGCTGGTCAGGCTAACAGCAGTTACCCCCCTTCCCCCTCCACCCAAAAAAAAGAGAAGCATTTCTTAGCTGATGGACAACAAACAACAAGAAGAAGAACAAGAACAAGAAGAACAACGTTTGAGTTACGCGCACAGTTTGAAATTCATTTATCATTTTATTGTGTGGAAAATAGATGCAGCCAGCCCATTCGCCAGTTACCAACACACATGAGTGTGTGTGTGTGTGTAATATGTATGTAAATGGTAGCAGAGTGAAGAAAAAAATCACTGCTGGATATTACGAACTAACGATCTTCGAACAGTTTGCAGCCACAAGAGTTAAAGTTGCACTTAATTTACCATATTAATATTACCAAAGACTTTCCGCCCCGCCCCTCATTGCAACAAGTTGTTCGTGTTGCAATCTGAGGAGCGAATTGAGTTTAGTTCATTAATGGATCTGTGAATATAATCGAATCGAACTAGTGCAAACTGTGGAATAATATTTGCAATTTTCTACGAAATTAACTTTAATCTATATACATTTTTCTATGAAATCCTTTTCATATTTTTGTTTTGCGTTCACCTTGACCTCATTTGATGCGGAAACCATTTGAAATTTGGGGGAATGGCATTCACAAAATCAACACAACGACACAAAATATACACTACAGGCAACAGTTTATACCGAAAACACTTTTTAAACTGATATTTTTTTGATATGCTTTGTACCTAAATTTGCATAAATACTTCCTCAGAAGTTTCGCAATGCCAAAAGGCTCCTCAGTCTGTGTCTGTGAGAAAGAGTAGAGCGCCACATGGGGGCCACCCACATGAATGCAAATGTTTGACCTTTTTATTGTTGTTGTTGTTGTTGGTTCGCGAACGGAGAGTTAAATCAGTTCAAGGTTTCCTTCAGACATAACAATATAACTCAGGCGATGAGTTGAAAACTAAAACTGTTGTCTCTCAGTCTTTATTCGAGGGTTCAAGTTGCTTTTATTCTTTTCGCTTTTGCTTTTTTTTCGTTTCGTTTTTTTTTTCGGGTGGCCCGCTCTTAAGTAATTTATTGTGTATCGGAAATTTCTTGAATTTGCATGCCAAAGCCATAATTCTTAATTTACTCATGCCTCTTAGCTTTTATTATGAATATATATATATATATATATGACGGCGATGCTGTTGCTGCTACAACTGTTGCGTGTGACCGCAAGAAACAGCCCCTCACCGCCCCTCCCTGCTCGACTCTAGCACACCAATTAACTTGACCAGACCACAGCTTCGCTTGAGGCTTGCAAGCCAGCCTTTGCCTTAGCCCGTGGCTAAAAATTTATGCAGCTGTGCCATTGCAGTAAAAAATTACGCACTGAATATGAACAAAGTAAGAAGGCTCTAGTTGAGTGAGCTCGACTAGAAGATACCTTTAACCCTGCACTACCTTTAACCTAGACATACCTGTACTACCGGACCAATTTTTGATGGTTTCATATCTCTGTTGTTTCTGAACCGATTTCAATACAAATTTTACAGATTCTCATTATTTTGTAAATGTTTTTTTTAATCCCCATTTTCAAGTTTTCGAAACTCAAGATTTTGTTGTTATCGATTACATGTGTATATCGTAAACCGGAAAAGTTATCGAAAATTTGAAACAAACTTGTCCTGAATAAGGCTTAGGAGAGCTCATAACCAAAATCGGATGTTTTTAGCTCTTATGGTTCCTGAGATCGACTGACGGACATGGATATATCGACTCGTCTGTTGATATTGATCAAGAATATATATACTTTATGGGGTCAGAAAAGCTTTCTTCGGACTTTTCCACAAAACCATTATACCCTTTTTACCAAATTCATGGGTTAAGTGTATAAAAAGACAGAAAAGATAAGAACACTTTCAGTTTTTATACAAAGAATACGAAAGAAAAAAATCAAATTCTCACTAATTGCTATGATCAGAAGATGAAGAAGAAGAAGGCACAGTTATAAATTTGTAAGCAGCTGCTGCTGTTGATGCTTCTGCTTGAACTTCTGTTTCTTCTCCCTGCATATCATTAAACGAAGATCAAGCATTTATTTATGTTTTTATACATTTTTCCCTGTCTGTCTGTCTGCCGGTTTAACTGGCAGTTAAAAGCACATGGCGCACGGTTTTTCTTTTACTAGCTGCCGTTAAAAGTCAGACAATAAATTCATAGATCAATTGCCTGTCACAATACTCAGATACTGATCGCTTAGTTAGTAAAAGTTCATTTAATTGACTTCTAATTGCATTGACTTGAACTTTAGTTTCAATCAAATGCAACATGCAATATGTATGCAAATCGCTTGTCATTCAAATCAAACCCGGTTCACCCACAATAAATCAATTTTAATTAAACTATATCTAATGAATTCAATTTGCAAAACACACATTGCAAAACAACATTCAGTTTGCAGTATGCGAAATTTGGTTTCATATAAAAGTGTCAAATAAATTTCAAATGTTTTGTTTTTGTTTTTTTTTTTCGTAGATAAACAATTAAAGATAAAGTTTTGTGTTCAGTTTGACATTAGAAACTGTCACATTTGAATTTACTACACTGAAACAAAACTGGCTAAGCTCGTAGGGGGGTTTGCTTCTTATCGCATAGATTTGAATAAAAATCGATTTCAAATATATATATATTTAATTTATTTGCGGTTGGGGGTTATAACATGATAAATGCTTGTACGCAATTTGTTACCTCATCTAGCTATGGTCAAAACCAAAAATATTTTATGCTAATTTCTACAAAACTAGATGTCGATATTGTTTAATTGAGCATCAAGCTAGCTACAAAAAGCAAAGTCGCCGACTTGACTCAGACAATAAGGTTTTGCTGTGTAATTAGCATATTATGAGAATCAACAATCAAATGCTCAAAGGTTGATGCGGGCAAGATCTTGGCCAAAAGATATGGCCAGCAAATTTATGGGACTTTGAATGGTCCAAAAGCGATACACAAAATGGCAAAGTCAACACACAATTAAGAGACACCAGCTTAGTGAATTCTACATACATTTATGGCAATGAACGATAAATTAATACCCTATTAAAATATATGGTTAATGAAACACCATTTTACCTTCACACTTGAGTCTCTTCGGCCTTGTTAAACAATTACTTTACCGCCTCCACAAAAATCTCTTAATATTTCAAGTCTTTTTGTTATTTTGATGTTTAAGCCATATTTATGTAAAGTTTCATTGAAATACATTCAGTAGTTTTTGCTGGAAAGATTCAAAAATGCATACGAAGAATGTTAAGCTCTAGTCGAGTAAACTCGATTAGAAGAAAACCTTAAACCTTCATCCTGAATGAACTATCTTTCAAATCTCCGATGTTTCTTAATTGATTTTCAAAAAAATTTCAAAGATTTCCATTATTTTATTTATATTTTCAATACTCATTTGAAAGTTTTCAATATTCAAGATTTCACTGTTATCGATAACATAAATATACCGTTAATCGGAAAAGTTATCGATAATCAGTTTCCGATATAAAAATTTTATCAAGAAAAATACAATCTTGAAGGATCGGAAAAGTTATCGATAACCGATTTACGATATGCACAAGTAAGCGATAATACCAAAACGACCGGAACGTTATCGATAATCGGCTTTCGGTATATAATCGAAACAATAAAATCTTGATTTTCGAAAAATCTGCTGTTTCTTGCTTATGTAGTAAAAGTTTCTCTCGATGGTCTCATACCCGAATACCCTCTAAAAACTAAAAGAGGAAGATGTTACTAATCAACAGGGCGGACAACTAGTATTTTGGCCAACAGCTAACAAAACATAAATTACGCAAAGCAAGTTAATGAAAATGAACAGCGACAAAATATTTGTGTTCGCTGTCGCTTAAATATTTAAAAACAATCAAATTGATTTTTGTGTTTTTAGTGTGTTTTGTGTCTAAGAAAACAACAAATTGTTTTAAACACAAAAATTATGGCAAAATGCTAATTAAATAAATAAATGTTGACATTCAAACACGAACACAAATTAATAAACAATTTCGCTGTTGAATGAATGAGTTTTTGTGAAATATCTCATAGATTGAATCTGAAATTTGGTTTTGGTCGCACACTGATTAAATTTCACACTGACTGAAATGATGAGTATGAATAATAACAAAAAACCAAACACAAACACTCACAACTTGTCCAAATACACAAATTTCTGTACTAATTGGGGCCTTTGATTTTTGCCGCAACAACAAGTGGCGCTGCCGCTGCCGTGTGCGTGGCATAAATTCTGCACTTGCCCCATATGAAAAACATGAATTTTCTCTATTTAAATGCTAATTAAGTCATCATCAAATGTGATTTTTGTGCTCGTTGCGTTGTTGTTGTTGTTTGATCTACAGGTGGATGGAATATAGTATATATTCATAAGCCAGACAAGGCGGCACCCCAAAGGCAAAAGCATACAGGAAAAAAGCCGAGCTAGTGGTAAATGTTTTGCCACTGCCACTGCCACAGACAACAACAACAAAAAGAAATCCATCAAAATGGCACGTTTTTAGTGTTTAACACACAAATACATATTGAATGGCCAGTTAACAGTAGTTTTTTTCTTCAGTTAATTAATTGGTAAACACAAAAAACACATAAACATAGTCAAATTAAAGAAAGGAAGAGAAATTTAAATATTCAAACACAAACTAATCATGTTTTAATGCTCGAAACACAACAAAACAAACTTTAAACAAGCGCACATAATTAAATTGTCAGCTTTTGTAGACAAGAATGCAACAAAAAAACGAAAAACCAAACAGATTGAAAGATCTTTTTTGATATTTTTTAAATAAGATTGAATGCCATTTAACAGAACAACTAATTATTTAATGAGCTGCACGCAAAAATCAATCACGAAAAAGATAATTCAACTAATCACAAACAACTTGAGACAACTTAAAACAACTTGAGAAAACTTTCCAAGTGTTTAAGTTTAAACGAAAAAAAAATCAGGCAATCAATAAACACAGCAACATAATTATGACATATCAAATGCGTTATTTTGCTAATGGCGAATAATACAACATGCGATAATTATCAATAAAGTAATTTTCGTGTTCATACATTGTATATGGTATTTCCAAGCGAACACCAATTAGAGACCATCAAAATTAGCTAAAAACAAGTAAGTAGTCGAGTGAGCTTGACTTGTAGATACCCTTAACCCTTGACCATACAGACGGATAGGTGGCTGGACGGATAGACATACCTGCACTACCGGACCAATGCTTGGTGGTTTCATATCTCCGCTGTTTCTTGACCGGTTTTGATAAAAATTTCACAGATTTTTATTATTTTGTTTATAGTTTCAATCCTTATTTTCACATTTTTCGAAACACAAGATTTTTTTGTTATCGATTACATGTGTAAATCGGAAACCTGAAAAGTTATCGAAAATTTGATTAACTTGCTATGCCTAGGGATTGGGAGAGTCTCTTGTATATATACTTTATGGGGTGGGAGAAGCTGCCTTCTGCGTGATACATACTTTTGCACAAAACCATTATACCCTTTTTTACCCATTTCTGGATAAAATGTCTAAAAGCCGTCAAGTTGAGAACAAGCCAAAATCTGATACGATACGGATCACAAAAAAACACTCAAAAGTTAACATTGCTTTAAATTGTTTTTTTATGTTGTTTTATTAGCCAAACAGAGTTTAGCTTTGGCTTTGACTTTGGCTTTACCTTATTGGTGCTTGGGCCAATGGCAATGTGGTGGCTTTTTAAGACATTTGATTTTTATGGCTTATCAGCTAAAGGTGGCTTCCACTTATGCTTCTGCTCACGCGCTCTTTCTCACTCTCTCCCTGTCTCTGTCGCTCGATTGTTGCTGAGGCGTTACAATGTTGTTGAGATGAAGAGAACAGCAACAACAGCAACAACAACAAGTTGAACGACGTCAACGTCAACAACAACGTCTTGCTA
Source organism: Scaptomyza parva (assembly GCA_035044645.1). Lineage (NCBI taxonomy): Eukaryota > Metazoa > Arthropoda > Insecta > Diptera > Drosophilidae > Scaptomyza > Scaptomyza parva. The sequence goes on along the minus strand of JAWNNT010000090.1, from coordinate 2,091,872 downwards.
TGATTATGCCCGGAAGCACTAATTACCTTATTTACACTTTTACAACTCTTTGTGGCAAGCAGCAACAGCAGCAGCAGCAAACAAGCAAAAGTTGCGCATGCGCAAATCAGCAAATCTCTGATACTATATGGTGTATATATGTGTATATATCTGGCAATCTCTAACAGTTGTTTATGGCCTGTGGAAACTGCGGTTTTTTTTCGCTGTTGGGTTTGACGGATGCTGTTTTCAGCTGTGAGCAAAAGTGAAATCTTTATGGCCCAATCAAAATAATAATATTACATATTATCTATATGTACACTTGGGAAAAAGAAAACCAGAAATTATGTGTGAAAAATGTATAATTGATAAACTTTTATGTAAAGGAATTCCCCGAAAACACTTTTCATGAAGAAACCTTAAGATATGCTCAATCTGTTTATACTAAGACCTGGTTTTTTCAAGTGTATGTTAGGTGTGTGTGTGTTTGTAATGCGCTGTTGTCCTGCAGTTATAGAGCAAACAATCAATTGCCAAAGCCACCACACAAAGTAGCAGTCGGTAGGAAACCCACCAAGTGGTTCATTTGCCGCCAGGCACAAGCCACTCACTCGACCAAAAAGCTGATAAAGCCGTATTTTTTTCTTCTTTTTTCTTATACATATTTTTTTTTTTGGGTGCAGCAGCCAGTCAAACTTGGTTGCTGCCGTTGCTGCTGCTGCTACCGATTGCCGGTGATTAAGTCATGAATCAGTTGAGCCTCGGCCTAGCTTTAGCCTTAGCTTTAGCTTTAGGAGTAACGGTTAAAGCGGCTCTAACTATGAATTTTGGTGGGCGTGTGCCTTCCAGCTTGAGCCCAGGTACCAGATAGAAAAACCATCCAAACCAACCCAATAGTGGAGTGATTGTCATGCTAAAGTAAAATCAATTTTCCAGCAATTTTATTTGTGTGTGCAAGTTGAAAAAAAAACGAGGAAAAAAAACTCCAAATTTCATTTCATTTTGCCCAATTGCAATGTCAAGTAAATTTTCTATAAATTGCTAGCAAAATGCAACAGCGAAAGCTGACACTGAAAATTAACATGTTCAGACACGGGGTTCAGGCATAGACAGTGTGTCTTAACAGAAAAGAAAGCCATTTAAAGAATTTTCTTCATTTTAATGAGATTTTTAGTATACATTCTTAAGCATAATAAACAATCAAAATGTTTTAGACAGAAATATAATCCCGAATAAGGAAGTTTTATTTGCTTTGTCGATTCTACAGATAGTATTTACTATATATTACCATAATAAACAATCAAATAGTTGAATTGAGACAAAAATAAAGCAGAGTTATGTTTTTTAATCAATTTTATAGCCAAATTGCTCTCTTATCATACCCTTTGACTATCTTTTCTTCCCTTTTCTATCAACTTGCAGTTGCACTATGAAGAAAGTTGTTTCTTAGTGCTTACTAACGAATCATAAGCTATAATTTTGCAAGAGAAATTAACTCGCTTTGTCTTACCATTTGAGCAGTGCGTTAATAGCAGTCAGTCAGTCAGTTGATTAAGACAAAGAAAACTCATATAAGTACATCATATTGACATATTTAATCACTTTTATGGTATTTATCTACATGCAAAGAGGTTAAATTACAGCTCTTGTCCCACTGTGCACGTCGAATATTGAAGCCACCTCTTTGGGGCAAATGCAGGTGCCTGCCCCGTTTGTGAAAACATTCCTTTGCGTCGCCAGCAGCAGCAAGCAGCAACAGCAGCTCCTTCGTTTCTTCTGCTACTTTGCGGTCTGATTGAGGATTTTTTTTGTGTTTTTGGTATTTTGGGCGATTTTCAATTATTAGCAACGCCTAACGAATGCCAATTTTCCATTCATTGGTCTGTGTTTGCATATATACATCTTTACATCTTTATACTATATATACAAAGTATATATATTTGACTAACCACAGTGCACGGAAGTGTATGCGGTTTGGTTAACTGGTCTCTGGGTCTCAGGTTATATAGATATATATTTCTGTTTTTGTGTTTTTTTCTTTTTTCTTCTCTCTGTTTTTTCGGAACGTTCCAAATCCGTTCTACATTTTACGTGTGTATTTACACTGGGACACAGCAGGGTCAACAAGTTAATCACATTGTGTGGCATGAATATAATATAATTCTTATTGAGTTTGAGCCAGCACGGATTACCGACTTCGTTCTTGCAACGTGGTGGTGGTGGCAAAGTTGAGGCACGCGTTTGAGTTACCTTAATAAGACAATGTTTGGTTCTTTTCTGTTCTGTTCTGTTGTTGCATTTTTCGTTGGTTTTGTTATTGGCACGGAAATTGACGTTTAAAGCAGCGGCAGCGGTGGCGGCGGGTAAACGGAACTCCAGCTAACACTGCCTCAACTGTTTGGCCAGCTGTCTGGCCTTATTTGGCCACAAGAAGCAAGCAGCCTTTGGCGTTCAAATTGGCAAATTAAGTCATACGCCTGCCGCCTGCCGACTGCCTGCAAACGCGCCATTGTAATTTATCTTTGTGCCTCTTGCCTGTTGCAGCAGTTGGACAATAAAAATTGTGCATTATTTTGCAATAATTATTGATTTATTATCGGTGTTCAGTTTCTTGGTGACCAAAATCAAAGTAACCGCAAAAATAATAATCATTATGCATATGCGAAAAATGTGTGTTCAAATTGTTTTCGGGGTTCTCATTGACCCCAAAAAAACACAAAAAAAATATCATTAGGTAAATGTGTAATGGCTAATGATGGGGCCAAAAGCGTTTTTTCTGTGTGTTCGAACTTCGACTTTGTAATTGGAAAGGCACGCACATTAGGGCGTAGGCATTTTGATAGCCTAGAAAGTCAGACACTCAAAATGATGTATAAGGCGAGAAAGAGAAGGAGAGAGAGAGAGGGGGCGGAACCCCTTCTTTTGATACCTTACCAATTAACTTAAAGTAAGAACGAGAGAGAGAGAAAAAGACCTTTCCCTTTTATTTTTTTTGTGTTTTTCTTGTCTTGTGTCTGGTTAATGTTTGTGTTGGCTACCAGGCGTGTTCAGCGCATTAATATTTCACGCCTATTAATCGAACGTAAACTAGTGCAGAAAATTGCTTAAAGGCATTTCATTTTTTATGAACAGATAATGGCCCAAACATGCTATGGAAAAGTTAACTGGCAGGCAAACAGCACTAAAGAGATGAATATTTTACCAGAGTGTAGAGTGATGGATTCGAGAAATCTTTAAAAACTAAGAGCCATGCCAGACATGTGCGTTCTAGTTAAAGGTAAAGCTTGATAAAAGAGCTTTTGAATGGTAAAAGTATCTAGAAAATCATTTCAGCAGGTTTGTTATTTGTTATATTTGATGTTAGTATGGCTCGATTCAAAGAGAGTTCTTAAGATTATCTCAAAACTAACTCATAAACAACTACTTTCTTCATAATGATAACAATGACTAAAAAGAGAGTTCTTAAGATTATCTTCAACTTACTCATAATTAATTACATATTAAATAAAACTTAATGTTTCATAATGATAACATATGCTTACAACAATTTCTTGCTTTGACAATCATCATACAAACAACAAACACAAAAATTTGCAACTATAAACTTTTACATATGATATAATGGCTCGACTAAAAAGAGAGTTCCTAAGATTATCTGACAACTAACTACCAAACAACTTCTCTTCTCATACTGATAACATATGTTTACAACCTTTTCTTACTTTGACAATCATCACACAGAAAACCAACAAACAAATTTGCAACAATATGCTCTCACATATAATATTACTAAGACTCGACTAAAAAAAGAGTTCTAAAGATTAACTCAAAACCAACTATCAAACAACTTCTTTTCCCGCACATAATGATAACATATGCTTTCAGCAATTTCTATTTGACAATTATCACACAACAACCAACAACAACAAACATAGAAATTTGCAACAATATTCTTTCGCTCTCTCACAGAAAGCCACAGCCGTCAATTTCATAATGTTCTCAAATTTGCCAACAGATTTTTCTAAGCTTACAAACAGACAAACACCTGACATTTCCTTCTATCGCTCGCTATCATACACACAAGTACAAGTTTTCTAGCGCGCTGAAATTTTCACTCCAAACTAACTGCTTGACCAGTTAAACAAGTTCCCAACACACACATACACACTCACACACACACACACTCTTACACTCACATATGGTAATTTAGCATGCGCAACCCACAGCAAAAGGCAAGAAGTAGAAAAAAATCTGAGGAAAATAAATTAAATTGCAAAATATTTTTAACGCCTTATTATAGAAAATGTGCTACACATTTGTTGTGGTTGTTGTTGTGGTTGTTGCAGTTGTTGTTGTTGCTGTTGTTGTTGTTGCTAATGCTAGATTGTTGGTTGTTGAATGTTGGATGGCTGGCAGCCTATTTGCTGTCCCGTTTGTCTGTTCAATGGAAAACAATTTCCATTTCCTGACAGGCCACAAAGAGCACACACACAGCGAGCGCACACACAAACACACACATACAGAGACTTGGGACAATTGTTGGTTTCGCTTGTTGTGCGCTTTCTTGTTGTTGCTGTTGTTGTTCACGGTTTGAGGCATGAAACCCACTTATCTAATTGCGATTCCGGGAACTGGTTTTCCTTGATACATTTTTCTCAACTCATTAGAACTCAATCATAACTTGCTATATACCTATCCATCTATCTCTTTCTATCGCGCTCACTCTCTCTCTCTCTCTCTCTCTCTCTCTCTCTCTTATATCCAGGCAATAGGCAAATGTAATCGTTGACCATATATATATATTGTATATATTCTTTTCTTTAGACGTTGCGCGCAATTGTTGCCGTGAGCAATTTTTAGTCAAGCTAACAACAAGCCAACAACTACAACAACAAGAACATCAAGACGCCCGGACGTGTTCCATAAACAACACTTTGATTGAGGGAGAGAAGGGGGCGCGAAAGAGAACTCAAACGCAAATCGATGTTTTCATATGGAAATTGAATCAAAGTCAAGTCGGGTTGGTTGCGGCGCGGCGAGCTTGGCCAACAACAACAACAACAAAATACAACAAAACATGTCTTGGACGCCGCAGAGTACTAGTTGTCCAAGAGAGAATGTGGAGCACAGCAGCAATTGTTGCTGTTGCTGTTGTTGTAGCATGTGTAGAGTTGAGTTGTTGCTGCTGCTGCCGTTGCGCCCAGGCTTACAACGAGAACACTGTAAATAATTTGTATAGAACTCTATGTGATTAATCTTTTGAAGAATATCTAAGTTCTAGCTCAATCTAGTTTTCAGTTTAAAATGATGAAAAACATGAAAAGTTTTAGTTGTTTAATGATAATATAGTTATTTATCATTAATTTTCTCATTTTACACAAGGAATTGAATGGATTTCTCTGATTAATCTTTCAAAAAAGATTTTAGTACTTCTAATATCTAGTTTTCAGTTTAAAAATATGAGAAATATGAAAAGTTTCAGTTGCATAATCATGATATAGTTTCTTATCATTGATTTTCTCACTGTGCATATGCAATTGCAATGTTTACACAAAGAATTGAAACGATTTCTCTGATTAATCTTTCAAAAAGTATCTTAGTTCTACCAAAACCGAGATTTCACTATAAAAATATGATAAATATGAAAAGTTTCAGTTGTTTACTGAAGATATGGTTTCTTATCATTCCATTTCTCACAGTGCATGTGCAATTGGCCTTGGCTAAAGTTGCTGCCTGCCTGAAGTTGTTGGTAGTTTCGAGCATGGCGTCAGCGCTTTTTAACCCAAAACGTACCGTCGTACCAACCAGCAAGAGGAACGGAGATACCAGAGTAACTGTCTGTGGCACACAAAACACAACAATGTTGTTGAGACTGCCCCTCATTCATGAGGCAGCTCTTTTGTGGTTTTCGCTATGATTATTAATCAATTCTTTCATATCATTTGGCTTTTGGAATTGAATTCTCTGTTCAAGGGACGTTTACCAACAACAACAAAAACAAAAAAGAAACAATCTTCGACGGCTGCTGCTGTTTATCTGCCTTTGTGTCCGACTGTCTTTCTGTCTGTCTGCCTCTTTTTTTCTTCGATTTTTTGGTCTAATTAATTCAACAAAAGTTTCTGGGCCAAGCCAAGCAGCAACTTCCAACTGCTGTGAAAGGTAGCGCTCATTATTTGCATGTTTATGTTTATTAAATTCCATTTAATTACCACAACCAATACACACACCCAATCACACGCATACACACACGCACTCACAGTTACAAAGCCAATTGTAACGCAGTTTGAATGAAAAATAGATGAAAAAATGAGAAAAAATTAATTTTATATTAATGGAAAAAATACGTTTGGCATTGCAAAAGGGCAAATCATTTGAATGGCAGTCTAATCTAGTATATATATATATATATATATATATCTGTCTGTGTGCTTATGCAAATCTCTAGATATTATAATTATTATTGACAATTGCCTTTTCTGTTTAAAATACATTTGATTTCCATTTCCATTATAATTGCGTCTAGTTTCATTTAATGGTATTATTTTTTTTTTTGTTTAGATTTTTAGAATGTTTTGTTTGCGTAAAATGTTGAAATGAATGGTTTTAAAATGTTGAAGGATTTTAGATTAGCTTTCAATCTGAAAATATGATTGCAGTGAATGGTTTTTCATATATATTTTTTATGTTTTATGATTTGTATTGAATGGCCAAATGATATTTCTATGGAAAAAACTCTATTTTTTGCGGTTAAATCATTTTTCCTTTTTAAAGTAATTATTTTAGTATTAAGAAAGTTATTTTGAATAAGGAAAATACATTTTATAAAGGAAATTTATTTATTTTTAAAGTCAATATTAAGAAAAAATCAATTACTATATTAAATGATTTTTTTTTTTAGTTAAAGCGCTTTGAATAAATATTTCCAGTTAAGTAAAAGCTTTTTCTGCCATTTAACTAAATTATTTTAGTATTTAAATATGTTTTTTGATTAAGGAAAAATACTCCTTATAGAGGAAACTCATTTTATTTTAAAGCCGATTTAAAGTCAAAATCAATTACTATAAAGTTTTAAGTATAGATATTTAAAAACTTTAAGCACTTCTTGAATCCTTAATTAAAGCATTTAAATTAATTATGAAATCAATATTAACAGGTTGTGCGGCAAACACGTTGTCACGGAAATTATAAAGCAAGCAACAAACGACAACAAACGATAACTAAAACAACAACAACAAGAACAAAATGCTAAGAATAATGATATTCCTGCCCTTAAATAGCCATAATGAAACTGCGACAGCAAAGGCAGCAACAGCCGCCGCCGCCAAACACCACAGGAAGTGCCTGTCAAGGAGTGGAGTGAAGTTGGAGTTGGTGTTGGGTGGGGCAAGCTCTGCTGCTTTAGCACTGACAACATATGCCGTCCTGTCTGTGGCAGGTGTCGAAATTGACAGATGAACAGAAAATGCGCGCGGAGATGTTAATGTTAAACTAAATGGCAAGCGGAAGTTAAAAAACCTGGGCGTGATTTGTGCTCTAAGAGAAAAATTATGCAGCAATAGCAAAAGAAGGAGTTGCAGTTGCAAGATGGGGTGGGGTGGACTTTCAGGTTGAAGATGCTTGGACTTCAATTTAAATTTTAATCGCATGCCTAATAGACAAACTAAGAGTAAAATGTCAGTATACATATAAAAGAGAGACTAAGAGCCTGGCTTAAATCATGGCCAACATTTACAAAGTACTTTGGCAACAACAACCGCAAACACACACATAGACACAGAGACACACACACGTGAGCACTCTCTGGGGAGTTTTTTGGAGTCACGGACACGTTGTCGACAACAACTCTTGGCTAAGACAAACTTCCGATCACGTTGTAAGTATGGCCAAGCGAAATTGCAAAAGGCAGCTAAAACCAAAGCTACAAGATAAAAGGACAGAGAGAGGGCGAGAGTGAGATAGAAAGAAAAAACCTTAATGGAGGCAAATGCATCAAAATGGTTAATTGGATCTGGAACAGCAAATGACGAACACTTTTAGTGTTTATGGCAGCAGCAGCAGTAGCCCTGGCCATGGCCAAAAGCCCAAGCCTATACTGTAGTATACTAGACCTTAAAAGAAGCTAGTTGCAGCTGTATGTGTGTGTGTGTGTTGGTGTTGTTGCAAGCAGCAAACAGCAAAGTTAAAGGCAAGTGCGCACAGCTCAAGTGGCTCAAAGCGTGTTGTACACGACACGCATTAGCGTGAATGAAGTAGTTGCTAGTTGCAAGAGTTGTTGTTGTTGTTGTTCTTGCAACGTTTTTTTGCTCTCTCTGCGCTTTAATCGAATCGAATGCGTGGCATACGCTTTTCAAAGCTCCCCCCCTCTCTTCGCTCTAAGTTCTTTTTCTATGCTGTAATTTCCATTAAAGTGAGCATAATTCTCTCAAAATGCACTTGTTGCTTGTTGGTATCTAGTTAAGACAACTATTATAATGGCAATGGTTAGGGTTACCACACACTTCCGTGTTGCCATAAAACGGTAAACAAAAAACCGCTAGAAGTTATATTAAGTTAACGAGCAATATAATAAATGGGAATAATATTACAGAGATTTCTTTCAAGAAAGTTTGAGTTTAAGTTTTCCTAGACTCTTTTGTCTCTCTCTAACTATCTCAAACTGTCACCTGGCAACACTGACAACAACAGTTTTATCATTCGTACACAAAACATATTATTGATCTAACAAACAAAAAGTTGAAAGCAGGCTTTCAAAAAATTTGTGTAAAAACAGTTTGTGACTAGACAACAATGGATTTGGATTGTAAGTGATATTTATGAAAAGAAAATCTTAAAAAAAATTAAGAAAAAAACATATTTTCCCCAGTTAATAACGACTTGGAGAAACGCATATCGGATGCATTTTGTGTATTTGATCATCATGGCGATAAATTGATTGATGTGCGTGAGGTGGGCACAGTTTTAAGATTGTTGGGCTGTGTGCCCACCGAACAGGAGGTCAATGAGGTTATCTCGGCCACGGAAACCGAGGAGACAAGCGGCGTGGTGCACCTGACCAAGTTCTTGCCACATGTCTCTCAGTTGCTAATGGAACGCAAGTAAGTTTTGGGTAAGAAAAGTTGACTAATAAGTATAAGAACTGATTATTTTGTTCATTAAGAATGGAACCTGCACCGCCTGAGAAAATTTTGGAAGCTTTTAAGATATTGGATTTTGAGAACAAGGGTTATTTGACTAAGGAAACTTTCGGGAAACTCATGATGGAGGAGGGTGAACCTTTCACTCAAGAGGAAATGGATGAAATGTGGCCAGTTGCCATAGATCCCATCAGTGGACATATACCCTATGAATTTTACTTGAATCAATTGATGGTGAGTGGGAAAAAGAAAGAGTTGAGAGTTTCAATAATAATTTTTGGTATACTTTGTTTCAGGTTTATCTTTAAATGCAAATTTGCAGCTTGTAATGTTTCATGAAAGAATAAAAAGTATTGGGAAAAAGTTGTTGTTCATTTCTTACAGTGCACATTACATTTTAGCTAATGCAGTCTTCAGTGCGTGGCTTGTTTTAGCCACTTTAGGTTTGGGCATTAGCCATATACACAAACCTAACCAACCCAAGCAAGCCAAATAGTAAACTTAATCCACACGCCCAAGGAAAGCAAAGTGAAGCTGAAGTAAACTAAAGCAAAGTGAAGCAAAGCACAGGACAGGACAGAAGAGGACACTGCTCAGAGCTAACAAGTTAAGAAGGTGCTGGCTCGTTTTGAGTTAGTTTTTTCTTCTTCGTTTTTTTTCTCATTCTGTGTATGGAACGCGGCATAAAGTGGGTTGCGCATCATTAGCACAACTAATGGATGTTCACTTTTCTTTTGGTCAAACTCGCAAGTCGAGAACCGAAGAACCGAGAACCGAGTGTAGCTCTCTAAAAGTCGTGTGTGCCAGCCAAGCCAAGCCAAAAGAGAAGGATGTTTGCGAGTTGGAGTGTCTGTAAATTGCAGTTAGGTAATATGAGCGAACGGGCAATAAGGCTAAAGAAAATTTAAATAAATTAAAATACCTCTTTGTAAAAGTAGTTGTCGGTCGACAACTATTTGCAAGGACTGTGTGTTTTAGTTTTTCTGGCTGTTTTTGCTGTTGCAACGTGTTCTCGCTTCCGTATTTATTAAATACTAAATACACGCTGATGGATGCACTTAACTGCATCTCTTTTGGATTAAAATATTTCATGTTGTACAATTCAGGCAACTGCGGCGGCATATTCGGTTCGTGCGGTTGCCATCATGTTGCACGTTGCACGTTCTGCCGCCGTTGCTGCTTTTGGCCAATTTGAGTGATTGCAATGCGCGCATTTAAATCGCTTTGCCTTGCTTTGGTCTCTTGGTATCGGGGTCTCTTAGTCTTTGGGTCTTGAGCAACGACGATGTAGAGATTTTGCCAGGTGAAGTTTTGTGGTAAACAAGTTTTGTGTGCGTCGTCGTCGCGGGGCACGCCTAATGGACTTTTAATCTTTACAACTTGTAACAAAATTCTAATTCCTAGTTGCTGGTTTTTTTTTCAATTGGCATTGCGCGCCGCTGCCTTCAAAGTTGATTGCAAATTGTCAGCGCGAAGAGTAAAACAAACAAAACTATTTGACAGCCAATTGCCAAAGCAACTGATGACTTCAGCCATTAAGAACAAGGGCAAGGTCTCATCATAACTTCATAACAAGTTGTCAATCCTAAATCAAATTTTGTAATAAATGAATATGATGTTTCCTTCTCTAAGAGAAGATAGATATCCATTATGACTAAGTCATTTGTGTGTTTCCTTATTAGTTCTTTCCGTGGTTGCAATTTCCAGTTTTTGCCATTTTGATTTACTGTCAACAATTATCAGCAATAAAAAGCCGCTAATGGAATGTGGCATATTTTTAACTGGACAGCAAAAAGAACATACAAGCAAATATTTCCAGGCTAGAAGGGGTTAAATAAATACTTAAAAGCGGCATCATAAACTCTTATAACATATATGCAAAGCAAAAGTGAAGAAAATTATCAGAAGATGTATTTTTGCCGCCGAAGCATGAATCAATTTGACCAGCAAAATTCTGCGGCTGATGATGATTTACGCTCAATGAAGCGTAATTAAGATTTATGCGACACACTTGCTATATCTGGAATATATATGTATATATATATATAATATTCGTGCACATGTGGTTTAAAATTTGCGTATTGTTAGTTATGCCCTTTTGGGGTTGGGTTCGGTTGGGTTCGGCGGCATTAAAACTAATTAAGTTGAAAGAATTCCAATTCCAATTCGAATAAGATTTATATGCAACAATTATGTGCATTATAATTACGTTTTGTTTGTTTTGTTGCAAATTACAGCAATTAATTGCACTTAATGACAAAAATGTCACCAATTCAACTGCACAGAACAGCAACAACAATAGCTCAAAAGGAGTAAGAAGACTATAGTCGATTAAGCTCGACTAGAAGATACCCTTAATCCTTGACCATACAGACGGACGGTCGTGTACTACCGGACCAATGCTTGATGGTTTCATATTTCAGGTGTTTCTTAACCGATTTTAATAAAAAAAACCGAATGGAATGAAATTCTGTAGTTAGACAGACATTCCCATATCGACTCCGCTGTTGATGCTAATCAAGAATATATATACTTAATGGGTTCGGAGAAGCTTCCTTCTGTCTGTTACATACTTTTGCACAAAACCAATATACCCTTTTCTCACCATCTCATGGGTTAAGGGTATAAATATATGTACATATAGAAACAATAACTCAATGTTCTCTAACCTCCCAAAGGGATTTCCATGCTTAATGAGCACAATTGAGTGAAATTCTTGATTTTTGTTTTACTAATTGCAAGTAATTTGCACATTTGTTTGTTAATTCAAATCAATATTTATTCAATTCACATACGAGTGAAAAATCAAGTTAAGATAATCATTATTTAACTTACGATTTTAGATAGCATAATTTTTGGGGCGTTACAAATGTTTAACCTTGACCAGGAAAGAGTTAAGCTGAAAAGAGTAGAAGAGAAAATATGTTTAAGACATGATTTGATTATGGGTAAACATGAAAATGAAACATAAATATAGTTATTTGGTATACACATCAGACTTTTCTTTAGCTTCGCCCATCATACATGACACATATACATATATTCGAGAACAAGTTATGACACTTTTAATAACTTGTTTAACATTTAATCTGTTAGTTTTATTTGCTCGAGTTCAGGTAAACTGACAGACAGGCAAGACTCTCCTGCTACTGATGCTCCTACACACACATTTACTGGCTCTCGTTTTGTATATCTCACTTATTTTGGTATGGTTTCATTATATATCCCAACAGCTGCACTTTGCTGCTGCCGCTGAAAACTTTCAATCAACTTTCTGTTAACCGACTCTCCCGGCCTGGCCAGCAGCTTCTTGTTGTCTTGTTGCCTTGACTGGAGTTAAGTTCGCATTTTGAGTTAAGTTTTGAGTTAATGGCCAACAAACAACTCGGCCTTCGCCTTCAACTTCAGCTTCAACTCAGCTTCAGCTCAAGTCAGCTCAACTCAAGTCAGCTGTGCTGCAATTGAGAATGAAAGCAAAGCGCAGCAGGCAGGCAGAGACTTGTAATGTATTTTTCTTTTCGTTTTGAAAGCATTTCGCCCGTTAATTGAATTTAAGCAATGAAATGTAATTTGAAATTTTGCATGTGCAACACAACCCAATGCGCCGCTCTTCGGTCGCGTAGCACGCCAGAAATCATCATAAAACCAAGCTGCAGCAAGTAGAAGCAGCAGCAGCAACAAACATGAAATGAAATTGCAAAAAGGTGAACAACATGCAATGGGCCAAGTCAATGGATGGCGAACATGGCCAACAAAAAGGAGTGGAATAAAACACAAAAACCAAAAAAAAAACACAACAACAACAACACAACTGAGCGTGGCCAGTGGCATGCGGCTTGTGTGTGCTTGCGTCTTTATTGTTGGCAACAGTTGCCCGCGTCTTGTACAACACCCAAAGGTATCAGCAGACAAAATGCTAAAAATGTATTTACCACAAAAGCGAACAACAACAACAGCTACAGCTACAACATGGTTGACGATGACGGTTGCGCGTCAGCAGCAGCAGCGAACTTGCAACGTGGACTTCACTCTCCTGCTCATTGCCTTTGCTGCTGCTGCTGCTGCCGCTGTTGCTGTTGCTGCTGGTGCCCTTAATGGATCTGCAGCACTTTGAGTGATTTATTTCACACGTTGATGAAATGGACAGCAATGGGCCGCATTTTGACGTTTATTGCAGCAGTGGCAAAGGCAGCAGCAACAACAGCAACAACAACAACTCTGCCCACGGCATGTGTTTTGCGCATGCGCGCAGCTCCAGTGACGACAACAACGACGACAACAACGGCGTCGACGAAGATGAGAGGAAGGCTCCAAAGGACGTTGCTGCTGATACTTAACAAAAATAAGTATACATTCACTATATGATCAAGAATATATATAGGAATAAGTAGCTAAGCACGAGTTAAACTAGGAAAACACAAATGAATTAATTGGTTCAATCGTTTAACAACTAAATCATCTTCTTTTCTAAGCCAAATACTCATAATGTGATTGAAAACATGTCTCCAAAGCAAGTTAGTTAAGACATACATCAAAGCTCTGAGACTTCTTATCATAACTTTATACAACATTTAACGTTTAATCTCAACACTTAATGCTTGTATTCCATTCTAGTCAAATATACTTCATAAAACAGTTTCACATACAAAGAACGAAAAAAAGAGCAAATGCAACTAACAAAGTTTATAAATAATCGAAACTTGAGATAACTTTGATAATCATTTAACATTTAATCCAAGCACTAATGGTTTTATTCACAACTGGACATAGCCAAAGATACGCCCAAATTCATATCACATACAACTAACAAACTTTTTAAGATAATCAAAACTTCAATCAAATTAATATTCAAAGTTTATTCCAAGCACTAATTGTTTATATCCAAAACCAACATACCAAAAGATACTAAAAAAAAACAACGAAAGAGCATTTGCAACTTCGACTCAACATAATCATTTTCATCTGCCATGTTTTTAAATTTTAAAAATGTGGTTGGTGTTTTTTTCGTTGCTTTTGTTGCTGTTGCAGTTGCAATTGCGTTTTGCGCGCTGTAAAACCTTGCTGCACGTCTTTTGGTAATAGCCCCACAGACCCGACCGAGAGACCGACCGTGCGCGCTTTAATGAGGCGCGCTCCTCATTTGGACGCCACGCATTTTGTACTTTTATGCCTGATATCAGTAAGGTAAGGAAGCAGCAGCAAATAGTTTTGGGGCAAAGAGCGAGAGAGAGAGACTATTAAAAACATTTAATTGCAAGTTAATTAGTTGATGCCAGTTTAACGTAGATCTACGCCGAACTCCCAACTCTCTCACGAAATGTAAGTGCAACAAAATGAACAACAACTAAAAATCTCATCAACATCAAAATGTCAGCAACGACCTGAAGCTAAAACTATGAAAACAATGAACCGCACAATTGAACCCAACCCAAAACCCGAACCATTCACGAAAATGCACAAGATATTGTCTCTTTTGGTGTGGAGCAGGCGAAACCACCCCGGGAGAAAAGTCAATTTAACACATTCACTATGCCTCTTAAAATGTTGATATTTTAATTAGTGACGCTCTAAAGGATTTTCAACAGCTTCAACCCACTCCCACAATACGAAGCCATTGATGAGATGAAGGTAGGGGGGGTGCTGCGGGGAGTAAAGGTGGCATGCAACGGTATACCACCAGCTCAAAACCATCATCATCATCGACAAACAGCACAACGATGTGGCAGCAAATGCAACTTCAAAATACTAAAAAAAAAGAGTGCCAAAGGGCACGAAAACTTTAGAGTGCGATTTGGTGGTTTTGTTCCAAGCCATAAACATATAAGCCCAGGCGGCGGCAGTGGAGTAGAGCAAATAGGTTGGAAAAAGGGGGGCGGCAGTTAAAAATTTTATGTGAATCCCCTTTAAACGATCAACGGTGATTCTTGCCTCTGTTGCCAAGCTAAACAAAAAACAAAAACATTACCCATATGCCAAAATGCAGTTTTTTTTTGGTTTTTTGGTGCCAACCTACAGAGTTTTCAACTGTGGCAATAAGTTCAAATGCCAGCTCGCAGAAAAAAGAGTTAAAGCCTGGCTTAATGTGCCACAAAAAGAAGAAGAAGAAAACTGCAACTAGTACAACGACGGCGACGACGACGACTGTGACTTTAAGTTCGACTTTGACTCTGACTCTGACACATGGATACACACACACACACTCATACATAGAAAGGAACGAACGAATGAAGAAAAGGTTCCCTTGGCCAAAAAGTGGGTGTAGCGGCACCAAATGCCATTGCCACAGACTAAAATAAGACAGCAATGCAGTTGGGATTGGGGCACAAAACGCCAACGCACTGACACTCACTCAGAGCTCGAGCTCGTGAGGCTCCACTCCTCCACTTTTGCTTGAATACAGAGAGAGAGAGAGAGAGAGAGTGGAAAGAAGAGAAAGATTGTTCAAGGAGGCTAAGGCTGCACTGTGTCTAGTGCTGATTTCTACTAATTTGATTAAACAGATTGAGTTTAATAAGGTTTATGGCAGGCAGCAAATGAAAGAAAGCGAACCTGCCACAAGATGCAGACACAACCTGAACAAATGTTGCCTAATTCAAGTGCCGCATTTATTTTGTAAACATTTCACATGTAGTACTCATCGTCACATCGTTTATGTTCTTCTTCTTCTGGTTGTTGTTGTTCCTGTTTATTGTTGTTGGTGGTGGTACTTAGGCATACCCTCACGATTTGTTGTGATACAAAATATGCCGGCTGAGCAGTGATACCACTCAAGAATTTTGCCCACACAAAAAGGCCACAAAGTCACACATTTTGCACAAGGCAAGCACCAAGATCCAAGCAGAAACGAGAAACAACCCAATCAATGGCCCCCAGTAAAGAGTTCCCCCATCCCATCCCCCTTTCCACACACACTTACTTACTCCAACACAATCCATACAAATATATCCAATCCCATTCTCATTCTCAGCGCCTGAACTGCAATGTGCGTTTTGTGTGCACTTATGCGATCATTTGTTAAGTGTCATCGCGACCGGCATATGGGCAAGAAAACAACTCAAGAACACAACACAACCACAACAAACAACAGTAAAGCATTTTAAAGTTGTCATAGCGAAGCGGTAAATACACTATAAACTAAATAACTTAACAACAGATATTGAAGTTTATTGAAAAAAGTTATGTTTTGCAAGTAAAAAAGCTTGGAGTTAAGTTAAATGAAAAAATATTACTTAAAAATTACTTTTAACAACTAGTTTTGAGAATTTGAAGAATTATTCAACAGAATTATTATTTTTACTTAAAAGAATTTGGTTGTAAATAGTAATTTTCAAGAACTTCCGTAGACATTTAGTAGAAAGTTTTGGAAAAATGAGTTAGCTATGAAGTGTTATTAAAAGAGTCAATCATTTTCTTATAATAATAGTTGTTATACTTATTTTTAAGGCTCTGTTTTGTATATTTCTAAAAACTCATTCAATAGCATTCTTTTCCTATTCATTTTAGAAATCATTTTCAACTCGTTTCCGGGATTTTCACTCTAAAACCATCTTCAGTTTCTTCTTCACCCAACAACCTCAAAATATTACTCTCTAAATTGTTGGTCCTTGCCCAACATGCTAAGCGTTACAGCTGATTAACACTTGTCAACAGAGTGTATAACAACAAAGTGCTGCTCGTAAACAAAATGTTGCTGTTGTTGTTGTTGTTGCTATTGTTGTTGTTGTTACTGTTTGTCGTTTGCTGTGTTGTTGTCCATGGTCATGGTAAATTTATGCACAATTTTTCGCGCTTTCAAAAAATATTTGCATCATTAATCGTTGCACAGTCTTTGGCCTTATGGCGGCACATCGCATTGTTGTTGTTGTTGCTGTTCCTGGTTGTTCCTGCATGTTGTTGTTGTTGTTGTTGCTGTTTAGTTCGAGGCGTTGTCTGCGCCTAAAAACTTCAGCAATGAACAACATCAAGCAAGCAAGCTGCATCATTGGCATGCGGGCGCTGGCGTCGTTACAACGTTGTTGAAATGTTTTGTCAAGTTCTCAACGCCATCGTCGTAGCGGCTGTTGCAACAACAACAACAACAACTTGAGCAACAAAGTAATGTGGCATTTGCCCTCTGGACGATAAAGGGGTAAGCGGCAAATCAGAGAGCGGGGTGTGAGTGCGAGTGTAAAGGTTTTAGATGGTTTACCTATTTACGCCTCAAACCGCAATGGAAAGTTTAAATCGAGTAAGAGAAAGGAAGGGAGAGGTGTGGCGGGGTAGGCTGCCCCATAATAAACTTTGGCGAAAATCATAACACCAGAGAACGCGTATTTCGAGAAACCGCAAAAGTCGTAAGTCAAACAAGCAGACAAAACACACAAAAACACAACACACATTTTAGTTGCAACCGCAGTCAACTAGCCACCCAGGGGCAACAACCACCCACCGAAAAATGCAGCTGTTGCAAAAGCACACACACTAACACACACATGCACAACTCAAATAATAGAACAAGTTTAGCCCGCAGCCAGAAAACACATAGAGAGCGAGAGAGAAAGTGAAGAACACTGCAATGAAATTATCAAATGTTTAATAGACTCAACGAGCCGAGGTAGCAAGCAACTAGTACAAATGAAGATAGATGGGGTGCTGCCACAACCCCCTACCACCCCTTAAAGAAAGAGTCAAGAACTCGAAAAGTAGAAAACTCCAAAACAGAGTTCAAACTGCGGCTTAGCTCAGCTCAGCTACGAAATGAACTTGTAAAATTTCAGTTGCAACGTTTTTTTTTTTGTGGTTTTGCAGGCGAAAAGTTTTTTTGAAAACTTTAAAATTTACAGCTTGCACCTTGTCGAAAGTTAAGAAGATGCAACAAGTTGAATGTTGCAGTTGCAGTTTGGGCAAAACTTACTGGTATACATTTTGCAGTTGGAAAATGTGCCATATTAATTTCAATTAAAACTCACTTAAAGTGTAACAGAGTAAAGTCCAAAAGTTATAGAGAGATTTGTTGTCTGAAAAATAATATTTATGTATGCTTAATAAAGACTTAAAATAACAAGAAAACCATTTGAAAATCTCTGAAATTTCAGTTCATTAATATTGATAAGAAAGTTGCAATAGTTTTTCACCTAATATATCATGTTGCCAATTACGTTCTTAAAGGCCCAAATTGAAAAGCGTAATAATTACCCATTAAAGAAACTCTAAAACATTGGCTACATTTCCTGTAAAGAACAAGCACTTAGAAGAGGAAGGGGCAGACGTAGACTCAAACTGAGGAGGAGAACGCACAATGAACTCATAAATTGACGCACCCTCCAAAACCGACAACATAATCGGCCACGCCGACGGCAATGCCAATAACAACAACAACAACAAGACAAACAACAACAACATCGACGACTTGAAGGAGGAGTCTTCCAAAAACTCGATATTGCAACGCGCTGTGCAACGTGCACTTGTAAATGGCATGTTGCAACATGCCTAAATATGCGCCACACACACTAACGGCACATTGGGCACACAACACACACACTGCAACACTGAAGAGAGAGAGAGGAAAAGAAGTTGAGCTCAGCTAAATTTGAGAGCTCAAGCGACTCCTACGCACCATCGCCAACTCCCTCCCCCTCTCCCGCCCTTACTATCTCTCCTGCTCTTCTAGCTGCGACATTGGAACGATACGATGCGATGCGATGCAAGGCGACGCGACGCCAGATTGCAAGCCAGCCTCTATTTAGCTACGCCAAAGCCTTGACAATGATCGTCATTAATTGAGAGGCAGACGACGACAACAACAACGACGACGACGACGACGATGATGATGCTTTCCTCACCTCGCCCTCTCTCTCTGGGCGTTGCAACAACACTCGATGTTGGCGTTGTTCGATGAGTTCGGTTTCCATTGGACCAAACTTTGGTTTTTCATGTTGATGCATGGTGTTAGGATAGTCCGATTTTCTTATGAAGATGGTAACCATGGTAAGAAAACTGTAAAACGTTGGTGTTGTCAAAGGAACTATTTTTTCTAACCATGTAATGATAAGAATTTCTTTCTTCTAACTTAAATAGTCAAAGCTTAATGTTTTCTAAGCCACAATGGCAACCCTAGTCAATAGAAACCTATCTAAGGAATCATATATTCATCAATGTTACCTAAGAAACTATCATCTTTTTAACCGATTTTATACCAATTTACCATTTTAGGAATCATATTTTCATCAGTGATGCCATGGAAACTTTATCTTTCTAGATCTGATAAGATTTTGCAGTATTAAACCACGATGACAAAAGCCTCATTCAATAGTTTTGTCTAGTGAGATGACAATCATTATTTTAACAAGATCAGATAATATTTTGTAGTAAGACCTTGAAGATTAAACGATGATGGCAACCCTAGTCAGTACAAACATATCTTAGTAATCTTTTTAAGTTCATATTCTATATTTATAGTCTAAAATTAGACCATTTGCCTTTTCGTTTGAGCTATACGTTGATAGGATTCAGTTAATTACATTAAAACGTTTAAAATATGTGAATATATGAATCTATTCTCCTTTTAGAGTATACAAACTTCACCCACACCTAAACCAAGTTTTTTCCTGTTCAGATTGTTTGGCTTTTTGGCCATGCGAATTATGAAAATGTGGGCTTGGTGCCTGCAACAACAACAACAACAAACAGCAAACGACTACAACGACAACGACAACGCCACCAATATTGTCATCGTCCAGAGTTGATACCTAAAGCCTCTAAAGCTGAGAGACCAAAAATATAGTTGGAGTTTTGGGTAGAGTCTATAGGTGATGCTGCTGCCGGATGGCATGCAATGCATGTACGATGAGATTTTTTTTGTCTATTTTGTGCTAGTTGCTGTTGTCGCTGCTGCTGCTGCTTTCTAAATGCGTAGCATATGCTTTGGGTGTGTGTATGTATATGTGTGTATGTGTGTGTTTTGGTTAAAAAATGTTGACCTTTAGCACAGAACACTAATGCGAAAATCTTAGCACAAATCTACGCAGATTTATCTTAACCTCAAACAAGCGTTGAAATTTAAGCTCGGAGGGGGAAAAGCGAAAAAAAAGCGAAAAAAACAGTTTTGGGTTATCTGTAAATAGTTTCGTTTGGGATACCCACAGAAGACAGTCGGAAAAAATAACGTTTATATATCAAATTCATGGAGAATTTCATGCCCATTTCTTTCGGTGATTCAGAGGCAATTCACGCTGCATCGTTTAAAGTTGAGCTGACGCCAAAAGATTGACCTCAAAAAATGGGAAGGAAGGAGTAGAGTATGGAGCGGAGGTATGAGAGAGTAGAGTATGAAAAGCATAATGATGACAGCTACCGATATGTGTGTGCTGCAACAAGCCGCCGCCGCCGCCTCGCGCGCCCCACGCTCATAAATTACAGAGCCATAAGGCACAAATAACAAAAGCAACAACAAGATCGAGAACACAGTCTGTCTGTGTATGAGATGACCTAAGGGGCGAAGCGGGGGGTGGGAGGGCTTATAAAATTACGCCGCGAAATTCTTAACATGCCACATACATAATTTGTTGGTAGCTGTTGTTATTGTTGTTGTTGTTGTTTCCACCGCACCACACGAAAAAGAAATCACAATCTCATTATGGCATACACCTTTTGGGCAAAAAAAAAAAAACTTGAAATCAGCACAAACTACATACATATGAACATATATATAATACATATATATGGCGAGCCCATAATTATAAAGAGCCCTTAAGTACTTGTTAACAAGTTCGATATCTGAGCGATTTACATGCTCGTTTTTGTTCTTTAAATGTGCAGAAACCGACCGAAAAAGCAGAAAGAAAGTGCAAAGGCAAAGGCAACGGCACATTTTGTCTGATCTGTTATAAACGATAAACCCCAAGGGAATTGCATACGCACAGTGGTTAAAAACTACAGCTAACATCTGTTTATACACCTAAGAACTATTTTTAGTTTCTTCTTTAGACAATAAAAAGGTTTTCTTTGACATTTTTTGCTGTTAAAATTTGTTTTTATAAATATTTTTGGCAATTTTCTGCTTACTTTTTCTCTAACCAACTTGCAACTGTGCAACTTGGAGGCATTTTTGGCAGGTAAGCCGCAACAAATTGAATGGTTATGCTTTATGACTTATGGAAACCGGCAGCTGATTTCCTCGACGCGATTTGCCCGTTTTAAATCGTTTGCCATAAAAAATCGAATGCAGCACTAATTAAAGGCAGGAATAAGATAAGGCAACAAACTCAACTCAGACCCGTTAAGTCAGTCTCCAGACAGACAGACAGTCAGACAGACCTGGGCCATTAGGCCGACGCTGTGGCAATGCTGTGGTTAACCATTAGCAATTAATTAAAAAATTAGAATATATTATGGTAACTGATAGCTGAGAGAAGCTGAAGAAGGCGATCTCAGATGTCTTATCTCTTCGTCGCATCGCCATTGACAAACTCAAAAAAAAAATAGACAAAAAAAAAAATAAAAACAAATTAAATAAATTGAAAAATCGATTCGAATTTGAATGAAAATTTGTTTCCACTCGTTTTTTATGTTTGAAAAAAACAAATTCGAAGCTATTCATATTACCAAACACACGAGATGAAGCTGCTGCAGCTGAGTTCTTCTTCCAGCATATTTACGAGTTATTTATGCATATTAAAAAACAAAAATTCTTTGCTAGATAACAGTAGCTCTTCTCCTAGACCCTGTTCCCAACCCTCGACGAACTGCATTTACCTGGCTGAACAAAAAAAATATTTTTTGATTTTCGTGTTCACTCTTAGATTGTTTTTTTGTTGTTGTTGTTGTTGGCCTGGGTGAAAGATGCTTTTGCTGATAAAGATTTGTATGTTTTGATTTTTATGACGCCACAAAATGAAATGAAAAAAAAAAACAGAAAAATGTTTGTTGCTGCTGGCTTCAATCCAACAACAAACATCGAATGAACACAGCGAACACATTTCCTCCTCCTCCTTCGTTTCTCCCTGCTATAAAACGCGCATTTGTAATCTATATAAAAGAGCGAAACAGGGTCATAAAAAAAGTTTAACATCAAATTTGCAAAAATGCATAAGCAATTATGCTTGTTTCATATTTTTTTCTTTTTATTGACTTGTAAGTCTCAGAGCAGAAAGGAAAAGAATGAAAGAAATGAAATTACGACAAGAGTGCATTGAACGGAAAGTATGCAAAGAAGTTTCTATTTTTTATAGCGCAACTTTACAGTTTAAAAAGATTTCAGTTCAGTTTGCTTAAGTGCTGAAATTAAAGTTTATATTATTTGCAGATTATCATATCGCGGCCATAACATGTCACTCTAACAAGCTAAGTAGAAATTTTACGAGTCAAAGAAAGGCTTAAAGCAAATAATACTCTATTAACTGATTTGAGAAAAAACACTTTTAAGTTTATAATGATTAGAAATAAATAATAAAAATTCCATTAGTATTCGCACCTTAATACGAACTTTATATCAAACTTCCGCATTCACATGCCACATTAGAGTCTTGCCACATTGGAGTCTTGTTAAATAAGACAAACCTCAAATATTTCTTGCACGAATTAATCTCGTTGTTGCAACTTTGTTCGGGCTCGCTTGCGCCCACTCCGATTGCCAAACGTTTGTACAGTATATATATATATATATATATATATAGTTGCCTGATTTATGAATATTACCATAACAGACGCCGCCACCAAGCAAGCCATGCGAATAATCCATTTGAATGTTGCGATCCCCAGCATCCATTACTCATAAACAAAATCAATTAGTGCAACCCACCCAAACCAGAAACCAAGAAGAACTGAGTACAGAACCAAAGAGAACAGAAACAGAGTCATCGTCGTCAATTCGGTACAAGTTGATGAATTGGTTTTAAATCAATGATAATACCAATGAACACAACCTCAAATAGACAGCGAAAGCCAAAGAAAGAGACAGACTAGACAGACTCTTGAGATGAAGTTTTGGTCTTTGGATAAATTCAAAAACTTCTCTCTATGTGTGTTTGTGTGTGTTTGTGGCCAAGTTATAAATTCAAATCACACAACAACCACGCAAAAAACACACAAAAACGAAGCGAATTCATTGAGAGAGGAACCACACAGCCTAGGCTATGGGTATATAGAGTTGCATGTGGGTTGCAGCAGCAGAGGCACCACCGAACCACCATCGAAGCAGACACGAGTTGCTTGTTGTTATCTGGGAAAAAAATACTGGCAACATGTTGCTGTTGTCCCATCTCTCCCTCTCTGTTCCGCCTGCAAACACGAAACAAAAATATCAATTATGAGCACAGAGTACAAAGAGAAGGACGCCAACAAGGAGAGAGAACTGAGGAGCTCTACTCGTATCATATTTGTTGGACAAGGCAGAGAGAGGTTGCTGCTGCTGCTGCCGGTACACATGTTGCTACCGTGTTATGTTGCAGTTGTTGCCGTTGTTGAGCGCCTTTGTAGCCCGAGTATGACATTTGTTTTAGCTGCTTATCTGCCTTGCAGTGTGTGGCAAGAAGTATTATGCAGCCAAACCCCAGTCAAACATAGAGACAGTAGACTCTGACTCTGCCCCTTTCCCTGCCACACTCCTCCTTTTGATTATGCGCTAAATTCCTATATGATGCTCATTTATTATGTGTTTGTTGCTGTTGGGTTGGGAAACATCGAGAGACATCGCTCTGTCGTTGTTGTTCGGGGCATACTATAATTTGCTAGCTTAGCAAATGTAATTGATGCATTGAGGTTATGACATAGTTTCTCTGATATGATGTGCATTGGCTGCTTTCCAGACTCAAGTCTCATACCACCCCATCTCTCTCTATCTCTCTCTCTTTTTGCCTCTAGCAAACAGTGAGTGGCACGCAAGGCTAAGAGAAAAAAAAAACAGTTAAGTTGCTTGCAACACATAATAATCATTTTAGACCTTAAATGCACAATGCACATTACAATTTGTACTACTTTAGCTGCGGCAACTCTATTCAAGTGGGTTGCCTCCCAAAACGTGTAGTCTTTGTAGTCATTAGTCTTTGAGAAAAACAAAACACTGGAACACCATCGAAAAAACTGTTATTATGTTAAAGAGTTCACATGAGCAGCAGACACTTTGATTACTTAATCCTGATTTTTCATAACTTTTTCGTGGCCCAACTAACAAAACAGTTTGAAGACCTGATTTTGTCTCTCTGTCAAAAATTCCGGCAACAAAACAAATCTTGTTACCTGGCATTTGGTCAACCTGCAGATCGGCTAGCTGCAGCAATTGTGACAGCTGCCAGGCAGAAGAAGCTTAGGCTTAAGCTTTGGAACTGGCACTGGAGTGGCACACTACTGTACTACTACTACAGTAGAGTACATATATGGTGTACAAAACACGCCTTTAAATCCAAACCAATTTGGGTCAGAACTGTAAGTACACACACGCAGACACACACACATTCGAACAATGGGCGGTAGAGAGGGGCGTTGGAGAGAAGTAATCGAGTCGTTATCCATTGCATTTGGTTGTTTGACCCACACACACACACATAGACACAGAGAGAAAGGAAATAGCTTTGACTGCGTCTCAACAATTTCCCTTTCAATTTCAACACTAATCAAAACTGTCCACTTTGTGTCATGTCACACGCGACAACAACAACAGCAACAACAACAACGTCAACTGCAGATTCTCAGCTAAACAAAAGCAAAGCCAAACACACACACACACATAGACAGAGAAACACTAGCTAACTGTACAGCTGTCAAATCCAGATATACACACACATACACACTCGCACACACATAAGCTATTCAATCAACTTTACAACTTGGAGCTCCAGCGACAGTGCGTTCAATTGTACAAACGGCTTGTGGCGGATTATGATTATATGTGCGAGTGTGTGTGTGTCTCTCTGTGCGTGTTTGAGCTTGCGTATCTTATAGATACTTAGGCTTACACACAGACATTGTACGCTAAGGCGTGTCTAATTGCGCGCACATGTCTTACGCCCCATGGGTCAAGTCAAAGCGACATTATTGCCATATATCGCCCCACAATAACACAAATGTTGCCCATTGTTTCGATCTAAATGTTGTACAAAGTAAAGAAAATTCCAAAAAAAAAACACGAGCTTGAATGCTTTGATTTTTTAAAGTGAAGGTAGAGAGAGAAAGAGAGAGTAAGTTGAAGAGAGAGTGAATTTTGTGATACAAATGAGATTGGAAATGTTTGAGCATTATAGGGATAGGAATCTTTTGAGGCATTTGTAAAAAATCAAGAAATTTTTGAATGCTTTTTTATTATTTTTTTTAAATATGAAAGATTTTTTTTTAATATATTTAAAATCAGGAAAATTTTTGAATTATTATTGTAAGGTTTCTTTTGGACTAAGACAAATATTTTTTTAATTATTTTAAATATTTAAAATCGAAAAAATCTACAAATTCTTTTATAATGGCATTTAAAATATTAAGAAATATTTTAATGATTAAATATAATAAAATCATATTAAATTAAATTAAAAAGAGCTTTACTCAAATAAGTAAAGTGCCAAAATCCACTTTTAAGCAATATTAAAATCATATCAATTAAAAATAAGTTAAAACCATTATGTTAAAAAGCAAAAACGCATAACATATAACTTAACTCTTTAGTTTTACAACATAAAGAAAGGCATTTATGGCTATGATTATGCGATTGCATGCCAAGAAACAAGTTGAAACCCTTTTCAACCTCACTTTAAACACTATATATTTATATATATATAATAGCCAGATGTTTTATTAGCCCAACACACAGAGACAGACACTTTTAGACCAACACAACAAAATAATAAAACTTTTTAATAATATAAAAAATAAAAAACATGCTTTATGGTAATGCATTAAGGAACTGACAATAAAGTGTCGAGCACTGGAAGCATAAATGCGCTATCACTTCTTTGTCTTCTTCTTCTTCATTGGGTTTTGTTTGTAGCATTAGCCTTCATCAGGCATGCAAAGTGGCGTCTCCAGGCGGCAGTCGAATTGACGCCCAAAACGATAACTGATCCTTGTGTGTCCCCGTCCCATCCCGGTTCCATTCGCCGTCCCAGGTGTGCAATAATTACGCATGCAGGCGGCGCACTTCATTGAATAATGCGAGTGCATAAATTAATTAAATTACGTTATAAACTTTTTTCGCCAGCGAGCGACAGAGTGAGAAAGAGAGAGAAAGAGACGGAGAACGACTTTGCCTTCACGCATTTGTCGCATAATTACGAAAGCGCGAATTGCAAAAAGGGAGAGACGGAACGGGGCGAAAAATCGAGTCTCACTCTTTGGGTTGTTGCTTTGATTGGAAATCGTTGTTTGGTTTTAATTTTTGTCGCACGGCCACCCAGCAAGTGGCACAAACTGTTGCAACAACTGACTGCTGCTACTGCCGCTTGCCGCTTGCTGCTGGTCCGAACTTGTCTGCTGTGGCAGCGGCGGCCAAAATCATTTGCATAGCAGTCACATTGGCCCACAGGCTGAGTTCCTTTTTTGTTGTAGCCAGTTTTTGCTCTCTCTCTCTTTCTCACTCTCTCTCTCTCGCCGTCTGTCTCTGTCTTTTTGGCCAACATGTCGTCCAATTACTCGTTTATTCAATGGCGTTTGCATTAAGTGGACGCGTTAATTACGGCCGACGTTCGATGCCGGGCCGAGCCGGGAAAAATGTTAATTAAGTGATATTTTCGGCACCCAACAGCAGCAGCAGTCACAGCAGACGCAAAAAACCTGCAACCTGTACTACTACAGTGAAGCGAAAACAACAACAATTTCAGTTTCAGTCCTGGCGTCAATGAAGTGCGCCTCCTTTTGGCAGGCACTGTAATTAAGTTGTAGTTACGAAAACGCAACTAGTACGCAGAGAGACATGGACTTTGTTTTACATTTTTTTTGCTTTTGCGTTGGGTTGGGAACAAAAAACCCAAACTTGTCACAAACAAAATAAAAACTTTTTTAGCCTGCCTCAAGGTCGCGTCGTGTGAGGCACCAGAGGGAAAAATGCATACAGTTATTTATGGGACAGAGTTTTTTTAATGCATTTTTTGTTTTGTGAAAGAGATTATTACTGAAATTCCTTTGCCATTAGCAAACTTTTTTCGTTTTTTTCGGTCAGTTTTAGCGCTTAACTAGACGTCTTTTAAAATGCATCATTAATGTGCATTTGTTGTGCTTTAGATTTTGCGCTCGGATAACACACGCATGAGAATCTCCTCTCTGTGTACAACATTAGAGAGAAGACACAGAAGAAACAAAAAACAGCAAGAAGAGAAGCGAAAAAAAAAACAAATAAAAATGATTTATAACGCAATGCGTTGAGGTTGCCAGACGCCGCCAAAAGCGCCAAGTTCGGCCCTCTCACTCTCCCTCTCTTTTTCTCTCTCTCTCTCTCTCTCTCTCTGGACATTGAGAAGGTCTCTTTGGGCCGTTCTGGTTCTGGTTTCTGGTGGACTTCGACGTCGACGACTATCTTGGCTCGCAAGCTAAAAGTCTATGTTAACTTTGATAAATCGCTGCACTACTAAAATGCGATAAGCGTGCGAGCGAGATGAAGAAGCCGCAGCAAGAGTCCATCCAGGTCCCCTGGTTTAACAGTACATACCGAACCAACCAACCAACCAACCCAAAACGAAAACGAACAAAAAACCCAATCAAGAGGTGCCCCGGCACCAAAACTGTTTGGCTACTGTGAAAGGGACGATCTTTCGTTCGGTTCGTTCGTTTCTTCGTTCGTTGTAAACGCATGCGCTGATTGCAATGCGATAGTCAACTCAAGACGACGTACTTATTTATATATATATATAGTATAGTATACTATCATCATATATATATACGTATGTACTCTGCTAGTGTCCAGCAAGTACTTGCCACAATGATATCTGCATGTCTATCTTAGATGCTCACACACACACAATCACGCATACACACACACACATACAGAGGGAGCAAAAGGCGTTGAGTGGTGTACGCCTGCGTGGCAGTTGCAGTTGCACAGTTGGGCAGTGGCAGTGGCTATCTATACTGCCAAGCCTCCTTAGTCGGCCCATTGCGTGTTGTGGCAAGTCAAGTGCAGCAAGCAGCAGCCGCAACAACAACAGCAGCAGCGGCATTCATCGCAAGCTCTGCAAGTGTCACACACACAGACACCCCAAATGGCAAAGTGTTTCCACCATAACCCAACAAACAAAAAAGTTGTCAAATACTATTTTTACTACTTAAAAAAAATAGAATGCACATAATATTCTATACTGCACTAAGGATATAACGACCTAACAGAATGAAGTTAAGTATCTAAACCCTTTTCGAATCTTATGCTCAATCTATAATGAGCTCTCCAACTTATTTCGCTTTTAGTACCTCTCTTAATATATTAGGGAAACCCACAATTTCTATATGAACTTGAATTACTCTTAAGAATTAATCAAAACTTACTTCTTGATTTGAAATAAACTTTCAAATACAATGCGTAGTATTTTTAAGGAAAATGTCAACTTCTCATAAATGATTATATCACAACGTCTAAACATATCAAAAATTCAGGTTCAAGTTGAACTTTTCATCAACTATAATTCTTAACAAACCCAAACAAAATGTCTATTGGGTTAAACTCTTTACGATGTTGTTCTCTCATTTTCGTTCTCCCTTTCGGCCCCCTCAGATAGTAAGTAGTTGCTGGCAGCAAAACCCTCCTTGCGGACGCCCAGCGCTTTGTAAGCGTAAGCTCTTATCTAGCGCCTTGAACTTGTAATGTTGGTTATTTTGTGCAAATATTGCGTTAATTAAAATATTTTAGTTGCGCCTCGTTGATAATGGACATCGTTGACGGCGTCGTCGTCGTCGACGTGGTCGTCCCTAGGGGGGAGTTGTTGGACTTACCACCGACACCTTTGTGCACTCTCTCTCCCTCCCTCCCTCTCTCTCTCTCTTTCTCGTTAATGTGGCAACAACCACTGTTGCACAGTGATCAGTGTGGCAAGTGCATTGCGTTTTTTCTTAAGGTTCGATTTGGTTTTTGTTTTTTTTTTTGGTTTGTTGCGGCAAGTTGGCAGCAC
Source organism: Scaptomyza parva (assembly GCA_035044645.1). NCBI lineage: Eukaryota > Metazoa > Arthropoda > Insecta > Diptera > Drosophilidae > Scaptomyza > Scaptomyza parva. The sequence continues at coordinate 2,062,708 of JAWNNT010000090.1, read as the reverse complement.
AGCTCCATTGCCATTGATTAGATTAGAAAAGAAGAGAAGAGTCGAGTGCCCCATGGGAGTACCAACAAGAGAAAAATAAATTATTGAAGAAGTCTCCAGGGACGGCGATCGATGTGCGCGTCAAATATTTGCATTAAGATGCCATTTACGCAAAAATGCCGTGTGCTAAACATTTATAATTACTTAACGCATCTTATCGCATGCGAGAGACTAACTTGCAAGCCCAACAAAAACCCAAAATAACTTTGATAAACTCAAACACACGCAACTCAAAGGTGCTGTAACTTCAAAGCCTTACCGTTGCTGCCCCCTAGTGCCTGCCCCTCTAGTCACTCTGCGCTCCCTTCACCCAAGTCAAGTCAACGAACCCAAATCGAGCGTTACAATATTCAAAGTGCCATAGAAGCCGCACCACATTCACATTCACATGTTTTTCCCTCTCTCTTTCTCTCGTCAGGTTCGTCCAGGTCCAGTTCGTGCAAAGTTCAATGCGAGGGCGGCATTGTTAATTTGTGCTAAGTAAATTGACTTTAAGTCTGCTGATCGCAAGATAAAGCAAATAACATTTGACATTCAACGAGCTACAACAATTATTGATTATGTTGCACCAGCAAAAGTGAGGCTTTCAATGTTGATTTTAGTTTGATCGATTGGCCAAAGGGTAGGTTTGACTTGAGCATAAGATAATAGATTGATTACCGAATACGTAAGATATTAAAGTATATCACAACAAGCAATAAACTAATCAACTTTCCAAATAAACTGATCTATTCGTATAAGATTGATTACGATTTAATGAACTTATACTAGTCTTTAGTAAATTGGGAGAGGTTTGGAGGAAAAATCATATACATATCCAGAAAACAGAGACAATCCATAACAATAAGAGTCAAATTAAGACTTATTAAGTCTAACTGATTTGACGACTAAAAGTAAGTAACTATTTCACTAGTTCCTATCTTTTCGTTTACATTATCTTTAAAGCAACCCTCGTTGCAATTGATATTTGTACAACAACTCCTAGTTGCATATGTAAGAAGCGCATTTCGAATTGCACCCACGCATTAGTTGTAACAAATTTGTAGCGCGTTCTTTGTGGCACGTGACTTGGGTGTTGCCCACCTCTACCCCATGCCATACCTCACCGCCCCTGCCCAACCCACAACTGAAACGCCAATGACGGAAGTGTGAGCACATTTGCTTTTGCTCTGTCTTGATCCCGCTCCTGACTTCCTTGGATTGGTTCCTTGGCCAAGCTAGACCTGGCCAGCCATTCGGTACATAGCGAAAGTAATTGATTTCTTTTATAGTTGAGACAGTTTTAAACTCAAATGGCTATGCAGCAGCAGCAGCAGCAACAGCAACTGTAGCAACAACAACATTAGCATTACAACTCACACGTTTCCTGTCTGCTGACCTGCTGCTGCAGCCTTCCCATTCCCATTCTCCCTCTCTCTGATACTTTTGGCCATTGATCGGTGTCGGTTCTATTCCGTTTTCGAGTTTAGCTTTGCCGCACGTGTAAATGCTTCAAACATGTTGCGGTTTTGGCCAAGCGAACACCAACAACAACAACTCGAGCTAGAGTTTTCGGTTGTATTTTATTGTTGTGTGCCGTGAAATGTTTTAAATAAAGATTTTTTATTGTCAATGGGAAAATAGTGTTGCGGCTTTTGGCTTTATATCACACCGAAAAACAAAATAGAACAAACCCGAAAACGAAAAACAAAAAGAAGAAAAAGAAGAAGTAAATAAAGCACCTTTTTTTCACTCACATCGCGGCGTTTGTTTGACTTTAATGTTCTGCGGGGTCGTTTTGTATGTGTCATCGCACTAGGGACTCGAACTCAAGACTTTTACGATTTGGGAGGAAACGTTTAGACTACAAGACGCCACAACATTAACTTAAGATTCTTCAAATGACCCGGCAAAAACGTAATGAAAATCGTTTACCCCAAAATCGTTTGCCGAATCGAATGGATATTAGTGTGTTTTTATGTGTGTATATGAAGATAAATAGTTCAAGTAATTTGGGTTGATATAGGAAACTTAAAGTCCCTGGACTCATATCTGGTTAGGTTAAGAGAGAGATAGAGTTTTGTCAAGGGGAAACCTGACTGAATATCTATTATACTTGAAAGTTCAATGCCTAAACAAGTACATATGTATTATTCGCAATCATGTATCCAAACTCACTATCAAGTACCTCTTCTAACCAACCTTCAACTGCATTTTATACACAAAACCACACACACATAGACGAGAGCTGCCAACTTGTTTCAAACTTTGCATGTTACAAACAATAAAACACGAACTCATAGAAAAAGCTAGTTTTGTTTGATTTCTTTTGAAGGCGCCTGCCATTTGAGGCTTGAGGCATTTTAAACGCCTCAATCAATCTAACCAAAAACGAAAATCAAACACGAAAAAAAAGAGTAATATTATCTATAATGTATGTAAATCACGGACGCATGCCAAATGTTTTGCTAGTGTGACTTTTGATGATGCTTAACATAAATCGAACTGCTTATAAATTTGATAGATATCGTTTTGAAAACACACACAAAAATTGATTAATGAGCGCGCTTAGGAGTGGGTTTTTTTCAGTTTATCGAAACGAAAACCAAAAAAAAAGCACCTAAAATAGTTGAGGTGAAAACAGCGCGAGGCCATTAATGAGACCAAAGTTTTTACTTAAGTTCGGGAACAAATAAGAAAATATGGAACTATCTGTGAAAAGAAGAAGAAGCTTTGTGCAAACAAAACCGCCGACATAAAAATGATTTATTAGATGATGCACTTGACAGCGTGATGGTGAGAGGGGAGATAGCAGGGGGTGTAGTAACAGAAGCGGGAGTTGGGTTCAATTCTAAAGGCTCTAGACTGGCTGTTACTCATCATAAACATCATAATGAAAATCAACAACAACAACATCATCATCAGCATATGCATCTGCATCAGCATCATCATCAGTATCAACTGATGCAAGCAGGCAGTGATTTGATTTGCTTATACTTGCATACAGCACATGTGTGGCAAGCAGGCAGGCAGGCGAGGCAGACAGACAGACCGAAACATTTATATGCAACATGCGGCCTGGCAACGTGTGTGTATTTTGCCGGCTGCTGATGAATGCCAATGCAATGTGCCTTTTATTCTCGGTGTTGTTGTTGGGGTTTTCGCAAGTGCCAAATGTCTCTTGTAGCTCTGTCTCCAATAAAGAGAGAGAGAGAGAGACTAAGTCATCGTCGTCGTCGTAGGCGTGGCAAGCAAGCACTCAACGCGGCAAGCAACGCGACTTGACTCCCACTTGAATTTGCATTACAAAGGCAACACAAATTGCGCGCTGCTCTTTGTGCCGTTCAACGCGCGCACAGCAGTCAACACGCATCCCAAGCAGCTGCAGCTTCTCCAACAACAACAACAAAAAGTTCTAGGCAGCAGTATTCTAGGAACACGAGATGTGTATGAAAAGTTATGAAAGGTCAACTAGAATCTTAGCATTCAACTTAGATCCATTACCAAAGTTTCTCTATGTCTTATCCTTCAGACCTTATCCTTGATAACAATCAATCAGTCAGCTATCAAAACAAGCTTTCTACATATAGATTACCATCAACTTCTTAAGCACACCTCGCTTAGCTCTAGCTAGATTTGTTTGTCGTAACGTAATTGAATATTGAAATGCATTTTTCATTAGCGCTTCGCAGGGCCAAAAGGGTCCCAGCAATAACAACCGCGACAACAACAGCAACAACAACAACCGCGACAACAACAACAACAACAATAACAAAAAAATATATGAACCTGGCGAAGGCTAGAAAAATTGCGTATAATGAAAATTCAATTAAACTTTATTACCTTTTGGTTGCACTTGCTTAACCTCAGAGCTTTCACAACTTGAACCGCCATGGGATTTGTGGCCCATTTGTTGCATTAATTCTAAAGCAGACGCTTAAGCTGGTGGCAGCAAGCAGCAGGGGAGACAAGAACTTCCACCAGCTTGTTAACAACAACAACTACGCAGCAGCAGCACCCACCAGCAGCAGCAACTGTAGAAACCCCAGGGTTGTTGCAAGCATGATTCTATTCTATGCTTACCGCCAAAACAGTTTACAAATTGCATGCTTTTGTTCAGAATTTGCCGCAGAAAGTTTTTCTTTCATAACAATTTTTGCTGTTGTTGTTATTGTTGACAGCCCAAACACCTTCATATCTTTTAATGAGAATAAATTGATGTTTTGGGCATTTTGTAAAGCTGCCGACGCCGCTTGTTGCACACCTATTTGTGGCATACACAATATCTATATATAAAGTTTTGCCAGACAAGCTTTATTACTTCTACTTCAACTTTGCAGTTGTTGCTGCTGTTGTTGTTGTTTTTGCATATTGACAGCTACTAAGAAAGCCAGAGAGAAGGGTTGGCAAAATTTTGTGTTAATCAGTGTCAAGACATCGGTTTTGGAGAGGGGGAGAGTAAGGAAGTAGTAAGTAGTAGAAGAAGAAGTTGTCAAAGGGGGAACATTATGAACAGTTTCTTGAGTTTATAAGCAAATTGTTGAAATAACTTTAAAAAGTAAGGGAAGTGAAGTTTATTATGAAGGAAATTGAATGAGTTGTATAATAACTATAGGAAAATTTATAGTTGATGATAATGAACCATACATCATATATAACACCAATATGCCTATAATATATTTAGCTAAAGCATGACAATCAACATACCAAGCCCCATTTACTTGTACTTTAAGCTAACCTATCCCTAAACATGAAGACACCAATACTTTAATTGACAACTTTAACAAGCTTTCACTTTCTCATCATTGTCTCTTTCACTCTTTCACTCTTCCTCTCCCAATCCCATAATAAAGCATCTTAAGCTGAAAGAGCCACCACTTCAAGGACTAGCCTTAAATAACTGTCACATTATCAGAGATTAAACGCTTCTCAGAAGTTGAGAAAACGCTCGCGCTCCCATTTTTTTTTCCATTTTTAATAGATGCCTTTTACTTAGTTGCTTACTAAGTAAGTAAATGCCAACCCTGCCTCCTGCCCTGCCCTGCCGCCTACAAAATTACTTATTAGTAGTAGTTGAAGTTCCAGTGAAACGACCCTTTTAGCTATAACAAGTGCCATTAAAATGGTGGGACGAGAGAGAAGAGAGAGGGAAACGAAGAAGGGTGAACTATTTAAAATGCAATGCAATGAATATTAATATTTCAAGCATTTCCAAGCATTAAATAAATGACAGTCTGACTGACTTGCTCCACTTTCAGTCAACTTGACTCGAGCAGAGAGAGACGGAGAGAGAGAGAGAGAGAGAGAGAGAGAGAGACAGAGCAAGAGATAAGTCCAATGCGCGATATTGACCCAAAGAGAAGCCAACTGAACTGAACTGAAAACACAAAAAACTGAAAGCTGAAATCTGAAAATCTGTAAAAAGTGGCTGAAACCCTGAAACAGCAACTGCAACATCGGCAACAGCAGCAACATCGGCAGCAAGTTGCAATGCAGAAAAAGTTCAAACTTATTATAATTTTAATGCAAAACATTATGCGAAAGTATAAAATTATATATCTTTGGCCCCAGCCCCAGCCCCGTTGCCAGTTACCGAGATAGTAGTTGCCACAGTTTTGCTGCCAGTTGCAACTGCAACGCGCTGGCCATAATTTTAAATGGCCAGCAACAGCAGCAGCGGCAGCAGCAGCCGCAAAGAATCAACTGTCATAATGACAGTTCTCTGTTTACGCCATCATTGCGACGGCGGCAGCCAGTTTCAGTTTGGTCTTGGTTGGACTTGTTGCCTCTTACCAATATATACTTCTCTACTAACTCCCCTTTATTGTTGTCGTTGTTGTTATTGTTGTAGCCAGCTAGTTTTTATTGTTGCTGTTGTTGATCCGTTTGCTGACTTCTAATGGAAATTATAATGTGCATTGCAGTTGTTCGCTTCTACTTCAGTTCTTGTTGCAAGTAACTGTCTCCTCTCTCCGTCCGTCCGTCTGTCTTTCTGTCTGTTAGACAGCGCGCCAAAAATTTGCTGTTTCGCTTTTATCAGTTGTACCACTTTTTGAACTAGACCAGCAGCGAGTTGATTTGTTTTGGGTAGCAGTAAGTAACAGGTGTAGTAAGTAGGAAGTTTTTTAACTATTTTGTATTCACAATCCATTCTTAATGGTCACCAGAAATGCTTTTCCTATCAGCTTGATACCAAATTGGATCACTTCACTTTCTGTTACAGTTAAGGCTGTACGTTGATAGGAATTAGTCAGTTGGTCAAGTATGACAGAGAGTTGAAAGATATTCCATTCAAAATATATATATTTTATAGATATTATTTTAGCTATTTTTGTTATCTGAATAAAGGAATGATGTGTGTATAAGGAATTTCCAAGCTTTGGCCTCAAAATTTGACCACTTTCAAGTGCAGCTTCTGAAAATGCTTTGGAAATCGACGACCAATTTACAATCTTATCACAAATCATTATCGTTTGATCTTTATAATTAAGGCTGTATGTTGATAGTAATCAGTCAGTTAAGTGCATCTTCTGAAAATCCTTCCTTAGTGGTCATCCACGATCCATTTACCATCATTTCCCGAAGAAATTAGATCACTTTGCCTTACAGTTAAGGCTATACGTTGATAGCAGTCAGTCAATTAGTCAATTATTACAGAGATTTGAAAGATATATGCCATTAAACAATCTGTTTTATCATAATCTTCAAACCATATTCATTAAGCTATACTCTCCCCTAAAAGAGTATTCGCTTAACACTTTAATCTAACTTGAATTTTTCATTGTTGTCCAAGTACATACAAACTACACTTACACACACACACATACACACATAGATAGTTGCATACCATGACAGCTAAGGCAGTCAGTCAGTCAGTTGTTCAGTTAGTCAGTTGAGTTGATTAGGGGCCTGTCCCACCGATTGCCTGCCTGCTGCTGCCTGACTGCCTGACTCCCTGTACTGTCTGTTGGAGTATTGCCTTGCCCTCGTCTCGACTGGTATTTTTTTTGTGACTACTCTGAGCTCTGAGCTCTCACTGACTCTGGCGCACTCTTCAAGTTGACTCCTTTTGTTGGTCGACGACGGCGATAACGCGCCGAAATGTCAATAAAAAAATTGAAAAAACTGAAAGAAAAAAAGACAAAACTATGGCCACACGGCATTTGCCTTGACTCTTGAGTGCCGAGCGGTGGCCTCAAATTTCAAAACACATACACTCAAAAAATCAAAATCAAACGAAAAAATGTGAAAAATAATAAAAACCATAACCAGACCCCAAAGCCAAAACCTGAAGCTCAAAACTCAAAGAGCAGCCTGTGCCGGAGCCAGAGCCGGAGTCGGAGCGAGCATTTGAGTGACGTTGCGCTACTTGGCTGACTATTGGACAGACTGGTTGACTGCCTGGTTGACTGCCTGAATGACAACGACAACAACAACAACAACCTTGTTTAGCCTTGCCTCAAAATCTCAGTGCCTGACTGGGTTTTTGCCATTGTTGGTTAGTTTTTAATATTTATTTTGATGTGCGATAGATTCGTTTAGACAGGTGAAAGGCTAAATTGTCAATTTGCAAGCGCAGGCCAAACGAAAAAAAAAACCAAAAACTCCAAGCCCAGAAAAGTGTTAAAGAGCAATGCTTGACTTAAAGATATCCTATAGGAAAGATTGAAAATAAAATAGTTTAAGTAATAATTGAAATCACTAATAAGAAATCAAAGTAACTACATAGAAATCTTTACTAACCCTGTCACATTTCGACTCACAAGTGTTATACCCCTCTTAACCCACTTAAGCATTCAATAGGGTATAACAAAAAGGAACTGCATTTTAAGAAAAGGAGGAAAAAACCTGACCAAAAGTGAGTAGATTTTCGTTCGTTTTGCGCTCCGTTTGACTTATTTTTGATTGGGCCAAACAACATTTTCATTTCACTATTTTGTTATTTTAGGCTTCTTTTGTTTTCCAGCAAGACATAGACACATCTATCAGTAGTTGTTTACCAGGTAAACTCAATGACTGACTAGCAAAACAGACAAACTAAAGCAACAAAGAGAGATAGATAGAGAGAAAACAAAAACAATTGTTGATAGTTTTGTTGTTATATCTGTTAATGATTGACCGACTTTTCAAAATGGACTCTTCTCACTGCAAAATTTTGTATGAAAATTGTATATGACATGATTAGTTTGTTGTTGTTACAGAAACTCAAAGGGAAAATAGCTGTCAAATTCAATTTTGCAACTCAAACAAAACTCGAAACAACATTTCCAACGTTTAGCCACCAATGTAACCCATTACCAGCATCATCGCTGTGTGTCATTGCATTGAAAACGATTCAACTTATAATCGAATTAAATATCATATAAATCCACTCGCTAACATTTAACCCACACAACACAGAAACACAGAGAAGAACAAATCTGTGCACAAAGTGCACTTGACTTTTGGATTTATATTGTGTGCACATTTTATTTGCTGCTTATATATGTATATATTGTACTTGGGGATATAGATACAAAATACACCCACACATACGATTAACGACCTTATAAACAAGTGCCAGAGTGCGCAGTTGTTGTTGTAGTTCTCGTTCGACCCACAAAATGCCAAGTCTGAGTGAACATTTTTGTGTTTTTGCCCTTTTTAGCAAGCAGCAAGCAGCTAGCCACGTTTGTTAGTTTTGCGATGCATCGTTTAATTTTAACGCTCAATTTAAAATGTTTTATGCAGCAGCGAGAAAGGCACACACACACATACATATCCTGGAACACCCACAGTTGGTTGTTATACATACATATACATAGATACATATGAGTGCAACGCAACGAAGCGAAGCGCAGCGCGGTGGCAGCATAAGAACAAGGACGAGAGGTCGAAGGCAGCAGCCACAGGAACCAGAACCAACCACCACTAGCAATGGCAATAGCAGGACCCAGCCGACGCCTGGACTCGTTGTCGTCCTTGTTTCTGCATGCAATTATCTTAGCATTGGCTTTTTGTGCAGCAGCAGCAGCCGCTGCTTGTCCTGCATCTCTCTCTCTCTCTCTCTCTCACTCTCTCTGTCTTTTTTGCCTTTGCCATAAATTAAGCTATCAAGTGTCCTTAATGTACGGCACAAGCAGCCAAAGCAGCAGCAGCTTCTAAAGCACCAGCGACCGTGGGAGCTCAACTTAATTTATATATAAGCAACCCACTCTATATATGTATGTAGAGAGAAAGAGATACGAACAGAACACCCTTTTATGGCTCCAAACATAATAATGCAAAGTATCACACAGTCAAGTCGGCAATTATAAAGTTTTTATTTATTTTAAGCACAAACTACTGCAGCCGCCCCATAAAGACATCTCACACAGTGCGAGAGAGACAGACAAACAGACAGACATAACTGCAGCAGGTGTTGCATATGAAAATTATACGCTTCATAAATTTGCGCTAGCCACAAATTGAAATGGCTCTGGCAGCCCCAGACCCGGCAACCCGGAGAGTCTGCACAACTCAGACTCAGACTTTCTTGGTAATTCAAGAAGTTTTGTCAACCTTTTTTTTTCTTGTTGCTGCTCCTCAAACGTTTTTTCTGTCATGTGATACTTTTTTATTCAACATCTTTATAATAATAATGGCTGAGCCAAAAATGAGAATCTTATGTGGATCTACCTGCGGCACAAATTAGTTTGACAATCTCTATCGATTGTGAGATCGAGGGAGACGGGGAAGCGACGTCGAGAGGAAGAGCTATCAGAAGGCATATCAGCAATCTCAGTTGTGGGAATAAACTGAATTGATGTCAAATTATTTTGAAGTGTTTGGACAGATTTTTACCTTTTTTCTCCTCATCAACAGGCTTTTTTTTTTGCGAATAATTTGATATGAGCCCTTTTTTTTTTTGGTTTATTTTCGCTTTATATTTTTTTGGTGAGGGCGTGCAAAGATTTTTATTGCAGGGCGTCTACTTCCGCGGCAACAGCTGCCACGAGATAGCTTAAGAGAAGGGAAGGGGAGAAGAAAGCAAGGTGTATCAGAATCAAGGCTGGATTGAAGACATATAAGAGAAATCAAAACATTAACAGCAGCAATTAAGAAAAAATATGAGAAAAATCTGAAAAAAGTCACGAAAAAACAGTTTTAAAACTTAATTTTCAGATGCAAAAGCCAATCTTAAAGTTAAGTTTTAACAAAGTTATTAAAGTTTTTTTATACTCATCGTGCTACCCTCGTTAAGCATATTAAGCTTTTTGTCTTTGTTGTTTTTGTGCGCAGCATCTACTCAAATTTCAAAGAGTTAACAGCTCAAAGCAGAGCCAAAAATTGATACGCAAATGAAAGAAAAAAAAGTCCCACTAGGAATGAGATTCGGGTTATTGTGGCGTGAAATGAAGACATTCCATATTATTATTTCTGAATGTCTCTGTCTGTAAATCTGTCTTTGTATATCAGTTTACAGGTTTTCGTGTTCCAAATTGGTGCTAAATGCGCTGGCGTTTCAATTTTCAACAATTGAGATAAATCGGAAGTTTGCCATGCGATGTGGCCAAACCATTATGATGCAGATGAGATGGAGATGGAGATGATGATGATGATGGGGATGGGAATGATGATGGTGACTCTTTCAACTAAAACAGCTTGCTGCGTGCACCTTGCGGCATCTGAGTTGGAGTTGGAAATTGGAATTGGAGTCGGCGGCGGCGCCTCGCATTATCACTCAAGTCATAAATTTTGTTTGGGTACCGGGAAAGAAACTCTATGGTGTCTCTTTCTCTCTCTCTCGGTTTGACTTAAGTGCCGTAATTTCAAGTCCGTTCGATTTTTTAACATGTTTTGATCAAAGTTGCTGACAAACTTTAAGTGCTTTTATTTCTACGCTTTAAAAGACAACAGAACAGACAGCAAAAAAAACGAAAATTTCATAGTTTGTTTTTTAACTTTTTATAAAAAGCAAAATATGCGCGCCGCTTTAATATTTTTGTTGTCGGTTTTCATGGTTTTTCTTTTTCTGTACATTTATTGGTATTTGGCCCGTTTGCCTTTTGAAGCTTTTTTACTGCTCGATTAGCGACCTTTTTGTTGTTGTTGTTGGTTGGTTCGTTTTTGGTCGGCCTCCTGCCACGTTGTGTGGCATTCTCTATACTCTGAACTCTATACATATTAAGGAAATATCACAGAGACATTGGAACAAAAGAAACTTGCCGCTCAAATGGAAAAAATGCTCCCAGACACAAGCATATTTATGGAATTTATTCTCTCGTACTGTGCAAAAATTCTTTGACTTGTTTAAAATGCCAAAAGTGAATCGAAAAAACGCAGAAAAAACAATAAAGTCAAAGCAAATAATAAATATGTCATGGATTCGGATTGTGGTCCGAAATGGGAAGTTTTAATAAACCAACACAAGTAGAACAATTATTTAATATACTAATAAATTAATAAATCACCAGCGCGCAACTGCACATAATCCCATTTAATTTGAAAACAAGATAAAGTTTCATCAGATGTGCTACTGGGTCTCTCCATATATTATTATAGTTTGTTTCGCTTGTTTGGTTTGTTGTTGCTTTGTTTTTTACACATCCCAAATGGGATTGACGCAAGCTTGTTGTTTTTATTCCGGGAACCGGTGAAATGAGTGAGAAAAGGGTATAATGATTTGGAGCAAATGTATGTCAGGAAGCAGTTCCGATCCCATAAAGTATATATATTATTGATCAGCATCAGCGGGGAACGAGATATAGTCTAGTCTGTCTGTCGAAATAGGAAGGGATTGAGACTCCAGATTTGAAACATAAACACTTCTATTCAATGGGCAAAACAAGTTTTTTCCCATTATCGATATCTCATCCTATTTTCGATATTCAGATGTTATCGATAACAAAGAAAATCTTCAATTTACAAAAGATTGAGACTCCAGATGTGAAATATGATCTCCTTTTATCAAGTTTGTTTGCCAACTTATCGATAACTTTATTGGTTTTCGATATATACATGTAATTGATAACAATAATACCTTTAGATTCGATTGAAAATCACTTTTAAAACTATAGATTAACTTCTGAAAATCTTACTTACCTTATGTTCAAATATGAACGATTGAAGAAGGCAGTTAAGCTCTAGGATTCAGGGTATCCTCATAGTCAAGCATACTCGCCACAAATCCTTATTACTTTTGTGGCTGTATTAAAATCCACCGGCTGTAGCTGTAATGAAAAACGATAGTTGAGCTCCATTTCCATTTCACATAAAGTTAAATTTTTGCAGGCGCAGCCGCAAGTCAAGCTTCGACAGCTATACGCCGATTTTAATTTCATTTAAATCTCGGGCGCGGACCATAAAAAATAAATAAATATATATATATGTATACGTTTGTTTGTTTGTATTGGCATAGCGCATTGGTATAACTGCATAACCCAAGCGTATAATGCCACAGTGTGTGTCCCCTGGCATGGTCGCGCGCAGTTCAAACTGGGTTAATGACAAGCTTAACGGTGCGCTGGCGGAAAATTAAAAAAAAAATGCAAAAAAAAAAAAACAAATATGAGAACCGTAAGGCTAAACCCAGGTGAAGGTTTTAATGGCATGGTTGGCCCCCATCGCACACATAGAAAAATATAAAATATTGAACACCCCGAGAGAAAGAGAAAGAGAGCGAGCGAGAAAAAACACAAAGCCCGTAAAAAGCGAAAATATTGTTTACCATTGCGCGTTACACACAAGTTTAACTATTCAATGCTGGCTGGAACCATCTCTATTGTACACGGCAAAAAATTCCAAAAAATGTAATTTAACAAGCACCATTTTGCCTAAACCTAACGCGCGACCCACACACAATAGAAAAGCGCAAAAAAAAAACAGCGACAAAAAGAAATGAAAAACACACACAAAAAATTGAAAAGCCAAAAGCAAAGCCATATAGTGTAGTATATATTTTTAATCAAAAATGTTTTCCACTTAAACCCCTAAAACTGTAAACTCACTCAACATAGAAAAAAAAAGCCATCAAACACTCTTTTTCTATATTGCTCGGTACATAAAATATGTATGGCTATAAAAAATCAAAAACATGTTAAAAGGCAACAAATAAAAATCTTTAGAAATACTAAAAATGCTTTTGTACTTTTGTGATATTTGACCTAGAGCTGGGATTTTTTACCCACACACATATTTTAATCTATTTTAATGTTAGGAAAACTAGAAAACATTTATATTCCCAAACATTCACTTCTTACATTATACGCAAACAATTAGTACTAGAATTAGTGGAAAACACTTTAAGAACTAAGCATAAAAAACATGATCATATGAATTCGACTCCTTGTTTAATGACAAAGTTATTAAGACATAAATATTTCACATCAAAAGGAGGGAAGCAAGTGGAGAGTGCAACAGTGTTGCCGACACCATGCAACCAGCACCTCCGATGATGATGGGGCCCTTCTGAACATCATCTCCCTTACTCTTTCTCCCCCCTATTCCCATCTCTTCCGTACAGTGTCTGTCTGTCTTCTCAATATGTCACGCGCCTGCGCCTGAGCCGGTGTGCATCAAAGTGATTAATTAAAACATTTTTGCATATTACAAGCATTTCGACTTTGAACTTGATGGCAATGCAAAAAAAAAAACCAAAAAAAACCTGTAGTCAGAAGTTCTCCGTGTTGTTTTTTTTCAACCAGTTTCCATTCGCAGTCGGCGTTGCAGTCGCATTACCACCAAACAACTACAGCAGCAACAATATATAAGCAACAATAACAACAACATCGACAGAAACGACACCTCACGCAACATGTTGTTGACAATGTACAGTGGTTAAAGAGTTATGAAATACAATTATGACAAACAAATTTATAAAGAAATCAAAAAATAAGATGAATAGTCTGAAGAAGAAAAGATCAAATGTTGCCTGGGAAAGTATTCCTAAGAATGTATGAAAATAAATATACGAATCATATGCGAATTGATCAGCATCGCGAGCTATGTCATGACTCCTTCATATCCATCTGTTTGTATGCAAGCTAGTCCCTCAATTTTCGAGCTATTGAGCTTAAACTTTTGTTAAGGTCTTATTTATCTTGCAATTAGATCATCAGAGAATTGTGTCCATTATATCGTATAGCTCCCATACACAAATTCCAGATCTTTTGCAGAATATTACTATGAAAGCAGAACAACTAGGCTTTGTTTCGTATTGTCAACTTTTGATAACATTATCCACATTACCATCTCCACAACACCACTGTAAAATTCTTGGGCTTTAAAACCCACTGTCACTCAGGGCGACTCTTGGATGCGGTCTGCACATGTTGCATTGACGACGCCACCAACACCGCCGCCTCTGCCGCCACCGCTGCTGCTGCCGCTGCTTAAAAGTAAAATTGTGTCGATTTCAATAATGCAAGGGTCCCATTACAGCACACACACACACCAACACAACACAAATACATTCAATACAGATGTGCGTGCTAGCACATTGGCATTTTGAGCGAGCATTCCATCAAAGCGCTTCGACCACAAACGCCAGGGACTAAGAGGAGGCGAAAAGGAGTTGTAGAGCGAAAAAATTGGACAGGTGGGGGGTAAAAGGGAACACAGGCAGAGGCACAAAGAGACAGTGTGTGTGTGTTGTTGTGCTGCATTGGGTCTAAAGCTGCCGACATTGTCAAACATTTCATTAATTAAACATGCGAATGTAGCACATTTTAATTTCGCACAAAAGCCTTTTAGACTTTACTGCATATGGTGTCGTCTCGTATGCATACAGAGGGGGGAGGGGGGCGGGGTGCATGTGATACGTACCTCCATAAAGTGTGCCTACCCTTGGACGAAAAAAAAAAACGTTATTTTGTTGCCCTAGGGGCAGCAGCAGCAGCAGGCGTTGGGTCTGCGTGTCAAAAGACATACATAATTTGCCAACACGGACGGAACGGACGAACGGACCGAACCAACTTGGTCAACTCTTGGCCAAAGATAGTCCACCTTATAACAGAAGCCTGGGACAGCAGGGGCCAGCTCTCAATTTGATCAAAGTACTCATAAAACTTTTGCTGTTTCGACAAGAACAACGAAAAATCTACATATTGGTGGCAAAGTGATACATGAACTTGAATGTTGAACACCTCGCCGCATTGCACACATCAAGAACTAAACGACAATTTCAGAATATTAAAACGTGTTCGGGAACTTAAATGATATGTAAGTGTATCCAAGGGCTACACAGGAAGCCTGCACAAAACAGTGGTGAAAATGGATTAGTTTATACATAAAGAATGAGTTGAAGCTGGGATATATATCTCTCTTTTGTATTCGGTATACCTATAATATGTATAACTATTATGAACTTTAAGTCAAAAATATATCTCAAGAGGTAGACTACACAAAACATTGGTGGAAATAGATTAGTTTATAAATAAGGAATGAGTAGAAGTTGGGATAACTATTCAGAAATCCTTTACTATCTCTTTTGTACCCGATAGTTGTTATTCCTTAAAATACCCATGACAATTTTCTCGTACTTTAAGTCAACCAACATTTAATTACTTTATTGACTTTGCTTTTGTATTGTCAAACCCTTTCATTTCCATACTTAAACCTTACCAAATGAACTCAGAGGAGACAAAGGAAATATGCAACAGGATAAAAGCTATTTGTGAAACAGAAACTGTTATGCAGCCCTGGTTGTGTCCCATGTGTCAGTTGATGCTTGTGTGTATGTGTGTGTGTTTGTGTGCGTGTGTGCTGTGCTTCATTTTAGCTACCTTTAAATAAATTAAATAAAAATTATACAAGTGTTGCAGCATAATGAGCGCTGCAAGCGCTTTTTCCAGTTACTTTTTTTTTTGTTACTTTTTATACCTCAATAGCCAAGCGGCCACAACGTTGGTTGCGACTCTACACAGACGAGACGTGGCAAAGTTGGTTGGGTTTGCTGGCAGGGCTATGTGGCCACTGGGGCAACGGTGTATGTGGCACAGAGTAAGCATGTGTCTGTGTGTGTGTGTGTCAGGGTAAAATTAATGTGTTGTAAAAATTAATTAATTTTGCAAATTATATATTTTATGCATTATCAACTTGCACATTTATGTTTTTTCTTCTTTCTTTCTCATGCAGGCCAGCGGCTGGCCAAAAGGATGCTTTATATGTGAACAAATGGACGAAAAGAAAATAAAGAAAACGTTTCAAATAACAGTGTAACAGCTGCACTTTTATACCGTTAGCTCCGTTAGCACACACACAATATGTTCGTGATTTGCTTAATGTCTTGATTTGAATAATGAGGTTTTTTGCCGTTGTTGTTGTAAGGTTTCTTGGGAAAGGTCCTCGGTCTAAGTTTATTTTACACTTGCTTAATGAACTTTGATGATTAACTAAGAGAATGAAATTGATGTGGGTTTGAGATTATTTTTTATGGAGAGAATCAAACAGGAAGTTAAGCCAAGTATTTTTCAGATCAACAGGAAGATTTCAGCTGTTTGAAGCTGTTGAAGTTTCTTAAGGTCTAGACAACAAGAAGAACACGATTATTCGATTGTAAAGCTAAAAGTTGAAGCCTAAATATCATATAAATCAATCACGGAAGTTTTTATCAATGCTTTCAAGGCATGATCTAATTGATGCCCCAATATACTTAAACTTCTTTAAGGTCTAAGCAAGAGTTTTCGGTTGTAAAGCATAAAAGTTGAAGCTTATCTCTTTATTACACATCACATGTATCAAAGCTTCATAATACCCTATATGATCCCAGGGCATACCATAAAAGATAACATTTTCACATACTTTTACAAACTGTTAACAAATAAATGCTTAAAATATTTTAACACACAGGGAGAACATTTACACATTTATCTATTTTTTTTTCTCACAATTGCACAAATAATAATCCCAAACAATTTACACATTATATATATAATAGTATACTATATAAGCCAGACATAATACACATTCATGGATATAGTATATTTGACTACAAATGTGCAATCCTTTCTAGTCCGCCCTCAACATCAAGTATATAAACTCATTAAGCTTAACGTAAGCTTGTTATAAAAATGTTTATTGTATTTGTTCACATTGCTCTTCGCTGATTGTGAAACTCGGCTTTTCTGTTTTTTGGTTGTTTTTATATGGACATAATAAATATATGATTTAAATTGTTTATACCGAATGCAATTTATAATAAACAGACTGCTTGCCTGATCCCATTGGTTATGCTTAGCGGATCAACTTTTTGTTATTTTTGTTAGCTAATAATATTTTTTTCAAACTGAAATTTGAGTGGGGATTTTCTGTTTCTGTGTTTTTGTTTTTTATTTAATTGCCTGAACGTTTTGGCCGACAGTTTGGCTGCCCAGGAATGCCATAAGAAGATGAGGTCAAAAGCTGGCAAAAAAAAAAATAAGAAACCGAAAACTTACTCACGCTTTTAAATCCTCAAATTCAAACGAAATGAATTTGTATCTTTTCGAGTGGCAGTCGGCTGTCGTCTGACAAACAATCTGACAATCTTGAGCAGGCAAAACTGGCAGAACTGGCAGTAAGGCCAATCACATCTCTCTCTTTCTCTCTTTCATACAAAGATGCAAAAAGCAGAAGCTCTTTGAAACAAACATACACACATTTCTTGTTCTAAAATAAATTATAATTTCACTGAACGAATTTTGGTGTCGATGTTGTTGTTCCTGTTGCTGTTGTTGCTGGGTTTCGGCGAATATACTTATTTATAACTCTTGGCACAAATCAACTGCTTAAAGTCATTTTCAGCTTTACTTTTGCGCCTTTTCGGGTTAGGTTATTGTGTTATTGTTGTTCTCTGCGCGCGAAATGAGTCCATTTCAATTTCGGCACATCAAAGTTGAGCTGCGCATTTTTTGTTTCCTTCTTTTCGTTTGTTGCGGTGGCGGAATGATTAAAGGTGTGGCCATATATCAAATGCAACCAAAAAGCTCAAGTCACACACAAAACACAGACAGACAGACAGACATTTTGCTGCTGATCAGTTTGTTTTTTTTCGGGTATTTCATTGATAATAGCTCAAAAATGAAATCCATATAAGCAGCTGTGAAATTTTAGTTAGTAATTTTAAGCATGAGAAATCGAAAACTGAATGACGAACACGTTCTGCAAAATGTTGCAAGCAGAATGAAACCAATCTGGAACAGCTGAAAACTAAAGCAACAAGCAACACGTAATCTTTTTCGACTCACTTTACTCTCTTTAACTTTAAACGTTTAAAGCTATATAGAAATCGTTTGCCAATTTGCCATTTCCCATTCCCCATTCTCTCCCATTTTGCCATTTTGCTGACTTTTGCCAGATCAAGTTCAAATGTCAGCGTCGTTTGACATTGAAAGCGAACGCTTTTGTGCTTTTTCCTTCTTCAACTTCAAATTTATTAACCGACATTTTCATTTTCATTTTTCCTTCTCCGTCTTCTTTTTGGTGTCAATGTCGCGTCAATGTCACAAAAGCTCTCTGTCGCGCTCTTGCAACGCTTCGCTGCTTTTGTGTGTGTGTTTCTACTTCGACTTTTTGTTGCAGCTGCAGGCAGCCAAAGCTAGTAGTTGCTACTAGCTGCCATAATTATAATGAAGTGTTACACAGAGCGCGTTTGAGTTTTGAAGTTTTTTTTGTTCTGTTTTCGTCGCTGGTTTTGGCTTTGGCGTTTTTGGTTTTTGCCATGTTCTTATGTTGCACCCCTAAGCATTACACACACACACAACCGCACACACACACTCGCACATGCCACGCTCGAATTGTCATAAAATGTTGAACGCTAATTGGCGTCTATGTGCGCATAGGGAGTCAAACCTGCTGTACCTGCTCCCACCTCCCCTTCTCTCTTTACCATCATCGACTCTGCTTGCAGCATTTTGTGTGTGAGTGTGCGTGAGGAGTTTCTGGAATGAGTTGCAGGCGCCGCGGTTACGCTCAGTATGTGGCGCCTTGGCTTTGCCCTTGCCACCGCCACCGCCACATCTTTTGTTGCACAGTTGCTTGCTTACAGCAAAATCTTTTCGCTGACATTGCTAACAACTTGAATACACTGAGCGCAAAGAATGTGCTTAGAAGGCAAGCTATTGAATCAGAAACCTTGAAGTTTCTCTTAGTGCACGGCACGTTTTGCTTCTTCTTCTTCTTCTTGTGCTTCTTCTTGTTGCTCTGTAAGCCTTTAGAAAATGCATTTCTATTTATATGCCACACACACACACACATATAAAGCTCAATGAATATGCATTTGAATATGAATATGAACATGAATAAATATATATATATAACACTATACAATTACTTCAACTTTTGTGAAAACATTTTACAACATTTGCCAATTTGGTTTTTTTTGCCATTTTACATATATATTTTGATAGGCATTCGAAGTGGTTGATGGCAACAACAAATGAAAATAGAAATATATATATTTAATACAATAAATTCACAGATTAATTGACTGTATTTTGTTATTTGATGGAGCAAAATGGCCGAAAAACACAAATTGTGAAAAGTCAATTTTATATTCTAATGTTGTCTTTTTGGCTTAGAGAAAAACATTTATGAAAATAAAACAAATAAAATGAAAATGAAAATAAAAAATGTTTTCATTAAAAGCTAATCCAAATAGGATTAAGAAATATATATATTTTTCGTAAATATTAAATAAAAATTTAATAGAAAACTATTTAAAGATTTTAAATTGAGCAAATTTGCAGTAAATCAATTGGAAATTTAAATGAAATTAAAACGCTTTTCGTATCGTAATAAAATTGTTAAAATCTTCATCTTGCTTTAAACTTGTCAAAATTTTGTTTAAAGCATTTTACATTTAAATCATCATTCGATTTAGATAAACACATACAATTTAATTTAAATAATTTATGCAGAGAAAGAGACAGAGAGAAAGTGTGTTTGTGTGTGTGTAATAATATTATCTAAGTTCACATATTAACTAACAATATTAGTTAAACGTTGCTCCAATTGGATCTTAGCTAATGGACAATGACAAGGACAACAATGTACGAACAATGGAAACACTTCAAATAGTTAAATGGAAACTATATAATAACAATATTAAAATAGTATGCTGTTAACACATATGCATAAATTTATCAACTGCATGCGTGTATGTGTGTGTGACAATATAATCCTTATGAAAATCCAATTTGCGAAGAAAATAACAATTAGTTTTAGTTTAGTTTAGTTTAGTTTAGTTCTGTATGTGTGCTAATATGAAAACCATATGTGGTAAATACATTAACTGACCCATACAATTAACGCTGAACAGCATCTAGATAAAGATAGAGAGAGACAGAAAGAGTGAAAGAAAGAGAGAGCGAGACCTAGTACTAACTGGCCTTTGGCTTAGGTTAACTGCAACCTGCAACTAAAGCCGTAAATTTTGGGCAGTTTTGTGAATCATTAAGCCAAAACATTTTGCTGCTTGTTTAATTATGCATACATATGTACACGTAGTCGATACACAAAGATACAAAATTACACATAGATACATAAAGTACAAATGCAACTGTCTCTCTCTCTCTCTCTCTTTCACTCTTTACCTTCCATGTCTGGGGGGGCTTTTATATATATAATGGGGCCGTGGAAAAGTAATTGCAGCCCGCTGCATGGGAGCATTACACGCTCTGCAAACATGCGATTAACAACAACAACTACAACTCCAACAATTCGAAGACATTACCACAAAATTTATAACATAACATTCATGTTATTGCATAGATAGATACACATACACATACATATACATATGTATGTACTTATGAAAAGCCAGCTGCTGTTTTTCCAAACCTCTTCGTTTTATCCGTTTTGCAGCAGTTGATATAAAATTAAGTGTTAATTAGTTAGAAAGCTGCAGGGCGCCAGGCCTACAATGATGCATTTCATTTACATAGCAATCATATAGTGAAGGCTCTCTCTTCTTCGCTCTCTCTATCTCTGTGGATTTTGTTGTGGTGTACAGACATTTTCCAATTTCGATTATGGTCTCATCAAGGTTTCACCTGAGGTGAGCAGGCAAATCGTTAAAATTTCAGCTGGAAGCTATAAAGCTAGCTACAAATCAAGAATATAGCTAGAAAATAGCTAAAAAGCAGAGGTATTTAAAGAAGGAAGAAGATGGATTAGCCAAGACCTGTTTGTTCATCTTATCGATAAAGTATCTGATAATTAAAGAATACTTTAATCAATGTAGCTGCAAGCTATACAGGTAGCCAAATAAAAAAGATAGCTAGAAAAAAGCTAAAGAGCTGAGATATTGATAGAAGGAAGAATAATGATAAACTTAAGTCAGTTTGTAACTCTTATCGAAAAAGTATCTGTTGGTAATGGAATACTTTAATCAAGTCGATAAAGTGAGATATACGATATATTATGTCAGTGATAATTGTTTACAAGCAATAGATTCTTACGTAAAAACTGATTGATTTATCCTAATTACAAAATGTTGATTGACCAAATTTTTCCCTGTTTATCTGTTCGATAACGGCTAACCTCTAAAAAGGTAATGTGCCTATTTACATATTACCAACATTATCTTCTTCCATCCAGCGACAACTAATTAAATTGCTCAACACTATTAGCTATCTTTCTCTTAAGTCTCCTCGCCTTTCCTCTTTCATCTTATAGTTCACACAAGACGCACATCCTTAAACATCAATCAATCTAATGATCTTTGTCTACGATTATGATGATCTTCGAAGCGTTTGCGAGGCGTTTTGATTGTGTGTACTTTTGTTTATGCCGCACCATAATCAATATCAAATTTGTTTTGTAATCGTTAGAGAGTGATTTTCCTATTATTATTGCCATCGTTGTTTCTGTTCTTCTTCTTCTTCGATTAGTTAGCCCTTTTGATCCTGCGCTGTCATGTTGAAAGGATCGCAGCTGCCTAATGATTGCGCATCTTTAGCGTGTTAGAAATCACACTACACGTAGGTGTTTTTTTCTCGATTCTCATTTTTCAATATCATTAATCAATGTATGCGTGGCGGAGCCCAAACAACAAATTGTTTATGACTGGAGAGTGGAGTGGAAGCTACATTGTGTTGCTGTCCAGATAGTTATTATAACATGTCTAGGCTTGAGAACGCAATGCCTTTGCTCCTTTTGTGGTCCATGTCTCGCGACATAAAAATCAATCAAATTTACTATAAATTTCAGTTCGTCTTTATTTTTTTCGCCGCGTTTCGCTTTTCGCATTATATAAAGGGTATGCGAAATAATTTATGTTTAAGATGCCATAAACATTCATTAAGAGAGGACACCGCGCCGCTCCGAAAAACACTAAACCAAAAATTGCGTACATAGTTTTATGATCCGCCCATCGTGGTCGCAGTGTTAATGAGTTGTCGAGCAGATGGGCAAGTACACTTCGAGAAAAGTTTGTGAATGAAATGGTATAGGTATCAATATAAGTTTAAGAGTTCTAAGTAGTCATCAAGCATATCAAAACTTTATATCAAGAACGAATAGTTTGTTACACAGTTTGTCACAGTTTACAACGAATACCATCATCTTCATGGAGAAGTCTTTGAGAATGAAATGGTATATGAATCAATATAGCTGTAACGAAAGGATTCTAAGAAGTTATATCAAAACATTATATCAACAACGAATAGTCTGTCACATATGTGTTTCTCTCTCTCTTATCACGACTACCATCATCTTAATGGAGAAAAGTATAAGAATGAAATGGTATAAGAATCGGTATAAGTAAAACAAAAGTTTTTTAAGAACTTTCAATAACATGATCTTCATGGAGAAAAGTTTGAAAGAGAAGAGTATTACTATGAAGTTATATCAAGAAGTTATATGAACTTTAAATCAACAACGAATAGTATCGCTACATATTTCTCTCAGTGCACCACTATTAACATCATCGTCACTTTCAGCGTCTTAAGCGTTTAAAGACGGTCTTTTTTGTTGTTGTCTTGTGTCTTGTGTGCTGAACTGATGTCTGATACACAGTAGCGTAGAAACATGTCTGTAAAATCGCCAATAATGACAAACATAAAACACGTTAATACATTGGGGCAGAAAAAAAAGTCGAAAACTTCCGATTCTTATGCAAATTCGAAGCGTTTTGTAACTGGTTTGTGTCTTATTTTTCTCTCCATTTATTACGTATATGGCTTATAATTAAGAGTTGAGATATGTATAGAGAAGCTACGAGACCAAACAAAAGGGCGATGCCTTCATCTTATAATGTATATATATATCTCGATATGAGTTATCTGATTTTGGGCATATATCATTATTAACTGCACAGCAGCCGCACAGCATTACCATGACAATATGTGCCCCCCTCTCTCTTCACAATGCTCAATTCCCAATGATCCATTGCTGAACTGCGAGCTGAGAACAACCAACTAAATACAACAAAAATCTTTGACTAACTTGTTTCCCTTTTGATTTTTTGAGTTTCTTTAATAATTATTGATGTGCTTTACGCCTTCGAAAACAAAAAAATTGTTATTTAATTGGTTGTCACTTCAGCTTTAAGTCAAAAAACGGCAGCATCATAAACAGGTATCTATCTGTATCTTTGTATCTGAATGATGTGCAGAGTTCATGCTGAGAGTATTTTCCCCCCAACCAACAAAACCCAAAGCTAAAACATTATTAAGTAGCGATTCCATCAAGCAATCATTTATTTCGTTTTTTTGTTGACAAATCTGGCAAAATATGTTTTGTTTTCTTTGTTTTGATTTTGAAAAGCGCGAGATGGTTATAAATTATAATGAGCTTCGGGCCATGGAGAAACTATTATTTACAAAGAGTTTTTCTCATTAATTTATTAATATTTATTTTTGGAGCTTCTCTCTTTATACTTCGATTACATTTTTACCAATTATTTATTTTGCGCAAAACAAAAAATTTACATAAATTGCCATAAAATACACAAAATTCCCAAAGGCACATTTGTTTTTGGCTTTTTTGGTTTTTTTTTTTTTGGCTATAGTTTTGATTTTCGGTTATTTTTTCAGCTGCAGGCGACAAACAAAGAAACCAGCCAGAAAAAACTTATATATACATATATATATTTTTATATGCATATCGGTGTATGTTTGTTTGTATATGTATGTATGCGAACGAAAGATGGTAAAGCCATAAAACTGTTGAATTGCACGTAAATCTCCAGGGCTTTTTGGGGGATACTCTACTGAAACTATACTATACACAGTGGCCATAGGCATGCAACACTCAAGCTGCAGGGACGACATGTGGCACGTCGTCGACGTCGTTGTCGTTCAGCATTTCTATTCTGTATGTGTATGTGTGTGTGTGTGTGTGGAGATTTATTTTTATGCAACGCGTCTGCAGCAGCAGCACACACATTGCGCAAGTGGCAGGCAGAAACAGAACGAGACAGAATGAGTGAGAGCGAGAGAGAGAGAGAGAGAAGCGAAAACAAAAAACTACTTCGTGTAAAGAGCAGAAAAATCATATAATCGTCAAAAGTCACAGGAAACATATGCAAATGCTGGACGAGCCACAACAACTGGATATAGTTGGGGATATCTGACGGGTTTTGGATACCAAATCCCAGGTCCAGCCAGGCCAAGTCTGGCCTTTTGTTGCACGTTGTTGCTGCCTGCCTCTGCTTTCGTTCTCAACGTAGTATAACAATAGCAGTATGGCCCAACAACAACAGCAACAGCCGAAGCATTTATCCAAAAAGGTAACAGCGGTAACGATTTATACTTCTATATAGCATAATACACTTACACAAGTGAGGGTATAAGAAGTTGCTTATGAAACTTGTCTCAAAGTCTAATCAATTAATAAATCAATAAGCCACAACTCTCGCTCTCAATCAAAACTGAAAATCACATAATGTGTTATGTGTAGATGACCTAAAAAGCTTAACTGATTGTAAAATAATGGCAACAGTGTTGCATGAATGCATAAATTACTATGCCACACGGCATATTTAATGTGTGTGTGTGTGAGTGTTTGTGATTGTTGCGACATCTACTTAACTTTGTTAGAGTATCAAATCAGTGGCAAGCTTGCCTGCCTCACTTTTTTGTTGCTTTTGCTGCTGGATTCATTCATATTCGTACAAATTTTGCGCGCTTGACAAAGCTGAACAATGATGTACTTCATGTAAATTTCACTCGATGGCTGACTGCATTTTTTTAACCCCTCCCCCGTTCTCCCCTTTACTACCCTTTTCGCACTCGCTGACAAAACAACAACAACAATAAAAAAAGGCAAAGTCGCTGATATGAAAAAAACCAACCTAAAAATGTTGCATATGTAAAAATGGATTGGCTGCACATGTGTGTGTTTGTGTGTGTGAGTGTGTTCGAGTGTGTTGGTGTGTGTGTTTACATAACTTTATTGATGGCAACAATATATGCTGCTGCCAACGGCGCTTGCCTCAAGGGGTTGTGGGCGGGCAGCAGCAGATGAACTTAGTTTAGTGGAACATGGATTGCATATTTGTATAAATTTAAGTTTTAGATACGCGACTTGCAGCAGTGGCAACAGCAGCAGCAGCAGCAGATGTTGCATAATACAATTGAATTTGTTAAAAACAAAAGAGAGGCAACAGCCAACAATAACAAAAACAATGGCGCTATGGGAAATTTGCGCACGCGAGTGGCAACAAAAATCACAAAAATTGCATTTGAAAATGATTTTTTTCTTATATTTTATGAAGTTTCATTTACTCCGAGACAGAGGCAACACCCAAAAGTCGTTATGCAAGGCAAAAAGTTTGTGTTGTTTTTTTAAGAGAAGGAGAACTTAAGAAAAGATTTAAGAAATGTTTTTAAGGGCAAAGTTTGACTTAGGTTAGGGTGAAGTCTCCAACATATTCCTCAGTAATCAAACAAGATTCAAGCTGTCTAAGCAAAAGATATGCATGTTTTTTAAAGGGTTTAAAGTAAACTAAGTTCCTAACATTTGCATACATAAACAACTCAAAAATAAACTTTTCTTCTAGACTTTTATTGCATGATAATCATTCATACATCATATTTTAGCAACAATTTTTGAAAACTTCCTCTTCAACAAAAAAGCAAATAAAATATTTACATTTTTGCCCCTTTTCACTGTTGTGGTACCCCCGCAACACACACACGAATCACATACACACATTCACGAATCAGGCACACACATACACACGATACACACACACACACATATACACCCCATATTGCCCATATTTGTCGATGAACCCGCGGTACTGTCAGCTTGGTCAGTGGTCAATTTCAATATATGCATATGTTAATGGGCCAAAAGAATCACAGATTGTTGCAGTTCCCTTTGTGCAACCCTATCGCCCTCGCCCGCTCTCTCTCCCACTCTCTCTCTCTGTCTCTATCTTACACATGAACAAGCTAAAACAAGTGACCAACGAACCAGGCAGCAATCCAATAACAAACAAACAAACAACAGGCGGCTTTTTGTTCTTGTTGTTGCTGTTGTTGTTGCCGTTGATATTTTGTGCGCCGTTTTGAATGTCACTTGATTTTTGATTGATTGTTGTGGGAAAAATGGCGAAAAATATTTTTGCATAAATTCACAGTGGAACCGAAACGAAACGAAACGAAGCGAGCGCACTGCGGTAGATAGTTGCTGCTGTTGCCGTTGCAGTTGCATGTGGCATGCTGTGTGTGTGTGTGTTAACATTGTTTATGTTTTTATTAAAACATGCGCGCACCGTCGAGCCGGAAACATTTCATATGCCATTTGTGGCATACCAAAAAGAACCAGAAAACATCAACATCAACTTCAACATCAACTACAACGGGAACCAACGAAAAAAAAAATTAGTTTCCCTCGCCACCGAATATTAAAATGTGCATTATTTAGTGGCAAGCTGCAGAGAAGCCAATGGACAGCAGGCAGAAAAAATAACGCTAAAAAAGTGCTGGAATAAAAACGAGACATCGTAAAACTCTTGGCCATGGCTAAAAGAAAGCATAACTCTCCTCCTGGACACGCCAAAAGAAACAAGCCAAGATGAGAAAGAGAAAGAGAGAGAGAATGAAAGAGATAGAGCATCGAATAACGAGCCAAGCCAAGCACACAGAAACTTGCGCACACTCGCTGAGCATTAAAAAAAATCAAATTATAATAAAATTGCAGATTAACTGTTGACTGTTGAGCAGCAAAAGCAGCAGCAGCGGCAGAAGCATTACGACTAGAAGGGAGCCAACTCTGCTCGTTAAGCAGCTAACTAAAGAGAGAGAGAGGGACATCTTGGAGACCCTAACAACTGCAACTGGAGATGTGCAACAGCAGCAACAACAACAACAGCAGATGCTACTTGATGCTGCTGGCTGCGCCGCCTGCCAAGATTAAGTCATCATCAACATTTTGCAGTTGTCAACTGTGCAATGCAGATGCAAGAGACATGGCTACTTAAACTGCACTTTGTGTGCGGCCTGTTCAACAGGGGCTTAGGGTTGCAACACAAACCTGAAACGCGTTTCGTTCTCTTCTCTCATCTCAATCTCCATTTCAATGTGCAACATTATTGTGTAGGAATATATAGTATTTGCTTAATACAGTTAACTTTTTCGCACAAATTCTCAATCAAATAATCTGCCCAACCCTCGCTTATTCTGTTTTTGCCACATAAAGACATTCCGCGGCAGCAAACGGTCTCGCGCTCGTTTTGGCCATTAACGAAGACAACTAAAAAATGTATATGGTTGCAACATAGTAATGCGCTTATAAGTAGTATACAAATTTTGAGTTGACAATGTCTAGAACCAGCTACAACTAACTGAAAGTGGAAAGCTGACTGCTTAACTAACTGACGGACTGACTAACTGGCTGGAGCTGGACACTCTGGAAAGCTGAAAGGCTTATCTAAGTGTTCAAGGCACGACACAACACACAACCAGACAAAAGAAGAAGACGTTTGCTTTGATGATGACACATGCAACAACGTGTCAGAGACAACTCTCCTCCATCTATCTCACTCTCTATCTATCTCTGTCTCTCTCTCTTTTCGTTGGGTGTTCACAAAAGTGTTTATTGCATTGACACTCGAAGGGGGGAATATGGCAATGGGCGACGGCACACTTTCAAATCATAAATTTAAAGTTTGTCACTTGTCTGCTGATAGCTTTGGCTGTAAAAACAAAGCGGCCCCCCCTTACTCGCCCCGCTAACCCTTTAACCCCTTTTGTGAAACAGAAAAATGCAAATGAATGATGCGCCAGGGCCGTTGAAAATTATAATTGGAGCAGCTTCCATCGACATCGACTCTTTATATATATGTATAAATATATATTTTTTTTAATTTTTAATGGTGTCAACGCTTATCGTCAACCAAAAAAAAACTTCAGCAATGCAAATGCCGCTAAGTGCCGAACAAAACGTTTTTTTTTTGTAGTGTCCCTCGTCGATTGGGAGAAAGATGAAGTCATTAAGAGAGGTTCGAAACGAAATGAACGGAAATCGTTATCAGCAACACTTTTGCCTCGATTTCCAATTTGTGTTCGTAAAAAAAAGATGTATATAGTATTGTTGCTGCAACACTTGCGACTTGCCACTTGCGTTGCAAGTAATTACAGCATCAGCAGCGCCTCTAAAAAACATTGACATTTTGAACTCGAAACTTGTGCAACTTACAACAACCAAAAACTCAACCCAAAGCCCAAATGGCAAAGCAGCGCTAGTCAATAAAAATGTTTCTTATCTCTCGTAAAAAAAAGGAAAAGCATAAGAAAAAACAACATCATCAACATTTTCCTGTAGTAGTAGTTGTTTGTTGGCGAGCGGAAAACACATTGCCCATAAAATGTTTTCTCATTTTTACTCTTTAGAGACTTGTGCTACATTTTTATACACATTTTGTTTTTGGGTGAGTGGAGAAAATTGAAAATATTTTTAAGGCTTTTTTGCTTTATTACAATTTGCCATTTGTTAATGCTTGTCATAAGCAGCAGGCAGTTGCAATAATTATTTTTAGGTTTTTTTTATTTTTTTGTATGTTCACAGATTTATTGGTTTATAGCGTTTTGCTTTTGATTGTGGTTAAATTTTTTAACACTGCTGCGCCTTTTATGATTTTTGTGGTTTTCTATTCTATCTGAGACATGGAGATTATTAATGTTGATTATTGTGGTTAAAGCTAAATGATGAATAGATTCTATTAATGTATTTGTCATTAAATGTTTGAATGAAAGAAAAAATCAATTTACATTTGAATACCTTAAGACACTTCAAAAAGCTGTAATTCATATTTAAGATGATTGACAAGAACTCTGAGAAAAGCATTAAAAAAACAAGTAAGAAGGCTCTAGTCGAGTAAGTTCGACTTGAAGATACCCTTAACCCTTGATCATTCAGACAGACAGACGGTCGGGCTAACATACACACTCATATGTACGTGTACTTCTGTACCAATGCTTGATGGTTTCATACCCCCGTTGTTTCTTAACCGATTTTAATGAAATTTTCACAGAATTTCATTATTATGTTTATAGTTTCAAGCATATTAAGATAACCTACATCTGCGAAAAACCTAAAAAGGAACAAATACCACGTAATCAAACGAAAAATCAAATGCATTACTAAGTGTTATTAATATGTATGTGATATAATCATATTGTCGTAATCAAATCGAATTGCATTAGCAACCAAAGCGAATTTAAATCACAAGCGTTAAGTTTTTCCTAGATAAAACTGGAAAACTATTAGAAACTGGAAAGAGTTTCAAACAAGTCTCAGTCAAGATGAAACACGCTTTAATTTTGATATTGTTGATCAGCTTAACTCTTGGATATACTTGGATTTATAAAAATGTAAATATTGGAATAACTATTCTATTTAACAACATTTCTATCATTTACAGGATTGGGAAAAATGCGTTAATAATTGTTATGACAACTTCGAACCTGTCATACATTTAACAAAAAATCAAATGTGGAACGAATGTAAGCACAATTGTCGGATCAAGAAAGGGATTAAATAAAATTTTTTTAACAACAATACGGTGACAAATCATTTGATATTAAAACAATGAATAAAAACATTCAATAACGCTTGACGATGTTTATGTTTATTATTTTGTTAATAGTTTCAATTCCCACTTTTAATTATTTGAAATTTAAGAATTTTTTATTATCGATTACATGTGTCGTAAACCTGAAAAGTTATCGAAAAGTTAAAACAAACTTGCTATGCCTAGGGATTAGGAGAGCTTATATCCAAAACCTGGAGACTTTTGTTTTTGTAGTTCCTACATACAGACGGACGGACAGACAGACAGACAGACGGACATGGCTAAATCGACTCGGCTGTTGATGCTGATCAAGATTATATATATACTTTATGGGGTCGGAGAAGCTTCCTTCTCCCTGTTACATACATTTGCACAAAACCATTATACCCTTTTTTTACCCAATTCATTGGTTAAGGGTATAAAAAACACAAAGATATATAGTTTGATTGTGGTTGGCCCAAGAACACTTATCATTCGTTATCATAAGTCGCAGAAACTAACGACAAAAAAAAAATAATAATAATTTATTAGTAGTACTACAGACGTGAACGTTTGTTATTGTTTCTTGAAAGATCTACTGAATAGATTTTAATGAAACTTTACAAGAATAAAGTTTATATATCAGTAAGCTCGACTAGAAGATATCTACTATATCTACCTACCCTTGACCATACAGACGGACAGACGGTCGGTCTAACAGACGTACACATATGTACGTGTACCACTGTACCAATGCTCGTCGACTTCATATCTCCGTTGTTTCTTAACCGATTTTAATGAAATTTTCACAGAATTTCATTATTATGTTTATAGTTTCAAGCATATTATGATAACGTACATCTGCGAAAAACCCAAAAAAGGAACAAATACCACGTAATCAAACGAAAAATCAAATGCATTACTAAGTGTTATTAATATGTATGTGATATAATCATATTGTCGTAATCAAATCGAATTGCATTAGCAACCAAAGCGAATTTAAATCACAAGCGTTAAGTTTTTCCTAGATAAAACTGGAAAACTATTAGAAGCTGGAAAGAGTTTCAAACAAGTCTCAATCAAGATGAAACACGCTTTAATTTTGATATTGCTGATCAGCTTAACTTTAGGGATTCCAGATGTATAAAGATGTGCATATTGGAATAACTATTCTATTTAACAACATTTCTATAATTTACAGGATTGGACACAATGCGAAAAAGAGTGTATGGGCCTCACCGGCATGAATAAACCCGTAATAACTTGGGAATTAGTGCAAAAATGTGTCGATTTTTGTCTGAAGCCAGAAGAGAGTACAGTTAATGAAAATTAATATTTATTTGATATTATAATATTGTTGCATTTCTTGAAAAAGAAACGGTGACAAATCGTTTGATATTAAAACAATAAATAAAAACATTCAATATGGCTTGCTTAACGCTTGGCTTCACAGAAGTTCATTATTTTGTTAATAGTTTCAATTCCCACTTTTAAGTTGTCAAAGTTTAAGATTTTTTTTGTATTCGATTACATGTGTATATCGTAAACCTGAAAAGTTATCGAAAATTTAAACATGCTATGCCTAGGGATAAGGGCAGCTCATATCCAAAATCTGGAGTCTCTAGCTTTCGTAGTTTCTGAGATCGACGCTTTCATACATACATACAGACGAACGGACAGACGGATAGACAGACAGACGGACATGGCTAAATCGACTCGGCTGTTGATGCTGATCAAGAATATATATACTTTATGGGGTCGGAGAAGCTTCCTTCTCCCTGTTACATACATTTGCACAAAACCATTATACCTTTTTTTTACCCATTTCATGGGATAAGGGTATAAAAACGGTAGACAACATTTTTACGAGCGCTAAGCAGCTCAGACACACACCCAACTGTAGTCAAGACACCCACCACCTCAAAAAGAAGACGAAGATTGTCAGTCAGACAGACAGACAGATAGATGCAACAGACTGGCAAAAGTCAGTCATTGTTTTGTGTTTTTTCGTTTCGGTGTTATTGTCTGGGTGCCACAAGAAAGGCATTTAGTTGGTGTTGTTGTTGTTGTTGCTTGTTTGTCTGTTTTTCTGTCTGTTTGTTGAGCTGCGTGTTGCAATGTGAAAATTAGAAAGTACGCACTTGAAAAGTGTCTATGTTTATGTCTAGGCAACAAATGTTGTCTGCCTCCTTCGGAGACTGCCTTCCCTTTGTGGCACAGCTAAGCAGCTACCAGGCTTCGCTCCTGGCCCAAAACAGCAACAGCCACAACAACAACAACAACGACGACGAGGCAGAGCGTAACGCCCCCCACAAAAACCCAACCTCACTCTTCAAGTAGCTGACGCATGAATAGTTTAATTAAAATTTGCCTTTAAGCTCCTTACACAAAAAATATCATAAAAAGAAAAGCAAAAAAGAGTTGCTGACAACAACAACTACAAATTCGTGGCATGAACATGAAGAAACAAAAGGGAAGCAGAAAAAACAGAGAGAAAAAAAAGAAAAACTTGTTCAAGTTTTCTAATTTTGCCAGCTGCCGACAAGTGTTTAGCTATAGTTTTGAACTCTCTTTCTCCCTCTCTTCCCCTGCTGCTCCTTCTTACTAGTTTTTTCTCCTACTAAAAACCAAGACCCTTAAATCTTGTAACCTTTCATTTCTAACTAGATATTAGAAAGTTTCATTTAAGATTTTTTTGTGTGTTTCTGCTTGCACAGATTGTCGGCTAAAATCAAAAGCTTCTCAGTTTTTTTGCTGCCAAAAGCAAATATCATTTGATAGTTATATTTTATAATAGATAGATATATATATATGTTTATGGGTGTGTCTTAACTAAATGTGACCTAAGCTTCTGATTTGTGTTCTTGTTTTGTGTTCTTGTTTTGCTGTTGCCAAAAATAGCAATAAGCTTTGAATGTTGTTGAAATGATTTTGAGAACATCGCAAATTAACCAAATTTGGTTAAAATGCTAAGAAATGAGTTTATTATGATAGTTAGTTAGATTGACATTTAAAAGTTTAAAGATCCGGGAAACAGTTTAACAAAGCTATTCAAGTTTAACAAGAGTTTAAAGATAGTTTTGTCGACAGGAATTTCTAACAAAAACCAAATGTCACAAAAATTTTCACCACATGACATTTTTCATTGAATAACTCAACTCAAAACTCAATTTCATGCCAAAAATGCAACAGGTTTACACACACAAAAAAGGAGGGAAAAAAGGAGACCCAAAACAAAACGAAAAAAATACTAAAAGTTAAAAAAGAATTGTCGACAAGTGTGCTTCAAATATTATGCGACTGCAGACAGAACAAAAAAAAAATAAAAAACCATGCAAAAATTGGAGCATTGTGTTTCTGGGGGAAGAAAAAAATACGCAAAATAAAAGAGAGAAAAAAAATAAATGCGAGTTGGCGTTGGCTTTTATGGGCAACTCTGGGCTGACTTTAGGTTCAACCGTTGCCGGCAATTAAAAGACACAAAGTAGTCATAAACATGAACCCCCGTCTCCATCCCCCTCGCCAACACACTGAACGGAACGCGCAACATACTTAGTTACGAGCTGTTGATAATAAAGCTAAAGCATGGAGCCAAAACGAAACCAGACGAAAAAGTGGAAGCGAGCGGGCGGGCGCGGGGTGTAGAGCAAAAGTTATTTGTTTGTTTGGCGGCGGCGGCGTCGGCAGCGTCGGCAGCGGCATTTGCCTCTGTTTTATGACTTAATTAGGAACAACAACAACAAACAACAATAACCGTACAGATTGTTGTTGTTGTTTGAAATCAGCGTGAACCCATAACGGTTGAAAAAAGAACAACACCTTGATCGAGGTCTCAGCTAATTATGCACGCGACACATGTTGCAAGCACACTTGCCCCCAAGATACCCCAGATGCAAGCGGATGTCTATCTCTCTCTCACACTCACACACTCTTTGTGGCATAAGTTTAATGCAACTTGTCTTTATATCATTATCCATAACCATTTGTGTGGCAAGTCAAGCCACTAAGTTTGTTGTTGTTGTTGTTGTTGGTGGCGGCGGCGTCTCTTGATTGCGATCAAAAGTGCCACGCATAACCAGCTCTGAACAACAACATCAGCGTCATCATTATCAGCATAGGATAATCATCATTGTCAGAGTGCATCATGTGCAAAAGTAAAAAATATTATGTGCTCTGTGGCATGCCACGCCCTCTGACGCATGCACACACATCCAGCGCCAAGCCTTGAGTTTTTTTATGTGGCGGCATTTGTTGTTGTTGCCGTTGTGTCATTGATCGTGTAGTTCAGATTGTAAATCAAATAAAAGTGTGTGTGTTTGTGTTTGTGTGTGGGGCATGCGACCGCCCAATAAGGAATATGCTAATTTAAACAATTTAAGAGCACTATTTAAGGAATATTTTTATGTTGAGTATTTGTCTTTGAAGTTTACTTCTTACTAACGTAACTGTCTGGAAAATGACTTAAAGGTTTTTCAAACGATTAAGGATTATTTGTGAATATATTTGTTTAAAAGGTTTTTCAACACTTACCAATGAACATAATAACCGGCTGACATCAAATTTCTAGCACTTTGTTCACGAGAGAAAACTGAATTCACAGAAAATTAAACAGCAAAAAAATAATAAAAAAAAAAAAACACCAATACCGCGATCGTTACCGTAACCGTAACCGAATATTAAGCCGTTACCGTTAAAAAAAACCGTTACCGTAACTTTATTAACACTTTTCCAACACTACACTCACACACTTTATGCGATACGCGCGATTATGCTACAGCAAAGACGATTCTCTAAGACGATATCGTTAAGAAACTCTTCACTGTAACTTTATTAACACTTTTCCAACACTGTATTCACACACTTTAGGCAATACGCATGATTATTATTAGGTAAAGACGACACCGTTACCTTTGAAATACCGTTACCGTTACGATTTTAACATCATCACACACTATAAACGACACCTGCAAAGAAAAGAAACAAAATTAATTAAATAGTTTCATTTAAGATTTTTCATTCCAACATATATAAAACCAACAATTTCGAAAGGACAAGCATTGAAAAACCCCATTGAATGGTTTTATGTGTATGGATTTTATCACATAATACACTTGACGAATGCAGATTGAATAAGTGCTAAACATGTTGAATTGATTATGCAGCAAATGTGTTTCGAATTTGAATCTCATGCAAAATATATAAAACTAAGAGTGAATACAGACAGAGACACACTCTTCCACACACACACACAAAGAACACTTCATGTGAAAGCTTAACGACAAGTCATTAGGCAAAAACTATCCAATACACATGTCTCTGTCCATGTTTGTTTGCCATATTCACATTTATAGATATATATATTGAAACTAAGAATTCAGCGCAATGCCAATGACTTCGTTTTCTTGCCTATGTGTGGGAGCTGAAAAGGGGGTAGGTAACCAGCAGGAAACAGTAGACAAAAGAGGGCGGCAGGCAGGCAGGCGAAAAAGGAGTAAAAAAAAAACACGTTGAATGCAATAAAACTTTCATAACTCAGCAGCTAATGGAGTTCGAATTGGCTTTTGCCTCTGGTATAATTGCTAGGACTGGGTTACGTTTTGGATATACGTTGGAAAATACCAGTTGGTGGCACTGGCTGTGGCAGTGGCACTTGGCAGTGGCAATAACAACAACGGAAGTGCCACAACTTGGACCATAGTCTCGGACATGGCCAACGCCGTTAAAATGAAGAAATTGTCATAAAAAAAAAAAACAGAAACTGAACACACAGAAACATAACTGCATAGTTTTTGTTCATCATATTTTTCCTTAGTCATTTTTCAAAAGCCTTGTTTATATACTATATATACCCTAGGTGTCATAAATGAAGTATGGGAAAAGGTGAAGGAGTTTCTTAAGATTAATTCATAAAGATAATTCTATCAAAAACTTTAACTCAATGTTTTGATATTAAGATTTCATTAACTTCCTAAAAAGTTCAACTACTTTCCCCAAATAACCTTGACTATACTTTTTTGTTAGGTATTTCATAGTCGTTCAGTCCAAAGCTAACTCCACTTTTAATGTGCTTTTCTACAGTTAAAACTACAGCGTAGCAATCAGGTAATAGTAGTGTATCTTGTAGTGTATATAATGTGCTGCTATACAGCTGCTGCCGCTCCTGTTGCAAGCCTGGTTGGTTGGTTCCTTGGCAATTTGTTCACTTTTTATGCGCATTTGTTAGGCATTTTAATTGAAATCACAGACGGCGAGAATCCGCTCGACACACAGCGCGACAGAGAGAGAAAGAGAGAGAGAGAGTTATAAATAACGTAACGCGAAACATTTTCAGCTGCAATTATTATTTCTTTGCTGTCTTTACTTTATTATATATTTCTTACTTTTTTTTTGGAGCAACTTGCAGCTTGGCCAAGTTATTGAATTGAGTGAGAGGCTTGCCAATACGTTTCTTGGCCAACTTAATCACCGCCCAAAACTGAAACAGAAACTTCAACAAATGCCAAAAAAAACATAAGAAATTGAAAAGAAATGAAGTTAGTATCTACTTAGGAACGTTTTGGAGAGAGTAACTTCTTCTCAAAACAGCATCAATAACCAAAATCGATTTCTTTATGGTTCCACTTATGTTTGCCCTTCGCAAGAGTATCATAACTTCGGCGTGCCAAAAAAATATATGTGCTACCCTTTTTTTTTTTTGCTGTTGTTGTTTTTGTAGGCGTCAACCTGCTCTTTAAGCCGCATTATTTATGCGGCTGTGCAGCGATAACGCGCTTGCAACGAAACGAAAAAAACCCCTGCCACGACTTCCAGAAAGTTCCAAATGGTGGCAGCACACACAGAGTCCCTTTTGGGTTGGCAACCTGTGTGTGTAGAGAGATGGGGACAACACACACAACCCATTTGCAGCCGAAGCAGAGTAGAGTAAGACTTCTTCTTGCTGCTGCTGCAACCTGCACTACTTTTAAGGGCTCAACTTGTGGAACTGCAACTTGCAACTTGCCAGAGAACTTGAGGCTGCAAAGTAAGTAAGCGCAGCAGCCGCCGCCAAGGCGAAACAAAAATATGAGATATTTCTTATCAGCTGGTATGCATCTGTGCACCTCAAGCGATTCTCTGCTTTCTGCTCCTAACACACACAACTCCTTCTCGTTCTGGGCCAGGGCCAGCGAGCGACTCGCTTTCAAAACATTTTCATTTGCCGCTGAAAGAGAAGCTGCTGCAGATTTATTGTCTTTGTTTTTTTTTTTCATTCCTTCAAGTCGTTGTTGCACATTCTCGTCCTTCTACGCCATGCCCCCACTCGTCTCTCACCCACCCGCTACTAACCCTTTTCATCTAAATGGGCTATAATAATAATCATAATATCAGTCGTAAGTACATTTGTTGCCGCTGCCACAGTTTGTTGCCTGCTGCCTGCCTGCTGCACTAAATACCAAGGAATTGCCTTATTGTGTGCTCGACCTGCTTCCATCCCCGCACTTCCCCACCGTTCCCATCACTCCACCCTCTACCATCATTTATAGACCACATCATCATATATGGCCCTAAGCATCTTTTAGTTGTTTTCGCAACGCTGCTGCTGCTGCCGCTGCTGTTACTGTTGCTGTTGTTGCACTGATTTTTTTTTTTCCTTTCTTACATTTTATTGTTGACCGGTTTCGATTTCTTTACTTAGAAGTGGGCAATGCTCGTCGTTTTCGTCGTCGTCTATCCGTCTATCTGCCTTTTCGTCTATCTTACTATATATGCTGGTGGCTTCCATGGAATATGACAGCGCACAGTGTGACAAAGTCATGAGTTATGAGGACCCAGGTTGTATTTATACGAAATACCTATATCAATTTCATCTATGACTGTGTTTCTTTACTTTTCTTTCTTTTATATTTTGAGTTATAAGTTTAAGAAAAAAAGCTTCAGGGTTTTTTCAGTATGAAATGTTACCCAAAAACCCAAAGGAACCCAAAAAAAAAAATATACAAAATTATACAACCATTTATTTAGTTTATTTTGCTTTTTTAACTTGTCCCCAAAGATGATTTTTCATATTTTAAGCTATAAGTGTTAAGAAAATAATTGTTCAGGGTTTTTCAGAATGAAATGTTACCTAAAAACCCAATGGAACCCTATAAAAGATATACAATCTACTACAAATATATATTTTCATCAAGCAACATCCATCTTCAAGGATCACACCAATAATTCCACCAAGAACAAACCACAAAAAACCCAAGGAAACATACATTTTATAAACCCAATCATATATCATATCTTTTCTAGTAAAACAACTGCCTTCGTTCCACTGTTCCATGTCCATGTTCATGTTGTTGTGCATCAACTTAATTTTATATGCTGCCAAGGTTACATCCCAGTTACACAAATCCATAACAAAACTAGTGCAATATTTGTATAAAACGCACACATATTTGTACATGCAACAAGATTAGGTACGACAAGAACAACTAGAGAGAGACCGACCGACCCAACGACCGACCGACCAAGGCAATAGTCACGAGGAAAATCGTAGTCCAAGCACAACACTACTCGACTTGACTCAACTCGACTCAAACTCAAGTCCAAAAAACAACTTGCAACACACACAGAACACAGAGAGGAGCCTCATTTAAATGCTTATCACTGAAATCTGGATGAACAAAAGCGGCTGCTGCTTCTGCTGTTGCTGTTTGTTGCTGCTAACCGAAACTACTCACTCAACTGTGTTTTGGGTGTGTGTGTGTGTGTGTGTGTGAGGATGCAACCGATTCTGAGCCATTCCGCAAATATGCTGCAAATGGAGTGGACTGTGTAGAGTAGGGGGGTGTAAAGGGGCAGGGTATATATAGTTTTGGATAGAAGAAAAATGAGAAACCACTGAGATAAAGTGGCAGAGATTTGCAACATTCAAAAGCTGCTGCTGCTGTTACTGCTGCTGTTGCAAATGCAACTTGCCTCTTCGGTCCGCTTAGTATTTGCAAATTTTGGATTATTCATAGTTTGTGAGATGAAGAAAACAAGTACAAGAACAAGACAACAAGAACAAAAGACGATTGCAATGTATTTGCTTAGCATAAGTAGAGTGGCGCGCGCGATTTGTGTTGCTGCCACATTTCTTACGCAGCAGCAACTGTTGCTGGTGTTGTTGTTGTTGTTGTTGATAGCCCTTATGCAGCAGAAGCTAAGCAAAGCAGTTTCCTTGAAATTGGCAAACCAACAAAAAAGCAAGAAGTAACTATATGAAAATGATCTAGTGCATCTCCCTCACTCTTTCTCATTCTATCTCTCTCTCACCATTCTTCTTCTCTAGCTGTTATCTAACATCTTTGTGGGGCCTTCTTACATTGGGGGCCCACGGTGCGCATATTTAACTGCTGCTGCTGCGCTGCGTGTGTCTTTACCCCTTCCTTCTTTCTTGTGAGATGATGCATCATTTTGGCCTAATCAGGCCGCAAATCGTTGGCATTAAAGCCTGGCCAAGAGCTATGTTAGCATTTTGTGAAATGCTGGCTGCTGCTTCTGACTGTCTTCGAAAACTGCCTAACTGCCTGGACTCGGCCCACTTGTGGCCAAAATATTCTATGATGATGATATGTATTTACCATATGCCATGTTTGCATTTTGGTTTGGTTTTCATTTGACACACACACACATACTGTGACGCCCCCTTGATATAGTGTATATATAATCTTGGTTACACATATGTGTAAACACTTGATTTGCACTTAAGTTTAATTCGTTTGCAGTCTAATCAAACAATATTGAATTAATTAATTAATGTCAAAAACAAAACACTTTTACTTCTAATTGAAGTTAGTTTAACTTTAATCGATTATAACTCAAATTTGTTCTTCTACTTAACCCAATTCAAGCGCAGAACTAAACTTTCACTAGTTTAGAGTCTTAAGTCTTTCAGAATGTTTCATTTGTCAAACTGAAACGCGACAACAACAAATATGTTGAAGCTGAACTAATCAAACAGAAAGGCAACACTTGAGTCGACTCTAGACTAGACTTTACTTAGCGTCAAGTATTAATACGCTTTCATTAAAAAATTGAATGCTCGATTAGTCAGACAGAAAGAAAGAGGCTCAAGTTAAATGCACCACGAACCTTTGACACGTGTGACCCACACACAAAGCATAAAGAAAGAAAAAGGAAAAAAAAGCAAGAAAAAAAAACCCAAACAGACGTGTGCCGTCAAGTGTGGAAAATTCGCCTTTTGACAAATGTGAACTTAAGTAAAAAAAAACAAAAATAAGAAACATAACAAGCCTTCAAATAGAAAATGAACATTTGTTAAGAGTTTTGTTCTCCGTTCTCTCTCTCCGGTTCGTGGACAATTCAATTGACGATGCGTTAAAGCCAACAACACAAACACACACAGAAAGTAATAAATAGATGTGTCTATAAAGAAAGTCTCGTATGGCTGTAAGCAATATTTATTTATATTTATTTGTTGTTTGTTTGGTTGTTCGTTTGGTGTTTGTTGTTTGGTTGTTCGTTTGTTGGCTGCAGCATGTTAGAGAATTTATAACCGCAAGCGTTGCTCTTTAATTACAAATGACACTGAATTCATTTCGAGTGTCTCAATTTTGACATTATTAATGTTCGAACCATGCCACCCAATATGCAGCATTGGGAACAGAACTCTTAGTGGAATCTTGAAGCCGGTTTTTCTTTCTCTTTCTCTACTTGCAGCACACACACGCTTTGGCCATACAAATCAAAGTTTTTGGCCATATGCGCAAAAATGCCAGCCGCGCCTGATGTACGATTTTGGCTTAATCTTTCTAGAGCATGTGTGCGTCGGTTACTAATGTATATGTGTGTTTGTGTATGTGTGTGTGGCACGTTCAAGATATTCAGTTATAGATATCGAGTGCGCCACGCACCGCACAAGTGCACAAGGGAGTCGAGAATCGGAGAGTCAAGCGAAGCAACAAAAAATGTATCGCCACAAAAATCAAATCAAGTTTTGGCCTAGTCTCTCTTGGCAAAAAAGACTCCGCCCAGTGCGTTACTAAAAACCATAAACCGTTCCGTTTGCATTTCGTTTCGTATATTGAACAAGCAGCGGGATGGCAGGCAGCAACCAAACCAAACCCAAAAGATACATTTGAATCGCATCGCATCGCATTGAATCTGAATCTGTATCTGAATCTGCATTCGCATCGCTTTGCACAGCACACAAGCAGCTTGGCCAACTAACTGGAACACAGCAGGATGACAATTCCATTGAGCCAAGCCAACCGCAAAACATACTGGCAGTATGGGAGTAATTGAGTGGGTGTGAGGAGAGGAGAGAGGGGGTGGAGCTGGGGCAACCAGCGACATTGAATTAACGTCATCAACAGCGCAGCACAAAAGACACAGAAATAACCAACCAAAAAGCTAAGAATAAGAATTGAATATGATAACAAACGATCTAAGGGATACCCAGAGTTGTATTGGGAAATTACCTAAATGATACCCAGTGTTGTAAAGGGAAGTTATGAAATCAGGGAAACATAATTTGTAATGGGAAATGATGTAACTAATGGCATATCTATAGTTTCTTGATGACTTGAAAAATGTTTCAATCAAATTAAGAAAAAGAAACCGAAACCAGAATGACCTAAAGGAAACCCAATCCTGTAAAAAACAGGATAACCAGTGAGGTAAGAGGAAGTGAAGAAATCCGGGAAACATGATTTGGAATGGAAAATGATATTTTAAAAATTTAATGGCACATCTTTAGATTAAAGAAACTTTCAATAACACTTGAAAAACCCAACATCTTTTCACAATATTTTCCCCTAATATTTCCCAAGCTTCATTATTTTTCATAATGTATTAAAATCATACGAAGAAATCACGCTCCCCGCTTTCAAATGAACAACTGCACCTTGAGCAATTTCTATAGACTTTTTTCCCCCCTAGCTCAATAGAGTATATCCATACAATATAGAAAGAAAATAAACGAATACAAAATGTTTGCCTGACTCAAACACTCGCACTACTACTACTATGTCGAATGTGAATAAAAATGGCTAAAGGGGCCTTTGGCTTGGGTTAAAAATCGCTTTACTTGCTGCATATTTATGGGCCTGCAGTCGCAACACAATTTATGTCTTAGAAGTGCAAAATATATAACACACACAAAACACGCGGCTTAAAGGCAAGAAAGAATGAAAAAAACAAATAGTAGTGCCCCCCATATATCTGAAAAAAAACAGAACGAAAAGAACTGTGACTATGAATGGAGCATTTAGTCGTAACGACAAATGGCCAAGTTTGCATAGAGGAAAATTAAGACTCAACCCGTTTCATGAAATTCGTCGTCTTTACAATGTGTGTTTTTTTAGTGGGCCACAACAAAAAGTGTTTGATTTTAGCCGTCCCCCCCACCCACCGAACACAAAACGCCAAACGCCACACACACGGATATAGTGTTCATTCTTTTTGTTTGTTGTTGCAGTTGTTGTTGTTGCAGCAGTTGGACAAGTAATTTTTCTCAAGTAATTGATACTCTGCCGCGTCGTCGCATCTCTAGCCAAGTCAGTCCA
The DNA here is from genome assembly GCA_035044645.1 of Scaptomyza parva. Lineage (NCBI taxonomy): Eukaryota > Metazoa > Arthropoda > Insecta > Diptera > Drosophilidae > Scaptomyza > Scaptomyza parva. The sequence goes on along the minus strand of JAWNNT010000090.1, from coordinate 2,020,210 downwards.
TTCAGCCCATTCAGTTCAGTACGTCAGTTCAGTCCGTCAGTCCGTCCGCAAGTCCGTCCGTCAGTTCTCAGTCTCAGTGAGTCTGTTAGAGCCAGCTGTCTGTTTTGTCTGTCCGTCCGTTGAGAGTGTGTCCGCCGTTACCGCCTGACAGTCTGCTGTTGCATATTAATGACTTTCTTTAATGCCTTTTCCTCATTTATTTTACACACGGACACTTTTACAACATCCGACGTGAAGCATAAGCACTTAACCATTCATTTTGGAGAAGCTGCAAAAAAATTTTTTCTTTTTTAATAAAAAAAAGCTAGAAGAAGTGAAAGAGATATGTTTACTTTATGAAAGTTTTTAATCTTTCGAAATCGGAAGAACAAACTAATTTTCATTATTTTAGTGTACAACATATTCGTTGAGAAAACATCCAACATACAACATCCGACGTGAAGCATAAGCACTTAACCATTCATTTTGGAGAAGCTGCAGAAAAGATCTTTTCTTTTTTAATAAAAAGCTAGAAGAAGTGAAAAAGATATGTTTACTTTATGGTATATGATATGTGTTAATCTTTCGAAATTCTCAAAAAAAAAACATAGTTTCTTTATTTTAGTGTAAAGCTTATTCGTTGTGTTGAAAATCGTATTAATGGTACTAAATAATTTTCATGTTGTACTTATTTTTTTTTTTTTAAGCAATGCCGCGTCGGCAAATTGCCGTTTGGCTTTTGAAATGGGCGTATAGCAGCGGCTGGGGCCGGGGCCACCCAGACCCGCAAGAGATTCCTCCTCCATAAAGAATCTCTTTTAAGACACACACACATATACGTTTAAAAAGTTTACGCAACCGCTGCATGGTTACAGCAAATTGAGTTAGTATAATTAAATATGACATTGGCAAGCGTATATCCGGCAGTGTGTGGGTTGTGCACGAGTTTTGCCCAGGGTTGCCCTCGGTCTCTGTTTCTGACTCTGTCTCTGACTCCGACTCTCGACTCGACTTGCTCTGACAATTGAAATGAAGTGTTGACGCCCCTGCTTGTGGGGAAGTCTATGAGCACTGAGGCGACAAATGCTTCATATCATATGCATATCATGTCACACACACACACAGACAGAAATGTAATGAGCGAATGACTCCTCCATACTCTCTCTCTCGATTTGAGGATCCATCCATGTTGCACACATAAACGCTTGAACTACCGACACACACAGCTAGCCAGCCAGCCAGTTTTCAATTAATGCATCCATCCACTCAGTCACTCAGTCAGTTCGTCATTCACTCATTCACTTCAGTCAGTCAGTCATTCAGTCAGTCCAGTCATCCAATGTTGAATGCAACACAGCTGCATTGCTTTGCTTCAACTGTTTATACATATGTAAATCCAAATGTATATGTCATACCTGAACACAAATATAGACAGAAAGGCAGGAAGGCAGTCAGAAAGGCATGAATGCTGCCTGCATTGTAGGATTCCAAATTCATGCGTAACTAAATCAAAATTTAACGACAACAACAAGAACAACAAGAAGCAATAAGAGAAGCACAAAACAACTGGCAAATGCGTGAGGCAATGCTTATGAAATTTGCGTACAATTTGCGTGTGGCATATACACGAGTAGCCCCCAAATACACGTACAGAAGTTAAGCATTAGGGGTGTTCAGTAAGAAATTATAAGAAATCGTTGAAGGGAACTCATTGAAAGATTAATTGAGAGAAGTTTATAGTAGAAGAACAAAAGTTCACAAAGAGAAACTTTAAAGTTTCTTCCAAGACAAAAGCTTTCCCCTAAACAAAACTCAACACAGAATACCCCTAACGTGGCAGGGCAACCAATTGCAGCTACAATCACGGCAGCAGCAACGGCTAACGGCAACAAGACAACAGCAACAACACCCAGCGACAACAACTACAACAACATCAACGATACCCTTACAATTTGCACGCATTTTTCAGTGAGAGAGATTTTTAGCCGCAGTTGCCACTAATGCTGCATGCGTTGCATATGCTTCATTGCAGCAAAGCGCCAAAAGGGAGTGGCAACAGCAACGGCAACATCATCAGCTACAGCTGCAACATCAAACCTAAAAACCAGAATAGTAAGAGAATGGTTTACCAGGAGAATGAAATGGAAAATGGCATTGGATCTGCGAGGAGGAGAAGGAGGATGTTGAGAGTGTGGAATGGACGTCCGTGGACGATATTGGGCAACAGCACCGATGATGATGATGATGATGATGACGATGTGGATGACGACGCCGCCGCCATCGTCGGGTATGCAAAAGTTTCTGTGCGCCAAGGCGACAGCTGTGAAATATGCCGTCAGGCATTTGAATTTCGCATAATGCACGCCTGGCTGCCAAGTGGCTGGCGCACAGTGGGACGAGAGTGTTGGGGAAAAGGTAAAACTTTAGTAATATAAGTTGAGAAAAGGTAGATAATCACAAGATTATTCATTTTCATAATTTTTAGAAAAGAACACAAGCTAAAATATATTTTATAAAGAAAAAAGTCAGGAACTAGTCTTAGACAGGAAAAGATCATCATCATCATCAAGTGCAAAATATCAAAAAAAAATATTTTAACTCTTTAAGTCTTCAGATTATGAACTCTACATCAATCATCAAGTGCAAAATATCAAAAAAATGTTATAATCTTTCTTAAATTGAAAAAAATATTCATAAAATGGTTAAAGCCTGCTATTTTTGGAAACTCTTACAGATAAAGTCTTAAGATTATGAACTCTACATCAATCTACATCAATTAGCATCAAGAGCAAAGCATCGAAAGTATTTAATACACATTCTTAACCTCTTGATTCCCGATTTCCGCCTTTATTCATATTGATGACAAGTCTCAATAATAAATATTTATAAAATCGTTTAAGCCTTAACACTTATTTTGAACTCTAGCAGATAAAGTCTTCAGATTATGAACTCTATATGCAACAATCATCTTTTGGGCTACTTTCCCTTGCATAATTCACTCATTCATTCATTCATTACTCATATACTATCTTTAGTTAGAATTGATTCCTTGTCACATTAACCTTCGACCAATGTGCAGGGCTTTTATTGTCGCTGCTGTTACTGCCGCCAACAATGATGACATTGCTGCCTGATTTGTATGCAATCATATTTTTGGGTGCCAACAGTCTATGGTCTATGGCCTCTGACGCACTCCAGCATCCAGCTTCATCCAGCCAGCCATGGAACGTTCTGTCGGTTGCTCTGACGCTCGACTTGATGATACTGTTGGATTACATTTAGGATTGTTTATGTTGTCATCTCCTCCGCAATTGTTGTTGGTTGACTGGTTGCCTGCCTCGGTTTGGCTTGGTTTGGTTCGGTTTGGTTGGGTGTTTGGTGTTCGTTTTGGGTTTGGGGGCACGAACAAACATGAGCGCTACAATTGTGCATGATATACGATGGCGACAACGGCGACAATGATTATGATAATGATGATAATGTTGTTGTTGTTGTTGTTGCTGTTTTGTTGCTTGATGCGCGTACAACAACGCCATTTAGGCTGTGTTGCACAACCCACATGAAAAAAGGGAAGGGGGGAACAACAAAATATATAGGAAGCCACCGCATTTGGAAAATGAACCAATTTGCTGGCTACCGTCTGCTGCTGCTGCAACAGCCACAACAACAGAAGCTGCCTCGTTGCAGCAAATAACGACGCCTACATGAATGCGTTGCAGTTGTTGCAGTTGCAGTTGCAATTGCTCTGTGTGACACTGACACTGCTTGTTTGTTGTTGCCAATTGTTATTCATAAATGCAATTCAATTTGGGAAAATTGCTTTAATTTTCGAGGTAGAAGCATTTCGTCACCTTTGCAACTTTTCAGGGGAGGAAAAAAAAAACAGATAACCCAATTAACATTTTGCAATGATACTTTTTTCAGTTTTTCTTCGACAATATGGCCTCTCTCTGCAAGTTTCCTCCTATGCAAACCGGAAGAAAAAAGATATTTTTTTGTCCCTACGCAATTCGCTTCTTTCTCTATAGCAAATCCCATAAAAAATTGAACAGCTGCTGTTGCAGATTCTTTGCAAAACTATTTTTTGTAATTGTTATCCATTTGTGTGTTGCTCTATTACTATGTGTGATAGGGTAAAAGATACTCTAACTAAGTTAAGTGATTCTCTCTTGGGTATCATAAAAACTGCATTCAAAACCTTAACTTAAAACCTTAAAACTTTTTACCACACGAAAAGGTTAAAGCTTTTAAGTTTCCTTTTCACTTTCATATAACTCAATTAAAATTGCTACCAAAAAAGTCAGAGAATACCCTAACTTTTTTCGGTATTGAAATTGTTGCACATTGCTTTTGATGCGTAAAATAACAGTTTGCATTTTATATTTAAATTTAATGTGGCAGACTTTTTGTATATGTGTGTGTGTGTTCGAAAAATTAACGGAAACTGTTCGCGCGAAACCGGTCAGAAGCCATTTTCAGTTCATTTTCCATTATTTTTCCATTATTTTCCTTTATTTGTATGATATTTATTTAAACGTATCCGTACGTACTGTAGCTGAATCGGTTTCTGGCCACTTACAGCTGAGCGCATTCGAACAATCAGAAAAAAAAAACTGACAAAAAAAAAAAGAGGAGAGAAAAGTATTTTTCCCAATTTCACGCTTCAAATAATTTACTAATTAGATTTGCATATAATATCATTTTTTTGGCATACCCGTATGTGGAGAAAAAGTTTTTTTATTTTGGGGAAAACTTTACGCACTCCGCTGCTGCTGACTTGGCAAAAATGTGTAGCTATTACTGTTGGCCAAGAGAGAGTGCAGGCCACCAACACACACAAACACACACATACCAACACCAACACACATGAAGTCAATTTTGAGTTTGAAAGTTTTGCTATACAGTTAGTTGGCCTACTATCCTAAACTCTATATAGTTGAAGATTGAAGTAACAACAAAACAAGACTAATTATTCAACAATTTAGCAAAGCTCATCATAATTTGCATTCGGATTCGGACCAAAAGTTAAGACCCAAAACCGTTTTGCCAGCAGCTTAACCAGGCATGGCAAAACCAGTAAAAAATAAACTTTTTAATGAGATGTAACAAAAAAAAAACTAAATCGAAATAAATAGTATAAGTAGGATTATGCGTTGTTATGAAAATGCATTTTGGGTATTAAAATGTTTAAGCTCTATATATTTTTAAGCTGTTTGCCAACCCTGGTTTCGCTCTCTTCAAACTGAGACCAATTTAATCAAACCCAAATGACAGACGGCGCAAGAAAGAAAGGCAGAACCCCAAAGAACAGATAAAGGATCAATTGAGAGAGAAAGAGATAGAGCGAGAGAGAGAGACAATTCACTATACTCTGGTCACATTTGCATATTGAGCATCTTGACAAGGTTCAGTTCGGAGCTCCTCTGTTTTTTTTTGGGGTTCCAACAACAACTGGCAAGACAATGATGCGACATTGACTCGAGACTCTCTTTCGTTCTCGCTCTTCTCTCTCCGCGAAATTCATTTTTTTTTTCTGTTTCTGTGTCTGTGTCTGTGTTGTCTAAGCAATCGATCTTTCAATCAATGTGCCCCAAAGCTAAAAGCGTGCAACAAAAACTCAAGACTAACTGCAGGCGCATTTTTTCTTCTGATTCTCGACTTGGTTCGCATGCAAATTGCTGCCACAAATGCATCAAAATGCAATCAAAATTAAACAAATAAAAACGAGAGAAAAAAAAACATTGCATGATTCATGGCGATCGAGTTTGAGTTTTTCGTTTATTTGTGTGGTCTTTTGGACTTCATCATTAATTTAATTAATCAAAAAAAAAAATGGAAACCAAAAAAAAAAAACAAATGCAAATTCCGTCTCAATTAGTTTTGGTTTTCGATTCGAGAAAAAAGAAATGTCAGACTTAAAAGAGTGAAGAAAAAAAAAAGCTGACATTTAAGCAATTTCAAACGTTTTTTTTTTTTTGCACAGCTTAACAACAAATTGTAGCAAAAAAGTTGAGGCAAAGTTGCAGACGACGCCAAATCACAACACAAAATATCAGCAATGACCTTTTGACATATGACTTGACTGTCGCGAGTTTCTCTCTCTCTCACTCACTCTCTTTCGCTCTCTCTCTTTCTATCTCTATTTTTATTTAGGTGACTTCTTAACTTTGGTCTGTCGTGTCTCATATAGGACAAACGAGTCGAGCGAGACATTTTACAAATGTTTTCAATTGAATTGCTCTGATTTTGGCCAAGTTTGCAGCCAGCAATAGCACCGGCAGCAACAACAACATTTTTTGGTTAGATGCATTTCGGTTTTTGGTTGGCCCTGTGGCAGCGCCGTTAAAGCCAACGCCGCCAGCCAGCCATTCAGCCAGCCAGCCAACAGCAGCGGCAGCCCGAAAATGTCGTGATGATGGCAAATTGTAAATAGCTTAAATGGTCTAAATGGTTTAAATGATTTCAATAGCTCTCCACTACTCTCGACGCTTGACTCGGTGCTGGTGCTTGGTGCTGTTGGTGGTGGAGGCGGCTCGTTTGCAACGGTTGCTCCTACTCCTTGCTGCTGCTCCCAGTGGCAGGCAGGCAGCTAGACAACAACAACAACAACGACGAGTACGAGAAGCTCTGGCTCTGTTGGTTGCCTGCCTCGTTTTCAATGGTAACAGTTATCACACAAACTAATGACATGAAATTAGGTATTGGCTCTCGACTCTCGACTCTTGGGCTCTCGACTCAAGCGTTTTGCCTTTTTGCCTCTGACTGTGTTGAAACAAAGCACAAAAGGTAACAACAACAGCAACAACAACAACAACAGTAACAGCTATAACAGCAACAAAGTACTATTTTGTTGCTGTGATATTTGCCATGGGCTACCTTTGAAGTTAAAGTTGAATTAGGCAAAAATACACTTTAAGAAATAGTCGAAAAATTCAACTGAACTCAACTCAAAACATTTTGGAACACAAATTAATCATAAAAAGTTTGAAGATTAACATTAAAGTATGTCAAAAATCAATTATTAATAAGAACTGTTAAGTGGTAATAAAAGCGAACATTTCCCTACTATTCAAAAGGCTTGGCACTAAAAATCAAAAGTTTTATTTAAAAAGTTTGAAGATTAGCATAAAAGTTTGTCCTTAAACAATCCACAATATGAAGTAAAGTATTAACACTTAAAGAAATCGGTTAAGTAGTAATAAAAGTTAACATTTCCTTAACATTCAAAGGGCTTGCCATTAAACATTCTCTAATCAAACTATTTGGACTGTTAAACTGTTAAAAGATTAGCATAAAGTTTGTCCTTAAGCAATCACAAATAAGAACTAAAATGATATACACTTAAATAAATGTGTTAAGTTAGCTTAATAACCTTAGTTCCTGCAGTAAAAGTTAACATTTTCCTAACATTCAAAAGGTTTGCCACTTAAAATTCTCTACTCAAACTGTTTGGAAAAACAAATTAAAAAGTTTCTAAATTAGAATTAAAGTGTGTCAAAAATCAATGAATACTAAGGACTTAACCCTTATACACTATATCAAGAAACCTGTTTAGGTATCTAACATTTCCCTAATATTCAAAAGGTTTTCCACCAAAAATTCTCCAATCAAACTTCAATTTCTCTCACTGCATTCAGATCCATAACGCTTTTGGCAATGCCACCCTCAACTAAATCCCCTTTGCCATAAGCCCAAACCAAACAAAAACCAACTAAAAACCGTTACAATATGAACAAACAACAACAACAATAAGACTATGGGCTACCAAAAATGTTTTTTGTTGTTTTTTCATTCTGTGTGTTACAAGTATTGCAATATGAAAGAAATTTTCTCTTTTTTCTTGTTCACATTAAAATATTCGTTCGTTTTTTTTTTTGGTGCTTTATTGATTTGTGCTACCAAAATTATCAGTAGAAAAAACCAATAAAAAAAAAACCCGAGAAAAAACACAAAAATAGGCGAAGTGCAGCGCCCGAGTTCATGATCTTCGACAAATAAAACACAATACAACAACAACAACAAAAAAAAAAACAAATCTCAGACGCTATTGTTTAAAGATTTTTTCGGTTTGTTGGGTGAAATTTTTTTATTGAAAATTTTCACAATTTTCTATTTGCCAGAAAGGCGGCGACAACAACGACGACGACGGCGACGATGGAGCATTCAAATTCGGTCTGGCATTGAATTATAGCGGCTCATTAGGGCCCTTTTTTTTGGCTGCTTCAATCACGGCCGAGAACATTGAAACAATTGGCCATAAAAGGCAAAAATAGAGAACTTGCAGAACTAGAAAAGAACCAAAGAAATCACAGTCGAAACAGAGAGAGAGAGAAAGAGAGAGAGAGAAAATTGAGATCACGAATTTGTTGTCGTATGCAAATTAATCAAATGTCTTCGAGTAATTCAATAATGTCAAAACAGAGCAACGAAATCGATTATTTAATCCGAACAAAAAAAAACAAAGAACAAACACAGAACTTGAACTTTATCGCTATTAATTACCAAAAAATAATATCAATATTGTTTAGATAGATAAAAAGGTTTTGCTTTTTTCTCTGGTTTTCTGTTTTTGTTTTCAGGCTAAATCGTACGAAAAATGCATTCAGGGTGGTCGTTAAATTATTGGGGAGAGACAGCATTTAGCTGTCTGCGCTTTGGGTAATCCAAGACGGCATTTAACCAATTTAATATTATTATCTATGATCTTGTAAAGCAACAGCGTGTCAGCTTCCCCGCCTCCCGCCTCTCTTTGCCCGTAACCCTCTATCGTTCTTGCCACATTCTCTTCTTGGTTTGTGTCTCAATGTCGCTGACTGTAATCAGAGAAACCGAGAAACCAGCGAAACAACAGCTAACAGAGAGTAGAAGAAGAGAACTCTGGCAACAACAAGCAGTTGGAAACGAAAATGAGTGAAATATATTTTTGTGTTGTTCTTCTTGTTGTTGTTGTTGTTTTCCTGGCTGACTTTTGGTGCTTGGCGCAGCGTTCTAATTGGCGCTTGTACCAGCTTGTTGCAAAGACCAAAACACACAAACATACATACACACAAACAAACACACACAAACACACACATACACACTCATTCGAAAAATCTGTGCTTAAAATCTACAGCGCGTTCTTATCTTACCAGAAAATGAGCATTGGACATTGAGCCAAAGACCAAATGCATTCCATGGCTGTCAACGTTGACTCGATGCAATGGCAACAGCAATGGCAACGGCAACGGCAACGGCGACAGCGACGTCAACAGCGACAGCGACGTCGACAGCGACGTCAACTGTGATGTTGACTGCAACTACAACGGCGACATTGATGCATGTTTATGTAACAGCAAATTGATTTTTAGCTCGAAAAAAACATATATGAGAAAAAATACTAGAAAAAAGAAATGTTATCTATAGAAATTTGACGACGATTTGATGCTCTTGTATATGAAGAATGTTCTTTTAAAACCTTTTTGGGGCTTATTAAAAAAAACTTTGCTGAATTAATAAAGAAGAGCGGTTTACTAGACTAGCTTTCTTTAAGTATCTTACTAGACTACCTTTCATTTAAAAATAACAAATATAGGAAAAGTACTAGAAAGCAGAAAAGTTATCTATAAATGTGACGACAACTTGTACTCTTGTTATGTATAAGAAAAATGATTTTGATACATTTTTATAGTTTTGTTAAAGGAAATTTAGTGGATTGACGATTTTACATAAAATAGACCACCTTTCCTTAAGTTTTTTTTTAGACTACGATAGTTGACGAGAAAATACTAGAAAGAAAAATTGTTATCTATAAATGTGCCGAACAGTTGATTCCCTTACTTGTGTGATAAACATTTGATTTTTTTATGAAAATAGTTGTAAGTTTAATGAATTTGCGACTATCTTTCTCTAAATTGATGACATTTTGGGACATTTTCATAGGACATGTTTCTTGTTATTCTTCAAAGAACCTGTGTATTGTATCAGAAGAGTGAAACTTATTCTTAAGATATAACAGTTCAGCTTGATTTGATTCAAAAAGAGCGAAGATCATCAATAAATTGATATATTTTAAGGTTTTCAGGTATTGTCCTACAATCTCAGCATTATGTTCTATTCTAATGAAGCTTAGAAACTAATAAGACAACTTTTCTTACAAATCATCTATTCAATGCAGTTATGCAAGTCTAACTCAAAGCGTAACAAAAGTAATGATATAATCAAAAAACTCTGCAAGTGTTACATAAACTCTTCGATTGTCTCTAAATCGTTTCTACATTCTTTACACAAACGAACATTTTATAGAATTTAACTGTTGTAGTGCATAAATTCCCCCCTGCCATCTCCGCTTCCCTTTCTCTTTCTTTATCTCTCTGTCCCTCTCTTTTCTCATATATATGTATCTCGAGAGCAACTTGGCTTTGATTTGATTTGCTAAATTTTGCCTTAATTAATTACACTTTATTGTGGTTTATCTGCAAAATCTGGCCAATAAATATATACACACACACACTCGCACACACACTCGAACACACACACATATACTTATGTGTGTTTGCCAATTGACTTTGATGGTTAAAATTGATTTCTGGCCGCCTGCTGGCGGTTTTCTACATTTGGAAATTGGGTCAACTTTGGTGCTGCTGCTGCTGCTAACAATTTATTGGAAAATTAAATCAAAAGATATTTTTTTTTTCTGTGTTTTTGTGATTTTGTTAATACTTTTTCACATACACATACGCACACATGCATGAATGCATACATTCTTGCCTGGTCTGGCATGCATGAGTATGCGTCTGTGTGTGGTGTGTGTATGCATGTGTATGTGTGAGTTTTGTGGCTTTTGCGTTTTCGTTTTCATCTAAAAATTTAATTGATTTTTAACCCTACCTTTTACCACCACAAAGTTGCTCTGTGGCATTATTATTTTTTTTTTTTTTTTGGGCTAACTCAACCAACGCTTTATTTCTCTTTATTTTGATCACACCCCTCTCCCCTCTACGCTCCGCACACAGCCACATGCAATCAACATCCAATGCCCTGGCCACAATGCTGTGCATAATGCATTATAAATTGTTGATGTTTGGTAATTTATAATATTTGCACAAGCAATTTTTCTCTCTCGTTTTATTTTTTTTTTGGGTATTTTTGTGGTATTTTTTGGTTTTTAGCCCAATTAGATATTTGTGAACTGAAATATTTTTGGGAAATATGAAGAGTTATTTAAGGAAAAAACAAATTTTTTAATGGTTTTAATTGGAATTTAAATGGCATAAATATTTTAAGTTCATAAGGAAAGCATTTAGGGAAAAATATTTCAATTTTAACCACATTTATCTAAAAGTTTTAACTTTAAATCAAAATATTTCTTCATTTTTTTTCACATTTTCAAACCAAATTGTCACAAATTGTGTTTCAATTCGTTTAACTCATTCGTTAAGTCGAAACTAAAACTGGGTAGAAAAAAAACCTAAACCTAAATTAAAATTCCACTTATCGCTTCATCTCTCGAGAATTGCAACGACCAGGGCTGGACGAAAGAGTGACAGAGAGAGAGGGGGAACATTTCGTGCAATTGGCAAAGCCAAACCCAAAATTCGTGACACTCAATCAAATCCCCCGAAAATGGGTTTCCCTTAGCTAAACAGATGACGACAACGACGACGACGAAACTTTTGAGGTGCACCACACAGCACTTACATCACTGACCACACACACAACTACACACACACACACACTCATCTACATACTAACTATACATTATACATTCCCATTGGTAGTTTGGGAAAGTGCTGGTAAATCGAATATATATGTGTGTGTTACAGGGAATTTAAATTGAAGCAAAAATGTGTACAAATATTTAAACATGTGTTTCCCAATGCTCCCAAAGCTCCCAAATGCTCTGAAAATCTGAGCTGCGTTCAATTAAAAGGATTTTCGATTTCACAAAGTGCGTTCTCTGTTCGAGAGAAAGAGATAGCAATAGAGAGTGAGAGAGATGGAATCTAGAGGTAAATAAGAGTGTGTAGGCAAATGTTAAACGTTTTGTACATGACAACTGCCAAAAACTGTCCAAAAAAGACGGCAATTTTCGATGCAGCCAGAGGTTCTACATACTACATATAAGTGCAGGAATTTTAAAATACCAAGCAACACAAAAAATCCGAAACAAAACCACAATAAAGACAGACAATACAACACAATGAGTGCAAAAGAGAGAGAGAGAGGGAAAAAATTGAAAAGTTGCATAGCGAAAAATTTACCATTTCAAAAATTGATTAGAAGCTTTAGCAACATTCAACGCATTCAATTGGGTTCAGAGCAGGAGGAAAAGAACGTTGAAAATGTTAAGGGGGGGAGGGGAAACTATTGGCAGCTGTCAGTAGCTGAGAAAAGCTGGCTTTACAACAATGTCAAGAGACTGGGGTTGTGTTTGAGTTTTGGGAAAGCGGAGGAGAGATGTCTCTCTGGTTAAGTCGAAGAGTTCTCAGTCGCACTCGCTCTCTCTTTCTCTCTCAAGGATATCGATGCGGGAATGTTGAGGCAGTCGACAGTCATGTCCTGTTGTGTGTTGTGTTGTGTGTGTGTTGTTGTGTGTGTGTTGTGTGTGTAAACGTGTTGCGGACAGCCTCTGGCTTAAGTTTGCAAGGATATTTCAGTTTCAGTATGGCAACTTTTCCTAGCTAGGTTCGGTTCCTAGGTTCGTGGGTATTTCTGTGTGCTGTGTGTGTGTGTCTTGTGTGAGTGTGTGTGTGTGTTGGTTGTGTTGTTTGTACCGCAGCTTTGTTGCTCAATATCGACTCAGTGCACACAACAAACTGGGTCAACTAGACTTTTCTTTTCTGTTTCTCGTTGTATGTGTGCGTGTGTGTGTGTGTCTCGATGTGTGTGTTAGCCCAGGTAGTAGTATCATACAACACGTAGTACCAACTATCTGAGAATGACGCCAAATTACCAATGCAAAATATCCTGGTAGCATTTACCGTGAACAAATAAAAAACAACAACAAAAAAAGCTCAGTAAACAAACAGAGAGCGAGAGAGCGAGGAGAGTGGGGGAAAGAAAAGAAAGAAAATGAAAATTTAAACAGCGATACTAAAAGAAAATTTGCTGCCATTTTGCTTGTTTGTTCGTTCTACCTTCTTTTTTTTTTGGGCAACAGCTGCTGCTTCTTGCTAAAAGCTTCTTTTGCTCCTTGCTGCTTCTGCTGGTTGATATTTTAGCCGCATCTTCAAGTTTTGGCTCACATTGTGTCACAGTGGCAGGAGTAGCAGTTGGCCAAGTCATTGCCACACAGTTGTGTTGCAACACACACACAGAGGTAAGATGGCGGGCTTTGACTATGATGAAGTGGATTGTAAAACGGCTCAGCTGAAAGCATCAAGAACCGAGGAGTACAACACGGAGAAAAAGATCTAGGCCAAAGCTAAGCTGGCAATGATATGAGTAGTAGAAGAGAGATTTCTTAAGTAAATATGTTGCAATATGTTGAGCAGAACCAAAAACACAATGAACCTGAGTGGATTTCTACTTAAAGTCAATAAGAAAAAGCCTTTGGTTAGAGAGAGAAAAAGGTTTAAGAATCTGAAACAATCCGAAACAATCAATAAAATATTCAAAACTTTTAACATTAACTTTTTTCTCACACAAATGAACGAAAGACAATTAAATTCCTTTACAATGTTAATAGATCTTGACAGTTGTGCTTAATTTAAATGCGCTTAATGCTTAGTTCTTATTCTCTCTCTCCACTCTCTCCGACTCCGACTCCGACAGAATATATATCCCTATCTTAATTAGACCAAATTAAAAGTGTACAAAGCAACGGCAGCAATGACAATGAGCTTCAACTTCAACGCGGTTCAACCACAAAAAAAAAAGAAAGAGAAAAAGCGAAAAAGAGAAAAAAAAGAGGAAGACAACCGAATGACTTAATCGCATTTGAGCGAGACTTTGTTGCAACTCTCGCCCAAAAACCAGACATTTGCCATAAAAATGCAAATGAAACAACAGAGAAAGAAAGAGAAGAACATTAAGAACTTCAACTTTAACATTGGCTGCAACAACTGCAACCAAGTCCTAGTCTATGCAAAGTGATGAAGTGCAACAGTTACGCCATATCACGATGTTGTTGTTGGGTTAATGCCATGGCTAATCCCCAGCCCGTTACCTTAATCCCCCTTAACAATATTCACTTTATCTCTTTTTTGGTTTAACAAACGAACATCAAAGGAAATAAAATGTGCAATAAATTTAATTTGCAAAGCAAGGCAACAAAAAAAATCACACCTGAACTAAATGAATGAGTTTTTAGCTTTTAGAGAGGGGTGAAGAGGGGAGGGAATTGCGCCCCACGCTCAATAAGTAGAATGAAGGAAAAAATCAACTGGTTAAGTTTTTTATCGCTTGCTTTTATCGCCAAAAGTTGCCAAAAAAAAAAGAACAGAGAAAAAAAAACTGCAATACAAAGCAACTAAAAGTAGTTAAGGCAATGAGATACCCTATAAAAGAGGAACAACTTTCAATAATAACTAAAAAGTGAGACTAATAACAAGTTTTATATATGCAAAGGTTAGTTCAAGACAAGAGATATGAAGAAACAGATGAGAAGTTAACTTTGTATACCCTTAACTTATGAAATGGTTGAGAAAAGGGTATAATAGTTGTGTGCAAAAGTGTGTAACAAGCAGAAGGAAGCTTCTCCGAACCCATAAAGTATATATATTCTTGATCAGCATCAACAGTCGAGTCGATATAGTCATGTCAGGTCTGTTTAGTCAAGGGTTAAGGGTATCTTCTAGTCAAGTCATCTTACATGATTTGTATCGTGTAGGTGGTTTTACCTAAAGAGAGAGAGGGAGAGAGAACGAATGAAGCACTTGAACTTTGGCTAGTGACTGCAAGCAAAAAAAGCGGACTTCAACACTTGATCAAAATGCCACAAAGCGATTTGCATATTTTAATTAAATTCGCGCTTTCGGAACGGAACCAACAGAATACACTGCAACAACATACTATATAGAAACATATATAGAGAGAGAGAGAACAACAGACAGAAGGTGGAGAGGGAAGTAGAGGGGTACTTGTTGTGTTTCGCGCTGTCTTTTAGCTATTTTTAAAAATATATATATATATATATATATTATATATATATATATATGTGTATAGAAAAAGGGCGAGCAGCAACACATGTGACCACAAGCGTATTAAATTTTGTGCGCACTCCAAAAAAAAAAAAAAATAAATAAAAAAGACAAAAAAAAAAGCGAAAAGTAAAAATAAAGTTTTGAAGTGAAAAACTTGGCGTATGTTGAGCTAAGTGGCAGAGCTTAAAACCAAAGAGAGAGAGACAGAGAAAGAGTGAGAAAGAGAGAAAGCATGTCCCAAAAGGGCGGGCGGGCGATGCTAACGCGGGATTTTAGCCCAAAAGGTAGTCAACTAACAACAGCTAACAGCAAAGTGACTGTGACTGAAAAGGAGGCAGCAGCAAATGCACTGCAACAAAATGTTGGCCAAGGTTGAAGCAAAGCGAAAACCCCAAAGAAGAGAAGAAGAAATGAAAATCTGATGAGCCTTCTGGGAATATGTGACGTATACGCAATTCATTACTTATAACCAAGAAGAAAACAGAAAAGACAAAAAGAACTAAATAGGGAAGGGGAATCATTATTCAGAGCATAAGAAATTGACAAATTGATATGGAATATTTACAATTTATTTGCGCTTAGTTATAGCAAAAACTTAACTGCAACGAATATTTTCAATAATCAACAACTAAATTTAGTAGAAAATTGATTGAGCTTAAGATGGATTAACTTTTTTTTTGTGCAGTGTAGAACACAGAAAAGCATGGCCAAGCATTACTACGGTCATATTGCTGGCTAGTTGTTGCCTTTTGCCGCCGCCGCCGCCATTGCCGCCGTTACCGACGCCTTTGCCTTTGCCGCGCCGTCGTCGCCTCTGCCGGCTCTGTGCTCTGTGCAACATGAGCAAAAGCGCAGTGCAGCATAAAGTGTTAAATTGGATTAATCCACAAGATTTACGCTGCGGGTGATATCAACAAGGCTAACATGGTAACGCGCGTTGCGACTACTGAAGTTTTAACGTAAGCTGCAACATGTTGCTGTTGTTGTTGTTGTTGTTCTTGCAACACTAGTAACACTTGAGTCAGCAGCAACCATCAGTGGCAGCGGCAGCGGTGGCAAATTTTATTAAAACCGGACGCGTAGCGCAGCAAACACCGGAAATGCAGCAGCAACAGCACCACCAACAACAACAAAGCACACATATTGCAAGTGTATTGGTGTGTGTGTGTGTGTGCATAGTGTAAGTGTGTCAAGTTGCATTGTGGTTGTTGTTGTAGTTCTTGTTGTTGCTGCTGCTGGACGTCAACGACCATGCAAATTTGTATGCGATTTTGGGATTTAACGACGGCCGCAACTCAACAAGAACTGAACAGCAACAACAACAACAACGGATCACAGCTGCAGCAATGTGAACAGAGCTAGTTGTAGAACAACACCAATAACAGCAACAACAACAAGAACAACAGCAGCAATTAATACACTCAGAGAAAGCAAGAGAGAGAAAGCGAATATGAAACTTGGGTGGAAAGGTCTATCCTAATCTATCTAACCTAATCTAATCTATTCTAATACCATCAATATATATTTTTTCTAAACTGAAAGAGTGTTTTGGGTGCGGAGAAATATGAATTTGGGATATAATAAACATTAAGCTGAGAAAATTACTTCAAAAAACTAAGAATGTTTCACATAAAGTTTAGTTTTAGCTTTAATATCATACAATCTGAGCTAAGAAAACGTTTCTTCATGTCAATAAACATCTTCATTTATCTATCTATTATATCTATACATCATATCTATCTATCGTATCATATCATATCATATTCATTATCATATCATTCCCATCTATCTATCATATCTATCTATCAATCTATTTAACTATCTATCATATCTATCTGACTATCATATCTATCTATGTAACATATCATATCTATCTAGCATATCTATCTATATAGCATATCATATTTATCTATCATATGTATCTAATATCTATCCATCTATCTATCTAACTTTAAAACCTGTTAGAAATCTTAGAACACTTATTTTAAGTATTATTAATATATTTCAGTTTATATTAACCATCTTAAGTTCTTACAAACGATTATTTCTAATTTTCTCATAAAAAGTAGAAAAATCATTATATTAAGTCTTTTAGTATTGATAAGGAAAACTTCGCAAAGAACAAAACCTAGAATTTTGAGTTTCTATACTCTTTATCTCTCAGTGCACAACTAGCAACAACAAGAACAACAACAAATGGCAAAGTCGGTAATAATGCCTTGACAGGCAGGCAAGCAACAAGCAGCAGCAGGAACAACAACAACAACAACAACAATAACAAGAACAACAAGAACAACTCGTCGGCAAACGCGTTGATTATCCCAATCAGCAACACTTTACCAGCGTAAATCTATTTAATTTGCCATTGGGCTCCATTTCAATATAAGCCGGCAATGCTCCCGACCCTCCCCCCCCTCCCTGCCTCTCTTGCAACACTAGTGTTTCGACTACTTCAGCGAGTTGCAACAACTACAAATCAGCTGTGTTGCAGCTCTTGTTAAATGTAATTGAACCTGTTCTTTGAGTTTTGTTTTGTAATTTATTATTGGCGCATGAGTTCTGCAAAAAAAAACCCCAGAGAGAGAGAGAAGGAGAGAGAGAGAGAGAGGAAAGAAAAATCAGCTACAGATCGTAGCTCATGAAGTATTATATATATTTTTTTCTTCTTCTTATGCCAAAGCCATGGCATGCGAGGATCGCGTCAAGATCGTGCCTGACGCGTAATTGATTATTACGAGCAACAACTGCAACTCCAACAACAACAACAACAAACGAGAAGAAGAGATGGGAACAGGGAACATAATGATGTATTAGTTAAAGTTGTACGAACCGGTTCGCAGCATTTCGGCCATGAAAAACGGTTTAGAATTAGGCGGCCCGGGTGATTACATGGCCAAGTGCGTTTGAAATTGAAAAGAAGTGAGCAACTCCGAGCAACTTGCAACTTGCAACTTGCAACAGCTACAACTGGAGTTGAGGTCGGCACTTTTGTGGCATCAACAAACGTGGCATGGAATGTGGCAAAACTGTTGCCCACTAAAAAAATTGTTGTTGTTGTTCTGTTCGCCTTTTAACTTAAATCAGAGCAGAATAGAATGCGACGTAAGTATGAGCAACGAATACGAAAATTGTGTTTTTTTTTTTCTGTAACAAAATTAAGTTCAATTTTCATGATTTGCCAGAAGAAGAAGAAAAAGGTGAGATTTATCTGGCGCACAAATAAGCATAAGGAATTTATTGCAATTTGACAATAAGCATGTTCAAATTGTTTAACGAAAATAAAGCGAAGCAAATATATAAATTTGTCTTCAAAGCATTTGTTAATATGATAAATATGTGAGATGAAAGATTGGCTAAGAAAATGATTTTGAATATGATACATCTAATCAAGTTGACGATTATTCAATTAAAATCCGATCAAAACTAAGTTTTTAATATGATAATGTGATACATCTAATCAAGTCGACGATTATTCGATTAAACTACAATCAAAACATAGTTCTTAATATGATAAGTATGAGATAAAAGATTGCTTAGAAAATGATTTTAATATAATACATCTAATCAAGTTAATCAACTTGATGAAAATCCAATCAAAACTAAGCTTTTAATACGATAAATATAAGATACAAAATTTCCAAGAAATGGATTTCAATATGATATATCTAATCAAGTCGATTTAATTCCATTCCAAACTTAATTTTTAATAAGATAAGTATAAGATAAAAGATTGTTGTCAATATGATACATCTTATAAGCTAATTGAATAGCTAATCAAATCGATTATTCCGATTAAAATCGATTAGAATGAGATAGAAGTTAGCTAAGAAACTGATTTCCATAAAACACATCTAATCAAGTCGATTATTCCGATTAAACTACAATCAAAACTTAGTTTTTAATATGATAAATATGAGATAAAAGATTGCCAAGAAATTGACCCATCTAATCAAGTCGATTATTCCGATTAAAATCCAATCAAAACTTACGTCTTTAATGCCCTTTCGATATAGATACACGATATATTTCACACACCCTTCAACTGCAATTGCAATGACAACAATTGACTGCAACTGTGGCACTTTTAACGAACACCACACAGAGTTCTCCTCCTGCCCGCCCAACCCTTGCTTCCAGCTAACTAACAGAGTTGCAGGGCGGCGGATCATAACTCATAACCACATACCAAACATCCGAACAGCCAAACAGCTAGAGAGAACTCCAATTTTAATTGCCCGACATTAAACGATCGACATCGACGCCGATGCCGACGCCGACTCTGACTCCGACGTCGCCGAAGTAAAGTCACAAAATCGAATAGTGAAAAAAAACATACATGTATGTGTTTGGCCAGAAATCGAATAGCTACAGCGATAGCTACAACAAAAACAAAAACTTATCCAGCTTTAGCTTGGGTAATAGCAATAGCAATAGCAATACCATTACCATTACCAATACGTCTATACCAAAATATACCCAATACCCATACAAATGGGATTCGCAGCGCCATAAAATATGCGCACGTTTTGGTTTTGTTAGCCCGTTTGTTTGCATATGCCAAATCCACAAAGGAACGAACAACGTGCACTGCGCGAAAAGCAAAGCAATAACAACAAATATGTAGATGGGATAAGATAAGCTTTTTCAGTAAGATATGAATGGAACTGAAGAGTAACAAGATTTTCGTTAAGGAAATTTGATGTTAAGACTTTAACTTTTCCATATTTTAAAGCCCGTTTGTTATTCTTATCGAAAAAGTGTCTGATAGCTATATTATACCTTATTTTATCGAGTCGAAAAAGCGACTGTTAAACAGTTTTCAGTCTAAAAAGTAGCAACAGACTTACTTTTACTTGTCAAAGACGTTGTTAAAAAGCCGATAAAGCTGATTGATTCCTAACATATCGAAAAATGTTTAACAGTTAGATTTTTAACTCATAACTCTATCTGTTCGACAACGTCTAAGCAAATAAGAAGCAGAAACTTAGTATAATGTATAAACACTTTTTTATTTATAAGAAATGTTGATCAAGAATGACAACAATGATTGTTTCTAATCCTATCGAAAAACTTTTAACGGTCAGATTTTTAATTCTTAACTTTCTATCTTAACCTTCCATGTGTATGATTCCCCAACACCATCAACTAACAATAAAAGTTATAAACAACCCCTTTTTCTTTCAGTGTATACATGCAAAGGCATATGGTCTCTGTGTGTTGTTCCTTGCTGTAGTGTAGCGCAGTGTGCCTGCCTGTGTGTTTTCTGGTCTGGTTTGGAGTTTGGTTTGGTTTGGTTTGGTGCTGCACTGCGCTGTCCTGGTCTCTGTCTCTGGCCAGACAGCATTTAGCGTACGATTTGGCGGCGCGAAAAAGATAAACTCATAAATTATGGCATTGAATGTCACTTCAACGACGACGACGACGAGGACGTCGCCAGCAGCAGAAGCGGCAGCAGTTGCAGCAACAGTAGAAGCAGCGGCAGCAGCAGAAGTTGCCACCGACAATGGGTAAAGTTTTGGATGGCGGCGACGACTGCGGCGATAATGAAGCCCATTTTAAAGTCAGTATACCATTGAAATGCGATTTGATTTACAATCCCATTTCGATTATAATCGATGATGATGTGTGTGCGCGCTTCGACCATGCCATGAACTTGCATATAAATACCAATCTGTGTCCCCCCGACGACGACGACGGCGACGAAGGCGACGGCGTTGAAGTTTGTTGCAACCACAACACAACAACACAACCAAATGCTAAGCAGTGATCAGGCTTTCAGGCCCAAGTCTCTAGCGGTTTTTCCAAGGAAATCGAAACGCGCTGCCAAAGCTTCAAACTTGCAAAAATCTCTGCCCACAAGCCACGGCCAGCCCCGGACAGCCCCGACGAGCCATACAATGTTCACTTTTTTACCTGTTTGCTGCAATTGAACTTGAATACGACAGACGGACAGAGAGACGTACAGACAGAGAGACTTTGGGCTTTACAGAAAGACTCTGTCTTTGACTTTGGGGGCTTCAGTTTTCAGTTTTCGGCGTTTTTTATGCTTAGCTTAAGCAAAAAGCCGCCAACTTGTCAGAGAAACGAAACGAAACGATACGAATAATCGCCACCGCCGCTCCCACTCCTTATTGCAGCTTCGACTTCGATGGTGGCAATTGTTTTGATGCCTGTTGATAACTACAGCAGCGGGATACAATATCGATGCACTGAGAGAAAACACTCTATAGAAACTTTGTATTGAACATATCTTAAGACATTAGTATTGGAAAAGTATTTTCTTCAAAAGCAAAAAGTTAATAAATATAACAATAGTCTTTATATAGTACATTGTCACATGTTACGCCTTCAGTTTTAAGTCATTTTTATGGCATTTTAATGGAAGCACAAGAAAAACTTACAAAAATACCAGATTTTGCCAAGTCCAAGTATAAGTTTAGCCCACGCAACGGACTCAAAATTTATTACAACTTAATTGTTAAGCGTTGCTTTTGTTGTTCTCTATATATGTATACGATATATGTCTTCATTTGAGTGTAACGCCCCAGAAATGAATCCGAAAAACAAAAAGCCAATGTGCCGGACCGGATGTGCTTTGAGTTCTAGAATCTAGATAATCTTCTAGTCGACACTAACAAAAAGTGAAGCTTAGTTATATTTAAATGAACTTGCTGCAATTTATTGCATTCTGATTACAAAGAACTGAAATTTTTTAATCTTCAAGGGTATTAAAGAAAATTAAATTTTCAAACTTAATTGAGAATTAAATGGAAAAAATCAATTCAAATTGCAAATCAATGCCAGAGCATAAAAAGTTCGTTTTGGTTTTTTCTATTCTTTTGCTTTATTATCGCATTGCGTTTTGTGCTTTGCAAAACGCCCACACACAAAAAGGCAGGAAGCGTAACCAAACAGACAGGCAGACAGACAGAGATAGATAGACAGTGAAACAGTCGAACAACTAAGAACTAAGAACTGAGTCGAGGCCATTCAAAATGTAGACCACCAAAAATGGTTTTGGCACGCATTGTGCCATGATGTCTATTTAGCATGTTTAAAGGCAAAGGAAAAATACTACATACACATGTGTATGGCAATGTGTGTATATGCGTATGCAATTAGTTCATGCACAAACTTGTCTGTGCGTGTGGGTTTTTGAAGTTAAAAGCATCGTCATAAATGACCTAAAATATGGCACATTGCACTTACTTCGCATCCATAATTTGTATGTACGATTTTGTGGTTAACGAGTAGCTACGCAGTATTCTCCATTCTCCGTTCTCCCTTTTAGACACTCTTGGTGCAGTGCATAAAGTGCAGTTATAAATCAAATTGTCACTTTTGTATATTTTGCACAAGCTGACGACAGCTACTCTCTCGGCAAGTGTATGTATGATGGCATAATTAACAGTTAGGCATGCAAGCAAAACTACAAACATTGCGAAGCATAAAGAAAGCAACACCAGATAACTAACTTAGAGGTGCCAAAGTTGGCTTGATAAATATGATGGCAGTTAAAAGCTAATAGCATATTAAATAGATAATCATTGATTTTAGCTATTAAATAGCCAAAAGTAGCAGCACTTGACAGGAGAGCACACAAAGAAAGAGAGAAACCTCGGAAAAGCAACGGCACTTTCGGCTAGTGCACCTATTGTCTGCTTCTTGTTTGCCGCTCTTTGCTCGCTTATTGGAAAAAATGCTTAACACTTGCACATAATTTGGCAAATTAATGAAAATATTAAATAATATAACAAATATGCACTTACTTCGCATCCAAATGTATGTTATTAACTATAACACTTACACATACGTTTGCAAATGAATGAAAATATTAAATAATATAACAAATTATATGCAATTAGCTTAGACAAATCACTGAATGAACCGCGCGTCACAAATTCGGAAACAGACTAGAGGATCAATCAAACCAATTAGCAACTTAACAGAGCTGCTGAATTAACGCTGTTATGTGAGTTATGTTGTCTGCTTCTTGTTTGCCTCTCTTCGCTCGCCTATTGGAAAACTGCTTAACACTTGCACATCATTTTGCAAATCAATGAAAATAATTAATAATATAACAAATTTGCACTTACTTCGCATCCAAATGTATGTTATTAACTATTACACTTGCACACACGTTTGCAAATTAATGAAAATATTGAATATTAAAATAAATTATATGTAATTAACTATGACAAATCACTCAATGAACCGCGCGTCACAAATTCGGAAACAGACTAAGAGGATCAGAACCTTAACAGAACTACTGAATTAACGCTGTTATGTGAGTTATGTTGTCTGCTTCTTGTTTGCCTCTCTTCGCCCGCTTATTGGAAAAATGCTTAACACTTGCCCATAATTATGCAAATTAATGAAAATAATAAATAATAAAACAAATTATATGTAATTAACTATCACACTTGCACATACCTTTGCAAATTAATGATAATATTAAATAACATAACTAATATATATATTATTATATGTTATTAGCTATGTCAAATCACCGAATGAACCGCGCGTCGCAATTTGGGAAACATGCTAGAGGATCAAACCAACAAGAACCTTAACAGAGCTGCTGAGCTGTTTTGAGTTATGTTAAGTTGTGATCGCCTAATTATGTATCGATAACTAACCAATTATCATGAGATTATCAAACCGATTTATTGACAATTGGAATTTATAAAATGACGACTAGACATGCATGTAATAAAATCTATTTACGTGTTTGCTTAATCAATCTGCTGCGCTGCATTCTCCTCTGCCTGCAATTGCCTAAATGACTCAATTCGGCCAATACAGACAGAAGGTGGCGATTTTGGCGCTTTTTGCTCAGACTTCCCTAGAATTTTCAGACGCTCTAATACTGTTTGCGGTTTCTCGGGCTGATGACGCTTAAAGACAATATAATGGGGATCCTTGATAGGTGGCTTATCAAACATGTGCTTGCGACTCCAATGGATGCAATCCTTCAAGCGTTTCGCATACTTCACACGATTCTGGATTAACAGACGCATTGCTTTCATGTTGTTGAACTCAGTCTGTTGATTCGCCTTGCCATGCAACACACTTCCCTCGGGATCGGCAAACACCGCCTGAATATACTTGAGTATATGCCAGATATGATGCTGTTCCTTGTCCCATTCCCTAACCATTGGCGTCAAATCGAGACTATGCGATATGGAACTGATGTGCGGATGGAAGATGTCCTGCTGAAAGATCACTGTGGGCACACTTCGTTCGTTGGGATATTGATCCGGCAGCAGTATGGAGAAGCGAAACACACTCTCTGCATACAGGCCACTGTGTATGAAGATCACACCGAACCAAAGCAAACAGCTGGATGAGCTGGGTATGGCATAGATACCCTTCAACTGTTCCTGATCAATCAGGTGGAATTCGGCTAAAACTTTATAGCCTTGATTGATCAATGCCAGCGTTTTGCTATTGGACGGTGTGGTCTCCAGACACATGGCTAACAACTGAGAGAATTAACTTATTATTAATCGGATAAGAAGTGAAACTTTCTTTTTACACTCACCAGAGCTTACACACAAATTTGGACAAATATATATATCTGGTGCGTGTGAGTTTTGTAAAACTCTGAATAAACAAAAACAAATTTTGACAAAACTATCGAAGTAACAGTACTGATTAAATTAGCATTTAAGCCAGGTATGCAGCTTGAGACCTTGTGTAATCGATACTTCTAAAAAGTCATCGATGTCATTGCTAGCCAATGGCGTTGCCAATTCTAACATATTTTGCTCTGATTTGTGTTCGCCACAAAATTTTAATTGATAAATTACAAACACAGTGCAGTCTCGTGTCCGATGCAGCAACAACAACGATGTAGCCACTTACACATTTATGCGGCATGTCAACTTATCACATACATATGTACATACTAGTACAAGCAGCGAAACGGGAATTGCCCACTGGGACACAAGCAAGACACAAACTGTTCAAACTGTATGTTCAGCGCGAGCAGACTAGAACGAGACGAGACGAGACGACGCGCAAAATATGAAGGGGTAAGGGAAACCTGTAATGTCCAGTGCACCAGCTACACATTTATGCACATGTGTGTGCAGGTATGTATGTGTACGTATGTATGTACTTGTTGTACTCAGCGGTATATTCAATCATGTCAAGTGTAATAATTTTGCGAATATTTGCAGTCAGGCAGCGCAGATACAAACAAGCTGCACACACGCAGCTCTAACTGCAGCTGAGCTTAAAGAAGAGTAGGGAGAGAGAGAGAGAGGGAGAGAGAGAGCGAGAACCGAACTGAACATAACAGAACGGAGCCAAACAACTTGGCGCATAGACAACTTGTGTTCGTGTGTGTGTGTGTTTGTTGTTTTTCGTGGATTTTGATTTATGATTGCAATGCTCTGATGTACGGTTCTTTCACGCACTAGCAACATAATGTGGCATTATAATGTCGCATGTCGCGCAAACACAAAAACACAGAGAGCGAGCGGCGTTAGAGAAGATGAGTGTTGGTATGATTTTATATACCCTGTTAACATAGGAAAAAGGTGTGTGGGAAGAAGAGAAAATGTTATATTATTGACGCCAATAGAAATTCCTTTGATTAACATTTACCTGTTAACTAACATAATACCATTGGAAGATAACATAATACTGTCAAAGAGGAATCAGTTCATTGAACTACAAGAACATATAACTGTTATACAGAGCATTTTCTAGTCTTCTACACTTCAATTCTGAACTAGAGCACTCTCTGCGACAAAGAGTTGTAAATTTATTATGTGACGGAAGTTGAAAAATACCCCACATTGAAGTCTGCTGCTCAATTTGCATCATAAATTCTTTTTTTTTTCAGTTTTGCATGCCAATGTCCGCGCGATTCGAAGGCAGCTGCTAATTGGCAAATGCGAAAAGTAAACGAACCACATTTCATATCTTTTTGGCACTTTCCAGAAGAACTTTCAGTTAGGGCCCCCGAACAAACATATCATAAACACTCATGACAGACAGTGAGGCAACATTGATAAGTTTTTTGCCAAACCAAACGATAAGAAAACATTCAACGGAAATGCAAGAGAGAGAGAGAGAACGAAGTGCAACTCATTAAAAATTCTCTGTCTTTCGGTTATGATATGATACAATATGAATTTGTAGTATGAAGAACTTTCTTTCCCGGCTTCGGTTAACGCCACGTTTGTCAGTACAATTGACATGGGTGCAACACCCAGGCAGGCGTGCAACACAGCAAAGGGTCAAATCTGTTGGGATTTTATTTCTTTTCGTTTTTTCGTTGGTTTCTTTCTTAACTCGCCTCGCCTTAATTTTCACCTTTCTTAAGCAACCCACAAGATTTCGATTTGAGAATAACCCATGTCAAAAATTCTTTTTGGCTTGTTTTATAACGCTAAGGGCAATTGCTAATATGTATTTCTCTTCTTTTTCCTGTTTTTTTTTTTGGTGTTTCGGAGTCTGGGCGCACCTGTGGGGAATTGCTTGTCACCTGGACCCGCCACGCAACAACAACAACAACAATCGCAACATTCAATTTCGGTTTTATTTTTTTATTACATTTTTTTTGGCCTGATGCGAAAACCGTCCGTCTTTTTTATGCGGGCAGCAATTCTTTTCGTGCCGCCTTTTTAGCCCGACGATTTTCTTATCAGCTTTCTTCATTTATGCTACGTTGCATTTTGGGTCTGGTTTCTGACCGCGAAGAGTTTGGTTTGGTTTGAGTTCGAGTTCGAGTTCTGTTCCTCTTCCTCAGGATATGTATGTTGTAATACGGTGGCATATAACACTTAAGTGCTTGTTGTTGTTTTATAAGATAAACTTTTGTGTTGTTGTTTGGCCAAAGGCCCACATGTCTGTCAAAGCAACAACAACAACAAGAAGAACAACCAGCAACATAACACACACAGCACAAAAAGAATAATAACGTGATGCCAATTTCATTTACTGCAACTTTCATTAACCAAAAGAAAACAACAAAAAACAGCAAAAAAAAAAAGGCAACAAATTTGCTTTTTGCCCTCAGAAAGTTACAAGTTGAACTTAGGGTTTGCCATTTAACATGTTTGTGCATGTGTGTGTGTGTGTTTGTTTGTTTTGTGTGTGTGTGTGTTTGTATATTTACTGTTAG
Organism: Scaptomyza parva; assembly: GCA_035044645.1. NCBI lineage: Eukaryota > Metazoa > Arthropoda > Insecta > Diptera > Drosophilidae > Scaptomyza > Scaptomyza parva. The sequence continues at coordinate 1,992,970 of JAWNNT010000090.1, read as the reverse complement.
CTGTAAGCATGCAATTGGCAACGGACAGCTGTATTTGTACAACAACAAGTTAAATTGTAAAGCTGAACTTTAATTCAATTAAGCTTTTGATTACAACTCCAATATTTTTTTTTCGTTTTTTGATAAGAAAAAGTATAAAAAAATGATGAGAACTTGTAATGATATAGCATAGACAGTAGAACTTGCATATAAGGAATCTTAAGGGGAGAAAACTAAGTCTTCGCTATAGAGAAAATGTGTTTTCATAAGTAAAATCTGATAAGATCTTACATTTGTATAGCAGCTATATGATATAGTGGTTCGATCTAGCTGATTTTGACAAATAATCTAACTTCAGCAGATAAAAGACCCTGACCAAAGTTTCAGCTCGGCAACTCTTAAGCTAAGTAACAAAGTTTCATAGCAACAAATAGACAGAAGGATATTATATAGCTATGAGCTCTTTATACTGATGAAGAATATATGTACTTTATGGGGTCGCAAAAGATTTATTCTATAAAAGCTCATACAAGCCTAAGAAGAATATATATTAGTTCTAAAGATAAAAACAAGTAAGAAGGCTCTAGTCGAGTAGGCTCGACTAGAAGATACCCTTAACACTTGATCATTCAGACAGACAGACGGTCGGTCTAACAGACACACACATATGTACGTGTACCACTGTACCAATGCTCGTCGACTTCATATCTCCGTTGTTTCTTAACCGATTTTAATAAAAATTTCACAAAAGTTCATTATTTTGTTTATAGTTTCAAGCATATTATGATAACCAACATCTGCGAAAAACCCAAAAAAAGGAACAAATACCACGTAATCAAACGAATAATGCAAATGCATTACTAAGTGTTATTAATATGTTATGTGATATAATCATATTGTCGTAATCAAATCGAATTGCATTAGCAACCAAAGCGAATTTAAATCACAAGCGTTAAGTTTTTCCTAGATAAAACTGGAAAACTATTAGAAACTGGAAAGAGTTTCAAACAAGTCTCAATCAAGATGAAACACGCTTTAATTTTGATATTGCTGATCAGCTTAACTCTTGGGATAAATCCAGATGTATAAAAATGTGAATATTGAGGAATAACTATTCTATTTAACAACATTTCTATCTATTACAGGATTTGAAACAATGCGTTAATACTTGTATTGGCCACCACACACCTTTTAAACCCTTAACACCATCGCAAATAACGAAGAAATGTGAGAACGATTGTGGGATCCAAGGCGGGATTATTGGATTTCTTAAAAAAGAATACGGTGACAAATCATTTGTTCTTAAAACAATGAATAGAAACATTCCTACCCGTGGGCTACCTCTCCTTTGACTGTTTTCCCTTCACCTCATCTTTTCCAAAACCTCCCAATAATCTCCATTAAATCTCTACACTTCTATTTTTTTTTTTTTCACATTTTTTACAAACCTTCAAAAAATATTATCACATACTTTCAGGCTGTAGCCAAAAAAGTTGTATGGCGCCAGTAATATTCATAATAAAATCAAGATTATGACAAAAATAATAATTGCTGTAATTAATGCTTTATAGTTTTTTTTTATAGTATTTTTTTTTATTGCTTTTACTGCGCTTTTGATTTATGTGAAAGAAAAAAACTGTTTGTTGACTTTGTGTGTGGCATACGTATTCAAATCGGTAGATATATACAGATATATATATATATATATATGCAAACGTGCCAAAACGAACCACAGTCAAAACGAAACGAAACTCTTTCACTTGCTCGCTCTCAAGTATTATTATAGCCAAGTTATTTGGTTACCAATGGACTACGACCAACAACAACAACAACAATAACAACAACAACAACAGAAACGGCAACAACAAATACTAATATTTGCATAATCGCTCGCTCGCTCGCTGGTAGAGCAAACGGTAGAGCAATTATTTCTTTAAAAATAAATTGCATGCACAATTGGTAGCAATAGCAAAAAAAAAAAAGCTAAAAAAAAAAGCCAGAAAAAAAAGGAACCCATGGATTGGACCACCAATACTCTTCGGCTTGTAACAGTCTCTGTCTCTTAGAACCAGCGACGACGACGAATTTGGTCAAAACGGCTTTTTGGTAAGCAGGCTGAAGAGGGGAGCTTGGGGGGCGTGGCTTTTACCTTAGAAAACTGAGCCTGTGTACGCCTCATTCCGTTTTTATTATTTGCATATCGATTTGGAGTTTTTAGACGGGCAAAGAACAGAACACGCTTCTGGTTTCGGTTTTGGTTCAGTTCAGTTTGGTTTGGTTTGGTTTTTGTTGTTGCTGCTGCTTCGTCTTCCTGGTTTTGTGGTCCCAAAAAATTGTGTATATTTGCATCCAGGAACGGAGCAGCAGCAGCAGCAACAACAATTGCATAATTGCTATGCGGCTATAAGAATTTGAATTTATTGGCCCCCAATAGCATTTAGCCAAGGAACAGGAAGGAAAAGGGGGAAAGGGGGTTAAGAAAAATCTCATAAATTTCACACCACAAAAAACAAAAAAGTTTTTCGCTTAATAAAATTCAATTATTATAATATTTTCTTACACTTTTAACTCTTGTTCTTGGGTTTTTTTTCTTTCTCATTCCTCATTCCACTTATCAACGCCCCATCAGAGATCAAAAAAGCGAAAACTGCTTCGAGCTTGAGTTTGAGTCTGAGATATGCTCGATAAGCACGTGCCCATTAGCTCATAATATATTTTTTTTGAAGGAGCTGATTGCACTTTGAACAATTTTTTAATTTGCCGCTCGAGCTAAACTTGTCCCCGAAAACTGTTTTTTTTTTTCTTTTCTCATACATTTTGGTCTCAGTCACGTAGCCATAACTAGAGGAGCCCTGGCCCGTTGACCCGTTATGTTTGCTGTTGTTGCAAGAAAAATTGAAAAGTTTTCATGTGCTCAAGTGTCTAGAACACTTTTTTGGACTTACACACACACACAAAAAGGGTTAAGGAAAGCTAAGCCAAGGCTGAGTGGGGAAAACGTTATGTATACGTATGTATATAATTTGTTAAACATTTTCCAGTAAGAAAGTATTTTTTAGAGATTATATTGCTTTAATTGTCGCGTGTTAAGAACTTCTAACTTGTTTTTTAACCTTTTCATAATCAAATCTGTATTTATTTTAACATTTTTATACTAGACAACTTTTAACAAACATTACATTAATGCATTCACTATATCCAGGACGGAACTGTATATACTCTACATGCTCTATAAATTGTCACATACTAAGAAATAAGCGTGAACATATTTATTCTACACTTTTTTTAAAGCATATTCATATTAACCTTAACATTTACATACTAAGAATCTTCAACACTCTTAACAAACCTTGCTCAAATTCGTTTTCTATATCCAGACATGATTGTATTTACTCTGCATTTTCTTTAAATTGTCACATATTAATATAAAAGTAAATGTATACATACTGTTTCTAACTTTTTTTTAGCATCATTAACCTTTAGGTATTAGGAATCTTCAATCCTCTTAAGAAACCTTACTAATATGTGATCAGACATGACTTTTTATACTCTACATATTCATTAAGTTGTTATAATTTAAGAAAAAAAGTAGGTAAACATTTTCTCTAGTTCTTTAAATATATTCATACTAACTTTAAGCTTTATATATTTAAACTCAAACTCTTAGCAAACCCTACAGAAGTGAAGTGAATATACCCAGACACTACTGTATATACTTTAATCTTTAATTGTCTTTTAATTGTCTAACATTATAAAATATTAAGTATTAACATATTTGTTTTACCTTTTCTTTTAAGCATATTCATTTTAATTTCCACCTATATATATATTCAAATCCTTTGAAACTCTTAGCAAACATAACAAAAAGGGATGTTCACTATATGCAGGACACGACTGTAACTACTCTTCTACTCGATAAACAGTTCTTTAGGCATTCTTCAACTTAAATAAAATACAATATGGTCAAGTGTCTTTGGCAATAATTAAAAACATTTTGCTACTTGTTCTTATTTTAACAATTGAAATTTAATTCATGTCAAGTTTTTTTTTTTTCAAACGCTACTTAAAAATGTTGCCCTGACAAACTGAACAGAGATGGATAGATGGAGTCCTACCGTATATAAGTCACTCATTATGTCTGGTCTTTTGGGTCTTTTGTCTTTTGGTTTATCATGTTTCTCGTGTGGTTGACATTCGGCGCGGACGTAAATGAAGCAATTTTCTTGACATGCAAAACGTGCAACAAACAGTTGCAACCGAATTGGAGCAACTGTTGCTCGTTGCTGCTGCTGCTGCTGCTGCTGCTGCTGCAGTTAATTTTCGTGTATATATTTAATTCAATTTAAATTATTGTTAACCAACTGTGTGACGAGAGACAAGCGAGTCTTAAGAGACTTAAGACTTAAGACCTGGCCGCGCTTTGATGTGCACTCCATTAAGCCAGGCCCCAAATCCAAATCCAGTTGGAGTTGGAGTCTGAGCCACGTCAAAGGTAAAGGCATCAGGCGAAGGCATGAAGCCAAAACCAAAGCCATGGAAGCATTTGCAAGGCAAATCAAACGCTTAATGAATTCATTTCAATTAAATATATAAGATAGAGAGAGAGCAAAAACAACAACAACAACAACAAGCCAAAGTCTCAAATCAAAGCCAAATGATAGACGAATGCCAAAGACCCGCCACACAGTCAGTTAGCCAAGTCAACCAAGTCAGCCAACGAAGCGAAGTCAAACCGTTTTAGCCTTTAGCATTAATAAATAGTTTACTGCAGTTTAGAATTTGCTTTGTTTTGTTACTGTTTCTGTTTCTCTTTTCTCGAGCAGCTCGCTGGGGGAGCCATATGAGAGCCAGAAGACATTGGCATTTGAATTGAAAACCATGAAAACGTTGCATGCTTCTTGTTGTTGCTGCTGCTGTTGTTGTTGCTCTTGGCTAATTGATAGTGATCTAGAACAGATGCAGTTGACAACTGAGAAGTAGAGAAAAAACCAAGCTATTAGAATGAGAATTGCGATTTGGAATCAAAGCAAACAGAATCTGAAAACCAAACACAAAAAATTAGAAGCAAAGAATCAGAATCTGAATCCCAAACAGAAAACATTAGAAGCAAAGAATTAGAATCAAATTAAACTAAAGAGTTCTTCGTCTTTTGGTTTCGACAATGTTCCCAATCCAATCCCAGGTACAACTTCAACTCATTGCGATTTCAAATCAAAGAATCCCAAACACAAAACATTAGAAGCAAAGAATCAGAATCTGAATCCCAAACCTTAGAAGCAAACTAAACCAAAGATTTCTTCTTGTTTTGGGTTTTGACAATGTTGCGATTATTTTTGGCAAAGAAATGCCAGAAACAACTTCAAATCATTTATGATTATTGAACACTTCTGAGAAATGAATTATCTTTTAACTTTTTCAGCTTGATTGAAGCTACTTAAGACTTGAGAGAGATATACGAAAGGGTCAATCAACTTGCTTAATGCGCTCCCCTTTTCTGAACAAACACAGATTTATATATATAAATTTGGTTTGGTTTACTTCTTTTTTGGGCAGACAGCCGGGGATAGCTGCTGATAAGCCTTAAGCTGCTTAATCGATGACCAGAGAGTTGTCAAAAAATAATTCACAAGACCGCCTCCAAACGAAAAAAAAAACAGAAACTAAAGGTAAATACGCAGACAGCTTTGTGGCGTATACGTAATGTTATCAGCTGTGCAAATCTACCCTGTGGGATCATCATCATCGTTGTTGTTGTTGTTGTTCACCATAACACTCGACTCTACTGTTATGGAACGGAACCTGCGCGCGCTAAATCAGCGTTTCGGAGCCCTTTTTTACATGAGAAATATTTTAGCGTTCGATGCAAAAATGGTAGCAATGGGTAGCGCGTCCCGTTTTCCCCCAGCTTATCGGACGACCTGACGTATGCAGTCCAAAAACGACGAAAAAACCAAAAGAAACCAAAAAAAAAAATGCACGTAAAATAAAGAAAGAACTGAACACAAAACTTGAGATAACGCCACAATGAAGACAGCAGAACGCGCCGCAGTTGAAAAATCGCCAAAGATTCCACAGCGAACAGCAACAACAAAAACAACAACAAGAAAAAGAAGTTGCATCAAGATTAATGAACGTGCGCCCTGCTTAACTACACTGAGAGAATCGGTTAGGGTAGAGAGAAACTTAAAACTATAAAGTGAAGTAAGAAGTGAACTACAAATGAAACTACAAAGTGAACTACATATGGAACTACAACGTGAACTATAAAGGAAACTACAAAGTGAACTACAAAGTGAACTACAAAGTGCACTGCAAAGTGAGCAATAAAGTGAACTACAAAGGGAACTACAAGGTGAACTACAAATGGAACTACAAAGTGAACTACAAATGGAACTACAAAGAGAAGTAAAAAGTAAACTACAAATTGAACTACAAATGGAACTACAAATGGAACTACAAAGGGAACTAATGAATGATTCAGAGAGAATTAAAATAGTTTTCTTTACTTATTCCAGTTCTTTCTTTCGCTACAAATGTTGAGAAAAGGTTTCAGAGCAACAAAATACCATAGATTCATTGTGTTACCTTCACTTTCGCTCAGTGTACCTGTTGTTTCACTTATTGACTTCTTGATGCTTTGCGGCTTGATGCTTGCTGCTGTTGCATTTTTGAGATGAACACTCAAACTCAAGAAAAAAATCAAAGTTATAATAATGCATAAGTAATTTGCAGCAGCAGCAAAACATCGGCAACTTTGGCCAAATCGAACAAAGCCATCTCAGCTAAGGTAGAAAAAAAAGAGAGCTAAACCCAGCTCGTGCCAACTTTAAAATAAGGCTAAGTATATAGCCCTCTTCTTTCGCTACTGACAACAGTTAATCAAAGCAAAAAACCAAACCCATGAGCAGATAACTTCCCTCTCTTTTCTTTCTGTCGAGCGCGGAAAGCTTCTTTTAGCTTCCTTAGCTTCTCTTTGGGCAGTTATTTATTAACTGAAAATCATATTATCGGCATATCGCTTACGGCTTTGACTTTAACTTGACTCAATGATGCAGGCTGCTGCTTAAAGGCGAGAGATTAATTTAATGAATACTCTACCTTCTCTTTATTCTTCAAGGAAGAAGTTAGTTAAGTTAAGTTTAAATGTAAAAGTTTTTCTGGAAGAACTACTATATAGATATTAATAAAACTTTACAAGAATAAAGGGTATACATAAAAATTACATATATTGAATAAAAATGTTTAACTAAACTTTTTTTTCTAGTAATATTATAGATGGGAAAGCTTGTTGATGTTTCTTGGACAAACTATTGAATGAATCTTTATGAAACTTGAGAATAATAAAGCTTAAGCATTAATCTAAAGCTTAGACTATGTTTTGTCATACTGCCCAACTCTATGACTCAACTAATAAACTCCAACTAGCTACACTTGTGTCAATTTGCGCATACTTCCTGGCCTTTTAAGTTAAGCTGCATCCAGCAACTAACAACAACAACAACAACCAGAAAACAACACAGGCAGCACAATGGCTTAACCAATGGTTTGGTTTGGGCCAAGCCAAGTGCTACCAACAAGAACCAACAAGAAGACCTTAAAGATGCAACAACTATACATAGGGCTAACCGAGGGATAAACAATGCCGCGCGCGGCATGTTAAGACAAATGCCTTGCAACAGAGAACCTAACCTAAACTAAACTAAACAGCTCAGGCCAAGTGCTTAACCATTGTGAACTAGATTTTGCCCTGAACAGAGCGAGAGAGAGAGAGAGAGAGAGAGGGAATGAAAAAGTTAAAATCAGGAAGTGTATTATATAATTTTATAGATACTAAACTCAACTTTGACACAAATCGACAGAGTGCGGTCTGTAAACATGACATTTTCTGTACACACAAACACACACATAGAGAGAAGAGAGTCCCCATTCGAAGCCGTCGACGTCGTCGTCGTTTAGGCCAGGCCAACGGCCAGGCAGCATCTTTTTAGAGACGCTCTGTGTGTGCCACAGTGTGCGATGCTTATCGCAAAACGTTCAATTATTTTATTTGGTGCAGATGTGGACGTCGATAAAAAGTTCCTGATAGCAAACGGCAGCATCGAAAGCATCGAAAGCAGCAGCAGCAGCCGATTCAGTCGACGACGACGACGACGAGTTGGCCAACAACAATGCAACCAACGGGCCACAATACAAATACGGCCAAAAAGAGTAAGCAAAGGCAGTAAAGTTTGTTGCCGTCTTTTTTTTTTTGTCTTTCTTGTTGCCCTACTCTCTTTGCGCTATACTCTTCTCTACTTTGTATATGAGATTCAATTAAAATCAACTACAACAACAGCAATAACAACAACAACAGCAATAACAACAGCAACAAAAAAGAACAGCAGGAGCAAAAAAAAAGCTAAACCAAATAATTGACACAAGAAAGCAATGCCGCACATTTTAGACCCCAACCAAAGCTGAAGCAGCAACAGCAGTAAAATCCATGCAACAAACAATACCAAACCAGAGAAAAAAACAAGAAAAAAATTAAAAAATATGTCTCATGCTATAAATGTTTAAAGTGTCGATTGCCGAGTAGAGGATCATAAAAAAGTTAAGGAAAAAATGTTAACCCATAAGACTTTTCATATAATTTGCTTGTCCTTCAAGAAAATCTTTAAGAAATTTACTTAAAACAAGTACAAAACCAAATGAAATTCATAACTACTTCATCATATAGAATCAACTTGAACAAGATACCTACGAGTTAAGAAAACAATGTTAGCCGTTTAGACTTTTCATATCATTTGCTTGTCCTTAAAGAAAATGTGTGAAACTTACCTAAGAAAAGCACAAAACCATAATTAATACATTATAACATTATAAGAAAATATCTTACAAAAAGTTAAGAAAAAAATGTTAACAACTAAGGTTTTTCCTCATATTTGGATGTCCCTAAAGAAAATGTTTAGGAGATCTACATAAAACAAGTACAAAACTGAATAAAATGCATTATTATATCATATTAAATCAAAGATTTTCCATCGTTAAGAAGTTAAGAAAAGAAGTTAAAGTTAAGCTTTTTCATAATATTCGTTGTCCTCGAAGAAATGGTTCCAGAAACCTACATAAAACTAGTACAAAACCACATTAAACACATTATTCCTTCATAATTTTGATAGATTTTGCCATTAATTGAATATAGACCAACATCTTGAAAGCAAATATATATATATATATATATATAAGTTCCACCGCAAATCCAACAAGCAGCAGATAGTTTTGGGGCCAGAGTTAGTAGTAGTAAATGCATATATACGGTACAGTGGGCAACAAAAGTTAGTGCACCAGCCTGCCTGCCTGCCTGCACTGCCTGCACTTGCAATAGCAATTAAAAGGCAAGCCAAAAAGCTAACCGAAAATTCGAAATCAGGCAACGGAAATTGTGGGAAAGCGATTGCCGACATTGCATTTGCTGTCTTTCTCTCGCTCCAACAATTTGTTTGTTTTTGTTGTTGTTGTTATTGCAATTAAAAATTATTGTAGGACTTTTTTTTTTTTTGGTTTAGTTGGGTTGTTGTGGGCGTTGTTGGCCTATTGATCGAGTGAGAGTCGAACCCCCAAAAAGTTGAAAGTTGAGCCAAACGGAAACGGAAAGTGTGCCATTATGCCGAGCAAGCGAACGGATGTGGATGTGAAGTCAATGCAGCTGCTGCTTTTGGTGCTGCTGCTGATGTTGCAACACAGTGGCATCAACAGCTAGTTGCATCTGTTACTTGATTTAGTTATCTGCCATTGGCATTGGCACTGGCTGCTGGAATAAACCGCACTTTGTGGCAAGAACTTTGCGTCAGTTGAAGTCGTCTTTGTCCTCGTCGTCATCGTCGTCGTTGCCCCCACAATAAAATCGACTAACGCCAAAAGACCACAAAAAGTTATATATACACCCCCGAAAAACCCAACCAAAAGTTGCGCAATGGTCTCCCTTTTCTTCTTCTTCTTCACTTTCTCTCCCTTTCTATCTGGGTTTTTAGTTATGCTGTTAAAAGTTTTGTGACGCGTAACGTTTTCTGCAAATCAAATCAAAATCGCAATCAAATGCAAATTGGTATTAGATTAGTTTGTTTGTCGTTGTCAAAAAAAATACCAAAAAAAACCGACGAAAAAAAAAGGTGTTGCGGCTCCCTCTGTCTGTCAGGTGGCATCAACTTCAAATTAGACACTCGCAAACGTCAGACAGTTTGAGGTGAAAGATATTTTTTTTTTGGGGTTTTTTTCACGCATCTGTTGTGAAATGCGACAGATTTTTACCCACCCAAAACAAAATGGAAAACCATACTGAAACTGAATTATATTTGCTTTCGGCTAAATAAAATTGAAGTTGGTTTTAGACTAAGTCGAAACTTTAATGCTCTAACAAGTGAAGTGAAGAGCATTCGGTTTGAAAAGTTTTAGCTTTTAAGGCAAAGTTGAATAAAGAATCTAAACATTTTCCTTAGTTACTTTCTTAAGACATTTTCATGCATTACATTCACATTCTCACCTAGCTAGTGTATTTGCCGCAAGACACATTACATTTTTAATAAGAAAAGTGACAGCAGCTGTCGCGATTTCAAACAGCTACCAAATGCCAAAAGGCAAAAGAGGGAAAGAGGGAGAGAATCTTTCCATTCTGTCACGGTTTGCCAAACTGCTTCTTCAGTCGAGTCAGTTTGTCAGTCAGTTTGTCAGCTGTTTTGTTGTTGCTCGAGGAGTCATTCATTCATTCATTCATTCAGAGTCGCGTGGCACACATAAATTGAATTTGATGAAATTACTTTATGTGTGCGGTGAAGTTTTGAGCTTTACACTGAGGCAATGTTTTTATGTTCTCTTAAATTGTTTTAGTATGGCAAAAAACAGCTGAACTTGAGATAAGTGCGGATGTGTTAAGTATATAAAGTATAGTAAGTTGTAGTAAACTGTCATTCTATTCAAAGTAGAGTGATTGATAGTGATTGATAATGATTGAAAAATCTTTCATTATCTGATTGACTAAGCCATAGCGAACTGATTATGCAAACTTATAGCAATTGGTTCGATGTAGATCATGTGGGTTCAATAGATGCATTTTAGCGTCAGAAGTAATCACATTTACATACTAGAGTAACAGTGTATCGATTGACAGGCTTTCATTGACTGACTGTTATCAAGACAAAGTCCAATCCGTAAGCCATAGCGAACTGATTTTTTCGCCAAATGTTTCGTTCTTGAACATTTAGGTTTGATAGATACATTTTAAGGTCAAAAGTTATCAGATCTAGATGGAAACACTTAACAGACTTATAGTGTACTGATTGAAAGGCTTTCATTAACTGATGAAGTAAGCCATAACGAACTGATTTTAACGCGTTGTAATTGAAAATATTGAACATTAAGGTTGAAAACAAGGGTAAGTAGTAATCAGATCTAGATATAAACACTTACCAGAGTTATAGTGCACTGATTGAAAGGCTTTCATTTACTGATTGACTGACTGCTATCAATGCAAAGTCCAATCCGTAAACCATAACGAACTGATTTGCCTTGCTCTTGAATACTAAGACTCCATTTATCCTCAGCTAAACCTAAAAGTAAAAACATTTTAAAGTTAGAAGCAGACAAGAATAAGACTTAAAAATTAACAATTTTTAACAAAGGTTCAATCTTGGAGGTCATCCATTTAATTTTCAGGTTAAATGCATCAAAGCTTGTGAAGATATATTTTGATTGAAAATCTCAAGCGACAAACAGGAAATTTAAGTAGCTCTCTCTTTGAAAGGAAAGCAAGGAGAAAAAAAAGGACTTAAAATAAATTTGTATTGTTTGTGATGTGATGTGTTTGAAGTATTTTTCTTCTTTGTGGCCACAGGGTTTTAGTTCAAAGTTTTTCTAAGCCATTGTTGTTGTTGTTAGCCATTGCTGTTGTTGTTGTTGTGGTTGTTGTTTGCTTGCACATTTAAGCCACATTTGTTCAGAGTGCAGAAAGCAGACTGCCAGTTGCCTGTTTACCAGTTTGCCAGATGCCCCAAAAAATTTGCCTCTGTGCCTTACTTTTTAAGCATACACTTGGTTGCACAACAAACAGAAAAGGACGACCGCATCTCTCTCTCTCTCTCTCTGCTTTCTATTCTGTCATTGACAAAATCAAAACAATAAGTTTGTTATTTTGCTAGGGAAAAGAGCTAAACGAAGCGTATGTCGAATGTTGATCTCCCTCGTTCCCAACTCGTTTCGACTTTATTATACCATATGCTTAAACGTTCTCTCTTCTCTCTCTCTCTCTCTCTCTCTTTCTTTCTCTTTCTGTGACACATTTCTGAACTTTGTCTATGACAATTTTTAAAAGTTGTTCAAGGATTTCATAGCTTTTGGATTCCATATTGTGTGTTGTTTTTGTTTGGCCTGACGTAAACTTAATTGATTTCACATTGCGAGATATACAGAGAGAAAGAAAGAGTTATGTGTATGGATATGAATTTGAGGCACTGTTATTTGTATACGCTTTTGCTTTTGCTTAACCAGTCACTAATTGTTGCACATTCTGTGTGCCACACACATGTCACATGTCAAACCCAAACCAAAACAACAACAAACAGCAAACAAACAACAGTTCGTACTTGGAAAATTTCAAAAAACCTTGAAAAACATTTTTCGGTTTTTTGTTTTGTGATTTTTGCACAATTTGCATATTTGACAGTCGGCCATCAGGTTACACAAAATGTTTTATTGTTTACTTTTGTTTGACATTTAACCTACAAGTTGCTTTTTTTTTTTGTTTTTTTGTTGGTATTTTGACATTTCCATTGCCAATTTTTTTGGTTTTTTGCGTTTGGGCTAAAAACAAACTTAAATAATTGTTTAAATTCTGCACGAACAGTGTTTGATTGGTTTATTAATGATTATTTTTTTTTTACTTTTTTGTTGATTGCATTATAATAATCAATATAATTTACTAGTAATCTGTTGATGGCTGAGCACGTTTTAGGCATAATTTCTATCGAATTATTTATTTAATTCACTTTTTTTTCTTTCAGTCTCTGCGTCTTATGATAACAAATGATAACTGCTTTTGGGCCAACTACAAACAAACTATATATCTTTATGTTTTTTATACCCTTAACCAAGGAATTGGGTAAAAAAAGGGTATAATGGTTTTGTGCAAATGTATGTAACAAGCAGAAGGAAGCTTCTCCGACCCCACCAAGTATATATATTCTTGATCAGCATCAACAGCCGAGTCGATTTAGCCATGTCCGTCTGTCTGTATCAATAAGACAAGAGTTAAGCAAGCCACATTGAATGTTTATTTTCAGTGTTTTAATATCAAACGATTTGTCACCGTATTATTTTTCAAGAAATGCAACAATATCAAATAAATATTATTATTCCTTATTTCCTTACTTCGTCTTTCACAAACTTTATCAAACCCTGACAACTAACTTCACATCTATTTTCTAGTACTTTCGGTGGAACTGCAGCGACACGGAACTTGGCAGCACATTTATTCCGGCATTTTTGCTTCAATGCCTGCAAATCCTGTAAATGATAGAAATGTTGTTAAATAGAATAGTTATTCCAATATTCACATTTTTATACCACCGCTGTAGTTAGCTCAAGAGTTAAGCTGATAAGCAATATCAAAATTAAAGCGTGTTTCATCTTGATTGAAACTTGTTTGAAACTCTTTCCAGTTTTTAATAGTTTTCCAGTTTTATCTAGGAAAAACTTAACGCTTGTGATTTAAATTCGCTTTGGTTGCTAATGCAATTCGATTTGATTACGACAATATGATTATATCGCATACATATTAATAACACTTAGTAATGCATTTGAGTTTTCGTTTGATTACGTGGTATTTGTTCCTTTTTTGGGTTTTTCGCAGATGTAGGTTATCATAATATGCTTTATGCCACCGCCCACACAAAGGGCATGCCTTTATTGGATAACGCTGTAAATGATAATTGTATGATAGTTTTTACCCCTTTTTAACATCTTTTTACCAAATTATCTCGTAAGCCAAGCGTTAAGCTAGTCATATTGAATGTTTTTATACCCTTAACCGATGAAATGAGTAAAAAAAAGGGTATAATGGTTTTGTGCAAAAGTATGTAACAGGCAGAAAGAAGCTTCTGCGACCCCATAAGGTATATATATTCTTGAATTAGCCATGACCGTTTGTCTTTCCGTTGGTCCGTCCGTTCGTATGTATGAACGCGTCGATCTCAGAAACTACAAAAGCAAAAGCCTCCGGATTTTGGATATAAGCTCTCCTTATCCCTAGGCATAGCAAGTTTGTTTTAAATTTTCGATAACTTTTCAGGTTTACGATATACACATAGAATCGATAACAAAAAAATCTTAAACTTTAAACTTAAAAATGGGAATTGAAACTATTAACAAAATAATAAACATCTGTGAAGTCAAGCGTTAAGCAAGCCATATTAAATGTTTTTATTCATTGTTTTAATATCAAACGATTTGTCACCGTATTCTTTTTCAAGAAATGCAACAATATCAAATAAATATTAATATTCCATAATTTCACCCTTTGAACAAATTTGCTCACATTGTGGTATACGGTTTTTGGGCAAACATTTATCCATGCAACTCTCATACGTTAATTGCTGTAAATGATAAAATTGTTGTTAAACAAAATAGTTATTCCTCAATATTCACATTTTTATACCGCTGTAGTTATCCCAAGAGTTAAGCTGATCAGCAATATCAAAATTAGAGCGTGTTTCATCTTGATTGACTTCTTTGAAACTCTTTCCAGTTTCTAATAGTTTTCCAGTTTTATCTAGGAAAAACTTAACGCTTGTGATTTAAATTCGCTTTGGTTGCTAATGCAATTCGATTTGATTACGACAATATGATTATATCACATACATATTAATAACACTTAGTAATGCATTTGATTTTTCGTTTGATTACGTGGTATTTGTTCCTTTTTTAGGTTTTTCGCAGATGTAGGTTATCTTAATATGCTTGAAACAATAAACATAATAATGAACTTCTGCGAAAATTTCATTAAAATCGATTAAGAAACAACGGAGATATGAAGTCGACGAGCATTGGTACAGTGGTACACGTACATATGTGTACGTCTGTTAGACCGACCGTCTGTCCATCTGTATGGTCAAGGGTAGGTAGATATAGTAGATATCATCTAGTCGAGCTTACTGATATATAAACTTTATTCTTGTAAAGTTTCATTAAAATCTATTCAGTGGATCTTTCAAGAAACAATAACAAACATTCACGTCTGTAGTACTACTAATAAATTATTATTATTTTTTTTTTTTGTCGTTAGTTTCTGCCACTTATGATAACGAATCCAGTTGCTGTTTGCCTAGCACTAATCAAACTTTATATTCATATGTCATTTGAAGTATAAGCTAGATTATAGTAAAGTTTCATCAGAATCCAATCAGTAGTTTTAGGAAGAAGAAGCAACAATTTTAATATCATTTTAAAACTGCAGTCAGTAGTTCTCCCAAGAAACATTATCAAACCTATCCCATTTCTTATAGTACTAAAAATCTTTAGTATAGTAAAAATTTGTAATATTACGCGCTTTAGTTGTGCCACAAGTTGTTACCTTATTAATGACGAGCTGTTGACCCAGCTAGTAGTAGTAGTTACAACTAGCTCCTACAACATAGCCATTTGACCTGAAACTGAACCTGAGCTGTGCAAATAGCTTTACTTTAGCTTTTTTTTCCTGATTTTTCTTCTTTTTTTTTTGATAAGTACGATGCTTTTATTGGACACACACACATATACTCACGCACACACACATACTCACAGACACTCACTTACACACTTACATACACTCGCACAACAATTTATGCAGCTCTCGATGTGCGTTGGCAAATTATGTACACTTCATTTCATGCAGGATACAACGACAACGACAACGAGAAGAAATGAAGTAAAGAAAAGATGTAAGGAAAAACACACACACACACACACACACACATAAACACTTACACACATACAGTCCATATATTTCGCACCCTAGATGCTGCTGCCGCCTTCCTGTGGTTGTTATAGTAGTTTTTATATATATTGGACTTGGGGTCAGTTTATTGTTTACCTAAAGCTGTAGACGTGCAAATGGTAGTTGGTCTTGAGCAAAGGGGCGGGGAGAGCGGGGTGGATGACTAGTAAACTCGACAAATTCGACACAAATGCGAAAATGCGACAAGATTTATGCTAAAGTAATAAATATAAATGTGGTTTTGAGTAGAAAATAGAATTATAGCAATACATGTCGAAATATTCAAGCACATACACACACACACACACTCAACAAACTAGCATACAAAGGTGCGTATACGTAATGTGATGGTTGGTGGTGGGGGTTGGTAATGGGGTGGTGTGGGGTTGGTGCAGTAAATCATTGTGTGTGTTTGGCTTGGCCACAGCAAAAGCAATTTATTGTAACGCTTTGCCGCTTCCTCTTACCTTGCCCCCCCCCACCACACTCCACTCCACTCTCTCCCAACATACCTGCTTCCGTCTCTTCTCTTATTTTGGCCATATGTTACACAAACGTTAATATTAAAATAACTTAAAGAACACTGGCGAATACTTTGGCCGGACCTTGCGACTAGCCAGCTATCGAGCCATCGAGCCAGCTTGGTGGTGGACATTGAGGCGCCGCAATAAATCAAACACTCACAACACACACACACACACACACACTTACACACATTTATATATATACACAAAACGACCAACAGAGCGTATACGTAATCTATTTAAAAATCGGCATTTCTTTTATTTTCTCTATTTGGTTTTTGGCTGTTTTTTTTTGTGGTGTGTGCAAAGCTCAACAAAGCTAGCTAACAGCATGCAAAAATATACAATATGCACTGAGAGAAAAAACAGTTGTGTTGTTGTAGGGAAAGAGTTGGTGGGGAGTATTGAGAGCTTTCTTTAAATGAAGTATTAGAAATGTAAGAGACTTTTATTAGTTTTAAGCTTAAATTCTATTGTTAACAGAAGTTTTCCTTCAATGCATAAAACAAAACTATGTTTTTTCGAACCTTTTCTTCCTTTTTCCTACGATAAGGAAAATTAAAATATTGTTTACTGTCTCTTAAGTATTGAAACTAACAGATATTTCCTTAAATTCCTATCTGAAAACTTCATTTTTTCTAACCTTCTTGTCTTTTTCCTACGATAAGGAAAATTAAAATATTGTTAACAGTCTCCCAAAAGTTCTTAAATATGCTTTATTATTCAATGTTTCGTTGAATTCATAAACATAAACTATATTTTTCCTAACCATTTCTTTCTTTTTACTGCCCTAAAGGCAAATGGCAAATATGGCTTACTATCTCCCAAATGCTCTGAAGTATTAAAATTATTCGATATTTCATTCAATCCATAAATAAAAACTATAGTTTTCCTAACCTTTTCTTTCATATTCCAACGCTAAGGAACAACAAAATGCCTTTTACTGTCTCTCAAATGCTCTTAAGTATTCAAATTTCTTTGGATTTGCCAAAAAACATTCTTTCAGAATATTTTCGCTTTTGATAGTTTTCTAAGAGTTCCTACAAATTTTTTCACAATTTTGTGCATTTTGCAACTCGAAACAGAAAGAGAGAAATAAAAAGAGTGAAAGAGAGAGATAGATAGACAGAAATCATAGTATTTCATGCACACCCACTTCATTTGGACAATCGAAGTGAAGCGAAAGCAAAACGAAAGAAAGGGGAGAAAGGGGGAAAACCCGTCGACTGGCCGCCAAAAAATATGCAAAATTTGCAGCTTTTACCCGGAAAAAGTTATGGTTATTTGTGTTGCACTCTTAATGCTATTGAACTTGCACTTAACAAATGGCATCGAGAACCCAGCTCAGCATACCTCTCTGCCCACTCTCCCCTCTCCGCTCCCCATCTCATCGCTTCACTCTTTTGCCATTGCGAACTCCATTTAGACGATGAAATAAACGTTTGGCGTTTCCTTCATCCTTTTTGCTAGCTTTTGTATGTTTGTTATAGTATTTTTTTTTTTTTTTTTTTGGCTATCTTTCAAAACATTTGCAAGAGTTACATTTTGTGTATTGCATTTCAATATGCGTTTTTGATATGCGTCCGTAAATTGGAAAAACCCAACAATGCAGCCAGTCAGTCAGAGTGTAGGAAAATGCACAAAAATGGAAAAGAGACGTGAAGGGTGGAAGGGGTGGAGGAAGGGAGGGAGTTGGTCCCAGTAAGGACTTCAGTTGCAGTTGCAGTTACAGTTAGTTGCACAAAGGAAAAGAGCACATACTTAAAAATAGCTTTTAATGTTGATATGTTGATGATGATGATGAAGAAAACTCAAAGAGCCAAAGAGCAGAAAAGCAGCAAAAAATAGAGAAGAAAATAAACAAAAATGATTTGATTGGTATGGCAAATATTTTGTTGATAAGCAGATAAATGGATTGGGAGTTGCAATTGAAAAAAAATTCTATTATACTCGTGAGCAATTTATGATAATTTGATATACTTATTCAATTAAGTTCTCTTACTTTTTGGAATAATAGTGAATTGTTCACAGTTTGTTTACTCTGCAGATAATTAACATTTCCACAACATTTCAAATATAATTAATGCAAAAAAAGCATGTAAAAAGAGTTGGGCAAAGTAAAGCTCGACTAGGAGATACCTTGAACAAGTCTCATAGACCTGTACTTAGTTCAGTTTTGCTTTATCTTGTGTGTGTGTCAACCGATTTCAATCAAAAGTTAACAGATTTTCATTATATTGTATACAGTTTTAAGCACAGTTACCAATTTTTCCAAATTCAAGATTTGATTGGTATCGATTACATGTGTATGTCCTATACCGAGAGGTTATCGATAACTTCATCAAGCTTGTTCTGCCTGCGGCTTGGGAGAAGATAAATTACAAATCACAAGTCCCTAGCTATCGTTGTCTCTGAGACTGTTAGGCGAACCCTTCTATATCAACCTAAAAAGTTATCGATAACTTCTTTAAGCTTGTTCTACCTATGGCTTAGGAGAAGTTATGTTTCAAACCACAAGTCTCTAGCCATCGTAGTCTTTGAGACAAATAGACGAGCCCTTCTAAATTAACCGGAAAAGTTATCGATAACTTCTTCAAGCATGTTTTGCCTATGGCTTATGTCTCTAACACAAGTCTCTAGCAAGTCGTAGTCTCTGAGACAGATAAACGAACCTTTCTATATCAACTCGACTTAAGCGTCTGAATATATGAACTTTATGAAGACTTTATTGAAGATGTTTCCTTCTACCTTTTACATACTTTCAAACATATTATACCTCTCTTAATAATTTCATTGTTTCAGGGTATCATAGTAAACACACACACTCAACTCACACTCGCACACACAATGGCAGCTATTATTATTATTATTTGAACTCATACTATGAAACGTTCATTTTGTTTTCCATCTGGTTGATCTGGGCGCTAATTAAAACCCATATGCGCCAGCTAACTGACAATAATTAGCACACAAAACGCGTGCAAACAAAACACACCCACACACACACGCAAACACATACTAACTAACACTTATGCACACAATTAAAACTGCATTAATATTGCAAGAATGCAAATGTCAGCACTTCCTTTCTACCTCTCTCTCTCTCTCTCTCTCTCTCTGTCTCTTTCTCACTCTTTGTAAACTCTTGAGCAAAGGTTGCCCTCTTATTAAATGAACTTGCTTACTCTCGAACTCACTTCCTTTCTCTTTTACCTTTGTAATGCATTCGTTTGTGTATGAGTTTTATCTACTCAAGATTAGCGGGATTATTAACAAAAAATATACCTTTAGTAATCAAGGTCTTGAACTTTTTAGGAACGAATAGTATTTTAAATAGTATTTTTTCTAAGTATTTTAAAGATTTTAGTTGATACCCAAAAAAAAAATATTCCCATTCATTATTAAAGAAGGTTTTACCATAAATCATTTTTATATGACCTTAAAAGTTAAACGTCGAAAGCATAAGATATTTCTAGGAATCCCTTAATATTCCTCTTTTATGTTATTTTTCTCATATTCCAAAGCGAAAACTTAACTAAAACCAACCATTGAAAATCTGTTGAAATGTAAACACAGTTTTTGTCAAGTACTTTTGCCCCCTGAACCCGATATGGTTAGGGTATATACCACACACACACACACAAAAACTAAAAGGCATTTTAATGTCAGCGGGAAACTGAATGCCACGCACACACAAAAGCCTAAACGCTAAGCACACACACACACATACATTTACCTACGCACTGCAAATAAAGTGAAACCATAATTGTTGGTACTTGCCAACTCGACTTTGGCTCATTTTATGTACCACTCACTTTGTGGGTGTAGAGTGGGTAGGGTGGAGCAGGGTAGATTCATTGCATTATGAAGCTCTGCCTTTAGGGGTTATAAAATATGAATAATGTCAGTTAACCGAGTGAGAGAGAGAGTGTTTGTGGGGTTGGAATAAAGTGTGTGTGTTTGTAATTTGATGTGCGTATTTGCTAAACCCGTTTAATGTTCCCAACTCTTACTCCACCTCCAGCTCTTACACTAATTTGGTTTAATTCACTGTCAGTGGGTGGCATCAGATCAGCAGAATTTGTGTTTTTCGCCGAGTTGTAGTTTGTGAGTTTAGTTTTGGTCTTTGAGATATTATTTTTAATGAAATGATGACGCCTGACGCCTTAACTGCAAATTGGCGCTAGCTATATGATGCTATCCCTTTCTCGCCAATTGCACAAAAGGCATTTACATTAGCGCTAGCTCAAGTGACACAAAAAGAGCTAGCAACACATAAGGCTATCCCTTTCTCGCTATTGAGCTCTAGTCCATTTACATTTTGAGGCACTTAAAGGCAGTTGTCGCCACGCCACGTGAGCTTTATTAAGCACTAAAAACAGATAATATTTAAGTTCAAGTTGTGTTTTGTTGCTGATAAAAAGATTTCAGGTCATTAAAATGTTAATTGAAGTTTTTTTTAGAGGCTTAGTTAAGCTCATTAAAACGCTGTCCACAATTTATGTATTTAGTCATATGTCCATAACAGATAAAGTCGGCATTATTTCAATTTTAATTACAATCAAAAACATTTACTGTTTGTGATTGATAATAAAACAAAGCAATGAAAAAAATCCTTTTCACATATTAATTTCTTTTTTCGTTGTTTTTAATAGCTTTTTTGTTGGAACTTTTGTTAAATGAGTTTCAATAAACAGAGTTTAAATAAAAATCAATGGAATCGATTTACAATTACAATTTCATTCACACACACACACATACACACTCATACAAACATGTACAGCAAACGGCAAATTGTTGAACCTTAATTACTTAATGGCTTCAAAATGAGCTTATTGAAGGTTCTGTCAGTTTAACTTGTATAAGTTTCCGTTTCGCTTCAATGACCACAGAGAACGCCCCCCTCATTACTGCCACACCACCCCTCGCCCTCCTTCCGCCCTTTGCTTCATAATTGTCTCTCTTGTAAGTAAACGTGGCAACAGCAGCTGCAACAGCAGCAACAAAAAACTGCATGTTGTGAACAGAATTTAATTTTTAATTTACATTACTTTTCGACACTCGCACTGCATGAAAATGAAGTGAAGTAATCTAGTGTAAGTAGGAGGTATAGGCGACCTGTAGATACTCTTTCAGAAAGGTATAATAATGAAAAGGTATTGAACAATATTTTCATATTGATATTCAAAAAGAAAAAATCTTTTGATATAATATTTTCCATTAATTAATATTTTACCTTTATGATTCATTTATGTTTCCTGCCCTCTCGTTTATTAATTATTACTCTACCTGATCATAATTAATTACTCTATTATATAGTAAAAATGTTATTCATATTCATTCAAACACACACAAAAAGTCTTTTCATTCATTTTTCATGCTCATTCTCTCGTTCGTTTCGCTTCTTCACTTTTTTTCAGAGGCAGATTTCATGGCAACAAACAAATATATATATGTACGAATACAACAAAAGGATTTAAATATGCGAGCCTGAATACGTTGTTGTCTGTATTTAATACACATACATATACATATTCCAGCCATATAAATATATATAGATATACATATTTACGGGCAGCAAGCACAAGTATGTAATGAAATCCCTTTAAATGTTTATGAAAAATTCATGACGCGTGCAAATGGCGCGAAAACAACTTGTCTGCATGTGTGTAAGTATGTGAGTATGTGTGTGTGGCCAACATTGGGCAGCCACTGGCAGCTTATACAACACTGGCTGTCAGGCAGCAGCAGGAGTTTTGTTGTTTTCGGGGTTGGGAGGTGAAAATGATGGCGCCAAAGCTTTGGCAGGCAGACACGCAGCATTGCATGCAAAATATGTTATGAAAAGAATGCAGAAATGTATGAATGCATGAATGCATGTTGTTGTTGTTGTTGTTGTACACGTGCTGGCTGCAATAAATGACTAAGGAGATAGTAGGGGAGGGGAGGAAAAACAGTCCAACCTTACCGTCGCACGTGATAACAGGCAAAAAAAACTGAATCCATTTGTTTGTTTGTTAACTCATTTGACTTCAATTATGCAGCAAACAAAAAACCAACACACGGAAGAAGAAGAAGAAGAAGAGAAAACGTTTATGCTTTTGCTGCTGCTGTAGCCCTGGCATTCAAAACGTGCGCGTTAAGCCATAATGTATGCGAGAAAGAGAGAGAGAAACTTTTCTGACCGCTTCAATACTAATGAGGCTGTCAAGTGGTAAAAAATAAAAAAAAACAGAGAGCATCAAAACAGCAAAACGCGCAAAGAGTTTTTTATGTTAATGTACAAGGGGCATGCAACAGCAACACTAACACACACATATGCTGGACACGCACGCACACACTGGAAAGTAAATGAAACTAGGCGGCGGCGGCGACGGCGGCGCGTCGCGAGCATTTTGTAGTGCAAGTCAATTTTTCGATAATTTGAAAAGTTTATTTAATACAAAACGTGATTCAATTACAAAAACTGGGGTGTGTGTGTGTGTGTGCGGGGGGGTGTGCAGGGCTGCCCATGAACTCTGTGTAATGTGCGTTGTGTCCTGCTTTGTGTGCTTGGTGTTCGGAAAAAAGCCAAAAACTAGTTTTTTGCCTTGTAAAATGCAGCGTGTGCGCCATTTTTTTTTTTCGTTTCGTGTTTTGTTCATTGTTGCTTTTTTGTGTTGTGTTTTGTTGCTGTTGTTGTTGCGTTGTTCGTGACGCTCAATGGCGCTTTGTAAATGTAACGGAAATGTAGACAGAGATAGATAGAGTATGTGTGTGCGTGTGTGCGTGTGTGTGTGTGTGTGTGTGGGTGGGATAGGACAGCAATCAACGGATGTAACACACGCTGTGATTGTGGTCATCGCCTTTCTTTTATTGAGAGAGTTGACTTTTTTTGTTGGTTTTTTTGTGTGTGTGTGTTGGTGTATTTTTGGTTTTGTGCTCGTATTCAGCTTGACTAACCACAACACCTGATACAATACAGAGCAGAAAAAAGCTTGTTCAAAGCGAGTTTTCTTTTTTACATAATTGAATATTGATATTTAAATGAAATTATTTTGGGTATTCGTATATGAAATGAAATGAATAAGTTATAAAAGAGCGCAGAGACATCTGAATGGTTAATAATGAATAATATTATTGAGAAATATTATAGAGAAATATGCGTTTAATTAATATTTGAGCAAAATATGCCAGTCAATATTCATTAGATGCCAAAAAACAGACAAAAAACCTTTAGCCCTAATAAGTATGCTACACTTTTTTACACTACGAACTAATCAGTGAATCTTTATGACTATATTGACTAGTGTATATATATATATCCAGCTAAGCCAATATCTTCAATAACTAACTAATCAGTGAAACTTTATCACTATATTGACTAGTATATATATCCAACTAAACCATTAACTCTCCCTCTTCCATCTCTTTCAAAATTCCCATCAAACCCAACAATCGAATAACAGCAAAATAAATCATTTTTCGATTTGTTTGGCTATGCACAAAAAATTGTGTCTCTAATATAATAATTTTGCTTGCATATCAATGTGAGATTACAATATATATGTATGTATGTGTGTGTGTGTGTTTTTTCTTCTTAGCAGGTAATTCAAGTGTTGAGAGAGTGCGAGAAAAGATGGCACTGAAGGTTGGCTGTGTCTTGGGCTTTGCCTTCGTGCTGAGTTTGTTCTCAACTTGCCGCATAACCAATGAATTTTTATGCAAATTGCAATCGCCTTGCAGCTGACAACGTGCCACTTTCAAGTTTTTTGCGGCAGCTTTCAACCGAAAAAACCAAAAGGAACAAGGAGGGAAGGGAGGGTGCACAGAAGGAAGCACAGCTACTACTAGTAGCCTGTAGCAATGGCCATAAATCTTTGAGCAGCATTCGCAGGTTGTTTGAGTACTTTTCGCCGAGACGCAGAGTGAGAGAGAGAGAGAGAGAGCGAAGTAGAGTTGTTTACCTTGTTAGCTTCTTAAGTTTATTTGAAGAAAGCGCGGAGAGTGCGGGGGGGGGGGACTGATGAAATTGTTGAAAAACACTTGACAATCAGTCGGCATTTGCATAATTTGACAATTGTTTTCAAATTGCAATAACAATTTTAGCTTAATTGTTTTTTGGCTCAAAGCAGAGCAGACAGACAGACAGACAGACAGAGACACAAGATATTTGCAATGTGCTTTAAAATTTCATTTCAGGCCAACAACAACAAAAAAAGTTGTTCCCTTTCCGTTTTTTTTTTTGCTGGCTGCCACAGACAGAAAGTTTTTCAATTCAATTGTAATATAAATATTTTACAAATAATTGCTGTCATTTCCACCAAAAAAAACCAAAACTTTTTCTATTTTATATGGTTTTTTCTCTCTCTTTTAATAGCCACAATTTGCTGCGTTTAGTGGGCGTTTTAAGAGGGGAACTTCCGGTGGGATGGCTACTGGGGGGTTGCCGGGAGGGGTGTCTAGATGAACCGCAGCTGCTGCTCAATTAAAATGCATGACTATTGTCAAGGCAAATTACTGAAGGGTGGCTAAACGACCCAATTGTTGGTCGACACTAGAGTGGGGGGGGGGAGGGGGAGTGTTGGGGGGGGGGGGGGGGATAAACTAAAGTGACAATGCCAGAACAATTGCTGCTGGCACAGTGGGTTGGTTTTAACTGCTGTGATTGCGATTGGGATTGGAATTGAGATTCAGATTGAGTCCTATATGTATGTAAGTTTATAGTACAACAAATACTTTGGAATAAGGCTTTAAGTTTTGCCACTCAGCAACAGCAACAACAGCAGCAGCAGCAGCAGCAAGTGTAGAAGAGAGAAGAGGGTACAACTTTTGCATAAGAGCGAAACACAGCTGTGCTCAATTCAAATTCATTGCCAGGCGGCACAGTTGCAACTGTCAGAAAAGTTTTTTTTTTCCGAATTTATTTTGGTAATCCGCGCAGCAAAGCTACACTTGAATATTTAAACACTGTACACGTTTATACACTCATAGTTACTTTGTAGTCAAGAAGTACTTAAAATGTGGGGATGAATAATATTTATGTTAACCTCTCGAAAAAGTGGCTGCATTTTTTAATTTATCGCTTTTAAACAGGGATAGATATTCAGTTTAAAAAAATAAAAAGAAAATGGTTAATTTCGAGAAACTTTTAATGGTCAGATAAAGTAAGCTATAAGCTTATCTGTCCGATAATGTGTAACCATATATGCGGCAACATAAAATCATTTTACCGATAATAAAAAGATGAATTTATAAATTTATCCCATCGAAAAACTTTTAGCAGTCAGATAAGTTAGCCAATAACTTTATCAGTTCAACAACATTTAAGCACAAATGCAAAAAAAATTATTTATCATATCGAAAAACTTTTAACGGTCAGATAAAGTGAAAGGTTAACCTTATCTGTTCGATAACATCTAACCAGCTATGCAGCAATTCCATTTCCTTTTATCGATAGTATATCGATGCGATAATATTTAATGGGAAGAGCAAAAAATATGAGGATACAAGGAAAAACTTGCATCCACTTCACAGTAACATCAACCATAAGTACTTTTAAATGTAATTCCCTACACTTAAAAGCACTTTACTCAATAGTTCACCTAGTTGCAATCCCACTAAAAAGACGCCCAAAGTTATGCCACAATGCAAGAACAACAACAATATGAACCGCACGAACAACAACTTACTGCAATGACTTGCAAAATGATTTGCAATTAAAATGTTAACACAAATGCAGTTTGCAGTTTTGCACACAAAAATCAAAGTCATGCGACTTGTTTTTAGCCATATTGCCATCTAGCCATAAGCCATCAATTTGCATAACCACATGCCATGAATTTAACTGACGCCGGGTTGCCAGATTGGGTGAAAGGTAAAAGCGGGTTGGTGGGGGGTGCGGTGAAAGAAGGGAAGCAAACAGCAAGTCGAGTGCAAGTAATTAAAATGCTGCAAAATTATACATTAAATGGCCCAAACTTGGCAACATCCGACGGCTAGAAACAATGGGCCAAAAACCAGCTGCGCCGACACTGCGTTGCACCTTGGCAAGGCCAACGGCAATTTTAACAACAACAACAAAAGCAGCAACAACAACAACAACAACTACAACTACAATTGGCAGCCAGGAAGACAGCGTCGAGTGCCTGGCCGGGCTTGGCTAACCAAGCCAACGAGCAACTTCCTGTTTTACAGTTTTAAGCTGCCGGTACAACACACAAATACACACACAAATACACACACAAACACACGCACACACACACTTACTATACACACACTAACAGATGCACTCGCATGTACTTGAATATGCATGTTTATGCTTGAGCATGACAGAGATGCAACTTTATAAAACTATATATCGGAACAGCTGTCAAAATGAAAGTTATGAAAAGCATAGGAAGGTGACATTGCTATGAAGTATTCAAGATTAAGAGAGATGAAGAAAGAGAGAGAGAGGGAGACTGTGTCAAAAAAGAAGAAAGAGTGTAAAGATAGATTAGAAGTCAAGGAAGATGAAGAAAGAGACATATATAGATGAAAAGGTAGTGAAAGAAAGTAAAGATAGATTAGAAGACATATTAGAAGTAAAGAAACGATGAAAAATAAAGAGACATATATAGATGAAAAGGTAGGACAGAACGAGAGAAAAAGAAAGCCAGTGAGAGATTGTAAGAGAGAGAGAAAAATGAAAGATACAGTAGGGAACAAAGTAGAGTTGAAGGAAAACGTATAAAAGGAACTCTATAAAGAGACAGTAAGAAAGAGTTCAGTACCGAGATCAACAAACTAAAAAAGGTTTGGACATAATGAACAGATAAGTGAAACTTACAATGAGCTTAAATGAGATATAAAAAAGGAAACTCAGAAAGTAAGAAAAGGTTAATCGAGAAGTAGAGATATAAAGGGATTACAAACAAACTATCAATTCAGACGTGACCCAAAGACAATTTTCCAATGCCAAACTAACCAAACCCCAAACCAAAAACTAAAAACTAAAAACTACACATTTATAATTTAAAAGAATATTCGTATAAACATTGAATAGATTTTTTATCTCTTGCTAAATCTTTTACCGCTATCCATTTTTAGACATCTTCTTTATTAAGTCACGCACGCATCTCTAATAACTATGCACACATACACACACACACATACACACTCTTTCGCACACACACACTCTCATATTCACGTATGTTGCATAAATTTTGCGCAATGCGCTTCGTGCTGCCAGAGTCGGGAAGTGTAAAGCATTTGGGTAAACGTTACCTTTTGCCGTTACATTCGAAACGGTTTCTGGTTTCTGGTTTTTGCCGGGGCCAAAAACGGGATGCCACTAAATAAGGTTTTTGGGTTAAACGGCAAGTTTTTCTGTGTTGACATTCGCCAAAAAAAATTTGCATACTCAAAATGGCAAAAAGGTAAAAGCGGTAAAACTCTCTCTGACTCTGCCTGTCAAATTTGATGTGCTCAAAAACGGAATACGGAAATGCACGCACGCACACAGACAAAGACATATGTGTGCACTATCTGTATGTGTGTGTGTGTGAGTGAGTTTGGGTTAACTGCTTTTAAATTTGTTTTAATTAAGGCAATTGTGCAATTGCAATTGCATTTTGTTGCTCTTACAATTGCTTATCAAATATTCAGCATAGTTTTAAGTGCAACGGGCGCAAATTATGCGCTGATCCTAAAAGTATGCAACGGATATTTTTGCAGCTGAAAGCAAAAGAATAATAATAATAAAAGTCTCTCGAGTTCACTTTGCAGCAACAAAAACTAAACTGAAAGGAAAATTGCAAAAATGCCTTTGGCACAACAAAACACCTGCCGTCGACCCACACCCCACCCCCCTCCGCACAGCCCATACCATGCAACAATAAACAGCTGTTTCCGCTAAGTGTACAAGCCGGAAATGACAATGGCCTGGCCGAGTGTAAGTGGACAGTGGGACAACTTTTTGCAAGCAGTTTGGTGGCATAATCAAGACAACAACAACAAGAGGAAGAAGAAGAAGCGTTGGCATTTCAGCAACACTGCAACGGCAATAGCAAGAGAGTCCTGCTGCAGCTGCAGAGAGTGGTGTCAAGTGTCAAAAGCAGACATCGGAATTTGCTGGAAGTAGCTGCAAATACCTTAAAAAATCAACTTGGACTTTTTGCACAGTGGGCTTAAGTTGCAATGTTTATGGTAAATAATGTAAATGTTGTAAAAATAAACAGAAAAATATTTATATTTATGGGTAAATCTCATTGCCAGACTACACCTGTTTCTAATGTAAACATCTAAATAAAGAACTAAGAAATTGGATACAAAATGTATTTTGAGAAGTTTTATAGTTTGTTTTGATTATGAGAGCGGGTTGGCTTAACTCAACTAATTACTTTTCGATCAAAAAAAAAACCACAAACATTTATTTATCATTTACATCAGCTAGCGGCAACATTAACACGTTGCCCCAGTTTCTTTTCCTAAATATATAACAACAACAGTTTTCTGGCTTATCAATAAATATATATACACAAAAAAAAATGTATCGAAATCGAAATTTCCCTTGAGACTGAACCAAAAAAAAATCTCAAAACAAAACTCGCGCGGGCTTTTACCAAAATTACGAAACTTAACGATAAAAACTTTTGCATTGCGTTTCGTTTCGTTCTGAATATCGAAAATAGAACTTTAGAATATTGAAGGCATTTGTTTAAAAGTCTTTTGCAGTTTGTCAGTCTTTAAGTTAGAGGCGACGCGATGTGATGCGACGCTGCCAGCCGACGGTAAACTATAGCTATAACGATTCAAACTATATAAAAATAAATCGCATCAAGAAGACAAACACACAAAAAAATAAATAAATAAAACAGAAAGCGGTGCCAAAAATTTCAAAATTAGAGTCCGGTATATCGTAATATGTGTCTGTGTGTGCATGGTTGTAAATAAATGAGACAAATTTTGTTTGCAAAAATATATAGAAAAATTATATATTATAAAGATAAATATTACAAAAAACAAAAATGTCTGCAATCAGCGCTAGGCGCAATGGAAGCAACCAATTGGAGGATATGCAAAAAGCAGGCTGGAAGATAGACGAAAATGAGAAGGGTAAGAAAAAACAAAAACAAATGTCAACAAATGTTTCTCTATTTCTCTCTCACTCTCTCTTTCTCTCTCTCTGTTCAGCCTGCTATATAGATATAGATGAAAATGATGATGAGGAAACGAATGATAAACTAGATGAATCGCAACGCGTTTATTCACGTTGGTCAGAGTTACCCGATCTGGTTCTAGAGGAAATCTTTACATATCTAACACCCAAGGAACGTTACTATGCAAGTTTGGTAAGTCGGAAACTATATAATATATATATCTTTCCAACTAAATTTGTTTGGTTTTCTTTAGGTCTGCCGGCAATGGTATAGTGCATTCTATTTACCCACCGTTTGGTATAATTTTGTTGTCGATGATCGTACGTTGACGCGACAAAAGTATAATTATTACTCGGGCTGGCAATATTGTTTGGATCATATGCGTACCCAGAACTGTTTGGGACGCATTGGTAAACATTTGAGAGGCATTGAATTTCGACCCTGGCATAGCTTCAATAACATATATCAATTTATGTCGATTCTTTCATGGAGCATTGATAAGGTGAGAAAGTGAAAAGAAGTCAGAAGAACTTGTGAAACTTTCTATCTCTCTCACAGGGCTTGGAACATAATGCACAACGGGAATTGTTAGGCATGGGTCAACGCATACGTTCGTTGGTCTATCATTTTCCCTGCAACATGTCGCATCGCAATGATCCGGAAGGCATTAAGCTTTTTGGTACTGGCGGACAATTGTTGAAAGTACTCAAAGAGTTATTGCTACGTTTAACCGATTTGCATACATTGAAACTGATTGATTTTGTGCTGGAACGCTTTGAGGCGAATCACTTGTTGGATGAAGTGGTTTGCAGCTGTTGCACCAAGATGCGTGTCCTCAATCTGGTGAATGTGACCACAACACATTGTCCCATTATGCATGTCGGCTTATTTCTCAATCTGCAGGTGAGTGAAGAGAAGAAGAGATTTGACTAGAAATTGAAACTGAAACGAACTTCATTCCCCTACTCCTCAGGTTCTCACAATATCGCCACAGAACATTGATGATGATGTCATCTCCTTGTTGGCCGACACAAAGTTGAGACATTTGCATTTACTGCAGAATTGTTATACACCAACGTACTTGAGCATCAGTGCCTGTGGCGTTAAGGCGTGGCGCAATCTCAAGGCAACAAATCCCCGACTGAGGGTTCATTTGCGTCTCGAGAATCTGGTGGATGGCGAGGTGGTCTTACAGCCAGAGGCACCTGTTCATAGCATCACCTATTGGTCACCACAGACACGCATTCAAACGGATCTGCTTTTACGCATGTTGGATCACTACAAGAACACCTTGGCCATCTATGGGCATGAGCTGTTGCCACGTTTCAGTAGTCCCAAATCCTTTGACAGTCGCGTTGACAGTCTGCTCTTGATGATGTGTAGACAGTGCTTTAATCTGGATACGTTGGTAATATCATATTTTCACCATCAGTAGTTTCCTTATTAACACCTTTTCCATCTCCAGATCATACGTGAAAAGGTCTCTACAGCGACATTGCTGTTGGTGGCACGCACTGCAAAGAATTTACAGAAGTTGCACGTGCGACGCTTTGCTGTCATCTTAAGATGCGACTGGCCCAGGCATCCGGAATGGAGTGATGAGTTCCATTTGTGGCTGAAACGCAATTCTCGCTCTTACGAAGCTGTGGAACGTGAAATCTCACAGATTCTCGGCTATAAATGGAATTTGCTCAGCGATCGCGAATATAAACAGCTGACAATCAATCTTAAGGCGGGTGTCTAAAGTGCCACGCCTACTTTGCCAATTAGATGACTATACTTGTTGGTACTACTTGTGATAAACGGTGTTGAGCTTTATTAGTTGTTGACACTTTGCTATGCCAAAATAAAGCAAATATTTGTTAAACCAATTATTGGATTGGGGAAAAACATTCTTAAAAAAAATGATTTGCTAATTTTTGTTTGGTGAAATTCTTTTTGTATAAAAGATCGCTTAACTTTGAGCTTGAATCAGTCTTTTTATAATTCGCGAACAATCATGAAGATCTTGTTAGCTGTTTTCGCACTTTTGGGCCTTTTAATGGGTCAACTTGATGCTGCTCCAACTTTCGGCTTTGGATTATCTACGCCTGTTGTTTATTCGTCGCCTTATTATGGATCGACATATTACCATCATCATGATCATTACTATTCGTCGCCGTATAGCAGCTATTATCACTATTCGCCCTACAGCAGCGGCTATCATGACTATTCGCCGTATAGCAGCTATCATCATTATTCGCCTTATGGCAGTTATTACGGTCATGATTATTATTAAATCGCAATACTTGCGAATAAAGTGTCAAACAAGTAATAAAGTTCTATACAATTTTGTATAATCTATTTTTAACATCTATTTTTAACAGATTTGAGAAATTGCGTTTTATTTGCACGTCAAAAGTTGAGTAACATTTTGTTTAGAAAATTGTGGCAGAAACTTGCATAGTGTGGCATGTTTATATTGTTTATTGAAAGATTCTGTTCTCACTTGACTATAATCAAGAAAAACCTTTTGTAAACACTTTCAATTGCTTTACAAAATGATTTACTTTCAATGATTTGGCGACTTTCCCAAACAAACAACTTTTTGAACCCAGATTAATTTGAAACTTGGCTAAGCTAAGTTCACAACCAAAACGTTCTACTGTCTTTTTAGTACCGACAACGGACTTAGCCAATACTTCAAGCTAAGCTTTTTTAGTACCAAAGGCCAAAGTTGACGCTTGCGTTCTTGCGCACGCCCACATTTTAGCAAAACGACCTTGAAAAGGCGGCAACAACAAGCCGCAACAAGCCGGAACAACAACAACAACAAGCGGCGAATCAATGCAGCCCGCATTCTGCAGTTGTGCATCTACGCATTATTCAATGTCAGTGTCAAAAATGAAGAGCTTTTTTGTGAGTATTTGTTGCATACTTGTAGGCGGCATTAGCATTACGTATACGCCCTCGAGCAATTTGCAATTAATTTAAAAATAAAATATTTAAAAATAAAAATTTGTAAAAAATTATATACTCTACCCAAAAACAATCAGAGCAAGATAATATGTGAATATGCTCGCGAGCATATTCGAAATTGCTAATGAGAAAAGTGTGTTTTTCGCTTTGCGAGCAAACTGTTGCTGTTTGTTTTGAGTGTTCTGTTTGGGCCCAAGACAGTGTGTTGGGTGACAGTGAAGGCGCCGCATGCCAAATTTTGATCATGACCGCGTAAAAACTAAAGATATAAACCAAAATACAGCTGACCATATATATAATATATATAGTTTGATGTAGATATAAGTGCGAAGAACAGCAGGCCAAACCAAAACCAAAACAAAGAAACTATCAAAAATTACGTTTGTGGGGTATCAAATTAAGAATAAATTGTGTAACTCGACGGCATCCAAAATGAATAAAACCATATTGCATTGGAGCTATTTAAATTTTAAGGATGTGCCCATGGATCTGTTTCTCTATGAGGATCTGGAGGAGGTGTATCTCAAAGAGAACTATATATCCGTCATACCCAAATGGCTGCTCAACATTACCACACTGAAATTCATTCATCTCGCTGGAAATAATCTCACCGAACTACCCATGGATATATATCTACTGGAGAACCTTGAATTCCTAGACGTATCTAACAATGAGTTGACCGAATTGCCCAAAACATTGGGTCTTCTGCTCAATCTGCAAACGCTGAATATGAGTGGAAATCAGTTGACCGAACTCCCTTTGGGTAAGTATGACCTAGTTTTCCCCAATATGCTGGCATTGAACTCTACTTCTTAATTTTAAGAGCTGAGCAACTTGCGCAATTTGGAGATTCTAAACATTGCCAAAAATCAATTCCGTCGTCTGCCGCTGCAGCTAAGCGAATGCATTCGCCTCAATGAGCTCAATGTGAGCGACAACGAGGGATTGTTGCATCTACCCGAACGCATCTCAAATTTACCCATGCTACAATCTCTTGCTGCAGATCGTAAGTAAAACAGAGAGAGAACGAGAGAGAAAAGAGAGATGATCTCACTGAAAACATTTTTTAGGTTGTGCTCTTGTTTATCTACCGGCTGCACTACCCAAGTTCATGAACCATGTGCGCATCTTTCACAACACCTCGGTCAACTATATACCCATGGTCTATGAGCGTTTCTATCAAAATTTCTACGATAACAGGCAAAACTTGACGCCAATGTAAGTGGGGAAAAGAATAAAAGACCTAACGTTAAACAAATAATGTTTAATTCCCTTCCAGTTCCATTTCGAAGAAGGGTTTATTTTGGGTTCATGAACTCGAGACCCAACAACGTCTCTTGCTACCCGTTGGTACACGCAAAGTGTTTGAAGTACCCTCGGAAGAGAATC
This sequence comes from Scaptomyza parva, assembly GCA_035044645.1. Taxonomy (NCBI): domain Eukaryota; kingdom Metazoa; phylum Arthropoda; class Insecta; order Diptera; family Drosophilidae; genus Scaptomyza; species Scaptomyza parva. Next base: position 1,958,996 of record JAWNNT010000090.1, on the reverse strand, counting down.
AAGTTTCCCTCTACGATGATTGTCTACACGTGATACAGTCTATGAATCGGCAAACGCCTGTCTATGAGAATGCTGCATTGCATCGCTTATTGCCCGAACCCTTCATGAGTTCTCACATCAACAATGGACCCATCGCTCGCTGCACAACAACCCAATGTTCCAGTTGTCTCTATACAACCTACTACTTTATGGTCGTCAAGCGGTAAGTCTTAGGAAATATTATATACCCAATCACCATAAGAATGTATTACTTACCTTACCTTTTTCCTTGCAGCTGCGGAAGCGCTTCTAAACAGCTTTTCACTTGCAACTTTTGTACACAGCTTTGTGCATTACAATGGCTTTCAGCTAATTCAAAAAAATATTACCAGGTCGACTGGAAAGTTTCCGATGAGGATGATAATGATGATGATAAAGGAGTTGGTGTCGCTAACAATGATTAAAAACATACAAGTTAGTTGTTAAGTTTGTAGAAAACAAAAAACAACAATATTAGCATTGGTTTTTAAATAGGCAATATAATTTTTTAAATGTTATTCAAACGCTTAAATGTTAGTGAAACGCTTCAAGTATGTTTGAGTTTATCTTAAAAATGTATCTCAAAACCTAATGGCAATCCGAAGTCAGATTATTTATGGGATACATTTCTCAACTATCTCAATGGTTAAGTTTAAGACATAATAAATATGCATGTATGTATTAAAACTTTCAAAAGTATTTACTATGAAAGCTCCCTTGACTACCTACTACCTTTAACGGCTACCAGTTGCTGTTGCTACCATGGAGAAAAGTTTGGCATTGCCATAGTGCTGTTTGTTCCATTTATCGAACAGTGAAAAAATGTTGCAATATTAGCTGACAAATCCAAAAGCAAGTGCAACTAAAATTTCAAGATTAGTAGGTGCAACAAAACTGTGTAAAAATGTTGCGACTACCGGGAATGCCCCTACTTCCGGGTGCACAGTTCTATGATGTGAGTAACATTATAACTAACTTTGTACCACATTAAAATATCTTTTATACTTACAGTACAGCAAACGACGTCATCCCCGGAAACAAACCCTAATGCACTACCAGGGCATACACATGCTCTCGGATCGACGGGAACCGGAATTGGTGGAACCCAATGGACCGTTGGTAGATCCCAAATGTCCACCTGTGCCGGCAGAGTTGGGAGCTCTGTGGGCACCCAAGATGACGATAAAGTTGCCACCTTGGTTGGCGTACGATAAGCAGGTGCTCTGCTTCAATGCGTACTTCAAGGAACCGTTGACAGAGATCTATCATGCACCGTATCAGGTGCGTAAGGTTAAGATCTATTTCTATCTGGAGGATGGGACCATGCAGATTACGGAGCCGAAGGTGGAGAACTCGGGAATACCACAAGGTTGCTTGGTACATCGCCAACGTATACCAAGAGCACCGCCCAATGAGCGGGAGTTCTTATCGGTATTTGATCTGAATGTGGATACCAATGTGCAGATCTTTGATAGGGATTATCACATTAGTGGATGCGACGTCTTCACGAGGCAGTTTCTCAATCGTGCAGGGATTACAGTGCCCGTTTCACTAATGGAACCCAAGTAGCTATCGCAAAGGTCCAAATAGGGTTTACATTAATCTCATTTTCATCTTCTCCTCAGTGATCCCACAACGGAGATACGCAAACGTTCCGCTATCAAGCAGACAGCCCGTCCAGAGACAGCTGCCTTGCCCAAGCGACATTCTTTTGCCCAGTTTCTGGAGTTCGATAGACGTGTGCTTAAGTTCCAGGGCTATTGGAATGATTGTTCAGAGTATGGAGATGTACGTCGACTGGATATATGCTATTATCTGGCCGATGATACCATCGACATTAAGGAGAAGTTTCCACGCAATTCGGGTCGGGAGGGACACAGCACATTCCTCAAGCGCGCCAAGCTACCCAAGGAGTTTACGGGTCTGGCTCTACCGGGTCAACAAACATCCGTAACACTACTCAATGTCTTGGGTACTAGTATGCGTGATGTACGCTATGTGGCTGATCCGTTAAATACCGGTCAGAAGGAGGTTCAATACTACACTGATCAGGATTTACAAATTGGTGCGGTTCTCAATGTTTTTGGTCGGGATGTGGTCTTGACTAGCTGCGATCAGTTTACCCAACACTATTACAGAGAGAAGGTGGGTATTAAGATCGATTTAAATTTAACTATTAATTACACTAACCTTTACTTCACTTTAGTACGGCATTCAAAACTTTACACCACAACCGTTGCCGGATCGTAGCGATGAGCGTCCCTATAACCAGGGTAAGGTACGTCGTCTACCACCTTACAATGGCTGGGGTAGCTACGAAGACTCCGAGGGCAATTGCATTACAGTGGAGCCCAAAGCACCGCAGGCAGACTTCAAGAAGATGATGAAGTACGATGGTTGCATTCTGCGGTTTGGTGCCAAGCTCATGTCTATCATCAAGGAGAACTGCGAACGTTGTTTTGTGATCAGTTATTATCTGGCTGATGACACGGTTCAGATTTACGAGGTGGCTCGACGCAATTCGGGTTTCATGGGCGGTGAATTCCTGAAGAGAGCGCGTGTTCCGCTACCCGGACAGGAAAAGTTTAGCTCAGCAAGACCGGATTATTTTCGTGCCAATGATTTTTATATAGGTTCCCGATTGAATCTCAAGGATCACATCTTTCACATCATTTCGGCCGATGAGTTTACACTGCTCTACATGGAACAGCATCCCAATGAGGTGAGAAAAGTCAATTAGAGTATTCATTTACTTTCTTGACCTTTTCCCACTAGTTTCCTGTCGCAGACATACGCTCGATCATGCAAAAGATACGCGATGCAGTTCGTTCACAGTACAAGCAATTTGTTCTCAGCTGCAAGCCACATGCTGATCTGGGCGCAGGCACCACCATTAGCTATGAGACACTCAGGTCCACACTGCTCGCCTATCTCACCAGGGACGCTTTGCAGAATCATGAGATTGTCACAGTGTGCCGGTATTTCTCAGCGGAACAGATGCCACCACCAAGCTGCGATCGGAATCATGTGCGTGCTGCTGCTCAACTCGAACTGAAACGTGCTCTGTGGAATCATGTGGATGAGCTCGTCGAGCACTTGAGTCACATTAATCCCACATGCAAGCCGTTCATTAAGGAATCTCAGGTGAGGTCCACATTGCGTGGCTGTCGATTGCCTTTCAGTCTGGAGCTGGTGGAGGATATACTGCAAGTGCTGCAGCGTAATCCACAGGGTGAGATTGAGGTGCGTGATGTGCTCGGTTTCTTTAACATGAGCGCTGATCAGGTGCCCGATATAGCGCCACTGAACATTGCCTTTGAGCTCTGTCCCAAGCTGCCTTTCCTACACAAGGGTCGTTTGGTGGATTTCAATTGGTTTCTGCACTACTTGGGACTCGAGGAGGAGCTGGTGCGCGCCAATCATTGAGGTTTTGAGGTTGAAGGTTTTACAGGAACAAACATTTCTTATGCTATTGATTACAGTTTTCTTATAAATGCATTCGCTTCTTAAAATTCTACAATCGTTGGCTTTTAATATTATATATATAAAAAAATCTTGCATATTGTGTGTGTATATACAAAAGAAAATATCGTGGCAAATGCATTTTGAAAATTCTTTTAGGAATGCGCGGAATTGTGTGCTTAAAAACTAATTGTAAACGTTGCTGCTTATATCAAAAAAAAATCTATATATGACCGATTCAGACAAACACACAGACACAAAAACAAACATAGTACTATTACAGTTTGGATTCGGTGAGCCAATTAAACGATTGTGGCTTGCGATCCGACGATGGGCTTATGGCCACATTTATGATTGTGGGTCGATCCGTTAGCTGATTGGCCGCCTTGATAGCGGATTGCAATTGTTCGATCTCGGTGCAGAAATAGCCTTGCATGCCAAACATTTTCATCATCTCCTCGTAGCGCACTTGTACGCCCAACGCCGATGGTGGTGTTCTATATATTAGCAAAAGCAAAATAAACATGATAAGATTAGTTAAGTTGAGTTAAGTTCAGGTTGATAAGATTTTAATAACTTACATTTGCGTAAGATCACCCTCGCTGCGTATGGCCTCGAAGGTGTCCTTATCGAAACCGCCATAGATGCCATTGTTATTCACAATCACAATGGTGATTGGCAGCTTGTATCGGACCATTGTCTCAATCTCCATGCCCGAGAACCCGAAGGCACTATCGCCCTCCACGCACAGAACACGCTTGCCGGGCGCATGGTCGCGGCAGTAGAGGGCAGCGGCCACAGCAAAGCCGGGACCAACACCCATCGTTCCAAAGGTGCCGGCATCGAGACGATGACGTGGTAGCTCATTGAGCAGCATGGAACGTCCAATGTCCATGGTGTTGGCGCCCTCACTGCAAATGATTGTATTCTTCGGAATAAGTTCGCGCAGATGATGGAAGACCGCATAGTAATTGAGCGGAGTCGTTATATTCTGGGACATCTGGGCAACAGTGTCACGATTATGTTTGCACTTGGCTGCCAGCTGTTTCCACCACGACTGCTCGTAGCCAAATCGGAAGTTAACGGCGTTCATCTGCTCGAACAGCTGCTCGGCGAAGGGACGTATATCGGCCTGGATGGCCACCGATGAGACAACGGAATTGTGCAGCTCCTCGGGACAAATGTCAACCTGAATGAATTTCACATCCTTATCGTAACGTGGCGGGCGTCCAAAGTGCAAAATCCAATTGAGGCGAGCGCCGAGTAGCAAGACAACATCAGCCTGCTGCAGGGCCAGGGTGCGTGCCGAGGAGACACACTGAGCAGCCGTATCAGAGACCACACCCTTACCCATGGGTGTTGGCAGGAAGGGCAGATTGGTGTTCTCAATGAAATGACGTAGGGTATTCTCTGCATGAGCATAGGCAGCTCCCTTGCCAATGATCACAAGTGGACGCTTGGCCTGGCGCAACAGTTGAGCGGCACGGATGACATCATCATGTGGCGGATACGCCAATGGAGCAACCGGATGTGGAAGAGCTTTGTAGATGCGAGACTCCTCAGCCTTCGATTGTAAAATGTTGCCGGGGAAATCCAAATAGGCAACGCCTGGACGGCCATAAGTCGCATATCGCACAGCCTTCTCTACGTGCAATGGAATCAGAGCAGCAGTGGGTGGACGTGCTGCATATTTGCAATAGGGACGCGAGAGCTCCACCTGTGGGCACTCCTGGAAGCCACCAATACCCTCATGATCCTGATTTGTTGACCCACCAATGACAATCAATGGCCAGCAATTGACCTGAGCATTAGCCATGCCACCTATAAAAAGGATAAAAATCTAATATACACTTGTTATAATACAAATTATGGATTACGCACCAGTCACGTGCAGCAAACCAGGTCCAGAAACAACCAGACAGACTCCGGGCTTCCCCGTTAGATAGCCAATAGCTTGAGCGGCATAGCAGGCGGCCTGCTCATTCCTCATGCCAACATACTTTAGGCCAGCAGCCTGGAAGGCCATCGACAGTTCGATAACGGGAATTCCAATGATGCCGAAGACATATTCCACGCCCTGGAAAAAAAGCAAAAAACGGGAATTATAATTATACGAATTGCTTTAAAATCAATTTCCGGTCAAACTAATTTGTATGTAAAAGTTTAAAGTTCAATTGGGGTAATTAAAATGCAAAAACAAAATTCATTCGTGTAAATCTGCTTATTGATTTTAATCAGTTAGCTAAACTCAAGTTATTTACAACTTAATTCGTTGCTGGGTTCATTGTTATTAAAATAAAAATAAAACCTTTGGAACATAGGGGCCTGCTGTATATCTCGTATCAAGATTCGACCCTATCTAGATCGCCATGTTTAGCCACCGGGTGGCAACAACAACAACAAGAACAACAACAACAACAATAGTAACAACTATAACTTGGCCACTTTGTGAGTGCTTTTTGAACTTTGCACAACAAAAAAAGTTGGTATAGATAAGCAAAACAGCCTTAGTGCCGTTAAATCTACAGTTAAGCGCACTTCACATTCTACTTTACCCACATGTATGCAAAAAGAAAATTACAAAAAAAAATAACTGCACATATGAGACGCCAAGGTAAAGGCACAAAGACGCAGACAATTGCATTCGATTAGCTTACCTGTTGCTTAAGCGATTCCGCAATAATTTGCACAGCTTCGACTTCAGTCATTTTGACGTTGTGTATTGTTCTAAATGTACAAAGTAATGTACGCTGCCGCGTTTATACTACGCTTATAAATAAATAAAGTTTACTTACTAAAGCAGAGTTGCCTTGCGCCTAAGCATACAGATGCACTAACAGGCATATGTGTGTCTAACATCGAAGAGATTACGAACTGTTGTGAACAGCTGTTAATTAACAGATAACCGTAAGTGTTATACTCAATATGGACATGTTGTTGTGAAACAGTGTGACCTATATATTTTTTTTTTTTGTGCTAATCGATAGTTGAGCGCATTAAATTGAATTTGTAATTGTAATGTGAAGAAAGCATTAACATTTTTTTTTTGTTACATCACAACAATCAAAAGAAATGAAAACCAATAAATATGAACAATATTTGGTTGAAGAGATAATCCACCAGCATGCCACGCATATACACCGTCTAGATTCATAAATGACTTGTGCAAACGTTCGCGGTTACAGTTTCAAGTATTAAACAAATATTTCGAAACACTTTTTGCGCCAAATCATATTTTTAGAAAGCTCTGTGAGACACCGTTGCTTCATAGGCTGACGGCCGTGATGATTTTTTTTTCTGTCCATTTGTCAACAACGCCGAAAAAAAGCGAGGTTTGCAGTTCTGCATTTTGATTAACATTTAACTAATTGTTGTGTCAATTTGGGGTTTTTTGCTTGAACGAGCAAAAAATTAACGTCCGCAGAGATCGCAACCAGTTGGAGTGCTTCCCCGCCCCCCATTCTCACTAAAACTAAGGCCGTTGACAATTTAATTCACTGTTTATGGGGTCTATGTAAAAATACCGGTTTCAATGGTCAGAGCCGAAATTCCAAAAGCGATCTTATCTGAACTTGAAAGAGTTCTCAAAAATAACCAAACTCGTAGTTTCTATCTTAACATAGAGAGGTAAGAAATTCCTTATATATTTATTTAAACAAAATGAATATAAGATTAAATCAGTGAATGAATATTTTAACAAGGCATGTAAAAACAATAAATACACAGCATTAACTTTAATAGGACTCGCGATTAATGCAGAACACCCCCCTCTCAAAGGGGGTCGTCGCATTATACTTGTATATACACTAACGAACATCACAGCAAATACAAATTACAACTTTGTATTGACAACATCCTCCTTTGGCTCCTTTGTAGCAACCTCATTCCACTTTTGTATCTTGCCCGTTCCAAAGATATAGAAGAATATCGCTGGCAATATGTAGGCAGCGGCACCAATTATAAATATCCAGAACCATTCATCGATCGTGTTCTAATAGTGAAATAAATATAGTTAGTAACTGTTTGAGTTAGGATTGGGCTTTCGCTAGACGCACCTTCTCCTTGGTAAATGCGGCCACAATCAGGGGTGAAAAGATGCCCGGCGTTGTTCCCAGACAATTGATAATGCCATACATGGTGCCCGCAAAGTTTGGCGCCAGATCCTGTGAATTGGCCAAGTTTGTGGAGGTGGCAGCACCATTGAAGCCCAACGAGATGGTCATTATGGCCACACACACATAGGGATCGCGTCCAAAAAATGCCAAAACGATCAGCATAATGCCGGGAATAAAGTGAGCTACAAGCAAAAACCAATTAACAATCGAATTCAACTAGAAGTTAAGAAGAAAAACACTTACAAGGTATGCAGAAGAACTTCCTGGTAAACGTGACTGTCCACCAGCCCTTGCGACGAATCCAATCTGCCACAGAGCCAAAACCAAAGGCGGCCAACAGTCTGGCAATGTGTGGCAAACTGGAGAGAAAGCCGGCCGAAGAGAGATTGAAACCGAGAACCTCGCTCAAGAACTTGGGTGTTGCCGTTAGCAGGAAGAACAAGCCCCACATGCTGCCGTAATGCAACAAGGTCAATGCCCAGAAAGGCATCGAGACCAGAAGCTGTTTATATGGTGGATATTTCTATAAAAAAGAAGAAAAACAAATATGAAACATCATCAATGAAATCAGTTAAGGTTTCCCAAGATTACTTACCGCTTTGTTGCCAAGAGTGTCACCCAAACTATTCTCTATATACTCGCGTTCCTTCAGGCTAATGGAACTGTGTTGAGCTGGCGTATCGCTGACCAGATAGAACCAGAAACCGACAACAATCACCACAAAAATGGCTATCATATAGAAGGCCCAAACCCAGCCCATGCCCTCAATGATGACGCCACACAGCGGCCAAGTTATCACAGTACCAAATGTGCCGCCCATCAATGAGGCAATGAATTTGCCCTTCTCGTCCGGCGGTGCCCATTTCGAGACCAGATTGTGACAACACGGATACACAACGCCCGACACCAGACCAATGAGAAACCGGACAGCGAACACAGCATATTTATCCCAGGCAGCAGCTGCCGGTGTCAAAGCCGTCAGAACGGCGCCCAGCAAGCAACTGTAGCCGGCCACATTGCGTCCACCCAGCATTTCGGCAAGTGTTCCACCGGGCAGTGAGGTCAGCATATAGCCATAGAAGTAACCACCCAGCAGCAAAGCCTGATCCTGTTGTGACCAATCGTAACGTTTGCCAAACTAGAAGGTAAGCAATTGCATGACATTACCTTTCATAACACTTAGCTTTTGATAGCGTGCATCTACTACTCACATCTTCCTGTTCAATGATTGTTCCATTCTCATCACGTTCCTGCACCATAGCAATTATGTTAATAGACAAATTGACGCGCATCATATAATTGATCAGGCACATCATAAACAACATTATGGCCACATTAACGCGCTTTGGCACAAAAACTGCAAAGAAAAACACTTTATTATTTATTCAGCTCTTGTTTATTTATAGATTTCTATTGTGTTATTTTGCACACTTAGCGCAATTAGCGGCACAAATCTTAAGATCTGTCTTTGACTAGTTTTTATTTGGGTTTTTTGTTGTTTTTTTTTTTTGTTGATGCCTGTCAATTGTCAGGTTTATAATGAACGGCGCATGCGCAACAATATTTCAATATTTAATCAACTTATTTTTCGGGGATTTCATTTTCGAATGACGAATCTCACCCAAAACGTAAATCACGTGAAAAGTATTTGTTTTAAACATAAATAAATATACTTACAGCAGGGCATAACAGCCATATTGACAGCTTTTTGTTGTTCTTGTTGTGCCGCTTGTCAATAAGAACTGAAACGGTAAAGAGTAAAAGGGAAATTTTAATATTTTGACAATAACAATGTAGTCTGTTTCATATGTGTGTTTGTAACTGGGAAATATTCTCCTATCAATGCTTTGAGGGAAATTTTATACTGCAATCCTAGAAACGTTACAATTGTTGGGAAATTATTATGCAAAATGATACCAACTACATTACATGGGAAATTACCTCACTTTTCAAACTTTATGCAATGTTTAATAAGCTTGAAATTGTTTAATATTCGTAAATATCGTTAAAATTCAAATTATAGGCCATTTACACAATGTTTGTTTTAGGGCTTGTTAAAGCTTTTGCGGTTTGTTTAATCTGTTATTTGTAATTTTTGTAATTTATTGGAAAAATACTAAAAAGTTTATTGAAATGAATGCAAAATGTGTGTAATTTCGAACTTTATTACATTAAGCACCGATTTCTTAATATTTACCCAATTGTTAAGTAATATTTTTCCCTAGCTAGGGGAAGTAGAAGGAAATATTCAAGGGAATATTTGTGTTTCCATTTTGACATAATCGTGACATTTTTCAATACAATTTCCGACAACGATAAACCTATTCTGTGTGTGTATATGTATTTGAACACGTTCATAGTGTCAGCTATTTTTGGCAAACGCACGTGAGCCGCATTTAAGCCAAATTGAGTTATGAACATGACAAATGTCAATACCAACAAAATGGCAATAAACAAAAATCTCGTCATGCACGTTTGATTTTTATGATTTTTGATTTGGAAAAGTGTTTTAAATATAATTCATGATTATTTATCGTATAAGTATAGGCCGGCCTATCATTGACTGCTGTCTCATTGTTGAAGGCAGCCAGCAGGCAGGTATCAAGCCTTTTGATAAGGTAATTGCACCGCGACACGCCATACAAATTTTTCAAATTGTTTAGATCAAAAACAAAATTACAAATAGGAAGGCACTCAACTAGTAAACTCGACTAGGGAATACCCTAACATCTCCTATCTCCATTGCTTCTATATCTATTTCAATATTTCTTCAAACAAGTTTCAAAGTTTTTCAAATTCAAGATTTTTTTGTTATCGATAACATTTAGTTTATATTGTTCACCGAAAAAGTTTTCGAAAGCTGGAAAGAAACTTTTTCCGCCTGAGACTTTAGAAAAGTTATGTTCCAAACCTCAAATCTCTAGCTCTTAAAGTTCTGGAGATCTTCTGATCTGTTACATACTTAAGCACATAATCATTATAACCTTTAGAACATTTCATGGGTTTAGGGTATAAGAACAAAAAACAGATTCGTCAAACAACAATCGCGGTGTTGAGTATTTGATGGAATGCAATCGTAAAATGCAACACATGTTAAATGTTTTTACTTGACTAACGAAATAACGCCCTTGGCACGTCGAATACACATATTCACATATTGGATTCGATTTGGACAGCTGTTTCCAAGTATTATAGTATTCAACATAACATAACATATAACACTGTTTTTAGCCTCGTCTCAAGTAACATGTACTAAATTGACAGGGTTAACTAAGACAGTTAACCAATATAAATAGTTCCGATATCTGAACACAATATTTCAAATTCAAATCAATGAACTCAATCTATAAACAAAAATAAACATTTTCAAAAAAAAAGTGTTTTTACTATTAAGCTAATTAGAAAGTTTTGTGCTCTACTTTAGTTGAGTTGTTGTTTCACTTCTCACTTAACTTAATTAGCGATTGTTAACTTAATTAGCGATTGCAAATTATTTTTCAAGGCGAAAATGTCTTTGGATTGCATGAATTACGACTTCCTTAGTCATCAACAAAGTATTAAATTACTTTTTTTTTCGAGTGCAAATCTCAGCAAACGACAAGAAATAATGAAAATTTACAAGATCCATTGACGGGAAAGTAGACTAACATTAAAAATCGCATATAGATTGCAGCCGGTCTTTAAATCATTTGAAGGCTCTTTGCTCCGAGGGTTCCAAGAACAAAACACACTTATTTATTAAGTATACTCATAAACAATGTTTTTTTTTTTGCCGTTGTGTGATAAGTAATCTAGTTTTTTAGGTTTTACCAGAGTTCTCAATGAACGGAAGAAATCCAAAACAAATATCATATAAAAATTATTATAACAGCAGAATCGAAAGTTATATAAAGTTATATGGGCCGGAGTTATCAACCTATATTGCAGTTGAAAAACAAACCAAAAAACGATTAGCTCAATAAAAAATAAAATCCTAATGCATATCCAAGGTATCTGAAGTATATATATCTTATAAGTGGTTTCTCCCAGACATGACGCGCATTTAAATTTGCAAGTCGAAGACCAAAAATAGATTTCACATTAAAGATATCCCATTTTAGATATCCCAAATGTGCGAAACGCAATAAAACTTTAATTGGTTTAAGCTAACAGTAAATAAATCTTGAAGTTAGTTTTTTGTAAAGTGCATTATAATTAATTAGCTTCAAGCGCGATAACCCAATTAACTTAGTTAAGTAGTCCGAGCGAGATTATTATCTTGTTTTTGTTTTTTATCCTAAGAATTCACTTTAACTTGGTCAACAGATTAGCACATTTTTGCATATTGAACTCTAGACAGGAAGCTCAATATTATTTTATCTATCAGTTTGAGTGTTATATAATTTTGGAGATTATCATGCATCCGGTAAAAGCATTATTCTTACAAATGATATCGCAACATTTAAGGAAATTATTTATTTATTTTTTTTTACTTTGTCATCTTTCTAATCAATAAGTTGTGTATCGAAAGTATGAAAAGGTTATCTTAAATATTTCTCAGAAAATAGTCTAGACGGAAGCGTAACCGACCTTATTAATAATATATATTTCATCAGCATCGCAAGTTGAGAGAGATATCTTCGTCTGTTTCTATGCAAAGAAGTCCCTTAGGTTTTGAGATATCAAACTGAAACTTTGGTAAAGATGTTCTATAAGTTGCCCTTAGAGCGTACCACTATATCATATAATATCGCCAAAAGCTTTCCCAATCCATTTGTCACATTGGGTTTTCTCCCACTTTACCCGAAACTCATTAGTTTCTTGAGTGTAGAACCCATTACAATCATATCTTAGCAGCACTTACAATCAGTAATAACAAAAAAAAAAAACTAACGGCAATTAACATGTTTTGAGCAGCATTTTAACTACTAATTAATATGTCTCTAATCGGGAGCGTGGCGTTTTGCTTTTTATCAGCTTCAGTTACTGCCATTATTGCCATCGGGCTTTATAAAATCAACTCAGAAATGTTTATGGCCAAGGGCAATGAGAAGAAGAAAATCGTAATTGTAAAATATATATGACGTCTGATAAAGATTGGTCAAATAACACCTCATTAAAGTTGGCTTAATCGCCAATTATAACTGTAATAACAATAATACAAAGTTTAACTTTGGAATATTTCTATTGCAATTGTCGATACGATTCGATTTATCGTCATAATTTGATTTGATTTACAACTATGAGAAATTGTGTTTGCAGGGCGTATCGCAATATTCAAGTTTCTACCGTTAGCTTTGGTTCAAACATTATAACATTCATACATTATATATCCATAGCACGCGTCTCTTAAACCTTTTTTACATAAGACATTATGAGCTCACAAAAAACAGAGCTTGACATGTTTTGGACACAAAAATTATCTCACTCTGTCAACGTTTTTTTTTTTGAGCATTTAAACAATTCGGCCTATTTGTCAATTGTAAACGGTTTTTTGTCTCTTGTCTCTTGTCTTTTTATGTTTTTTGTTTTTTTCTGTTTTGACGTACGAATTCTGCAAACTAATTCAATGGCAATGAACCGTAAAATAACAAATCAAATCAAATCGAAATAATTAATATTGCTTAGTTCCAGTTTTAGTCAAATATACCCTAACAGCGGGGTATACTAAGCTCAAATAAATAACATTTGCTATATTAGGAATTATCTCTAAAACAACTTTTTTATGTTTTTCTAAGCGAAGAGTATGCCATATCCGACTTTTTCGAACTTATCTTAGTTCAAGTATTATGTATGTAGTACAGCTTAGGTTCTCGGTGACCGAATCTAACTGGTACTTTGGCATTTGTTTTTATTTATTTGTTTATTTGTTGCATTCGGCACTAATTCCCATTGAATTCGCATTTTTGCACGTTATAATTAACTCGCGAATATTTATTGTATTGAAATCATATAGATTGGCGCAGTAAATCGCAATTATATGGTATTTACTACTTTATACAAGTAGTGCAAATAATAATTATTCACATAATTAGCAAGTCGATTGTAACTTTAACAAATGAAAGATGATCTAATGTCTAGAAAACTTGAAAATTCAAAACCTCAGTTCAATGAATCCCGAATATCCAGAATATTTGGTTGATTTTGGTTTTTTTTTGCATGCATTTTATTGGAGCTCATTAAAAACGCGTGTTCGTATTAACCAAAAACCAGTTATTAGCTTAAATTTAGCCAAATTTGGATTTAAATTCGAACAGAAATGCATATTTTAACCCAAATAAGAAAAAAACGAAAAAAATCATTGCTCAAGATCAAGTGGTATAGTTTTTACCCAATGTGTGTATATCTGTTTTCGATAACTTGCACTTGTTCAATTTGTTGTTCACAACTGATTAAGCACTGCACAACAATATTGTAGGTATATAGGTGCTATATGATCTTCCCATCCGCACATAATAAAATACAGTTTATCGTCTCGCTTGGCACACTTTTTGTAGCTAATACAAATAAATAATGTGCAAGAAATTTTTCCATGACATGCGAGACGCAACAAAAACCATAAATATTTTATGGTTTTTTTTCTTTTTTTTTTTTTTGAGTCCTTCTTCAAAGTTGGTATTTTTTCGTTACGTTTTTGACACAAACACTTTTTTTGTTTCACTCACAATTTGACTTTTTTTTTGGTGCTTTATGTTTGGTGGGATGTACGCACCTAAGCACCCGGTGTGTGGGAGGAGTGCGGCGGGGACAACAGTTAGTTAGAGTTAAGCTACAACAGCTGAGAACGCCGCGAAACGAATGAAGCTGAATCGCCAACTGCCAATGGCATATATACTTTTTAACTTACCTCAAGCAGCTCCCCTCCCCGCCCCCATCGAAACGACGAAACGGCGACGGCGACAAAGCAGCGCAAGCAAGCGAGCAAGCAAAAAAAAAACGGTTAAAAATTGTTTAAATTGTTGTTGACTGTTCGCGGCGGTATCGAGATTGCGCTCGCTCTCTCTCTCTCTCACTAGCTCTCTCGCAAACTCTAGCTTTGATCGCATGCGATTTTTTTTCGTGGCGTTTGCAAACTAATTGACAAAGTCATGCTAAGACTTTATGCTAACAGTTGGTATAAAGACAATAAACTCTCCAGCTCCAAAAATCTTAAGCTAAAGCCATGTATTCCTATATATGAATTCTAATTTAAGAACATTATGTTTGTCCTTGCTTCGAATTCCCGCTAAATCCATATGCCAATAAAGACAAGTTATAAAAAAATAACAAAATATTTGACAGTTGTTTAACACCAATAACAAATAAAAACACGCCCGCACGTGTTTTAATTACATATTTTTTGTTTAAAAAATATTTTGAATATTTTTTTGCATACGCATAAAACAGATATAAACGTAAATTAATCCGGTTGAGTTCAGAAAAGTTTATTAGCAAAATACACTGTAACAAACGCGTGATGCTTGATCGTTTATCACTTCATCTCTCCAACCCCATTGACATATTGTATACGATATCCCAACAAAATTAACTGGTGCCAAAAAACAAGTTAACTAAATTAGCGCTCTTGACAAATGTTGGAAAAATGTCAGACAAGCGTTAAATTGCTATATTAGCGTGATTTTATTAGTTATAATTTTTACTTTTTTTTACAATTGTTTTTCTTTGTTACAATTGACAGCAAAATTCAATTGTTGTGATTACTGGGTATTCCCAATTTAATTAACTCTTTTTTGTTGATGGCTAAAAAGCCTAAGCTTGAAGTATTCGCACATGTCAGCTTCCCAACAACCCAAACATACCCAAAAGAACACTTGGCCATCGTAACATGTAATCATTATAGTATGCTTATAGCGTATAGAGATATACATTAAACGCTCGTGACTACCAGTACTTGGCGGCAGATTCTCTCTGAGTGTGCGCAAGCGAGTGTGTCAGATAATGAGTTAGTTTTATTGATGCATTTAGCTGTAGATAAGTGGCGTTGATGATTAGTGATAACAGTTGCTAATTTGTGTGTCGTTAGTTATCAGAAATGTTTTTAAATGCAGGCACAGTAGATGATGACGATTGGCAACAGTGTTTAACATTTTTGCTCAACAAAGTTTGTATTTAAGAACATATTCAAACATATTTAGATAGACTCAACAAACAATTTACAAATCGATTTTTGCACTACTTAGCTAAGGCTTTTGTTTTAATTTCTTTTAACTTAATTTCAGTATTACACAGACATACTACATATATATAATTAAAGTTGCATTTCCGAAGCTATCATGTTCACATAAAGCATGCGATGCGCACACACTTTTCCAACGAGTTTGCCATACTCGATAATCACATTACGATTTCCATCTCTGCCGGTTATCTATTTTAAAAAAAAATTTTAAAGTATTTAATAGATATTATAACTTCAGCCAGACATGTTACTTACCTGTCGAAAACGTTCATAAGTGGCATAAGAACTGCTGTTCAGCAGCAGCATTACATCATTTAAATGCTCATCCAAGAACTCATTTGAATCTCGTGTTGCAGCATCCGCAGCTAGTCGTTGGTATTTCTTCGCATCGAGTTTGGCACGTATATCTAAAAGTAAGAACTTAATATTAAGCACATTAAGTTATTTTAAGTATTTCGTTAATGTTACCATCGGTGAGGGGCAGCCAAATGTAAGTCTCTGGGCACAGTAGATAGGAGGCAGCTAGTTTACCCTTGTAACGCATTTTGGGGCAAGAGTGTATGTAGAATCCCATGTAGTAATATTTCAAGGCAGGTGCACGCTCCGCAATCGTTTGCACCAAATCAATTTCCCTAATAAACCATTTTATTTATTAATAATTATTGCCAAGAACCATATGAAGGCAATTAAAACTCACCTCAAAGAACCATATGTGCCCAGTGACAGAAAACTGTAGTCGGGATCATAGAAAAAGTACACTGAGCTAACCGATCGGGGCAATATATCAATGACGCCCACAGCAATCAACTTGTCGTCCAGCCAGTACTGCTGATGAAATGATCCATAACCGATATCGGGACCATTGTTTTTTTTTTGGTGCTGCACGAGATAAGAGTTCTTAGATTAGTATTGATCTATGAAATGCGATTTGGTTACACCAAAGTCAAAAGTTAATCTTAATTGGCGATTGGCAACCTTCATGGGCGACTGTTGTAGATGTTCCTGGTAGGCCTTTTGATCGGTAGGCGGATCATTGTGTATACCAATCTGATACTTTCTATACAGTTCGTAGCTTTGTGGCAGCGTACGGCTAAACTCCTCGCTATCCACAGGCACCAGGCGCAGCTGTCGTAAAAGAAAATCAATCAAGAAAAAAAATTACCTTAAGCGGTGATTGTACCAATATCCGCTTCATATTAGCTAGTGTTAGGCGTGCGGGATTATCATTGTGTATGACTAATTGATATTTGCGATATAATGCGTGTACTTCATCAGTACACGTGCGCTGTGAATCGGAGGCAGCGACCAACACGATCTGCAACAAACAGCACAAATACGGTGTGGGAGGACACAAAGGATTCACACGCACAAGGGTAACGGTAACACAAAACAAGCAACACAAACAAACACTCTCTTTTTCAGTTCAGAAAATTATTAATGTTGTTTGCTTAAACTCGAGATAAGCATAGCATAAAAATCAACAAAGTCATATTTCAAATTGGCTTGCCTTTTATCTTGAGTTGCATACATTTTGTGAGCCATATTTAGGTGCACTTAACAAACACTTAACATACCTTTAACTGGTGCTTGTCGGATTCGCTTGGGGCTGCCAGAAAGTCTTGCAAGCTCTTTTCCTGTTTTAACGCTTTGGTTTGTGACTGCTCGGGTTGGTTTTGGCCTAGTTTGGCCTGCCTGCGCTCCAGGCGCATTTGTTTGGCCTTCTTGCGTGGCGGATTTGAGTTCGAGGCCATAGCTTTAAAGAAAAATCATCATTATGAAATACAAATCCAACAAACTAAAACTCAAAAAGCTCACGTTTACATTTGTTTGATGCCAGCGAAGATGCGGATTGTTCGCCATTGAGTGTCGGGTCCGAAGCTTGCACATTGTTTAAATCTTTCATTTGTTCGGCGTGTGCCTGGGCAAGAGTCTCGACTTGTTCCGCATTAATAGCTAAGGGCTGATTTTCAGGCATATGGGGTTGGAGTTCACTTGCACCAAACCCAACACCGACGGCGCCGTCGTCGTCGCCGTCACCATCGCCATCGCCATTTTCGTTGGGTCCGCTCGTCTCACGTTTGCCATCGCGTAAAAATTTATTTATGCGCCGCAAAATACGCTTATTGGACTTCGTCAGCTTAAATTGCAGCGCATCGCATTTAATCGTGTAGCAGGGACAGCAAGTGATGTCGTTCTGCGGCTTATAGCAGTATTTTCCACAACGTCGCCAGCCCCGATCGATGAGATCCTGATAGTCTTCGCAGGCCAAGCGATATGCATTCATACCTGTATGACGCATACACGCACACAGATACACATGTATACGGAAATGTAGAGTACATTGAACTTAAATTTGTTTTTTTTCTGTTTTTACCTGATTTTTGTACTTACCATGTGATTTGCTGCACTTTGTTCCCGAGCAGTAGCCACATTTGCTCGTATGCTCACCATAGTACTCCACTATGCTTAAGCTCATTTTTATTGCGAAGAATTAATTCCAAATTCGAGCACACATTCTTATTTTGATTTCGTTATTAGAGCTTTAACATTTGCTGCAATGCTAGTTTACCAGTAAGTAATAATTTGTTTCTGGAAACTGCAACTTGACTGATGCAAATTGCTTGCGAAATAGTACTGCTAATAGAGATGAACTATCTACTCAATGTATCGATATCTCGATGTTAGCATTGCAGTGCTGTAAAATTCAAGAACTGAACAGATCAGCTGTGCTTTGGCTGCTGTAAGTTTAATTGTTAGTGTTTGATTGCGTACGTTCTTGCTGAGCTTTTGTAATTTAAATTCGGTACACTTAAAAATAGGTACAACTAAAGTTATATGTGCTTTATAAAATTAAATATATCATCAATTAAAAAATAAGTTGATCCAGTTCGGAAAGAACACTGGAGCTTGATCAAATATGAAAAACACTTAGCCAACACTGTTAAAAAAAATAATTACAGTACACAGTTTGACAGCAGTTTTGAGTAATTGTTTAATTATGGTAGCTTAGACAAAAATGTATTGAAAAACCATGAAATAAGTTAGCAACAACACGCACACAAGTAGTAAGTTTAATAATATCCTGTACTGTATAATGGTTTTAAGAAAATTATCCAAGAAAAATGATTAAAACAAACAAACAATAAAATGAGTATTGCGTAGTTGTCAAAGTGAAAGTTGTTCTGGACCAACAAACAAGACTCAGTAAAGCTAATATTAAAATAAATGACTGAGTGTTATTTTGAGATGCTCAAACTTGGTATATTGACCGTTTTGTTAAAACAGTTCTGTTACTGTGAACCCGGCAAAAATGCTCCCCTTAAAAATCTTGTTTTACTTTGCTTCTAAAGTTTAAGACTAATAAAAGTAAACAAAAGATTGCAGTACTGATGTCTCATTTATAAATTAAATAATTTCAGGATGTGCTTTTATAAAATTCTGCGTTTAATTTACACTATGGTTGTCTCTTTCTTCTCTATCTCCAGCACTGCAATGATTGCAACAGAGCCAAACGGCCGGTGCCCTCAAAAGCCCTCGAATGCTCATTTTGAAAAGAATCTCAAGCTAGCACAAGGAACTACGGATGAGGTGATTAACGGGAAAGTAACCCCAGGACAAACAACCACTCCCACACCAATTGCACAAATTCCCGCCGATTTGCAGCCCGCCTATCAAAAGCTGTACGTTGAGTGCCAGGAACATGCCACCTACTTTGCCAAGGATCACACGGAATATGGACAACGTTTGCATGCGGCGCACATTGCCTGGCAGGATTTTATAGTGCTGGCCAATCGGCTGGTCCTGCAAATCGAGGCCTTTGCCCATGAATACGACTTTGACGAATTGACGCCGGGCAACGGTTATCGCAGTTTTATCTATGTGACCAATGCGTGCATTTCACATGGACGCAGCATTTCCCAGCATTTGCTTACCACACGCGGCACGGTCTTCTTTCGCAAGAAGTTCTACATGAAGGAGGTGGAGGCATGCTCGCAGTTGCTATGTTCCTTGTGCACCTGTTTGCAGTATCTGCTCATACTGCGACAGTGGTCAATGCATACGGGAGATTTGCTTGCCAGTGGACGACATACAGCCGAGCAGCTGTTCGAACTGGGTGACACCATTAATCAGTATTGTTTCTATGGACGCTGCTTGGGTTTTCAGTATGGTGATTCTATACGTGGTGTTCTGCGTTTTCTGGGCATTGGCATGGCCAGCTATTCGGAAACGTATTACTCGCAGACAGACAACGGCAGCAGCACACTGTTGAAGACAACGCGCAGCCTGTGGTCCAGTGGAAAGTATCTCATGAATCCCGAGCTACGCGCCAGACGTATTGTTAATATTTCGCAGAATGCTAAAATCGATTTTTGCAAATCCTTTTGGTTTCTTGCTGAATCGGAGCTAATGCACAAGTTGCCGAGCATTGTGGGCAGTTCCATTAAAGTGAATCGCTTGATTGAGTTGCCCGCAGAGCCAATGCGTCTGCCGGCAGTTAGGAAACAAGGCGAGACTGGAGCGGAACAGGAGTTTGTCGACATTCCTGTACCGAGTGCACATTTGGGACCCGGTTTGCCTGTCTCAGTGCGTCTGTTGAGTGCCAAGCGACGCGTTGGCATGGTTGGAGAGGGGCGCTATCGTGGCTGGCGTCGACCAGCGGCGTCATCGAAATCTATACTATTCCACTGCCATGGCGGCGGCTTTGTGGCGCAATCATCGAAATCTCATGAACTCTATTTGCGTGATTGGGCCGTTGCGCTGGATGTGCCCATACTTTCGGTGGATTACAGCTTAGCCCCGGAGGCTCCCTTTCCACGTGCTCTGCAAGAAGTTTACTATGCCTACTGCTGGCTACTCAACAATGCCCAACATTTGGGCACGACGGCCGAGCGTATAATATGCGCTGGTGATTCAGCTGGCGCGAATCTCTCCATTGGCTTAGCGCTTAAGTGCATTGAGCAAAATGTACGGGTGCCGGATGGTTTGTTTCTGGCCTACTGCCCAACGCTGGTTAGCTTTGTGCCCAGTCCGGCACGATTGCTGTGTCTGATGGATCCCTTATTGCCCTTTGGCTTCATGATGCGTTGCCTGCGCGCCTATGCAGCGCCATCGAGTGAAATGCTGCAAGAAAACGCCAAGCATGTGGAGGAAGTGGAACAGGTGCGTAACGCACAGGCGGCAGAGATGGCAATGCTTAGCGTCAATTCGAGCCGACGCACATCGATGACGGCCAGAAGCCCACTGACGCCATTGGAGCCGCCATTTAATCGTTCAGATGAGGATGAGAGTAGCGATACTTTTGCCAGTGCCTCATATCATAGTCAAACGGTGGAACGCACTGAGTTGCCCAGCAGTGGTGGCAGCGACAATAGCTCCTGCGTATCGTTTGAAGATGACTCACAGCCCATTGAACATTATCCAGTTGAGATCTCAGCCGATATACCCAAAGATGCGGCATCTGCCGCCTATATTGATTGTTTTCTTGACAAATATCTTATTGACACCGCCACAATGGAGGCCACGGAGGATAATACAGTGACAGCGGCGCCGTTACCACTGGCAAACGGTCATGCAAAAAGCGGTTCTGAGGAGAACATACTCGTTGAGACGGGCCGTGAGATAATTGTGGACACATTGCCGGGCCGTTTGCAGGAGGCTGTTCATAACATAATCAATCGATGCACACAATCCTATGAGATACATGGCACAAACAGTGCACCCTGCTGTCCCCAGGATGTTCGCAACTTGGATGCTCTTATTGCGCGCAGCCCAAGCGAGGAGTTTGCATTTGATGTGCCCAAGGATCCGTTTCTATCGCCCTATTGGGCCAGTGACGAATGGCTTGCACAACTGCCAGAAACGAAAATACTTGTAAGCCGTTCAAACATCGAGTTTCCATTTTGTTATTTTATGTTCTTGTATTATTGGCTTTTTTCGTAGACTCTGAATATGGACCCTTGCCTAGATGATTGCGTTATGCTTGCCAAGAAACTGAAGCGACTGGGACGCCAAGTGACTTTGGAGATACTCGAGGGTTTGCCTCATGGTTTTCTCAATTTTACAATGGTATGCTTATAAGCTGTACGAGTGAACACTTTTACGAACTAACAATAAACTTCTGTCCATAGTTGTCCAATGAGGCAATGGAGGGATCCAAGCATTGCATTAAAACGCTGCAACAATTGCTACATGCAACTAAAGATAACGATAACAACGATGATAGTACAGGATACGATGAGCAATCGACTCCAAGTGCTTGCTCGGCTGCATCGACAGCGCCTTAAGAACAATATATACATACTAATCCTTATATACAAATACTATATATATTTATATACACTGTTATATGCAACATGAACATGTTGTTTATGTAGCACAGTTCTTGCTTTTTTATGTTTTTATACACTTTTTATATTATTATTATTATTGAGAAATAACGCATCTAGCTTAGCTTTATATGTTTTGTATTGGGCGCTATATACACATTTACATATATAACACTAGATAGGCTTAAGCTTATATACATTAACCAAGGCCAATCGTTCAAGTATTTAGAGCGTGTAAGCACGCTCTATAATATAATATAATAAGCTCAAAAACATGTACTCAAAACTGCAAAAATCTCGAATATGTGCCTATTATATATGAGTACTTAAGCGTAATTTACATATATACCTTTATACCTACATTTGAACATTTTGAGGCTAAAATTTATATTTATTGTAGTTTTGTTTTAATTTAACACTCAAATATCTTTTTTTGTTTTTATTCTAAACATACTATGCCGGACTTTGTTTCTCTTTTACTGTACCCAGTGTTTTAACATATGTTACTAAATGGTTATTGCCATGAAACCCAATCAATTTGCATTTTACATTAATTTATTGACCAAAGAAATGATGCACTTTATTATCTTAACAATTAGGAGATGTCGTACTGTTTGTGTGTGAATTATATGGTATATGTTAAAGAAATATGAATACGATTTGGGTAAGAGAGGTTGTATTTCTATGTTTCGTTATCTTCGATCTTCGGCGCTAGGTAGTAGCGTATGTGGCCCAGATCTTTAATGGCGTATTCAACCACCAACGGAACATCTGCGCACATGGACAGCTGCACTTGCGTAGAGAGCGGCGTTGCCTTAGTAAATGCGTTGAGGTAGCGACAGGCGAATGTGAGAGTGACCGGCTCCTGCATGTCAATAATGACAGCTTCCTCCTCTTTGTCAACGGAACCGGTTTGAGCTAATTTAATATTGGCTGTACCAACATCGCCGCTGGCCGAGAATTTGACACCTTCTTTCGTGCAGCAAATAACAACGGATTCACTAAACTGGGCCAAATCGCGACAGATGCGAGCAAATTCCATTGCCGGCATACGAACCACACACGAATAGTCCGTTTCCGGAATGCCCAAGTGCTCCTGATCCAGATTCATAAGTTTCATCTCGTAGTCCGAGACCTTCTCCTGGTTGGCAGACTCAAACATGATGGTAACTGTATCCGCATTATCCTGTGCTTTCATGGTCACATTGTCCTCATTGTTGGCGCACTTCAGTATCTTTGCCATGCTGCCGAGGTTCATGCCCATGGACAGATTACGATCACAGCGGAACTTATCGAAGCCATCCGATCGCAGCGTAAGCGACACCAGCGAGACATGGGAGTTGTCCATGGCCTGGAGCTGCAAGTCAGAGCAAAGATTTATAATTTCTACAACATGATCGTATTATCTAGTTTACATACCTGTATGCCCGAATCGCTGCAGTCAAATGTGCCTTCATTTAATAAATCTTTGATAGCATCCAGGATCTTCTTGAGTATAGTTGCTTGTCCTAGACGTGCCTCGAACATGATTACTTTTTATCTTTATTGTACTAGTGGAATGCAAATTGTGCGAAATTCGGTGAGCGTGCTGCTGTTGCGTGTAGCTGCGATGACAATTAAATAGGACCTATGCGGCGGCAAAACTAGCGTTTTGGCGCGAACAGCTGTCACGCTGTACGCACGGCGATGCCACATCTATCAAATGTTGTTTTGACTGTTTTGTTAGTGCCGCCCTGGAACGTAATTAAATTATAATTTAAATTTACTCAAATAGTTATAATTAGTATACAAAATGAAGTGACACTTTATTATTTAATTATGTTGATAAATTTAGTTTGTGAAGGCTGGGTTTCTTTCTTCTTCTTTCCCCTTACCATCTGACGCATATCAGTAATGCCTAGACCTGTAAGCAAAAACATACCGTGTTATTATCAAACGCATATACGAGTTTTTAAAAAAATTAACATCTTACCATGCACAGTTTGCAAGTCTTGTGTACCACTTGGATCAATACGAATAAAATAATCCTCCAAAACATTGTGCTGCCGCATAGCAGCTACACAAACAGCTGGAATGAGCGAAGACAGATTAAAGTCCTTGTATGTGCGTCGTCGCAACAATTCGAGCACAAGCTGAAAATGACCAGCGTAGGTAGCCAGCGTTAAGGCGTTTTGTCCAAAGTAATTGATCACATAGATGTTTGCCCCAAATTCCAGCAGTGTACGAGCACACTCAAACTTTCCCAGATAGCAGGCTTTGAGCAGTGCAGTATTGCCATAATTGTCCAGCTCCTCTATGTTATATTCATGATTCCTTGCCAGAGTACATATTATGCGCAATGACATGACGTCATCCTCGCCAACACAATAAAGTGCTGTAAAATATTTATTAAATATAAATAAAGATTTAAATGGGTTTTAAACATTTACCATCCATATGACCTATCAAACTCATTTTGCAATAACGGCACTTTTATCAGGGCCTCAACATTTGCAAACAACATTTGTGTAATTATATTGTCGATAGGTACGGCGTAACTCAGCACTGTTTTTCGAAATGCCAATGTCAAAAAGTGGCAAGAAGCAGCACATCCGCTTTCTTTTTCGACTGAATAGTTGTCGCTTAAACAGGGCAAAATGGTGCGTCTACATATAAATCGACAAATAACAAGTCAATCGAACAACAAAATCTGCAGATTGAAGCTTAATACGCAAATTAGTGCATATATGTGTGCCGTGAAAACAAAATGGTTCATTTAAATGTTATATATAGGGCTATATTTTATTGCAAACTTGAGCGGAAATGCAATTTCAGAATTTGTTGTTTATACCTTGTTATGTGGTACAAAATTGAATATATATTTATCAAACAATTAAATAATTGCAGTCGCTCGTCATCCCAGAGAAGTTCCAGCACATTCTTCGTATCATGAATACGAACATCGATGGCAAGCGCAAAGTTGGCATCGCCATGACCGCCATTAAGGGTGTTGGTCGTCGCTACTCCAACATTGTGCTGAAGAAGGCCGATGTGGATCTAACCAAGCGTGCTGGTGAATGCACCGAGGAGGAGGTAAACATTCGCTTGCATGTTGTTTCTAATTAATTTATTTATATCATTGTTTACAATCAATTTGTTTTTAACAGGTTGACAAGGTTGTCACCATCATCTCAAACCCTCTGCAGTACAAAGTGCCCAACTGGTTTCTTAACAGACAGAAGGACATAATTGATGGCAAGTACTCGCAGCTGACATCATCCAACTTGGATTCCAAGCTCCGTGACGATTTGGAGCGTTTGAAGAAGATTCGCTCGCACCGCGGTCTGCGTCACTACTGGGGCCTTCGTGTTCGTGGTCAACATACCAAGACAACTGGTCGTCGTGGTCGCACCGTTGGTGTCTCCAAGAAGAAGTAAGCTTCTAGCTTCTGCTACTGCAACGTTTCCTGTCATCATGCTGTAGCCGTTTTTGCTTATGATTCTACTTTAACATCAACCCACAAAAAAAAAAAACAAATACAAAAAGCCCAAAAAAAAACAAATGGATTAACAGTGTTTGTGTGTGTAGTGATTAATGGAGTTGCAATTGTGATAATTTGTTTGAATACCAAATCTGCAGCAACATGCATAAACTGTTCATGTTAGTTATCCCAAACGCTCTTAGCTTTATAATTCAAATAGTGTTCTTTTTTTATTAGAAACAAGCAACGAAATTAACATGTCATCCGCACCAATTTTTGAAGGTTCCCCAGGACCAAATCAGTTTTGGAAGCTTTATCTACTTATGTGCAAAAATACAAGTTTGCTACTGGCAAATCCCCTAAGTACAACAGTTATACTGTTAGGACCCATATTAATATTCTTATATGCACAATTTGTACAAATTGCGAACCCTAAGCAACCGATTGATCTTACGGAAGCCAGATATCCGCAAAGAGACATGTATCATCCAAAGATAACGTATGTATTAACGATAGCCATAGAGTTGAGAGTCGATATATCGATATACAAATCTTTACCAGGTCTATTTTGTATTCACCAGCAAACAACATTCTTAAGCATATTATTGAAGATGTGGCTAAGAATTTGGACGCTAATGTAACTCAGTCATTTTTATATGCATCTGAAATGCAGGCGGCCTTAACGTCCCAGGATGGATTTGTTGGGATTGAGTTTGACGATAAGCTGAGGACCATTATTGAAATGCCATTAAAGGTCAAAGTTGCATTACGATTGCCATTTCACTTGCGTTCGAAAAAGGGTAGCATATGGAGAGAATATTTATACAAGTACCTTATAGACAAAAGTAGTTATAACAAGTATAACGCCGAGGGCTTTCTGATTGTCCAATCAAAGCTTAGTGAAGCCCTAATACGTTCAAGAAAGGAAAGTGCCGATATTCCTCAAGTTCGAATTCAGCGCTTTCCGGACTCTCAGCGTACAGACTATTCATATTTAAAAGACTCGTTTCAGAGTTTCAAGAAAACTTTTGTGTTATTATTTCTGGGTCCCTCCATAGTTATTTGCCAGGTAAGTAAGTGACTTTACAACACAATAAGTTCTTTATTCTGCTCAAATGCATTTTTCTTGTGCACGCAGCATAAGAGTTTGCTATATATATATATATATATATATTTGGCAAATTTGTTGATTTGAACTGCCCAAGGCATTTGAAATGTAAAATGCCTGGAAGTATGCTAAATGAATTTTCAAAATCAGTTCTCTAAATCCAACAACATTCTCATAAGATAATATTACTAAAATAGTTTAATTATTAAAATCGACTACATCTTACATTCCTACAGCTAATTGTTGCCGAAAAACAAAGACACTTGAGGGAGGTGATGCGAGTAATGGGACTTAACGTTGGATTGAATTGGTTGTCATGGTTTATCATTAGTTATTTAATAATGACCATACCGATGCTGATTATTATTTGTCTTATGCAAAGGTTCCTGTGTCCCTCAACACCATTTGATGTTTTATTGGTCATCTATATGATTTACATACTGACATTGATTTGTTTCACGTTCATGATCAGTACCTTTGTGACGAGTACAGCAATGGCGCTGACCACTATAACCATATTGCACATTGTTAGTTACTTGCCGTTCATGACTTTAAAATACGTCGAAGAAACGTTAGCTGGGTCGGTGGTCTTATGTTTATTTATGAACAGTGCAATGGCATTGATATGGGAACAGGTTTCCTATTTTGAGTATCGTGGATTGGGTGCCCAATGGAAAAATCTATTCGAATTAGTTCAACCCACCGATTGTCTGAGTATCGGTACCAAGTTGCTTGTCATGTTGGGAATGAGTCTCATTGCATTAATGTTCTGCTATTATGCAGATCAATTAAATCTCGGCGAACTTGGCGTGGCCAAGAAATGGTATTTTCCATGTAAACGAACGTTCTGGTCTCAATGGAAACGACCACGTGTTGACCAGCCCAGACTTATTCAAACCGACATCATTGATGAGGAGCACGGAGCATCATCGATGGGACTTCACAAATCGCGAGCCTCTGAGAGTGTGTTCGACAATAAGAGCGTTTTGGTGGAGGCGCAACATTTGAAAAAAACTTATGGCGAACATGAGGTTGTTCAAGACTTTAGTTTTAAGTTCTATGACGATGAGATAACTGTGATGATTGGGCCAAATGGGTCTGGCAAAACTTCAGTTCTTTTGATGCTCGCCGGCCTACTGCAACCCAGCTCAGGTCGAGTGATTATCAATGGTTACGACTTGTCCGTGATTCCAAATCAGGCTCGAAAATCAGTCAGCGTCTGTATGCAACATGATGTTCTTTTTGAGGAGCTAAACGCATATTGGCACATTGTATTCTTTAGCCGGTTGAAAGGTTACCGACGCGCTGAAGCCGAAATGGAGGCACAGCGGTATCTGGATATGATGAATCTAATGGACAAGTCGACAACAAAAGTGTCAAAGCTATCGCATGGCATGCGGCGCAAACTTTCAATATGCTGTGCCCTCTGCGCCAACACCAGGGTAAGTTAATCACAGCCAAGATGTTGACAAAATTTGAGATTGACCCTATTTACAGGTGGTGCTGTGCGATGAGCCTACCGCACGCCTGGATCCATCGGCGTGTCGAGAGGTATGGAGTCTTTTGCGTAGTGAAAAAAGTGGACGTTGCATCGTCATGAGCACACATATTATGGAGGCAGCAGCTGTCCTGGCCGATCGTTTAGTAATCATTTGTGATGGCCAGCTTTACAGTTCTGGCAGCCCTGAGTTTATTGTCAATAACCTTGGACCGGGCTATCGCTTGGTAAGCTGCAAACCATGTCAAGCTGTGTTTATACCAAATATGTATAGGTCTGTGTGGCGCTGGAAAATTGTAATGTGGGTGAGGTCACAAAATTTCTGCTACTTCGCCTTCAAACCGTTGAACTTGAAAAAATTGAAGGCCTTGAAATCACATATCGTTTACCGGTTGCCGATGAATTCAAATATACGAGTCTCTTCATTGCACTCGAAAGTAAGCTGGATGCATTGAATTTGAGCAGCTTTGATGTGAGTGCACCAACGTTGAGTGAGACTTTTATCAAGATTGGAGCCAACAAAGCCAACCAAGAGCGCTCACCCTCGACTGTGGAGGAATTAAGTGGTAAGAACTCGCACATGCATATGTTGGGAAAGGTTCTTGGTTCTCTTCTCAGTTTTTACAATTTAATTTATTGTTTGCTTTAGATTTAAATATCATTATTATTATTTACGGCTTTATATAGTTTATTATTGTTTTTATAGCTAAAATACCATTATTATAACTTTTTCTCATACTGAACACACAGACTAACTATGCTTATAGGTCCAACTCGAATTATGTAGAGCAGGAAAGAAATATTAACATACTATCCCAAACAGAGTTAATAAAGAATTTAGGCGATCAGAGAAGATCAGGAATAACGAATGCCAGCAAATAGAAGTTACAGTGTTAGGCAACAAGAACCATTAGGTGACACTTCGCGTCGATCTAGGCGCCGACAAGACCCTGTTTGTCGGGCTGACGAACAGAGAAAAAACACATTACAGCATTCTTCTCGTTATTACTTTATTCCATGTGTATATCGTAAAACTAAAAAACTATTAGAAATTTGCCACAATTGCTATGCCTAGTAATTAGGAAAGCTCATATACCAAATCTGGAGTCTTTAGCTTTTGCAGTTCCTGAGATCAACGCGTTCATACATACAGACAGACAGACGGACATGGCTACATCGACTCGGCTATTGATGATGTTCAGTAAATACTTTATGAGGCCGGAGAAGTTTCCTTCTGCCTGTTACATACTTTTGCATAAAACCATTATACTCTTTTTTACGCATTTCATGGGTTAAGGGTATAAAATGTCCAAAGACCAAACTGCTTAATCATAGTCATAAACAAACGCTCCTAGTCTCTAAGCAGGACAAGTTAATTTCAAATGTTCGATAGCTTTTTAGGTTTATTAAATACACATGGAATCGATACCAAAAACCATTTGCAAATCTGTGTAATTTTTATTTAAATCGGTTAAGAAACACCGGAGATATGAAATCATTAAACATTAGTGCATTAGTACCAGAAGTATGTGGATATCCGTCAGGCCGACCCTCTGTCCGTCTGTATGGTCAAGGGTTAAGGGTATCTTCTAATCAAGTTTACTCAACTAAAGTCTTATTACCGGTTTTTTTTCATATAGTTTGGGCGACTGAGCCACTTGACAAAAAGGAGCACGATAAATGGAAGCGATATAAAAATGATTGGCATGGCATGATGATTAAGAAAATACTTTTCACAAAGAATAATCTACTTCAATTCATATTAATTTTTTTATTGCCCGTCTTTTTAATGCTCTTAAATGTCGTGTTCGATCATATAGACAAAACGCTAACAACGTTTGAGGTAAATCCATCTGATTTATCGGTTTATTCGAAGGCAATTGCCGTACATGAGTACTTAACCGAAAGCCACTCTGTCGATGCCAATCAGATCTTTACCGATCACACCAAAAAATTTTGCTTAGCATATGAGAGTATAGTAATGGAAGCTGGAGCAACTATTCGCATAGTTCCAGAAAAGATAAGCTTAGAAGACTATTTGTTGAAACACAACCATATTAACGCCGATGTCCAAAAGGAGATTTACGTGGCAGGCGTCACGTTTGGGGATGGATCTGTTACGGCCTGGTATAACCCTCGCTTGGTGCACGGCGCACCACTATCAATGGGTCTGGTCTATAAGGCTGTTGCTTTTGTTCTGGTCGAGATGGATATTGACATTATTAATAAGCCGAGACCCGATTTCGATTTAAAAGGTTTTGGGAAGGAAAATCTGCTAACTCAGATGCCACTAGCAATATTTCTGCTGTTATATCTATGCCTTGCAATCTCAGCTTTTATAATTATGCCCGTTCAAGAGCGATCGATGCAATTTAAAAAGCCACAGCTTATCCGTGGTATTAACGTGTCTACCTATTGGCTATCGCATCTGATTTGGGACTTTATAATATTTTTGGTAATCCTATGCGCTCTGCTTTTGGCTCTATATAAACAACCAGATTATGTTATGTATTGGTTTGTGATTGCTATGTTCATATTTGGCTTATCCGCACTGACTTTCACTTATCTTTTATCCTTTATATTTAAGAACCCAGGCAGCGCCATGCTCTATGTACTCTGTATTAATGTGTTAATAGGTAAATATACCAAATAATATTACATATACATATGCCCTTTTGTCTGTCTATTTCCATTTATCTAGTTCTAACGGCTAGAGGGCTGGTATTCATTCACACGGATGATGTTTATAAGTATATTCATCATACATTAATGATTATGCCCTTTTATGCAATGTACTACGCATTTTATAAAATAATCGAAATGGGCGAAAAAAGTCATAAGTGTTTAGAAGATATCACAACTGCGAAGCAATGTCGCGGTAAGGAATTTAACTCTTTTCCTATATGAGATGTAATTGTCCAACATACTTATTTTTCAGAAAAATTAAACATTAATCTTACCTCTGAATTAATCTACTTGACTGTCAGTGGATTCATATTTTTCCTACTATTGCTGCTTACCTCCAAATGGCGAAATGTGAAATATGCAATCAAGTTTGGTTTGGTTGACATTTGACACAAGCTAGAAACTAAACTTAACATCCCTCCATTCACGCAGACGTCAACAGAAAAATTGTGTGGTAAACAACGAGAATAATTATGTGCGATATGCGCGACAACAAGTCGATAAGTTGGTCAAAAATCAAGAGCAGTTAATGGAGTGCAGTCTCGTTTGTGATCATGTAACAAAGAAACATCCACGCTTTATCGGCGCCAATTGTGTGTCCCTAAAGATAAGTCCGTGAGTACATACACACATTTGTATATATGTTTGCATATTTTTGATCAATTAATTTTTTTGTTGCAGTAACGAATGCTTTGCAGTAATGGGCTTAAACAATGCTGGCAAATCAAGCTTGCTGAACATGATTGTTGGCAGTCACAGTATCTCTGAGGGCAATATCTATATCAAGGGATTG
Source organism: Scaptomyza parva (assembly GCA_035044645.1). Taxonomy (NCBI): domain Eukaryota; kingdom Metazoa; phylum Arthropoda; class Insecta; order Diptera; family Drosophilidae; genus Scaptomyza; species Scaptomyza parva. The sequence continues at coordinate 1,927,376 of JAWNNT010000090.1, read as the reverse complement.
AGTGTTAAACGTCAATTGAGTAAATGTTATCAACATATTAGCTATTGTCCACAGCATAACCTAATGTGGCGAAACATGACCGGACGCCAAGTTATCAGAGTCGCCGGATTGACTAGTGGCATTAAGCAGAAGTACATTGTCAGCATCACTACATATTTGGGTCAGACTTTTGCGCTCAGCAAGTATCTTGATTTGAAAGTAAAATGTTATAGCAGTGGGATGAAGAGGAAACTCAATGTCGCATTGGCAATGTTGGGTTCTACCCTCATCTGTCTGGATGAGCCCACGACGGGCATAGATATTAGCGCCAAGAAGGAGATCTGGGTGATTCTAAGACAGATGGTTGATTTGGGCAGATCCATTCTAATCACTTCGCACAACATGAAGGAGTGCCAAACACTGGGAAACTGCGTCGCCATTATGGTCAATGGCAGTCTCTGCTGCTATGGCTCTATTGACGATTTGCTAACGCGATATAACAAAGGAATTTCAATTAAAATCCAAGTGGCCACCAGTGAGGAAATCAAGTTTGTTCACTGTCATACAAAATATATATACTGTTCTACATAAACAATTTCTATTTTAGCAGGTTTTCCTACATGAAATCGACAAGTTTTCTGGACAGCGATCTAACAGAAGAAAAATCTGTAGATTCCGTTAGTTTATTGACCCCAACATCTGGTTCACGTCGCACCACTGAAGAACTGGATCCAAATAATAAAGAGACGCAGGTACATTTAAGAAAGAGAAATTCCAAACGAGTTACTTCAAAAGTGCCAACAAGAGCGCCGACCTCAACGCCACGAGCAACCATGGAGACAAACGCAACACTGCCCAGTGGACGGGAAACCGTGACGGCAAGAACAACCTTCTCATCCTGGGGAGCCTATTCAACGAACTCGGACTCTTTTAGCTATATCGACTCACGCGAATATTGGGAACTAATCAAAAATGTTGAGACCCAATTTGGCCAAGATTTTCCTGGTAGCTATGTCGCGTATGTATACGAATAGACTGACTTAAAATTCTGCAATCTTTAATCTATATATGTATGTATAGGGAGAAATTCATAAATATTGGCATAGTGACTATTACAATACCCGACAACAATTTAAAATGGTGCACGGTTTTTAAATACATGGAAAAGCAGCGTGTTCCCTTGCAAATCAAATTCTATGCTATAAGTCAGACAAGCTTAGAGGATATATTTTTGGAATTTACCAAAGACCAAGTTATTGATTAAATGTTAAAATTCTTGGAAATAATCGTGCTTATGTTTAGTTTGCACGTATATAAGTGCGAGAATTCCCTGCTCATAATTTTTATACCCTTAACCCATAAAATGGGTAAAAAAAGGGTATAATGGTTTTGTGCAAAAGTATGTAACAGGGATAAGGAAGCTTCTCCGACCCCATAAAGTATATATATTCTTGATCAGCATCAACAGCCGAGTCGATTTAGCCATGTCCGTCTGTCTGTCCGTCCGTCTGTATGTATGAACGCGTCGATCTCAGAAACTACAAAAGCTAGAGACTCTAAATATTGGATATGAGCTCTCCTAATCCCTAGGCATGACAAGTTTGTTTCAAATTTTTGACAACTTTTCAGGTTTACGATATACACATGTAATCGATAACAAAAAATCTTGAATTTCAAAAAACTGAAAATGAGGATTGAAACTATAAGCAAAATAATGAACTTCTGTAAAAACTTCATTAAAATCGGTTGAGAAACACCGGAGATATAAAACCATCAAGTATTGGTACAGAACTACACAACCATATGTGTATGTCTGTTAGTCCGACCATCTGTCCGTCTGTATGGTCAAGGGTTAAGGGTATCTTCTAGTCGAGCTTACTCGACTAGAGTCTTCTTACTTGTTTTACTTGCATTTTTATACTATATAAAACAATTAGTGTGAAATAAAATACGTTCGACTATGGTTTCACATTAACACTATTCAACCGTGTGATTGTTCACTGGCTCAATTAATGGTTGGTCGAAGTATCTTTATATTAATAAATATTAGTTTGTATATATCAATTCACTTGCCTAGCTTTTGGCTTGTTGCATTTCCAAACGTTTTGGTTGAACTATACAAAATTTTGTTTCACATTGTTTACAATAAATTTGTCTTTAACAAGCTGACAAGGTTGTCACCATCACGCTCATCCAGCTTGGAATCCAAGCTCCGAGACGATTTGGAGTGCGATCTGCGTCAATACTGGGGCCTCCGTTTTCGTGGTCGACATACCAAGACAACTTGGTCGTCGTAATGGACGATGTCCAAGCTCCTAGCTTCTGCTACTGCAACGTTCCCTGTCATCATGCTGTAGAAGTATTTGCTTATGATTCTACTTCAACATTAACCCAAACAAAAAAACAAATACAAATATAAAAAAATCTGCAGCAACGTGCTTAAACGGTTCAGGTTAGTTATCCCAAACGCTCTTAGCATTATAATTCAAATAGTGTTCTTTTTTTATTAGAAACAAGCAACAAAATTAACATGTCAACAACATCACTTCTTGAAAGTTCAAATCGACCAAATCAGTTTTGGAAGCTTTATCTACTTATGTGCAAAAATACAAGTTTGCTGCTGGCAAATCCCCTAAGTACAACAGTGATACTGTTAGGACCCGTATTAATATTCTTATATGCACAAGTTGAACAACTTGCCAACCCCAAGAAACCGATTCATATTACGGAAGCCAGATATCCGCAAATAGACATGTATCATCCAAAGATAACGTATGTATTAACGATAGCGAGAGTCGATATATCGATATATAAATCTTTACCAGGTCTATTTTGTATTCACCAGCAAACAACATTCTTAAGCATATTATTGAAGATGTGGCTTTGAATTTGGGCGCTAATGCAACTGAGTCATTTTTATTTGCGTCTGAATTGCAGGCAGCATTATGGTCCCAGAATGGATTTGTTGGCATCGAGTTTGACGATAGACTGAGGACCATTATTGAAATACCATCAAAGGTCAAAGTTGCATTACGATTTCCATATCACTTGCGTTCGAAAAAGGGTAGCATATGGAGACAATATTTATACAAGTTATATATAGACAAAAGTGTTGATAGCAATTATAACACCGAGGGCTTTCTGATTGTCCAATCAAAGCTTAGTGAAGCCCTAATACGTTCAAGAAACGGAAATGCCGATATTCCTCAAGTTCTAGTTCAGCCCTTTCCGGACTCTCAGCGTACAGACTATTCATATTTGCAGAAAGTGTTTACCACTCTTATTCTGCACTTTATTCTTATTTTTATGGGTCCCTCTATAATTATTTGTCAGGTAAGTAAGTGCCTTTACTACACACCAAGTTCCTTATCGTGGAAAAGTAATAATTTTTTGTGGACGCAGCATAAAAGCTTGTTTTCTTATACCCAGAAGCAGAAGAAAGCTGCTTCGACCTCATAAAGGATTTATATTATTGATTAGCATCAACAGTCGAGTCGATATAGCCTTCCGTCTGTCCGTCCGTTTGTATGTATGAACGCGTCGATCTTACGAACTACAAACGCTAGAAACTCCAGATTGGTTATGAGTTCTTCTAATCCCTAGGCAGGATAAGTTTCTTTAAAATTTTCGATCAATTTGTATGTTTACAATATACACATGTAATCGATTAAAAAAAATCTCGAATACTTTAAAATGGGGCTTAACAAAATAATGAAAATCCGTTACATTTTTTTTAATGGATTGAGAAACACCGCAGATATAAAACCATCAAGCATTGTTACATTAGTAGACTTATATGTATGTAAGTCAGCCTGACAGTCTGTCCATGTGTATGGACAAGGATACTCGACTAGGACCTTCTTACTTGTTTTTTATTTGTTTTTTTTTTTTCAAATTTTTTATTTGAACGTTGAACTGCGCAAAGTTTGATTATTAATATCGACTACATCTTACATTCCTACAGCTAATTGTTGCCGAAAAACAAAGACACTTGAGGGAGGTGATGCGAGTAATGGGACTTAACGTTGGATTGAATTGGTTGTCATGGTTTATCATTAGTTATTTAATAATGACCATACCGATGCTGATTATTATTTGTCTCATGCAAGTTTTCATGTGTCCCTCAACACCATTTGATGTTCTATTGGTCATCTATATAATTTACATACTGACATTGATTTGTTTCACGTTCATGATCAGTACCTTTGTGACGAGTACAGCAATGGCGCTGACCATCATACCCCTATTGCACATTTTTAGTTTCTTGCCGTATATGGCTATGTCAAGAGAGACGCCAACAAATTCGCTGATCATATGTTTATTTATAAACAGCACAATGGCACTGATATTGGAGCAGGTGGCCAGTTTTGAGATTCGTGGATTGGGTGCCCAATGGAAAAATCTATTCGATTACAGTCATCCCAATGATAATTTAAGTATCGGTTCCATGTTGGTTATCATGTTGGGCATGAATTTCATTCAAATAATGTTCTGCTATTATGCAGATCAATTAAATCTCGGTGAACTTGGCGTAGCCAAGAAATGGTATTTTCCATGTAAACGAACGTTCTGGTGTCCATGGGAACGACCACGACTTGACCAGCTCAAACATACTCAATTCGACTCCATTGATCAAGAGGAGGGAACATCACTAATAAGACTTTACAAATCGCGAGCCTCTGAGAGTGTGTTCCACATTAAGAGCGTTTTGGTGGAGGCGCAACATTTGAAAAAAACCTATGGCGAACATGACGTTGTTCAAGACTTTAGTTTTAAGTTCTATGACGATGAGATAACTGTGATGATTGGGCCAAATGGGTCTGGCAAAACTTCAGTTCTTTTGATGCTCGCCGGCCTACTGCAACCCAGCTCAGGTCGAGTGATTATCAATGGTTACGACTTGTCCGTGATTCCAAATCAGGCTCGAAAATCAGTCAGCGTCTGTATGCAACATGATGTTCTTTTTGAGGAGCTAAACGCATATTGGCACATTGTATTCTTTAGCCGGTTGAAAGGTTACCGACGCGCTGAAGCCGAAATGGAGGCACAGCGGTATCTGGATATGATGAATCTAATGGACAAGTCGACAACAAAAGTGTCAAAGCTATCGCATGGCATGCGGCGCAAACTTTCAATATGCTGTGCCCTCTGCGCCAACACCAGGGTAAGTTAATCACAGCCAAGATGTTGACAAAATTTGAGATTGACCCTATTTACAGGTGGTGCTGTGCGATGAGCCTACCGCACGCCTGGATCCATCGGCGTGTCGAGAGGTATGGAGTCTTTTGCGTAGTGAAAAAAGTGGACGTTGCATCGTCATGAGCACACATATTATGGAGGCAGCAGCTGTCCTGGCCGATCGTTTAGTAATCATTTGTGATGGCCAGCTTTACAGTTCTGGCAGCCCTGAGTTTATTGTCAATAACCTTGGACCGGGCTATCGCTTGGTAAGCTGCAAACCATGTCAAGCTGTGTTTATACCAAATATGTATAGGTCTGTGTGGCGCTGGAAAATTGTAATGTGGGTGAGGTCACACAATTTCTGCTACTTCGCCTTCAAACCGTTGAACTTGAAAAAATTGAAGGCCTTGAAATCACATATCGTTTACCGGTTGCCGATGAATTCAAATATACGAGTCTCTTCATTGCACTCGAAAGTAAGCTGGATGCATTGAATTTGAGCAGCTTTGATGTGAGTGCACCAACGTTGAGTGAGACTTTTATCAAGATTGGAGCCGACAAAACCAAACAAGAGAGCTCACCCTCGACTGTGGAGGAATTAAGTGGTAAGAACTCGCACATGCATATGTTGGGAAAAGTTCTTGGATCTCTTCTCAATTTTTACAATTTAATTTATTATTGTCTTCAGATTTAAATACCATTATTATTATTTACGGCTTTATATAGTTTATAATTCATTTTTATAGCTAAAATACCATTATTATATTTTTTCCTCATACTGAACACATAGACTAACTATGCCTACGCGCCAACAAGACCCAGTTTATAGGGCTGACGAACAGATATCTGACACTTCGAATCGATCTAGGCGCCGACAAGACCCTGTTTGTCGGGCTGACGAACAGATATTTGATACTTTGCGTCGATCGAGTCGCCGACAAGACCCTGTTTATAGGGCTGACGACCACAAATAACAAAAAACACTCTTCTCGACGAGTTAATGCTCCTTATAGACAGATAGAGCAGATATCTGACACTTTGCGTCGACCTACGCGCCGACAAGACCCAGTTTATAGGGCTGAGGAACAGAGACTCGATTGGGGTAATACGGCTCTAACTAGATACAATCCCGTCCGTATAAATATTGAAAGGCACGAAACACAATAGCCAGACGAAGAGCTTGTACTTCATCACGAGAGTGATGCCAATAAAGGACTGTCTCAATGAGTTAGCCAGTATAGAAATACCCTGAAAATAGACTAGACGAAAATAGCCATAATCGCCTTCAATAGAATTGTAAACCAGGGCCCCGATCTGGATTGCATTTGTTTGTATTCAGGCTTTAATAACAAAAGGCTTAGACTTTTCCGATCTTCCTGTTTAACGTCTCTAGAGAAACGGTTTCCACGCCATTATCAAGGAATATGAATCACTAATTGAAAGATCTGCTCAAGCTCATAAACGATCAAATCATTGTAGAAGATGAATGTATAAACCCCGGAGGTCAGGAAACTATTTTTGTTATCGATTCCATGTGGATATCGTAAACCTAAAAAGTTTTCGAAAATTTGAAACAAACTTGCTATGTATGCCTAGGGATTAGGAGAGCTTTTGTAGTTCCTGAGATCGACGCGATTATACATAAAGACAGACAGACAATTTAAAAATGGGGATTGAAAAAATTTCCAAAATAATGCAAATCTGTGTAATTTTTGTTTAAATCGGTTGAGAAACACCGGAGATATGAAATCATTAAACATTGCTGCAATAGTACCAGCAGTGGATATTCGTCAGCCCGACCCTCTTTCCGTCTGTATAGTCAAGGGTTAAGGGTATATTCTAATCAAGTTTACTCGACTAGAGTCTTATTATCTTTTTTTTCATATAGTTTGGGCGTCTGAGCCACTTGACAAAAAGGAGCACGATAAATGGAAGCGATATAAAAATGATTGGCATGGCATGATGATTAAGAAAATACTTTTCACAAAGAATAATCTACTTCAATTCATATTAATTATTTTATTTCCTGTCTTTTTAATGCTCTTAAATGTCGTGTTCGATCATATAGACAAAACGCCAAAATCGTTTGAGATAAATCCATCTGATTTATCGGTTTATTCGAAGGCAATTGCCGTACATGAGCACTTAACCGTACGCCAAAAAAAATTTTCCGTAGCATATGATAATAAGGTAATGGAAGCTGGAGCAACTATTCGCATAGTTCCAGAAAAGATTAGCTTAGAAGACTATTTGTTGAAACACAACAATATTAACACCGATGTCTTCAATGAGACTTACGTGGCAGGCGCCACGTTTGGAGATGGATCTGTTACCGCCTTGTATAACCCCCGCTTGGTGCACGGCGCACCACTATCAATGGGTCTGGTCTATAAGGCTGTTGCTTTTGCTCTGGTCGAGATGGATATTGACATTATTAATAAGCCGAGACCCGATTTCGATTTAAAAGGTTTTGGGAAGGAAAATCTGCTAACTAAGATGCCACTAGCAATATTTGTGCTGTTATATCTATGCTTTGCAATCTCAGCTTTTATAATTATGCCCGTTCAAGAGCGATCGATGCAATTTAAAAAGCCACAGCTTATCCGTGGTATTAACGTGTCTACCTATTGGCTATCGCATCTGATTTGGGACTTTATAATATTTTTGGTAATCCTATGCGCTCTGCTTTTGGCTCTATATAAACAACCAGATTATGTTATGTATTGGTTTGTGATTGCTATGTTCATATTTGGCTTATCCGCACTGACTTTCACTTATCTTTTATCCTTTATATTTAAGAACCCAGGCAGCGCCATGCTCTATGTATTCTGTATTAATGTGTTAATAGGTAAATATACCAAATAAAATTACATATACATATGCCTTTTTATCTGTCTATTTCCATTTATCTAGTTCTAACGGCTAAAGGGTTGGAATCAATTCACACGGATGATGTTTATAAATATATTCATCATACATTAATGATTATGCCTTTTTATGCAATGTACTACGCATGTTCTAAAATATTCAAACTGGGCCACAAAAGTCATCAGTGTTTAGAAGATATCACAACTGCGAAGCAATGTCGCGGTAAGGAATTTAACTCTTTTCCTATATGAGATGTAATTGTCCAACATACTTATTTTTCAGAAAAATTAAACATTAATCTTACCTCTGAATTAATCTACTTGACTGTCAGTGGATTCATATTTTTCCTACTATTGCTGCTTACCTCCAAATGGCGAAATGTGAAATATGCAATCAAGTTTGGTTTGGTTGACATTTGACACAAGCTAGAAACTAAACTTAACATCCCTCCATTCACGCAGACGTCAACAGAAAAATTGTGTGGTAAACAACGAGAATAATTATGTGCGATATGCGCGACAACAAGTCGATAAGTTGGTCAAAAATCAAGAGCAGTTAATGGAGTGCAGTCTCGTTTGTGATCATGTAACAAAGAAACATCCACGCTTTATCGGCGCCAATTGTGTGTCCCTAAAGATAAGTCCGTGAGTACATACACACATTTGTATATATGTTTGCATATTTTTGATCAATTAATTTTTTTGTTGCAGTAACGAATGCTTTGCAGTAATGGGCTTAAACAATGCTGGCAAATCAAGCTTGCTGAACATGATTGTTGGCAGTCACAGTATCTCTGAGGGCAATATCTATATCAAGGGATTGAGTGTTAAACGTCAATTGAGTAAATGTTATCAACATATTAGCTATTGTCCACAGCATAACCTAATGTGGCGAAACATGACCGGACGCCAAGTTATCAGAGTCGCCGGATTGACTAGTGGCATTAAGCAGAAGTACATTGTCAGCATCACTACATATTTGGGTCAGACTTTTGCGCTCAGCAAGTATCTTGATTTGAAAGTAAAATGTTATAGCAGTGGGATGAAGAGGAAACTCAATGTCGCATTGGCAATGTTGGGTTCTACCCTCATCTGTCTGGATGAGCCCACGACGGGCATAGATATTAGCGCCAAGAAGGAGATCTGGGTGATTCTAAGACAGATGGTTGATTTGGGCAGATCCATTCTAATCACTTCGCACAACATGAAGGAGTGCCAAACACTGGGAAACTGCGTCGCCATTATGGTCAATGGCAGTCTCTGCTGCTATGGCTCTATTGACGATTTGCTAACGCGATATAACAAAGGAATTTCAATTAAAATCCAAGTGGCCACCAGTGATGAAATCATGTTTGTACACTGTAATACAAAATTTATATACTGTGCTACACAAACAATTTCTATTTAAGCAGTTATTTGAGCGAAAATGACAGCAGCTTATCCGACATGAAATCGACAAGTTTTCAGGACCGCGAACTAACAAAAGAAAAATCTATAGATTCCGTTAGTTCATTGACCCCATCATCTGGTTCACGTCGAATCACTGAAGAACAGGATCCAAATAATAAAGGGACGCAGGTACATTTAAGAAAGAGAAATTCCAAGCGACTTACTCCAAAAGTGCCAACAAGAACGCCGACCTCAACGCCACGAACAGCCATATTGGAGACAAACCAACCGACAAGATCAACCTTATCTTCCTTCACAGCCTTTTCAATGGACTCGGAAACTTTTAGCTATGTCAATTCACTCGAGTATTTGGAACTAATCAAAAATGTTGAGATCCAATTTGACCAAGATTTTCCTGGTAGCTATGTCGCGTAAGTATACGAATTGACTGATCTGCAATCCTTAATCTATATAGTATGTATAGGGAGAAGTTCACAAATAGTGGCATGGTGACTATTACAATACCCGACAACGACTTAAAATGGTCCACGGTGTTTAAATACATGGAAGAGCATCGTGTTCCTTTGCAAATCAAACAATATGCTATAAGTCAGACAAGCTTAGAGGATATATTTTTGGAATTTACCAAAGATAAAGTTGTTGATTAAATGTCAAAGTTCTTGGAAATAATCGGGTTTATGATTAGTTTGCATGCATATAAGCGCAAGTAATCCCAGCTAATCATTTTACTTGCATTTCTATACGTTGGAAACTAAACCTAAACCGATAAAACAATAAAATATTCTATTACAGTAGAACGTGAAGAAGTTTGAAATAAAATACGTTCGACTTTGGTCTCACATTTAGCGTTCATGTAGTTTTTTTTTTGCTTTCTGAATATGTATGTCAACAGAGAATTTCGGTACTTTGAACCTGAAAAGAAACTTTCCATACAGACACAGACGCACAGACCTGTTCATACATCATTCAATCGGGTGTTTGTTCATTGGCAAGCTCAATTAATAGCTTGTCGAAGTCAATTTATAAATATTAGTTTGTTTATATATCCATTCACTTGCCTAGCTTTTGGCTTGTATTTCCAAACGATTTCTTTGAACTTTGCACCCCAAACATGACGTGAGAAACTTGTGTGATATACGGCAAATGAATAAAAGTTATGAAATTCACGTGTTCCATTGATTCATTTCTAGTCAGAACCTTGGTGATTGCGTAAAATTAGCTTATCACATTTCGTCTTTATACACATAGTTTGTATATTTATATATTATATATGTATACACTTTTGTTTGATTGAATTTTTGTTATTTTTATTAGCTTGAAAACAGTTCTCAATTATAGTGTTCACTTTCAAAATGCAACAGTCAGCAAATGATGCCTCAACAAGATACAAAAATGTGTAATAAGTACAATACAATTTGTTCTATAAATTAAACTATATATGTATATATATATATGTGTGTGTAAGTGTATTTTTTATCATTGATTTGTGTGTGTGTAAATAAATTATTTGAAAGCAATGCGCAAATCAATGATGTGAAATTCTTGAGACAATATTATAGTGACTTAACATGTGTATGTTATTTTCATATTCTTAAACATTCAAATATATAATTTTATAACTAAAAACATTGCTACTAAACCCAGCCATTAAAGACTTTGGCTGTCAATCTTTAATGCGAGTTTCTTTAACATTATTGTCAGTTTTTGTGAGTTTGTGTACAGAACTTTGAACCGCTATCAGCTAAGAGGTATGTACGCACATTTATATCCTAGTTAACAGTTATTAATTATATATATTTATGTATATAGTTTATTATCAGGTTTATGCACAAGCACAAACGGAAGACATTGGACGTTGGCGCCTCGTTAGCAGTTTGATAAGTTTTGATACGCAGGTATACAAATATATAGGTCACATTGTTATTATGCACGTTTTAGGTACGACAACTGCAAAAAAAGAAGCAGCTGCTTGGTAAGTAAAGTCACCCACAGCTAAGGGTACATCTGTGCCGGAACCTTCACACTCTTATTTCTCTATATAGTATATATACTACAATGCTAATATATAAATAAATTAGTTTTGAAATTATTTATACAGCTGCAGTTGTTTGAAGCGTTAGTTTTGTTAACGACATATCGTTCGATTGTTGTTCCAACTGTTGTCGCCTCCATCGTCGCGATAGTATGGGTGCAAATAAATCAAAATCCAGCTGCTTTTGATGTTTATCCAAGTAGATCTGGATATTGCCTGCACAGTGAAAGTGCGCCAAAGTCAAACTGCTGCAGTAGCCAACGATTGTGGTAACTAAGAAGCCCAGCACACAGAACCAAAGATATGACAGACGATATAGCCAGAAGTAGTGTGGTTCTGTGCTCATTGAGGCAGCATGCAAATTATCCGCCAGGTGAGTTGTGCTATTTGTAAATTCGCAGCCGGTGGTGCTGAAGGGTAGAGTTGCTGGTGGCGGTTTTGGACCACCAAAACCAATCCAGAACGAGAATGTCAGTCCCAGTAGAAAGCCAAGCAACACTCCACGCTGATTGGTGCGCAGTGTGCAAACACCCAGGGTGAAGATGCCCAAGAGCGGACCACCAACAACCCCAAAGATGGTCAATGAGGCCTGCAGAACACCACCCATGGAGCCAGCGCCAAAGGCCAATGCGATGCAGAGCAATCCATAAATGCAGGCAATGATCTTGGTGGGCAAAGTTGACTTTGTGTCGATTAAAGCACGCTTAAAGATGCTCTTATAGAGCGGCTTGAGGTAATCCTCCAGTGTAACAGCCGAAAGTGAAGTGACCGCCGAGGAGACTGTTGAAAGACTGGCCGAGAAGATGCCCGAAACGAAGAGACCACACAGTCCAGGATATTGACCTGCCAAAAACGATTCATTTCAGAATTTTTTCAATTAAAACACCTTTTTTTACTCACCCATTGTATCCACAGCAAAGAGGGGCATAAGCTGATCACGCGATTTAATGCGTCCATTGAGCAAGGGATCACAATCGCGATAGTAATAAAAGATGGCCAAACCACTGAAGATGGTGCTAAAACTAAGCAAGCCAAGAATGGGCAAATTCCACCACAGTGCCGATTGTGCGCTCTTTAAATTGTGTACGCTTAGGAGTCGCTGCACTTGGGTCTGATTGACGCCATATAGTGAGAGATAGGTGACCATGCCGCCAATGGTTAATGACCACCATGTGTTGCGAACTGTTGGATCTGTCGAAAACTCAAAGAACTGTACACGTCCACGCTCCTGCGCCGCCTCCCAAATGGCGTTCAAGCCACCAGCTCTTGCAGCTGCAACGCCAATCACGGAAAAGATGGCCGCAAACATGAGAAAGGACTGAAAGACATCCGTGATGAGCACAGCCTTGAGACCACCCAGTGTCGAATAGAAGGTGCACACCAATCCCAGCACAAGTATAGCAGTTGCTCTCGGAATTCCGGTGACTGCCTCCAATGCCAAAGCGGGTGCATAAAGTGCAATGCCCATATAGAGTATCATTTGTAATGTAAACGCAATGGATGCCGCCAGACGCGTTGCATGCCCAAACCGACGCTCCAAATACTCATAGACGCTGGTCGTGCGCATCCGGTAGAACACTGGCAGAAAGATGTAGGCAGCAATTGGTGTGCTCAACACATAGGAGATGTTAATTACGCCGAATAGAGTGCCAAATTGATAGGATTCATTGGAGACACCCATCAGTGAGATGGCGGACATGAAACTGGCCATTAAACTAAAGGATACAGGAAATGTTGACATGCTTTGATCGGCCATTAGATACTCCTTAGTCGTTTTTTGTTTGCCGCCCGTATAGCGATAGTAGATGCCAATTAATGCTGAGATTATCAGTATGCTCCCCAGCACCAGGGCATCCCACACATCGAATGTTCCAAGCGGCATGTTTTTATTTTGTGTTTAGCACAGCAAGAGAGCAACAGCAAAATGATTCAATTCAATTGATTTTTCACAAAACCGTCAATTAAATGAGTAATATAATTTGTCGTTACAGCGTATTGACCTTTTCCCACTGTCAATGCTTCTTGCAAAATATATGTACATGTAAAGTTCACACACACACGCTCATATGAACAACAAAAATAACACGCGATTATAAACAAAATAATAAAAGTGGTGCGAATTAGCCACCAAATAAAATACAACCGCAAAGCTTAGCCGTTGAATAACAACTGCTGATACAACACTAATACATCATTTGGCGTTGCCAGTTGTTGGCACAGTTGCCAGCTTGCGTTTTCATGCAAATCAGCTGTTTGTGTAACAAAAAGTAAAAAGCAGTTCAGTTTTCAAATTAAAATTATGAATAAAAACTTTTATTCATTAAATATTCATTAAATTAAATATTATTGATTTTTAGTACAATTTTAAATGTTAAATTTACATATATACATATCTAAATAAATTTATTTTAATTAAAACGGGGTTTTTTTAAATTGAATATTTTGGGCTTGCAGCTATATATATATTTTCTCTGAAATTTTTGATGTTGACGCTCGTTAAATTATTGCTACTGCTGCAGCGGCAGTATTTTTTTTGCTCGTTTTGCCAAAATGCAGTTGATTTCGGACTGCAGGTACCAGGCGAACAGAAATAGCAGCTGCTAAACCTAAATTAGGGCCAGCCTAAAAGTATGCCATATTTTATTTTTGCTCAACTACTTGTTTCGCATTCTGTTCGCCTGGTACCTGCAGTCCCAAATCAGCTGCATTTTGGCAAAACGAGCAAAAAAAATACTGCCGCTGCAGTAGTAGCAATAAATTAACAAGCGTCAACATTAAAAATTTCAGATTGTCTTTTTTATTAATTTATGTTTTATACACATTTGAAAGGATATTTTACAAACAGAATATTACATATAAGTTTATGTAGTTATTTTTATGTTTTTTTTTTCTTGTTTTAGATCGATTTGAGTTCAGTTTCTTAATTATATTTTACATGAACGCTGGTGACGCCGCTTATCTCGACGCTTGCAGTTGTCGCTACAATATGAGGCCGTAAAACAACAATCAAATTTGGCCAGCTGCAGGCAGTGCTGGCACCATTTTTTACGCTTTACATTCTCTATCTGTTGTTCATGTGTTTTAAGTTGCTCTTTTAGGAGCAAAACTTCGCGCATTAATTCTATGCTAGATGGCGTCGAGTCAACCAGTTCCGAGCCATGTGATATGTCCTGTAGAACAGTGGAACGTGGCATCGAGCAGCGGCGCGCGGGCTGCTTGCGCTTGGATGGAGTTGGTGTACTTTTGGGCAGCTTGGACGAGGCTGGCGTCTGTACACGAGGACGTTTCGCTGGCGTGTTTAAGTCAAAAGCTTCCATGCAATGCGGTAGCGATTGATTAATAAGCTTCTCTGCTTCATCCGGATCAGAATAGAAATCGAAAAACTCAATTGGCTGATTCAAAAGCATTTCGTGGCAACGAAGCTCTCGCATTGCCATATTAAAGCGACGCGATACTCGAGCTCGACTCGCGCTATTGAAGTCTGGAATCTTTGCATCGATAGGAAGGATTTTAGTCTCCGAGACGAAAGCCCTCGAATGGTTGTCTCCAAAAAAGCGGACATCATATGTCGAACTTTTATTGCTTATTACTCGTATGACCTAAAAACAATCATATGTAAATTAATAATTTACCCACATAGCATTTGTCAGTTATATGCTCACCTTTGCTGGCCAATATGGGGATCCTTGAGTCTTTGCATAAACCAGCTCGTGACGCTGAAAACATGGCTTAGCGAACCAAAACGAGCTTTTCGGTTCATTCGAATAACGGTAGCAGTCCGAACAACGGGCTATTTCACGCATATCGTACGTTATGTCCCGCAAAAGGTATTGCGTAGCCTCGTATTCTTCACTGCTGCTGCCATAGAAAATACCCATGTTGTGCTGGAGATCCAACAGATCTACCAGGAAATCCGGTATTTGCTTATAGCTTTGCATTTCGATTTTTTCCTTTATGTCCACGATGCCCAGTAAATCATTTTTAAAGAGCGCGCTCTTTACAAGGGCTCCATCACGATCACTCCAACTATGTTCCATTTGCTTACGCACATCCGTTGTCAGCCAACTTTGATGCTTTTGCCAGGAATAGTTCAGGAGACAGTTCAGTTCCGCAATGCTTACCCTTGGCGGTATTAGCAAATCTGCCAAATTCACAAGGCGGCAAGAAGTACATAGCTCTAGTTCATTGTTGTTGTTGTTGTTTGACTGTTCCGCTTCGGGTTTTATCAAGGTTGTGCTACGCTTGCGGCGACGGGCTGGCTGCTCGCTAACAAAGAACACTTCCTTTTCGTCAAAGCTGCTGTCTGTCTCGTATTTTAGCGAGTTCTCTAATAAAGGTTTGTTCAGGTTGCTATTGAAGTCCAGCTCGAATTCAGTATCAGCTTCTATGATACAGGAAGGTGCCGGAGTGATTGTCCCATTAGCATCGCTAATATTTTCATTATTTTGAGTCAGCTCCTCCAAGTCAGATTCGTTCAGTGGATGGTTCTTGTCCGAAGGCACAGCGTAATTGGGACGACTGGGATTCTTGCGCTGACAGGTCTTGTGAAAACTCCGTTCACAGGAGAGGCATTGCTTTAACTTCTCTGCCGCTCCTGGCAAGTGGCACTCATAACAATAATAATCAACTTTCTGTAAGTTGCACAATTCTTGAGTATTTTGTGAAAACGCGAGCAATATTGGTTTGCCCTTAGCAGGCACAGCTTTTCCTTTTGGAACCAATATACCCATCTTTATGCCATTCTCCACGGTCTGACTGGCGTCATCTAATTTACATAGAATAAATACATATAAACTTGATGAAGAGGAAGAAACAGGAGCACTTTATACGTACATACCTTCGGACATTAATGAGTGTAATACACTGCTTAACTTCTTTCTGGATAAGTAACGTCCATTCTGCAATTTGTCCATCCATGTTGGCACCGCACACGATCGAAATGTTATTCCCATATTTTTAGTGTATTTGCTTTTCTTTACTGTAAAAATCAAAGATATTTGCAATAAACGTTTAGTCGGACAACAAATGGACAGTGCTGCCAAGCCATTGCATTTTAGTTATAATTTCGCAACACATATTAAAGGCGTTTTGCAGCCCTGCAATCAGCTGTTATTGTGTTGATTGTTAATAAATCAAATCAAAATGAAGAGTTCTTAGTGACATTTTGTTTAAGTTATGCTTTGCGTATGGCACATTATAATTCAAAATGCCATCAGTTGGATTTTCAAAATTTACAATGTTAAAAAAATGAATTATCTGGCAATGCTGCGCATCAAGTGACCCACCAGTATGCGTTAGTGTGGGTGCTGTGTGCGTATGAATTAAACAGAAGCAGCCGCAAAAACAACAATACAGCATCGGAAGCCAACGGAAGCCGTCGTAAATGCGTCTAAAAATAATTCCAAAACAAAAAATCCAATTCGCTAATCTAATAAGGAGTACCACGGGTAAGTTTTGCAATTTCAAAATTCGAAAGACAATGGATTTATCCATATATGTATATGTACATGTTTATCTATTGCTTGGATTAGATGAACACATCACCAGCTTACCCTGACTGTGACGTATTTTGTTGCCCAACCAGTGCCATTATTCACTGATAATTAGCGAAAAAGCGGCAGCAAAATGACTGCGACGTTCACAACAACAAATGTGATTGCCGATCTGTGCATTTATCTGTTGACCTGGAATGTGGGCACGCACTCGCCAAGGAATGTGCCGTTGGAATCCCTGCTGGCATTGAATGGCACCACGAACTGTCCAGAGAATAAACGGCCCGACATTTATGTGATTGGAATGCAGGAGGTGAACACAAATCAGGTGCTCAGCATCTTTCAGGACGATCCCTGGGTACTGAAATTCGCCAGTGAATTGATCCCCCACGAATACGTGAAAGTGGAATCCAAACAGCTGCAGGGCATACTTATAACAATGTTTGCTCAGCACAAGCACGTACCCCATATGAAGGATATCGAGACGGAGGAGACACGCACTGGCTTGGGTGGTCTATGGGGCAACAAGGGTGCTGTGAGCATTCGATTGAGTCTCTACGGTACAGGCACTGTCTTTGTCTGTTCGCATTTGGCGGCACATGATAATAAGCTGAAGGAGCGTATCGAGGACTATCATCAAATAGTGGACAACCACAAATACCATGTACGCGGTTATCCACGCATTTTCGACCATGACTTTGTGTTCTGGATTGGTGATCTCAACTTCCGATTATCGGGTGACATGTCTGCCTGGGATGTGCGCAATGCCGTGGAGCATGCACGCTACGAGGAGCTACTCAAGCTGGATCAGTTGGTGTTGTTGCGCGAATCGGGCAATGCCTTCAGCCTAATGGAGGAGCAACTGCCCAACTTTGCGCCCACTTTCAAGTTCAAGGAGGGCACCAACGAGTACGACCTGAAACGACGTCCGGCTTGGTGTGACCGCATCTTGCATCGCGTGCAGGTCAACAGTTATCCCTCAATTACGCTGAGTGCCCAGCAGTTGTCTTATCAGTCAAACATGGAATACACTGTCTCCGATCACAAACCTGTGTCGGCGACCTTTAGGTATAAAATCGAAGGAGAAAATCTGACCTACACTGACGAGGAGTTGCACGAGATGACGCATGGGGCGGCAAGCACAATGCCAAATGTTAGTGTGCTTGCTTTTATCACAATTCTCGCTTTTCATGTCTTTCATTTGCCTCTTTTCACGTCTTTTGTAGCCGAACTTGTTTAATGCCGAACTAGAACGTTTCCAGTGATATGATACACACATACTTAAAAAAGGGAAACCAAGTTCCCGCACGCAATCTTTCCTTACCCACATATCTCAACTCAAGACACCATACTCGAAACATAAACAATTAACCAGTTTGAGTGCAAAGTGAATATTATACTTATACAAATATAGAAAATCTCAGTGTGATAGCCCGGAAGTTATCAACTCAAAATATATATATAACTCCATAGTGCAATTATATTTAGACATGTCTTGTATTAATATATATGTACAAATAGTCCTCAATTCAATTAATCTTGTCACATATCATGTTTGTCATACTAGTTTCATAAAGTAACAAAAGTGGACTATATTTTGTTTAAGCTAAACAAAGACATCACTTGTTAAAGTTCAAAAAGTTGTTGATCATCAATAAAACAAATTCTATTTTTCTACTACTTGGACTTGGAATATTGTGGAAATTTATCTTTAAATATAATAGCAGTTATCAGTTAAGTGCAAAAAATATCACCTATCACTTTGAATTAGCAATGAGTTGAAGTTTTTCACACAGTTTTCAACAAAAATTCCATACTATATATGATGAATTGATAAAATATATTCTAAGCCATTTGTGTGGGAAATCCATACTATACATATACGTACACCTTATCGGTTATCTTGGCAACGAGTATTCAATTTTTGGGTAGCTTTGAACGATGCGTCGCCAAATTCAGATATCATTTAGTCATGACTAAAAAGCAACAACAGCGTAAGGAGGGCAACATATGACAGAAGGCTGATGAAACCAGTTAGTGATTTGTGCTTTTTTTTTTGTATTGTTTTGTTTTCTATCTCTTTCCACAAAGAGCGTGTGTCAATTTGGTGGGCGACAGGTGGCGCTATGAAAGCGTTAGAAATTTAATGACCTTACTGGTAGGCAGGTGCAGGTAGGGGGTTTTTTATTCTTTCAATTTTCACTTATTGTATTAGTTAAACAGTATATGAAAACATATCTATCTGATTTAGAATCAACACGTGCACAACAACAATATGGGAATTGGAAAAACAACTAATTGCATGCTCTTAACATGTATAATAATATATGTAAGTGCAATATTTTCGATTTTCGAGTTTAGTTATTAAGTTATTTTCGTATGGGTCGATAACGATCAGAAAAAGTCCCACTGGTAGCAGTAACTAATTGAATAGCAAGTAAATAAATCATAAAATAACATTACACCAGAAAGATAATGAATTTGTCAACCGTCTGGAATTGTAACTGGTACTGTAACGGGTTTGTAACTTTGTAATAAGGGGTATAGTGTAACTCCCCTCCAAACCTTTGTTTGTTTTATCAATAAAATTCGATTGGCAATGTTTAGATTATCAGCGGGATTCAAAGATAATGGTGTTTATCGTTAGATGCGATCGGTGCTTTACCCTAAGAGCTAATGTAAACAAACCAAAAAATGTATATTTACATAAAATATATAGTGTTTACATAAAGCGAAGGTAGACCTGAGAAACATACGCCACGCACGATTTAATCGCATATAAACGTGAGAACTTATCTGCACTTGAGATAGAGATAGAGCGAAACAACAGACTCGCGAACGGAAATTGAAAGCTTTCAGAGCGTAAGTAAAGAGAAGAGAGATGTTAATGAATATGTATGTATGTACGATTATGAGATGTGTAAATATCGTTGTTTACAAAAATAACTAGTTTATTCGAGTAGGAAACAGTTGGCAGCTGTTTGTGCATATATCATTATTTTGACCCGGCAACAATAAGTGAATGGGTATATTATTTAACATTGTTGTAATACAATAGTTGACAATGACTCTCGAAAGAATGTACATATGTTGAATTACTGTTAATAATCTCTTTTTCCTATGCTGATTTAACTGTTGATAATTGAAATCGCAGTGGTAAAACATTTATGACTGATACCGAAATCTACCATTCAATATCAAACAAGCGTACTTAACACCGATAAGAAAGTTAAGGAAAAAAAAAACACCCATCAGATACCCCCAGACTGATAACAAACAAACCAACGCAAAATGAATTCTTTATATGGGTATGCAATATTATGGATAACTCATGTTTAATTAAATACAATTAACTCAGCCACTGTCCAGCAACAGCTGGTGACCTTATCAGCACTCTCCCGATACGATAACAAACTCAATTCCCGAATAGAGAGCGAGCGAATAATTAGGATCGTTCACTTTAATCGCAGCAAACGCTTGCGCTACGAAAAAGTCCCGTCCGTACTTCTCTCACTGGTATAAAAGCTGACTTCCAGAGGCGAAATTGTTCAAAGCGTAGCCAACAAGCAACCAAAGAACAACACAATACAAAACAGCGGCAGTTGAAAGCAAAAAGCATAGCTGAAAATAAAAACCACCGCAACTGAGGCACGCGTCAACGGGAGTCCCCAAACAGAGATACGTCATACGTTAACAATTTTGGGCATAGAGACCACATTTGGATATACACACATACACACACACTCACTCACACAAGCATAAATGAAGCAACAATCAACAGAGATAGACAGCGGCATTGTGACTAAAGCAAAACACCAATTTTGGTAATCGGTCGGTGATTTTTGGCGACTAACACACATACAAACATACACACTGACAATGGGTGTGAGAGTGATTGAAGCAGATTCGGCAAGCGATTCATATGATGATGATGAATGTTCGACATGCCACACGAATCACAAAGCCAAAACAACAAATGCCAAGCGGACAACGACGGAGCCGACTAATGTTCAGTATGGCAGCAAGGATCTGGTTGGCAACTGCAAGGAGTATCGCATAGAGAACAATACTCGGGATCTACGCATCATTGGCAATGGTAATCGGGTGAGAATTGTCAACAACTTGGGCAACCTCACAGTCATTGGCAACTCAACGCGTCTTAAGATCCAGCACAATAGCGGCAACATCAAGTATACAGGCAACGATGGACGCATCTATTTGGGCATCGACTCCCAGCAGCAGACAGTCGACTATATTGGCTGTAATGGGCTGTTGAAGGTGGTCAAATCGCTGCAATTGCAGGGCAACAAGTCCAGCAAGTCGAGAAGATCTGCGCCAAAAGAGGGATCAAATGAGAAAGTAAAGTCAAGTCAAGGATTGGGTGTTGCGATTGACAATAATTTGACAATTGTCAATGGCATCGGTGGAAATATTGTGATAAAGAATGCGATCAATGTTAGCATTTAGTTGAGTAACAAAGTAACAAGCTTAGTAACTTGCCTGGTTAGACTTACACCCAGTACGAATGGTTCCTATATATATATATAGTATATAGTCATTAGCATGTAGCTAAAGCTTTCTGACTGCTCACAAAAAAAGAAGTTAATTGTCATTCAGGCACTGAAAAGTATTATATATTAGCCACATCCGTCATCACACTTATATATAATTAGCTCATATTATTTAGTTTTAAATCTATTATAATCACAACTAATTCACAATCCACTCTGTTTGTGGTTTCAAAAATATAATCATTCTATGAATGTTGTCTGCAATTGAAAAATTTAAGAAAACCCAATATATAATTTTAAACATATTTTTTTCTCAAATATTGCTATTGTGCATTTACAGAGGTCAAAAAATCCCCCTGTGGTAAGCAAGAAAGTTAGCTACGGGTAAATAACCGCATTACAGTGACCTCCGGTTCTGAAGGGGGTTAGTCTTCAGTTTTCGCGGAATTCAAGTCTTACTCACAACTTATAAGGCTGGGACATGACCCACATATATTGTAAGCTACAAAACAAACAAAAACAACTAAAAAGTACACCGGTTGCTTTTTAATCTCGAGCTGCTTACTGATTAAACAACCGTATCATTTGCTCTCTCTTTTTTTTAACTAATTGCGCCCTTGTATTTTTTGTCGAAAGTGTCAAAAACCGTTCGAGCCTCGCATTTAAATTTTTTTGGGGATTTTATTTGAGTGCACGCACATAAAAAACAACAACAATTGATGATATAATGCTTTGTCCGATAAGTGTACTTATTTAGTATCACTGAATTGAAATCTGACCTCCCGCCATTGCGGACATTAAAAAAGCACTGTAAAATAAAGCAAATACACACATACATACATACATTTGCACATAAACTTGGATATAAGTATTAATAGGAAAAGCATTTGCATATAAATAAGTGTATGTGAGCTCCGCTTACCCTTATGATTTTGCACTAAAGTCTCACTACATTTAAGTTTCACAGACAAACAGATTTACCATAAAACTACCCATATATACGCAGAATTTAGCTATTTTATCTACCATTCATTTGCATTCCACTCTGTTTACGTTTATAACTGTGAATTGCCATTTTTCCTAGTGGTGATATTAAATCTATCGATAGCCGGTGTTAATATTGGCGCCACGTTCTGCGTTCTGATGGCTCTCTTATGCGTTACGGCTGCTCCTGTTGCGTTACAAGCTCTGTTAACCGCGTAATGTGATTGACGCTCAGACGTCAAATATACAAACATTTTGCGACATTTTAAAAACAAAATCATGTTTGGGCCCGCACAAACCACAACGAATCGTATGAACGATTTCGAGGTGGCCTCGCCGCCCGATGACTCCGTCTCTGCGTTGGAGTTCAGCCCGAGCACACTGCAAATGGCGAAAAATTTTCTCATTGCCGGCAGCTGGGATAACAGCGTGCGCTGCTGGGAAGTGGAACAAAATGGAGCAACAGTGCCAAAATCAATGAAGTCAATGGGCGGTCCAGTGTTGGATGTATGCTGGTCGGACGATGGCACCAAAGTTTTTATGGCCTCCTGTGACAAACAGGTAAAACTTTGGGATCTCGCCTCGGACCAGGTAATGCAAGTGGCGGCCCACGATGGAGCCGTCAAAAGTTGTCATATGGTAAAGGGACCCAACTACACGTGCCTCATGACCGGCTCCTGGGACAAAACGCTCAAGGTACGTAATCCACCTTATGTTTCTTAAACAATAATCTACATTTATGGTTTTACCTTAAGTTCTGGGACACTCGCACTCCAACGCCCATGATGGCCATTACACTGCCTGAACGCTGCTATTGCGCGGATGTCGACTATCCCATGGCCGTGGTGGGTACTGCTGGTCGTGGCCTAATCATATACTCGCTGGAGAACAGTCCCACCGAGTACAAGCGACAGGAAAGCCCGCTTAAATATCAACATCGCGCCATAGCAATATTCAAGGATAAGAAGAAGGCGCCCACGGGTTATGCGCTGGGCAGCATAGAGGGTCGCGTTGCCATACAGTATGTGAACCCAGTGAATCCCAAGGATAACTTTACATTCAAATGCCATCGAGCGACGGGCAGCTCGGGATTCCAAGACATCTATGCCGTCAACGACATTGCATTCCATCCCATACATGGCACACTAGTCACCGTAGGCTCAGACGGTACGTTTAGTTTCTGGGACAAGGATGCACGCACCAAGCTCAAATCCAGCGAGGCTATGGATCAATCAATTACCAAATGTGGCTTCAATGCCAATGGCCAAATATTCGCATATGCTGTCGGCTATGACTGGTCCAAGGGCCACGAGTACTTCAATCCCGCGAAGAAACCCCAGATATTCCTGCGTTCCTGCTACGACGAACTTAAGCCGCGCGTCAACTGATCTGAAGCGTGTTTTAGTTTTAGTCTAAACATGTTCTGCGATTAACAATATCACAAACACACACATCGTATCACTAAATATATGTACAATATCGGAAGAACATTCACGCCGCATTGCATTTTTATTGAACTAAATAAATCACTGAATCTTTAATGATCCTTCTTGTCGCCATGACCGTGACTGTCATGACCATGACCATGTCCGTGGTCGCCTTGACCCTTGCCAATGCCAAGCGCATATTCGGCACCAATGGTCACCAAAAACAAACCAAATCCAATGCCCATACCACGGAACATGAATGTACGCAAGCGGGAGGCGTGTGTGCCAAATGCTTTCTTTTCATAGCGCCAGGCCTCGTTTCTGTGGATATAGGCACAACATTTATATATGGATTATATTCGTAGCAGCAGCTATTACTTACCTCAGCCATGGATCGCTAAGTCCCTGACGGGCGAGTGCCTCCTTCACCTCAACCAACTGTGGCACATTCTCTACCTTGTAGATTGATGGATGGGGCACTGTGTAGGGTTCTCCGTGATGTCCACCCATTATTTATTGTGCTTTTGCTAAAACGATAAAAGTTTACTTCTTATTTTTATTTTTCCAAATTGTTAAACGAACAGATATTAACATAGTCATGCAAATTACATAAGTGAGTTTGTTAAGTTTTTTTTATGTTTTCTGATTGTTAAAACATGTCAAACACAATCACAATTACTTATTAGGAAAATATTTGACAAAATTATTGCCAAATATGTCGTAAACAAAAAGAATATAACAAAGAATTGCAAATATTAATGAAATACACACTCTTCTTGCCACAATAACAGAAACGTGAACACTATGTTAGCTGTAATGTTAAATGATATCGATAGTTGCGTCCTCAAATGCACTAAAAAATGCCGCAGCGCCGCCAGATAAAAATATTTTCAAATATTTTGACTGCCCTTTAAAACTGAATTTACTAGAAAACTTCGAAGTATATTTGAAATATTTATTGATACTTTATTTATATTTTGCAATCAGTAGAACATTTTTAATTTTTAAACGTGCTTAAGTGAAAATATACATTGTTTATTAATTTCTCTTTTGTTTTTGAATATTTTTTTTTGATTTTGTATTTTTTATATCCATTTATTTCTCTAGTTATACAATAAGTAATAGTAATATACATATATATTAATATGTTGTTAGGATTTATTATTAATAGCTCTCTCTCTTCACTCTCTTTTGTGCAGATTATCTGCGATTGCTACAAATTAGGAAAAAGGAAACGATTTAAAGCAAAAGAATAATAATTATAACAAAATACTGTTCTTACGCTTTGATGCTTTGTCATTTGCATTGTGTTTGTGTGTATATGTGTGTGTGTATAGCTAGGTATAAAAACGCATGTGTTGCATGCCAGTTAATTATTTTAAAATACAATACATATACACATCATATCTATAGTATATGGTAGTTGATTTGCATTATTCAATAAACATTTCTCACAAAAAGCAATTTTGTTGTTGTTGTTGGTTTTTCATCGCTTGGAAATGCAGAAGCATGAACAATCTATCAAAATTCATCAAATCAATTTTAAAACTTTTTTCTTGCTACATTTGTGTTTTTTTTTTGTTTGTTGGAAATGCCTCTAAAATGTTTAAATCATATATGAACAATTGTCAGCTCTCTGCAAGTTTTGAATCTCGCTTGTTTTTAAAAAATGTTGCCATTATCAATATCCATTATCCATTAATGTTTTGTTTGGTTAAATATTGTTACTTGTTTGTTACTTTCTTTTTTTTTTGGGATTTTTTTCATCTTGTTTTGTTGAATCACATTTTTCGAATTTCTAAAGATTAGTTTCATAATTTAACACATGTTGCTACAACAATTTAGGTATTTTGAAATCAAATTGTACTTATTTTTTGTTTTTCTTTTTTTTATTTTCCGAACCGGGACGCGCACCATTTTTGTTTAGATACAATCCTCCGCCAGTATCTCATTGAGCAGGCGATTGAGGCTGTCGAGGCCGATGAGAAATCCGCCATCGGGTCCATGATGCACGGGAGCAGCAGCCGGTGTTGGCAGCATGCTGCCGTTGCGCGGCACAAACGCTGTATGGGCAAAATCAATGAGACGCACATCCACACAACAGGCCGAATCATCTGTGGGCGGTGCGGACATGTCCAGAGATTTGGAGCCACTCATTAGAGACGAGGGGGTGCGAGCTCCTGGCGTTGGTGTCGGTGTCTTGGCATCGCTACTGCTATTGTTGTTGTGCTCAGGCTCAACGGCACTGGCTCGCCGCTCCAGAGAGTCGAGCAGGATGCCCGCTAGCAGGGAGTTGGATATATTCTCGCAGCTGCGTTGTACGGCGGAGACTTTGTGGCGCTGGGTTTTGGCCGGCGACGAGACTGCTGAGACGGGAGTTGATGTTATTGTGGATTTCTTGGCCTCCCGCGGATCATCATCGTGTGCGGCATAGTGTTCGTCGTCATCCTTGCAGCGCAAACGCTTCACGGCGCCCTTCACCGATTTGAGGGATGATGCACTGGATGAGGCAGGTGACACAATCGACTTGATGGTGGCACTTGAATTGTTGGCGGTGTGTGGTGGCGTTGCCGGTTCCACGACAGATCCTGCATCGAACGATTGCTGCGATTTGTAACGCTTGAACATTGCCTCTGTGGGTCCAATAATGCTGCTCTCATAATCCGAGCTGCCCTCATCGGAGCTATTGTTGCCTGTTTAGTGAGTGGAAGATAAAAAAATAAGTTAATAACTAGGTAATTGATGTATATTTGGTGTCTCCACTTACATGTCTGACGTCCACTGGCGACTGCTTTGATTTGCTCCGAGAGACCGGAGAAATCATCGCTGCTATTGCTGCTGTAGTTCATCCAGGAGTCACCGGAATGTGGCGATGAGGTTTGGACGCTGGGCAACGCAGGCTCTGGATCAAGAAATACTGTTTCTTCGGATATTGGAATGAATGCAGGTTGTGTGGCGTTGGCAACATTGCTCTTTCCTCCAGCTCCCGCTGCCGCTCCAGCTGCTATTGCTGCCGCCGATGATGATGCTGTTGATGATTTGGTGGTGGTGTTGGTGGGCAGCACGCCGCAGCTACGTGGTGGTGGCATAACAGATTCTCGCTCCCGCTCCCGTTCCTCCTCCTCATCTTCTTCGTCTGTGGTGGTGCTGGAACTGTTCGCTGTCTGTTTGACACCTCGAGCCGCTGCCTCCGCAAAGCCACGCTTGTGGAGATGGCGTCGCGTGGCGAGATTTAAACGCGAATTGGAGTCATTGGAGGCATCGGCATCATAGTTGCAACCGTCTGGGCCAGTGCTGCTGTTGGTGGCCGAAGCATTGCCACTATCAACGGCTGCCACAAGTTGCAAATCCTCATCTGTATCTTCGTGTGTCTCCAGCTCATCGCCTGCCTCGTGTCCCGCCTCATCATCCTCGATGTCATCTTCGTCTATGCTGTTCTCTGGATGATAATCGAATGCGGCTGTTGACTGCAGCGTGGCAGACTTCGGTGCCTCCAGCCAATAATCCAAATCCATAGTGGGCGGATGAGCCATGGGATTCTCCTCGTAGCCTTCGTACACAATGAGCAAGGAGCTGTCAATGAAGTGAAGAAGTGTTAATAGATCAGAGAGCTTGATAGATTGACTATGTTACTTACCAGGAATAGAATCTATAACTGGACTGCTTCTCGATGACGCGACGCAACTGGAGCAAACGTTGCAGAATCTTGCGTACGACGCGAATCCGCAAACGGAATCCATTGTAGAAGAAGTCATGCAAGGCGGTCTTGAAGCCCGCCTCGTTGAGTTCACGTCCCCAATACTTATCCCGCTTGGCATACTGCTCCATATCCGCTTGGTATGT
This sequence comes from Scaptomyza parva, assembly GCA_035044645.1. Taxonomy (NCBI): domain Eukaryota; kingdom Metazoa; phylum Arthropoda; class Insecta; order Diptera; family Drosophilidae; genus Scaptomyza; species Scaptomyza parva. Next base: position 1,899,650 of record JAWNNT010000090.1, on the reverse strand, counting down.
CTGCATGCCACAGAGACGCACGCCCAGGGAGCCCGAGGTGCTGGCAGCACATTTGGCCATCTGTTTGGAGCGTTTCTCGGCGGAGGCATCATCGCCATGCTGACGGGTTCCCATCTTCAAATCGAGAATGCATGGATTGCGAAATTGCGATGTGATATTCTCGAGCATCAAGAAATCTGTAAAGTGAAGATATCATTATATAAGATTAGTTCAAAAGTTGCAAGAGATTTTATCAGAACCCGGAAACCCGGCTGGCGACAAGGAAGGATACTAACATTGCTTATTGGTGTTGTCAAGTTGCGATATGCTCTTGATAACATCGGCCGCATTTCCGTTCTTGTGCACCTTCATTCTGGAAATAATCGAGGCGAGATGTGTTCGATATTAATACTTTGGGAAATCAAGTGCAAACCAGTTAGTTCGTACAATGCTTCAAACCCCATTTAGTAGAAGAAGATGGCACAAAATGAGTGGAGAAGAGTGACCTAAAAACAAAATATAAGCAGGAAGTTCTTTTTTTTTTTTTCGTTTTGCTCAAAACATCATGTTGTGTTCCATTGGCGCCACCTGCCGACAAGTAGATGGGCAATCATTTAGGGACATTTTTTTTGTCTGTTAAGGGAAATTGTCTCTCAATGGAACGGAACATGATGTTGTTGTCTGTGTGTGTGTGTGTATTCCAATTCAATTTGATCCGCTTGATCCTAAAAGAAATACTCAAACGCATAGTAACAGCTGTTGTGATTGTAAATTGCATACCCAAAAAATAACCCGTTACAACAACAATGTCTGACACTGAGCGATAGAGAGAGAGAGAGTGGAGGCGAGTGCGTGTTTTTGCTAGTATTTTGTATGCATTGCACAATCTAAAAACAAAAATAAAATTCATTTCCATTTTGTTTGGCTGAAATGCAATCACAGTCAAATATGTATGTGGTTTATACAACTATATATACTTTTTTTTATATATGTATATATAAATGCATTTATGGGTGTAAAAACAATTGGTGCAAGCTAATATATGTTAACTATTTTGGGGTGCTATTTGTTCTTGGTGTTGTTGTTTTTTCTACACATACCTGAGTACTTCATCACGTTTGCGTTTGGATGCGCTCATCTTTCTCACTGGCACAGCGGCAGCATCGTCCCGAAAACTGGGCGAATACCGTTTATCCAATTTGACGCCGCCCATTGAAGTTGCCTGCATAACGCCTGAAAATAGAACGGGACCGGCGAGCGATAAGTTTTCAATGTTTCATTCTCATTGTCGTTGTGCGTTTACTTTCTTCTTCTTCTCTTTTGGTTCTTGTTGTTAACATTAAGTGTATGTAAGTATGTATGTAGTTGTAAGTATTGTAACTGTTGAAGGTTAATTTCTTGTATGATTAGCTTGAGGCAATATATAATAGGATGTAAATGGACCCGAGAGATAAGAGATGGATTCGATTCGAGACACAGACAAACACATTTTGTTTTTGCTATGATTATGAAGTTTTCTCACATATGTGTGTGTTTCTTATATGTATTTATAGAGACACCCCAAAGAAACTCACATGCATTTCGGATGGACAGAAAATAACACAAAAGCATTATGATAATACAGATATGTAGATAGAGTTAAGTATGACTTAAGACCTAAACGGAACTGTAACGGAGCGGAGAGTGTGCGAATATTAAGAGAGAGACTTAGTTAATCAAACTTGTGCATATAAATCGTTAGAAAGAGTATCGAAAGATTGACCTACACTTAATCTAAAAACGATATAAATATATATGTATATATATATATGAATATATAGATAGACTTATTTAAAGGAACTGAATAACTTAATATATAGATATATATATATAATGTATAGTATGTGTTTTTTATTCATACAAACCCGTTAAAGGCCATTTGTCATTTATTGGCTTGCTTTGCATTTCTAATCGGCTTTCGTACTGTGAGAGTCTCGGAGACGTTCAGTTCCAGAGACAGACAGAGCAGAGCAGTGCAGTGCAGAGCAGAGCTGAGAAGAGAGAGAGCTGAGCTGAGCTGAGAAGAGCGAGCAGAGCAGAGCAGAGCAGCGTTTGTTCGTTCAGTTTGTCTGTGATCCGATTAGAGATCGTGCAAGGCCTAGGAACGACGACGATGACAAGACAGATTCGGTAATCGGTATTCGGTAATCGGTTATCGGTAATCGGTATTGAGAGGTGAGAGGGGGATCACACACAGTCAGCACCGCGATGTGCATTCTATTCTGAACAAACACATATATAAAACATATAAAAAAAAAAACACACAGGATTTTTCGTATTGCAACAACAAAAACAATATATAGTTGGAGAAAAAAGTGATTTACGCTGATTATTCATTATGTTCTTTTGGTTCTGCTCTCCGCAATTGGTTTGGTTTGCTTTGGTTTGGTTTGGTTTTTGGTTCAGCGGTTCAGATCACACGGGACAGCTGGCACTTCGAACCTTTGGATAATACGAGCATAGAGCGTAGATACAATATGTAGTGGCACAGCACACATGGGGAATGCCCCAAAGGTGTGCGGTTATAGTTATAGTTCTATTTCGATTTTATGATTTGTATTTTGATATTAAAAGAAGATATGGCCGCGTTTGTTGTTCTTCTTCTTTACTAATTTATCGAGTCGAAAAAGTGACTTTTATACATTTTCATTTCTTTATCCATACGATAAATTATTGCATTATGTTAGGCGTTTTGGTAGCAAAAAAAGCAAAAAAGTTTATCTTATCGAAAAACTTTTAACGGTCAGAATTTTGCAAGTTTACTTTATCTATTTAATAACATCTAACCACATCTGCAGCAAGTCTACATATATATTTTTTTATCGATAAGATATCGATACTATAAAATTTAACGTAAAGACCAACAAACGAGCCATTCAAAATAGACTTTTTTTTTCAATCTTTTGCTAAAAGGGAATCATATATATATTTTTGTTTGATGGTTTTTTATTTTGATGTGTGTTTTTTGCGACTTACCCATTGTTGTCACTTCGCTACTAACTAAAAGTTCTTATGTAATAAAATATATATAGATAGTTTGTAGAGTTGTTTTTTTTTTCGGGGTAGACAATAATTGGGCTTTGGGCGGCTATAATATATTTATTTCGCTTTTTTTCTTTGTATATTACAAATCTTTAAAACTATTTGACTATATTGGTAAAGTCTTTATTCAGTTCAGTCTTTATTGATATTTATTTTATTTTTTTTCATCACTTTTATATTTTTTTTTAAACTTTTTTTTTCTATATTTATTTTTGTTTTCAATAATCAAGACTTACATACTACGAATATCACATATATATGGAAAGGAATATATATAATACTTAAAATAAAAATGATATAAGGACAAATACAGAGGAAGAGCGCATAGATTTGGTTTTGTTTTTTGATTTTTTATTTTTTGATTTTGGACAAATGCGAGTTAGTACAAAACAAAATGTTGAATACAGCAAACAGCGATTTTCGAAACTCAGAATCATATTTTATTCTTTATAATTTTATTTATTTTGTTAGAATTATTTTTTGTTTTTCTTGGCATTGATTGGTTTTATGATATTGAGAACGAGCAGTTTTTAAGTACGAAACGAAACGAAAGATGAAGCGCGCTTTCGATAGAATGGATTAATTTGAAATGGAATATAGTCGGTATCTTACCTTTGTACTTGGGCACAAACTTCTGTATGTCATGCGGAATGTTCTGATAAAAGTCCAATTCGCGCAAATTCAGCGGCTTAATCACCGTCGACTGGTTGAGCAGCAATAATCGGGTATGTCCTCCAACCTGCAAAAGGAAAAGAGAATGTGGTTCTCATTAACACACTTAGTATCAAGAACAAGGTAAGGAGATATCCTAAACTCTTTAAATATTAAGATTTCGAAATTTAAGATCTAGCACTTAACATTTTTCAACTATTTCTGTGTTCAGGCAAAAGGAACTACCCTTCAACGAGGGCATATGCAACAATCTTAGGACCTTGTCTGTATAGAAGTATAAAACAAGGTGAGAAGATATCCTAAACTCTTGATATAATGTATGCTTATAGTGTTTTCTCAACCACTTAACCATTTCATGGGCTCGGGAGGTTCGGGGCATGATTGGAACTACCCTTCAACGAGGGCATATGAAACAATCTTCGGAACTCGTCTGTATAGAAGTATATAACAAGGTAAAAAGATATCCTAAACTCTTGATATAATGTAATGTTTTTCAACCACTTAACATTTTTAACCATTTTATGGGTTCGGGAGGTGATGTTTGGAAGTACCCTTCAACGAGGGCATATGAATCAATCTTAAGACCTCTCCTGTGTCGCGTGGACACAAGTTAATAATATCTTATCAAAACTACGTCATGCGACGACCTGATAAGCAACTGTTTGTTATTATTTTTTTTTTTTGTGGTCTTTAATCTTTATGAGCTTTGGCTCGTCAGTTACAGAAGCTTAGAGTACCGCGAAAAGGATTAAAACACGTCCAAGCGTTTAACAGATGGGGTTTCAGTTTATCAAATAGGCGAAAGGTTTGAGCTGAATCTAATATGATCAGGTTTAACAAAAAAAATTAATACATCAATTAACACATAGACTTTTAGCTCAAAATTCTCGATATGTCATAGATTAGGGTTGGGCAAGGTTTAAGGAAGCCAAACAACTATCAACAGATTGGGGCAACAGAAAAAGGAGCAGGAGAAGAAGAAAAGGCAAAGGAATGGAATAGTTACAGAAGCGAAACTTTTCTTAAGACTTCTGGCACTTGATATTGTAGCTCATGTCTACCGAAAGCATCGTCAAGAAAAAAACATCAGTTCCCTTTGATCACAACAACGATAATGATGAGGCGCCAAGGGACTCAAAAGCAACGCATGGGATAGTCCAGTCAAAACACAACAAAACTCATCGTACCTCACAAAAACGACCGACAGCCAACTTAACAACCGTACGGTCGCACACGCACACGGGACACGGCACACACAGACACGGCCACAGACGTTCCACAAAAGGTAAAACTTCCTCCATGCTGAACCTAAGGAAATCTGAACACACGAAACCCATTGTCGATATGTCAGTGGGAACACATCTTACATGTGATGCTTGCCATGAGGGGCGCACGCTCCTCAGTCTTAATCTAGAGCTAACAGTTGATAAACTATTCGAAATGCTGTTCACGAGTAAGACGACGTTTTTGCGTGACTTTCACGAATCGCGCAATACCAGGGAACTACAAATGGGCGAATGGCGAACGGGTTCGATGGGTGAGAAGAATCGTTGTGTAAGCATGATTGTTTCCGTGCAGGCAACTGTTGGTCCCAAGTGGGCAAAAGTGATCGAAAACTATACAATGCGGTCGTGTAGTGCCAAGGGTGAACTCTATTCGATCGATGTGGAGACCGTCAATGAGGGAATACCGTATGCCGATGTCTTCAACACATTACTGCACTATTGTTTAGCACGCTCCAAGGGGAATACCACTGATATCCATGTCTTGGGTCATGTGAACTTTGTCAAATCCACTTGGGCCGTGGTCAAAGCCTTTATACTCAAGGCTTCGTATGAGGGAATGTCGGATTTCTTTCATTCACTAAACGAGGAATTACTCAAGGCGGCGGGCAACAAATGCATGGCAAATTGAATATGTTTTAATTTCAAAATATATTGTTAATTTGTACACGGTTTTATTTTTTGTGTGTCCTTACCTGATTGGAAAGTGGATGTAGGGCAACCTCATCATCATTGTCCACCAGGAGATCCTTGCTGATCCTATCTGTTGCTGCTGCTGTTCCTACTCCTGTTCCAGCTCCTGCTGCTGTTGCTGTTGATTGGGAATTGTTTGATTCGGAGCATTGGCGATGCAACCATGACGGTGGATGTTGTTGTACCTTGGATGCTTGTGAATGGGAGGAGGGAGGATGATGAGAGTCAACAACAACTGTTTTGGTGGGCGTATTGTTGCTGCCGCTGCCGCTGCTAACCGACAATTGCTGTAGATTGGCAGTTACCAAACTGCTGCTGTTGGCATTGTTGCTGCTGTTGCTGCCACTGCTACCGGCAACATGTTGCTGCTGTTGCTGTTGTAGGAAGTTTGAGCCGCTGGCAAATTGCAGCTGGGATTGCAATAGGCTTAAACTAGTTGAGATTTGTGCAACCAGCTGTTGTTGTTGTTGTTGCTGCTGCTGTTGTTGCTGCTGCTGTTGGTGTTGGTGTTGTTGATGTTGTTGTTGTCCATGGATGCGTTGTTGTTGTTGTTGCTGCTGCTGCTGTTGTTGTTGTATATTTGGAACATGCTGCGAATATGACGACAAGTCAGAATCTCCCATGCCCCAATCCCCCAAGAAATATACCATTCCCTGCCGCGTCAAACAGTTTAACAAGTTCTTTGTTGTTCGTTGTTGTTATTGTTGCTGCTGTTGCGGCTGTTGTTGTTGTTTTGTATCTGTAACGAATGAAGAATTGCATTACAATTGGGTTAAATGTGTGTTAAACGATCAATTGAAACAGGTTATTTATGAAAGTAACACGCAACTCATCATTGCATGCAATACACAGAGAGAGAATTCTCTCTCTCTCTCATCTCATCTCATCACAACTCTCTCTGATCATATCACTTGTTTGTATGTTTCATTTGTCAGTAGGGGAGTTCAATGTTATTTCCTTAACGGAACTCAACTCAACTCAATTGTAAGCTTATCTTTTCCGGTTTTCGATGGGAAAATTGATATTGATAGAGGCGACGATCTTGAAGGCTTGGCCAGGAAATCTTGGAATAAATAAACTTTTAAAGCTAAATATTTGTCTATAAAGAAGTTGCTGTATCAACAATTTTGTATGTATGAAAAAAAAGTCAAGAAAAACAAACAAATCTGTCAAACAAAGAAGGCTTCATAAGAGATTATTAAATGAGATCTGTTTATTTATCTTCAAGCATTCTTGATGTGAATCAAACATAGCAACAACTGAACTTTGCCTTTAAACAAATGTATCAGTCAATGAACTCATTATATGAGAATTCGATTCAATTATATACATATATATGAAACTAGCCTAATACAATGTTCATTGGTGCATGCATATTTGTAGCGTAATCGCACCAACTATTTAGATGATCCACTCAACTGACAACAAAACCTGAACCGAACTTATAATCAACTCAATCTGTCAACCATGGAACGTGCCTTTCTATATTTATATATATTGAGATTGAGTACATTATATAAGTATTGAATGCTGTTTAATTGAATTTAATTACACAAAGAGCGAAATTATGATTTGCTTTTATTTTGTTTTGTTTTGTTTTGTGATCAATCAGGCGTGTGCCACGTGTAAAGATCGGTCATTGATATTGTATATTCTATATAAATATATATAAAAGCTTTATAAGCTGTTCTGGGAATCGTTTCGCTATTATCAATTGAGCGCAAAATGTTAATGGAGCCATGATTTTGGCAAATGTTGCAACATACGATCTACTAATTGCGCATTCTGTCTGGGACCCATTACCCTCCGCTCTTTTCACCCCTCCACTCACGCCACCACCTTACAAATATCAAATGCCAATATGTGCGGAACTAACACCAAACAATTAAGAAGGCTTTAGTCGAGCTTACACGACTAGAAGATACCCTTAACCCTTGACCGTACCTGCACTACCGGACCAACGCTTGATGATTTCATATCTCCGTTGTTTCTCAACCGATTTTAATGAAAATTTCACTGATTTTTATAATTTTGTAACTGTTTTCAATCCTTATTTTCCAATTTTTCAAATTCAAGTTTTTTTTTGTTATCGATTATATGTGTATATCGTAAACTGGAAAGTTATGGAGCATTTTTTAATAAAACTGTCGTGCCTAGGGATTAGGAGAGCTTTATCTGTCTGTTACATACTTTTGAACAAAACTAGCATACCCCTTTTTACCCATTACATGGGTTAAGGGTATTAAAAGCGCAACCGTCATAAAAATAATAATAATAAAGATAGCAAGAAACACAGAAAGAGAGAATGTAAAATGCACAATTTGCCAGTCGTGCATAACAACACATTTGTATCTTTCGGTGTGTGTGTTTTGTCTATCTTTATCTAACAAATATTTACATATAACTAATTACGTTGCGGCTGGTAAAACCCCTAGCTGTAGACCAGACGACGGCGCAAACGTTATAAAGCTGATTGCTGACTGCAACTGTGAACAATTATAGTTTTATCTATCTATTACGTAGTATTCTATGATTAATAACTTCTGTTCTGTTTCGTTTGTTACTGGGCAGAGAGGAAACTTTCCAATCGATAAGTATTAATTTCTTCAGAAATCAGAGTCAGGTGTCATTTAACTTGGGGGAAAATTGGTCATTGATCCGGGCATTCGCATTTGTTGTTTTGAACCTCTCAGACGCATCGCTTATCTGTTTATTTATTTACTTAAATACTGTTTTTTTTTTCTGTTTTCTGTTGTTTCTGCTGTTATTTACTGGCCAAAAAATCCCTTGTGCCATTGTATTGTTGTGTCTGGTATTTTTGGCCATTTATTTTTAAACTTAAAGTTGGCAACTTGAAACATATTAATAGCTCAGATATCGACTACAAGTGAATGCGTCAACCTTTCAAGTGTTGAGCTTATTGCGCGGCGAACTTAAAACAATATCTGATGATGATGATGATGATCATGGAACACGGAAAACATGGAGGAAGGCGGCGGGGACGCGGGTCGATCGGGTTGTTAAGAGGTTAATAATTAGACATTTATTTGATCAGTCGATTCAATGCATTAATTATTGCTTTGCACTTTGCACTGCAAGCTAATGACAGAGAAAGCCTTAATTGCGACGCAGACGTAAACAGAGAACGCGAGCAAGACAGAGAGAGAGATAGCTGCTGATCCCGTTGAGTCACAGCTGTCAGAGTTTGCACGTAGACTACACTTGAAGCAAAACGCTAGCAAATAAGAATACAAAAAGGCTCAAAGTACTTGTGCATTAAGTATTTTGCTGAGTGTATCAGTACCAGACACGGGTCGCCAGCTGCCTTATCAGACATTAGACTAGACCAGCAGACAGCATTTGCTTTTCGGCGACTCACTAAAAAGGGGAGAAAAAAACATAAACTGGGCCACAAACAACATAATGTTGAATTCACACAACTTTTTTTCTTTTATATGATGGCCAAGCCAACAAAATGAAAGTAAACAAAACGAAATGAAATTGCCCATGTTCCATATGCCTGTCTTTGTGTCTTTGTGTGTGTGCATTATACATATATGTATATGCGTGTAAGTATGTATATAGTATATGTATATGGCAGGCCCAAAAGTGGGTCAAAGCGTCGCAGATATCGGAACAGTGAAAACCAGAACAGAAAATTAACAGCTGCTTGGTTTTTTGTCTGTGTGTGTGTGTGTGTAAATATTAGACATGAAATTAATTAATATTCCATTACAGCAACTAAAGACGGAATCAAAATCAAAACAAAGCATTTTGCATTCAACAACAACAACAATAATAATAAACAACGCGTAGTAGTATTAACAAAATGCGTCCGAATACAACAAAAGCATACACAATCAGCATGGAAACAAAACGTAATACATTTATATATGTATTTGCATATAGCCGTAGTCGCAGCTGCTAAGACAAAAACTTATTATCAGCTCGACTATAGAATACCTCGTAACAAGAGAGAGGGAGATAAACAGAGTGAAGTTTACAGTAATATTCTATTCGATTGATGTCTTCATTTCATTTCCATTGTTTACACTTCTTATTCAAGCATAAAGACACGTCTTTACTGGGGTTAAATTAAATGCCTTGTTTATTGCTATACTCTTGATTACTTTCACACATATTCACACTATCTCAAAAAGTTTCCACTGGAAATTTGCACATGAAAATTAAGTAAATAAATTGACAAATTTAGTGTGAATTGAACGTCAAATGTTGATTTAAATTCATTTAGCACGTTTACCACAACATGTGGTGTACAAAATCCTTCACGCGCATTAAGTTATCATCATAAACAAGACTGAACCACAAACATTTTGTTGACTTTTTATGACCAGAAGTTAAAATGTATGAATCGTGTGTGCGCCGCCTTGCATGCACTATTTGCATATTTATAGGAAACTTTTGAAATTGGAACACGCGTAACTCAATCAAAACAACGGAAAAAAAAGGCCTGCCTTGTATATGTTTGACTGTATGTGTGTGTGTGTGTGTGCGTGCAAAGCTGCTGATAAGAGAAGGTGAGAGCGAAACGTAGGCAGGAACAATGAATTGACAAAAACTTCTGTCGCGAGCGCTTGGAAACAATGAAAACTAAACATAACCTGCAGCTGGATTGACAAAAGGGAAGAAGAATAACACATGGATTAACATTGAGAGATAAAAACAAAGTTCTTAGATATTTAACATCTCTTCTGATAATTTGTGTTTAAGAGAAACAGTTGTCTACGCATTTCTCTTGATGTTTTGATGAATGGCCAAAGGCATATATCTTATCGAATAATTAAATTTTAAACAAGCACAATAATAACAGTTATAAACTCTCTTTATCTTGACATGTCGGCAATTAAGCACGCGCACGTCATTTGTATATTTAAAATAAATAATTCATTGCAAAATGCCCCTAGACTATTGGAGGCCTATGTGCTTTACTATATATGCATATATTAATACTTAACGATATTTGAAACTATTTACGACGCCATTCAATAAAGGCGAAGAAAGAAATCCATATCTTACAAACTAAAGCGAAAACGATAAGAGAGTTGAAACTGCAATGAGTAAAAACAGTTATTAGTCATACAGTACAGTAATACTTTCTGGGAAGAGCCTAAAGCACATTGTCTGTCTCTGAAAGGATCTAAAAATGCGTATTGTTTTTCTCTCTCTCGAACTGATGATCACACAAATGTATTTTGAAAGGGGAATTCGCCGAAATTTCGCATAATTTACAAGATTTTTTTCTCGTGTTTTGTTGCCCGCAAAAAAAAAAACCTGAAACAAGTTTCAAGCCAGCCAAAAAAATGTGTTAATAATCACACAGACAGACAATACACATGCAGCCAGACAGATAAATAGACGGAGAAGCAGACACACACACACACACACACGCTTGATTATAAATTTGTCATATCATAACAAAAAGCAGCTGTAGTAAAAAACAAAATAACAAGTAACAGAAAAAAAAAACACACAGTCGATGACGATGACAATGACGACAAAAACAAAAAAAAAACAACGGTTGAAGAGCAGATCGAAAACACACGTACTCATACCAACAACAACAACAACAACAATAACAACTCAACAACTTAAATAACCCTATTCAAAACAAAAGATCAAGCCAAATAGCGAAGCACAGCAGCAGCAGCAACAGAAGAAAAAACAAATAAGAAAAAAAAAACTTAACGAAACGACTCTTGAACTGACGATTCGAGTTGCTCCCGCTCTCTCGCTCCTTGCTCTTTCTATGGCGTTTTATGGCTCTCGTCGTCACTCCATCTCCCACACTACTCTCACTCACTCTTTCAAGCTGACACTCTTTTACGGCTGCTCTTGCACTGCGTGGCCCGTTGCTGCCCATTTTATTTTTTCGTCGTAGTCGTCGTCGCCGCCGCCTGCTCTTCACTTTGGCTATTTTTACAGCACACACATCAAAAAATTAAATAAAGTTCACTAACACAGGCGCGCGACCAAGCCAACAACCACACAAACACACACACACACATTCGCAAAGGGCACGCAACAGAGAAGAAAAAAGATTTCTAAACGTTTTTCAGTTTGTAAAATTTACCTTTTTGTAGACACTTTGCAGTTGTTCAATTAATTTCAATTATGTTTTGATTCAGTTTTCATTCATTTGCATGTGCACACAAATTTCTCAATTCAATTTTTCACATTGAATTTGTATTTGAAAAATTTCACACGCACACACACACACGTACGAATATATAAGTAAAATTTATACATATATATATGAGAGACTGGTGGGGGAGACCAACCAGAGAAAAGTTACACTTTGGCTTCTGCTTTGCACTTAATGATGTGTACACACATAGATATGTAGTACATATACAAATTTAGCTTCTCAATTAAATTTGATTTTCTCACACACGCGTTATTATTATAGGCTTATTTGCGCGACTTGCAGTTTATCACAATTATTTTTCCAGTTATTCAAGCGTTGGCACGTCCGATCCGAACGAATGGAGAGGCTAAACTGAATGCAAGCAAAATACATTTCGGTTGCTTTGGCCAGGCAGAATGTTAGCAATGCCAACGACCGAATCACTATCAGTGAGTGCGAGCGAGTAAACTCTATATGAACACAACACTTGTTCGTTCCCCGTTGACCGCAGCTGTGTGTGCGAGCAGCAACACATGCACTACACACTACCAAACGCTCTCTCAGATACATTGTGACAGCTGCGTACGCTCTCCACTCAGATACTTTATTAAGCAGCGCTCTTTAGATCCGTTTTTTAAGAGCGCCACCAAATGCATTTTGACTGCAAAAAGTAATTGCAATAAATCCTGAGAGGATAGTTATTAAATCCAGGTTGAACTAGATTCAGCGTGTCTATGTATCTGTATCTTTTGGAACACACACCTTGCTGCTGCTAAGCCCCAAATGCAATAAAACAAATTTGCTGGCACGCCCTCTTCAAAGCCTAATCTTAGTTGTAAATTTAACAACAAATTAATAACAATAGCACTTCGCAGAATAACAAAAAAGAAAAAAAACAGAATTGTTTTTTCCTCACCAATAAAAACGACAAAAATGCGAAGAAAAAAAATATTTACCAACGGAAGCTACAGAAGCCAAACGTAGTGAATCCCGATGCCCTCTTCCAAACGCCTACAAAAGCTTCCGCGTCGCCGTCGTCGTCGTCGTCGTCGTTGTTGGTGTTGTCTGTATTTGCTTCTTGTTTTGGTTTTTGTTGTTGTTGTCAAAGGGGAGAAACTAATTAAATTGTCGCCGCCTGAAAAAAAACAGAAAACAGCTGTTTGCTAACAAGCAAGCCGCCCGCCCGCCTCTTATCGTTCAGATCTTATCATACCCCAGACAACAACACCTAATGTACGAATTCCGTTATCTACAGACAAGGGGCAGATTCCATTCTCTTTAACTTTCTTGACCATAAGGTGATATTGAAAATATGACTTATCGACGATATTATCGAAAGTACAAAGATTATAAGAAGTGTATTTGGTATGGTAATGAAATAAGGTTAAATGCATTTATAGCTAAGAGCTTGATACTCAGATCAATCAAGTTTCTTTTCAAATGCCACACCTAAACTCATTTATCTGCAATCACTCAAAAAAGATTCAAATGACGTACTTGCAGATACAATTTCAATTGCACGAAAGGTACTGTATATCTAAGCGGTGATATCGCCAACAAATAATAATAATAACAATAATATAAGGAAGAGAAATCGCGTGTGCCAGTCATTTCACAATCCGTTTAGTCTCTGTCTTTATACATTTTGATACGTTCCCAAAAATATCTTTGTTGTCCTGTCATTAAATGTCAATGTAAAGGTCTCCCATCTTCCCATCATGCTTCAATGATGACGCAACAATTTGATATTTTTACATTACAGAGATGGGAGACATCTGGAAGGGCAAAGCGTAGGCGTGGCTGATAAACGAAAAATGTGACGCATTGTGTAAATCAAAACTTCAACCTTGAACAGATAACAGATGTCTTCAGTTTGTATGTATGTGTGAGTAATATCTTGTGTATGTGTCTGTAAGTAGGCATGTCCCAAAAGCTTCTTTACATTTTTACATTTAACATTTTAAGCGCACACTCAAGGCTGTTTTCGTTGTTTCCATCTGCCCCTACCCCACCCCTCTTAAGCATCATGATTTATTCATTTTAGTCACTCTTGCTGCCGCTGCTTCTGCTGCAGCTTCTCTACTGCTGACCCTTTAGAAGGCAGGCACTCGGCAGCCAAGTGGGCGCCGCTTGAATTGCTTTTGCCATTTTTTTTTCGTACCCATTGTTTGCCTGAATTTTTGCATCCTTGACACTGACATTGACTTTGGAATGGAGGCCATTGTTATCGTTATTGTTGTTGTTTTGTTGTTGCTGTTCAACAGAAAGAGAACAAATTGAGCACAATTCCCTTTGATAGTGGTGACAAAAACCATAAAGCGTGACAATTGTAAAAGTAACTGTAAATTTGTGCCTGTGTCTTTGCTAGTGTGAATTACTGTAAATTGTTCACATGACTCAGTTTTTGGGCTGAAAATGTTGTAATTTGATTTTGCTGATCAGTTTTTACCGTTGCACATTTATATTATTTATTTACAAACGGTTTTTGTGTGTGTCTGTCAAAAAGTTATTATTTTTATTTTTGCACGCTTTGCTTGAGTTTAGTCATTATTTAGCCAATTTATTTGACAGCTGACCATAAAACTTAAGCAAAACTGTCAATCAACATTTATATGGTGTGGAGCAGGGGGGTAGAAGGGAAAGTCTTTGGTAAAATTGTGTCAATCTGTGCAAAACAAGTACAAAATAGATTATTCATACTTGAGCTGAGAGAACAACGAAAACAAAAACAAACAATACGAAAGCTAATAAATATTAATTTCAACTAAGAAACCTGAGAAAGCTTTCTATAGAAAATACTCCCCACTCCGCCCCGCCCACATCATTCACTATTTAAAGTGCAACTCAAGGACACACACACAGACAAGTACTGAAGGGAAGGCCTTTCCGAAGGATATGCTGCAGGATATGCTTCGTCTCTCTCTCCCTGTCTCTATCTATCTCTTTCTCGCTTTGTATCTGTGGCATTGAGCTGACATTAGTAAATTGAAGTCTTGTATACCATGGGCGTAGCCAAAAGGGGTGCGCTATAAAGCATTTCATATGCAAACAGCTTAAGGCCATAAACAAATCCAAAGTCAAACTGTTCAGTTTTGAAGTTTATTCGTCAATATTTATGATAATGTAATCCAATCTGTACGATTTTGTCATACTTATCAGCTGGAAAACTGAAGCAGTTGGAGATATGATCATTGTTATTATAGAAAAAACATATCTAATAAGTAGAAGAATTTCAAATCGGAAATATCTAGCATTTATAGTATCTTAGATCGACATTTCTATATATACCGGTAAGTCTTTGGATGCTCATCTCGAATATATATACTTCTTTCAGTTACCAAACCCTTATACCATTTCCAACCCATTTCATGGATTGGAGCTGGTTTTCTGTACTCCTACCAAGTTAAGGTCCTGTGACATTGCTCTAATGATATATATTTCCGAGAAAATAATGGAAAAAGAAAGTCACGTATGCGTGTTGCAAAGCAATTGTTGGGTTGTTGTTGTTGGGTTCGGTTAGTTAGGAATTTCCATTTTCATTTGACAGTCAATTTCGTTGCAACTTAGTTTTAGTTCCAGTTCCAGTTCGTGCCTGTCTGTTCTGTTCTGTTCTGTTTAGTTCTCTGTGTGTGTTTTGGGGAAACAGTTGCCAGTAGTGGGTGTGGCGAGGGGGTTAGTGAGGGGTTTCTATTGAAAACACGCGCTTGTCAGCGTCATTTAATTGAAAATATTCCACGTGCGACAGCAATTGAAGTGTTTTTTTTTTCTCATTGCTTTTTCTTTTTCTTTTTGCAATAGCAATAAAGATGTTTTGTTTTTTTTTTTTGTGACTCACAACAACAACAATGGCAATAAATTAAAGTGAATAATAATAACAACAACAAACAAAAACGAAACAAATATCAGCTGCTTTTCATTTTAGCTATTGTTCTTGTTGCTATGACTTGAAGTAGTTCCCATTCAATCAATCAATCAACAATCAATCAAAGCCAACTTTTTGCTTCAAGTGTTTCGATTCCGATGGGAATGCGGATATGTTAGGGGTAGATTTTGTATGCTATAATGAATAAAATTGGGTCAAAAATGAACTCAATAAAGGTTATTAACTTAAAAAGATATATATTTCATACTCAAAAATACTTAAATATAAAGAATTCTTAATGATTTCATTTTCTTGCCATATATGTTCTGATAAATATATGAATCATATGCTGCCTGCCTGCTGAATATTCATTAATGAGAAACGTGCTTGATCTATTATTAATATACAAATCTATATATATATGTGTATATAGTATATGATCGACCGGGTGAATCTTTCATTTGACAACAGCAACATTTTTGTTTTACCCGAACTTTGAGCGCTGACAAAACCGAAAACACAGAACACATTTTTTTGGCAGCTGTTTTCTTGGCAAATATTTAAAATATTATTAAAATGCTTTTTGATCAAAAATCTATTTGATCGAATACTAAAGTAAAAAGCTGATGACATATCAATATAGTATTCATAAGATACATTATACCATAAATACTTTTCACTTAGAAAAGTTTCTTTTCGATAGCCAAGACTTTTGACCCTGACATTGAAATGTGGCCAAAATGCTAGAGAAAAAAAAAATATTTTCTCTTTAACTATTTACTTTATTGCGAATAAATTCTCGATTTTATTTATATACTTTTCTAATTCTCACACCTTGTACTAAGGAAAACTTTTACAATCGCTAGGGAAACGTCACAAATCTTTTTATTCAACCGAACAATGGCCACGCGCTGAAGCCGTGAAACGTATGCTGTGAGGGAGGAGTGGGGGGAAACCGGGGGTAAGAAGGTTTGTCGCGCCACCCACGGGCCAAACGCCGGGGCACGAGGCAGCATCAAATGAAATAACAATTGGCCAAATAGCCGGCATTCGGTTTGGTAATCGTTCAGTTTACTGCCTTCAACCAAGTATATATACATATAATATACTATAAAGAAATAGAAAGAGCGGGAGAGAGAGAGAGGGCAAATATTAAGCACTGACCATGCCAAACCAAAAGAACAAATGAACCTTATTAGCAGCTGTTTGCCAATAAACTTATACAACAACAACAGAACATGTGTTGGCCCAATGCCAACAACAACAACACTACATATCCATGCCATACCCAACTTAAGAGCGCCCGCCAAACAAGGCCAACATACATTTATCATTTATCAAACAAAACTATTTAAGCAACATGGAATTTTTATGGTTCGAGCTAATTATGATGGCATATTTTATATAACTCTTGGTTAATAATAGCTTAAACGTGCCCCAATAAGTAGACTATACTAACTTAAACTTTAGCGGTAGCAACTCTTCGCATCAGAAAAGCAACAGAAGAAAGCAAACACACCAGATAAAAACGTGCTGTAGATAAAAAAAAAACAACAAACTCTTATGACCCAGTGGGTAAGAGAAAGAAATCAATGTCAATGACAGATGCTGAAAGAGCAAGACAACGAGACAGATAAGTGCCGTTAGGCAAGTGGTTGTGTGTTTATATAATATCCTTCTCTCTTTTTAGCGCGTGTGTAAGCACGGCGAAAAGGAAATGAAATTGCGACGTTAAGATCCACATGTATGCATTTACATATATACATATGTATATGTGTATTTATTTGCCAACCTGTGGGCGAATACATGTTACTATAAATAATGACACCGAAAATGTGCAGCCAGACTATAATTATATGACTTGTGTATAAATATTTGTGTGTGTTTATGTACTCAAGCATATGTAGATCAAGTTTAAATTAATGCCAGCGATAACGAAAATAAATAAATACAAGACCAAAAGCAACAGCAACAAAGGCAACGGCTGCAAGAAAGAGAAAACTAGCTCGACGACAAGATGCTGTGTACAGTAAATTCGTAACATAACGGAGAGTCAACGAAACTAAAGAAAAGCTAAAAAGCAAATAATTTGCGAATCGAATATTTGTAGAGCCAATTGCCAATTCGTGATGTGGCATAAGCAAAATGGAAAATATTATTGACTTGTACGCAAAAAACAAAAACCAACAAAATATGTACATACATTATATATATCCAAACATACAAAACGTAAAATAAATAAAACTAATGCGCGCTAAGCACCGAATTATATAGCAATATAGCAAAATGCAATGCACTCTGTGTTATAAACATTAATTTGTTTTTCTTTTTCATTTACGTCAATGGCAAAGAAACGCAGACAGCGTAGCAATACAAAAAAGGGGGGCGGGACTCGGAGACTCGGATACAGAACCTACATCAAACGATTCGATCACATACATACGCACTACGTACACACACACACACACACACACTTGCATACATACGTAATCGTTTTGCCGTGAATGATCTATTGCAAATCGTTTCCAACTGAACGAAACGAACTGTATACTGTGTAAACATTGCCAGATCGCTTTCGGTTTCTTCCGACAAGGCATTCAGCATAAAGCAGAACGAAGACGAAGAAGCAGAAGAGGAAGAAAACAAATGCTCTGCTCTCCTCCTTCCTCTCTGTGCTCTAAGAGGTTTTTTGATGACATAAACAGAAAAGCTGCTTAGTCAGCATTTGGCCATCATCAACGTCGTCAGAGGGGGAGGAAACTATGCCGTTTGCTTTTGTTTTTGCGCACAATTTATGATATAAACACACATACATATATACAAATGATGAATGTAAATTGGCGCATTAGGCATTTTTCTAATGATTGAAATGGATTATTTGGAATTATGCGAATGCCAAAATACTTATATTGGTGGATTTGTAGTGGAAACTAACTGAAAACCATTTGCTTTTTGAAGGAAAATCTCAAATATATACAACATTTTTAAATTTATTCGAAATCTTTCGCAATAAAATGTATAAAGTGACATTTAGGCGCCAGTTCTTAACGTTTATCATATAATGACGCTATTCAAAATGATTATTCATACTTGGCACGAATCGAGAATCTTTCACTGAAAATGCGCATAATTTTAATGAGCATATTTAATATACAATTAACATAATTATTGCTACTTGAAAACACGCGGTTCCAAATGATCTCAAAACGAAATATTTATTTGCATTTAGTATTTTTATTTTGTATATTTTAGCATTTGTTCTGGCATGTTATATCAATTAAATTTGATATAATTTGGCAAGTGCAGTGAAAATATTTAGTTCTCGTTATTTATACAACAATTTACATTTGCATTTGCTATTCAATATATAGTATAATAATTGGGGAATGCATTTTATAAAGTTCAAGGATGAACATTCGTTCGTTCGTTCGTTCGACATTCCATGTGGCTGGCAGAAATGTTGGTATTTAATACTAGAAATAATGTAACAGGAACTCTTTTCCCCAACCTCACTTATTCATGACATTTCCCAGATAACTTGGTAAATGATGTCATGTGAAATTCCTGTTACGATTATTTTCTGACCGTGTCGTATACTTAATATGCAAATTACTTTAATGTCATCCACGCTTATTTCGTTGTTCGTTAAGTCACGCACTTAAAGCTCTGATTAACTGATTGATTGTCTCGATGCACGGAAACTTTGAACTTATCTAATCGGCGCTAAAGTCAAATCGTACAAATTCCGTCATAAATCATATCGTAAATTGATGGCATTCTTATTTATACTCAGACAACAGACAATGCACAAATAATGGATATGTGAAAAGTGTTTTTCTCTGCTAATTAATAATAATTATCAAATTGAACAATAATATTGACTTGGCTATGCTTAAAACTTAAGTGTACACACACTTGAGAGCTGATTTATTATCTGATAATGATATACCATACTATATACGTATATGGGGTGAAACTTACGTATACGGAGGGTTCTCGTGTAGAAATTTGCCAAACTGAAAGTAAACAAAAACAAAAGTTTCATATTTTTAGTTTTTTCCGGCAATAATAAAATTAAAATTGTTTCAAATTGCGTTGCGGAAACTTTACAGAACTTTACTTCGTAAATGTTTTGTTGTTGCGCATTAAATGAGCCCCCCCCCGCCCCCCTTATTCGAAGCAGTATTCCCCAAAGACAACCGCGAGTCGCCCCAGTTTGAATTGCGTCTTTGCTTTGGTTTATTCTTGCTTTTTTTCTTTGGATTTCCCAACTTCAGCTTTTAGGGGTGGATCCAATTACATTACATTCAAGTCATTTAGAGATTATGCAAAGTAAGTTGACCGCATTTTATTTCATTATAATTTACATGTCGCACCAGGCACTTGAGGGAACCCATAGAGAATCTGAGAACTTTGTGTTTGAAAAGTAAATAATTGGAATTAAATTCTTGAATTTTTCATTCAAATGAAATAGGACCTTCAATTTGTTTACTACTTTTGTGGTAGACTTCCATTGAAAGCCTCAACTGTTTATCTTTAACATCTTTTATCTGTATATCGGCCATATGATATAGTAATCCGATCTGATTCGAACAGTAACTGAAGTGAGAAGTCCTTAACCAAAGTTTCAGTTCGATTGGGTCAAAAACTGAGACGGATTCAGTTCGCGATCAAGAATCTATATACACCTTACGTGAAGTGTAATCAAACTTTCGTATTAACCGGTTTAGACACGTGCCTCTATTAAAAAGTTAATGGGTAAAACCTTTCTGCTTTCGGTTTGACAATAATTAATGTTGATTGTTCTGGGGTTTTTCTGTTTTTTCCTCTGTTTCGGAACAAAAACAACAAGTTTAGATATAAATTGTAGTTATTGAGTTTTATTTTTGTTTGCATTTAAAAACAGTTTCACTTTAATATTAATCAATGCCCAACAATGAAAACCAAAGCTAAACTTTCTTTACAAAAAATATATTCAAAAATTCATCACTGGGATGAAAAAGGTTTACGTATATATATGTATATATAGAGGCCGCAATGTCTGTACCTTATAGACAAAAACAAAGAACATTCCATAGCCATCTATTTAAAAAAAACAAACATTGCGGCTCTATATTCGGTTTTAGTGTGTTTTTCTGGTTTTCTTTTTTGTTGCGCCTAACATTCTAAAACTTATCTTCTCTAAAAATCGGCAATAATTCGTTTAGTTTTAGTTTTATTATCATTATATTATTATACAAGGTGTTCGTGTAATATGGAACAAGAACTACGGATTGACGAGACAACTAGGATTGCAATATAAGTGTGCTAATAAGTAAGCCTATCGGGTATAGTATAAAAATATATATATATATATATATGTATATATGCTTATATATAGACATTGAAATCTGTGTATGTAAAACTAGTTTTGCCTGGGGTTAAAACGAATTTACACGCCGAGCAGGCACTCGGCAAATTGCCCGGGCTACGCCTGCGTCACAAAGTACATCTCACCCGATGAACCAACGACAACGGCATGCGTATCACCCGAACCGGCTCCACCCGTACTCAGGGCATTGGGTGCAGCGGCAATCATGCTGCTCATATCGGACATATCGGTGCCGTTGCTAACAATGCTAACGGCTCCACTGAATGCCGACGCCGTATTCGAACCGGTGGCAATCAGTTGCTCACTGACCACGTTGCTGCCATGATCCGTCGTCTCCACATGCTGTTGGAGTCCAACGATATTGGTATACAGGGTTGTGCATTCGCCACACTTGTAGAGCGGTTCAACACATTCGGGATGTTTGCGTTCGACATGCCAGCGCAGATTGGCTGCATTCGAGAAATTCTTGCGGCAATTGCCGACGCCACAGCAATAGGCACGTTGCTGATGCGTCTGTCGATGCCGGTAGAGGATCGCCTTCGATTTGAATGTGCGATTGCAGATGTTGCAAACGGGCGTACTCGTCTCCGCATCGTGCGTCTTCATGTGCATGCGCAGCATACCCGGCCCCTTGAAGCTCTTCAGACAGATCTCGCATTGGGGCTGCTTCTTGCAGTTGGCCCGTATCCAGTTGGTGTGCGAATGCATGTGATTCTGTAGACCCTTGAATTGCCGGAACTCGGTGCTGCACAGATGACAGATGTAGCGGCCGGAACCCAGCGGTGATGTATGTTGCCTTATGAATTCCGTCACCAGATTCGCATCAATCTCGTAATTATCATCGGCCCCTGCTGCCGCAATCACCGAGGCAGTCTGAACCAATTGACGCGAATTGGCTGCCGCCAGTTTGCTACTAATTGTGGGTGGACTGTGCTGATGATGATTGCAGGGTTGTTCTATTAGTTGCTGTTGTTGTTGCTGCTGCTGCTGGTTGTTGTTATTGCTGTTGCTGTTGTTGTTATTGTTGCGACGCGCACGTTTCGCCGCACTGGGCGTGGGACTGGGTGTGCCGCTGACATGTAGCGTTAACGAATCCTGGCGAAACTCAACGACAGCATTCTCCAGCGATAGACTGTGCAAATCGACAGATTGCTGCTGTTGTTGTTGCTGCTGCTGCTGTTGATGTTGCTCCTGTAGTTGTTGCTGTTGCTCTTGCAACTGTTGCTGCTGCTGTGCCTCGACATCGATGAAGGCTTGCTCAATATCACTGGGACTCACATCGCCATCGTTTGGCTCCATAATGGCATAATGAAGCTCATCGTCAACATCGCCGCCCAGCCCTCCATGCTCCGGATCATCGGTTATGTATTCGCAATCGTCGACTGGCGTCATATCATCAACATCGCCCTCCATCTCGCCTTCGCCATCGTCAAGCATGTCTTCGCCATCGAGTTGGATTTCCTCAATGATGCAATTATCATCGTCATCATCCTCGGGCTTAATCCCATCCTCGTGCTGCATCAGTTGATCATCAAAGTACTCGTCTTGCTCTTGCTCCTCCTCCTGCATTTCATGTTCATGCTCGTGCTCGTGCTCGAGCTCATGCTCTTGCTCTTGCTCCTGGTCCTGATCCTGTGTGTCGCTGTGGGTAAGCTCCTCATCGATGAGTACTTGATGGTGATGATGATTGTGTTGGTGCTGCTGCTGCTGCTCCTTGAGGAAGTCCTGCTGCTGATCATCGTCGAGAACAATTGTTTCGAACGTGTGACCCTTGCCATCCAGCTGCTCATACACTTCGTCCAGCTCCTCATCGTCCATTTCGCCATCGTCCAGCAATTGAAATTCGGCATCGGCTAGAGACGCACCTGCTACACCTCCTCCACCACCAACACTGTTTGCCGTGCACATCTCTTGTGTCGTTTGTGTCGGCGCTGGCGCCATGGTGCGCTGCGGCACCAGCTGGACAAGCTGTAGCGTCTGTGTGCCATTTGGCTGCTGGACAATTTGCAACGTTTGGCCATTGGGCGCTTGTAGCAGTTGCGGCAGAAACTGCGCTTGGGCCGCTTGCGTCGCTGTCGTATTCGTTGTCTGCGGGCTGCTTATGATCTGCGCCAGCTGCGGTGTCACAATTTGTGTTGTGATAAACTGGCCGTTGGGCAAAAGGATTTGCTGTTGTGTTGTTGTCGGCATCAGTTGCGTCGGCGCCGGCTGCAGCGTTGGCAGCTGTATTTGTTGTATCTGCTGATGCTGATGTTGTTGGTGCTGTGGTTGTTGGTGCTGCTGATGCTGTTGTTGCATCAGTGGTGATGGGGGTGGTGCAGGCTCGGGTAGCAGCTGTGCCGACTCTTGCAGTTTTTTTGGTTGGCGCACGACTCCCTTTCGCAACAGGGGCTTAAATTTGCTTTTGGGCTGCAAGAAGAGACAATTTTTAATACTTTCTGTCAACATGGAATTACTATTCTTACCTTAAGCTGGACTTGCTGTGGTTGTTGTTGCTGCTGTTGCGGCTGTTGTAGCAGAAATATTGGCGACTGTTGTTGCTGTTGCTGCTGCTGTTGTTGTTGTTGTAGTATCTGATGCTGAATTATTTGTTGTTCCAGTTTTTGTTGCTGCTCCTCGAGCTGTTGCTGCTGCTTGAGCTGTTTCTGCAACACTTTCTGTTGTTTGCGCTCCTGCGGCGTTAACGACTCATCCGTCACTAGTCGAACCGTCAGGGTTTTAATGTATTCGCGCAGTTCCTTGTCGCTGCGCTCAACGAGCGTCTTGAATGCATGATTTCGACTGACGGCGTGGACGCATTGTACGCAGATTTTGTCTGGCCAGCCCTCGGTGGGCTCAACCCGGACACTAGTGCAGTCCATTAGCATTTCGGGTACTTTTTCGCTGAATAATGGACGCATTTCCTTGCGTTCCGATATGCAGAGGCGGCAGATTTTATCCAATTCAAGCACTTTCTTGCGGTCCATCATGACGGAAGCTTGATTGCGACTCTGATAACTGTTGCCTTCTACACAAAAAAGCACACACTTAACACTTGTTGCTTGAACATATGATAAACCTTATAGCAGAGGCGTCGGAGTATGAGATATTTACTGAACTGATAACATTTAAAAAATTAAAATGTGCGCCTTTTATTATTGTCTGGCAGCTCTATTGCTTATTTAACGTTCTGGCAACTCAAAGCCGGCGGTGCAAGCGAGACGGCTATGGTGTGTCAACGACACGACGACGACGACAACTAGTTATACACACTTTAGCATCCTTGTATTGGTGCGAGCGAAAAATCATATTTTAACTACTTTCGCAGCAAACAACAGAAAATGTATTTTGTTTTTTTAAATTATAGCATTTATGTGCTTATCCCATTCATTTCTCATACTCCTTGGCCCTGGGTACAAGGTTTTCAATAGCACCATCCAGTTCCTTTACTTACCCAAGCACTATTTATATAATTTTTGTGGCCTCCCCTAGCCTTTTTACAGCATTCGACATTAAATTCGTTTTAAATATGGCCGCGTCACACAATTTCCGAACGAAAAACGTTGTTAATTTACATTTTAGGCACTGAGCGCGAGTTTGTTTTGAATTGATGCGAAACAAAAACAAATGCGGCACCAGTTGGTTATTCTGGCAAGTAAATGAAATAACTAGACTTCGACCAGTGCCAAATTAATAAAAATTCGATGAATGAAATTTCTGTGCAACCGCAGTGGTGCTGTTTCTGCTTTTGTCTTCTTCTGTCGACTGCAGAATGATGCGCGAGGCAGCTAAAACGACGTGAAACGACGATTACCCACACACTCGCGTCACACATATATATCTCTCTTTTTTTGTTTCGCCTCTGTCCTCTGCTTGTGTGAGTGAGATATGCGTATGTGGCGTGGCCGTAGGCATCGTGCTGCCAACTCGATCAAATAAAAACACACCGAATTCCGCGTAAAAATCAAAACAACAACTCATACATACAAACAAATCTATTCTAGCTTAATATTATACATGTGTTTTCCGTTATGAATAAAGTAAACTATTAACAAATTGGTGTAACTAGTATAAATGATTTCGTTTCTTACCTGTGTTTGTTTGAAATGCGCTGCAAAGCGCGTACTTCACATGTCTTTCAACACACACACACTTGCACTTTCACACAATTTGCACTGGGCCTTGTTTGCACTTTATAGCGACTTTTTTGTCGTCCGGCTTTTCTTTATTTTTTTTCTGTATAGGTCGTTGGCACATTGATTATTTCGTAGTATATGTTATTCACCACAAACAAACACAATTTCACATCTTTAACACGCCCACGTAACAGCTGCCGCCCGGTTCGGAATAATTTAAGGACTGTCATGCCATGGCCAAAAAGCTTAACAAGGTGCGCGAAAAATAGTCTCCATCTCAGCTGGATATCAAACGTGACGTCACAAATAATCAAATTCAAAAGCTTAATCGATTTACCGATTAATTATCAAACAAAACTGTTGCTTATATTAAAAAAACAATACAATGGATATATTTAAATTTAAATTCAACTTAAACGAGTTTACTTAGATTCTACACAGGATGTTGCCTGCGCATTGTTTTTGTTCGCCAACTCATAGTTTTGTCGCTTCTTGGTCTTCTTGTTGTAGACGCGAACCATGCCATAGATGACAACAACCAGGACGATAGCAAAAAGCAGGCAACTAATGACAAACCAGGGATAAAATGAAGAGCTCTCTCCGTTCTTTTGCTCCTCCGACGTCCACTCATTGAATCCCTGTGTGCCATTGACGCTCATCCTGGCGGGCATTGCAGCCATGTCGCGAAAGAGTGAAGCCTTCGCTAGATTATCCGATTCGGGTGATTCAAATGCCGGCTCAGTGCCATCGATCCGGATGAATGTGAGGTGGGCGCCGGTAATGGGCTGCTTATAACGCAACAGACCATGTCCAAAGTATTCATATATGTCCGCATCGAATTCACGATGCTGATCCACCCATTGACCAATTATTTGCACCTTAACCTCGCTTCTTGGATCCATGGTGCGTCCATAGTATGCCTGCTCCTGCACATTGAGTCCACCCACACCATTGTCGTCCAGCTCCACGACCGAGCCACGATGTTCCAGCAGCAAGGGCAGCCTTTCCAATTCCTCCTGGTCAAAAAAAGTGGTCGTATTCATGCGAATCTTCTCCACAAACTCATAACCAAGGCTGCCATAAATGGGCTTCCGCTGACCACTCGGATTCCGCAACAGTCCATTGCCCAGTCGCATCTTATAGCTGTTGGTGACATTTCGCCAAGGCAGATATGTGATATTGCGTAGCTGATACATCAGCGGCTGCAGCTCCACCAGCACATTGATGTTATCATCCACGCCATACTACAAGATATAAAGGATTATCGAAATATAAACTATAGCAAAACGATATCTACTTACAAAGTTATCCTCAAAGATCATGACCACACATGTAAATAGGTTATCCAAAACATTGTTGACCAAATCCGTGTGACGGAAATGGCACAATTCGGTCTTCTCGCTCTCCAAATTAGTTGCCTTGGCAATATAGCTGAGTCGCTCTCTGGGATTCAATTCGGCGGCATACTCGTGCAACATAACGGTATAGGGTACCCAGGCGAGCATGGAACTGGCATTCCCACTGCATATATCCCGTTGAGTACCTCGTCCATTCAGCTCGCCATTGTGCAGCTTGAAGTAATGATGATTGCTGCGTTTCACTGTCGTCGATCCATGATCCGCACACATGGTATCAAAGAGGCTTTCCTGGGGATTAGTCAAGTGGGCAAATATATTGTAGTGCAAGTACTCGAATTGGCACACTCGCAAAGTAAATAATCATATTCTTATCTCTTATCTATTTCACAGACAATTTTCACTGCGTTTCATCGCCTTTCTTTATCGCCTTACCCAATTTAATTTAGAATATATTGAAGGTGAAGCCACTCGACTTAGATTTATGGGTTGCCATGTAATCTCTATATATATATTGTCCATATATGCATTGATGTTTGATGATTCAAGTGCCTTGAATTGAACATTTAAGGATCTAATGCTAAACAACTGGTTTTTTGACCAAACAACATTAACCTTCAACCCCAAATTGATTGATTGAAATTCTATAAAAGGAAATTCATTTTGAACGATTCAATGAAATCATTAATATCATTAGTTTAAGTAATGTCTTGATTGAATTGTAAAGTAGGTCTGGATAATGCATAATGAATTGCATTTCTAATTTGGCATTGCACTTGAAATTGCATTTAGGAATAGTTAAAGAAAGACTGGAAACCTATTATACAGTTTAACTTCTCTACTACGAACTGACGTACAACAAAGATTCCTTTATAACGAAGACAATTTTATCCCCTTGAGATGCTCTCTCTATAGGACTTTCTTGGACTCACCTTCTCCTTCACCGTTAGTGTTGTCGCTGTTACATGACACTTGACCTGTTTGTCGCTGGGCACGACCACATGTCGTCCTATGTCACTGAGCAGCAAAGGTGCTGTTTCGATACAGAAATCCGAGCGCTCCTCATAAGCCAGGCAGCTTGATGTGGATAGCAGAAGTAATCCAAGCGATAGTGTTAAAATGCACATAGTTATTTGTATAGTTTTTCCGTTTCGTTGATACGCGCACCACCGATGACAAATCGTTACTAAAAGTGCGATTTGAGGTGATTTTGATGATCGTTGTTTTGCTCAATCCATAAAGCATTCAACTTGACCGCAAAACCCGATAAATGAACACGAACACTGGCCATATAACCATATTTATCTATTTTGTTTGGTGGATAAACTTGGCCAGATTCAATTGGAGAACACTAACCGAAACCGAAACTGAAACTGAAATTGATTAACATTAAACATACAAAACCCCGACGCCGGCACGAGTCATTTCTCAATTCGGAACAGCGATAAGATAAGCGTTAAGCACAACAAATACCTTGTGCTCCCCGATTAACAGGTGTCAGTCTGAGAGAGTTAGAATGGCTCCCCAAATTACAGAAAATGACCAAATGCTGTATACTAGCCAAAAAATCTCTTTAAAAACTCTTTTACGTATTTATATTATTTGCTTTTATGTAATTAGGAAGTTATTCCGTTATTATCGATGCTTAAAACGTGTGAAAAGTTGTACATCAATCGAACGTTTCAAAATTCTTGAAAATGAAAAGTAGAAAGAAGTTATGTATGTTTGTAAAAATTTACAGTTTACTTAAACTATTGTTTATTGTTCTTTTTTTTGTTTTTCCTTTTTTGTATAGTTGACATGTTATAAATTGTATATTTTTTAATAAACTTTTTACAATATAAAATTGTTAAACAATTTTCTTTTTTTCCTCTTTTTTTTGCATAAAACTGCTTCATAACAGGTCAGTTTATAATTTATTTTTTTTATGAATTATTTGTACAAACTTGAACATGAATTACAAGTTAACAGCTTACAAAGCTAGGCGTTAAAATATAACTAATTATCTTTTCATTTTCTTATGAACGAAAACAAATAAAAAGACGGATGTTGAGGAGGAGGCTTAGTCTGTGGATGCAAAATATATTAGTCAGATATGTATTTTTGGGGAATAATATTGTGATTTGTAATATTTACCATCGTCGCTGGCATCGCCTTCAAAGACCATTTCATCACCGAAATCAATTTCATCGTCATCATCATCATCGCCATCATCCAAATCGCTTTCGTTGTCATCATCATCGTCATCATCATCGCTGGAGGACTCCATATCGATAAAGTTGAGATTGCGATGGCTGCGTAACGGGAAACCAAGAAAATTTGGACCTAGTGCAAAAGCTGTGAAATGTCAATATATGTTTAGGAGAAAATTTCCCAATGAATATACTATATGTATAATGGAACTTACCATTTTCGGATCCCGTATCGGAACCCGTATCGGAGCCCTCCTCATTGGATTCGGGCACCTCCTCTTCATCTTCCTGCAAGCATAGACATAATATTAAATTCAATATCATCCATCTGCAGCATGAGCGTTCTGAGATCGATTGGAGCACCGACACCGGCACCAGCATTAGCACCAGCACCAGTACCATTACCAGCACCAGCACCGGCACCGCCCAGTGTACGTGCTCGCCGTCGCACACCAACAATTGAGCTATTGGGCGCATGCTGGCGAGCCAGATTCGAGTTGGCATGTGACGTGTGCCTAAGCCAAATTGGTCGACGACCAGCACCAGCAATGCTTGCTTCCAATGCCTCCAACGGAACAGCAATTGGCTCAGCCTCAGCGTCAGCATTGGCGTCAGCATCAGCATTAGCGTCAGCATCAAGCAATGCCAAATTTGGCGCTGGCGTATGGGGGCGCGCCGCCTCTTCGACGATACGAATAAGCACAGAGTCACCGCCTCCTCCTAATGCATGAATGGCGGGCGGTGGTGGCTCTTCGGATGCGGACGCAGAAGCGCCGCTTCTAACGACACCCTCATCGACGGATAGATCCTTAACCGCACGCACCTCTTCCGAGCGCTCGCTCTTTTTAACGCCAACTGCATAGATTTTCACATATGTCTCCTGCTTCGAATCGTAGCCGCTATGATCCTCCACGACGGCTATCAGGCTGCCATTGGCACTAACGCTCAAGTCGTTGATATTCCGCTTCACATCGATGGTCGCAATGCTCGAATAGTCGTATGCATCCAACACATTAAAACTTGTATCATAGGTGGTTGTCTCCATATCGTGATCCTTATCGGCACCCAAACTTGCACCATATATCACATGCATCGGAGAGAAGGTACAATTGCGCTGATCCAATACCGGCACAGTTTGTAGCAAATGAAACGTTCGCAGATCCCAGACCTCCGTATTGGCTATAATCTGTCACGAAAACGAATGTTATTTAAATGATTTGACTACAGATGGCATAGGAATAACTAACCTCCAGGCAGTTTGGATGGAAGACGCCCGAAATGCACTGATTGAACTTATCAAATTTGTGTATCTCTTTGTTCGAACGCACATCCCAAAGTACACCATCTGCAAGAAAAAGAAAATTGTGTAATTTGTGTTTGTGCAAGTAGAAAGTTAACCTTACCTGATAGCAGAAGCTCATCAGTGCGACAAAGGGTAGCACGATTCTTTGTGTACTGATTGGGTATGGTGGGTGTAAATGTGGATATCTTGGAGCCCGTATTCACATCATACAGCACAGCACACTATAAAACAAAACCGAATTAATTGAGAACCTACAAATACCGACTAACACTTACATCTGAGTGCGTTCCGAGTAGACGATCCTGTGTCGTTTGACTAAACTCACAGTAGCCGACTTCAGGTAAGCGTAGTTTGGATCGGAACTCGTTGTCGGTGATGGACCACAGTATGGTGGTCCGTAGACGCCATAGACTGGTGGTCAACACAAGATCCCCGGCACGGTTCGCTTGTATCGCATCGACGCCGTAAGTATGACAAATGGAGGAAAACTGTTCGACGCCATCGTTCATGTTGAACACCTTGCTTTCGCCCTGATGTGTGCCGACAATCAGGTAATTTCCAACAAGATCACAGCAGGTGAACTCCAGGTCATCATAGTCGGCGGAGCGCATGGTGCGCCAAGGCGCAAAGTGTGTATGAACATGTCGTCGATCGAACCTAGCCGTATTGAAACCCGCCTGGGTTCGAAAGTGTCGCGAGGTAAGATTGTGATTAGAGCTAACCATTCGACTGGGACGTGGATCGGGGCATTTGTGCGGTTCGTATAGATCGAATTGCGGGCACGTTGTCACCGGATTATTGCACAACGAATGCTGATTCGTCAGATATTCCGTCACGATGCTGTTCAACGTCACCCGCTTGGGATACATCATTGGCGACAGAGTCATATCATCAGATAAGCCCACGGCAGGCGGCTCAACGATTTGCTTCTGAAGTGATCGACTCATCGAGGTGGAACGTTCTGTTTTGCGCAGCTTAATGGGTGTCTGTGCGCTGAGGTAGTTAAAGTTGGGCACACCCAAAGCAGAGCTCGATGCTCCACCGGCTGCTGAAGTGGAAGCACCACCACTGCTGCCACAGTACGGCAATAAATCTTCACTGAGACTTCGATTCTGTTCATTATTGTTAGACATGATGGCCGCATTCACATCGTGCATGCGATTGCGCAAGCGATTCCGCGACATCGAACTAATGCCGGCAAATCCTTTGTAGTCGAAGGGAGATTGATGAAAACTGCGCGTTGTTGTCGTCTGGAGCGGCAGGCCAACTTCACGCTGCAGCATCTGGGCTGTCTGACTCAAGCCTTTGCTCTCCAGATGCTCAAAGATTAGCTGATACAGCTGCTGTTCGTTGTATTGAATGCGCGTCTGGGCAATCACATTGGCCTTGTGCATGTTGGTCAGCGAGGGATCCAGTGGATTATTCAATGGTTTCGTTTTGCCCGATATGCGTTCAAGCAACTCCATGGCATACTTCTGAAAGAGTACATGCTCCGCCCGCTTCTCCTGTAGTATGGGATCACGCATTAGGGTCTGCAACAGACCGCTGGCAAACAATGGCAGCTTGCCCACAATCTGACGAACACGATCTGAGCGTGCTAGGCCAGCCAGGGCTCGGCATGCCATGCCGCGTATACAATCCGCATCGGTGATGGGTCCTTTGGTCTGCATCAGAGATAACAGCACCACAATGCCATTGTTGGAGCACACCGATTCCCACACTTTCTCAATCAGTTCCTCGGCATACTTCTGGTTGGCCTTATTCTTGCGCGACGAGTTGGCAAACTTTAGAAGCGCAGTACTTCCGCTATCCTTGCGTATGATGGGCGAACAGACACAATGGCAGAGCACGGCCAGGGCGGATTTCAGAACCTCAGCATCGGCGGTAATCTCTCCAGCAGCTGCGCCCAACACCGAACAGAAACCCGACGTGGTAGTCTTGTCCAGCATCTGGAGACGTTCACACAGCACCAAGTACACACGTGGTATCACACAACAAACGCTAAGCACATCAAGAGCCGAACGCACTGTCTCCGACCTGCCAGTGTTCACCCAATCATAGCTGAAGGCAATGATCCGCAATAGCATCGCCACTCCACCCAGCTTGAGTAGCTGATCCACCGGCTCCCAATGTGCACGCACCGATGTGTGTTCCTGCAGGGTGCGTATCTGTTCGTGCAACTGATCAAATGTTAACTTGGCCGCCACAGACGGCTGCTGGCTAAAGTAATGGGCCGACGAACCGGACGATGAAGCATAGTGATGGCATAGGAAATTGTTGTACTTGTAGAAAAAATGAGCTTCCATATAGCGTTTCAGTGCCATGCAGACATGCCGCACCATTTGACGCGATGCACACTCCACATCCTCATTAATATCCGATGCGTTATCACTATCATTTTGTGTAGGATCCAAGATTTTAAGCACCGATATCTGGCAAGTAACAAGGAAAGAACATATATCAGTAAGAGTTTTCAATAAACCTGATCCCGCAACAACTTACGACATTGTACAGCTTTCGCAGGCCATCCTGTGAGTCAAACTCATCCAAGATGACCTTAAACTGAAAGCTCAAGCTGAAGAACATTGTGGCATGACATTTGGAGGAATCATGGCAACGACCCAGTATCCACAGAGCATAGCTAACTAGATTCGATATCAAAGGACGCGGCATACTGCAAATACGCTCCATGGCATCCTCACAATAGGCCAAATAGTAGATGGCTATAGAGACGCCAGTGGTGGCCAAACTTGGACGTGGTACATTCAACAGTAGCTGAAAAATACATTAAGTTAGATATGGAACAGTTTGATATATGAACTCTTTGAACTCACCTCCAGGCCACCTCGTGAAATGAACTCTAAGGCAAACTTTTTGTGGCAGAGTAGTGAGGCAAGATATTTGAGAACCTCGTAGGCAAGGCACGTGTCGCGTCTATCCAGCTCCTCCAGATGACCAAAAATGAGTGACATCACATTGTTGCCAAATGCCATACCCAGAAACTCCTGATACTCGCCCAGACTGGTGAGGAAGCGCATGATGAGCATTTGACTGGTGTCTGCCGTCGGCGGATGCAATGGTATATACAAGCGTTTATAATAGCGCGATACAGGAAAGGCATCACGACTGTTTTCAAAGAGAATTGACATATTGGAGACACTGCCGCTGGCGCCGTTATGTTGCGGCGATTGTGGCGCCGATGCAGCACCACAAGACATCCAACTAAGCATGCCCGGCGAGAAGCTGCTGTCCGCTGAGCTATTGTGCGAAGTCGTTGGCGGCTCTGTCGATGTTGTACCTTTGCTCATGCGACTGCAGGCGAGCAGCAAATGGAGACGATTGATCATCTTGGGCACCAGGCGCATATTTTGATCACGACACGTAATGGCAATATCACTCACTTCCATGGCAGCGGCCAACAAACCGGTTGCATAACTCTGCAGCGGCTCAATACTATCCTCTGCCCAGTTGTACAAACGGTTTATGATGCCATCCTCCTCGGCTGTCTGGAACACGGCCGTTGTCTCCAGTCCCGGCATTACCACCAGTATCAGACGACACGCTATGATATTTAGCTCCAGGGAGCTACGACTAACGTTCTGTCGCGTGAAATAGTTTTCCCTCAGATAATCGTTCAGAAGCTAGAAATTCAATTATTAAACTAATAGTTTGATGGGCTATGAATGATTCGCCGTTACCTTGCCCATAAACTGGTCCTTGCGAAAGAGCAGCTTCAGTAGTAGCCCATATTGGCAACTGGGATCAGTGCGATATGGATGTCTGAGATCCAATGGATCTGGATCTTTTCGCATATATGCATCCTT
This sequence comes from Scaptomyza parva, assembly GCA_035044645.1. Classification (NCBI taxonomy): domain Eukaryota; kingdom Metazoa; phylum Arthropoda; class Insecta; order Diptera; family Drosophilidae; genus Scaptomyza; species Scaptomyza parva. Next base: position 1,865,775 of record JAWNNT010000090.1, on the reverse strand, counting down.
TTCACGCTCAAATATCTCAGCCAGACTGTAAATAAAAGATTTGGTTTTCATTTATTTAATTATCTATCGATAGATTTGGTTTACCTTCTAAGCGTTGGCACTGGATCGTAGCCGCTTGTTGTTTGCTCCTGCTCCCATTTCTCAATGATTTGGGTGAGTTCCTTTTTGGTGGCCGAACGTTTATCAGCGGCTGGATCATCTCCATTGCCATTGCCAGCATCATCGCCAAGGCTGTCATCGTCAGCGGCAGCCTCTCCATCGCCGTCAGCATCAGGTTCACCTTCCGCTTCGCCTTCGCCTTCAGCAACTGAATTGCTATCGCTTTGCGCATCGCCTTCCACTTCCGCTTCACCCTCGCCTTCCACTTCCCTTACACTTTCATCTTCACCAGCTAGATCCAAAGCATCACCGATGCTGTCATCACTTTGATAGGCAGCCGCAAAGACAGCATTATCCAAAGCGGTATCGTTGTCGTTGTTTCTAATTTCATCAGCATCGTCTTCCTCTTGCGCCGCAGCGTTTCCATTATTGTCGTTCGCATGCGACATTCTTTGAGCGGCCCACGAGGCAAGCGCTGCACGCCAATTATTTCAATTTGAGTTCTAGTTACACAGTTGTTGCAGCTATATGGAAAGTATTATGATGTTTATATTTACAATGCGAGTTCGAGTTGATTACTATGCAAATTCCGTGCCGCTAAACCACGCGCTTCTCTTTTTTTTTTGCAAATGTAGCAGTATGACCATCTGCCATACTAGAGAGGAGCGTGCCAGAACGTGAGTTGCAACAGCTTAATAAATATATATCGTTAGAAATTGTGAATATTCAAAGTAAATATAACTTTAGATTAATGCATTTTAGCATATATATAAAACGAATTTAAATATAATTTAACATATCAGTTTTCTTTAAGCATATACAGATGGTTCAGTTATCTGGCAGCGCGATAGTAAATCGCCGCATATCGCATCGTGTTATCGATGTGTCGCGTCATTGTTTTGTTTTTGGCACCACATCAACAATTCATTTATACTTTTATTAATAATTTAAGCAATAATTATGGGATTTCTGTTTATACTAAGTTGGATATCGCTAGCGATACAGATACTCTTCTTAACGCTATCCATAGGTAAGCGTTGACTTGTCCCAGAAACGTGTAGTTTGTGTATAATTTCTCATCATTTTCTTCAGTGGCCGGACTGTATTATCTAGCTGAACTGGCAGAGGAATACACAACGTCGACGCGGCGTTTCATATTGTTTATGATTAGTTTCACAATTTTCGTGTACATAATGTTGATATTCTTTGAGGAACTACCGTGGACGATGATGGCTTGCGGGTTGCTGGCACAAGCCTTCCATTTTAGTATTATGACGAGTTTTCCATTTATCCAATTGCTGTCGCTTCCCTTTATCGGTTCCCTTACAATGTTGGTGATTAATCATCTGCTTGCCTTTCAATATTTTACCAGCGTCTATGTGCCTTTTACTCAGGTGAGTCGAATACCATTTGGTAAGCATTCCTCCCACAATATATTCCATACATTTCTTCCAGGTTCTTGCATATTTTACGATCTGCATGTGGATGGTTCCGTTTGGGTTGTTCGTTTCGGTCAGTGCCAACGACAATGTTCTGCCCACAACGATTGGCCTTAAAGAGCGTCGATTGGGCAGCAGTAATCCGGATGTGGTTAGCAACTATTTTTCGGGTAACAAGAAACTGGGCTTACTTTCCCTGTTTAACTATATGAAGGAGACGTTGCTGCCGGGACGCAGTAAGAAATCATTTTAAGAGAGGGAATTCGATTCTCTGCACCTTTTAGTTATTTATTTTGTAAAGAAAAATTACTTTTAGGAATAGATGAACATTTTTGAATTTATACAAAACCAAAAAAAAAAATTTCTCTGAGATTTATCTTTTTTGCGTCTGGATCTTGCCATCGGGCATAGATTTTTAAATTTTTAGAAAATCATTAAAAGAGAGTCATTTCTTTTTCGCTTTTGGATCCTGCCATCGGACGTGGCAAAGTAACACTTGTCTGCAACGTCGACAAACAGACCCGTCTCTATGACTCCGGGTATTCTGGTTATTCTACGATCCACCTTATCCCAATCATATTTACGATCCGCCTCAAATTTCCAATCGAGCAGAAAGTTGCCATTGTCGGTGACAATGGGACCGGCCTTGTGCATGGCCATACGTCTTTCAGCAGTTCCCCCGAATGCGTCCTCGATTTTTAGCTTAACCGCCATATGGGCCATGGGTGCCACCTCAATGGCTATGCCCTTAGACCAAGAATCGCCCAAGTTTTTCGATTTCTTTGAGAAATCGGCACCGATAATCACCTTCTTGGCACACGATGAAACAATCTTCTCTTGCGTGAGGCAACCGCAGTCCGGGCCCCCTTTAATCATCACACAATCCTTATCCACCTCATTGGCACTATCTAAATACACATCGATCTCGTAATATTGTTCCAAATCGCCCAGTCTCAGACCGTGGTCGATAATCATCGTTTTAGTCTTAAACGATGTTGGCACACAAATCAGATTGCGCAAAAAGCCCAACTTTGAACATTCCGCAATACGTGCCAAGACAAAAACAATTGTCGTTCCACTGCCAATGCCAACCACTTTTGTGTTCTCGTTTATCCATTCGTTAACGACAGTGCGTGCGGCAAGTATCTTGGCTAATTCCTTTGTAACCGGATTAGGGATTTTGATTCTATCAAGAACCTTTGCTATAGCTTTTGAATATAAATCAAGTTCCGCGCCCGGTGGCATTGGTATATTTGAATATGGTACAGTTGGAAGTGTTACAGTTGGAGTTGGTTCACATGGAATTGGTGCATTTCCTTCGGTACGACTATTAACGCCGGGTTTACTTGGATTTGGTACACTTGGATTTGGTGCATTTCCATTGCTAGGATTATTAACGACGGGTACAGTTGGATTTGGTACACTTCGATTTGGTGCATTTCCATTGCTGGGATTATTAACGCCGGGTTCAGGTTGATTTGGTGCATTTCCATTGCTACGATTATTAACGCCGGGTACAGTTGGATTTGGTGCATTTCCATTGCTAGGATTATTAACGACGGGTACAGTTGGATTTGGTGCATTTCCATTGCTGGGATTATTAACACCGGGTTCAGTTTGAATTGGTACACTTGGATTTGGTGCATTTCCATTGCTGGGATTATTAACGCCGGGTTCAGTTTGATTTGGTGCATTTCCATTGCTGCGATTATTAACGCCGGGTTTAGTTTGATTTGGTATACCTGGATTTGGTGCATTTCCATTGCTAGGATTATTAACGCCGGGTACAGTTAGATTTGGTGCATTTCCATTGCTGGGATTATTAACGCCGGGTTCAGTTTGATTTGGTACACTTGGATTTGGTGCATTTCCATTGCTACGATTATTAGCGCCGGGTGCAGTTGGATTTGGCACATTTGTTTTGCTAGGATTATCACTGGAACTCTCCGCACTTGCCCAGAGAGATGAGTCTTTCTTTGGCAGTTTCGATTCGCCTCCTCCATTTTTACTTTCATCAGTTTCACCAATACCTAATATATCTTCAATATCAAAAGACGATGATGAGGATGAGGATGAGGTTGAGTCTTTCGTTGATAGACCATAACCAAACAAATCTTCAAAATCGTCTTCTGATGATGAGGATGAGTCTTTTTTTTTCGGTTTTTTCTTGTTCTTCCCCATTCTTTGAGCGTCGCACGAGACAAGCGCTACACAATGAATTTAATATCAAGCTACAAAAGTTTCTGGAACTATGTGGAGAGATTTTTGGTGTTTATATTTAGGAATAATAGGTGAACATTCTGAATTTATACAAAACAAAAGTGAGGAGATTTATTTACTTTGCACTTTGACAGTGCCATTGGCCAGACCAAAGTAACATTTGAATGCCATGTCAACAAACAGACCTGTCTCCATGACGCCCGGTATCATGGTTATGGCACGATTCACCTCATCCCAATTGTATTCACGTTTCGCCACAAATTTCCAATCGATCAGAAAGTTGCCATTGTCGGTGACAATGGGACCGGCCTTTTTCATTGCAATACGCAATTGAGCAATGCCCCCGAAGAGCTCCTCGATTTTTAGCTTGACCGGCACATGGGCCATGGGTGCCACCTCAATGGGTATACCCTGGCACCATTGTTCGCCCAGGCGCAGCGATTTCTTTGTGTAGTCGGCAATGATAATCACCTTCTTGGCACACGATGCCACAATCTTCTCCTGCATGAGGCAACCGCCGCCGCCTTTAATCAACACCATGCTGCTATCCACCTCATCGGCGCCATCGACGTACACATCGATCTTGGAATTACGATCCAAATCGCCCAGTGTCAGATTGTGGTCGAGTATAAGCGATCGAGCCTGAAACGATGATGGCACACAAATCATATCGGCCAAAGCGCCCTCCTTAAAGACACGTTCCGCAATGCGTTCCACGGCAAAAACAATTGTCGATCCACTTCCAATGCCAACCACTTTGGTGTCCTCGGTTATCCATTGGTCAACGGCGGTGCGTGCGGCAAGCTTTTTGGCTGCATCCAATGCAATTTTATCTGTCATCTTTTTGTTGTTGTTTATGTTGCTGTTGCTGTTGCAGAATATGCGTTGATTATTATTATTCGACGACGATGGAATACCAAATGAGATCAATTGTGGTAAACGCGATTGCAGCAATGCTCGATTCAACAACAATGACTTGAACATGTGCTCTCGTTACAAACTTCAATGTGACCCGGCTTTGGCTTCAGCAGCAATCACAATCACTATCAGTCATTTCGATTGACAGTAGCTGAAATCGAGACCTTAAGAATGTATATTTTAATCATTAGTTTGAGGATATTTTCGCAGTTAACATAATTAATTAAATTGGATGGCAGATTTTTTATTTTTATCTTAGCGATATAGTAAACAGAGTATTCAAAATAATAACATTCAAATGTAAGAAAAATATTATCAACTAGTGTCAGTGAAGCATCAACATGTAGAGCTGGAAAGTGAAACTCGATGCAATCGATAGTTATCGAAATATATCAGCAATGCCTTGTCGCCACTTTCAAATTGTGGTAAGGCCGTATAAGCAGCCGTTATATTTAAAAACCTTTAACAAAGTTATTTGAAATATATATACTTTTAAAGCAAACAAAACCAGAATACAGACGTGACAAGCTTAGTCAACACCTTATTTATGTTGCTAGGGTTGATAATAACTTACTTGAATTCGAGTTCGACTTTCAATGCCACTTCACAAATTGTTTATATTTTCGTTTGTTTATACAGTTGAGCGACGCTTTCAGCATTTAATTTCGATTTGAGGCGGAGACAAGCAATGTCAGCTATAAAAATGGCATATGGTACAAAACTGTACCAAAAATTGCAATGGTACACTGAAAACAAGAGCAGCTTGTGTACCTAAATATTTCTTTAACAAATGCCAGTTTGACGGAAATGCGCCAGAAATGTGAGTAGAAAGTGCGCTGCATTGTAATAATAGTTTCTCTGGATGCAATCGGAACAATATAGCGCATACAATTTGCACAACTAACCCAACCCAACCCAACTAAGCAAAGCAACAGCAACAATGGCAAAGAACCACAACAGAAAAGTCGTTTAAAGCTAAACGCTTGCCTTGATAATGATAAGAAAAATAAAAGCATTCCTTCTTGGCTTAGATGGTGTAGGTGGAAGGTATAGTGGAGAAGGAAGGGAAGGGAAGGGATGGGAACAGAGACGTTGTTGCCATCATCATTGACCAATGAAATGTAAATGGGGGAATCCCCTTCTTGAAAGGCCGACCACCACATTGGATTTGCTGCTCTTGTTGTTGTTGTTGTTCTTGTTGTTGTTGTTGTTTTTGTTGGTGAGATTGCTTTTGCTTTTAGAATATTCGGACTAAGAGCCCAGCAACTGCTTGGATTATTTCAGAGTAGTCGAGTATTTGGTAGAAATTTAATACTTTTAGTGCACAAAGCGAAAACTCTGTTGAATGAAAATTGCGATAAAGCTGAATAAAAAGCAAAATACAATCACAAAGGTGATTGCAGTTTCCTCTCTCTCTCTCTCTCTCTCGCTCTTTTCCCTTAATATGGAACACAACCTGAATGCCAGGAAAAAAAAAATAACCTGGAACAGATTTTCGTCAGAGATTTGTGTTAATGGATTTCAACTTTTAAAGATATGATTTACAAGTGCAGCAAAAAGTGCATAAACAAAAATAATACCATTATGCATGGATTGAATAACAGAGCTTTAGCTATGACAAAGCCAACTGCATAAATTGGTAAAGAAGTTTGTGTATTTGTCGAATGTAATCTATGTATGGACTGAATTGATTTCCAAAAAATCCATTTACTGTGAGAAAGTAACGTCATTTATGAGTTTCATTTAATAACAAACATTAATAAAAATCAATTGTAGGACACAAGTTGTAACAATGTTAAAGTAATCTTTTAGGGTAGGGGTCAACGCTGGCAATGTAAATATCAATTAAATGAAACAAAAGTCCTGCACGCACACACACACACATGTAACAAGAGAAAGAGGGGGGCAGGGCAATGCAAATTGTTAATTAAAGGAATGTATTGTTTAATGTTCCCCTTGTGGTAGCCAGCACAGCGCATACACTCCAACACCTGCATGCAAGCCCCATTAGCAAAACCCAATGCCCAACCCGGTTCCCAATCCCCCAATCACATCCAGCATCATACCCTTCCCGGCCCGCTCAATTACACGCACAAACTTTGAACAAAAAACTGGCAAAAGAGCGAAGAGCAAAGGGCAAACGACAGAGCGGGGGACAGAACAATTGCAAATGGAGTCCGCGACCCAGTTGCCTATGACGTTTTTCCATTATAATGCCTAAACGAAAGAGAGAGAGAGAGAAGGAGAGAGAGAGAAGGAGAGAGAAAAAAGGTTCGTTTTTCATTGACAGAGAGAGAGAGAGTTATGAGATGGGAAATGCTGATGATGACAATGTCAATCCTTGGTGTTGGACTCTGAACTGCTGCACTGAATGACTTTTCCATATATATATATATAGATATATATAATTTATAATTTGATTAGCACATCGCTGACTGCACACACAAGGAAGGAAGGAAGAAGGGAGTGCGGGAGGGCATGGTGAAGCGCGCAACAGGAAGCAACGTACAAAAAGGGAGACGCATCATCACAAAAGTTCAAACGGATGTGCAACTGAGTGCATCGAAGACATTGGAGAGCTTCCCTACAACAACAGCAACAACAAAAAAGCCTCTCTAAGCCTCTTATCTCTTAGAGGCTACCTATTCGAACATGCTAATGGTAGAGAGGATGTGTGCGCGGGGGTGACAGTGGGAATCACACTCCGTTAACCGACGAGAGAGACAATGACAAATGATGATGAAGTGGAGGGCAATGTGAAAAGGCTGCCTAAAGTTTTATCTTTAGCTTTCAATTAATATAACAAGTGGCGCATTTTTTTGTGTTGCTGCTGCTGTTGTTTTTTTTTTATTGGAATCTCAACCGCACACAAAACAGCGCACAGAACACAATGGCAGAGGAGAGCCCAAGATGATAATCAGTTTTGCATTTCTTTCCTTTCCCTTTCTTTCTGTAAACAAAGGCTAAAGTGTATGTTGACCAAAAAAGCCAAGAAAACGAAAGGAAACCACAAAAAAAACAAAACACTTCAAAAACAAATAAGAAGGATCTAATCGAAAGTAGCTGACCTGGGAAATACCCAAAATACGGTCTTTATAGGAACTTACTAAAGTGAACCTTAATAAAATTTCAATCTACGATATCAGTCAATTAACTTTTTACATATTTGTATTAGTTTGTCTAAAGAAAAGTATTTACATTTTAAGATCCTGATCAATAATAGATATACTTTATGTTTTCCGAAAATTGATTCAGGGTATAAAAAGGATAAGAAACGCCCACCATTGAAATTTCCACATTCATTTATTAAACAATAAACACAGTGAATGCTGCAAATAAGGGCGTGGCATCTTTAGATTAATGGGTCACAAAAGAAAAGAACCAAGAAAAAAATAGCCCGGACGAAATCAATTTATTATATGTACAATAATAATACCTCAGACAGAGTTGACAGAGTGTTGACCGCATTAAATAAATACACAAAGTAAACAATTTTTCTGCATTATTTAGGTTAATTAAAGAGACAACATTTTTGGAGATACAATTTGTTTGCCAAAAATATTCCCCATTTGATTAACTTAAATAATTCGAAGTTTTAGGTCGAGCTGGTATCATGCCAACGGGCGTCCAACGATATTGACGGGGCTTTCTCTGTTGCATAAGATTGCGACGGTTTAATTCTAAGATCAGTTCTAGGGATTCCCTTTCTAAGAGTTCCTTTAAACATTTTCGACGCATCTTAATCATCAGACCCTGGGCGGAGCTCAGTTCAAAATTTATGGGCTTCAACAGAGACTGTGCAATGGTTCCACGACCTGCGACCTTTGTCGAGTCCAGCTGGTCAATTAGTTTAAATCTAAGCGAAAGAGTGTTTTGTGGTAAGGTATATAGTAATGACTAATCGCATTTACTTACAAATCGGTGTACATATCTTAAAGTAACACAAACAAACAATAACTCCAAACAAGAAACAAAAAAGGAAACAATATGAACTATAATACTGAAACAATAAACAGAATGTTCAAAGCTAGACGATCAAAACAACTTAAGAAATATTCGAATTTTAATATTTTAAAAATGTTTATTTTAATAAGAAACGCAATAAATTTTAACATAAAACATATTAATGTTTAAAGATACATACACATTTCGTAAGTTTCTTAAAAGTCTTGAATTCTCGCCAAAGTGATAATCAATTATTAAGTTAAAGGCTTTTTGGCAGCTGTCGAAGAAAGGCTCAAGCTGTCAAACCAAGCTCAATAATCATGTTAAATGGCGTTAATTAACACAAAACCAAACAAAAGACAACACACACAAAATGTTCGTGACACGTGGAAGAACCGCATGTAAATGTTACCAGGGCCAGGTAGGATAGTAAAGGAAGGAAGGAAAGTAAAGGAAACCGTTGAAATTTCAAGTAGTATACGCACTTAGCCATGTTTGTCAACCCATTGAAGGTCAGCCAAAAATGAACCACACTTGCCAAATAGACAACAACAATAAGAGGGTTAAGGGTATGTGGTTGTCCGATGGGAAGCGCTTCATTTTAATCAATTGGTTTATTGTGTGCGCGCGCGAAGGTTTTATCGGTTTTCGGTTTTTGTGTCTCTCTTTAAGTGCAAACACTCGTAAGGTTAAGAAACAAAGCGCAATCAATTTTGGATATTGCCAACGTTCGCTGAACGTTGTTTGTTTTTGGCTATGACAAACCAAGGTACTTTTGTAATTAACCGTAGCTGTTGCTAGCTTTGGAGAAACTACGCTAGACTTTTCATTAGTAAAGCAAGGACTGCTCCTAATAGACTCTTTCCCTAGTGCTGAAACGATTCTTACACTTTCGCGCGCTAAACAGCTACCACTTTTTGGCTTTTATATTTTGGCCATCTGCTGCTGCTGCTGCTGCTGTTGGAAAATCACGAGAAATGGTTGGCAGTTAACTTAAAATTGGCAAACAACGAGAGAGAAAAGCCAACACAAATCGTTGTTCGACAAAAGTCGATGGGGTCGTAGGGAGTTGTTGGGAGAGGTATAAGGAAAGGACGGGTTTGAGCTACACTCAGGTGTGTAATTGCAATTCGAACTGGTCAAGTGTAACAATGTAAAGACGCCAATGCAGAAGAACACAGCGACAACACTGAAAACTACTAAAAGTGTGCTAGCCAGAAGGGAGAGAGTATTTGACTAGGAGGATATCCTTTAGTCAGGTATAGGACATAATACAGTACGTAAATTTGTGTCCGAAGGACGTTAAGGTAAGTAAATAAGGGTTATTAAGGTTACCTGAGAATCTTTATTACTTGAAAGGTTGAAGATCTAGAAATGGATAATAAATATGCAATGACCTGTTTCCAGGAACTATCCTTCCTAAGCTGATTAGGAATCCTTCTCTATAAAACACACATTTATGCAACTTTTACTGAAAGTACAGGGTATAAAAACACACATATATATACTAGACACACTTGACACCTACACAAACAGCGTGTAAGCGAGAGAGGAATCAATTGGATCTATGAACTTATATGTAGCCAACAACTGGAACTCTGTTACAATATGAGAGAGAGAGAGCTGGCGAGGAAGGGAGGCAGTCAGGGAGAAGTCAGGATAAGGAAGAAAATCAAATTGCAAATTGCATTGAAGTGTCACGTGCATGGACACATTTTTGGGTCTGTTGCCAGGAACCGATACCCGATGCCCGATGCCCGATGCCCGATGCAGTTGATGATGCCTCTGATGACGACACCGCCTCCGTAATGTCATGACATATTTGGGCAAGCGCGCTTTGAACTTTGAACACATGAAGACTAGTAGTTGTAGTAGTCGTTGGGTTATTGCAATCGCCGCCAAGGCAATCAATGCCAGAGACATGAACTCCACAAAGAGCATCTGTTATACTACTACATTGTGATAGAGAGAGGGGGGTTATGGAGAATGAGAAAAAGGGACAATAACACATGCACCTGCGTCATGCTGCACTATTCGCTGCTCTTTTTATCCGAGGGTGGCAACCCATTCATTATGTTGACCACGCTGTCACATTTGCTACGTGACATTTTGCTAACTGCCCGAAATGAGTAGAATGTGTGTAAAAGAGAGAGAGAAAGAGAGAGACAAAGTATTGCCAACTGTAAATGCAACATTGCTGTGCCATTTCTCCACCAACCCCTCTTCATAACATACTCGGACATAGTGAAGGCAAATAAGAAAACTTTGTAATGCTGCTTACCATCTTTAGAAAAGTGACCACAAAATGATCACAGTTAAAGAAAAAGTTAAGTTTGCAAGTTCTTATCTATATCTATAATATTACAATGTTATAAATGGTAAATTGAGTAGGGTTGTCGGGTGTAATCTTAAGATCTACTAAACCAATTTTGAAATTTAATTTTCCAATAGAAAACAACTTTATTTGTGAGTGTTATAGAGTATATAATTTAGCCATTAAGTCTGAAGAACCTATATGTAACACATTGCTAAGAGTAGCAGGCAAAAATATAACCCCATGAAAGTTGAAGCTACAAAAACTAATAATGTTCAACCCTTACCCATATAATCTCCTCTGTGACTTTTAGCGCATCTCCAGGGACAACCGTTTATGGTTAATCCACCCATTGGTAATGTGCGCTTGGGGAATGTGAAATTCACTCGAATTGGCTTTAACAAGCTGTCTTTGTATGTGGCTAATCGGTGAGAGCTTATGCTGCAGTCATACTGCATTTTGTTTTTAAGAGATTGTTTCGAACATACTTTGATTTGGGAAAATTAGTAACTGCTATGATCGAGAAATCCCAAGTGATGTATGCTGCACTTTCTTGGAAATTCACTGAGTCAATTGCATTGCCATTACAAAATATACAAAGTTATGGCAAATGCTCTCTTTGGGGAGAATTCAGAAGCCCTTAACTGCATTGCAGTAAGGAAGTGTATGCAACAGTGTCTGTGTTTGTGTGTGTATGTGTGTGTACAAGTTTTGCACCGTTTGCCTTTTGAGTTGGGCTGTGCTGTGTTGTGAGAGGATTTGTATTGGAGATTGCAGCAGTAGCACAGATTCCGCATCAGCTTCAAATTACAAGCAAATAAAGCGAACGCCCCCAAACAAACTAAAGTATAAGAGTTGAGTTATGAACGTGCTGGGAACAGGAAGCGCAACGAATCGAAGCCAGCAGGCAAACAACAACAACAACACCCCCAACAACAACAACAACACCAAACAAACAAACAAAACCCACAACACCAGTAGCCCATACAGAGAGTGCAGACCGAAGGTAAAGTAAATGTGCAAACATTTATTTATGTGCCAGCCATGAAGCACTTTTAAAGCACTTCTATTGCCCTGATTCACCTACACTTAGAGAAATGCGCATTATATACATTACATTACACGCATTATTTACTACTTAGTTGGATTTCTTCGCATAAGAAACAGGAAATATGGGTTTTACACTTAGGTCGAAAGGAAAAACCGGTAAAAGGTAAGGATTTTTGTTTAGGAAAGATAAAGATTCTTAAGTTGATTGAATGACTTTTTCTTAACTTTATATCATTATCTTTTATGAAGTGTTTTCTTCTCTTAGATGTGAATAAAGTGAGTAATTTACTACTTAATACATAGTTGGTTTTATTCACACAAGAAGCTAGAAATATAGGTTTTACACTTAAGTTGAAGGTTAGGATTGTGGTTTAACTAATATAGAGATTCTTAAGTTGATTAAGAGACTTTTTCTTTTTATCTTTACCTTCTTTTCTTCACCTTATATGGATCTATGAGATTAAATGCTTTTAAGTAATTTTTATTCTAAGTGCAGAATGTTGGGAACACTTGGTAACAGCTGCAAACTGCAATCTGGCCAGCTGGTGGGAGAGGGCTGGTGGAAAGCTGATGCGAATGCGCTGCGTAACCCAAACAAATGCTATGTACTTCAAGAGATGTTGGACAACGCTTACAAATGACACTAGGCGAGGGTGACTCGAGAGCTCTGTCTGTCTGTTCGTCTGTCTGACTGTCTATCTGTTAGGTAGTTTTGCCAATTCAAATTTTGAAAATTTGTTGGGTATTTTTAAATTGCATTTTTGTACACATTAACACCCAAACATACCCCACTCGGGACATTAATGTGGTCAGCCTATACACAGTTTCACTATCCCTAGAGAAGGGTAATCGAAAATGGAATTAAATGTTTTGTAAACAGAGTTGGACTCGCGTTTGGCCATTACCAACATCAACTATGGCTAGTACTAGCAGCAGCCGCATTCAACCGTATATAAATTAGATTTTATTGCCAACTTTGGTCCGTGTTTGAGCTGTAAATTGTGATGAATTAGTTGGCAATTTTTTGGCTCTGTGTATAGTTTTAATGCGCCATCAAATGAAATGCGAACATAAAATATAAACATGTACATACTGTATATAAAGATTAGTGGGCGTAACCTGATGAATAACAATTATACCAAGAGAGAACTGCAGTTGCAATAAATCAATCAGATTGAAAGTTAATCATGACAATGTTATATACAAAATTAAACGATAAACTATTAATAAACTTATTTAAGTGTTTAGTTTATACTTATTTTTGTTGAAATGATAATTGTTGCTCATATGAAAAAACAAAAACAAACGAGACACATTTCGTTTTTAATGAGCTCTTGTTAACTCTTGTAGTTTTGCCAGAGTAACTTTAATTAACAAAAAAGCGCAATACTTTTTCTTTTTCTTCAGACGAAGAAAACGGCAAGAACGAAGAAGACACATTGTAAAAAGCTTTCGAGTTGTTGGGTTGGTGACACATTTGAAATGGCTGAAATGTGGCAGGCAGTGTGCTGAAAAAGTCGCCACTAAGTAGGGTTTGCTTTTTTGCAAATGTTGTCCATTTCTCTCTCTCTCTCTCTCTGTGTTGCTGTCTGCAGCTGCTGCCGCTGCTGCTGCTGGCCAGATGGACGAAAGGGCAAATGGCAAAAGGGTAAGCTGTTGCACTTGGCGTTAAAAAAGCGGAAAATCGCAGCACATTTTTGCTTTTTAATTAAGCCCTCCATCTTTTTTTCCTGTTGTTGTTGTTGTATGTGGCCTTTCGAAAGCGACACGCCGTGATTCCAACCGACAAGTGTGAGAATAGTTTATTTTTTTTCTCTCTCTCTGTTCAGAACCCCAAACCCAGGTTAAGCTCTGGCTAAAGTGAAAAAGGGCAAAAATAACACATGTTCGTTTGCAATAAAATAACGAAAAACCCAAAACGGAATATCCATGGGTAAGTGAAAAATGCAACGTTTAATAGTAAAGGGCTTGTTTGGTGAAAAATCCATTGAGCAACGGGATTGGGGCTGCAAATTGAATGAAAATATCAGAAGGAGCATTCCCGCTCGTTTCCCGGCCTGTCGTTGAAATTATCTTAGTTAGAGAACAAAAATGATTATATACAAGAACCATGGAACTTTTTAAGAGCCCAAAACTAAAGAAAACGTTCCAAGTGATAACCAAACTGTATCTCACTCAACAGAATTCAAGTATATATATAGAGCCGGTCATACCGATAATGCATTCAGTTGTCTTTGCTCTCGAGAGCACAGCGGACGTGTCGAGAATTTCGGAGAGATAATCGTATTGTATCAGTAACAACACTTTGAATGTGCGCCAAAACGTAAAACGTGTAATGAGCTTCAAATAATTACAATACACATAAATCGAGCATTTTTTTTTTGGTTATTTTTGTTTAAGGTAAGAGACAGTTTGGGCTTGAGACGTTAAACAGGTTTAAGAAACTCAATAACACGATATTGCAACGTCACGGGACTATAATTGACCAGCTTAAAGCCATGAACCTTATAGAAATCGATTAGCCAGCCCTTGGGCGACTCCAAACTTTGCTCCGACGGCAACTCCCGTCGCAATGTCAATTGAAACTCGCCGAAAACAATGCGGCGATGTATGGGTGCCAGTTGCTCGGGGATTTGGGATTGTTGTAGTATCTGCTTCAACTGTTGCCTCATCTCCGTCTGCTCCACACTGCTGTCAAAGTCACGTATATCGCGTAGTCCGACAATCAACATGTCCGCATAGACATAGTGGCGTCCATCTTCTCTCGCGCGCTGCACAGAGATCGGTGCCACATGACACAGATGCTGACTGTCAAAGCGCACCAACTCTGTGTATTGGGTCTTTCGTTGACTCTGCGTTAGTCCGTAGATGGCACAAGCGCCCTGATCTGTGCAACAGCTGCGTATGCGTGTCCAGTCTGCCTGACGCACTGCCTCGATCATCATTGAGGCGGCCTGACGTGCACCCACAAGGAATTCAGACTCATCGAACTCATGGGCACCCAGCAACAATTGCAGTTTCCATATGTAATAACGAGCACGCAATCTACTCAACCAATGCAGCAGACCTGGATGTATGCCCTGACTGCGATAACCCACAATGCTCAGGGAACGTTTTTGATAGTTTAGTAAACCAAAGAATTTTGTATGGAAAAGGCAGCGGGGGTGTATAAACATCTTTTTTTTTGTCAATTAAAATAATACTATAAAGTTTATAGTTCAAATTATATAATAGGCCGAAATCTGACTGAAAGTAAACTCTTTACAATGATTGAAGTCTCCAAGTCTCCTTTTTTACTCTTCTTACAGCATGCAAGGATTTGTGTATTGCTTATTTGGCCTGCTGTTGGCAAGAGGTGTCCTCTCCATCTCGGATTCCTACCGCTTACCCAATGTGATTAAGCCCAAACATTATGATCTGCGTATTCTAACCCATCTGAATGGACGTGATAATCTGCACTTTGAGGGTCGTGTACAGATTGACTTTCAAGTACTTCATCAAACCAATAATATAACGATACACGCCAAGAACTTGACCATAGATGAAACGCAAATAACTCTTACATCTCATCATGGTACGAATAAAACCATAATTCGTACAGAGTTTAATGAGGATAAGGAGTTTTTCGTAATGCATGTGGATGAACAGCTACGCCGATTAATGCATTACAAACTGATGATTCCATTTAAGGCTCCCGTTAGTAGCAATGATACGGGTTACTTTTGGAGCTCCTACAATGATACAGTGACAGAGGAAACACAGTGAGTCCTAACTAGTATATAACAGCAACTAAAAATCTAATTATTTGTTCCATTTTCCTTTAGTTACTTGGCTGCCACACAATTCTCGCCGACTTTTGCTCGCACCGCCTTTCCCTGCTTCGATGAGCCGCATCTGAGAGCAACATTTCGCGTAACTTTGGGTTATCACACAAACTACACGGGTTTCAGCAATACACCAGTGAGCAAATGTGAAGCGCAGTAAGTTAATAATAGTCATTTCCCAAATATCCGATAACGATAACGATACGTTTTGGTACATAATTTACGATACATAAAACACAAAACAAAGTATTAACTCGTCAACAGTTAACAAATAATCTTATCTCTCTCTCTTGTTCACAGTGAAACTTTCCGGGATTACGTTTGGTGTGAACATGAGCCACTGTTGCCAACCTCGACTTATCTGGTTGCCTATGCGGTGCATAATTTAACCAGTGTTGCCAGTCCGCCAAGTGAAACAGTTAATAACGTCACTTTTTGCAGCTGGATGCAGCCAAAAGTTGTGGCCGAAAGTGAATTCTGTGTGAATTTTGCACCGAAAGCGTTGAGTTATTTGGAACAACTGTTGCAGTATACGTTCCCGTTGCACAAAGTGGATCAGCTGGCAACGCCAACACATAAATTTAGTGCCATGGAGAACTGGGGTCTGACCACCTTCAAGGAGAGTCGTTTCATCCACAACGAGACCACAGAGACGCAACATACAAAGGAGGCAAAGGCCGAAACTGTTGCTCATGAGTATGGCCATCAATGGTTTGGCAATCTGGTAGCACTACGCTGGTGGAATGATCTGTGGCTCAAGGAGGGACCCTCCACATACTTTGCCTACTTGACACTCGATGCATTGCAGCCGGCATGGAACAGTGGAGAACGTTTGATTGGCAACGATTTGGCCAAGTTCTTTGCGGATTATATGTTCAACAATACAATTGCCATATCTCGAGAGGTGAACGATTCAAAGAGTGTCCTGGCTCACTTCTCACCATATGTGTATAAGAAGGGTTCACTGACAATGCGTATGATGCATAAGTTGCTTGGCGATGAGGCATTCTTCGCGGGTATACGAAACTATGTAAAGCGTCATGCTTACGGCAGTGTTATGCAGTCAGATCTCTGGCAGAGCATGCAAGAAACATCGAATTGGCCAGCAAACATCAATTTATCCACTGTCATGGACAGCTGGACACTGCAAGGTGGTTATCCGCTCGTCAATGCTATAAGAAACTATAAACTTGGCACGGTCAAGCTAAATCAAACACTATTTTTACTCAGCGAGCAAGCACAGGGTAAAAACGAATCCTGCTGGTGGATTCCATTGACTTTTGTTACCCAACAAGAAGCCAACTTTAATGAAACACAACCAGAATCCTGGCTAAAGTGTCCAAGTTCCCAACAAACACTACTATTACCCAAGAAAGCCAAATCCGATCAGTGGATTATGTTAAACCCTCAAGTGAACAGTATATATCGTGTTAACTACGATGAACAAAATTGGCTGATGATCATGGAAACACTTAACTCCAGTGATAATCTGAACGATATTCATGTCTTGAATCGTGCACAGTTATTGGATGATATGTTGGCTCTCGCCTGGACAAATCATCAAAGTTATGACCTGGCCTTTAGTATGTTGGAATATTTGCACAGGGAACAGGAATTTTTACCATGGAATATGGTTTTCAAGGTGCTTGAAAAGCGTGGAGCTTTACTTCTTGGCGAGCAGGCGAGCAAGTTTAGAGTAAGTTTTTAGTAAGACTAAGTAATACCTATTTGAATACCCTTTCTACTTCTTATTGCAGACTTTTATGAAGCAATTGGTAACTCCATTATACTTGCGTTCGCCCAAACTGAATTCAGTTCAATTAGGAACCGAATTGGGATCACAACTAGCTCTACATCGCTTAGCTTATAGGCAAGCCTGTAGCTATCAGGTCGATGATTGCATCAATCAGGCTTTGCATTCAACCCGAAATGAGGAAGAAGAAATAAACATAAATTTCCGAGATATTATGTATTGTACAAGCATCGAACATGGTACTGAAGAGCAATTCCAATTGATAATGCAACGTTTTAAGAACTCAACGATCGATGCAAAGAAATCAGCTTGGGCTTCCGAACTTGGTTGTAGTCGCAACTTTAAACAGTTAGAAGAGTTCCTAGACTATCTTCTTCAGGCCGCAGATAAAACCACCAACAGTTATTACATAGTAGCAGTTACTTCCGCATTACAAGGTCAAAATGTTGCACTAGAGACCGCTAACCATATCATGAAACATGCCAAAGTAATCAAGTAAGTAATATACTAGTTAACAAACTAATTACACTTGACTTAATAAATGTATTTTAATTGTTTTTAGTGACAAGTTCAGCTCAAAGGATATCAATGCATTACTTTTGACAATCATTGGCAATGCTTACACTCAATTCGATGATAAACAATTGGAAGAGCAACTCAAGGGACTTGAAAAGTTTGAGACGCATCTAAAAGTCGTTCAAAATATTCGTAATATTAATATGAAGTGGTTAACAGAACGTTCTGCCAGCTTTATTGGTGCTTTAAGTAAATATATTTAATGCCAAATAAAATGAAAGTTGGCAAGAAAACTAAAAGTTTTTGTCTTTTGAAATGCGTTGACATCTCTGGATGCTCTCTCTCTCTCTCTCTCTCGGCTTGGTTTGGTATTAATTAAGCCAATGGTGATGAAATCTTCGAAATGAAATTGAATGAGGATGAGAATAGATATGATGGAGGCATGCTGAGCCTTTTGGCATCCAGCTGCTTTCAGCCTGTCACAAACTTGCGTTGCCATCTTCATTGTTGTGCCTTTGACTTGTAAATTGCTTGACACGGGACACAACACGCATACACATACCCTAACACAAACACACATTCGTATATAGATATATTTCCTTGGCATTGTTTCGCTTGGCATTTGACGTTTACACGAAGATGACAAAATGTTTCGCTCTTGGCCCTGCGACATGACACATGGCCAAAAAGACGATGTCTTTCTCCTATATACACATATATGTATATAGTACATTCGTTTATCTGATAGCAAGTTGTTCGCTTTTTGCTGCCAGCCAATTAGTCAAATTAATCGAAAATGAATTCAAATGTGATATGAAGGATGACAGACAGGTTAAACTGTCGCCCCTCAACTATGATAGCTAGACTATGTATGGATATATGGCAGTGTGGATTATGACATGTTGGCATTTAAATTGAAATTTCAAATGCACAACAACAACAACAAAAGCAAACAACAACTAAGAGCTAACAACAACTTAATCCAGCATTTCAATTAAAGTGCATTAACAAGTTGCTTGATTTACGGTTGATTTAATACAACAACCGAACAACAAATCATCAAACCGGACATGTTTTGGCAAAGGAATGAATTAAATATTTGCTTTAGCATTGACCAACAAGACTGAAATGAAAATTTAATATTTCTGCTGCCCAAAAGTATGCAACACAAAATGTATATCACTTTAATGGACATTCACTTCTTCTCGTAATGCATAAAATTAACGCTATTAATGCAGTTATTGAAAACAGAAAGCGAAACAGACAGACAGAGAGAGAGAGAGAGAGAGAGAGACAGACAGACAGACAGAAAGAGAGGTTGCATATTCAATTAATTAAATGTATGGCGTCAGTTTGTTTCAGTGTGTAAGTTAATGAATTTAACAGACACACACACACACATTGACAGTGGCAGGGAGAACAAGTAATATGGCTTTAGTCGAGTAAGCGCGACTAGAAGATACCCTCATATCTCCGGCGTTTCTCAACCTGAAAAGTTATCGAAAAGTAGAAACAAACTTGTCCTGCCTGTAGCTCCCGAGATTTCATACATACGACGGACAAACAGACGGACATGACTATATTGACTCGACTGTTGATGCTGATCAAGAATATATATATACTTTATGGGGTCGGATATGCTTCCTTTTGTCTGTTACATACTTTTGCAGAAAACCATTATACCCTTTTGGTACCCATTTCATGGGTTAAGGGTATAAAAAGGAAGGTTTTATGAATATGTATTCATGTTTGTAATGCGAGGAGACAACGACAACAAAAACAACGAACGCGCTACCTTAACTTATTTATTTTATTATAAATTAATTGAACGTCAGGAACACGTGAATTGTGACACTTTAATATTATTTGCGTGTCAAATTACCAGTTTGTAAACAGGATGCACAAAGACCCCCGCACCCTCTCTCCCCTTTTTCTGTTCATTTGCAATCTGATTCTGACCGCAGGATAAACAATGAATATAAACAAAAAAAAATACTATCAAAGATGAAAAAGGATTTTCTGTGTATTTTTTTCATTTATAATTAGTCTAATAGATAGAATTGGTCGTTAGAGAAGTTCCCAACACACACACACACAAAAACCACTTTGCCTAATTGTATATACATATATATGTATATTTTGATGGCCTTTGCATAGCCTAATCATGATTATCCATCAATTGAATTAACGATTAATCGATATCGCATTCAAGATTCCGGCTTGCAGCAAAGGGTCAAAGTTTTCCAATATGGCAAATTATAAAAGTTTTTTTTTATCCCTTTTGGCCAGCTTGCAGTTTGTAGAGCGAAGGATAAGCATCAAATTATGTGAATTTCTCGAATGCTTCTTGTGCTTCCCATTAGAAAATTGCCTAATTAGCTCTAATTGAATATGTAATGTTTGGCCCCCATATAGAGATATAGATACGAATATATTGACAATAATTTGTGATGGTTGTTCATTGTAATACAATTGGGTCGACGACGAGCTGATAGCAAAAGTTTTGTTGGGCCAAAAGCGCGTTTATTTCAATTATGACACACGCACCTAAAAGAGCGAGAGGGTAAGATAGAGTGAGAGAGAGAGAGTTAAGTAACGCACTGTTATTAACTTTTGTTGTAAACTTTACAGCTTGTTGTTGTTTGGGCCATTCAGGTTGCATATTTATGTAACTTTCTGTTTTTGTGCCATTTTGGTTTTTATGTCGTAAATTTTAACCAAAGAAAATGTTGTTTTCGCAACACAGAGAGAGAGAGAGAGAGGGAGGAATAAATTCATTAAAAAGTTTTCTTCGTTACAATAATAATGCAGCAATGCGAATAGAAAATGCAAATATTTTACATTCTCAATATAAACTATAAGACAATATCGATTTATAGTTTAATTTATTTTGATTTCTTGCCATTTTTGCCAACTTTATTTCGCAAAAGGTGCCTTTATCAACGTCATTAGAACGACAAAACTTTTTCTTTTGCATTTATTGCTTCCCCCTGCCCTGCCCTTCCTTGCCCTACCAACAAGATGGCGAGTTTGAGTTTTGTTTGAATTTTTGGGCAGGACGTGCAATGGTCCTTTGTGCCTGGCAGGCAGCAGGCAAGCAGCAGGCAGCAAGCAAGCAAGCAAAGACATTCACAGAAAACTTGCCACCAATTGCCACAAAAGCTGCAACAGCAACAGCAACAATAACGAACAGCAACAAAAACTTACCGGACTGGACCAAGTTGCACGAGGTAAGCCAGAGTTAACTTCTTTCTTCTTTGACTACCTTCTTCTTCTTCTACATCTTCATCTTATTCTTCTTCTTAGTTGTGTAGTTGCAGAAACGATGGCAAAACTTACAAATTTAGATTACAACAAGCAGCACACACAATTGCCACACATGTTTGCACAAATGCTGGCAAGATTGTTTAATTTCGTTTAATTAAATTGCAAATATTTTATGGTAGACTGCAAGCCTGCAAGTTCTTGCCTGCAATTGCTTTCGACCTTAAATTGCCCAAAAGGCAACAGCTTGAAGCACAGGCACTAAAGCTCTTTGTTTTTCTTTACACTGATTGTGTAAGCAGCTGCAGTTGTAATCTTTTTCGTGTACGGCAATTTAAAGTGCATAATTTGTCGCAACAGCTGTGTACAGTAAACATCCGTTATGGTGTCATGCCATGTCGGACCAAATGTGTGCATTAAATTGATGGCTTAAAAGAGTTTGCCAGAAGTATAAAAGATTTTAACTATAAAAGATAACTATGTGATTAAAAAAAATACATTCAGGCGATATCAAACAGATTGAAATGTCATTCATTAATATTTTACATGAGTTTGCAAGGATGTTAAAGTTTTAAAGAAATGAATCTTATTAACTTCCATTTATACAACTACATAACTTAAAATATTCTTTAACGGCCAGATACTTTAACGATTAAAGTAACAAACAGTCTTGAATGCTTAACCAAGGATTTTATCTTTAAGCTCTTTCACTTTAAACTACTCCTTCCAACATCAACAACTTTTTCAGTGATGTTTGAATGAAATTACGATAATGACATTTAATGGCTAAACGGACAAAATATAAATAGAAATAAGTTCAGCAGTTGTAACCTTTTGTTGTGGCTGTCGAAATACGAGTCAAAACTTTTGTATACTTTCATTCATTCAAATGCAAATTGAATTTGGTAAAAAGATTCTTGGCCAAGTCGAATGTTAACGACATCCGGTTGACCACTTCAAAGGGCTCTCGTCTCTTCTTCTTAAGGCGGATGCGCAGCTCGCTGAACACGACCTTGAAACTACAACTGTGTATAAACACAGACCAAACAGACCACGCCCACACACCCACCCACACCTCCCCATCCGTTAAACAAGCCCCTTAAATAACAACCAACTGCGAAAAGTGCCTGGCAGCGTAGCAATAACATTGGCAACAAATACAAACATACACACAAAAACACAAAACAACAAGAAAATCGTCAAGTTCAAAGCGCCAAATTTTAAGTGCTTGTCATTGTTGTTGCCTGGGTTTTTGTTGTTGCTTTTATTGGCGCTGCTGTTGCTGTTTACACAGGTTTTTCTGCAGGTCCTTTCCACTACTGCGAAAAAAGAAGAAAAACACTTTTAGCACGCATCGAAGGGGAAAACCAATAGAACCAATGCTTGAACGGACGCGGCGCGGAGCAGGCAACCGAAAACTTAAAGACAACAACAAAAGTAAGTTGAGGGAGAGTGAGAGAGAGAGAGAATACAGGACATCAGCTGCTGCTGCCTTTTTCTTGTGTAGAGAAGCTGCCGGCAAATAGCTAGTTAAATAAGAAGTGGTCGAGATAAGTGCTTTTGTGGCATATAACAAAATATGTTTCCTAAGCTCAGCTGGCTCAGCTTGAAATGGTTGTGTTGGCCTCTTCTGTGTGTGAAGTTGTTTAGTTTTGGCCACTCAAAGGTATGCAACACTTTTTTTGATGTCAGCTGGCAATCAATTTCCGTATCAGCCGCAAAGTATGCTTTAAATTTCTTATCTTTACACTTTAGCGTTTATCTACTATGCCATGGCTAAATTAGTGAAGAGCTATACGTTAATAACCGAATCGTGTATTGCATTAAACAGATTGCATTTGTATTCACAGGCACACACACTCGCACACACACTATGACATCGCCATTTGATTGTCCGCTCTCGTTGCAGCATGCAAAGCATTCTATTTGGGGGAATGCATATATGCATGAAAACGGCATTATTTCGTGTTGCTGCAAACAATGGCCGCTGAAGATTCAAATCTCTATGTATTGCCACTGGAAATGCCCAGAAATTCCCCTTCCCCCAATATCTAACCCAACCAGTCCATACAATGCGTCATCCTGGCATTGTGTTTCATTGGCGCATGACACAACGGGTGGTCTTAGTGGTTTTTGGATGGTGGTGGTGTTGGCTGCAATTTGCCCAAGCACCAAATATTAATGACGCAACGTCGTCGTCGTCACCGCCGCTGTCTGGAATATCATTCCTGGGTGTTGGATTTTAATGAGCAAGCAGCAGCAGCAGCGGCATCAACAGCGGCAACAATCATTATTCTTTTACCGCTTCCTTCAAATTAGGGGTGTTTATTATTTTTGATTGCTGGCACGCGCCAGCCTTAAGAAAAAACTGTCAGTCCTGGTCCTGGTCCAAAGACCTTGTTGTCCCATTGTTGTCCAACAAATTGATAGCGCGTGTGCACATTTTTTGCTGTAGCCCCCTATTTTTTAGCGTTTTGCTCTCTCTCTCTCTCTGTGAGGCAAGTGCTTTTGTTTATTGCTTAATGACTCATTTCTGGATGCTTCGACAATCCTTTTGTCACGCTTCTCTGTCTCGTTCTCGTTTTCAAACCCAGACGACGGCGGAAGCTAAAAAGTTTGGTGTGAAAAAGCCAAACAAACACGCAGCAGCTACTTTTTTCATTCTATTTTTGGGCCCATGAAATATGAATGGGTTCAGGGTCGAGGTCGGGGGAGCAAGGGTTCCTGGTCTGAGGGACTGAGGCACTCAGCATTCATTGTTCATTGTCTGGCCCATGTTTCCTTCAAGTCACTTCGCTATATGTCTGTACATAACACGTTCCATTTCTTTATACGTTTCCTTTTTGATTTGTCTGTATGCCTCCTGGCAAGGAACAAGGACCATTGACCCTTTGAGGGTTCTATGCTATGCAGCAGCCGACACAATTAGCGCAAATCACGAGCTTCTCAGTGCCTTCAATTAAACGCTTGACATGCAATTTCCAGATACATGCGAGAATTGAATCATTTCAATTGTCTTCAAGTGGAAATAAACAAACGTGAGAATGAATATGTCAACAAATAAGTCATAGAATGGAAGGAATATAAAGAAAGCCAAAGGAAAAATTTAAAAAGGAATATAAATAACGCCAATGGCATGCTAAAAGTGCTTCTCAGGTTCTTTTTGAACCAGTCTTGATAAAGTTTAGGCAAAAGAAAACCTTTTCTTTTTGCCTAGTTGTGAATTATTAAGAAATTATTCTAAAAATACAAAAGTTCTATTAGGAAACATTTTTCATAAGCAAATTCCAATCAAAAATTTCTTTTTCTCTGCCAAAGCAGCCAAAAAAAAATCAGAAAATACCTTAGAAATTAGCAAACACCTTTCCTAACAAAATTCCAAACGTAAATCTCTATTGCTATGCAAAAGCTCCAAACAAACCTTAGAAAATAGCTTACAAATACTAGAAAAAAACTTTCTTAACCAAATTCCAACCATAAATCTCTTTTCCCATGCCATAAACAACAGAAAATACTTGAAAAATTTAATAAATCTCCACAAAACTACTCAAATGAATAGTAATGAAAGCTTTTTATTAAAATCAATATTAAAAGTTACAAGTTTAATGCAAATATTTGACTTTTTACCAAACATTAATAAAAGTCCTTGCCATTGCATTATGTATTCCCACATACATAGACCATACATATACATACATGTAAATATATATATATATATATATTTGTGGAAATAACTGTGCCATTTTTAATGCATTTCCACATTGAAGTATTGCTGGCATTTTTGTTGTTTTTCTTGTTGTTGTTGTTGTTGTTGTTATTTTGTTCATTGTTTATTTACTTCTCGTACTTCATCTACTTGGACTGCCGAAAAAGAGAAAGAGAGAGAGAACGAGAACGAGAGAGAGCAGCAACAGCTGTTGTTGTTGTTATTTTGTTGTTATTATTGTTTGTTGTTGCTGCTGCTGCTGTTAAACATTCTTATCGCTGTTGGTAGCATTTCCGTTTTTCTTTTTCGTGCATTTTTCATTTCCGCCTCAGCGTCGCGGCATTTCCTTTCATTTTTCACACGTTCCACCCGGTTCCAAGCCCCGCACAACAAACAAAAAAAAAAAAGAAAAGAAAACCCACAAGGAATATCCCTCAACGGTCCAACGCTCCCCTCCCCTTCCCACTCTTCAACAAGGGGCATTTCCCATTTATATTATTTTGTAATGTATATTACATTCCACCAGAGAGAGAGAAACCCTTTTCATCTACTTCTTCTTCTTGTTGACATTTATTTCGGTTAGTCTTTAAGAAATTGATTTTCACCAACAAAATAAAATGACTTTAATATTAAAGTTCAAATTTTGTCATGCATCATAAAAGGAATACGACTTCCGCTCTCGTTCCCTCTGTTTGTCTCTCTATCTTCGACTCTGTCCATTATGATTGTCGTATGCGATATATACTATATACATATATATGTATATTGTCTGTGCTGCAGAAATACCAAAATGGAAATGGTGCCATTGTCATTAGCCTGACTGCGTATAAAATCAGTAGCTCCAATATCAGAGCGAGAAGAGAGGGAGTGGGTGAGGGGCCGGGCAAGTATCTGGTTGCCTTGGACACCAGGCAATCCCAGAAATTGCTATTTACATTATTTTCACGACAATGCGGCCAATTCATACCAAATAGAATGGAACGCACGCAGTCCAAGCTCTCTTATATAGAGAATTGTCTACGTTCCTTCCCCACCCACTTCCCCTTCCCTTTTCCTGCTACCTCCCACCATCAACACGACCAGAGTCTACTACCACAGGAAAAGGAAAGTCAAAAGTGTGGATGTGGCCAAAGCTACAAGTGACGGCGTCTGGGGAACGATGAAAATTGATTTTAATGCCAAAAATTATGTTATTTGTGCATGTTATGGACACAAGAAAAGGCAGGACACCAACAGAAAAAAAGCACAAAGTACCAAAAAAAGGAAAGAAAATGCTCTCAACAATAAGAAAATTTTGCGCACTTATTGCCGTAATGTCCAGACTTAAGCTATGCCTACTCGTATGGTGCTCGTGTGGCACCGAGGTAAATGCCTAGAACTGAAGTCAATTTACATAAGCTCATACATACACACACACACATCTAGTACAATCCCACACACAGACAGAGAGAGACACACACACGCATCCTACATATGCCCATAATTATACCCTGTGTGCTTATTGGTGCTTGAAGGAGGAGTTCCAGAAGAGCAATAAGCTGTTTTTATGACCCAACCAATAAAAATTCTACAAGATAAGTAAAGACTTTATCTTCAGATGGTATAAATTATCATATAAAAATGATATAATAACTAGTTAACTAGCTACTGGTAGTCCTTCTACAGGGTATTTAATAACCCATCATTCTTTTTCGAGAAAATAACTCAACCTTGAAATTATTTAGCCTTGTTATTATTATGAACTTGATAATATTACAAAAGATACACATATAAGTGCAAATGGGTGGGAGCCTTTGAGAGGAAAGGGACATACATTCAAGTTGGGTTATGAGCTTGAAAGCTGAAGAAGCAGCAGCAAAAATCAGCAAACTGAAACGTAAATAGAAACCTTAATAATATTACTCAACCAAAAATAGCTTCAACAAAACCAACAAAAAAATCAAGAAATAAGCAATAATATACTGCCTTCAGATACATTACTTAAGATTAAAGATCTCTTAATGATATAACTCAACCAAAAATAGCTAAAAATCTGTTTAAGTAATGTAGTTTATAACGTTTAAGAGCAAAAATGCATAAAAATAACAAAATAAAAGGTGAAAGAGTCAAGAAATAAGCAATGAAATATTGCTTACCAAATTCATTACTTACGAAAAAAGATCTTCAAACTTGATTGCTTGCAAATTGCACGTAATTAGTGAGAATACATCAAAAGTGGCAGGCAAAAAAGAAAAGTTTAACATCTATTTAATATGCACCTTGCAGCACGCAGTATAAAATGGGAAAAACTATAAACTTTGACCGCAGCATAAAAATTGGTTGAACAATCTGAAGGTTGTTTTTACGTTTTCCCAATAGGGCATCTCTCTCTGTCTCTCTGTCGATTCCGATTCCGTTTGGCGGAACTTTCCGTGCGGAACTTTTGTGCAACTTTCGGGTTTTTTTTGTTGTTGTTGTAGTCTTTTGGCGAAAAGAAAAGTCAAATTGCATTGGACTGCGTTTAATTTGTGTGATTTATTTGGTTGGCCGGCATCGGCATCGGTGTTTTGGGCCGACATGGTTTGTGCCTCTCGATTTGTCTTTATCTAGTAGAAGTAGAAGTCGTAGTACTAGTGAGAATTATTTTGATTTCGTTTAGGGTCATGTTCTTTGGGCCACGATTCCAGGCCATAAATCAAAAGTAAAACTTTTGTCACTGTTTCTTTTCAGTTTGAGTTGGATATCTACCGTATATTCTGGCTTCTGGAGCTAATCGATTTGAAGTTTATGATGTCTCGGGATGCGAGAAGAGAAGAATGTTCTGTGCAGGAGCAGACGAAGGGAATAACAATAAAAATTGACACCGCGTCAATCATAAAATTTTATTACCAACATTTTGCAGCAGGAAATCGCGAGCAACATACGTAAACGGTTTCGCGCCTCTGTGAATGCCAAATGTGAAATCAATGTCGCCAGCTGCTTCTTCATCTTCTGAATCCTGAATGGAACTGGGTTGTGCTGGCTTCTGCTTTCTCCTTTTTGGGTTGGTTCCTTTGTGCCACTGCTCCATTTATTCTATTTGCAGCATGCTGCTGCCGTTTTGCATTTGGTGTTGTGGTTGCTGCCGCACATGATTTGCCTTACAGGCGAGGCGCCACCGCATGAACTCGAACTCGAACTCTGAAAACAGAAAACTCAAAACTCGCAAAACTCACATCGAGCATTGAGCTCTGCTGCTGCGAGTCACTTAGCTCGCGGCATACTGCTCCAAAAATGTCAAAGTGCTGCTGACACCGCTGGGCCTCTTGTGGCTAAAAGGGATGAAGGGGGGGTTGAAGGGCTTGGCGATGCATAGCAAGGGCACTGTTTAACATGCTTGCATGCTGGCACTAGGGCAACCGCACAAGGCTCTATCTACATATGTGTGTTTTTGTGTCTGTGTCACTCGTGGGAAAAGCGAAGCATTTTTTTTATACCCTGCACCAATTAGAAAAGCATACACAGAAAGGGTATTGCGAAGTTTTGAGGCAGAATTTGTAACGAGGTAAAAGAAAGTGTTTAGAAAGGAAGTTGAACTGAAGCAGAAGAAGAACGCGAACTAAACTTTATTGAACTACTTTTTCCCTTTTACTTTGTTCTTTGTTTACAGAGTATTCTTTACTTTTATATTGCACTTCTTGCTTTCAGTTCATTCCTTATTTTGACCCAATTTTCATCGCTGCTTCTTCTTTTCACTTACTCTCTCCTTTCTCTTTCTCTGTGTATGTCGTCTCTTGTGTCTCGTCACTCGGCGAACGTTTAAATTGGGCTGCTTTGTGCAATATTCCTATCTGCTTCTTCTCACTTTTTTTTCGGCTGCTTCTTCATAAATATAATGCAAACAAGAATTGAATTAACCCAAGCACACATATGCATATACCTACATATACACATATACATATATATGTATGTGTAAGTACAACAGAGAGAGGCGGTAAGACAAATTTTTCGGCACAAAACCAAATTATGTTGTTAAAAATGTGCCTGGGTCGTCACGAGCTGACGAGCCGCGACGTATGCGCAACATCTACCCCTCCTCACATCACCCCTCTCTCTTTCTCGCACACATGGCTGACAGGACACCTACCTATTAGGTGGCATGCTAGACTGCTGCTGCTGCTGCTGTTGCTTGTACAGGAAGAATAAAAAAAGAAGCCTCCTTCATCCTAAATGACATTATTATGCATGCATTCGGAACGA
This sequence comes from Scaptomyza parva, assembly GCA_035044645.1. Classification (NCBI taxonomy): domain Eukaryota; kingdom Metazoa; phylum Arthropoda; class Insecta; order Diptera; family Drosophilidae; genus Scaptomyza; species Scaptomyza parva. The sequence continues at coordinate 1,836,509 of JAWNNT010000090.1, read as the reverse complement.
GGCTGTCTAGCGAGAAGCAAAAGCTTCCAGTTGCCGACTAGACCACTTGTGTTGAGAGGGGGTGGGTGTGTGTGTGCGGCGGGGGGGTTAGTCATACATTTTTGCAGGTTGGCAACACGTCGAGCACTCAACTGGCGCAGCCACTTGGCCAAAAATTTACATAATAGAAATTAAAATGGATTTTAATTTTTCCTTTTTTCCGTTTTTTGTTGTTTTTTTGTTGTTGTCGTTGTTGCTTGTTTGCCGTAGGTGGAGTTGTTGTGTAGGGTGCCGGGTTTCAACCTGTATATATTTACCTTGAACAACTTGACGCAAAGTTAAAAATAAAGTTTACCAGCCATTTACGATGGCGTGCTTAAAGATAGTCACATACTTATGGGGGGCGGGGAGCGCGGTTGGAACCGGATAATATATATGTATATGGAAAAGTGAAAGTGTCGCAGGCAAAAAAAAAGAACAAAGGAAAGTGAATTTAAAGCGAAGTTACTAAAAGGCTTTAATGGTTGTACTTAGAGTGCATAGCGGGGCATTAAGGGGTTAAGCGTTTACTTGTTTAATGTGGCGTACGAGTAATATTATTAGTCAAAAGCTATTATTTGCATAAATTTGCAATGGATATATTTGTTTGTTTTGGGGCAAAGCAAGTTCGATGTGTTTAACTAGGCGTATGATTGATATTAAGTATACGCAATGCATTAATTCTTCACTGCTAATTATCTCTACTTAAATCATAAAGCTACTTCAAAACTCACAAGTTGAACATGAAAAGTTGCAACACGTAACAAAATTTGTTTGTTTATGTTTTGTTTGGGTTCTAAACACAATTAGCGTGCGCATTATGGCTGAGAGAGAGAGAGAGAGAGAGCTGAGAGTTTTCTAGTTAACTAGTATGCTGACGGCCATTTATCAGGGCGTCAGGGCCTAATCTAATCCTTTTACTGGTCAAATAAATTAAAATGAAAGGCACTTTTTCGGCTGGTGCTGCTGCTGCTGCCGTTGCCGCAACGGCCACTAAATTACGCCAAAGATAATTAACCTGTAGACGAGCAAGAGGCAATGGCAGTAAACATACATACATATACTTTATATAAAAGAAGAAGTAGATTTCAACAGGCAGAAAGACTCGCTCTTTATTCGGCCTACGAACCTTTGGAAGCGGAAGCGCCAAATGGCGTTGAAGCTGTGTGAAAGAAGAAAATGAAGAAAAGAAGCAGAAGGCAGCGGGAAAAGTCGAGCCTGCTTTCGATTACAAAATGGCGGCAAATTACGTGGTGGGGCGGGGAAGTACACAGAGTGTCGCGACTGCTGGCGTTGCCCATTTCCGTTCGAAGGCGTTTCTTCTCCTAACAAATGAAGTTTACAAGTAATCATGGCAAAAGGTAATTTAATAAAACGAAAAAATCGACAAACATAAAACTAATTTACAGTTTCTTAAGTTGCTTGCTACAGCGAGAGACAACAACACCAACAGCAACAACACCCAGTAATGTGTGGCAACAACTTTCTGCTCTGCGAAAGTTCAAGGTGAGTCCATTCATAACGGCAACTTGATTTTTAAAGTGTATTTGCGAGCACTGCAAGCATTCATTGAGGCATAATAATATACTTCACAATCGCTCGCTTAAGTGAGCAAACTTAAAGAGTGCTTCGGCATAAGCTGATGTCCACTCGTAAACTAGCTCGACGACTGCAAAAAAAGGGGTAACAATCTGGCTAAGAATGGGTTAAGTCCATCCACACACACACACACACACACAGACGGGGAGAGAGAGCACAAAGCACATGTTCAGCCATTTCATGCGGCAAGCCATAAGCTTCATATGCTTCAGCTAAAAATTGTAGGCAACTTGCTGACACACACACACACACACATACTCATACACATCGACAGAATGGTTCACTAACATGGCATCCCTTTACCTTCACTTCAGCACCCTCCCTCCGGCCCACACCAATCCGTTTTTGTTAGCCGGACGCAACCGCACGTATGACAAAACAATTTGGGCAGCTTATTTATTCTAGGTTTTAACTCGTTTTTTTTGGCCAACATCCAACATCCAGCAACAACGACAACAACATAAAATATGTGTGTGTGTGTGTGTGCAACAAAAATGTTACAAGGCCAAAAAATAGTGCTGCAAATATTGCAAAATGCTAAAGGACAACATGTTAAAGTTTAAGCAAATACATGCGCACTTATATCTATATAGTATATGCGTGTGTGTGTGTGTGTGTGTGTGTGTGCGTCCTTTCGTTTTTGTTGTTGCTGTTGTTGTTTGTGTCCCGGCAGTGACCGACATTGGCTGCAATTTTATGCCAAGCTGATTTTCAAGCCAACTTTGCGACACATTGCGACAGAGAAAGAGAGCGAAGAGTATTTAAGCAAACTTTTTGTGTGTGCACATATATATATATATATATATATGTGTGTAAGTGTGTGTGTTTGTACATTTTCTTTAGATTTTAAATCATTGAATTGCTGCTTTAATGCTATTTTATTTTATTTCCACTTCTCTCTTGCTCCGTGAGCCATTCAAATTGGGTGTCACCAGCTGTAAGCAAAAGAACTTTTGGCCTAAACCAGCTGCTTAGTCCGCATTGAAATTGCAATTCTTATGTCGTTATTGTTGTTGTTCTTGTTGTTGCTGTTGTTGTTGCTTTTGTTGTTGGGGCAATGCGACATTTTAAAGCGGATTGCTGTGCGTTGCGTTGCCAAAGTTTATTAAACTGTTCTTTCTCGGTTCAGACCACATATGCTACTTGGCTGTAATAGTATTATAAAGTTTAAAATAAATCTCAAGCCTACATTTGTAAATCAAGTTAAGAGATTTATGTGTTTGAATGTTTAAATGGATATGCTTTAAATGGTTGTTGAATATGCAAATTGTTGTTGTTCGAGGTTGTTTTTATTGTATTAACATGTGTGAAAATATTACGCATAAGCAATGTTGAGATAAGTAAATTTTAATGTTTTGTGTTTTCTGTTAAAATACTTTCAGGCTTAAGAAAAGTGTATAAATCAATTAGTAAATATAAATGGATTATTTAAGTTTTAAAGCACTTTAAGTTTAATAAACTATAATCCGAAAAGCTACCAATTCCCAGCAGATTTCAAACACTCTGCCAGCGCAAACACAAATATCATTAGTAAAATTGAATTCGCAAAAAAGAAATAAGACGAAGACGAAGAAAAAGATGCATAAGTAAATTGTGAATTGCGGATATCTCTACATGGATGTGTGTGTGTTTGTTTGCGTATGTGTGCGTACTTGCACACATGCTATAAATCAACTGAGAAGTGGAATGAACAACAACAACAACAACAACAAGAACACGTTGAGGCGAATTGTGAAATCCGACTGGTCACAAGTGTCACTGCGAGATGCTATGACAAAGTGTCAAAAGAATGTTTGACATGTGACTGTCTCACTGTCTCTCCGTCTGTCTGTCTGTCTCTCGCGCTGTCCCCGCACTGTCTGTCTCCCCGCCGCCTGCCACACCCTGAACACCCTGACATTGGGGTGATTGCTGCCTTTTTTGTTCATCGTGTTTTGCCTCACTTTCATATAGCCGCTTTTTGTATTGTGCGTGCGTTTTTTTTCATCTTCTCATATATACATTTAAATGTACATACAAACAAACATATATATGTATGTGTGTGTGTGTGTGTGTATTGACACAAAATCTCACACGTTTTTTGTTATTGTTGTTGTTGTTTACCTGTCGCTAAAGGTGCTGAGTGCTGTAAGTTCTGAGCCTGGACTCCAAATCTTTGTGTAGGGATTATTCTGCCTTTTGTCACTAGCTATATACCCCCAAACCCGCCTACCCCCTCAACCGCGTGCATCGTGCTGGATAATTTCTTTTGTCAACTGAGCTTAAACGGACTAAATGCTCAAGTTCAAGGATTTTTCACGTATATATATTTCATAACATTTTAAGCTTTTCCAATTATTGCATAAAATTCTGATTTTTCGTTATTGAAGATAATTTTTATTTGTTAAATGTTAACATAAAACTTTAACTCTCCAATAAAATGCAGATTTGTTTCTTTAATTGGCTCAATAAAAAAAATAAAATCATACTTTAGTTAAAGCTTAGTGCAAAGCCAACTTGTTGAAAGCAAGGAAATGGCTTAAAAAAAAGAGCAACAACTTAAACCAGTTTTAGCAACAAAAAAAAACGCCTGCAGGTCCAACTGGAGTGTTGTCAATGAATCGGCAATATTAAAAGGAATATCATGTAAAAAAAAGATGCAGATATAGCTGAAGCAAGAAAAAAGAAAACAAAAAATCGAAGATGCACATAAAAAAATGCGTACAAAAACAAAAAGAAAGAGGGACAGCATAAATTCAAGACTTGAACTGGGCAAAATCTATATACATATATGTATATGCTTCAATTGCAGCGTTTTGATTCCCAGTCCACTTAGTAAGCAGGCTTCCACAAGGGGAGTCTCTCACTCTAATTGTCGGTTATGCTCTCCGTTTGCCAGTGCATGCATAATTTCCAATAAGAAACGATGCATAAAAAAGAAACAAGCCAGCTGAAGGAGAAGGTGGCAAGAAGTGGTGGCGGCGGGAGTTTGTTTGCAAGTGTTGCAAGTCAAAGGCGCATGTTACTCGTTAATTTTATGCGACGACTTTTTGCATATCGCGTCATCATCATATTAATTAACGATGCATTTAAATGCGTGTCAAAGGTCGGCGCAAAAGCGAAAAAGCGAAAAAAATATATAAAATTATAAATGCTGCAACGCTTTGCCCAACTGGGTCACTTATTGCGACAAAGAGCTCGTCTTTAGGCTATGCCTCAAGCTGTGCAATCCAATTTTCCATAAGTATTCCCAATTTGCTGCCAACTTATGCAAAGTCTTTGCCAGAACTGAAGCTTAAAAACTGTTGCCAAACAAGAGCAGAAACAGTTAACAGACTTATGTTAGTTACAGCAAGAGCAAATTGTGGGTTTTAAGTTTACAGTGCAAAAGAGAGAGAGAAATTTCCCTCAAATCGCTGTTAAGTTAACAGCGCAGCTTGGGGGGAAATTATTTAACATCGAACGAACTTGTTGATTATGCCTTAACAGAAAAAGGGATATGCCTTGTGCGCAAACAAACCGTATTGGGTCAAAGGTTACCAACTACTAATAACTAATCAAAGATAAACCCAATTTCAATCATTTATTACACTGCTTGAGGGTCTCGCATGGGCAGCAGTCCTTTTTGGATAAATACACACAAATGGTAAATGGCATAAATTAAATCAAAACATATAGACATATTGAAAAACGATTTTTTTTTTCTTTGGTGTCTTTTGACATCTTGGCCCAAAGAAAAAAAGAAAAATGTAACAAAACGACAACAAAAATATGCAAATTAAATATTTGCTCAAGCAAATTTATGCAAACCGCTGGACAGCCAGCCAGCATATGACCAGTTGTAGTTTGAAGGATGAGCGTTTAGTTTCGTCGTTTTTGTTTATTTCGGTTCGCAGTTTTGCCCCGTCGGGCAGTTGACATTAGTGGTTGGTTGACCGCAAACTCTCGCTCGTTTTGGGATTTTTGCCAAGAAAAACTTGGCCTGTTGACATTATGCTAAAAAAAATTAGTTCAACTAATTCAATTTGCGGCCAGCGTGAAAAACTTTTTACCAAGTACAACTTTCATTTCGTTTTTTTTTTTCTTTTTTCTGCTTTTAAAACGCGAATCTGGATTACAACTACTATCTTCATGTTCATCCATTTGCTTTTTTTTTTTATTATGTTGGGGCAATTAATGTGTCTCCTAATTACGAGTCACAATTAGTGAAAGTTATTTTTTCTGACTGCTTCATTATGATAATTTTGTTGTTGACCATTTGTTGAATAATTAACTAACATAAAATATGTTTGTCACATGCATACACATGTGATTAAGTGAGCAACAATCGGTGTGTGTGTGTGTGTGCTTAGAAGGTGCCCCGCGGTGGCATGATATGTCCTTGTCAACATATCCGAGTGTTGTTATAATTTTGGGCTGATTAATGACATTTGGGAAGTAATTTTTGGTTTTGACCTTTGGAAATTGTTGTCAACATTTTGTATTATTATTACGAATAATTTTCGGTTTAAATATTATAGAACAGATTAAATTCTAAATTCTTTAGTTGCTCAAGATGTGTAACCCAATGGGTCAGGCAGTATGCGAACTGAAGAATCTGCCATTATCGGGTAATAAGGAACTTGACGATCTGATAAAAAAGTGGATCAAATGGGATCGCAACACGGACACAAGGGCTCAAATAATGGAGGCAATCAAAATGGAAGATTGGGACACGTAATGAATGAATGAAAAAAAGCTTCTCGTTAACCTTATCTTGTTTAACTTTATTTGTTCCTTAACAGGTTAAGAAGTCGTCTGTGCAAACGGATAAAGTTTGGAACATCAGGATTGAGGGCCGTAATGAGAGCTGGCTTCGATTCAATGAACGAACTTGTTGTAGTGCAGTAAGTAATCTATCGGGAAACTGTTTTGATAATATGCAAAATATGATTCTTTGTTTTGCAGAACTGCTCAAGGGTTGGTGCACTATATGATGGAACAGTATCCTGATGAGGAAGAGTGGTCAGATCGTGGCATCGTTGTTGGCTACGATGGTCGCTACAACAGTCAACGTTTTGCAGAACTAACAACCATTGTTTTCCTGAGCCATAACTTCCGAGTGTTTCTATTCAAGTGTCTTGTTGCCACGCCTTTTGTGCCATTCTCTGTGTTGAGGCTAAACTGTTTAGCTGGCGTAATGATCACTGCCTCTCACAATCCCAAGCAAGAGAATGGGTATAAGGTATATTAACATTTCTAGTTGGTAGATTGCGGTTATAGAAGTTTCTTTTACTTAAAGGTATATTGGACAAATGGTGCACAGATTATTCCACCACACGATGAGGGTATTCAGGAGGCTATTTTGAATAATCTACAGCCAAGTCAAGATTCCTGGGATGAGACATTGCTCTGTGCCAATGAATTGTTGTGTGATCCCTACAACAATGTCGTTCCGGCCTATTTCGATGGGCTGAAGAAACAGATTTCATGTCCACTGATGGAGGCCAATGGCAATTGTAGTCTGAGCTTTACCTATACGGCAATGCATGGCGTTGGGTTTGCGTATATCAGGTTGGCTTTTGCCAAGATAAATCTTAAGCCCGTGGTTTCTGTGTCCGAGCAGAATGATCCTGATCCGGATTTCACAACGACACCGGAACCCAATCCAGAAGAGGGCAAAAGTGCCTTTAAGTGTGCCATAAAACGTGCCAAAGCTAAAAAGAGTCCTATCATTTTGGCCAACGATCCGGATGCAGATCGGCTGGCTATCGCCGAAATCGATGAACAAGACGAGTATAAAATATTCACTGGAAACGAGCTAGGTGCTCTGCTGGGCTGGTGGGCATTAGAAAATTACCGGATGAATCAGGAGAATCCCGACTTATCAAATTGCGCTATGATCTCCAGCACGGTTAGTTCCAAGATACTGAAATCGATGGCAGAGATCGAGGGATTCCATTTCCATGAAACATTGACTGGCTTCAAATGGATTGGCAATAAGGTACTTGAAGCACAGGCAACAGGCATAAAAGTTCTCTTTGCATTCGAGGAATCTATCGGGTATATGGTGTCAACGAATGTGCTTGATAAGGATGGCATCAGTGCGGCGGCTCATGTGGCAACAATGGCCTGTTATTTAAAGTGCAAGAAATGCATGACAATGCAGGAAATGTTGCGTGACATATATGAGACCTATGGCTATCATGTGAGCGTTGTATCCTATTTTATCTGTAGGAATAGCGAAACAATTGCAAAGATCTTTACTCGATTGCGTACCTTCGATGATGGTGAGGAGAACACCTATCCCACAAGCATTCTTGATGGCGAGTTTGAGATTGAAAAAGTGAGGGATCTAACAACGGGGTATGATAGCAGCACAGGTGATAAAAAGCCAACGCTTCCAGTCGATGAGAGCAGCCAGATGATAACATTTACCTTCACCAATGGCATGGAGATCACATTGCGCACAAGCGGCACTGAACCCAAATTGAAATACTATGCGGAAATGTGTGGTAAGCCGGAGAACAAACGGTGGGATGAGCTTAATGTGACACTAAATCGAATGGTGGAAGCTGCCGTAAATGAGTTTTACGAACCCAAAAAGAATGGTCTAGAATCAAGAGAAGAATAACAGACGAGCAGTCGTATAAATTGACATTGACATTTAAGTTTAAGCATCAATAAAGAGAATAATTAATCAAATATTGCTTAACGAAACAGGCTAGCATTTTATTTTGGTATTGAAAAAAAATTATATTTGTTCGAAACAAAATCGAAACATATTTAATTGCGGATAAAATGTGCTCGAAATTTTTACTTCAACTTGCGACGAGCGTGGGCAGAAATGTGGGCGACACCAGACCGAAACTGTTGCGTTTGCACCAGCAAGAAAGGAAGTTTATATTGCCACCAAAAAGCATCGAGAATTCGTCCAAGGTGAAGGTCATCAGCAAAACGTTGGCGCCGCAGCTGATTCTAAAATACAATCTATTCAAGTACTATCTGAGCAAGTTGCGCATGTGGAAACTGAGATGGACATGGGATCGTGAGTTCAAGGAGCAAGACTTTGTTGAAAGTTCCAAGCAAGCAGCTGTCTCTCTGACAGATATTCTTCGTTTGCGTGATATGAAAAATGTCGATAAGTTTTCAACATCGAATGTATATTATCAAATGGCCACGGAGGCTGTAAACTTTCCGCACGAGTCCTTTGTGGAGTTGTTGCGCTTTCGAAAACAGGATATCCGGCAAGCGGTGCCGATTAATGTTCATCTCCACAATATTCTGGGTTTAAAGTATGCCATTATCGATGTTGTGCTTGTGGGGTTGCGTCATGTTGCCGATTGCGAAACGACTGACGAGTTGTCAAAAATGAAAAATGCTTTGAGTGAAATAGATCCGGAACTTAAGCTGCAGCTGGAGGATCCTAGGGCTCAATTACCTTATGTCTTTATTGAGCTGTTTATGCGCTTCCGGCGTAACTATTCCAATGCCGATCAGCTTTCTGGGCGAGAATTGACAAACAATACGAATCGTTGGCTCGTGTCCGTCTATAAAATATCCAGATTTAATGTATTCACAGTGCCACCGACTATTTAGTTTCACCTGCATTTGTTTATCACAAAATAAAATCGCTTTGATATCGATCGATATTAAGATCGTATATCGTGTATTAAAAACATTTTTGAATCATTTAATTATTTATTTAAGCTTATATTCTGATCTTGTATATAAGTTTAGCACAAATTACAACTATCGGTTTGTTGAGTCAATTACCAACACTGGTTTTGTGCCTGTCGATATATCGATAAGTTTATTTACCAGCAAGTTTTCTTTTTCACATTTTTTTTTATAGCAAATAAGAAGTCAATTCAGTTTTTAAACATTGTAAGCAGAACTCAATAAAGTTCAACAAATTTGTTAGCCATAAATGTGAAGTGATATATTATTTTTAGACAATATGTATTCTTATTGTAAACGAGTCAAGCTAACACCAGAAATTAGAGCTTGTAAGGCAATGATGCGCCGCCTAATGTCGAGGCGCTACAAACGATTGGCCTGGATATTCTATGACCGTGTGGAAGCAGAAGTTTTTGGCCTAAATACTTATCGTGACATTGTAAAGCATCCTATGGATCTGAAAACTGTACGGCATCGACTAGATTCTAATTTTTATTCAGATGCCGCTCACTTTGCACGTGATGTGCTTCTTGTATTCTACAATGCATATTTGTACACAACTCCCGATCATGTGTGCTATCAAATGGCTTTGGAGACGCAGATGATCTTTGAGCAAATTTATCGCGAGGAGCTTCCAGATAAGCCTCTTGAGCACCGTCATCCAACCTACATCCCACATACAGACGTCGAAGTTGAGGAAAGTTTGGGCAAAAAATCGAGTGAGCCAAGTCAACCTAAGGCGTTAGCAGACAATCTTGTTGAGGAATTTCATTCAACAACAAATATTTTTAAAGACTTCGAACTTGAAGGGACTTCGACCACCGAGGATGAATCTAGTGACTCAAGTAAATTTCGTGAACCTAAGGCTCTGCCACATAAGCGTGCTGTCCGCAAAAAAACCCAGGCAAAGCCAAACAACTTGATATTTTATCCAATAAGCAACCAATTTGATAAAAAGTTTGTACTTGAAGGAGTTTCGAGTACCGAGAGTGAATCGAGTGATTCGAGTGACACCGAGACCCCGCAAAGAAAACCTGTTGATCACTTTTACTTAGGCAACAACCAATATGATGAAAAATTTGAGCTTGAAGGAATTTCGAGCACCGAGAGTGAATCAAGTGATACGGGTACCTTGCCTAATAATACTGTTGATCGTTTCAATCTAACAAACACAACTTGTCCGAGTTCCGAGGATAAATCGAGTGAATCGAGTGGCTCAAGTCATACTGAGGTGCTGCATCCGAGCAATTATTCAATCAATAACCAATGTGATAAAGAGTTTGAACTTGAAGGAACTTCGAGCACCGAGAGCGAATCGAGTGAGTTAAGTGATACGGAGTCCCACCCAGATAATACTTTTGATCGCTTCCATCTAACAAAACCAGCTTTTTTCAAAGAGTTAGATCTTCATGAAAGTCGAAGTTCCGAGGATGAATCGAGTGACTCAAGTCAATCTGAGGTGCTGCCAGATATAACCTTGCATCCGAGCAACTATTCAAGAATCAATCAGTGTGATAAAGAGTTTGAACTTGAAGGAACTTCGAGCACCGAGTTGAGTGAGTTAAGTGATACGGAGTCCCACCCAGATAATACTGTTGATCGCTACCCAGCTTGTTCCAAACAGTTAGATCTTCATGAAAATCCTAGCTCCGAGGATGAATCGAATGGCTCAAGTGAAACTCAGGTGCTGCCAGATGTAACCTTGCAACCGAGCAACTATTCAAGCAACAACCAATCTGATGAGGAGTTTGAACTTGAAGGAACTTCAAGCACCGAGAGCGAATCGAGTGAATCAAGTTATACGGAGTCCCAGCAGGATAATACTGTTGATAGCTTCCATCTAACAAACACAGCTTGTTCCAAAGTGTTAGATCTTTATGAAAGTCCATGCTCCGAGCATGAATCGAACAACCCTTTAGACCAAAATATTCAATTTCAAAGGACTTCCAGCTCCGAAGATGAATCGAGTGAATCGTGGGGCTCAAGTGGAATTGAGGTGCTGCGAGATATTAGCTTGCGCCCGAGCATCAACCCTTCTGCCCAAGAGGTTGAACTACAAACGACTTACAGCTCTGATGGTAAAAAGATTGAAGCGATGAAAGCGAGCGAATCACGTGAATCATTAGACAGAGTTCAGGGGACTTTGAGCACCGCAAGTGAATCAAGTCAATCGGGCGATAGTAGCGATACCGATAGGAAAGATGACATTATGTCGGAAAACTTTAGGCCTTTTAATCCAAAAGGGATGAATAGGCCACTCTTGCGTGAAGAGAAGTTGGACTTATATTCTCGACTTCAGAAATGTACTGGCGTATTGTCTGCCGAAGTAATAAAGCTTATAGAAACTGTAGAGGGCATTACCACTAATGGTACCGTTGATATTCGCTTATATAGCCCGTTCACAAATCGCGCATTGTTGGACTATCTGATTGATTATGAATCTGTCAAAGAAGAAAAGAAAGAAAAAGAAAGAAATGCACAAGGTGGGTTGGATTATCTGACAATAAATAATATTTATATCAAAACGGAAGATGTAGGAGACGAATATGATGAAAAATTGGCTATTAACTTTAATAAGGAAGAGCAGGAAGAAAGTGCTGGGCGTGGTTTCAAAATAAAAGATGAAAAAGGAATGGAAAGAGTCAAAGATGAAGAAAAAACCGACGTGTTGGACTATTTGAGTATTGAGATTAACAAAGAAGACGAATGAGGTAAAGACGACCAGTCAATAAGTATAATTGAAAAAGTAAGACAGCACAATTGATTTCTTATTTCTTATGAGTTTCCTTGTAGTTATCTCGAAACCGTCGAATATTTCGAAACTCTCCATTCCACACTTTATTGCGCATTATATCCCTCGTATTGGAAGACATATATGCAAAGAATGTTTTTCTCGGTGGTCCTGCACGACACAGATAATTGCCCATTGCATACCAGCATGCAACTGTGTGATCCATATAGATATCGTTAAGCTTCTTATAGTATGCGGCTTTTACCTTTGCGGCCTGCAAATGAAAATGTATGCAAGGCAAATAAAAGTAAAAAAAAAAGATTTTGAAATCTAAATAAATAAATAATGAATAAAATAAACTTACTAGAGCCTTTGCTTTGTCATAATAGTCAAAATTCTCCTTTTCTTCTGGGATATGATCCATGCCCATTAAATCGGCTGAGGGTGGACTATTTTGCAGCAGAACTATCATTTCGAACACTTTGAGCGATTCTTGGATGTTCTTTTGAATGTCTTCTTCGGTGTATAGCTTGCCATAGCGTCGCTTTATCCACTCCTGCAGCACAGGCAACTTGTGTGCATCGGGCAAAGAGGCAAGAACATATCGCTGATTCTTACGCAACTCGGACAAACCATCCTTTAGCATACGGTTCATGAGATCTGCATTATCGGGATCAATTTTTTCCTCATAGGTGAGTTGCTTTGTTTCCCTTGGCTTATTGTTTTCCAATTCCTCTTCAAACTCCATTTCGGCACGTTTTGCAATAACACCCTTTTTCCAGATCTCTTTGGCACATCGCACAACGGCATCGACGATGTCCGCCTTGCGATCCTCATAACCGCGCCGTGTGTGCTCGCTGCTCTCATTTGTGGAAGAACAACTATCTGTTAGCCGTAGTCCACTCACCTCCATTTGGAGATTATTCACATTCTCCTCTTCGGATGTGGCTTCGGAAGGTGTCTTACATGAAGGTCTTGGTGCTGCATCGCCATTATCTAGGGCATGAATAAAGGCCTTGTCAATAAACTTTTTCATATCCTGGGGCTTTTCCTGCACGTTCTTGAAGATGCGCTTGTATTTAAACTCATACGGTTTGTGATCACTGGGGGCCGTAAAGAACATCTTCTTGGTCTGTTTGCCCTGGTAGCGCACCTCGACAGATGTATCCTTACGATTCTTTCGAAGCCTCTTCATTTTGCTATTATCAATGAGAAATGAAATGCGCTGTTGGTTCTTTCCTTTATGCGCTTGACAGGATGTGGGATCGGGTTCGGCGGGCATCGAAAACAGATCTTTTGGATCCTTGCAATATCCCAGTTTACCCTCAAACTCTACGGGTTCCCGACGCAAGCCGCCACCACTTAGCCGTACCCCAACAGGTCTTTCAGTTGCCGCAGTGTGAGCCAATTCTGTGCAATCACCGACCAAAGCTCTACCTTTCTGTTCGTGCAGTTGTGGGGCGGGAAATGCAACCCGCTGCTCTTGGCAGACAATACAATCACCTTTGGATATCGTATGCACCGTTGTGCTCTCCATTTTCATAGCATACCGTTTCATGCAGTTGTCCACATCATGCTCTATCTGAGCAATTATGCGTTTTTGACGTATCTTGCGATAAGGTAGTGTCACATCCATTAGTTCAATGCAGCGATCCCGAGCAAGAACACTCAATTCATCCTTTACTATCTGAGCCTCGGCTTGAGCGCAACGATGATAGGAACAGAGTTGAGGCTCATGGTCCATTTCGTCTTTCTTGGCTTGGTCAAAGGCAAGGGCTGCTCGGCGGCTTACTCTAGCTCTCGACTCCAGGTCTTTCATGTGGTTTAAGTGATTAAAGTACTTATCAACCGCCTCTCCCACAGTTTTCTTAACTAGTCGACCTACTGGATTCAACTTGTAATCAGCAAACCATGGTGGATCGGTGTTTTTGCCATAATTTGGTGGCTGACCTTCGTGCCAAAAACTAAATTTAGCCAATAGCTTAGGTGGCTTACTGAGGTAATTAACAACAATTTCTTTGGGGCGTGGCTGGCGCTGAAAGTAGGGAGATCTCTTTGACTTTTTATTAGTCGTAGGCCCTACTGGCTCCATATGCGGATTGGAATTGCTTTGACGATTTAGATTACGACGCTGAGCCTTAAGTTCCAGATCACTAAGCTGTGGCGGTGGGAGAATGCGATCCAATTCACGTAGTGTTGGCAGTAAATCAATTTTGGCCAACGCTATCATAAGAAGTTTCTCATTCACTGTGTATTCTCCATTGCGACAACTTAAATAATATCCTTCGAGTATGAAGAAGAGAAATGCCATATCATTACCACGACTCAATTGCACCATGGTTTGGATTTTCTTCTTGCTAAGCATTGGACTCAGGCCCAGACGCCCTAAACTCTTCTCGACGCGAAAACTTGTGCCCTGCTCAAAGTCATCACGTAAATCGTTGCAGAATGTTTGGATGGTTTTCTCCTGGTAGTCCGACAGTCCTAAATACCATTTGGGAAAGTCCAATGTCTTTTGGAATGACTCTAATTTGTCTTGAAAACCACTTTTGCCCATTTTGTGTAATAATTTATACACATAATTTAAAAAAACGCTGAATTTTTTTTTTCAGTAATTTTCTATCAAACAGCTAATAATTTCAACAAAAAACTGAAATTGTAGTGTACAAAAGGCGCACTGACAATTATAAGAAACTAACTAACAACATTTTTTACCTAGCAAACACCTCTAAAAGATTTAGCTATGAAAACGAAGCAAGTAGGCTTTGTTTCAACTGTATAGAAAAAAAATATCTTCTTTACTTGGTAATAAGTAATTATGTTAGTGGAAAAATTTTAAGTCATGTTTAAAGCTAACCTGCTTCAATTGGCCGTCTGAAGAGAAAATGTCGTGCCCTAGAAAAGGGTTAGGGAATCCAGTGAACCCCACCGAAATGTGTAACATAAGACGTTTCCAACGATGCTGTTGCAGACCAATTGAAGCGCAGAACTCTAGACAATGCCAACCGTTAAGGTATACGCCCGTTAAACCTGGTTATTCTTGGAATAACCCCAGAAAATCTGAGGGATGCCAACAATTGAAGTGTTTACCAATTGAACCGGTTTATAATGTGAACGCTACGAATCCCATAATGGCTGGCTATTGCCTTGAGTATGTTCAAGGTGTACCACCACAACCACCAAAGACTAACAAGAAAGAATTCATATGCTGCCCACTTCTTTGTAGGGATAAGAAAAAGAAAAAGCCCAGGACATGTGGAAAATGCGTACAGTGCACAAGTATAGAGACAGAAGATAAAACGACGCAATTTCCAGATAATAATAAAGAACAAGAGGAAAATAAATCAGAAAAACATATAGAAACGATTACCGAAATTACATTAGAAAATAATGAAGGTGGAGAATTAGCGGTTATTAGATCTGTAACTAGATTTGGTATAGTGGATAATCAAGTTGAAAAAGCCGATAGAAGCAAGAATGAAAGACATTCAAGTACAGAGAAATCTAATACAAAATTCGACAAAGATAATACTGATTCTGGCAAGGAAATCGAATCAAGTATGTCACAGGTTGATAAAAGGAAAACCAAACCCTCGTCGCCAAAGCGCCCAACGTCCAGAGAAAGTGAAAGAGACATAATTTTAAAAAACTTCTCTTCAAAGGAGCCATTTATCGCTGTTTCTAGCGCAAGTAGTTCACCTAATAAGGTGGGATCTCCACAAAGTAGAAAGACTCTAAGCTCCACTGATAATGAGGTACAAGAGTCTGTCATGAATTACTCATCATCTTCGAGAAGTAAATCTGACACGGAAAAGAAGATGTCTCGTCGTTCATCAAGACAATTAAATGAGGCTACATCAGGGGTACCAGAAAGGCTTGCAGATACAAACGATCAACCATTTATCTATCCACATATGAAGACCCTTAAAGGTTCAACATCGATTTCCATAAAACATGATAACACACAGAATATATTGGATGAAAATGGAAAAAGCAAAGACAATGATGGCTTAACAAACAGTAAAAGGCATTCACCTAATGCAACTACGGATGTTATGGAAGAGGAATACAAAATAACGGAAGTTTTTGAATCTGAATTCGAGATTAATTACGGAAGAGCCAAATCTGATCCAAAACCTGAATCTGAATCTGAACCTAAGCCTGGACCCGAACCCGAACCCGCACCCGAACCCGAACCTGAACACGAACCAGTGCCTGAACCATACGCTGAGAATATTTCGGTGTGTTGTTGTCCAAGAGTCCGAACACAACCAAATAGCTACTGGAGTTGTCCTCCTTGGAGTTCTCAACCTTACCGACGCCGCCATCATTGTGATCCTTATGGGTACTGCATGTACAATTGGATGAATTATCGTAGCTATCCGAATTGGAATCCTTATTGTTTTTATGGTCGCAACTGCTGTCAACATCATCATTATTAGTCCCAATTAGTAAACAGAACAATAAATATATTATGCTCAACAACATTTGCTTATTATTTTGTTGACTGAAAATCTATTTTAAATAATTTGCGGACAACCGTTATATCGTTAACATAACTTGGCCATAAACTCTTGCATGCACTTTACCAAATTAAATGCAATTCAGCAGCAATTGATATTAATGCTAAGGGACAGCCCCAAAAGTTTAACTCTGACCAAAATCCAAGTGCTTACACCGTCTTTGTGTGTGTGTGTGTGTGTAGGCCCAAGTGCCGGTCTTGGGTAGGCCATAAAGATTACACGACTTGCAGCATTTGCTGTTGTGCCAGTTGTTCAAATGGCCAAGTGGGATTGCAATGGACTTAAGTGTGAAATTATTATTATATCTTGACCGTTATAGAGTAGGTGCAATTAAATGAAGTGCGAAAATGCAATCAGACTGTGGTTAAATTTGAGGTACTGATTTAACAAGTGATTATTAAATTCATTAGAGCAGATTTCTGCTCCAGAAAGCTTTTTTTATTTGACCATAAATTGTATTCCAATCTGCACAAAGTCGGTAATCTTTGTTGTTAGTTTATGAAAGTCAGAGCTTAACTCCAATCAAGTTTTCATATCTCCAACTTCCAGGTAGGCCCATTCTTGGCCATTTCCTCGTTGTGTCATGCTTGAGGGAAATTGAATATTTCATTTACGGATATTAAATGCCTTGTTTTAGTTATTGGCAGGCCATTGTTCCTTTGGGTTAGCTGATGCATAAGTTTCAAAATAAATGGTATGATGCAGAGATATTTTGAATTTAATATTTTTGCGTCGCCCTTCGAATAATTCAGAAATTTGTGAACTTACAAACTTGCATCGAAATACGAAATACGAAAAGCTAATCTAATACGAAAGCAACAACAAGACTGAACGGAAGTTCACTTTTGGCTACACTCCCTTCGTGTATGTGTGTGTGTGGGTGTTACCGTCTCTACCAATATTTCCAACTTGTTTACTTTGTTGTTGGCAGCTGGTAGCAGTATTATAGTTGCCTTCTGATTTTATTTCGTTTCATGTTTTATTCACCACTTCCGCCGGAAATAGACATACAAGCAACGAGAGAGCGTTAGTCAGAGAGTCA
Source organism: Scaptomyza parva (assembly GCA_035044645.1). NCBI lineage: Eukaryota > Metazoa > Arthropoda > Insecta > Diptera > Drosophilidae > Scaptomyza > Scaptomyza parva. Next base: position 1,818,958 of record JAWNNT010000090.1, on the reverse strand, counting down.
GTTGGCCATATCAAGTATAAGCCTCCAACTTTTTTTTTCCTGGTATTTTTTTTCCGTTTTTTTTTGGCAGCCAGTCAGTGTTGGCCTGGTTGGCAAACATTTGTTTTGCGCAACAAAGTAGAAACTGTTTTCGCAAACAAATCCCACATAAATGCTCAATTTATAACAAACCGGAAGTTAAACTTAATCAAGCGTACTTTTTGGCTTATTGTTTAGTCTATATGTTCTCTCTCCACCTCTCACCTCCCACCACCTCCTACCCACTTATATCTGTCCCTCTTGCCATCTCTGACTGTCTCCACCATCTGCTTTTCCGTATTTACTTAACATATTTTATTGCGATACTTTTCTGCTCTCTATGATGGTCCTGTGTCGCATTTGGAGGGGAGATTACATACGGATTTGTTTGTCACTGTGTGTGTGTGTGTGTTTGTGTGTGATTTCGGCAAAATATTTTCAGTTTTGCTATTGCCAAACGAAACGACGAATGCCATATTTGATCGCTGTTGTTGTTGTTGGCTTATGCATTTATGTATTATACAAATGTATCTCACTCTGTATGTATATATGTATGTATATGTATGGGCATAGTTTTATTGTTTGCCATTTATGTGATACATTGTGCAAGATTTAAACATGACAGTTAACATTTATAGTCGGAAAAACATTTTACTCTTTAGAATTTATTAGGGCTAAAAGATGTGAACATCTTTAAATTAAACGCATGTTGCAAACGACTTAAGTTCAATGCATAATCAAATATAAAACGATATGGCTTTGCCTAACATTCCAATGCTGCAGCAGTCCTTTAAGGACATGTTGTGCACACTGACAAATGTTTTATGCATCCCTCCCTAGTGCAATTTCGACTTATACAATTGTTGTGCCTTATTAATTTGGTCAAGAAAGCTGAGTCATCCAAATGACATTTGAACAAGCATCCTGTATAGATAATCATATGTATTAGGCTTTAGTCATTGGGCCTGGTTGGAAAGTTGTGTGCAATAATTGAAATCGACATGAGGCAAAATTACTTGGTTCGAATGCAAATTTTGTTGTATGAAAGAGAGAGGGGGGGATGGAAGGGGACAATTGCGAAGCAATTAACCCAAATGAAATAACTTTGTAAACATGTCTTTGAGGCTGTGTGTGGGCGTTAAGTGGGCGTGTCTACTGTCGTTTGCCGATGTTTGTATTCAGTTAGCAGAGCTCAAGTGCACACAAACACAGATAGAGAGACACAACCACACAAACACACACATATATAGAGAAGGTGGAATGCTAGGCAGAAACTTTAAGTACCAAGTGGGTGCAACAGAGTGAGAGAGAGACAGAGTGAGAGAGAGAGAGAGTGGGTGTAGGGGGCTACAAATGTTTTCCATTTGCTAATGCGTTCGATAATTGAACGTTGGCAAACTGTACATTGGCCATTGGAGAGAAACTCCTTCGGGTTCCCACGAGGCAGCATCAATCACAAATTCAGGTGAATCGATTATCCGCTTGTTGCCACAATTAGAGCTCATTGTTATGTTAAATCGCATTCATGACATTGCCTGCATACATATGAATCAACAAACACACACACACACACACACATTTAGACAAAGGAGAACATAATTTGTACCAATTAAATGTGAACTTAACTGTTCGATAGATAGTTAAATATTTGATAATGATCTCTATACGACATATTGCATTTCAATATGAGAGAAATACTGTTCCCTTTGGAAACCCTTTTCAAAAGTCTTATCAATCAGAATAGAGAACTCATAACAGATTTGCTCAGAACAGGAAAATTTACAGTCAAAATTCAAAATTTTTTTTAGTTAATAATGGCAATATGTCGGTAAAAGGTAGACAGAAATTAGGCTATGCACAGCTCGCAAACGGATACAGACAACTACAACAAAATGGTGGACTGTTGGCCATCCTCAAGCTGTGTCAACGCGATATGGCCACTAGCTCTGGAATGGCATCCGATATAGACGTAGCCCAGTGGGAGCTGAAAGTGAACATCGTGCAGGCAAAAGATGCGGCGGATGCTAAAATTTCAGAGTTATCACTACCAAGCTTGGTGAAGATGTATGTGCCCTGGCAAGTGATAAGAACGAAATTTAATCTGTGGCAATTGAAGGTGTTGTGGGATTGGGAATTTAACGAGCAAGCGTTTCTGGATAATTCGAAACAGGCACTGGTTTTGGCTACCAAATTTATAGTGCATGAACGAGACGACTATCTACAACGTTGTACAACGTCCATGGGCTACAAGCAAATCAAGCATGATAGATTGAAAACGGATGAAAGGGACACTACTAATTTCTGGAGCTCCATCTCTGACTGGCCACTCAGGGCTATACATTTTGACAAGCAGCATATTGTGCGGGCATTTCCCTTGAAGGTCGAGAGATTGGAGCACTATGATCATAGGTTTGCGTTCATAGATATGATCTACTTTGTGCGCCAGCACACTAATGACTTTGCCTTAAAATTGAAACCGGATGATTTGAATCAACTGTTGCAGAAGTCTGAGGATATTAGCAAATACTTTATGCCCAAACCGATTGTTGTTGCCGATATTTTTGTTCGCTTCCGTCGCGATTATTCAATACCTTCAGAGGAACGTGCTGGTCATTGGCTTATTTCCAGCTACAAGATCCTTAACCTGGATGTGCTCAACTCACAATAGTGGGCCGAGCGGACCTTTTTGACCGACTCGCAAGACGGATTTCGAATATCATGTTCTTTATATATATGTATTACAGATTTTATTATAGCAAGTAATAATACTTGCGTAAGTCAATGCTGGTTGTTTGTGTTGTGTTTTTTTTTTCTTTTATCGGCCAGAAGCTAAGGCGTCCATAATCTCAACGATAATGAGCTTTGTGCCACACGCCAGGTGGCGCCAGCAAAGTCATGTAAAAAATGCAAAAAGAAAAATAGAAAAAAAACTGCAAAGTGCAAAATGTGTTAGTTCTTCGTTGGCATTCAACCTCATCTCTTCGCTAGCCAACTTTCTTGTTATTATTGTTGTTGTTGTTGTTGTTGAGCTGTTGATGAGCCGGCGACGTAGTTCATGAATTTCTAATGCCAACCAAGGATAGTTGTAGTAAGTAGTTGGGGTTGGGGTAGTTGGGATAGTGTAGAAAACACTTGAGTGATGGTCATGTCGAGCTTAATGCTGGTGTCAGCTCAGACTACAAGTGGACAAATGCATAAGAACTTGTTTTTTTTTTCTGTTCTCATATTGATGACAATCACTTGAATGAGCAAGCATATGCTTAAGTTAAGAATAACTTTAACTTGAAAAGATTACACTTACACACACATATTCATATACATTACAAACTGAAAGCTGCATAAAATACCATTTAATTGCTATCAGAATTCTAACATCAGCTTTCTGCTTAAAGAGTCATAAATTTGCCAACAATTAAAAAAGAAAAACTTGATATTTTTCACCTTTTCGTTTTGACTATCTGGCGGCAATATATATAGATATATCTCCCACTCTCTCTCTCTCTCTCTCGGTGTGTGTTGCCACATATCACCAGGTGCAAATTATTTAAGCTGCCGCAAGGGAAATTGCAGAAAATACTCTTGTGTTTCGAGTGTGAGTGTGGCGCTTATCAGAACACGTTGCATTTGCACACTGTCGATAAGTTAAATTTACTATGCGTATGTGTGGTAAAGAGAAGAGAAGGGTGCGAGGGGGGACTGTGAAAAATAAGACCATTTCTTTGTTTTTGGTCTTTTGTGCGATATGCTGCTTGCCTTCAACACATTGTGGCTGTTGCTTTTCCTAGCTGGCTGCATTTGAATTTTAAAGCATGCAATTTTATGCTTTTAATTTTACGCTTTATAAATTTTGTGGCTTCTACCAAGTTGGGGCCACCTACAGCTGGGTTCAATAACAATAATAATAATGAATTTAAGCAGCGTAACTTTAATGAGCACTAAAAAAAAACAGAAAAAAATCAACACAGTAAAGCTATAAACTTGGTGGAGAGGAAGAAGAGAAGACAGGATTATCAGCTGAATTAGATGAAAGGATAATTTGTTGTGAAGGAAACTTTGTTGATTAAATGAGATTTAATTGAAATATTTGCAAAATTGTTTTATGAGCAATCTTCTCATTAAGCATTAGCTATTTTTTTTTATAGTTTTTGAACAATGAGGATGGTTAAAACTAGAATCCACACGCTTTCATATCATACATCATTTGCTGTCAAGTTTTTTAAAGTGAAAAGTACTTCGGCACCAAATACTCTTGGATAGCAGAAGGGAGGACGCGCGGAAGGACAACAACAACGAGTTGGGCGTGTTGGAAAAAAACTTGAAATTGTTTTCCAAATTGCAATGTCACGCTACCCCACAAAACTCCCAACAACAATAACGAAACTTGTTGTAAAGTTTTGCTTTTGAGCGAAAAACAAAAAAAGTTCGCATAACTTGGCCAAAGATATCTATCGGTTTGACGAACTTTCAATATCCTTTGACAAATTTGCAGTTAAGTGAAGTTCAAGCAGTTATAAAATTTGTTTATTACTATCAAGAGAGACTATATATATATGCGGTATTAGTTATAAGCGACCTGAACAAACGTCTTTGGATAGTTAAAGTAACCTTTTTTTCGTTGGTTGGTTGCAAACAATTTGATATGTTGCATTTGCCGGTCATTTCCAGCAATGACAATTTCATTTTGGCCAGACACCAACCAACATCGAGTAAGACTCCGGAATTTGGACTGCTGACTGCTGTAATGGGCAACAAAACAAACGATGCCATTGACAGGACACTTGCAGAAGCAGGAGCGGGAACGTTGGTTTTGGCCATGGCCATTGATGACAATGACTTTTTAAATTGTTTCATGAAAGTGTCGAGAGTGTGTCTATGGTCAGAAAGTTTAGCAGCTGCAAGTAAAATAAATGAAAGCGCCAAGTGCAACAACACGGTGTTGGTGGTGCAACCAGGGCAACCCGCTGTCCAATATCATAATCATTAACATCATCATGATCATCAACAGCAGCACCATCATCAGCAGCAGCAGCATTGTTATCAGCATCATCGTTAAGTTTACGTACGGTAATGAGCAGACTTTATGACTTCATTTCATTGACTCGAAACGTAGGCAACGCAAGGAAAACCGTTGCAAAAATTCACTCCCCATACCCCTTTCATTCTCCCACCACCGCCCGCAACTCGTTGCGGTCTTCACGTAGCACTCAAATTGCAGGTGCGGTCGTCATACCGCAGACAACGTTCGTTGTCAGAAAGCAATGTGACGAGGCAGGTGCCTTGGTGACTGACACTGATAAAAAGTGTATAAAAATGTTTAAAGAATTTTTTATATATATATATTTTACTTGACTACATAAAAAGAGCTTTAAAGCCTGGTCTGACATTGCAACTTTATCAAAAAATATTCAGATCCACCTTTTCACAATCCATTGCATACTTTTTCTTAGTGTACTCAGTGTACATCCAAGTCAGTCGCTATCTGACAGACAGACACACTATTAAATAGACATTCGTTGGCTGTTCATACGTGTACTTATGTGTGTGTATGTGTGCGGATAATAGCACAAATGCAATGCAAGTCATACGCCATGCTGATAATTCTATACATATTTCTTTTTGCTATGAAATAAAAGTGAGATTAAGACAGAAATATAAAAACCAAACTTTTTGCTTAGTTTTCGTTTTAAAGTCAACTTTATTTAAAGCTTAAATAAAGTATCGCTAGATGCATTGACCAATCGATTGAAAACAACTTGTAAATTTGTTTTCCTTGTAGTTTCTTTGCTTTTGAAAACTTTACAAACAATTTCATACGCCCCGTTGTCCTGCTTAGAAAGTGTTTTGAGAGCTTTAAAGCAATAAAATCAAAGCAGAGAGAGAGAAAGAGTTTTTGCCATAACAATAACATATTAAAATACAGAAATAAGATACAACTTAATTGCCATTGACTGATTTTGATATTCTGTTGAAAATTCAAGTTTCATGCCCGATTAACAAGTTTAATTACATTTTCTTATGTTCTTTTCATAGCTGGCAATTAAGCTGGTAAATATTAGAATTACATCCACACAATTGTTGTTTGTTTTTGCATATTTAAATGCCAGAGACTAAAGCTTTTGTTTTCTTGCGAAGAAGAAGAAGAAGCTGTAAAACACTTGAAAAATTAAATACAACTAATCCCAAATGATATTTGATTTAAATTAAATAGACAAGGCATTTACCTAATATATTTGTGCTTACAAGCAAACAATGCAATTTTGTTCAATTGAATATGCACAAAATTAATTTCTTAACATGTTCAAAATGGGCAAACAACAAGAGCCAAAAATGCATCAAGTCAAACTCAATTTAAATTGATTAAGTCAATGTTTTAGCATTTAACTGATTTGTGGCAAAAATGGAATGCATGAGCAAACTTTTGTCATGAAATCTGCAAAAGGAATGCAGCGAGCTGTGATTTAACAATTTGCATTTGAGATTTGCGGAAACACTTTTACGCATTGACCCAAAAAATAATGAGAATTTCCTGCTTTTTTTTTATTGTTTCCATATTTTTACAAGCCTAAAAGCAAAGTTGCAACAATCAAACTTTATAATTACTTACCGCATTGATGTTGTTTCCACACACACACATTGCATATTGTGTATTAAGAACACTTCAAGGAACTCATTTTCAACTACAACCTCCTCGGGCCCCGCTGCCTGCCGCCCTGCTGCTGCTACTCGCATGCGTGTGCATAAAAACTTTGGCATCACATGAGGGTAAAGTATGGTAAATATTTAAAAGAAAAGTTTGACTTGCAAAAAAAAAAAAGAGAATGAAGAAAAGCGAGCACAGCTGACAATGGAACCAAGGACTTAGCGAGAGTTTCAAGAGAATTTGCGAAACAAATAATTTTCAATACTTTTTTTTCGTTCACTTTCTCTCTCTTCTCTCGCTGCACTTTACGCAGAAAAAGTACGCGTGTGTGATATATAAATATACAGGAGCGTTTAAAAAATTATGTATGTATATATTTTAATGAGCATTCGTTCGACTAAGAAAATTGTATATGTATGTGTGTGTATGTATGTTCATATACTTGTGTCTCGAGCGTTTGCTTGATGAAAAATTACTTTCATTTTAATTAGGAGCTGCAACCAAAGAGAAGCTGATAGAGAGGGGCAATGTAGGGGAGGGGAGCAACAGCAGGAAGTCGGAGTGCATATAGACGAAAAATGAAATTAAAAACACTTTCGTGTATTTAAGCAAATAAAGAGCGACGGTCACGTGGGCGTCCTGCCGTGACACACACACACTAACACACACTCGCTGGCACACACACACACCTGACTGCACTTTGAGGTTATGTAGGAAAAATGCACGCGGTTTTAAGCACGTGTCGCCAGAGCAACGGAGTTTTATTTTTTAATTAAGCTGTTTACATTTACTCGCAATGTCCTTGGGTTTTTGCTCTACGTTTTTTCCTCCTTTATGTGCGTTCAACGTTCTTGATGTGGCAACACCCATACACACCTTCACACACACACATACATAAAACTTGTTGTTTGTTTGGGTGGCTTGCCTCTCCTAAGAAAACTGTTTGCGGTTCTTGTGTTCTTTTCTGCACGGCCATAAACAAAAAAAAAAAAACACACAAAATGAAGACCGCCCGCGTCGCCTTTGTGGGTCAAGCAGCAGCAGTAGCAGCCACAGCCACAGTGGCAGCAGCAGCAGCAGGTGCTTTGCTCTTGCACCTGTCGCCAGTACAATTAAAAATGTGAGCACAAAACAAGGATCTCACTTTTGGCCTGACACTTTTCTACTCTTCACCTTCCATAACAAAGACCGCCGTTGCAACAGCCACAAATATACCCTGTGACCTTTTAGCAAAAGCGAGAAGAAAGGTTTTTTATAAAAGTAACATTACTAATAATATATATACTAATTATGCTTAAAAGCTTTTTTTGGTGATCAATGTTTGTGAATGAAAATTGAAACGTTGTAAAATGACAGATATATCAACGAATTTGGTATAAAAAAAGGTTTATATATATATATTCATTTCTTTCAAATAAAATTGACATAAAGAGTTCTGAGGAAAATCATAAAAAATAGTTAAAAGCTTAACTAGTTTTTCTTACATATACAGAATTAAATACCTTTTAACATTCAATGGGAATGGATTTTTTCGTTTAATTCAAATGTAGATTAAATGACATGGAAAGAAAGAACAGATTTTACATCGTCACTCACCCGATTTATATTGAAAGTTGCATGTTCAAAGCGAAATTTTAAAGACTTCACATTTTAGATCAGTTTCATTGGAATTGGTTTGATGTTGGGCTTTATGTTTCTGTTATATACAATATCCTTCTGAAATGAAAGCAATTAATAAACACTTCAATTTTTCTTGTCAGCCAGCTAGATATTGTTGCCACAATTTGATTAATACGTTGACATCAGTTAACAACAACGAAATTCTGGCGGAACGGAATATAAAGTATATATAAAGTATATAATAAAAAATTAATTAAATTGAGCAGGAAAGTCAATTAATTGCTACATTTTTTGGTTAATTAAAGCCATTGAAATATTTATACACACACACACACGCACACACATATGCAGGTGCTTTCCACGCATGTAAAATGGCGCCAACACAATGGCAATTAATTAAAATGTTTTTTATTTTTTAATTCAAATTTTTTTTCATTGTACATTATTCCACTTGGGCTCAGGTGATGTTATAAAAAAAGGAATGAAAAGGAAACGTAGCGTTAAAAACGTGTTTTTTTAATTATCCCACAATAAAACATATGGAAAGCAATCTACACTTAAAAATGTTTTAATCAGTTGTTGATTACAGTGTTTCTATTTGGGTTCTTCTCTTTGCCATATTGCATTGAGATTTCCTTTTCATTTGTCAATATGTCGCTCGCCAAAGAGAGTGTGAATAAGGTCACGCCCCATTGACTTTGATAATAAAATTTTGCTTCTGGCAACATTTGATTTTTGTACCTATGAAAAATGAGGTCAAGCAGATTATTGCCGCTTTATTAACTGCACTTTAATGATACTATTGTTGCAACTGACAACAAGTAAAGATGAGCAGGGAAGTACCTGTAACTAGTAACTAGTTTATTAAGCATTATTAAACATAAACTTTAGTTTTTCCCAGTTTCATTAAAATCCAATTAGTTCTTTTTGGGTGAAATACGCACAAACATTCCTATTTCATTTGATAGAAATGGTATAACTATTGAAATGCTTTTTGACATTGCTTCACATTCCTTTTCAAATATTCAAATATTGCAAAAGGAATCTCTCTCTATGACAGCAACAAAAATCACTGCACATTTCTATATAATTACTAATTTTCTGCCAATTGTGCGTGTTCCATTGATTTTTATATCAAATTGGCTACTGGGGAGAGTTTTGTGTGTGTAATTGACGCCAATGCAACGAGCATCACATTGGCATTTGTGCAATGTGCAATGTGCAATGTGCTGTGTTGCATTGGGGCTACATTGTGTGTTTGGAACGGTATAAAAACTTGATTAGAGCGCTTTTTCTGAAATGGGAATTGCCAACATGAGGAGGGCAGGCATCAATTACTATGCCTGATCCTATAGTGGGCCAACAGCCGCCCGCTTGGACAAAGGCATTTGGTCTGGCACAAATTCGTACGCTTTGTGGCAAAATTAGCTGGACGAGAAAACAAAGCTCTGCATGCCAAATGCGAATCTGAATGCAAAATGCCAACCAAGAGAGAGATAGAAAAAGCGAGAGAGAGAGAGAGAAAGACTGCACATCGATTGGCCTTTAAACGGATGGTGGCAATGGTGGTGGCAGTTGCCACATTAGCAGCTCTCTTCTGGTCATTACACTGCCTTTTTGCTGCTGCTGTTGTTGTTGGTGAGCTGCCTTGCACAAAAGACTGCCAGCAGCAATTTTTTTTAACGCGTTTTGACAAACAATAAAAAGCACTTTTCAATTGTGGCTGCTGGCGTTTTCGTTTGCTGCATGGCTAACACGCGCTTCCAATGGCCCATCACGTCTTGTCATATGCATTTAAGCTGGTTAAAAAAACCCAACAACAACAAACAAACAAACACGCGCACTTGGTCAACACTTTCCATTGTGTGCCAGTTTTGAACAAATGTTTCACTACTTTAAAGTTAAAATCATGTTGCTCATATCCAAAACTGTCTGTTGGTTAAAGTTTATCGAGTCGAAAAAGTGGCCGTTAATCAGTTTCGAATTCGAATTATTGCATCAAAAGTTTAGTTTGCGTTGACAATGATTGACCAAACCTGATTACTTTATCATATCGCAAAACTTTTAACCATCAGATTAAAAAACTTTTACATAAAGAGTGAAAAGTACCCCTAAATGTCTTGTTTTTGTGTAATTTCATATAAGTTACTGTGCAAAATGAAGAAAACCACTTAAATACTTGAATTAAAACCCACTCTTGTCCAACCTCAACTAACTTAACAAGTGCTTTAAGATAATGTTCAAAGCAGCCATGAAATTCAATATCTAGTCAAGCGATAATTATCGTACGATGTGTGAGCTATAAAAAGCAGAATCGAAAAAAAACTAAGCTTGTCGGCTTATCTTTGGATCTAAAACTTGTTACATTTTTCGGGGTTGGGTTTCGTTGTTTCACTTCAAACTTTGCGCATCGATGCAAATCGATCATCAAAATTTACGAGACGTTGCTCAAAGTGCGTCATAAAATTTGCGCTCGGAAACTAATTAAGTACATAAAAGGCGGATTAACGGCTTTCAAAGTGCCGTAAAATTTTCCGTAGGCGCAACAATTAGCCAAAGTCCAAGGGATGTGAGAGAGTGCGAAATGTGAAATGTGCAATGTGGATTGGAATGTGAATATATGTCGGTATGTGTGTATATATGTTGCTTGGCCATAAAAGCATCTACTCCAGAAGAGAGAGACAGGGAATTGGGAGTAGTATGCCTTGAAGTTTAGCCGGCAATGAAAACCAATGCAAAGTCGTTAAAACCAACGAAAAGGAAGAAATGGGTAAGAGGTTGCAGTTTGGTTGAAGTTTTGATACTCTTTTCAGAAGAAATACTTAATAATAAGGCTTTTAAGAATTTTGTTAAGATAAAACAAAGAACTTTTAAGTACTTTTAATATTAACTAATCAAGATTTTCTTAATATGTCCAACTTGATGGCAATGTGTTGTTATCCCATTTCGGTTTAAGGGTATCAATATTAGGCGGAATTTGTGATTGCTGGTAAGAGGGAGAGGGGTGGGGGAGCATAGAAAGGCATTCGAAAACTTTTTAATTTAATGCATTGTCGTAAAAAAATTGGATACTTTGTTAGCGAGTCGGCTGTAAAAATAGTTTCGCTTTGCCTCTCTGATTTCCTTTTAACACTCTATCTCACTCTACTTCTCTTTCTCTCTCTTTGGATAGCTGTCTGTATTTTTGTATACGAGCCACATCATGAGCTGTCAGCCAAAGCTGACCTAATAAGCAACTTTGGCGAAAAGTTTTCGTTTCAGTTTCGGTTTCTGTTTCAGTTGCAGCCTCAACTTTGAACTCTCTCTCTCTCTCTCTCTCGCTTGCTTTGCCAAGAGGTCATGAGGATTAGGCCAGGCTAACCTCTAGTACCCCCCCTCTCTCACCATTTTTGGGCCTGGTCGCGTGACCGTTTCAATTAAAATAAATTAAATGCGGCGCGAGCGGTCGCAAATGTCAAAACTGTTTGCGGCTCAATTAGGCGCACTGTCAAAATTAACGTACAGCTGCCGCGCAAGTTGAGACAGAGCAGAGAAATGGATAGACAGACAGCACTGATGATGAACTGTAAATTGAATACGGGACAATGAGGAGGGAGGTAGGGAGGGAGGGAGATATGGCAGTTTGAGGGATTAGAGCAGTCGTTGCCAGCAGCGACAAGTCAAAACTTCAGTATATATGATGATGAAAGCTGCCCAAAACATGCTTTTCAAATTCCGCCATCAAATCCTTCTCGGTAAACTCTCACCCTCTCCTTGCTCTTCCCCCCGCTTGTGCAGCTGCGCCTTAAGCAAGCTTAAAAGTTGGATAACCAAAAAGTTTTACTGCCAAAATAAGCAGTAAACAAAGGATTTGTCAGATTTTGAAACAATAATATTGTTAAGCTGCAGTGTAAATAAAATACAAACAATAAAAATCAAAATCAAACGAAAAAATTTCAAAAAATACTTTTATATTAGTTGATTTTTTATGATTATTGTTGTTGTTAGAGTTAAGATTTGGCAGCACAACAAAACAACAAAGAAGAAAATCAAAAAGTTTCTTTATCAAACTTTTTTGCACTCTAATCAAAAAGAAAATGTTCTATGGATCTTACAGTAGAGTTTTAAGCTCTTGTTGCATGCCACCCACCCACAACATGCAACTAGTTTTACAAACACAGATTGCAACTGTAAGTCTGCAATTCATAGACGCGATTAGCTCTTTAATTAAGCCTGGCTCTAATGAGCAGCCAATCAACTCAACACGAGCAGACGCCGCCGACACAGTTGCAATGACCACAAAACGCCCACGAAAACTTTCGACCGAACGCAAAAGAGAGAGAGGGAAAAACTTTTGGCGCCATCGTAAAGAAACATGACATTTTAATTGGGCACAAAACTGCAGCACCTGCAACACACAACGAAAACTGAGAGAAAGATAGTGTGAAAAAGAGAGAGTGAGATGAGTTAAATGAGCTGAAAGTCAGAGCAAACGAATTTGTTTTATAATTAAGTGACTTTTGCAAAATGTTAAACTACATGTAAAGAGAGAGTCGGAGAGAAAGAGAGAGAGAGAGAGAGAGAGTGAACATCAATTGGCAGTGATCTAAATTTATGCAAATTGGCAGCTGCTCCCAAACCAGACTAGCGAAGAGTGTCTCATGCTATGCGTGTGCCACGTTTCGTTTCTGTGTGCCACATATAGTATTTCATTTTGCACGCGGCTTCAGTTCGCAGTTCGTTTGCCCTCTTAATGGCCATGCAACCAATGCAACCAAAGCAACCAAGAAGCCATTCATTTCAATGTTGCAGCTGGCTAAAACTGAAACAGAAACAGCAACAGAATCCAGTGGCAGTAGCAGTAGCAGTTGTTGCAGCAGCATTTTGCCGTCGCAATGGGGGGGTAGAGTCGGTTGGTAGTTTGGCTGATTATTAAATCACATGGCGGACACTGCAAGGTCCCAGCAATCTGATATGCAAAATCTCAACTAGTTTTTCCTCAGTATTGCATTCAAGACGCGCTAAAACGGTGAGAAAAAGAGAGAGAGAGAGAACAACAAACTGAAGTTAAATGCGTTTCCATCACGTTGTTTTACGTTCTTCTCAAATTTTTCTCCAAGTGCATTTAGCTACTCTGCAGTGGCGTTAATTACAGTCCTGGGCTAACGTAGCCAGGGAACTCTTGGCAAACGGCAACTTGTTAAAAATTTCCGCTGCCTGTTTATTAGAGGGCCAGGCAACGGGCAACACTGGGTTCTCTCCAGCAGTCTTACTGCTAACTTGGCAATTAATTGGAGCTTAGTTCAACCTGTTTTAATAAGACTGTGTGTCTGAAGTACGAGCATAGCCAAGGCTAAGATGATGACGCCGCCAACTGAAGTGCAAGATTTGGACTTGGACTACAAATTAGCTGTAGTATAGTATTCTTCTAGAGAATAGTCAGTAATGCAATAAAGTTGCTGTCAAACATGGTTGCAAGTCAAAAGTCATAGTTAAGAGCTATTATTCATTGTTTTGTCAACTAATTTGTTAAGCAAATTTAAATGTAAAAGAAAGCTGAAACTCATTAAACAAATATAAACTTTTAGACAAGTTTGTTGGACTTGTCGTTAAATATTGTCTTGTGTTCAAGTAGAATTTCGTTTTTAAACCATTTGCCATTTAATCTGGCAAAACTTTGCTGGTTAAAAGTTTTTCGATAGGATAAATCAATCATCTGATTGTCAATTTGAGCGAAAACCGACATAGAGTTTATTAAAAGGAATCTTAATAAGTGAAAGATGATAAAAAGAATTTCGTCTTCGAACCATTATAAGGTAAAGTGATAAAATTCTGCCTATTAACATTTTTTCGATAGGATATATGTTATCAGAGTCTCAAGAAACTCGACAAGGAGTTTATCCAATAGAATTTTACTAAGTAAAAGATCAGAAAAGTTCTAGTAGAAAATGATTGACAAATTTGATCTATACTTCAAAATCTTATATAAATATTCTTTTAAAAATTTCTAATTAGTATTCAAAAATTCATGAATTATGGCCCTAGAAGCAATATGTGGCGTAAATAAGCTCCCCTTTATGCAAAGCTTTGACGTGAGGCAAAAGAAATGGGATCTACGCCAGATACAAATAGCCACAAGTAACTTTAGGAATCCCTACGCTCTAATGGCGCCACCCTTTGAAAATGTATAAATAAATGTTTAATTACTATATATATGCATATTATCAAGTTAACTTTGCTTGCAGCCAGCTGTAAATCTGCCCAAGATACTGGCACATTGCAATGTGCAAATGGACTTTGATCACGGCACAACAACATTGGGTTTCAAGTACCAAGGTGGCGTGGTCCTCTGTGCTGATTCTCGTGCCACTTCCGGCCAATACATTGGCTCGCAGACAATGCGTAAGATTGTGGAGTTGAATAATTATATGCTTGGAACGTTGGCTGGCGGCGCTGCAGATTGTGTGTATTGGGATCGAGTGCTGGCCAAGGAGTGTCGGCTGCATGAGTTGCGCTACAAGCGACGGATCACTGTGGATGCGGCGGCAAGAATGATGTGCAACATTTGTGCCCAATACAAGGGCATGGGTCTGGTAATGGGCATGATGTTGGGCGGCTGCGATGACGAAGGTTGCAAGTTGATCTATGTGGATTCGGAGGGTATGCGATCGCATGGCAGTGTCTTTTCCGTGGGAAGTGGGTCAACATATGCTTTGGGTGTGCTGGACACCGGATATCGTTGGGATCTCACCGATGAGGAGGCATATGATTTGGCACGTCGTGCCATCTATCATGCCACCAGCAAGGATGCCTATTCGGGTGGCATTGTACGGCTCTATCACATCAATGACAAAGGCTGGAAGAACATTTGCAACACGGACTGTAACGATTTGCACGATATCTTTTGTGTGGACTCA
Organism: Scaptomyza parva; assembly: GCA_035044645.1. Taxonomy (NCBI): domain Eukaryota; kingdom Metazoa; phylum Arthropoda; class Insecta; order Diptera; family Drosophilidae; genus Scaptomyza; species Scaptomyza parva. Next base: position 1,803,784 of record JAWNNT010000090.1, on the reverse strand, counting down.
ATGATGGATGTGGTAAAAACTGATATGCCTTGCACAACTCAAAATTTGATATCTCAAAAGTTAAGAGGGGAGAATGTTCAGGCTAAGGTGGAAGCTTGCAACATGGAAAAGATACCAAATTGATAGTTTTTCGAATTCTGGTGTGTGGAAAATAAATCTAACTTTTCAATCTGTTTACTTTTCTACGCGGGCTAACCATACTATAAGTTAATCGCGCTTAAAAAACACAGCTTAGCATAATTCCACCATTAAAAAACTCAACTGTTCGTAAAATCAGAGAAGATAACCCCTTTAGCTGGACTTGCTGCACTTTTTCCCGCACCCGCTCAATCGCCTTAAGCTTAAGTAATTTTCTAATGAAACCGCACAGGAAAAATGAGTTTGACGTTAAGGGGGTCATTTGTCGTTCCACTTAGCTTTCACACACACTAACACCAACACACACACACACACACACAGATCTAGTCTGGGGGTTCTTTAGCGGTGTTCATTAGATTAAAAGCAATTTACAGTAAAAGTTTTGCCCACAAAATGCAAACACCTACCGTTCCCCACAGATGCCCCAGACTCCACGGCAACAGCAGCAGCAGCAGCAGCATCTGCTGTCTCACATACGTTCCCCAAACGCCGTGCAAATGTCGCCGCTGCCATTTTGCCGCCTTGGCAAGACGAACAGTAAGAAGCAGAAGAAGAGCAGCAGCAGCAGGCACACATACTCATTTAATGTCTGTGCTTTGCTTTCTTTCCTTGGTACTTTTTTTTTTTGTGTTATTTTTATTTTGGAATTCAACAAATTTGCGGATTTGGTTTGTAATTTATTAAATTTATCGCATGCTACGAAGAATAAGTGTTGTAGGACCAACCCTCGCACTCTTCCGCCCTGCCATGCTTTTCATCCCACCTACCACCTACCTACCTTCTATCCTTGCCTCACATCCATTGTGGTTGCGAGCGCCTTTCCGGCCATTCTGCCATCTCTCTAGCTGCAACATTTGTTGATGACAACCCAAAAAGACACACACACATACACATACACAGAGAGGGAATGCAGAAAATACCATTGCGTATATCCGAGCGAGAATGGTACACCATTAGAGAGAGTATGAAAGAGAGAGAGAGAGGGGATTGTGTACCCTCAGCTTAGAAGTTATTATTTTGATTTATAGAAAAAGTTCGTTAGCGAGCGAAAGTTGGTCGTATATATAAATTGTCAGTCAGGATGTTTGTCCTGCTGTTATTGCAGTCATTTTGCGCTAAAAGTTGAGATATTGTTTCATCCATTGATGTCACCGCACCCCAAAACAAGCTCGCTTTATAATTAAAGACCCAGCCAGCCAACAGTTACAACAGATTTTTTCACACACAGTATTATTAAAAAACCAAAAGTAAATCGTTTTTATTGTCAATGAACTTTTATATGATATTTATTTATGTTACAAACTATAATTTTGAACTATGACTACGAATTTATAAAAATAAAGATTCGATAGTATTAAATTCCTTTAACTCTCATATGAAATTTTGATTTGAAACTTTAAATCCTAGTTTTAAAACTTGTTTGAATATTAAATAACTTACTGGAATAATAGATTCTTCCCTTTTTCCTATATAATACACTTAACTAAACAAAACACTAAACACAACACTAACTAAAGAAACACGATCTAAAACGACGATGCCTATTATCACGTCTATTACGTGGCGAACTCCACCAATTGCTTCTGCGATGAGTCAACTGCAAGCAAGTTGAGACCATAATAGATGAAGCACGTGCCTTGAGGCGTAAATTCTTATCTCTGGTCAAAAGCATCATGTGAGTAACTTCTTTTTTCAGTTGCAGACAACAATTGATAATGCTATCATCGGCATTACTAATATCGATCAGTTGTTTGTCATTTTCCAATGCCGATTGGGCCTCAATGTTATCCTTATCATCAAACCTATCATTCAGATATTCGATGGCTCGACGAGCCGCATAGTTTGTCGATTCCCTGCGTTTCAGATTATCCAATTCTTTGATCACAACATAAGGTATATAGAGAATACCGCCAACCGTTCCAAAAAGCTTCAATTTATCGACACTCTCCAAAAGTTCAAGACTATGGATGAGCACATTTGTATCCAGCACAAAATACATATGATCTAGTTTATATTGTGATGATTCCTGTTGATTTTTCTCATTGTTTTCCTTTGATTTTGCTATCCTAATAATGCTTTTTAATTTTAATACTTTCTTTGAAACATTTTCATTGTCGACATTCTCTTCTTGCGGAAACTTGAAGCAAAAATTTTTGAGTTGTTCCTTATAGTTTTTTGCCTTCTCAATGGCTGCGACTAAATCGGCACTTTCTGTTGCATCCTCCTCTGTGGCGAAATCACATCCTAAGATCTCACCATAACGCTTCGTTCTCATTGGCCTTTGCCCAACCTGATCAAGTTTACGTCCATCTACAATATTATAATCATTATACAAACGCTTGTGGCGTTCATCGTTGTGTTTTTTTATTTTTGCACACAATTTTTGTGATTTCAATGACAAAACTATTAGATTAAGCTGCTCTTCGAAATTGGAAGAAGTTTGATTCTCATAATTTCCAGGCATTTTTTATTTGTGAATGAAAATAATAAAAAATTTAATGCTTAAAGTCTCTACAAAGTACGCTTGCTATATAACTATTTAAAACTTTTATATATGGCATGTGATATAATGGCTACTAAAAATTCCAAATTCAATTCATTTCCGTTTAACACATGTGTCAATTACATATGACACCATTTATGCATCAGTAGGAAATATTGCAGTTGACTGACTGACTGACAACCGCAACTTCCCCCACCCCCTTATCATTGTCACTTGCCACTCGTTTCATTCGCTCATTCATCTACTCCAATTTCAACATACTACTAAAATTTGCATAAAATAATAATGCACAAGGACAACAACACAACACAACAAAGGCAACAACAACACAACAAAGGCAACAACAACGTTGACGGCATATTAATTGGGGCTATCATTTTCCACAAAATTAGCTCGATTCCATAGAAAAATGTATGGAGACAGCCATGCCACCACCACCACCATGCCACCACCAACCATAACATGCCACATGCACCTCCACAAGTATATTGTTGTTGTTGCAATTTGCTCCCACTGTGTTTCTCTCGCGCTAATATGCGCTTAAAAAGCATGCAACGATAACAAAAACTATAATTTAAATTAATTTGCAAATGCAACAGCAACAACAGCAGCGCCAACAAAAACAACAACAACTAAACAGCAACACCTGCAAAAATTGCCATTGTTGTTGTTGTTGTTTTTGCAGTTGTTGTTGCCATTCCACTTTTGTCAACGAGCTCAAATTCAATGAAATTTCACACTTTGTCGTTAAAAGCCGCGCCGCCGCCGCTCGCAGCCCCCAAATGGGTGTGTGGGAGAAAACTGGAAAAAACGTGTGGAAAGCAGTATGGTGGGGGAGTTGGTTAAGTTGGGAGGGGTAGGGTGGCTTGACAGGGGCAGTTAACTGGCAGGCATAAGGATGCAAATATGCAAATGGATTTTGTCAAGCGAACACAGAGTTGAAGCATGCAATGAGATAGTCGTTGTGGGAGAGGTTGGGTTGGGTAACGGGTTGGGCGTGGCTGAGGCCGGGGGGTGTTGGGGAATGAGAGTTGAGAGTGTTTGACAAGCAAGCGTGACTGTTGAGCTGGGAGTTGGCAGCTTGGATGATGTGCAGCTGGAAAGGCGGCATCTTCATTTAGTTCAGCGCCAAAGCAATAATAGAAGTGAAAGAGAGAGAGAGAGAGAGAAAAAGAGAGGGAGAGGTGTACATTTCCGCCTTGCCTTGCCTGCATGTAAGTATATACTATGTACGTAATTTTAGTTATACCCTTTAGGAAATTAACTATCAATTCATTAAATGACACGGAATAAGTTCAAATTTGTAATTAAGATCACTTTTTGGTCTAGAAATGTCATTTCTTATGTTTCCATACATTTTTTCCTCTGATTGCTACCCAAAAAGTCATAACCACTCCCTAAATATAACTTACAGAGTATGTAACGTTTCAGCACTTCCATCGCTTGATCGTTTTTGGTTACTGTTGCTGCTGCCTCATGTTGTTGCCGCTGTCAAGGAACACGTTCGACTGCACTTGTATAAGCTGCAGTTGCAAAACGCCCGCTTGCAAAACGAGAGAGGGATCGAGTGGGGAAGGGAAGCGAGGTTTCAAGGAAATAACTATGGAAACTGCGGACGATGCCGTCGTTTGGCATTTTCATTAACACAAAGCCCGCGCCAGAGTCGAGACTAAGAAGACAGCGACGACGGCAACGACGACGACGACGACGACAATGATGATGATGACGACAAATGCAAATGCAGCATTGCCAGGGCAGCAAGGGCTAAAGAAGACACGCGTGCCACACTACTAACAACAACAGCAAGCAAGCAAGCAACGGCCACATTAGCGAGTGCAGCAACAGCAACTGGCAACAACAACTAGCAACAGCAACTGGCAACATCTTCTCCGATGCTACAAAACAGCTTCGGTGTCAGATGCACTTCCAATTTATCAGCTCCTGGCCTCTCTCAGACACATACATACATACATGCAACGTGGGGCAACATCAAAGCGCAGTCGCTGCTGCTGTTGCTGTTGTTGTTGCTGCTGTCGCCGTGTGTTCTCCATTTATTGCCACTTTGGAGGCGGCAACTGCACATTAGTTGCATATCTGTTGAAATTCGCAGCAATTAGTTGGCTTGTTGTTGTTGTTGCTCGTTGTTGTTGTTGTTGCTACTGCTTGTTGTTTCCTGTGGCAACAAAACGCTTCGGTATGCTTAATGCAAAACTTTTCTTATCAGCGGCTTTAATAATATGACTGCAAATATAATTAACATAGATAGCACCACATTACTAACTAAGTGGAGCGAACGCAAGCGGCGGCTAGAGCCAATTACTTAGACTATAGATAAAATAAAAAAAAATGACACGCAAAGATTATTGAACTCTCTTCGGGTCGGGGAGAACGTAAATGGGAGTAGGATTAAATAATGGTTGATTTAATTGTTGAACATTAAAACTTTAATCCCAAAAGTATGTTAGAATGATATAACTGAATATGAAATTACATAAAAATGTTCTCTATCTACATTCAGCAATAAAAAAGTTAGTTAAGCGCATAAGTTTTATTTTCATTTCATAATTATGCAATTTAATAACATAATCTACTTAAACTCTCTATATATATATATTTAATTTTCAAACATTTGGATTACACTTTTCGTTCTCGTTCTCTCTCTCACTCTTTAACTGTCATTATTTTTGCTGCCTAGCAGCATCATCAATTTTAATAAACCCAAATTGGCAACTTTTCTCTTGTTTTAGTTTTGGGCAGCTTATCGTTCAGCATTTTGTCGTTTGTCATATCCAGCATAATTTTTTGTCAGCTCCTCTCTCTCTCTCTGTCTTTTTTGTGCTTTTGGCATTGCCAAATTGTGTCACAACTATTTCATTATCCGCTTATTCCGTTGGAGACAAAGCGCATCACATCTCCTCTGCCCCCTGCCCCTACCCTCTCTGTACATGCACTCTCCCAAAAAAAAAGGGCTCAATGCAGAACATTTTTGTGCAAATCCTTGTGATTGCAATGAATAATATTTTTAATGCAAATAACCAGAAAGGAATAGAAGGAAGCAGCTGCTGAGAGTGAGAGAGCGAGAGGGTGACAACTTGACAGTCGCGCGGGCCATGACAGGCGAGCGCAACAACAACAACAACAACAACGAGAGGAGAATATTGTGCTGGTTGCTGCTGCTGGTTGGTGCAGTGTTGAGTAACGAGGCGAGCAGTGCTGACAGTGTCGCAGCGACGGGTCGTCGTACCCCAACGTAGCACAACGCGAACACATTTCATTCGGTTTCTTTTCCATTTCAATTGTCGTCAAGATTGCAGCAGCAGCCCTTAACTTCACTTCACTTCACTTCTCGTGACCTCTTTTTTTTTTTTGGGTGTTGTGTAGGAGGGCGGGGAGGAGTAAGGTTTCGCTTGCCATTCACAATGGTGCAATGAATCGTTCCATAGTTCGGTAATGAAATTTCGTTCATTGTTTCAGCTCTGGTCCAAAGGCAATTTTTAACTTAATGTGAAAGTTCTGGTTAACAATTTCTGCTTGGATTCGCTGGGATTGAATTATATTATAGTTTTTTGGAGTTTTTCGTAGAGATTTTGAAGTTGAAAATTGTATTTTTTAAACATTCTATATCAAATAATACTTTTACTTGGAGCATGTTGCACAAATATGTTTTAAGTTTTAATATTGAAGTATGTCAATGTTGGAATTTGTTGATTTTGAGAAGAAGAAAAATTGTGCCAACATATATTTACTTATGTATGTAAGTTTGTTTGCTTGTTCTGGCCGTTTTATGTGAGCATCTTTTATGCTCATCGGCTTGTCATCAACATTGTCATCATCATTGTCGACGTCGTCGCCGTCGTCGTCGTCGTCGTCATTGTCATCTGAAATTCATTATGGAACCAGTGTTTGGATGAGTGGGCGTGTCCCTTTTTCAGGACAACTACGACACTACTACTACTATCAAGTAGAAGTGATTTTGGACCGAAAACTGCACTTGATTATTATTCATGGCAAGTAATTTGTTATCTGCTGATGTTGTTGTTGTTGTTGTTGTTGCCTTTTTGAACATTGTTTTTGGTCTAAGGCAACTAATTCGTTTTGTTGCAAAATGAAATTGCACTTTTGTACAACGTTTACTTTAGCCTAAAAATTTGGGTCAGATCCTTTTATAATAAGCACACATTTACAAACAAACATGTTCGAATGCGTGTGTAAGTGTGTGTGCGTGTGTGTGTGTATGTAGACAAACATGTACATGTACTTAGTATCTTGAACATTTTGGTTTATTTATTTTACTTTCCACAACATTGACGATGTAACCTAATTTGTTATAGTTACCCGCTCTCTTTCTCTCACTATCTATCTGTCTCTTTTCTTCACTCCTGTCTGTAACTAATTTATGCAAAAATCGACCCCAACAAGCCAAACTGACCATATTTTAGCTATTCAACACACACACACACATATGCAAATTTTTGGATATTAAAACACAGGTTTAGTATATGTCCAACATGACCAAATTCACATCGGTCCGACCGTCCACAAAAAACATAACTGAACATTACAGAACATATTGTATGCTAATGCTTTAATGAATGTTAAAATGTTTGCACAAAGAGTTTAATTTTCAAAAAAAAAAAAACGTTTGAAAAGACCTAAAATTACAATAGTTTAAGTTCATTACATAATGTATTTAAAGTATTTTCTGCTGGTAGCAAAAAAGGTAAACAAAAATGCTTTAACATTTTTCACGCTAAAAGGAATTTCAACCAAAAAATATTACTGAATATGTGAATATAATAAAACTGCATTGACATTGCTAAAATTGCAACGGTTTAAAAGTTAAGTTTCAACTTAATTGCATATGAAACATATGCCATATAGTCAACTTATACATTCACAGTCATGTTTATGAAATGTATGAATATCATATATACTATAACTCAAACTTTTTAATGGAATCATTGAACATCATCATTGGCTTTTGCAAGGGAGTTGAAAACAAACTTTTTAAAGCGCACATAACGGAAATTGGCAGCATGACCTTTTGGTTAGTAATCTCTGCACACACACACACACAGGAACACACATGTTTTGCTTTATACTATCCAATCATTAGGCAATGAAAATCGATTGAATCATACCATATAGTATAGAGTATAGTATGGTATTTGTCCATTGTGCTCAGAGAGTGAAATATTTATGTAGAAACTTTTATGCACACAAATTGAACGGGAAATGAATGTGCGCACATTCAATAAAATGTATACAACACAAGAAAAAAACTAGAAAATATATTGTTGCATGAACACACACACAAATAAACACACACACGTATACTCGTGGGCCAATAGTAGACATGCAAAGCATGTGGGAAATATAATAAAGAACTATTTTTTAATATGGAAACCCTCAACACACACACACACAAAAACACACATACAAATATTTGCTCATTTGCCGGGCTATACGATATGAGCACGCGTCGCTTTGATCCCAAAGGGAAAGGTATAGGTGTAGGTGTGCGTGTGTATTGGTGTGTGTGTGTGTGATGACTCTTTGGGTGAGTTGTGTGCAGGTAAGCTGCAACAAATTTCATACTATTGAGTGGTTTTTGAGTGCATTTGAAATAAATGTTATCAATGAAGTTGCATACTTTATGGCGCAACATCGACAACTTCCCCCCCGTGTCAGCCCTACCGGCCCAAGAATTCCCAACCGGGTTTGGGCTGGATGTTTGTTGGTATAACCATATAAACTGAAACGTTTTTAAGTTAAGTGCAGTCGAAGTGTGTGAAAGCCAAGCCAAGCAGTGCGAGCGAGACGGAAGACGCATCGAGTGTTTCAATTTGTTTGATGGAAAACCAATTGTTGGCCCTCCTTGATTTATTTGTCCAAAAACAACAACACAAACAACATAAAATCACTTAAATATCCTGGACACCACAATCATCATTATCATCATCATCGCCATCGCCATCATCATCATCTTTCGAACCATTAAAGTCCAGATAGATACGTTTGCCAATTTCCGATTAAAGTTCACATTTGATTAAAAAACAAAAATACCCGAAAAAAGATTCATACAAAAACTGAACTCGTTGTTATGTACATATAAGGTTTTGTTTTTTCCTACCAAATAAATCACAAAGTGCACTAAATGCTGTTGTTGTTGGGGGGTGTTTTGGGGGGCAACGGAAGGAAAGATGTGAAAAAAAAATCTGCGGAAAAACCGGGGCACAAGCATTTGCAATTTGCATAAAAATACATTTTGTGCTGGGCTCGAGCTCAAGCGCCCACGCTCGTGTTTTTGATGTGTTGATTGAAATACTCGCGCATTTTTCTGATATGCCCAAAGAATCTTTTGCTCTTTGGCCCTTGCTGTGTTCTCTCTTTAAAAATAAATGTTTAAAAACAAGTCAGACCAAAAAAAATCACCAACATTAAACATCAAAATTGGCAAACGAGTGTTGTAAATCCCATTTCATTCAACGAGTGCACAACGAGTAAAAAAGACGACAAACGGACAGCCGAAACACATAAGACAGGAGGATAAAGAAGAGAAGAGAAACGGTTTTGCTCAATCAATCGACATTTTTCCAAGGGTCAGTAAAATCTGCTGACTGGTTGGTTGGCTGTCCCTTGTCGTGTTTTTGATTTTATGTAATCAAAATATTTGATTGAAATAATTGTTGACAATTTTTCGATGATAGAAAGAGCAAAAGTGAAAGTTAAGAGATAGAAATAGAGTTTAGAAAGGACAAACAAAGGGAAAAAGGAAGTTTGAAACTGACTGACTGCTATCAATACACACTCTAAACGTTTAAGTATAGCTATTCAATTTTAACCCCACTTGATAGCTTACAAATCGTAGGTGAATACTAAAAGTTTGGGTTTACCCGAAATGCCAACTGCTTTTAACTTACTTTCATAATTATCTCTCATCCGTTTTGTTACTGCTCCTCAAACGTGGTGTTGGACATTAACCTGTCTGCTTTTTACAATTCCCAATGCGCGTATCTATGCAGGTTATAACTTTTTGTATTATTTTCTTTTCGTTTTTCTTAGCCCGCACAATTAATTTTACCTTGTCTTGTCATTTTATTGTTTATCTACATAAATACGAACACGGCCACGACACGAAAGTCTCTCGTCACCCACACCTCTTGGGACGAACCCGGATGGCCTGGCTCTGGCTCTGACTCTGACTCTGACTCTGACTCCTGGCCCTGTCCTGTTGTTGGTGGTGGTAGTTGTGTCAGTCAGCGTATCGGATGGACCTGTTTGGTGTCCTCGTGCTGTCGGATATCCTTGTAGCTGTAGCTGTGTAGCCGTTGCCACACCATTTATGCCATTAAGTCATTAGCCTTGTTTAACAAATAACAAACTGTCAATGAGTTGATTAACGATGTTTTTCGCATGAACTGCAATTAGCTGCTCCCCATCGTAGTTGCTGCTACCGCTGCTGTTGCCTTTTCGCTGATAAATGGGTGTGATTTTGCGCCTCAGCATTTGTTGCCTGGCTCTCTGGTTCTGTGTTGACTTGCTGCCAACTTGGTTGGTGGTTGGCCAGGCTAACACAAACAGCAGCAGCAGCAGCGGCAGCAGCAGCAGCACAGCCACTTTGGCCAAGTTACGCGAGTTATTGATGCGAACTAAACACCCCTCCACACACCCTCTCTATCACCTACACATTCTCAATTGGCAATTATTGTGCTTTGTGATGATGAGCTTGTTGCTTCAGCAGCAGCAGCTCTTTTACTCTCTTCCTCATAGTCAAAGCAATTACTACCCGTTGACAAGTGTAATGTCAGCCAAACGCCATCCTGTTGCTCCTGCTCCTGCTCCTACTGCTGCTGCTGTCAGTCACTTACTCATTCACTCACTTGCTCTTACTTCCCATTTCTCATGGCAACTAAACGACACTGGGCTCATTTCGATATTTGCAATTTATTTACCATAGTCATAGACATAGTCATATACAGGAGCGTAATCAGGTCATAAAAGGGCCCAAGACAAAAGGAGCGAAGGCGAGAGTAAATCTCATAAACTGACAGAATGTTAAAGATGTAATCAAAATTAAGTATACTTAAGTTGAGTTAAGTTTTCTCTTTGTTTGACACTTTTCATACAACTTTTATTGAAATAATTTGTTCAAAATCCACTCCTGGTCAAAAAGTATACTATACCCAATGTAATTATTATGCAGAATATGTATGCACTTGTTGTACAACTTTTATTTACAATGTTGACATAATGGCTACTACATGTACACAATACAAGGGTTGGAGTGCTCTGGACACAAACTGACAAACGCACACACACACACACAGACTCACACGGACACTCACTTATACGCGCACACAATTACGCACATAAAATAAATTAGTTTTGGTGCGGGTGCTAATTGCCTTAGCCGAAAGTTAATTATGGCCAAAAATTTTGAAAATTTCACCCAAAATTGGACTTGTCAAAAACATTTTTGACATTTCCCAACAGGAAATTAGTTTTACAAACTTTTTCTATATATAGAAATATATATATGTATTGATGTTCGCAACACTTTCGCTGAATGGTAACTTAATGCGAGATATACTTTTCATGACCATATAATTACGTATATTATTATGATTAGCAAAACACTAAAAACGAACATAAAACCGTAGAGAACTAACACTAAACATTAACGAGGAATTTCTATGTTGTGTTGCATTGTTGATTTTTGTATGAAAACTCAAATTGACATAAAGTTTTGCTTCGCCATTCAAACTGATTAAAATGAAAACAAATGCAAACCACACAACTAATTAAGTGCTATGTTAATAATTGTGTATATTTGTGTCACGATAATTGCATTAAACATGTACATTGCATTAAATGCTTCAGCTAATGTTACAACTGTTGCAAATGCATTTTACAAATTTAGTTGGTTTTGCACTCGTTTTTTAATCAGTAAATGTTTCTAAAATGTATAATTGATGGTTTGGTTAAATTAAAATTAACTGAATGTGGTTTGAAATGAGATAAGAATTTAAAAACATCATGCCACAGCCACTGAATATTGTTGCAACTCTCTCTCTCTCTCTCTCCCTCAACAAATGAGATTTCTTTCTATCTGCTGTGTTGGAAAATGCGACAAGTCAAACAATATGTCAAATATAAAATGATGCAGCATTCAAATTGATGCTTCTCATCACAACTCTCTCTCTTTCTCTGTTTCATCGCATCTCATTAGTCATTAGGCATGCATATATGTTCGGGGGAAATCTTTGATTTAACACCTAAAACGTAGCTCAACAAAGGCGTCATTAATTAGGAATGTTAAGATGATGAAAACTAATCTGCTAAAAGCTTCTCCTTCTCTCCGACCAACAATGGTAGCACGAGCTTGGAGCCCCAGGCTCATTTGTCTGCCAGGATCAACATGGTATGGTGGCAAGGGGGAGACGACGGCTGTTCTGCGCTTGGGTGAGACATTGTTAGGCACCGGCTCACATGCGCTTAATGAACTCCAAAGCTGCTGGCTGATGGCTGCTTGCTGCTTGTAGTCGTGTGCTATACAACACAATGTTGCACAGGATAAAATGCGACGGATTCAACAAAAGAACCAGTACAAAACGAGTACGAGTCGAGAATACTCAGGTGTGGGGGGAGGAGGGAACAAAATAAGCAACGAACTTGAGAACGACAAGCAAAAATCTGTGCAAATCACACAACATTTTTGGCTGCAAGGCAAAAACAAAGGCTGTGCAAAATTTTTTGGGGGGAAAATGCAATCGGTTGTGTGTGCGGTGAAGAGGAAGTGAAAACTGAAATCGAATCCGGACACAAAAATAGTATTCAGAGAGAGAGAGAAGATGAAGGTATTGGTATTGGCAACTGGTGTTGGCCATAAACTAAGTAAGTTGTATTGGTATATAGATACACTTAAAGAAATGAAAAGGAATTAGAAATGCAAAAAATCTTTTCTTATTATAAAAATGCACTTATTTATTTTCGAAGCTAAACATATTGTGTTTTACCACTTTGACACTTGAAAACTTTTGAATATATATATTTATTCAAGTGTCTTTCTCTCACTTTGTGTTGTATCTTCTCACTTTAGCCATTCTATCTTCAGCATATCGCTTCGTCTGCATTCAGCTTGTGATGCCGATGCATGACGCTTGACTGAGTGCAAATTCAATTAACTTGTTACAACAGAATCTCAGGATCAGCTTTAGCATCTCTCTGCAGACGCCAAGCAAAGTCTGGTTGGCATTGCGATTGGGATTGGGATTGGGATTTACTGCACTAAAACTACACAAAATAAAACTGAAAGCTACTACGAAATGGCTATCCATTTTCTTGACCATAAGCAGAGAGAGAGAGAGAGCTGCTTCTGAAGACTGGAGGCAAGGCATAAGCCATGTCCATTGCCACAATCATGTCCATGTCCTTCGTCGTTGTTTCGTTCGCCATTATTGTTTATTTTATTTAGAGTTTTAATTCCAATGAAATTGGTTTACGTTGGCGCAAAATCAAAGTCAGCCTGCAGCTTGGCTTGCTTATTTGACTATTCGATTTGAGATTTGTTGTAATTGCAATTTTTTCTCTCTCTTATTCAATTAATAAAAGATTTCCCGTTCGACATGTTTCAATTGACACGAGTGTCAGCAAATAGTTTCATTGGAGAAATCAAATGAATATCTTAGCAGGTGAAAATGGAATTATTAATTAACTGTCAATTAGTTTATGGCATAAGCCAAGCGCAAAAGTCAATGTGAACATCATAACTCAAAAAGCATCAAGCATGAAACTTGTTCCCGAGACTCATCCATAAAAATCCATGTTAAGCACAACACGAAGAAGAAGAAGAAGAAGAAAAAGCATCATTTGGCTTAACATAAATTGAAGTTGAACCCGTTTCATAGCAGCCCGCAGCAAATTATGCGAAATCTGTAAAATATATACGTATATATATAATGCTTCCTTCCTTCCACACACACACACACACACACACACAAATACACACACACACATAATAAGTAGCAGCACTGCAGCCTATTCATAATTCATGGCCTGGCCCCAATTCGGAAGAGTAACGCTGCCATTATGAATTCTTTAGCACCTGCGGGCTCGAAAAAAAAGAAACCCCAAAAAATATATAAGAAGAAATTTCCGTTTGTGGCTGTAAATAAAAAAAGAACGCAAAAAATGCGAAACGAGCGAGACGCAAAATAAGAAAAAAAAGAGACAAAAGACCGAGGCCAATGTCAATAGGTTTCAAATTAAAGATTAAATGAAGTTACGCCCTCCTTTGAAAAAAAAGCAAAGAAGAAGAAAACGCCTTACGTCTCGTTTTTTCATTCGTTCTTTTTATGACTGAGTTTTTTGACTTTTCACATTTTGGTGCTGCTGTGACTTGGGAGTTGCCCCGAAGGCGACCATTTAAATTAGTCCAAAAAGAAGTGCAAATCAAGTGAGACTGCGGTCCAGACGCAAAAGCCATGAAATGAATGAATGAATGAATGAAGCAAACGCAAAAGAAGAAGAAAAAAGAATGAATGAAGAACAGGACACTGAACTTGTAGGTTGAGCTGAGTTCTTTGGTAACCGAATTCGGCATTGAGCTTTGACCTCAATTTCGGGTTAAATGTTAAATTGGCTATGAGCTTTGTGTGATTAAGAGTTTCTCGAAGATAACTCAAACTGAAGGGTATTAAAAAGTTAACGTTTTTATTTGCATATCCTCTTTTTTTTTTGGCGCAATGAAATGTTTAGACTAGATTTAAAGGTAGCCAGAGTCAGTAGTCAGTCAGACCGCCCTCATTTGTGTCTGGTCTGTGATCCTTGGTACGTGCAACCAATTTAGTTGGCACGCGCGGCACGTTCGGCTGCAGTCAGTCCCAGCCAGCTGCATTTACAATTAGATCGACCACGGGGATTGCAGCCGAGAGAGAAGGATTTGCAGTGATTTCACTTGCCGCTAAACAGTTAAACGACCCTCCCCTCCCCACTGTGGTGGGGGAATGAGAAATGGGAATCGAATGATACATGCCAGCTGGTCAGATGAGCAGCGATTTGTAGCCAAATACGCGTTGGCAGCAAATCTTGCGACAGTTTTTCCTTTTTATGACGTCTGGTTCTCTCCTGGCAATGTCACCTTTTGTCGCCCGGCATCGTCGTCATCCAAATCAATGTCACGTAGCGTAATACAACAAGAAGCATATAAACGCTTCGCACGACTTGACGAATAGTTTTGTGCTGACTGCTGCACTACTTTGCGCTACACGCTGTAGTACACAGAAGTCTCCCCTAATACCCACTGTTTGGGACCAGGACCTTATGTGAGCTTAGGTTCAGCTACGTGCCCAGCTCTAGTTACAAGTTCAAAGCAATAGTTGGTTCGGTTGCTGCGGAGGCAAGGTCAATGGGGGTCAGTTCAGTTAGTCAGATTGTGCGGGTTGTCAGGCGAATGGATGAATTGGCCAATTGAATTGCTTCCATCGTCATCTTGGCCAACCTGCATTTCTTATTTACCTTCTTACTAAACACCTAAAGTTAATGCTAATCATAAAAGCATTTACTTATTATCGAACTACTTCCCCTTGCCCACCTCTAACAAATTTACATTTCTACAACTTCCCTTGACTATTGTTAACTTTTTTTTGTTCTCTAAACCCTTTGCATGCCAAAGCTTCAACATTTGCCTTGGTCACAAAAAAAAAAGAACAGAGAGATAAAATTGCTGCAGTCAATTGAGCAATGATTTTTGAGATATTTTTGTCTGTGTGTGTGTGTGTGTGGTTGTGGGTTTGAGGGCAAAAGCCAAAGTTCGTCATTTGTCTTTTCGATTGATGCTAATGTCATTCTCAGTCAGTATTAAGACTACGTGTCCAAGTGTGTAGACATCGAATACGTTGATGCCTCTGCCTCTGCCTCTGCCTGGCCTGAATGTCTATGTGATTTGGATTTGGTCAGAGCAATTCCTCTGCCTCTTTCTTTAACGTATTTTGTTGTTGTTGTTCGTTGTTGCACTTGCTGTTGCTGGTTTGTATTCAACCCCTCCCCTCCCACCACCCCCCTTTTGTATCTAAGTGTCTGTTCATTGGTTTGTTTCACTTCAATCAGTTGTCGGTCGACTGCTTTCGTTAAGTGCCATCTTTGCATGTTGCATCTGTCAACCAGCAACCAACTCCCCCCCCACCCCACTAACCGTTCTCCTTCCTGTCCAACCTGTCACGATAGACCTGACCCGAGAGAGTGAGAGGGAGCAAGCACGCAATGCATTCACATCGTTCTCTTTCTCTCTCCCACACACACACTCTGTCTCTTGCTTCGGTCCTTTCTGTACACAGTTCGAAAATCGTTTGGGTCTGTCAGTTGCCATGATTTGGACTTTTGATTACTTGATTACGTTTGCCATGCGTTTCCTCCTCTGCCGCTCTCTGCTAAGCCTCTTCACCCTCCCTCTCAACCCAATCTCGGTCATCCTTCCATCTCTATGTGTATGTGTGCTGGTTGTTTTCATCTTCCGTTTGCGTTTCGGGCAACGCTTGTCACTCGGCGGCTTCGTCAATGATTTAAATGGAGGTCAAGCCAAGACAGACTCTCGCTCTACACTTTCTGATTGACGCAGTGCCATTAAAGCGTCCCCTTCCCCTTCTTGATTCTGTTCACATCTGTGCGTCAAGCTGTTTTGACCAAAATGTAATTTGCACATTGATTACATGAACTAAATGAGTTGCGCCGGCAATTTAATGCGTAAATGAACTGAAACCGATCTGGCAATTTGTTGATAGTTTTGACCAACAACAGTTTTAGCTGCATTGCAAACATATTGATTCGTGTTCCAAGAACACTTAACTCTTGTAGAAAGTGTGTATGTTGGCAAGTGTGATAAAAGTTTGGCTCGTCTTAAAGAAATATTTAAATTTTTTTCCACATCGTATTTACCTAAACTCTTAAACTGTCGCATTTAACCGCAGGCTAATTTTGTCTCACCTGCTAATAATATATAGATATAAATCAGTCATTATACCCGGGGACACGGGACACGGGAACCGGGCAATTTTCAACACTTGCCTATTAAATGAATGAAAGAAAATGAAAAATAATAAAACAAAAACTTGAACACTTTGCGCTTCGTTGTTGACTTTAGCTTTGGGGCACAGCCTTTCACTAGACTCCCCGCACCGCCCTCCTACCCGCTCCGCTCCTGGTAAACACCCCATTAATTGCCCACCTCATGTTGTTTATTCTTGGTATTTTAAACAAAATAATTCATAAATTAATTTCAACATGTTGACGCATACAAAATACGTACAGAAAAAAAAAAAAAAAATGGTGCAGGAAAAAAACGGTATAAGAAAAATATGTAAAATTGGTCGAGTCAACGTTTAAACGTTTATGAGAAATCACCTCATAAATTTACAACAACGTGAACACAACAATTATTTTCCCTGAGCAGGAGCAGCAGGCGGCGGGGGGGGTTAAAAGTAATTGCAGCCAGGAGTAAACGGGTGCGGGCAACGGGTTAATAAACATATATACGAAAACCAGGAACATGTTCACGTCAAAGTTTTTGCTTACGTGACTGGCTTCTCCAAAAAATATACACACACAACAACAACAAGAACAACAAGAGTAAGTAAGTTAAATAAACTGAAGGTAAAACAAAATAAAATCCAAACTTTATTTACTCAACAATTTGGCAGCCTTTTTGTTAACAACTTATCAAAATTATGACAAAATTGCTTGCCAATGCCACACATTTACAATGCCGCATGCCCAACAAATTGTTGACGGGTTAAGGTTAAGCATATGGCAAATGGCGAGGGTAGCACGAACAGTTTGTAAAGGATATCGATTGGAGAAAGAATTCAGTGCAACCTTAGAAAAGATTGATATTCTTTAAGAAATGATTTTGAATAATATTCAACAAAGTAATCTTCTTAACACTTTTCAAAACCTTATTGATTGACTTCTCAGCAAATTTTATAGCAAAATTAAAGTAACTTTAGATGCACACGTCGTGCAACATTGAGGTGTCTTTTACCGCTGCCGCCGCAGTTGATTGGCATTCAAGCACTTCATTATTGCAATTGCAACATCGGAACTTGCTGCCAGTTCTCGCCCGCCCTTCCCTCCCTCCTTTCCCTTTCGCTCTCACACTTTAGAGCCCGTTGAGACTGAAAGCCGCGAATTGAAATTTCACGCAAGTTAAACGCAGTGGGAGCAGCCAAAGGGCAAACCGTAGGGCCAAAAAGGTCAAGGGGGGGGAGGGACGGCGAGAAGCGGTTTGGTTTGGTTTTGTAGTGCAATTTAAATGTCGGCCATTGCCTGGGTTTGGTCGGACGGTCGTTCGGTCGGTCGTTCGATCGTCTGGGTGCGGACATGCTCCCGTTTGCATTGTGTGTTGCAAGTTGTGTATGTTGTAGCGCCCCAACTTGCCCCGCTTGCCACGCTTAGTGGTTGGTTTGCCTGCAGAGTCCTGTTTAGCCCTCCTTGTTATTGGGTGCATGAGAGCTCGCGTTTTTCGCGCCGCGCAAGCCGATAATTTATTAAAGGCGATTATTATGGACTGGTTCGACGACGACGACGACGGCGGCGACGGCGACGGCGACGATGACGATGACGATGAGCTCCTGCCTCCTGCTGTCTGGGTTGCGTGCTGTGGTAGTAATTTACTGGCCCTTTGTGGTGAAACAAGTTTGCACTCGCCGAGTGTACACCGGGAGAAAAACCGATGCCCGTCTAGGGTGCCATGCGTGTTGTTGTTGTTGCTGTTGTACTTTGCGGTATTTACATATGAAATGTGTTAAATTGAGCTTGAGAGTTTTTTCTGTTCTTTTTTTGGTACAAGTTTGTTTTGAGCCCAACAAATTGCTTACCAACACCGCCGTTGCTGCCACCACCCCCCGTGCGCAAAAGCCACCCCTCCCTACTCCCTACTTTACTGCCTTATTCTCTGTTACACATTATGCTCGAATTATAGTTTCAACATTCCAGCAAACTCAGGTTGCCCCATAATAATCGGGGCGCCAATTTGATTAAAAAATCGCACAATCATCGCCGTCGGACAAAAAGGCAAGAAACAACGAAACAAACGAAACAAGAGGAGGCGTGGCATTTGGCGCAAGGGTCCACAAAGCAGTCTCGCCCTCTCTTTCTTTCGCTCCTTCACTCACTCACAGCTCTTGACTAAATCAACTAACTAATGAAAAAATTTGCATATCCACATGCTGCTTGTGCTGCTCAAGTGTTTGCGTTTCATGAAGGCGGAAGGGGAAGGGGGGGGCAGCAGCAAAGTTGGTCTCGATTTTTTGTATTGTGGGCGTGGCAAGTGGCGCCCATTCAAAGTGCATTCAACTGAGTGAGTACACACACACACACACATACACATTTGTTGCTTTTGTTTTTCTTTTCGTTTTCGTTACGAAAATGCGGCATGTGGAAATTTAATCGCCATTTATTTCACTTGTTAAAATGCTTTTGTGCTCAAGATCTGGAGCACACAGAAACACACAGAGAAACGGAACACACATACCAAACTGCAATTTAAAGTGCAATAATAGAGAATATATATATATATATATATATATGTACATATGGATACGTATTTAATTGGAGTACTGTGTTGCTGTAAATGGCGCTTGAGTATTCTTCTTGTTTTTATTGATTGCTCGAATTCAAAGAACAATGCCGAAAAACAAAAAATTGAGAATAATGTTTAACATGATATTTTACTTTATAGCCGAGGGACTGATAGAAAAAGCTTTTTTATTAAAACATATTAAATCAATTAAAATAAAATTCAGCTTAAAACGAATTTCTTTTAAATAGTAAAATTGCTCTCTTAATTATAAAATCAACCTTTATCTGAAATCTTTTCCCTCGTTTCTCGTTCATCCGAATCCCCTTAAGGGACTTTTTTTTCAACTAGCTTGTCAATTTTTTTGTTGTTGATTTAGCCAATCCAGCAATTTCCTTGGGATGCCTTCATTTTTTTGGAGGAGCACTTTGGTTTTACGGGCCACAAAATTTTCACGCAGCCAGCAGAAGAAGAAGAAGAAATTGGGCTCAACGTTGGTTCCCAACGGAACTGGCCAATTTGACAGGCGTCTGTGGGACGCGCACAAATTGAAGACATGTGCTGAATTTTATGGCTTTTAAATAACATGCCATAAAAAGACGAAGACGAGGACGAGGGCGGCGTCCCACACAGACAGAGGCGAACCCAGGCGCACAAAGGAGAAAGGAGTCAACAAACCGGAAATTGTCAAAGGAATCAAACTACTTAAAAACGAAAAGGCGAAATTCGAAATGCGAAAGGCGAGGAATGAAAATGTAAACGAAAACATTTCGTTTTCAAAAAAATAGAGAGATATATACAATTGTATACGCATTTCCCTTACAACTTTTTGTTCTTTTCTTTTGTATCTTTAACGCGACCTCGCCGCCGCCGTTTTTTACGCATGTTTTATGAAAGGATCTCGTCGCGAGTTTCGGGTCATAATGAATGACTGTTTCTATCTGTCCTTCTGTCCGTTTGTCTGCCTGTCTGTTTGTGTTCATGGCTTGATGGTTAAAATTACAAGTGTCCAGGGAATTTTTTCGGTTTTTTTCACTGTGTGTGTGTGTGTGTCCTTCGTTAACTTGGCCACAGGGTCACAGGCGTTGAAGAATATGTAATGAAAACAAACAAAACGAAACGCAAAAAATACTTTTTTTTTATCTCTTTGAGTTAAAGGCATACGAATCGCTGAATGAACTTCACAGTACATTCACAGAAGGCATAAGGGAGTGTAAAACGAAGTATACACTATGAAGAGAAGGGGGGCGAGGCGGGGCGGAGATACGGACGGACAGTGGGTAACCGACCAGCAAATGCTGTTTACACTCAACGAAGAAGAAACAAAAAAAATGTTGCGAATAAAAGAGAGCAAATAAAAGGGCGACAACAAAACGAATACCGATAGTCAAGTTAAATGCTTGCAGTGATAATGACCAGAGTCAAAGACGGGAAAGAGGGGTAAGAGAAGAGAGGGAAGCAATAGATAGGGAACCAAACAACTGAAAATCCACTAGCAGTTGGCAGTAGCAGTAAAATCATTTAGATTTCACTTAAAAGAAACTAAAAATGCTAAACGAAACTCGCTCGAATGCCCCTAATGGCAACCACTCCTCGTACAAAATACTCACAACAAGCAACAACAACAACAACAGCAGCAAGAGAAGTAAGCAGTAAGCTAG
The DNA here is from genome assembly GCA_035044645.1 of Scaptomyza parva. NCBI lineage: Eukaryota > Metazoa > Arthropoda > Insecta > Diptera > Drosophilidae > Scaptomyza > Scaptomyza parva. The sequence continues at coordinate 1,782,909 of JAWNNT010000090.1, read as the reverse complement.
CGAATTCTTCTTCTTTTTACTGTTGTTGGTCAGTACTGGCTTTTGGGGGGGACGGAGACGAGGTTCTTAGTTGCAAGTGGTTGCGGTTCTCTGTGGGGGAGGACACAAAAAGCTTGCTCCACAATTAGAGCAACCGAAAAGTGAACTATGTGAAAGGTAAAAGCCTTACTTGCAATCCTCTCTGTAATTGTTGATGTGCGGCAATGCGGGTGTGTACTGTACTCTAGTCTAGTAGTCGGTTTTTTTGTTGGTCTACTTTGGTCAAAAAGTTGCACCTCAATTAAGTCAAAGAGTCTCGACTTGAAAGCCAAAACGGAAAGCAGTGTTAAAGAATGGCCAAATGGCTTGGCAAATCTTAAAAGTATTTGCAATTGCAATGACTTGGCAGAAATTTATATATATATTTATTTATATAAACATACACCAGTCGGACTTAAGTGTGTTTATTTCTTGAAAAGATTATAGACTTGAAGTGATTTAGACTAAATAAATGTTTAACTTGAATACTGGGCGTATGAGTATTGTATTCACTTTTAAGCAATATAAAAAGTAAGGAAGGATATCTTTGATATACTGAATATTATATACACTTTCAAATTGCATTCCAAAATATCTTTTATTTGTAGAAGAACTTGAGAGACAAACAGACGGAATACTCGAATTGACTCATCTGATCACAACTATATATACTTTATAGCATCTGATATGATATTCTTATTATGAATTATACATATCATGACAAAATACTAGTGTATTAAACGTTAACTTTCATAAAACGTTTTTTTCGCATTCTCTTAGCAACTTTGTAAACTTTTTCATTATTTCTCTATTGTCACAATGTATTTAACTTTTGGCTTTTAGTTTTAGAAAAAGAAACCCCTTTTTTCCTAGCCTTTATAGCTGTCGATATAAGCGATAATCGTTAGCTTTAAATCCAACATAAATCACTGACTGGCGCTTTCGACCATAAACTAACACGATTTATTTAGTTTGTTGTAGTATCAGTTTTTTTTTGTACTTTTCTTGTTATTTGTTCTATTTTTCCTCTCTCGCGCCTTATAGAGTTATATCAGATGGGGAAGGGGTTTTTGGGGGGTATTATGTTTGAAAAGTACAGCGGCGGCGGGAGGGGAGCATAGTGTGACAAAATCACTTGAGCCGGCTTAACGAGGCTTGTAATTGAATTATGCGATTTTATTGTGATTATTTCAGAGCTAAGGGCTTCACAAAACAGACATAGTAGAGAGAGAGAGATGGTGAGAGAGAGAGAAAGAGAAGGGTGTTTCGTTCGGTTCTTTTTAAAGTTCGTGAAGTTGTCGCTCTGAGTAATGAGATACGTAAAAGTTATTTAAACTTTTAAATCCGCCTCGCTGGCTTTTACTTTCCGTCCGTATTCGCTCATTTTGCCACTCTTGCCACTTGCCACCATTTGCCTTGACTGAATGTTGCCTCTTTTAGAGAGTATGCCGCCACATCCTAAACGTCCCGGAATGTTGGCTAGTTAAACGTTTGAAAAGTTTGCCAACTGAATCGCTGAAATGATTTGGAAAATTACAACAACCAGCCAGCCAGGAGAGACGACAACGACAACGACAACAGACATAAGGAAATACAAATGATTCGGCGTTGATGTTGACGTTATAACCCCCCCAACCCCCTTTTAGCATTCCCTCTAGCGGCGGCTGGCATTCGCTCGTGCACATATTCCACATACCAAGGCAAAGAAAGGGTTGATTGGCATTTCTCGCAGCGTAAGCAGAAAGCCTTTTTGTCTTTTATTTTTTGCGCTTTGGCTGTGTTTTTAGAGGCCCAACACCTACAAGCAACTATGGTTAGAATAGGGTGTAGCTAGGGGAGGGTAGGTGTAGTGGGGGTAGAGCTGGCTTGGCTTGGCTGGCAAGTGTTTCAGTTTTGTTGGACTTGATTGCAAGTACGACGTACTTTTCTGTCTGTCTTTCTGTCTCTTTCTGTGTATGAGTGTTTATTTGAACGGGAATTTCTCTCTGGCCTTGTGCCTTGTGGTGTCTGTGCCAAAAAAAATTCATTTGTATCACGAAATCCCCTTTTGATGAACTCGACGTTTTTTTTTTTCGTGTTTGTCTGCAATTTTTTTTCCCACTATGCCACAACTCTTGATTTCTCCCTTTTACCCACATCTTACCTGAGCTTTAATGCGATTGCCAGCAAAAAATATTATACAATACTTTGTACAATACTTTTCTATGTATTCGTTTGACACTGTCTCCAAAGCCGCCTTTGATTAGTTTTGCCAACAAGTAATCCAAGTTCAGACAAAAATTATTTGTCTGGTTGAAAACTGAAAATAGAGGCGTTAAGAAATGAATGAGTAAATGGAAAATATGGCAAAATGTAACAATTTTAACAGTGTTCTATATATAACCCTTTTCTTGCCCCTTTTTAGAACCGCTGATTGCTTTACATGATTCTCGAACACGACTTACTATTAATGCTGGGCTAGGCAATAAATTATTATTGTAATGTAGATTTGTGCTAGCTGCCAGAAGCGACCAGCCATACCTGTCAGTTACCACCTTCCACTCCCCCCTCCCCCCTTCACACTTCGCAAACACACCCAACAATTAGCGTCTTACTTTGTGTCCATAATTGCAGCAAAGGATTGGGGAAACATAAAAACTTTAATTGCTATTCGGGCAGGAGAGAAGGGGAGGTAGACACTTTGTGTCTGCCCCCGAAAACCGATTTGTTTGATTTATGTGGCAAACGATTCACCCACTCTTGCCACAAGATAAATGTATGAATATATATATATTCATACCTATAATGCGCACTTATAGTGGCAAAAATTGAATCAATAAAGCGTGGCAAAACCAAAAAAGTTGGCGAAAATAAATTATTATATTTCGACCCTCTCGTTTCACTTGCAATTAATGTCAGATACCCAGCAGGGAAGATGAGAGGCGGGGGGGACAAGAACAGACGAATAAAAAACAATAAAAGCGAATTACATTAAAATTACACAATCAGCGAAAAAACAGCAGAAACAGAAGCAGCAGCAGAAGCAGAAATGGAAACCTTGCTGCCACTGTATGTTGGTGTTGCATGGGGAAGAAAACAAAAAAGCGAAATGATTCCACAGTAGTAGGTAATGGTGGGGGGAAGAGGAAGTGACAGTGTTTTGTGGCAACAGGTTCTTGAACGAATTGAAAACGTTGTTAAACGAGTTTTAATTAGACAGCAAAAGCTGCAGCTACAGTTACCAAAAGCCCCAAAGACGAAGTTGGACGAAATGGCCAACAATTGGATATGCTACTCTTTTACTATTTCTACTATTTCACAGACAAATAGAGAATGCGAGAGGTGGAGGTGGTGGAGGTGGAGGTGTAAGAAAAGTGATCCAAGGTAATTTCAAATCATGAGCAAAGCACAAATGGCATACTAATTAGATGTGGCCAAGGCTCTGACTGTGCAAAGTAACGAAAAAAAAAAGTGTGAATGATGTATTAGTAGTGGTTGCTCGAACCCCCCCTCCCCACCATAATCCGACTAACCACTTTTGAGAGCGCATCAAAATCAAATCGGGAAAATGCAGCAAAAGAAGTTCGCTTAATTACTTTCCTTTTGCGAATTAGCAGTGCGGAAATAACGAGAAAAATTAAGACACACACAGAGAGAGAGAGAATGTAGAGAAAGATACAAATGGACATTGGATTCAAAAGGATGATGTGCAAAAGCATTTTACAGAGGCGATTAAAGAACTATAAAGAAATTGGCACATAATCAGATAAAGCTGAAAAATACTATATTTAAATGTGTCCTTGTGGTACGAATAGAGAATATATAGATTAACGAAAACTAATTTAAAGGGAAAGTGAACAGAAAGTATTTCAAACTTTATTATTATAAGATACTCTTTCAGTTTCTCTCTCAGTCTTTTTTTACAGTTAACTATAAAACACTTAACAAATAATTAAAAGACAATTAATGCAATTAAACTTGAAAAAATCATGTGATGCATGGAACGAACTTAAATGAAGCCATCAGAGCATGCATGCAACACCTTTATGCAACGCACTCCCTTCTGTTCGTTCCCCAACGTGGCATCCACCTGACGCGTTGGTGGGCGAATCCAGTTGAACAGTTCCGGATTGATTGAGCGCAACCTCGAACGCATTTCTCATTGTCGTTGCTGAAATTGCTGAAAATTTCTTGGCGTTTTTCGCGCACTGTGTGTTAAATTGTTGGCATTGCTCCAGCATGCAGCCTCCTCCACACCGCCTCTTTCCTCTTTTTTCACGGCCAATTCGATGCATGGTTTAGGCCATCCATTTACTCGACAAACGTACTCCGCGTACCGACTAAAACACATCGTCTGCTCCCTTCCTTGTTTTTTTTTTGCCAGTTCTGTTGTTGGCGGTGACTTTTGAGCCTTGTGGCAGCTGTTGTCTGTGTGTGTGTGTGTGTGTCTTTTCGCTTTTGCTTTGGTTGTCAGCTCGCTGACAGTGGAATTGATTTAATGCTTTTTATGTACGAGTGTGTGTGTGTGTGTGTGAGTGTGTGTGTTCCTTTGTTAGTTCCACAGGTGGAGTCGCTTGCTCTTAATTGGCCTCGGCTCAGTTTGGCGGTGTTTATTCATGCGTTGCCTGCTTGTCCACTTTTTGCTCAAATGAAACATTTTAATTATTGCCAAGCGAGATATCAACACAGACAAGACAACAACAGAAAAAATGATAAGCGCATAATTGCCATCAATTATGTTGCCGATGAGGGTAAAAACACAAAAGCAACAACAACAACAACAGTAGCAAAAAAACTGGACACCTTAAGTGCTTAATCGAAGCGAAGCGAGGAATTGTCAACAACTAGATCAACTTGTTAGCCAAGACGAGCATTAAAGCCAAGCAAAAAAATGGCTGTTAATCCAGTGTTAAATGTGGCTTTAAGTGCATCAAATACCTGGCAAAAATAATGCATTGCATTGTTAATAAGTACAAACTATCAAAACCAGATTATGATTTATTAAATTTTAAACAAAAGTCAAGCAGGCTTTTGATTTTTATTTCTAGACTTTGTATCGGAAAAAACAAAATCTCTTCAGTTCAAAAACTCTCGACATTCAGATTGAAAAAAACTACAAAAAAAACTTTTATTTTTTTTTTTATATAAAAAAAAAATTGTTGACTAAATTTCTTTTGCATTTTTGTAATTCCAAAATAAACATGAACTTTAACAATAGTATGCCCTATGAGGCGAACTACTCTGATGATGTAATAATTGCAAGGTAATAGTATCACATTCCACATATATTGATCGTCCATCTTCCCGCATCCTTTGCAGATGATGTCAGGCATGCACCAAATGGGTATGCAAGGAGGAGCTATGGGTATGCCAATGGGTATGCCAGCCTCGGGCATGAACCAAATGCAAATGCCTATGGGCGGCAATATGCCGCCAATGATGTCAATGCCGGCGGGAGGTCAAATGGGTTCAAGTGCAATGCAGCGGAATATGTTGCAGCATTCACAGCCAATGGCTATGATGACCGGAATGCAAGGAATGCCGGCTGGCATGCAACAGGCGCAAGGCAATCCACTCGCCATGTCAATGTCCCAGTTACCGCCCGGCGCAGTAACGCCCCTGAGCAGCGTTTCGGTCATGCCACTGATGGGTAACGGGACAGGTAGTACCATCGATGGCGGTGGCATGAATGTGGTTGTACCCAATCTACAGTCAATGTCCCAATTGGGCGCCAATATGCAACATAGCCGTATGGGTGCTGGTGGCGATTCTGGTGATGCGCCATCAAATTGGATGATGCCCAGCAACAACAACAACAACAACAACAACATGTGGAACAACTATGCACAGCAACAACAACAGCAGCATCACCAGCAACAGCAGCAACAGCAGCAACTCTATCAGCAAATGCAGCAACAAGAATTGCAACAGCAACACCAGCAACAACAACATCAACAACGCATGAAAAACCCATATGATTATCCTAGCAACAACAATACTAACAACTACAGGGAGACACGCAATGGTTTAAAGTATATGCATTATTAAATTAAAATTTTAGATTGTTTATGACAATAATCATGTTTCTTTTTGTCTCTTCTCCAGCTCACCATCAATTCTCTCGATGAGAATGAGAGCTAGCAATGATGGATCCCTCGGATCGTGTAAGCTAAGCCGTAATTAATATATATATATGTATGTATTCATTTGGTTTTCATTTTTTAAGGCGCCAAGAAGATACCTCGTTGGCGATAATCAAAATACGATATGTATTGAATTTGTATAATTGTTCATATTATTTTCGATGCATTGAAAATTTGTCGTCAATTTTGTCTAAATATATAGTGTCTTGGGAACCAAAAGCATTCACAAAATCACTTTATTCTTAACACTCAACGCAACTGAGAAAGCTTTAGCATAGTTCTATAGTCAACTATGGCCGCAAAGACCGCAACGACGCAAAAACAACAACAAAGTAAAAGTTTTTCACATTTTTCGCTGGCGGGGCCAACAAATGCATTTGGCGTCGGGTTTTCACTTTGGCTGCGGATTTTTTCCATTTTTTTTTTTTATATTAGCTTTAAACGCTTTGATTTATGGCATTCAGACATCAAAATTGGCAACATGTTGCAACGACGAAACGACGGTTGAGCCGAGCTCTCGATATCAAGACATTTGGCAAGCCCCAGCCACAGTCAAAAACCAAAAACGAAAAACGAATGGCGATGAAAAATTTATGCTGACCGCATGATGAACGCATAAAAAATGCTGCCAACTTATGGCCAAAATGCAATCGAACTCGTTCCATCGAATATAAACAATGACTTTATCGAGTCAACGGCATCAGCTGGCATTAGATGGCGGCGACTCTTGGCTACACTACTACAACTACAACTACAACTACAACTACATGGCAAAAAGGAACAAAAACGAATTCAGTACTCTGCTCGTTTGGGCTAGCTTAAGAGTAAAGCGAAGGTGTGAATATTTTATGTGACACTCTTTTGTGATATCATAAATCTTTTAGTTGTTTATTCAAGCAAAGTTTACGTTTGCCACATTTTACATTAGGTTTACTGCGTTCTCGCTTGAAAGAACGTGGCGCCAATTGTGGTCTGACAGTTAAGTTATTCCCTCAAGTAGTTAAATATATAATTTCTTGCTTGATATTTAGTTGAAAATTCAAAAATATACGAGAAAAATACATATGACAAGGACTTTTGGAAACTTTTTAAGCACAATTCCTGAAATCTGTATCTCAAATTTGTATTATCAGCTTATCCCTTGGTAAAATATTTATTGCCTTTGTTAAATTACTAATGCGAGTTGGGTGTTTTACACAAATCTACACCAAAACAACAAAAAATATTTCAAGTATTCTCCATAAACTAAAATAATCTCATTTAAATTGTCATCCCAAATGCAGCAGCAGGAGCAGCCGTATTGCCACACACACACACACACTCGCACACACAACTATGGAAATACAATTTCCCTCCCATTTTGAAGCTGAGTCCCGATGCGCACATAAAATGCACATGCCCAAAATTGTTTTGGTTGAGAATTTTGCAGAAGCAGCTCCCGCAAGTATTTTACATTCTATTCTTTGGCAGTTTTTTGGGGGTAAGGGCAGCCAGCAGCTGAGGCATCATTAAAATTAAAAACAAAAAAAATCCAAAAAATAAAGAAAAACAACTGAGGAGAAAAACATACACCCACAAAAACAGACAGCTGAATGGACGTTGAATGCTCCACGAATGGACATTTGAAAAGTTTTTGGTTGGGCAATGGCCAGACGCCAAGGAGAAGAAGACTGACGCACACGGACACAATGTGAGGATGCAAACTCAGTCAGTCCGTCCTTAGGGGCGGCTGTAGGTAGAGGGATGGGGGTAGGGGTTGGGAAGATTGTTGTTGCTTGTCCGCAAAGTTGTGAGAGAGAAGTTCGTGTGTTCGTTAGGCGTTATGCGTTACTGTTCCTGCTGCTTTTGCTGACCAAAATTTTATTCATGACGGAAGCAATACTCTCGAAAATATTCTCTATTAATATCTAGGCAATTGTATAAGGATGAACATAAAGGGGGTTGAAAGAGGTGCAAGAATGGGGTGGGGAGCAGTTGCTGCGTTTGCATATGTCCAACTGCCAGAGTAACTGTCTGTTTGTCTAACTGACAGAGAGACAGACAGACACACCACATCCACATTCATACATACATAGATAGATAGAACTAAATTTGGTTGCTTGGTTACGGAGAAGGCGACTAACAGCATCAACAACAACAGCAACAACAAACGATCTCTGCCTGGGCGCACATTGCCAACATAACCTCAAATTGCATTCCTAATTCCTTTTATACTCAGCATGCAGTCCACACACAAATACATACACACACCCATAGACAAACCCCTAGAAAACGCTTTCTGCAAAATGTGCAATTTCCGCTTGAAGGCAGAAAAACCGTAGAGAGAAGAGTGGCAAGAGTTTGAAGGGAATGAAAGGAAAGAAGCATTGGAATATTTCGTAGCATCAAATTTATTAAAATCATTTTATTATTTTGCGGGCAACTTCATGTTAGCATCAACATACGTCAAATTTTTGTACCAAGTACCAAACTCTTGCCAACCAACCAGGATCCAGGTGCTTTCTCTCCCAGTTGCAGAATGTAATATTGCAATTTGTGTGAAAAGTATACAGAATATTTGTATATACATACATGAAGCAACAATCAAATACGCTCTTCCACTTGAATGAATATATAAAACTTTCATTTCAAAACAACAAACTTTGAAATCTAAATTTTTCCCTTTCCAAAAGCTGCTCACAAAAACACTTTACACATTTTTTTCACATTGTTTTTGGCATTTAATGACCAAAAATATGGTTAAGCTTAGTGCAGATAAGAAAATTAAAAGCTTATCGGCTTAATCTAAGATTATTGTATTTATATTAGAATTGGTTTTTTTATAGAAATTTACATAAACTCATTTTGAAACCATCGAAAAAATCTTTTCTTTTTCCAAATATATTTTTTTCTCACTGTGCATTAAACTTTTTAAGCTTTGCGGTTTGCAGATTTAATAATCACAACAATATCTAAATAATTTAAATGAATGTTTAAAACAATTTCAAGCATTTAAGCATTCTTAAATCGAGCTAAAAATAGTCATTTTAATGCAAAAAAGAAAAGGCAAATAAGCCACAATCAAGTTGTCAGCTACCATACGTGTGTATATGTCAGCCATATATATACATACATATATATAGTATTTTGTATTTTGCATTTGTCACATTTTCGAATGACTTTTCTACGGCAGGACATGTCAGGAGTATGGTCCAAACTGCATTGAAATAAGTGCCTAAGCAGCAAAAATGATTCCATTTCTCAGTTTCTATGCTGCTGGATGGGGCAAGGCAAGAATGTCAACATGAATTTGAGTTGTTGTTTGTTTATCTACTATTTGTCTGTCTATCTGTCTGTCTGTCTATCTGTCTGTTTGTCTCTCCTGTTTGTCTGTGCGCCTTCTGTACAAAACATTTACAGCTTTGACATTGCTTTTTACTACACTCACAAAGTGTACCAATGTATCTACCACATTTACTGGACGGACAACAAGGTTCTCTATCTACCCCAACAACGGTCTCAGTTGCAGTATAAACTTTGTGCCTTGTTTAGACTTTTTGCAGTGCGCTCTTTTTTTATTGTGCGCTTGTTAGTTTTTTTTCCATTTTTTTTTTGGCAGGGGCGCTTTTTTTTGTTGTTGAAACTGTGCCAGCCATTTTGCTTGTTTTTGCTGATAACTTCATCATTGCCATCAACATCAACATCTGCCTCAACGTCCTTGTCCATGGATGAATATTTGCCGAAAGTAAAACTTGTTTGGCCAAATGTTTTGTCATGATTTGCGAGGCGCTCTCTCTATGTGAATGTCTATGTATAAACATTTTATGAACTTATTGTCAGTGAAGATTTGATGCAACATCACTTGCCCCAGATTATCGAATATCTGTCATAGAAAGAGGGAGTCGTTAGGGGTTTGGGTGGAGTTTTGGGGCACCTAAGCTAATGGCATTTTGTTTTGCTCATTTTTGGGGTTCGCTTTGAGTAATTAAATTTATGGCCCAGGCTGGATGCTTCATATGCCACACATGCATAAACTGCCAACCTGTTCGCTTCGATCTCAATATTCCATAGGCCCAGATGTTGTTCAAATGTTTGACTTTTTGGCCATGGTCCACCACGGTCCTGGCATTTGGTACACTCACAAAAAACATAACAAAAACTCTCATCTATGAGTTTTGGTATATGTACATTTTCTTTCAGTGTAACTGTCCTGACTGACTGGCTATTAATTTCGACTGGCTGGACCTGTGTACCCCCAGACCGGAGGCCCATGTGTACACATGTTTGGGCTTGTAAAAATGTCATGTTAATTTGTGGATTGTGTTCCATCCACAACCAGAGCCAGACACAGTCCAGAGATGCAGAGCATGCAAATAAATGTCTCGCCAACCACCTCCCTCTCTCTCTTTCTTTCTCTATCTGTCCCTCATTTTATTTCAGATTTATGAGCGAATCTGATAAGTGCTGCCAATAAATTTTGTATTACAACTGGATAGATTTTTGTGTTATGGGTTTTTGAGTTTAAGTATTTCGGTTATTTTATGGCTCTCGAACTCGAAATTGAAGATATCGTAAGTCGAGCATTATGTTCATAAAATATTTGATATACATAAAGCAAAAGATTTCGGTTCTGATATGAACATTTCTCAACAATGACTGGCAACAAACCCGTATAATTATTCCATTTACTAATATTTCCACTTTTGGTCAACAACAACGGGCAAATTTCACTCAATTGTATGGGAATAGTATATTATTATTGTTCGGACAACAAAAACCAACATTGCTCATACGCATCATGCACCCAGATTTTCATACTCACACACAACAAAAGCCACAAGAAATCAGTGAATTATACAACATTTAAACAAACACAAAACTCCTCACACACACACACACAAAAACAGAGACAAACACGCAGAGAAATGCATAGAAATCCACAAAATTAAGTTAAGGCGCTCACACAATGTTGAGCACAAAGTTAGCCAAAAACTTTCCGGACAAAAAGAGAGCGAGTGAGATAGAGAGAGAGAAAGTGGTTAAGAGAAAATGTAAAGAATAACGAAAGAGCTGTTGAGAGAAAGAGAAGCAAAAAAAAAGAACTATCGCAGTCGAAGTAAAGTAAGTTGAATGTAAGCAAACAAGTTGAACCAACAAACCAAGTCTCTAATTGTATTTGTGCATGTGTGCATTGCCAAGGAGAATGGGTTGGCGAAGTGGGAAGGGGGAGGGGGAAGTGTGAGGCGTGGTAGCAAGAGAACGAACTATGGACGTTCGTCAGTGTTTTATGCGGCAGACCGGAACGCACCACTTTGGGTTTGGTTTGGTTTTTGCGTCCTTGCTCCCCAAACGAGTGGAGAAAATATGATGAAACTCAGAGAGAGAGAGAGAGCTCCCTCCGCCAGAGGAGCCAACAATACGTGAAATGCAACATTTTCGGTATGACGCTCGAGCACAAAAGTTCCCCACGGTGAACAAAGCCAAACAACTGAACAACTACTCGGCATTCAAACATATTTGAAAACATTTATAGTCGCCGCGCAAATACTCTAAAAATTAATTATATGAAGCAAATGATAAGGAAGTCAAATGCATTAATACACATAACAAGTAAATGGTTTTTTGGGATTAACATAAGTATTTTCGATTAAAAATTATAATAGAAAATACACAAAAATCAAACTTCATTCCAATATTGATGATTTGCAATTCAACATTACATCACATTCTCCTGTTTTCCATTAGATTTTTACTTAACTATGATATATATTGTAGATCTTCAATCTTTTCGAGTGTAACGATATTACCGATGATTATCATAAGCTTATGCCACGAGAGAGAAGAACATGAAAGCGGTTTCCATGCTAATAAAGTAGACAACCAATAATCTGCTTTTCATATCACTGATAGCTCTCTACGATGCCAACCTCCATGCTGCTTCGATATGCCAGCAAGAAGATTGTGCCAAATATGGCGTAATAATGCCAATGTCCATTTCCATGACATTTCCGCAATTTGTAAGCAGATCTTTGACACACCAGCAAACAATCTGCGCCTTCAGCTGATTAAAGCAACTCTCGTCGAGTTTGACATGCATTGCGTTTTGCCAATTTCGCGACCTGATTAACATTTTGCTGAGGCAACAACGGTATGCGCTCTCCATATAGTGCAGCTTACTAATGATGTTGACAAAACCCGGATGCGATCGGTTTCGGAGCGTTCCAATTGGGTTTGCAATGTGCAATCATAATTTCTATCAAGTCAATCGATATCGATTTGCTGAAATTCTATGCTGACAAAAGCTGATTTGTATACAATACGAACAAAATTTCATGGCAATAGTCTTTTTGTATTGAAAATAGAGATGGAAACATTCCCTGTTATCCAATTAGAATCAAAACTAATCAAAAAACATATGATTTCTGTTTAACAACGAAACAGATTGCCAACTTTAATTTGACGCCATACGACTCAAGAGTATAACAAAACTAAAACAATACAAAATGCCGGAAATATGGCAAAGGTTGGCGACGACAACAAAATTCAGCTAACACGTTAAGATTGAAAATGTAGGTAAAATAGAAAGAAAGAGAGAGAGGGAGAATGAGAATGAGAAAGGGAGCGCGTGTCAATGCACATTTGTTTATGCGGCCTGGCAAGAAGTGCGACGGAAGCTGCCGTCTGTTGTTGCTGCTTTTGCTGCTGTTTCTGCTGTAAGCGTTGAAATGGAACAAATGAACTTAGTTGGGAATTTGCCAACTGCACACGGTTCGACAAAGGAGCAAGAATGAGAATGTGTGTGTGTGTACTTGTGTTTGTGTATTTGTGTGTGTATTTGTGTGTGTAAGCAAGCTGAACAAATGATTTTACTCGTTACACGAAAAGTTAAACTTGTAAATTCAAAAATTCACATTTGTCTGCAAAATTCGCAATTACATTTCGGCAACAGCAACAAATGAAATACGGGCCAACTGAATATTAGATAGAACCCACAAACAAACACACAAAATACATTCAACTACAACTTCAGGTGTGCTTCCTTATTCCCGCCCCCGCTCACTTCATGGCTCATTGTTCCGACGAAGCCGCCGCAAATGGAGCATAAAAGAGAAAGAGCGAGACAGAGAGAGGAAAATTGCCAAAAATGTTCTACAGCTAACCTCCTAAAGCATATTGTAATAATCCAAATGAAATTAAATGTACCGTAAACATTTCGAATTACGACGCCAGGCAATTGGGAGTAGCAACCGACTCCCAGGAGCTTCCTTCTATTCCATTCCAACAAACGTGATACGCGAAAGCACAATATCTCGTACAGGTGCATGCATGCCAGAGACAATAAAAATTGGCCGTAATTGCAGCTGTGTGTGTCTCATTCAGCTATAGCTAAGCTTTAAAAACATTCCGAATGGCTAAAACCGTTAGTTGACCTGGCCAATAGAACAGAGTATTGGCTTTTATGTGGCCTTAAACTGGATCAGTTGTAAACTAAACTTAAATACTGTTGCTTAACCTTTAAAAACCAATAAAAATATTAAAATTCCCCAAATACTTTTTACACTTGCCAAAAATGCCTCTCGCATCTCCTTAAAAAACATTCTGAATCCAATAAAGACTCGTGCAATAAATCAATAAAACAATATTTCAATCAATTACTTCGTCGTACCATTTGTCTTCCAGCTATTCTTCAATTGTACCCTGTACTTTATGGTATAGCACCCATTAAATTAGTGCAGAAAATGATCAGTCTTAAGTAAAAGCCAACCTCACATACAATCAAATTGCACATTTTACAATTTAACGAGCACTAAACGACTCTATGGAGGCTTCAGACCGAGTACAACTCGATCTGCACTTGCCTTGGGGATAATTTATTTCTAAAACAACTCTATCGCGATTCAAAAGAAAGAAACGAAAACAACAAAAAGACAGCAACAGAAATGCCATAGCCCATAGCTTCCATAGCTTCCCCATAAAGAGCAGCGATTTATTGTGCCGATCCGCAACAATTTGACAAGCAAATTGCTATAATTTCTTTCTGCTCTAGCCAATGTGATGGAAACTATGTGGAGGCGCAACACAGCGGAATGGAATTCAAGTTTATGTGTATGTGGACATGTGGCCAAGTCATGAGCAACATTTTCGCGCTTTTATCTGTGTTGCAAATTTATGTTGGCGATAAAATCTCAACGACTACCGGCCAAAGCAGAGCTTACACTCGATAGAGAGAGAGAGAAAGAAAGAGAACGACTTGAGGCAAGATCTAATTGCGAGTCTTAAGAGGATCGCAATACTACTTCTTCTGCACCTCCCGTTAAATTGCCATCCATTTCCTTTCTGAGCATTACGAGCTGGCAATGCTTGCAATGCCAAAGGCAAAGTTTGGCTTATTAGGTGGCCACAGCTCTATTGCCCGACAACTATATACATTTATATATGAAGCGATGTCTTATTGAATTACACGCTTAGCTCAGGCGTAAGGGCAATGAAATAACGAATTGCAGCGATTTGAGTGCATTCAATGCCATAATTAAGTGCAGCTTGTGTGGCTCCAAAGCAATAATCTACTTAAATACTTGTAAGTTATTTAATAAATGTCTGGTGGAGTGGATATTTTCAGAGTTTCTCCTGGGCGTGTTTTAGGCCTAATGATCGCATCGGGTCAAATGCGAAATAATAAATCAAGTGACACGCATTGCGCCAAAACGCAATCATCATTAAAACACTTCAAAAATGCATAAAACAAAAAGAAAATACAGTTGAAAAATATATATTTTTGTATGCATTTTTGCCAAAAACATCAAAAGCCAAAATGATGACGAGTAAAAAATGATTTTTCAGAGTTGCGGTCATAAAACTGACAGCGGCAGAAGCAGCTGCAGCAGCAGCATCAGGAATACGAAGAAGAAGAAGCAAAATCACAAATTTGCTTTAATTTGTTTAAAATAAATATGACTTTGTTGTTGGCACAGACTTTAACGATGCATCGTCGAACCGTGTGGAACGAACGTTGGTTGAATTAAAAAAGTTTGTGAGGCGGATGAAACGAAAAATTTCCACTTTTATAGCAGATTTTAATATGCCACGTTGGACTAATTGTTGGCCAGCTAAAGATAAAGAGAGAGAGAGAGTGAGAGAGAGAGACGAAAATGTACTATGGGGACTTTTGATGGCACTTAGAAAGCCGTTAATCCTAATTTTATGTACATACCATGTTTGGCTGTTTCAATTTAATGGCTCACTTCTTTTTCTGCAGCAGGAAGACAGGAAAATCAAGCTCATAATGTTAATACCATGTTGATGTTGGGCGGTATTTTTGAACCGGAACGCTTAAATCGCAAGAGTTCCCAAAGGTTCAGTTAGTTTAGTACTACTAATTGGCTAAGCGGAAAGCAGAAATACAGCTAAGATGTTCTTCACCCAATTCAAACTTAGTTTTAATTGGATTCTTTCAGTGCAGGGTTGCATTTCAAGTGCGTGCGCTAGATCACAATAGATCGATCGAGCAAAACTTTTGTCGCGCAGTTAAAACTAATTCATTATATATATATATATAAAGTGGATAAATTGACAAGCATATTTAATATTAGAAACAAAGTCGAAGAGCTTTACTTTGATAATATAAAACACCTGCACCGATTAGCAAGTGCTAAGATCGCTATCGATAAGCTCTAAAAGCGTTTACCAACACTAACTTGCGCCTGATGACTGGCGCAAAAAGAACATTTATTGCGTGCGAATAGGAACAAAGTTTTGCAAATAATATATTATTAATTAAAGCTGTTCATAATGGCTGAACACGAAGATAACACCACCCTGAACATTTTATCGGTAAGTAAAGTGAGTTTGATCAGATTTTGCAGGCAATATATTTTTTAAACCTATGTAGTTAATGATTGTGGACTGCCTCGGCTGTAACGATGTAAATGTGGAATTCCCGCTGGATGATACTGCACATCTATTGATCTACAATCAGCCAGAGTCCAATGAAAGTGAAAGTGATGAAACATTGCCGTTAATTGTGACACCCGTTGGCAATGCGTTGCAACTTATGTGCACCATGGAGTATCCCGATGCGCAAAGTTTGCAACGTTTGCCACAGCTTAAAATTGGCAAGGGTTGCGTAAAAATGTTCTTTACACTTGAACGCCTTGGTGGCATTGATGTTCGATATGATCCGGAATCTGATAGCGATTTGGATATGGAACCAAGTACATCGCGTCAGGCCGAAAAGCGACGCATGCGTAACGCTCGACGACGTCAGGAACGTCGCCAACAACGCATCTTCCTATACGAAGTGAAAGTGCATCGTAGCTTTATCAATGTCGAGCGGCTCGATTGCATTCACTTTCAGATCAATAGCGGCGTTTGGCGTGAGGTAACTGTTTGCGAGTTTCATAACATATTCTTTGTGCAACCGCCGCACCGATTCGAAGGGGTTGGCGTTAACATACAACAGCAATATGCCACCGATTGGCTCAAGATCATTCAGGCTGATGTCAAAAACTATAGTATTCTAAGGTGAGTGAGTGGCAACCCTGGCAACAGTTAACAAAAAATGTATTTAACTCATTTGCAGCGAGGATGGCAATCCATTTAACACTTTTGCTCGGCTCTTTGATCGCCGCGATACGGATATTGGTAAAAATTTGGAGCGACTTGCAACAAACTATTTGGCCATCAATGAAACAGTTCGTCTCGCCGAACGCCGTTTCTTGCTTAACATTTTCAAGCAAGCTCGCAGCATTTTCGAATACATAACCGTTCAAGAGTATACAGTGTGGTTCTTTGTGCCACGCTTTAATTGCTACATTTCACTCAATCGTTTGGTAAGTTAGATATGATATATGAGAAATAGATATGTATAATGTTTGGTTACATATTGAACAGAGCGTAGATGATTTTGATTTGAGCAATGTGCGCACTTGCATCAAATTGACGCGCGATGAAAGCGATTCGTTTATGCAACATGCTGATCATAACATTATGGACATATTGCTGATCTCCATACAAATGTCATTGGCTCAATCGGCCAGGCAAACGTTTCTCTTTCTCGGACAACTTGAAAAGGTAAGAAAAAAGTTGTTCATCACAAGTTATATGCTAAAACTGACATATCGATCGATAACAACATGCAGTTGAGCGAATTTGTGTGCATGCAATTTGCAACCGCTTACTTTATGAACAGCAATAATACTGAAGATACACAGAACACAAACACTACCTCAACTGTAAGTTGTATATATAGAGTATATTGGCATTAGCTAAATCTGATTAAACTTCTGGTTTTTCTCATTTGTTTCCGGTTAGAATCAATGGATTTGTCGCCGCTATTTGCAACGCATCATTGAAATGGCTGAAACAATGTACTTTGTTGTATTCATTGAATATCCGAGTAAATTAACGTTGCTGCAAAACAATCGTAACTGCATTCAATGCACAAAGCAGGTGAATCGCGAAACTGGCGCCGTCACTTGGAAAGTTTCAAACGCAATGACGCAATCCATTGACACGGGCATAACACGTCTTCAGGAAGCCATGGATACGAGTTAAATCGACTCAAACCTTTTTTAAATAATTTTAAAGCCATTTACTTGAAATATTTATGGCTAATCTTGACTTATTGATATGAACTTTGAATGATTTTTATATTGCTTATCAACATTATTACTTAACTAGTTTCGTTTTGCATGGCAAGTTGTCATAAATTCGAATTGAATCGACTCTCTTAAACATTTTTTGTATATTTTTGATACTTTTTCGTTGACAGATTCTTGCATAATCATAACATATCCATATTAACTTTGAATGATTTGTTTAAAAATATGCTTTGAATGATTTTTGTAATGCCTTACTACAGCTTACTTTACTAGTTTAGTTTTGCAACTTTTTACTTCTATTTAAGTTTTTGTATTCAGTTTTTTTTTTAATATCCATAACTGCAGTCAATTGCATTACATATGCAGTAAAACGATGGAAAAAAAGGTATTTGTATTATTCATGTGATATTTTTGTATATTTTCTTATTTTTCTAAGTATCAATCACTTGTATTATTTTCAAATTCTTTTTAGAAACTTGGCACACATGCATGCAAATATTTTTTGGTGAACCTTGGGAGAGGAATGCTGCTGTGGGATCATTCTTCAGCTGCATTTCAATTAGGTTGCCGTCTGTCAGTTGGAACTGTGTGTGTTTGTGAGAGAGCTCCAAAAACAGGACCAAAAAATATGGCTGGCTGGCTGGCGACCACACACACACAAACACACACACACACACGCACACATACACATACATGCACTTACAACTCGAAAGAAGAAGAAGGAACAACCACAACTACAACAATGCTTGTCAGTCAGTCAGTGGCACGCGTCATTTGCCGGCGAATTGCATTTTGTGTGCAAAACCGGAGAAAGCATTTTTGGAAAACCAACCTCCCTCCCTACGTTCATACACATTCCTCTCCTCACCCGCCGACACAGTTTAGGAGCAGCAGCACTAGAGTAGGATAAGAGCCCAAAAGGATGTAGCTGACAGTATATGTTTCCCGCATCCGTATCCGCATCCGTAACCCAACACGCTGCCCTCGACAACACGGACTCGTCTGACGGGATGACGGACTGACTGACTGGTTTGCCTGCCTTGACTGATTGGTGGTTGTTTGCGCAACTTTTAGTAGCACATTTGCTGCGACCAGAAAAACCATTTCAAATGTTTTTCTCGCTCCCTTTACACACACAAACACAAACATTTCGCACGTCTTGCCGTCAAAAGCATTTTTACTTCATCACTTATACGCAATGCGGCCTGAAAATTAAGTTTACAAACTTGAACATAATCCTAGACTATAAGATTAGCAAAAACTTGATATGAAATTTGTATTGAAAATGATTATATATACATATAAGATTATAATTTTTGGTTTGCATTTATTAATTGTCAATAAAATAAAATATGATTTAATAGCTGTAAAATCAAATAAATCTGACAAACGAATAAAAGTCAGTCAGAAATAATTATTTTTAGTCAAATAAATAAACGTTTCATTTGGGTTTATCTCGCTTTTCAATCAATGTTTTTGTTCATCAACATCATATCTATGGCATTTAATAGAGTAATTAGTTTTTAGACGCTGTTGGGCATAGATTCGTGTTTGTTGTGTAATTTATTGGCGAGATTTCTAGCCTCGAGAGTTCGGTGTTTTTTGCAGTTACAGACAGGTTTCACTGTACTTCTACAGCACTCAGACAGGCATTGCGTGCCACTTTTCGCACTTGATGCATGTGTGATGATGATGATGATGATGATGAGGCAGACAGGCACACTGCAACACAGTCTCAGTCTCTTGCAGCTCTCAACAAAATGACACACACACGCACATTCCCCTCAACGCCCGCCCCCTCTCTCTGTTCTAGCTGGCAATTTGAATAATTGCAAAATGTGCAGAATCCTTTGAATTTGGATTTTGGCTCACATTTTCACAAATATATTCTCTACTAGTGTTGTCATACATTTTCTGCTTCGGCAATTGGAAAATGAACATGACAAAAAGTCAAACACAAAGAGAGAAAGCGAGAGAGAGAGATAGATTGTGTTTGTCTTAAGCATATTAATGAGTTATGTGTATGTTTATTAGTTGTAAAAAGCAATAACATTAAATTAAGGAACTAAAAATCACTTAAAGCTTTGAGCTTGACTTTAAACTGATTCAAGCTGATTAAAAAAAAAAACCTCTGTCAGAACTCGAACATCAAGACATTATGCTCTCTCTCTGATAAAAAAAAAGGTCAAGCCGCTTTTCTCTTTTGGGCATAATTAAAAATTAATAAGCGGCTACTGCTTTCTGGCCGTTTTCTGATGCTGATGCTGGGAAAGCAGCTGCTTGACTTAACGAAGCGTGTTGGAATCGCAATCTGTAATTATGTGTAAGGGCAATTTTATGATGCGACTCTCAAACACAACAACAGCAACAACAACAACAAGTGCATATATCCTTTTTTGAGCAAAAGTTGACCCGAGCACCCAAAAATACCAAAAAAAAATCAAAAAACCGTTGACCAGCTGGGGCTAAAAGCGCAAATGAGCATTAAAAACTCGTTTCAACTAAATATTTAAACAGTTTATTATGCTGGCAGCAGGGCAAAGCGCCACACACACAAATATATAAGGGGCGTGGCAAACGTTAAAAGCCGCGCCTGATTATGACTACCTGACCACGCCCCCCCCCCCGCCCTGCCACACCACATGAGTGGCGCGCGCGTGCAATGCGCCAAAGGAAATTTAAATTTGAATTAATTATGATGCTGAAAACTGGGGAAACACACACAGTTTTGGTTCGGGCCTGGGACCTGTTCCGTATCGTGCACCTACAATTAGTACTAGTTGGTCTTAGTTGGCTGCTTTTCGCAAAGGGGAGAGTGGGGGGTGCATATTTGGTGTGTTGAACATATCAAATAACAAATAATAACATTTAACACCTTGAGTAAAAACGATTTAAACATTTTGTAGCAACTACTAGAAAACTCTCTCCCTTGATCCTTTCACTAAAAACTAATCTAACAAATAGTTTGTTCTCCAAAATATTGTTCAAATGATCTATTGGACAAAATGTCAATAGCAATGGGTCAAACTGCAATTGAGAAATCGTCGTACAAGGTCATTAACATTTCATCGATTGCAACATTTGGAAACACAAAAAGTCCTTTCTCTCAAACTGTGACTTGTGACTGGATATGGTTGGGTGGGTGTGTGGAGAGAGGGGGCAGCATCCCAGTGAAATCATGCATTCAAGTGTCATTAATTAGTTAGCAACAAACATGGCCAACAATCGACGGCGGCTTTCGTTGGTCAACTACACCCGCTCCACGCTTTTTCCAGCTGTTTCATTTCGGGCGCCCAACAGGAAAAATAAAAGTAGATAGAAATTCACGACATCCGCAAACATTTTAGGGGCGGTGAGATACTGTTTGGGCGTGGTCGCCAATGTTGGCTTCGCTGCATTTGCGTTTAATTACGAAATAATCCAGTGTGAAACGGTGTTGTGCTCGAAAATTGATTGGGTTTTGTGCGATTTCGAATGCGATTACGATTACTATTGGAATTGGCGGATCTCTCATCCAACATTTCTTTGCCTACCCCGTCCGTCTGTCTGTCCGTCCGACCGTTTGACTCCCGTCAGAGTCAATGATCCGGAGTCTGGTAGTCATCCCGTTGACGTTGCTAACCCAATTAAACTGTCACCCAAAATACACACCGCCCCCTCTCATTCTCTCGTTCCACTGTGCTTCTCGATGTCTATTCCCTGTGGTACGCCCCATTCAACCGTTCAGCCGGAGTAGTAGTAGTAGTAGTAGTAGTAGTGGCAACTGTTGCCAGCATTTTCCTGCCTGGCACTTTGCCCAAAACCGCAGAAGCAAAAGCCTCTCGCCTGACGACGACGACTGGGCGAACGCATCACTTCGCGGGCTTCAATAGCAATTTGGGTAAATTCCTTTTTAATTTCAACCGCAGCGCCAGCCCTGCAGCGCCCGTCCCCGTCCTTCATCCTCATGGCCTATTAGCTGTTCAGTTTCAGAGATGAAACCTTAAACTATCGTTTGAGTGCGTGATAGGGACGATAGTTTTTGCTTGATAGTTTCAAATTGAATATTCGTGGTTTTTCTATAAATCATTTCTGGCAAAAATTTCTTCCAATTTAACTTTTAAAATTGCAAAAAGATTAATTAGCGGGAATTTTGGTTTGAATTCGTGATAGGGGCGATAGTTTTTGTAATACTTCATAGTTTTCAACAAGTTTTTCATATTGAATATTTGAAATTCTTACTTAAATCATTTTTAGAACAATTTCTATCTATTTGACGTTAAAGATTTCAAAAAGTTCCTTAAAATGCATCACTTCTTCAATATTTCTCATCTCCAATATGTTTATTTTTAGTAAAAGACAGACAGAGAAAGAGAGAGAGAGGGAGAGGGAGATGAGGCAATGTTGCTATGCCAAAATTGAATTGTATGTTTTAGTTTTAGTTAACGCCAGTGTGTAAGAGAATTGCATATTTGGCAGTCGCGTCGTAGAAAACAAATTTCAATGCCATAAAGACGCAAATTTCATTAGCTTGTCACACACACACACACACTCAGACACACACCCACACACATACGCGTACTTGTGTTATAAGTAACGCGACTGCTGCTTCAGACATAATCACAAAGAATTTCTTATATATTATAGAAAGACAAGCATCTCCCTTTTTTTTTTGGCCATTTTTAACCGTCTTTTGCCAAATTTTTTACGTCTGGCTGCAAAATCAGATTTGCGTAAATTTTACGCATACACTCTTTCTGTCTCTCTCTCGTTCTCTCTCTGTCTGTCTTCCTCTCTCTGTCTGTCAGTCTCTCAGTGTCAAGAGCAGAAGCCAAAAGAATAGAAAGAATGAAAAGTATCTTTACGTTAATTGTCGCGAGGGAAAAATTTGTGACTAGAGAAAAATTTCGCTAAATTAAATTTGTTTAGTCTTCGTCGACTGTTTTTCGAGTTGAATTAATTGCCACGCCCACATAATCCTCATATTTGATGTGCAAACATGCAGCCAAATCTTTCATTCTCCTCTCTTTTTGGCAACTTTTCTTCGTTTCTTTTGGCTTGTTGACTTTTTCGTCAGCAGCAGCAGCAGCTCCTTCATTTTTCTTCTTCTTCCATCTATGTATGTATGTATGTCTGTGTTTATCTTCTTCTTGATTCGGAAAAGTTACGCATGCATTTTCCCTTTTTGTGTGTTTCGTGTACGTTTATGACGGGACGAAAAGCGTTTTGCTGTTTTGCTGCTGTCTTCTTCAACCTAAAACGCTTTTGTTTATCTTTTGTAAAAATCTTGTTTGCACAATTGGCGAAAATTGCCTTTTGCCTCTTTCAGTCCGTTTCAGTTTGTTTGGTGTATATCTTGTTTATTTGTTTGTGCAACATTTTTTAATTAGTTTCACATCATTGTTAATTCCCTTTTTTGCTTTTTGTGTGTTGTTGTTTATTATTTTCATTTATATATTTGTCATAAATCGATTTGATACCAAAAAAAAAACCATTGAATTGTAAATATTTTGATTTCATTATTTAATGATTTGCGATAGCTGCGAATTCAATTAGAATTAATATTACACACACATGTATATATATATATATATATTTGTTTATCCCATTGGGGTGTTAAAAAGGGTTGACTAAGAGCTACTTATTCGATTGTCTATTTACATAATATTTGTTTTTGTTATATGTGCATAATCCATAGAACAAAGCATATCCGACTACATAAAGGATATTCTAAAGTAAACACATGTAGTACAGATCGAAGCACTATATCATATAGCTGTTATAGACATGGAATCTCTTTAACAAGTAGATGTTATTTTGAAGTGTATATACTATTCGGCCTGCTGAAATTAGTCTAATTCCTGATATTTTTTTGTGGCTAATTTTGACTTTTTGAGTGCTCTAATTTATATAAAATTAATTTATAATAATTACACTGCACTTTGTTAACATATTTTATTATTCATTAATACTCGTGTATGTGTGTGTGTATGTGTAATAACAATGGATTTTTTATTTAATTCTACTTTTTTTTTGTTAATGCCAAACAATTAGCAATTTAACAATGCATTTTAAATGACTTGATTAAGCTTAGCGTAAAATTACCAAATTGAATTTAAATTAGTTGTATTTTATGCTATATAATGTAACGAAATTGAAATTTCCTCTCTACATGTGTATGTGTGTTCGAGTGTGTGTGTGTGCTGTTCACATATGTGTGTGTCTATGTGTATTTGATGTTTTGTTGAGCAACATCAGAAAATTAGAATCCGAATGTTGCCAAAGGCGAAACATTAATTTGAGAAGCTCAACACCGCTCACACACACCCAGAGAGAGTGAGAGAGAGAGTGAGATGGGAGATAGAGATAGAGATAGAGAGAGATGTACGTACACATGCTCCAACCATGCAAGCATCCTTTGTTTGTAATTAATTTCAATATAGCGAAGCATTACAAGTGAGGCTCAGTAAATTTCAAAGTATGCTGCGAGCTCAATAAACTCGCACACAGAGGCAAAGGCACCGGGAGCGGTGGATGGGGCGTGGCTGTGCTCGCACACAACACATATACATATATATATAGTCAGTATATTGCACACGCGAGACGCGTGAGATGAAAGGAAATGTGCGAAATTTAAACTTGCACGTGAAAAAGACAGACTAAGTGGGGTTTGGGAGACGGGAGGGAAGGGAGGGGCAAATGAGTAGCGGGGAGGGGGGTAAGGTGAATGTGTGCAGGATAAAGTCCTTCGCTGTCGGGCATTACTTTGCCCATAAAAGTAGTAAAATTATGTTGACTGAAAACAGCGGCAAATGTTTGTTGCTGCCACACGTAGTAGCTGCTTGCCACCGTGGCGAGGGGGTGAGGGGGAGTGGCATGTGTAACTGCGCGCGCCTCACAAATACCCATTCTTATTTTGCAACAGCAACAACCGAAGCAGATAAAAGTAACTCGCTGGCGCGTTTTAGTTAAAATATTTGCACGCTTTTTTTGCGCTACCCCCACGCTTCACACACACACACACAGAGAGAGTGTGTGTGTATCTTTGAGATACTTTTTTTTTTTTTTTTGGTGCTGTTCATTTCATTGAAATTCGCAAGCATACAAATAAAATGTTCGTTTATTGGCAAGGGAATTTTGTCTTTCTTCTTTTCTGTTCTGTTCTGTTTGGTTCGGTTCTGTTATGTTTGGTAGCAAATGCAAACAGCAACAGATGCATAATTTCAATTTACTCGGCAAAGCAATGAACAAAAAAACGAAAAAGAGAATACTACATTTGGAGCATTGGGATTTTACCGATTGAGTTGGGACGAACAGCGGGGAGAGAGAGAGAGCGAGAGCTAGAAGAAAATCATTTAAGCTGCTAAAGAATAAAATTTCATTGCTGCTCGTTGCTTAAATTGCACTAAAAACTAAACAAATGAGAGCTCATTAAAATGCAATTAAAAATCGGCGACAAAAATGTTATTTAAAGTAAAAACAACGGAAAATAGTAATTACATTAAAAATAGCACCCGAATTGTATTACATTTTTCATATGCAAAAAATAGTTAGAATTCCAAAATTCCACACACTTTCATACAGAAGAGCTCTTTCTACTCTTTCTACTCGACCGGAATAGGAAGGAAGCTTTGGGCAGTTGCCAATGTCTGCTTTAGTTCAGTTTCAGTTCTTGGTTCAGGCTTATAAGCTTTTGCCAGCTGGCCACTGACTTTGGCCAGAGAGAAACGTATGTATGTGTGTGTGTGTGTATTTGTGTGCAAAACTGAAATTTCACACTTTGTCGCTTTTGCATATGAAGCATGTGAGATGGCGCACAATGGGGAGGAGGAGGAGGAGAGTCGGGGCGGGCAAGCAAAGGCAACGATTACAAAAGGCGCCGACTTGTAAATGGAGGCCAAAAAACTTGGCGTACATCGCGTGCCAGACGCGATAATGAAACGGAAAGGCAAGCATTGAAGGGTGGGGGAAGGGGGAAGGAAAAAAGCTGCTGTTGCTAGCTAAATGGAAAATCTTTGGCAGCTGGCCACAATGTATTGCAAGTGTTGTTGTTCTTGTTGTTGTTAGGGGTATTATAGAAGAGTACATAATTTGTTAGAGTATACCGTAGTCAAACTCACTCTTGCACTCATTATACTCTGTGTATGTTTTCTTTGTTTAGGCCAACTAATCAACCCGAATTCAACTTCGAATCTGAGAGTCTGGATGTTAGCCAGCGATGCGTGCAAGTTTTTCAATTAATTTGGCTCAGACACAAGACGCAAAATGGATGGAAGGAAGGAAAGAAGGATAGAGAATGAGAATGAGAGAGAGAGAGGGGGAGAGTTCCTCTGAGCTCTGGAGTTCAAAACCACACAAAACTACACTATTTACGGCTGAGTTATTTCAAAAATGTTTTGCATATCAGATCTGAATTGCTGCTGCTGATGCTGCCGCTGCTGCCGCTGCTGCCGCTGCTTTGGCTTGGGGGCGCACTTAAACGCCTTCGTTTTAATTTAATAAGAGTTTTTGCAAAAAGCAACTTGCAACTGCGGCAACTGAGGCAACTGAGGCGGCAGCTAGAGCACGAGAACTGCATCCAAAATGAATGGGAACTGCACAAAACGCTGTCATGAATGATCTAAACGAGAATACAAGACTTTCAGATACCCAGCAACAAGAGTTTATCTACAGTTCCACAGCTAAACAAACTTCCCTTTACAGTTTATACAGAATATATGGAAGAGGAAAAAAATATAGTCACAAGTCGCGGCTTTGACTATTGCAACTGCAAGTTGCACTCTCTATAAGCGACTCCGCCTGCCGCATGTCAAATTTGAATTTAGCTGCAATTTTTACAACTGTTGCAAAGTCAACTCCATATTCAACTCCACCTCCTCCTGCTCCTTCTCTATCGCCCGCTGCGAGCAAGCGGCAGCAGCATTCACATCTCGTCGGCATCCAGCCGCTGGCAAGAAACATACATACAAGCAAGCAAGCTACCAAGAAACATGTGAGCCGAGAGCTCCCGTCAGACAGTTGGCAATTTGCATAAATTTAGATTAGTGACATCTGACGTGAGTCTTGCGATACGACTCTGAGTGCATTGGAGATGATGATGGTGGAGACGGAGGTGGAGTCGGGAGTCGGGAGGAGGAATCTGGTTGTTCGCTGGGTTGTTTGGTAACGGAAATATTAAGTAGTCGAATACGCGATTGCCACCTCCTAATTCTCAGTGAAGATTAGACTGGCAATGACAATGCAATATGATTTATGAACTAACTCCCAAACGATGTCTGTTCTGTCGCCTTGCCAGCAAAATCAACAGCTCATGTGGAAAATTAATCGCATGCAAACTCATTATGAAACTACTACACAGTACACACACACACACACACACATGTATACATCTTAGTATGTGTGTGTGTGTGTGGTTGGCATAATTGTTGACAAGCAAAAGCTAGAATCAAGTTATTAGTTTGCGTGTTAAAACTAAATATGATTTATATGCAATGTTTAATGATTGTTGAAACATATTTATGCAAGTTTTTTCAAGAGTTTTTCTTAACAATCTTTTATATTGTTATTCTTCTTCCTGTTCTCATTTCTTTAAAGTGATTATCTGAGAGTGCCTTGTCGAGTTTCGAACCAGCAGCAGCAAAATAACTATAAATTTAAGTTTTCAAGCATATCGCCCATTTTGCAGCTATGTATTTTCTCTAGTCGCAACATTTGTCAGTGCCGCAATGCCGCCCTACCCTCCCCGCTTGTGCTGCCGCCAACGCACTTTTCTTTACAGTTTCTCCTCCTTCCCCTCCTCCCTTCTCCAAAGATATTACAATTCAACCTATAATTTATTCAGCTAAATCCTTTCGCCAGGCCACTTACAGTCCTAAGAGAGTAAAGCAGCGAAAATAAATTAAATGGAAATCATTTGTCTTGCTCAACAAAATATCACGCAAATGGGCGTACAGCCAGAGGGGGAGAAAGGGGGGCGGGGAGAACGGACTTGACAGCTAGTCACAAACACAACAACAACAACAACAACAACAAGTGGCAGCAGTTGAGTAAAAAAGAAAATTTGCATAAAGAAATAATATTCATTCCATCCGCCCGTCCTCCCCCCCAAAAAAAGGGATCCTGGCACTCGGATTGAGCGCCAAGAGGATGTCAAAATCGTTGTTGTTGTTGTTGTCCTTGAAGAACGGCTAGCGGATAAAAAAAGAAATTTCATAGCGTTATTGCGACATGGCATTATAACCAAAAGTACCTCTTCCCCCTTACCCACTTCCTACCTGCCACCTTTACCCACGAGACAAGCACAATGACGCACGAAAGTATGCAACAGTTTGAATATATCAAATTCGTATCTTAAGGTGTATCTTTAGGGTATAGTTTATGCACACTTTTCTCACTGTGTAATATCTTAATGATGTCCAACAAGCTTAACCCAAGCATTGGCATTAAGCATAGCAATTTCAATAGACACGCCTCTTACGCCCACCACCGACACACACACACACACAAACACAGAGATAAACAACAACATCTGGAAACTACAACTACAACTACAACAAACATAGTATTTGGAAATCTGCGCTAACCAGGCAAAAGGACGATTAACAAGATTAAAAGCGCCATTAAATGCTTTGATTTTGGCTAACACAAGTTAAGGCCACGCAAACCGCAGATACGCAAATGTTTGCCACACACACACACACACACACTCGCACACAACAACAACATCGTGCATAACAAGAAACGCCCAATAATTTATCGAGAGAGACCCTGACGCAAAAGTTCGTTTTGGCACTACTTAAAGGAACACATGTTTTGCGGGCAAAACGTTTGTGAGCTTTGTGGATTGTGGATGATATTTGTGTGGAATCTGTGTATGTGTGTGTTGTATCTTGTATCGGGGAATGGATGTGTTGCAGCTGGCTTGGATTTTAAGCCCCAGCATATGTCGAATTCTTGGTTAAGACGTAAATTACGTTAAATTGCTGCTAAGTAGAATAGCGCTAGCAGGGCAAAAACAAGTTACACTTGAAGAAAACATGTTGTGACAATTAGAAATTTAACTTATTTGGAGAGGAACTAAAGAAATGGATTCAAAAACTTGTGTTAATAATCAAAATTCTAAGAAATCTTACTTGAAAAAACTTAAATCAAACTACTAATGATTTTCTCTAAGTGCATACTCACTCACTGGCCAAATGTATCTGTAATCCCAAACGGCAACGGTCTGTGGCTGCGTTTGATTTGCGTGCACGTGTATCCTTGGTTATACTTATGTATGTGTGTGCGTGTGTGTGTGCGCGTGTGTGTGTATATATCCCAAAGACGACTCGCATGTTCTCGCTTGATTGATTTGGGTTGGGTTAAGCCCCTTGGGGCCAGAAAAAAGCGTTAACGAAACCAGCACACAACACACTTAATCCCAATTTGCAAAGAGTACAAATCAGTTTTAGTTAGTTTCCTTACCCAAAGCACAACTAAATTATATATATTATATATATACACATGTGTGTACACAGAGATGTCTGAAGTTGCTTAACGCATGAGAAGCTTAAAATTTCCGAGGTTAAGTGAATCACATTTTTTTTTGTATCGTTTTTTGTTTATTTTTCATTTTGGCAAATGCAATTAAAATATCATTTTACATTTTAAATATGAAAATTGAATAAATTTCATTCATTTCATAATAATGGCATAGATTTGAATTCGCTAAAACCTCGCTTAAATCGAAAAATGAATTTTTCGCCAAACAATTCCAAATGTAATTCTTATTTCTATGTTAATTTTATATATATATAGTATACATATATTATGTGAACGCAGCAATTTAAATTTCGCTTATATAATATTCACATTCGTCGCACAATGTGTGAAACAATAAAACAAAACAGGCTAGGGTTATGTGTGGGGAGGGGTGATGGGGGGGGGGGGGGAGGTAAATTGAAAATGAAATGCATTTGAAATGCATGGAATATTTTTAAGTAAAATTTATTGCAATTTTGGTGCAACAATTGCGCGAGTTTAGCATTAAATGCAATTAAATGAGAGCAATACCCAAAAAAAACAACAACAATTGGTAACTGAAACAATGGCCAACAGCAACAACAACAACAGCAAGAACGAAGACCAAAACACACACACACAAACACAAATGAGCAGAAATAATTTTATGGTCAATGCAGCGGCGTTAAGTTGGCTGCGGTGTGGCAAGTGGCAAGGATGGGGACGGGGGGTGCGTCTCTCTGCGGCAGCAACAACTAATTTAAATTGAAATTAAAATTGATTGTTTTTTAAACGCGTCGCATTGCAAACGAGGCACGTAGCCAAACACGTTCTGCCTTCTGTCCGTATACTTCTGGCCAACAAAAGGGGGGGTGATGGTGGGGTATGCGTGGCCCACATCATTTGCAACAATGGAGGCACGTTAGCAGCAGTAGCAGCAGCAGTAGCAGCAGCAGCAACAACAATAATACAATACAATAGTACAATGGCAACAATGGCAAGGGGAGGCGGCTCACAAATGTGCAACAAGCAAACAACAAATTCGTTAACAAAATGTTGAAATTGCATTCAAAGTGTAGCAGCAGCGGCAAGAAGCAGCTAGGACCACAGTCAGAGCGAAAAACTGCAGAGATGGAGAGAGAGAGAAAGAGTGGGACAGAGGTACAGCTTCAGCTGTTGATACCAATTTGAAGTACACTCAAAGAAATAACAGTATTAAAGTAGCTTCAAATATTCTATAAGTAAATAACTTTCATTCACAAAAAAACTATAATTTTTCTCTCAGTGCAACGGCCAGGTCACACTCAACAAACAATACTCGTACACACACACACGGACACACACACAATACAAACAAAGAGCCACTCAATTATTTTCTGTGCTTGTCGCTTTATGTTTGAGTTTGTTCCTGTTGCAGTTGTTGTTGTACCCTTTAGTCACTTCTGAATGTTTAAAGAAACCAACAAATACATATCTATATATAGGGTATCTATTAGTCGCTGCAGTATTTGTTATTGCGTCTGCCTCCTATTTATATGTATGAAAATTGTTGCTAATTTCGCATCTAACCAAATTGAATTTACAACTGTAACACAACAACTACAACAAGCAGTAACAGCAGGAGTCACACGTGCTCTTTTCCACACTCCTTCATTCTCATTGTACACCTATGCACGTAAGCCTCACATACATACATACATACGTGTGTATATGTGTCATTCTGGTCTTTGACAACGACGCTGCGCTCAATTAACTGAGTCACCCGAGTAACGGCTAATTTGCGTAAACAGTACATTACCAATACAATAATAGTTTTCCTATTAGTCATTTTAATTGCAAACAGCAACTAATACATACAAACACACAAAGGTCCCAAAAGAGAAAAATTCCTTAAAAATGTACTCACCAGCTGCAGCGTAAAAATGTCCCAACTTCGGCAGCGTTTGTTATAGCATTTACACATTATTTAATTTATTACCACTTTTTACACTTTTTAGCACAACAAAACAAAAAACCTTTAAAAAAAATTACAGTATCGAATTATGACTAATGCGATTTCACTTTTTATACATTTGCTCACTGCTGTGGTTATTTTTCATTTTTTTTGGTATGGCAACACAGAAATTTCTCTCACGCACTTTCGCTCTCTCTCTCACAGATCTCAGCAGATTTCTTTGTGCTGTATGTGTGTGTGTGAGAATGCGTGCGCAGTTTAATTAGGCAATGCTTTTTTTTTCAAGGCATTGCCATCTGCAGCCACACCTACATATATTTTGTAATAATGAAATTTTTTGCCATTATGAATAGAAATTAACATAATAAATATATATTAATTGCATATTTTGTTATTACACACACATTTAATTGCATTTGGTGATATTTAATGCACTATTATATAACAAATCTAATTTCAATAGGCGGCGCGGTCCACGGGAGCGCTAGCAGCAATAAAATATGCACGCGGGCTTTGCACTTATATTTTCACATTAAAAAATATATTAAAACAACATTATTTTGAAGTATTTTCGTGTAGGCACATTATTACACTGCTTTAAATTAATTAAAAGCACTTTTACTTAATTTTACTTATAAACCGAACGACGCGAAAATTTTGCACCTGCGATCGCGCGGCTTTGACAATGAAATGAGAAAAAATTCACAAGAGCATACTTTCCAATGCAGGATCTCTCCACTAGTATTTGCTCTCTCTTAATTGCATTGAATGTATTGCTGTCTGTGGACCCATCACTCTTTCCCTCTCCCACTCCTTGCTGGTACATAAAAATGTCCAAAGAAGTATTTTTAATGGGGAAATTTCTATTAAACTCATTTACAAGGGACATTTAAATACCCTTTGCTAGATAAATTTAAGTGCAACGAAAAGTTTGCTCATTTTACGGTTAGAGCTCTTCATCAATAGTTTTTAAATAATTAAAACTGCGCTAAAGCAATTAATTTTAAATTTTCTGCTGCTTTGGGGCATGTGAAAGCGAGATGGGCGTCCTGCCGTCAAGGGGGGCGTTGGAGTGGGCGTGGTTGTCGCTGCGGTTAGAAAATATTAAACATCGAGCAAAATGTCTGGCAAATGTCACTTAAAAAATTGAAAGGTTGCGCAGGCGACTCGACATCAGTCTCGCCCCCCCCTCGCCGCGTCACCGCCTGGGGAGCTGAAAAACGGGCACAGCGTTGGCTAAAGCATGTTGGAAGGGGGGTGGAGGGGGGAGTTAGGTACACGGAGGTTTTGTGAGCAATGTTGGCAAAGGCGAAACTTAATTAATTTGAGTAACTTGGCAGCCGGCCGGTTGGATGCTACACCACCCCCCGCAACCCCTTCTCCAACCAGTTTTTGCCACCCCTTGGCGTCTTTGTAGCGAACGCGGGTGTGGCATGAATTCTTAATGCACATGCTGACTGTGTGTGTGTGAGTCTGTCTGTGTGTGTGTGTGTGTTAGTGGGGGCGTGGTCGTTTTTTGGGCTGCTGAAAGAAAGAAATAACTGGAACTGACTATGTCAACATAATTAACTGTGAAGTGAGTGAAACTAGAAAAAGGACCAAACTATGAGTATCCTTTTAGATCCACAAAAAATAAAAGAAGAAGAAGAGAGAATACTCATACATAAGTGCCTGCGCTCACATTTAGTATGATGATGTGCCAAAAAAAAAACACACACACACAAAGAGAGAGGGCGAAAAAGGTGACCAACACGAAAAAAAAATGGGGCCAGGTGGCAACCTCGTCAAATGCAAATTACTGCAGAGTGTTGCCAAAATAATTAATTTAAATGCATTTGCAGGCAAACAGAGAGAAAGAGAGAGTGAGGGAGAGAAATCGCCGCGGAGACTTTAAAACATCTACTCTCCACATGCCAAATAAGAGTTCTGCGAGTGTGAGAGAGACAGAGTGACAAAGTGTTTTTATTCGCACTTTTTCACGACTTACGCTCATCTCTCTATACCTTTCCAAAATGCACTTAACGTAGCTGGATAATGTCCCTTCCTCCCCTCCCCCCACCACTCGTGCATAGTGTTATTTGTGCCGTGAAACAGAATATGTAATATAATGCTTTTAAAAAAAAGTGAGTGAACTTAAAATATATAAAAAAAAAAAAACGACAGTTTTTTTATACCTTAAACTAACACTCTTAAAATGGCAAGCAAATTAACTTAATATCATTGTAGAAGATATTCTGTTTTCAGTTAGATGTATTTTTTTATATTTTTTTTTTTTGTTTAAATTTTAGA
Source organism: Scaptomyza parva (assembly GCA_035044645.1). Lineage (NCBI taxonomy): Eukaryota > Metazoa > Arthropoda > Insecta > Diptera > Drosophilidae > Scaptomyza > Scaptomyza parva. The sequence goes on along the minus strand of JAWNNT010000090.1, from coordinate 1,749,469 downwards.
GTATCTCTTTATAGCTTTAAAAAAGAATTAGCAAAATTTTTAATGGTTTCAAATCGGCTTAATAAAATGTTTATCAGTTTTTTTTCTAAATTTGTTGTTATTTATTATCTAAAAAGCTTTAAAGCTTAAACGTTTTTTAGTTTTCGCTCATTTCAATTTACCTGCATCGAAAGTTTGTTTGTTTTTTTTTGGTTTTATTTTTTGATTGCCCAATTTGTGGCAGAGGCAAAGGCAATCAAAACACAGCCACGCCCCCTTTGCCGCCTCTCTAACCACACTTGAGACTCAAAAACTCAACTTAAACACATACCAAAATGAAAAAAGCTTCACTTAAAGTTCAATTTTTGGATGAGGGGAGAGGGGAGAACACATGTGTGTGCCTGGAATGCGTTCTTTCTCATCTACTTACAATCTCTACACACACACACACACACACACACAGTTTGAAGATAATGCGCAACAAAATAAATGGACAAGCTGACAACGTAGTGAAGGGGAGTGGGGGGGCGACGTAAATGTGTGACGACGATGACTTTTAAATTGTTTTATTGAGGTGCCATGGCGTTTCGTTCGTTCCGTTCGCTCGTGTTGGTCAGCAAAAGTTTTGGCAAGTGCATAGAATAAATGAGCATGGAAGGAAGTCCATTTTGGAGCATTACAAAGCTACATACTGGCACTTGCTTGCACCCCTGTTCCCCTGCCCAACGCATCTCCTGCTACTGCATACTGACAGCACACACACAAACCTGCCTTATGTGTGTGTGTGTGTGTTGAGCATACAAAGTCAAATTGCTCAGCTAGCGGAAGCAAACAGAGTGCTAACGAAAGAGAGAGAGAGAACGGGATGCATATACAGGGTGTCAGATATTGTGCCTGTCATGTTCAACTTTTTTGGCTGGGTTGCCCTAAGTAGCCTAACGCCTCAATATGCCCGTTGACATGTCCAGCACAGTTAGTTCAACTCACCGTTATTCTCCTCTCTCTCTCTCTCGCCTCTTCCAAGTGGGTAACATTTTTGGTCAGCTGGAAGAAAAAAACTAATACTCATAAAATGTGTCGCCTGGCATGTAGAGTTAGAGAGGGAGAGCGTGCGATAAAGAGAGTATTGGAATGCGGGCGGCTCTTTAAGCTGCTGTCAATTGGCATTAGCCAGCAACTGTTAGTTTTTACTCTCCACTAAACCCAACTGCCCCTCTAGCTATAACTATGGTATGCAACGTCATCCTTATGCTCGCTTACACTGACAGAAACAGGCGAAAAGAGTATATAAACTAAATTTAAGCATAAGTAAGTTTACCTTACTATCAATAAGTTTAATGCGAAAATATATGCAACAAAAACTTCAGTTAACCAGAAAAAATGTATCCTCAATTTTGCTCAGTGTCACCCTACCATGTCCATGTGTGTGTGTTTGTTTGTGTGCGTAACTGGAAAGTTAATGCTGTCGCCGCCGTACAGATTAAAAGCAAAACATATCCAATGTTGTCGCTCCACATGAGTAATGTGTGTAGTGTAGTGTTGTGTGTGTGTAGAGTAGTGTAATGTACATAGTGTAGTTTATCCCCTGAGGACACACATCCTGTTGAGGTTGTAGGTTTAGGTCGAGTCAGAGAGAGAGAGAGAGAGAGAGAGGGAAGGAAAGAGAGCCCTTGTATTAGCGTTGTGTCATATTAACTCAACAGATTTAGTAAAGAATTTTTGCTGCGTAATGGAAATGGGAAAAGGACAACGGTAAATTCACCTGTACAACAAGAGAGAGAAGTGCGTCTCTGTCTGTTGTTGTTGTTGTTGTCTGTTGTATGAAAAAGTTACGGTAAAGCAGCTGCTTTGACAGGCTAAAACACGTGTCAATTGACGGAGGATTAGAGATGAGTTTTTAAGCATGCTTGGCGTTTAGTTTAGTATAATAAGTATGTTTAAGTTTTACTTAGGGGAAACTATGATGATGATGTATGAAGGGTTAACGTTTTCTAGACATCTGGGACAGATAATTTGGTGTATTTTACTTCTTAAGGGAAACTATGATGAAAATAAGGGTTAAGATGTTAATGGGAATGAATAGAGACTTGATTGGGATATATACTAGACATCTTGGACAGTTAAGAGACTTAGAGATATATAATATTGATATGAATACTTACTAATAATCAGATTTTCTCTATTAAAGATGCATTAAAAAGTTCAAAACATGATTAACAAGATATAAAAAGTGTATTTTTCACATGATTGAATAGAGTAAGACAAGGGAATTTAAGGATTCTAACATTATTAAGTCTAAGAAAACTTTTTTAAAGGATTCTTATAATGTTATGTCTAAGAAAACTTTGAAAACAACCCAAAGTAGATTCTTTGAGTTCAAATTCTTCAACTTTAATTGAAATCTGTTTCTTCCCCAACATACTTGAATACTCTTTCTAATATTAATCGCTTAAATCATGTCAGTTTTGTTCCCATTCTTTGTGACAATCATATTTAAGAAGAGTTGAATGCAGTTAGCTCAATTAGCTGATGTTCCAAATCAATAACTTGGCTGCCACAGTAAATGCTAGCTAAATGCAACAACTGACTGAGTTGGCCAAGTTGACAAACTGACAAACTGACTAACGGACAAACTGCGCTAAGCTTTTCCAATCGTCAATCGAGCGCTAACAAAGATAAATGGCTGAAGCCACAAAATTGATTTGGTTGACAGATGAATTGTTGTTGTTGTGTGTGTGGAGTCACTTGCAACAGATGCGGATGCATGATTCGAAGGCTGAACGTCAAAGCTGGAAGCTGAAAAACAACAGCAAATATTTAACTGACATCGGGAACAACAACAACAACTGCAACAACAAGTGCAACTGTGCAACTGCAACTGTTGTTGCCGGTCAGCGACAATAAAATCAAAAGCATATTTTTCAATCAACTATTGAAAATGGCAACCAGAAATATTTCCAATGCATAAAATGAAACACAAAAACACAGCGAGAAAAGAGAGGGTTAGGTGTGGGTGGGGGGGTGACCATGGGGGCGTGGTCGTTTGACAACGAAAGTGAGGCATTGGAATATTGAATGAAGCACTTAAATACGTTTCAGGCCGCCTGACCGTTCAAATGCAATTACGCATACACCACGCACCCCCGCCCCCGCCACCGCGGACAACTCCGTTCCAACCAATATGAAAAGCCAGGCAATGAGTACCAGCTGATGCTACCGACAGTGATGGCATTTTAGCCTTTTTTTAAAAATGGTTGTGTATGGTGGAACGGTCACTTTTAATAATGATTTATTAATATTTATTTGTTAAATGCTCTTATTTTAGCTATATTTTCAGCGGGAAAAGGCAAAACATAAGTTTTAGCTATTATTATCTGTGATATGTTGCTTGAGAGAGTTCTTTAAGCAATAATTCAACTCAACTTATATAAAAAATGCTACAATTTTAGCTTTCTTTTTAGCCAAAAAAGGCTAAACATAAGTTTTGGGTATAATTTTCTATGATATATGAATTTAAACAGCTTATTGAACAATAACTCAACCCAACTTAGTTAATAACTGCTAAAATGTTAGCTTGTTTTAGCGGGAAATTCTCTTATAAGAGTTTTACTGTTTTATTCCTGTAATAGAATATCAATTTATTATAACAATATGTATTATTATATTTATTAACAATATTTCACTTAATTTCGACCCAAGTTTCTTCACCAGTACTGTCATTTTAGCTATTTTTTAGCGGAAAATTATCAACTTCATAACTTTTCTTTTATATTGAGTATTTACTTTTGCAACAACTTTTATACATATGAAACTATGACAACACTGTGTGTGCAACTGTGTGGCATGCAACTATTGACTGATATTTTTTATTCCATGATTCGGCGGCTGCTGTTCAACTGCTGCCCAATTGACACTTTTGACGCATAAATCAACTTTATTGTTTATTGATTTTTATGTTTGTGTCGCATGTCCGTTCGTTTCTTTTTTTTACAGTGTATGTTTGGTGTGTGTGTGTGTGCGTAAGCTTCATTTTTATTAAATCTTTGTTCGAGCCGCATGCAACATGAATCCCAGTATTCGATCTACATATTATCAACTTGTTATTTATTTGAATTTATGCGATTTTAATGAAATTGGTTCATTGTTTGCATCAATCGCAGCTACTCCAATCAATATATATATATATATATATAGTATGTATTTGTATATTGTGAGTTATGGACATGCTGAACAGTTCATAAATCGATTAAAGATGTTTTCTGAGTACGTTTCTTTTGTTATTATTATTTTTTTTTTATTTGAACATCAAACACTTTTTTCGTTCACATAAAAACATGTCTTTCTCTCTCTCTATCTCTTTTGCACTCTTTTGTTATCTGCATAAAATCTGTTTCAGCTTTATTTGGTTCTGGTGCATGTTGAAGTTTTACCGTTTATTGATTGACAGGGCAATTTTTTTGTTGTTGTATTCAATACATTTGAAGTTAAAGGTTTTTTTGTGTTATTGCAGTAAACATTTATGCGGAAATTTTCTCTTTCAGATTTCTTCAACCTTGCCAACACTAAAGAACATTTCCTATTACAGTTTGGCTCATTTGACTCTCTCTTCCTTTAATACTCAGCTCAGATTCATGGAGAGGGAGGGCGTCAATAGCTTCAAGAGGCAATGCTTTGATATACAAATATATAATGGGAATTCCTTTAGTAAAGTTTACCAAAAAACTTTTGCCAATGAAAGTGGATGAGAAGCGGAAGGGGAGGCCAAATTAAAATTCGAAATGAGTTGCCGCGAATCTAGCACAGATGGCAACTCCAAATCTCCCAAATACCCCTCCCCTACACAGACACTTTGACACGTGACAAAGTCAAGGAGAACAATAAAAAAATAAATACAATCCAGCCAGCGGACACGCCCTCCTGCCACTGGCACATCTTTCAATAAGAGAAGGCGTCAAATGTTCCAAACAATTTCAATAACCGTTTCCCCAAAAGAAGCACAGAACAGAACAGCAATGATAGAGAGCGCGCACAGACAAAGAGCGAAGAGCGTATGAATCTCTCCACAGGCGCGCTCAAGTAAAGGAAAGTAAAGAGCCTGGGCTAATAATAGAATAAAAGCCAGCAGCGACGCTGGCAGCAACGTAAGCAGAACAGAATGCCAGACTAAGCATTAAATTGATAGAAGAAGCAAAAATGTTGCATTTAATTGGAAAATGCTTTCAATGATAGACAAAGGGAGGTGGGGTGGGAGAGTGCGAACGGCAGGCAAATCAATTTCGATTTCGTTTTGTTTGAATATTTGTATTTATATTTGTTATTGTATGTTTGCATGTATTTGCTGTTAGTGTAAACAAGCAGTTAAATTAAAAATGCCATGAGGCCAAAAATATTTAATTGTTTTTACTATACCATCAGTTTGCCAATAAATATGAAATATATATTTGTTTGTTTTTACGTATGGAAATGTGTTGTAAGAGTTTATAATAATATATAATAACATATTATTTTATTTTTCCTTAATATGAACTTCTTCTGCATTAAGCTAGAACAAAGCAAAACGAAATAAAAAAGAGAGAGAAGGATTTCACCTGATCCGTTACTTAAAAGTCAACTACCAAAAAAGAGAGCAAATAAGTGGAGAGATTTTGCATAAGCAGTCATTTGTAGAAGAATTTTTGCCGATCACAGTTTCATTTTTTTCGTCGTCGCGTCGGTTTGCGTAGTGAACTAAAAAAGCAAATAATATCGCTTAAGAATAGAATTTAATTTGTTGTAATACCATTAAAGTGTGCTTATAACAATAATACATGACATTATGGTTTATTTAACAACATATTTAAGTGTTAATACAAGTGTAAAAGCAGTTTACATATTGTTGTTGCTGGCGCTCCAGCGGACAGCCACACCTAATCGAACTTACATAGTAAATGGTAATGCTATTACTGAGAGCGCAAAGCAAAAACAACCGCAAATTAAAATGCCATTACACCCGGTCAAAAAAAAAAGTGCATTAAGCGCGCATTGCAAAAAAAAATTAGAGCTGATATGTATAGCAATAATATTTTTATTGTGTTAACCAACATAATCACAAAATGTTTACAACGCATGATAATTCGCTTAAAACGTGTTTTTTTATGGGATAACAAATGGTTTTTTTTCCTAAATATTTTTTTTTATTTTATTTTTTTTGCGTGTGTGTAAGCAAAAAGTGTGCAGTGATGAGAAAAATGGTAGTGATGTGATTCTGCAAAACAGCAAAAGAGAAAAAGAGAGGCTTAACTGTAAATTTGATTTGAGTAAGTGATTTTTTGTCTACAATTTACTCTCATTTATATGTGTGTGTGCGTGGTGTGTCTTCTTGGAACATATTTAATTGGAATAAAACTTCCTATAGTAAATAGCTTTAACGCCTTGCGCGACCTAGAAAAACTTTATTAACTCAACTTCAGATCTGGTAATTTCTAAGACGTTTTCTTTGTTTTATGTTTGTGTCCCCGATTTGTTTGCCAAAAGCTGCAATTCATCAAGTGTGATTCGCCGAATGCATAAAACACACACACTCAGTTGGGGAGGGGGGAGAAATGACATGCGATGGCGAGACTCTACACTGTTTGGTAATTCTCTCTCTTGCTGTCTGTCTTTCCTCCTCTGCCCACCCACTGTGACCGCAAGTCAACGAGCTGATTTGCATGCAGAAATAACAACAACAAAAATAACAGCAAGAAGAACAGTAACAACGGGACGTAGATTAGGCGCTGATTGCGTGAGCAGTGAGCGTCATATTTGAGTGAGAGTTGGAGAGTAGCAAAAAGAGACGCGTCAAGTGCACACCACTGTATGTCTAAGTGAGTGTGTGTGTGTGTGTTTGTTTGTGGATTGGGAATGCACCGTAGCAAAAATACTAACACGCTAGTTGCTGACCAGACTTAGGACAAATAAAATAACAAGAAAGTTGTGGTATTTTTGAATGAATGAAGAAGTTGAAATACCCTTTCAGATATTTAGTGGGACACCCGTCTGCCAAGGGTATTCAAAAATGTTGTAAAGTACAATTTTTGGGTACCAATGCGAATGGGCAACAAGGATGCCGCAACACACACACACACACAAACAAACACACACACCAATTTACATTTACGATTCGCATTCGGAATCGCCATTCGACAGCGCCGCATGCGTTACGCAAATTGAATTCGTTGCCAGCAAAATTTATGCATCGTCGCGTTTTGCATCAGCTGAAGAATTGCTGTAGGCAAGAAGGAACAGTAAAACGGGGTCGAACTGAAACTGAAGTTCGATATATCGACAGCGATGCATTCGAAATGCAACTATGTATGTGTATGTGTGTGTGTGTGTGTTTGTAAACTGAGAAATTTATGCTTTGTTTTGTCGGGCAGAAACATGCAACATCAATTCTCGTTAACTTTTCATGTACGATTGAAGACGAAGTCATGCAACATATACTACATACATATACCAAATGGACAAATACCCTCGATTCTATAAAGACAATATAGTATATATATACTTTAACTTGATGATCCTCTTGCTTTATTGGTTTCATTTCGTTTTTTTATCGTTTCAATGATATAAATGATAAGAACACAAATAGATATTGCAAACACAATTAATTTCACTGTCACTCGGAACATTTTTAAGCTTCTTGAGCCTCCACGCAGCGACGGAGGCTGATTCCATACTCCATCTCCCGAGGATTCCTCAATAACCGGGTTCATCTATATTTCAAACTTAACGATAAAGTGTTTAAACACTTTTCTTTGCTTTGCTTTAGTTAATTTTATTTCTGTTTGTTGAATTTTTATTAAGAGCTCTTCTCACGGCTGACTTTGTTTTCTACACAATTGAACATTCAATGCACAGTCGATTTGCTTGAAACATAAACCATAAACCCAAACACAAACGTTTTCCATTTAATTTACACCCACATCTGGTAAGAAAAACCCCAAAAAAAAAATGAATATATCAAATATACACTGAAAAAAAAAACTGAAAGTAGTAAAGACATATTTTTATTCCTTAAAAACACTTTTTATGTTAAGAAGTAATTTTTTTTCTAAGTGCATGCCAAATAATATGCAAAACATGTCCTTCTGACCTTCGTGACAGAATGTGCCGCATATACAACAACAAGGACAACAACAAATATTGCAATATTTCGGCAAGAGCAGTGGGTGGGGGAGGGGTAGGGGGAGATGTGCGAAGGCCCATTCAATAAAAATGTAAATTAACTTATCAATTACAACGCCAAACAACAACAATAAACAAGAGACAACAACTAAACATGGGGAAGTGTAAGGGGGAGGGAGGGGCGACTTCATTTTGTGGCCACTGTTAAGGGCGTGGGCCAACTGTCTCTTAACGGTTTTCTTATGCAAATCGCAAAAGAGACGACACCAAGAGAGAGAGAGAGAGCGAGGGAGGAAGAGAGGGAGGGCGGAAGAACGTTAAAATATTCCTGCTCATAATTTTTATTTCCGTTATTCAAGTTTCAAGATTGTATTGCACACTTCTTTTTTTTTTTTTTGTCGCCTGCTCGTCGTTTTTGTCCTTGCCACACGGCTGTTTGGTCAGAAATTCGTATCCATGTCCTTGGTGCCATGCCACTATGGGGTATTTTGCCGAAAATCGGGCATTTATTAATAACTCGAGAAAAACAAAAGATATTTCGATTCGGTTTTTAGCTAAATATTTTTAAAAATCAAAGAAAGGTTTTTTAGAAAAGAGGCGTGTCACCGCCCCTTTATTCATTATTTTATTGTATGCAACTTTCTTAATTTTGACCGTACTTGAATGAAACTTGGCAATTAAGAGTTTTATAATGATACTAATACCTTGGCAAAAAACAATTAAAATCGGTCAACTATATCCGATAGCTCCAATAGAAGCTATCGGTCTCAATACGGTTTCTCACATAAAAACTTTGTTATTTTTTTAGATATCTTCACGAAACTCAACAAAAATATGTTTTATTAAGCTTTTCGTATTTGTTCAAAATATGAGCAACATCCGATCACTATATCATATGGCTCTCATAGGAACGATCGAAAAATAATTTAATAAATCTGCGAAAAACTCGTTTCTAATAGTAAAATTTCGGTTTAAAATTATAATTAATAACCATTTTTATGATATTTTTATGTTATTATAGCAAAACAGCATCATTCGACTTAGTTAGGTATTTCAGTGTGTGCCACATTTTTTACAATTTTGGTATTTTTACACTGAGGTTATGCTCTTTAAACTTAAATTTCTCATAAAACGGCAAAAACCGGCAAAAATGGTTATATGCACTGGATAGGGAATTAATGGCACTACAACATGGTGTTAACCGTTTTAGGAAGAATTAGGAACTTTTTTGTATAAGTCTATACAAAGTTGAAATTTATTTCTAAAAATTACCAGTGAAAAGCACTTTTTAAATACACAAGAAAAAACAAACCAACCAACAAAATGTGAAACAAATGATGCAAAACGCATAGTGGAGACCCATATTAATCACTTCCATTACCAATTTGTTGTTTGCTGTTTGTTAACTATTATATTTATTGAATTTTGCACAATGTTCATTTTTTCACTTAACAGAGCGTTTTTTGTTCGCTGACAACAGCTGACTTTGAGTGTTAATAACATAACAGGGGTCTGTTAACTTAACAGAACTGTTATGGATCAATAAACTATGATCAATTTAAAACATAATTGCATTAAAAGTTTTTTGATTTTAGCACATGTGAAAATTGATTAAATGCCCGATTTTCGGCAAAATACCCCATAGTGCATGCCTTGTGCCACCTTTTCTGTTCTCGTTACAACAAAATTTGCCTTGCTAATAGTACCAGGAGAGAAAAGCAAACAGACAGAAAGAGAGAGAGAGAGAGAGGTCGAAAGGTCCTGCCGACTAGATACCAACACACACCAAGTGACGCCTTAAAGGACATAAGTTACGACTTGGCGTCTTGCCCCGAGGTGGCATTTATTTTAATATGTAGTACTAGCTGATAAGAGAGAGCGGCAAGGCAGATATCTTAATTAGATAAGAATTTAGGTGAACTCCAGTTCATATTCATGTCTTAACACAGCTTTAAGTGAAAATTGAAGGCAGGACCTAAGGTTTCTTTCCCGAGATAAAAATGAATATTGTGAAAATTAAAAGTTTATAGTTTTTAAAGCAGTTTTTTGACCTACTCCATAATGTTTTTACACACCATAAGCTCTTTACCAAACCCACTTTTAAGTGAACTCCCCCCCCCCTTCGCCCCTGCCAAAACCCACTCTCTGGGTGACTTTTATCGCTAGTTGCAGCTGCAGAAGCGAATGCAAGCTGTGGAATTGCAAGCACAAGAGATAGACTCATCACATAAGCCGCCTACAGCATTTTCACACAATGAAAATGCAACAGAAATGGGGAGAGAGAGCGTTAGAGAGAGAGAGAGAGATAGTCAAGGGGAACGGAATAGTTTGTAGAGGTTCGCCCTCAACTTTGAGTAACTGGTCCAGAAATTGAACCATCACATGAGTATGTGCATAATCACGAAGTCAGCTTTACTGTTTAGGTCTGTACACTGAGAGAAATAGGGTAAAGTCCTCATTACTTCTAATGTAGAATAGCTAATTCAATTTCTTCAAGTGTACGTCTCATAAATGCTCGCTCAACCAAGCGAGAAGAATCTTCTATAGACTGGAACCTGAATGATTCGGAACTGTTGCTGCTGTTGTTGTTCGGTGAGATGATGACGATGATGATGATGTTGCCATGTTGAGGTGAATGTGTCTAAAAGCTAAGGTTGTTGATGGTTTCGCCTCGGTCATGCAAGCGTATTTGGTGCATTTCACATTCACACCATTTCCAAGTCAGGCAACAACAACGAGGAGGAGAAGGAGGAACAGAAGGAGGAGGATGAGTTGAAGGCGGTAAGGTGATGGCATTTGCTGGCCAGACAAATTATGACCACGATTGTGACTAGTACTACTTGTTGCGACTCTCTGAAGGCCTCTTACCATAGAAAGCTGGCGAGTGTTGCTCCGACGATAAGCATTTCAGGGTGATTAATGAAATTTGAAGTCACTGCCAGGAAATAGTTGAAGCAGAGAGAGAATGGAGGCGCTTGAAAGAGTTTTGGGAACGCGTTTAAAAAGTTTAGGATGCGTTTTTATCAGGTGAGAGAAAAAGATGAAAAGGGAGAAGCGGTAGATAGAGAGAAATAGAGAAAGGAACATTGAGAAAGAGATGGAAAGATGGCTATCGATGGGAATGGGAACATCCTATTATCCTAGAAAAGCTAATAATAAGCAGAAAAAGTATAAAAAAGGAAAAGATTTAGAGAAAAACTAATATCAAGGGAGAAGAACAGCAATGAGAGATAGTAGAGATGAGCAGAAAACCTTGAGTACAGGAAAGATTCCTAGATTCCGGGAAGCCAAAGGGTCAGGGATAACGGGAGACCGAAACAGTAGGTCAAAAACATCGAAAGGAAATAGATAACTTCATTGAAAATTGACAGATAGGGAAGAAAATAAAGTTAAGTATCGATAGGAAGATAGAGAAAAAGACAGAATAGCCACTATATCGGAAACTTTCTGAATAATGACCTAACAAAGTCTTTTATGAGCAATTCTTCGAATTCGAATGATTCACGTCATTAAATTTTAGGTCTTATAGTTTTGACTGTGCAAGGTAGTCAAGCGAAAGGAAAAAGGCGAAAAAGTTGTTGCACAAAAGACACCCATAATGACTTATGAATATATATATATATGCATATGGGTGGGCCCTCTCCCTTCCCCTACACCACCCCCTCCACACCATACAAACTATGCTTTAATTGGCTCACCATTGAGTGTACCCCACAAAGTACTACTCCAATTAGAATTTGTAATCGCGCACGCTTTACCCATTTGAATTTATATCGAAAATGTAATTTAATTAATAGAGCACAACCTAAAGAGAAAAACCCGACTTCACCAGGTGCTGTTGACCAAGAGTACTCTAGTGCCTGGTGCCTCGTGTCTGCCAATTCTTATTGGCCAAAGACAACGTTTAGCGCAACTCGCTGTTGTTGGCTCCAGTTATCGCAGCGGGAAGTGTCAAAAAGTCAACTCAATAACTGTTTATTTTACTTGGCATATTTCCAATTTCCTACGGCTCTTTGTGGCCTACTATTGTCTGTGTGTTCGATTGTGTGTCTGTGTGTGTGTGTGTGTTTGTTTCTGACTCAGACTCTTTGGGGGCCGCCAGTTTAAAGTCAAAAGACAGCTTTGCGACAGCTTCGTTTTGCCAGTTTTGCAGTTTGCCAGAGCTAGCAAACAGTTCCACGTGGTGTTGGCGAAATTTGAAACTCTTTGTTTGGGTTTTGTCTGGTTTCTAACTCTCTTATCTGTCTGCATTTTGGACATGCATTTTATTTGCCTAATCAATTGGATTTGCTTTCAAAGTTGTTTCTATATCTAAATAGATAGATAGTTGCATAAGAATTGATTGTTATGGCGAGGAATGAAATATTTTGTACAAAAAGGTGATTGGAAAAGAGTAAAGCAGTTGATAATAGATTATTCTGTATGTGTTGAAGTATAAATTTAAGGAAAATTTTGAAAGGGGAAATATATTTTCTTTCCTTGAAGCCATAAAGTAAATGATAAGTGTAATAAGTAAAAAATCTTTATCTTCTAGAGTTAGTTGAGCTTTCTCGCCATGTTTCTTCATGCTTATAATTTTTTTTGTACAGAAAGGTGATTGGAAAAAAAGTAAAAGAGTTGATTTAGATGATTTTGTAGTGTAGAAATATAAATGTAAGTTAGTTTTTGATTGGGGAAATATATTTTCTTTTTTTGAACTCATAAAGTAAATGAAAAGTTGATTAGGGTTGATTTGATTTTGTGCAAATGTACAAAAAACCTGAATCTAGAAAATTACTATTCGAACTCTTTGTCCTAGTCCTAGTCGATCTTTCTCAATCTAGTCGATGATTGATGCTTATAGTATTCTCTCCTTGAACCCATAGAATAAATGAAGAGTTGATTACAGAACATGAATCTAGAAGATTCCCAGTCCTAGTCCTACTCCTAGTTCAGCTTCCTCGATCAGGTCGATGCTGTTACTTCATGCTTATAGTATTCTTTCCTAATATCTTTCCTAACATGCATATTTGTCTTTTTCACATATCCATTAGAAGAACACTTCGCTACTTAGCTTATCCCATTCACTTTCCATTTGTTTAAGTCTTGACTTCCAAGTTTCGTCATAGGTTAGCCCACCTGATTCCTTGGGTGATCGATATGCACAACTGTCTCCAGAGCCATAACAGAGAGAGAGAGACTGTAGTGGCGCCCACATTTGGAGCTTGGAGTTGGAGTTTTGGACGACGCCCATTTGCTACCGTTTAGCCAGATTGATTTCATGCCAGCCGTTGCACGACTCGATGATCATTTCACATTTCCACATTTTCCTACCACCCCGCTCCCCCCAACAACAGCAACGCCCACTAAATGTAGGCGAGCCACAGTTTCCCATCGCTGTTGTTTCCCATCAATCAACTTCGAGTGCGAGGACAAGAAATGCACTTTTCTGCATGATTGGTGAAGGAGAGGAGCGGGTAGGAGGAGAGACATGTTGGACCCTGAGCGCTTTTGGTTGTTAAAATTGAAGCGGCATCATTTTTCATATCCGCGGCAAACAACAACAACAACAACAACTGCTGCTGCTGGCCAAACAACAATATTCAGTCATGGAAAGGCATGGAAATATATCGAGTAGCAGCTAACAGCAGGGAGCTGCCTGCAATTGCAACTGCTACCAATTGTGCCCACCTTGCCCCCTACCCCTCTCCCCACCACACTTTTTTCGCCAATATAAACCTGCCTCGAAATCAGCTTGAGCTCGCATTTATACGTGATCGTCGTTTTTTTTTTTTTTTTTTCTGTTTCTTTGTTTTTTAGGTTTGTTGCATTTCCTTTTTCTCTGTTTGCTTACGACGAAAAACGCTTTGTTTTTTTGCTGTGCACTAACCAAAACTACTAGTAAGAGTCCCCCACCACCCCTCTTCACATCCACACTTGTGTGCACTGTTGTTGCGAATTTGTTGCAATTTCTCATTGTCAGCGAACGCGTTCGACGGTAAATTTTGATTAAACGCTCTACGGGAATTCACTTTGCCGCATTTCAGCTTCAGCCCGTTTCACGTTTCGCATTTCGCGTTTCGAGTTACTCTTTTTTGGTTTTTTAGTTATTTTTTCTTTCTCAATTGTTTTTTGTGGATTTTTTGGGTTTATAGTATATATTGTTTTTTGCGGCTCGGCTTTGCGTCCTTGCCCTTTTTTTCTCCCCGATTTGAATTTGATAAATGATGCTCGTTTCGTGGCGATATGTTATGCAATTTAGGGATTTGTTTGTTGGTTTGTTGTTGATATGGTATGGATAAAGCCGAAAGCAAAGTAAAACAATAAAATATAGTTGGTTAACAGCTTTGTAATAAATGATTAAGAAGCCTTTTTGTTGTTCGAAATCAATTAGAAAGTGAAGGAAAACTATTAAAATAAATTTTTAATGGCAGATGAGAGAGGGTTAACCAGTTATCAGTTCTTCAATTTGTTCACTTACATATATTATATTATATTCATCGCTTCTCATTTTAATAATAATAATAATAATGAAAAGACAAGATACAAAGAAAATCTGATTAAAGTGCTTTGTATGTACGCAAACATTGAGCTTCAGGCATAGGACACGAAAGGGGGGAGAAGGTCGGCAACACCATCATCATCATCATCATCATCGACAGCAACAACAGCGGCAATAACAAGCCGTAATAATAATTTTGCTCCAATTAATCAGCGTTAAATCAGCGAACCGCCGACGACGACGTCAACCGAAGCGATTCCATTCGATGTTAACCAATTGCCGCCTTTTGTTTTGTGCCGGTCTCTCTCTTTGTTATTATGTATCCCTTGGTATTCTTGTTGTTGTTGTTGCTTTTTGCTTGTTGCTGTTGTTGTGTCCGTCTGTCTGTCGTTGTATGATGCGGATCAATGTCTGGGAAAGTAGCAGATGCCCAACAGATGAGTCTGATGTCTGGTTCCATTAAGCTTAAATGATATTAAAGCAAGTAGCCAAATGGTAAAGTGAAAATACCAGAAATGATATAAAATTGAACAATTTTAAAGTAATAAGTGTATATATAGGACAAAAGAGTGAAATCAATATACTATATATGTATGAAAGTATATAAAATTGTGTAAATAATATTCGATATATGTATATACAGTGTTTTACAGCTTATATCAAGCAGCAACTTATAAAAGGAACCTATATATGTATGAAAGTATATAAACTTGTAAAATTTTAGAGTCAAAAGTTTATATATATGACAAAAAAGTGAAAATAGTGTACTATATATGTATATACAGTGACTCATAGCTTATATTAAACAGCAACTTACAAAGGAAACCTTTAAAACTAGAAGCCAAATGAACAAAGCTTAAATGCAAGTTCTTAACTTTAAGTTTCAAGTAATAAAATATGATTTTATTTATGTTTTATATATTTTTTCACTACTTTTTTAACTTTTAAAATGTCACACACACTGTAATCCACTGTACACTCGTACAAAACACTTGCAAATCTTATATAGTACAAAAAAGTGAAAAGAAAACATTCAAAACTTAAAACAATATCAACATAGCTTCAATGAAAGTTCTTAACTTTAAGTTTCAAGTAGTAAAATATGATTTAAATATTTGTTTTATCTGTAATGCACTTTACACTAAAACACAACACATTCTGTGCAAATCTTCAAAAACTTCAGACTTCAGAAATTATTCGTCGATGAGGTCTCAAGTGTTGTTGTGTCTTTGACTTGTGCCTCATTTTGTTGTCTTTACCTTTTTACGCACTTCAAAAATTGTTGTGTGTGTGCTCGTTTGCAGAAGTTCTCTGCTGTATTGTTGTTACCTGTTACCTGATTGTTTTCGACTGATTTTCCAAGCTTAATTGCGTTCGTTCGTTGGTGGGGTCTGTCTCGAAGCAAATCGAATATGTCTTGACAGCCAGCTGGCACGTAGGTGGTCGTCGTTGGCCCTCAACAATAACAGTCAGACAGACAGAGAGCTAATATAATGATGAGTTGGGAGTTGCCTTGCCTGTTACATCAATGAGTCAGTAACTGTCAAAGTTGAAGACGACGATGACTCCACTTACAATGCCAAGCAATCAAAATCAAAATAAAACCCTTTACAATACAGAAAAACATGCAAATTATCAACTTTTTTCAAGTGTTTTTTCTTGTGAATGCCAAAATAAGCAAATGAAGAGAAGGAAATTCAAATATTGGCATAACAGTTTTCTTGTAAAGTGTTTGCAGTCCTAAGAACATATCAATAAGTTGTGATAAATCTTAAAATAATTGATTTATATCAGCAATTAAGTTTTTCTTAGCCTTTTTATACGCTAATTAATACATGATCGAGAAGCGTGTTGGCTTTTAATTAATGGCAATCCCATTTAAATGCAATAAAACTGGATTTTGAATTGTATTATTTTTAGAGCTGCAGCTGCAACTTAATCGCATTCTGATTAAGGATTCAGTTGCAGAAACCAGTTTGCCAAAGAACTCTTCAGATTATCATTATCATCAACTCTGGACAATGTCAAGCTCATTTAGCTGTATAAATGATGGCCTAGTCTAACGCTTGTTAGCCCCTTTTCAACTGGCCAAAACTGGCTGGTTTCTCGTTGTGTTTTGGCTGTCAGCCAGCGGCGCCTGCGGTTGACACTTTTCTCTGTTTTCGCACCCGCCCGCCCGTCCGTCAGCCTAATTCTCTCATGCATATCCGAATTGAACCCAGACCCACCATGATGACTTGACACTTTAAACACACAGAGAGCTCCACCCAGCTGGTGACCAAGACCCCAAAAAAAAATAAAACCCGAAACCTTAGCTAGGTATACTCCAAAGAGATATCGTTTACACGCCGCGCTCTCTCAAGTGGCAAGTTCATTAACATTTAAACACAAAACATAAATACATTTAGACATATTTGTTTTACAGCTCATTTGGCTCATGGGCAGATTACCTAACTCACCCACCACTCAAGCAGATGTCCAGTTTAGTGTCTTCAAACACAATGAGATAAACAACTTTTTTGGACAGGTCAAGAGTGTCGAAGTGGAAGTGGCGGGAAGACTTGAACACAAGATTTGAATTAAAGCTTAAGTTATAGAGAGGCTATAGCAAAGATATACAGAAGAGAAAGACTATATCATAGCAAGGGATTATGATTTAAGGGATTAGTGAAAGGAACTATAAGGTAAGGAAAGAAAGTATCAATCTTGAGGAAAAGTCAAAGAAAGCAACGGCTGACCATAAGACTTCAAGAAGATTAAAAAGGTTGAACTATAAAACAGAAAGATTATATCATAGCAAAGGATCATCATTACCATTAACCAATAAGTATGTAATGGATCAGTGAAAGGAACTATAAAGTTAGGGTTGAAAGTACCAATCTTAAAGAAACCGATTCTCAACTACGAAGCGAAAAAGATTTAAACAAAAGCTTAAACTATAAAACAGATAGACTACATCATAGCAAAGAATCATTATTATCCTATAAGTATTGATAAGTATTGAGGGATCAGTGAAAGGAACTACAAAGTAGGGGTATAAAGAACAAAAAAGATACTCAACTAAAGTCAGTCGAAGCACCTGTTGGCCAAAATAAGACTCCATGAATATATAAAGCTGTTGTCTGAAGATAAAATATTAACGATTAATTGAACTCAACTTACAAATTTGTCGATATAACTTATTTAACTTGCAAAAACTCTTTAAACAACAACTTTAATTAGATGTTCGAAATAAATGAATTGTTAATGCCCTGTCTGACTTTGTTGGCTCGACTAATAATTAGTTAGATTGCAAGGCTCAAAATGTTGGGCCTGAAATAGATTAACATTCGCTAGATTCGTTGGCCTGGCTTCGTTTGGCTTTAAATAAACGTTCTGGTCATGAATGTGCCAGATGAGTATCTCGCAATGATTATGCTGCTGCTGCTGCTGTTGTTGTTGCTGTTGCAAGCGCAGGTAAATGCAGAGTAAGCACAAATGATTTATGCGACCAGGCAGCATATAATTAATAATGATTAAAAGCTGGCGCCCATCAACAGAAAACAGCCAGAAACTCGTGGAAGGAACTCTCTCTCTCTTTCTCTCCCTCGCAGCATTAATCGCTCGCTGCGCCAAACGAAATGAAAAGTGAACAAGACCAAGAGTCCAAAGGAGATCAGAAATCCACTGGCGACGATGACCCGCTGTGTGTGGATTAACTTGAATTTATATATATGATGAAGCATTTGAATATTTCTTCTTCATATTTTTCTGGAGACCAAAAAGGAGGAGAAGTTCACGATTCATTCCTCTGTGCGTGACCAGGTTTCATTTTCATTAGTCGTTCCTCTCTCTCTCTTTAGTTACTAACTTGGCTAACTTGGCTAGCTGTGTGGTCGACTTCCATTGACAGCAAGTTCTGGGTGGCACATTATGTTGTCAGCATCACAACAACTACCTTGCCCCTTACCCTTCACTCTTATCACTCTATGCTGTAGCAAAAAAAAAAATCGCAACTTGCTAATTGATTTTATGAAAGATCTGTTTATTTTTCTTTGTGCCGTGTCATAATAGTAATTATTTTTAATAACCTATTTATGAACAGAACACGCTATGTTTGTATTTATTTCTTCTTAACATCATTTGTTTTTGTTGTTGGTTGCGTTTTGTAATGTCGATATTCCTCTTTCAATTCCCACATGAATCTGTGCGCCGGACTCTTATTGTAATCGCCAATATCTTTAAGTATGGTTTTGAGCAAGTAAACCGATTGTTTGGTTATCATAATCAGATCCCTTAACGTATAGTATTGATGTTTCTCGAAAGTCTGAAAGAGTAATTCCATAAGCGCATCCTTGCTGAGTATCTTGGAGGCACCTTCACGACGACGACGGCCATCGCCCTCCTAAGAGAGGTAAAATAGGTAATAAGTAACTGTTCTCAATAGGAAAAACTCTTTTTACTTACATTATGTACATGATCGCTAACTGGTTTGTAGTTTGCAACAATATTCTGCAAAGGTTTGGCACAACGTGCAACAGTTTTACTCTCGCCCGCCTTTTGTTTCATCTTCAAGTATTGAGAATTACAGATCGGTAGACATTCCATCTTTTGGCTAACCCAACCTTCCATTTCCAGTTCCGCTGTTTCGTCGGCAATGGAAAATATCCCAGTTCGTTTTTCAAATCTGGTTGGTTTGCATAGCTTCATATCGTGTTGGCTGGAAATGATCTTGCCGGGTTCCAATTGTAATAGTTCGGGGCTTAAAATCATTTTCACACTAGTTGGCGGCTTGCCACCGGATGGTTTTTCCATTCGCAGTGTTGCCACTGTCATGTCATCGGGCGCCATGTCCCATTGTCTGGCCACATAGTTGGGCACCTTGACGAGCCAAAGATTTGATTTGGCATTCGAAAAATCCATTGAAATTTTCTTTTCTGTTGTTTGGGGAATTTTCTTTTCCATTTTTATCGTTTCTTTTTAGATGTTATTAATAACAAATTTGAAATAGTTATGAAAACTTGCCTTGAAACTGGGTTGAAAAGCAGCCCTGGTTGTATATTGAAACTAATCTAAAAGGCAACTCTGTTGTATATCGAAAGCATCCTTGTTGAATATTGATATAATATTTTGCTATAAAATGTGCTCCAAAATAGTTTTCAGTCTCATTCGACTTTGTCATTTGAAGCGTTTACATCTCAAGCGGAGAAAAATAAAGGAAATAAAAAAATGGGCAAAACTAAGAATCAGAAAGTAAGTGAAATTAAAATATTTTGTGAAAAATCTTGTAAAATATTTGGGAAAAATATTGGTTTGCTTAGGTACCGCCTGCAGGCAGACCAGCTCCATATCAGCCGTCCCCAGCTCCGGCAGCCAATTCATTTCGTGGTAAGTTTTTTCCGCTTTTGTAGGTTAGGTTCGGTTAGACAACGTGGCGATGCCTAGGGAAAAATGTTCCTGTGTCTCTAACTTATCGTTATATAATAATAAAAATAGGTAACTATCGCGGGCAACCTGTAAAAGCGCCATCGCCGCCACCGTCAACTCCAACAGCAGCAGCTACGGGAGCAGTTAACCGCAATGGGCAGCCAGCCAATCGACGTGTAAGTAAAAGAAGTCAAAGTAAAGAAGAAGACCTATTCGTGACTGTTCTCATACTTAGGGCCGTCCTAGCCTACGTATGGAGGGCAATTCGCAGCGTGCAAATAGTACAAGCAGCGTGCAGGATATGACACGTCTGATTAACCGTTTGATCAAGAAAAATGGCCGCTTGATGCCGACGGAGAATAACGGTTTTGCACGTGGTCTCAAGCCCGATGCTATTGTGGATTCATTCCTATCGGAGGACGGACCAATGTTCTTTGTGCGTTTCAAGAGTCGCAAGGTACCCGAACTGATTACCTTGAATGAGACTCGTCGCCGTGCTTCACCTCTTTTAGCCGATTACTATTGTTCGATAATGGTAAATGCTATCGATGATATGACTATCGAATAAAAGCTTATTGATATGAAAGTAATCTGATAGCTTATTCTCTGTATTATTTGGAATAAATGAGACACGTCTCCGTGTTCCACCTTTCTTAGTCGATTACTATTTTGATATCGATAGTATGACTATCGAATAAAAGCTCATTGCTATGAGCAGCAATTTGATTACTTGAACACGTTATTTGTGTTTGATTTAAATGAAACTCGTCGCCAGGCTTCACATTTCTTTCCCGATTACTATTTTGCCATTTAGAGTAATGTTATCGATAGTTTGACTATCGAATAAAAGCTTATTGCTATGAATCGCTTACAGCACATGTTCTTTGTAGTATTTGCATTAAGCATACAGATTTGCAAAAAGTTAACGTCGCATTAAGTCATGCCCCGGCTACGCATACATATAATAAATCCAACTCGTTCCCTTACAATGTGCAACAGTTGATGATGAAGTGTGGGGTAAGGAAGAATGCTGCGGCTGCTGCTGCAACGATGCCGCAGATAAATTTTCGTGTTGTCACACACCTTGCACACCTTGCAAACACACACACATAAATATATTTCACATCAGGCCGAGTCGAGTTGCAAAAATAAGATATCAAGAGAAAGAGGCGCGGCGGCACACGCTTTCGATTCAATTCAGTTCCTCGCACCCAACCAAGTTCAGTCAGCCGAAAGCAACCGAAAAATAAAAGAGGTGTCAAAAAAAAAAGCTGGGACAACCGGGTGAAATATTATTAAAATGCCGCAATTGTTGTTGTTGTTGTTGTTGCATCAAGTGGCAGTTGTTGCCTGCCTGCCTTCTTGGAAGTTGCCTCTTTTCTTTTTTTTTATTTATGGTGAATATTTGATTTTGCGAATTTTTTTCTCGTGTATCTCCGTGTCTTGTGCTGTTATCGCGCCGCATAGCATTGACATTTTGACTGCGACGCCGCCGCCGCCACTCGGCATAAATATTTGCTTATTTATATATATACTATATATATATGTGTGTGTATGTATGTGCAACAAAGTCAACACACTCAACACATACTCAAGCCAAAACTTTGGCTGCTTATCGAGTCAAGCCAAGCGGCGGGGGGTTAAAGGGTTAAGGTTTACATATTGCAACGAAGCAAGCAACAAGTCGCACAATAAGTGCAATATGTTGCAGTTACAGGGAATTACCCAAGACTATACAGATATGTAAGTAAAAACATTGTTACACAGATTTATTATCAAGATAAGGATTATTTTAAAGAAAGTTGAGTATATTATCGGAATGAGGACAGATTTTGATCACTTTTAACTTTTCATTCTTGATAAGTAATGTAGCCAACCCAGGACTACAGATATTTAAAAACATTTTTACACAGATTTATTATAATGAAAGTTAAAAGTATATTATCGAAATGAGGTTAAGTTTCCCTAACTTTCAAGGAACATATTTATATCAGCAGCAATACATTCTTATGAAGAAACATAGCTCAATGACCAAAGTCTGAAAAATCCTTTGTTTTGACTATAGTCAGGTCTGTCTGTCTGTGCGACCATCCTCAGGGATCTCAGGAACTACAAAAGCTACAGACTCTACATCTTGGATATTTGCTTTCCTAGTCCTCAGACGGGAAACGTTTGTTTCAAATTTTCGATAATTTAGAAGTTATTTGATATACACATGTAATCGATAACATAATAATTTTGAATTTAAAAAATCTGAAAATGGGGATTGAAAACATTAACAAAATAATGAAAATCTTAAAAATTTTAATCAAAATCGGTTGAGAAACAACGGAGATGTGAAACCATCAAGATCCGGTAGTTCCGATATGTCCGTCCAACCGTCTTACTGGTCAAGGGTTAAAAGGGTATCTTCTAGTCGAGCTTACTCTAGACTACAGCATTTTTACGATTTCATTCTCGCACTTCTTTATTTAACAAAAAGCAATTCTTTTGCTGTTGCAACAATATTGATGTCTATAATATTTTAATCATTGTGCCTCCAAAGTTGTGCCCCACACACAACACAACACAACACATTGTTCGCAACAAATTAAAAATTGTTCACAACGCTTCGGCAGTTTATTATTATATATATGTATATATATATGGGCATTGTGGTCTGTGGTTCTTGTTGCTGTTGATTTCGAGCTGAAGTTGAAGTTGCCGTATGCAAAAATTGCCTGGTGCTGCATGCCCCCCCCATGCCACCCATACCTCGACCTGTGTCTGCGTCGTCTGCTGGCAATAATAATTTAAAAAATTGCTCTATTATTTATTTGAGCATATGTCAATGAAATTTATTTATTTATTCACGGGGCACCAACAACAATATAAACAAACGAAAATGCAAAAAAAAAAAAAATGCTTATCGAACTCAGCTCTTCCTGTTAATGAGCAGAATAATGGTTGGAGCGGGGGGAGCGCGGAGCAGGGGGGCAACGGCTGTTGACGTTAATTGACCGCAACCATTTTTCTCTCTCGTTTTTTTCCTGCTTTTTTTTTTTGCTTTTCTGCTGCATCGTGCAGTAAATTTAAATGAAATTGCTGCCGTGCATTGCGAGTGTTGCGTTGGGGCAAGGGCTGTGGCATTGCGTGGCGTTTGCAACTGCAACCGGCAACCAGCAACCAGCTCAAAGTGCTGATGACACGCCTGTCAGCGACACTTTTTCCCGCCGCTTGTTGCATTAAAAAACATTTATATAAAATAAAATAAAATAAAATAAAATAAAACAAAAAATAAAAATATTGAAAAAAAACAACAAAATATATATAAAAATATATATACAAAAATATATGTATAAAAATATATATATATATATAAAAATCATGCAAATTGCCGAGGCTTAATGTTCGATATGTCCTGACAACAACAACAACAACAGGGATAAGCAAGTGTCTCATTGTTGTTGTTGCTTTGCTTTTTCTCTCTGTTCTTTTCGAAACATCAATTTTTGATGTCGCTGCATTTATAAATTAATTAAAAATAAATTACTTTATGTTGCATGTCCAATTTCATTAAACTTAGCATGCGACACGAGGCGCATTTCCCCCCCAGTAAAAATAAATAATTATGCTGAAATTTTCCATAAATGACAAAAAGCATATGTAATAACAAGAAGTTAAACATGTTAAATTCCCCCAAAAAAAAGAATTCAACATTTATGACTAACTAACCAATTAAGTTTGGGTTTTCGGGGGGAGAAACGGGATGATAATGCAACATAAATAGCTGTTTAATTGACAAAACTTTTTACCACTAATCGAATTTTTGTATGCAACAAAGCTGGGTTTTTGCGTTAGACCAAAATTGGGTTCATGTCCAGCATTGAAAAGAATTTAATTAAGCAGAAGCTCAAAGAGTAAAAGAGATAGCAGTACCAAAAGTAACTTCTGCCTTTTCCCAATTTGACTAAAACTAACAAAACTAAGTTGAGTTTAGTTAGACGAAGTAAAAGATTTAGCCATTGCCTTTGGCTTATTTCGTATTTAATTTAAGAGAACGAAAGACAGATAGACAGAGACAGAGATAGAGATAGACTTGACCTCCAAAAGGTTGCCAACAACAACAACAAATAATAACAGAACTTATTAAACCCTGGCAACACTATGCGAGAGAGAGAGCTGTCCTAAGGCGGCCGAGGGGGGGTGGGCCTGTAGGGCGTGTTTCTTGGTCTTGGTTAAGTGGCAAAAATAACAAAAGACCTCAACCAAGTTCGGACTTGAACCGAACCTAAAGGAAATTACATACCCCGAGAGAGACGAAGAAGAAGACTACTCAAGTGCTTCTTCTTCTTCTTATTTAGCTCCGGCAACAACAAAACCGCAAATTAGTTGGCTGCCTTCATGGATGCCACAGATGGCAGCAACAGCAACAAATACGAGCTGAGCTGAGCTGCTGCCAGTTGCCAGTTAGCTTGCTTGCCCCCAATGTCAAACGCATACCCAAAACCAAAACCAAAGCCAAAGAGACAAAATAAATAAGAAAATATTGTTCGAAGCTGCTGTTGTTGTTGTTGTTGTTGCTGTTGCCTGCTGCCGGAGGCGTCCTTCCAGGAAACCCAACAGCAGCAATAAGAAAAAGGCCAACAAAAACAACAACAACAACACCCCCCATGACTGGCAGCAGTTTCATTCTTAGCCGCTGTTTATACACTTGGAGAAACGAAACGGACTGTTTGACCTTAGAATTTCAGCTGTTTGCAGTTGCATTTGGTTAGATATCTTAACTTAGTTTATATATATAAAGCTTAAGTTTGCGTTTTGCATTGAAATATGTTCACTATGTCTTACTACTTGGCCTGTGCATTGATAGCAATCAATCAGTATTAGTTTTTCATTGATTTTTAGTACATTTAAACAGCTAAAGTAACTAAAATTTCGATGTAAATAGCTAGTAAAGTTTCCCAAAGTTCAGCACAGCAACTCTAGCAAAGTTGCAACCTTATTTCTTGCAGTGTAGTGCTTGGTTGTTGCTGGTATCCCACTTCAATTGACGCGCTCGCATCTCGCTCTGGAATCGTCGTCGTCAACGTTGTTGTCATCGTCGTTTCCTATATCGACTCCCATCTGCATCTTGCATCGCGCATCGGCATCTCCTCCACACACACACACACAAACACGCACACATGCGTACTTGTATGTGCACTTAGATGCCAACACCAGATAAGCTCTCTCGCTTGCTGCAGCTTGTTGCTGCCTCACGCTCCTTTTGTTCCATAAATTATAATTTTATGATCACGAACATATTCGTGGAATATGTTGGCGTTCTCTCCACATGCAACACAACAACACAACAGTCGCCCCTTTTGTCGCGTTAAATATGAAAAGTGTCTGCCACTAGAGAGAGACAAAGCGAGTGTGAGCGAGAGAGAACAATGAAAATTGGCTACGCTTTTGTGTCATCGTTTGTGTTTACACTAATTGAAGAACTTCGAGATGTGAACAATCTTCGTCACAGTCATGGACACTTTAACAACAGCAATCCCAACTTGCAACGTGCAACGTGCAACTTGCAACTCTGCCTGCCACTCAATTGTCAATGTCAAAGCTGCTTCCGTGGCCAGTTTGAATCGTTAAAAAACTCTTTTATTGACTCTGCTATCCTAGGCTGAAATTAGTTTGTTTTAAGCTTTGCCGCCGACGACTCTGGCTTTAATATTCAAGTCGAAGGCAGTTTTTCTGTTTTCCGTTTTTATTGAAACTCGTAAATCAATTAAGTTTTTAAGGCAGACACAGCTGAAGTTCGAAATATTGCCATATTTATGCCTTTTAATTAGCAGTCTTTTTGCTTTAACACTAGCCATTAAAAAAAAACATAACAACAAAAGATTTAAGGTTTCCCAAACATATATCTCTTATATCACAAACGAATTCAAAGTGTGCCGCGTTCCCAGAGTTAAATATTTGTGGGTGTTGCCAACAGCAAAATAAAGGAGTACATTAAACACACCCTCGCATGGGAGTAAATAATGATAGCGAAGAGTGCCGTAGCAAGCAGCTAATGCAAGAGCATAAAAGTGATCAAAACGTTTTATAGCAAGCAACGTGCTTTGACTCGACTTTTGTGGGTGCTGCCAGCAGCGAAAAAGCGAAAAACATTAACAGTTAGAATTGATAGAGTAGCGCTCAATAGCAAGCAGCTAATGAAAGTGCACAAAAGTGATCAAAACGTTTTATAGCAAGTAACTTGCTTGATTATAATTTAATCCTTATGAATTTTCAGTTCATAAAAAGCAAATTCGCATGTTTCTTAAACATTTGTAACTATTTTTGTTTTACTCGTGACTTTCCCACTTTCTCTTCACAGTAATTTTGCCAAGAATTATGAATTTTTCATAATTTTACTTTGCACTTTATTAATTTGCGACAATTTGTTTTATGTTCCAAGCCCCATTTTCTACAACAAAAACCAAAAAAAAAAATATATTTACTAGCTACACTAACACACACACTACAGTTGCTTGCAACGTTTTTATGTCTTAATTTGAATTTGCAGCGCATAATGAACTTTAGCATGCAATAAAATGAAATTTAATATTACGCCACGAACAGGCCAGAACCCAGAACAGAACAGAACAGAACAGAGAGCGAACCCAAAGCCCAGATGGAGGCGAAACTCTTCGTGGTCGTAGTCCTAATTAGTTCCTTCCGCATAATTGTGCAGGCAACGACGATGGGCGAACAAAAATAAACTCTTCTTCATTTTTTTTTTAATATTCAACTGCAGCGCAAAAGCTAAATTAATTTATTGTTATTGCAACTTGCCCGCCGCGCCCCGCCGCCTTAGTCTACTAAATCCCTTTACTCATTTTGTGGTTTTAAAGTTTTTTTTTTTGCCTTTACAAAAATCAATTGAAAAATCAATTAAAATGTTTGACAAGAAACTCTTTAAACCATTTTTTCATCTTTTTCGCTCTTCGTTGGTTTTGCCATAAATCTCCATTTGCCAGCCAGAAAGTGTAACAAGAACGCAGAACCAAATTTGTTTGGTGACACATTCGAGATTTTCCAAACTGGCAAACATCATCATCATCATCATCATCATTATCATCATCATCATTAAGTTGCGTTGTGTTTAATTCCCTGGAAATTCAAGTTGAAAGTTGAAAACGCAAATTAGCAACAGCGGCGAAAATTGCGCCAGCGTGAAAATTAGAATTAAAAGCTGCACGCAAAAAAAAACAAAAAAAAAACGAAAACGAAAAAAAAAACACAAGAAAAGTTGCCAAGCAGCTAAACACAAGAAGAAGAACAACGCACAAGAGCCAGAGAGAAGAAACAAAGTTTTTCTTTTTTGGTGACAGCAACGAAAATTAGCCAAAAATTAAATTACTGATATTTAGGAGAATGTATGTATATGTATGTGTGTGTTTGTGTACGTGAGACTGTGCAAAACAAGCAAGAACGAACTCTGGGATTTATTTTGGGAATTTGAAATGCACTCCAAATGATATTTTAGCCAACAATTTTTAACAAGAATTTCACTTAAATCAAAGCTAGTCAACTTGTTTTCCGGATTTGTTTAGTTTCCTGAATTTTTGGAGGGCAAGAAATTCATTTTCAGGATTCATTTTGTCAAAGGCGAGTCAATTTCTAAGAGCAGTTTTCATGTAGTCATGTTTTATGGTTTGGTTTCTTCATTTAAGTCTGGAAGTTGAAATTTTGAGATTGAGTAATTTAATATTAGAAGCTAGTTTCTCAGTTTTTTGTAGGTAAAGTTGTATATGGAATAGTTAAGAGGATAAGAATGCCTTACTTAAAGTATGTGCATATATATTTTGAATATTGTTATAGGTAAAGTTGTAGATATAAAAGCTTTTGATTTTATATTATTTTCATATTTTTAGATCGAAATATTGTTTTATTATAAAGGAAACCCAAAAAATATTCAAATATTAATCAATTTTTGACCAAGAATTTGATGAAGTGTTGGAAATAGAAGTTTCTGAGTCCCTAGACGAAATAGCTTAGATTTTTATCTAAACTGCTTAACTCATGTTATTATAGAGAGACTCGCTATATAGAAAGAAATTCTTCTGTAAATGAAATCAACTGTTAAAAAAAGATCCCTCAACAAGAAATTTACTTTTTCCCACCTTAGCTTTGCTTTAATATGTAAATTTTGCTTGGAAACAGGAAAACTTAAACCTTTGGCATTTTACAAGTAGTTCCCATATATATATATGTATATATATATATTCCCCAGATATTTCACACCTGAGTCGCACTTCAATAATGTCGAACCACAATGCAATTTTGCAAGCACCACTTGAGAGTTCTCTTCAGAAGCTCTCACAACTCAAAATGTGAAGCAACCCACACAACCCAGAAAACCCCTGAAACCCCCTCCCGAAAACCCAAAATCCAATGCAATTTCTTGTGGTTTTCGCACACACACACATACACTCATACACACACACACTTTAGCTGCCACTTGAACTTCATTTGGGAGTGTGAAATTGTTAAGTAAATCACAGTTGAGAACCAAAAAAACACTCAGAAAAAATATGTAGCAAGTATGTGCTTCTTCTTCCTGTGTGTATTTTATTACAACACTTTATGAGGCACAACAACAAAAATCTGTTGCAAGAAGAACCGAGAGCACAGTGGAAATTAATTAAAAACGCCCACATTTCAGCGATAAATCAGTGGCAAATGCGGCAGCAACAACAACAGCAGCGGCAGCAACAGCGAAGACCGAGGGCAAGATTAAACGACAGCAGCAGGCGACAGCAACAACAACACACATACAGTGACATACGTGTGTGTGTGTTTGTGCCCCCTTTGTACCGTGTGTGTGTGTTTGCTTAAGTGCCACTAATAATCCATTGTTGGCTTTTGTCCTTGCCGCATCGCCGTCGCCGTCATCGTCATCGACATGTTGCTGTTGTTGCAGCTGCTGCACGTCGAACCGCAGCAACAACAGCAACAGCGACAGCAGCAACAATCGAATGCAGCCCAAAAACGAAAATTGCATGTTTAACAAGCAGCTTTAACCCCAAAAAAATAACAGACATTGTAAAGAAACTCTCTCAAAAAAAAAAAAAAAAAAAAAAAGTTTTATTTATTTTTTTTTCGTTTTCATTTCAGCTTTGTTGTGTATGTGTGTGTTCAGGATTCTGTCTCTTTGACTGTGTTGTGAGCTTTTTTTTCAGATTTATTTATGTTACAGTTTGTACCCCCCTTGCCCCCTTGTCATCGCCCACCAACTTGCTTGCATATGAAATGTGTTTTAAATTAAAAAACCAAAAAATGAAAAAAAAAAAAAAAATAATAAAAGTTGTACTTGCAAAATTTATGCAGATACTCTTAATACACAGAAAGACGGTCCCAAACCGGACTTCAATATTTTTTGGTATTTTTATTTATTTTTGGGCGCCAAGTGGCAATTTAGCCAAGTTCTTAAATACACGTAGTGCGTATCATAAATATTGTTTGCCGTCTTGTCGACAATTTTCTTGCACTTTATTGTTTTACATGAGCGATGTCCACAGTGAAGTTTCCGTAAACGAAAACAAAAATAAACATAAAATGTATGGCAAAAAAAAAGCAAAAAAAAAAAAGCCGCTTAAAAGCTGTTCGTTGAATTCGAAATGTAAATAAAATTGACTGAGACCAGAGAGACAGAGAGCACAGAGTTCGATTTAAACTGCTTAAATATCCGACAAAAATACTATATTGGCCCGGGCCATACAATTATCAGCTTGTTATTGGTATCAGACAGGCGGCTTACACTGGCTGTTTTGCAGCTTTAAAATATGTTTTTTGATTGGTTTGGCCTTTGAATAAGAGCCAGCGAAAAGTAATTCTTCAACTAAATATTTATTTATTTGACATAAATGTTCAACTTTTAATTTCCTTTTTATACCCTATACCCATAGAATGAGTAAAAGAGGGTATAATGGTTGTGTGCTTAAGTATGTAACAAGCAAAAGAAAGCTTTTCCGAACCCATAAAGTATACATACATGTGTATGTATGTATTCAGATGGAAATGAGCTCTCCTAGTCCATAGGCAGGAAATGTTTGTTTCTCATTTACGATATAAATATGTAATCGATAACAAAAAAATCTTTTGGAAATGAGGATTAAAACTATTAACAAAATAATTAACATCTGTGAAATTTTTATTAAAATCGGATAAGAAACACCGAAGATATGAACCCATCAAGCATTGGTCCGGTAGTGCACTTATGTGTATGTCTGTCCGTCTGTATGGGGTTAAGGGTATCTTCTAGTTGAGCTTACTCGTCTAGAGTCTTCTTACTTGTGTAATTTCCTTTTTCTACATTTTTTATTTCTAAGAAA
The DNA here is from genome assembly GCA_035044645.1 of Scaptomyza parva. Taxonomy (NCBI): domain Eukaryota; kingdom Metazoa; phylum Arthropoda; class Insecta; order Diptera; family Drosophilidae; genus Scaptomyza; species Scaptomyza parva. The sequence continues at coordinate 1,719,109 of JAWNNT010000090.1, read as the reverse complement.
TATTTTTCACACCAAGTTCAAGCACAACTTTATCATAATTCTTTATAGGTTTCACATAACTTTCAATAAAAATACTTCTAGCTACCATTTTGCCATACATTACATGCCACATTAATGGTGCAAGGCACTCAAGTTGCATTTACTTACACACACAGACACTTACACACACTCATACTGTGATTATGTAATGAAAATTGAAACGAGCTTTTGATATACGATCGATATGAATTTTAAATGTTGTGTTAAATGGCGTATTTAGCTTGTTCACGGCTCAAAATTATGGCAAAACTCCATTTGATGGCGCTCACAGGAGGTCCAACTCGGCGAGACGATAAATATCCAACTGTAAATGGATACGTGAAGAAGAAGAGCACAAGAATCAAGCGCACAAAAACCGGCAAAAGCCCAAAGAGAGTAAGAGCAAAGTAAGCAAAGTAACTAATAAAGGACAGCCATGAACAACAACAACAACAACAGCAACAACGTCGCCGACGCTTTATTAGCTAGACCTTGTTTTTGTTATTATTATTATTATTATACCCTGTGCACATACACATTTGTAACGGGTAAATTTTTCTGCTTCACTTTGTTCTTCATATTCCATTTCACGCGAAATTTATTTTGCGACGCACACACTCACATTTTCCGTTAGAATACTCAAATTGGCGTGGTGTCACAATCGTCACTCACTTAGCTATCGCAACTATCGATCTCAACTATCGTGCGCCAAAGCGTAACATTTGTATCAATAAGCATAAATATCGAATTATGATTATGCCATCGCTATTCCAATGAAACAAGAAACAGTTAATGTTAAGCCGAAGAAGTGTGTGAGCCGATGAAGTGTGTGAGTTTACTTGATCAGTTTAATGTGTTTTAATATTGTTAAAATACCATAATTTATACATAACAACAAGTAAGTTTAAATACATAGTATCTCTTAGTCTTTAACTTAAAATTTGCTGCTATTATTGTTGGCCAAGGTATTAAATGTACGTAAGCGTGCGCGCCGCAAATGCGTTGCCATAAATTTCAAGCTTTAGAGCCGCCAAGCAGCAGTCAGGCAAGCAGCGCCGCCAAGCAGCAGCAGGCAGCAATGTCTATGAAGACATCGTCGTCGTAGTCATAGTCGTCTTCGTTCGTTCGTTGTTGTTGCTGTTGTTGTCGTCCGCCGCCAATCGTTGATCTTCATTAGCGCCGTATGCCGTATGGGCGCCTGCCGTTAAGATTTTTCCAGACAAGAATTGCAAGCAGCGGCGTGCGTTTCACCTTTCCGGTTAGCCAAGTTGTGGGTGGTCAGCCCGCCAGTTCGCCGCATTTCTATGCGTTGCGCGCAAATAATTCATAAATTTCATTCAATTTTTATTAAACGACGCCGCCATCGCACACACACACACACACTCGCACACAAGATGTACGAGGCGAACGTAACGGAAATCCGCTCATTACGCAAGGCTTGTAATTAATCTCTGATAAAAAAGAATGGAAAGGAAAGGAAACAAAGAAAACCTAAAGAGAACTTATGAAAAAAGTTTTCTGAACCCTTAGCTCTTGTTTGGTTAGGTGGACGCTGTGTTAAGGGGTGTTAGCGGCGGCGCACCTGTTACACTTTTTCAATTTTTGGGTTTACGTTTAGCGTCTAACAAAAAAAGGGTTTTTCCCCTTTTTACGCCTTTCGACTTTTACGCTCGCTCTCTGTGTAAATATTTGCAAATGAGTTTGAAATTAAGCCGTTTGTTTTTGATTTCTGAGAAGAGGGAAGTGTTCATTCACTACTTTAATGATAAAGAGTAGGCGTGGCAGCATCAGTTTTCGCCGCTTATGTCTTAGATGTAAACATAATCAATAAAGTTGCGCATTAAAAGTCGAAAAATATGATTTTCTGATCCATTTCTAGCTGTCAGAACTTAGACTTAACTGAAAGTAATCCACTTTTGATCATAATTTGGTCACTTTAATGAAGATCTAAGCTTAAAAATCATCTACAATTCCATAGAAATGTGCATGTCACAGATTGCTCCAGATCTTTGTCCAGCCATACCCATACATAAATTATTATAATGCCATTTCTAACTGTATTTTATTTATGCCCAGCGTGTTTCGCATGTCAGCTCATGCCATAAGGTTTCCAGCGAAGAGCAGCAGAAAAAGAAAGCACTCAGAGCAGCTGTGATATTCTTATTGTTGTTGTTGTTGTTGTTTGTGCTTCGCCTACTCCTTCATTTGCTGTTAAGCTGAGTGTGAGAGAGCGGGAGAGTGAGAGAGAGAGCGGGTCGACACTTGAGTGACGCCTGGGCTGAACGCTGGCGCCATCTAGCGGCTGCCAACTGCGCGTGCATAACTTGCGTTTCATTATAATGAGATTATCCCTTTTGCTTGTAACTGTAACTCTGTGTTATTGTATAAGGATTTGTGTCTAACTGTATGTGTAAGTGTCTATCTGTATGTGTGTGTTTGTTAGTGTGTGTGGGTTGGAAGCTCCGAACTGCAACAGCTGTTTGTGTTTTCTTATTTAAATTATTTCTCCCTTTTTTTTTCCACTCTCTCTCTGACGTGTTGTTATTTATTCTTTTTTTTTTCCATTCTCCATCGTCTTATCCTGTTTCGCCATTAGCTGTTGGGATTTAGCATTTTATTTATATTTTTTTTTTTACTTTTTATCTTTGTATCTTTCGTTATTAAACTTGTGCAAATAGCTTTCAGAATCAAAGTCACTCAAAAAAAAAAAATAAAGAAACTTTTTCTCGATAATGCAACTCTGGCAGAAAGAAAAACATTTCAAAAGTAATTGTAAAAAAGTCTTTGAAAGAGTGAGCAGTTTTTTACACGCTCCAAAAACATTTCGATTAAGATTATTTAAATCAAACGCGAAATCAAAATAAATAATTATGTTGTTTTTTTTTGTACTTTGTGAATGTGAAAAAAGTGACTTTTTCTGTTTGCATGTTTTTTTTTTTCATTTTACCATATTTATCAATTTTCAACATCAATTTTCTATTCATTAAATGCAGCCGTGATTCTTCCAATTCAATTGAAATGAAAAGCGTGTTAAAATGTCAAAAGAGTGACGTGAGAGGCGGAGAGGGGCGAAGGGGCGGGCCCACATAAATAATGTGTGGCAAAAGGTGTTTAGAGCCATGTTGTACTACAAATTATGCAAAAATGTGTAAAACATGTTAACAAATACGAATATATATTTATGTATAGATAGATTTTCTTTTGATTAACGGAGTGTGATTGGTAACATTTGTACACATGGTTGACAAGGCCAAACCCATGTTTGTAAACTAATTAGAGTCAGAAACAACAACATTGAATCGTGTAATGTTGCCTCATTACAACATCATTTTGTACCTCTCGAGATCTCTTACACACATTTTTTTTTTTGAAGGTGTGATCAATAACATGATGCGGGTCTGAAGATCGTTTTTAGCTTAGCTTAAAGATAACGCAAAATTTTTTATTATTTTGATTCAATGAAATTTGAGTAGAATTTTGCTTTTGCTGCTGTCAATTTGTGCGTCGATTTGGCTGCGGATCAAAGTTGAGCACATCGAAGGTGAGAATCTTGTAAAAGGACACCGACCAGCCCGGATCATTCAGCCGTGACAAAACACGTCCCATCAACAGATTCTCCTCAGATGATGACAATTGAGTTTGCTCCAATGAATGTGGATCTTTTTGTTTGAGCATCGAGTCCGTGCTGGGATATTTGAGTTCATCCTGTTTGCGACGCCATTCCGCTGTGTAATCGCGACGAAAACGTATAAAAATCTCGGCAAAAACAATGCGATGTGGCACCGCGAGAGCATCATGTGGCGTCTTCAACTCCGTATCCATGCGACGCAACAAATCGTTAATCTCCACCAGTTCCTGCGCCGAGTCAAAGTCCTTGGTGTTCCGCAGACCCACAAACAACATATCGATGAATGCATATTTGCGACCGAAATTCTTACGGGTTGCCACCTTCATGGGTATGGCACGACGAATGTGTTCCTTCTCGAACCGAACCAGTTGGAGTCGTGTGTCGTCACGCGAGAGCAGCATATCCCTGGTGATCTGTTGGAAGCCGACGGGCGTGGTGAATTCACCAATCTGGTCCGAATTCTGTTGTCGTATCATTTCGGTCATGACGATGACCGCCTGCTTGGAACCCTCCACAAAGTCTGGTTCACTGAATCCGTAATCCCACAGCCATTTCAGTTTCCACATATTGAATTTGGTTATCAGATACTTCCAGGGATTGTGCAGATACACCAATCGGGGTATGATCTTTTTGCGCTGCTCATCCACAGCATTTTCCCGCTTCCATTTGCTGTGCAGCTGTCGACGGCTTAAAATGGAATCGGTTAACCGATTGACACCCTGATGGTGCAATGTCAGACAGGCAATGCAATTTGCAGGCAATGTGAATTTACGCCTCGCGCCATGATTAAGTAATAAACTTATTAACATCTTGTATTTTTTGGCATTTTTCCTGCAATTTTTATTGTAATTGACCGAAAATTGATAATAATAAACTTTTTTTTTGGGGATCTCAAATTTTTAAAAAGTGTTCGTAAATAAACTAAAATTTGACAAAGAACTCAAAAACTTTCAAAAGAGAAACAGTTAAGAAAAGGTAGAGAGGGAGAGACTGTTACCAAGATCATTTCGATGAGATAAGATCCCTTTGGAAAACACAATAAAACATTATTTGACCGATACATAAATTATATTTGGACTTGCAACATGTTGAGCGTGAGTGTCTCGAGCATCTACCGAGAGCTGTGTGGGACAAGTGTGTTGGGTTGTTTGGGGCTTCTTTCTTTTCCGGATTCATCTTTGGATCACATCAAATGAAAGAAAAAAGAGCTTTTTTTCTAATGCAATTGTTGCGCCCGTTTGGCTTTTTGGAGATGTGTATTTAAATGGCGAGGCAAATTTAATTATGTGTAAGAAACTTTAATGGAAAATTAAAGAGAAGCTACTTCAAAAGATAGCTCAAAAGTAGCTACACTTAGAAAAATGAATGTGTGTGCATGAAATGTATATAATAATGAAAATGGGTAATAAGTATTGAGTATTAAGTAATAGTATTACTATGAAGTATTAGTATTACGTAATTGTATGAAGTATAAGTATGAAGTTTAAGCATGAAGTATTAGTATGAAGTATAAGTATGTATAGGTAAAAACATAATAAAGATCAATTATTAGAGAAAATATGTAAGATATGACCTCAGTTTCTCAGAAAAAATTAGAAAAATCTAAGGAGAAATATATCTCTAGAAAAATAGGGTGAAAAAGATTTCTTAAAAAAAAAAACTCATTGCAAACCTAATTCAAATAAACTTAAAACTAGCATTAAAATATTAATAAAAATAATGTTTCACTTAAAAAAAGACTTTTTAATACAAAAATAAACTAATTAAAACAATTTTTCTTTCAGTTTCCTTACAGTTCATACGCTCTGCTATTGACTTTTGATATGGAAATTATTGTCCAGGTATGTTAACAACTTTTTAACTATTTTCTTTGCCACAAACTGTAACCAGCAACAAGTTGAGCTAACATTAGTTTATCAATTCCCAGCCGACTGTCCGTTGGTTTTTTGTGACTGGTTGGTTGACACAAAATGCGTGGTCGTCATCGTCTCTCGTCGTCTTTGGCGTTGCCGTTGACGACGTCACATGACGAGGCAAGAAAATGCAAACGTTGCAAGAGTAGCGCGATAAGCATCTTTTTATGAACCCGCCGTGTTACAAACTGGCAATATACAATATACACATACGTTTCCTTGAGATACAATGGCAACAACTAAACAGATACTTACTATTTTGCTTTGAGCATATGCAATGCAATGTTCACTTTGCTTTGTGTATTTCGTTTTTTTTTTTGGGGGAGATTCAAATTGAAATTCGAATTCGAGTGAATATATGTTTGTAAGTAATTCATTTCGCTACGGTTGGCAGGGCAGCCAGCATCGTTTATCTTGTTGCTCATTAAATCATTCAACTGTCAATCAATTTTAACCTTCTTCCCGTCCCTGTCTCCCCTTCTCTCTTTCGTTTGTTGCATCTATGATTTGAGTTTGGAGTTGGAGTGCTGTTTTGGTAGTTTTTGAAGTGGAGTTGCGTCGGGTCTCGCGTCTCGGCTTGAAGCTATACAGTCGTCAATTGTCTGTATATAGCCAAAAGGAAATACATGTATCTCTTTCGTCATTGTCATCATCTAACGGTCGAACGAACGGTCCGAACCATAATTACTCTCACATCTACTGTTTAAAACTGCACGCATTTCAATCTGTTAAATGGTTTTAAACAATGATTATAGCGGTAAAAATTTATTTTGATTTATGTCTTAAATGCTTTTATAATGTTATCTGAAAGGGGTATTCTCCATTATTACGAATGTCTTTGAAGTACTTTATGAATATGCTGATTTGTTTATAGTAAAGTACACTTTTTGCTTTCTGCATAACTTCGCATTCTTCCCAGTTGAGTTTAGAGTTTCAACAAGAACAAGGAAAAACATTCCCTACTGAGGCTGAGGCATTCAAATGGATTCATTCAATCCCTCCCAAGTTCTTTGGGTTTGAAACTGCGCTTAGCATAAGTATCTCTATGTAGATTTCCATAACTAAAAGCAGACTCGCTCTCTATATCTTTGTGTGTATCTTGTATGTATTTGGTATCTCGTGACATGGGCATGCCAAAATGTTCTCCTACCTGTCAGGCGATTCAGGTTAAATCAATCAAACGAGAGCTGGAAAAACGAAACCTGTCAACACGGTTCATTGTTTGCATGCGCCGCGTTTAATGAAAGAACAGCGCCCGCCCCGAATCGAAACCAATACCAAACGAGACGAAACAGAAAAACAGAGAAAAAACAATACAAAAACCGAATCGAAAACGAATCCATCTAGGCATTTTTGATGCGGGTGGTGGGGTGGGGGGGAGTAAAGGAGTAAAGGGGGTCGGCACTATTGTAGATTTATGCGAGTATCACACAGATATATATGAACATACACTGTTGGAAAATGTGGGTATAGCTAAAAATGTAATAAAAACAACTGAGAAGGCTCAACTAAAAGATACCCTTAACCCTTGACCATACAGACGGACAGACGGTAGGGCTGACAGACATACACATACTTGCACTACCGGACCAATGCTTGCTGGTTTCATATCTCCGGTGTTTCTCAGCCGATTTTATTCAAAATTACACAAATTTTCATTATCTTGTTAGTAGTTGCAATCCCCATTTACGAGTTTTCGAAATTCAAGATTTTTTTTGTTATCGATTACATTTGTATATCGTAAACCTGAAAAGTTATTGAAGAAAAAAACTTGTCCTGCGTAGGGATTGGAAAAACTAATTTCTATCTTGAATGACTATCCTGAGATCGAATTGGTCTTACATACAGACGGACGGACAGACGGACAGTATAATATAGTATAAGAATTTTTAGAATATGTTAGAATTTTCTTTCGGTGTATACACACTCGCATACACACGATGATAGACTTAACGCATTTGCGATTCGTGCAGTTATTTGCATTTTTCGTTATTTCCATCGGGCGGGTGAACTATTGTCTGCCCCGTCATATACGGGTGGTCATTTAGCATATTTTGATATTGAGATTTATTGACAAGATAGAAACGTGTGCGACGTGCTGCATATGTATATGTATGATGTATATGTTGATGTTGTTGATGTTTGTTGCTTTGTCGGCAGCAGCATAACGGGCGGAAACGTTATGGAAACGCATATTATTATGTCAAATGTGAGTCAAAGTTAAATTAATTGAGTTTTTTTTTGTCGTACGATTCAGAATCATATCGGATTACACAGAGAAGAAGAAAAAGGCTAGGCGCCCACTTAAACAAGTTGACCACAGCAGAAAATCATCATCATCATTAACTGAATATGCATCGTGCCACAAACACTGCTGGAACAATGCCAAAATGCCAGTGGAAATCTATATATGTATGTGTAGCTTTGGCGTGATGTTTCCTTGGAAACCTTTGCAAAGCGCGTGGAATGTGGTCGTGTCATTGAAATGCGATACACAAGTTGAGGGCTCAAGAGATCGTGATCGTGTGGAATTGCTCATGGTTGCCAACTTCTAAGGTTTCAACAACAGCAGCAACGGCAGCAGCAGCAGTTGTCAGTTAGTTGTCAGAAGTTTAGTTCTCTGTTATTGCGGTCACAATCTTTGGCGGTTTCTCAATTTGTCATATGCAAATTGATCGTCACTTTGCAAAAAAAACTGAAACGCAAATCAGATATGATGAAAATTTGATGCCATTGCGGAAACAGCAGGTTCAAATCCGGTCGAGTCAGGTTCAATGCGATTCGTTTCATTTCGTTTTTGGTAATTGAATACTTTTACGCATGCGTTGATGATCCTTCCAGTCGATTCGATTCGTTTCGATTGTCGGTGGTTGAGTCATTTTAATATTCCGAGACGCACTGTGACTGTGTGCGGCTGCCAAAACTGTCAGCGGGCAGCGACACCTAGCGTCCAACACCTGCAACTGTCAACTGGTCAACAACAACAACGTGATGTGCCTACTTTATGGCCACTTAAGTCCAGTCAACTGACAGTTGACACTCGTCCGTTGTGGCATGTCCCCGTCTTTGTGTTTGTGTCTTTTGCGTTTCCAAGAAAATTTCCTAGGTGTGATGTCAGCCCCATTCACACCCCTCCCACCCTACTCTCTCTCTCTCTGTCGCTCACCCACTAAAGACGTACATTGCATCCAAAACCACATTCAAAACTGGGCGAATTGTCTAATTTATGGTTTTAGATTTGAATTTTTCAATGTTCCTTTAGAAGAGTCGCTGGGGTTTTTTAGGGCATTTGTCATGGGAATATGTAGAAAGAGTTTTCCTCCGATAACTTTTATAAAGAAGTTCTTAAAACTTAATTCGAGTATTTTGATAGTCTACAAAACATCTTTCTAAAAACTTAATTTTCTCTAGTTGATCATATTTTGATGTTCCTTTGCATAGTCCTATGGATTTCTTAAGGCATTTGTCATGGGAGAATTCAAGAAAGGGTTTCCTTAAGGAATGTTCTTAGTACTGAACTTGATTATGGGGATAGTCTACAAACCATTTTTTCTTTCTTATAACCTAAGTTTCTATAGTTGGATCTTATTCGTAGCTTTTTACAAAAATATGAAAAACGTAAAATGAGGATTAACATTCTAAAAAACAGATTTTTTATGATCTTACATAAAATTTTATTATAAACAATATTCAGTATTCAAATGAAACGCTGTAAATTCTTATAATAAAGTTAAAATCTTAAGTTTTTTCCCATGTTTTAAGCGCATTACAAATTCGTTACATTTAACATTGTTACGTTGCTTTCGTTGACCATTTTCAAATGCTGTCGCGTCAGTTGTCAACACAAAACTGCCACCCAAAACGAAAACCAGAACCAAAGTTATGTGTGGAGAACCTGTCAAGTACTTTTTCTTCTTCTTCTTCTTCGTTCAGCTGGTTTACGCGGTCATAATGCAAATGTGATCGAGTTGTTGGCAACCAAAGCGTTCACATCAGCTACTACTCTTTCTCTCTCACTCTCTTTCTTTCTCTGTCTGTCTCCTTCACACTCTCCTAAGTTGCATTTGTTCTTCCTTCTCGTACTGCAGTTACCCAGTAACCCAGATACAATAACTAAGACATCAAAGCAAAGTTCAACCAAATGCGGGATTTGTGTTTGGGGCATATTTCATATTTTTTGTTTTTTTTTCTTTATTCTGACAGCCTTAGTAAGTTGTTGTACAAGCACATATGTATGTGTTAGCACACATCAACTTGGTTTTAAAGTCGTTTTAATTGAAAAAGCTTGACTAGGAGATACGCTGCATTCTTAACATTACGAATTGGGTCTTGCTTGTAGTATCCATCTTCAATATCTTCGATATTTCTCAATCGATTTTAATGAAATATTTCATCTATAGTTTCTAAAACCATTTTCAAGTTTGACAAATTTAAGATTTTAGTGTTATCGATTACCTGTTTATATAGAAAACGGAAACAGTTATCGATAACTTCTTTAAGACTGTTTATATTCAGAATCTGTAGTTTTTAGCTCTTTTATCACCTCGGAGATCCTTTCTTCTATCTGTTACAAACTTCTCCACACAAACATTATACCCTTTGTTACCCATTTCACAGTTTCTTAGGGTATGGACTATACTCAACCTGTAGTTAGTTGTTAGGGATAGGTAGGGGGGATGCAAACAAACACAAGCAACAAACGACAAGCGACGCAACCAAATGCTGACAGTAGCCAAAAAATATGTCATAAAAAGATATGGTCTGCGTCAATATTGACACACAGAGCAGCGCTCTCTCTCTCTCACTCACTCTCCCACTCTGTTCAAAGTGGCCAAGAGGGAAAAACACAGCTACTACGTAACATAACCGTTTTGTATAAATGGTGGGGCGTCGAGTGGGGGAAGAGAATATTCATCTCCCCCCTTCCGTTTTACCAGAATGTGTGTGTGGATTACAGGTGGCAAATGTTGTTGTCATCATCATCATCTCTCCTTCTCTCACTCTCTTTCTCTCCCTGTCTCTGTGTGTAACTTTCATTGTTTTGCGGTAAATGCTGCAGGCCAAGCAACGTGCCACACTTTTTGGTTTTTTGTTGCCACACAGCGCATCCTACAACAACAACGCCAATTGCTTGGTTATGCAAAAAACAACTGAAAATAACATTAAAAGTGAAAGAAGATACTTGGGTAGGAACCTTGGTCTCAATGTCTAGACATAATGATTGGGTTGGGAAAACATTTTAATTTGAGACCAATAATGGAGTTGGTTTTTCACAAGAAATATTAACCAGAAATATTCATTTATAAAATTCCAATCACTTAAAAAGGTTTCCCTCTACACAAACAATTTCGATATTATTGCATAGCTTTTGAAAATTATTCATTTGACTTTCATAATGAAATTTTAATGCCACAAAACCCAAATCGCCGCAACCCCTTTCCCCCGGCTGATATTGATATGTGTCAACCCTTTTTGCTAAATTATTTTGTAGTTCCTCGAAATTTTCGCTCAAATGTTTAACATGCATAACTCTGTCTTTTGTTTAGTTTTGGGAATCCCTTTTTGGTTTTTTTTATAGCTCCTTTGACATTTGAACTGTCCATCTCTCTCTCTCTCTCTTTCTATCTCTGTCTGTCTGTTACCCTGTCTGCATCCGCTTTCGTACTAGCTTTGGGTTAACCAAGTTAAATTGCGCTATTTATATACCACGAGAAATAACCCAAATTCTTTTATCGCTGGATAAATATTTATGTTCCCAATGGCACCACAACTAACCCCAAAAAAACCAACATATATTCGATACGCTCATAAACAATGAGATGGCGACGGGGGGAAGGCAACTTTCTGGGGTTTTTGATTCTTCCCCTCTTTATTTTCTAAATACAAATACCAACTACTACCACTGTCCACCACTGTGCATTACACACTGTATTGTCTGTCTCGCATGTGTTTTTTTTTGGGGGGGAGGAAATTGTGTAAGGGTTTGTAAAATTTCGGTTTGGGGTTGACACACATTGTTTTGGGGTAAACAGATGTGGCCTACAACGGGAAAAACAAAAAATTTCTGGTATGCTAACCTAGTCGTTGCTTTTTCCCCGCTCTTCCTCTTCAATTCAGTTCAGTTTTGTTGCTAAATTATTCAAATTATAATGTTGGCAAATAACATGCTTAAAACTTTTTTCAAGGTAGTTGTTTCCCATATATATACATATATATGTATGACAATCTGTTGTAATTGCGCTAATTGCAAATTTATTATTCAGTGTTTTCTATCTAACATGTTTTCATCATCATCATTATCATCATCATCCACATTATTATCATGTGTGTGTATGTGTGAGTGACAACTGTGGCATTGGGAGGAGAGAACTGACAAAATTTTGTTGTTAGGCAAAATAAAATATATATCCGCAGGATATGTGCTTGTTGATTTCACTTGAGACTTTTGACATTCTATCTGTCTGCGAGCGGTGGAAAAGAAATGTTTATTACATATTATATACTGTCACATATGTGGAAAACAAGTAAGAATAAGCTAAGTACAGCATGATGAATATTAAATACACTTGAAATAATGTCTTTCATGTTTTTCATTCTTAAATCTTGTTAAAGATCTTGCCTTTTTTAATTTTCCTATAACAATTATGATCTGATATGACTGATTTTGACAAATGATCTAATTGCAACCCAAAAGAAGACATTGACAAAGTTTCAGCTCGATTCGCATAGAAACAGATCAAGAATACATAAACTTAATGGGATTGATCAAATGATCTAACTGCAACCCAAAAGAAGACATTGACAAAGATTTCAATAGAATTAGATTAAGAATACATATGACTAATGCTATCAGATATGCTTTCTACTATGCATGTTACACATTTCATAACAGAATTCTATAGACACTTTTCAAGTGAATCAACATACTTCAAACCATACACACAGGTACTTCATGGTATACCATTACACAAATACTTATTATTAATTATTGGAATTACGTATTATTATTATTATGTCTACTTATTGTCTGTAGGTATGTGCAATTTTTCTGTTTATTTATTTTGCACTTATTTTCTCTTCCCCGACAAAACAGATCCGTATGAAAAAAAATATATTAAATTTCATTCACTCTATGTCTGTGTCTCGTCGTTATTGCCATTCACTTCAAAATCAAGTGGGGCCAGGCACATTCCATATTATAATGTATATGAAAATAATAACGCACAATTATAATTTGATTAAGTGACCGACCGAACGGCCGGCCCGCCGGTTGGCCAACATTCTGAGAACGAGAGACTTTTCACAACATGCAACATATTCAATTTACATAAGAGCCAAAGCCAGAGCCAGACCCAGACGGTCAACGTTTGTGGTTTTTCATATATATGTATGTATAAGTATATACTTATATTGCTCGTATACGCAATATTTGATTGGCATTTAACGAGCTACATTATAATATTCATTTGCGAAATGAGCTTGAGGGGTGGCAGGCAGGCAGGCAACAGCTCAAATTGATAATTTGGTGTGATAAGTGGTAATTGGCTAACTGTAAATGTGGCGAAATGGGCGTTGCGCTAATAATGCGGAGTATTTGCCTTTTAATTAATTTGTTTTACAATTTGTAAAAGAAAACTTACACAACCCGCGACTGAAAAAGTGCCGCGAGGCAGGTAAAACTTTTTGGTGTTTAAATAAATAATAATTTAAAGATTATTTGGTTAACTTTGCCTAACTTCATCTTATACATTAATGATTTTTCAATTCATCTTTTAACTTCTTCCGATATACGTTTTGCTTTTTGTCAGACAACCTTTTTATACTTTATTTAAGTTTATTCCAATTTTTCGATAACTTTTCCCATATGTAATCGATAACAACAAAATCTTGAATTTCGAAAATCTGATAATGGGGATTAAAAACAATAACAAAATAATACAGATCTGTAAAATGTTTACTAAAATCGGTTAAGAAAAACCAAAGATGTGAAAGATTAAAGTAACTGAGAAAGCGTTGGTCCGGTAGTGCAGGTATGACTAGATGTGTAAGGACAAGAGTTTAAGGGTATATTCTAGTTGAGTTTACGCTTCTTACTTCTTACTAATTGTTATTATTCAGTGAACTTTTATAGCCATTTTCTACTCTCCTTTCATGCGCATTTCAAATTGTTTGTGTGCAACTTTTTTTTTATTGTTTTTTTTTTGGCAGCTGGTGTAACAGGTTTCTTTGTCAACTCTTGGGCACACTTGACCCAATTAGCGTATGCATGGAGTATTTTAAAACCCCCCTCCTACCCTCTCCTCCGCGTATCATAAAAGCACCCACATATCCACACATAAAGCAATGTGCATAAATTTGGAAGTTTCTTTTATTTTGGTTGAAATCTCGGCTAAAAAACAAGTGAGTAGAAAAACGAAAACACACACAATGGTGGAGCCAAAGGGAGGAGAATCACTGTAATAGAGTGAGAGACAGAGAAAGAGAGAGTTAGAGTGTGAGTGAGATAGAGAGTGCGAGTAAGAAATAAGGGGTCTAAATATTTGTTACACTAACTTAACCTCATTTAAATATTTTGCTGGTGCGGCTGTTACTTCTGGCGTTGTTTTCGTTATAGTTGTTGTTGTTGCTTGTTTGTTATTGTTCTTACTGCTGCTCGACATCAACTTGTTACTTTTTGGGAGGCACCCCCCCCCACCCCGTCACCAACCTTACCTTATAGTACTTCAGGTGCATCAACATACATTTTGCTTTTCTTTTTTTTTTCTTCTTTTCTTTAATGCCTGCACTCGCACTCGCATAAACTAGCACACGACAAGGGACAATGGCAGAGAGCGTGGTGGACTGAGAGGGGGGGTGCTGCGCGTGGCAATGTTGCATTTTGTATTCAAGTACAACGAAAATTGTTGTAAATTAGTAAAAATGTAAACAAGGCGCGCAGAGAGGCAAGCAACAACGGAGGCAGCAACAGTAACAGCGGCCACAAAAAAAGGTGTGCGAAGCAAAAAGATGAACAGCTACGAGGTGGGCGGGGAATGGGATAGGAGCAGTGCTTACTTGTGGAAGGTTAAGGTATACCCTCAGCAGGTCCGAGTGGCCCCAAGTCAAGTGGAGGCCCCCCGAAAACTGAAGTGGGGCTGAGAAGATGTGAAGCATTCATTCCAACCCAAACGTCGTCGTAGTCGTCTCCAACGGCTACCAACCTACGCAATTAAGTGACGACGACAACGAGTAAGAGAGGGAGCTAGAGAGAGAAAGAACCCATTGGCCAGGTGAAAGGCCTCACTCTATATAAATACCAGGTAGCTTCGCCCCCCTTCTCCTCCTTTGCATCTCTTTTTCTCTAGCTACGCAGTTTAATTTCTTTGTTTGCATTAAAGTCGCAACAGAAGCTGAAGCAGTAGCAACAGCTGCCCCCCAAACTCTTTCCCTAACCCCCTTTCCACCTTCCCCCACTTCACTTAGGCGCACTTGAACGGCTGCTTCAGCTTCCAAAAAGGCTTTCGGTTACTTTGCTTCCGACAGCATTTGCTTTTTGGCATACCCTAACGAGTTTTATATTTGTGGCATATAATTTTGTTGTGCAATTTGGTAATAATAGTGAAAAAGTTAGAGAAAGCACAATAGGGTCTGACTTTCTCTTGTATGATAATGACTTCTTTGCCTGATCTTTGTCTCTGTTGACAGTAGTTTTTCGCTAAGAACTCTAAAATATCTTTGAAAAATACGTCTTATCTGTTATTTTTATGTATCAACTAGCTTATTGTCAAATTTCATTAGAATCCCCTCAATAGTTTTACCTGCCTCTGTTGGCAATCGTCTCCTACTAAGGAGAATCAAAGAATATCTTCAAGAATTCCTTCCTATGTGTTATTATAACGTATAAACTATCTTATTGTCAAATTTCATGAAAATCCATTCAATAGTTTTTTCAGGAAACTGTAAGAAAGAACTATAATATTGCTTCTGGTCAATTTACTTAAGATATTATCAAGAAAAAGTTCTAATATATCTTACAAGCGCTTAGAAAAGTATTTTCTTTAACTTCTTTAGAGTATTCATAACTTCGAATATGGTATTTTTTGTTAAGCTCGTTATGCTCTCTTTCTTGTTGGCCACCGCATGTTTGCATTTACCTTGGATGACTGTGTCTGTGTGTATCTGTGTGTGTGTGTGCTCCACAAGTGGGTTGTCAAGCGTTTGGGGCCGGATCTCAAGCAGCCAGTTGTTGTCAAGAGAAGAGAAGTTGTAAAATGCGTTTTATACAAGCAACAACAACAACAGTACACTTTTTTTTTTTGTGGATGCAAGTGGATTTGTAATATAAGAAGCAGAAGAAGAAAAATATTTTGTTTACCTTTATTTGATTATTTATTTAAATTTACAAACGCAGTACTACAGCTCCGAGAAAGAGCGAGAGAGAAAATATGTAATAATAACAATAAAGAAATGCAGAAGCTTTGTGTAATGTCGTCATATGAACAATATAAATAAATTTGTTCAGCTCAAATGAAATACTAAAATGCCTTAAGTGTGTTGCTGCATGCACATGAACAGGCAAAAAGAATCTTTCAGAGTCTTTTCTTTCTGGTTAAGGTTTTGATTTGATAAAAATATAAAATGATAAAATGGTTAATCCTGCAGTCAAAGCTTTCATTTCTCTTAATAAATCTCTAAATTTTATGTCAAATTTATGTTGAGCTCTCTGTGAATGCCGATGATCTTTGCCCATCAAAAATGTTCTTTGTTACTTTTGATAAACTTGTTGAATATCTTTAAGGTTTTTTCTTCAAGCTAATCTAACTCTCTCATTCTGAGTGTAACCCAAAGCTAAGTCGATTTTATGCGTTTTCTCGCTTTTGTTCGTCTCGAAGTGAAAATGAAAGTAAATGTGTGTGTGTTTATGTTTGATATGGCTGTTTTATCTGCCTGATAAGCCAACGCGAGATATGCTTAAAGGCCGTGCAAATTGCGTGGTCGATTTATGACCGTATTTATGGCTGATCTCTGTGTGCCAAAGACTACATCTTTTTTTTACACCGATCCCACCAAACAAAGCGTGGCAACATGTAATAAACACCCACAGCAAATAAAACACAACACAGCACAACAGCTGTTTAGATTGAAGTGTCAAATTGTGTGTTTTCTTTGGATTCGGATTTGGTAATATTAACGTCTAAAACTGCAAATGAGTTGGAGCTTAAACATTTTATTGCTACCTTGTTAGGTAATTGCGGAAATAGTTATAATAATCAAATGGAATTAATAGATGATAAAAAACTATGTTTGGTTGACATTTCAAACCAAATGTGGAGCTTTTTTGAGTGTTTTTGATAGTAATAAAATGTAAAAAGTTATTTTAATTTGTTACTGAAGGTATTTCTGCGCCAATTTGAACATTATTTATGTCTCCGAAAGAAAAAAATTAGCTAAACATATTTTTTAAACATATTTTATGTTTAAAATAAACATGTCAACAATTGAAAATGTTTGTTTTGGGGTGTTGTTGGTATTAATCAAATAGTAAAAACTATTTTTCGTTGTTACTTGAACTATTTTTATGTCATTTCTAACATTATTTATGTCTCCGAAAGAACAAAATAAGTTAAATATACTTTTTAAACATATTTCATGTTCAAAATAAACATGTCAACAATTGAATAATCAGTTTCCTTTAGTTAATTTTCTTAGGTTATTAAGTTGCATTCACTAATAAAGTCATTAAAAATCTGATTCAACTTCACTTCTTAATCTGCTACACTTTAAGCTTTTCTAAGCTCTCTTACCTTTACACTTGTCTTTATCTTTATTATAGAGGCGACCATGCATGCATCTATATTCCCTGCCTTTTTGGGGTTTACCATGTAACAACCTATTTTCCCATAAAAACCTGAACAATTTATGCGATTTTAATTTTTTGAGTGTGCGCATTTTCGAAATTCGGTCATAAAAGTGAGTGTATAGTATTCGTTTTTCTTAGCCACCTTTTCTGTGACAGGTCGACCATAAAAAATGTTAAGGAGAAGGCGGCGTCGGCCTCCGAATAAATATTTCAAATACACATAAATATCGTTGATGATATGTATAGGTATAGGTTCGCGTATGAGTGTGTGTGTTTGAAGCGTAGGCCAAGGACTGGACTGAAGTGCAATCTTTTAATTAAGGCTATAAAACGGAAATCGACCACGTAACCTAAGGTAAACATAAACTTTACATTAAATCCACTTAATGTTCGAACAAAAGTGCCATGAATGTCTTCTTTATCGCCACGTGCTCAATGAACGAGAGCATGGGAGAACCTGAGAGAACCCTCTGAAATACCTTCTGCTAAACATAGCCAAAGTAGTCCTTGTCTCTCTCTCTTTCTGTCTGGCTGCAAATATCACACACACACAACATACACACACACACACACACAAACTAATTCAAAAACGTTTGCCACTCAACTGAACATGATGGAGCAACTGTGATCTCTGTGCACCTTGCCATCGGCCCTCCTCCCCCCACCAACTTCCTCCGCTTGTACACATATTTGATTTTTATTAGCCGCCAGGTGGACACGCGGTTAGGACATCGCATCGCAGTGGTGTCAGAAAGTGGTGCTTTCGGCATTTGCTTTTTGCTCATCATCACAACGACAACAACAACGACGACGACGTCGACGGCGACGACTGACCCATAAAAACACTCACTGGGTTGGGTTGGATGGATAGCATATACTACCTTCTTGTTGTTGTTCGTGTTGTGTTGATGTAAGTACGTATAAATTAAATATCTCGTACATTAACGCTCGAGTGTTTATTTTTGCTCGTGGGCCTTGCATTGGACCCAGACGAAGCGAGACTCAACTCGACTCGCAAGACAAACTCATTAAATTAGCAATGTCGATTTTTTTTTTAAATGTTCACCTATCTATCCGGGTATCCGGCAGGTACCATTCAGCACAAGGGCACAAGGCAGGCAAACTCTCTTCTCTAATCATGAATCATGAATCATTCATGGGATGCGTTGACAGCTTAGCTAAGGCTAGAACAAGGTTCAAGAGGAGTTCATATGATGATTGTCATTTTATTTATCTCACATTTTGTGTTAAATGCTTAATTAAAAGTATTTTTGGGAAGTCCTAGCGAATGTTGAGGAAACTTCTGCACTAAGGAAGGAACTATATTGACCTATAGGAAATCCTTTCGCAATAAACTTAGATCACTTTGTCCAAACTTTAGAAGTTTGATATGAAACTTCTCCACGGTGTATTAAGATGTTAGAATACCAAGACAAGAACTCTCTACCTACTTTTCACCTAAGGAATATGTGAACTTAATCAAAAGTTATATCACTCTGTTCAACCTTTTGAGCTGTGTGTTGATAGCAGTCAATCATATATAGTTTGAGTTCACATTTCTGCACAACATCTGCTAATGGAATTTTGTGTTTTGCCCAAAACTCATGCAGAGTATACACTATTCCATTGCACAGCGGGCGCTAGACTCTGCCTCGGACTCGGACTCTGCCTCAGCCTCAGCCTTAGTCTTCCCATCCCTTTCCGACTTAGTTACAGTGGTCTCTGGCTGGCACTACCTGTGCATGTGTGTATGTGTTTGTGTGCTGGGTCGTCGTGACCCAATGACACTTTGACTAATTGAAAACTGTCAAATTGCAAGTCAAATGCTTCTGCTGTCGGGATCAAGTCTGTATTCCCAATTCCCTCCCCCCTGCCTCTAACCCTCTGCCTATATATATTTTATCCCATTGCATGCTGTGCCTTGTGTGGTTTTCCTTAATTGAATTAACTCATTAGCCGTAAATATCTGTATAGGTAGAGAGAGAGAGAGTATTTGTATCTGTATTTCAATCTCTGACTGTCATACAAATATTTCAAGAATTTTTCCACATATGTTTGTTTGTGTTTGTGTTTGTGCAAACATTTTGTTGAGGCCAAACTGACATTTGTTTAACATTGGCAACAACAACAACAACAACAAGCAGACGCTATTTATTAATGGCATTTTCCAAATTGAGGCTTATTGCATTTCATTTGATTTGGCCAAGTCTCTCCAGCTTCTATCTAATCTTTGCTCTTTGTGTGTTAAGTAGCAATAATTTGTGCATTTCATGCCATCTGACAGTTTGAATCGTTCGTTCGTTCGAATTGAATATCACATTCGTAGTGCTATAATTAATTTAAAGAGCCTTCAGAGATTCATCCCTAACACTAATCGTGTCTGAACCTGTCAAAGCAATTTGGTTGAATTGATGTTGAGCACAAATTAAAGTCCAGATTAACATTGAGGCTTATAGATTATCTTAACTTTAGCAATACTTCAGATTAAAGTATTAAACAACTGTTATCGCAAAAGTTTTTATGTAATTTATTCTATACCAACTATTGAATTTCAATCGGTTGTCGTAAAATCTGTGCACATTATTCATCTAAATGAGATTTTTATACCCTTGAAACCCATGAAATGGGTACAAAAGGGTATAATGGTTTTGTGAAAAAGTATGTAACAGGCAGAATGGAGCTTTTTCGACCTTTTTCGACTTAACGGCCGAGTAGATATAGACTAAAGACTCCAAATGAGTTCTGCTAATCTCTAGGCAGGACAATGGATAATAATATAATCTATCATTTCGAAAATTTGAAAAAGAGGATTGAAAGCATTTATAAAATAATGAAAATCTGTGAAATTTGTATTAAAATCAGTTAAGAAATACCGGAGATATGAAGTCGTTATTAAACATTGGTCCGGTAGTGCAGGTAGGTGTATGTCTGACATGGATTAAGGGTATCTTCTAGTCGAGCTTACTCGACTAAAACCATCTTACTTGTTCTTTCTTGTTTATTGCCATACTCCAGACCAATATACTTATGTCTGACTGTAACACAGCGGCTCATTCGATAAACCCCGCACCTTTCACCCCCTCTTTTTCAGCTTGAGCTCAGTGTAGTTAAGTGCGTATGTAACACATGCGTGAAGAGGGTGGAGGAGGGTTGGCGGGGGTTTGGTAGCGGCCATAACTGATGATGATGATTCCATTTGTGTGGTTTGAATAATTTTCATAATTTAAATAACAGCCAAAAACGACTTCAATACTTTATGCCGCAATGCTTCTCACACTCTTACTCTCCCTTCTCAAACTGACATACTGTCTGTCTGACGGTCTCTCAGTATTACTGTCTGTCAGTCTCTCTGTCTGTCTGTCAGTTGGGTCCACGGTAACTGGAGAACTGGATGAGAGTAAAATGAGCGAGTGTAAATCACAACAAGGGCTAAAGGAAGAGTCAGAGCAGTTTTGGGAAATGATAAATGGAGCAGCGACTTGTTACGCATAAATTCTTCTTTTTTTTTTTCGTGTTGCCAAGTGGGCATACCCCTACCTCCCCCACTTCCCCCTAGTAAGTAAATCCTTCACGTTGTGTGTGTGTGTGTGTGAAAAGTCGTCTGTTGTTGTTGTGTGTGTCCTTTTTGCCTTTGCCTTTGCCGCGAAAACAATATTTCATTACATTTACATATTTTCACTCAATTTTCATATTTTCACATTCGCTCGCTTGCCTTCCTTCGCTCCCCCTTCCCCTCCGCCCCACACCACACCACGTTTGGTGACTCCATTCGCGCCTTTTGTTTTTCATTTTATGGTAATTCGCTCAGTTCCCCCATTGGGTTCGGTTGCTGCTTTCCTGCTTTTCCTTCCCGTACTTTTCCCTGTTTGTTGCACTGTGGCGCCCTCAAGTGTTGAGCGGCTCAGTTCATTCGTTTGTTCACATTTCGTATGTCAGCATTTTAAATAGGCTTTTCATGTTCGAATTTTATTGTTGTATTTTTTTTTATTTTCGGTATTTTTTTTTGCGTTCAGCCGCGTTGAGGACCTTCTCGTTTGGATACATTAAATTCCGCAAGTCGTATGCAAAGTGAAGCGACCCAACGAACAACAACAACAAAGACTGTTGCCACTTACCCTCAGCTTTATTAAATACAAATATTTTGCTTTTGCTCTCTCTGCGAGCGCGTGTGTGTGCGGGTGTGTGTGCGGGTGTGTGTGCGGGTGTGTGTGTGGGTTTAAAAGGGGAAAATTGTTTGGACTGCTTTTGAGGATGAGTTTAAGTCAAGCCCACTCAAAAAGGGCTTAACATTTGACAAGAAATATTTGTTAGTTATAGTGTATGGGTGTGTGTGTGTGAGTGTGTGTCAAAGGACATCGGACACTTACAATAACAGGGGCTGTAGTTGTGTGTGTTATGGGGGAGAAGTAGTTTAGGGAAGAAAAGAAGTCCAAGCTATCCTAAAAGTAACTTTTAACTGTTTGTTATAAAAAAAACAAATTTGATAAGAATTTTTTTTATATATTTTTTGATTTTAATTTAAAAATTCCAACATTTTCAATCTCTTCTTATGGTATTTTTTTAGTATTTTAAATAAAATTGTATTACAGTTTGTTCCGTTCAATACAATTTATTCAATTTCATCTGTGGGATCAAAAATTCAACATTTTTAAAAATTTTTTCTGAGTATTTTTAAGGTATATTTTTAGTATTTTATATATTTTACAAAGTAATTGTTAATTAAATGAGATTTTATTACTGCTTGCTTTAAAACGAATTTATTTTTTCTAAAGCTACAAATATTTTATCATTTTTTTTATGAAAATATTAAATTATTTCACTCTTTAAATAAAAAAAAACTTTCTTTTCAATGCAAAGTATTACTGATTCGTTACGTTTCATTCGCTTTTGTTTAAGAGGGCATTAATCTCGCCCACTCTCTCGCTCCCTTTCTCTTTCTCCCTTGTAGTATTTGCGAGTTTTATTTAAAACAAATAAAATGCCCAAAGGCTTAAAAATCAGCATGACATCAGGATGGCATCAGGGCAAACAAAGTCGCGTACAGCAGCAACAATAATAACAACAACAACAACAACAGTGCGAACAATCTGCAAAAAAAAAAAAAAAAAAATCATCGGGAAGCAACAGAGCGAAAAGTGTGAGAATCACAGAGCGAAAGAGAATGGGTTAAAAAAAATAAATCCCCATATAAAAAAGCGAATGGCAGCGCAGCTGAAAAACAGAAAAAGAAGCACTGAACAAATATTTTTGCTCGTCATATAATAACAATAATAAAAAACAAACAAATAAACATTGTGCAATAATTTTTGCATTTGTGCCAAAGGACCAGACCAGAAGCCAGCAGGCAGTTATCCAGGATCAGCCCAGCCAGCCGCATGCAAATAATAAAAAATATAAGATGAAGTCAGCTTCAGAGTCATACAGAGAGTTATTATAATGTTCGTCTCATATAAAGTAATATTGTAAGGAGTTGCGTATATAAAAAACTGAAAGTTCAAAATGTTATGCCTCAACTTTATGGCACAGTTTGTTATTGTTTATTGTTTCAGGTATTGTTGTTGTTTCTGTCACATAATGAACCGCCGCTTCCAGGCAACGTAATCCTTTATCCAGCCAATCGTGCTCCCAAACTGCTTCTTCTTCTTCTTCTGGTCAACTCTCAGTTTCTTGTCGAGTGTCGAAACTTAAAACGCACTTGAGCTGCCTTAACCCCTGAGAAAGAGCTCAGGCTCAGAGAAGAATTTCATAAATCTTGTTTACTTGGCCTTTTGTCTTTGTTTTTTTGCATGTACTTACGCCGGAACCTTTAAACATTTCACTTGTATTACAATATTCGACGGTTGAATCCTTTTCCCACTCCCCCCTCAAACCAAACACAAGCAGGGCAATGTAAAAGCAAACCCAGCAATCAGCGTACTTAACTTTACTTAGTCCTCGTTTTTTTTCTGTATTTCTCTGTTGCTTTTGCTTTAAGTACTCGGTTTCACTTTAGCTTTCACTTTTCCCCCCTTCATTTTTTTGATGAGTTGTCCAAATAGTTTGATAGGAAAAGCAAAAATGTTTCTGGTTTTCCCTTTTTGCGTTCATCTTTCATTCCGTTCAGATTCATTGATTAGCCCAAGTACAAAATTGCATTGCGAATACTTGGCCTCTAATCGAAACAGAAAGCCACAAAGCAGACAGACCGGAAGTTGGCTCATTGACCGAATTGAATTTTTTTTAGTTTTCATGCGCTGTCATCCGACGCTCGACGCCTGACGCCCGGACTAATGAGTCCAAATCCCTGCGAATAATAACGCACACACACACAAAGAGACAGAGAGACAAAGGTGTGTCCCAGAGGAAGTGCAGAGAGGATGGCACCAATGTCATTTTTGAGATATGATCGTTCGCTCAAAAATGTTTTTGCCTAATTGACGGGACCTCACCAGAGTTGACTGAGAGTGTGTGTGTGGTGTGTGTGTGTGTGTGTGTTGGGTCTAAACAAAAGATTAGCAGCACTTTTTGCGATGAAAACGACACGAACTGCAGTAGTTGAAAAGAGTCGAAGGCGAGTCGAGAGTGCCCAGCATGTGGACACGCGTTTTAATGGCAGCAAACAGTGCAAAAACACAGCGTTGCATGCAACTCTCATTCAGCAGCAGCAGCAACAGAAAACAATTGTCAACAGACGTGAAAACGTGACCAACGAATTTTACGCACAATTTCACTTTATGTGCGGGGCAAGCAGGCAGGCAGGCGGCAAGCAGGCGGCATGCGGCATGCAACGAAACAAAAGCAACCCAAAAGCGGACATCAAACCAGGAACCTGAAAAGCCATTCAATGAGCAAAGCTAGCTAGCTACACATATGTATGTGAATGTGTGTGTATTTCTGCACATTCGTGCCACATTTATTGTTTAGTTTTGTTGCCACCTACAACACACACCCCCGCCGCCGCTACCCGCTTCTACACTCCCTTCTCCCTGACCAGTCGAGTGGGCAAAAATCCAATTAGGCGTCGCATGTGCCGCGTTTGGCGCTTCAAAAATCATCATCGCTTTTTTCTATTATTATTACAACACACACATACTTTATTTTCCGTTTCTTTTCTTTTCTTCTCTTGGCCACAATTGTCCAACAACAATGGCAAGGAAGTGCGTTTTCCACACATAACTCGATAAACATTAAACAGCAACAATCATGAATCATGCACACTTTAACTTGATTTATTCGACAGTTGCATTCTAATCATAAAACCAAAGAAGATGATGATTGGCTTCAAGGCGCTTGGCCAACTTTAATGCCTTTAAATAGTTACTTTGTGGTTGCCTTTGCTTTATGTTTTTGAGGACTTCCTGACAATAATCAAAACTTAATGGTTAAGACCCTTTAGGAGCCAGCAGTTAAAACGATTGAATAACTTACGGATTTTAGTTGTGGTTGTCTTTAGTTACTGCAAAGAGAAGAAAAAATAATGAGAAATTATTATAATTATAAGTAAATGAGGAAGGAAACTTTATAAAACAGTTGTCTATATCAACTTTTTGCATAAGTTTGACTTTAGTTTAACTTTTAGTAGCAAAAATAATCTCTACTTGGAATTACACTTTAAGTTCTATTAATATCTCCATCTTTCTCGCTGTTCCTTAATCATAACTCTTTCATAAAGGAACAATAATGAGAAATTATTATAATTATATATAAATATTACAGCAAAAGTCAAGAAGAAACTATGAAAAACAGTTTTATATATGAACTTATGACATAAGTTTGACTTTAGTTTAATAGATTCAGTTCTAGCAAAAAAAAGTAATCTATACACTTTAAGTTATGTCTCTCTCTAACTCACTCAATCTTTCTCGCTCTGCCATAACCATCCATTATCATTCAGCAAATGTTGATGTATTGTTGTCCTCGTACATGTGTTTTTACTGTGCTTTTCTTTGCCAATTCCCAGTTGCCAATAGAAAAGTTTCCATTTGATGACATCGTATCACATTTCAGTCTCATCAGCAATGAGTTGTTACAGCTGCTTTAGTTGCTCTGTGTATTAGTGTGTGTGTGTGTGTATGTATGTGTGTTGTTGTTAATGATGATGTTGACACAAGTTGTTAACAGAATAATTTATGCGACTTGTGACGCTTAAAAAAAAGTTATACCAAAACATTGCAACAAAAAGAAGAGAAACAAGTAAGAAGGCTCTAGTCGAGTACGCTCGACTAGAAGATACCCTTAACCCTTGATCATACAGACGGACAAACGGTCGGGCTGACAGACATACTCATATGTACATGTACTACTGAACCAATGCTTGATGGTTTCATATCTCCGGTGTTTCTTAACCGATTTTAATGAAATTTTTACAGAAGTTCATTATTTTTCTAATAGTTTCAATCCCCATTTTCAGTTTTTTGAAATTCAAGAATTTTTTGTTATCGATTACATGTGTATATCGAAAACGAAAAGAGCTATCGATAATTTGAAACAAACTTGTTCTGCCTAGGGCTAAGGCGAACTTATGTCCCAAATTTGAAGTCTCTAGCTCTTACAGTCTCTGAGATCGACGCGTTCATACATACAGACGGACGGACGGACGGACGGACGGACGGTCGGACAGACGGACGGACAGACAGACGGACATGGCTAAATCGACTCGGCTGTTGATGCTGATCAAGAATATATATACTTTATGGGGTCGGAGAAGCTTTCTTCTGCCTGTTACATACTTTTGCACAAAAACATTATACCCTTTTTTACCCATTTCATGGGTTAAGGGTATAAAAATTAAGCGAATCTATTGCATATTTAATGACAAAGGCGGCTGTGGTTTTGGGATCCGACTCGGCGTATCATAAATATATATTCCTGAGCCATAGTCAGAACCAGAGTCAGAACCTGGCCGGATGCGCGTGCTGGATAAAATTAAGAGTAGCTTGAGACAGGGAAAGAGCGAGAGCGAGTGAGAGAGCAGATGTCGACGCAGTTTTTTGTCATTTGTCAACGTCGCCAGTTCCAAGATTTTTTTTGTTCCAAACTTCGTAGAAACAATAAGAGTGAGACAGAGAAGGGAAGAGAAGAGCGTAAAAAATGATAAACGCATTCGCTTATGATGTGTAGAGTTTCATAAATCATGTTGAAAGTTTGAAGCTTGCGTGTGTTTGGGTTGATGTTGCTGTTGTTGTTGCTGATGTTGCATTGGGTAGATCACGACGAGGTCGCTTGACTGCCTGACTGCCTGCCCCCCGGCTGTTGCATAGGTCTCTCTAACTGCCTTTGGGGTCCTACTCCCAGTGCCACTAAGGTTGCCACGCGACAGCGTTTAGACAAACAAGTGTCACTGCAAGATGATGAAGAGCTGCCAACACAAATACAAGACGAACTAACTGTATTGCAGCCAGAGTTGCCACTGCGATTTATGCAAGCAACACTGACCAACTGTGTGCTATGTGCTCAACAACAAC
The DNA here is from genome assembly GCA_035044645.1 of Scaptomyza parva. NCBI lineage: Eukaryota > Metazoa > Arthropoda > Insecta > Diptera > Drosophilidae > Scaptomyza > Scaptomyza parva. The sequence goes on along the minus strand of JAWNNT010000090.1, from coordinate 1,692,268 downwards.
AGAAAAAAAACTATGTCAACCAAGTAGTTCTAGTTGTTGTCGCCTAAAGTCAAGGCTGACGAAACAGCTGCAGCGAGCAGTGCGATGTGGCACCAAAAAATATTCAGGTCACTTGCTAACAATTTAAGATTTTTGCATTCAACTACTTTTGGGCTAAACTAAATAATGTTAATTGAAAGAGATTTTTCAAGGCAATGTTTTTCTTCCCTTTCAGTTCGTTTTCTTAACAAAATGTAGTTATTAAAAGTGCTTCTCAAGAGAGAATCAAGTCCCAAGTCCCAAGTCTCTGTTCGCTTTGTAAAAGACCATCCGACAGCAATAATTGGCCCCTCAATAGTTGCTCATTATTAATCAGCTTTTACTCGCAAACACACTCACACACACACACTCTCTGGCACACACATAAATCCCAAACGTCATAGAGAAAGCTATTAGACCTTATTTTTAAATGCCTGAATAAACTTGGAATCGATATCGTTAACTTGAATAGAGCCAAAGCCCGCACTCCCCGTTTCTATAATCGTAATAATAATAATAATAATGTGCTTAGCATGTCAATGGTTTGTCACGAAGGGCAGGGAGTAGGGGAGCAGGATAAGTTGGGGGGAGAGCTCGTCAAAGCTCAGCTCAACTCAGAGTCAACAATGGGGCAACTGTTCTCTCGCCCCCCCTCTTGCCACTGCCACTTATGAAATTGAATGTAAACAATATGAAAATGTCCCTCAGCGACAACCACCGCCCTCAACACCCCCACCCCCACTCCCTCTCCATATCTCCCTGTGTGTAGTATGTTGACTGACATATCGGCGCCATGGCAGGCAATTAACATGCAATTGTCATAAATTTTACCCACACACACACACACACACATACACACAGAGAGACAGATTATAAAAGATTCATAAAATAAATTACAAGCCAAAGTGCGCATAAATTCTGCATTGATTTTAACGCGTCGCAATCAGAACAAAGCACAACCCCAGGAATCTTCTTGGAGAATTGAATTATAACCATTTTACAAAAGCCCCATTATGGGCTAAAGGAAAAACATAAATTTTGCCACGCTCAAAAGTTTTTTGTGGTGGCGGGGGAGAGAAAGAAGCACACAACACCAGCAACAATGCAACATAGAAATCAATTGCTCAAGTGCGGCGGGTTCAAGGGTTCACAACAGCGAAGCAAACGGCGGGGTGGCGAGGGGAGAAGTCAAAGAAGACGAAGAACCAAGCAAATAAATATTGTAAATGCAACGAAACGAAACCCCAATAAAATACCACAAAAGGGCAACTACTCGGGTGTAGTTGTTGCTGTTGATGGGGTTGTAAAGTGTGTGTGTGTGTGTGTGTGTAAGTGAGTGTGTGAGTGAGTGTGTTTCTAAATGCACTCAAAGGACAACCATCAAACGTAGGGTGTAGAATAACTTGTAGGTTTTCCAAAAAGACACAAAAAACAAGTAAGAAAGCTGGAGTAAGCTCGACTAGAAGATACCCTTAACTCTTGACAATATAGACAGATAGACGGCGAAATGGTCGGGCAGATATACCTGCACTACCGGACCAATGCTTGATGGTTTCATATCTCTGGTGTTTCTTAACCGATTTTAATAAAAATTTCATTAATTTACATTATTTTGTTAATGTTTTCAATCCCAATTTTCAAGTTTTCGAAATACTATTTTTTATTGTTATCTATTACATGTGTATATCGCAAACCTGAAAAGTTATCGATAAATTGACAAAAACTTGTCCTACCTAGGGATGGGGAGAGCTCATATCCAAAACTGGAGTCTCTTGCTTTTATAGTTCCTGAGATCATACAGACATGGCTATATTGACTCGTCTATCGATGCTGATCCAGAATATATATACTTAATGGGATCTGGGAAAATTCCCTCTGTACGTTACATACTTTTTCCCGCAACCTTTATACCCTTTTTTCCCATTTCATGATTTAAGTGCGCAAAAAAAACCGAAATACTTTCCGTTTGTCGGCGACTTACATTTCAGTTAAAGTTAAAGCAGAGAGCGCTTTGCAAATGCAATTACTCACAAAAAAAATAAATATATGGCAGCAAGTTCAAGATGTTGAGTCTGGTAAACATTATTGGATTACTTTTGTGCATTTTGTCACATTTCGCTGTCAGACAGAACGACAAACAGACAGACACACAGACAGAGAGAGAAAGAGACAGAAAGAGAAGCTCTAAGCTGAGCACGAGGCGACGGAATATCATTAAGAATTTTCCCTCACTTTTTGGAGAAGCTCTTTAGTTTTAAAAAGAAAAAACAACTTCAAAAAGCTGCAACAATAATGATGATGAGGATGATAATGTTGACAGCGGCGGGGCATGCCAAAAATAAATAATAAAAAAAATTGCGAAACAGAAAAAATATTTTATGACATTGCTGACAATTTATGATGCAAATTCCTTGCAACAACAACAACAACAGAGAAGAAGAGTGAAGGATGCAGGCTGCAAGTTTTCTGCTTTTTTGTTGTTGTTGTGTGCAGTCAGCGATGACAAATTTATATATATAAATAAATTGTTATGCTGAAATCTGTAATCTGAAGTAGTTGCGGATGCACTCGAAAGATATTTACGAGGGCAGAAAGCAGCAGCAAAATAAGAGAAGCCCCCAAAAAACAACAACACGAAAATGTGGTGGAACCCATTGCAAATTGTTTTTTTTTTTTGTTAGTTCTTGTTGATTCAGCAGAAAAAATAAATTGATATATTCTTGTTGACATTTTAACCTGCACCCAAAAAAAAAAACTGAAACTAAAAACTAAAACAACACAAAATGCAAAAGTTATGTTCATGTTTCAGTCAAGTTTGTCGATGTTTGCATTGTTGATTTATTTAATTTACTAAAACTAACATAACATATCTCTATCTATATGTATTTGATAATAAAATCACGTTCACACGCCTACGGCCACAAATCAATTGAAACACACACACACACACGCACTCACACACTCATACAGATCAAGAACAAACCAAAAATCCAAAAACCAAACACCAATTGAACCCAATCGACCAATCGACCGACCCAACCAACCAACCAGTTCATTAAAACTTTTATATACAGATACATGTTTGACACAAAAAACAACAACTGAATATTGAGTTTAACCCATTTTCGTGGAAAGCAGCAGAATGCAGCAGCAGAAACAACCGCAAAACAAAACTCTCTTCAATTCGTTGTGACGTTTTTTAGGGTAAATGAATTTGGCCTCCAGGGCTTCAAAAAAATAGTAACCTATTCCTCAATTCCCCAGTTCCCATGCCCCATCATATAATATTGGGAAAAAAACATAACATAAACCGCTCTATGTGTGCGGTCAAAAAAACTTTACATATCATCAACATCACATTTCCCATTTGATAGTTTGAGGTTCATCGCCAAAAAAGCAACAACATTTTTAACTACTATTTATGAACAGTTTCAATATAAATTCAGCCAACATTCAACACGTTTGATGTGATTGTATGTGTATTAAAGTGTAATAAATTTTCGTGGCTAACCGACATTTAAAGCAGCCGCAGCGAACAAGAAAGGGTAACCAACAACAACAATAACAACCAGCAACAAAAACAATAACAACATCAAACCACAGCCAACAACACCTAAAACCAATAAAATACAACATCATTAGACTTTTTGAAATGTTGAAATCGACACACATTCGACATTTGGCAATGACTAATGCATTATTGTGTGGTGATTCAGGGAATAGCCAAAATGTACATAAATGAAACCAAGGAAAGAGGAAGAACAAAATGAGGATTAAAGTTGAATACTTTGAAGATGTTTTTAAGACTTTGCCCGTGTGAAAAATACTTTGCCTTGAAGAGTTGGTCTGTGTCAGAACAACGCCAATTCCAAAATATATCTTTGAACATCAAGTTTGCGTAAAAGATCAGCAAAACATTTATGATAATGCTTCTGATTAAGATAATCTTCTAATTTAAGATAGTATCATCCAAAAGTTCTAATAAATGAAAAGAGTAACTCTTACCTCCATAATTATGATTCTGGTTAAGATAATCTTCTAACTTAAGATATTATCATGCACAGATTTAATATATCTTACAATCATAAACCTTTCAACATTCCAACATTTGTAGAATTCCGATTTCATCAATTGCATATTGTGTGTAATCGTATTCACTATCAAAGATTTCAGTACCTTACCGACAAGTCCCACACCCAAAAAAATGTTTATTATAATAAGTTTTTTATTTGTTATGTTCTTCGTCTCACATCTCATTATAATTTTGAACACATTGTTATGAATTTTGATTACGTTCTATCCAAACTTCCATTACTTTTGCTTAAAATTAATTTATCGCCTTGAAATAATAACGAAAAGAAACAAAATCGAAGCAAGCGATCAAAAATGGAAAAACAAAAATATTGTTACGGTGTGTTTTTTGATTTTTGGGACCACGACAAATCTGTCTGCTGAACGTTGCGTTGCCTGAATTTAAATGGACAAATTAATTGCGTTTGTCATGTTGTTGTTTTTTTTTTGTGGTGGTGGCCTGTGGACGGACAGGGTTCTCCACGCTCATTGAGTTTGAAGCAAGGAAAGAAGAAGGAAAAACAAACAAAACCAGGAGAAAAAATTCGAATTAATTGGTTTTTGTATTCGAACGATGAAATGTTTTTTAATTTAGCATTAAACAGGGTTTGCTTTTACTTTTACAACCTCAAAAAAAAACATACAAAAAGTGCCAATTGCTATTTGAATTATTGGTTGCATTTAAAATTGTTATAAATCTTATTATCTGTGCGATCGGCGTCTGATCATCATCAAATGGCCATTAAACGGTTGCCTGGCCAGCACCGTCTCATTATTATCCTTGTCTATCCACAATCCGATCGAAAAACCCTTTTTATGAAACCCACACACGAACATTAAGAAACCCCGAAATCCCTGCGGGGGAATACCAATGGGATCCCTCTTCGTTTGGACATTAATTATCACACAGTTTGAGGTATTTCAATGTTTTTTTTTCGTTTCTTTTTTTCTCGGTTGATTCACGACTTTAGTGTAGGAGGATCAATCGTTTGAGATGGTTTTTTTGTTTCAGGTTCCTTTTTCGTTTCCTTCTGCTCGGTTTTTTCTTCGTGTCAGTTGACATTTTGATTGTGTCGCCTTTTGACTCGGAATTAATTCCCTGCCGATTTCGAAAATTAAGTCGTTTCTTTGGAATGTTTTTTTGGTTGGTTGGGGCGCCTGCCTATCCCATTTCTATCATGGTACGGCCGACCACACATGGTGGATCCCCTCAATCGAAATGATGTGCCTCACGCAGCTTCATCGAATTGTTGTAGTATATATTGTCTATTAGCGTTATGCGCCGCCTGCGGGCCACACATTTTGCCAATTAATTATAATTGATTAGCAATATTAAGCGAGCGAGCGTTATTATGTTGATGGTTAATTCGCATGAAATTATTATTGAGTTTGCACCCGCAGCAACATATATATATATATATAGACATATAGACAGACATGTATATTAATATTTTATTCCGTATTCAACAACAACAACAACAGCAACAATAAATCGGCTGCTGGCCAAAGATATTTCTCTCTATTTAAATATGCAGCGAAAGCAAACAAATTTTCAATAAATGATAAATGACTTAATTGCGGCCTTTCAGCATTCATACAAAACTATCATATCAAACAAATAAAATACTTTGTGTTGTCGTCGTCAATGCTGATGATGATGATGATGTGATGAAGCATATTTAAATTTATATATTTTAAATGCTGAACATTTGCGACAGCTTTGCTGGAATGTCAATAATATGGGGAGAAAGATAATGAGAGAAGGAGAAAGAGGTTATGACAGACTGTTATATTGATATTAATGTTAAACTTATTAAATATAAGCTCAAAAGGAATTTAAACCCCAAACACACACACATGATTGAATTCATACTCACACCTTTACTTATTCATATATTTACTGACACATTATGATAAGACATTACTTAAAATTCATTAAAATCCGCAAAGGCTTAGGCATTTTTGAGAATCGCAGAGTGGGGCGCGGCATACCGTTGTAAGCCTGTTAAGCAGAAGCAACAGAAGTTCATTTTGACCGAATATAATAACATTGTCAATGTTGTTATGGAATGCAGTCTCTACTGATTGTCAACTCTAGCCAATTGTCAGAGCTGCCGTATATCAAAAGTGTCAAAAAATGCTCTTGCTTTCGATAATGGTAGTTCTAAGTTGATTAGCACTAACTTAATGTCAACGTAAATGCAACCCTGACTTACGTACACAAAATCAGCATTGTCATCATCACAGTTGACTTTTGTTGTCATCAGTCAAAAAAAGGTATTTTTTTTCGTCATTTACTTGCTGCTCGCTAACTTATGTTCGATTTTCTCGTAAAATAATGGGTCGCGATTACCACAAATATAGCCCATATAACAATAATAATGATTATAATCAATCGCGTCATCGCTCTAATACCAGATATACTAAATATCGTTCACGTTCTCGTTCGCCCATCCGTTGGGAAACCAAACATCGTGCATCCAGCACGGGCATAACTTGGCAGGCGAAAACGTCACGCAGGTTGCGTCGACCTTCTGCCTGGGATATACCACCGCTGGGCTATGAGCACCTGACCACGGCCGAGTACAAGGCAATGCAGGCCAGCGGGCAGATACCATTGCGACTGGCGCCGAATGCTCTGCCAACGGGTGAATCGGCTGTGATTGCAACTGTGACACGGCAGGCGCGTCGTCTATATGTTGGCAATATACCCTTTAACTCGTCCGATGATGATATGGCTGCGTTTTTCAATGAGCAAATCCGACGACTGACCGGTGGCATGGAGGAGGGCAATGCTGTCATCAGTTGCCAAACGAATCTGGAGAAGAACTTTGCATTTCTTGAGCTGCGCTCCATGGATGAGACATCGCTGGCCATCTCATTCGATGGGATTATGTATCGTGGACAATCGTTGAAGATACGTCGTCCCCATGACTATCAAGCTGTCTCCTCGAGTCGCATGGTTGAGGCTAGAGATATCTCGGGAGCCGTGCTGCCCATTATTCCTGTGGCTTCAATGGTGCCGGATACACCACATAAGATTTACATTGGTGGCTTGCCCACCTGTTTGAATGAGGAACAGGTCAAGGAGCTGCTCGTGACCTTTGGCAAGCTGCGTGGCTTCAATATGGTCAAGGATACGTTGGGTCAGAGCAAGGGTTATGCCTTTTGCGAGTATTTGGATATCTCGGTGACGGAACAGGCCATCGCTGGACTCCATGGCATGCAGCTGGGCGATCGTAAGCTTGTCGTGCAACGGTCCATTGCCGGCGTACGTAGTCTGGTTGCGCATGAGGTTCCGGTACTGCAGGTGCCCGGATTTCCCTCCGATAACATTGTGGGCCAGGCAACTGAAGTGCTTTGTCTGCTCAACATGGTGATGCAGGATGAGCTATTGGACGACGACGAGTACGAGGACATACGCAAGGACATCAAGGAGGAGTGCGTCAAGTATGGCGAGGTCATTAGCATCAAGATTCCACGACCCTTTGGTAATTCACCCCAACCGGGTTGTGGCAAGGTCTACGTTCGCTACGAAACCATCGATGACTGCAAGAAGGCTTTGAAAGCTTTGAGTGGCAGGCGTTTTAGTGGACGCATTGTGATGACATCATTCTATGATCTAGAGAAATTCAAACGCAAGGATTTTCGTTGAATATATAGAAACTTTAATTCATGATTAGAATATGAAATAAAAAACAATTTTATTTACTTGTCCGCCTTTGATGAAAGGTTAAAGGATAATTTGTTTGAAAAAGTTTTAGTTAATCACAGATAAAATAATAATAAATAGGTCTTTCATATCATAACTATAACTCAACACTTCCATCTATAATACCCTTCTTGAATGCTTGCTAAAGGGTACATCTCCTATAGTTTCTTATACACTTTATTGCCTTGTTTTTATATAATCATCTACTTAAAGCGCTTTAGTTGCTTTTTGCCGTGGGCATGTTCAGGACACTCCTTCGCTACTCCGATACCCAAAGTCCCTCTCTTGCCGCATCTCTCTTTTGTGTAGGTTGATTCAATTAGTTGACTTGGAATCCTTGATACACTTTACTTTTGAAAAAGCTGCTTAACCGCTCTGAAGCTTAATTAAAATTGTTGTTTTCTTTTCCAGAGTTTCGCCTTTTCTTATCGCTGGGGCATTTCTCACATATTCACACCTTATTCCACTCCGGTACTACCTTTAGGTCGTCTCGAAGCGGTAGCCAGTAGTCTGCAGCTCATTACGGCCCAAGCAGCGCATTGTTAATGCTTTTTCAATTGTGTGAAGAGGAAGCTGAAGCTTATCGGTTGCATTTTTCTCAGATTTCAAAAGGGGTCTGCCTGTCTGGACCGCACCTTATCTTTATTTTGGTCATTTGCCCGACAGCCGGTCATCAATATTGAAAATGCAACTGGAGATGGTGAAGACTGAAGAAGCTTCTTCATCGTTTCAATTTATCTCTGAAGCGACGACTAAAACTAAACGCTTTATCGAAAAAGCCTCGTCAACAACACTGACAAAGAGACAGAGAGAGATATCCCATTAATGTATTCTCCAGCCTGACGATATCCATTGGACACAAATTAATTCAACGCCTTGAATTTGTCATTTTTGGTTGCTCTTAGAGGTTGGAGAAGGAGAAATCTCGCAATCGAACAACTTGATAAAAGCGTTGCCGCCGCCGCCGCCGCCAAGGGATTTGGTTTTGGAGTTGAGTTGAGTTGAGAGCTCAGAGAACGAACTCCTCGCCGCAAATCAATGCCGTTCGATGGGTAATTAATAAACGCCCATAAACATGCGGATATAATAAAAATTCCAAAGAGCAACAGACAGAGAGAGAAAGAGAACTGAAGAACTGGAAAAATCATTCGGCTTTGTTTCGGTTACTCTCAAAAAAAAAAGGTTTCTTTTCATCGTTGGCTCTTTTTATGAGCTGCAGCTGCTATGTTATATGCACGGGATTAACTGGATTGTGTGAGATTTGAGATGACGCCCGAAACTCCAAAGAGGAGTCTTTCTACCAGTTAGGGGAGCAGCCACAGCTTAAGCTACTCCCTCTCTCACTTTTTCTCTCGGTTTTTTGATAGCTGACCATTTGGTGTCTTAGGTTAGGACTGTGTTGAATGTCGCACGCAATGATTTTACACTACAAAAAATAGTTGAGCTATAAAATATGAAATATGAAATATGAATAATTTGATATTTTACACATCAATAAACAATTTTATGGATTGAAGATAGTTTTTGGTACCCAAAATGTTCATATTAATATTTAACTTCTATTTTTTTGTGTGTACATCTCAAAGCCTTAAGACGTGAGCTACCTTTGTTTGAATGTTAGGTAATCGACGCGATAAGAAAATTAAGAAATCAAAAAACAAAAAATCTATGAAAAGAGGCAGATACTCTAGGGTTAAGTTGAGTGAACTCTCTCGTCTACGCATCTTTAATTGCATTCTCATCATTTATTGTTATTTCGGGGCGAGAATTTGAATATGATGTAGTAGATAATTATAGGGGGCCGGCCGCAGGATGAACTTGATGTCGAGGGCGTAATCTTGATGATGGTCATTAAATCGTAGCTACTACCTATACCTATGAGATTATCAGAAGAAAAACTCTTCTAAACTAAACGAAAACTGTTTTGAGCTCTTTATTTGATAATAGTTCGAATATATAGATACATAGTTTAACGATTTAATTAGCCATTTTATGTGTTTTTTTGTTTGTTTTTGAGATCATTTCCGATTTGTATTTTGTTGAATATTTATATGAAACTGAAACGAAAACCCCTTAAAAGCACCCACAACAAAAGCATCTAATTTAATTACCTTCGATATGTATCTCTAGCTAAAGGTAAATGTATTTTTCAGATGCGCAGGCAAGCGCATATTAAGAAATCATTATAATAAATTTGTGGTTCTAATCGTAAACAAATTTATCTGATCAATTTGTATGGTTTTCTGTTGTTTTTTCTCTAATGAAGACATATAAAAGATGTTCATATCTGCACATCTATAGATTGGTTTAAACAGAAGATGATATCTGCACATCTAAAGATTGGTTTTTATCTTAACTTTTCTGAAATCAAAGCAATCTTTTGTTTTTAAATAAAGACATTTAAAACCAAAGATGATATCTGCACATCTAAACATTAGTTTTTATCTTAACTTTTCTGAAATCAAAGCAATCCAAACCAACTTTCCTCATTAGGTCTTTTGTAAAGCGAACATTTTTATTAAGTTTGCACAAAAAACAACCGAGAAGAAAAAAATATAATCAATTAACAGAGAAACCTGTTGCTCGATGTAGATTCACGATTGCAAACCCCAATTCAATTTGCATTTCCGGTTTTATTTTTTATTTTCTACCCCCACAATAAACAAATATTGCACTGCAACAACAAACATAAAAAATTAAACCCTAAAATCGCAAAGAGAACAAAAACAGAAAAAAACGTAAATAAAATGTTTTGTAATTTCCTTTTTGGGCTGTGAACAAAGGCGAAAACAAATTACACGCAAATACTCGTAATTTCACTGAAAATGTTTAAATGAGGAAGTGAAGAGCAATAAGGGAATAGAGAGAAAAGAAGCAGGGCATTCGGAAGGCAGGAACGGAGGTAGGATTCGCTGGTGTAGTAGTGACGTTTTGTGTCTCCTGACAACTCGCTTCGTTAATGGCAGGCGCAATTAATTCGAGCAAATCGTCTGTGAACCCTTTTTATGACCTCCATAAGGCCTACACACAGAAAGCAGCGAGGAGAGGTGAACGTTTAAGGAGGAAGAGGAAGAGGCATTCAAAACAAAAAATTCATTAAACGGTGTGCGGCGCGTCGCGTCGCGTCGTGTCAGTTTTTTGGGCTTTATGCCTTTTGCTTTGAACTGTTTTGCCACACGAAAATAATAAAACGTGAAATAGGCATAGGCAAAGCACAAATATATATAGAAATTTATATATATATTTAACATTTCTCTTTTGTTTGAATGACAACTTGAAATTGATGCTCAATTTTAGAAAATGAGCATTGAGAAGGCAGACAGCGAGAGAAGCCTTTAGGGAAAGCAATGAGTTGAATGAAATATATCTTTAAAACGAAGTAGAGTAATATAATTTATTTTGTAGAAGTAAATTTCTCAATTTAACTTTAACGAAATGTTGCAAGAGCTTTAAACTTAATATGCAATAAGTTTGAAGGTCTTTAAAGAGTTAAGTTTAGGAATAGTATTGTTAGTATCAAGAAAATGTAGTAGATATGTGACACATACTACTATTTTTGTATTTAATCATACTTTTTCATATATCTACTACTTTTTCATTCTACTACTTTATGTCCACCTACTACTTTTTTGGTTATGCATGGTTTTAAAGATATCTACCACTCTTTCTTATACTCCTACTACCCTTTTGATTATTCTGCATACTTTTTCACATATCTACTACTACTTTTACTGTCCTACTCAGGTCCCACTACTTTTGCATACTGCCATACCCAAAACACTATACTGAAAGTTCACGACAAACAAATTATAATTTCCACTGTGCAAGGCAACCCAAAAATAACAATACACGGAAAAAGGGCATAAAATGAAAAATGCTAAACTGAATGAATTTCCATTTCCACACACACACAAAAATACCTGAAACGCGAGAGAAGCGCATTTAATGAGGGCAATAAAAATCGAAACGCCGCTTCATTTTCCACTCTGCTCGGTTTTTCAAAGAAGTGTAACAGGTGCGATAACAACAACAACAGCAGAAACAACCGAATTCAAGTTGAATATGTCTGGACTAAAGCGAAGACAATGAAATTATAATGAAGATTATGTGTAAAACACAAAGTGTAGCCTTTGGTTAGGTAGCACAGACAGTTAAACGCAGCAAAAGGACATGAGGTAACATGTATTTTGGTTTAAAAGCAATTTTCAAAGTTGCGACATTCAATGAAATTCTTGTGTTTGTTTACTTTGATATTTTACCGACGAGAGAGATACCCATTATTTTTTTTTTAGGGAAATCAAACGACAAACCGAAACCGAAACTAAAATAAAAACATTATGTAAATGGAAGTAGGAAAGAAGCGAAGGGGCGTAACCAAACCGATCTAAGTGCATGTTAAACGCATAATCTATGTGAAACAATGAACCAAAAAAAAATACAACAAGAAACCCATAAATCCAAAGGATGCAAGACTGAAAGAGAGAAACGATTTAAGCTGCTTGGCTTTAACGTTTGAGCTCAAACCTCAATCGCATAATCCAAAGGAAACCTGAACTCGCATATTGTTACGAATTGTTCTTTTGTTTTACACACAACACAAAGCATGGCAAATGTTATGTGCATTGATTCGAGTTTGGTATAAAGCTAAAAATAGTTTGTTGTTTTAATGATCGCCTTTACAGGTACTTACAAAATTATATAAAATGCTGCATGGCGAATTGAAAAGTCGCAAAGCGAGCTTAAAATATGCTAGAATAAGATTAACACTGTAAGAAATATTGTTCATTTGGGTTCAGATTTGTTAGTTAATACAATAAGATTGTATCTTGGACCTTGTTAGGTTTTACATCAGGATGACCTAAGAGGTAGATTTTGTTCCCCCTTTGACCTATAGTTCTTTCAGTAAAGTTTGTTCCTTGAACCTTGTTTGACTTAACCTCGGGATGACCTAATGACCTAAGAGGTCCGTAGTGCTCCCCTTCTTGACCGATAGGTTTTTCAGTACAGCCAGCTCCTGTGTACTAATGACTTTGGTGGTTTTTTCCTCAGTGTAGATTAGAGAGGAAATCCCCTGTTCTCACTGTCCTTCAAGCGCTTGTCACTCCCATGATGACTGACAAGTTTATCCTTTCTGGCAGTTCTACATCTTTTCATTATTATTGCAGGGATTTTGGAGGCAGGGCTAGAATAAAGCAGAAGCAGCTGCACTGACTGGGTGCAGTGTGGCAAGGCCAACATGCCACTTGCTTGGCTATCTATGATGCTTGTCAGCTACACACACACACACACACACACACATACCAAAACACACATCAAATGGGTCAATGACCTGTTGTTGGGTGGGGTCAGTGCTGGTGGAAGTCCTAGCCCTAAGAGCTATGAAGTTTTGTGCCGTGTAACGTTCATTGTTGCTGCTGATGAATGCTTCTTCATAGTCGTCATAGTCATAGTCATTCTGCTCCTCCTCCTCCTCCTCCCCCTCCTCCTCCCTCCGCTATCTCCTTCATTCATTTTTGCCTATTCATTTGTCCTGGCGTTTTGTGTCCGGCCTCGCCATCCCTCGCCCCACCCTTCGGCTGCACCTTTTAGGGGGGGCCCTTACCTATCACAACTTCAACGTTTTGATACCCATCTGAATTTGCATTATTTTCTTTCGCTCTTCATTTCTTCTACAGCAATGCTGATGATGATTCGGATGCTTCTGCTGCTTTTGCTGCTTCTGCTGCTGCTGTTTACTGTCATTTTGATTTTAATCTTTTGCTGCGAGATGCCCCTTAGCTCTCCTCCATCTCCTTCTCTCTTCGCTCTATCTCTCTCTTTCTTTCTTTCTCTCTTTGCTTGTGCCCTGCATTTTTTTTTCTTGTTACTGCTGCATTGCTTTATTATACACTTACTGGGCGCAAAAGTAGTTTAGTACTGTCATAAAATGTGTAATGCATTAAGTATACGAATTTATCATGCATTCCATCTCTTGGCTCTTTATTTATAGAAGTATTTGCTTAATCTTTCTTTATATAGCAGCTTTAATACTTTTTATAGCAGCTTTAATACTTTATATAGCAGCTTTAATACTTTATATAGCAAGGAAGATAGAATTTTTTATATTAATGGAACAACTCTTTAGTTAAAAGTCGTTGAACATTCCTGACTTTGTACTAAAACTAAACAACTTTGGTTTAATCAGAAAATTGAGGAACTTTGTTGCTTGTTTGTTCGATATAGTTCGATAAAGTAGTAGTCCCATTGATAAACGTTTTCTACCTTTTTTTTGCTTTTAATTGCGACAAAGAGTGACAAAAGCTGATTGATTTATCCTAACGACAAATTTGTAACCTAACCAGTCGAAACCCATTTCTAAATAGGTCATAATAATATCCCAAAAATGTTCCTTATGTTTGAAAAGAGTATGAAAACTTCGTCAATCAAAATATATTTCTGATTTTTTTCTTGTTTAGTTTTTTTCTTATTATAATTTTTTTTCACTGCTCTTCAGCACATTTTTTGTTGCTGTTGTTGTTGTTGCTGTTGTGTTAGTGCTGTCTCTTGTACCTTCTGCCTCTGCTGCTGCCGCCGCTGCTGCCGCATGCCCCTAAACAAACGAACAGGTTCCATTTCTTTAGGTTTGCCACTGCACTTTTGTTGTTGTTGCTGTTGTTGTTATAGTTTCCCTTCGTTCGTTTCTTCCATTGGTCAACTCGGTCCACTTGACGTTTTCATTCGCATTTCATTTGCCATACCCGTAGCAGTAGCAGTAGCCGTAGCCGTAGAGTTTTAAGTCTGAAAAAGTATCCTAATTGGTATTAAAATCGTTGTTATTTTTTTTGCCCCTTTTCTGGTTGTTGTTGTTGTTGTTCTGTCTCGACTTGGTTAAACTTTTTGTTATGGTTTTTTTCTGTTTTGTTTTTTTTTGTATTCTGATACTTTAAAAGGCAGATTCAAATGCATTTACTGATACTTTATTCAAATTGCATTCATTTCGCCCTTTAAAATCAAACCCAATACACAAAAACAATCTCAAGTTCAGTTGCGCATTTCTCTGATTTAATCTTTGAATCTTCTTCAATTGATAAGAATCAGAGCAAAAATTTGCTTCTACTTTTGTTCAAGAGCTCACAAAAGATTAAACTGACCGATTAAAGTACGTTCCTGGAAAATGTGGAATGTTTCAAAGCATACCATAAAAGGTACATGGCCAGTGGGATTATAATGTATGTATATATATATGTACTGAATAGGAAAGTGATGTGCAATGTGGCAAACAGCACGTAATTAAGTCATATTTACCCTTCATTAAAATATTTATGTAATAATGAGGCAATGCGAATGCGAATATTAAGTGAAAGCTGACATCGAATGCTAATTACTACATAAGCCGATTTCAAAGGTAAGCAAATTCGCAAAAGTCACTTCAATTCAATTTTAAGCAGATCAGAATATTTGAGAATGTTCAAAAGCTAGAAATTGAAATAGAATCTACAAGTTATTCATTTAATATTGAATACAAAATTGAGAAATATTATTTACCATATTTTTTTTATATTTTCACTTACATATTTTATATTGTGTAGGTCATAAACTAACATATCGTATTATATTATATGATAGTATATGGTGTAGGTCAGTTAAAATAGTAGGTAATGTTAACTTGTCTACCATTACATTAGTCCGAAATTTCTAACTAACAGTAAAGCGCTCTTAATGTGGATCACATTAGTCCGAATTTTTAAAATATAGAACATAAATTATTCTTTAATAAAGTTAATAAAAAATATTAATATTTTTAAGAATTTTTAATAATAGAAAAACATTTTCTTTGCCAAAGTAATCATTTTCTTCATTTAATATCCTTACATGATAAAATGTAATTCAAATTCAAACACCTTAACCGTCAGCATTAACAGTCACATAGAATCCACATAAAGAGCAGCCAAAAGCTAAACAGAATGTTAACAGGAGAGAGAGATAGAGCGAGAGAGACAGTTAACAGCTGGCGAGTTATAGTCTGTTTGTGGAACGAATTTTAATAACTATGTCATGCTGTTAACTCCAAGACATATTGTGCCAAGTGCCACAAAGTACTTTCCATGTAAATACAGTACACAACATATTAATCAACGTGTATGCAAATATATATATATAGATAAATATGTAGGTAGTAATTTCAGTTAGTTTGTTTACACTGCAATTAAAAGCAATCAATAAAATAAACACAATTTATGAATAATTATTATCAATTATAATCAATAATAATGACAGGTACAAATGCCGGGCATTAGTATCAAACCGTAAGTTACAGTTTAGTAACTTTATCCTTTGGCCGAGCAGTAAACAAACATCTTAAGCAGTTAACATAATGCATTTGCATTAAGCACACGCAATCGCTAGCGCTCTCTTATGTTACGTTCACTGCAGACGACGCTCTCTCTGCGCTCTTAGAATCCACAGTAGGTTTACATTTTGCTGTTATGTTAACATGCAAGTGCTTTAGTCTGGTTTGAACGTAGTGAACTCAGTGTTGCCGAGTGTTTCAAGCGTTGTGGTTGTCGTAGCGGCTGGCGTTACGTTCAAAACGAAGAAGAAAGAAAGAAATTACAAAAACCGATTCGCGTCCGTTCGTGCGTACGTTCTTCGTCGTCGTCGTCGTCGTGGTCGTCGTAGTCGTTATCGTTCTTTCGCTGTTATTAAAAAGCAAAAAAAGATTCTTAACGTAACCAGTTGATGGTTCAGTTGCGTCGATCAGCACCGTTTCTCGACTCCTTTCGAGGGCTAAAAACAGATTTTAAAGCCGGGAATTCGGTTTATATGACATCAACAACAACAACAACAACAAGAGGAACAGCAGCAGCAGCGATTTAAAGCTGCTGTGCGCGTGTCCTTTTTAGATGTGTGTGAATTTTTTGCGGCTTCTTTAAATATTGAATGCAGCTAATGGACGCTGCAGCTGGGCCAAAAAAATAAATAATAAGAAGAAGAAGGTCTATGTGTAAACTGTGTTTGAGTGTGTGTGTGTGTTTGGTCGATGTGTGAAATATTCAATTTATGGAAACACCAACAGCAACAAACGGGATACCTGCCAAGGATTATAACAAGGATTAAATAACAAAGTAATTTGCATATATGTTTCAATATAAATTATAATTATGTACTATGTTTTACTCTTGCATAATACACACCCACACACCCCCAAACACACTAACTGATATTAATTTATGCCAAGCAACAGCCCCCAAAATGGGTCTGGCTGGTCTGGATCAACTCCGGATGTCCGTCCGTGTCCCATGTTTCGAGTCAATGAAATTTTTAATTGTGCACGCGTGTCGCAAGTGACCCCCAAAACAGAGAGAGAGAGCGCATTAAACTTAGGGGGTGTGTATATGAGAACAGGGGGGCGGGAGGGTCCAGGTCCAGGTCCAGTCCATGTCGTGCCGGTTACGCCCGAATATCCTGGTGGCTGCATGTTTCCCGCATATTTGTCATGCGTACCTCACCCCGCCACCATAATATCTGAGTAAACTTGCAGCCGTTTCGGTTTTGGTTTTGGTTGGAGAACTTAACTTAACCCCCCGTCTGGCATACACCCCCCTCCATTTTGAATGCAGTCAATGCTTATTTAAGTTAGTTACCCCTTTTTGAAGTTGGGGGCTGACTGAACACCCTTTCAAGTTGTGTTAGGCAAATGTGTATTAGTCCATTAGTTAAACAACTTGAGCATTATAAGCATTAGAGAAGCTTTCGAATGGAGTGCGAGGTAAATAAGTTTTCGATTCAAAAGGTTTGGGGTGGAAGAAGGGGAATGATTTCCCAGTTGGTTACTTAAACTTTAACAAACTTTTCTACTTCTTTTTTGAGGTAATATGTAATTTGTCTTAGGGTAATATTTAGTCTAATTGCTTGAAGTTTTGTTTTAAGCAATGACCTCAGAAAAAGTTTGTTTAAAAAGGTTAAAACTATACCTGACTACAGTTAACAACCTTTAAAGAGAACGATTTGATTTAGTAAAATATTACATTTACATATTTGAAGTTCTTAGAAAGAGAATTTCTGGTAAACGGAGCAAAATGCTATATGAAAATTCATTTCCTATAATCAAATTTAGGTAAACTATTGCTTATTCATGCAGAAATTTGTATTTTTAGTAAATGTATTGAATATTCAAACAAAAAGTGAAAATGTTTTATTCTTTACTGGAACTTTTGGTAAAAATATATGTTTAGTTTATTGAACTTTACAGAAATGAATTTTTTATTATGAAAAGCAGACAGACAGACATTTCCTATAAATAAAAATATTGCATAAATCGAAAGCTTTCTAGGAAATTTTAATTATTTATCTTGATACAAATAAAAGCGTACTAATATTACAGTTCATTGGTTTTGGTTTTTTCTTTATATCCTCCACGGACTTCAGTTTTAGGGACGATTGTTGCTTTTCTTGGTTATTCTTTAGTTCATTTTATAGCTTGTTAAGAAGAATCAAACAATTTAATCCCAAAAATCTCTCTAATCCCAAGTTAAACCACATTTTGCTTTTCATCCAGGGTTTAGCTTTTCTTTTTATTCAATTAGCCAAAAAAAAAGCCATTATAAATCTAACCAGAACACTCCCTTCTCTCTCGCTCTCCCTTTCGACTTATTTCACATCTTAATTTCAATTGAACTTTGTGTTTTTTTTTTGTCGTTTTTGTCGCTTGATTCCAAAATCCTCACACTACAATTTATTGGGCCATGGGTTCCATGTGGTACGCTTTTCTTTGCTGCTCTGCTGTTAACCACCAATCGTTGTAACCACTTCAAACTTGGCAAACTGTGTGTGACCCAACCACACACCCCGTCCCTCCCCCCAGTCTGCCCCTCTCACACTCTTGTTCATGTGCTTGTGGTCAGTTTTGCCGCGTGCCACGTTTTTGTGTTTCGCACGTGAAACGTGGACATCAGCAGGATGGCGAGGGGAATGGGGCAGACGGGGGGGACGACGACCAGGAGAAACGCAGGCACGCACACACGCGTGTAGATTCGCATAAAAAAAACAACAACAACAGAAAAAAGCGAGCCCAAGAGCCAAGAACCAAAGCAAAAACCACAAACGATAGGTGGTTAGTATGTAAAGGGAGGGTGGTGGGGCGATGGAGGTGTTGGAAGGCAGATTGAGCAAGCATTGGCCAGAAAAAGAACTTCCACTGTTGACCTCGTGTCGCCTGCAGCGTTAATTTATAATTTACTGTGCTCACTGAAACCGTCAAAAAACCAAACGCCCCCAAAAAAAAAAAAAAAAACCACCTGAACCCAACCCACCGGGCCACCCTAGGCCACCCACTTGTGGGCCACTCTAACTCTCTCTCGCTGTCTCTGTCTTACGCATTGTTGTGCTACTCAGTTTTATTATTATTGTTATTCCTGTGCGTTTTTTTGTGTGCTCTACGCGCTTTTTCCACTGTGTCTGAGTTGAGTTTTTGACTTCTCTTCTCTACTTTTTTTTTCCGACATTTGCCGGCGGCGGCGTCGTCGCTTTGTCCGTTGTCCTTGTTACTGTTGTTGTTGTTGTTGTTGTTGTTATTATTGTTGCGGTGTCCCTTCATTTACTGTTGCTTGGTATTTTCGTTGGGTAGAGGGGGCGCAGGGGCTGGTAGGTGTGGTTAGCAGCTTTCCTATTTCCATGTTTTCTGTCGGTTTTTTTTGGTTCTATGCCAGAGCCAGACGACGACGACGACGACGACGCTTGTGAAAATTGCCTTTTCAACTACTCAACTGACATTTGCCTGCTGTTTGTTGTTGTTGTTCTTGTTGTTGTTGCTTGTTGCTGTTTTTAGTGCCTTAATTTTGTTTTCATTTTGTTGATATTTGTTGTTGTTTTGGTTTTTGCCTTTGCGGTTTTTATTTCTGTTTTTTCCTTCTTTATTTTTTTGACACAGTTTCCATTTTTTTATATCCGTGGAGATTTCAGTTTTAAGCCAAAACAATACGAAAGAAAGAGGAAGCAAATTAGCCTAATGGCACATCATATGCATAAATTCAGTTCAAGCATTTGACTTTGGGAATATTTTTTGTACATTTTTAAATGGTTTTCTTTTCAGAAAGTTTTTCTTAATGTTGCTTAGCTGCAGGATTACGCAATAAATGGAAAGCTTCACATTTAAGCTGTTATCTACTGCATATTGGCAATTTAAAGCGGAGACCAAAAGAAAACAACAATAAAAGTTAAACTTTCTGAGAATGTTTTGGTTTTTATTTCGATATTTATCTTTTGATGAACACATTTCGAGCTAACAATTGTTTATTCCTATAGCCTAGACAAAAGACAAAATTGCATTTAATATTTATTGTTTGGTTGTAATTTATTCCTTTAATTATTAGTTTATTTACACAATTTTCAATTTAAAATAAATTGCATTGAATATTGAATGTTTTACTATCTGTTTGAACACACGAATACAGGCATCAAATTACTACAAATGGGGTATAATGGTTTTGTGGCAGTGTATGTAACAGGTAGAAGACAGCATCTATAGAGTATATATATTCTTGATCAGCAACAACAGTCGACTCATTACAGACTTATTCAGAGATTATAAGAACTACAGATTATATATATCAGATATATAAACTCTTTTATGCCTTAGGCCAAGCAAATTTCTTCTCAATAATCGATAACTTTATGGGTTTTCGATAACAAGTAGTATCTGTGTGTGTAACAGGTAGAAGAAAGCATATATAATGTATATATATATAGGACTGATCTCAAAGTCTATAACAACTACAGACCACATATATAAGCAATATAATCTTTCTTATGCCTTAACTCCTTTGGTTTTCGATGCACACATGTTATCGATAACAAGTTTAGTCTCTATGTGCGTAACAGGCGAAATGAAACGTCTACGAGTATCTATCGGTTTTCAATGCACACATGTTATCGATAACAAGAAAATCATGAATTTGAACAACTTAATAGTTATCTTCGGAACTATAAACAAACATAATGCAAAACTGTTAAAATGTCAACAATGACATTGAAGCTTAAGCAAGTGTAGGGTATCTGTTAGTCAAACCTATAACCACTTAAGCCTTATTGCTTGTTTAACACTCATTTGTTGTTTGTTAACAATAACCGTAATCCATCTTTTTTACTTAAGAGTGTGTGTGTGTGCGTGTGTGTGTGTTTTATGTGTGTTTAAAGTAATCGCAACCGCAAAATGTGCTAATAAATTCAATTTCCTCAACAACCAGCAACAAACAACAAACATAACCCAAACACACACAGACAGACACACACACACTCAAACACACACACCCACACACACTCGCACACACACAATTTGATGAAAAGTTGTTCGAGAAACGTTTGCCTAAAGGCCATTAATCGCTCATTTTTCGCATAAACACTGGAGATGAAAACAATGTTTGCCCAGCCAAAAAACAAAAGCAACAACAACAACAAGACGTTAACAACATCTGTGTATTTGTTGTTGTTGTTGTTGGCAAAAGTGTTTAACTTTTTGTGTTTGTAACTTTGTTTTTGGTCGAAGCCAAAAAGTAAATTTCTTCTTGTTTGGTGACAAATTTTGTTTGAATGGTAAAATGGTAAAATGTCAATGAAATTGTTCTAAGAAACAAAAAAAACAACAAAACTGGCTAATGAAAACATGACAAAAAATATGAATACATAAATTCAGCATGCGCTTCGAAATTTCAAATTTCAAATTAAATAAACAAACGAGGAATAAGTAAAGCAAAAGAAGCAAAAGCAGAGCAGAGCATCAGAAACTCTCTCCCAAATGTGCAATTAAAAAATTTTTACAGTCATAACTTTTTATTATCGTTCCTCTTTCTTCTCTCTCTTTTTTATATGCGGCGCGTGCTGCTTCTTCTTGCTCTTTTAGTCCATTCCATTTTTGTCGTTTCGTCGCTTCATTTCATATTCTCTTTGGTCCTTCTGTTTTTTGTGTTTCGTTTATTTTTTCCAATAAATTGACTCGACTTATGCTACAACCCCCGCACCACCTTGGCACCCACGCACGTCCCCCACGCCCATCCCGGACGCCCCTTAGCCTACTCTTTATGTGAATGGAAAAATTAATTTCATTTTCGCAAGTTAAATTGCATTAAATTTAACCAACTTTATGTTTTTTATTACAATAAAAATTCTTTCTTTCTTGTTTTTTTATTATATGCCTCATTTCATTTTGTTGTTGCCGCATTTCTAACGTTTATTTTGATGTTTATCAGATTGAACTAGTTCTTTTTGCGATTGCCACAACATGAAAAATGTTTTTTTGGGTAGGTTTTTGGGGTTTTTTATTGGGAGCAGTTACGTGTGGTCATAAATTATATAAATTAGACTTAATGCTTGTTAGTTATGGTTTATAAAATTATTAATCCTTAGATATGTTTCATTGTTTTTTTTTTGATTTGCATAAAGTGAGTTAGTCATTTAAAGCACTGAAAAAAATATATGAATATGAACTTTTTGAGGTTAGAAAAAGTCATTTCTTAACTTTATTTCTATCTTTTTATACCCTTAACCCATAATCCGGGTAAAAGGGATAGTTCTCAAGAACTAGTTCTCAAAAAGCTAGATACTTCAGATTTTTGATAAGAGCTCTTCTAATCCCTAGGCAGAACAAGTTTGATTTAAATTTTCGATAACTTTTCAGGTTTAGGATATACACATGGAATCGATAACAAAAAAATTTTAAATTTCGAAAATTGGAAAATGGGAATTGAAAACATTTACAAAATAATGAAATTTTGTGAAATTTCTATTCAAATCGGTTGAGAAAAACCGGAGATATGAAGCCATCAAGCATTGGTCCGGTAGTGCAGGTATGTTTATGACTGTATGGGCAAGGGTTAAGGGTATCTTCTAGTCAAACTTACTTGTAAAGACCCTTCCTACTTGTTTTGTACTTTAAATCAGTCAAACTTTCTAACTTCACTTTGTTTTCAAGTGTATCTTCGCTTACACAATGTAAATAAATATTCATAAATATATTTCTTAGGTTTCCCCAGATGACTCGTAAAATGTTTGACAGCAAAGGGGTTAAACAGGGCCACGCCTGCGTTACTTCCTCAGTTCCGTCAGTCAGTTCGTCAGTGTTGCGGTTGTGCATCCTCATGGGGGTAGGGGTGGTGTGTCTGTTGCAAGAACAACTTATGCCCCACACATGTCTCACATTATATGCGCCTGTGCTCATAAAACTGTGCTAACAACCAATAATTGTCGCTTCAACTAAATAATGCATAAATAATAACAAAAACACTCTTTCGACGAACAACGGAAAAACTAAGCGGTAACAACAATGCCAGAGCAGAGCAGAGACGGGCGGCGGGGTGTTGGGTGGGGTAATACCTTTAACCCCTTTCCTTTTGTGTGTATTGTTGCTGTTGTTGTTCAGGGTGCTTTTGGGATCGTGGGCCAGTGGATATTGTCTGTCTGTCTGTGTGTCTTTCTGAATGGCGACGGGGCCCGAAAACAAAGTGAGAAAACCGCGACGTTAAAGAGAAAGAGAGAGACAGAAAGAGATAGGGCGATAGGAAGAGCGAGAGTAAAAGCATAAAAAATGCATAAAACGAGGACAAAATAAAGTCATAAAGTAAAAATTGCCGGGCAGAATGAAAAACCCCGACGAGAAATACAGAGAAAAAAAAGGAGTGTGTTTGTGTGTGTGTGTGTGTTGCACAACAAATGACGGAATAAGTCAGGGGCGACATGTAGGTGTTTGTAATGCTCTCTCTCTTTCATTCTTTCTGCTCTTTTTGTTGTTGTGGTAGTTGTGTTCACAGTTTTGTTGTTGTTGTTGTTGCGGTGCGACTTGTTTGAGGTTTCAATAGGTCATAATTCACGCCTAGTCGCCCCTTTTTTCTTTTTGTTTTTTTTTTTCTTTCTCACTGCGGCGCCAAAAGGGATTGCAACGGATGGGATGATGAGCCCGTGAAGAAGGGGTGAAGTTATGGGTAGGGTAATGCCAGGCCGGGTAGGGAACGAGGTTGAGCATCGAGGGATTCACAGCGAGTAGGTGGCACAGATGTGTGTGTGTGTGTGTGTACTATATGAATATATGGGTGGCGCCACCAGTCAAAAGGCAAACACCACAGCAAACAAACACATGTGTGTGTGTGCGTGTATGTGTGTTTGTGTGTTGGTTTGTGTTAAATGCAAAAACAAGAGCGAAAACCACTGTTGAATATATATACACAAAACAGTTTGTCTGTGTGACGCAACAAATGCACCGTGGTTAAACACGTTGCGGAGGCAAAAGGATATAGTGAGAAGTAAAAGAAGCAAAGTATCAAGCTTTGAAGTGTGTAAGATATGTAGAACTAAACTTTTGAAGCCATCATAAAAGAAAACTAATTCTTCCTACCAGTTAAACCTTTTCGACTGGATAAACTAATCAGATATTGTTTTACTTTGATAACAACGATACAATAATATAATAACTAAAATGTTTCTTTAGCGAACATATTTTCATTATATGTATACATAATTTCAAACTTCTTTTTCGTTTTTACACTTTGCCGGTTCAGTTACAACTCACTCTTGATACATCTTTTACTGGCGAGCTTATCTTACGATATACTATAGATTATTACAACTGAATATTGGACTTTATAGATAGTTAATGGATTTAGTTGCCAGAACTGTCAATAAATACAGATACATTTAACTTCTTCATGATGGAACTGTAGATGAACGAATACAATGTTCTGTTCTTGTTTCTGAGAAGTTTATTTATTTTTCTGTCATATTTTATCAATCTTTCATAGTATGAGATATATTTAACTTCTTGATGATAGCACTGCAGATGAATGAATTCAACATCCTATTATTGTTTCTGATAATTTTATTATTCTTTCTTTTCAAAATCAATAATATAATCAATACTTTAAGCTTATGATTTGCTTAAGAGTGATTAAATAATTTTATTTAGTATCATCTCAAACACTTTTATCAACCAAAAGCCAACTTAAGCTGTGGATAACCTAACTCTATCTTACTTTACCCAAGTCTTCCCATCTTGTAGTACTTTCCCTTAACAGAACAGAAGAGAATACATTGGTTCAATATTATGGTATAAACATGTTTTGCTCTATCATCTATCTTGAAACTTCATGTACCATGCACTTTACCACCCGTTGTGCCTTAGTCATTAATAATTTTTAGTTCAGTTTAGTTTTAGTTTATTTATGCATATGCGTACGTTGTCGTTGCCTTTTTGAAAGCACTTTATAATCATGGAGCGTCTGTTTTTTTTTTTCAGTTTTTTTTTTGCACTTTCGATTGCAGAATTTTTTAACAAAGCAGAAACAGCTTTTGAGAAGCAAAACCAAAACCGATGGCAAAAAAAAAGGCAGCAAGCCACAAAAAAGCTGCCTAAAGCAGCTGCCGACGACAAAGGCGAGCGAGCTGTGGCAGCAACATGTGTTGTTGTAGTGTAGGGAGAGACAAGCTATTGTAGTACTTCTTGTTGTTGTTGTTGTTGTAAGTGTCGCTTGTTTTGTTATTAGCACCCGGCTGCCATTTGTGGCTTAGTATCTTGCACTAAATCTTACCATCTCTCCCTCTACTTTATACACATGTAAGTACATATGTGTATGTGTATGTGTATTTGTATATGGTTATCTATGCTTCTCTACTGTTGTAAGCAAGAGTTAGTATGTGTGTGTGTGTGTTAGTGTCTGTGTGTGCAGTGTGCAAATTTGCTTTTTTTGCCGCTGTGTGTTTGTTTTTGCATTAGCTGTGGTCGGTTCTTTTAGCCTCCTCCTCCTCATTCTTCCTCTCTCCCCTTACCCCGTTTTGCTTCTCCTTTGCTTTAGCCATGTTGAGGTTCTTGTTGTTGTTTTTTTGTTGCTTTGCCTTCTTTATGGCTGTTAACGATGAAAAATTTTGTGCGCTGTGCGTGACCCAACAGCACGCCTCCCTTGTCCCCCCTCTTGTCTCTCTTACTTTTTGGCTTGATCTCCTCCAGCTTCAACTTTAGCCTGCGTGTTTTGGCGTTTCGTGTTCCTCTCTCTCCGTCTCTGTCTATGTTTTGTGCATATGTCAAAGTAAGCCGGAGACAAAAAAAAACCGCCATAATCAACGCTGTTTATACCTTGTATGGGTATGTCTGTGTGTGTGCTTTGGAAGGTGTATCCATGGTCTTATAATTAATTAGTTAATTGTTCGTTAAACAACCTTGAAACATCTAACAAATTTAACCAATATCCCATATATAAATGTTTGTCAAACAATTTTAATGAAATTTTATCATAAGAAAGCTTAAACATTAAATGAACACATATGATATGATATTATAGGGTATCTTATAGTCTAAGTGAACGTAATTACTTATAAAAAGATATATCAACATGTTGTCGCCGTTGTTGTTGGTTGTGGGTTAAAGTTAATCTCCATTAGAGACACACGGGGGCTTGGCCTGGCGTCAGCTTTTAAGGGAGTTTATCTTTCTGTCTCTTTCTGTCTGGTCTGAGCGAATTAGGAAAAGTTTCCGTAATGTCCAAAGTGCCGACGACCGAAAGTGCTTGCCAGATATGTATATGTGTATGTGTGTGTGTGTGTGTGTGTTATTTACAGGTATTGTATTAGTTGTGTTGTGGTACGGTTGTAACATGCCAAAGCAAACCCTGAACCGAACCGAACCCCGAACCGCATCATAATTCATAGTACATTAAGTGCAATGGGTCAGGGGAACAGGGAAAAATGAAGAAGCAGCAAAAGCAAGTTAATGGTTCGCTTACGATAAAAGTTGTTGTTGTTGTTGTTGTCCATTTACTTACAAAAGCGATAAATAAAATCGATAAGCTTCAAACCCAAACTAAATGTTCAATTAATTCATTTTTGTTTTGACAAAAAGATAGGCAAAAACCCCAAACAAAGTCAACCCAAAACCATCAAAACAATTGTAATCTATAAGGTAATCTAGTTCTGAATTGGATTGTTAATTACAAAAATGAAAATAAGAGGAAAAATCGCAGTTAAAGTGCATAAAAATTCAATTAATTTAACACCGCAAAGCCAATTAAGTTGACAGTTAACAGAGAGAGACAGGAATCGGCCCACTTGCCACATGCCACTTGCTACTTGCCACAGATCCTGTTTATCTACGCACACACACACACACACATAGAGAGAGACATGTGTGTACTTATCTATAGAACATGCTAAACCATCAATTAATATACACACACGCACACTCTAACACACACACATACTCCAACACCCACAACACACACACACTCACACACTGTTGGCCAAAAAGTTACGTTTTGGCACGTGCGTAGGCTATGAAAAACCACAGAACTCATGCACCCATTAGACAAAGACCAGACCACCCAACCCACCCACTCACCACCCACTCCCTGCCTCTTGTCATTTCCTGCCCATTCCCTTGCTCACACTTCCTTCTGCAAACACACACATACACACATACACATGTCCAATACACTTTTGAAAGCATTACGACAGTAAGGCCAATAAAACATGTTTTAACCAGCGTTTGTAGTAAGCTACTGCTAAATACATACATGTAGACACACACATACATACATGTATGTACATGCATATGTATGCGTATACCCTTACCATGTGTATACCCTTACCACCCACAGCTAACTGCAAAACATAAAATTCTCAAGCGGCACATTTGAAAATAATTTTCCAAGCATTTTTTGGTAATACATTTCAAAAATACCAAAGGATCCCCTGGGAGATAGAAAGAGAGACACAAAGAGAGAGAGAGAGAAAGAGAGAGCGGGAGACAGTACACAGTAAACAATAACTTATGTTGTAATGAAATTCAATGAAAGAATGCCCTTAAGAAACTTCCGCCTTATGGCTTAAATGATAATTAAATCTTTGACCTTTAGTAAATATTTAAAAAAAACTTGCAATCACAAAGAATTTCAAAATGCTTGCGGCACTTAGCTTCTGGGTAAAATTGTTTACAGTGTATTTCTGGCATCTGGCATCTAAAAAGGCAGAGCTCGAATAGCTGTAGGAGTTGCATGTGGGCAGAGAGAGAGGAAGTGAGGGGGAGGCATACACATTGCCGACTCGTTACACGGCATTTTTACTCTGTGACATTTTCTCTCCTTTTCTTTTTTGCTTTTGTAGATCCGGCGACCAAAATAAAAATCCGTTTTTTTCTTCTCTTCTTCAATGTAAACAAAAGTGACAGCGACGACAAAAAAAAAGGGGCAAAGAAGAAAGAGAGAGAGAGAGTGTATGAGTGGGAGAGAGAGCGAAAAAGTGATACAAATAAAACATGCAACAGTTTTGTTTTCCCCCCCGTTTCTTTCCTTTTTGTTATGGAGTCGAGAGTCGGAAAGAAGATGGAAAAGAACTCGATTTCCATTTATGGATATAAACAATTTGTATTTACAATAGACAACAACAACCGTTACAATGTAAGTCAGGACTCTATATACAATAAGGCAAGTGCATCTTTTATGATGGAAATACCCTGTAGTAAGGGGTTGGACAAAGGGTAGTTAGGGGCAGACTATAGAAACATGAAAGGTTAACTTTTATAGACAAATATTATATGGAAAAAATAAAATCAAATTAAAAATATGATAAAGTTTCATTACCAAATCCAGGATATCATTAAGTCAGCTTTATTAAACCACTAAAAAGTAAACTGATTGTCATTTGTAATAAACATATAAATGTGTTCCATATATATATCCTGGCAGTTTATTTGTCATTGACATTTAACATATTCACATTTTGTAGATTGTAACAATTTCAATATTGCAATCTCTCCCTTTGGGTATAAAAAACCCTTCGCTTGACTTTTTGCTTTTTTAATTAATATAAAAACTTACTGAAATAATAATAATAACCCATATATATGCATATACTATATATACATACATATATATATATATATTTTTATATTTCTGTTTGAACGAGAAAAAAACTATAAAGTTTGGCATTGTTCTGTTTGCCGTTGCATATTTTTCATGGTAAATATTTTCACACTGAAATTTCATGGAATGTGAATTTATTTGCTTTTCATTTTGCTAAATACACACACAAGCAACAACAACAAGCAACAACAAAAACTATATGAAAATTTTTATATTTTCTTGTTTTTGGTTTTGTTTTTCTTTCAATTTTTGTACAATATACATTTTTGTGGTTGACCACAGAGTGAAACAGAGAGCATTGTTGTTCAGGACAATTTTTGCAAAGACAAAAACAGAGTTTAAAAATCGTGTAGAGAAATTTTGTTTGTGGCTTAAAAGTTGAAAAATATTTAGACTTTTCATTAAGCAAAACAAAGGCAACAAGAGATTCTTAAACTGATATCCATTCATTAAGTGTCAAAAAGGATTTTTCTTTGCTCTTCTGACTTTTTGTGGTTAAACTTGATTTTTTGTTGTGTGTGGTCTGAAAGAATCTGTATTCAAACAGACACTCAAAAGATTTGCTTTAAATGTCGGTTTTTAAATATTAAATGCAATTATTTCAAATTGTTTAGCACTTGTAACCATTCAGACACAAAAAAGAGAAAGACAGAGAGCGAGAGAATGAGAAAGGGAGAGACATTAAATGCTTCAAGTGGCAAATACAGAAGTTACGTGAAATTAAAACTGAAACAGAAAAACAGAGAACACAGTAAAACAGTGTGTAACTGAAAGAGCAAAGTAACCTCTTTCAAAAAGGCAAAGAATTTTTCAACACAGACTCAAGTGGAAACAAAATAAAGAATAAAGTATCTCATTGTTGTTGTTGTTGTTGTTACAGTTTTTACTGAGTTTGTAACGCGAAACGAGCAAAAATAGAAGTAAGATTCTATTATTAACAATGGCTGAGCGCCGTTGCTCTAAGGCAAGGCAACGTGCTGATATCCTGGCACTTCATAAACAGCAGCAGCAGCAGCATCACGAACCAGAAGGACGAGCGATGAGACGAGCAATATGAAACAATGACAGCCAACAATGAACAAAAACAACAACAACAACAATGACGACAACAAGAACGTCATCATCTTGAATAAAGTGTTGACATCTTTTTGCCCATTCATTGTGTTTGTCCTGAAGTCCGTTTCGTCAGTCTGTCTGTCTGTCTGTCCGCTTGTCTGCCTTTCTGTCTGACAGTCTGCCACATTTTGCCATCCTTGACTAACGCTATGCGTCCTTTTTAATTAATTTCACTTACTGCAGTCTGTCTTTCACCAACTCAACCATCCAACCCACACACACACACAACCACCCACCCACCCTCTTCTCACTCGCCTCTCTCCTTTATAACTGCCAATGTGACATGGTCCAGTCTCTCGTATCTTGTGTTACTCAGCGCACAAGAGTTGATTCCGAGTTGAGGCAAGTCTCCAATTCACTTTTGCATGTCCGAGTATGCCCTCTCTCTCTCACCCTCTCTCTCTCTCTTGTGTTCATAAACTTTTTGGGTTGAGCGTCACATTGTTGTCATCCCCCCCCCTCACCTAGTTTACCGTTACAGCTATAGCAACATTTGATGTGCCACGGAATGGATGATGGCATGAAGAGATCATGTGTAGCGAGCTGGAACCCAACAGACATCATTCAACACACACAGAATCAGGCAGGGAACAAGGAAACAGGGAACTGTAGTCGGAAGACCGAAGTAGTCAGGAAGCACAACACAAAAATCACTTATGCAAATTGGCTTGGCGTGTAGAATTTCCTCATTGTTTCAGGGTGGAGACGAACTGTCCAACGAAACAATGATAATTTACTCCGAAAAGTCAACTAAATGAATTGAGTTCACTTTTCGGAAGGTGCAAAAAATGACAAAAAAAAAAATGAGTGAAAGATTTTTTAATGACATGATTCGGTTTCTCTCAGTAGTTTGTCTCTTGTCTCTGGTGATTGCTCTCTTTAGCGAAACATCAAAAGGAAAACCTAATTTCAAGGTCTCTAAGCTATAAGATACCATATAGTCAATATGCACATAAACAATTGGCCAGTTCCCGTTCTCCACTCCGGTCTTCTGGGGTTCTGACTGGCTTTTTATGCCTCACAAAACATTAAAGTATATACACAAACATACATATAATAACATTACTCACACACATCCATATCGTATGTGTATTTAACATGTGCACTTTACCAGTCTCCCAACACCTAATCCTTGGTGTAGGAGGCAACAGACGCGTAAACCCAAATTAAATACCCATGTGAAGGTTTCTCCCTTCTCACAAAACCCCCTGTGACCACCCCTGTGCCCCCCATGTGAACTGTGTGAGTTATGTGCTTGGGTTGTTTGGGTTGGGTGTGTGGAAACAGGAAACCTGTCTCAGATCGCTAAAATTTTGTGTATATTTACACATATAAGGGTGGTGGGATAAGGGGGAACGGGGGGGTTCTGACTGCCTGCTGCATGAAAATTAGATTTTCAGCCAACAGGTTTCCATTGTTTGTGGAAACTCCCTCTGAAAAAGAAAATACGGAAAAAATATATCTTCAACTCGACGCATTTGCTTTTTGCATAATACATAAATATTTTCTATTTGCGCTACTTTCTAATAGGCGAAGAGGCGGGCGGGGTAGGCGGTGGTAGGCGGGTCTATTGGGTCTCGCGTTTTGGGTCTCCGGGTATACTATCTCGCGCTGGTCTCAAGTGTAGCCAATATAGGCTTCATATAGCATAAATAAGCAGCACGTTGCCGTCGTCGTCGTCGTAGTCCCTCGACAGAAACGAGAAGCGAGGTATCCGCCATTCTGCCATTCACACATTTGCCATTCAGACATCATTCATGCGAATGTTGTTGTTGTTGTGAGTGGTGTGGTACATAAACATACACACACATATACGTGTTGAGGGTGGGTGGTAGGGAGGTTGGGTTGGTACTCTCTCTCTCTCATTTTTATTATTTATGTTACTCATTCGCCTCGTATCCTGCTTGTTGATTGCTTTGCGTACACGTGTAGTTTTCTGGCACCCGGCCACCTCCGAACCCCCTGATCCCACCTCCACACACTCTGTATGTGTATATTTACCAATTCCTTGTCGAGCCCACAGAGCACATGACCCGGCGACGACGACGACGACGAGTGCCTTTTGTTTGTTGTGCCTCAACGTGTCTCGCTCTCATTCCCATACCACATACCCCCAATTCTACTCCATTCTCCTCGTCATCGCCACGACGCGCTAATATTATGAATGGCAACTCATGCATTGTAGCCCAGTTTTGCCAGTTTGTCCGTCTGCCAGGTAGTTCGTTTGTATGTAGTTGCTGCTCACCTTTTGACACACTGTGCGCACAGGAGCGTCTCTGTCTGTGCCCTTTGAGCAGGCGCCCCATAAGTAGGCGCTGGATTAACATACTTCTCGATATCGTGTAAGAAACTTTGTTATTAAAGTCAATTCAAAATAAGATATATTGTCTCATACAAGTAAAAACATTGAGCTAGGTTAGTAGTACAATATATAGATAGAAGTCGGGAAACTTTACAAATCAAAATGGCTTTTCTTTGGGTGCTATGTTTGTATTGCTATCTAAACAGTATTATAAATTTTATATTGAGAACTCTAAGAATATTACCAAATAACAACATGGAGAATCCAATAAACGGCAAAGATGATGTGTGTGCAATTTGTTTAATGCCCAAGGAGATCGAGGTAATCATTCCCTGTAAGCATACATTTTGCTTTCATTGCATGGAAGAGTATTGTAATGCGGTGCGTTACAGTCGCAATTGTCCGATGTGTCGTGCCAAATTCTCATATTTTGAGAAGAGATATGGTAAACCATATGTTGTAATACCAGATGAGGAGGAACCAGAGTGAATAACCTAAGAAACTATTAATATTTTTTGTGTTCAAGTTTGTTAATTCTTTTATAAATAAAAAAAAACAGGGAAAAAAAGATATAACCGCTCCTGTTCTTTTGTAAGGGTGTCAATGTATTAGATGAATTGTTGGTAAGCTTCTTGTTGCTTGTTGCGAAATTGCTAAAAGCAGCAGCATAGTGGATATAAATGTGTAACACACAACAAGCATCAACAACAACAAGCAACAACAACACATAAAGCAAGTGGAGTGAGTGCGAAAAACTTTGGGGCTAAAGCCTGATTGCTACTTAAATCTTTGTATTTACTTCATATTAAGCAATATTTCAACGTCTCTCTCCAACTTTCACTGTGAATGACAGAAACGAACTCACACTCCACCCCCGACATTTCGAACTCACCTCACCCCCGACATTACGAAACTTGTGAATAAGTTGCGCTAACCTATGGTTATTTTTTTTTTGGGAAATATAAAAAAGTCTGAAGAAAATTGAGGTCAATTTGTTTTGTCGTCATGTTGAAAGCTTGACAAAAACTTGTGGCCCCAAACTTCTTGCTTCTTCTTGCTCTTGTTTAATATTAAAATAAATATTTATGTATTTATTATTTACTTGACCAGCGCAAGCAACCTGTCTTTCGGTCTGTCTGCTACTGCTACTGGGTATTGTAATCTATCAGATAGAATATTGCTCCCAGGCTGTGGCTGTCGAGACGACAACAACAACAACAACAAAAACAACAAAGCAAAAGCACAGAAAGCGCTTTCAGGGCATTTTTAATATTTAAATAGTTGCCATCAAAATGATTACTTTAGGTCCGTAAGGGAAAAACCATGCATTCCAAATGAGTTATTTTTACCAAAAGAGGTTGAAGGTTGGGGGCAATAACAACAACAACAGCAACAGCAACAATGAGCTTCTTGTTGTTCTTGCCAATGGCATTTTTCCTTCAGGTCAAAATTATTGCTTCTCAACTCGTTTTCTCTCGAACCAAGGAATGTTGGTTTTGAAGAAAAAACAAAAATATTCTGTTAGTAAATCATTTTTAAAACATTAATAACGCAAAAACAAAAGATTTTTAATTGAAAATCATGTATTGAACATTGAAAACATTCCTAAGCAAAAATGTTGCAACTAACCAACCAACCAGCAACAACAACAAATCATTTTCAATCTTTCTTCTTTAGCAACAAAAATGTTGTTCTATAAAAGTAACAATAAAATTTGTTATATTTACCATCATGCATTCCAAATTCTTTCTCTCTCTCTCTCTGTGTGTGTTTGTATTTTGTTTGATTCCCAACACTTGTTATGCATAAATGAAAACTAATTCGTGAAAATTGTTTTTCTATTTTTGCAGTGGCGCAACAGCAGCAGCAGCAACTCGTTGGCAGTGGTGGCAAAAACCAAATTCAAATCAAATTGAATTGAAAAACAACACCAAAAACCAAAAATTCAAACAGACAGACTCTAAAAAGGGAACCCAAAGGGAAAGAGAGAGAGAGAGAGAAATGAATGGAAATTCAATACGATGAACACAACACACCAACAACAACAACAAAAGCAACTACAACCACAACAAACATCAATTGCAACAATTTTAGCGAGCACATCGCAAAATCAACTCGACGCAATGAAAAACTTATGAAAAGCGCTAAAAGCAACAACAACAACAAACGAAACACAAACGCATTTCAGATACACGATTTTGGTTTCGTCTAACTCCCACTCCCCCATTCGACTCCACCGCCCTACTCCTCCTCCCGCAACGGAGCCAATAAATAAAGGAGTCGAAATCATTGATTGAGTGAGAGCAGAACAGCAATAACTTGCAGCAACTATTCGTCGTTCCACTAAAAGCAAGTCGCAACGCGCAATTGCCACACGATGTGTACAAATACCAACAAACATAACAACAACAACAACAACAGAAGTGGCAAAGAACTAGCTTTGCTTTGGTTGTCCTTGTCATGCATTTTCCTGACACTGAACGTCCCTGGCAGCCTGGGCGAACAGCACCCGGCGACAGCTGATGAAGGTAAGTGCAAAAAAAGAATGAAACTATATCACATACACATTACTTATACTAGTACAGGGGTTGATAGAGTTGCCATCTCTTTGGGGTATATAACATTGACAGTCTCATTGACGGAATTGCGTTAAAACCTCAATTGAAAAAAAATAAATAGCGTTACCACAAGAAACAATGTCGAAAATGGTATTTTTTTGTAGGGTAGAGAAATGGGAAATGGAAAATGTTTGGCAGCAACAAACCGTAACCAAACAATATATACAAACAAACAACAACTGAAAAAAAGTAAAGCAATTTAGACATTAACACTTTTTTTTGTTACAGAGGGTTGATTGCTGATGCACTGTATATAGACACATACCAGAACGGAAGTTCAATCATATTCAGCTGCGTTTTTTTCGTTATTGGCTTGAAAATTAGCGTTAAATTAAAATTGAAAATGGGCGTAACATTTTGACAGTTTCGGTACTTTGATGTTGTGAAAGTCAAAATGGAATAAAAGAATTAAAAAAACATGTTTTGTTCTTTAGGGATGTTAATCGATAATGCCTTTAAGGGTAAATATTGACTTTAAAGCGGAATTAAGTAATATCAATGAAAATAATGTGAACTGTCAAAGAAGTAGACTAGGACTTTTATTTATTATGAAGATGTTTCAATTAGATTATATATTATGTTCTCAAGTAAAGAAACTTCGTTCCCTAAACTCTGATTTTTAGAGTCTCTAATGCGAATCCTCATGTCAATACTGCTTTACATTTTCACCCAATGCTATTGAAGTTTTAAAGACTTAACAGATATTTATCTAAGTTCATGTTCAGTCATGTACCTAAACAGTTTCAAGTTAAGAACTTTCCTTCCCTAATCATTTATTTTCTCCATCTCTAATCGGTTTTTTCAACACTGCTTTACATTTCAAACCAATGTTTTTAAAGTTTTAAAGACTTAACAGCTATTTTCCAAAGTTCAGTTGAGTCTTTTGAACTTTAGGCAACCCTAAAATAGTTTCCCTTCGCCAGGTCAGGACACATTTAACATACAAACCTTTTATCCCATTTGATTACAATGGAAAATGAAATGAAATTCGACTAAACGTCAATGGGTTCTTTTAAGGTTTTTTTTTTTGTTATTGTCATTTGTTGTTCTACCCCACCCGCTCCTCCCTCCCTCTCTTCACTTGATTACCGCACACACACACAGACAAACACTATGATTATACAATTTTTGTGTTTTGACTTTTTGCCTGGAGTTTTAGTGTTTTTAGTGTATGCATTTTAGAAATTGGAGGCGTAACCTTTCAGGCCAAACATCTGGCATCGAAATTCACTCACACACACATACTCGTACACACACACATATACAACGTTAATTACTAGGGACGACGACTG
Source organism: Scaptomyza parva (assembly GCA_035044645.1). Classification (NCBI taxonomy): domain Eukaryota; kingdom Metazoa; phylum Arthropoda; class Insecta; order Diptera; family Drosophilidae; genus Scaptomyza; species Scaptomyza parva. The sequence continues at coordinate 1,656,269 of JAWNNT010000090.1, read as the reverse complement.
AATGGAAAATGCACTTTTCGGCGTTTCGGTAATGTTTCGCTTGGATAGCAAAAACCGATTTGTTCTTGATGACGATGACGATGATGTTGCAACGGCAACAACAACGACAACGGGCAACAGCAAAATGTCACCGACCAACCGCTGGATATGTGATTCAGTTTTCCCAATTTTTGCTGCGGGGTTGCGGGCTACGAGAAAATGATTTCATACAAATCGCCGAATCGCTGTCGAATGTTTGCTTCCATCTCCCCCATATCATTCCATGTCGTCTCAAATCGTGCCATGTGTAATTGGATTTATGCTGTTGGTGACAAACTGGTGACACTGCCGCTTTCCATCCCCCTCCTTGTCTTCGCTCATTGAGAACAGTTGTCGATTGTTGTTATCGATGGCATCGCCAGCTGATCGTCATTATCATTATCATTATCGTCATCATCATCCTCATCAGACAAATGTGATTTAAATTCGATTATTCTCAATTATTTTGTAACATGCATTTCATTTCAATTTCATTTACCATTTTTTTTTTTAAGAAAGACTTTGACTCATTCACATTCACCCTTCCCCCCTACCCCTCAGTTCGTTTGTGACTTTTCCTGTTACGTTTTCAGTTGTTGTTTTTTGTTTTTTATTGGTTCACTTGAGTGGATTTCGATGCCTGAGCCGAGCCTCCCCGGTCTCTCTCCGCAGTCTATGGACGATTGCATTTGTTTGATTGAAATTGATTTGGTCTCGCTGGGGATTTAACTTGACTCTCACTCTCTTTCTTTTTCTGTTTCTGTGTGTTATTGTTTCTGTCGAGAACCATAACCATATTGTAGTATTATTTTCAAGTGCTCTCAACTTGACATTGCTCCGAGCCGTCTCGGCTTAAGTGTTAAAGTTATACTTTTGCTTTGTTTCCCTCCCTTCCCTTGCGTAATGCTCGTTTTAATGAAGATTAAGTTTTAAGACTTATGAAGTGTATTTTTATACATTACGTTTGCGTCGTGTGGGAAATGAAGTTTCATATTCCCATATTTGAAGTTTTCTTTATCTTAATTATAAGTGCATCTTCTTAGTTCTGCACTCCAATTATCCAATATTAAGAGCTCTCTATTCCCTCTCAAATCCAATTATAGCTAAAGTCAAACAAGCAAGCTACTACATAAACAGCTTGAAAAAATGTTTTCAACTACATTAAATACAAAATGCTATCCTTTTTTTATACCCTTAACCCATGAAATGGACAGAAAAGGGTATAATGGTTTTGTGAAAAAGTGTGTAATAAGCAATAGAAGGCGATCTCAGGAACTAAAAAAGCTGAAGATTCTAGATTTTGTATATGAGCTCTACTAATCCCAAGGTAGTACAAGTTTGTTTCAAATTTTCGATAGCTTTTCAGGTTTACGATATATACATATAATTGATAACAAATAAATCTTGAATTTCAAAAATTTGAAAATAAGGATTGAAACTGTTAACAAAATAATGAAAATCTGTAAAGTTTTTATTAAAATCGAATGAGAAACACCGGAGATATGAAACCATCAAGCACTGGTACGGTAGTTCCGGTATGTCCGCCCGACCGTCTATCCGTCTGTATGGTCAAGAAGGGTTAAGGGTATCTTCTAGTCGTGCCTACTCTAGACTAGAGCCTTCTTACTTGTTTTTGTTTTCCACTTGCTATCGAATCAAATATTCAACCTTTTTTATTTCGCTGAACTGATTTCATGACTGCGATAAGCAAATATCTGCCATTGCCATTCGACAAATTACTTGTTAACAAGTGCATTTTAATGCGAAACAACAGCAACAACAAGCTACTCCCAATTTTTCCTTTTTTAGCCAATTTGTGGCATGTGTTTTAGACGGTAGCCAGTTTGACTGTATGTGTGTGTGTGAGTAGCCGCAATTGGAATGAATGTGGCCAATAAAAATAAAAACCAGGCCTACAAACTGTATTTGCCACAAAATTCCACAACCCAAATCGTTCCCCCCCTTCTTCTTTGTGTGTTTGGCCAATTGGAATAGGAAAATTTGACATGACTTTTTGTGTGCTTTTGCCTTTTGCTCACTTTGTATGTATTTTAGTTGTTGTTTTTGTGTGGTCTTTTTGGCTAAACTTTGTTTTCTCTTTTAAAACACTTTGAATCGTAATGTAATATAAACATGCAACAAACTATTTGAATGGATTTGTTTTAGCCTAGCTTAGAGGGTGGGTGGGGTTAACAATTAAATAAACATATCGAAAAGCGAGAGTTGTGTAATTTTTAGGGATTAACAGGTTTGTGATATATATATATATATGTTTTGGGGTCAAAGCTATGAAAATCTCTATTAAAAATACATGAAAATATGCTACAAAAAATACTAGCTTCAAGTGTTATAATAATATATCTAAAAGTCTCAATGTTTACTATTGAAAAAAAACCTTGAATTGAGTTTCAAATTTAACAAATGACCCATTCAAGGGACAAATATTTAATGGCCAAAATGAATGTGGCCTTGACAACACTCTCGAAACTCCCTGCCAACGCTTTTGATAATGAGTCCATACAGTCAAGCTGCCATATAACGAACTTTCCTGTTCAGCAAAAAAACAATTTCCCCTAAGATTCGTCATATGAAAATTTAACTGTATTTGGAATCGAATTCCTCAAATGTCTTTTTGCGATTTAATTGTAAAATTTTCATTTAATTATACTTCACTGACTTTAGTTTCAAACCTTGGTAACAGAAGAGAATTTTTCAACTTTACAAGGCTAAAAATAAATGAAAGATGGGGGAATAACAAATAAATAAATATAGCATAGGGTCATGTGTCAGAGTGTTTTGAATAAATATAATAAAGAGAGAGAAAAAGAGAGCAGAAAAAACGAACGAACAATATGATACGTTTCGGGAACAGGACACAGGCCACAGATGTTTTGACACAGAAATAATCCATTAATTCAATAAATGCGTAGCGTGAATATTTTTTTCGTTTTCCGTTGTCCAGGGAAGAGGTTTTCCTTCCAACTTTGAAAGATAAATATTTGTACAACAATTTGTGAAAAATGCTGAAATATATATATGAATATTGTTGTTATTTGTCGTGGGAGGGGAATAGGGGCAAAGCGTAGTCGCTGATGAAATCAAAACCCTTGACGGCGCTAAGCGTAAAAGCAAATAAATATACGAACAAAAAAGGCAGAAGGCGCATCCTTTACTGCTCATTTTAATCCTTGATTTCTTGTACCAATATATATTGGGAAAAAAGAAGTCGGAAAACCAAACAACATTCATAAAACACACATTGGAAATCCCGACCCTTTTTTTTTTTGCTGCTTGAGCTAAGCAAACATACACACAGAAGTTTTTTGGGAACACGGCCACCAAGCAAGTACTTGAAAAATTACCCACCCGCAACAACATCCTGCCAATGTGGGAAAGTCGGAATCGGAATGGGAATGGTAAAATGTGAATGGTAAAATGTGAATTCGTGAATGGATTGGTGTGTGTGCGACGCCTTTGACGCTCTATGTTCTCTCTCTGTGTGTGTGCTGCTCTTGGCATGAATGAAACTGCGGGAAAAGCCCAGAACATATATATAATAAAAACATCGAGAGTGGTACAACATGCACTTACGTTCACGGGAGCGGTTAAAGCGGAACGTGTGTTCAGCTCGAAAAATCAATGGGCTCAATTTTGTGTTTTTTAAAGCGCTCAAATTTCATGTTTCACAAACCATGCCATTGATTCTCGTTCTCTCTGTTGCTCTCTGTGGCATGTGTGTGTGTGTGTGTGTGTGTGTTGATGCGGTCAAGGCAGGGACTCGACTTTCGGCTTTGACGGTTGCCGCTTTATCCGTCTGTTGGCCATATGACTGCGGAATTTGAATTGAACATGGTTGAGGAAGAGAAGGAGGAGGAGAAGGACGACAAGGGACGAGGATTGCGCATTGGCTTTGGCTTTCGACAACAGGCATCGTTTGCCTTTTTGATTTGCAAATTGTAAATTGGCACTCGATGATTTTCGATTTTCAAAACTGAATGATGGTCGCTTTGGTCGCTTTTACTCTATATAGTACACATATATGTATATGTCGATGTGTTGGGTATTTGGGTGCCTAACGAGAGGTGTTTTGTAAAGTTCTGAATGAAGGTGAAAACCTATTATTGGATCAGTTGAAAGTTAAGATGCGGTTTAAGCAAGAGTTTCTTTGGAGATGGACCAAAGTTTTTAATGAAACTTTCCCAGTTAAATCTTAAGTTTTTAGAAACTAAACAATCTGTTTAAAGTCTAACAGATATATATTCCCAAAGCATGTCATATTTTCTGCACATGTCACGCTATGATTGTTGACCCAAAATGGCTTAGGGACAATATCTTAAGATACCCTACATATGTATGTATGTCCTAGATGTTTATACATATTTATTCAGATGTTTCGACTTATCTTATCTTAAGGACTTATATCACACACAGGCATATACATATGATTATAGGGTAGACAGGGAAACACCTTATATCTTATCTATATAATAATATAATCACTCTTGAACAGTAAGACGATCTTTGTTTACGCTTGACAAAATATAAATGATAACCATATCTGTCAGTAAATTACTTTTTATTGATGGCAAGTGTAATTGGATTTGGTTTTTCTAGATTGTAAGAGAACAGTTGATAGATATTTGATAAACGGTATATCCTTATAGAAATGCCACCTAACTGTTGAGTGATTTATAATTGGTGGGCAAAATTTTGTGGCAACAAATGATGTTGTGCCATAACCTTATCCATAATCTACGGTTCAGTGAATCTGGACTTCCGTTTAAAGGTTTAAGTCTTGCAACTTTATGGTTGAACGCAGCTAAAACACACTCACAATCGATTTTCGATGAATATATGTTAAAAAGCTATGTTTTAACTGAATAATAAATAAATAAAGTATTTGTTAGTCGGCTATGCTCAAAAACCGCCAATCAAAACTAAGCCCGCTTATCATATCAACAGGAAGCAGTCAAGTTCTGAGTATCAACCGTTAGTTGACCATTAAGTTAGGTCTTCATTTGTACATTCAGTTAACAAAATGTTGTGGAAGCAATTGGTTGGTTTTGCAATTCTTGGTCTGGCATTGATCCAGCTGAAAACGGTCAACGGCGAAACCGTCACTACCACCTGCTCGAGGGGCTTCACTTTGGTCGGCGACAAATGTCTAATAATACCCGGAAAGTGGCTGACTTGGTACACGGGCGAACTTGAATGTCGCCAAATGGGCGCCAGCATGATCAGTTTACAGAATGAGGCTGAGTTGGAAAAGATTGTCAAGTATGTGCAAAGCGTAATAGGCAATGACACGGATGAGTTCTGGACCTCTGGCAACAGATTGGGCGTTATTTCTTACCATTGGGAGAGTACTGGCGAAAAGGCCACGTATCTGCCTTGGGCATTTGGTGAGCCACGTCCCGATAATGGCGAATGCTTGATTCTCTACAGTGAAACGGTAAACTCGGAAGTTGTCGGTTATTACAGGCTATCTGTCAGAGATTGTAAAGAGTCGGCTCCCCTCGTCTGCGAGAAGAAGCCAAAGAAGACCACAAAACGCGTTTGTCTTAAGGATACATCCATTGACTTTACTGACGTGGTATGGAATTAAATAAATACACTGAGTCTGAGCTCATTTTGAGCGGAAAATTATTAAAAGTGCTTCAAAGTTTAAATTCAAAATCTTAATTTGTTCTATAATATATCAAGTTTGAAAAAGCTACTTTCGTTTCCGAGTTTCTGTACTAATTTTGCTCCACTCATCGAGTAGAGGATTTTTGAGATCCTGCCTGATGTTATTTTTCAGTAGATCGCACAAATTCTCAATCTGGAGATTGGGCCGGACGAATTAGCATGTGCGAGCAGTTCTGGATAAGCCAAGACTCTGCTCTATTCCCGACTTATGCCTGGTTGTCTTCTGGTAGTACGTCGGAAAGTACTTGGAACTCCCAGCTTCTCGGCACATTGGCGTAAATTTCGTTTTTTTTTGGATTTATTTGGCATTCGTTTTTAATGTACTTGACCCGCTGAATTTTCACAACTGATAACTGAGCAACTAAGCAGCTACAGAGAGAGAAAGAGAAAGAGAGGGAGAGGGAAACTGAGGTCGCTTGGTTGTCTGCCTGCCTGCAATAAACTGGAAAAGTGCAGCTTGGTCCTTTTCTGTATGTGTGTGTGTGTGTGTTTTTGGCTCCTGGCGGCATGTGGCCGTGACTGTGATAATGTGTGTGTGTGTGTGTGTGTGTGTCACAGACATGCTCCATTTATGCGCTGATATACGGAATTATGCTGAAATCACGTTCCCACACATACATACACTCGCACACAAAAACCACACACACACACACACAGAGAGAGAGGAAGAGAACTCGAGATGTGGTTGTGTGTAGAAGGATAAGAGAGCTCTTGGCATTTGGTTCTTATCCTAGCAGCATTCGTTCGCTGCTGTTGCCGCTGCCGCGTCGTTGTTGCGTCGAAAATCTCAGCACGGGGCGACTCCCCGAAGAAAAGTGCTTCCTGCATAAGCGATTTTCGCTCTACTTATGTGCTTGTGTGTATGAGTGTGTGTGCATATGTGTGTGTGAGTGTGTGCGTGCTGTGCTTCCTTTGATGTTTGTTGCTGCTTCTTCGACTTTGCCTCGTACTATTTATTTTCACTTGAAATGCTTTTACTATGCCATATCTGCTTTATCCTCTCGACTCTTTCACTCTCACTCACTCACACATATGGAAAAACAAATTGTCTGTTTTGCTTACTTAAGAAATCGATATATAATATATATATATATATATATATATTCATTCCATTTAAGGCAAATAACCATATCGCCTTTGGCATTTTCCTCATGTTTAAGTGATTTTAATAATAATTCCTTGCATTTGGTTTCAATAACAGCAGGACAAAATTCCTCCTGCACGTACCAAGTTTATTTGTTTATCTGTTTGTGTATTTAATTAGCCAGATTAATAATTTGCTTAGCAATTTGTGTAGATGGGTTAATTTGATTAACAGTTTTTCTCTCTCTCTGTGATTTAACTTAATCCAACTTAACGTTGATATGTGTGTCTCAAGCTAATGGCTAACAATTGTCAACAGAGATTCACCTTTATCGGTTTGGGTTTCTCTTTTTCGGTCAGTTTAACGATGACACGTTTGTCGCTTTTGGTATATATATCTGGCATAAATGAGCCTGTGGTGATTTGGTTAAAATGCCATCATTGATGCCAATCAATCGAAAGACTATTTTTATGGCTTCTTTCACATACATTTTCGCATTTGCTCTCAATCAAATCTTTCTCTGTCTTATCGACGATGATGACGATGAAGACGAAGACTACCTTGACAAATGAAGTAGGAGTCAGTTGGCAGTTGGCAGTTTATCGTCCGTCAATGGGGCGTTTGGGTGTTGTCACAAATCACCTTGCTAAGGATGACAATGACACGGCCAAAAAAAAACCTAACTCCCTCTCCCTGAATGGTTTGTCTTTTGCAAAATTAACCCTCAATGGGAGCAGGATATTTTGCTGTGTAATGGAGATTTATCAGTCGCATTATCTATTCATCAATCTTGTGTCACAAAAATAGGATATACGAAAAAAAACCTTTCTGTGTGTTTGATATTTTCAAATAACTCACATACAGAGACAGAAATTTGAACACTTCCTTTCCTGTGCTTGCTCCCCTTATAATTAGGTTCATATAAAAGTCATCATTAAAGTCTTTGTCTTGCCTAATAAAATATATAATATTTAAATTTTAAATTGTGTGCAACGAATTTCATTTTCATGCTCAAAAAAAAGCATAGTCGAAAAATTTATGACTTCATCAAGTGTTTTTTGTTTTGTTTGTTTGTTTGTCGGCGGAATGAAATGAATATTCATGAGAACAAAAATATATATATATATGCATATATGTATTTGGGCATTTTTTTAAGGCAACTTAAAAAGTCTGAATTTGTTAATTAAGTTAACAGCATTTAAAGTCCGCTTGACTTAAATGGAGTCAGTTCCCCCCATTCATATATCTTTTTCATCACCTGACTTTAAACAATTTACATATTATGTTATGATCGTCGTTTATGTTTTATATGCTTATAAGTCTCGACATAATCTTTAATCTTTTCTTTTCTTCTTAGTTTATAGTTTGTTTACTTCATTTTTTTGGTGTGTAGCTTTTTTGACATTTCGCTCCAAATTAAACGCAAACAAAAACGCTAAAGATGCAACATGCCATATTTTATAGCTTCCCTTTCCCCCTCCCCCCAAACCCACTCCCCCCTTCGCTCTATTACTGTTTCTATTCCCAAGTGCAGCAGAAAAAAAAAAAAAATGAATAAAGCGTGCCACCAGACAAAAACAAAGCCAAAAACCTCGGGGCGGAAGTGGCTGCTAGAAAAAAAAAAACATAGAAAAAAAAACCTCAACCAAGAACACAAAAGCAAAAAAGCAAAATGCAACGCCGCGAATGAGAAAAAAATAATAATAGGAGAATCACCAGAAATGAAAAAAAAAAAACTCAAAATGTTCATACGAAAATGGAAAATTGCTGTGCCAGTTTGCAAGTTGGAAGAGAAGTGAGGAAGAAAGGGAGGTGGGAGTGGAGGTGGAGGGCGATGCCGTCGGGATTTAACGAGAAAAGTGAAATGAAAAACACAAAGCATAAATATGCACATGAATTTAGTTTCAATTCCACATAAATCGCTGGGGCTTAAATAAAAAAAAAATACCAAAAAAATAACGTCATAGAAAAAAACTGAGAAAGAGAGAAAAAACATCCTAAAAATACGTAACAAAATACCGATGAGAATATCAAAACTCGTGTATTAATACAATTGCACGATTGAACGACATTTCCAAATGATAGACCAGAAAAAAATATATATGTTTGGGTATATCACGTGTATTTTATGGGTATTGAGGGATATTGAGAGATAGAAATAGTTGAAAAAAGTTTATTACATCAATTTGATGTTTTCATAGAGAACAAAAAATGACTTTGGCATAAAAGTATTGAGGGATTGTCATATTATATTATTTGATTGTAGTTTACTATGACTTAAACCGATTAATGGTTAGTTCCAACATAACACGAACACTATATCTCTCGAGGAATCCTCCTTTTCTAAGGTGTCTTCTAGCTTGGGTATTGAGAGATCGTTAAAACAAACATCAGTTCTCTCAAGGAATCCTCAGGGAAACCAACAACAAACAACAACTGATCTCGAAATGTCTTTTGTAAGGTTTCTTCTAGCTTGGGCTTTGAGAGATAGAAATAGTTGAAAAGTTTATTGAATTGTTTTTAATGTTTTGATAGAGAAACAAAAAATGACATTGAGGGATTTCTATATTATATTATTTGATATTATTTCACTCAAGTCTCAAACTGATTAATGGTTAGTCCCAAGTTAAAACTAACATTAGCTCTTTCGAGCAATCCTCAGGGAACCAAACAACAGCTGATCTTTTCTAAGAGGTGTCTTATAGCCGGAACGCTTGCATTTTTCATTCATTCCAGAACACAGCTGTGATTAATTTTTTGCCATTCCAGACGAGACGCAACGTGATGTGATGAGACGCATTGCTTGAGGTTCAGTTCGGTTCGTTTAGGTTTGGTTCAGTTTTTTGCTCCCTATACTATAGTAATATAGTATTTCCCGCTGACAACTGCTGCTGCTGTTGTTGGTCGCTGCTCGCTTTTGGTCGTACGCCCCATTCATGATGGGGGCAACTCTCGAGTGTTGTTTTTGCTCTTGCGTTGTTGTCGTTCGTTGTAGTTGGCTGTTTTTATTGTGCGACATTATTAATGATCTACAAATTCCCCAGACATTTCCAGTTTTCATTTGAAGTTGACACACACAAAACGCGACGCATGACAACAAAAGCGTTTTGAGGGAATAACACAACAAAAAAAAAAAAAAACTCATACCAAATGTTCCAAAAACTGTCCAAACACACGCAAACACACACACTAGTACACACACACACTCTCGCACACACACTCGCTGTGACAAACTTGCCCATTCCAGCGAAATATTTTTTGGTTTTCTATTGCGATAGTGAAATGAAATGATTTTGAGTAATTTATTTTATAGCAGCGTTGAAGTATTTATTATTTTGAAAAGCGCTGAACAATGCTGTGATTAATTTGACATACAGCAGCACCCCTCCAAACCCCCTCCCCCCGACTGTCTCTCTCTTCCTCTTCTGGACTGCATTGAGCAAGTGGCACACACTATATAATCCCTTCCACACAAAAACGATAGAAAAAAGAAAGAACCGAAAATTCCTTGCGGCCACGTTTGCAACCAAAAACCATCTCTCTTCTTGTTTCTCCTCCGGTTTTTTTTGGTTTTTTTCGTTTTTGGGAGTCGATAGCGCAACATATTTGGTTTTATGTTTTGTTTGGGGGCCCTCGAGTTATTTATTCGAATCGGTTTTCGCTTAGAGAGCGACCCTCCCCGACTCCCCCTAGCCCAAACTGTATATTACTGCGGCAAAAGGTGGCCTTTGAAGGCAATAGTACCAGTTACCTCTCCTCGCCTCTCTCCACCTCTCTCTCTTTCCTTGCTTGGAGCTATAATTCAGAATCAATCGTTATGGTTTTGGCAGCTTGCAAATTTTTCTTTATTATATCATATTAATTTTATGAGTGTTGTTTTTGCCGCTGCTTCTCACACAGCTGCTTTATGGCATTTAAAAGATATTTTTCATATCAATGAAGCTTTATTTTTGGTTTAGACTCCAACAACGACCACAGCAAGAGAGAGCGAGAGAGAGAGACGGAAAGAAGGAACGAAAAAAAACAACATACAAAACTTTTGCTAAATTTCCTAAAGTCATGCAAACATTTTTTACATATATCGATTTTTTTTTCCCGTCGGTTCGTCGGTCGCTTGGTACACTTTTTGTTGGTGTTATTGTTGTTGTTGTTGTTTATTTTTTCATTGCGTGTCTGCTGGGTGGACGGAAGACTGTAGGGGGGTGCGGTGTGGGGGGGTTGTACTCTTGGTTAGGTTAGGTTCAGTTTGGTTTGGTTTCGGTTGGTTATACATATTCAGGACCTGTTTCAGCACATTTGTTATGACAGGCTCAAATTGGGTGCTATCAAAATTATATATTATTTTACATAATATCTTCTTTTTGCTTGCCTCAAATTGTGCACCCCTACGTCTCTGCCCTCTCTCTTTCTCTCTCTCTTTGGCTAGAAGAGCTAATTTGATGCGGCATGAATTTCATGTTACCCAACGATTAGTTCATAAGCAGCTAAGACTAGCGGCGCCCACATACATATAGCAGTTACCTATGGACATAAACGTCCCAAAACAGACATAGTTTTACTTACTTTATTTGACATACACTTGAAGAAATGATTGGGTGATTTGTTTATATCATCTATGTAACTTAATGTTGTAGCATTTTCATGCCATAATAGTTTCAATTGCCATTTTTACTTACTTTATTTGACATACACTTAAAGAAAAAGTTGGGGTGCTCTGTGATATCATTTTTATAACTTAATTTTAAAGCATTTTCATGCCAAAAGTATTTTCAATTGCCATTTTTTAGACCTTTTGACACCAAAGCACTTTATATAATAGGTTTTTCTAAGTGTATATGGCTTTTTCTCTCTACAATTTCAACTTTCAATAAAGACTAACTAAGAAATAGTCAGGTTTTTGGTCCCTTCCCTTCTATTATATGTTTTGTAACTAAAATTTCTCACTGTGTATTGCCTTTTTTTAAAGCATTGAAGGCTGTCAGAAGTTAACAAAGTTTTAGACGAGGGCACAACACGCATCAAGCAGCAAGCAGCAACAGCAAATAACACAACACTTGGACATTTTATTGCAACAATTTGTCAAAAGGTGTCATATATAGAATACATATACAAATACATATGCATATTTCCATTTGCCAACTGCTTTTAACCCAACAATGACTGACTAGACAGACACTCAGCGCGAATAGAGAAAGAGACAGAGAGAAGTAGACTAAGACATTTTCACATTCACATTCACATTTCCATTTCCCACATCCACTTCAACTAGATGTAGATGTTAATGGGCTGTCTGAGGCAAGACTTTTGTTGCCACCACCTTCAACCTGAGAGAGGGAGTGGGGGAGAAGAGATTTTATTCGAGCAACAATAACATAAATTTGTGTCTTACTTAGGCCAAACTCATACAGAAACTGCACTAAAGTGAATTAAACTCAACTCAACTGGGCGTCGAGTACCAACTACTTCTTACAACAACACAACAAAATGTGTGTGTGTTTGTGTGTGTGAGAAGTTTCCTGAAGTTCGTTTTCTATCCCATACACATACCCATTTATGGGTAGCCATAAACACGTGTAAATCCCGTTCATAATGAAAAAGTCACGATTTCTAGTGTCAATATCGTAAAAACTCAAAAAAAAAAGGCAACGAGCAAATTGTTGTGACTCCTCCAAACAAGTCGTTTTCCATACATTCCTACATATAACCCTGCCCTTTTCTTTTTGGTGAGGGGGAGTAATAAAATTGAACTAATTGAAGCTCCCACCACACACAAACGTAATGAACTTCTATGGATTCCGCCCCGAAACAGCGGCTTAACTTACTTATCTATCCATTCTCAACTATCTAACTAGCTATCTCTATTGGGTTCCCTTCAGTATTTCATTCCCTTAACCCATGAAATGGTTAAAAAAGGGTATAATGGTTTGGGGTAGAAGTATGTAACAGACAAAAGGAAGGGATCTCAGGAACTATCAATTCTAGATATTCTAGATTTTGAATAAAAGCTCTCCTCATTCCTAGGCAAGACAAGTTGGTTTACAATTTTCGATAACGATAACGATTTACAATATACACATGTAATCGATAACAACAAAAACTTGAATTTCGAAAACTTGAAAATGGGAATTGAAACTATCAACAAAATAATGAAAATCTGTGAAATTTTGATTAAAATCGGTTAAGAAACACCGGAGATATGAAAACATCAGACATTGGTCCGGTAGTGCAGGTATGTGTATATCTCTATGGTCAAAGGTTAAGGGTATCTTCCAGTCGAGCCTTCTTACTTGTTTTTCCTCTCTGTATATTTGATCTAATCACTTTGAGTGATGTCTCTAACTCGGTTTCATTCACCATATCCGCGTCCATCCATATCCGTTCGTCGTATCGTATCGTATCTATTGGGTTATGGCTGCTATGGCGTATTCTGTTTGCATTTTACACACAAATGTCAACAATTGAGAAATGCACTTTGAGGTTTCTATTAGCGCAAAAGGAGTTGCTGCAACTTCACAAATGTGTGCGAGTGTGTGTGTACGAGTGTGTGTGTGTGTGATAAGCGTGGTGAGCCTCACGCTGCGCTGCATTTGATGGACATACAGCGTAGCGGACGCGCGATAAGTGGTAGAATGAAACTCGGTTGACCGAACCAAATGTTAGTATCAATGTTTCACCTGCATGCGTGAGAGGGGTAGATGGGAGCGGGGGGCCAGGCGGGGTGTTGCACGCAGGTAATCCATCATAAAATTAGTTTTGCTTTGCGCGCGCGCTTTGCTCGCTCACAAAAGATTTTTGTACAAAGATTAAAAGGCAACGAGAACAGCTTGTTATAAATATTAAATATACGAAACACATATATTACGCTTATACACTGAACAAAACAACTACTAAAAGCGACAACTACCATATAAAATATGTAAAGTATGTTCCCGACATGTTCTCTCAGTGCATGCTCTAATTTATAATATGAATAATGTGGCACTGACATGACACATTATAGTTTGACTTTGCCTTTGCCACACACACACATATTTTAATATTCTTTTCATAGTGCAACTTTATCTAATTGAGGTTGAACCGAAACCAAAAAACTTTTACTCCTTTGTCTCTCGTCTCTTTCCCCTTTTCAAATTTAAATTTCTATCTCAGTTGATAAGCGCAGCTAATGGAAAATTCTCTGCCAAAAAAAAAAAGAGAGACACAAAAGCAACTTTTATGCATAATAAATTCCTTAAACTCAATCTAATGAAAATTCAATAAAATTGCCCAAAAGGCTTTCCTTAAACACAAACACACACACACACATTTGTATATGTAATATTTTCCATATTTTATATATTCCTATAACAAAAGTCACTTTATTGAAAGGCTCCCCAAAAAAAATCTCTCGTCGAGTACTTGGCTAATACTGAAGTTAATTTAGGTGAGATTGTCACTGAACCGGCATTTGGCCATAAGCAATTGGAATTGTATTATAAGGGAGCGGCGTGGGGAGCGCGGAGGGAGCAAGCAATTTGAACATCCGCCTTTAACGCTTTGATGTTGTTGTTGTTGCTGTTTTCGTTTGGGGTAGACCCTAAAAAGTCGACAAATGTGCCTGCAGGAAATATTAAAGCTTAAATCGACGACAACGAGTAAACTTCTTGACATTGTGTGGGGAGAAGGGAGGGGAGAGCGAGGGAGGCGGAGGGTTGGATACAAGGAGGTGCTAGATATGGCCAAGGCATTTGGCCCAAAGTCAAATAAACAGAAACAGAAAATAAAAGTCGAAAAGGGAACCGTCCGGCGGGTCATAAATGGCCAACAACACAACTTGAAGCGCAAATTGTCATTGGTCACGTGCCGAATGCGGGAGAGAGAGGGAGACAGTGAGCGAAAGAGATAGAAAGAGAGAGAGAGCAAAAGTTGAGCATTTGCCATTTTGCTGTTGTGTTCAAAAAATAAAAAAAAAAATATATAGAAATAAAATGAAATAAAAAAAAAACAAAAAAGAATCAAAGACACATTTTATGTTACAATCGTAGCTTGGGCTGTCATTTTGCAGTTGGTGTTGCTGTTGTTGTTGTTGCCATTGTCAAGTGGCGCCTATTGAGCACAGTAGGAGCTAGATGGATGGGAGGGGTAGGGCAGGGGTACGTGCTGGATTGGCATTTACTTGAGTCATTGCCAATTTGTCGCCAGCGATTGTCATTCAATTTGATTTGTTGCCATTTGAGGTGCTGCTGACATGTGACTAAAAGACTAGAAGACAATATCCATCCATCCCCGCCCCCCCTAATTCCCATCCCATCCCAGTCTTAGCCTTAGGCTTGAATTATCGGCGTCAAATAATGAAATATTCTCAACAATGTATTTATTGGTTGGTATAATAATCAAGTGTAATTTAGTGTCTGGAAGTCTGATTAATATTGATTTTTTTTTGGTTAAATTATGAAGTTTAATGAAAGTTTAAGCGAAAAACATAATTTTTTCATCTTTTTCTTTGTTTATTTTATTTAGTAACTCAACATTTTCCTAAGGTGTTTCTTTATATAATTTTTTTTGTTATAGAAAAGTTTAGAAATATTTCATATGATGAATTTTAAGTTCATTTTTAAGGGTTTTACATATTTTTTCTTTCTAATTAATGCTTTTTTTAGTTTTATTAAGCTGTTTCTCTTTAAATAGATTGTTTTTTATGTGGATTTTGTATATATAAATATTTATATGATAATAATCTATTTTCTTTTTAATTAATGCATTTTATATGCTTTTATTTAGTAACTTCAAGTTTTCCTTAGGTATTTTTCTTTAATAAGATCGTTTTTTATGTGGATTATATGATTCATATTTCCCTTTCTTTCCAATAAACAACTTAACACACATAAAATATAGCCCTTATTTATGGTCCGCTTTTAATTTGCACTCAAGTTTTTTTCTCTACTACACTTAAAAAATTCCAATCACACACAAGTTCCACTTTTCCATATGCATATTCCTGTGTTCCACATAATTTGATTTCCTTTCCCTTAACACATATAAATAAAAAACATAAAAAACATAAACATTTCTGATTTGATTTATTTGATCTGATCTATTTGGGATCTCTGTTCTCATTGTTTGTTTTAACGAGAAGGCGCCAAGTTCTTCTGTTTGCTTATTTATGAATGCGACGAAAAGCTTTCCCACTTTCTCCCTCTCTCTCTTGAGTGTACTTATACAGTAATACAGCTCCCCTTTGGGGGGCGTTAAACAAACAAATGATCTAAATAATTACCTCGTTGTGTTTAAGTTCAAAAAGCACAACTCGCCTCCTCGCCACATGAGAAACGATTGTCAAAATATTTTCATTTCAATTTCGAGAGCTGCAGGCCAAAATAAATAAATAAATGCTCGTTTACACTATGTAGCTGAAAGAAAAAGGGTGGAGGGGCGGGAAACGCATTGACTGAATGACTGATTGACTAAATAATTGCCCTGCACTTAGCCAAAAGCCAATTTGATTGTTTTGCCAAGCAGCGCGGTGTAAATGAGCTAAACAACAAATCGTTTGCCCAAAAGATCAAATATAGTATATTTAGGTGAAGTGAAGATTGGTTAGAAAAGTTCTTGAATGAGTAGAAGAAAAAACACATTTCCACTTAATCTCCGTCGATGTTCTGTCATTCAATTTCGTAGAATTTTGGATGCAATTGACATGCATATTGCTTGTTTTCGACTACATAAATTGAGTTTTCTCTCCCCAGATATATATATATGTTTATATATATTGAAAGTGTTATAGCCCTCATCATATTGTATACAAAAAGAAAGAAAATGAGAACAACTTGCTGCATGTTGCCACACGTTGTGTTGACGCCCACATTAAGTGGCATAATTATGAGGCGACAAACATCAACAGAAGAAAGACCCCAAGAAGAAGAAGAAGACTTGTTTCTTCGTTTCGCTTAATTATAGAATACATCATGCAGTGAACATTTATTTTTGTTGCATGCACCATTAGCAGCAAAGTGTCTGTTGGCAGCGAAGTGGTGGGAGGGGTAAGGGTAAGTGGGTGGCATACACAAATTTGTCAAAATATTGTTGGCTAATAAAAAATTAAAACTTAGAACAGATCAAAGTAGATCAACAACATTGAAATGCACTCAAACGAATGACAAACATTCATTCATTCATTCAATCAATCCATGTGTCCAATTCGTAGCGTGTGACAATAAATCATTAACCTCCCCCCACCCCCTCGCCCATTTGGTGTAAAACGGAAGGGGTTTTCTCATCTAATTTCCGTTACAAATTGACCATGCCGAGAGCGAGAGAAGAGTTCAGCAGCAGTAAAAATGACAAGTTGCCAAATCACATTTGATTCGATTTCGTTTTTCATTTCGTTTTTCAATTTCAATTTGATGTGTTTTTTTTTTTTGTTAGAGTGTGTGAACATTTGTTAACCCCATGAATTAGCAATTAGCAATTGAACAACCCCCCACCGCCCCACCTCAGTTGTCTCCCTTTTTGGTTGGCGCATAGAAAATTTTATCGCTTTGATCTGTTGACCTCATTTTCCGGCATTATTTTTTGGGGCAACCGAAGCCAAACAAATTGCATTTTGCTGCTGCCTGCCTGCGCCTGCCCCTCCCCCCACACACAATGAATTAAATCATTCCCCACCAAAAGTTGTGGTCATATTTTTGGCGCCTCCAACCAACACCAACCAACCAACACCACCCAAAAAAACAGTTCATTCGTTTCGTTCATTCATCGGTTAAGTGGGTTTCTATGGATTTAGGGGGTAGGGTAGGGGGGTGTGTGTAATGGAAGCCTCTGCGATTTGTTACACTGATTTGACACATCTTTCCATCCATTTGCTCATTCATCTATCCGGCACTATAACTAATGGTCATGCCCATTTCTCATGCTCCTCTCTCTCGCAATGTTTTGGCCCCAATTTGTTAGTACGAAAAACGCTTTGAATGAATGTGAAACAGATGGTTTGAAGAAAAAGAAACAGGAAGATATTTCCGTTTCCTAACCAATCAATTCGATAGATATGACGGAATAAGCGAATATATATATTACAGTTTAGTTGCATTTGAAAAGGTTTTCTTCGACTGATTTTAGGTTATATTAAGTATTTCCTTTATATGATTCTTTCGTTAGTACGAAAACGCTTTGAATGAATGTGAATTTCCGTTTTCTAACCAATCAATTTGATAGATATGACGGAATAAGCATATATATATTACCCATTAGGTCCATTAAGAAAGGTTTTCCTCTTTTTGAGTTCGATTATAGGTTATATTAGGTATTTCCTTTATAAGATTTTTTCGTTTCGTTTATTAAAAAGGCAAATATTCATCATATATGTAGTTTATATATAGAGTTTCGTGGAGTAGCCACAACACATTCCATTCCCGGCACGAAATATTCATTAGCTAATAATAATTCCCACCATTCTCCGTTCCCGTTCCCTTCGCCCACTTTACCCTATGCTAAACCCTAAGCAAATTAATTTCATATGCAAAGCATGTAACGTTTGGCGCTTATTACAACAATTAATCGGGCCATGGGCCAATAGAGAAGTTGGTTAGCTAGTTGCCTCTCTCGATTCAGTTGGGTGGGTTGGTTTCGATGCAAAAGTTTACAGTTTAGACATAGACGAATATAACGCCAATTAAGTTTGGAAATAAAAATGCATTAACTTAATTAAACGACGACGACGCCAAACAACGAAAGGCGGAAAAAGGAAAAACTAAGCTAAATTCATAATCTACTTAAATAGATAAAGATATCAAATTTTCGACTAATATTTTTAAAAGCTCAAAAGCAATGCAAACAAAAATAACTGAAAATAACCAAAAAACCAAACTGTTTACACTATAAAACCGTATGATAAGCAAGAGAGAGAGAGGTAGAGCGGGGAGGTGTGGGGTTATGTTAGGGAGTGGGTACATTTAGGCACGTACCATATATGCACACGCCCATTTGCCCCCTACTGTATATGGTGTACATATATGACAAAAATATAATTTGTATAATTACAAATGCTTTGATAATAATACCAAAAATAACCCAATCAACATGAGAAACTATAAAAATACAAAGCAAAAACAATCAACAACAATGAAAATATCGCTACAATTGACCAAAATCGGTCGAAGTTACACCCAGTTAACAGTTGTTGCCGTCCCCCCGCCCCCCCCCCCCCCTTCTATCTGACAATTCCACAAAAAAAAAGAGTCACAACAATAACTAATTGCCCCGTCCGTCTGTCCGTCTGTCCGTCAGTCGCGTCTCATTCAGCTGCCACAGCAGGGCGGCGGCACGCACAGCGGCGACAGCGACGGCGACGCTAACGAAACGTTGAACGATGGGGTTGGGAATGGGAATGGGAATGGAGAAGCAGAAGAAGCCATCGATGTCGACACCACGTCGCGAGCCAAACAGCATTTTTGAGTAGAGTTAAATTTGGAGGCGCCACACTCTGTTGAGCTGTGCTGTGCTGTGTTCATTGACACTGGGGGGGCCTCACGTAATGTAATAGAGGGAGTTTACACATAGAGTAGATGCATAGATGATGATCACAATGATGATGACGATGACGACGATGACAATGACAACGATGACGACTTTATATCTACACTTAGAGAAAGCAGCTATTGGAGTAAAGAAGTAGTTAGCTAAAGTTTAGTAAACATTTGTAATAAGTTTAGTAGAATATATCTACTCTTAAGATAATTGGATTCAAAATCAAGTCCACATACCTCTTAGGTTAGAAACTTAAGAACTTTCATAATGAATTGGGGGAATAATCTTTAATTAACATGATATATCAATACTATACCCAAAAATGTGGCTAATTCTTTCCTCTGAAGTTCTCTTTCAACTTTTTTTAAGGTTTTCCCGTCACACTTTTCTCTCAGTGTTAATCGCAGTTAGGGCGCGCTTTCGTTAACCCTTTTCAGCGCCAGTCTTATCAACAAAAGAAATCAAGCTGTCAGTCAATTTATAGTCATAGCTTTATACAAATACATATATGTATATATAGCATATAGTACACATACAAAAGCGCGCCTTCAACAACAACAAAGAAGTCTTACGCAGAATGTCATAGTTCACATACTTCAATTAAATGCTCTTTCCCTCATGCCCCCCCGCCTCAGAAATGACACAATGAACAAAATGACAGCAATAACATTTTAACTATATCAAACAAATATCATTTGTAGTGAATTTTACTATAATATTTATATGTTTATTAATAAAATTACTTCTTTTTTTCTTCTTTTTTTAGGTCCTTTGTCAGAGGTACTGACTGCTGTGGGTTCAGAGGTGGCGCTACCATGTGATCTAATGCCTGGCACCATGATCGCCGATAAGGTACAGCTCGTCATCTGGTATCGTCAGGGAAATGTGAAACCCATCTATACGTAAGTAGATCTATTGAAATATATTTGATTCCTGAGCAGATTAAGTGCCTCAATTTTTGTTTATAAATATTTATCCATCTTTGGCAGTACTTAAAAGTGCATGAAAATCCGCTTAGCAATAATTTTATTAACAGGCCAGGCCATTGCCGCCTAATCTACCATTAAAATAACACCCAAAACAGCCAATAAAGTTAACTGAATAAATTGGCTTAATATATATATTATTATTTTTTTGTATAATATACTTTCAATGGCATAAGACGACACGAACGAAGTAGATGACATTGACAAACCTATAGCTGTAACGGAGGCAAGCCGAATATGATATACACTTGCAAAGGACTACTCTGTTTTTCTTAGAGAAACTTATTAGAGATCTATGCTTTTGTGGGGCATGAGCAACATGATATAGTGATTCCATTCGACCGATATTGAGGGATTATCTAACGAAGACGTTGACCAAAGTTTCAGCTCGATAGCTCAAACAAGTTTGCATAGAAATAGATGGATGCTAGTCAAGAATGCTTCCTTCTATACGTCACATATTCCATGAACAAATTATAGAACACACTTTTTAAAGTGTATTAAAACCTACTCCCGAATTATTACGAATTTTTTTTCCTATTTTTTTGTGAGCCAATTATGAAAAGCTCAAAGAGATGGCGACACACACACACAAAGAGGGTGGAAGGGGGGCGGGTCTAGTGTAGGTGCGCTCATTATAAATTCTATTAACGTTAGGCATTTATGTTGAATTTAACGATATAAACATTACTTACACACACATACTTTCGTCTATATACATGCACACACACAGTTACGTGCAATCTGTTGGGTTGATATTATTTTTTTTCGTTGTGTGTGTTGATTTTTTGGGTGGGATTGAGTGGTGGATGGGGCTGGGGGTTGGGGGTAGGAAAGCAGCTTCAAGTTACAAACGATATTTAACAAGCAAAGCAATCAAAAATATGTATGTAAAAGTGGTGTATGCCAAAAATTGTTGGCAGGTGGAATGTATGTATGTATGTGTGTGTAGAGTGTATGTCCTAAATACATATACATGAATGTCGGCTTGTCAAACGAAACGAAGAAGAAGCCTTGTTTGCTTGAAGAGAGAGCGAGAGTGTGAGAGAGAGAGAGGAAGCTGTTTTGTTGTCGCCTGTTCACTAGACCAGAAATTGATTTTACATACTCTAAACTCTCACTCGCTTCAGCTCTGGCAACCTTGGCGAACACACCCACACACTCACTGTGTGTGTGTCAGCTAGAATCGATTATGGGCAAGTCAAAAGTGTCAAAGTTAAAATGTGCATTCATGTGGTTCGATTGATTTTTACAATATATAAAAAATGTTTATATATAGAATAACTCACTGCAATTACAGTTTGCCGACGAGAGTCACATTTTTATGGCATTGGAGCTACCATAAACTTTATGGTCTTCTGCCCCCGTCCCCCGCTCCATCACACCTCTCTTCTGGTACTGAAGTGCTAGCTGCTACCAAATAAAGCGGTTTTATTCAGCCGCATGCCCGCATTTTTGTTGTACTCTTTTATTGTTTTCCATCAATTTTAATTTGCTTTTTTCTACACTTCATAAATTTTACGCGCTCTCTCGCAAAGAACATCGAGTACAATTTCCATATGCCAGAGGAGCAGGGAGAGGGGGAGTAGGGGAAGGTCGACAAGATTAATTGCATGGTAAAAGTGGGAGAAGTTTTCCAAATTGCTGTCAAGGTACCAAACAGCATCGAGTTCGAATACAACCTCACTTCTTGCTGCATGCACTCCACATGCCACAATCAATGACCTAAGTAATCTACTTATATGTGTGAGAGTAGTCTCCTTCCACCCCTCCCCCTCTCTCTGTTTTGTGGGTGCTATTTGGAATTGAGCTTACAATTTGAACATAATTTAATTATCTTTAAATCCATTAACAAATAACCATCCATCATGTGGCACTTACTTACTCTCTCCCGCTCTCCCGGACTCCTTTTAGATTGTTTCTGCAGCAGTCACTTTTGGACTTAAGTTTTCGTTTTCAATGTTTTTTTGGGAGTCTGGGATGCATTTAAATTTTGTACCCTGTGATAAATCACCAGCCACACATATGAGGGCGAAAAGAGAGAACGATAGAAAGCAAGAGAGTGAAGGAGGGGGTAAATAAGCTGATATGCATAAGCTTTTCTGATATACTCAAGATGTGCGATGATAATCTAGTGGGGGAAGGGGAGGGACTTTTCATTCAAGTCTAGTCGATCATAAATAATGCGACTTGACTAGTTAAGGTTAAGTGAGCTACGGACAGTGAGAGGTCACCAAATGACCTGACCTCTCCTTGAAGTAACATAAGTGATTAACTTGAAGAACTTTGCTTAATGCAATGAGAAACTTTAAGCTAAGAACTTTTCTGAATGCAATGAGAAACTTTAAACATAGAAACTTAATGTTTAAATAAAGGTTTTCAATATGAAGTCTTATTACTGATTAACTTGTTTGAAGAACTTTTCTTAACACAATGAAATAGCTAAATCTAGGAAATTTAATCATCAAATAATGTTAAACAACATCTTAAACATAAAATTTCCCCACTAAGCTCAAACATTTAATCGTAAATTAATTAAAAAAACACTTTGTTAATCTCCAAAAAAGATGCACAAAAACGCTTAAAAAAACTGATAAATCCATGACGTGACATGTGAAGATTTTTACTTTTACTTTCCGACCACAACTTGAAAAAAAAAAATCAAAACACATTTAATTGAATGCTTCTGCATTTTTTTACGATAAGATATCGCCATGGTATATATAATGTTAATGGGCATGGGCTTTAGACTATTTAAAGCTGCTTAAATGTTGTGTCAGGGCAGCAACAGCAGCAAATGAGTAAAGTGGAATATAAAAACTTAATTTAAAGTGGAATCGGCTTAAAAACAAACTAAACACACAAACACAAACAAACACGCGTATAACAAACGCAAACAACACAAAAACAAACAAGAGAAACCAAATGCTAAATTGATCAATTAATTAATTGAAGCAAACTATAAAAAAATAAAAACAACTAAAAGAGCAATGTGCCAGCGAGCGAGCCAACCATTCAGCCAATGAATTAACATAAACAGCGACATTTATTTTTGGTTTTTATAAGGGAGGGGGGGGGGGGGGGGAAAGAGTGGGAAAACCAAACCCAACAACAATGGGGGAAAGTCCCTTTAGGGAAAAATGAGCAAAATTCGGAATAAAAAGAGACAAAAACTGAATAAAAAACAACAAAACAAATTAAAAATTTACAAGTGTCATCAAATTAAGTGCCACAAACACACACACATACACAAACACACACATACACAGACACACAAGCAAACACACACATAGAGAAACAGACAAACTAATGTGCCTCAGGGAAAAGAATAACATAATGTGAAAATTAAAAATGAAAAAAAAAAGTGAGATAAAAACTAAAAAGCAAACAAAAAAATGAAAAAATTTAAATGTAACCATTTAAAATGTTTAAAAAAACGAAAATCGAAAGTTCTGAAATGCACTTTTTGGTTTATTTACGATTTGTTATTGTTGTTGTTTTTGTTATTGGTTGTAACTTTTGGGGCGTTGACATTTAATGCGGCATTTTGTCAAAATGCATAGACACAGTCATAAACAAGAAAATCAAAAAACAAAAAACCAAAAAAACCTTTGGCAATAACAATAAAAAAAACTACTTGATTGTTGGTTTTTTATTTTTCTTCTTTCTCTCGGTGTTCTGTTTGGAACTGGGTAAAAGTTAATGAAACATTCTATTTTTACGGCAGATTGTTTCATTTGATTTTTTTTCTTCTTCGTTCGGTTTGGTTTGCATTTTTAGCCATTTTTTATAGACACAATTTCATTTGTGTAGTAGTTTTTTTTTTTTGTCTGTCTGTCTCTCTTAATTGCTGCCAAATAAAATCGATTGATGACCATAAAAATCCCAATTCCTGAGTGAATGTCTTTCGACACTAATCTCTGGGGTATGTGTAAAAGAGGGAAAAGAAGCGATTTGCCTTGCACTTGGAACGTGCTTGGGATTTTAAATGCTGAAGGTGTCAAATTCAATCAACTAGAAAACTAACTTTGGCGGCGCTAGAGGAAAAAGTTGAAATAGTTTACCATTTAGGTCTCTTTCTTGCTCTTATCGTTAAAGTATCTTGAAGTTAAGTTGAAAACTAAACAAATACAAAATTAATGCATCGATATATGATTAGTTTCTTTTGAAACTGAACATTGATAAAGTAAGACCAAAAGGTTTAACTGACAGAATTGTGATGGTTAACTTTATCTGTTCGATAACGTTTAATCATATGCTCTTTATCGATATGATATCAATATACATGAAGAGCCAAAAAAGACCCCAACTAAGCTATAAACTAATTAAACCCCTAATAAAGTGTAAGTATTCTCCAAAATCACTTCAATTTCCACAAAAAAAAAAGATGTCTTTGAAAAAAATAGCCGTTAATGTAATGAAATTATTATTGTGGTCCAGAGACATTGTCATTCGAGTGGATATTTAAATATATAAATATTTATACAGCATTAATGTGCATAATGTGAATGAAAAGCATAAAAACCACTCTCAGTGAATTCAATTACAATTTCAAAAGCCCTTTGGTGACATTTGAAATATGTAAATAATCTAATTGAATATATTTTTTTTTCGTTTCTCCCCCCCTGTCTTTACACTTTACTACAGCTTTGATGCGAGAGGTCGACCGCTACATCAGGCAATACCGTGGGCCGATGAGAATGTCTTTAATAAGAAGGCGCACTTCTACTATGACACAAATCCGCCAGCTTTACGCATCAAGAACATTCAGACCACAGATGCTGGCCTCTACAAATGTCGCGTTGATTTCCATAAATCACCGACGCGCAATTGGCGCATTAATGTGACAGTCCTTGGTAAGTCGCAAAATCAAAGGAGGAGACCCTTCGACTATCTCTCTCTGTTTCTTCCTTTCACTTTCCTTTTTCTCGTTCTCTCTCTCTCTCTTCTTGCAGTTCCACCCACACAGTTGACCATACTGGATCATCATGGTGCGGCGGTGAGGGATCAAACGGCTGGACCCTATCTCGAGGGGGATAGCATCAATTTGACCTGCCTATCCAGTGGTGGTATCCCACCGCCCCGTGTATCCTGGTGGCGTGAACATGCCCTCGTCGATGACTCCTTTCAAGTGCTGCCCGATGGCAGCGTTCGCAATGCTCTCCACCTGAAGAACATTCAGCGCAAGGATCTGTTAACGGTAAGTGGCATCGTTTGGGCCACAAACATATTGTAAGCCTTATTTATGAGGCAGCACAACAATAGGAATGCGGCTTCTACACTCCGTACTCTCTGTGTGTGTATTATAACCCATCTATATACACACACACACACACACAGAGAATAACACAGACAATGGCCAAAATGTTGGCCCATTTATATTGGAGCAGAAAAGCCCAAACCATTAATGGATGGCCACCAGCTACGAAACGAATCCAAAGTCCACAGTTCTCTTTACAATGGCTAATAGAAATCATAGAACGCCTAGGACTGAGACTGGGAATTGAATGTAAGCCCGCGAGCCAACAATTGGGAAAGAGATGGAGAGAGAGTTGGGAAAATATTGTTCAGTTGCCAGTTGGCAGTTGATTCTAAGCCGATTTTGCTTTTGCTTCGTGTAATGAACAATATTGTTAGACGACTGCTGCCGCTAATCCCAAACAATTCTCTTCATCTCCATCTCCCTCTCATTCTCGCTCCGTCTGTGGTCTTGTACCCGGCCCACTTGTACAAATTGTAGACTATTGTGAATGACAGCCTTTTGTGTTCACGCTCGCGCAGAGAGAGCGAGAACCAAAAGCTTATTAATATGCTGGTCTAGAGAAATCACTTGAAACGTCGGCCGGCCGGCATGCTCAGTGTCAATGCCCACTGCTAAAGCCCAAAATTATTAGTTCACAACAAAAAGATGGGTTCTTGAATAATTTCTCAAAAAAAACAACATGCAACCGGGCTGCGGCTGCAGGCAACATGACAAATGTAAGCTACACTGCAAGAAAACGTGAGAGAAAAAACTTCAGCTGTAAAAACTTAAGCTAGTTTCGTTGATAGATGTGTTAAAATCTACTTTTTTCATATCTTATGTTCTAGAAGTCTATAGTTTTTGAAGTTCCTTCATCAGAGTAAAGTTTTTAACTTTTTCTCAGTGTCTACTCAAGAATCCGTCAGTTGGTTTCATGTTACCGCAAGTTATTCAATGCGTTGCATTCTTTAACAACTGTTATCATAAATCAAATGACATAATCCCATTTAAAATGAAACTACTTCAAAGTATTTAAAACCTAACCACAAAAACCATTAAACTAATCAACTTTGTTGCGACTAAAAACAATGTAAATTTGTTAAACATTAATTATTTAGCGCCAAAAAATGAATTTTTCATAACCATAATTAACAGTTTTCATAAAGAATGCAACTCAATTTGGTATTTTAACGGGGAGAAAACAAAAAAAGACAACAAACTAAAATGCATTGTTCAGAAGCAATAAAAATACACATAACGATGACCTACTGCGACCCCACCTGGCGATACTCTATATATATATACACAATGTATATTCTATAACCCAAACATTAATTTATGACCTAATTTCCTAGCCTAAACTAAACTAAAAAAAAAAACAAACGACACCTTGACAGACTGGGAGAAACAGAGCTCGTTTTAACTTTTTTTTTTTCCTGCCAAGTTATGCAAATATTTTTATTAGACATCGTTACAATTTTCGTGCCTCAATAAAAATGTAAGCATTGGTAACGTTATGGCCAGAAAGTATCGCATTACCAACAACGAAAAAAAGTCAAGCAACAGAATTTATGATATTAATAGTCAAACCAACAACAACAACGAACAACTAAAGCAACGAGCCTGTGTAACCTAACATAATTGATTAACATTTCCTGAGTTGGGTGGGGGGGAGTGGTGGGAGTGAAACTGGGTGGTGCTATATATCTGGATGGATATTTTTTTTGCTTTGCGTGTTCGTTGAGCATTTCAAGCAATTAAAATTAAATGTTCACCTTTGTGTTCAGAGCTGCCAGTTGTTGATTTATCATCCATCCATTTGTCCCTTTCTCTCTCTCTCTCTGTGAGAATCTCTCTCCCATTATCGCCAATATTTTATCGTATATTGTTCGTTTCGTTATAAATAGTCCAACCAATTATCGTATTATATGCATAAATCAACAAAATATTTACGTTATTTTTTTGTGTTTTCTGTTTTCCTATTTGTTTTTGCAGATGTACACCTGCCAGGCGACCAATGGCCATGTTGTTCCGGCATTGACCAAAAAAGTTATACTCGACATGAACTGTAAGTTTCGGTTTCGCTTGGGTTGGGAATATTATCTTTTTTATATGCATGTACCGTGTTTTGTATTACAAATTTGTGAAACAGAACAGCACAAAAACAACAACCAACCAACAACAGCTGTGTTGTCAGTTTGTTTTTATAATTAGTATGTTTATGCATTTGATGGGAGAACTAAACAAAATGTCAACAGTTCAAGGTCAACAGCAGCAGGACGAGGAAGTAGTGAAGAGAAATGGAGCTTGCCTTTTACATGCAAATTAATGTAATTAAAGTTTCTGTCATTGTTGTCCAATGTTTATGCATTAATGACAACGCAACTAAACTAAGTACCAAAGTGTTGAAATGAAGGGGCAGTGCTGACAAAAAAGGTGCAGTAGCTCTAGGAATATGATAATCGCATTGGGAGTACCACAAGAGCAATGCAGGTAGTGCAATAATTATAGGGTTGTCACTTGTTCTATGTCACGTTTAGTTAGCAAAGGTTGGGTTATGTACATAAACTAATCATGTTTTAAATGAATAGAAAAAGTGGAGAGAGGAGCTACCGCTATGGTAGATTTGAGTATTGGCATAGCTAGATAGAATATCTTAGAGCAAAATGGCATTTGAATGGATAAATGTAGCTTTTAACATATAAAAATTCTACGAAGATCTTAACTTACCCTTCGATATTCCTTTCCTTTTTTTTCCTGGCACAGTACCTCCATTAAGCCTACTCCTGCAAGGTCTCAATCATGCTGTAGTCGCTGGAACACGCACTCATGTGACGTGTACGGCAATTGGAGCTCGTCCACCGCCACATATCATTTGGTCCAAGGCTGGTCAGATACTGAAGGGCTCCTCACAGTCGGTAAGTCACAATGGCCAGCTCGAAGTTGGTTAATCAATCAAAAGTATAACATTTGCCACATTCTCGACAACAGACGGCCTCTGATGGCAATACAACAATATCGGAGTTGATGCTCATACCCGTGCCCGAGGATAATGAACGGCAAGTTGTCTGTTCGATTGCCTTGAACACAGGCATAACATCCAAACAGTTGCACGAAGGTGATACAACTGTGATGACAGCCATGGGCAATGGTAATATAGGGCTCTATCTGAAGGATTCCCGTATGCTGAATGTGACGCGTAAGTTGAAAGTAACTGGAAAGAGAAAGAGAATGTGTTTAAGAATCTTCTTTCTTTACAGATGCACCTATTGTCATATTGAATTTGGGTGCACCACTCGATCCTAACAACCTTCTCAAAGGTTCCGATGTTTATCTGGAATGTGATGTGCATGCAAATCCTGCAATCACCCGCGTTGAATGGTATCATAATGTAAGTAGAAGATTTGACAAACTTCTTTATCCCTTCCTAACTTATATTATCTTTTCTTCCTTAGGACAAACAACTTCACTCTTCACGCGGCATCATCATCTCCAATCAAACACTAGTTCTACAGGGTATCTCGAAGTCATCGCATGGCCAATACTTTTGCCGAGCAACCAATTTGCAGGGCAGCGTGTCTAGCAACGAAGTGTATCTCGATGTCAAATGTAAGAGTCTAAAAATACTTGACCAAGCACTCGACTTTAAACAAGCACTTGTCCTTTTTTTCGCCCCTCTTCTCCTCCTTCTACAATAGATCCGCCTGTGTGCAGGTCAGAGTCGACGATTATACGTGCCGCTTTGAAGCAGACAATCAACATTACCTGCGAGGTGGACGCGAATCCACTCGATAATCTAAATTACAAGTGGCACTTCAACAACTCGCTCGAGAATCTTATTGAGTTGCCACAGTTGGGGCAACTACTGTTGCCATCGGCCACGACTCTGCAGCAGTTGCCTTCCGGTGCCGGCGGATATTATCAGAGAAGCAAACGGAAGCACACACACGGCACCAGCAGCAGCAGCGGCAGCAGCAACGGTGGACATTTGCTTCATGGTCGCCATGGACGCGTTGCCAGCATTGTGGACATGACGGCCAGTGTCCGATTCGAGGATGACTATCTCGATGCTGATGAACACCAGCAAGAGTTCGTCGATAGTTATACAGATTATGCCGAACATCAGCAGCAGCAGCAACATCAGCTGCCCCCATACACACAAATGGTCTACTCGAATATGGTGCACAAGAATCACGTGGACAACAAGCAGCCCCAACGCAACAAAATCACCCAGCAGCAGCAGCTCCTTCAACAGAATGGAGCCGATGCGTCGTCGTCGTCGTCGTCGAGTATGCATGCGGGCGCAATGTCGGGCAGCGGTCAACAGTTGGCGGAACGGAAACGAATCGCGGCATTGCATAAACAGCAGCATCATCGTCAAGTGCTGCTTGCCACGCCCTCAACAACAATGACGCCCCCCTTGAACAATGTCTACAGCTATCATGTGGAGAGCTACGAAAGCTTCGGAGCCATATCCTGCGTGGCCAACAGTCCGATGGGCCACAGTCAGCCATGTTGGTATCACATTCAGCCAGCAGGTGAGTTTCGTTTGAGTTTGAGTTTTCCCCGGAAAGTTTTTTTTTTGCATACTCAGTAAACAAGTTTTTGTTTTAAATGGTTTGCTTAATGAAAAGTGTTTCAGTTAAAGTTGTGTGAGAAATATATGCAGAAATCAGAATAATAGTTCGTAAAAGGTTTTTGATGTGATGGAAGTGAGGAGGACATGAGTTAGGGATGGAATATAACTTATAATAACAATGTCTGTCAGTGAACAATTTATGCATAAGCCAGATAAATGCTTCCCAAAGAGTTTTGGTATGTTGAAACTGAATTTCAACTAGAAAAACAACAAGGAATGAATATTGCATAGAACTTTCAGATACAAAAAGATGTATAATGTTTCCTTAACCCAAATCCATAAAGCATCTCAAAGTCTGTCAATCTTCACTGTTCCCATATCTGCGCTGAAACCGAATCCCAAAGAGAGAAAAACTTGAGTTAGGGAAGTTATTGAACTTTCAGCTACAAATACTTCTATAACAGAAAGTATCTCACAGTCTGTCAAAATTTACTCTACATATATTTCATACTTTGACTAATTACTCTGACTTTTGTGGCACGCGGGGATCAGTCAATCTTTTGGTCAGTTAGTTGAAAGTTAAAGGCAACAACAACAACAACAACGAGCTGAGAAAAACAAACAAATAAATATTTTAATTAATTTCGCATCGAACATTTTCAACACTGACGCTGACGTGCAACATGTTTACTCAATTCCGGCGGCTGCTGCCAGCAGTTGCGGTTACGCCACATTGTAACTGTGTATGTGTGTGCACGTGCGTGTGAGTGTGTGTGGCCAGTAGATAATTGTTGCACGTAACGTGGCCAAGTGGCAGGCAACATTATTTGGTGCGTGAATCTCGGTGCGTTGTTATTTACATTTTGTCTGTCTCTCGGTTGGGGCAACAACAGCAACAGCAACGGCATCGGCATCGACAGCGGCGATGTGGCAATTTTACGCATTGCAACTGTTTGTTGCAACACACACACAAAAAACAGTCCGTCCATTGTTCTTGGCCAGCAATAAAAGCCACGTTTACCAGCAGTAAGTTGTTGTTGTTCGTGTTGTTGTTGTTGGTGTTGCAGCTTCAATCTGTGTCGCCAATAATCTGATAATCAAATGCAATAAATTGCAAGTCGCATCATTTATTTACCTATCGCCAATGGCGAATGTTGCCGTTAAAAATTATAAAAAAAAATACTCGGTCATGGCCGGGATAATGGTAACCGGTAAATAACAGTCAGCGGAAGGAGGGGCATGCAACTTAATGTTGTATAAACATATTTACCTAAAGGTTAATTCAATTGTATAAGTTAATTAAATGAAAGGATTTGTGAAAAAACTATCGAAAACTTTATTAAACCCTTTAACAAACTGTAATGAAATGTTTTCCCAACTTTATTATAGATCTCTCTCTATCTACCTCTATCCACACCTCTATTAAACCCCTTAATAATCCTCCATAAATGTTTTTCCCTACTTCATTATAGATCTCCCCGAACCGGTTAAGAATTGTACGGCTTACAATGCAACGGCGAATTCATTGCAAATCCAATGTATCCCCGGCTATGATGGTGGCATTCCACAGCATTTTCATGCACAGGTCTACGATGAGCTGACCCGTCAGATACTTTACAATGCGTCGTACAAGTATCCGGAGTTTACGGTGAAACGGTTGCCCAGCGATTCGGCCTTCAATATACGCATTACGGCCGTCAATGCCCAGGGACCCAGCAAGTCCGCATATCGTGTCCGTGGACGTACACTCTCCGCCCCCCTTCTCCGTACAGGTACACAGATTACATTCAACAGCAAGCAACAAACAACAAAAAAAACTAGCTGCTATCAACTTTTCCAATTTTTCATTTAACTCATTTGCATATTTTCTCCCTTTTTTTTCGTGTGTTCCTTTTTGTCCCTTTAGCCTCTTCGACAGCTGTGCTAGTGCAATTGACGCCACTGTTGGGCGCCCTAGTTGGCGTCATTGCAACACTCTTTCTGGTGGCCATTTGCGTGGTGATCTTTATTAAGTTTCGCAGTAAGCGCAGTCGTCGGCATGCGTCGGCGGGTGATGCCACCACAACGGAGGCGGACAAAGGCAGCGCTGAGCCGCTGTCCCGCAATATGGGCAGTCATTCAAGTTTGGAGGACAAAAACCCGGATGTTGTGCCCCAGGAGGCGAACAGCGAGGATGAATTTCATCTCGAGGAGAAGGCATTCGACCGACTGAATATGGAATCACAGCGCATTTTGTATACATCGCCGACGACACGCATTAATACCGCTTCACCGCCGCCCCCACCATCGCTATCGCCCACATTTGGCAAACAGGTGAGTTGCACACAGAGAGAGAGTGAGGAGAGAGGGGAGATAAATAACCAATAACTGCCTGTGGCATATATCTGCTATTCAATAAAAATGAGATGAAAAGAAAATCAGTTCTTAAAAAATGATTTTTAACCCCAAAAAAATGCTGTTGCATACTTTTGAGTGTGTAATATATTTATGTTGCCTACTTTTAAGCTTAAGAGGTAGAGAAAACAACACTAAAAGTAACTTTTTTAAAGTTTCTAGTCTAGTAATATTTCCTCTCAACTTGAAAGGAACTAACTTGTAAGATAGGAAACCTTTAAAAAGTATATAGAAAATCGTAAAACTGCAATCAAAATAATTAGATTTCATAGGAAACGCTATATTGAATCTCCATTTGCAAGACTTAGTTGATTTTAGAGCAAAAACATACTTAACAGAGTCTCCCAGAGTTTCGCTGCCCCCAAAAAGTTGCCAAAGTTCAGGAGTAAGTTTATTTTTTCTTTTCTTTTTTTTTTTGTCTGGCTTGAATGGAAAGCCATAAAATGAAAATTAAACTTGCGTAAAATATAATATTTTGCTTTTGCTGCCAGAAACAGACTTCAAAGTTATTATATGCTTCAATCATCTTATATGTATGTACCGTTGGTCTTTGCCTTTGCATAAAAGCTTTAATTTTGATATGTGAAGCCACTTTAGTTTGAAAATAAACATAGTCCACCCACTCTCTGCCCCGGCATCATCTTTAGGCCCACTTGTATGCGTACCAATATCCACTTACAGTCAACAAACAGCTCTTGGCCAAAAGACTAGAGAGAGAGAGCAAGATATTTCTGGTTTATCACAAAATTTATTATTACACATTATTGACACACAGTGATTTGAGAGGGTGGCTGGAGGCTGTTTGTGCCAAAAATGTGTGGGCGTGGCCAGTGTCTATATATATATATAGCTAGATATTGCCGATAACCATTGCAAATTGAATTCACATTAGTAAGCAATTAGCCAGACAAAGATCGTAAATAAATAAAAACAAAACACATTTTGGGGAACCCAAAAATCATCGAAGGATAAACTTTAGTTTGATTTAGCTGTAAGCCATATTATTATTACCAATAAGTTGGGTTCTGTTTAAGCTATCAGTTTTTTTGTTGGGTAAAGTATGAGATTCGTGTTAAAGTTGTGTGAAGGTCATATTTGGTTCTCAATGTGAAACTATTTATAACTTTAATTAATGCTTTTTGTAACCAAAAATAAATAACTCTTTGTGAGAAAAACTTTTGAAGGGCTCTAGAAGGTTTCCTAACTTGTCTATTACAGTGTGTTAGGGAGCTTAAAAGTTTTATAGCTAACATGTTCATACTCAAATTTACGTATTTTATGTTGGTATTTTTTCCTTATACTTTAACCCACTAGAGTATAAACTAATCGGTTACTTAACATTATTGTCGCTTGATGCTTGATTTTTCGTTGTGGCAAAAAAGGTTGGACATGAAATTTTGATGAGCTTAAAATGGTTTCTGGTTTTGGCGAATTTTAAGTTACTTTTGTTTCGGTATTTTAGTTTGTGTTATGTGGTAAATCTCCCTACTTTCCCCACAGACTGGCTAACACAAGCTCATTAGAAGTTAAAGTTATTCCCCTTTTTTTTTTACTGGTTTTTGTTGTTGGTTTTGCCAACTTTTGAACAAATTTATTAACTGCATTGTAGAAATAACTTTTTTTCAGTTTTAATTATGTATTTATGAGGAATTTTTTGTCTCTTTCTGTCGCTCTCTTTGCAGTATGGCGAACTATCGCTAACGACCAATCCCGCCTTTAGTTTGTACAACACACCACAGAGGGCGCCAGCGGCACAACGACCCATATATACGGCACCACCGCCATTATTGTCGACACGAACGCCACCCAACATCTATACGAGAATACCGGGACGTGGCAGCAGTGGCGCCACCTATCTGCCAGCGTACGAGACACGCACCTCACCCACCTCGCCCTATGGCTCGACAACGACGTGCACAATGCCGCTTCTGAATGGCCAATCGAATGGATCCCTGCAAACGAATAGTGGAGGAAGCCTGGGCGCAGCTGGTTGCAATACATTGCCGCATCCCGGCAGTTTGGGTCTCTCCGGTGGCGGCGGCGGCGGTGGCATCTCTGCAGCAATGACGAGCTCCGTAACGAGTGGCTCCATTGGAGCAGCCCAGACACTGCTCACCTCACCTCGAGCTCAGACTGCCTACAGCCTGGGGACAGCCGGAGGAGGAATAGGAGTGGGAGGCACACAGTCACCGTTGCTTAGTGTGGGCAGCTCGTTGCTGGGAGTCGTCGGTGGCGTTGGTGTTGGTGTGGGCAACTATGAGACGGTGAGCTCCTGAGAGTTAGCCAAAGAGGACATTAAATGTCAGATCGTGTGCATTGGGGGGAGCAGTACGTGTACAACATCAGGCGCTGAGCGCACCACAATCGTATAAGCGAAACTGCCCCGCCCCATCGCCCCCCGAAAACCCATTACTGTATTATATACACATATACAAATAATAGTTAAGCTGTCCCCAAAAAACAAAAAAAACAAAGAAAATGGCGAACAAAAATTTATAAGACTTCCAAAACAAACAACAAGATAAATTGAAATAATGTCAGAGCGATCATAGAATGTTTAGAATGTTAAATAATAAGTTAGAGAGAGACTTAAACCACAAATAAGAGAGAACAAAGCATTTATCAGCAAAGAGGAAAAGAAGGAGGAGAAGCTACATATTTCGGTGAAACCAGGCAATACTGAATAGTTAAGAGTACCAAGAAAAACAAAACTATGAAAAAAAAAAACACAAAAATACTTCAGTGAAAATAATGAGCTATGCTTGTGAATTCATCAACAAAAACAAAAAACTTAGTTTAAAACAAATACTTAAAAAAAGAAAAAACAAATATATGTATGTATATCTATAAAGAATAACTCTAGAGTTTAGCTGTAGCTAGAGTTGTACATAATAAAGCGCAGACTAAGAAAAAAGTAAAGATTAGATTTAATTGTAGTCATTTAACTCATGTGTAGTCTAAACTAATATTAGTTAGTCACATTGAATCTACGAAAAGACTATCCCCCTTTCAAAAAAACCACAAAATTAAGAACAAACATCCTGACTATATATATGTATTACTGACTTATATATATCGATATAAAACATATATGTATAGACATAATATATGTGTACATATATACGCAAGATACAGCACAAAACGTAAAGGAAAAAAACTGACTAGGCGCAAATTATATATAACGAAATTATTTTGTTAAATGTGAATGAAAAGTTTATGAGAAGAGATAGAGCATCTGTTTATCAACTATATATATATAGAGTATATATATGTATGTGTACAATATATATATATGTATCCAAATTGCCCGCGCCAATGTTCAATGTGTATGTAAAGAAAGAAAAGAAAACCCATTTTGCCATCCCCCCGCCCAATATTTAAAATTCAACTCTTTAAGATATGAAAAACCAAAAAAAAAAAAAACAAAAACACTTCACAAACTTCAAGTTTTTGCCAGTGTTGAAAAGTTTTTCTTTGGAATCATCTCAAAAATACAAAAAACAAAAACATATATACTAAATTGCAAGTGCTTTTTCAATGGACAAAATCAAATAATAATTGTGACTCGAATTGTAAATTAACATTAAAAAAAGAAACAAAAATATACTGAATTCATATATAAATATATATACTAATATAGAGAGTATTGTATAGTTAACTACATATAATTTCCCATATATATTATTTTTATAGTTATAAAAGAATTTTTCATTTCAAAACTTAGTTTTACATTTTCAACATTTCTGTCAATTATTTAAGTTTTAAGTAAAAGAAAACAAAAAGAAAGAAAACGTTTTGTATTTATTTCAACTATAATTTGAGTTAAGATTTAAAAGCGTTTTTTACGTCTAATACAAATAAATCTTAATATTAAAAACAACAAAAAAAAACGACGATGATATAAACTGGAGGAATGTGAAATATGTGCAAGAATAAATAAAGAACTAAATCTGAAAATAATTAATGCAAATTTTTGTGTTTATTTTCATGTTAACTCAAACTAAAACAATTAAGTTTTGAGTTTGAGTTATGACTGCACTTCAAGGAATTTCACCCCTGCTTGGAATTTGACTAAATTTAGATTATGAGCACATTCCATTCTATTACTGAGAAGCTGTCAAAGGCTGTTTACTTTGATGGATACTCGACTCCCAGCAGTTACTGCTGACGCTGATTTCCTTTGTCGCCTGCTGTTATAGGCATTTTTCATAATTTAAAAGGAGTACGGAGTACAGGTCGCCCGCCCCCTGCCGAGTCGCTGCTAATGACAACAGAACAGCAACAACACAAACTCAAACATAGATAGATACAGATACACGCCCCCTCTGACGGACGCCCACGCACACAGTTGACATGACATGAGTTTGTGTGTGTGTGTGGGCATATTTGTCCTTTTGGCAGGACACGCAATACATTTTTGGAATTAATTAACGCAACGCAACAAAACCCCAGACGAACAGACCAAAACTAAACAGAAACAGCAACAGACAAACAAACAAACATATGAGAAAGTGTGTGCATGTGTGTGTTTGCTTGCTTGTAAGGTCCTCACACACACATCCTGCGGCGAAACTTGTCACAGACTAATTTCGTGTCTCAGCTCATAAATTGATATTAATGAGCGAGCATATTTTTTCGCGTTTGAATTTGACTTCAGTTCAGTTCGTTTCGTTTCGACTCTCGACAGTTACAAAGTGGACACAAGCCCCCTCTACCGCCTCCAACCCCTCCCCCTTTCCCCAGACGTATGCGTAATTTGAGTCGTCGACCAATGTCCTGCGGTTATTTAACATGACTCGGACATTCAAATGAACAACATACACACACACACACATATATACATACAAGAAGAGAAGATGGAAGGCAGGGCGAAGGAAGGTTGGTCGCTGTGGGAGCTCGGACACATTCGTTTCAACAAAATAAAATGAGTATGAGATATTTGTGTTTGCACATTTCGTTTATTTAGAGATATTTTTTCTTTCGTTTTTTACCTCCGGGGAATTTGAGGTTTGAGTTAGAATCAAACATTTAGGGTAGTGCAATCCTTAAATTAAGTAAGTATTCATTCCAGTTCCTACTGTTTGCGTGTTTTCTTGTCCTGGTTGTGGGAGCTTTTGTTTTTCTTGCGTTTATTAGATTTCTTCTGCGTCTCGTCTTCGGTTTCGTCCCCCTTTTCAGAATCATTTTTCTTCTTAGGAATCTCCGCTATTGACTTAGTCTCTGTTTCTTTCTCAACCTTTTGTTTTTGCTTATGCTGTTCCTTGGAGACCTTAAATGCATCAATAGAAACATCAGTTTCTTTCTCCTTCAAGATTTTCTCTTCATCCCTCTCTCGAGAAGCGGATTTCTTATGCTTTTTCTTGTGTTTTTTCTTAGGGATCTCCCCTATTGATTCGGTCTCTGTTTCTTCCGCACCTTGTGGTTTTAGCTTAGGTTGTTCCTTGGAAATATTTTCCTTATCAATAGAGGCATCTATAGAAACATCAGTTTCTTCTTTTTGCTTAGATAGTTCCTTCGGGATTATCGTTTGATCCCCCTTTGGAGAAGTGGTTTTCTTATGCTTTTTCTTGTGTTTTTTCCTAGAGATCTCTCCTAATGATTCAGAGTCTGTTTCTTCTTTTCCTTTTTGTTCCTTGGAGACCTTATCTTTATCAATAGAAACATCAACGGAAACATCAGTTTCTGTTTCTTCTTTCCTAGTTGGTTCAGTCGAGCTCTTCTCCTTATTCCCTTTTGGAGAAGAAGCTTTCTTATGCTTTTTCTTGTGTTTCTTCTTAGAGATCTCTCCCATTGATTCAAAGTCTGTCTCTTCCTTGCCTATTTGCTTGGGTTGTGTCTTGGACAGTTCCTCTTTAATGGAAGCATCAGTTTCTGCCACTGTTTCTTCATCACCATTTGGTTTTTGCTTATGTTGTTTCTTGGAGACCTTCTCTTTATCAATGGAAACATCAGTTTCCGTCTCTGTTTCTTTATTTTCTTTTTGCTTAGATGGTTCCTTCGAGATCGCAATATCAATAGAAGCATCGGTTTCTGCCTCTGTATCTTTCTGTTCCTTTTCTTTTTTTTCATGCTTTTTAGACTTTTTCTTTTGTTTTTTCTTGGATAGTTTCTCCTCCAATGAGTGATCCTCACCCTCTGATTTTTTAATATTTCCATCCATTAGGGAAACCACATCAGAAATTTGTGTTATTTTGTGCGATCTCTTTTTGTTATTAGGCTTAGTTTTTTCTTCTTTAAGATCATTTGGTTTGATTTCTTCCAATGTTTCCAGCTCTTTCTTCGGTGATTGCTTCACATTTTTGGGTTCTTTCTTCCCCGATATGGTAGTTATTGCATTAAGATTTTCCACGACCTTTGTCTTCTCTTTCGGTTTCTTTTTATCGACATTTGTCGGTTCGCTTTTGGTTTCCGTAGTGTGACAACTTTCTGCCAGTTTCTTTGCCCTAAGCATAGTTGCATCCTTCTCTCCTACATAAGTAAAGTACCTGCCGAAAACATTGTTTAATAATCATCATAAAAGACTTATATCTCAATAGCTTACCTCGCAGCTACATTTAGATCTTGCATGGCTTGTGAATCCAATGGATTCGATACCATTATGCTTTCACTATTGGTCTTCAATGCAACCGCAAGATTATACATTATTTTAAGATCTTGAGGCGCTATATGACGTGCTTGCATTAGCACATCCCTTGCCTTCTTGAATTTCCCGGAGTCGTAGAAAGATCGAGCCAGATATTGCATAACTTGCACATTATTCACCGATATTAAGTTCTCCTCCAAACATTTCTTGTACAGCTTAATGGCTTCCTCGTAACGTTTTTGTTCTAGCGCTATATGCGCCAAATTCAACAAAGCATCCGTGCAACGTTTGTCCGAGGCAATAATCTGCTTGAATGCAGTCTCTCCATCGGTCAAATAACCGTTATTACAGAGTGAGACGCCAATGCCATTCGCTGCCCACATGTTACGAGGATTTGCTTTGAGAGCCTTGAATGAAGAACGAATGAAAATGACAGAAACTAGGTGGAAACAATGAAAAGGAAGCTCTTACCGTATGATATAACATCATTGCATTCTCTTGATGTTTGCGTGACTCATCTTTTAGTCCATAGGCAAGGTCCTTTTGTGCCCGCAACTGCAACGCATTGCCAAGGCCAACAAGTATTTGGGCATCATTCTGATTAGGGGACTGACGCCTGATCTCGATATAATGCTGTAGGGCTTCCGTAATCATGCCCTGCTTACAATACAAGTTGCCCAGAAAAGTTCTGCAAAAGAAAGTAAATTAACTATAAAAGATAACACTCTTCTCTCATTCTTACTTGGCTGTTTTGTTATCTTTGTCGCGTTGGAGCACCGCTTGGTAATACTTTATGGCCAGTTCGATTTTGTTCTGCTTGGTGGCCATAACACCCAGACGAAAGTATGAATCATAATACTCGGGATATTCGAGCATCAGCTCTTTATACTGATGTTCTGCCTCCTCATCCCGATGAAGTGCTTCCAAGACGCGAGCCTTGTTGAATCTCAGAGTGAGCGTATTGCTCTCGACATACTCCTGAGAGTAGGTCTCCTTAGTCATGGGCTTCACAGCGTTAATAGCTGCCAGCGCTTCTTCATGTCGATTGGCATAGAACAGAATGGCCGCAATGTTGTTTTGCCAGGCAAGTGGCACATCTTCACCCCGCGCCCGTACGATTTGACGAGCCTTCCCATAGGCATGTAGGGCCAGATCCCAGAGCTGCTTTTGCTGATAGATGTCGGCCATACCAATCCAGATATCGCAGTCATCGTGCAGGCCGCCATGATGCAGAGCGCTCTTGAATAACAGAAGCGATTCACTGAGCTTGCCACGCTGCAAGTAGTATGTGGCAAGCATACGCAGAGCCTGCGGCTGCAACGGCCACAGACGCAACATGGATACCAACGTCTGTTCGGCCTTATCCAGATTACCGCGTTGCACATACATCTGGGCAATGCCCAAGTGGGGCGGCATATAGTTCTGGGGGCCATTTCGCA
This sequence comes from Scaptomyza parva, assembly GCA_035044645.1. Taxonomy (NCBI): domain Eukaryota; kingdom Metazoa; phylum Arthropoda; class Insecta; order Diptera; family Drosophilidae; genus Scaptomyza; species Scaptomyza parva. The sequence goes on along the minus strand of JAWNNT010000090.1, from coordinate 1,615,755 downwards.
GTGCCAGACCATAAAAGTTGAATGCCTGAGAGAAGTCCTTCTGGCCATGAAAGCAGCGCGCCAGTTGAAAAGCATTCTCAGCCAGCAGCAAAGGATCATCTGTGTTCTTGTAGGCATTGCCTGCAATCAGTTTGACTTTCTCATAGTCACGCTTGTAGTAATAGTGTCCGGCCAACCAGGTCAACACCAACGGATGAAAGGGATTCAGCTCATTGGCTGCATCTAACAGATTCATGCCCTCCTTCATCGAATCACGTTGTCGTTCGTTAAACTTCAGCTGGGCAAACCCTATCAAAGCATTCACACTCTTACCATTGTGCTGAACAGCCGAGGTGAAAGCTCGGCTAGCTCGCTCCAAATCACCCATCTGTATGAAGCACTGAGCAATGCACACTCGAACATCGCACACCGGTCCCTCCGGATGCAGCATCAGCACAGTCTTGAAGTAACCCAATGTGGTTTCATACTCCTTACGACTATATGCCAAGATCCCGCGCCCGAGCAATGCCGGCACACACTCTGGCTCCAGTTGCAAGGCACTCACAAAGTAATCTTCAGCCATATGCGATGAACCAATTACGATCAATGCAAATCCACGACACACCAAATGCTGCACATCCATCGACTGCAGTTGCAAGCCATCCATTGCTGCAAGAATATCTCGCAACTTCTGCTCATACTCGCCACGACTCCTGGCCAACTCGGTACAGGCCATGCTGACATAATGACCGGTCAGCAGGTCGTATACCTTCAATAACTCCTGCTGGTAATTCGGATAGTTGCCAACATCCAAGGTAAGAGCATCGCGCAGCACCTCCTCAAAACCTTCAAAATTATTTTGGCTATAGTAAGACCACTAAATAGCAGAAAGTTGTTGTGATTAGGTTGATTTGTTATGTAGAAAGGAAATGAGGTAGTCAAAGTCGATTAAGTTATGTCTGCATCTTTTCAATTTGGTTAAGCTTTGCCTCACTTCACTTTTTTACTATAAAACTTTAAATTAAAAGGAATAAAAGGTCAAGAGAACTTATCGATATCTCGCGAAAACCGTTTAAAATCGTTAGAAAATCACTTTTTCCCTACATAAAATATTTAGTTCGTTTTTGATTAAGCAAGTCAAAGATACAATATAAAACCATTACAAAATATTTTACCAATATGGCGAACACTGAACTTTTTTCACTAATATGTTTCCACTTTTATTGCATTAACTGAAAATAATTCACATTTTGTTTATAATAATACTTACTGCGGTGCTAATGCGATCGTTTAGAGTAATACGTCGCTCAGCCATTTTTAAACAAAAGAATGAAAATTCTTTTTAAATATTTAAACTTTAAATATTAGCACTAACAACACTAATTATTTGACACAGTTAAATAAAATGTGAAGAATTAAATAAGGCTTAGGGTTGTCAAAACACTTTTCATACACAAAATCAAGATAACAACAAATAATATTATTTTTCATATATATTTTTTAATAATAACAGCTTGTCAAAAAGTTTAAGACAAGCGGTTTCCAAATGTTTTTGCTTCATAAATTTTAATATCAATTCATAAAATTCAATAGTTTTTCGATATCAAAAACAGAATGTTTAATTAGATGAATAAAATAAAAATTGCACAAATTATTCACAGTCGATAAAATTCATACATTTGTGGTGAAATAATAGTTTTTGGGTCGATAATAAATGTTGGGACAGAAAAAAAAACACAAAAATATATATTACGAATTGACTTTTATTGTTGACCCTAACAGACAATATATTAAAGGGGTTGTGTAATATATTTGCAAATTTCAGCTGTACGCATCACCATTAAAAATAATTAACATTTTTTGTGAATGATATTTATGTGGATTATGGAATTAAAATTGTTTCATTCCAAATGTTTCAAGTTTGAGTTGGGAAAAGCTTTATACTATCGATAGTTGGATATATAAATAGTTCATATATGTATTTATATTTTTGTCAAAACATAAACAAACATAATTATAATAAGCAAAGTGTTAAGAAATCAAAGAAAATCACTCATTTATCAAGCAGCTTTCAACGCTAATTCAATGTCAATGGCAGAAGTTAAACAATTGTGCTTGTAAATAATATGGTTGATGACGTAAATTACATGACTGGGCCTCAAATTGTGCAGATACCCAAAAAACATGTTCATAATTACTATATTTGTGTCGCCTTTTTATAACATTGATATTCGTATTCGTGTGTCTCTCTTTTTGGGTCATTGTTGCCCCGTCACCCAAAAGGCGTCGCAATGAAAACGAAATCAATAAGCCCAAATCAAATATCAAATGGAATTTCCTATATGTTTGTTATGCTGTTAAAAATAAATTGCCATTAGGTAGCAGTGAAAAAAAAAAACAAAAATATTGTTTGAAGTACTTGGTGTAGAGGCAAATAGACAATGCTAATCCATTTGATATGCCAGCTTAATGTCTCATACCAAAAACAACAATTCACATCCGCAACAAGAGAACTTGTTCTTGGGTATAAATGGACCAAGTTGACGATGGTTTGGTATCAGTCAACGCACTTCAATCTAACAGAACGTTTCGTTACCAAGAAAAACCACACAACAAAATCAACATGAAAGTGAGTTTAACTAGAAATATTTAGTCGACTATACTTAATACTCTTTCGTCTCTGTTTAGTTCCTCATCTGTTTGGCACTCTTCGTCGCTGTGGCTCAGGCTCATGTTGTGGCTCCAGTTGCCACCTATGCCGCTGCTGCACCTGCTCTGACCTATGCTGCTGCTCCATCTGTCTACTCCGCTGGCATTCCATCAGTCTACTCCGCTGGCATTCCATCGGTCTACTCGGCTGCTGCCATTCCACGTGCCTATACCACATATGCTGCGGCTCCCTCAGTCTACTCCGCCTCAGTCTACTCACCTTCAGTGTACTCCGCTTATGCTGCACCCGCTGTTGCCACCTATGCTGCACCCGCTGTCGTCTCCACGATTCTCAAGAAGTAAATCAATCAAATCACGAACCCCAAAACTATATGTCAATTATCTTAGTATATGTCCTAGAGCAAAAAGTGTATAAATATATAAAATGAGCTAAAAACAAAAGACTTGACTTGACTTTAAATCCCAGAACAGCCATTACACACCCTGAAAGCATATGCAATGAATATTAAAACTGCAAATTAATCTGTGCAAAACATAACTTAATTAAGTGCCCCGTGACTTTGCCACAATGATGATAACAAGAACAATAAGTAAATGAGCATCAACATCATCAAGCCACATTAACACTCATTCTAAATATTTAAACGAACAAAGCAGTTAACTGTCTGCGTTTTATTCTTTAGATTACATTTAAAACAAAAAAACACTGAGAGAAATGGTCACGTATCTCATACACTCTAAAGGCAATTACATAACTCGATTTTTTGCAAGTGTACTTGAGCTTCGTTGCATGTTGCTGGAGCTGGGCAAAACGGGGCAGACGTTAATGTTATGCAAATGAATTATGGCCGGACTGTGGCAGCTGTGTGTTCCAGCGCGAGACTGTGGCACGTGTTTGCGTGGCACATACACACGTGCCACACACCACCATCCAAGTCCAGTCGTCACATAATCCAACCATAAACGCTTGACAAACACATATACACAGGTACTAAATTGTAGAGTAACTAATCATCTAGGTAAACAAAGTGCTTATTGATTTAACTACACTCCACCCGAATGGTGTTAACGGAACAAACAAATTGCCACCGAATAATTCGTACAGTGCACTCACTGCTCACACTGAGAAATGCATTTGAAAGCGAACTAACTACAAAATACAGTTTGGCAAACTATGTGAATATTTCACAGTCGTCGTCGTCGTCGTCGTAGTTGTTTCTTTTGATTTACTTCCGGGCGGAGCAGCGCGCATCTCACAGCGATTATGCAGAACAGAAAAGTTTGACGCCCAAAACATTTCCCGCTGTTTTCGGGGGCCAATGAAACTTTTACCTAAATCACTTAGACCAAAAAACAAGTGTCGGGCATGTCGAAAAATCACGCCAAAAACACGCCAGACAGCCCAACCGAGAGAGAGGTAGAGTAAGATAAAACTAGGGCAAAAGTTTTGAAACTTCTGGCAAAAACAGTTGCGAGTGCAGCGCCTACAAATATGATGTTATATATACGATATACAACTTGTTACACTTATTGCTGATTTGTTATCTCTTCTGTTTCTGTTTACTAATAGTTTCTAGCTAATTTATGCATCATTCAGTTATCTTACGAGTATTAGTTCTAAATTAAATTGACTTTTCAAACGAGAAAAATAAATCCTCAACTCTCTCTCTCTCTCCTTTTCAAGTGCAGCAATAATGCAACTGGAAACTGCTTAGAGGACTCGAGGACTTGACTACTTAACGTTGTAAGCCTGCTTGTTGCATTGCGCGAACAATTTCTATGGCAAATGGAATGAAAACAACAAATGGAAAACAACAACAACAACAACAAAACGAATGTCGTAATGACAATTGAGTGGGAAGGCAACAGCTCAGAACTAATCCGATATTCATTTCCTCCATTCCTCTCTCACTCTCGCACTCTGCTATTGTTAACATTGTCGCGCATAAATTGCCAACAAGCTTTCAAGTATTTTATTAGAGTGTAGAGAATGAATGAATGAATGGATGTTCTAGAATCGAGTTTCGTTTGGAAATCGTCAACATTTTGGTGAGAATATTTGTTATATGTGGGATTACTTATTATGAATGAAGTAGTTAGCTTGGTATAGGGTTACTTACTGAACTACCATTGTGAGAAGTACTGGAGTAGATAGTTCAAGCATAGTCAATTGATACCACCGGTACTACAATGTTCTTGAGTGTTAGAAGTGAATATCAACAATTTTAAGAGAGAATATTTGTAATACACTGAAACAGGTGATTATATGCTTGATGGTTCAACGCTCACTTGGCTTAGTAGTACGTTCTGAAGTACCCTTGTTGGAAGTAGCTTTTAGGAATCAATGAAGTAATTAGCTTGGTAGGTATGCTTACTGAACTACTCTTGTGGGAAGTGCTAGAGTAGGTGGTTTCAGCATGGTATTCATAGATATGTGGAATGGAATTTCCTAAAGATACTTACTACCGATCTAGAAATCAGATGATAAGTTTGCTTGATGGTTTGACGTTCGCTTGCCAAAGCGGTACTACCCATGTGGGAAGTACTGGAGTACAATTTTTAGGTGTTTTAGATATGTTTAACTGGAAATCGGAACAGGTATGTGTTCTCAGTTCCTTAGCCACCCCAATAATTAAGTCCATGGCATGGTGAAGTGCATATCAAATAAGTTCACGCCAATTCGTCGCTGTCTCAAGAGAGAGGCTTACCAAGAGCCGCCCGCCCCATTTGCAACCTTAGCCACTTCAAGCCATAAGAAAAAAAAACCCTTCTACACGTTCGTTCATTTTTTTCTATATATAAATATATTGTTGTTGTTCTTATTGTTGATTCGTTTGTTTGTTTATTGTCTGGTGCCTTGACAATGGCAAGTCCGTCACGGCCACGTCCTTAGCGTCAGCCACACCCACTTGGTTACCGCGCAGGTAACAGCATCCCCTAGTAACACCCTATGCCTAGGTACGTCTTCGTACGTACGTGTACACCATACTGAGAGCCAAAATGACAAATGACTCTGAAGTGCAGTTGTGCAGAAAGTCAAAAGATGTTACGTGAAGAGAAGAAGAAGAAAGTTAGAGAGCAAATGGCTTATATGTAATAAAATATTGAGTGCACAAACGATGAACGATAAACGATGAATACATCCGGTTCTCAGTCATGCTCTTAACTTCATTATAACATAATAATAAACTTTTAGCTTTTGTTATTGAACATTGTTCAAGTCTTGGCAATTATCAATTCATTTTCATGCCGCTGCTGCCAAGTTCAACTTTTTCTAGTAAGACTGATGATATTTGCACTATCAATTTCAATGTTTAATAATTCATTTTGCTTTTGTTGACCAATTTTGGACGAAGTAAATCTTCAGCCCCAAATGACAAATGCAAAAAGTCTTCATTTATTATTCATTGCACTTAAATGCTTGCTCAATAATTTAAATGACTTCATTTCACACAAAGTTGAAAGTTTGTTTTTGTCGTTCTGTATGTGTGGCACGTAGTTGTTGTAAGTAGTACGATAACGAGTCCGTTTTCGAGTTACTGCTTTGGCAATCCTTTCACGAACCGAACCAGTTCGGAAAAAGTTTCTTTCGACGTCGACCAAATCAAATGTCGATTATCGCCTAGTTAGTTGCACTACCCGCCGTAAAAACGACGGCGCCTGGCACCAAAAATGTGGCCTTAACAAGGGAGACTCCCCCAATCACCCCCTCCCTGGCCACATCACTCACACTCTCTTTTGCGATGGCACTGAGCGTCACATTGACTGTCACTCATTATCGGCGTGTTTGTTTTATGAAGGTCGTTTCAAACAGCCCCCCCTCCCATACACACACACACACACTGTCGGGGAAAAAGGATTCGGGAAACGCACGCACGGACGCACGCACAAGGAGAGACCGACACCCAGAGAGTTCCTTGCCTTGTCTTCTTCTTGTTCGTCTTGAGTTTTTGGCATTGTCATCATTCTCACCATTTTCGACAACGTTTTCTCCATTGTTGTTATCTTTTGCTACTCATCTCGTCGCTGAGTTCCCTCCATCTGTTTATGTGTCTTTGCTTTATGACACTTGCGTCCAGTCTCCCGCCGCTCCATCTCCTCTCTCATTCGTTGATATCTTTTTGGAAAATCAAACATTTCGGTTGTCCGGCAGCAAACCAAAAATTTGTCTTTGCTTTACACAAAGTGCTAATAGGGCAGAGTAGCTGTCAAGTGTCGGAAGTTGAATGTGGGATGTGAGAGGGGGCATGGGTGGTATATATGGATGAGCCAGGGTCCTCTCTCGGTCCTGTTTGGTTCTTCAAGTTCATCATAATTGCGTATGACAACAGTCAAAACGAATCTGAGAACAACAACTTGTCCTTGTCGTTTCTGGTCGGGGAGCGCACATTAAATTATGGCGCATTATTGACAGTTTATCAAATTGATTTAACAAAGCGTATTGTTGCTGTGCTGTGCTGCTTGTTGTTGGTTACTTGCCACATTAACCACCCCGCAAGCACCACCAACCCCGCAACTCTCACCCTAAACTTTTGGGTGCGTGTGCTCCTTCCTCTCTCTCTCGCTATGTATGTGTGTGCGTATTTTAAGCATCCTTAAGTGGTCATGATAAATGTTATGGCTCTTTCTCTAGTTCCACTCACAGTCACTCCATTACCACCAGCTCCCCCCTTCCCCCACACTCTGCTATTGTTCCCTCTCTATGTGTGTGTGTGTGTGTGAATTTATGTAATGCGCAAAGTTAAAGCATACTTTTCGGCAGTGTTTGCTTAATGTTTTCGGCAACGTTCTCTGGCGAGGCAAAATTTAGTTAATTTTAGTTTGTTTGTACGACAAAGTACGACGTTAAATTCTGTGTCTGTTGTTTTATTAATTTAAACAAAAGCTGCCATGGCAAAAGTTTACCCAAACTTTTACAGGCACTACACAAACAGAGCCTCCCACCATCAACATCATAGCTTTCTGAGTGGGTTGTACAAATGATTTGTTACATAATCGAAAGAGAGAGAGAGAGAGAGAGAAAAAGATAATGATTGTTCTTGGGTCAAGGCTTTATGTGTGACATAAGGCAAAAATATCTGTTGTAAATGCTTCAAAGGGATAGGTAACAAAAAAAACACTTAATAAATAATGTGAATATCTTTCATAAGACGGCTTAAAGCCTTTTCTTGCTTTTAATTTTTGTTATGCCTGCATTTTTTCCTCTTCAAATTAAGCCAGTTAAGGTAGCGGAAGTCATGTTAAGGCACCACTCTCTATCTCTCTTTCGCTCACTCTCTCGCCTTCTCTTTCTTGTAAATTTGCATAAAAGACGCTATTTTAGTGGCATGAAAGACCAAGAGCTAAAAATATACTTCACTTGAGCTGTGTAGCTGTAATAAAATACTTTATTCTTTTCGCCTTCTTTTTTCGTTCGTTCAACAAAAAACGTAGAAAAAAGAAGCAAAAACTAAAAACAGTAAAAGGCGAAAAAACACAAACACAAAAAATGAAACAGCAGCAGCACATGCTGATTTCTTTTTTTTTTTTTGTGTGTGCTTAGTTTATAGCAGTGTATGTGTGTTAGTGTGTGGAATTAAGTTTACGGAAACGGAAATGGAAGCTGCACGTCGCCATATTGCTGCCCAGCAGATGATCGCCGCCAGCAGCTGCTCCCCATTTTCTGTTTTTTTTTTGTCACTTTTCTTTTTGCTTTTGGGGTACGGGCGGGTTACCTTTTGTTCGCTTTTAGCCCTTGTACTATTTGGCTTATTTATTTTGTTTCACTTTGTTACTCTTCTACTTCGTTTTCTTCTTCTCTTTTCAGTGTTAATCCCTAATCCCTTACTAGCTGCTGCTGCCAGTACTGCTACTGCCGCTAACCTCACTGACCCGACATTGTTGTGTGAGCTGCTCGAGTTCCGATTGTTCCGTTAGCTCATCGCTTTCAATGCCATATGAGTAGTTATCGATGAGTTGCCAATAATTGCAGCAATAGATGAAAGCACCTGCAGCAATGAGTTGTTACAAAGCATTCCGCATGTAATGCATTACTTACTTATACAAGTAAGCAGCAGCCATGTTATGGTCGCAATGGCCACCATCAAAGCATATCGTGCACTTTCATCAGATTCTGTTTTGCCTGTGTAAAACTTTGTTGTAATGTTGGGTTTTCGGAGAATAACTTTTGCCAACCTTTGATTTCCTCTGTCAGATTATCATAATCATAGAATATTGATACCGTTGTCATGGTTTAGTTCTTGTCGTTTCGAAGTGTGTTAGTAGACTGCCCGCCTTTACCTTAAAAGACCTTAGGGGAAACTTTAAGAATATAGTTAACAGCTGGTTTTCACTTTGGAATCCAGTCATCATTTTCATTAAAGGCAAAGCTGGTTTCCAAGTTTTTCCTAACTAAAACCTTTTTCTACTCACTTTAATGTTATGCCATTGTTATGTGTATTTATGCCGTCAACCTTCAATTGTTTTTGTGTCTGTTATTGAAGGCGTTGGCTGTTTATCATTTGCCGCATTGCATGACTTTTGCTCATATATCAATATCTCTAACCCACTTCGAAATCGTGTACAATATATATATATATAGTATGTGGAGCAAACAATAAACATTGACGAAATTATTGCTGGCGTCAAGAGACGAATATCGCAATTTCTTTCATTCGTGTGCCTTGCGTGAGAGTTCTTGTTTCGTTGAAGGCGGCGAGTATCAATTGCCAAACACACACAGCTCAGACCCAAACACTAATTACGTATACGACAAGTGTGCAGAGAGAACGAGAGCGAAAGAGAGAGAGGGAGAGAGTTACAGCTACTCTAATTGAATTTAACAAATATCCGACTTGTAGCAGCAGCAGCAGCAGCATGTCAATGGCATTATAGAACGAGATTAGAGTAACGGCATTTTCTGCTCCACATATGTCAGCATCATGTTTGCAATATCCTGCGGATGTGGTTGGCTGAGAGAGAGAAGAAGCTCAAGTTTAACCAAAGCCTTTAAGCAGGCAAACACGAAACTTAAACTAGAAATATATATGTATATAAATTTATCTCAAATGCAGAAATGTTGAGAAAACTCTTAAAGGCATTTTTGGTCTGCGGCTGGCAAAAGACGTGTTTAGCTTTGAGTAAAATTATTTAAATGGCATGCTTGAAAAGCTGAACAATGAAGTTGTCTAAGTATAAGTGTATATATATTTCACATATACTATTAGCTGCTTCTGTATATCATCATAATTAAGCTCACTTTAAACCTTAAAAGCAAAATGCCGCTCTCTGTGTGTGTGAGAAATCAAAGAAACTTCAATGGAGTGTACTTTGTTTTTTTTTTCTTTGCTTGTTTAGGAGCATTCCTATTCACAAGCCCGCTTTTTGGAGTTTTGTGTGGTTGATCTCTTTGCGCCCCTTTCCCATTCTTTCTCCCTGTCTCAATGTGCATTTTCCTTCTACTTCTCCTCACTTCTTTTGTTCTGACGTAATGAAATTAAATATTTAAGCTCGCAATGCCTGAATAGAGCCACTCCAAAAACAGTGCAAAAGGGGTTAAAAAGAGGATTTCCCCCATTTGTTTCTCTGTCTTTGCCATGTGAGTAAAGGAGCACCAGAATGCCAGAATTGGCTGTACTTTCAGTTATCCTGTTTACATACAAACACACCAGAAAAGGCAGCCTTTTGAGTGCGTTTGAAGTGAAGATATGTAAGTAATTTTTTTATTTTTATAGTAAAAGTAAGTGTAGTTTGCTTTGAAGAAACGAAGTGCAGCTTAAGTTGAATAAACGTTAAATAACAACTTTGCCAGCAAAAATACCAAATCAAAGGCAGTAAATGGTTTTTAAGGTATTTTAGGAATTTAATTCAAATTGAGAGAGTTTGTTTGTTGTTTTGGGCCACCTGCAATGCTCAATAAAAAGTAATTATAATGAAACTCAAATGATTTGTGTGGAAATTTCTTGGAAAATGTTTTGTAAATGAGAAAGAGTAGAACAAAAATAGAAATGGAATAAGTAAATATTCACAACAAAGTTTCAACATTGAATTTAGTTATCCCAACTCAACCATTATGTGCAGGGTATACGAAACAACAAAGAGAGAACTTTACTTTGTGGCGCGATGTTTCATAACACGATATAACAGTTGTTGCAACTGCAGCTGTTGTTACTGCGACTGCAGCAATGTTCCCATCCATTGCGTGGCACAGGGATTAGGATTAGGGGCCCGGTGTACCCTTCGCCAAAGCAGCTTGCAACTGTGGCGGATTTTGTGGATGTTTTTGGGCCCCAACACTTAACACAAAGCTGTGCAGTCGAATGCAACACAACGCGACGCGACGCGAGAGAGAGAGAGAGGAGGAGAAAAAAGAGATTTTTCTGTGGCAACTTTGTCCAGCGTCGCTTTTTTGCCACCTGCACACGTTTCTCTCACCAACTATGTCTCTCTCTCTCTATCTTTCAGTGTGTGACGGCAAACGTGCTGATGCCTCAACAAAAAGACAAAAAAAAAACAAAAAGTTTGGCATTTTTCCCCCCAGAATATTGCTGTCAAAATCAAAATTTATTTGGCAGTGCATTCGATTTTGGCAATTTGGTCGCAAAGCAAAGCAAAAAAAAAGAAAACACACAGACAGTCGAAAGAAATCGACTATGGAGACGGAAGTGTCGAGCTCTCTACGTGATAGGGTTTGGTTAGTTTTGTGAAAGCCGGAGCGATCCGAAATTGAAAATAAAGTGAGCGGTTTGTCTGTCTCTCGAATTGGGAAACATTTCATGCAAATTTAATGCAACAGAGTTTAAAATGAAACGGAAAAAGAATTCTTTTAACCCTCTTTCTTTAGGAAATATGTTAATAAGTGACTTCTTAAATATGCTTTTTAATATCATTTTAATTAAATTGTATACTCTACTTTTTACCCTATTCAAAATTGGGATTTAATAAGCAGAAGCAGTAGCAAAAACTGCAACTGACAAAAAAAACAAAACGAAACGAGCAAAAAGCATCTTTTGACCTATCCTCTCCTCTCCTCTTGGCCGGCCTAAAGCGAATGAGGAAAAAAACAAGAACGCAAATTACAAAAGCGCCAAACTACATAAATATATCAGACGCATTCGAGCGGCAATGCAACAATTTTTAATTACCATTTAGGCGCTTCAACGAGCAGCAGCACGAAGAAAGAGACAGAGCGAGGGAGAAAGAGAGAAGGGGGGAAAAAATGTACTGAAAATCAGCCAAATCGCTCGAAGCATTTTACAGGCCCATTTGGACCTCGAATTTGCTGTTGTATTTTTTTTGGGCATTAAAAAATTAAAAAAAATACGAGAAAAAAATTCAGAAAAAAAACCGAAAAAGCAGGCAACAACAAAACAGAACGAGAAAAAAACAGAGAAGAAAAAACGGAACACGAAAAAAAAAATAGCAGGCAACGCTGGGGAAATTAAGTCAATGTCCTGCGGGTTCAGTTGCGTTTGGATAAATGTAATTAACCTTCAGGATAAGCATTGAGTTGGGTTCTTTTTTCGTTTTTTTTTCGCCAGATAATGAACGGTCAAAACGGTGAGTGTGAAACAGATAGAGTGAGAGCGAGAAAGAGAGGGAGATAATTGTCAGTAAGTCCGATTGAGAAAAACAACTTCAAACAGTTGGCACATTTTCACGGAAATTGGCAGAAAAAACACGGTAAAAAAAAACACTAGTAAGAAGGCTTTAGTCGAGTAAGTTCGATAAGAAGATACCCTTGACTCTTGACCGTGACAGACGGTCGGATGAAAATACCGGAACTACCATACCAATGATTTATAGTTTCATATCTCCGGTGTTTCTTAACCGATTTTAATAAAAATTTTACCGATTTTCATTATTTTGTTAATAGTTTCCAACCCCTTTTTTCAAAATTTTGAAATTCAAGTTTTTTTTGTAGTTCCTGAGATCGACGCATTCATATATACCCCATTTTACCCATTTCATGGGTTAAGGGTATAAAAAGCTTCATTAAAAATGAAAATTAACAGATGTTTATATATTTATTTAACCCGTAAAGATCATGCAAAAACAGCTTAAAAAAATCTTTTTTAAATAGAAAACAAATTAAACCAAATTTAACATAATTTCTAGTTGAATAACTTTAAGTCAAAGCTCTTTAAGATTTGATGGATTCCGTCAAACTGCTCTGCACTTAATCTGATGATGGGCGGTGGTTGTTGGTAGGCGTGGCTCTTAGTCTCTCAGTCTGTTTGGGATATTCATCAACGTAAATAGGGAGCAGACCACATCATTAGGGCAATCGCCTTGCGAATTAATTACAATACGACACAGTGCAGAGCGGAGAAGGTGTAAAACTTTGAGTGAAGACACAAACCAAACACATCGAAGCTGGACAAGAGGTTGGGGGCAAGCGCTAGCTGTAATTACCTTTGGTCACACACATACACATTCGCACACACACATAATTAACTCGATAATGAGGGCAAACCTGACTAGACGAACTGAACTGAACAGGAACGTACGGAACACCAGTTTGTCCCAAGTTGTCGCAGAGGCGCAAAATGTTGCATGTAATTGTGTGTTAGCCAAGTTGCCGTTTGAGTATGTGTGTGTGGAATATATACACGTTCTCTGTTGCGCTTTGTTTGCCATGGATAATGACTTCCGGTTCGGCCAGCAAAATGACAGCCGGAATTTGTAATTGCTTTTAAGCGTTTCACAGGTCTGGCAAGGTTCTCCCTCTCTCTCTGTGATTTGAAAAAAGCGTAAGGTCTAAAGTAGTTAAGGGGGTTAGGGTAAGTGTGTGTGTGTGTGTGCGAAATGCCGTAATTCTTACGCATTTGACCCAAATTGATGGCCAAAAGGTGTGAAGAACTCTTTTGGATTGCGGCAAATTGCATTCGAATTGCATTCGAAACGAAAACAACAACAAAAAAAACACAAAACAAACTGTGTTATTATGCAAATTTGTAAATGTGGTTTGAAAAACTATATATAAGGGGAGAGAGAAAACAAATCCTTAACCAACACAACACATATGCCGTAACTTTGAACAATACTCGGCTTGAAACTTTTTCCCGCTGTTCTTCGGTCTTTGTATAAAAGTGAAAACCTTGGGAATTCGCTCAGTCGAAACAATTGTACGATTGTTCATATTTAATTTTAAAGTACACACCTTGCCAAGCGAGACAGAGCGAGAGAGAGAGAGAGAACCTTAGATTGCGGTAAAATGCTAATTAATAGGGGTTTGCTGATGCTCTAATTTGGCCCAGGAACTTTTAACTCTGACAAATGGCTGGCGAGACCCGCTGGCGAAATGGAGGGGAAATGCCGGATTTATGAATGCCACAGCAGAGAACTGGACGGACTGGACGGCTTTAAGGCTCAGCTGGAATCTTCTTTAACGTGGCTTAAATATTAATAGCACATTACGTATACGCCACGTTCAAAATCATTTGGGAATTTTAGTGGTATTACACACAGATATCTGTATTTATATATATTGAATATGCAGTCGCGTTTTGGAATTTCGTGGTTTAATATTTATAGCACAGTCCCCGGGGATCATCTCCCCCTCTGTGTGTTTTTGTCTATTTGAAAATTTTAAGCACGAAAAAGGTTGGCATATTAAATAGCATCAAATTTGACGTTTATATATTTTGTTGGTTTCGCTATATGCAATGTCATTTTTCTAAGGGTCTAAAAATCCCATCTAATATATGTTCTAACTGCTAATCCATCACTTTGTCTAGTCAGTCGTTTTGCTGTGTATTGAATTAAGTCTCTCTCTCTATGACAAATCTCACTTTGATAAGTTAACTGCTTTCACACACACAGACACACATACACACTCATCTCTATCCATCATCTTTCAGTGCTTATTGAAAATTAATTACATCCAGGTATTCATAGCTTTTTTTCGATAGATAGATAGATGCATATAGATCCAACCAAATACATCCACTTCATTTCTCGGCTTTGCTCAATTGCAATTTCAACAAGAAGAAGCCACACAGAAGAGAAGGGCGGGGCGGGGTGTCGACTAGGCTTGTGACTAGGTATGCATATTTCATAAGTGACACTTGTCAAAACACATTTTCCACACCTACCTACCGACACCCTCTCCCAATCGTACTCCAACACCCTACTAGTATTTGCCATATTTCAAGTGTGGCACTTCATGTGTAAAACAGAAAGAGAGAGAGAGAAAGAGAGAGTGTGATAGATGTGTGTGCATCAAAAGAGAAGAGGAAGTGAGGGGAGGGTGAAAAAAAGAGTGCTCAAGTTGAAAGCCCTTGAGTTGTTTTGCAACATTTGAACACGTCAAGTTTTTTTAAGGTCAACATGTCGCTGGCAGACTAAAACAGAGCCAAACTAGACTAGAACAGAGATAGATAGATGTATAGACAGAAATATTAGTTGGCGCAACTATGAACTCTCTGTGAAACGATTATATAATCGTTTACTTATCACTTAACACTGCGGTTCGAGTTCGATGACTTCTCTTCAACACTTTCTGCCGGCCGCATTTTTCGCCACTTTTCTTCACACAATGCAAGAACAAACTAAAGCCTCAGCCTCAAAGTTTTCGGTTTTCAGTTTTCAGTTTCAGTTTGAGTTGTTCAGTTTCAGCTGCACTTTGGACTTGAAGTTTCAAGTGCTGCTCATTTTGTGGTATTTTTTTTGTTGTTGTTGGTTTTTTGACCAAAAGTAATTCATTACAATTGCAATTCTAGAGCTTCGGGTTGTAGGAAAAGTTCTAAGCGTGGTTTCCCAATTGCACTTCAACGGCAATTCGCTCCCAAACACTTTAAGTTGGCCCGGACTGTGGCTACAATAGGATATTTTTTATTTAGTTTTAAGTTTAATGGCACTAGATAATGTATTTATGCATAAGCTTACCTTAAATTTGGTAAATATTGTTATGCTTATGTATATTTTTTTATCATATTTGAGATAAACTTTCGATATATATTTTCATATAGATATGTGTTTTGTCGTGTTGTTCTATTCCAATTTGTTTCGGTTTGCTTACGACATGAAAACACGAATATTTATACTTATAAAATAATTCATAATTTCAGAAAAAACACTACTAAATGAATAGAAGATTGATATAGATAAGCAAACATAAAGAAACGAGTCACATAACATTGATTTTTCATATCAGTCGTCAAATGTTTTATTCAACATTTCAATCGAAATCACATAAAATGTTGAGTGAAACAAATCAACAACCAATCATTACTGTTATTTGAATAATAATGTCTGATTTTCAGATCAAATTTTGATTCGAAATTTTCCTATCAATATAAAGTGTGAATCGGTTTTGTACAGCTTTCACTACAATCAATTGAAAATAATTACATGTTAGTAATACTGAGAATTTGAAACTTTTACATTTGCATTCAGCATTCAGTTGGAAATTATTATTCAATAGAAAATCATTTAGAGTCAGTTTGAAATTATTATTCACTAGAAAATATTAATTAGTCTCTCATTAATTCAAACAAGAGGTTTGTTGTTGTATCGTAATATTATTCTCTTCACTTTTCGGGGAACTAATAAATCTGTTAAAACTTAGCTAATAATATTTCTGTACTGCGCCTATTGTTAATACTCTATCCTGCTTAACTCTTCTGTTCTCGCTCTTTCTCTCAACTCTTTCTATCCTAATAGTGTTCCACTTATTTGGGCATGGCTATATTGTTTACTCTTTGGTCTTATGCTGCTTTTGTGCGTACTATTACACTACGTGGGTGTGTTTGGGTGTGTGTGTGTATATTTTGGTTCGGTGGCAAACACTTTTTCGTAAAATTTTCTCTAGCAAAAGAATGTTAGACAAACCGCTTTGTTGGCAACAATTTGGGTTAAAACTTAAGTGTTTTGCTTCAAGTTGCCGCATCGCAGCCCTCAACCCTCAAGCAATCGCTTGTCCCCCCTTCCCCAACAACCCTGCAACCCTTCTTGCCGCACCCTCTTTTACCTAGTCTAGCTTTTAAATTCTTTGCCACTGTACACTAGTGCTTTAGATGGCTAAGACCTTTCTAACCATAGG
The DNA here is from genome assembly GCA_035044645.1 of Scaptomyza parva. NCBI lineage: Eukaryota > Metazoa > Arthropoda > Insecta > Diptera > Drosophilidae > Scaptomyza > Scaptomyza parva. Next base: position 1,599,083 of record JAWNNT010000090.1, on the reverse strand, counting down.
GAGAGAAAGAGAGAGACCGAGAGAGAGGGAAGAGGAAAGAAGAAAGGTTAAAGCACAACAAAGTTTACGTGAAAATGTGTTGTGGAAAGCCAAAGCTATCTGCTTGTGTATTTTTTTTGTTGCTTATTTTTTGCTCTGCTTGTTTTGTTGTGCTTTTTCTTTTCAAGCGAACATTCCAAACAGCATAAGAAAGGACACAAATTGTCCTCTGGCTTCTTTGGTTCCCTTTTTTCTATTTTTTTTGTGTTGCTTTCTTTTTTGTTGTGTGTTGCGTTAAATTGGTGAAAACGTACTTTCACTTCTGCCCCAGGCCACAAAATGAAAAGTATTCGTTATTTTTTGTATCAGTTAACAAGCTTTGCTTTTTGGCAAGAAACAACAAGAAACCGAAACATTAGCAAAAATAATTAACATCTATAAAGGAATGCGGCACTGTAAAAAAGCTAGAACTAAAGCCTAGCTGAAACAACGTGTCTGTCTAATTAAATTGCATGTTTTGATCAAGTTTAGCGAAAAGTTTGAGATTTGAGATGTGCCGCAATGCCGAGGCCAAGACCCAAACCGTGGCCACATCAAAGCGTGAAAAGCAACCAAAACTTGATCCAATTACAAATCCATGCTAGAAAACTCATACCAAATACACATAAATATGTTGGCAATACATCAAAAGTAAGACAGAGATGGAGACAAATAGAGAGAGAGAGACATGTCTTCCAGCTATAAGTAGATAAATTTGTTTGTTCACATTTGGGTTTGCAGCTTTATTGGTAACTCAGCTCTCAGTTCTCAGTTCAGTTTAGTTCAGTTCAGAGTAACTTAACTAATTTTAAAGTTTTCTGCAATGCGATCTGCTAGTGTATTAGTTTGTGTGTGTCTCTCTCTCTGTGTGTGTGTGTGTGAAGAAAAGTTTACAGCACAACTGATTTGGTTTTCGGCATCGCATGAAATTAGTTGCAATTTTCAGCATCTGGGGAAATTTTGAACAATTTTAGCATTTGCCAAAGAAGCATTCAGTGCAAAAAGCAGGAAATTGTCTACAGCAGCTTGCGGTTGCCTCATCTTTATCATCATCATCATCATGTTCTTCTTCGTCATCATCATCATTATCATCGTCAGCCAAAGATGACACTTTGAAAGTTTCGAAGAGGATTTTGAAAGCAAGTGCAGTGCTTGCTAAATATTTTGTAAGCACTTCAACTTATTCGCATTCTATCAGCAAAATTTTGTTGTTAATGCATTTTCAAAAGTTGCAAAATCAATTTCGCTGTTTCTCTCTCGATTTCCCCGTTCCTGTTCCATTGCATCGTTTCTATAGTTAAGTTAAACTCATTCAAGTGCAACCCTGCACAGCCCCGCAACTCTGTTATATGTATGTGTAAGTGTAAAGGGTACTCACCGTTAAGTCAGTCGTTGATTATTCTTGTGTGAGCTGCAACGAAAGAACGAAGGAGAAATACAAGTTAATATCAAAATGGAAGTAATTGATATTGAGGAATTTGCAGAATTGCCAAACCAACAACCGGAATATTTTCGCATTGAAGGCAACTCAAATGAACTAGACATTCAACGCGTCTTCACCGGCAACACCATCGTCTCTAATGGCAACGATGCACGCATTTTTGTGGGCAACATAAGTGTTGGCCAAACTGTGAACGACAATTCGAGACTTGATCTCATGTATCAGGCTTATGAAGTTGTGGAGCTATTTCTAATATTATTAATATTTGTCGTTATCTTCAAGATAGCTGAACTCTATTATTAAAAATAATAAAGAAGTATCTTAAAAATACCAACAAATAAACTATTTAAAAATTTGTTTGTTTTTTTTGGGTTATGTGGGAATATCATAAACATGCTTGTTGGAATGTCATACATATATATTTTCTTATTTTGCCAGCAAAAGCGTCGCTTAAGGCGTTTAATCGATGATTTTAACACACATCACTTGCGATATATCGATAGTTATGTTTTCACCATTGACTCTTTCCAATTTGAACTTTTTAATGGTTCTATTATAAAGCTGCCTTAGAAAGAGTTTTAAATGAAGATAACTACAAACATTTCTTAACGTTTAAGCAATCTAATCAAGTCCTACCAACAAGTCGCTCATCGATAAGTCTAACATATCGATACTTTTGCATCTACTATTTTGACGCCACTAGTTCTTCAACAAAAAGTTGTATAACAAACCCAAAATGAACAAGCTTAAGTAAGTTATCTTAATGCATTTACAATTAAACACATCGTTATCAGTTAATTCGTGTTTCAGCTTGATCTTGAACAATATCGTAAGCTTTTACAAACAGCAGCAGCCACGCATATATGGCTGGGTCTATAGCTTGTACAAGTTGTGGTTGCTCGTTTACGGTGAACCTGATGAGACTACTACAATAATATTCAATGAGCAGCCCCGAAGCTGTCGCTTGATCCATGACGACTTGATCTGTCCCAAGAAGTATTGCCAGGAATGTCGGGCACGTCGCATCATCGCGTACCTTAACAAGGCTACGGTATCTATTGACGTTGCGATGTTCACGATTTCGTGTCAGGTGTTCTACGATGCAATTGCTGCGGCCCGGGACCGAGGCGTGATTGTACGCTTTCTCACCGACTCCCAGATGGTGTATGTAACTGGTTCGCGGGTGAAGAATCTGATGGAAGCTGGCGTCATTTTGCGTTGCTCGCCGGTAAGTCTGATTATGCATCACAAATTCTGCATCATTGATGGTGAGGAACGCATCTTGCAACTGGATGCCGCGGAGCAACGCATGCCCCTGCGCTTGTGGCAAAGGAAGGGTTATGTCATAACCGGTTCACTTAACTGGACCTTTACGGGTACTTCTTGGAACTTTGAGAACGTTGTCGTTTCCTCGAATCGGCAGCTTAACTCACTGTATCAACAAATTTTTGAGAATATGTGGAAATCGTTTCCATTGCTGGGTAAGGCAAGCTTTCGCCTGGAGTCTGACAAAGTTGAGGATGACAATGTTTGTTTGCCCTGGAAATTCTGGGAAGAACATGTTCGCCAAAAGTCCTAAAGAGTGAGTTTTCGAGAATAATAAGCAATAAAACTACTTACTGAAAAGTGAAACTGTTCAAGCATTAAAAGTTTTTTCTTTTATTTCATTTTGTGTTAAGTTTTATTGCAGTTAAAAGTTTTTCGCTCACATGATGCGCCGAATTTTCATCAGTTAACCAAGTTAACAGATTCACCCCGTTTCACGATTACTTCTTTCGGCTTTGTTCTCTCTTGACTCTTGATTACACTTTGGTCGCTCATAAATTTGTATCCGCGTTGCGAGCAAAAAACCAACAAAGAAGTGTGGAAAAGTGGAAAAAAGAAAAGGAAAAATTCGCGGCAACTTTTTCCCTCCTGTTTGGCCAATATAAAAAGGGCAGCAAAAGCTGTTTTCGGGTTTTTTATTTCACCTGGGTGATTTGAAGTGAAACTTGAGCGCTGCAATGTTAAAAGCTATATAACTAGATTAAAAACTATAAAATGAAGCACATGATATTATAGTGGCTGAACTTTTGCATCCAATTTTCCCATCTTCGCCATCTTTAAGTGTGTTCATCTTTCATTAGAGTATACATTTGGATTTGATTGAAAGCATTTCCGTCAACTCTTGAATTAGTTTTTTTTTGTCTAAGGTTATCTCATTCAGTGCATTAATCAAATTGCGCAGCTGTTGACAAATTTTTAAAGACAGGTGTTTCAAGTGGCTCCCCTTGTCGTATTATGTTTACAGGAGTTTCCTACTCGGTTGAAGCTTCCTGCTGCTTCCCACACAATATGGCCCTAACCATTTGACCCCAAGCACAGACAAATTTTATAGCCAAACCATTTTTTATACCCTTAAGCCATAACATGGGCAAAAAGGTGTATAATGGTTTTGTGTAAAAGTATGTAACGGGCAGAAGGAAGTTTCTCCGACCCCATAAAGTATATATATTATTGATCTGCATCAACAGCCAAACCGATCTCAGGAACTACAAAAGCTAGAGACTAGATTTTGGATATGAGCGCTCCCAATCCAAAGGACAAATATATTTCATATTTTCGATAGCTTTTTAGGTTTACATTTTACACATGTAATTGATAACGAAAAAATCTTGAATTTCGAAAACTTGAAAATGGGGATTGAAACTATTAACAAAATAGTGAATGAATAATGAAATTTTTATTAAAATCTGTTGAGAAACACAGGAAATATGAAACCAGAACGCATTGCACTATGGGGTATTTTGCCGAAAATCGGGCATTTAATCAATTTTCACATGTGCAAAAATCAAAAAACTTTTAATGCAATTATGTTGTAAATTGATCATAGTTTATTGATCCATAACAGTTCTGTTAAGTTAACAGACCCCTGTTATGTTATTAACACTCAAAGTCAGCTGTTGTCACCGAAAAATAAACGCTCTGTTAAAGTGAAAAAATGAACATTGTGCAAAATTCAATAAATATGGTAGTTAACAAACAGCAAACAACAAATTGGTAATGGAAGTGATTAATATGGGTCTCCACTATGCGTTTTGCATCATTTGTTTCACATTTTGTTGGTTGGTTTGTTTTTTCTTGTGTATTTAAAAAGTGCTTTTCACTTGACATTTTTAGAAATAAATTTCAACTTTGCATAGACTTATACTAAATTGTTAGCACTTGTTAGTAAATCGGTTAACACCATTTTGTAGTGCCATTAATTCCTAATCCAGGGCATATAGTCACATTGTGCACTTTTTGCGACTTTTTGAGAAATTTAAGTTTAAAGAGCACAACCTCAGTGTAAAAATACCAAAATTGTAAAAAATGTGGCACACACTGAAATACCTAACTAAGTCTAATGATGCTGTTTTGCTATAATAACATAAAAATATCATAAAAATGTTTATTAATTATAATTTTAAACCGAAATTTTACTATTAGAAACGAGTTTTTCGCAGATTTATTAAATTATTTTTCGATCGTTCCTATGAGAGCCATATGATATAGTGATCGGATGTTGCTCATATTTTGCACAATACGAAAAGCTTAATAAAACATATTTTTGTTGAGTTTCGTGAAGATATCTACAAAAATAACAAAGTTTTTATGTGAGAAACCGTATTGAGACCGATAGCTTCTATTGGAGCTATAGGATATAGTTGACCGATTTTAATTGTTTTTTGCCAAGGTATTAGTATCATTATAAAACTCTTAATTGCCAAGTTTCATTCAAGTACGGTCAAAATTAAGAAAATTGCATACAATAAAATAATGAATAAAGGGGCGGTGACACGCCTCTTTTCAAAAAAACCTTTCTTTGATTTTTAAAAATATTTAGCAAAAAACCGAATCGAAATATCTTATGTTTTTCTCGAGTTATTAATAAATGCCCGATTTTCGGCAAAATGCCCCATAGTGCATTGGTCCGGTAGTACATGTATGTATGTGTATGTCCGTCAGCCCGAGCGTCTATCCGTCTGCTTGATTAAGGGTTATGGGTATCTTCTAGTCGAGCTTACTCGACTATAGTCTTCCTACTTGTCTTTTTTTTGGGGTAGTCCGGCTTGGACGCGCTCGTAAATTCGACGAAATCTTCACACGTGGGTGTACGAATATGTGTGTGTGTGTATGTGTGGGTGTATTTGTTTGTGTGTGTGTAACTCGCTTTTGATATATGGCCAATGCTACGTTACGGTTTAGTACTTTTCAAATTAGATTTAGAAACGGTCCCCGTGAAAAACGAACCCCTAACGAAAACGAAAAATAAAACATTTTGCAATATTTACACAAAATACACAATTTAAGGCCGAAAACAGCAAACACTATATATTACCAATATGTACGTGTAAGAGATAATCGAACTAATTTCGCTATTCAGTCTAGACGATGTTAAAACCAAAAACCCAACGAGAATGAAAAAAATATCAACCAATTAAATTAAGTTCACGCATCAAGGGATCAAACAGCATCTGTCTTTTAGGGAGGAAAAAAAACTGAAATAAATACATTCAGTCAGGTGCAAAAACTAATTTACAGCCATTCTAGTCTAAGGGCTTACCACAATGGTCACGACGTTACCCACACAAAAACACTTTCGGTCCCGAAAACAAGGCTCATGACACACATTTTATGTTCGTTTCTGTATGTGTGTGAATGTGTGTGTGTTTGTACGTGGCCATAAATGTAGATATATGGTTCCCTAGTAAAAGTTGTTTGGTGTCCCTATACTAACTTATATATATGTATTCGTTTAGGCGCGTGGGTGAATATCCTTCATCAGAGTGTTCGGTCTATGTATAAATTTGTGCTCACGTCGCGGTCGAAAAAAGGCTAAATGGCAAATCGAAGTGGAACGAAATGGTTAAACATTGTTTGGTTAGGCAGCAGCAGCAGCAGAGAACAGAGAGAAAGTTGTTGCAACTAGTTTAATATGACTTTAATGATTTCATTTCAACACTCACTAAATCGAGAAAAACTTTTGATAAATAATATGTTTATTGCCTTTAATAACTTTTCATAATATTTTTCATTTTTAATATGATTTATTGTGTCATAAATTTAGATCACAAATCATATTTTCAACTTTAACTCTTCTGGCCATTTAAGTTAGTGGGTCAAAAGCGGCTGGCAACAAGAGCACCGAGTAGAAGAAGAGGCAGCATCAGTTATAGCCGCAACATCATCGTCGTCAATATCATGGAGAGAGAACATAAATCTCATGGCCGACGCAGCAATCAGATGCGGAATCAGGAATCAGAATAGGTAACACAAACCAGTGTCAGCTTGTCATAGTCATAGCTAGAAAAGAGGAAGAAGGAGGAAGAAGTAGGAAAGAAGCAGGAGGAAGGAGACGAGTCTGTGGCACCGGCAGGCTGTGTGGGGCAATAGATAGAGGAATAGTGAAAATAGCGAATGGCGTCAAGGGCGCCATAAATGAGAATTTCCGACACATTTCCGTTGTTTGTTAGTGTGTGTGTCTCTCTATGTGTGTGTCTATGTGTGTGTGTGTGTGGTTCATTTGTGGCGCATAATGAGCATTACGGGCATGTCCGTGGGGTGGGTTGTGTGTGGGTCCAAGCTGCTGCACACAGGAAGGATCCACAAAAAAAAAACGAAACGAACAAAAAAAAACCCTATAAAATGGCCTGACAATGTAGGTTATATACTCCCACACCCACACACACACATAAATACACATATCGATTTTCATTTAAAGCGCCAACTTTACCCAAACAGAAATATATATATAACAAACAAACAAACCAACAAACTTACACACACTAACAATTTATGGGCATTGGGATTGGGAAAAACGCCAAGTTGCGAAACTGCAAGCTGCAATTGCACAAGTTGACCTTTATGTCTTTATGTCTCCCAGTTATAGCCCAGTTATAGCCGTTGGCCCAGGTGCCATTTGTCAGCATTAGCCGCAATTACAGTCCGCACTGCAAAATTGTGTCAAGGGCATCATAAAAAATACCTTTAACTCAGCCGATTACACTTGGATAAGAGAGTGAAACCTTATTATGTGTAGTTAAGGAACATTTTTCTTGATTTGTTTGCGTAAAGTTTGCTTTTCATTTTCATTTGGGTAAGTATTGGTAAGGAAAAAAATAATAGTTTTAGGAAAAAATGACAAAATTCGAAACGATTTTTGGATAGTGGCAAACATTTAAAACAACTCTTTCAATACAGAAACAACAGTAATACATGACACAAACCTACAAATACAACAACAAATATAAATACATGAACGCAGAACACATTGTACACACAGAAAACAACACAAGCATTAATTTACTTATAATATATAATTTTAAAAAACCAAAAGATGCCATTTTTCGATAATATGTCGGTTATGTGGAATAGTCGGGGCACATACGCTACTATGGCACAGTAAGTATTTAATATGTGTAAAAAATCATTACAAAAATCACTTTTAACATATCAAATTCTTTTCTCAGACCGAGTACGATGAGTTTTTTATCAGAAGGGGATGATTCCTCAAGTCTAAATCAATTTGCGTCAACACCATTTATACGGTGAGTAGCGGATAGTACATCCTATCATGCATTACTAATCCCTAGTACTTTCTCCACAGCACACAGTTAATTATTTTGGATTATACACAAAATATGGCCGCTGCGATTATACAACGCAATTGGCGACATTGGCAACATCGTCGTATAATCGATCGCAAATGGCAGGCGGCAATAACCATACAGAGATGGTGGCGTGGTTTTCATACGCGCAAGAACTATATGTTGCTGATCGAGCAGAAATTGCAGGATGCGATTATGGCACATTATAATCAAGCGGCTACAAAGATACAGGCCCTATTCCGTGGCTGGTGGGTTCGTCAAACCGTTCAGGATATGGGCGGTAAGACTAGGATGCAAAACTGTGCCGTTGAGGATCTGTTGCATTGTGTCGCCTACAGGTTGCATCATATGCTGCGAACCTACTCAATACCAGGCGTGTTCTCTTTGGCCAATTCACAGTGAGTAAAGGGTGAGAGGGAAAATGTATCTATCGCTAATTGCGCTCTATTTAAAGCTGCTTGTCACGCATTGAGAAACTTTTGTCTGGCATTAAGTATCGTTTCTATAACTCAGAGGTTCGTAATCGTATGCTCTCTCGCGACGAGAACGTACGCAAAGAGCGTAAGCATTATAATGATTGCAAATACTATACGGAAGTACCGTTTTCGGGTCCCAACTACAAGGGCGCCTGCAAGAGTGCCTGTGAAGATCAGTTGAAGCGTAGCAAAGATGTGGATCAGCGTATGTATAAAATCATCGCGGAATACGATAATTCACAGCGTGAAGGCAAAAAAGAAAAGGGCGCTAAGAGTTTATTGGAGAGTAAGTTTCGAAGTATTTGTGAATCGGAAAGTGTGATTTTACATATGTTTGTTTCTAGGGAAACGTCGACGGTATATTAATAAGGTACTGGAGAAAACGGAAAAGACGAAAATGGATTTTTGTGGAGATGTTATAAACAGTATGCGTCGCTGGAAGATATGGAATGATAGCAAATTAAGCATTGACAAGGATATTTTTAAGACACCTCAAAACCTTGAATCGTTTCTTAATGAGGTTATCAGGACCATCAGTGATTTACCAAATTGTTATTGTCAAACGGGTGAAATACTACGGATTAATAAATTGTAAAAAAAAACTCATTTCAGCATTTTCAATTGTATTTATTTCATTCAAAAGTATATATAGACACAAAATTTATCAAGCAAATATTGCTCTGAAGCAATCGACTGTAAGAAAACACAAAATTATTCAGTTGAATTCGGCTTAAAATGTTTTTGCCACTTACCAAATAAGTTGGCAAAGAAGCGTAGAAGCACGGTTATAAACGACGGTCGATTTGGATCAATCCATTTCTCGGTTAGTTCGTCTAAGTGGAATTTACACAACATCATATCATTTTCATTTTTAATAAAGATATGTCTTAGGCTCACCTAGATGATCGCAATCCAATCGTTCATTGCTTAGGTTAATTTCACCAGTGGTTGGACCCATTTTGTTTGTGAAAAACAACGAATTTTCAAAATAGATTTAATTTCTTTTTGGGGTGTTACAAGTTTTTATGTGGTTTTATACAAAAAACAAATGTTTATAGTTTACATACGCTTTAAAGCCTAGTTTATAAATGAATAAATTTCGTTTCCTTATTATATTTTCTATGCGTTAAGAAACTGTGATTTCTAAAGCAATGTCTACTTTGGCTTAGAAACATAACCAAAGGTGGACATGGCTTTTAATTAGGCACTAAAACTTGAGCTCACAGTTGGATATTGCCGTCGTCTTCATCATCATCATCATCGTCATCAAATATGCAATTACTGAGTGACGAAAAATGTGTTTTGGTCAGCATCGTCAAGGGAGAAATATATAATTACATTTTATATGTCTGTCGAATCTGTCTCTCTGTCTGTCTGTCTGTCTCTCTGTCTAAGTTCTTGCAACACCAAATATTGGCCATATTCATCAACATGTACATACTTTCAGTGGCTAATGACCAGGCCAAATACATACATACATACATACATACATAGAGTTGCCTTGAAACCGAACCAAACCACGCCCCAACCATTCAACATGTTTATCATTAGGTTAATTGCTTGCATAAACATACAAACACATTCTGCGGGCTGACTTTTGGGGTTTTGCATGAAATGCCAACAACTACTTATTTATACAGTATACAGTATATAGTATATGTATGTAGATATTTATTTGACGTTGAGGTTTTTTGAGGCCAATTAATTTGTAACGAGATTTCATTTTCTCTCTGTGTGTTTTTGTGTTTGTGACACATTTTTGCTGGCTTATGCCTAATTATGTCCAGTTGCAAAATCTTTTTTAAAGCCCCCCATTCAAAATGTTTATAAAAAGTTTTTCTTTTTTCGCTGCGACAGGTGCAACTGATGTACATAATTTTCATATTTATGACCATTTGGCTAATAAATAAATTCAACTTTTCCATTTACAACAAAAACGGGCAGACAAACAAATCTACTTGGCTTAAAGTATGTTAGCCAAAACAAAAAAGTTTCATGTTTTCCGTTTTTGCATTCCTGTTAAAAATGAATTGGAAAGTCGAGTCTAAAGTTTCACAAGTGGCGCATTTCAGAGCAATTACACATGCCGTTAACAAGGAACGAACGCCGACTAAAGGACTATTTTCGCACATGCCGAAAGCCATTAACACAATTCAAACGTTGGCTAAGAACCGCACACTCTCTCCTCTCACCACCCCACCACTGCTGGCGTTATCATTAAGTTAATTATATGTTTGCGGGTGCCAAGAGGTAATTACAACTCCGATTTCAAGCCATTTCAGAGTTGTCGATAATGATAATGTTAATGATGATGTTGATGACGGTGATGATGATGATGATGCGGATGATGATGATGTTGTTAGTGTTAGTGTTGATGTTGTCCACGGTTAAAATGACTTTGGGACTGGGTCGTAGTCAGTCCATATACTAGTCAACTTGTAATTAATTTGAAAGCAAACATTTGCCGTGCGCCTTCTGATGTGGTTATGGACCCCCCACCCATCCCCATCTTCACCACAGTTTATGGTTTTCTCGGCTGGTTTATGTGCGTGTCCATTCCCCTCTCCCCACCCCCGCCAACCTGTATTAAATGGACCATGGCAAAGCCTTGAAAAAACCTTTTTTAGTTTCCAGCCTGATGTTGATCAAATATGCAAAGCTGGCGTTAACAAACTCTTTAAAAAGTGTCCCAAAACAAAAAAGCAAATTGTCTTTACCAAAAGTAGTTTGTGTTTGTGGGAGTAGTGGGGGCGTGGCAGTAGGCAGTAGGCAAAACTAAGTGCTAGCAAAACTTTACTCTTAACACATTTAATTAAAAAGCGTAAAAAGCGCACCACACCACCACTTCCGGCACCCCACTGTACACCCTGTCCAAAACAATCCATTAAAAGGAGAAAGAGAAAAGCTGACCAAATGAGTTTGATGCAAACTTTTCATCTCATTTTTGGTAACGTTGTGCTTTTTGTTGTGTTTTTGAGTTGTTGTTGTAAATAGTTTGCAAAATCTACTTGAGATTTTTTTCGAGCTTATTTTTGGCAAATTTTTTTTGTTTGAGAAACTTTTTGATATTTTTTTTCTAACGCAGTTTGTTTGTTTTTTTCTCTGATTTTGGGCAGAAAGTTTTATCATAAGCTTTATTTTTGCTTTACTCTGTCATCAATATGGACATTTTCGATGTCAATGGGTTCCATGTAATCATGTTGTAATCAAGAAGTTCATTAACCTTATATAGAAAACATATGTCAATGGGATTCATAAAGGCATAACCTATTAGTAATGTGTTTCATTTACGATTCCGTTTACTTTAAGTTGACTTTTAGTTTCACCTCTTCGCCAGTATAATCTATACTATGTAATCACGTTTTAATCAAGAAGTTCATTAACCTTGTATAGAATACATATGTAAAAAAGATTTACAAAGGCAAAAGTAAACTTTCAAACATATTAAATATGTCTTTAATTTGCGTTTCCGATTACTTTAAGTATTTAGTTGACTTTTAGTTTCACCTCTTGGCCAGGCCAGGCCAGTGTGGGAAGGGTATTTGACATTTGAACCTACATATGTATATGTAGGCTTAGATTTATGGGGCTGGCAATGTCGATTACTTGGCCATAAATCTTGTCACTTTTGCTTGTGGTCAGCAGCATCTTGGCCAACAATCTGGGCCAACACATACATATACATACATGTGTTCTGGTATCTGTAATCGTTTGCATTATGTTTTCATGACCGCATTTGTTTTTGTTGTTGTTCTTGCTTTTTGCTGGATCAACACGCTTGGCCCCGCCCCCCATTATTGTGTCATTAACGGCTTAACTCATTTTAAATGGAAGCGTACGCGAACGAGATACTATAAGTATATATACATATATATATATGTATATATATGACTTGGCTTGCGAGGTTTCTAATTCACAAAGTTTTTTACGCTGGAAGCTGCAAGCTGAACTTTAACCTGCCGCAGGTGTTAAAAATGATTTGCAAAATGTGAAACTTTTCGTTATAAATTCAGCGCAGCTACAACTAAAAACAAACAGAGAGAAAGCGAGAACGAGAGAGCAAAGCAAATATTGCTAAAAAAGAAGTTAAAATTGCTCAAGTTTATTGTAGTGCAAAAACTTGCATAAATTTCCACCCAAATTGAGAAACGCAAATGCAAATAAATTTTCATATATATATATATGAATGTTTTGTTTGTTTTCTTGTCGCCCATTGTTGTTGCAGTTGCTGTTGCTGCCCCGTAAATTGCAATATAAAAACATCACAAGACACAACTACTAAAGTGAAAATGTTATAAATGTATGTTTACCAACCCAAACAACGACAAATAAGTAATAGATATGGCAAAGGATGTGCAACAAGCAACAAGAAGCAGACAATAAACCATATTTGGTAAACATTTCAAATGAAGAAGTTCTTGAACAAGTTAATCGAGATAGAAAAAGAGCTTAAACTTTGAGAGTGATTAAAATATTGTCAAGAATATTTACAAAGTTTGCTTGTTACTCTGTCAAGTCAAAGATACTGAATGGCTTCTAATGAAACCAGACAATTGTGTGGATTATATATCGAAATAACATATGTATATGCTATTACTTATTAAGAGAATTCATTATCTTAGGTGGAAGAGAATGAAGTGACAAGATATCTATTAATATCATTCACAAACATATAAAAAGTTGGGAATACTTTCTGCATCTTACATGAATAGAAAGATATTTATACGAATATTTATTGAAATAAAATATTAGCTATAAGTATTTAAGATACTAATGTATCAGAGAAGTTATTGTCTGAAGAGACTGAATTGAGAAGTTAGAAGAAGAAGTTACACTTCGCCGGTTTAGTTACAACTCACCTTTTAGTGAAGAGTTTATCTTAAGATATACCATCGATTATTGAACTTTATAGATAATTATCGACATCAGCTGCTAGAGCTGCCAATCCTACATACACACATATTCTTATACATTCTTTATCTAAACTGCATACAAAGCTTTTTCCACAACAGATCATATACCAAATGTTTAGCGAAGCTGGCAAATTACTAATACTAAATAAATAAATGATGATTTTTAGTTAAAAACAACTTGTCACACGCTCTGTGCCATAAATCATTTATACATTTTTAAAATAAAAACAATTTAGTTCCGAATATTTTCACATATGAACCGCATTCGTGTCGCGTGTGTCGCATAATATGTCGCAAAATAAATATGTTCAAATGAAATGTGCACCACAATCTTTCTGTGTGTGTGTATTTGTGTGCATGCCAGTTAGTTTCCCCTCTTCTTTCCTCTCCACGCTCCTCGCTCACCGCACCACAGGTGCTTTTGTCATAAATCTTATCTGTGTGGCCATGCGAATGTGTGAACGCCCCAAACCGTCAAATAAATTTAGTGCAAAAATATTTAAAAGTCTATTTTGTTGTGTGTGCAACAAACAGAAAAGAAAGGAAAACCAAGCTACAAAAAAACAAAGAAAAATGCTAGCATGAAAAACTGCACAAAATGCACAACAAAAAAACAAAAGTGAAAAAAGCATAAAGTGAAATGCATTTGTGTGTTTGTCTGTTTGTTTGTATGTTTGTATGTGTGTATGTGTGTTGCATGAAAAGGACCACCTGAGCGACAAACACACAAAATCAACAACAAACATGACAACAGAGACAGCAACAGAGAGAGAGAGAGAGAAAAGAGAGAGAGACAGAGTGTGTTACAGATGCACATATGTAGAACGAATGCAAATCTCAGCAAAGGCCAAACACACTCACACACACACATACAAGTGAAAGCTGTTCTTTTTTGTGGGCTTCCTCTCATTTGGCTACTTTCGTCAAATTAACAATTAAAGCGACTTACAAATGGCAAATTGACAGTAAAAGACAGGGATAGAGAGAGAGGGAGAGAGGAAGAGAGAGGTTAACAAACAGAGAGAGAGAGAGGTATATAGGGCAGAGGTCTTTTCAAAGGATTGCCAGGATTTTCCACTCAAAGCGCTTCAGCTTTAGGTTAGCAGGAACACTTTGTCCTTTGAATTCGTTCTGAGTATAAGTTAAAGGTTTTTTCATATTTTTTGTATTCAGCTCTGTTAAAAAACTTAAAGTTCTTAAATAAAAGCATTCACTATCGTATCTTGGTTGCAACAGTTTGTTAGCGGAAGGAAAAATCAACAAACCTTAAGATTTTTGTCAATCGAATTATCTTTAAACGATTTTTTTCTGTTCAATTCCCATTTTTCTGTTGTTTCATGTTCAATTCGCTTGAAAACTTAAAGTTTTGAAATGAAAGCTAGCTTGATTGGCTTCTTGCAACAGTTTGTTGCCACGAAAAGCGTTTTAGGTTTGGGTTAGCTGAAAAATTAACTAATCAAAAGATTTTTGTTTATTGAATGCAATTTTAAAGTTTTCCTTTATTGTTTCTGTTGTTCAATTCACTTGAAAACTTTAAATTCTGAAATCAAAGCATACGCCATTTTGTTTTTATTCTCACGCTGTATTGGCTTGTTGCAACAGTTTGTTGCAGCAACGCTAAGGTAATTGAGTGGAGTTCGCGACTTTGACAGCAGTTGCTTTGAATGCAATGCAAATTTTGCCAGCCCTTTTTTGCTCACAACTTATTCAGGATGTATATACGTGTGTGTGTGTGTGTGTAACCGTATGCCCTTTCAACCATGCACACACACACACGCGCGAACAAAAAAAGCGCAAAGAGACGAAAAGAAGAAAAATGATGGGCAGCAAACATATGCAAGGCACGTTTCGGAATTATGTGAATTGCGGGACCAGAACGAAATGCGGGGAGGAGCAGAGTGAGAGAGAGAGAGAGAGAGGGGTGGGGGGTAAAGGAGTGGAGAGAGACATGCCATAGCCAGAATGAGACCAGAACTTACAACACAACACAAAATAAATAAAATATCCGTCACACGCACACACTGACACACACACACACATACACACGAACGCACAACACGTACACAACACACACTGACACACACAGCGCTTTTACATTTGTAGCTCTATGAAAGCGCGTCAGTAAAAATCGCATTCGCAAAAGATTTTCTACGCGTAACAACACAACAAAAAAAAAATAAAAAAAAAAAAACCTGGCATGCGATGCATGTGCGTTGGCCCTGTGTGTGAATTGTATATGACAGTGTGCAGAGTACCACGCCCCCATTCCAGCACGCTGCTAATCGTCACTCAGTGTACCTCCCCTCACACTCTCTGTGAGCTGAGCGACGCTCTCGGAAATTGTGTGCCGATTAAATTGGCAATCAACTCAAACGCAAAAGCTGCGTGAAAAATGTCACAGTCTGTTGATTCTGCGTCATCGCCAAACGACAACGCCAAGGACGAGGACAATGACGAGGACGACGACGACGCAGCAGCAGGCGAATGGAAATTGGTCGAAAAGCTCATCATAGTCACAGTTCTTTCCACACCCACACCACCCCACCGCCCTCCCCCCCCCTTTCAGCGAAACCATAACCATTACTCAGTTCGCCGGGCACAAGCAATAATTACATAAAACTAGTCGAAAAAGTTTACATTTATGAGCCAAACGGCTGTTACACCTGCCTATTAAATATGGTGGGGGTGGGGTGGGGTGCGGAGTACTAAATACATATTTATGTCACCATCAGCGAAGCAGCAAAGAGAAAGCCGAGAAACTCTAGTAAGTAGCAGTAGCACAGTTTGTCGCAAATAGCTCCCAGTTGACACAGTTTTTAGCTGCCACCAAAAGAAAAAATGTTTGCTTTAAACAGGCAACATAAAGGTTTCTTCGTTTCTTAAACAGAATAAAGTTTCATTTGTAGAAGGTAGACGAAAAATTAGACCTTTGCTTCGGTCTCATTTCGGTTGCGTTGAGCTAAACAATTAATAAACAAATTAAGATTTCTTTGCAACCAATTAAAAAATCTCTCATTTTGGCCACTAAAAACATCTTCAAGACGATCCAGACAGTGTTGAAAGGATGTGCCTTAAGAGTTGCACTTTGATTGCATTTGACCTCGCTGTCCCGGCAAGGACATAGACAAGAAGAAAACAAATGAATAAACAGACTGAAAAACAACAGAAGAAAACCGAAATGTTCTTCGATGTGTTTAACATTTTTCGACTTATTTAAAGTTAAAGCTTAGCCTGGCTGCAGTGTTAATCTAGGTCTTTGGGGTGGTGGCACAATCGATTTAGCAGCAGGCACAACAAAAACTTTTTACTCTCACTCTCTCTTCGTCTCCGTCTCTCTCTCGGTTTTTGGGCATTTGTTTAGTCTTTGAACTTCTCCAATTAAAAGTAAATATTGTGAGTAGTTTATCTTGATTTTATTCACAGTTGGAGTTTAGCATAGTTTCACCTTCGTCTACCCCCGCTCCCTGCCCTCTACGGCATGTCTATTTCTAGGTTATTCCCCAAAGCTTTTGTATCCATGCGCATCTGTATCTGATTTTCCCCCTCCTTCTGCTCGTCGTCTGTGTCTTAAACTTTTGTCAAAAACTTTCTCTGCCGCGTAATTTAATGCCATTTAAAGTAGAAGAAGCACTAGTAGAAGAAGAAGCAAAATGAAGACGAGACCAAAAGTTGCAAGAAGCAGCAGGCAAAACAAACAAAACAAACCAGCTAATGGCAGCCGACTCCTAAACACATCCACTTTCTACTTTACTTACTTAGCTTAGCCGTTGTCTTGTTGTTGTCCTTCGTTCTCGGTCTGTTACGATTAGTGTTTTTGTGATTAGTTAAATGTCTCAACATGCAACTTGTTGTGTGGCACATACATACATATACATTATTTAAGTATTATTATTGTCCATGTCCACGACGATGTGTGCTAAAAATGAATCATAAAGTGCCAAGAGTTTTCTTTCTCTCCCCTTCTTCTACTTGTTTCTATTTCATTGAATTATGATTTTTCTACTTTCCCTTTCTTCGACGCACAGACAAAATCACGTTCTTGCATACAAAATACATTCTCACACACACACACCAATACACACACACCAATACACACACACACACACTCAGAGCAAGACAGGCATCATTTTATTTACGATTCAACTTTGTACTACAAAACATCATCTTTCTTCTTCTTAGTTCTTCCCTTGCCCTTCTCTTGGCATCAGCAGCAACTTGTGCGAAAATTTTTATGCGTGCGCTTAGTTCAAGATGTAATGGAGAGGAAGCGAAGAGAAGGGAAGAGTATTGGCGAAAAAGGGAAGGTGGCAAGTTTTATTAGCCTTAAATGTAATAAAATGCACAAACACACACACACACGCACACAGAGAGAGTGCGGCAGAGGCAAACAGAATACTGCAGAAGAGCATTAAAAGGCAAACAAAGTATGCCTGAACAACTGGCAGATACTCTATAGAAAACTAAGTAGAAACTATGAATAATCAAAGTTTAAGTTATAGGTTAAAGGTAAAAGCAGTTTGAAAGAGTTTTCTGTAAAGTTTTCATTAGCATTTCTTAGCCTGTTTTAACCCTGCATGGTATATAAAAAGTGAGCAGAAAAACAGTTAAAAAGCAATACATAAAAATCTTACTTGGCATCTGTTTTCGTGTGGTTTTTGTGTAAAATCATTCAGTTGCTTCGTTTCGTTAGATAACAGCTGAAATAATGTGCGGCCATAATGCCAACTCCAAACTGCCCCATTTAAAGTTTTCTTTATGCGCGAGCGAAAAGCACAGAGAGAAAAAAAAAACCGAATATAAAAATCTCAAATTAATGCGCTTGTCTTTTTGTGAGGCAAACAGATGTGAGAATTCTTTTTATGTACACCAACACATGTGCAGCGTGCAAAACGTGGCATGCCACCGAAATTATGTGCGTGCATAAGATTAGTGAAGTAATGTGTGTTGTAATCATAAATGCAACAGAAATAATTATATGTTGCCAAACAAAAAGGCAATATTTTCAGTTAAAGAAGAGAGTACGGAAAAAGTCAGTGTTGTGTCCTCCTATCAGCTCTGTCGATTGCTCTTCACCGTTATCCTTTCGATAAAGAACAGGTTCAAGTTCTACATACATATTTAAACAGAAGTTATCGTTAGATAAAGTTAAGCTGCGCCATTCTGACAGTTAAAAGTTTATCGATAGGTTGCAATACTTTATCGTATGGATAAAAAACCGAAAATGATTAAAACTTACTTTAACGACTCGATAAACTAAAGAATTCTGTAAATAACAGCCACTTTTCCAGGACTTAAGCTCTCATTTGCTTATTAACTTTTATCTTTTTTTCTTTTCTGCTTTTTACCCCCAAAGTTCGGCATGTTTTCTGTTTGATTAACAATCACCAAAGAGCTCGCTCAGTCATTTGTGTTAAAAACTATTTTACTTTTATAAATGTCCTTGCGTTTTCTCGTTAGTTAATTAAAGTTGTGGTTAAGCTCCCAATATTTCATATAAACTCGCACCTTGGCTTTAAAGTATTTTTGCCAACAACGAGTCAACCAGTCAACCAGTCATTCAGTTAGTCTGTTTGGCAGTTACGCCCACTTGTGCCATACGACGCCCACATAGGCAGCAGCAGCAGCAGCAGAGGCAGATTCAGCCGCATTGCCATTGTTTTTTGCCAGTTCGTTTGGCCTTTGCCATGAAGCGAGCGAGCGAGCCAACTCATTAAAAATTCCATTTTCATTTCGCCCATCATCCATTTTGATTTCATAGTCGAGTGGCTGAAGCACAGAAGAATGAGAGAGAGAGAGAGAGCGAAAAAGAGTGGAGTGTGTGTGATGAGGCAAGCGGGGTGTTGGTTGGGTGGCATGTGGTACAACTGTATGAGTATGCAATTTGTTACGTTGCGCTGCATTCGAGTGTCGCCTGGTCGCCATTCGCCATTCACCATTTGCAGTCACTGTTCTCGTTGCTGTTCTCTCCTCGGTGCACAATTTCAAAGTGTTTACTTTCTTGCCACATTGATTTCGTTGCAACACAGAGAGAGAGAGAGAGAGAAAGAGAGAGAGAGAGAGAGCGAAAAACTTTCACTTTGACTTCTTCTTTTTACGCATTCCATCTCTTGGCAATTTGATATTTTATTTATGCCAGCTGTCATCTTAACTTGCCTTAACTGCGTCCCGCTCATAAATTAGTGTTGGTGAATTTTAAGAAATAATTAAAAATATAAATACACACACATATAAAGAGTATATACTCATGTACAATGCAAATTATTGTTGGCAGTGAACTGCTGGCCACAGTTAATTATTTGCTAGCCAGTTTGGCGTACGTGATGTATGCGTAATTTTTCACCCGTTATCTGCCCTGACCACCCCGAACCCTTGTACACTGATGAATTATTTGAACAGCACTCAATCAATAACTTTACGTGTGTGTGTGTGTATGGGAATAAATGAATATATATATATATAAATAAATATATATAAATGCTTATAAATATGTAATTTAACATTATCGTATTCGAAATTGGCAACTGTTTGACCCAGAAAAACTTGTCAGTTATACTATTTTATTTACTAACAGTATTTACACTTCTCGAAAAACTATGACGGATCGTTTGAATGTTTGCATTATCGGTTCGGGCAATTGGGCCACGACAATAGCCAGAAATGTTGGCTTAAATGTGGCCGGTTCGCAATTAATGGAGGATAAGGTGAATATGTATGTGTACGAGGAGTATATAGATGGCCGGAAACTGACAGAGATTATCAATTCGACACACATCAATGTCAAATATATGCCCGACTTTGTGTTGCCACCAAATGTGGTAAGTTTCGTTTGGTGTTCTCTCGTTCTCTTCAGCTCAACTTGTTCCATAGGTTGCCTATGATGATGTGGTTAATACGGCTCGGGATGCGGATATCTTGATTTTTGCCATACCGCCAACATTTGTGAATAGCTGCTGTAAAACGCTTTTGGGCAAGGTCAAACCTTTGGCCCATGCTGTCTCCTTGATCAAAGGTTTCGAGCGTGGCGATGATGGACAAATCTTACTCATATCACATTTGATAATGCGTCAATTGAAGGTGATTTGTTAAAAGAGTTGTAGCTTCTTAATGTATCAATACTATTCTCTAGATACCCTGTTCTGTTCTGGTTGGCTGTAATCTGTCACATGAGATCTCAAATAATAACTTTTGTGAGGGCACGATTGGTTGTCGGGATCAGAAATATATGCGTATATTGCATGATATATTCAAATCTGCGACATTTCGTGTGGTAGTTACAGATGATGCAGATTGTGTGGAAATCTGTTCCACTTTAAGGGTGAGTAAATGATTTCGGGAATGTTCCTAGAATAACTTTCTTCTTCCCCATTAGAATGTCATTGCCTTTGGCGCTGGCTGTGCAGATGGTTTGGAGTTGAATGAGAATACCAAGTCGGGCATAATAAGACGTGGTTTCCTGGAGATTCTACAATTCGTCGATGTCTTTTATCCCGGCAGTCGTTTGGCCACCTTTTTCGAGTCGTGTGGTTTATCCGATTTGGTTACCAGTTGTTATGGTAAGCATTTGGCATATTTACACTCAAAATATTTAGTTTCTTGATTCTTATTCCGTTCCTTAGCCAATCGCAATCGCAAGCTGGCTGAGTCTTTTGTCAAGTCGGGCAAGCCGTTGAGTGAACTCGAGCACATTCTGGTGGCAGGACATGAACCATTGGGTCCCATTACCTCCGAACTGGTTTACATAATGCTCAAGAAGAAGGGACTGGAGGAAAAGTAAGTACCACCAAGAAAGAGAGGCAAATACTCAAACTATTCCAACAGATTTCCACTATTTACCGCTATTTATCGAATTTGTGCAGGAACTTATCCACTGTCTCGTTTAGTGGAAACGTTGCGTTTTGCTCGCGAGGATATGTAAGTATTTACCCGATACTTGAGAACGAATTACTTTTAACTTCAACTCCCTTCACAGCTATCATCCGAATCATATGTTTCAGCTATAAAAATTCGAGTATCGCCATATAAATCTCATGTGTATTTTGTTAATGATCTCATGTTGTTGTTCTTGCTGTTGTGGTTGTAAATAAAAAAATCTTCATTTGATGGATGACTTTCAACAACAATAGATGAATTTATCGCCATATTTTCGAGCTCAATTGTTATGGGATACGATTTGTTCCTCTCTCTCTCTCTCTGTCTCTGTCTATCTAGGCAAATGAGGAACAATGCCAATGAACTGACAAATACGTATACGTAACAAAAGCAATACACTCGCACTCGCACTGAGACTCAACCGCACGCACATATTGTAAACTATTGTGTTGTGCGTCTTTTCTTTTGGGTATAGGGTTGTTTTTTGGGGTGGTGGGGGGGATGAGTGGTAGGTTCAAGTATTCCTTGCGGAAAGTGCACTCCATTGAATGCACTGCCGCTCGAAGCACTTGCCAAGGAGCAAGGAGCAAAAGGAGTCTTGTGGAACTACAACGGAAATCACTTCACTCATAAATGGGTAAAGCAAAATGGGTAAAAGGCAAAGTGTAGTATGTATAGTATAGGAAAAAATAAAAAAAAATAGAAACCACATTGCAATTGGTATTGTTTTCTGTATTTCTTTTCTTTTCTCAACTCAACTCAAGTCAACTCAACTATGTATCGAATTGTTGTTCTTATTGTTGTTGTTATTGTTGTTGTTGGGCATTGTTCGGGTTGTTGGTTCTTCAATTGAAATTGAAGGGAAATGGGAGCAGTAGCAGCAGCAACTTGTCTGAAAAGATGCTCGAAACGAAAGAATAGAAAAAACCAAACACGAGACTGAATGACCCACATTTAACAACAACAACAACAACGGAATACCAGAAAAGAAGATTATTTAAAACAAATATTATTATTCAAGTCAGATTATCAATTTGCAAACCAATTACGCTTATATTTTGTGTTTTTTTTTTGGGTATAAAAAGAGTCATTTGTTAGATTATTTATTATTTATGCAATTCATTTTGCTATTTTAGCTATAGCTAAACTTTAATGGTGAAAATCAATTGACAAAAGCAGCGCTTAACACGGCTTAGTTTAAATCGGGCCAGAAATTACTCAATTTGAATACATTATGAACGGTATTATGGATATATGGATATGTGTGTGTGTGTGTGCCAACAACAATTATTTAGTTTGATTATACGATTAGGTAATACTTACCATTGAACAAGTGGCGTATACGCAATATTGCATCACAAAATCTGCAATAAAAAAACCGTGAATTGTAATAAAAAATGTGTTTCGTGTCAATTGATTTATTAGCTCTTATTGCATTTCATACACATTCAACTCAAAATGTCGCACGAGCATTCCAGAAAATGTGAATTTCCAAAAACCGAAACGAAATTCGAAACATTTTCGATGCTCGATTCGATTCTGATGCTGCTGTTGCTGTTGCGTTTTGGTCCGGTTGCTGTACAAATACGCCAGTTAGGCAAACAAACAAAGTCAAATAGGGAATACACACACACACACACACCCGAACACACTTTTACACACATGTATGTAGCCAAAAATTTGCATATCAACAGACAGCATTTTTGGAGAAGGGGGAGAAAAGCTTTATTTGCGCATTTCTTGTTGCATTAAAACGCATCTCTCTCTCTCTTTCTCTCGCCTTGCTTGCTTTTTGCTGATAATTACACGGTAAATTTGGCAAATGCGACGACGACGACGACGACGAGGAAACGCAAAACCTGGTTACGTTCTCAATGTATCTAAAGGTTGTTTGGTATGTTGTATACAGATACATAGATACGGAGATACAGTAACAAGGACGACACCTGTGCTATCATCAGCGTGAGGCACTTCAAAAAATAAATAACAATTTCGTACGTTACACACGTCGAGCTGCTGCTTATGTAAACGATATGTATGTATGTGTGTGTGAGAATGTGTTCATGTGTGCGTGTTTAGTTTTGTTTGTGTATGCGTTTTGTGTTTTTGTGGTGTTGGTTTTCGTGCGCGCCTAAAAGTATACTTCATTTCCTGTTTTTACACCAGATCCCCCTCCACCTACTTGGCAAATACTCTTCAAATGTTACCAAGTATCATTTTCCTATCGTATTTGTATATATATATATTTCATTTCTATTTCCAATGTATAAACAAAATAGAAATTTATACACCTGATAGCTGAGGCTTTATAGTTGGAAAGAGAGAGAACTGTTTAATGATGATTAGTAAAAGAAGACTGTGAACGAAATCTACTCAAAACGAACACAATAAAGAGCACAACAGTTTTTATTCTCACTTGATATGACATTCTGATTTTATTTTTAATTTTTCCTTTTTTTTTGAGGATTTTTCATTGTTACTCGATTTGCCAATTTGGAAACTCTGCCCCAAAAATATTGAATGCATATTTTTGAAAAACTGTCAGAATAGTTTTTGATCTAAAAACAGAAATAGAAAACTTTTCATTTCACATTTTGCTTGCTGCATATCAAATGTAAAATAATGCGTTTTCTTCTTTTTCTCTTCTCTTTTTTGGCTAATGAATTTGTTAAAACTTTTGGCCAACAACGAACGGCCAAAAGCAAAAAGTTCTATCACTAAAACCTGACCGAGTTTATTGTAGATAATTGTCCACACACACACACACACACATACACACAATTACTTATGGACACGCACACACACTGAAAGAGAGAGAGAGAGCGTTTTTGGGGATTCTCGTATAAACTTTTTGACCACTTTTGAAACCGTAAAAGTGAAAAACCCAAAGCAAAATACACAACAACAACAACAATAAGTTTACAGTTTCTGTGGCCAGGCCAAGTTGTATTGTTTGTTAGCTGAGAGATGAGCACATTTAATGGGTCGGGGCGGGGGGGTTAGTGGCAAGGCGGGTGCATGGCATTGTTTGGCAAAGCGTTCAACTATTTACAAGACCTAATTGACAGCATTAGAAACCAGCAACAAAAAAAGTACAAAAAAACAACAAAAATAGCAAACACATAAAATAAAATCGACATTCTTCAACGCCTGTGATGGTTGGGGAGGGGGACACACACACACACTTGCAAATATTTTATGAGCACTTAACTTGGCCCAAAAGCAGCCAGACTTGTATAAAAAAAAAAAACGTCGCACCAGAGCTCTCTGCCTGGAAAAGCAGCAATGTTTGCCAACGCTATCGCTTCGATTGGGTTATACACAAGGGGACGGAAGGGCAGAGAGAGAGAGAGAGGCAGGAAGAAGGGTGTGGGGGTCGGGGTGTTCTGCGTTTCTATCTCTTGTATGTTTGATGATGCTGATAGCGTTGACGATGACGACGACGACGGCGACGAGAACGAAGATGACGATGACTGGCATAATGCAGCATGACATGTTTGTTAAATTTGAAAACGAAATCAATTTAATAAACTGTCAATAATGCAGGCACATTATCAACTGAATGCGTTGAGCTCAACTTAAGCATCAAACGCATCTCCTATCTCCACTTACTTCCTCTCTTTCTCTCTCTGGGGAGACACACACAATTTCACTTCAATGCCTAGTCAAAGTCAAATTCAATGAGAACTTTTTACGAAAACGAACAGCTAAAGTACACTGAACCAAAATAATAATATCTCTGCTGATTCTCAACCGATTTTAATAAAAATTTCACAGATTTTCCATATTTTGTATAAGTTTTCAATCCCCATTTTCAAGTTTACGAAATTAAAGATGTTTTTGTTATCGAAACCGGAAAGGTTATCGAAATTTTTTAAGCAAACTTGTCCTTCATAGGGAAAGAGAGCTCATATCCAAAATCTAAAGTCTCTAGCTTTTGTAGGTCCTGAGATCGATGATAGTTCCTTAGAAAGAGAAAGCAGATTTTTACCCAAATATCTAGTAAAACTCTCACTTGTTAAAGCAAGTTTCTTTCAGTGTAATACTTTTGAGGGTGCCAAATACAGCACAATTTGGGGAAAATGATCTCTGTAAATTTTTGGCTGAGTCGCAACTAAGACGACAACAACTGAGTCATTTGCCAGTTTATACAACAATGTTTGCTTAAGTCCGTAATAATTTATAAGGGGATAATTGAATGCCAATGTCGTTTGCCAATAAATTTTGGGCTAAAAGGTAACTGAATTTAATGGCTTCAAAGCAGCAAATACGCGTTAAATTTTCGCATAATTGGTTATGGAAAATATTTGGCACTTTAATGTTGTAAAACTTTCATGTCTAGCGGATTTTATTGGTATTAAAGGTTTGTCTCTCTATCTCTATCTATAGATTAGAAAGCAAAAAACCACTTTAGCCATGGCTTAAACATTTTTGGTAACTATTGTCTAACCGTAAGGTAAGCATTTTTGTATTATTATGCCTGAAAATATTTTCATGCCAACGTATGCGATATTATTTCTTATCTTTTGGGGCAACAACCAAAAACAACGTGACACAATCGACTCAAAGGGGAAGTTGGTTAGGGTGGCAGGTGGCGGAGGCAGGGAAGGGGTGCTATTGCGATTACCATAACTATAAATATCGATTACCTTTCGCCTAGGCAAACCAAAAAAAAAAATAAAAAAAAAAGAGTGCTTAAAGCTGCCATCACACACACACATACACATAAAGAGAGACACATACAAGTCACGCCCACCTATTATACACACATACGCACAGGAACTAAAACACACACACACACACACGTACACACAGCTCAATAGGAAGCAACTTAAGGCTGTCATTGTTTTCACCTTCTTCTACTTCTTCTTCTTGTGTGTCGTATCTTTGTGACGCTTTTATGTTTGCAGCTATTTTGCCATTGCCATTTCTTCGTATTCGTCTATCGTCTATCGCCTTTCTCCATTCCACACACACACACACTTTCACCTGCCGTTATTTCTTTCCATACCTCTCTTTTTGACAAATAAATTGACATGCCACATTGCGATAGCGACCAAAAATACACACACACACACACACACAAACATTCCAGAGCAAAACAAAAGCAACGAACACCAAAAACCGAAACAAGCTGTGGAAATGGTTGTTTAGTATGTGACAAAAGATACTCTAAGGTATTGAAAATGTACTGCAAAATATATGGGTTCAAGTATTTTTATGAAAAAGTATGAATACTGTAAAATAAGTTAGTAAAAATAATGAAAATCAGTCTCAACAAGTTGAATTAAAGTTTAGTTAAGTAACAAAATCATTTCTTACTCTTTCTCACTCTCTCTCCTCGGATGACTCTGTTTAAAGCACTCGAAAATTGAGTGTCAATTTAGGCGATACCCTATGTTATATTGCTAAATACTTTTGCGAAGGGCACACCAAAATTGTATCGACATCGACGGAAGGCGACATTTGAAGGTTGCCTGCCATTGATGGCATTCCCTACCACCACCTTTCTCTCACCCTTACACCCTTACACCCTCACCCTCACACCCCCACACCCCGCCACAAAAAGCCACGCGCCATCTAAACAATGAAATGTCAGGGCACGTACAAAAGGAATTCGTTTCGTTTCGTTTCATTTTTGGCTGCCTCTCATTTTGTTTTTTTTTTTTCATTTGGTTTTCTCTCTTGTGTTTTTCTTGTGTTTTGTTTGTGCAAAAATTGACGTGCGAAGAGAATGGCAAAAGCGACGGCATTAAAGAAATAAATATGCCACAATATGTTAACGACAAGTTTCAAAAACCAACCACCTCGCCGTTCTCCCCTCCTCCCTCATACACATACACACATATATTCTCTCTGCTCGACAAAAAAAATAAAAAGGTGAAGTACGTGCAAGTTTTGCTTTTGACTGCTGCCGCCGCTGCCTGTAAATAAATATTATTTAAGCGACACTAAAAAATGGCATTCGATTATTTAGGAAATGTTTTTTTTGTCGACTACCTCCTACTCCACTCCCACTCCCACCACCGCCCACCTTGCCATCACTAAAATAACCTGCAAATGTTTAGATAAATGAAGAGACGAGAAAACGCTGGCTTACCACGAGAATTATGTGCAATAAATGAAATGTAGCGGCATAAATCATTAGAATAGATAGATAGCTGCCTGCCACACGAACAACAAAAAATGTCTTGCGGCTTTCTCTAAGTGTTTGTTTATGTGTGTTAGAGTGTGCGTGTGGGTTGGGGGGCACAGCCAAAAAGTATGCAATCATTTTTCAATAAGCTGTATTAGCTTGTCAGCTGCCAGATGTAAGGCATTACACATACGCCATGTTGTGTTGCGTAGGCTTTGATTTATCATTGCTCAAAAAAATCCACAAGCATAAAAATATAATTTGATGCCATTTTTGACAGAAATATTATAATAATATGCTTTATACATATATTTCTTTTCACTTTTTAATAAATAAATAATGAAGCCAATAAGCTTTTTCCCGTTTTGGCGCATTTAAATAAGCTCGAATTGCAATCAACGTTGGTGGCCTCAAGTGGCCAACAATAAAGCTGGCAATAAAGCGAAGTCGACGTCGAACGGCCTCGGACTGAATCGGCCAACTAGCCATAATTACAACTTAATGGTGTTCACATGTAAGCTGTTGTTGTTGTTTCCATTCGACTCGACTCGACTCGTCCCCGGCGGAGGTAATAACTTTATTAATTACGCACACTGGACACACTGGCACAAAAGCTGAGGCCTGGACAACAGCTGCAACACGGTTTGCGTTGGATGCTGACCCCCCTCCCCTCGCCAGCTGCCTCTTTGGGGCCAATATTAATTTATTCTATTTCCCGTTTTACGGCCTCAAGTGAATTAGTGGCAAGCAAGTGCTTAAGCACTCCCTCCCCCCACCCTAAAAGAAAATAAAAACTTTCTTACAATTTAGTTTTTGGGGTTTATTATGTATGCGACAAGAACAATTAAACAAGATGTCCGCCCCCCCGGAAAGTTGGCCCTAATTGTTGTCCGGGCTTTTTGTGTGGTGGCTCAACTCCCAACAAGAAGTATCTTTGCCTCAATAATGTAAAGTAACTTTTGTGTACAGTTTATAAACAATGTGACTTTTGGCATAAGAAAAGTTTTTGATTTTTTTGAATTCTTTTCTTTCTTTTGGTTGAATTAACTTTTGATTAGCTGCTTTAGGGTGTAAAGAAAATGAATGAAATATCTCTTAATATTATTTTCTCTATGTTTATCTAGTGTATCAGCTATGTTATTGTAAAGTTTCATTAACAAACTTTCACATTTATAATACAAAGTAAAGAAAAATTGATTTACACCCAACGATTAAGCCTTTCCATACGCAGTAGAAGCAAAAAAAAACTTCATCACGCAAGCAAATGAATCACTTTTGGTTCGTTCTAAGTTGTGCAGTAAAAGCCTCAATAATAATCCCAATGCGAACTAACTGTTCTTACTCATACATATGGCAACTATTTGGCTCAAATTGGTATAAATGATGGGGATAAAGCGCAACGCTTTGCAATAAATAAAAGCTCAGCACATAAACAGAAACAAACATATGTATGTATGTGTGTCTGTATCTGTATCTGGGCAAAAAAATTCTCTCTCCCTTGGGCCTAAGGACGGCGCAAAAAAGTAGGCAATGATTTTTATTAATTGATAAGCATTTGCAACAAGTTGCCATCCATTTGTGCCTCGTGTTTATTTACACGACGTGCCAGCATTTATGTTTTTCGACATATGACTTGGTCCGTTGGTCGTCCCCCTCCCCCCTCCATTCTCTGTTGGACGCCAGTCTAGATTAAGTGATAAATACTTTCATATTTGACGGTAGATTTAAGGTCGTCATCATCCATTGCTGGGGATGTTACTACATGGCCACAGTTACAGCTGCTACTGATTAACACCGAGCGATAAGCCTTGTGTGCCACAAACACACACACACGCACACGCACACAAATGTATATTGAAAAGTAGCACACATCAAGTGGAATCCAAGAGCGATTTAACCAAAGACAGCGGTTAGGTAAATGGTGGAGTTTATCCTCAATAGAAAATTCTGTATACACAAATGCAGTGAGAGAAAAAGTTTAGAGCTAGAATCCATAAGTCAAATGGCAATGGAAACTGGAGAATGATAAGATTCTTGAATGGAGTATTGTGAAACTTAGGATCTCAAATGGGAAAAACATCTTTATTATGGAATCACGAAAGTTTTATAGATAACTAGCAAAGAAAATTCTGTTGAGTAATTTACTTCAATTAGTTTCATTAAAACCAATGATCAGAAATGCAGAGAGATAAGTTTGAAGGTGGATTCGAAGAGCATATAAGTTAAATGGCAATAGACACTGGTAAAATTCTTGAATTAATTCCTTTTAGAATCAATATTTTAAAAGAAGAGACATAGAAAATCTTTAAGAAATGCAGAGAGATAAGTTTGAAGGTGGATTCGAAGAGCATATAAGTTAAATGGCAATAGACACTGGTAAAATTCTTGAATTAATTCCTTTTAGAATCAATATTTTAAAAGAAGAGACATAGAAAATCTTTAAGACAAACAAGACAAGATTTTGTATATACATGAAGATTCTTGAAGTTCATTAAAACCAAAGATATTGATTTGAGGCTAAAATTC
Organism: Scaptomyza parva; assembly: GCA_035044645.1. Taxonomy (NCBI): domain Eukaryota; kingdom Metazoa; phylum Arthropoda; class Insecta; order Diptera; family Drosophilidae; genus Scaptomyza; species Scaptomyza parva. The sequence goes on along the minus strand of JAWNNT010000090.1, from coordinate 1,569,075 downwards.
TTCACTTAACTTTCTGTTCCTGCATTTTCTCTGAGTGCACCTGAATATGTAGGGACATTATGTAGAGAGGTTCGCATAAAATCATCAAAGAAAACTTCATTTCATTTTCTTCAAACTAAAACACCAAAGAATTAAAAAAAAGAAAGCTATATAGCAAATATTCTCTTCCCTTCACAATTTTGTATTATTAGCTAAAATGCTTCTCAATTTCCTCCAATATTCTTTGTCAGCAAAATTGCATTTTCATCATATTTGACTTCTTATTGATACTCGAAATAATAATCATAATGTCTAATTAATTAAGGAATTCAACTTTTGAACTCACAAACCGAGTGAGAGAGAGCGAGCGAGAGAGAGAGAGAGAGAAAGAGAATTCCAAACTAAAGCCAAAGAGGCCACTTTCAAAAGTGTTTACGGCTGAATAATTTGGAAAGCTAACAGAGCAAACAGAATGAAAAGACTACGAGAAAAAAACTGAAAGAAAGAAAGAAAGAGAAAAAAATGAATTGCAGCATTCTTTAAAACTTGCTCGATACTCAAAAAAAAAATTTGTACCCAAACCCTCTGAAGATGTAAAAAAGTTCAGTATTTTTTGCTTCTTATATATTTTTGCCAGCGTAAAGAAGCAGCACAAAGTTTACTTTTTTCTTTTTCTTGAGCAATAAAACAGCGAACGTACTTCGTATGAGGGCAGAGCAGAGCAGAGAGCAGTATGAACTGGGCGGGGGAGGAAGGGAGGGGTTAAAGAAAAATGTGCACTTGTCAGCGAAAGAAAAGCAAAGAACAGCACTGGAAGAAAAAAAGTTGAAGAAGAAGAAGGCGAAGGCGAGGCCAAAGGACTCGACTCGACTTGGTTGCGTCGCTCTCGCTTAGTAAAGCCGAAATCATTAAAAAGCCAACGTAATTGATAAAGGAACATTGAGCTCGAAGAGGGGGTAGAGAGATGTATGTGAGGGGTGAGGTAGGTAGGCGAGTAAAGTAGCTTGGATAGGGGCACAAGTTTATATTGCGATGACATCGTTAAAAGTCTCGAGCCCTAAGAACACTTTGTTGTTGTACTCTACTCTCTATCCCTACTTGAGAGTACTTTTCTCTCCGTCTCTCTCTCTCTGTCGTCTTGCAGTACTTTTCTCTCTCTCTCTCTCTCTCGCTCTTCAAAAGTACTTCACAAGTCGACCGAATTAGTGGCCACAAATTGGCTGGCAGCATTCTTGATTTATTTACCAATGTATGGGTTAACTTTTCCACCCTCCCCGCCCCGCCCATTTACTCACATGTCTTTTGGGTTTTGTTGTTAAAATTGTTTTCATGTTGTTTTTCTTTTATTTTCTTTTCTTCTGTGTGAAATGCAAATGAAATGCATCCAAAATATATATGTATGTATATTTCATTCGAGGCGTTTGAGTTATTTCTGTAGTTTCAGTCAAGCTCAATAGCGTTTCCCTTTTTTATTGCCATTCTCGCCTTTCTAGCTCTTAAAACACAAAGCTGGCGTCGTCGTCGTCGCCAGTTGAGCTTCATAAAGAACTCTGACTGACCCCTAAGCAAAAATCCACCCACTTGCATTTGACCCTCCCTCCCTTTCTCTCCCACCCGCCGTCGACCTCTGCCACGGCACTTAAGCCAAACTAACAAAAGTTCGCATTTATTTGACTTCGCTTTAGCTAGATTGTGGAGGAGGTGTATTTGGTTGGGTTGAGTGGGTTTGGCTGGAGAGATCACAAGAGAAATGTGCTGTATAAGTCATTTGCATAAGTTGCCCCCGAAAACGTTGGCCAAACGTCTGTGCCAGCAAGCCCAGTCAAGCCAAGCCAAGCCAAGCCAAGTCGCAAGTAAGTAAAGTCAAATTTTTGTTTTCGCAATTGTGCAGAAAAGTGCTGGCCGCATATTAAATCAGAAGCGCGTAGAAAAATGAATCACAAAAATGGAAAAAGTCAAATATTAAGAAAAAATTACAAAGTTTTTTTCTTTTCTTTTGATTTTTGGCTGCTTCCAAGTAAAATGAGCAAAGAACATATAATATGAATGGATTGCAAAGAGGGTGTGGGTAGTATGGGGGTGGGGGCGTATATTTGATACTTAATCACTAAGATTATACTTTATCGAGTCGAAAAAGTGGCCGTTAAACATTTCTTTATCCAAATGATAAAATTTTACATCCATAAATGTCAAGTTGACCAAGAATAAGATAAACTGATTGACTTATCCTGTTGAAAAACTTTTAACCGGCAGTTAGACAGTAAACTTTATTTGCTCGATAAATTATGGCCACATATACAAAAATTTAATCAAATTTATTGATGAGATATCATGAAAAGCAACAAAGTTCTTTTAACATCGATTTTAAACTATTTTTGGCTCATGTCACTTAATCAACTGAAATGTGTTTATTTGTGTGTGTCTCTGTCTGTCTGTTTGTGTGTGTGTGTGTGAATGTGTCATCTGAAAATTGTCGCTGTCAAAATTTAATGTGTTCAGTTTAATTCAGGTGTGCATCGTTAATCAAAGCGTCTTTAATCTCACGTCAGGTTATGTAAATAAACAATTACGAGCATTTATGTGCGCACGCACACCACACCACACACATAGACACACAGATAGAACACTCAGGTATTTATGTACATACATATTAAAAGAGCGACGATACACGGGCACAAATTTTGCGGGCTTAAAGTTAATTTATTTCGTAAGTGTTTACCTAACCTGGCATTAAAAACGGCTAGAAGTGTGCTCGTTCTCTCGTTTTTGCTGCCAACCTACGTAAAATTTGATAAGCACAGCGCTCAAAATAAACACAAACATATAAACAAGAAGACAGACAGACTGACAGACAGATAGACAGATATAGATAGAATGCGGGAGCCGCATTCAAAACCGGAAGGAAACGCGTGTGGATTCATCCAAGTGCAAATATTTCAATTTGAAACTGATAAGTCCCATTAATGACTAAATTTATCTATATACAAACACACACACTCGCATGCACACATATACATATGTATTTGTAGTCTACATTTAGATTTTAAAGTAATCAACTTGAAGCTTGAAGCCAACTCAAGTGTCAGTTAGAGAAAGAGAAAGAAAGAGAGAGCGAGAAACCCTTTTAAAAACTTATTGCTGGCCAACAAATAAAGCTCGCGTTCTCTCTGTGTGTGTAAGTGTGTGTATCGATTACTTTGTCTAATGCACTTTTGCAACTCCAACATAAAACTCAAACTCTGAACTGAACTGAAAACATTGAAGCATCCAAGCCAGTTGCAACCGAATCTGTTGTAACTGAAACTGTTGGCAACCAACTCAACTCAGCTCAACTCAACTTAACTTGGCTGCAGGCGAAGCAGTTGAAAAATATTCACTAAATGGATAGTTGCTATACTCTCACAACTCAAGTGAGCGTGATAATGACAAAGGAGAAAATGAGATAGAGAGCGAGAGAGAGAGAACTAATTTATTTTTATTTTTGCTTCAACAATTAATGTGGCAAGTAGTTCTAGCCTTTAAGTTGATTAAAAGTTTGGCTCTTGAGGCGGCTGCTTGTTGACTGATTTACTTTGTTTAATTATTTATTTCGTTGACAAAACTAAACTTTATTTACATTACGTATACGTTATGTCTTACTATGCATTCGAAAACATTTTGCCATTATCCTTATTTTTTCTTCACATTTATTTGCTCATTCATATTGACACTGATGATTTATTTGGCTAAGCCTGCAGCATTGATTGTTTTTAGCTTTTTGAGGTCATCAACTTTTGTTGTCCCTGTTTTCAATTGTGTTGTCTCTTTCTGTCTCAGTCGATGAGTTGGTAACTGAAACTGAATTGAAGCAATCAAATAAATTGAATAAATTGAGACACAATAAGGCATTTGAAATGTTTTGCAGTTTCTGGTATTTAACTTTGATTATTGCAATATTAGAGAATATTTTCAAGCAATTTAATTTCTAATCTTTCGTCTACTGCAACTGCAAACCTATAAACTGTAAAGTGCCGGAGACGTAACGTCTTTGTCTTAACCCAAATCGTGACATATTAAGCCGTCAAGTGGCAAAATACACAACATGCAAACTTTGCTTTGGTCTAACAGTTCGCGTGAGAGTGCATGTAGATAAACCGTTATTTGCATGTTTATCAACACTGTCAGTTGCTAAACAGAAAAACGTAAAAAGCAAATGCCAGAGTTATATTTTTATGCATTTGCAATTAGCGCAGCAAAAGTCAATGCTCCAATTAAATACTCTTTAAAATGGCGAACTCTAAAGGCAAAAAATTGTCAAAATGTACGAGAATCGAGTCAAACCGCACAGAAATTGTCAAAAGTGTTAAGAAAAACAAATAAAAACCAGCAAACGTGACAACAACAAAAACAGAGAGAGAGACTAAAAACTATACAAACATAAACTTTGTTGCATTACCTTGCTCTCTGTCTCTCTGTCTGTGTGTGTGTGAATATTCGTGTCTGCGTTTGTGTGTGGTTTGGTGTCACGCTAACCTCAAAATTGCCGCCAACAATTTAACAAGCAGACGTTGTGTGAAAAATATGTCAAGCCAGAAAGGGCGAAGGCGGCGACGGTGACGGTGACGGCGGCACCAAAGTAGTCGAGCCAGAAGCGCTATTTTCTTTTTTTTTTTCACTTCTGCAAGCGAAAATTGCGTTAACACGCACACACTTACACACACACACACACTTGAGGCACCCACACACATGGGTCGCATGTCCTCGTCGTCCTCCATAGTCGAATTACCAGCATAAAAAAAGAAGAAGAAAAGTGGCCAACACGGCAACGAACAAACACAAACACACACACACACACGGCAAAAATATTCCCGCCACGTTTTGAATTATGCATGTCTGCCACAAACACACACACACACACACATACGCGCGGTACTACTTGTCACTCCAATTCTCTTTCCTCTCTTCATGATTCTTACCAAAAACCGCTGGCAAGCGACAACAACAACATCAGGAAGAAACGAGAACACATTGCTAAAGAAAAATATACATATTCGCAAATAAAATGACTGACAAAAAAACAAAAAAAAAAGAGGGAAGGAAGACAAAAATACTCAAGAGCTTGTGAAGCAGTGTGTGCTTGACTTGAAGTATACCCTGCAAAAAACAAATAAAGTTAAGGTCTCTCTTCGAACTCAAGAACAACTTTGTTCAACTGTTTTGTATGCGTATACTTAATATTTTCTTCAAGAACAACTCTTCTATTCTTCTTTTTTTGATTCATGAACAACTTCTCTCAAGTTTTTTGTATGCGTATACTTAATATTTTCTTGAAGAAAAACTCATCTTCTCATGAACAACTTCTTTCAACTGTTTGCATGCGTAGACTTAATATATATGTTCTTGAAGCAAAACTCTTCGTATTGCTTCAAACGAATAAACTCTTTGTGGCCTTTGATTATGGTTAACCAAACTATTCGCGTGCTGCTTGTGCTTTCATCCTCTCTCTCTCTCTCAACATGCAAATGCGCTGCAGGAGACCAGAAGAAACACCAAAAGGAGGATGGGGCGGGGAGAGTGTGGCAAGCAAACAGGAGGCGAGAGCATCAGCAAACAGGACAACGTGTGGCGACAGACAGCAGGAAGGATATATTTGTGTATTATGCTCTTATAATAACTAAATTCGTTCGCTGCCACCAAAATCAGAGGGGGGGCGCATTTATAACAAACAAATACATATGTACGTATATGTATGTATATGTATATGTATATGTATGTGTGTGTGGCAATGGAAATGATGTCACTCACTGAAAGTTATGAAAGTGCATACAATTGACAAAGATTTGCAAAAAGTATTTTCATTTATCCCCTCCCAATCAGGTCAATGTATAAGCTAGTTAACAAGATGAGAGAAAGGGAAAGAGAGGAAGAGGGTTCCATTATGATTACAATTTTCGAAGCTAATGTACAGTGAAGCATTAGGAATCAATAATCATAGGTTAAGCTTTCAAAGGGGACTTTTTCCTTGTATCATGCTGGCAAAAGTATTAATTATCGTAGCAATTATTTACTCGACATTTCATTAATAATTATTATTTTGCTCTTTGGCAGCATATCAACCGCAATGAATGTACTTCAAAATCTCTCGTTTTTTTTTGCTATTCATGGTTATGCAATCAATATGCCTCTCTCTCTCTTCTTCTCTCTTTCGCTTACTCAATAATGACCTCAAAGTACCAAGAATTACATGGACTAGTATATATAAATATAATTACTTGGCAGAGCGAGAGGCCGCCAAACAGTAATTAAACGGGGAAAAAATACTTAAAAAGGCAGAAAAACAAGAAGTAGAGGAAGAAAAATCGCGTGACTTTGAGGCGTGGTTCCAAGTGATGTTAAGGGCGGTTTGAAGTGTATAATATTTCGTTATGTTTTTGCTTTTATTTTTTTCAATTTTACATTTAAATTTGTCGCTGCACATCACACACACACACACACACACTCAAACACTTGACCTTGCTTGAAGGCAAAAACGAAAGTTGTTTTTGTGGCCTCATAAATTTCATATTGATTTCCGTTTTTCGAATAAGAAGAAACACAAAAATATATATCGTACAAGAAACTTCCGAGCAGAGTGTTGGGCCCAAGTGTACCATGAACAATGAACAATGAGCTGTGAAACTTTATTGACTCTTTTTACTGTTACAAATTTACTTGATAGCACCCGGTGACTACAAAAAAAGAAAATTCTCTCTTCTCTACTCTTCACTTCGGTTTTTTTTTGGTTGGGATGCTTTACGATGCTTGCAGTTGCTATTTTGTTGCTTGTTTCTTAACATTTACCAGCCCCATTTCTGCAGTAAAGCCAAGCAGCAGCAGCACAGCAGCAACAACATAATTTAGCCAAACAACAATAAACTGCTACTTCAGAGCCAGAGAAATGTTCCTTAAGATGTATGTGAAAGAGGGGTAAACACACACACACACACACAGACATAGCGGAAACTGTAACTGAAACTGTTTGTAGAAGAAGCTAGAAGAAGTTTTTTTTGTTCTTCTTCATGTTTGTTTGTCAAAACGTAATAAAGTGCAAACAGTTGCAAAAACAAAACAAAAATAGAAACGAAAAAAATATAATGCGAAGACATAAAAATTCGTCAAGTTTATGGTTTTTATTCGTATCAGACTCAAAGAGAAAAACAACAATTCAATTCCGTTTGTCGCTTTATTTACCCTTTTCCTTGTGGCACATTTCTGAGGCTGTTCACTTTTGGCTTATCAAAAGTTTAAGTTGATTTAATTGGACAAAAACTTTTTGTTATCAGCACAAAAAGAATCTTCTTGACGAAAAGTGACCCAGAATATATATATATATATACATACTATATATATCAGCTTATCAAACTGACAGTTGTTTGTTCAAATTAATGCCACAAAATAAATGAGCTGTAAAATGTGGCAAGGACTTTTGTTGGGATGGCGGCCAATAATAGTACAGTGGTCTTCATTAACAACAGTGTTGAATAACGTGTCAGTCAATTGGCTAATGAAAAAGCACTCTCTCTCTCTCTCTCTTTTACTCGTCTCAGCGACAAACTGTTCAAGCCGTAGGCCAACACTCGACTGTTGACAGCTCATTAATGAGAAAGATAGAGAGAGATAGAGAAAGAGAGAGAGAGTAAAAGAAATGTGAGAGACAAATGATTTTATGCCAATTGTGCGCCTCGGTGGCATGCTACGACCTCGACCTAGTCTTTTGCTACTTCTCCATTCCAGCACTACACAAAAATCGAATGCTGTTCGCTTTTGGATGCTTCTTGCCTCGCCGTTATGACAAATTGTACGCCTCATTTCATGTCACACAGTTAAAGCAAGTGGGCGTGGCAAGCAGCAAGCAGAGGGCAGCCGGCGGCGATAGTAAGAACAAACTGAAAATCAAATAAAATCCGCCAAGCTGATTTCCTTGTATTGAATTTTATTAGATTTTTCATGCACTTTGGGGACCCTAAAAATGATTTCCTTTCCTTTTTTCTTGCGATATTCAATTGAGTTTCTATCTCCGAAGAAAAAACTTTAAATATTCATACGACTCGAGGGCAAAAGACAACTCTGTTTACGAGCTGAACACAAATTGTTTTTGACGCCAAATACAAGTTACAATAACTTTTAATTGTTGAACAAATTCCATATGTCAGAAGAAGAGTAAAATATGCCACATAAAGTTTTGATATTAAAATGTTTAGTACAAACAAAGAATGCTAGCAAAAGATATGAAAATTATGAGACTGCAGGGGGTAAATAATAAAGTCAAATTAGCTTTGAGTGTTACAAACTGTTGCGTTTTTAATTAAAACTGAAGATTTTTGCCTTTCCTTTTTCTTTTCCCCTTCATCAGCTTTTTTTAAGTGTGCTAAAGAACTTTTGCGTTTATATAAAACAGTGAGTTACGGTGCGTATGAGCAATATGCAACGAATGCAAAAACAAGATAGCGTTAGAAAGATAGAGTGAGAGAAAAAGAGTGTGAGAGAGAGAGAAAGAAAGAGAGAAAATGCATTTTATTTTTACCTTCTAGTTGATTAAAGTAATTTTAATTGCTTTTTGATGTTAATGGCAAAAGTTGCAACTGCCACCGCCGTCGCAGCTTCGGTTGCAGTTGCATAACTTGTTTTTTTTTTCTGCTGCACAAACACATTTTTGTTATTCTATAAACATATTTGCAGATAAGTGGATTCACAGCTACAAATGTTAGTTTTTTGCATAACTAAAATGTTTATCATTGAATGAATAATGCAAATGTTTTTCATTCATATCCAACCACTTGATATATTTAAATAAAACACTTTATTTGGATACATATTTAAAACCTAACCCAATACTAATTAATGTCAAATATTTATTTACCATTCAGCCATGACCTGACAACAAATACACCCTGCTCCTGCTGCTGCTCCTCTCTCAATCCCTCTCTCTCTTTTTGTTGCATCACATTTATTTGCAGATTTGCGCGCGCTTTGCGCCAAAAAAGCCAAAAAGTTGAATGTCACTAAGTCAGGGGGAGGTGGGGTGATTCACAGTGGTGGAGCACAGGCCAAAAGCCTTTAAGCCATAATTTAATATATTGACACACAAAGCTTTTGCTCGTAAGACGTGTCTTTGCCATCATAATCCTCAATATTGTATATATTGACAGCTGTCGCCAATGCGCCCCCAAACCGAACCAAAAAAACACACAAAAACCCAAAGGAACGAAACATAAATAATGTGAGGAAAAGTAAGTTTTTCGGGCTTAATGCGCTCAACTATGCGTAAAGCTGTGCTCATCGACGGCCAGGCAGGCAGCATACCCAGAGAAAAAACCTTGGAATAGATTAAAGAGCACATTTAGTTGAGACGAAAGGACATATACAAAATTTAGTTACAGAAATTTTTACTTTGAGGGTCTTGCCGTTTGACGCTGACGATCATAATTGTCGATGGCCTGATTAAAATAGGTTAGAGTCCCATCCTCCAGAGCAGGTCCAGGTAATGATGTTGACGAAGAGGCAGTTTGCATACGTGCACCCTGATGACTGGTGTTGCTTATGTCGGGCAGCGAGTTCCGTTGCTCCACAGTCGGAGCAACTCTCGATGATGGCGGTTGAGTTGTGAGTTCCTTGACACGATCCGCATAGCGCAGGGTGTTCAGGGAATGCTCCACGGAATGTAAGCCTGGCGAGATCATGGCTATCATGCAAGTGCGAACCTTCTTGCCGCCAATGAATGAATCTCGCAGTACTTGCGTTAACTTTGAGCTGCGAAAGGGTAGATGGGTGGATTGACGACCCAAGGCACGAATGCACTCCTTGAGTGCCAGCAGGGATTTGTTTATCTCGGAGCCTTCCAGACGTAACTGACGATTGGGCGAACTGTTATCGGCGCCACGTTCATTGCCAGCCAAATCGATGAGTGAGATTTTGCCATGCAGATGCAAATCTTCACCGGAACGGAGAGCCAACTGAAAGACGGCATGAGAACGAGAGGATTTGGAGTTGGCTGACGTTTTTCCGCAGGTGCGTACCTTGTTGCCCAGCTCGAGCAGATGCAGCACTCTACTCGTACTCGTCACTACCTCCTCGATGAGGTTGACGATTTGTACCCGCCGCTTGCCATCCTCCAGGACACGTAACTCGGGCTTATCCGGCTTCAGCAGATCGTATACCTTTGAGCCATAGAGCTCAAAAAAGCTGCAGCTAACATGCAGATCCAACTTTGCATACTTGGGTAGCTGGAGATATTCAAAGACATTCTTAGCAGCCAGAGCATAGATGCCATCGCCATTAGGTTGTTGTTCGCCGCCCATGGTGTGGGTTTTGCCACTGCCCGTCTGACCGTAGGCAAAACAGGTGGCCATGCCACCCTCAAAGATGTGCCGGACCAATGGAGCAGCAGTCCATTTGTAGACCTCAGCATTGGTGCAATGCTCGTTGAAGGTGTGATCGAAACGAAACTTGTGATGCTCCAGAAACTTGGTTAGGTTCAGTTGCTTGCGCGGTTCGTGGACCATAAAGTGTTCGCCATTGGGTACGCTAATCACATCCGGTTCGTGTTTATCCAGCTCCTTGCGGTTCAGGGGACGCTTGCGCACACACACTACAATCTGATGATGACGCGGCGTTGCACGTGCCACATTCTCCATTGGCTGAAACTCCATGCGATGTCGATACAAACGCAACATTCGTGCTATCTCCCAATTCGGATTTTCCGGATCCGCATTCCTGTACAAGGAACGCACATATCGAGTCTCCTGATTGCACAGGCGACGTCTTTCGCGCTCCACTGCCAATCGTTGAATCTCTGAGACGACATTGGCACGTGGACGTGGCTCGGCCTGTGCACGGGGCGTGGCCGTTACCATAACGGAACGTTGCACCTGAGCAACACTTACTTCAGGCGGTACCGCCACGGGAGCAATCACTTCAGTGCTGTCATAGATCAGTGGATTGTGTTTTTGGATGGCCGTCAATGGCAAATCCTTGCCACATATGACTTCTCCCTCCTTCCACTCGACGGTCACGATATTGTTCTCCCCACCATCAAGCTTATTGATGATAGCCGCCTGCATTCGACCATCGGTACGTTGTATGAAGATCTCTTGATTAATGAACAGCTTGTGCATTGCCCTTGCGTATAATTGTGACTTGTGCACTACAAAAATTTGATCTATCTATTCCGGGATACAAGTTGTGTTTTTTTTTTTTGCTAAATATATATTTCTTAACAACTAATTTGTGTAGAAAACTTTATGACTGCAATGAAAATGAATATTGGCAAGACGTAAAGCTAATAGACATATAAAACAAATGTAGTCTGATATAATGTTGGGAAGTTCATTCTCTCTCTCTTTCTTGCCATCAATTAGTGTTACTTTAAGCTTCTTTTACCTTAAACATTTTTGGTACATCTCAAGCTAATGTCAATATGTCTAACCTCCTAGCTGGCTGAATGACTGCAAGTGTTAAACATCTTTATACATACACACACATACGCACTGTGTAAATGTGCCTTATACAGGAGGACCTAGTTCGTAGTTGGGCAAACATGCCCCTATTTCATTGGTAGTGACGTGGCGTCGGAGGAGAAGGAGGAGGGACGATGTGGCAGGGTAACAAAGATGATGCTGTTGCAAAAATTTCTATAACCATAAAATGTTTGCACAACACTTATTTTTAGTAAAAACCAGCAAAAGTCGAACTAAACTAAGCACTGCCCCTCTCACTTTTCCTGTGTCATGTGTTAGGTAAGGGTATCATGTATGTATGTGTGAAAGACGCGGTGCGAAAGTTCGACAACGTCGAAGCAGCCAACCAACTAGCGTCGAGTGCATATTAAACAGAGCCTCCGGGCACGATATAAGCCGAGTGTCGCTGCATCTTGGGTAAACATTGAGGTAGACAAAGGCCGAAGGCTGTTGCAATATGTCGTTGGTTGTTGTTGCTGTGAGTTGGCCATTATTTCAATCCCCAACGCATTTTGACATTCCCCTCTATCAACACCAACACACACACACACATATACACACATACAAATACATACTTAATTTCATGCATATTTGTGGCCAAATTGCCAGCTGGCGTATTTTAACGGCTGTTTCTTATTTCGCCTAGTTTTGGCCATGTGCAGTAGCCAGAGCCAAACTGCATTTGTCATTCGAGCGTAAATGTCATAAAAATGTTTCCAAAAATAAACCCCTGCGGCGCAAGCTGACACACACACACAATTTGTGATTGTTGCATTTGGGATGACAAATCAAAATGGCACAAAATACAACCGACAGCCGACAAATCAAATCTAAAACTAAAAACAAAATTAGAAATTAAAAATAGAAATCGAAATCAAAAACAGAAACGACGCGCGAGAAGCCACATTGCAGCCTATGCTGCGGAAACGGAAGCGGCAGCCGCATAGAAACAAATACAAAATGGTTGCTGTCAAAAATTAAATCAAAAACTGTAGCACACTTTTGAGCGCATCATTTAAATGGATTTGCTGGATATGTGACAGAGTGAGACATAACTGAAAAAGAAATTTAAAGCAACTTTTTCAAATGAAAAAAGTTATTTTTCATAGTAGAACTAGTTAAATTTGCATGGCAGGTATATGATATAGTGATCCGATCTGGCAGATTTTGACATAAGACAACTTTTAACAAAGTTTAAGCTTGATAATTGGAACATTAAGCGGTTAGTTGACAAAAGCAGGATCAGGAATATATATATACCACTGCAGTTACGAATATACTTGTTTAAAAGGAAAATACTCCTGAACTAATCATTATAAAACCATATTTACCTTAACGTTTTTAAGTACTCAAGTCGAGTGCAGAAGCTATTAAATAATGTAAAGGGCTCTAAACATTAGCAACTCGCGCCTAATCACTTCAACTAACGCACAAACACATACGAACACACTGGCCCACACACACACACACACATACACATCTATTCAGACAGTTAAACTAATACAAGTGTGGCTCGAAACTAAACTCTAATGCACTTGTACAAACATGAGAAGTCGTTAAACACAAAAACGAAGCACAAGTTCCTCTTAAATTAGCAAAAACCCATAATTTTCGCATATTAGTTGAAGCCAGCTTATTGGTGAGGGGGGAAGGGGAGGTGTTTGGAGGGTATCAGAGGAATCATATGCATTTAACATGCAATTGCGTGCCAAAAGGGGCGAAAACGAACCCCAAGCTAGAACGATGACGTCGCACAAGGAACGTTAAGCGCGACGGGCCTGTAGCCTGAAATTAAAACATTATTCATAAGCAGACGTTTCGGAGAGTGAGTCAGAGAGAGAGAGAGAAAGAGAGAGGTGAGAGAGAAAGAGGGCTGGACAAGGGGATCATATCGCTCTAATGGTATATGCTAACCAAGCAGCTGCTTTACTCCACTCTTGCACCCTCTGTCTTTCTTTCTCTTTTCATCTTAGTCTCACTTGAAACTAACGATTTTTTACTACTTTCACGTCTCTAATGACTATGTGTGTGTGTGTGTAAGGCGGGTAATTGTAAACTTTATGTGCCACGTTTTCCAGGAATAACGCCACAAAAATCCTTTGTTGCTTTTGTTGCCATTCGACATCATCTTGAGTGTAATCAGAGGTGAAATCAAAATCCCCAGCGTGCTTTTTTCTAATGAACTATTTTCTTTTTGAACACATACATTTACAAAAAGAACTCGCTCTCGAAGTTGGATTCGAATTTATTGAGCTATAAAGATGTCAAAATGTCTGCGTTGCTCTACTCGTTCCTTACACGTTCGACTTAATGCCATATAGTATTCGATTCGGTTTGGTTTGGTTCATTGTGAATAATTAAGACAAAGTTGTGGTTGTGTGCGTGTATTTAACACGCGTTCTATCAATCTCCCCCAAACCAGATTTACGCTCTTACTTTCCCATTCTTCTCTGACCATCATTACCATAAAAAATCTCATTAGGCCAAATGTATAATATAATGACTTTGCCTTTAGCTAGCTTTGCAGGTGCTAGTTTTTTTTTTTTGAACTGGTCTTTGCAATTCATTAGTCAGCCGCACGAAATGAATAAGGAAGCGGTTTAACGAGGCACTACATAAGGTGGAGTAGTACTTTCATTTAGTATGGAGAGTTAAAGGCCTTTGAATTGAGAGCTTTCATCCAAGTAGGCGTTTATACATTCACATATATGTATAAAATATATATATTTGATTTCAGTATAAGAGACGAAACACTTTAAAGTCACTCGCTTTTCCTGTTTTCCAGTTACACACACACGAACTTTAAACACAAAAATGAGCAACTTGTAAGTATTTTAAAGAACTGAAATATCTCTTATTACATTTTCCCCCCGTCCCTTACAGCTTTGTGAACTATATGAAGTGCCATGGCACTGAATCGCCGCCATACAATGCACCAAGAGTGGAACTGTTGCGTCCCATGACCATGGAGTTGCAAAGCCTACAAAAGTTGGCACAAGCCGCACGACGTGAGCAGATGAATCGTTTGGTTCAACAGGAGAAGGCCAACTATGATGCCGAGTTGCGCAGCACATTGGGCAAATCCTTTGTCAAGGATGATGTTTGTGATCGACATCTGTGCAATGTTTGGGGCGGTCAAATGGACAAACGTTGCGTTTGAGTTAACAGAAACAGATTAAAAGTCAGTTGAATAAAAGTTGCACTCATTTATCAAACAAAAAATTAATGCATACTAATTGTAACGCCTTGAAATTTTAGCCAAACAATCATTAACGAAAATCTACTTAACGCTCCGCCACGCCCCTAGGGCGTAACATTGCTTTAATTACACACAAATTATTTCACAATGAGAGTGCAATATTATTATTTTTTCTGTGTGTTAAAATGAAAATGAATTGCATTTATTTGCTTTAGCTTACCTTTAGCATTTTCATTTTCATTTTCGTTCGGGTTTTTCCCCAATCATTCCATTTGCGGTGTCCCGATTAATTTGTGACTGTAAAATGGGAAAGTGTATTTTTAGACCAAATGACGAAAGTTCAAATATACAGATGTCAATGTTAAGCAACATGCTTTTTCAAATAGGATAAGCTGCGGTTGGTTAGCTCATCTGTACGGCCCCAGGACAAAACAAATTTGAAGTTGGAACGGGGGAAAGAGAGGTCGACATTCGATTTGGATGCTTTTGCGGTTTTTGGGTTCCCAATTTGGCACCCTTTTCCATTGCAAATGTGTGAAATATGCGAAACCCTTGATTCGCCACACCCACACACACACCAACACAGACGCCCCAAAAACACATATTGTTGTTGTTGTTGTTGGCTTGTTGGTCAAATTGTCGTAAATTAGTTTTAACACCTGACTGAGTGGCTTTTTCAAGTGGTTCATCTCCGTCTCTGTCCCGTCCCGTCTCTCTCACACTCTCTGTCTCCATCTCTATCAAGTGGCCGTGTTGTGTGTTGAGTTTTCTCAACAAGTTTGCCGGAACCCGACAACCGTAAGGCTAACCCTTTTGTGTGTCTCTGACTTTGTCATCTGTTTTCTGGTGTGTGAAATTAATGTAATCGCATTTTAAGCATAAACTATGTAAGAACATTGCTTTTCAATTAAGACCCATACCCACGCACATCGTTCTGTCCATCTCACTCCTTCACTCTTTCTCTCTCTCTCGGTCTGTCTCTACTCTTGTCCAAACAGTTCCGCATTAAGTGTCAACTTCTGAAATTGCCACTCGGAATGCCATCGAACCAATGAGCAAAATGAGCTTAAGCCAAACCATTCCGACCCGTAACATCCTTCCGTCCGTCTGCCCTGTCCCACCCACAAAGCTAGCTAACTTGGCCCAAAATGAGCTGGCAAGTGCTTTTGGATTGAGTTGAGGTTATGCCATTAGGTATACACTGTCAGAGAGATGTTGCACTTAAGTTTAAGAATCATCTCTAAAAACCTCATTACTAGAGAAATGTTGAGATCGTAAGTTTAAAAAGTGAAACTGTTGACATTTCATTTCCGTTGACAATCAAGAACCTAGTTTCTCTTTTCTGTCAGTGTCAGTGTGAATGTGCGGATTACGCTCAGCTGATGAGTAGCTTAACCTTGCTGAGTGACTTTGACTGGTTTTTTTTTTTTTGGTCCGTTCGCAATTTAGACAAGGCAAATTTCGTTAAAAATCCCATCATAAAAACCGAATGCTGCACAAATCCAAATGCTGTAAAAATACAGAACATTTGGGTCAACTTCGCTTTTTCCGTGTTATATTTTTTTTGCTTTTCGTTTATTTTATGGCAGCTTTCAAAGTTTTTACTCATTGCCCTGTCGAGCTCGATGTTTCTGGTGCGCGTCTGTCCACCTGGAGCAGCTGCAGCCGCAGTCACAGCCGCAACAGCTCTTTCTCTCTTCATCTTCAACTCACCAAGGTGGCAATAAAATAAATGGCAGCACTTTCGGTTTTTACCCCAATGGAAGAATGAAAAACAAAAAATACAAAAAGAAAAAAACCAAAAAAATGGCAATTTTGGCTATGGCGGGTTGCAATGGCGTTTGCCATATATCAAAAGGCGAAAGAGTAAAGCACATAAACTCCACTCTGGAGCGAAAGAGAGAGAGGGAGTAAGAGAGAGAGAGAGAGAGTGAGTGCGAGAGAGATTTGGTGTAAGAGTTGGTTAGCGGCAAATATTTGCGGTATTTTTACTTGGCCACTGTAAGAGTGGTTTATGACTCCTTCTATGGCGCCTGCAGCTTGTAGTTTGTATTATTATTGTGATTGTTGTCGTTGTTGTTGTTGTTGTTGTTGTTGTAGTGGTTGTTGCCAGTGCCAGGTAAATCCTGCCACACACTTAAGAGCACTAGTACACTTGGGTATTTTGCTAAGTTGTAAGCTGTAAGCTCTGACTCTGACTGGCATTGCGCTCAAGATTAATGCCTTGGCCATATCCTTGGTGGCGAAGCGAGAAGCACCTTTGGGGCGACTCATTGTTCAACAATATTGACAATGTGACCAATGTGGCACATTTGAAATAAAACATAATATTGAAAAAGACGAAGCGAGCGAGAGAGAGAGAGAGACGGAAAACGAAAACGAACGAAACGTAATTTCTAAAAGGATTACGTAAAGCTTTAAAGCAAAGCCAGCGACAGCAACAGCGACAAAGACGACGATGACGACAACGACAACGGCAACGACATGAAAAATGAATTGCAAAGAACTAAACTGAACATGAAAAGCTATATATGTATATATGTATGTATGTATATATGTATATGTGTATTGGAACAGGTGAAGTTAAAGAAAACCAACGAAAGCAGCAGCAGCAGCAGGAGCAGAAGCATTGAGAAGAAGTTTTCATTTGTGAGGCACTTGGCGCCTTTGCTCGAACGACACACACACACATACCAAGATACCCATAACATGCACACACACACATTTGTGTGTGTGGAACGAAGTCTCGACACCGTAAAATATGTGAAAAATGAACGGAAATGCCGCAACAACGAGGCGGAAATGAAAAATACACGTATAAAGATGCCTGCAAAATGGCCGACGAAAGCCTCAAATCAAAAGAAATGTTCTAGTGTGTGTGTGCGAGTGTGACTGTGTGTGTGTGATGAAACGCCTGGGCGAAAAAGTCATTTTCACATATGACGTGGATAATGGAAGAGAAAGAAAACCGCACACATACTGTAATTAATGACAGCCAAATTATGGTTGAAATGTGAAAGGGGATAACGAAAAAGCCAAAAAAAATAAAAAAATAAAGGAGAGATAAAATCTGAAGACTTTTTCGTGTAGATACAAGTAATGTGAAGTTGTAATGAAAACCGTATTGAATATATATCGAATATATTTCGGTTTTCATCAGCTCATTAGCTACACATTAAGAACTTGATATTACTTTTATCCATTAAATGCATCGAAAAGCAAAACAAATTCATTGAAACCAAAATCAGTATGGCAGAATGTTTGACACGGTCAATTGGTTGCTACGCATCTGCTATTATTATGGTCGTGCCACGGGTTTGCTTAACTTTGAGATCGATTTGAAGTCGGGAAGTGCTACGAAAACCACAAGCAGCTCGATCTATGCGGCAATTGTGAATGTTTTGTGTTTCTGTTTGCTGCCACTGATGAATACAAATGAAGTGATTGATGTTTTGTGGAGCAGTCCGGAAGTTCTGCACAAGTACATGATGGATACGATCTTCATCGGACGAGTCGTTTGTGTTTGTGTTACGCTTATAGCACGCTGGCTGCAGCGAGAGCGAATTATACGAATAGTGAATACACTTCAACGCCTGACTCAACGACGGCCTCAAGTCATTCGTTTGTGGCGACGGGGTGTGATATGCAAGTTCCTAAGTGCTATAGGTTCGGATGCCCTACAAATAGTAACCAGTTTCGTCATGGTTTCGCAAAGCGGCAGCCTTCAATTTTCGCTAAGCATGATGATTCTGAGTGGTTTCAATGCGCTCGTGAATGTAGCCATATCACACTACTACTTTGTCCTGTTAAACATACATGGACACTATATTCTATTGAATCAGGAATTGCGTGAAGTACTCGCTGAAATTCACTCGTTGGAGTTTGAGGGGCGAAAGGGTGTGTTTATGACTAAATGTTGTGCTCTGGCAGATCGACTGGAGCAAATAGCCAGAACACAATATCAGCTACAAAAACTCGTGAATCAATCAGGAAGCATCTTCGGATTACAAAAACTTTTGATATCCATCAATTATTATGTGTCAGCTATAGCAGTGGCCTATGTTTTCAGCACGGGATTCACGGGTTTAGTTATTGTTCATTCGAGAAATGGGATCGTGCTTCTCTTCTACTTGGAGTTTGTGTTATACTTCATAGATGTTCATGTCTCGTTGAACATTATGTACTCGTTGCTGGATGCCCATGCCAAGATGATGAATCTACTCGCCCAGAATACACTCTTTGCCGCCGGCTTGGATGTACGACTGGAGGTTATAGTAAGCTAACTTTGAAATACTAATCACAGGTATCTTAATTTTATGATACTTACAGCTTGAGAGCTTTAAACTACAGCTGGCATGGAATCCATTAAAACTTCCAATTCTTGGACTGTTCAATATAAATAAAACCATCTGCGTTTCATTTATCAGCTCCATATTAAACAGAACGCTGGTTCTCTTTCAGATTGACTTGCAAAAAGCACCGTCATTTTAATAAAGTTTCCCTAAAGGGCTCTCATTACTTTCACTTCTCTAATTCAATTCATGGTGATTCATCATATCAAGCTATCTTTTAATCACATCAATTGTTGGCCATTTTCATTACCTTGCCTCTGGAAATGGACATGGAATGTCTGTTTAGTTTTCCATTATGTTCGATCCAGTGCAGTTAATGTTGCGGTTGATGTACTTTTACTCGCGCTTACTTGGTGTCATTAATTTTGAAATTGACATGGCAACGGGTCGAGCGAGAATCACAAGACGAGCCACAATCTATGCCGTATTTGCAAATATACTGATTTTTGGATCTCTGCCGTTTCTGACAGGCAGTCAAGTAATGCAAACGCTATGGACAAATGCTGGACCTTTGTACGAGTATCTTTACCTTATCATTCATGGCACAAGAGTCTTGTGCGTGTTAATTGCACTACTAAGTCGATGGAGAGAACGTCGACGGCTCATTGATCTAATCAACGCCTATTGTCGACTGGGGTATCGGAAACCACAGGTCACGAGACTGTGGAGACGAAGGGTCATTATCAAATTCCTGAGCACTATATTCTCGGAAGTATTTCAAGTGTTAACCAGTTTTATGGCGGTACAAACAGTTCTTACGTTCAACCAATTGCTATGCATATTAATAATTTACACAGTGACCGCACTGGTCAATGTAATAATCGGACACTTTTACTTTGTAGCATTAAATGCTTATGGTCACTATATACTGTTGAGTCAGGAACTACAGGAAGTTATCGATGAGACGCGTGCCTTGGAAAATGTACGTCGAAAAGCTACGTTCATGATTAAATGCTGCCACCTAGCCGATCGATTGGAGGATATAGCTAAGACACAATCCGAGGTTCAGATGCTTTTTGAACGTTCAGGTCAAATCTTTGAAATACAGGGTGTCTGTATCACTTGTATCATGTATTTAAGTGCTATTGCCACCATCTACTTTGCTTTCGCTAGCTTTCGTGTAAATGTTTATAGTATCACATTTATCACCATATATGTTTTGGAAACCATTTCTTACTTTACGGATTTTATTATTACCATGGACAACTTATACATTGTCACAGATGTCCATAAGGAAATGGTGAAGCTTCTTGAAGAGTTTTCAACGATTGCTCCGGGACTCGATAAGCGATTGGAAGAGGTTGTAAGTATTAATACCGAAAAGCATTGTTCAAATACTCAGACTCTTTTCTCTTTACAGATCGAATCCTTTCAGCTTCAGCTAAGACGAAATCCGTTAAAGATGTCCCTACTGCAGGCTTACAGTGTGGAACGAGAAAAAGTGATCACAATAACCAGCTCAGTAGTAACGCATTGTTTAGTTTTAGTGCAATATGAACTTCAAAATACTGGAATAGAAAACCTTTCTTAAAAACTCAAGCCTTTGGTTCCATTCCGGTCTGTGCCTTACACATTTCTCTAAAGAACTGTGACATTATAGCTCGTCTGACTCATTATAAACACTCCATTTCGTAATTAGTTATATCAGCTTATCTGTCAATCGCATCATTTGACACTCATTATTATTAACCTGACCGAACTGGCCGTGTAAAAATGTACAGTTCGCGCGGTTAGTGGTCTAAAATGTTTGACCCGGTCAAGTGGATTTTGTGGATGTTTTACGCTTATTCACGTGTGCTTGGAGTCCTAAACTTTGAAATCGACATGAAAACAGGCCAAGCTCGAGTCACAAGAAAAGCAACGATTTATGCCGCCCTAGTTACCGGCCTGGTGTTCACTATGGTTATATTCGTAACTCGCAGTCAGCCATTCCAAAAACAGTGGGTACATGCCGGACTACTCCATGAGTATATCTATATCGTCATCAGCGGCACTCGAGTTTTTTGTGTGATGATTACTTTGCTGAGTCGTTGGTGGCAACGTCGTCAACTGATTCATCTTATAAATGCCTTGCGTCGATTGGCGTGTCGGAAACCACAGGTCACAAGAATATGGAGACGAAGAGTGATTATCAAATTTATGAGCATGTGTTCAATAGAGTTAATTCAAGGTCTGACGAGCATTTTCGCTCTTTCTTATGATCTTTTGAATCTAAAGACGTTTCTAGTTATCTTTATTATGAGTCTCCAGACAGCATTGGTCAATGTGATTATTTCGCACTTTTACTTCATAATGCTGAATGTTTATGGTCACTATATTTTACTGAATGAAGAACTGCAGGAAGTATTCGCCGAAATTCAATCCCTGGAGGCTGAGAAACGAAAAGCTTCGATAATGATGAAGTGTTGCCTACTAGCCGACCAATTGGAGGATATAGCTAAAACACAAACTGAATTACAGAAGCTTGCTTATCTTGGCTCTCGAATTTTTGGTATACAGAGTCTTTGCATCGGCAGTATATTATACCTTTCCCTGGTTGCTACAATATACTTTACATTTGCCAGTATCACTCAGAGCAATGGTACAGGCATGAGTTTCATGGTTAACATGATGTGCGTCGTTGTGATCATCACCTATTTTGGGGACATTATTATCACATTCGAAAACTTTTATATTGTCCTAGATGTCCATAGGGAAATGATCCGGCTGCTTGCAGAGTTCTCGACGTTAGCTCCGGGCTTAGATCAACGCTTAGCGGAGGTCGTAAGTGAATTCAGCTTGTTTTTAAATATTTGATTGTTTTTAATTATGATCTTTTATTTTCAGATTGAATTCTTTCAGCTCCAGCTACGGCAAAATCCAATGAAGATCGAAGTCCTACATCTGTATAGTCTAGAGCGTGCTAAAGCAATTGCTCTGCTGAGCTCAATAGCAACAAATGCAATAGTTCTGGTCCAATATGAATTACAAAATTCTTAATATTACCTTATATGTACTATAAATGTTCATAATGTCACATTGTAATTACTCATATCAGCTAATCGATTAATCGTATCAGTTATGGCACATATTGATTTGACTGTCCGTACAAGGAAGGGTCGAGTTGTGTTTAGTTTCTCGAAATGTTCGACCCGGTCATATGGATTTTAAGAATATTTTACTTTTATTCACGTGTTCTTGGAGTGCTTAATTTTGAAATTGACATGAAAACTGGCCAGGCGCGAGTCACAAGACAAGCAACAATCTATGCCGTCCTAGCTACCGGTCTTTGTTTCACCGCGGTATTGATCATAAGTCTCAGCCGGGTTTTTCAAACATTGTGGGTTCATGCTGGACTACTGCATGAGTATATTTATGTGGTCATACATATCACTCGAGTCTTTTGTGTGATGATTACGCTACTGAGTCGTTGGTGGCAAAGACCTCAACTAATCCATCTTATAAATGCATTCCGTCGATTGGCTTGTCGGAAACCACAGGTCGTGAGAATGTGGAGACGAAGAGTGTTTATCAAATTTATAAGCATATGTTTAACTGAGTTATTGCAAGCTATGACGAGCGTTATGACAATTGGAGATTATTTAAATCCAAAAACCCTTTTAATTATCTTCATGATTTCTTTACTGACAGCCTTGGTTAATGTGATTGTTTCGCACTTTTACTTCATAATGCTCAATGTTTATGGTCACTATATTTTACTGAATAAAGAGCTGCAGGAAGTATTCGCCGACATACAATCCCTGGAGGCTGAGAAACGAAAAGCTTCGTTAATGATGAAGTGTTGCTTCCTTGCCGATCGATTGGAGGATATAGCTAAAACGCAATCACACTTGCAGAAGCTTGTTGAACGCACAACACGCATTTTTGACATACAGAGTGGTTGTGTCGGCTGTATATTATACCTTTCCATGATCGCTTCAATCTACTTTACATCTGCCAGTATCTATCAGAGCAAAGGAGCAGACTGGAGCCTAATAGTGACCTTGGTGTCAGGTCTTGTGATCATCAGCTACTTTGGGGACATTCTGATTACAATTGACAACTTTTATATTGTCCTAGATGTTCATGCAGAAATGGTTAGGCAGCTTGAAGAGTTCTCAACGTTAGCTCCGGGCTTAGATCTACGCTTAATGGAGGTCGTAAGTGAACCAAACCTATACCTGTCGATTTTAAAGCATATTTATATATTCTCTTACTGCTTTTAGATTGAATTTTTTCAGCTGCAGTTAAGACAGAATCCATTACAGGTACATGTTTTACAGCTCTACAGTGTGGAGCGAATGAAAGCAATTGCCATGCTAAGCTCTGTAGTAAATAACTCTATTGTTTTGCTTCAATACGAAATAAAAAATTCCTAAGCTTAATTGAAATTTGTTTCCCTGAGTGGATTCCTCGCAATGACACCTGATTACTGTTGTGACCTTCTGTAAGCATTTCAACATTAGTAACATGTAATTTTGTAATTAGTCATATCATCTAATCTATCAATCGCATCACACTTTGTTGTACACTTTCCACTTGACCGTCCATCTGTAGGGAATTCGACTTGCGTTAGTTAGTTCCTCAGAATGTTTGACACGGTCAAGTGGATCTTGCGGATATCTTACTATTACTCGCGTTTGGTTGGAGTAATAAACTTTGAGATTGACCTGCGAACTGGGCGAGCATATATTTCAAGATTTGCTTCAATCTATGCCGTCCTAGTAAATAGTCTAGCATTTGGTGGTGTAGTGCTTCTGGCTCGAAGTCATCTTATTGGAATACTGTGGTCACGTGCCAGTCACCTCCATGAATATCTCTTTGTGCTTGTGAATGGCATTCGAGTCATATGCATTACGATTACATTAATCAGTCGTTGGTTACAGCGTCATCGGCTCATCACCCTCATAAACGCTTTTCGTCTATTGGCGTGTCGGAAACCTCAGGTCATAAGAGTGTGGCAAAAGCGGGTTGTGATCAAATTTTTCAGCACTTTCTTGACAGAGATTACACAAGGATTCATGAACATTATTTCTGTTCAAACGTATTTTAGGCTAGACGTGGTCCATATGGTACTAATGATGTTCGCATTGACAACTTTGACCAATATCATCATCTCGCATTATTACTTTCTTATGCTGAATGCTCAAGGGCACTTTATACTACTCAATCAGGAGATTAAAGCAGTACTTGACAATATAGCTTCCCTAGAGACTGAAAGTCGCAGAGCTACATACATGATCAAATGCTGCTTCCTTGCCGATCAACTTGAGGATATCGCCCGAGCCGAATCACATTTACACAAACTCGTCGATAGCATGGCTAAAATTTTTAACCTTCAGGTTCTCTGTGTGTCAAGCATATTTTACTTCTCCACAACCGCCTTCTTCTATTTCACATTCGCAAGCATCAGTTGGAACAACGGTCACCATTGGAACATCTACTTTACAGTGGCATTTCTGATTGTAATGGTCGTTTACTTCACGGACTCACTTGTCACAATTGACAACTTTTATATTGTCTTAGATGCGTATACGGATATGGTCAGACAGCTTGAAGATTGCTCAACGTTTGTTCCCGAGCTGGACGTACGATTGGAGCAGGTGGTAAGTGTATAATTGGGATTTGTTTTAGACTATAAACTTAAAATCATATCTTTCTCTCATTCAGATCGAGTCTTTTCAGCTCCAGCTGAAACAAAATCCTTTGAAAATTCGTGTTTTTGACTTCTACGACATAAAACGATCCGAACTTATTGCTATGGCGAGTTCAATAGTAACTAATTCTTTGGTTCTCATTCAGTATGAATTAGATCATTAAATAATATTTTGGATTAAATAATTCCTTTTGGAATTGGAGTTATATGAAGCGGGTTTATTTAATATGAGAGCCCTGTTGAGAGTAATATAGAAATGGGACGATTTATATCGAGTAGCGTTCGAAAATCGAATTTGTCATCTTTCGTTTTTGTTGAACGGGGTACAGGGTACTAAAAGTAACATTCGCCGTCAAATTATATAAGATACTCCAATTTAAATATAATAATGAATTTCCTAAGGTTCTTGATTGGGTAAGTGTTCATTTGGGACTTTAAGTGTTGTACATTAGCAATTCGTTATAATTTATATCAATTCACAATTAGCCATATCTGTCAATTTATCAATTTAATTAATCATAGCCATTTCTTCCAATGGGAATAGAAGTTTTATTCAGTTCTCTAACATGGTTGATATGGTACGGTACATCCTGCGGTTGTCATATTATTACTCGCGCCTCTTAGGAGTGCTCAACTTTGAGATTAATGTAAAAACAGGTGTAGCAAGAATCACAAAAGTATCTACGGTCTATGCGGTCTTCGCAAATGTCGGGGTTTGCTTGTTAATAATTGCTTTGGGTCGCAGCACACTGGTAGCGAGAATGACGACAAATGCAATACTTTTGCATGAGTATCTGTTCCTTGTGGTACATGGAATGCGTTGCACCTGTGTGGTGGCAACGATGATCAGTCGTTGGTCACAACGTCGGGAATTGGTTCGCCTAGTGAATGCGTTTCGTCATCTGGCGCTAAGAAAACCGGAAGTTATAAGAATGTGGCGACGTGGTGTTATATTTAAATCTGCAAGCATGACTCTATCCGAGTTTCTTCAAATGGTATTTGGCATGTTATACTTGTGGCCTTTTTTAACGTTTAGTCTGGCCATGACTATGTATATGCTGTTTACCCTGACAGTTCTCGTCAATGTGATCGTAGCGCACTATTACTTTGTCATACTGAATGTGCGAGGTCATTACATTCTGCTCAATCGGGAGATAAAGACTGTATTTGATGAGATCCGATCACTGGAAAAGGGACATCGGAAGGCTACATTAATGATTAAATGCTGCGCCCTTGCAGACCAGCTCGAGGATATTGCCAGAACACAATCCGTGGTGCAAAGACTCCTTGAAAAGACAACCGACATATTTGGCTTACAGGTCTTGTGCGTTGCCTTGAATTCCTACATGTCCATGGTTGCTTTTATATATTCTGCGTTTTCCTTCATTAAGATAAACATTAATAGAAACATGGATCCGTTAGCCATCTATCTGATTGCAATTCAATTCGTTGTCGAATACGGAGACCTTTCGCTAACGATTCGAAACGTTTTTAATGTCCAGGCTCATCATGCAAAGATGATAGAACTACTCACACAATCCACAAACTTTGCTGCGGGACTCGATGAAAGACTAGAGACGGTTGTAAGTTTACAAAACGTTGACATATTCCAACGGCTTAAACTAATGATTGGTTTGATTTTACTTTTCAGATCGAGAGCCTTAAACTTCAGTTAGCACGCAATCCTCTAAAGATTTCTGCACTTGGTCTCTACAATATGGAGCAAACAAATGTCGTTACAATTGCCAGTTCATTCTTAACGCACTCTTTGGTTCTCATTCAATATGATTTGGAAAATACATAGCACTCAAACACAACCTCGACAAGCAATAACACACAGGCCCAAAATGTTACCGCTTGAGTTATCTATTCTATTTGATTAAAGCTTGCTTAAAAAGTGATTTTATCGACCTGCACATTTTGATTGTGTCCATATGGGACTACCAGTGTTGAACATCAGTAACTCGTTATAATTCATACCATTTCATAATTAGCTGTTTCTGTCAGTTTATCAATTCAATCAATCAATGGGCATTTCTTCCAAAGGGAATTGAAGTTTCATTAAGTTCTCTAACATGGTTGATACGGTACAGTGCATCCTGCGGTTGTCCTATTATTATTCGCGCTTCTTAGGAGTGCTGAACTTTGAGATTAATGCAAAAACAGGTGTTGCAAAAATCACAAAAGTATCTTGGGCCTATGCGGTCTTCGCAAATGTCGGGGTTTGCATGTTAATAATTGCTTTGGGTCGCAGCACACTGGTAGCAAGAATGTGGATGAATGCAGGACTTTTGCATGAATATCTTTTCCTTTTGGTGCATTTCACGCGTTGCATCTGTGTGGTGGCAACAATGCTAAGTCGTTGGGCACAACGTCGGGAGCTAGTTCGACTTGTGAATGAGTTTCGTCATCTGGCGCTAAGAAAACCGAAAGTTATGATAATGTTACGACGTGGTGTTATATTTAAATCAGCAAGCATGACTCTATCGGAGTTGGTACAGATAATATTCAGCACGTTGTTCTTGTGGCCTTTCCTAACGTTTACTATGGCCATGACCATGTTTATGTTATTTACCCTGACAGTTCTCGTCAATGTGATCATAGCGCACTATTACTTTGCCATACTGAATGTGCGAAGTCATTACATTCTGCTCAATCGGGAGATACACTCTGTATTTGATGAGATTAGATCCCTGGAGAAGGAACATCGGAGGGCTACATTAATGATTAAATGCTGCGCCCTGGCAGACAAACTGGAGGATACTGCCAAGATACAATCTAAAGTGCAAAGACTTCTTGAAAACATAACCCACATATTTGGCATACAGGTCTTGTGCGTTGCCTTGAATACGTACATGTCCATGATTGCCACGGTATATTATACGTATTCACACATTAGACTGAACTTCAGGCACTTGGAGCCGGTAGTCCTCTTCCTGTTTGCAATTCAATTCGTTGTCTACTACGGCGACATTTTGGTAACGATTCGAAACGTTTTTAGCGTCTCTACTTATCATGCAAAGATGATAGAACTACTTACACAATCCTCAAACTTTGCTCCGGGACTAGATGTAAGGCTAGAGACGGTTGTAAGTTTACAAAACTTTGAGTCTATCAATGGTTAAGTAATGTTTGGTTTGGTTTTACCTTTCAGATCGAGAGCCTTAAACTTCAGTTAGCACGCAATCCTCTAAAGATTTCCCCACTGGGACTCTACAATATGGAGCAAACAAATGTCGTTTCAATTGCCAGTTCATTGGTAACGCACTCTTTGGTGCTCGTTCAATATGATTTAAAGAACACAATTGTCTCAAATACAAACTCGAGCTTTAATACCACTTGAGTTGTTTCCAAAAAGTTTGATTAAAGTTTGCTTAAACATATTGCTTTAAAAGTGATTTTTTTGACCTACACATCAATAACTCGTTTTGATTCATACCATTTCATAATTAGCCATATCTGTCAATTTATCAATCCAATCAATCAATGGACATTTCTAATTTATAGAACTTCCAATGGGTATTCAAATTTAATTTAATTCTCTAACATGGTTGATACAGTACAGTGCATCCTGCGGTTGTCCTATTATTACTCGCGCCTCTTAGGAGTGCTCAACTTTGAGATTGATGTAAAAACCGGTCTAGCAAGAATCACAAAAGTATCTGCGGTCTATGCGGTCTTAGCAAATGTCGGGGTTTGCTTGTTAATAATTGCTTTGAGTCGCAGCACACTTGTAGCGAGAATGATGACAAATGCAGGACTTTTGCATGAGTATCTGTTCCTTGCGGTACATGTAATGCGTTGCACCTGTGTGGTGGCAACGATGCTCAGTCGATGGGCACAACGTCGGGAGTTGGTTCGACTTGTGAATGCGATTCGTCATCTGGCACTAAGAAAACCGGAAGTTATAAGAATGTGGCGACGTGGTGTTATATTTAAAGCTGCAATCATGACTCTATCCGAGATTCTTCAAATGGTATTTGGCATGGTATACTTGTGGCCTTTCCTAACGTTTAGTCTGGCCATGACTATGTATATGCTGTTTACCCTGACAGTTCTCGTCAATGTGATCGTAGCGCACTATTACTTTGTCATACTAAATGTGCGAGGTCATTACATTCTGCTCAATCGGGAGATAGAGACTGTATTTGATGAGATCCGATCACTGGAAAAGGGACATCGGAGGGCTACATTAATGATTAAATGCTGCGCCCTTGCAGACCAGCTCGAGGATATTGCCAGAACACAGTCCGAGGTGCAAAAATTCCTTGAAAAGACAACCAACATTTTTGGCATACAGGTCTTGTGCGTTGCCATGAATTCCTACATGTCCATAATTGCCACGGGGTATTATGCGTTTTCCTTCATTAAGCTGAACATCAATAGGAGCTTGGATCCTATAGCCATCATCGTGTTTTCATTTCAATTCGTTATCTACTATGGCGACATTATGATATCAGCTCGAAATGTTTTTAACGTTCAGGGTTATCATGCAAAGATGATAGAACTTCTCACACAGTCATCAAACTTTGCTCCGGGACTAGATGAAAGGCTGGACACGGTTGTAAGTTGATAATAGATTGAATTAATCGATGTTTGAATTAATGTTTTGTTGTACCTTTCAGATCGAGAGCTTTAAACTTCAGTTGGCACGCAATCCTCTAAAGGTTTCCCCACTGGGACTCTACAACATTGAGCAAACAAATTTCGTAACTGTTTCTAGTTCATTCGTAACGCACTTCTTGGTGCTCGTTCAATATGATTTGAAAAACACAATTGTCTCAAACGCAACCTCGACCTTCAATAATACACAGCCCCAAAATGTTACCGCCTGAATTGTTTCCATTCAATTTGATTAAAGCTTGCTTAAAGATATTCCTTTAAAAGTGATTTTATCGACCTGCACATTTTGATTGTGTGTGTGTGTTTCTTTTTACTTTTACTCAACATGAATGAAACGTTGCTTGGGGCAATTCAGGAGTACAGGCAACAAAAGAAAAACACAATATTCTATGGACCGGGCACAGACACAGTTTGAAGTTTTGGCATGTCTAATACTCTGGGACAGAGAACATGCAACTCTATCAAATCGATTGTATGTGAGTGTGTGTGGATATCTATTGAACGAAAATACACTGAGAAAAAAAAGAAAACAATAACATTGAAATGGTATTACGAAACTATAACAACATAATGTTACAAGCTAGGTAAAAGATAAAAAGATAAAAAGTTTTCCAAGTGTATAAAATAAATAACAAACGAAAGAAATAAGCAGAATAATAAGCGAATGTGTTGTAAGCAATGAAGGAAGGAACGAAGGATGAAAGAGGAGCCTTAGATGATACAATACCAAACCATGCCACCAAGTAACAGTAACTGTGTCAATAGCATGTGTAATTGCGAGCAAGCGAACCGATAATGGCCATATCATACAGTGTGCCTGGAATGTACAGATGGTCATTGGGAATGAGAATAAGAATGTGAATGGGGAATGAGAATGGAATGGGAATGGGAATGTGATTAAGAATGTGAATGTGAATGGTTGTGGTAATGGTAATGCCTTTGCCGAGATGCCTTTGTGTTTGGGATTGCCAGGCATTTATAACTTGGCAACTTGTCCTCGCTGCCAAACGACGACGACGACGTCGACACTGACAAATCCTGTTGCAGCTTCGCGACGAAGCTCGATGGAGCGTCAATGCTTTGCCGCAATGCCAAATGGCAACAAAATAAACGAGCTTCCATTCAATTTCAACTTCTGCTGCTGTTACTTTAGCTGCTGCCTGTCAGTTTAGCATAAGTCGCTGTTTCATCCGGAAGGCAATATGCATTGCTGGAAGAAGAAGTGAGGGAGTGATGGAGGGACGGACGGGGCGGGGCGTGTAACGCCAATAAGCACGCAATGACATTTTAGCATAATGCATTGCAGCATCTTCAAGTTGCGTGACAGCCAAAACCAACAGCACGACAAGTACAACAAACCCAAAAACAACACAACTCGAACTAACTGTGACTGAGATGGAGATAGAAGAGAAGAAGAAAAGGAGAATCTGTGTGGGGGAGTAGAGTAGACTGAATGCGCAGCATCATTCAAGTGGCAAATGCAACTTCAATTGGGCAGCTTATCCTATGCATGTATGTCTTTCAGTATTCAAAGTATCTGAGAGTAGTAAGTATATGTAGCGTAAAATCAAATGCTGAGCATGAAGCGGTCAGGCGAAGTCGCTGTCCTTCCTGTCATTCGTTGTGTGTGTGTGTGTCAAATGGGCTTTGAGATGGAGCTGAAGCTGGAGCTGGAGCTTGGGTCAACATTTTGCCTTATCTGTGTAATCAATAGCAAAGCAAGCAGATGGCTCAGATGCTTTACAACTAATGCAAATCGACTTATTTGCATCAAAATGTCAAAATACGAATTCAAAACCGATTCATCGAGTTCCATGAATGCAAACAGGAAGCGCAATAAATGTTACATATACATATATATATATAGTTGTAAGAAGATCAAAATGGAATCAATAACAATCTGCAAGATAAGTAAATTGAAAATTACTGATTAGCTAAGCATGATAAGGTTATATACAACAACAACAACAACAACAACAACAACAAATACGAAACAAGTTTCGAAATTGAAAATTTTGCAGCTGAGCGAATACGCGAAGAAGCGAGAGAAGACCTTCGAACCTTGTATCATAACTCAAGAAATATGCGAGGAGGAATTCGCGTTGCCTGCGCCTGCATAAGGGAAATCCCATAACCGTGGCAAGAAAAACTAAAAAAATTAAATTGAATTTGCATGAGGCACGCACATAAATCCGAAAGCACAACTGTGTGTGGATACAACAACAACGCAAGCAAACCGAGAACCGAGAGAGAGAGAGAGATGAGAAGAAAAAAATATATAAGGAAGCAACAGAATGATGGCGTCAAAAGAAAATTTGTAGTTTGCTTTTGCCTCGAAGGCCTTGCAAAATTTTGCTCAAAAGTATCATAAATATTTGATTTTCCACAATTTTACAACCATCTTGCCATCTCTCCGTCTGGCCGGATGTCTGGATCTGTTCTGAATGTTCTGAGTGTTGAGGATGTTCGGGATGCCAAGAAAATTGATAAGATTCAATGATTACATCTCAAAATTGATATAATTTGTGCACAAATTTTCAGCAATTGGCAAATGTCGCGTACGTGATGAAGTTTTATTCTGTATCTGAACCGAAAAACATAAAAATGCGATTGCAAAAAAATCTGGTGTTGGGTGTAAAAGGGAAGTCTTTTATTAGCATTGTTTCTATACTAGATTTTATTAAGAGTAATAATTCTTTACTTAACACGAATTTGTTTTTGAAAACAAGCAATTAGCTTGACAACATGTTGAACTCAAGTATGTTTTCTACAAGGAGTCAATCTGTTTACGTTGAAAAACATTTTTTACTTGATTTAAGTTGATTTTTTTTCCGTTTGCTGGTTGCTTTTCTGTGTACATTGATACAAGCCGGTGCCCCGTAAATACATTTTATGAACACCTGCACATTAAAAACTTTAATATTTATGTCTGTGTGCAAGGCTCTCGTATATAGTCCCCAACCGTACCGTACCGTACCGTACCGAACCGTATATGGCTGGCTCACTCTCTTGTATTTATGGATGTGGGCGTTGTGAATGTTGCGGCATATTTGGTTTTGGTGTGCGAAATGCATTTTATGAATCTTTTATGGCTTTTAATGTAGAGCGAAAGCGAGAGAGAGAGAGCGACATATATGCGAGTCAGATTTTTGGTGCGCCACCTGGCGCTGAGTTTATGCGGCACTGGCGTCACACAATCAACTCATTCAGCGAGTGGCTCGGTCGCAAGAGCGCCCCCAAAACGGCCATGGAGGACAGCTTGTCATAAAAAGCTTGGATGGCGAATGGCGATAGAGTAACCGGGGAAAAGGGATATTGAAATGGTAAGGGACACCTTTACCGTTACCTTTTATGGCATAAAGCTTTGCCTGACGCTGGAATCTGCTCACGCGCGCGGAACGTATATCATTCTGGCCTAATCCTTGTTGGGTATGGATGGCTTTTACTAAGCGCTGCACATGAAATATTTTTCAACTCAACCCAACCCAACCCAACCCAACCCAACCCAACCCAAACCCAAGCAACGGAACCAAAAAGTACAATAGAAACTTAGCTTAAGCAAACAACAAAGTTGCTGCTGCATTTGTGATTTATGCTCTGCTGCATGATTTTAAGTACATTCTAACCCCGCCAACCCGCCCACAACCCACTCATTAACCAAGGATAATAATGTAGTCAAGCGATTAAATCATGTATATAAAGATATGTTAATGTATATAAGTTGAAATCATTACAAATTGATTTGATTGACTTTGTGCAAAAACACAAACAGTTCTTTTGCATGCCAAACACTAATTTAATTTAATAATCGAGAGTTAAGATAAGAGAGCCACTTGAATCACGATTAAAATCAATTGAAATCTTAAGAGTGCTCTCTGAAACATATTTGCAAAATTTCAATTCAAATTCATTTCAACTTGAGTTTGGCCTAGTGCAAAAACAAAAAAAGTTCTTAGCTCTTCATTCAAGCTGAATAACAACAAACAAGAACAAGTTGAGAACAAGAAAAGGCTTTCGAGTGTTTTGACCCACTTGAATGTGTAATCAATTTTGAGAATGAATCACGTGAAATGCTTTGCTTTGCTTTTCTGCTTGCATTAAAATAATTACATTTTCTTAGTCAACAATCAACTCAAACTCAACATACACACACACACACATGTACACATGTATGTCTTATGTCTTATATAGTCTTTCTTTCTTCTTACGAGCACTCATCTCAATACTTGACCCAAAAAACAAGACTTAACATTACTTTCCCTTTTTTTTTGTGTTGTCCTTTGTTTGTTTTCACGCGAATTCAATTTCAGTGTCATTTCTGTTAGTTTTTCTTTTGGCTCGATAGGGATTGGCGCTCTCTAATTGCATCTGATTGCAGTTGGCTCTGCCAGTCTCTGCCTCTCCCCCCCACTCTCCACTCCATCTCCATTGACTGGTTCGTTGCTGGTTTGGAGATACGTACATCCGAATCCGAATCCGTATCCGTTGATTTTCCATTCGCGTTATTTTTCAGTTCATCCTGCCGGCAACAGAACGTGAGCAAAATTTAAATGGCGCTGACTTTGCAGCTGACTGCATTGAGCTGAGCTGACAAAAAGGACACACAACAACAAACGGGGTAAGAAAAACAACTGAACTGTAGTCTAGTTTGGCCTTCTCGAATGATAGACGTAAATATACCCTGTAATGCATACAAATCAACAAGCTTAAAGTGTTTTTGCCACAGGAAACATCTTCTATTCAATATACCCATTGCTTTAAAGGGTATATACCTAAGAGCATAAGATACAAATTGATTGGAAATGTGCAATCAACAAATGGCATAGCAATAACAGCGAGAACTCTTGTTTTTTCTACTATTTCACTATCCAAAACACATTCGGCAAATTTGAACAGCAATTAAAAGAGGTTAAAAGAAATGTTGAACTAGTTTTGACTTGACGCTTAAATCAATTTGTAGCCACAATTAATAAGCTGACAAAAGGTGTAAGAGTGTTGCAAATACACACACACACACACACACACTCTCTCGCACATTCGCTTAAACAATTTCAATTTCCTTGTCGGAAAAGACGGGAACAAGCGCAACAAAGAATGTACAAAATGCCATAGGGCTAGTGTGATTGAAAGAGGGGACATAGGGGGGTGCGGCGGGTATCTTTGAAGTTCATGTTGTTTGTCAAGAAAATGAATTTCACTTGACGGCGATTATGTGTGGCACAACCAAGTCACTCAGTCAGCAAAACTTAGTAGTAGCTGAGAAAGCAAAAGTTTTTGTAAAACATTTCCGATATTTCAAATACAACAACACCTTATTGCCTCACCCCTCCCCGCCCCTCACCACATTAACGACCAGCAGCTACCAACAGCTAACACACCACAGCGCCCAACACGTACCAACTACTACAACCAGTCTCAAGTGTTCCTTCAACTCATACCTCAGTTTATGCACTGAAAGAAAAGGTGTTCGATTTTGAAACAAGTATATTACTGTTTTAATTAACTTTAGAAAGTAATATTTTGTTTAATTTCAAGTACTTTTTGTCTTAAAATGAGCCCATGTATGCTTTATTTAGGCACAAAAGTGTAGTATAAACAAAGAGTATTGTAAATCTAAGGCATATCAACTATTTTGCTAGTTGAAGGTAGTTTTAATAAGCAGTTTTGACACTTTCGCTTACTTTCGAATTTTTAAATTAATTTTAAGGAAATTTTACTTAAAAACCGAAACTTAACTTTAGAACAACTTGTTTTTAAGCGTTTTACCTTAACTGAAAGGATTTGATAACTTAATGATCTTGATATTTGACTTCTACAAAAGTATGTTGATATTTGACATCTACATAGGTATTTCTTTCAGTGTCAGCATGTTAAGCGTGTCGTCGTCTAACCAAAATGCCAAACGAACGTCTAAAAACGCTGCCTGCCAGAAACAGCAAAAGCAGCAGAAACAGCAGCCAAACATTTAGCTAGCTTGAAGGGTGCAAAACTTTTGCCTAAATCACTTAACGGAAAACAAGTGATGGCATGTGCGCCCCTCAAGCTAAGAGTCCCTTCTCCCCACCGCCCTTAACTCAACTCCACTCGACTCATTTCTATCACAAAACTTTCATGCGCTTTATACAATGCCCTGTTTCAATGAAAATTAAAAGTTTTTTTTTTGTTTTTTTGCAATAAGAGACGGAGACGGAGACGACGAAGCCAATGAAATATAATAACAAGAAATAACCGGAAGCAGCAGAACAGGAAGCGTGCTGTTTGACATACCACACACACACACACAGACACATACACACCCTGTTTCCCTCTCTCTTTCCGAGCAACCAGTTTGGCAAGTGCGTAAACAGAAAATCAATTACATGTGCATACAAACTGTCTGGCACAGTGGCGCCCACTGTCGGCTTGCAATTGCACTTGTGTGTGTGTGGGTGTGTGGGGTGAAGATTTACATTAATTACGGCACGCAAAAGCTTTTTGACTTTTATTGTGACATAGGCTCGACAACGACAACAATATAAAACGCATGAATATAAATTTTATTTTCCCCATGGAATGGAAAAGGCAACTGAAAGTTTTTAAAAGGATACTTCATCACCCCATCCCTCCCACACTCTCAAATGTCCATTTAGTTAGACACAGACACAAACACACACACACACACCCACACACATACTCATAAAGTGATTTCTCGGTTGTCTGCGGCTCTTAGCAGAGTTGGGTCAGCAGCAAAGCCTTTTATGGGTCTCTCTCGGAAACGATCGATCGATTTATAAGAAGAAAAAAAATGCCTGCATAATTTATGAGTCCCCTCCCCAAGTACAGCTAAGGAAGTGAAGTGTTGCCCCACTTCTAACTGTTCCATCTTCCTCTGAGCTTTTTGTGTAGATTTTTGAATTGTTTCGTCATTGGTCATTGAATATTTAACGCTTGGCTTTACTTGACTTTGGTTTCGGACTCCTTGCAGCCGGAAAATTGAAAATGTGCGGCTCTATTGACATTTTTGGCAACAGTCAACTATTGCTCTATCTCTTTTGCACCTGCATAGCTTTTAATTAGCATTTTGGCAAGCGGTTGCAACATGTTGCATGATAATGATGATGCCACTATTGGTCATCATATCTGTTTTGCGCACACATCTATGCAAAGTTTTCTATCATGAATTGCAATTTATATTTGTTGCCATGTTGCCATGTGCCCCGCCTGCCCCTTGACCGCAAAACACGAAAAACACCACAATGCGGTTTCGGTTGCAATCGTAACACCCAATGTTGCCCCCCCTTCCTCTCCCCTTGCCATTCCACTTGTCAGCCATAATGGCACATTTATGAAAATTTCGTAACATTTGCCAAAGTTGTGTGAAAATGTGAAATAATTCGAAACGAACAAAGTTTCGCCAATTAAATGAATGGGCACTTTGGCAGGGTACAGGGTGTGGTGGGGAATTGCAGTATTATATAGTTTTAAGTAAAAGATTCCTATATAAATTACAATAAAATCATTTCATGCCCTTAAAATGCACACTCAATAATTTACAGAGTATATCATGCTATCAGAGATTCCACAAAATTATTAAGTTACATACCTGTCCATTGTCTGAAAGCATACCATACCTCGTTCACCTCTCCACACTCGACTTTGCCCTTAAAAAAGAATAAGGAAAAACTTAGCTGTGACCGTGCCAAGTGCAGTTACTGCTACTCTTGCTATCTGACAACATTAAAAGTGTCTGTCCAAATTTCTAACTTGCCAAAAGAATTTTCAGCTGACTTTTTGAGTGTGTATGTATGTGTTGAGTGTGTGTGTATGTGTGTGTGCTTAGGTAAGACGTATTACTTGTGCCAGGACATGGATAAGGGTGCCGCAAACTCCTCGCCTGCAGTTGCACACGCGAGAAATGTTTCGTGACAAAGAATTTCAAAAACTGAAACTTAAAGAAAGTAGAAGGTAGTCAGATAGAGAGAGGGATGGAGAGCGAGAGAGAGAGAGAGAGAGCATAACTTGAAAGTTTCTTAGAAGAAAAAATACATACCGCAACATTCCTCGCCAAAACTTTTGCACACGTAAAAACGTGAGATAATTTAGGAAGCCAACAGCAGCAGCAACAGCAGCAGCAGCAGGAGCAGCAGCAGCCCAAAAGTGAGCCTGTTCCTTCTGGTTTCTGCTGCTCCCGGTTACAGCTTCTGCTTCTGCTCCTGCTTACCACACAGGTGGAGTGGGTTGGAGTGGAGTGGAGTGTCAAGTACTTTGGATAAACTTTTGTGACAGCTCAATTATTGTGGTGAGGGGAGGGATGGTGGGTGCAAAGAGGTAACGTATGAGTCGCATAAGCTTTGTTGAAAATATTTGAATATTACTTGATAGTTTGCCATTGCCGCTAATGAGCAAAGGTTACTTAAAGATGCGACTTTTAAGGATCACAATCTTGAACTATAATGTACTTGAAACTTGACAACAGAATTGTGAAATAGTTCAACTTTAAAACATAAAAGAAAGAATTTCTCTTGAGACTTTGATATTCAAAATATTCATCTACCATACATATGCTTTTCGTTCGTGAAGAACTTTGATTTCTATATCTTACCATTTGACCAGATAAAGAATTTTATAAAGAATCATTGAATAAAGTTTTCATCACTTTCATTACGCAGATCTGTTCAGTTGATAACATATCATATCAACTATCATCCACAAATAAGAACAGATGCACCTAGATGACACACACAGACGAAGACACAAACAGTGGCCGTTGCTGCATTTGATATGCAACAAGAGACGCAAGTTGTTGCATAATGCACTTAACTCAACTAGAGTTTCACAGTGTTCCGCCTACTTGTCACACACACACACACACACATTTGGTATCTATGATGTATATGCTTGCCACTGGCAATGGCACTGGCGTTGCAACATAAACATCATGTTGTGGTTATGGAAATTAGCTCAAATGGATGACAAACAAGATGTGCGTGGTGAAGATTTATTATGCCCCCGCATCTCAAGTAGATCATATCCTGCGAAAATGGGAACACAAGCAACAAGGATCTTGCTCTCTCACTCTCTCTCTCTCTCTACAGTTCTTGCTATGCTAACTAATTGGTATTTATTGTTACTTAAAGTTGTTGCCTACTTTTCACCTCATATTTCATATGTGATTTTTCCTCAAGAGCAGCAGAAACGCCCTCTTACCTCAGGGAAAATGTCGGATGCAGAGGCGTTGATCTTGGGCAAACAACCAATCAGAGAAGACTCTCGACTATAATTAGCCACAAGATCTGTGTGTGAGACAAAGAGCGAAAGAGCGAGATAGAATGAGAACATATGTGTGTGTTTTTTGGTTTTTTGTATGGATGGATCGTTGGATGGATGAATGGATCGCTTGTTGAACGACCGAAACGAAGAAGAAGAAGAAGCAGATGCGAGAAATGAATGCGGTGAGCTAAGAAGAATCTTGAGGCTAATTTCAGTGGGCACACGACTTTGGCACGGTTTAGTATCGTCGCGACAATTATCGTAATTAACTCGTTTATGTGTTGTGTGCTAATCGAATTAACCAAGTTCGCGCAGTGGATGCACCCCTCTCCCCTCCCATCACACCACATCATTGAAAAACAGCGCGTTGTGAAAAGAAAAGAACTGCAAATAAATTAATTCAATCAGCATTCAATTAGATTCAAACGAGAGACGGGAGACGACAAGAGAGAAGACAGAGAAAGAGTGAGAGATAAAGTGAACAACACGCATAATTCGCATACCTACGACAATTGTCTCTGTATCTGTGTGTGTGTGTGTGTGTGTGCAATTAGCCAAAAACATTGATTGAGCCATGTTAAACTATCAGCAGCATTCTCAGCTGCATTCCCTGCCCGTCGGCAATCCAAACAGTTTCTACTATGCCGCCGCTTCAGGTTCAACATCAGCATCAGCATTGTCGCCGTCGGCAGTATCCGGCACGGGATCCGCACAGCCATCCGGCGCTCCAACAATGCCCGTTGGGACAGCGGCGGCGGCGG
Organism: Scaptomyza parva; assembly: GCA_035044645.1. Taxonomy (NCBI): domain Eukaryota; kingdom Metazoa; phylum Arthropoda; class Insecta; order Diptera; family Drosophilidae; genus Scaptomyza; species Scaptomyza parva. The sequence continues at coordinate 1,529,803 of JAWNNT010000090.1, read as the reverse complement.
CGGCGGCTTATCAGTCACAGTCTCAACCGGAGAAGGACATCATCAACACAAATCGTCGTGAACTGGATAAAATGCATCGTTTCTCCGTCGACAATCTTATTGAACTGAAACAGGATGCGTACGGAAAAACCAAAATGCCAATAGAGTTAACTAATAATCATTTTGGTAAGTGTCGATTAATGTGATTCTTTAATTGGGAAACTTATGATATCCTCTTCTACTATTATTACTTATCTACCAAACTCTTGAACAAAACAAGTCTTTATCTTCAAAATTGGGAAAGTAACCTAGATTTTCTCTGTTTAACTAGGCTAATGTTCAGGGATGTGTTCCTTAAGGCATCCTGAGAAATGTTCTTATGAGTTCCCTTAAAGAAACTCTTACCATTTCTACGTATAACCCTTTTAATTACAATAAACATTGAGTTATTTCAATTATTTCAAGGTATTTCTTCTCACTCGACAATGAAGCCTGCTTCAGGGTGGTAATCATCAGACATCATGCAATCAGATTCTTTTCTGTTTTTTTTTTGTTTCGAATCTGTTCATCTGTATCTTAACCCAAACCAAATCATTTTACCCACGCCATTTGTCTCAATTTGTCAGCGTAGCTGTCCGCGGTATGCCATCGTAGATCAGTTGTGTAGCATGGCCATAAGAAACCAAAACGATGTCCCCGGGGAGGTGTAGCTGAGATGGGATGGGGGGTAGGATTTAGTAGTGGGAACAGAAAAAACAGAGAGATGTATAATTTGAATTGCCAGCGAATCGAGCCAAAACGAGGCAGGCGATAAAAAACAGTTGCAGCTTAATAAAATAAAAAAGAGAGAGAAACAACTCCAAAATCGAAAGGGAAACCTCAATCAGATTTGTGCGCCAAAGAGGTCTGGGTAGGGTAGGGAAGGGAGGGAGCGAGCAGGGAATAAAGAGACTACACTGGCACATGTTACAATCCGAGCGATGATAAAAATAAACACACTCTCTCATGGAATAGGCGCTGCCTACTACCGAATGGGATGAGATGGTTGCCTCGTTTTATGCTCCACTTGGAAAATATAGGCTCGTTGGGCTCGAATGAGATGGGATGGGATGGGTTGGGTTGGCATGGAATGGGCGCTTCGGTTGTGTTCAAAGGCATGCGATGCAGGCCTCTGAGGGAATATCATGTCAGCTTTGATTACGTTTTGTCATGTTGACAATGTTGAAGTGTTGTCTGTGTTGCAGTCATCGTTGCTGCTGTTGCAGTTGCTCTTGCTGTTGCTGTTGCAAATGCACTCGCCGAAAAGGGAAAAATCCGTGTGGTTTTTATTTCATCTGTGTATGTGTGTGTGTGTGTGTGTGTGTGTGTGTGTGTGTGTGTGTGCTAAGGCAATTGAGACTCCGGCTGGCTCCGCACTTTTGATACCAATGACAATGAGAGACAAGCAAATTTCATAGCAAATTATGCCGCTGACAACCAAGTAAGCAAGCCAGCAACAGCAACAACAACAACAACAACAGCAACAGCAAGGATTTCAACCAGGCCAGTAGACGACATGTTGACACCGTGGAATGCAGTAGAGCCGGAGCAAGCGGAGATGGTTAACTCCTACACAGAAATATTACTATCCGAAAATGAAATATATTCTTGAAAATTACAAGACTTTGCAATATTTACTTATGAATGTAACGGGAAAAAATGACAGAAACAAATGCGCTTCAAGAATGTCTCAAGTTTGATAGCTAACTTTGACAAAGTCTCTTACAGATTTCAATAAAAGTTTTTCATATTCCAATCCGGAAACTTGTTGCAGTGCATTTGAAACCAAGGCTCAGTCTCATTCTGTTAGCAGACAGCATGAAAAAATGAAGAAAAAGTAAAAGATGCACGCAAAGAGATGACTTTATGTCAACCATTTGGATGTGCAATTGGCGGCGGCATAAATGAGCAAATGTCGCCCACATATGGCAGCTAGATGTCATGCATGAGTTCCACTTACTTACACACACACACACACACACACACACACATGAGAACTACCTACATAAATCATATATGTATATATCCAACTACTTTCTTATGTATGTTTAAAGTGTATGCACACTTATATAACATCACAGATTCTCAGCTCATTATAATTCAAATATTTAACATGAACGAGCCAAGCACTAAATATATATCAGTCAAAATGTGAATCTCTAAAGAGATATTTCAGTTGGGCATTCATAAGTAACGAGAAAGATGTTATTAAGTTGATAAAATAAGATAAAAATATAGTTTAACTACAGTCAAACTTTCACTAGATATTCATCAATTAAATCTTCATTCTATTTCAGGCAAGACATTTTATTTCAGTGGTCTAAACTAAGCAATCAAAGCTAAATATGTTCACTAGGTTCTTCAATGAAACATTCATTCCATATCATGTATGAAAGAATGCTTCTGTGTAGATACCATTTGTAGCATTTCTTTGGTATATTTCTTGGAAAGTTTTTCAAGAAAAGAAATATCAATTAGTGAAAAGTTGATTTCGCTTTGCGTTTTGCCTTTTATTGCTGCTTAGTGTCACAATTTCTGTTTAATTAATAGATCGTAAATATCTTGTTGTTGACTTTGGCAGACAGCTGCGCCCCAAAGATTATATTGGTGAAAACAGAATATATTTTATGAGTTAATGCCATTTGGTTATGATCTCAACCCCTGACAACCAAAAAGGTACAAATAGAAATGCAAAATTTTTATGTCTTCTACATCCATTAAATGTTAAATTCCAGAAAAAGATGTTAATACTTACAAAACGATTCCCAGGAATTCCTCTTAAATCAAAAATACTTTTCCATTTTAATGGCTTTCTAATGTTTTTCAGGCAATGTTGGCGCCTTGGATTATCCCCACCACAACACCAATCATAGTGGCACGGGTCATTCGAGGAAACCGCGACGTAATCGCACCACATTTAGTTCCGCCCAGTTGACGGCCCTGGAAAAGGTCTTCGAACGCACCCATTATCCCGATGCATTTGTTCGCGAAGAGCTGGCAACCAAGGTGCATTTGAGTGAGGCGCGTGTTCAGGTAAGCAAAAAGACAGATGGAAACAATCAATAGGGTAGATACCACACGTAACCCCTTTGGTTCCCCTACTTAAGGTCTGGTTCCAGAATCGACGTGCCAAGTTTCGACGTAATGAGCGCAGCGTTAGTATTGGACGTCCCATTTTGGATACAACGACACAGCTGGTGCCAGCACCGATACCCAACAACATGCACAAATATCCGAACTTGACACACGCTGCGCCACCTGGCGCCTACGCCCTGAACTTTGCACCCCTAGAGCTACGCTCCTGCCAAAACTATACCAACTGTTATGCCGGTTTCGGAACGAATGCGTCCTCGTTCTTTGGGGCGCCCAACTACTGTGTGGCCGCAAACTACGCCAAGAACGCATATTCATCACTTTGATTACTAACACGATTCAAATGTATTTCAATTTAGCTAAATTATGTTTATTATTTATAGAATAATACCTGATTAATAATATATTTCTACATAGACAAAATGAAATGAGAACTTGAAAATGTTTTACCTCGTAAATGTTCTTAGTTTGTTTACAAACTTTGCGAAAAAAAAACAACAAACTATGATTTTTAATCAATAGATATCAATGAACAAAATTAGGTGTGTGATTGATCAAAACAAAGCTTGAGAAGAAGAAGCGCTAAGCAACAAGCTAATTTGTAATTAAGAACTTTGCATAATTTTCCGTTTTATATAATCTTTGAAGTTTTCAATTATTAAGCTGTCAAGCTTGTGTGTCTGCTTACTGATTTAATTATTTATGTGTTAAGATGAATTAATTAAAAATTCATACATACAAACATATTTGATTACAAGTTTTAAAGACTGTTTAACTGTGTGTTTGTGTGTGTGTGTGTGTGTGCCCGCATATGTGTTAATTTGTGTAATAAAACTTAATTAAAGTCGAAGGAAACCAACAAAATAAACAAGCAAAGGACCGAAAGAGCGAAGGAGCAATGGAGAGGGAGCGCGAGAGGGAGTAAAGGTAGACAGCGCTGGAAAAGGCAAGGAAAACTTTTCGAAAAGCCACAAACCATCAAAGTACATTACAATTGTGGCCAACTTTTGTTGTTCAACGCAATTAAAAAGACAGATTTCCATAATAAATACAAAACTAAACTAAAAGCGAAACTAACATAAACTGTAAAGTAGGGAAAAAACACAAATATTTCATACCTGTTATATCAAATTGAATACTTGTTAAAGAAACATTCTGAAAGAGTGAAAGAGTTTAAACTTCGAATGAAAGGATTTCTCGCCAAATCTCTTCTCGAGAAGCCCATCTAATTTATCATATGACAAAGCCTAGACACAACTCCTTGCATAAATCAGTATACTATGTAAACAGCTGCTGCTTTCTTAAGCACTCAAAGCAAGCAATAAGGTGACATTCAGGAAATATCTTCACACACACACACACATATACAGACACATACCGAACCGCTTGATAGACAAAAGGTTAACAAGTACCATGTAAAAGTTAAAATGCAAATAAAAATTCCTTTCTCAGCCAGCATGACAGGCTGTAAAAGCTAGTTGAAAAAAAAATACAAAACAAAACAAAAGCAAAAAATGCAAATTATCATACGGAATGTAAGCGATATCTGCAACTAATTTGCATAAGGAGCAAGCAAAAGACATAAACTGAGACTGAGACAAGAAGCAGAAGCAGAAGAAGACGAGAAGACGAGAGAGAAAGAGGTTTTCTTATAACATTTTTACAATATTTGTACAAAATTGCAATAATGTTTGGAAAAGCAAAGCAGCACAAAGGAAAAATGCGTTTTTCTGCGATGTGGCACACACATATATATGTATGTTGCAGGACAAAATGGGACAGCAAATTAACTGTGGCGCGACACTTACGGCCTGACATGCTACATGTTGCAAACACTTTGCACAAAGCCAGCAAACAAGAGAGAGAGAGAGAGAGCAAAAATAGCAAAAGAGTTATGTCAAATCAAATTGCAAGCCCTAAAAATTCTACAAGGACAAGCGAAGTCTAAGTGAACGCATATTTGTATTTAAATATAAATAATACACAGAGAAAAAAAACTAGTTTGAGCATGATTTTGATTAGATTTTTAGAACAGAAATGCTTAGGACTGCAGGCTGTTATTCAACAACTTCATTAAGAATGAATATATACTTCTCGGAACATAATTATAACCTAACAAACCAAATTGCCACGCGCCCTTTTTACAGAGTTAACAGAGTCGTAAATAATTATGTGATAATTGTGCTTCGGTTAAAAAGCAATTATTCAAACATATCATCAAAACATCAGATGAATGAGCCTCATATTACACAGAGGCGTCTGCCCCTGAAAATACATATGTTACACGGTCTGACAAAGGAATAGCCAAGAACAACAACATGGGCCACTTATGTTGCCATTCCCGTTCCCATTCTTTGCTGTCACATGAAAGACGATCCGAGGCGCAGCCGCAGCCCTCTTTGACATCTCACAGAGCGATATTATGACAAGGGTAATGATATATGTATATAGAGACTTATAGTAGATACTGTAAAAAAAGCGAAGTTGCATGTGCAGCACTGTCAAAATATGTCATAGCCAAAGATCATAAAGGTATCCGCTCTCTTTAATGTAATTTTACAGAACAGAAAGTTCCATTCAGAGTGAGAGTTTACTGATGGAACATATTAAAAATATACATAGTATACATTCAAAAAAAAAAACCATAATTTTTTTACCATTTTTTAATATATGTTTCTATACACACTAACGCACTTCTAAGCTTACGCCAAAAAATATAGATTAACCAAACTATAACCAATAACAAAACAATCCACATATTTAGGATCAAGTAAGAGCATCTGATGTGGGGTATATAAAATATTAAAGTTTTAATTAAATAAGAATATATTTGATATAAAAATGAAACGTGTTGAAATTTAAAACATTTTTCTCACTGTATAGCAAAACCAATCTGTACACATATCAATTAATTTATTTAGAAATTATAGAAAGGCAACGAAATCAATGCCAATGACGCTATATATTTTATATATCGACAATATTATTTTCGGGATATATGTTCATATATGTATGTATGTATATCACTCTCAGACTTATGACCTTTATTTTGAACAAAAAATGAATGGGCAAAAGAAAAGGAAAACAACCAAAAAAAAAAGCTCTCCAAATAGAAATCGGAAACAAATAAAACCCGTATGGACAGCTTGATTAACATTTGTTTACAAATACGTATATAAGTATATATTTTTACGTGTGACTACGTAGCATGTGAATGTTGAACACTTGAATATATTATTATAATATGAAACGGACAAACAAAGTGATTCCCAAAAAAATCCAAGCGAAAATGTTTAACTCCCAAACCGGTTGATTATTTCAGCAAATAAATTTAGAGCCTAAATCATTTATATCGAAATGATATACATTTCTTTGATAATATAAACAGACTACACACCGATCTCAAATCCAGTTCTGTTGGAAACCAGACTATCGTCGATTTTGTATAAAATCAACAATGTTTGTCTTAAACACGCACATTTCAAAGTAGAACCCATTGGAATCAGTAACTAAAATGCGAGCTGTTATCGTTTTCGCCGTTGTGATTTTCGCGCTCTTCAGCCTGATGGAGGCGTTGCCACAGTATGGCTTTGGTGGCTATAGTGGTTATCCTGGCTATGGTGGCTATGGTGGATATAGAGGTGGTTATCCTGGTGGCTATGGCGGCTATGGCGGCTATGGCGGCTTTCCTCAATATGGTGGTTCCGCTTCGAGCGCGAGTGCGTCCGCTTCAACCTCATCGGGAGGATATTATCCTGGTGGATTTGGATTTGGCCGTTAAATTCAAATATTGTTGTAGCTCTTAGTTTAAGTTGCCAAATAAAGTAAATGTTAAAGTAAACATAATGACAGAGCGAGTGCTATTGTGTGGGGCAGGGAAAGTATGTGTCTATACATATATAAATATACATATATATTTTTCTTGTTTTGCGGCAGTCTGGCATAAGTTTTTTTGTTCTCCCTCCTCTTCACTTGGCTGCTTTCTGTAGGGGCATTGCTTTTGCAGGAAATTTCATCATAAGTCGGTGTCAAGTTTTGCACTTGAAAACGAAACAGCTCATATGTATATGTGTGTTTGTGTGGGTTTGTTGGTGCAAACATATTTAAAGCGGGGAGAAAAAAATAGTCGAAGTTTCACTGCAACGCCCTCTGCCGTCAAAAATGAACTTTCACTTAACACCCACTCACACACACAAAAAAAATAACCCCTTCCACCAAGAAACGCCGACTACAAAAAGTTGACACACATTTCTAAACCCAAAATGATGAAAAAACAACAGCAAAACAACTATTTAAAACGAGAGAGTCAAACCAGTTACGCCGTTATATTTTCTGCAGTCCTTTCACATACTCACAGCTTGATTTTCTTAAGTCTTTATGTTTGTATGGGCACTTTCCAAGAAAGCAACAGGGCACAACAATTTATAAAAAAAAATACTCTCGATTCCAATTAAGTGTTTTCCAATTAGAACAATTTAAATAGATATATATATATAAGGTAAGCTCACAACAGTAGACACTTACCTTACGCAGAAAGTGAAAACAAAAGCACGCACATCACTTGACTGGAAGAGAGAGAAATCATGCTCTTCTTAGATTTTTTCAGCGTCGCAACAACAAATACGATGCGCACCTCACTATCGCACAGAAAAAAAAAAACTCACCTTATGAAGGAGTTGAAAACAGAAGCGCGCACAACACTTGACTGGAATCATGCTTTCCATCGATTTTTTCAGCGTCGCAACAACAAATACAATGCGCACCTCACTATCGCACCGCAAAAAAAAAACTCACCTTATGAAGGAGTTGAAAACAAAAGCACGCACAACACTTGACTGGAATCATGCTTTCCATAGATTTTTTCAGCGTCGCAACAACAAATACGATGCGCACCTTCCAATCGCACCGAAAAAAAATACACATTAAAAGAAACAAAACCGCGATATTTGATAATTAAAACACTGCGTATCTTTGTTACATAAAATTAACATAAATTAGGTGCTAATTTTATTGCCCAAACGAATTATTTATTACTTTTGAAACACTTCGCGATTGATCTCCATTATTTTTCACACACAACCAACAACTAACTGAGCCATGGTGAAAAAAGGAAAGGTTGGGTACTCATCAAAGAAGAGAGAGCAGAGAGCATGTAACTGAGCAATTACAGAACTGCGCATTAGAATTACAATTTACATATAGATAACTGTCGCACCTTGCAATCGCACCGAAAAAAAAAACACATTAAAAGAAATAAAACCGCGATATTTGATAATTAGAACACTGCGTATCTTTGTTACATAAAATTAACATAAATTAGGTGCACATTTTATTGCCCAAACGAATTATTTATTACTTTTGAAACACATCGCGATTGATCTGCATTATTTTTCGCACACAACTAACAACTAACTGAGCCATGGTGAAAAAAGCAAAGGTGAATGTCTCATCAAAGAAGAGAGAGCATGTAACTGAACAATTACATAGCTGCTCATTAGAATCGCAATTCACATGTGGATAACTGTCGCACCTTGCTATCGCGCCGAAAAAAAAAACACCTCGAAAGCAACAAGACCGCGATTTTTGATAATTAAAACACTGCGTATCTATGTTACATAAAATTAGCATTAATTAGGTGCTAATTTTAGAGCCCAAACGAATTATTTATTACTTTTGAAACACATCGCGATTGATCTCCATTAATTTTCGCACACAACTAACAACTAACTGAGCCATGGTGAAAAAAGCAAAGGTGAATGTCTCATCAAAGAAGAGAGAGCATGTAACTGAGCAATTACAGAACTGCGCATTAGAATTACAATTTACATGTGGATAACTGTCGCACCTTGCTATCGCGTCGCAAAAAAAAATTAACACATTAAAAGAAACAAAACCGCGATATTTGATAATTAAAACACTGCGTATCTTTGTTACGTAAAATTAGCATTAATTAGGTGCTAATTTTATTGCCCAAACGAATTATTTATTACTTTTGAAACACTTCGCGATTGATCTCTATTATTTTTCGCACACAACTAACAACTAACTGAGCCATGGTGAAAAAAGCAAAGGTAAGGTAATCATTAAAGAAGAAGAGCAGAGAGCATGTAACTGAGCAGATACAGAGCTGCTCATTAGAATTGCAATTTACATGTGGATAACTGTTGCAAAACTGTTTTCTATGGTTACAATATATAGGGTGTCTGATCAAATCTTAGGTTGAATCACTGTAAGCTAATATTTGGAGCAAAACAAGTTATTTATACAAAAAAAAATGTTAAACTTTAGGGTTTATTGGATTTAAATTGTTAGAAGTCAACAACCCTGGCCCAGCACTTCTTTTTTATTTTTATGTCAAGTGTGTGTTTGTTTTTTTTTGCGTTTTTGTCAAAAAGAAGTTTTTGATTTAAGATTTATGTTTTCTCTGCCTGTGTAGCTAGTTCAACGACTTTGCGGCATCATTAAAACTTTTCGGCCAGTCATCTTTTATTGGACTTTCGTTGTTCACACAAAGTTTTGACTCACATGCACCGAAACTCTGAATGCGGCTGTCATATTGTTATTTCGGGACGACATCGCAGGCGACAACGAAATGAGGACCTTCTGGGGGGAAGACAAGCTATTCAGAATGCCTTTAGAGTTGCATTGATGACCGCATCTTGGCCATGGCTTGGGCAACCACCTCCGCCAGTGTTGCCGCCATTCAAAATGTCGCGTCACTTGACAAGGACCTGCTGCTGGCCCAAGTCATTTCTCGTCCTGTACAGGTCAACCTACATTGTGTGTGTGTGTGTGATTTCTTTTTATCGTTCGCATTCTTTGCTGCGACTTGCATTCAAGTGACTTTTAAAAGAAAAAAAAAAACATTAGTTCAGCATTTTTATGTGAAATGTTTATGTCGGTTATAAGAAATTCAGACTAATGACGAGTGCTAGCGAAATATGAAACTGCAAAGGGAATGGGACAGCTAAAGCACATAATACAGTAGAGGAAAAGAATAGAGAGAGAAAATTCATTTATGTTTTCTTTTGTATCCTATCTTAAGGCTCGCCTCTCAAGGGAAAGACAGGCTGATTCAGTTGAGGTTGCAAAATTTATTTACGCATTTCTTTATATACATACACAAGGAAAATAGTATGAGAGTCAAGAAAGTATAAGAGTTGAGCATAAATTTCTCTCAGTTTGTAGAACCATCTTTTTGCTCAGTGTAGTAGTATCTTCACTCCCTTTTTCGACACACGTCAAAGTCATCAATTTTGGCTGCTTCATAAGATGTTCGAAAGATATATTTATGTATTTTTGAATTACAGTCAATGCATTGGGTTGACAAGTAAAGGGTGGAGTTTAGTTCTGGTTGTAGATGGGGTGAAATGGGGTGGTGTGGGTGAGTGTGTGTGGAGAAACAGTTTGCCTAAAATATGTCAATCGAAATGTAAATCATTGCGTAATTTGCATTTTGAGCATTTGCTTCAATTGAATTGACGATGTTGACTTTGTTGTTGTTGCTGTTGCTGTTGTTGTTGTTGTTTCTGTTTTCTGTTGCTGGCAACACGTGAATTATGGCGGCAATTTTGACAATTGCCAAGCTCCGAGGCCACGCCTACACCGCCCTTACAGCGTCCTCACAATGCATCACATCCGGTACGTGTCTCTCTCTCGCTATCTCTGTCTCTCTCTGTCTGTCTTTGTTTCTGTTTATGTATGTGCATTGTGTAACTTATGCCCTCTCTCCACGTACACACACACACACACACAAACATAAATCTCGTTGCCGTTTGTTATCCAACATAATTGTGTTGACATGTTGGATGCTAATTTAAATGGATTTTACCAGATTTTCAATCGCTTCCTAACATCAAACAAGTACACACACACACACAAACACACACATACTTATGTTTAATCAACGAAATCACACATAAAAAAAAACAGCTGATATTTGAATTTGCATGACAATCCTTTTTATTCTTGTTTTGCTACCCGAAATGCAACTCTGTTTTATTCAACGATTATTTCGCTTATAATTAGGATGGCGCTGAACAAAATAACATTGAAAAATGTGTAAAATCTATTTTTGTGCCAAAAGAAAAACTGGATTTGCATAAAAATGTTTTGTATAAACGATTTTTTTTTTTTGCCATTTAAAATTATGTTATGATTTATTCTAACTGAATTTTATTTATGCACCTGCGTCTCTAATTCTATAACACTATGTAAATAAATAAATGTTAAAGTTCGCATGTGTGTGTCTGTGTGTGTGTTTATGTGTGGCGAAACTTTTCGCACGTACGCCTTCCTGAGCAGATGTGCATACGCCAAAAAGTATGCAACAGCAAAACGTGATTTCGTTTTTAAATTTTTAACGCTTTGATGCTGTCAAAGTGGGAGAAATTTATTTGCTATACGCATTCATTTGGAAATTATCGAGCACAAAATGATTGCCTCAAACATTGCCATTGTTCTTCATACCCTGTAGTCATTAGACATATGTTATAAAGGGTATATTTCAATATGAAATATTACTTTAATTACATATAAAAATAGCTTGCCTTTATTTCATTTTTAATAGTTACAGTTTTCAGTATAGGGTAACTAATAGTCGAACTCTCTTCTCTTTAAGTTATTGTTGCCTGGCAAAGTAGGGATAAATAAATATATATATATCTGTATGTATCTGCTGTAAAACTAAAACGTGAGCGCACAATTTTCCACAATAGCAATTTCTTATTGCACAACAAAAACTATTAAAGAACGCTTAAAGGAGTGCAAATGGCAAATGGTGCATCCGCTTTCCCATAACTCAGCTCAAGCTACATTGCAATTAGTTTAAGATTTCTTACAAATGTCTTAAAGCGAAAAGGTTTTGAGTAGTTTTTCTTCCCAAATATATATATTTACAATCACAAATTAGTAGTTTTGTTAAGGAAAAATTTTAATTTTTAATTCATCTTATGGAAAGTAAAAAAAAAAGTATAGAAATTTCAATAAAGGTCAAAAAATCAACCGAACTGATTTATGATACAGATCAATTCTTTTTTGACCTTATCATAATCTATACATATACGTTGTAATATACACCAAAATTATTTTAATTACTTTTTGCAAATTTTACATTAACATTTTACATTTAATTTGTGTTTTCAACACTTGCTTTGATTCGGCTTATGTGGATGTCAAGTTCATAGTTCGGATTCAACAACGTAAGATATTTAAGTTTTAGCCGACTAAAGATTTTGTTCCGAGACCCAAAATACATTGATACAGATCAACTATATCAATACCTTTTCGGCCTTATCATCATCCGTACACGTTTTAAAGAGATTGTGTTTGATGTAAACGAATCCCAATTGATGCCTTGGTCATGTGTAGTCGCATTATAATTTCCCAACAGATTGCTATAAGAAAAACACTAAAAATAATTTAAAAATATTTTAATAATTATTTTGCACATTACCTTCTTTTACAGTTGTGGTACCACCAGGCACCCGTATAACTTTCAGCACAGTTTCCACTGTGTCTATCATTGTCCCGATCCCTTGTCGAGAACTTTTGATCCTTATGATAACTCAAGGAATCACCCGCATCTCCCGAGTATTTGCCCAATGTCGACATTTTGTACGCTTCCTTTTCGTCAGAGATTGCAAATCGATCATACTTGGCAAATCGATGCTGGCCCTTAAAGTCCTCCATCACGATGAGTAGTTCCTGATCCACAACTTCAGTCATACTATGCAACTTATCGAGTCCAATGAAGAACTCTTCCATTACATTACCAAAGCCCTTCTTATAATCCTTCCAGAGCAAAAAGAAGTCTACACTGCCATCTTCGCGTCTCAACACGGTTGTCCAGCCTCCGCCCTGTGTGTCCTCATCGCAACTCACGATAAACGGATGAATACTGTAGCCAGGCACAAGAATCTGGTAGACCCCGCTGCGACGAGACAATGCTGCCGCTTCCGCACAGCTGGCCGGGAACTGATCGGGTTCCAGGGTGGTTAACTTATTAATCTTCTCAATACGCTGATTCACTTGCAAAATGCTGTTCAACATTATTTTGTCCAATTGATCATTTAATTTTACCATTTCGACACTGGAAAGACAGAAGGTACATAATATATTGATGTATACCAAATTTTGTCAAGCACCCTTTAATACCTACCTTTTATTTATTTTTTCGAAAATTATTTCATTTTTGTCCCTATATTGGATGGTATATTGTCTGACTTTGTCTTGGCCTTGCACATCAGCAACATCCTCTACGCACTGGGTCATTATCACGTTGATAAATAATATTATGCAAATGTTTTGAAGCAGCAACATTTTCTTGCATTACTTTCGGATCTTGCAAAACTTTCAACACTGAACAAAATGAACAAACAGCAAGCAAATTTATAGCAACGCTTAAAAGCTTATCAGGCAATATTAATGGTAAAAAAAATTAAACAGAATATGTGACGACACATTATCTCTTTGTATTTCTGGGAATTTGCCTTCTGGATTTCCTTGACTTCCTAAATTCTTGGTATAATAAAATCTGAAAATAGCTTAACATTATCATCCGCCTTTCGAACTCTAACCTGTCAACATGGAAAGTCCACAGTTATTATTGCAGATCGAGGTATAGCTATATAAAACTATTTATGTTGGTGATAACAATTGTGAAATATATAATTAAGAAGTTGACGAATTATAGAACTGGCCATATAAAAATGCAATTGAATACACCGGCTTAGATTGTTATCAACAATAAACTCTATTCGGAGTCACTCATGTCCACTTGGATGTATATGGAAGACTCGCACATGGAATCGCAGACGCCCCTTCAACGCATACGTAGCTTATGATATCTCGGACTGATGCATCGTGTAAGGATTATGTCGGGAGTGCGGCGAAGACTGGATCAACAGTTTTAAGTAATGTAATTAATATTAAGCTTAATAAAAACACATCTAAAATGTAAAAATCAACAAGTTTGTTCTCAATTTTGAGCGCGTGCTCTTTTAAGCAATTAACCGTTTCCCGCCAAACCAATTATCGATATATCAATACACGCAACCTAACATTGCCATAACATAGGCACGCTGTTAACAGCTTACAAACATGTTAAATTCATTTTAGATCAATGAAATATTCAATACAATATGTCTTTTGGGTTGGTCAATAGCATTCGTCCAATGAGTCGAAGGAGGTATAGCGAGCGAAACCCTATATTACCGGAGCTCTTTCAGGGTGGGGTGGATTTTGCTAATTCCTTGACTCTCGCTTAAAAAATGTTGTTAAGGACACTAAAGAAACAACTTCGCAAAATATCGCCCCATATAAAAGTAAAGGAGACAGCTAGACGACTTCTCTTATTCACTGGCGTTGGCGGTGTCTGAAGCTGGTGTTTGACAACCGCCAATACCCTACCCAACCATGGACTTAACTAGCGGGATGTTTTAATAAGGCTAAATAAATTTAGTACTGCATTGGCTTGGATTCTTAATTTATTTAATACAGATTTTTAGGGAAGAATATTATCATTATACAAAAAAAGCTTTTCCAGATTGAAATTAATATTCAAATTAATATTTTTTTCAGTGTAACTAAATTTAACAGCGTAAGCCTATAATGGTTTTATTCAATACATGTCTTTTAACTATCAATAATTTGCATAACAATTTGGTTTCGGTTTGTGTGGATGTCAAGTTCATAGTTCGGATTCCAAAAAGTAAGATTTTCGTCAGAGATTGCAAATCGATCATACTTTTAGATCAATAAAATATTTAAGACAATATAAGTTTATATATACCTTTTGAAAATGTTACATACAAGTTTTACACTTAAGTTGTGTTTTCAGATCTTCCTTTGATTCGGACGGAATAACAGTTTTGTTCTATATCAATTCCTTCTCGGCCTTATCATCATCCGTACAAGTTTTAACGACGCCGTATGCGTTGTAAAACTAAACCAATTGATGCCTTTGCCATGTGTACTATCATTGTAGTTTCCCATCAGATTGCTATAAAATAATATAAATTAAAAAAAAAATATTTTCACCTATTACTGAATACATTACCTCGAATGGCATTTGTTGTACCACCAGGCAGCCATAAACTGTTCAGCACAGTTGCCATCAAATATATCATTATCTTGATCCCTTGTTGTGAACTTGTGACCCAAATGTTGATGCAAGGAATCACCCGCATCTCCCGAGTATTTGCCCAATGTCGACATTTTGTAAGCTTCCTTTTCGTCAGAGATTGCAAATCGAGCATACTTGGCAAATCGATGCTGGCCCTTAAAGTCCTCCATCACGATGAGTAATTCCTGATCCACAACTTTAGTCATACTATGCAACTTATCGAGTCCAATGAAGAACTCGCCTATAACATTGCCAAAGCCCTTCTTATAATCCTTCCAGAACAAAAAGAAGTCCACACTGCCATCTTCGCGTCTCAACACGGTTGTCCAGCCTCCGCCCTGTGTGTCCTCATCGCAACTCACGATAAACGGATGAATACTGTAGCCAGGCACAAGGATCTGGTAGACCCCGCTGCGACGAGACAATGCTGCCGCCTCCGCACAGCTGGCCGGGAACTGATCGGGTTCCAGGGTGGTCAACTCATTAAACTTCTCAATAAGCTCATTCAGCAATGCGCTCTGACGTATCTGCTCTAACCTATAAGTTTAACGATAAGGTTCAGAGTACAACTGAATATATGATTCGTGGTGGGCAAACCTTATCTCTTCCAGTTGTAATAGTTGAAATTTGATGTTGGGATCTTCGATTTGAAAACATATTTCGGTTGTGTTGCCATATTTAACGGTTATATTACCCACATTCGCGTCCAGTTGAACACTTTCCCCAAAACTAAAGCACACTAATATAAGTAAAATGATAGTAAAAATGCTTCTTGAGAACATTTTTATATGAGAACAGATCACAACAGACTAAAGTTACGGAGACGTTTGCTAATGAATTTATAGCAAGCTAAACCAAATAAGTTTGCATACTTGATAATGCACTTTAAATACTCTTTAACTTACTTGTAAAATATAATTAAACTCATCATTATACGTAAAAAATTGTATATGAAACTTTATTCAAAATAAATTATACATACAGAGAAAGTTGAAATTTTGTTTTAAATATTTTTTAAGTCATCTTTTGTTATAATATGTTTCCGAAAAAAATTGTATGCCAGCCTCCAAGTTTGCTTAAAACACTGATAAGAAATGTGAATACGAAAAATATATAATAAAATGAAGATCAGTTTCATATAGTATATTTATTAAAACTTTTGTTGATTTACATATACTATTTCATTTGAAAAAACAATTCACACGCTTTCTCAGTTATCTTTTTTGCCTTATCATCATTTTTACTTGTTTCAACGACTCTTTTAATGAAATCGTAGACCAAATAATTTTTTCGTTATATTTACCCATTAGATTACTATCAAAATAAAAAAGTATATATGAAATTATATTTGTATATAATATGTTCTTTCAGAAACTTTACCTGTCATAACAGCCTGTATACCACCAGGCGCCTGTATACATCGTAGCACAATTGATTTGATATTGTTTAGATTTATTATCATTATTGCGATCCCTTGAGGAGAACTTAATGTTCGTGTGATTTTTTAAGGAGTCTCCAGCATCTCCCGAGTATTCGTTCAATGTATGCAAAACATATAAATCCTTTTCATTGCCAATCGCAAATTGGTTATATTTTGCGAATTTTGTTACGCCCGCCATGTCCATCATAACAACGAGCAGCTCCTGGTCAAGATTCTTTGTCATCTCATGTAAATTATCCAGACCAATAAAGTATTCGCCACTAGCATTACCAAAGCCATGTTTATAGTCATTCCAATCGCGATCTTGCAAAACTTTCAACACTGAACAAAATGAACAAACAGCAAGCAAATTTATAGCAACGCTTGAAAGCTTATCAGGCAATATTAATGGTAAACAAAATTGAAAAGAATATGTGACAAAACATTATCTCTTTGTATCACTGGCAATTTCCCTTCTTGATTTCGTTGACTACCAAAATTCTCGGTTTAATTGAATCTGAAACTAGCTGAACATTATCATCCGACTTCCGAACCTTGACCTGTCAACAGAAGACAATGGCTGGTATTACTGCAGATCGAGGTAAGCAATGTAATACTTTTCATGTTGGTGATAACAATTGTAAACTATATAATTCATAAGTGGGCGAAATATATATCTGAACATATTACAATGCAATTGGATACACCGGCTAACATTGTCATCAACAATAAACTCTTTTCGGAGTCACGCATGCCCAGTTGGATGTATATGGAAGACTCGCACTTGGATACTGTGTTGCCAAATTAAACTTTCCTCAACACCAAAGCACACTAATATAAGTAAAAATATAGTACAAATGTTTCTTAAGAACATTTTGAAAGAATAATATGTTTCATTTAGTAAATTTATTAAAACTTTTATTGATATACATATCTTTCACTTAAAAAAACAATTCACACGCATCTCATTCATTTTCGACGACTCTTTTGAAATTGTATACCAAACAAATCTTTCATTACATTTACCCATTAGATTACTATCAAATTAAAAACGTATATATGATATAATATTTATATATAATATGTTGTTAAAGCCTTAATACTAAACACAAAGAGCAAACAGCGAGCAAAGTTATAGGAACATTTAAAAGCTTATCAGGGAATATTAATGGGGAAGAATATGTGTCAAAAGATTATCTCTTTACATTTGGTACTTGTTTAACTTTTTTCAGGTTCCGTACCTTCTTTGATTGTGGTCACAACAAACAGATTTATATTTTATAAACTCTTCTCACACAGGTAGGGCAACTACCTGGTAAAACCGTTTTTGGGTATGTGGGCTACCTACATTTATGGTATAAAATAACGCGATACTAGCTGAACATTATCATATTCCTTCCGAACTCTGACCTGTCAACATGGAAAGTCCTCAGTTATTATTGCAGATCGAGGCTAGCTATATAATACTATTAATGTTGGTAATAACAATTGTAAACTATATAATTAAGAAGACGAAATATAAAACTGGCCATATAAAAATGCAATTGAATACACCGGCTTACATTGTTATCAACAATAAACACTATTCGGAATCACTCATCTCCACTTGGATGTATATGGAAGACTCGCAGACGCCCCTCCAACGCTTGAGATATCTCGGACTGGAGGAACGTGTAAGGAATATGTCGGGAGTGCGGCGAAGACTGGATCAACAGTTTTAAATAATGTAATTAATATTAAGCTTAATAAAAACACATTTAAAATGTAATAATCAACAAGTTTGTTCTCAGTTTTGAGCGCGTGCTCTTTTAAAACTTTTATTGATTTACATATACTATTTCATTTGAAAAAACAATTCACACGCTTTCTCATTCATCTTTTTTGCCTTATCATCATTTTTACTTGTTTCAACGACTCTTTTAATGAAATTGTAGACCAAATCACTGTATTAGTATAGTTACCCATTAGATTACTATCAAAATAAAAAAACATATATGAAATTATATTTGTATATAATATGTTCTTTCAGGAACTTTACCTGGAATAACAGTTATTATACCACCATGCGGCTGTATACATCGTAGCACAATTGATTTGATTTTTTTTAGATTTTTCATCATTATTGCGATCCCTTGAGGTGAACTTAATGTTCCGATGATCTTTTAAGGAGTCTCCAGCATCTCCCGAGTATTCGTTCAATGTATGCAAAACATATAATTCCTTTTCATTGCCAATCGCAAATTGGTTATATTTTGCGAATTTTGTTACGCCCGCCATGTCCATCATAACAACGAGCAGCTCCTGGTCAAGATTCTTTGTCATCTCATGTAAATTATCCAGACCAATAAAGTATTCGCCACTCGCATTACCAAAGCCATGTTTATAGTCATTCCAATCGCGATAGAAGTTAACACTGCCATCCAAACGTTGCAGAACAATTGTCCAGCCTCCACCCTGTGTCTCCTCATCACAGCTTACATTAAATGGCCGCAGACTGTGACAAGGCAAAAGGATCTGATAGACACCACTGCGACCAGACAATGCTGCCGCCTCCGCACAGCTGCTGGGGACCTTATCGGTTTCCACGGTGTTTAACTTATAACACGAAGTGGTGTTAAACAATAATTTTTCACATTTATTGGGTAATTTTTCGTTCTCGACACTAGATAAATGGAAGATATATACACTTTTATGGAGTTTTAGCACAGCTTTACTGCAAGAATCGATTAATTCGAAAATTATTTCAGGTTTGTCCATATAATTGATGGTAAAATTTCCGAATTTGTCTTGACCTTCCACATCATCAACCTCCTCTATGCACTGGATCATTATCACGTTGATAAATAATATTATGCAAATGTTTTGAAGCAGCAACATTTTCTTGCATTACTTTCGGATCTTGCAAAACTCTCAACACTGAATAAAATGAGCAAACAGCAAGAATATTTATAGCAGCATTTAAAAGCTTATCAGGGAATATTAATGGTGAACAAATTAAAAAAATATGTGACAAAACATTATCTCTTTGTATTTCTTTATATTTGCGTTCTTGATTTCCTTGACTACCTAAATTGTTGGTATAATAGAATCTGAAACCAGCTGATCATTATCATACGCCTTCCAAACTCTGACCTGTCAACATGGAAAGTGAGGTATTACTGCAGATCGATACTTTTCGTGTTCGTGATCTAATTCAGAAGTGGACGTAATTAGAACTCAACATATAACAATGCAGTTGGATACACCGACTAACATTTTTAACAACAATAATTGATGTATATGGAAATCCCGGTCATGGACTCGCAGAAGCCCCTTCAACGCATGCGTGGCTTAAAATATCTCAGACTAAAGCAATGTGCCTGGATCAACAGTTTTAAACAATATATTTAATATTAAGCTCAATAAAAACAAATTTAATATGTAAAAATCAACAAGTTTCTTCTCAATTTTTAGTGGGAGTATTTTCAAACACTCAACCGTTACTTTTTCTCGTACTCGCCAAACGATTTATCGGTATATCGATATACGCATCTCAACATTGCCATAACATAGACACGCTTTAACAGCTTACAAACATGTTAAATTCATTTCAGATCATATGTGACCACCCTGTGGCGGGATTGAAGCAGATAAATCTCGTGTGTGAATATTCAAAACAATATAAGTTTTCTAAATATATAACATATATTATATAGATATTCTTTTTAATGCAGCGAGTACTACAGCTGACACGAATAACACACCACACACGGTTAATGGCTAGTTTTGGGCAAATATTAAACCCGATGACGGGACAAAACACATGGCAAGAACGCGACGAGAATTACGATTATCATCAGGAGGTGGCCAACGCTGGCTTCGGTGACATGTTGCACGATTGGGAGCGCAATCAGAAGTACGATGCAGCGCTGCGCAAAACAATAGCAACAATGCGGCAGGCGGGCAAAGAAGTACATGTTCTGGACATTGGCACCGGCACTGGAATTCTTGCGATGATGGCATTGCGCGCTGGTGCGGACACTGTGACGGCGTGTGAGGCATTTATGCCTATGGCAAATTGTGCACAACGCATTCTCACTGCCAATGGTGCTGATCGGGTGCGTCTCATCCGCAAACGTTCGACGGATATTCAAATGGGCGTAGATATGCCGCATCGGGCTAATTTGCTGGTGGCTGAGCTGCTGGACACAGAACTGATAGGCGAGGGTGCCATTGGCATATATAATCATGCACATGATGAACTGCTCACTGAAGATGCACTGTGCATTCCGGCGCGGGCCACCTGCTTTGCCCAAGTGGCACAGTCTTCACTAGCATCGCAATGGAACAGTCTAAAGCTGTTGCCCAATCTTGATGGTGATATATTGCTACAGCCGCCGGCACAATTACTGCAGTGCAGTGGCGAGGCAGCGCTTCATGATGTCCAGTTGTCCCAGCTGCCACCCGAATCCTTTAATGCACTCACTGTACCGGCGCGGATCTTTCAATTTGACTTTGAACGCAAGCAGGCACGTGAACAACAGCGAGAGAATGTGCTGCGCTTAGAGATTAACCGGCCGGGTCGAGTAGAGCTAATCTTCTACTGGTGGCAAATCGAACTGGACGATGCAGGCGAGCAGCTGCTCAGTTGTGCACCCTATTGGGCTCATCCCGAACTTCAGCGTTTGCAGCAGGTAAACACTAAGCGCATACCTGTCGCAAATGTAGTGCCTTGGCGGGATCATTGGATGCAGGCCATATATTACATACCCAAACCGCTGCAGCTGCAATCCGCCGGCGAACAGTTCTATCTGAGATGCTATCACGACGAGTATTCCCTGTGGTTCGATGCCCATCAAACGGAACCCATCGATAAACAGCCTGCTCGACGTCATTGCTGTACCTGTGACCTGCACATGACATATACGCGTAGCCGGATCGGTCAACTTAATCAGGGGACGAGAAACAAACGCTACCTGGCCTACCTGGAGCAGGCAGTGCAAACAAAGCAATCCGCCCAGTTCTTGATCTTAGGTGATGGCTGCATGCTCGGACTTGCGAGTTCGGCCTTGGGTGCTGCAAGTGTTCGCTGCCTGGAACCGCATCGTTTCTCGCGTCGCCTGCTCGAATCTATAGTGGAGCACAATCAGCTAAAGAATGTTACGTTTGTGGAAAGTCTGCAGCAATTGCCACCCGAGGAGCTAGACACAATTACACACATCTTTGCCGAACCATATTTCTTGAATTCCATTCTGCCCTGGGATAACTTTTACTTTGGCACTTTGCTGCTGCAGCTGTTGGAGAAGCGTTCACTAGATGCAGTGGAAATCTCGCCCTGTGCTGCACGCATTTATGCTCTACCCGTTGAGTTTCTGCATCTTCACAAGATACGCACACCAGTTGGCAGCTGTGAGGGCTTCGATCTGAAGCTCTTCGATGAGATGGTGCAGGTAAGCCCTTAACTCTTAGGACATGCATTGAATTCACCCTAAACCATCTTTTCCTTTTGTGACAGCGCTCGGCAGAGCAGGCCCTATCGCTAGTGGAGGCACAGCCTCTCTGGGAATATCCCTGCCGTGCCCTATCACAACCTCAGCAGCTGCTTAGCGTTAGCTTCGCTAACTTTGGCGAGGAGAAACACAATCAAGGCTCTTTGCAACTAACAGCGTAAGCATCTAAACCCTAATAGTTGAGGTCATATCGATAACTCTTTCTGCTATTTTCAGATCTGGTGTTTGCAATGGCATTGCCTTATGGGTGGATTGGCAATTGACGGACAATGAGAGTCCCAGGTCAATTGTAAGCAGTGGACCCAGCCAGACCATTGTGCCTGGCGAGTTTGTCAAGTGGGATATGTTTGTGCGCCAGGGTGTGCACTTCACCAGTCAAACCGAGGCGAGAGAGCAGACAGATGGTGCGAAAAGGCACTTGGATTGGAGCACCAGTTTCAAGCCACGATTGGGAGAGCTGAACTTTAATTTTTCGCTGCGTGCAAACAGCGAAAAAAGTGAATAAAAGACGAGAAATCTTTTTAAGCACAAGAATTTAGACACGTCAAATAGGAATACATTGTGAACACGGATGAAAATTAACTCGTGGGTATCTCCTGCTCCATGTGGGTGAGCACAATATTGCGATCCGTCTGGGCACTGGGGTTGGTTACCGTCTGTCCAAACTCGCCACCTCTCAGGCGCACACGCAAATCCAGAGCACGTATGTCAGTCATCAGGGAGTGCTGCTTGTTTTCTAGATCCAGATCGATCTTTTGCGCATGATCCGACAAGCGATTGAAGTTGTCCTTGGCATCCTCGATTTTGGCCTTGAGACAACGGCGTATTTCACGCATTTTCTCCACCTCGCTGCACAGCTTGTCATGGCTCTGATCCAAGCACAGTTCCATCCCGCTGCGCTGCGCGCGATTCTCTAGACGCGTCTCGGCCAGCTTTTGCGAATCAGATTTGTCACGCAACGCCTCTTCCAGCGTCTTGATCTCGCACACAGCATTCTCCATCTCCTCACTCATCTTCAGCTTCTGCCACTCCAGTTCATTTCGTGCTCGCTGCGTCTCAAAGACGCGCTTCCGTATGGTATGCTCCGCTCGATCCTGCTGCGCCTGCAACATGTTGCGAGCCTTCTCGCGACACACGAACAACGTCTCCCGGATGGCATACGTGTCGGCCAGCTCGTTCTCCGCCATCTGAGCAGCGTTCTTCACATGGGTCAGCCAGGCCTCATAGGAGCAGGCACTGCAAGTATTAGGATAAATAGAAGACTGTGCACATGTGACGGGGGGCTCTTACTTTTTTGGATTACGCATTGGATCCGGTTTGTAGGAGAGCGTTGCCGAATTCCGATCGAGTGCCAGTTGAACCGTATCCAAATCCATTGCCTCCACTTTGTTCTCCAGCTCCATTCTTATCTTATAGCTTGCCTCTTCCAAACGTGTCAACTTCTCCCATGCCTTCTGGCAGCGATCTGCCAACAATTGTTGATTGTTCTCCAATATGGCCAGCTCATTCTTAATCTCCCCGTCCGGCTCATCGTAGGTCATCTCGGAGCCCAATCGAGTGTCACGCATAGTGAGAACCTCACTAATCACAGAAATGGGACCAGACAGTCCATCCAGCTCCCGCTCCGTCAATACCTTCTCCTCCTCCAATAGCTTAATCTCATGTTGAATGCGATCAAATGTCTTGGATATGATCTCACGCCAGCTATTCAGTTCCGCTATCCTGCAAGCAAACATAAAAAGAACTGTGGTCTAGGGTGATTCTCGTTTTTGAAACTTACCGATCGGTCAACGCCTCATTTGTCTCGACGTTTGCCCATTCAGCCTCGATGCGGGTCTCATTCCGCAGCATTCGGGCGGAATGACGTAGGGCAAAGGCGTCAGAGCGACGTGAATCCGCCACGTTACGTAGCTGACCCACTCGAGCGTTCCAGTCCGCTAGGGAGATGTGCTGAAGGGGCTTCTCCATGGTCACCACTGAATGAAAAGCCATCTTGAGTAAGTAGAGTAACTCTTTCTATAAACTTTATCTCCAAAACTGTTTTTTATAGAAAAAACAAAAAATTCTTTTTTCCCTTTTTTTCACGGAATATGTGTTCTCAACAATAATAACTCACAACATATACTAACGGAATGTTCGCCCTTTAGTTAGTTTGAACTGTTTTTTTTTTGCTAAGGTTACTTGATCACCAAGGACACCGAACGTTACCGTGGTGTTTTTTTTACATACATATACCTAACAATTAGAGAAAAAAAATATACAGACAATCATTGATTATGTCTCATAACCTTTTTAGGGGTGATTTCTTGTAAGTTTATTTATGGAAAATGTTTAATTATAAGAAGTTGGGTATCAATAATTAATAGCCATATAAAAGATTCCTGCTAGCAAATTTAAGCTATTAAACCTAAACATAGGTAGTCCTTATTCATTCAATGCCAATGACCATGGAAGACCGTTCCTATGCATTATGGTTAAGTCTTTGGAATAAGTTGACCCGTATTGGTGATGGCGATATTGTAATCGGTCTGAGCACTAAGATTATTGTTTGTTTGTCCAGTTTGAGCTTCCTTCAAGCGTTGACGCATTTCTAATGCTCGTTGGTCTGTCATCAGTGCGTGCTGCTTCTTCTCGAGGTCCACACTAATCTTTTGCGCATGTTCCGTTATCAAATTGAAATTGGCTTTAGAATCGTCGATTTTCTTTTGATAACAACGACGAATATCGTAAAGCTTATCCACCTCCTGGCTAAGCGAATCGTGTACATAATCGAAGCACAGTTCAGTTTTGCACCGTTCCCCACGATTCTCCAGTCGTGTCTCGGCCAATTTCAGGGAAACCGAACTGTCCCGGAATGAATCCTCCAGAGTCTTGAGCTCGCACACGGCTCTCGTCATTTCATCCTTCAATTTGGCTGCCTGCCACTCGAGCTCATTGTGTGCCCGCTGCGTCTCAAAGATACGCTTTCTCAGGATGTATTCAGTTCGCTTCTGCTGTGCCTGCAGAATGCTTCGTGCCTTTTCACGGCACACAAACAGCGATTCACGGAGAGCAGTCGTGTCGGCCAGCTCATTCTCAGCCAATTGCTTTATATACTTCGTGTGGTCCAGCCACTGTTCGTAGGATCTGAAAATTGTTGGAAAAATGTTTGTAACTGAATAGGGTTTTGAATGATAGGAGTGCCTTACTCTTTGGGTGCACGCAGTGGATCCAACTTAAAGGATATATTCGATGAATTAACATCGAGTGCGCGTTGATTACACTCTAGTTGCACTGTATCCACTTTGTTTTCAATCTCTTGATTAATCTTATAGCGCACTTCTTTGAGACGCGCCAACTTATTGTACGCACTTTGGCATCGATCTGATAATTGTTTCTGATTATTTTCCAATATGGTCAACTCGTTCCTAATCTCCTTGTCGGGCTCATCGTAGGTCATCTCGGAACCCAGTCGACTATCACGCATACCGATCACCTCACTAATCACGGCAATGGGACCAGCGGTTGCATCCACCTCTTGTTCCGTTAAAACCTTTTCATTCTGCAGCAATTTAATCTCATTCTCGATGCGGTACAATGTCTTGGATATTAGTTCACGCCAGCTATTTAGCTCCATAATGCTGAAACATATATATGCATTAATGTACAAATTTCTAGGAATTCAACCAACTCACCGATGGTCCAGCGCTACATTCGTCTCATAGTTAGCCCAGTTGCCCTCGATACGCATCTCATTGCGCATCATCCGCGATGAGTTTCGCAGAGCAAAGGTGTCCGAATGACGGGCATCGGCTATATCGCGCAAACGATTCACGCGTGCATTCCAGTCAGCTAGGGAGATGTGTTGCAGAGGTTTCTCCATGGTCACTATCGTATTGAAAGACATTTTTTATAATCTTTGAGTAATATTTTCCTTATCTAATTGATATATTTAAAATGTATACAAGTGTTGTCGCTTGTGTCAAGGTATATAAAGTTTTGTGAATAATTTTTTGAAGGGGTAACAAGTTTGTTAATGCCTTGACTACTAGATCGGTCATTGCCAAGGACTAGTTGCTAATGGTAATCAGTGAAAGTTTTTCTAAATTGCTCATTTTTATTTCAACACACAAGAGTAGAAAGTTGTATATAAGTGGAAAAACGTAAAATTTCTACGCATTATTCGGCATCAATTCTTCTCAATTATATTCTGAGTGTGTGTCATCTCAATATTGGCATCAGTCTGAGCAAATATATTCTCACGCTCAGGACCAGTCTCACTTTCCTTGAAGGCCTTGCGGATCTCCAACAGACTTTTGTCCAACATTAGAGCGTGGTGTTTCTTTTTCAAATCGGCATCGATCTTTTGGCAATGATCCGATAGCAAATTGAAATTGGCCTTGGAATCATTGAGCTTGTCGAGGAGACAGCGGCGTATTTCACGTATCTTCTCCGCCTCCAGACATAGCTCATGGTGAGCAGTGTCCAGACACAGTTCGGTTGGGCAACGTTGACTACGATTTTCCAGTCGTGTTTCGACTAACTTTAGGTCCCTTGACTTGCTTAGCAGATCCTCCTCCATCGATTCTATTTCGCAGGTTAGATCCTTGATGTCCTCCCTCATCCGGAGTTGCTGCCACTCCAGTTCATTGTGTGCCTGCTGTGTGTCAAAGATACGCCGGCGTGTATAAGTTTCCATACGCTCCTGCTGGGATAACAGCATACTGCGAGCTTTCTCACGGCACACGAACAGGGTTTCCCGTATGGCAACTGTATCCATTAGCTCATTCTCTAACAGTTGCTTCATATTTTTCGAATGTTCGAGCCAATTCTCATACGATCTGAAACTGCAAAAAGGGTAGAAGGTTGGATTGGGGTTCTTGTCACTTACCCTTTGGGATTACGCAGGGCATCCAGCTTGTAGGATATTTTGGGCGAATTGCGATCCAGCGCTCGTTGCTCGCTGTCTAGATTGACGGTTTTAGTTTTGTTGCTGATCTCTTGTTGAATTTTGAAGCGAATGACTTCCAGGCGCGACAACTTCTCCCACGCTCTCTGTATACGATGTGCCAGCATTTTCTGATTGTTCTCCAACACATACAGTTCATTCTTGATCTCTGTGCCCAGCCTGTCGTGTGTCAACTCTGTTTCGATGCGACCGTCGCGTGTGAATACCATTTCTCTTATTACGTTAATGGGTCCCGCCTGCCAATGCAGCTCTTCTTCGGCGGCTTTTCGTTCTTCCTGCAGCAAACGAATTTCATTCTCCAACCGCTCAAATGATTTGCTCATGATCTCACGCCATCGGTTGACCTCAATTATGCTGCAAATACAAAAAAAAAACATTAACATTTTTGTATATACATGCATACTTACATATGTATGTGAGGCGTAACGGTAACTCACCGTCCATCGAGCGCGTCGTTTACTGCATAGTTTGCCCAGGCGCCCTCGATGCGAGTCTCATTGCGCAGCATTCGGGATGTGTTCTTTACGACCAAGGCATCAATGCGACGTGCATCTGCCACATTACGGAGACGACCAATGCGAGCATTCCAATCGTTAAGTGAGAGATGCTTCATCGGCTTCTCCGCGGTGGATATGAAATGAAATGCCATTTTTGTAGTATTTAGTGTGTTTTTCACAATATATATATATATTTTTGTATTTGTTGTAGTTGTTGTGGAGTGTTGTGTTTGAATGCTGCTTTTTTGTTTAGCTTTTACTGGGTAACATTTGTAGTCCTACTAAATTTTCAAGGCGATAAACTTACCCGCACTCATTGTGGCCATGCAAAAAAAAACCGTTTTAATCACCGTTTTGTACACTATCGATGTATTTGTATGCGCACTAAAACAGATGTTTCTTATCGATATATAAAGGCTGGCGTCTGTGCGATAGCTAATAAAAATACATTTACTACCACTAGCTAGTGCTGCTGCTGTTTACAGTTTTTTTGTAACCAGCAAATTGTATTAAAAAAAAGAGCGTTTGCTCGAAACAAGAAGTGTGCGTAGCCAATTGGCTGTGTGTGTGTTATTAGTTGACGGCAATAGAAATTAACTGTGCATTGCGAGGTTTGGGCGCACGGCAGTGTTTGAGCAATCTCTGACAGCTGCCGTTAAAGGTGAAGGACACCAAAAACGGCAAGGACAAGGACACGGAACAATGGCCACCTACAATCGCAATCTAAATGATAACTGTGACAATGACACAACAACGGCAACAACATACCCTCCAATCACCACCAACGCCTCCATAAGCCTCAATGTGCTGCCCGATGAGATACTTGAATTCATATTCACCTATTTGCCACCCTATGGCGATTTGGAGCACTGCAGCCTGGTCTGCAAACGCTGGCAGCTAATTGTGAAGAGTAAGCATGTCTCCAAATCCCATCCTCTCTCTTGACTAATATATTCCATCTTGCAGATCTTGCGCGCCGCTCGCAACTGAATCTGGAGAAGGGCTTGTCCGACTTTCGATTGCGCTGGGAGGTGTATTCACAGCAAACGGCAGCGGCCATTGAGGCAACCAAGCCAAGAAACCCATTGGAAATGCCTAAGACCATTATTGCCGGACGTTTTGCACACTCCACGGTGCGACTGGGTAATTCGATGTATGTGTTTGGCGGTGGCTCTTCATCTAACACGACATTCAATGATCTGTGGCGCTTTGATTTGACGCACATGCGCTGGTCACGTCCACTGGCAACTGGCACATATCCATCGCCCAAGGGCAGCGCCTCAATGGTGGCCTGGCGTGATATGTTGGTGCTATTTGGTGGCTGGCGTTATCCATCACTGCATCCTCCGTATCAGCCGTGGTGTCTGTTCGACGAGCTGCACTACTACGATTTGGCCAAGGATCGTTGGTTAGCACGCAATACGATGCCATGCCCACCGGCCATGGCGGGGCATTCGGCCAGCGTGCATGGCAACCGTATGATTGTCTTTGGCGGCTACCAGATTAAGGATGATGTCAATGTGAACTCAAATGATACCTGGGTGCTGGATCTGGTGGAGCAGCGCTGGTGGCAGCCACTGTTTGTGGGCAATACACGTCCAACGCCACGTTACGGACAGATTCAGGTGGAGCTGGACAAGCATCATTTGCTTATTGTTGGCGGCTGTGGTGGCGCAAATCGTGTCTACACGGATGCCTGGCTGCTGGACATGACGCGCGATGCCTGGTCCTGGAAACAGCTGAATGTACGCAACAAACACTTTGGCGCCGTTCAAATGTGGTGCAATCCCGGTTGCCGTGTCAACAATTACCTGGTTGTGGTGGGCCCTTCACCCAAATTTCCGCTCGACTTTCAAATCATGAAACAGAGCCGTGTCCCAGCTGTCGGTGGCAGCGCCTTGCGTTTCGCTGGTCTCGGCCAGGCGCCAGCTCCGCCGCCGCCACTTCTGCCATTGGCCGCACAGCGTGTGCCGCTTCCGGAGCGCAGGCCAGGAGCTGGCCCACCCGATCTTCATCCACAGCAGCAGCGTGGTGGTGTGCGTTTGGGCGGTGCACCTTTGGCGCCCCAGGAACAGTACCTGGCCAATCGGCGGGCCATCCTCAATCAGCATATGCAGCAGGCTCAGCAATTCATGCACAACAACAATGTGAACAACAACAACAACATCAACAACAACTATCAGCCACGCTCCGGTAGTCTCAGTGATTTACATTCACCTCCAATTGCAGCACTGGCAGCACAAGCACCAGCTGCTCCTGCACCTGCCCCGCCAGCTGCAGATGGTGATGCAGATGCCGCACAGCGTTTACAACGAAATCTGGCGCTACGTTGTCGCGATAATGAACCGTTGCTACCCAAACGCTTTGACGAACATTACGAGGTGAGTACAAATATATCATGGTGAAATTATAATGAGGTTAAATACTTCTCTCTTCTGTCAGTATGGAATAGAACATTTAGGTGAGTTTGCTGTCTGCAACTCACTAAAGCTGAATACGTCACCCTGTATATAATTTCACCATGCCTAGTTACAATCATTAATACATATATTTGTTCCTCTTATCTCTCTCTTTAGGATCCCTTTCGCATGGCCGCCTTTAATGTTCCTGGACGTTCGCGAAGTGCGTCGCGAGATCACAGCGAACGCATACGTCGCATGGAGGAGAAAATGAATGCCATACGCAATTCGCGACGCAGTGCACCCGCCGCCCAAG
This sequence comes from Scaptomyza parva, assembly GCA_035044645.1. NCBI lineage: Eukaryota > Metazoa > Arthropoda > Insecta > Diptera > Drosophilidae > Scaptomyza > Scaptomyza parva. The sequence goes on along the minus strand of JAWNNT010000090.1, from coordinate 1,499,499 downwards.
TCGAGCCACAAACGTTGCGTGCCCCCTTGCCCAAGCGCCTGCGCTGCAATGTCCAATCGCTGTTCGTTTGCGACATCTCCAGTTTGCTGCGGCGCGATCCAAACTGTGAACCTGGTCTCGATTGGGTGGAATACAAGAATTTTGGTGTTTTGAACGGTGCACCCGATCGCCTCATCCTGTCCAGCCTGATAGCGGGCAACGGAGAGCTAATACTGTTTGGTGGCGTTCATAAGGAGACCTTGACGGACATCACGCATCATGTGTCCAATTCCATACACTTTCTAAGTGTACCACGTGATATTATCTAAGTGCAGGCATCACACACACACACACACACACACCCACACACATACATATATACATATATATTTTTCTCAGTAAGCCTAAGTTATTTGCTGTTTATTTGCCCCATCCTCCGCATATTCTTAAAAATTAGTAGACATTAAATTTGAGTTAACATGTACAATATTATGATAATTATTATTTGCGAGCATAAAAAAATTAAATGAAGTGAAAAATTGTAATGAAAAAGTACACAGACATACAAATACATACATATGTACATAACTGTTTATGCTTTGTGCAGGTACTTTATATACATATAAAGAAGAAAAACGAAAGACAAACACACACAGAGAAAGAGAGAGAAGGGTCCATCTAGCCTTTACCAGTTTTGTAAAGTAACAATGCCAAAAAACATCTGCCATCGGCAGAAAATGAAGAGGATAAGACAAATGATTACAAATATTATGCAAGTCGGACCTTCGTTACTCTAACATTATGTGCTTTAATATAAAATTAACGCTTGTATGAATTTATTAAATTTTTAAGCAAAGTGAAAATGTTCTTTAAAAATCGAAGCTTGCAAATTTCTGTGCATTTAAAATTCTCTAAAAAAATTAATTATTCAATAGTTGTAATTTGTGTTTTTAAACTTTTTGGAATGATAAATAATACATTTTATTAAAATTTGACTCAATTAAAAATACTTTGCTATACATTGAATATGCCTCACTTAATATAGAGTATGTTTTTTTTATATGAGTTACAGAAATAACTTTGGCTGCCGAAGAGGCTATTAAAGGGTTCAAGGCTGCGCCAATCATTGGTAACTGAAAGTGAAGCGACGCTTAATTTGTAATCTCAAGTGCGAAGCCTTCGAACAGAGACTCATTTCTCCCTTTTTTATAACTCAATTAAGATCTTTAAATAGACAAAACTATTGATATGAAACTCTTTCGATTAGATCAGCTGACAATTGTATTTTAATCCTGCTGTCAGTCCCCTCTTTTTATGTGAAATTATGCAAAATGGGGGTCTGAGAGTAGTCAAACAGAGAGCACGATTGAGAATACAATTCTGAGAGCGCATGTTGGAAGTATGCAAAAGCACAGAGAGTCAGAGAGCTGCTCTGTATAAATTCACCACGTTGGAGAGTAGAAAACGCAAAGCCGCTTCCAGAGAACGGTTCTCGTGAACAACGAACGTATGTTAAAAGGCTGCTCTCTACATTTGTGTTCTCCAAACAATTAGTTGAAGGTGGCGCGTTGCGCTGAGCGGTTTGTGCGTTCCTCGTTAAGTCTCTAATTCGGATCGTTTGTCGTACGATAGCAGCAGCAGCAGCTGATCAAATCGGTCAAGTTCAGCTCCTTTTGCTGAATAGAATACTAAGCATAGCAAAACTCAATAACAACAACAAGCTGCATTGCGAAATACTCTTCGAAAAAGAAAAGCAAAAGTGACATTGTGATTTCAATTATAAATACTCAAGAACTCTTTGTCACAGTGCCAAATATTATGCGCAGATAAAAGGTGTGCTATACGTAAACGAAAAAATTATCAACAAAGCTCAACGGAATGAACACAAAAAATTAAAAATTAAGAATAACATAAACGTGCTTATGTAAAGTGTTGACCGTATCAAAGTATTACTAATTCCGAGTCACGATCAACAATCGATTGCCTCGAAATAATAATAAATACTCAAGCAAAACAATCTGCGCAGCAGTTTTGCAAAAAATAAAATAATAATAAAAGGTAAATATATTGCAGCCTCAGCAGAGATTCAATAGTTCTTAAAGCCATGGCTCGCTTTACCCTACAAACGATTGAGCATATGGGTGATAAATTCATGTTGGCAGTGCCCTGCAATGTCATGTAAACACCTTAAACCGGTTATATTTTCACCCCACTCTCCCTCCCACCAACAACCTAGGCGCGTAATATGAGATATAATGAGAGTCATTCAAGACACACACACACACACACACACACGCACACAATAACACTGAAACAGAAACCGCAAATAATGTGCGCGCTAGTAGCCGGCATTAGAATAAAGAGAAGAAAGAACAAAACAATCAAAAATCAAAACTGTCTATGTATTTGTGTATGTTATTGATAAACAAAATGAATACATATACATGTACGTATGTATGTATTTTGATCGGATAGCACAAGGAAGTTTAACTTTGGTTTTACTCCAAAGTATTATATTTCTTATCAACAGCACAGATTAGGAAAATGAATTCTTAATTATCTTTCATACCTTAAATTCAAGTATATTTATAGTATATTGTATTTTTGAGGGTATTACACGTTTCGGTTTCGCTTCATTATGCAAAATACAGTGAAAGGCAGAATCCCAAAAACAAAAAAAATTTCTAAATATTTGCTTAATGATTGATGCTGGGATTGAGCTGTGCTACATACATATATACACGAACCTAAGGAACTGGTTTTCTATTAGTTTCTCCGTCTTAACTTTTTCTGTTTCAACTTTTTTTTTTAATTTTTGGTTTTTGCAGAGATGAGTGCGACGTTTGCCTTGGATTTGGCCGTTGCCCATCGGCAGGAGCAGGCAAATGTGGGCACATTGCTGGGTCGCAGATATGCCGAGCTGTTGCACGGTGAGAAGTACACAGATTGTGTGTTCCATGTGTGCGAGGAGCTGCTAAAGGGTCACAAATTGATCTTGAGTGCCGCCAGTCCAGTGTTTGAGGCAATGTTCTATGGCCCGCTGCAGGAGCTGGTGCCGGAGCCGGAGATTGAGATTCATGACATAAGCGCGCCAATCTTTAAGGTGCTGTTGGAGTACATCTACAGTGGCAGCGTCAACTATGAGCACATGCAACTGGAGGCATGCATTGAGTTGTACTATGCGGCAGAGAAATATCTGCTGGAACAGCTCATAGCCGACTCTCTTTTGGCCATAACGCGCAAGTTGCGTTTCTCGAACGTGCTACCGGCCCTGGAGCTGAGCGTATGCATGGGTCTGGACAGTCTGTTGGATGTGTGCATGTCGTTCTTCATGCGCTGCTGTGTGAACAATGAGCAGTACATGATCTATCTGAAGGAGCACTATGTGCACGTGTCTAAGGAGTGTGTGAAGTCCATCATTGCCGCGTGCAAGGAGCCGCACAAGCTGCTGCTCTGGTATGTGTACGAGTGGACGCAGCAGGAGTGCGATGATGTTGGTCTCGGCGATGCCTCCACCTGGCAGGTGACAAACGAGGATAGATCTAGGGATCTTGTGCCGGCTGCAGCGCCTGTCAAACTCGTTGAACGCTGCTATTACAAGGCCTGCCGTCCGTTTACCCTGGACGCCGAGTCGCATACTTGGCGTTTGGGCCTGAAGTGTTCGCGTTTCATCTCAGTGTTGGGTCTGGTGTTGAACAGTCGTCTGGCTCCGAATCTCAACTGCCACAGTGGCCAGGTGCCGCAGGAGTATCGCGAATCGTTGCGACTCGATCTGTACACCGAGGATGGGCGTGATGGCGAACCCGTTTGGACGCACTGCATCCAAAATCAGACAACAAAATACAATTGTGATCTCCATCTGAGCTGGAGTCGTGACAAAGCTTGTGTCCTTACGCCGGAGGTGAACTATGTGCTTCAGCTACGCTGGGAGAGCAACTCCTTTGGCGCCGAATATCCTTGCAGCCTTCAATCCTGCCTCGTCGAAGGCATCCGTTTCATTGATGGCGACAACTTTAGCGGCAGCTTGGTCAAGGGACTTCGCTACGTAAACCTAGTTTAGTTTAGTTTCAATAGATTTTGTAATTACAATCATTGTGTGAGTGTATTTATTGCCTTAAGTTAATGTACGAAGAGCGCGCGAGTTCAATAAACTGTTTAACAATTAAAACAACAACGTAATCTATATCAAAAACGAAGCCGGTTTCGAATCTGCAAGCTGTTTTTATTGTTAAGCGCACGTGTGTGAATAAAATAACAAGAAATTATCTTACAAGATAAATTAATAGCATGTTTTTTTGGCGCCACAATTTAAATTGAGTCGGTTTGTAGTTTTCACTAAATCGGCTACTACTTCTTTTGTATGATGTGATAAACTTATTTTTAAGTGAAATATATTGAATTCTTACTTAAATATACAAAAGCTTTGAATTTGAAATATTTGTTATAGCACTATCTTTTCACAAACTTTTGTTTTGTTGGGCTGTGCTTACAAACCGTTTTTTGCCATTCACAATCAAAAGCAACAACTTATCGATTAATCTTTTACCCATCACTAGCAATGGTTCACCGCTTTTAGTTAGCGGTGAAAAAAAACAAAAACATTAAACAAAATATGACAATTTTGTATAAAGTGGAAAGCCGACGCGAATTTGGCAATGGCAAAGACAGCAGCGTATTCCCGCACAAGGTTGTACTATGCGCCGTCTCCTCGCGCAACATAATCGCCTTTAGCGCCATCCAGAGCCTCACCACACACGTCTACGTTTGCGATATTGTGACGCCATGGCAATATTACAAAGTGTGCAACTCCAAGTCACTGATCAATGTGCTGGAATGGAGTGCCAACGGGGAGCAATTGCTGCTTGGCTATATTGGCGGTCGTGTGGAGATCTGGCAACCCAAGGAGCATGCACTTAATGTCTGGCAACTGCACTATTTTGCCAACATACCAAGCGAGGACATCATTCAAGCAAAGTTCTTTCACAATGGCAAAGGAGTTGTCTTCAATACACAAAGAAAGGATCACATATACTATGTCGAGAGGTTTGAGCGTCTGGAACAAAGGCCCACATTGACCGGCTTTGGTGGTGTTGCCACTGAAGGCTGCATTCTGCTCACCTCCTCTGGCCTTCTGGCTGCCTTCACCCTGCCCCAACTACAAAAGTTGTCCAACACGAACAGCAGCACCTCTGCTGACCCTTCCACCCACAATAGCAACAGCAATGCTGGCAGCAACAATAACGAACAAATTGAACTAATGCCGGCCACCCACAGCATCGGGATCTCACGCAGCTACATCGAACATTGCAGCATTGTGGCCAGCGCCAGTGGTGCCCTCAACATTGCCTACAGCGTTGGTTGGCAGCAGCATCAACAGCTGGTGCACTGCTTCAAGGTAGGCATATAGGAATTCTCACAGAATCTCTTCATTTATGTTTCCTTACTTTGCAGGTCTCGCTGCAGCTGGATGGTGAACGAATTAGCATTAAATCCGAATCGCTGGCAAGCATCTTTCTGAACCCTGCTCCACTGGAGAGCAGACGCATCACACAGCTATTGTGGACCCGGGTAGCTAACGAGGATGTCATCTATGTAGTCTTTGGCTCCACAGAGCCAAATCAAACGAGTCTGCTAGAGCAATGGACACTGACGCGACGTCATCAAAACGTACACGCCCTACTCCAACAGCAGCAATCGTCATCGGCAGCCACATCCACATCGTCGTCTGCTGGCGGCAGTAACAAATCAGTCGACAGCGAGAACTGGGAGCAGGTAGCCAAATTACAGTTGGGCGCGCAGATTGCCCAACTATGTAGCACGCGTCTGGTTGCTGCCGCCGATTGTGAGCAGTTGTATGCCATATTACAGGATAACAGTGTCCAGGTGCTGGAACCGGGCACACTGAAACAGTTGAATCACACACAATTCGACCGGTCCAGTGGCAGCAGCAGTGGCACCACCAGCAGCAACATAGATCCAAGCGAGCAATCAAGATTCGTTTGCGCCGATCTTACGCCCACCAGTCAAATGCTGCTGATCTTCGATAGCCATGCCCAGTTGCATGCCATGCAGACGCCAATGTTGAAGCAGAATGCGAGTATGCAGCAGCTGCTGTTGTTGCTCCTGGAGTACTGCATTGTGACTGGTGTGGATGCCAGTGATGTGGTGCTCCTAAATCTGGGCAATCTGGAGGCGTTGGTGGAGAAGCTAACGGATAATTTTACACGGCAGCCATCGTCTGTGCGTCAGTTTTATTATGCCAACTTTTTGGCACTGAAGAGCAATCTGTGCCGGGCGCAGCAGCAGGAATTCGATAATCTCATCATATTGCATGCCATCTCCAGCACATTCAAGAGCCTGTTGCGTCCCTCGGACCTGGGTTGCCAGGATAAGGGGCCAGCGGATAATTTGGCCATGAAGCTGGCCGAATCGGTGCCGGATGTGGATGCTGTTATGCTGAATCTTGATGCCAAGGACTTCACCGTTGAGCCAATGATGCTGCAGAGTCTACAGCAACTGATCCAATGGGTCACAGATCTGGCCCTCAACATGCTAAATCGTCTGCCCGACGAGGTGATTAAGTGCAAACTGTCCGGCAAGCGAGCCAGCTACGACATCAGCCGCGACATCGTCGCCATTAGTAGTCTGCGCGAGCTGCTCGTCATGATACGCATCTGGGGTCTACTCAATCCCCAATGCCTGCCAGTGTATACGAAAACTGTGGACAACATTGATGTGCTAGCCATATTGTTTAGGCTGCTCACACGTCTCGCCCAGAATGCTGCAGAGCCGGATGAGCTGCTGCTCGACGACTGTAGTGTGCTCTCCAAACAGCTACTTATCCCGCAGCTGGTCAGGCATAATCCGACCACTTTGCTCAGCGCTCAAGGATATGCGGCGGTGAAGTCGGGACAGCTAACATTTACCTCGCTGGTAGAGCCCGTTGGCCTGCAGGACATCGAAATGGAACAGGTTGTCTTCTCCAATTGCGTCAAGGATGGTGTTAGCAATCTGCAGTTGGGCGCCAGTCCCAGCACCATTCGACGTTGTGCTCGTTGCGGTTTCGTTAATAGCGCCAATAAAGTGGCCAAAACGTCGGCATTGAAGGCGTGGTGTAACAAATGGTTGCATTGCCATTGCGGCGGCTTCTGGAAGCAAATTAATTAAATATTTTATATATTTTAATAATCAGTTTTTAAGTATGCAAAGTAAGATATTCATTAAAAGTATCAATAATTTAAAATTTCAAATTGCTTACATGAAGAATCGATTTGCAGCGTTCGCAATGGGGTAACCCTAAATGGTAAAAACTATCGATATTGTAATGTGAACTTGCTATCGATTGCACAGCAGCTCAGTTTCTCATTAGACTATTGATAAATACAAACAAGAATTGGCAAGCGAAGGAATTTTCTAATTAAATTGATTAAACTTAAAGTGAAAAAAGATCAAATAGTAAATAATAAAAAATGAACATAAATTTGCCCAATTTCAATGTGAAGAACCTGGTCAAGGAGGCGGGCAGCACAATATCACGCGTCGTCCAGGTAAATATGACTTTCTTAGGCAATAACGCAAACCACAACCTTTTGCTCATGCATAGGGGTGGGGGCTGTGGATGCGGGTGTGAGTAGTTTTGTTGTGGAGTGTGGTGAATTTTGTATGTTCTGCGCACGCGATTGACTTTTTGCCCTTTTTCTTGCAGCTAACGGAGGAGAAATTGGGCACCACCGAGCGCACCGAATACGATTTACACTTTCAAAATCTCGCCGAGCGCGCCGACTTGACCAAATCATGGACAGAAAGAATTGTGCGCGATACCGAAACGGTGCTCATACCAAATCCACAGAATCGTGTCGAAGACTATATCTTTGAAAAGATTGAGAAATCGAAACCAAAACGTCTCAGCAATCTGGAGCATCTCGCGCTGGACATGATCGAGGCGGGCGGTGATTTCGGCCAGGATATGCCCTACGGTCAGGCCCTTATCAAAGTCGGTCAGGCCGAGCAAAAGCTGGGACAATGCGAGCACGATTTCATCGCCACTTCGGGCATTTGTTTTACGCAACCGTTACGCAAATTTCTCGAAGGTGAAATGAAGACCATCAGCAAGGAGCGTGGCCTGCTTGAGACGAAGCGGTAAGTACCTTTAAATCCTTGCAGTATATTGTTATCTTATATTTCTTTTGGCTATCTCTTTTGCAGTTTGGATTTGGATGCGTGCAAGAATCGGGTGAAGAAGGCGCGCAGCATGTTGGGACAGCAGGCGGTAAGTATTGTTGTGGATGGGGTACTGCTCATACTCTGATAGCTGATTATTGATCTTTCTGCTTTTGCTTTCTGTGCTGCTTAATGGATGTGATTTTGTTGTTGTGGTTATGGTTGTGATTTACAGAAAGATGGCATCTCGCCAGAAGCTGTATTTGAACAGGTATCGAAACGGCTTCATATTTTCCATTATCCTCTCAACATGCTTCATATAATCTATTTGCTTTCTGTTTGTGTTTTTATGCTTTTCTGATCAATTTGATTTCTCACATTCAAAGGCGGAGCGGGATTTGCGTGTCGCCCAAGCCGAATTCGATCGTCAGTCGGAGATAACACAGCTGCTCCTGGATGGCATTAGCACCTCGCAGGCATCCCATTTGCGTCATCTGCATGCCTTCATCCAGACCCAGGTGCGCTACTATAAACAGTGTGGTGATGTTATGGATCAACTGCAACGGGAGCTAGCCAAGTAAGTTCTATTTGGTTTCGGATACACTTGATCTTATACGTGAAACATTGAGCACTTGGTTAGGCGGCACACTATCTATCTTTATAAGCTTGTATATATGTATGTAATGCTGCACTACGTCCTTGACATTGATGTTTGGCGTTTCTGTTTGTTGTTATTGTGGTCTTACAGAATGCAGCCCGGCAAGCCACGCCTCCGCATCAATAGCGAAGATGTCGATGGGCCTCCCAGCATTGTTTCGGCGCATTCATGTGATTCCATTGCCAATAGCGTTAACGATTCTGATCTAGATCAAGATCAGGCAGGCTTTCAAAGCATTGATATTAGTCCGGTCAAAGCGCTCACACATCTGCTCGAAGATTTTGAGATTGAGTTCGATACGAGCGCCATAACAACAGTTTAAATTGATAGCCTTAGAAGGATTCTTCAGATCAAACTATTCATATCAAAATGGTTTTTTTTAACTTAATCTCCGATATAACATAAACTTTAAAGGGTTAACAATTCGAATACGTAATTAGGCATAACTTGTATATAATTATTAGAGTTTGTTGTTGTTGTGGTTTTGTATCAAAGGTTTCATTAGCAGAACACAAGACCTAAGATCTAATCTCTCCTCGCCCATCCGTCCATCCACAATTGAATTCATTTAAAACCTGTGCCGTCTCTGCGTCTTCCATCAGCTTGGGAGGCCCAACACCATATACACCTCTCGATCTGTACGATGAGATCAAGTCGAGTTCTGCTGGAGCGCGTGCCGCTGGCAACAACAACAGCAGCAGCAACAATAGCACCAACATAGGCGGCGGTGGTCACAAACTAAATCAATCCATGCCCATGAATGTGAACACGGACCAGATGCAGCGGGCTCGTGTCCTGTGCTCCTACGATGCCAAGGATCACACTGAATTGAATCTGAATGCGAATGAGGTGAGTCTGCCAATCATAATGAGCGGGGGTTAGGAACAAATTACTTTCTTTTTTAGGTCATTTTTGTTACTGAATGCTCGCCGGTGAACGAGGATTATATGTATGGCAAACAGGGACTGATGAAGGGTCTGGTGCCGCGTGCATTTGTCGAAATGCTCGATGAGGATCATGATGTTACACTCTAAGGTGGAAAAAAAACACAACAACAACACCAACAAAATCCACACGAAGAATACTCATCATTGAAAGTTAAGGAAAGCAATTGGACAATTATTACTTAGTTCAAACAAGTTTACGCAAGAGAGTACAATAATTTATCAGAATATACATACATATACATATGCATATATAATATATATATATACAATATAATAGGTAAACATACAAACACACATACACACACACATACAAATACTATTAGTCACGCTTTAGCTTAGTCCAAAATTGTTGAACCCTGGATCCTGGAACCTGGAACCTTGATCTGAAATGCATTCCACCAGCAACAAAACTATTTAGTCCTGTTCCTTTGCTTCTTCCGGCTCATTGCCAGCAAATAATTGAATATATATACACATACACATATATGATATTTATTATAAACACCAATTTGGCTTAAAAAAAAAATAACAAATATGAATCTCTTAACTTAAATATATATAAAACTGCAATGCAATTGTTTACATTTAACATTATTTTTCTCCTAAAACCATTTCTAAAAATCAATTAAACTTAACTTAACTAAACTTATATATGTACAACATAATTGTTATAAAACACTTTTCAAACATTTATGATTATTATTATTGTTGCTAAGAAGCGTTTAACTATATATTTATGAATAAGTTTCATAAATCTCTACATTGAACAAAGTATTATGTTATGTGTTATATATATATATAATTATATATTTTGTTAGTTGTTTATTAATATTATTAGTTATAATATTCAAAGTGTGTGCTTTATAATATTCTTAATTCTTGAACAAATTCGTAGTTCGTAGTTTTATTAACATTTTAATTACGTATTTACTTTATGTTGGTTCTTCTTGTTTCTTCTTCAATTTTGGTGAAATTTCCCTCAACCCAAGTCAATTAAATGTTGCTTTTTGAAAACTAAGAAACAAAAAAAAAACATTGAGTAAATCAAGCTTCAGCTAATGCGTCTAATCAAACTTAAACAAAACAAAACAAATTTATGAATTATGAAGTGAAGAAATGAAAAGAACAAAATACAATAATTAAACAACGACTTTTAGGTTTTCAATTATGGAGAGATATGTAGAGAATGGTTATAGATCAAGCAAGGCACACCTTAAACTATATAAGCAAAACAAAAAAAAGATGTATTTAATTCTATACATATATATGTATGAATAATATGAATGAAAATAAATAATGTTTACAAAATCGCAGTAACAAGTGTATCTACAGAATACGATCCAATCGTGTGTATTTGTATGTGTGTGGGTTTGAGAGTGTATTAAATACATTTATATTTGGTGAAGAACAGCTAATTTGTATAATTGTTGATGCACTAGTAGCTAGCGCCTTTTATATATATATATATATATATATGTATATATGTTTAGACACCGATTGACCGAATTAAATTGATTAATTCCAAGCAAGATCCGAATCATAATCAAAAGGATAATCATCTACGTAATTATAATCATCGTCATCATCATCATAGTCATCATTGTCGCTCAAGAAACCATTATCGAACATTTCATCACGATCATAGTCTTCCTCATCTTCTTCTATGTGTACATCATCGGCCAATGCCAAAAGCTCCGACATATCGAAGAAGCATAGATCCGATGATGATGGCAACGCGTACGATACGTCAATAATATCCTTGGCAGCAACATCGGCATTGGCAAAACAACTCTGTTCAATCCGACAACCGTACACATTTATCTTGATTGGTAGCGAACGCCCCGGATCCTTTTGCCGGAGATGAATACGCATCTTGAATATGATGTCCGTGAGCATATGGCCCGTGAGCAGTGGACAATAATCGAGATGCAATAGATTTAGCTTGGGACAACCAAGTATCAAACGTACCACCGCATTGTCAGTGAGTTGGGGACAATATTTCAGATTGATCTCCTCGAGCTGTGGCAGTGCACACAGCAGCTCCATGCCACGGTCGTCGAGTGCATCATTGTTGGGCAAGGTCAAGGTGCGCAATCCCGTAAGTTTGCTTATATGCAATATCATATCGATATTGATGCAATTCTGGCCGCGTATCTCTAAACGCTGTAGGTCCTCTGACTTGAATTCGGCTAGCCAAGCGAGCAGTTCGGGACGCAGAGTATCTCCCTCATTGCTGTGCACAATTATATTCTTGACGGTTGGCAGCTTGGCAATGTGCTCGTACTGGTTGAAGGGCGAGAAGCCAAGACCGCTGCCATTGCTAACGGTGATCGTTTCCAATCTATGGCAGCACTTTGCGCTAGCCAACTGCTTAAAGCCCAAACCGATAGTATAGATGCCCTTTAGATCTAGCTCCTTCAGATGCTTCAATGCACGTTTTGGCCAATAGCTTCGATTGCAGACCCGTGCACTTACTCAATGTTAGCGACTCAATGGTATTTGGCAAGCGTGCCAAATTCACGCCCGTCAATTTCAAATTGTTGGACAGATCGAGTTCCTTAAGCTCCGTCAAATGCTCCAGTGCCAGCAGTGCTTCATTTGTCAGTTCGCAACCGCACAGGCGCAAGTTCTGCAACTGGGTCATTTTCTCGAAGGTCTTGTTCATGCTGTTCACTGTTACTTTAGTGCACATAATGCTCAGCTTCTGCAAGTTAATGCAGTTCGCGCCGAGAAACTCAAATATACGCTTCGAATGACGCAATGGTATCATGCCTTCGAGCTGCTTTATAAAGCGGCCGGATAGCCTGAAGAAGTCACGCACATCCCACACAGTCATTTCCATGAAATCATCGAACTTCACACACCTGTCCAGGGATGGTGAGACCTGCTCATATATGTTTTGGAAACGATGGCATGTGCGTGAAAAACGTATGCGATCGGGCATTGACAGCAGACGCAAGATATGCTCCAAGCAATGATCGTTTAAAATCATAATGGCAGCCGGTGGCTCGGTGGTGGTGTTAGGTTTTAATGCCAACGCTGGGCGGATCGGGCCAAAGGCATCGGGCTGATGCCAACTATCGCTGGGTTGAATGCATAAACGGCGCCTGCCCACATAGTGAACCGTGCGGCGCAATGCTCTGTGGAGCAAAAAAGATGCATAAAATTGTTGTTGATGGTATGGAATGGATGTACAACTTACTTGGCAGCGCTACGTGCATCGACAAAGTAGATGAAGCCAGTTTTGGTCTTATGCTTTTCGCCCTTAACCTTGCAACCAGACGAGGTTGAAGGAGGCCCAAACAGCTGAAGAGAGCTTAAAGTACCAAATTTTGAAAAATAGGACTCAAGCTGCTTTGCCACCAGCTGTAAAAGAGTAGATAATCATAGCTGGAATAACAAATTTAACGAACCAGTAATTGCTTTTACTTACATCTGGTGCCACATTGAACAAAAATAGTTTCTTAATCAATATCTTGTCCTCGGTGAAGGCAACATCATCTTGGAAGAAAAATGTTTTCTTCGCAGGCAGAATTGTAGGTTGAAAGGAGGAGTTGTGGTTGGGATAACGCTGACCACGCTTTAGTGCGTAGTTGCGCAGAGCATACATATTAAGCCGTGCGATATTCAGTTTTGCCGATTTATATATTGACTGATTCACAAAAAGAGACACACTTCAACTTGTCTGCTACTGCAAAAATGCGTGTATGTTTTTGTTAAATTTTCTGTTGATTCTGGAGATGTGCGTTACAAATGCTTTAGGGATATTCCTATCGTGCAGCAGCTGGTCAACGATTAATCGCTCTTCTCATTATTTCGTACGCAATTAATCGGAAGTTGTCGAAAACAGTTTTAGCAAAATAAAGGAGATGCAGGACGCGAGAGCTAAACTTGTTATGCTTTCCAATATCTCATATATCAACAGCTCATCTGTTATTTTTTTTACTTTGAAAATGGCTCCTTAGTATTTATCTCATATTTTGTTCGAGATTTTTCTCAGCAGACACAGACACAGCCCGCACAAAAAGATGAACGCAGCAGTTGTAATTGATTTTACCTGTAGCTCTAATATATCGATGGTTAGTGATGTGACCGTGAACGCACGATTGGAACAAGTAAGAAGGCTCTAGTCGAGTAAGCTCGACTAGAAGATACCCTTGATACAGACGGACAGACAGTCGGGCTGACAGAACGTCATATGAACGTGTACCGCTGTACTAATGCTTGATGGCTTCAAATTTGAAACAAACTTGCTATGCCTAGGGATTAGGAGAGCTTATATCCAAAATCTGGAGTCTCTAGCTTTTGTAGTTCTTCAGATCGACGCGTTCATACATGCAGACGGACGGACGGACGGACAGATGGACGGACAATATCTATATCGACTCGGCTGTTGATGCTGATCAAGAATATATATACTTTATGTGGTCGGAGAAGCCTCCTTCTCCCTTTTTTTCCCATTTCATTTCATTTCAAATACTGCCGCTGCAGCAGCAGCAATAATTTAACGAGCGTCAAAATCAAAAATGTGGCTGTTTTCAGAGTGCAAATACCAAGCGAACAGAAATAGCAGCAGCTAAACCTAAATACGTGCCAGCCTGAAAGTATGCAATATTTTATATTTTCTCAACTACTTGTTGCGCATTCTGTGCGCCTAGTACCTGCAGCCCAGAATCGACTGAATTTTGGCAAAACGAGCAGAAAAAAAATACTGCCGCTGGCCCCTTTACCCCTTGACCATACAGACGGACATTTGGCTGTGTACTTCTGTACCAATGCTTGATGGTTTCATATCTCCGGTGTTTCTTAACCGATTTTAATAAAAATTTCACAGATGTTTATTATTTTTTTTATAGTTTCAATCCACAAAATGAACACAATTTAGTAAAGTTTACAATATAATTACATTATGTTTATTCGTTGTGTTTCTTGTAGAAAACCTAACACAATTATCTTTACAATACATATATTTACAAAATGTACATAATTAAAAATAAAAATTCACTAGTTTCAATATACAGAGATATGCTATTCAAAGTCTTGATTCTTAAGCCAGAAAATCAACAAAATATATACACATATATAACGCATCTTGTATATATATATGTATATGAATATAAAGTGTACAACAAACGCTGCCAGCAGCGATTGCAAATTTATAATAAAGTATATATATAGTTCTTTCATAAAGGTATGTTTATAAAGAAAATTATCAAGTTAAAAAAATAAATTATTTATCAGTTTTATATGTCTGCTTTTGATATGTTAGAGTTGGGCCGACTGTCACGATAGTATCCAGGAGTGTATAATACCTGCAAATACAGATGATGCATTAAATATAAGAAAGACAATGACTGAATTATTAGAATACTTACGATTTTCGCCGGGCGAGAGCGTTATATGTATATCCTCCCGATTAAGCATCGGCGCTATAAATAAAAAATGGGTTTAGAAATATAAAAATATAATATAAACATGGATAGGATAGCAGCAGCAACAGAAGTGGCAACAAAATAAATTGTGTACATATTTAAATAATTATTTCTTTATTTATGCAAGCTGCTTAAAGTTATAATAAGCTTTGCTTAATAATAATACATAAAGCGTATCGTTAAAAAACAGATAAAAGGTGAAAATGAGGCATCTTACATAGATAATAATTACAAATTGAACATATTAATAGTATTAGATAATTTGTTTTTAGTTCAGTTTAGTTTAGTAGGCGTAGTATCTTGGAAATGAGCACAAGTTTGGGTTTCTGTTATTTCATTTCATGAATTTCGCTAATTTGCTTAAAACTGGAAAACTTATTTAAATGCTATCACAGTTTCAAAGTAGACAACATGCCAGCAACAAAGGACGAGCGACGAGCGACGAGCAAGCCATGCATGTTAGAAGACTTTGGGTTATATGATCCACTTATATCTACATATATATATACACTATACACTATACAATGGGAGCGATCAGGATCACGTGTGCAAAGCAAAGTATGGCTGCTGTTGCCGATTGGCATCGGTTTCGAGGCCAGTGCCAGTGCCAGTGCCAGCGCCAGCGCCAGCGCCTGTTGCAGCTTGTGTAGTATTAGGCGTGGCAGTAGCATGAGCAGTAGCATTATCAGCGGTTACGCCACTTGGCACAATTCGTATCATACCCAAGGGGATCCTAACATTGTCACAGGCTTCGCAAATGTTCAATTGCGGATGATTGCGGAATGTACACAAGTTGCAGGCCCACATGTCTCGTGGCTCCTCGCCTTCGTCCACTTCCGAATCGGAAAGGGACTCATCATCTTCCTCCGACGCACGCTGTGGTGCTGGTGCAACTCCAGCTCTAGTTCCAGCTCCTCCTCCTCCTCCACCGACTCCTGTCGATGGCGATGGTGAAGTTGTTGCTGCAGCTTGTGCGGCGGCTGCTAATGCTGCGGCTCGTTGATTTTGGAGAAACTGTTGAAACTGATAGTATTGGGCATAGGTTGGTGGCGGTTCCATCTCCAGCTGCATCTGCTGCTGTTGCTGTGGCGTCAAACAACCGGAACTGGGTGCACTAACACTGCTATGATGTTGCACAAAATCAAGATGTGGCGTTGTTGTTGCTGCCGGCACTGAATGCAACCGCAGCGAATTGGGTGGCGCCTGTCGGACACGTTGCTGTTGCTGTCGTTGGAATGGCTGTTGCTGTGCTCCTCCTCCGCCTGCTGGTGCCGATAGCTGACGATTCATGGAATTGGAATTGGCCGCTGTCCCCGCAGTGCCATTCAGTTGCGGATCTGCAAGGTAACAGTGGTAAGTGGTATCAAATATTATATGTGATATTGGGTTAGATTTGTTACATACCATTTATCATATTGAGCAAACGTTGACAGTCATCAGTTAGTTTCTTGATATCTCTATCCAGTCTTTCGGATTCGCCCTCGGGCACCGGTTCGGTTAATATGTTGATCTCTTGCTCCAGGCTAAGCAGACGCTTCTTGTTGTCACGCAACGCGTTTGCCAGCTTATCGCGTCGCGTCTTTTGCCGCTCGATTGTTGCTGCATGCGCTGCAAGTGGAAAACTAGTATTAGTAAACTGTATATGTGCTACTTGTCGGTAGATGGCGCTGCCTTCTTTTCATTTTCGGAGTTCCAATCGTGACTTTCGATTGGTCGAAGACTTTTCAAACAAACACACAAACTAAATTATTACTAGATATCTCAACATTTTATTTCTGTTTGTTTTTTTTTTTATTGCTCTTTAAAATGTTCATAAACAAAATGCTTTATTTAGTCAAAAACTGCGCAAACCACGCCGACAAATCAATCTAATTATAATTTATTTCAGCTGAAAATAAGCAGTGCGCATCGCCTGATTTGAAACAATTTATTTATGTTTTTTTTTTTTTTTGATATTTAAACAAAAACTCAAGTCACACTACGCAAAAAATACAATTTTTAAAAGGCGTGCAAAATATTTTTAGACATTTTGATAGATTTCTAGCGGAAATAGCAAAACAGGGCAATGGGCCAAGGGAGGATCGAGATCGAGCATACATATATATATATATATATATATATATATATATATCTTTAAAGAAATGCGAATGAACGAACGAATTGTACGTCATTTGCAAAGAAAACATTTTAATTGATAAATTAATTCATTAATGGCCAAATGTGCGAAGAATTTTAAGAGTAGAGTAAATTTGAGTTAAGTGATTTTAAGACTATTTAACGAAAACTCGTGATTAAATGTCAACGCAACATAATTATTATCATTATTTCTCACTCTCTCACCCTCCCACTCTCTCTCTCGCTCTCTCTGTTTAGTCTTCCCACGCTGCGTAAACATTTGTCAAGTGTATCGCCATAAACGATCTAACGGATAATATCGAATCGAGTTCGAATTCTCTCTCCGTTGCTTTCGCTCTCTCTCTCTCGCTCTTGCATTATTTTGCCCTGAACTTGAACGAATCGCAGCAATAACAACAACAACAACAACATTGAAGCACTTTGCAGAAATGAGAGGAAAAACTGTTATAGTATAAATAAAATGCGATAAAAGCGACAGCAAGAAGAAGACATGTACGAGAATAACACGAAACGAACATACAGTAAATGCTGCTTTAAAAAACAATTATCAAGATGAGTATAGATTATCTACGAGTTATTCATTAGTTTCATCTATAAATAATCTCTATTCTTATTGATTCGACTATTCGCTTGCCCATTTAGCGAGTGTTCACTGTAGCATCTAATGAGAAATGTGCAAAGCCCAAGGAAACCACACAAAAGACACATTTCGACAGCAAATAATGTGCCGGTCTACGAAGCGTGGGCGAGATCCATTTACATAGGTAAATTGGATATACATACATATATATATATATAGGTAAGATAACTGTTTATTGCACAGTAGGGTGGACATTATTAGCAAAGAATAATTACGGGGATTACTATGATTTATATTAATGCGATTTCGCTGGCAGTTAAGACAAGTCAATAAATTCATTAAAAAAAATAAAATACTTTTTATAAATTTTGTGCATAATAAAATGAAAACATTTTTTTGGATTTTTGTTGTGAAATTTATATATGTTATAGTCTAAGATTTTCTAATCTAAGAACTAAATTTACAATAGTAAATATTATTTTTTTTCACAAGAAAAAAAAGAAAACGTGCTGAGCGCAACATTTTGGGGCGTAATTCAATTTGTTATCAATTGTAAACAGAACTGCCTGTCGCCTGATAAGAACAGAACCACACTTATCACGTATATTGACAACAACGAAAAAAAAGTCCCCTTTTATATATATAGATAACGATTTTCAGACACGCGAAACATGCGAAACTTAATTCAAAACTATTATTGGGCCTGCTATATTATAATAATATATACTTATTTTCGTTATTATAATCATATCATTATCAAACTGTAAATAAAATCCGTCAACAATTATTCGTGACATTATGATCTTCACATAGTTGTTAGGAATTTAATACTTTATGAGGTTTCATTTATCAAGAAATCACATTTATCAAGACAGACGATATTTCTTTTAAGAAGTTATTCAGAGTTAGCTTGCAATAAGTCAAAAATGTTATCCAACACTGAGATAGCAAGCTTAGCTTTCGAACTGACCAATTTCACCACACCACCCACTGACACTGACAACTCACCTTCACGATCGCATTCGGGAACAATACCCTCATAGAGGGGCATATGTGTGACACTGGAACTGTTGCTGTCGTTGCTGTTGTTGTTGTTGTGCAGATGATTGCTGTTGTAGTTGGAGGCAACAACATATTTCTGTGCCAGTGTTGCATATGGAAATATTTCAGCGCTTGGCATCGCTGCCGCTGCTGCAACAGCTGCTGCTGCCCGTGCCTGTTCCCAAAGTAGTTGTTGTTGTTGCTGTTGTGGTGACGCTGCTGCTGCTGTTGGTGTTGCTGATGTTGCTGTTGGTGCTGACGACGGCGGCGGTGTTGCACCATCTGCGGCGAGCAAGGTGCAAGGAGCATAAGTCGGTGCTTGTTTCGGACGCACACAACCCGCACTGAATACACTTCCCTCGTCCGTAACAGTTAGTTGGAAATTCTTATGGGTGCCGCGGCGTGCATCAAAACTGCTCGACGAATAGGTTATGCCACTGCTGCCATTGCCACTTGGTGCCGGTCCAGCCGTAATGTCAATGGTCGATGGCGCTGCACCCCCGTTGCACGTCACACTCTGCGGCTGACGCAATGTCAGATTCAGTGAGGTGAAACTCTTGCGCGGATTGCCGCCTGCCGGCGTGCTCTGACCCGACGACGACGATGTTGGCGATATGGCTGGTGAATGGCTGTGGCTCTGGCTCTGGCTGCTGCTGTTGCTGCTGGCGTTAGTGAGGAAATCGCGTGCATACGGTGGCTCCGGCTGCAGATTGATGACTGACCGATGTCGCACTGGTGAACGTAACTGTTGCGCAGCTGTTGTTGTTGCTGCCGACTGCGCTGCCAACTGCGCTGCCGATTGCGCAGCTGATGATGTTGGCGATGATAAGGAAACGGCGTTGAGCGATAGCTCAGATTCGCTGGAACTGAGCGGACTGGTTAGACATGAGGAATCATTGGAGAAGCTTGCTGTTATTGTTGTTGTTGTTGGTAGTGTTGGTGTGGGCTTCGGTGGTGGCAGCGGGGGCAATGGCGGTGCACGACGCAGCGGCTTATATTGAGCGCTTGGCGTTAAGGGTTGCCGCTGCTGCTGCTGCTGCTGTTGTTGCTGTTGTTGTCGCTGTTGTATTTTCTGTTGCAATTGTGCATTAAGCTGACGTTGCAGATTGAGGGTTGTTGGACGCGGACGTGCGGGTGATGGCGATGGTGGTGCTGCTGCTGTTGCTGTCGTTGTCGGCGTTGTTGGTGTTGTTGGTGTTGTTGGTGCCGCACGTAACGGTTTGAGGGGACGCTGTTGCAGATGTTGCTGCTGTTGCACCACTTTGGCTGGATACGATTGCACCGGTGATGGATGCAAACTGAGCTCTTTGCGCAACATCTGTATGCAATTGTCACGCTGATGGCAATTCTCATTGACGCACTGCGTCACCAGAGCATCGGGTAGCGTGGGAAACTCTTGTTTCATTTCGTGAAACAAATGCATAATACTTATATTTGTGCATGAGCAATTGTTGGGTTTCGGCGATTTCGTTGGCTCATTATTGCTGTTGCTGTTGTTGCTGTTGCTGCTGTTGCTGTCACTGCTGCTGCGACTAATGTTGTTGTTATTGTTGTTGGTGTTGGACTCTTGTTCCTCGTCAGCGATGAGCAATGCTTTGAATTGAAAATGTTGCTGCAGTGCCTCAGCAATGGTGGGTGTTGTTGTTGTTGTCTCCTGTTGTTGCTGCTGTTGATGTTGTAGCTGCTGTTGTTGTTGTTGTTGATGTTGCTGCTGTGAAGGATTGCCATTTAATTGAAAATTATTTGGTCCAGGCGGCATTGGTGGTGTAGCCGCCATTTTAGGCCATCATTTGTCAAAGATGCAGACCTGCAAAAAGCAAGAAAAAAAAACACAGAGTTGGTAAGTCGTTTCTCTCAGTGCATGCTAATTGAATTAGAGGAACATTAGGGGAAGAATGGAATGGAAAAACAAATGTCAACCACCGAAGCCGAAGAGACTCGATTTGTTCATGGCCAGATTTAGCACAGCGACTAAGACGAAGAAAGGCAAGAAAAAAGACAAGAAAAATGCAAAATCAAAAGAAAAAAATCACAACCTGGCGAAAATCAAAGAGCTTTAAACAATTTGCTTAAGCGCCGAAAACAATCAACAAATGACAGAGGAAATTTAAAAATATTTATGACACAACGTTTTTTTCTTGCAGCAGCAGCATAAAAAATTGCCAACAAAAACCAATTTAATAATATTAAAGATGATATAAATAGATTAAGACTGATACTAGCTAAAAACAACTTAAAAAAAAAAACCATTTGTTATCGCGTGCTGCTTGTCGATTTTTGGATTGTCTCTTTTTTGGGACGAATGTCAAGGATGATATAAATATTAAGCAAATGCTTATAGAGATGGAGATTTGAAGACTTGAGAGCACTTACATTTTGATTTAGATTAAACAGAAACGAACGATATATAACGATTTAATTTATTTGTTTATTCAAGTTCGCGCTTGAAAACGAAAAGAAAAATGTTTTCTGTATTTTTTTCTTTTTCTTTTTTTTTTTTAGAAATTTGATTGATGATGTTTGTTATATTTTAGCAAAAAAGAAAATGGATTATACAAATATTTTGAAATAGTTTTAAACTTTTTTTTTTACTTTTTTTTCTTTATATATTTATTCATAAACTTTTTAAATTATATTTTTCGTTATATATTTATTGAAAGAACTTTTTTGGTAGCACATTTGGCACTTTTATTTGATGTTTATGTTTAGTTTTGATTTTGTTTTAAAATTGAAACTTATTTCAAAAGTATTATTAAGCTTTTTTCACACATATTTTTTGTTTTTGCAAACACGATTTCTTAATGGAACATAATTCATTATCAAAACACAAATTTCACGCAGCTTTTTTCGTATTTTTTTTTTGCTCTTTTCGTTTTTTTAGACGCGTTCGAATGCCTTAAATGCCAGCGATAAACTGAACAAAATAATTTCGAAAATATTTTCAAAAACACACCAAAAAAATAAGAAGAAAATCACACACACACACACAAGTAGATGCCTGAGTGTGTGTGTGTGTGTGTGAGAGAGAGAGAATAACAAAACAAGGAATTGTAACTTTTTGCTCACTGAACCATGTGACGTATGCGTAATATTATGAAGAGAAATCTCAGAAAGAGAGAAAGAAAATATTGAAAACCATCTTTTAATCTGCAATCAAATCTATTCAAAGTCAGTTCTAGAAATAATAATAATAATAACAATAATACTATATAACGAGAACGCATCCAAGTTGGCATCAATTAAATCATTCAATATTTTTGACACACGACGCATGGAAAGAAGAAGAAAACAAAGAAGACGAAGACGAAAAGCAAAAACAAAGTAAAAGAATTATTTTCTCGTATGTTGTTTTTGTGTTTTTGCGTTTCTTCTTCTCACTCTTTTCGCTTTTAAAAATAAACTTTTGTGTGGGTGTTGCACCAAAAAGCATCGAGAAAATTGAATGAAATATTTGAAAGCTGGCAAAAAAAACGAAACAAACAACAACAATAAGAAACAAGAAAATGAAAAAAACCGAATAGGTGAAATTAATTTGCTGAATCCCTATCAAATAAAGATATATATATATCTGACATATCTGTCTGACGTTTAAATATTAATCGCAGACATCAGCAAAAGGATTAAATTGTAATTAAATGTTGTCAAGTCTTAAAGCAGCCCTCGCATTTTGGTTCACCTGAGCGAAAAACAAATGATCAAATTTAGCAGGCCAAACATCAAAATATATATATATATACATATATATAGTAATAAAAATCAAACATTTATGCACAAAAAACGTATTAATAATAAAGCATTGGCATTAAATTTGTGGATGGCACATTTAACATGGCGCCATTAAAAATTGCCACAGGCATAAATAATGTTTATATTCATATCTTTATATATATGAAATATATATATTCAAAAGAACAGACAGATGAATTTCTTGTTAGGCTACACACACCCATATATATATCTTTTCCAAAATTTTGTTTATTTGAAAGTCTGCCCTACTCACAGCAAACATGATAACAACAACATTCCGTAAAAGCGCGAGAAAAACTCAAAAAAACAACAAGTAAGAAGGCTTTAGTGGTGTAAGCTCGAGTACCAGATACACTTAACCCTTGACCATACAGACGGACAGACGGCCGGACAGAAATACCGGAACTACCGGACCAATGATTGAGGATGTCATATCTCAGGTGTTTCTCAGCCGATTTTAAACAAAATTTCACAGACATTCATTATTTTCTAAGTGTTTTCTATACCCATTTTAAGATTTTTGAAAATCAAGATTTTTTTTGTTATCGATTACATGTGTATATCGTAAACCTGAAAAGTTATCGAAAATTTGCAACAAACTTGTCCTGCCTAGGGATTAAGATAGCTCAAATCGAAAATTGGTTCTCTCCAGCTTTTGTAGTTACCGAGATCGATGCGTTAATACATACAGACAAGATCAAAAATATATATATATATATACAATTTTTTTTGATCAGGGTATTCAAACATCGACGTGTTTCAAATAAGCTATCGTTTCCTCTCTAGTTGATTAAGTCTGCGATGAGAGGGGGGTCGAAAACCTGTGTGCTGTAAAAGGGGGTCTGGGTCTAAAGAAAATTTGTTTCATTTCGATCAATTCTATCATTCTGTGCTTTTGCCTTATAGCGCGAATATTATTGCGAGGGTGTAGCCGAGAAACCGACAAAAACTGAAAAGAAGACCGAATACAAAAAAAAAAAAAAAACAACAACAACATGCGAACGAACGGAACGAACTGCAGACGTAAACGACCTTCACAATTAGCAAGATATATGTAGAAGAGTATGTGCAATACAGAGAGAGAAAAGATATACATATATGCACGATGAGTTCTCATCACAATATATATCTGAGGAAAGGAAATCGACATCAAGATACACAAAAAGTGCAGCTAATACATAGAGTAGAAGAAACTGAGAGTATATATAGATAAATAAATTATATGCACAGGTAATTCAATTTATTTAGCACAGCACACAATACAAAAACATATTAAGCATAAAACCTAAAAAAAATGTGCGAAAAGTTTTACAAAAATAATTGAATTGCTGGCAAAAAAACGATGTTTTGCTATATTTTTTGTGTTATTTTCTCATTCATTAAAATACTTTTGTGTATGCTTTGTACACAAATATGTAAAACAAATAAATATATGAGAAACAAAACTATAAGTGTGATTGGATTTTCCGAGCAGTCAATCAACAGATTCTAAACACAATCAGCTGATCGTGCTTTGGAATTTTAATGGATTTGGGGTTTTTCCTGCCTTTACACAGAATGAGAGAGAGAGAGAGAGAGAGAGAGAGAGAGTTTACAGCAAAATAGTTTAATGTAAATAACACTGAAACGAATAACGGTAACGGTTAGCGGTTGCTGTCACCATTATCAATCGGTTAATCTGTGTAATGGTTAGAGTATTGGCTATGGTTTGAAACTCTGTTTGGCATTTGTAATGGGAAGTTCTTAGAATAAAATTTGTTAACGGTTATGGTTTTGATGGGAAACCGAGTCTGCTAAGCGGTTAGCGGTATTAAGAGGCATAAGTTGAAATCTAAATACACAATATTGGTAACAAACGCTAACGGTTTGTGTTTGGAATTCTAGTAAACGGTTATCTGTAACACTTGCAATAACAGTTAGGGTTTGATTGTAGATAATAGCACAAAGTAAAAAACTATTATTGATATCTTATCGGGGAATATTGATATGATTTAAGAGCATTTATTTTTAATTGACCTTTACAATTACAATCGTCTGATGGCTCTATAAAAATATCACGTTTATTTTATTTTGATATTTTTATCAGTTAAGTAATCAACATAATTAAATATATGTACGTCTCCTGTTTGTTTGCACTTCAAAAATAGATTAATGATATTGTACGTCTTTGAAGGTTGACTATTTGAAGTATCAATGCATTGACCGGAAATCTCATTGTCTCGTCCATGTCACACACAAAAAGAAAAAAAAAAAACACAACAAATAAATATGAAACAAACAAAAAAGAATAGTATATATAATACATAAAGTGTGCTCCCTTGGCACTTCCCTCTTATTGTACAATTAAGACATTCAATTCTGAAACAGAAAACATACGGATAGAACTCTCGTACCTCAAAGACAATGCGTAGAAGAACACAACTAGAAAGAAAGAAAGCCGAAGAAATGAAAGAGAAAAAAAAAACTAGTTAACACTGCTTAAAAGTATACACTACCATAATGCAAAACATGGAAAACAACTTTCACTTTGTATAAAACAAAAAACAAAAAAAAAAACCTGAATACCCGAAAACCTGAAAACCAAAAAGAACGTCGGAAAATAGGAATCCAAAATGTGTATAAGTATTAAATGAAATATTATAAATCAAATGCAGAGACATGAAATGAAATGGAAACAACACGCAAAAATGGAACGAAAATAATTTAATTTTATTTTTTTCGATTTTCTATTTTCAATTTTCTGTGTTGACCACCCGCCCGCCCCTCTCAATCTGTTGCTGTTGTTGTTGTTTTTCGGTTTTTCGCCCGCTGCTTGCCAATAATTTGAAGAGGCGTTTTGCGGAATTTTCTGCAGACGTCAGGCCTTGACTGACGTCATTAGCGTAAATTTCAACAACATTTTTAAGGGGAATAGAAGATAGAAGAAGAAACATGCTACTCCTGGCCCACCCGCCCGTCTCTCCAACAACTATTACTTGACGCCAGTATAAATAGGTAATCAAGTAATCAAGTATGTAACGCATGAAAACTCTCTCTCGCTATGAAATTTGAACATATCTTCGTAGAGTATTTGATCTGCTTGCTTGATTTTTTATAAATTGTTTGTTGCAAATAATCAAAGGGGAGTCAAAGGCAACAACTACAAAAACAAATTGAGTTTATATTTTTAGACCCCGTTCATTTGGGCGTGAAAAAAGAAATATAAATGTCAAAAAGTGTTTGAAGAGTGAAGGAAGAGATCGGAGGGGTGTGTGTGTGTGTGTTTGTAGGCCTTATCGCAAGTCTGGGAAATGCTTTTCGGGCTTGGCGACAAAAAAATATTTATTTTTTTTTTTTTGGACAACGATAGCGATAAGCCAGCCGCCGGCAGCAAATGACAGACGTTGTCGAAACAATTGCAAAATGTTTCGCACACACAGTTCAAACTATCAAACTGAATACATAGATATGTATATACATACATACATCCATATACAAATAAGTATAGTATATGGCACGAGTGTTTGTAAATATGCAGGGAATTTCCCCGAAATAATAGCGACAAAGAGCGAGAGCAATCACAATCACAATAACAACAACGACGCATATAAACAAAGAAAGACGTAAAATGGAAGCAGCAAAAAAAAAACAGAAGCACTCACACAAACAAACAACAATGCATACACAGAGACAAAAGCAATAAGTTTACACTGATTAGAGATGACATTTGCCCAAATAATTGGTACTTATATATTCCAAACGATAAATGGCCAATAATTTCCCAATGTTCCCAGTATTGTTTTGTTAATTACCCTGCGTATTTAATCTGATATAACTATTTTAGCTTTTTAATATAAACACAATGTACGTCACAAAAGTGTAAATATCGTATCCATCAAAGATCATTTCTATAAAAAAATACAGTAACAAGTGGCACCTGTGCGTGCCGAAAAAAAAAGAACAACAATGACGGCCATTGATAAAAGACATGTTGAAAACTTTAGCACATGTGTACATACATAGAAAATCAACATTTGCACTTTTAGATTAGAAATTATGTGGAAAAATATAACAAAAATACACACACAAGTGTAAATAACACTGAAACGAATAACGGTAACGATAGCAGTGTAACAGTTTGTGGTGGCTGTCACCATATCAATTGGTTAATATGTGTAATGTGTGTATTTAAATATATTTTCATCAGAACTAATGCCATTGTGGCAAATAGGCAATGAGAGGGATTTGTCGCGTTTCTAAGTCCAGACCTGCTTATCATTTGTCAATGGGGCGGGGGTGCAGGCGGTGGCGGAAATATTCATATAAAAATACCTAGAATCATGCAAACATATATATGTACATCATATGTACGTGCACTTAAACACACACATTCATTCGCGCAAGTGCGAGCGAGACACGTATAGCGACAAAACAGCGGCGACGCTGCTTGCTGTATTAACGGCAAAAAAATAAAAACGGCAAAGGCACACCAACAACAACAACAACACAAAGATAAAAACCAGCCAGATCGTCTATGTATGTGTACGAGAGAAGGAGAGAGCAAGCGCATAAAAACAGGTGACATTGGCAGCAGCGCTACGCAATAATAGATAAAAAATACATAATTCAAATAAATTGTAAAATGCCAGCAGTTAAGAAATTACACGAACACGGCTAACAAAATAAATACAAAAAGAAAGAGAAAAAAACAATGCTCAGCCAGTTTGTACAAGCAGACACATACACACACATTCACACACTGATTCAGATTTCTGAGCAGGGGTTGGGCGGACGCAACTTGTTGCGTTTGTGTTTAACTGTAAACGTTTGTACATTTTTACATATCATTATACAATTTACATTTTACACTTACCAAATAATTGAGAAACACTTGTAGTAATGGGCGCCCTTTCTTTTCTTATTTTTGTTTTTGCTGTGTTTATTGTTCAGCACTTTTGCGATTGCATCAACTTGAAATAGTTTCACTTTTTTCCTTTTAATGGCCGTTTCGTAGCACTTGGCTTGGTTTTCACTATTGGTTTTCACTTGCTGCAAAACGCACTTGCACTCGCTTGCCCGTTTTTCCGATTTGCTTTGCACGAAGCGATTTATGTATTTATTGATATTTAACAATATTTATTTTGATTTTTCGCTCGATTTTTACGCGATCCGTTTGATCCGTGAACTGTGTGGCAAATGAATCAGCTGATTGATTTATAAAATAGACTAAAAGTTTACAGTTTGCCAAACTGTTATTAACAGTTTAAGGTATTTTATGGTTTTTTGTTGGTATATTTAATAATTAAATTTGTTGTCAACTACACAACACTTATAACAATTAAGGAAAACCTACTTTTTTGATTTTCTGAAAACAAACTAAGTGCAGTAAAAGAACAATTGGCTAGTATTTAAAAGTGATCGTAATCAACTTATCAGCTTCATTCGAGTACACAACTGTTATTTAACATAACATAACAAGTGGCAACGTTGCTCCGATTGGTAAATATCAAAAAAATGTTATAAGCAAATATCGATATCTGATATCGATCTGATCTGGTATCGAACACAATCGAAGAAATATTTAAAACAGTTGGAATACATGTTAATTATTTTTTTTTATACAAGTCCAAAATAAGTATACAGTTTGCTTATTTATCTTATATTTGAGTTCAGGATAAAGAAGAGATGTAAAACCAAACCTTACCATAAATATTATTAAGAAATTGTTCAACTATGTGTAAATATACATTCGCAGATGTAAATAAAAATTTCGATCTAAATCAGACCAAACAGATAATAAAATACGGGCATAATGAGAGCCGCTTTTGCACTGGAAATCCCGGTCACACAAATAATCAGCTTAAAGATGCCAAAGAAGAAAAGCAACTGAAGCGCCACATGGAAGCCCAAAAGACTACAAGGAATACAATAAAGTGAACAATTTGGTAAGACAATCAATTATTTGAATAATGAATACGAACATTTTATCTTTGCGACGTGCCTTCTCCAGATTCTTGGGCGATTCCTTGCTCAAATACTGACGTACTCCACGAATCGTATTGGCAAAATACGTATCCCATGTCATCTCTCCAATATCAATGATGAATGTCTTCTTGTCAACGGGATTAAGTGTTTTAGAGAGTGCCAATAGACGTTTGCTATCGAAATGCCATTCGGTGAAAATGAAACGTTCCAAAGTGTTCAACGAGTTCCAAACGTTCTTGTGCAAACGCATCAAACTACAAGATCACACAATTGAAACATTAATCAACAATATTTTCCATTTTAAAATGTTCGACTGATGACGTACATGGGCCTGCCACCGCCTGCTTTGGTCACCAAGTCCAGGAAGAAACCGGGTATAAAGTGGAAGAGTATAGCGCCCAATCGGAAGAGCATTAAACTCTTAACCAGTCGCAAATTCGGATACCAGACGGCGCTATTCAATGGATAATCATGCAAATATCCATTGATCTTATCTACCAAGACCTCAAAACGGAATGGTTTATACGTGCTCGATGTCAAATGGAAGATCTGCAGCTCAGCTGGACGATCTCCATTCTTTACTCTGCAATGAAATTGATACGTGAATGGATACGAAGTGGGGAATACCTCATTGAAGAACCTACTTGAGCGAGTTGACATAGTAGCCAGTTGTTATAATGCCATTGACCACCACATCGATGGGTATGTAGTCCATAATAATAGTGGGATCCAGCGGCAGACGACGCAAAATACCCTTCGAGGCGCCCATAAAGAAGCCCTGCGGTCCATTCTTTGAGATGGTCCAACCGGGTATGGGTTCCTTCCAAGCGGCAGTAACTGCACAGAAATATGACATTAGAACCTCCATTTTCGGCATAGAATTGCTTGGCTTAACTTACTCATGCTGGGACGCACAATGCCGCAGGGGAATTGGGATGCCATTTTGGCAACTTCATGCTCTGCCAGATGCTTGGTGAATGTGTAAGTATTGGGATGATCCTTGAGCAATCTATAAAACATACGTTACATTAGTAATCAACTCTTGTAATTTTTCAGTTATCAAACTCACTTTGGCTCCAATGCCTTGAGCGCCTCATCGTTGAGTGTTTCGGCCAGCTGAATGATCTTCTCTGGATCATCCGGTGATGGATACAGTTTCTCCTCCACCTCGGTAATGTAGGAATTCACATAGGCACTGGACACATGGACCAATGCGTCCAGATGACGCATCTGCTGGCACAGCTCGACAACACGACGTGTGCCCCTCAAATTAATGTTTGTTGTCTCCTTCAGGGATTGGAAAAAGTCCAATGTGGCAGCCGAGTGAAAGACCACATTCACATTTTCAATGAGCGTCTCGCGATCCTTGGCTGAAATGCCCAAATGCTCCAAGCCCACATCACCCTCGATGGGCACAATCTTGGACATGCGCGACTCCAGCTCCAGCTCCTTGAAACGATCAAAGACCGAGTTCTTCTTCAGCTCCTCGAGTCGCTCTTGCACACTCTTGCCCTTCTTGGCGCGCATCAGCAGATACAGGGTGCCCACCTTGGGTACATCTCGCAGCAACTTCTCCACAAGAGTGACGCCCACAAAGCCCGTCGCCCCCGTAATGAATACATTGCGGCCCGCATAGAAATCTGTGATGGGTGTGCTGTATGTGGGTTTAATCAAATTATTATTATGTCTCGATTTAGTGACTTTGTTTTTTGTGTAACTAACAAATTGTGTTGCATAAGTTGAACAACTTTCCCTACTCTTAATTCGAATACCTCGCTTGATTATCACAAAGAAAATAAAATAACAAAAATGGAAAAAAATAAAATTTGAATTCACATTTCACCTGACACAAAGCCACAAAACCAGTTTCGATACGAACGTCCAGGTAAGTATGTGCTTGTTAGTTAGTTATACAAACTTAAGTTAACTTAACGACGACTTTTCTCAGGTGACCCTTGAAAAGGTATTCTAATGAGCTCGGCGGGTGCATTATTGATTTGACACTAAAAAATGTAAACAGCAAGTGTCTGTTGAGAGATACTGCGAGATACAAGTGCGCAAACACTTGAAACTAAGTGGAAATTTGCATTAACTTAATCATCGTGCAAACATGTAAGTACAGTGTAACTAAGATATAAAGTTTAAGGCAGAATACTTAAGGGAATGCTATTCATTTTCTTCGTTTGATGACTTCAAACCATATACTATATAGACCAACATTCGGACCTAAGGCTAATGACCAAAAGAAATGAAAACCCCGCACGCAACAGTTATATTAGTCTCATATATATTATCTTTAATGATGCGTTGATCGTCTCGAAACCTTAACCTGTTCATGCCAAATGATTTTATAATGTTTTGTGTGCGTAACATGACTTTTTTTTTCGGTTCTTTGCCAGACAAATGGCAAATTGATGTCTTCGTTTGAAAGTGTGTTGTGACTTTGCACAAACAACAACAACAACTATAGCAACAACAACATAAAATCACTCGTTCGATCATGTAATGATAAATTATGCATATGCAATTTGTGAAGTGACCCTTGAGCTTTTGATACAGTTAAAGAGTCAGAGCTGCAAAGCTGCAACAAAACTTCAGTTTACAGCTAGAGCTGAGCTTTCACTTTGCACGAACCAAATCCATGTTATGAGGTGAACCAAAATCTTAATTCACCACACACACACACATACACATGCATAAATATGTAACGTCTCTATGAATATTTGCATACACATTTATTTTGTGTTTTTCATTATTAATTTGCAAATGAATTTAGCCACGCAAAGGCATTTTGGGACTTTTTGTGTTTGTTGCTGTGATTATTAAATCGTAAATTGTCTTTTTATCTTTCGAGTGTTCAGAGTTGTGCGCTGCAGTGATTAGATTTTATATATTTATTTTTTTTAGGTAGTTTCCAAGTAGTTTTTTTAACTTCTCAGTCAGCCAAGTGGAACGCTTTATCTGTTGTTAATTAATTGTGGATTTATGGAATGAGGGTTCGCGTTTTAGTGGGTCAGTGAAAAGTGCACAGAGAGAAAAACCATAAAAGAATTGAAAATTCTTTATTGGGAACTTTTTAAGAATAAAGAATATTGAATTGATTTCTGTTACTACCTCAACAATTTAAGTGTTGTGCTTTAGAAATAACTTGAATTAAGCTCTCCTAGCTGACAGGTTGCGACCTTGTTCGAACTGAGCATTATTAATTGCTATATGTGGATTTTTTTGAAATCGTATATTCCAGTTCCTCCTGTTTAAGTTTTATATTATCAACGCCGTCAACCTGTTTACGCAGATCAGTCAGCGACCCTTCAATTAACGTCATTCTGGAACGCAGCAGCAAGACAAAAACAAAATAAAAATGCAAAAAACTTACAATAGCGCAGGTTAAAGTTTCAAAAGGCGTAAACATTTTTAAGTGCCGTCAATTATTAAAGTTTCAATATTCGCAAATTAAATTGAAATACATATGCATATGTATATACATATAATAATAAACCGTTTCTGTAACATAGCGTTGATTATAACTGTAAAACGTATGACATAAGCTCTTCGCTACTAAATACATAACACAAATGTTGGAGAGTTTTCGAAACTTCACCACACACAGATCTCTTTCTTTCTTCTTTTTTCTCACACATTGTTTGTTTTTGTTATTTTTATTTCTTCTTTTTTGGCATGCTGCGTACTTTGCACTGAATGTCTAAAATTAAATCAAGCAGTGATGGAAAAGTAAAAGCAACAACAACAACACCAAAAGCGGTCAAACTGGAGACATACATTTTTGGGCTTAGTAATCCCATTGTGCAGTTTATGCCCAAATTCGCTTACCTGGCCATCGTAATTGAGCAGCTTTTGATTTAATGGTTATAAAATGTTATTTCGTTTAGAAAGAACAACACGAAAATTTCTCTTTTTTAAATTATTAAAAACTCAGCTTCTTTTTCGTGCTTTCGTTGCTTCCTCTCTTTTACTTGGTTGTTTGTTTTAGCTCTGCTGCGGTAGTAAACAATAAGCACAAACACATGCGCATATACTATGTATATGTATGTTTCGGTGCTTGTGTAGTTATTCACATGTATATGTGAACAGTTACGTTGCTTTGTGCTCGTTAGAAAACTCGATGGCTTTGCCTTGATACCGCGCGCTCAAAACTCACACACAACTTGCACGTTTGCCGGCCGAAGCGAAACTGTTCCAAATGACTCTCCAACAATGCGTCAAAGCAGACCATTCGGCTTTCGCGCTCTCTCTGAGTTGGTGAGTTTTTCGTGTATCGTGTATCTTGTATCGTGTCGCGGAATTTTAACGTTGAGCGATCATCATCAGCAATATGAGCATTATGAGCATTATGAGCATCTTATGTTAAGTTAAACCAGTTAAAAACAGTGACGTTACATTCATTTTGGGGCAATGTATGCACTATCTGTGAAATGAACGTGTGACATACTTATTGATTGACTAACAAATTGACTAACGGTTTAAGTGACTCTTTGAGTGAGAGAAGCTTACTTAGGCACATCGAAGATTGAATACTCTTGTAGATGAAAGTCATCTGGTTTTTATTCAAATCGAATTTTTTACCCTGACGTATGCTAAGCTTAAAATAAGATATAGATGTAGCATACTTTATGGCTGTCGTATAAATAAAAAAGTAACCACGGAAAACAGAAATCGAAATCTCAAAATTCAATTTCAAAATGTTTTCTTATCTTTGTATCATTGAATTTAAAAAGAAAACTCACTCTCAAATTTAGCTTAACATTTAGATTTGTCATTTTTATTTCAATTATAGTTATATAGTTAATATTTAATCATTTTACATTTATGTATATATTTCTTTCGTAATTTACAAGTGCACAAACATTTGACTATTTGACTATAAACCAGGACTATTTGTTTATATAGTATTTGTATATGTATAAGTGACTACGATTTGAGCTATGTTTTGGGCTTAATTGCATTGCTGTTTGTTCAATAGATTCATTTAAAGAGAAGTTCTAAAGTTGACTTTGTTGTTACTTAAAGTAAAAATACATGATATACCCTATAAAGTTGTGTGAGTTTTTTGGGAAGGTGAGCGAAAGTGAAAGTTGTTGAAAATATTGCACAATGTGAGCGATTCAAAGAGTCTTCTCTTCATTCAAAGCCAGACAAGGAAACCCCAAATAAGCAACGACAACGTAAAGCCAATTTGGAAGCCCAGAAACGGTGTCAGAGCAATATAAAGTATTCCAAAGATCGCCGCAAAGCCAGCATAGTGAAGAATATTGAAACTGCAATGGAATCAAAAGGGTAATTAATATTGATATCAAGTATTTGAGTATGGTATAACTTACACCTTCCAGTAATTGCGATGCCATTCTGTTGTAACCGCCGATTCCTTAAAATAGAAACGACGAATTCCGATCAAAACCCGATCAATGAATTCCGACCAATCACAGCGACTGGCATCAAAGTTATAACGCTTGCGATCGCTATCATGAATCATCGACGAAACTCGCAGAGCATTCTTCATTGAATAGCGAAAGTCCTTGTCCAGGAAGTAATCAAAAGCTTTGGTGCCGTTCTGGAACACACGCATATACTCATAAGCGCTGCAGAGAGCAGAGAAATATGTTAGAAGGAGAAAGCAAATGTGTTTGTAGAGTTTACACTTACGTGTGCTGTGGCATACCAATGCCAAAGAGCTTCTCGGGTATGTAGAAAATCATGGCGGGCAGCAAATGGAAGAGATAGAAGAAGAGATTATAGCGCCAGCCATTGCGCAACTTTGTCTTTGGCTTCCACACAAAACTGTTGGGCGGATGACGTTCGACGCTGTCATTGATGATATTGCAGAACTGGGCCAGATTCAATGGATTCACCTCACCCGATGTGCAGTGTATGATCTCGGGCTGGTTGACTTGACGTGTGCCCACATACCAGGCCATGACTAGAGAACTGTTGATCACATAGTCGCAGGGTATTATGTCAATAATGGCATTTGCACTCCCCGACATCGTGCGGAAGATGCCCTTGACAAAACCGGCCAGAAAACCCAAATGCCCAGAGTTAGCATTGCCCACCCAGCCCTTCATCGGATGCTCCAGTGTGCCATAAACTGGAAGTAAAAAGAAAACGGTTTTTTTTATATGTTTCATATACTTATATGCAGTTAAAAGTAACGAGATCAGCTTAAGTAAATAGAGAGAGCGAGATGTTTGAGCTCACAACATTCCAAACATTCCAGTCATTGCAAACGGTGAGTGTCACCGTTGAATCTACATAAAAAATCTCCAAAAGTGCGCTTTTTGTGACCCTCACAAGGGTGCGGCGAATTCAAATTACATTAGCTGTCAGTGTTGCCAGCTTAGCTTATTCAAAATCGTAGAATGCCATTAAGAGAAATACTTACCAATTGATGGCCTAACTATGGCTGCCGGCAGACCGGACATCTCTGCCATGAGTAAATTCTCGGACAGATTCTTGGTAAACGTATACGTATTTGGGTGATCCTTGAGGAAGCTTTTGCACTTTTGTTGTGTGAAATCGATCCATTCGTCATCATTCTCTGCCATCTTCATCATCTCATACGGATCAAACCGTGACTTGTACACATCCTCAGTGATCAATCCTCGATTGTTGCTATTACAAAACGCCGTCGAGCAGTAAATATATGCTGACAATTGTTTCAGCTGTTTTGCCAACTCTATGGTGCGCATTGTGCCCGTTAGATTCGTAAAGATCGCCGTGCGCAGCGGCGAATTGAATCTGATTGTCGCCGCACTATGATAAATCACGTTGACGCGCTCAATCAGCTCCTGCAGCAGCTCATTGCTAAAGCCAAAGTTTGGCTCCGTCAGTTCACCCACCACAGGCACCACTTTGGCCAGCGCTTTCTCATTGTACTTCTGGAAGATCTGTGGGTGAGAGAAAATAAATTAGACTAACATAAATCTTTGTTGAGCGGAGTGCAGGCATTGCAGCTGTGGTGAATTACAGCAAACAAGAGAGAGCTTGCAAAGAGAGAGCTACAAAGTCACCATGGCTCACCATAGGACATTCTATCGATATCTTAGTGATGAGAATTTGAATAATATTTTAGTGGTATTTTATACATTGGTTCTTTTAACGTTATACTTCGTGACAATATTTTTTAACACCCGCATTAAAATAAGTTACGCTATTAAAAATGCGATTAAAACATTTTAATGATGGAGATGGTGTAAAGAGAGTCTAAACATATATGTACTTATGTAGTAATAGTTGGCATTACAAAGAGCCGCTAAAAAGGCAGACAGACAGAGCGGAAGACACTTTACTTTCGACAAATTAACGCGGCCATTAAGACGGCTCGTAATTGTACTCGAATAATGACCAATTTGGGGTTAGGAAATGGGTCACAAGACCCATATGACGACTTTTGAACTACACATAGGGAAATAAAACTACACTTAAAAGTTTCATTTTCTTTCTTTTTCACTCTTGAACTTACCGGTTTCTGTAGCAATCGACTAATACGCTCGTTGGGATCAAAATTCCGTTTGCCCCGGACCAGGACATAGATGGTACCAATGTCGGGATGTGTGTCCAGCAATGCCTCGATCAGAACCGTACCCAAAAAACCCGTTCCGCCCGTCACAAAGATATTCTTATTGGCAAAGAACTCGGGTATGGTTAGGGCCGTACTCAGTTGACGCTGGGTGGAATGCGGCGATGATGATTCACTGATGCCAATCTTGCCATTACTCAGATTATTCTCATTGCTGGTTTTGCCGCCATGCTCCGTTATAACGGCCATGGTGTAGGGCTCTAGATTTGTGGGTGGCGCCAACTTGCTGCTGGATCTGTTAACGGTTTTGAGAAGCTGTCAAAAAGAAAAGGGAAAATTAAATTAGGGAAACTATCTTAAACTCTGGCAAGCCCCAAAACATTTTGATACATTTTTAAGGTTCTTTTTCTTTGGCCCAGCTGGCCATGACTATTATCGTGATTTTTCATTAGTATTTCATATTTGTAGCCGATAAGTTCATTTGTATCTTTAATATTTGACCAGCTATCGGAGAATTCAGATCACAAAATTCCAGTTACACCTTTTTGGCTTTTTTAAAAAACAAATAAAATAAAATCAATATAATCAAAGAATAGTTTTTTTTTCACTCTTTCTTAAGCAATTTTCTCTTAAGGAACTGTATATACGGATTCAAAATGAATGTGGCAAAGAGTATGAAGTATTGTATGCGCCTGCTTAGTCATCGTAGCTTGAGAAAAGTTTCCCACAACTTGCAACCGATCGCCGTACGCAACTTTAGCGGCGACGATGATAACTATTCTTCCGGCTGGGTGTCAAAGCGGTCGGGAGGTTATCGAAGCTATGATGATCGTTACGGCAATAATGTGTATACGGGTGCAGATAAGCCCGGTATGAGGGATCCCGAAACGAATCGACGACACTTCACCCAGGCCATTGAGGATCATCGACGACGACAGGAGCAAATCATCATGGACAATAAGCGACGGTGGGAACAGCGAACTGTGCCCAAAGTTAAAATCGTCAACAATTACAACAACGTGTACGCAGTTAAGGGCAAGAAGAGCAGGGAGTCCAAGGATGATATGAGGAAAGCCAAAGATTACAGTCGACGTCGTCGGCAACAGCGTCTAAAGGAGGTCAAACGTAATGAGCGTGAGCTTCGTGAATCCCGCAAAGGTTACAATTTACCCAAATCTGAGAATCAGCTCTTCAACCAAGTGCAGCAGGTGGAGCCTACAGCGGAGATGGAGGAAGAGAAGACATCTACTACAGCAGTTGGGGAAGTCACTAACGAGTATAGGGACCAGCAACAACTTGCATCTGACGCCCAATACTGGCACAAATGGCGTACCTGCCCGGAACAGCGAGGCTCCGAAGAGATGGTCCTCGAATCGGAGGAGGAACCCCTGACGGGTTACACCACAACGCCGGACGGGAAATATGTAAAACCCAAGCTACCCCATTATACCAGTGTACGTCGCTATCAAACCAATACCCGGCAACAGGCCCAAAAATTATCCCCACCACCGGTAGAACCCCCCCAGTGTGGTTCCATTAATATCACACCGGTACGTCGCCGCCTCAGCAACATGGAGAAGCAATTTGTGTCATCTGTTGTTGACATAAGGAACAAGGACAACCTAATGCAACCCTTAAACCTAGACAATGGGCCCAGGCGCAAAGCCATGCCTAAGCCCATCTACAAGCGTTTGGAGAGAACGAAGTCGTCGAAGACTGTTGAGCCGCCCCGTCAACAGGTGCCAGAACCACAGACGAAACGTCGACGTACTCCCATCGATAGTTTCTCCACAAAGTTGGCCGTGAACACGCGTCCCACCCCGCGCAGTGAGTACACCGGGTATGTGCGACAGTCGGTCAGCGATGCCTGGAAAAGCTTCACCTCGATGTACAATCCGATGACGATCAGTCTTCAATATAAAATATGTTAAAATATAAAGAGAGCCAGAGAGAAAAAAATGACAGAAACTAAAGATTACAAAGACGGAATGCATCCAATCCAATCTGAACCGATTATAAAATAAAAAGTGCAAAAAATTTCCTTTGGGTAATAACCCAAGCCAAAAAAAATATCCCTGCACATGGAACTTGGATTTAGCACATTCATAAACCATTTGCCACTGTTTCCCACTATTTGTATAGTTTCCATTGCAGAAGATGTGTAAGAAATCGCATGAAATTGAATTAATAAAGTTTTTCTAACAGTGTATTACTCGAGCTTGTTGTTGTTGTTGTTGTTTGCCTTGACTCGCATCCGATTAACAATTGATTTGCGCGCAGCCCTTATGAACAAATTACTAAACTTTGTGGCCAATTACGCGCGAATACTTATGTGTGTTATTTTTTTATCTGTCAGATACGAAATAATGGTTACCTAAGGTACACCTCCCCCCCACCTCCACTACCACCAGTTGGTAATAATGTAACACACGTACACACACACACT
This sequence comes from Scaptomyza parva, assembly GCA_035044645.1. Taxonomy (NCBI): domain Eukaryota; kingdom Metazoa; phylum Arthropoda; class Insecta; order Diptera; family Drosophilidae; genus Scaptomyza; species Scaptomyza parva. The sequence continues at coordinate 1,460,875 of JAWNNT010000090.1, read as the reverse complement.
CGCACAAAAGAGAAGCTGCTTTTGAGATAAAGTTTTCGATCATTTTCAACTTGTATTTGTGTCAAGGCCGAAAAAAACCAAAAAAATATTGTTTGAATTATTTTTGTTTTTTGATTGTATACACTTGCAAAAAAGGGTATTTGTGTTTTGTAATGAAGTGAACAGTTTTAGAATGGGTATTTAACATTCGTTGTGAGTGGTTTAAGTCTGATATCTGATAATGGTCAGGGTTAGTTTAGTTTCTTTTTTGTTTCAACTCTAAAAATCAAAAAAAAAAATAATATATTTTTTTTTTTATTTTTTTTGTATTTTTTTTTGGCAATATACCGCTAATTGAGCATGTGTTGCATTTTATTTTTTGCGTAATTGCGGTTTCTTTTTTTTATATATTTAATTAGCTAACGGTTTTCTAAAGGGGCGGGCGCTAAACTAATTGATTTGCCAACAACTTCAAAAAAAAAAACAACCTTCGCTTACTTTTTCACATTTTCACACATGAAACATACTCTTAACTATCTTAAAGACCTATAGGTATCAATGAAAATACGTTCCAAAAATATTGATTGTTTGCTAATTGAATCAAATTGTGACTTGGATTTTTTTCTTCTTTTTCTCATGTGACTTTGACATTGAACATTGAGAATTATTATTATGTTATATGTTCCGGATTTCGGACTTCGGATTTCGGACTTTGAATTGAGATCTCTCTCAAAATGCGGCAAAAAGAATGCCGCCGCATCAAATTGCTTTTGAAAATAGAAAGAAAACTGGTTTTTGGCCCAATGAAACTGGAAATGTGGACTAGGTCTTGGCTATAGTATATCATATAGCATTAAATAACCAAATCTGACCCAAAGCACAATTTTTTTTGGGTTTTTATCAAAACAAAAAAGTTTACTTTATTCAAGTCATTGAACCTGTCTGTCTGGTACACCTGTCGTTTGGCTTAACATAAAATTATATAAAGAAATAGCAAAAAATACCATCAAATTTCAGGGAATAAAAAAAAAATAGGCTTGTGCCTGAATTTTATGGCGGTACTAATCATTGATGTTGATTAATGGAATAAAATAAAATATTTAAATGTTCTTTTGTTTCTTACTCTAAGTTAAATTTGATAGCGAAAGATTTGTGAATATTTTTGTTGAGAAAATCCATTAAGAATCTCGGATAAAAGTTACTTTACATTGAATCTCATAACTTTAAAGTTACTAAGCCGATCTCTATGAAATTTTGCAAGCTATTTCTTGACATAATTTAAGAATAAATGTTGAAGGGTTTCCAGAAAATTTAAATTTTTCATCAATCGGCAAAACTTTGAAGTGAAAATCCCAATTTTTCCCTAAACAAAACAAAACTATATACAAATATGAAACATTTGCTGGTTAACATATCTTATTAACCCCCTTAAACGCTTTTTCAGACACATATATGTAGATGGTACTTAAGTGCATGTGTGCATAAATAATATGTTAACAAATTTTGTTAAATTGTTTTTTGTTATTACGCTATATTCAACTCAACATCATCATCATTATCATTATTATCATCATCGTATGTATTTATCTGCAATTACTTAACATCAAAGGGCGACAATGAAATGCTTTTTGGTTTTTGCGGTTTGAGGTTATTTCGTTTAGGTTTTTTGTTTTTTTGCAATACTCAAACCGCTGCGAATCCCAATTATAAACAATTTAAAATATTTGCAACATTTTGTCGAAATGTTTTTTTTTTTGTTAAGTTTTCTAGCACAAAGATGAAGTAAAAAAAACCTTGGGTAAAGACTGATATTGAGAAAGAGCTTGCGATTCTTGGCAAAAGACTATGAAATTGATTGTTATTTTCGGGTTTTTTCACTTCAAACTGTTGCCAATTGATGAAAAATTCAAAGTTCATTGAATCCCTTTGAAATTAATTCTTAAATTATGTGAAGAGATAGTATGCAAAATTTCATAGGGATTGCTGAAGTGGCAAAACGCAAAACTAGTTTTTTTCCGAGATTTTTAATAGTGTTTCACTAAACTATTCCACATATTGGGAAACGAGAATGTTGTAAGATTCGTGAACAAAGTTTGATTTCGGAGTACTCCGGAAACTCATCAGAATCGCAATGAAGCGTATAGAGCGAGAGGTACACATATAATCTCAAATGTCAAGATTGACATCAAAAACTGAATTCGTTAAGACAAAAGACCATGTGTCTGATTTTTTTTTTTTTTTTAATTAAATTATGTTTTTTTTTTTTGAGTTTTTGCATAATTTGACAAAGTTTTGCGTTTAGCTTGCTAATTTTGGTTCGACACAGAAAGCCAGAGAGAGAGTGAGAGAGTGGTAGAGAGAGGTAGAGAGAGGGAGAGAGTTTTCGTTGTGACTTTTATCACGTATACGACTACAATATGTATCTATGTATCTTGTATCTTTTTTTTTGAGAGCGCTAAATCGTTTATGCATATTAAATCTTTTGAAATCTTTTCTTTCATGTTACACACATGTACATTTTTGCTTGTTTAGCTATTTGACCTATTTCGTAACAAAAACAACAACAACAACAACAATCGAACAACACTTTTGCCAAAGGGCTAAGAAAAAAAAAGTGTTGTTGTGACGAATTTGAAATTTGCTTTTTTGTGTCTGATTTTTTTGCACTTTCTATTTTATGATGCTCACAAAAGAGGCCTCTCGATATCTATTTGAAACGAAACGATTGTTATCAAATATATATATATATATATATATAAAAGAGATTTCGATCTTTTTAAAGTCTTCCGGCCTGGCAACAAAATATGTAACACAGTTTTTTTTCTCCGTTTTCTGCCTTGCGCTTTGTTTGATATGCATGACATGCTTTTTGGCTTGAACTTGATAGCTGTTTTTGGGTTTAGCGATATGCAAATAACATATATACATATATATACTATATAGACATGATATTTATAGTGCGTATTAAGTGCGAGCTACTGCGATTCACACTGTTTGTATGTCGCACTTTACTTTTGCTTCTGTTTTTCATACCCTTAACCCATGAAATGTGTAAGAAAGGGTATAATGGTTTTGTGCAAAAGTATGTAACAGGCAGAAGGAAGCAAGAACCAAGTTTATCTATATGACGATCTCAGGAACTACAAAGGCTAGAGCCTCCATAGTTTGGATTTGAGCTCTCCTAATCACTAGCTTGTTTCAAATTTTCGATAACTTTTCAGGTTTACGATATACACATGGAACCGATAACAAAAAAATCTTGAATTTCAAAAAATCAAAAATAAGAATTGAAACTATTAACAAAATAATGAACATCTGTGAAATTTGTATTCAAATCGGTTAAGAAACACCAGAGATATGAAACCTACAAGCATTGGTCCGGTAGTTCACATAGTGAAGTGTATGTCCATTAGCCTGTCTGTATGGAGTCAAGGGTTAAGGGTATCTTCTCGTCGAGCTTACTCGACTAAAGTGCCTTCTTACTTGCTTTGTTTTTGGGGCTGGGTTTGATTGTTTGTCTAAGTTGTCATTTGCATATTGTTGTTGTTATTGTTGTCTATCTATGTGAATAGACCTTAACATTGAAAAATCATCGACTACCGTGTCCGGCGTTCCGACAACGCAAAACGCTTGACGGGGTTCAATTAAATTGTGTTGTTGACGCTTTCAATGTCGCGCGCAAACAATATGTTTTTGCTTCATTCTGGTTTTTGTCCTAGCTTAATCAAAAGACTTAGGCAACGAACTTGCCTGAGAGCCGTGCCTAATTTCTGGAACTTTTCTGGGTTCGAGCAGAAAAAATAACTAGACAATTGAGTTTTGTTGTTCATAGAAATTATACATAGAAATAAAACAAATACTTTTTAATGGACAAAATTTGTTGTTTTTCGGTTTTTTTGCTTATGCCTTAACCGGTTTTCTATGGCCATTGGCCAAAAATGCTTTATAAATCATTTCTGAAAACAACAAAAACAACAAAAATTGGCCACGCTGTCAAAAAATACACAGATGACGCTGGCGAAAAACTAAACCCCAAAAACAGCCGAAACCGAAACCGAAACCTTCAAAATAAATACAAAAATATACGAAAAAAAAAAAAAAACAAACGCAACGCAACGCCAATGAATTTTCCAGCAAGAGCGCGAAAGAAAAACAAAAACTTACTCAGCAAAGCGCGAAAAACACACATACAAACATACACACACACAGCAAAAAAAAAACAAAATCAACTAAAGTGAAAAGTCACAGACAGAGCGAGAGAACGAGAGAGCAAGAGAGAGCGAGAAGCTAATAGATATGTCAACAAAAAATGAAAACATCAACTAAAAATAGTTCAATAGTTTCTTATTATCTTATTGAGTTAAGCCTGCTTTTGTTTATTTTATATTTTGTTGGGCTTTCATCATGAGCTGGCTTCCGTTTTGCGTTTCGTTGCGTTTGGCAATCAATTCTTTACTCGATTTTTCAAAACATTTATTTGCCAATAGACACAAATATACACACACACTCACACACACTAAGAGTTTAAGTTCACTGTGCTTTTGTTTTTGTTTACTTTGAATTGAACACTAAACGTTTCAACTAACCAAAAATATATATAGTTTTTACTATATTTGTATTCAGTTTAGAAACAGATAACTGAATATGAAACTTGAAATTATCAAATACTAAAATTCGTTGAATGATGCACTAAACAAAATGTTGCTGCCAATGCCGACGCACGCTCAACTCGAACTGAAACCGAAACCGAAACTGAAACTCACCAAACAGACAGACGCGCGACGCGACAAACTCTGACTCTGACTCTGACTAGAAACTGTGCAGAGCGAGCGAACGAGCGAAAAAAATAAATGAGGAAATTTTTAAATACCCGCCAGGCAGGCAGGCAAGCCAAAAACAATAACAACAACAACAAACACAAAGATGAAACCACGTAATGAAAATCGGAACAGTAAATAATCAGTTAAAGAGAGTCGGAGTCGGAGAGCGCGAGAGCGTAAGCAAGAGAGAGCGCCAAATGCCATGTCAAATGCAAAGTCAGCAGCAGCAGCAGAGAGCTTTTAACAACAACAACGACAACAAGAAAGTACCGCTAACCAACGCACTCCAAATTGTTTTTGTTTTTTTTTTGGGCAAAGCTCAGTATTAGCTGTTGTTTGTAGTTGTTGTTGTTGTCTTTGCACACGAATTGAGTGAATTTGAGAGTATTTGAAGAGCAAGCAGCAGTGTGTAGTGTGAGAGAGAGAGAGAGAGGATCAAATAAAAACTTTTGTCATAACACAAAACAAACATAAATTGTACAAATAATCAGTTGCAGTATTTTTAGTACATATTTATGCACACTATTAATGATTATTTGAGGAAATAATAATACTAGCGTATTACAAAAAACAGAAAATAAGTCAAATATATATAATAAAGTAATTTTGAATAATCAAAGAGTAAGGCAAAATAATTCTATGTAATTAAAGCAAGAGTTTTTGAAGGTCATCAATTGAAAAAAATATTTTGAAATTAGGTAATTAGGTAATGCAATGCCATTTATCGATCTATTGCTTCCTTATAATGTTATTATGTTATTATAACATATTTCACAGATTGAATAACCAAATTTCAGAGTTTCCTTACTCAATAGTAGATTAGAGTTAAGTTCTTAATTTTCTCATTTTTCATTGATTAACAAACGATACTTTCGACTTTTCTCACCTTCTTTAGTTTGTGTTTCTTAAGTTAAGACTTTATTTATTCTTTTTTCAACTTCAATATATTGTTTTTGTGTAGTTTTTCCTCAGTTCTGTTCTGGTCAGCAGTTTTTAATGAGGTTATTTGCGATATTAGTGTCTATGTTAACTATAAACTGCTTTCGAAACTGACGAAACTGATATTGGCGAGGCCAATACGCCATATGCCATATGCAATAACGTTTTGGGTTCTCGTTTTTTTTTGGTAACATTCTGCGAACGCTTGCAGTTCTACATTTAAGCCGTTATTCTAGCAATTTGCAGGTTAATTGGTGTCAATGAAACGAATTCTTAAAGACTAATTCCAGTTATTTATTCAACGTAAGCAATAATAATTATTTCGTGTTTATTTATGGGTTTTTTGAGTATCAACATATTGTATGTATAGGAAATATTGCCAAACTCGACCCAAAAAAAACCGAACTGAAGAAAAGATATATAAGCCCCCACATATGGTTGTAAAATGTAAAATGAAATAAAGCCTAACAAAAGTTACACCAATAGGCGTATATTGTTGTTATTATGTTAGTTTTGTGCGTACTCCACACACAAAAGAAATGACAAAAAAATAGATAAAAAAAAGATATATAAAAATGTGACAGTAATTTGTGCGACACGCAAAAGAAAGAAAGTGGGTGTGCGTGTGTGTAGGTGTAGGTGTTTGTATGTGTGTAGGTTCAGTTATAGCTAGAGATGAGTGCAAGTTGGTGGGTGTGTGTGTGTTTGTGTTGAAAGTGTTTTAGTTCAAGGTTCGACGACGATTTCAATTAAGATTTATGCAAAGGCCATCAATTATGTTGCTAGACTTGAAAATTTGTTAAAGTAACATGCTGGAGAGATTGTTTCGAAACTTTTATAGTACTTATAACATCAAATACGATAAATCTGACTTTTAACAGTTATCGATATTAATGGATAAGGAATAGTAATCATACTGCAGTAAATGTTTGATGGTTTTTTATGTGAAACTTTTATACTTACGTACATTAAGTGTGATAAATCCAACTTCTAACAGTTATCGATATTAATCGATAAGGAGTAGTGCAAAACCTATAGGTGTTGAGCTTATCAAAACGCTCGGAAGCTAAGCAACAGCCTTAAATACTTACTAAAGAATATATAAACATAAAAATTCCCCTTTTCAAATATCTCAGCATTCCAATATGTTAATTAAAAGTATTCCATGTCTAGTAAGTTTTCCATTGTTTTCCATCTTAAGTGAATAACTACTTAGATGATAGAGATGAAAAAACTTTCCGTTATTATTATTGTTATTGTTAGCTAACATTTTTATAATTACTTGTTATTTGTTATTGTGGCTATAGGAAAATTATTTATATATTATGCGGATGTGCTTTATTGGTTCCTAATAACATATGCTAATACTAATTAGGAACTCGTGTGATGCACTTTTAATGTTAGAAAAGAGGCGGCAACAACAAAAAGGTTAATAACAATTGAAAGTTAACTCAAGTCTCATCATAATAAAACAATTTGATTACAGTTCATTGCAGTTCATTTCCTAACCCAACAACCAATCTACATCCTGGTCTTCTTGATCAGATCTCTATCTATCTATTAGGCCTACTATAGAGTATAATTAACATTAATTTACATTTGAGTGGACATTTCGTAAATGCATTAATTAATTAAAACACACAACAAAAGACAGCAAAAAAACCCAACCACAAAGAAACAAATAAAAAAAACTCTTGTGATTTCGTTTAATCGCATTTTCACCTCGTCACTCTCAGCACTTGTTGGTTAACAGCTTTTTTTGCTTTTTTGCTAAACAGCTTCACTCGATTTAAGCCCAGTCACGTCTCACGAATGTTGCTTGCACTTCGACCAGAGACAATGGCACAGGGGGGAGAGAGAGGGAGAACCGGGCGTAGGCCCACGTCATTATATAGAAGACGTTGCGACGTCACACAGTGCGCATGAGTAATGAGTTTAGGTTTACGTATTATACTACATTGAACACCTAACAAATGTGTATGGTAATGGGTATAACGATTTTAGTGACAGAACTTATGACAAAAGTTCATTTTAAGTTATCGATATCTTCTTGTTTTTGTTTTGTTATACATATTAGGTTTACATCTTGGTCAAATTATAGAGAGACTAAAGAGATTATGTGTAGGAATTATAAAAATACTTAAAACTATTAATAAATCTTTGCATTTTGGTTATCGATAATAATCGATAATAGTTATATTCCTAATAATGAAGACATGACATACAAAATGAATATGACTTAAACAATAAAACATGAAATGATCAATAACTCTTATTTGTCTATCGATAATAATCGTTTGTAGTGAAACTTGGCATAGTCATCGGAGAAAGCTGTCTGTCGAATATATCAAAACTTATCTGACTTATGACAACTAAAGAGTATCTGTAAATCAAGCTTCGAGTTTTACTTGATTTTATTAGATGATTATCAGTTTTATCATCAACTTTACAACTTCTTAACTTTACAGGGTGTCTAAACTGACATATTTGTCGCTTCTTTAGACATTTTTTGTGTTGTTTACTTGGCTTTGCCTTTGTTTTAACTAAATGAAAATTGATTATTATGCATGACTGTGAGTGTGTGGAGTGAGTCAGTGCATAGGGAGATACTCACAAAAGTCAGATGCGATGACAATGCACTTATTAAACTAGACAAATGCATACACCATTTTGGGGGACGACCTTCGTTTCGATTTGTCAAAATAAATATTTAAACGTGTCGAAGGCTGGCAAACAACTTGTTGACTTTACACACACAGAAGAGTGATTAATTGAAATTGATGATAGGGTTTTTTATTTATTGTTTCAAAACTAGGCGCATTTTTCTACGATTACGTTCAAAAGCTAACGATATGGCAACGCTACAGGCGATTGGCAACGCCAACGCAACGTTGACAATATTTAAAACTCAGCATGCGCCAAATCTATATACGTATATAGAGCAACGTTCTACTTTGAGTAATAGATATTTCGAACGAACAAATTTGTTTGCGGGCTAACGAAAAAAAAAAAAAACTAAAAACGGTTTATTTCTCTCTTTCTGTGAACTTGCGGTAAAGTTTTTTTTCTATCGCGCTCTCTCTGCAGAAGAAGAAAAAGAATAGGAAGAGCGCAAGCGCTGGCAGCAGAAAAAAAAGTGATTTTCATTCAATAGGAAAAACCTCAGCAAACGAACGGTGGTGGAAAACGCTAAACAACAAGAACAACAACAAGAACAGCAACAACAACGACAACAGTAAGGAAAGGGTGCGCGTTAAAAACTCACCACCAACGAAGGGTGCGAAAAGAGGGTGGAGTTGAATTTGTTGTTTGTGCTCCTAGTGTTTGGCTCGCGCAGTCGCCACACTCAAACCCACCCCACTCCACACACCACACCACACCACAACACACCACCTCAACAATCCACACCTCCTTTACCATTGCCTTTGCCTTTGGCTTTGGTGAAATTTTCGTGTGGTGTTCATCGTGGCTGGCGGCCCGGTTTTGGTTTTGCGGGCCCAGTTAGTTGCCTGTCGCCAGTCGCTAGTCGAGCATTTCGAGCTGTGCTGCACACACTCAAGCACCCAAAAAAAAACCAACAAACAACAACAACAAAATTGAGAAAAACCAAAAAGAATAATCACACACAAGAAAAAAATCACCAACAACAACAACAAACACGCGTCTTCGTACTGCTGCTGTCTTTTTCCCCCCTCGTCTAACAACAAACTAACGGAACCCCTCTTCCCTTGCGCCTGGCTAAAAATCGCGTCGCGTGTGTTATTTATGCATATGTGTTTGTGTGTGTGTGAGTGTGTTATGTGAGTGTGTGTGTGCAAGTGAGCAAGAAGAAAAAAAATAGCACACAGGCCAAACGAAAAAAAGTGAAGAAGAAGCGACAAAAAAAAGTTCCGTTCAGTTTAGTTCAGCTCAGCTCAGCACAGCAGCAGCAGCCGCAGCATCATCATCCAGGCCGACGTTTCCAACCTCACATTTTCAGTTTGTGCCGGTATGTACAACGCCCCTTTGATACCAACTAGCCCCCCGCCACCACCCCCCCACCTTTGACAATTATTTACTTCTTAAACATATGTAAATGGTATATCATAGTGCTCTTAATATCATATAATAAACTATAATTTGTGCCCAGTTTTGTTGTCAGCTACCGAAACTTATTTTTAGAGCCTGCGAGACACGTTTGCAGCACGCCCCACTCACACTAACACTAACACACACACACATATGTAGAGCGTAAGTGAATGAGAGTGAGAGAATGGGAGAGAGGTGGGTGGGTGAATGTAGAATGTATGTCGCTAGTGTGCCTTTTTCTTTTATTATCTCATCGAAAATGCCGATGTCGCTATTGGAAACGGCGGCAGCGGCGGCGGCAGCGACGGCGGTCGTAAAAAATTATTTAGCGCAAAAATCTGACATTTCCTGCTACTTATTTCCGCAAACATACTCTCGCCTAAGCACAAGTGCAAAGAGAGTGAGCGCCAAAGAGAGCGGGTGAGAGAGCGAGCGCAATTATGAATTCAAAGAAGAAGAGCGAGCGCAGTCAGCAGCCAACAAACGGCAGTAGCAGCAGCAGCTTCTTTGACAGTGTTGCTGTGCGACACACTGTTAAATAGTGCCAAAAAGTATGTGACAGCAAATAAGTTGAAAAAAAAAACCAATTTGTGTGACATTTGAATGAAGCGCGCTCAATATAGGCTAATCGTTTAGATTATATCAACAATTAACTTATCTTCTGATTACAGCTTAGATAAGATAATGGCTGCACGTCAATCAATATCCAGATAGCAAATAAGTTCAATGTGTATTATTATATTATATAACAAGTTGAATGATAGTTTTTTTCTTGGTGCTTTTTGGTGCTGTTCTTTTTGTTGCCACCCTTGACGCGGCGCGCACAAAAGCCGGCAGCAAAGCCTTGCAAAATGGGAGCAAATGGGAACGCGAAAAAAAGTAGTTGCCAAAAAAAAAAACGTAGTAAATGAGAGCGCGAGCTACTTATTTTATACTCTCCATGTGCCATGTGGGTGTAGAGCTGTGTGTGTGTGTGTGTTGGTGAGAGCAGGCGCGTGTGAAAAATCTTACAACGCAAAGGAGCACTAAAACAGAATACAACAAAAAGAACAAAAAGAAAAAAAAAAGAAAAGAAATAAAACAGGCATTTACCCAATTGATTTTCAAGGCGATTGACGCTTTGTGCATGCAAAAAGGAGAATATTGAATAGAAATTTTTAAGTTGTGGCATTAATATTAATGCACATGTGTGTGTGTGCTGGTGTTGGTGTTAGTGTTAGTGAAATATGTGTTCAAAAAGTGCATGAGAAATGTTTTGCGGGCCAATGCCTTGAAGAGTAAATAGTTCAGCGCTCTGTCTCTATGGCTATTGCATAAAAAACAAGGAAACATGTGAATGTGAATGTGTGTGTGTGAGTACGCGAGGGGTACACGAGCAAATAACTACCCCCTTTGTGCCCGCCACCCCGCCACGCCGTCATCCTGTCGTCAATTACAACACCAGCGATACAACAAAGCGACCCAAAGACCTAGCGACCGCATTTGATAAAGTACCGCAATCCAAAAAGTATGCTATCCGTTATACCGTTAACAATCTATTGTTATTGATTAAGTGAATGTGAACGTGAATGTGTGTTGTTGTTTTTGTGAGTAGCTTAAATTGCAATCGGATGATGAACATCAGCTGCAGCTGCTTCTCTCTCTCTCTCTCGCTCTCGTTATCCCACTCTCTCTTTTTGTCTGTGTCTCTCTCTTTACACGAAATGAAACGAGGCGATAACATTTCAAGTGCATTATGTCATTTTCATTCTGCTCTTCTTTGTTGTTGCTGCTGTTGTCTACCTGTGTATGTGTGTGTGTGTTAGTGTGTGTGCCCGTTGAGGACGAGGACACCAAAGCACACTCGTCCCTCCTCGTCTGTCCCTGTTTGTCAACAGGGCGCCATTTAATGCCGTAACTTTGTGTAATTAAAAAAAAAAAAACAGCAAGCAACAAAAGGCGCTGAGTGGCGGGTGGGTAAGTGTAAGTGTGTGTGTGTGTGTGTTAGTGTGTGTTAGTGTATGTTATTAATATATATGTACATAACAACAACAACAGTACAAAAATAACATGTAATATCCGCCTCAACGCCTCAGCGACCAGCAACAGAAATTGAAATTTCCGCTTTTGGCGAAACTAAAGCGTCATCACATAATGATTTAAACGACTTGACCACACACACACACACACACATACACTTACACTTACACCTACACTAACTTGTGTGTGTGTGTTGGGGACCACCACGCTTGACGCTTGGGTGATTTTGCGGTTTCACAGCAGCAAAAAGGGTCACTGCATGTGGGAAGAAGCACTCAAGTGGCCCGCATAATAAACGTATAAATTGTATGTCTGTGTGTCTGTTTGTCTGTGTGTGTGTGTGTGCCATGAAAATTGGCAAAAACATAAATATCTGTGTCAACAGGGAGCCTGATACTAAAATATATGTTTCTTTTTGTTTGACACACTTCCGATTCCGATGCCGTATGAATTTATGTGCGCTGCCTAAAAGTAGGCAATGATATTTTTCTTGCCAGCTGCACTGAACGAAAGCACTTCGAGCACTCTTCTTGCTCTGACGTATTGTCGGAGAACTCATTTGACTGAGCAAAACTACACCCAACTACATACGACGTGTGTTAGTGTGTGTTTGAGTGTTTTTCTGTAGCTGGCCGATTTCCGTTTGCAAATTCAATTAACAACTTAAATATTAACCAATGGATTAGCAGACAGACAAACTTTGCACTGGGCACGTGTCCGTCCGATCGTACGTTCGTCTCTCTGTCCGTTCGTCTGTCTGTCTGTTTGTCCGTTTGTCTATCTCCGGTTTGGCTATTATATAGCTTTAAGAATTTGCTTAGCTTTTGGGCACGTCGTCCTTCAATTGGGCAAACATGATTCACGCTTTGTTTTTTTTTTTAGTTTTTTTTGAGGTGTGACTCCACTCTGGGTTTTACTTTTTATAGTTGTTGTTGTTTACATGGCACAACAGCTTCAATGTTCAAGAATCCTCCCCCTCTGCCTTTTGTCTGCTCTCAAGTCGCTTGAGTGTTGTTGTCAAATAAGACGTCAATTGGTTACAAGAGCAACAGTAATACTATATACAAAACAAGTGAGAGTGCTTTAAACGGGAGAGAAATAGAGAGTTGCACTAACTAGATACCCTGTAATCAAGTTAGAACCTAATATACTATGTCTCTACATATGTGTTTTCTTGAAATTCAAATTTTGATATGTTATCGATTTTTATCGATAAAATAAAATACTTAATCTTTCATCATAGACTATCACAAAATATCTTTATATGCCGATATACTCCAAAATGTAATTTTTCATGTTATCGATTTTTATCGATAAAGTAAAATACTCTACGTTTAATCATCAGCCTATCACAAAATATCTTTATATGCCGATATACTCCAAAATGTAATTTATCATGTTATCGATTTTTATCGGTAGCGGTTTAACTTACACAGTCAGTTCTCTTTGTATCTTGTAACCTGAGTTCAACGTTCAGCGATCTTACATAAAAGTTTACACTGGGTCAATAACATTGTGGGAATGCAAATGTTGCTGAAGGGTTCAACAAATAATATCGAGCTCAACTGCAATAAACATTTAAAGGTCGATATGTCCATAGACAAACATGTGAATATGAATATACAAATATTTATTGCTATTTCCGTACGTCAATGTTTTACAATGTTAACAAGGGGGTTATATTCCAAGATGATTAAACAAATATTTATTGTCATAGAAAGTCAAATCGATTAGTTTTAGGTACTTTATGCTTAATCTCTCTTGTTATCGGAATCTTGCACAACTCTAATTAGTTTTATCGATCACAGACACACAAATTACGGTTCATTGAACTTGTCTTGCGTTAGACAGAGACAGCAAGCTCATTAAGTATTCGCTGCACTACTCTTTCTTCTTATTTTTTATAACTGCACCCACCTACATAAATATATGTGTTTGAGTGTTCGTTTATACTATATGTGTGTCATGATTTTTAATTAGCCACTTTTAGTTGGCCAACACCGACACCGTTAGCCAAGTGCAGAAAGCATAGCTTACACGTATACGTCGTATATGTATGTGTGTGTGTGTGTGTGTGATAGTGTTAATGTATGTTTATGTGTTGTGTACTTTGACCTCTTTTGCAGTGCGTCTTGGTCTTGGTCAATGTCAGTCAGGCTAGGGCTTTTTACTAGACTTGGACTTGGTCTTGGTCTTCGTTCACACTGTTGCCTCGCAGATTGAATTTCTTTGAGGTTCATGTTCAGGTTTTTCCTCACACTCTCTTCGTTCGCTGAGCTGAGCTCGCATGCAAGCATCAACAACAACAACAGCAGCAACAACAAGAGCGACAACAACAACAACATAATTTTTCCACTACTCGTTTTTCACAGTTCTTTTGCGGCTTTTTCAATTAAAGCTTGTTGCATGCGTGTTTCTCTCGCAAGCTCACGTTCGCTCTTGCTCTTGCTCTCTCTCTCTCCCAACATACACCCACCCCCCACACTGCGCCCCCCTGCCTTCTCCACACATTGCTTTCTTTTGTGCGCTTTGTGGCTGCCTTTCTTGCTTGACGCTGCCCGCTGGCTGGCCGCTGCCGACACTGACGCTGGCTGCCGCTGGGCCGTCGCAGCCGCCGCCACCGTTCGCTGCCACCGTTCGCTGCCGCCGTTTCGCTGCCGCAGCTGGCAGCTGACGCTGCATAAAGTCTTTCACTTCTTTGCCATCAAAGTTTAGTTCAGTTCCAGCCGGCGTACGTAGCGCACACGCGTGTCTTGCGAGATCGAATTCGAATCCGAATCACCGAAGACCGAAAAAGTCACAACAGCAGCAACAAACATAACGAAACACAATTATATCCATAACCGATTAACCGATAAGCGGAGCATAGAACGCAGCGCGCTCTCTCTCTGTCTCGTGAGTGTATATGTGTGTGTGTGTGACTCTCTTTCACTCTCTTTTTCCGTTTCGTACGCATTGTTCGATTTCTTTGCGCATGCGCGCAGCGTTCCCAACAACAACAGCGACGACGACGAAATAATAAAATACAACACGCATGCGCTCTTTCTCTCTCTCTCTGTCTATCTCGCTCTCTGGTATCTTCTGTCGCGCCGCGCAAAAGTGAAAATATTTGGAGAAATTTCTTGAGCAGAATTTCAGTTGCCCAAGTTTTTTAGTGTGTCAGCAAGCGCAAACAACAACAACAACAAACTCAACAAAGAGAAAAAAAAAGTTCACAAGAAATTTTTAAATTTTTTGATCAAGTGCTCGATTTTTCAACGAATTCGAATTCATCGAAAGTGTTTTTTTCAAGCCAATGTCATTGACCCAAATCTTTGGCGGAACCATCAACCTGTAATTAGCCCAACTAGTTGCAATACCATCATCAGCATCAACATCAACATCAACATCATTATTATTATTATCATATCGTCATTATCGATTGATCGATTCCGCATCTTCAACGCATCTTCGGACTACAGACTACAGAGTTGGGCGTTAATTTGTTTTTTTTTTTTTTTGGTTTCTTACCCCGAAATATTTCTGACAAGTAAGTGTGTAAAAGGCCGCCGCCGCCGCCTGCGTGGCTAAAAATAAGCAAACGGCGGCAAATATTTAAGCTTTTTTTCTTTCCATTGCGAGATTGGAGATGAAGAGTAGGGTGAATGGGTGTGAGTTGAAGGGCGAGAGAGAGAGAGAGAGGGCGGGTACGGTAAATTATGCAACGTTGACGTAATATTTAGTCTAAAACTAAAGACGTGAAAGTTGGCTCAAAACAGAAACAACAAATATTGTTTTTTTTCGAAACCTCAATATAGTTGTTGTTGTTGTTGTTTGTTGGTGTTGCCGTTGTATTTGTAATATTAATCATTGCATATTTACAAATAAAATTTGCACACTGACACAGGGACAGAAAGACGGACAGTCGGACAGAGAGACGAACACATAGTTAATACGAAAATGAAGACGCAGCATAATAAATAAACATGGATCACGGTCAGCTACAGCGCGTAACAGAAAGATATACAAAAAAAAAAAAAAAAAAGATACACAAACACAGTTAACAGATACAGATACAAAAAGATACAGATACAGATACAAAGATACATCTATAGCAACTGTAGCTCATTGCAATTCCGTTTCCAAAAAAACAAAAAAACAAAAAATCCAAGTTGCGAAAAAGGTTTTTTTTTGGTTTTTTTCGTGGAGTATACTATATACCCTGTAAACAATTTAACAAAGGGAACGCTAAGAGCATGTGTACCTGGTTAATGATGAATGAATGAATGAAGTATTTCGTATTGAAAACAACTCTGTTTAAGATTGATTTCACATGCAAATTGATTAGTCTTAGAGGTTTGCTTAAGTTAAGTCGATTATTACTTGATTAAAGAAGGTTTTTACTTAATTTGAGTACAGTTGTACTTGATTTTAGTACAAATTACTTAATTGAAGTAGTATTTACGTTGTTTAAAGTCGACTTTTGGTTGGTATAAGTAGAGTTTTACTTGTTTATATTCGATTTTTTCTTGATAAAAGTAATGTTATATGTGATTTTTAAGACTTTTACTTTTCTTATGTACTGCTTACTTGATTGAAGTAGAACTGTACTTTGTTTAAGTTAAGTTTTACTTGATTTAAGTTGAGTTTTATTTGGTTTTACTTCATCAAAATTGATTTATTTGATTCATGTTGACTTTTACTTGACTTAAGCACAAATTACTTGATTAAAGTCGAGTTCTACTTAATTTAAATTAAGCTTAACTTGATTTATGTTGACTATTACTTGGTTAAAGCAGAAAAATGGCTGATTTAAGTAGAGTTAACTTCAACAAATTTATTTTGCTTGATTTAAGAAAAGTTTTGACAGGTTCAACTTGAGTTTTGACTGATATAACTATAGTTTCTATATGATTCTAGTAGATTTTCTCTAATATTAAGAGTTTTTATACCTGATTAAAGTATGTTCGACTTATTTATGATATTTCTTACTTATAAGCTTGCTTGCTCTGTTTCCAGGGTATCTACTAGTTCACCACTGATTCTCCATACAGGGTAGTATTGCTTTATCAGTTTAGTTTTCTGGTTTTTTGCTATTTACTTACCGCTTGTTGAATTTCGTTGACAAAACACACTTAACACTGTTTTATTTTTGCCGTTGGAGGCTGCATGTTTATTACAATTACAACAATTTGAATATACATTATCGTATGTATATATATGTATATATATGTCTGGCAATCTGGCTCATCAAGCCAGCGACCGCATTGACCCACTTTTATTGTTGTTGTTGTTCGTGTTGTTGTTGTTGTTTTTGTTGTTGTATCCATAGCGCATGCGCAAATGCAGCAGTCAAAAATTCCGATGGGCTTTTCCCTTTGCTTAACTTGGCCTTAACTTGGCAATCTCAATTTAAGAAATATTTATATATATACACATATATACACGTGTATATATATGTGCCATTCGATTTCATTCGACTATTTCTATGGGATTACGTGCAATGAATTTTTAGTTTTTGATATTTTTTTTTTGGCGAAATTTCTTTTCTTTTTTTTTTTGATTCCGTCTCTAAGCACTTTCGCATGTATATTGAATACTTTTTGTTTTAGATATATATATACTATATATATATTGTATTCTAAGCTGCATTCAGTCTCGAGTCTCGAGTTAATAGCTACCGGTTTGCCGCTTTTAATGGCTTTGGCAGCGATTCGAGCGACCCAATTTGAATATTTGATGGCCCAGTTAATTGTCCCCGTGACGCACTTTAGGCCTTTCTTAGCTTAGCTTCCCTATAGCGTTTTTGTTTTTGTTCTGTATAGTTTATTACAGCGTTACATAAGTTTGAGGAATCATTTTTATATGGGTTTACTGTATATGGAAAACTTTGTTGACAGTTTTTGTCATTATTTTTAATAGTTTCCTAACTTTCTTTCGTTAAGATTTATATTCTATGGTTGAACTAAAAATCAAATGATCATTTTCTTGTGGGGGAATATTAAAAAGTGTCCTAAAAACCTATTTTCCTTCTTATAAGATCTTTATATGTCTCATCTTTTTTCTTTATTAAAGTTCGTCGTACTACAAGGTGCCCCAAAGTCTTCTTTTTAAGGGATCATAATCAATTAATCTATATTAATTCTTATAATAATAATTAAATGATAAGTTTTTTATTGGGAAAGTTTCCCAAAGACTTCTTCCTAAGGGAAACTTTGATTTTCCGACAACTTTTTCCTATAAAACCATCACATTTTTAGCTCTTTATTAACGAGACATCATCAAGAATTGTTATAAATTACTTTTTAAAGTTTATGAAACGTTTCTGAAACATTCCATTTTTTCAAGTTATCTTTATCTTCCTACTTTTCCCATCAATTTGAGTATCTGAATAGTTAGGAACTTCATGATATGTTCAAAGATTTTTTCTCTAGTGCTGTAAAATCGTTTAGAAATAAGAACCTGAATCTTCTCTTTCCCTTTCTTTCTCTTCTCTTCCAAACCCAAAACAGTTCTAGCTATAAGAAATTCTTTCTGTCGGTAGAATTCATTCTTTCGTAGAGGCTAATCAAACTCACGTGCCTTACACACAATTCATAAATCATAATTTTACTTACTAAAATTGCAACGCAATTTCACACAATCAACAACAACAACATAAACTAACTAAAAAAAACAACAACAACAACAAAATTTAAATATGTCATTTATATAGAGTTAATTAGTCAAGGCTTGACAAATCTTAATTGAGGCTCGAGACATTTTGTTCTTAGCTTCGCTCATTTAGTCTAAGTCTTAGTTCATATGATTTCCTATCTAGTAGAGAAGCTTTGACTGAACCAGGGCTAAAAATAAAATTCTTATGTATATAAATTCTAATTGTGAAATTATTTAATAACTAAAAAAAAGTTTTTTTTTTATGCCTCTGAGGTCGACGTCGTCGTCGTTGTTGTTGTTTGTTGTTCTTTTTGTTGTTGTTGTCAGTTATAAGCTTTTCAATTGATGGAAATTTTGAAGAGGCTGCAGACGGGGGTGGGAAGTGCCGTTCATGGGGGCCCCCACTATATAAAAATTTAACGTTTTTTTTTTTCATTTTTTTTTTTATGCTGTAAACTGCGATGAGCGTTGAGCGCAGAGCACAGCTTTGTTTGTTAATCAAAAACGCAAAAACGCAACAAAAAGCACTGAAAAAAAGGCAAATTATGAGCACGGAGAGTGGGGTAGGGTCGGGGAGCGTGCTGGTAGTGCGGTGGGATGACAGCGGGGTAGTCAAACATACACAGATTAGCTCAGATTTATTCAATTACACACAAAGCATAGATAACTTACGATAACTATGTGTGTAAAAAGAGAGAGGAGAAGGGGATGCAGAGGGGGGTTGGGAGGGGTAGGAGGAGGCACACTAACGAGACACTCGTCAGACTATAGAGCAAAAAGGTTCCAATACTAGAGAAAAAGAGAGAATAGAGGGCAGAGACCCATTATGTTGATGTTGATGATGCGGCTTATGATGATGATGATGTTCATGATGATGTTCGTGATGATGATGATGCAGCATCCGCTCGGGAACTTTATACACACACACAGATACACCACGAATAGAGATTTACATATTTGTGTTGTGTTGTCGAAAAGTGAAAATATTTTTATTATTTGAACTTTCGTTTGTTCGCTTTAAAACCAAAAATGAAGAAGAAAAAACAGAAAAAAAATCTTTCGTTTGCTAAAACAAATAAAGTAAAGAATAAGAAATACCAAAATACACTTCTTCTTCTTTCACAAATTCCCAAAAACAGACTTGTAAACCAAAAGCAACAAGGTCTCTTAAAGGTCTCTCGAGAGAACGAGAACGAACCAAAGCATTGATGACAATAATAATAGCAAAGAAGAAGAATGGCTTTTAAATGCAGAATCAGAAAGCAAAATAAGAATCATTAAAAAGTGTATTGCAACGAATTATGTATACACTATGCAAAGGGTTTATTATATTTTAATCTAAAAACTTTGTTTAACAAACCAAAACTAATTAATTTAACATTAATTAACAACACTTTCTAATGTTTAAAAACTATAAAGAGAAATAGTTTTTGATTTCCGTACACAGTGCAGAAAGATCTTCCATATAGCGAAACTTCTCTTCGTTCCATAGATAATGTTGTACGATGGAATTCTGTTTTCTTTGGTATATCGAAAGCTTTGTTTCTAAGACTAAGTTGTTGTAATAGAAAAATTCAACTGAACTAAGTTTTCGAAAGACATGATACAGAATCTCGAAGGTCATTGTATGTAAATAGCGTATAAATGAACAGATTGAATAAATAGTTGATGATAAATAGCTGTCACTTTGCTTACATTATAATACAATTAGCCACGATTTATATTATTATAATATTATTATAATTAGCCATTCTAATCTGAAGTAGTTGGATTAGTGATACATTTCCGGGTATTAATCAACAAGTTTTATAATAAATGCATTTTAAATAATATAATTCAAAATAAAATATATTATTCAGATAATGATTTGCACAAAAATGTCAATATTTCTACCATGATATTATCTTTTCGTATCTGCTTCGGTTTCCACTTGGAATAGAGCAATACAGTCTATGTGATATTCTGATCTTCAAGTTTTTTGCTTGTAAAGTTTCATTAAAATCCATTCAATAGATTTTGCGTGACTGAGTAACAAACATTCGTATAAACTTTCACATTTACAATATAACTAGGAAGTAAAACTTGTCATCAGAGCCATGATAATCTGTTTTCAATCTGGGGAGTATTGAAATGAAGTAGTGCTTTACATTTTTGAATATGTCTTGGATTAATTTCAATACATTATTCATTATTAATGGCATTGGTAAAACAACTTACTGCAATGCTAATATTAGAGATATATAAATGGAGATAAGATGCATTACAAGAATGTGTTTTAAGTGCAATTTATGTACATAAGTTAAGATTCCTTTAAAACTATCTAGATAATATAAACAAATTTGTCTAGGTAGTATGGAAATAAGGTAACTTTTTACATTTTTGAATATCTCTGGGATTAATTTCAATGTGTTTAGTTAAACCAATTATCATATTACAATGTCAATCTAAGATTTATATACAAGTAAATAAAATGTATTATTTAAATGGGTTTAAAGTGCAATTATACAGATAGATATCTTTTGTAATTGAAATGTTTAGGTGTTACTTTGCGGTTACAGACTCATTGAGCAAACGGTTATTGTCTGCTTTTTGCCAAGGGTATTGCACTAAAACGTAGACATCGTAATGGACAGACACACACACACACACGAAGAGAAAGACGAAGACGAAGAGCGATGTATAAAACAAAAAATCAACCAGGGCCAGTTGTTGTTGTTGCTGTTGTTAGTGGTGCTGTCGAAGTCGATGACGATGACGCTGACGATGATGATATGCGGCACGATTATAGGAAATGGGTCAGACACATACAAAACAACAACAACAACAGCAACAACAACAATAACACAGTAACAGTGTAACTACCTTGTCAAGGCAGGTTGAATGTTTACCGTTTAACAGCAACTCACACACGCATACATACACGTTTCTACACATCGATGCAGTTACACACCGACACACAGACGAAACAGATTCGGGTCTTCATGTTTGCTTAACACGCGCAGAGGCGTGGTTCAGGTTGTACAGGTTGTTGTTGCTATTCATGTTGGTGCAGTTTGTTGTTGTTGTTGTTGTTGTAGTGGTTGGTGGGTCTAGTGAAGTCTCTTTGCTTAGGCGCGCAAATTTTTAAACGCCACACAACGGCAGCAGCAGAAGGAGAGAGCGAGTGAGAAAGAGGAAGCAAAATCATACGATGTAAAATCAAAAAGAAGTTGATTTTCAAGAAATTTCACTTTAGAATGAGCGACCTGCAGAAGAAGAAGATAACGAAGAAGAAGCAGCAGCAGCACCAGCAGCAGCAGCAGCTGAAGAAGTAGATGACCGAAAACTTAACAGAAAAAAAAATCAAACTGGCTTTTGCCTGTGGGAAGCTCCATTGATAAATTTACAGTTACGTGATGCGCGAGATGAGAGTGGTGTAGAGTTGAACGATGAGCGTTGATAACTGAAAGAGAGAGAGAGAAGAGAGCAAAAAGCTCGAGAGCTCGAGCCAATGTACGATTGTCATCATTGGAAGTTTTGAGTGTTTAAACTTTAATTACAGTTCGTTTGATGGCATTTTACACACAAAAAAAGAGAAGAAGAAAAAAACAACAACAACAACAGCGGATATGATTCGATAATATCTCGCAAGAGGCAAAAGGCAATGGCAAGAAAAAATAAAACGCGTTGTGCCAATTTCGTTCAACATTTTAACACATTTCTTAACAACAAATAAAACTGCTGTGTCAGTAAAAGAGTTTTTTTTTTGTCGTTTATGTATTTCTGGTATAATACAAATGACCAAAACTAAAACTAAAATCTCAGCTCTGCTCTCTGCTCTCTTTGCTCTCTGGATAGATAGATTTTTTTTTTTGCTGTACGCCAAATGAAAACGAAAGTTTCGAACCTGACAAAAAAAAAAAAAAACAGAAAAAATTACCAAATTTAAATAAAAAATCAAAAAACAACAACAACAACAGCAAGCAAATTGCGGAATTTAGATATTTTAAAAGTGAAAGCCATGGATATATATACATATGTATATAGTTGGGCTAGCCCTAAAACTTTTGGACTTTTGGAATCTTTGTTTTTTTTTCTTGTTTTTGAGACGCATTTGGAAACAACATTATTCACACAGTTCCCGTGTAATGTGTGTTTAATGTTCAATATTTGTCCAGTGTTTAATTTCAAATTTCACATTGTTGTTGGTTTTTGATTTTTTGCTTTTGTTGTTGTTTCTTTCTGGTATGGTAATTAGCAAAACGCAATTACGGCAATAATTTCCCTACGTTTTTTTTCCCCCTCTGTTTGGTGTTTTTTGGGTGGGGTGGGGTGGGGTGGGGTGTGTTGGGAAATATGGGGAAGTGGAAGTAATGCTTGTCGCTGATGCTGTTTACATGTTGACAACTTGAACCCTGATCGATACACACACACACACATACATACATATATATGCATGTATGATGACATTTTTCCTATATATAGGGTGTGCTTAAGGGCGGACGGGTAAATAGCACAAAAAGTTCTTACGAAATTGGTAATTTTCTGTTTAAGTTATAACAAAAAAAAAAATCTAAAAAAAATAACAAAAACAACAAACACTTAGCAACACTATTTGCATTGTTGTCATTGTTCTTGCTATTGTTGTTAGTGAGAATATGACGTTTATTTGATTTATTAAAGTCAATATAAGGATAACTCTTAACTCTTTTTGGGTAGAGCATATCAGTTTTGTTAAACAATTTACCATACAATATGTTGATAAAGTAGTAAAAGTTTCTAATGGGCTTTTTCACTACTAAGGAGCTTTTTTGTCCTATGCAAGTTTCCTATCTGTGCGAAAAGCTTCTAACTCTTAACATTTTGAGTTTTGTTTAAAAATGTACAACACATATCTTGAGAAAGTAGAAGAAGTTTCTAATGAGCTTTTGTTATTGCACTAGTAGTGAGCTTTTTTGGTCCATGCATGTTTCCTATGTGTGTGAAAAGCTTCCCGTTTCTTGCTTCCCATTCGTATTGATAAAGTAGGATAAGTTTCTAATGAGCTTTTTCACTACTAAGGAGCTTTTTTGTCCTATCTGTGTGAAAATCTTCTTGTTTCCCGTTACTCGCTTCCCATTTCTCCCTTCCCGCTTCTCGTTTCACTTTGTTCGCTTCCCTTTTCCCGCTTCACGCTTTCCGCTTCTTTATTTGTTTTAGTTTTTTTTTACAGCGCATTTGTTTAACAGTTAAGCTGATTCGAGTGTGTGTGTTTTTCTTCCCCCGTCTCCCTGTTGAAAGATGTGCGAAATATGTCTGTGTCAATCGCATCATCTGTACTACTCTCTAGCCAAATCTAACCGGGAACTGGAAACTGGGAACATTTTGAATATAGAATGCCCGGCGACACTTGTCCGAGTGCGCATTCGTTAACTGTCATCGATAACGACAGCAACGGCAACGGCAACAGCAGCAAGCAGCAGAAAAAACAGACAGCGTGTGGTTTTTTTTTTCTTTTTTGTGTTTTTGTGGTTAGTTTTGTCAATTGGCTAAATGCCTTTCACCCAGGTGTCGTCTAGCTAAGCGGCTTAAACAGACTTAAAGAGCTTTTGCATATTGCTTTACAGTTCTATTGTGTGTGTTAAATTGAGCTTGTGATTGGTATAAGTGTGTGTATAAGAGTGTGTATAAGTGTGTACTAAGTGTCATTCTCGGCAGACGTCATTGCATTCGAAGGACAACAAATCGACGTCACAAACAAATTTTGGCATTTTGGGGGACCTTCCGCACGCACATGTCAAAAGGCAGACTATTTTTAGAGACAAAAGCACATGCTCCTCCGTCGTATGTCGTTTAAATAGATAGATGGATTGGATGGATCGACCTGCCTGTCTGTCTGTCTGAATTTGATGTGGGTTCTTTCTGACTTTTCGGTTTTCTGCCCACCTTTAGCCTTAGCCTACTCAGTTTTATTGGCTTACAAATCTGTTTTTTGTCACATTGTAAATGCTTTTTGCTTGTCATTTAATTGAAATCGTTCAACGCACATCTGATATGAACTAGAAAATTCAATTAATAATATTTATTTTCAACCTACTTAAAATGTGCTAAATATATAATTGATTATCGAAAGTGAGAAGTGAAAAGTAAAAGGTGTTGTATTCAGAAAAAAAACAATAGAAAACAACAAGAAGGCTCGAGTAAGCTCGACTAGAAGATACTCTTAACCCTTGACCATACGAAGGACAAACGCTCGGACGGACATACCAGAGCTACCGTACCAATACTTGATGATTTCATATCTCCAGTGTTTCTTAACCGATTTTAATAGAAATTTCACAGATTTGCATTATTTTGCAAATGCTTTTTATCCTCATTTTCAAATTTTCGGAATTCAAGATTTTTTTTCTTATTGAATAATTATACTCTTTTTTTACCTATTCATGGGTTAATCGCGCCAATAAGTGTGAATTTTCACATCTTTATTGAATTATAAATATCATCGATTGATTAATTCTTTCTTGCTTAGCTTTTCTACCATTTTTTTCAACTCTAACTGAACAAATTATTAATTTTAGTATTTCTTTTCTCTTCTCTCTTACAGTCAAACAACATTTTTGGCTTCGGGCAACTCTTCCAAAATATACGGATATATATAGAAACAGGATTTTCTGGCCTCTCCTGTTCATCTTTCTCTTCGTCTCCATCTTCGTCTCTGTCTTCGTCTACGTCTTCTCTACACACATTACATCAACAAAACATTTCTCTGAGCAACTTTGGCAGCAATATTATATAAACCATGGAAAAATGCTCAACGGCAACGACAACAAAGGCAACAAACAATTTCAACAAAATACGTTGAATTTTCAAATACAATAATAACAAAAAAACTAAAAGCACAGAACGCCAATTTATAGCAGTAAAAAGAAAGAAAATATATATATCTATAAATACTTCCCAAGCAAGAAAAACCCAACTTCCAGAATAAGCGAAAACGAAACTTGAAACAATAAACGCATTACATACATTTTTTGTAGCAGCTGGCGCGCGCACATATATGATATAATAATAATAATACAAAAAACTGCTTCCTAAGGTTTAAATATTAAGTAAAAACAAAACAATACAAACAGAGAAGAAGAAGAACATTAATACGTAACGGCAATTAAAAAAGAGAACGCAACGAACATGTCACACGCCGTCGCCAACAAAACAGAAACGGAAAACTGCATCGGCAGCAACAGCAGCGGCAGCAGCAAAAGCAGCAGCAGCATTAAACAGTCGCCACAGCCCGCACAGCAACCGCACAGCAGCAGCAGCAACAACAACAGCAGCAACAACAACAACATCCTCACAAACATCACCAACAACATCAACAACAACAACAACAAGAACCATAACGATGGAGCATCATCATTTTCTTCTTTACTGAACGGCAGCCATTCATCGCATCAACAACAACGCAGCAATGGACTCTATACAGCTGTCAGCAACTATGCCAGTGGCAGCGGCAGCGGAAGTGGTTCCGGCAATGCTGCACCACCATTATCATCATCATCATCATCCATGTCATCGTCGTCAGTGGCAGCGGCAGCGGCAGCAGCTGCCTCGGGTCTCAATGCCGCGTTGCTCAGTGGAGCGCCGGCCGCAACGGCATTGCCCAGCAATGGCGGTCTTCAATCACCCTACGAGAGGTATAGGGTCGATGATACTAGTTATGTGCCGATCGGACAGTTTTATGCGGGACGCAGTGTGTTCATAACGGGTGGAACTGGATTTATGGGAAAGGTGAGTGATTAATCGAGAATAAGAGTAGAAAAGTAGAATTGGGAAACGAAATATGACGATAAGTAATCGATTTATCGATAACATTTGAGTAGAAAACTTAGAAATCAAATATAAAAGTAGTAAAGTTAAAGAATAATCAACTTATCAATGGTTTTTGAGTAGAAAAGTTGAACAGAAATGTTATCGATTTGTCTTTAAAGCAGTTAGGTAGAGTGAAATATCAAATCGCATTGTTATCGAAGAATATTAAGAATGATTACTTCGGTTAAATGTCAAACGAGCTCACGTTATGGATTAACTTTAAAGTTTTCTTACCGAATTGCAGAACAGACAGCAAACGAAGCAATTTGTTTTGCCTACTTTCAAGGGAGCCAAGTAAAAATGACGCATACGCCACGTGTTCATGTTCATGTTATATGCAAATTATATTTGCCTTCTTTTTCTTTGCATTTCTTTCTTGTGTGTTTTTTTTGTGTTGGAGTGTTGAACTCTCAATTACACGAGGTTAAAAACGAGTTGACTGAGAGAAAACTTAAGATTTGCCTTGAAGAGCATTCCAGTTGACAAAAGATAAAGCTAAGAGAGACTCACAATAGAGAAGAAGAGTGTTTAAAAGTGCATCTTAACTTGGTCAGCTGCTGCTGCTGCTGCTGTTGACTCATCGTCCTAGCATGTCTAAGACATACTAACACACATTTTTATACTCTTACACACACACAAATGCAGAGCTCTAATTGTTTGACATACACAGAACACACTTTGACTCGAGGCCTCAACTGTTACACAGTGAAAAAATCTAAGAGCTTTAATGCCTTAAACACTTATAAATCGTTTAGGAATCATAGATTGAATTTGGTTACTTTTAGGTAAAAGTAAACTTCTTTTTCCTTCTTCACATTTTTTCGGGCTTAAATTTCTTTTCACGTATAATATATCCTGCGGCTATTGTGCCAATTTTAGTCATTGTTTTGTGTTTGTGTGCTTGCAAAATGTTGCATGCCTCCGCCTGCCTGCCTGCGTCATTATGACATGTAATCGCTGGCGCCGGCGCCGCTTAGACTGCTCTCAGTACACAACACAGTGTGCACAGTGTGGCAAATGCTATTTGCATTTCGATTCTATCGATTTTGCTTATATTGTGTCAAAATAGTAACAGCAGACACTGTAATTTAAATGTCATAACCATTGCACTTTGTACTACCTGTACTACCAGTGTGGTACGTCATAACAGGAAACGCCCATGCAACCAACGAGAACCCAACTAGACACCCCTACTCCGCCCGCCCCCCTGTCATCATAATTATTGTCTTGACTGTAATTTACATTGTGTACAATTTTCACATTGTGTTGCGCTGTGTGTTTTTTTTTTTTGGGCGTGTCACAACAGAAGAGGGAGACAGAAATAGAGAGCTCTGCGTGCATTGCTTCCTTCCTTCCTGTTAACGTCCTTCGCACACACACAGTTGCACACGCACACACACACGAACACTCACTTGTCGTGTTCTATATTGATAAACACTCGATTTACGCTTTAACCATTCGTTTGATTACATTTGTCTGTTCACTTGAACTGCTTCGAGTAAGTCAATAAACGAATTGAGGGAGGTTGAGGCTTGAATGGTTGATCGTAATTATATAGGAAGGCGGGGAGGGTTAATTGAAAGTCAGGTAACTTCACCGTAAACATGAGCTTTGATAAGGAATCACGTTATGTAACCAGAGGTTAAAAGTTAATCAAATCGGTTGAATGTAGAGCTAGGAGTTAAGAGAGTGGAAAAAAGGGAAGAAAACTTGACCAGAAACATATTTCTTTTGAAAATCGGTTAAGTATTGACAAAGTTATGACAGCTGTAAGATGTTTCCTAAAGCGGTTTTTAGGTTAGAATGAGAAATACATCACATTAATAACTATTAAATTTTCACCTCTTCTAGGTTTTGGTGGAGAAATTGTTGCGCTCATGTCCGGATATAAGAAATATATATCTGTTGATACGACCGAAACGTGGTCAGGAGGTTTCGGCGCGTCTCACGGAACTCCTAAATGCACCGGTAACTATTGACCCTTAAACTCTCTAACCCTACTTTCTGCTAATTCATAGTCTCTTTAACTTTAGCTCTTTGAATCATTGCGTCGCGAGAAGCCCAAGGAATTAAGCAAAGTCATACCCATATCCGGTGATATAACATCCGAGGAGCTGGGCATCTCAGAGAGCGATCAGGTTAGTTTTGAGAACAAAACAATAACCTTATGAAATCTATACCCTAACCGTCTTCTTCGTTTGCAGACCCTACTTTGTCGCAACGTTTCCGTTGTATTTCATTCAGCTGCCACTGTGAAATTCGATGAGAAGCTCAAACTGTCAGTCACAATCAATATGCTGGGCACGAAACGTTTGGTCGAGCTCTGTCATCGTATGATGTCCCTAGACGTAAGTACTCTTACCTCAGAATCAACGAAACGTTACTGAATTGTTTGATTCTTTTGGCACAGGCACTTATACATGTATCCACTGCCTATTGCAATTGCGATAGAACCGATGTATCAGAGGTTATCTATGCACCACCCTATAATCCCGATGATATCATCTCACTAATCAATTGGCTTCCGGAGGATATACTTGATCAGGTACGACAATCACCCTAAGTAATGATCGCTTTGGCTGTACCTTAACATACTTCTTCTTTCTTGTAGCTGACACCTCGACTCATTGGCAAACGCCCGAATACGTATACATTTACAAAAGCCTTAGCGGAGCATATGTTACTTAAGGAGGCTGGCAATCTTCCTGTTGCCATTGTGAGGCCCTCAATTGGTAGGTCTTTGCTCTCGACTTTTACCCCTGAAAGTTTTACTATAACTATCTCACTTCTCTTTGTGTTTAGTGACTGCCAGCCTGAATGAGCCGTTTGCCGGTTGGGTGGATAATTTTAATGGGCCAACGGGTCTAGTCTCGGCGCTGGCCAAGGGCATGTTCCGCACAATGATGTGCGAAAAGAACTATGTGGCCGATATGGTACCTGTCGATATTGTGATTAACCTAATGATTGCCGCCGCCTGGCGCACAGCGACGCATAAATCCAATAACTTACTCATATACAATTGTTGTACCGGTCAACGCAATCCAATCATATGGTCTGAATTCGTCAAACATGCCATGTGCAGTGTACGCAAACATCCCTTGGGTAAGGTTTTCATCTCGGAAATCTCTCAAGAAACTCAGTTTAATCGAAACCTTTACTTGCAGAGGGCTGTCTGTGGTATCCAACTGGTGACCTGCGCATGAATCGTCCAATGAATTCGCTGAATTGTATATTAAAACATTTTCTACCAGCCTACATACTGGATGGAGTGGCGCGTATCATGGGCAAAAAGCCATTGTAAGTATCAGATAGAGAGAGGAGAGAGAGCTTTTAACACAGACAAGGCACACGCATGAGAGCTCACTAATACTTGGTTAATTTTTCTTTGATAGTGTTGTCAATGTACAAAATAAAATTGCCAAAGCTGTCGAATGCTTAGAATACTTTGCCACACGCCAATGGCGTTTCAAAGACGATAATGTGCATGGTCTGTTGCACACGCTCAGTCCAAAGGATCGTGAGATTTTCGTATTCGATGTGCGCAACATTAACTGGGACAAATATGTGGAACGTTACGTTTTGGGCTTTCGAGAGTTTTTGTTCAAACAGCGACCCGAATCGCTGCCAGCAAGCAGAAAGCGTATGGTCAGGTAATGAAAACTGAACTTTAACTATATATATATATGATTATTAATATGAAATCTCTGTTTTTTAATAGACTTTACTATCTGCATCAGCTGGTTAAAGTGGTTCTAGTGATGCTCACTTGGCGTTTTCTTATGGCACGTTCGAAGCGTTTGAATGATATGTGGAGCGCTTTTTTGGAGAATGCGCTCAAAATTGCGCGTTTGATACCATTTTTGTAATTAGAATCTCCGGCAAAACAGTCCGAGACAAAACAACAACAACAGCATATATCTTGTCTGGTGATGTTCTTCATATATTATTATTATTATTTTATTTGATTTTTTTTTGTTTTTGCAATTTCTAAACATGCTTTAAACATGGCGCGTACATTTTTTAGAGGGTTTTTAGCGAAAAAATAATTATAATCATATTTTTATATATGTTAAAACGAGTAAAAAAACAACAACAGCAACAACAAAAACCACACGAATACAAAGTGAATTAACAACAACAACAAATTGTCAAAATAATATATATATACACTCATGTGTAGTGTATATAAACTGTCGGCTGTCTGTCTGTCAGACGCGAAATTGTGCAATTTTTGAGATACTTTTAATATGCCTCCAGATTCAGATTCAGATTCAGATTCGGAGTCGGAGTCGGAATCGGTTGGGTCGCGATCAGTTTTCTCTCAACTCTCTCTCTCTGTCTCGATTGAGTTGAAAAAGACGTAAATTTTTGTAAATTTTGTGCAGTCAACTAAGTAAAAAAAAAACCTATAATAATAAAAATAAATAAATAAATTTATATATATACAAGAAAATTAAAAAATATTCCACCTTCGTAAAAACAAAAACAAACTCTTGAGATGACGATAAGAATTCGTACTAAATTTATTATGGGATATACATATATATATGTATATATATATAGTATATATACGATAAACTATGTCAAAGATAATGAAAGCAATTTTGCAATAATTAGTAAATCCGAAAAGAGAAAAACAAAAAACAAAACAAAACTATTTAAACAAAAAAGCAAAACAACAAACAAAATTTGATTAGATACAAAAAAAGAAAAAAAATACACTATAAAAAAAAACTGGCTTGTTATTGCTTTAAATTACATAAACGTAACGTAAACTATGCTAATTAATTAATTATAAATATTATTAATAGTTTTAACAATTTTTACAATTACAATTAAGTTTTCAATTTATATATATATATATTACAAAAAAAAAAAAACAAAATCATATACGACAAAAAACATACACAGATTATAATATATACAAAATTCAATTTATGTATATGTAAATTATGAAAAAGAAATACAAAAAACAAAAAACACAAATACACAAATCAATAAATAATTAAAAAAAAAAAATATATATATATATATTTATATATAAAAGAACATCCGAACATAATTTCTTAGCATTTGCAGCCTAAAACAAAAATTTTCAAAATGAACAAAAATTATATATATATATATATACATTTAGATAACTGAGTGAAGTTTTTGACATGAGAGAAGATTGTATACACAATTATTAGCGAAACGTCATTAAAAAAATTAACAAATTATAATTCAGAAATTACAACAACAACAACACAAACAAACAAACATATAGTAAGAACATTCCATCCAGTTAGTAGCAAAGACAAAAAACAAAATAAAACCCAACAGCTGCATTCAATTCGACTAGATACATACACTTTGTCGCCATTTTTCCCCATTGCCCAAAGCAAAATTCGTGCAATTAAATCATTTTTTTTAGTTTATGCCTAGAATTTATTATATATATTATTATTTCTAAAAATATATATATAAACGATTTTTTGTAAATTGCAGCGCATCAATAAACAAAACACAAACAAAACAAATACACTTCCAAAAAATAATGACAAAAAAACAAGGAAAAAAAGAAAAAAATATTTAGAAACTCGACTTTAAACTTGTTTTATTTTTTTCATAATTTCTTTTGATAACAAAAAATTATGATGATAATGTTTAGAGCTTAGTGAAAAAAAAGGAAAAATATGAAAAACCTAAAACAACAACTATGATAAATAATTAAAAAACATTAAACAAATATACAACAAATTGTAAAACGCTATTCAACAAAACGGTTTTAGTTCTTATTGGCATGCAAAAAAAAACAAATTGAATTTAGTAATTTTTCATTAGAAAACAAACAATTGATGAATGAATGAAAAACAGAACAAAAAATGAAGCAAAAAAAAAACGATTAAATAAAAATGAAAAACCATTAAGGAAATTGTAAAAAAATTGAACGTGTTTTTCTTATCCTTAACCCATGAAATGGGTAAAAAAGGCAGAAGGTAGCTTCTCCGACCCCATAAAGTATATATGTTCTTGATCAGCATCAACAGCCGAGTTGATATAGCCATATCCATCTCACTGGAACTGTGAAATGTTTATTAAAATCGGTTGAGAAACACCGGTAGTATGAAACCATCAAGCATTGGTCCGGTAGTGCAGGTCTGTATGGTCAAGAAGGTTTAACTAGAGCCTTCTTACTTGTTCTTACTGGGAATAAAAAGAGTTTTCGTTTTTTTTTTACACATGAATTCTCATTTATTATTATTATTATATTATTTTTCACATCAGGTTCACACAATTCATGCGCTTACACGCTACCTTCTTTAAAATTGTCCTTAACTTTTTTGCGGGCTCTCGTGAGTTTTTTTTTTTGTTTTTTCTTTTGCAATATGTATCTTTATATATAGATGTATATATATATATATATATAATTTATTTTAAGGTAGGTTTTTTTGTGAGATGTTTTCTTTTACCAAATTATATAAAACATAAAATTGTTTTCTTTTGTTGTGTGCTCAATTAAATTGTCACACAGAACTTGGGAAAACTAATAATAATAAATCATAAATCATTTTTCTTTCTTTGTTCAGCAAAAAACTTTCATTTCTTTAAATATATTTCGATTCGGTTTTCTTTCCTTTTTTAATGTGCTTTTTGTAAGTTTTTAAGTAAACACTAAATGGACTTTTTGTTTTTTGGTTTGTTTTTGTCTGCAGAATTAAGAAGGCTGTAAATTTATTTTTTTTTTTATATTCAGTTTGTGTCATTCCCTACCAAATACTTTCATTCATTACTTTAGCACTTCTTTTTCATGTCGTTCCTAAACGTTCCTCACCACACATTTCTTCTTACAAAAAATGTTGTTCTAGTCTTTACGTTTCTGTCTTTTTTGTTTTGTTTTCTTCGTTTTTTTTTTCGTTTGTAATGTAACAAAATAATTATTTTACGATTTTTAAATGAAAACCTTTCAATATTTTTTTATTTCGTATTATAATTTTATAATATATTTGTAGCTAGAGCTAGTTTATATTTTTTGTGTGTTTTTTTTCTTTTTTGCATCCAAAGTGACATTTTTTTTGCGTTTTTTTGTTTTATTTTTTTTACCATGTTTAAGTATATAAAAAATACTATTTATTGTTTTTTATATACTTCTTATTCATTTAAATAATGCGCACAGTATTTTTTTTTTTTTTTTTTCATATAGTATATTTGTATATTTTTGTATTTTTTTTGGGAGTTTTTTTTTTATAAATTTCGTTGCGACATTTTTATTGTTGAGCAATGAAGTGTATCCAAAACTACTGATATAGGGTTGGCGGCATATGCTTTAAGGTAAAAAATAAAATAAATTTTTTCTACTTCCAATAAATATACATATATACTCTATATAGATATATATGTTCGATCTGGCCTGGAGCAGCAGTGGATGGTTGGCAAAAAACATTCGAACAACGAAAATACTGCAAAAAAGTAACAAAATTTTCGTTTGAACTTTGAACTCTACTCCGCCAACATTAACAATATGAGTGTGTATGAGTGTTTGTATGTGTATGTGTGAGAAAGATTAAATATGTAACTTTTGTTCAGGTTCTGGACTTAGGTACATGAGGTGAGTTATATATCAGGGTACAATGTATGTGGATGATAAGTGTGGAACGTAAGCTGTCGAAAGCGTTTGCAATGATGATCTTTTGATATATATGTATGTAGTATATGTATGTATGTTTGTATGTATGTGCTTTTTGGCCCATCCACTCTACACAACCACAAAATAATAATAATAACGAATATTCTCTTACACTTTAATGCATATTTTTGTTTGTATTTTTGTTTTCTGTTTCATATTTTTTTGTTTTCTGAGACGCCCTTACAACATGCCTCGGCACAACCATATAAGATACACACATAAGTTTAAGTACATAGTATAAATGTTACTATTTATGAATATGCACACACACATACATACACACATATTTGCATGTATGTATGTTATGCTTGAGTATTGAGTTCAAGAACAAAAAATGCCAAACAAATTGCATTTTTCTTTGAGCAAAAAATGTTAAAGTTAAGTTTTTTTCTTTTTGCTAAAATTTTCATTTCGTTTTGAAGCTGTTGTGGGTGTTGTGTTTGAACAATATATATATATATATATGCATATAGATTCAATTGATTTTTATACCCTTATAAGCCCGAACCCCCTAACAGCCGAGTCCATATAGTCATGTCCGTCTATGCGTCGATTTCAGGAAGTACAAAAGGTAGCAACTCCAGTTTTTAGATAT
This sequence comes from Scaptomyza parva, assembly GCA_035044645.1. Classification (NCBI taxonomy): domain Eukaryota; kingdom Metazoa; phylum Arthropoda; class Insecta; order Diptera; family Drosophilidae; genus Scaptomyza; species Scaptomyza parva. The sequence continues at coordinate 1,426,326 of JAWNNT010000090.1, read as the reverse complement.
GAGCTATTCTTATCCTTAGGCATGACACATTTGTTTCACATTTTCCAGTTTACGATATACACGAAGACGCGTACAATTGCAACTCGAAAACTGGAAAATGGGAACTGAAACTATTAGCAATATAATGAAAATCGGTGTATGTATTCAAATCGGTTAAAAAACACCGGAAATATGAAATCATCAAGCATTCGGCTCGGTAGTACACGACCGTCTATCTGTCTGTATAATCAGGGGTTAAGGGTATTTTCTTGTTGATCTTTCTCGACTAGAGACTTTTTACTTGTTCTTCTTGTCTCTGAAGATGTTTCTCGTTCATATACACATATACATTTATATATTATATATATTTTGTTAGATATATTATATCATAATCTTCTATATATATGTATAATATTGATGTATGCGAATAATACATATACATATATAGCTTGTAGAGTTGTACATAAGCAAAACATATACATACATACATTATTATTACTAATACATTATCATTATCATTATTATTATTAAGCGTGCTATCATCACACATACGTGTATATAATATCTCTTTCATATTACATACACATATGCATTTATTTTTTTGGCAGCCTCAAAACTCACACACATTGAATACGCTTACATTTTAATATACATATAAATTGTTGTTGGTTTTTCGTTTTTTTTTTTTTTTGTATTATGTTGCTAATATTGGGAGTTCAAATATCTATATATTGATCACCCGATATTTGGCAAGTTTTTTGCTCATTTGTTATATTTTTATTTCTTACGCATTGTATTGTATAATTTATCAAGTTTTTTTTTGGCTCCTTTTTTGTTTTTGTATATATTTTTTTAATGCCATGTGTATATATATTTTTATAAAAATTATATAATTTAAAGCTTGTCTGTTACGTCTGAACTAAATGTAAACAATTTGAATAACCAACGCTTGACCTTCGACCTTCGACCTTGCCATTTAACACATGCAGAAACAACATATATATTTTTTTCTTTAATTTTTATTTATTTTTTTATTTTATGTAAGCTTGCAGAATTAACCATTTTCTGCTCGCTTCAATTTTGTTTTGGTCAACGCAAAAAATTGTTGAAAATATTTTAATATTTATTTCACACATTATATTTTGAGCCCCCAGAAACAAATGTGTGATATAATTATTTGATTTTCAAATTAAAAATTAGTTAATGCTAATTTCTGCTTTTTCGTTTCGTTTCGTTTGTTTTTCAAACATACAACTGAATTTTCATAAAAATCACCCTGTAAATTGTAGTTTTTTCTTCTTCATTTTGTTTTTTTTTTTACTCAATATTCTTCATTTTAATATATGCGTGTATATATATGTATATATATATATAATATATCTGTAGTATTTTTTTTACATGCTACATTTAGCTTAGATATAAAATACGTAAGTTCTGTATGCTACGACGGAAGCTTTTATTTACAGGTCAAATCCGGAACTAAAGAAAAAATATACACAAAAAAATATACAAAATATATTTTAATAAATAAGTTTAAAAGAAATGACTATGCGTTTGAATAAAGTTGTTTTATCTGTGTATAAAATTGAGTCAAAATTTGAGAATTTGCGACTAAGCTGATTTTGGTTTTCGTTTAGGAATCTCTTGTTTGGCATTTCAGTCATCGGCTTAAAACATAAAATTAATTACAATAACAAATGAAATAAAAAAACAAACTTAAGATTAAAATATACTTATATACAACCTCTCGCAATTTTGGCAAAACTAATTATTTTTTTTTTGACTTACAAAAACTAAAACTAAACTAATTTTGTCAACTAATTGTATTGCATATTTTATTATAATTTGTAATTATGTGTTTCGTTTTCGTTTTCTGTTTCTGTATTTTCTTTACGCATATAAATGTTTTTTGTTTGTTTTTTTTTTCAATTATAAATTACAAATACAATTTTTGTTGTGAACTTCTTTCTCACTCGATTTTTGTTTTTTTTTTTTTGAATATTCTCAAACAAATTGTGTGAATCGATAGTTATCGATTAATTGGGGTTCCTTGGCTGTTGCAGCCGCAGACACCCTATAGAGCCAAAGCCAGCTTAGAAATAGACAGACACCCTGTGTGTTCGTTCGTTCTTGTTTTTGCATTTTAACAACTGATTTCGGAATGATTGTTGTTGTCCTTGTAACGCTCCGCATAACCTTGAATGGTAAAGGGTGAATCACCTGTCGTCGCTCCTGCAGTACCGGATGTTTCTCCATTGATCAGGACCCCGTTGCCAGTGGGTAGGGTGCCATTCATTTTGCTAGTATCCCGCTCCGCGGCATCACCTTTCAGCTGCACCTGGACATTCGCATAGGATTGCTTTTTGACGCTGCCATTGGGCGATGCACCAATTGATCCGTTGGTGGTCACGACACCTCCATTGCTGAGACCCTTTGTGAGGGCCGACGGATCTAGCGTGATGCCGTCCAGCTGCGAGGCAAAGGACAATGGCGGTTGTATTGTTGTCGGCGTCGGCTGTGGCGTATCCAAACTGATCAGTTTCGCCTCATCACTGTGTGCGGGCGGTGGCAAAATGGGCGCGGCCGGCGGTACAATCGCCTGCAGATTACGCTGAGAATCGCCTCCACTGGTTGCCATTGTGGTGATGGCGCCGGCGCTCAACAACGGCTGATCGCTCTTCGAGTTGGGTAAAATGAATGAGGTCTCCCAACAGTCGCCATTTTGTAGACCTGCCGCAGCAGCAGTGACCTCTAGCGGTTCCGTCAGCATTGGTTTGGGTGCGGCGGGTGAGGTGATAGCAGGTGGAGTGCAAGCGGAATTCTGTTGACGCTGTGCCGAGGGCGCATACGAACCGCCAATGCCACCCGAATGCGGTGCACCATTGCCCGGTAGCGGTACGAGGTAGTCCGGTACAGCTAGACAAAACTCATCGCCGTTGGGCGGCCGAATAACAGTTTCATCGCGCTCGGATGCAGTGGGACCCAGTATGTTTGGTAGCGGAGCATTCATAATGCTTGGATCCTGCGTGCAGGCGGTTAGATGCTCGAGCAGACTGGTAAAAGTGGGTCTATCCTCGGGTGTGGGATTCCAGCAGTCGGCCATGATCTTATAGATGGCCACGGGACACTCAGTGGGCGAACCCAGACGTCCACCGCGTACGACCAGCTCCATGACTTGAGTGTTATGCTGACCGGGATACGGAGAGCGACCCAGACTGAATACCTCCCAGAGCAGTATGCCAAAGGACCAGACATCCGTCTTTGAGGTGAAGATGCCATCGAGGAAGGCCTCCGGTGGCATCCACTTAATTGGTAGCATTGCCTTTCCGCCCTTGCGATAGTAGTCCGATCTATAGATATCCCGGGACATGCCAAAGTCAGCTATCTTCACCACCCGGCCGGGTCCTTTGCTGCTCAGTAGACAGTTACGTGCGGCAATGTCGCGATGAATGAAACGCTTGCTCTCCATGTAACGGCAACCCTTGGCCACATCTAGGGCACAAAAGAGCAGATCCTTCATGGCCAGCAACGAGGGTCTTTCCGGTGTATTGCGATTCTCGCGCAGAAACTTTTGCAGATCACCGCCAGCGAGTAGTTCCAGGACAATGTAGTACGGTTGCCGATCGAAGCAGACGCCAATTAGATGCACCATATTAGGATGATTGAACTTGGCCATAATGGCTGCCTCCTTCAGGAAATCCTCCTCTTTCTCCCGCTTCGGATCCTCACGCAGTGTTTTAACAGCAACAGGCATTTCCACAGCATCGCCATCGCGATGACGATAGAGCGCTAGATAAACTTCGCCGAAAGCTCCTTTGCCCAATGCACTAGGGGAAAATGAGGGTTAAGGGTTAAGAAAGTTAGGAATATTGGGATTATGAAACTTTTGTTAAATACTTACTTAACCAGTTGAAGACTCTCGCGCGCCACTTGAGGTAGACTGTTGACATCGATGTGACCATTGAGAATTCCATCGCAGCCATAATTGGGATTAAAGTTATTCAAATTGGAGTCGTCAATGTTGTGACGCAAGCGACTAAGCTGCAGATCCTGCTCCACAAGCATCTTGTGACGCATCTTGGCTTGTTTCTTGCGTTGATAGCGATTGTCTAGAAGAGAAATTAAGACTTTAATGAGTTGATCGAATAATAAGGATTTGTTTCCACTTACATAGCATAAAGATTAGAGCTGCAATGCAGATGAAGAGTACGACCAGGGAGAAAATTAGTACAGATAGCAGATACTGTAAAGAAGATTTTCCCGCTTCCTCCTGTCGTTCGCAGGCTGTGTTGTTGTCCCGCTTTAAACTCCAGCCATCGGGACAGATACAACGCACCTTGGACCTAAACTCATCCAAAGCCACACAACGATAATCGCAACCACATCCTTCAATAGCTGGAATGATGATAATGGCACCTGCACCACTGCTAGAACCCGCAAATATTTCGCTGGCATCCCTCAGACTGCGACTTGCACTGATGTAGGAGGTGCCACCCTCGCCATTCGACTCATTGAGGTAGACATCGCCGCCAGCATAGCCGCCACCACCGCCTCCAGTGTTGCAACCACCGCCGCCGCCACCGAATCCACCTTGACCGTGGCGGTGCACAGTGGTGCCATTGTCAGCCAGTTCTACATAGCAAGAGTGTCCGCCACGTCCGCCCTGGAGCAATGCAGCTCCGTAGGTGGGGCTTAGTGCCTGATCCTCCTTGGCTCGCCAACCACCACCGGGTCCAGCAGTCTTCTTGTTTAAAGGTTCACCATTGATTTGGCCACTTTCTGGTGGCTGCAGTGGCTTGGCCTTCTGGCCATGCTGGAAGTCCTCGTCGATGTATTGGCCAATACCCAGACCACCTCCACCGCCAGCTACGAGCAAAGGCACTGCTTCATTCTTGGCCTGGTTGAGCAGAAAGACAAAGGATCCACCACCGCCACCGCCAGCTCCGTTCTCAATGTAAATGTTCTTCACCATATCTTGCTTGTTGCGGAAACTGTATTGTGCTAGGTCTAGGTCGTGCTCAGTCCCACAACCAGCTTCCTTGTGAACACCCATGGTTTTAATGCAGGCATTTTCACCCTGCTGACCGATCAGGAAATAAAGTTCCTCGTTCTTTAATAGTTCCAGGACCGCCACAGCCACTGAACCTCGAGAGCTACCAACTCCGCCGGATCCAAGGCCACCACTAGCACCCTTGGCAATGATGCTGCAACGAGATAGTCGTTTAAATTATGTTAGGTTAGGAAGAAAGAAAGAAAGGTGGATAACTTACGTATAATGTCCCTCGTTGGGAACTTTCCACTTTTGCATGCCTTTGTAGGTGCTTTGATCCTCTACGACATGCACTTCGCGAAGGACATGACTTTGATTCTGTTCCCTGTAAGCATTCTCACATTGCGCCTGGGTCGGTCCTATCATACCTCTCGTATCGCATGTAGTTAGTTCTAAATCTGTTATGGAAAATGGTATAAGATGTTAAAAATCAAATTGAAAATGATATAAGTTCAACACATACAGTTTGTAGTTTCAAAGTCGTGATGTGAGGGACTCTTTAGATTTTGTCTAACGTCCCAATAGTTATATCCGTTTAGATGTTCTTCGGGTATGTTCAGACCAAAGCACTCGGGACTTAAAGAAAAGTCATCGACAGCCACATCAGAGAAGATGCGCATTCCCATACGTGCCTCAAATTGTAGATAATATCTGCAAGGAGTTCATGATTTAAAAAGGGACTTCATAAGAGTCATAAATGCTTGTTTCCTACTTGGAAGTAATGTTTGGTAAGACATATTCAGCTCGCAACCAGTCGCTGCCTTGATTCTTGGTGCTCCACCAAAGTGTTGTGGTTATATTCTCCTTCTCCTTCATTTCCACAACTGAGAGATTAATGCTGCCCGGATTCTTGCCAAACTGATGGATGTAAAAACGCACCACACAAGAATTTCGGTAGGGTGAGTCAGGGTTTCCATGCACCGACGGCGGTGGATTGAAGGTCTTGCTCAGCATTATAGCATTACTGGCAAATCCAATAATCGAGTTCTTTTCCGAATCGTTAATGTGTTGATTCATATTGACAAGCATGTAATAGCCGCCAGTTGAGTTCAACAGATGTTGCTGTGTGTGATCGCCATCGGGACCAGTGTCATGTGTGGGCGAGGAACCAGTGTGCCTTGACCAGGTCAATGTTGTCTTTCCCGAATCCCGCCAACCGCACCAATCCTCCTCAAAGTCACAACGTCCACCATACGGTATTTTATCTGTTAGAGAATAGTTTATACTAGTAAGAACCTATAGTACAAGGAGGAAAAGGGCTTGGAAACTTACCGCATGATTGTTGTTCATCTTCGGCTTCGTCACAGTCGCGGGTAATGTCACAAATCCTTGGCAGGGGAATACAGACGGGCACCTTGTTCATCATACACTTCACCTGTGAGGTGCTGCACTTCTCGGACTTCGTACCCTCAGGGAAACAGTTGACCATGCGTAGGTTATCCAGAGCCACATGGGCCTTCTGTCCCGCCTTCAACTCGGGCACAACTTCGAATACGATGCGAAAGTCACGAGAGATTCGACCAAGGCGAAACAGTTTGTGTGTCCATTGGCGAAAGTTGTCACCCTGTATTTCGGCTGGCACCCAGCTACTCTCCTGTGGATGCAGTGGCTCTACCACCACACGCGACAGTCCATGACTCATATCACTCTGATGCATAAAGACCTCTAGTACACACTTTTCCAGCGTGGTACTGAACGAGGGTGAGGTAAGATTTAGTTGTTTTGTCGTCGGTTGCACTCGCGCGTACAAAAAGTGACCGTTGGCATCATCAATGCTATCCGCTACCGGACCGGGTAGCAGACCCGTCATATTCTTCTTGGCCAGCTCTGTGCCGCTGATCACTTGAAAGCCATCCACCAGATGTTCGGTCCATTCCCAGGCGCAGGGTGTCTCAAAGTTACACTTGACGCCCAGCAAGTCCTCGATTTCCGTTGAGGGTGTCGATTCCGTATGAGGTGCATAGGTGTTCTATGTAACGGAAAAGGATTTAATAACAAGAAAAGGAGTAAAAGGAGTAGCTCTAACTCACCGGTCTAGGATCTGTATCTCGAATGCGATCCTTGATCTGCTGTATGGGATCCAGTTGATCGCCATCGCCATCCACATCACCCTCCACATTGCCATGGGTCACACCACCAATGGGCTGATCGGCCTGATTAAGGCTCTTCTTGAGTTTGAGCAGCTCACTGATGGAGTTCTTGCGCGGATAAGTTCGCATCGGTTGTGAATCCCGTCCGGCATAGAGTGGAGGAAAACGTGTTGAGTATGGACCTGTCGCTGGATTAGCTGTCATGGCAGCAGCACCTGTCGGTTGACGCAGTTTCTCCCCATAGCGATCCGCCGAACCAATGCCGCCCAGACCATCGATCTTGCCAATGGAGGAGGTGGCCGAGTAGGAGGCATAACCGGCACTGCTGCCCGATATGCCACCACCTGGACCACCCACAGATGGCTTCATTAGCTCCTTGCGCAGCGATTCCATGCCCCGCTGACCGTTACCCCGCTCAGGTCTTGGCAAACCGCCGGCTCCCACCTGCGACAGGTTGTGCCGACGCCTTGTATCCCAACGACTGCCCGGCGGAGGCCTTGATCCAAATGTCCCTCCTCCACCTCCACCACCACCTGCGCCTGGCCCACCGGACGTTTCGCCCTCGTAGTCGTCATAGACATGGACGGGTTGCGCACCCAGACCGGGTATAGTGGGCAGCGGCAGTGGCAATGGTTGAGGCTGCTCATGCAATCGACCGTTGCGCAACTGTTTGCCTTGTCCCGGATAGTTATAGGGGTTGTTGTTGTTATTGTTGCCGTTCATTTTGCCATTGTAGCTGTTGCCCTGATGCTGGGACATGGGCAGCGCATTGAACGTATGATTGAGGAGAGGACGCTGGGCGTAGGTCATGTTGCTCAGCCACAGCATAAAAAGCATGTGGATCATCAACAGCGGCCCTGCCTGTGGCGTGTTGACAAGTTCAATCATTGTTCCTCTCTCACTCGCGCCTCCCTTCTCTTCCTTTCTTTATAAGTACTTTGTGTGTTGTGTCTTCGTCTTCCTCTTTGAGTTATTTGTATTTGGTTTGGCTTAAAGTACAAATACTGCGATAGAAATCTCTTTGTGTCGATTTTAACTTTTTGCTGATTTTGAACGCTGAGCGCTGGGCAAATGAAACGCGCATTTAAAGTTCTTCAAATGCAGGCAGCACATGGCTGTCAGTGTGTGTCTGTGTGTGTGTGTGGGAGTCCTTTTCTCTTCTGTGTGTCTGTGTGTGTGTGTGTGTGTATTGTTGTAAAGTTGATTTGTTAGCTTTGTTGTTGTTGAGCGACAATCTGTTGATGAAAGAGAAGTAAGAGTAATATGCAAATTAGTAACGCCCTAATGACTTTTGACTTTTAATATGTTAGATGTGATACAGTAGACACCCAATAACTGAGACCTTTCGATATACAAAGAAGGCAACTTTTTGTGGTAGTGAAAAGTTTTAAAATCCTTACTAGGAAAGTTGATGTTGGACTTGTTAAAATCCTTACTAGGAAAATTGATGTTGAAAGTCGTAAGCCTAAGTCTTCCTCTTCGTTTCGGGTTAACACTGTATGTGTGTGTAGAGAGATACTGTTTTAATATGTGAGATGTGATACAGTAGACACAAAATAAGTGAGACCTTTCGATATACAAAGAAGACATCTTTTTGTGGTAGTGAAAAGTTTTAAAATCCTTACTAGGAAAGTTGATGTTGGACTTGTTAAAATCCTTACTAGGAAAATTGATGTTGGAAGTCGTAAGCCTAAGTCTTCCTCTTCGTTTCGGGTTCACACTGTATGTGTGTGTAGAGAGATACCGTTAGGATACGTGCCCTCGTTTTGACATTTGCGTAAAGAGAGCTCCAAACCATTTGGTATTCTCGTATTCGTATCCTTCCACACGCGATACAAAAACCATCAAAATTGAAATTCACAATCAGCCAGCCCCCGCATTTCAATGCATCACAGTCACAGCCCTTAGGGTTGGATGGTTGGGTAGTGGGGGGAGGGGCAATGGATGCATCGTATTACATTCCTGAAAGGCTTTCGTATTTTCTTCATTCTTTTGTCGTTGTTGTTGTTGTCAAAATGACAAAATGCACTTAGATTGTAAGCCGTATTTTGGCCGTAGGCATTCGAATAGTCGAATCGTAGTCGAACACGAAAAATGCAATAAAGTCTTTCTCAAATAGAAATTCCCTTTCTGCCACCCGTACAGCCCCCTCATCCTCATCTCACTCATGGTCAACAAAGAAGTAGAAGCTTCTCCGTCTCCTGCCTAACTTTTGGGCCAAAAATCGATGGCGAAATTTTTAGTTTGTTTGACATTTTGCACCGAATTTTGCCGTTTCAGTCTCTTATAAATTGTACAATGAATGTCCTGTCTGAATTTTTGATGGGTAGTGGTGGGAGGCCCCTCAAAAATGGGTCAATGATATATCAGTTAATTGTCAAAAGGTTTGGTGAGGGGGAATGACTGTTTTGTCTTGCCTTGCTTGTCTTGTTCTAAGTGCATTTAGAAAGGTTTATTTATATATTTCTAATGAAAATTTCTTGTTAGAGCTTATTAATAGTTTCTCCATTAGCTCATTAGGTTTTTATTATGAATTTCTATTCTATTTCTATTGCTTCCTTTTTAATCGGGAAAATAATATAATTCCACTTAAATTCATTTCATGGAATGAAAAAGAGGGGAGAATGAAAAAGAGGGAAGGAAAATATCAAGAGATATCATCTCAATTCCTATGAATACAACAAACTATTTGTTTATTTTGCTTTTCATGCCAATAAAACATATTATTAGAATGACAAATTCTAGGAATCTCAATTTTAGTTTCAATCAAACAGGTTGGCATTTAAGCATTTTTACAAAAAGTTTTACTTTAACAAAGTTTTTCACAAATTCTGAATAATTTCACTTAACATTTTTCTACATTTACCACGAAAAACTAATTCAAAATTAGTTAAATCAAGTTAAGAGGTTGAAATATGTATATGTATATAGTATTTTTGTAATTTGCTACTCGTTACAAAATAATACTACGCACACGCACACAGAGACATACAGAGACACACACACATATACACAATTTGTGGGGCCTCGTATAATTTCACTTTTAACATTTAACAGACACGTACACAAACATATTTATATCACACACACACAGACACATATATATTTATATTACACACATATATTTTATATCTCTACCCTATATAGATATATATTTTTTCTTTCTTATATTTTTGGTCTTCACATTTGTCTTTATTATATTTATATTCAAAATCTAAAATCTTTTTCATTTACTTTCTTTTTTTTGGGCTTTATCTTGTTGCTGTTCTTTATACATATGTATATATTACATATATATTCTTCGAGATATTTCGTTTTGGTATTGTTACTGCCTCTGCGGGCTAACTGTTGTCCCTGTTGTTCGTCTGTTGTGCGTCTTATCGTTGCTTTTTGGCAGACAGGCAAAAATCGGGCCAAAGAGAATCGGGCAGCAGGGAAGAGAGCGATGCGAAAAAGTTGGGAAATTTTTATTTTTTGGTGGATGCCGAAAAATCTGCACAAAATATTAAATAACGAATTCCGAGACTCGTTATTTCTGTGAGTGTGTATAACTTTCTCTCTCTCGCTCTCTCTCTCACACTCTGACTGTGTGTGTGTGTGTAACTTCATAGTACGCTAAGTATGCTATACAAAATGGCTGCCGCAGTTGTACAACCAGCAGAAGCAGAAGCAGCAGAAGCAGCATCACAATACGAAAACAACAACAAAACAAAATCGTAAATACACACATACACATACACAGAGAAATGTTGCAATCACACACACACAGAGCACACTCACACAGAGCACACATCTAACGTAAAATAAAAGCGAAATGTGCATTGTGGTGGGAAAAGGGAAGGCGAACAACGCACCGCAAATGCGACTCAACTCAACTCAAATCCGTAATACGGCGCGTATACGCAATTTGAAGCATGAATTTCCCAACGCAGCGAGTGCAAAACGGAAAACGCAATTGAAACTTGAAAGCTATAAAGATAGAGATAGACGGAAGAGAGAAGTTACACTAACTAACTAACTAACTAACTAGACAAACTAACTAAAAGAAAATAATCATCATAAGAAATATAATTCTCCTCTAAAAACTTATTACATATATTGCCAGCCCCCATTTGTTTTTCTCAGCGTACTTGTTTTGCACAGCTGGAGAGGAAGTAGGGGCGGGGATATAATATGGCTGTCCTGGGTTCAAAATACGTAAAAGTGCTGCACACATGTCGCGAGGGAGGAAAAGGAACACAAAAATATATGATGCTTAGATGCTAGTACTAGTGAAGCTGTCAAGTAGAAAACAGGGAACTAAACGAAGAGGAGATCATCAAGCAGGGAGCAACAAACAGGAACTGCAGCAAATATGTCAATGTGTGTGTGTTGAGAGTGTCTCTGTATGTGTGTGTGTGTGTGTTTTAGGGGTGCCATACCGACTATCTCTACTGCAAGGCAAGTTTAGTCAGTTTATCTGAAGCGTCCCACTTGGCTTTTTTTTTTGGAGGGGACGACAGAAAAAAAATAATAATCATCTCAAGCGCATATTGCAACAGCATTTCTATTTTTCAACTTAATTGAATGAGTTCAGTGGGGCGGAGATATCGGATAAGCAGGTAGCGGATCTAATTATATATTTCCTAGAAAAACGCTTATTACTTTCTCATCAGAAACGTAATTAGTTCGATAGTTATTTCTGTTCAGTATGATGCAATTTGAATGGAAATAAAATGAAACTGAGTGGAAAAATCACTTTTTAGCCGGAAATGCATAGCTATTTTGGTTTACTATTATAACAAGTGTAGTTCAATTCTATGGAAAAAGCTATTACTTTGTAATCGGCAAGGTAATTAATTCGATAGATATTTCTGTTGAATTCGATGCAATTTAAATGGAAATGAAATGAAACTGAGTGGAAAAATCCGTTTTTATCCGGAAATGCATAACTATTTTGGTTAACTAACAAGAATAGTTCGATTCTATGGAAAAAGCTTATTACTTTGTAATCCGCAAAGTAACTAATTCGATATATATTTCTGTTGAATTCGATCCAATTTGAATGGTTTCCTTTTATGACAAATGAAACTGAGTGGAACAAAAACTTTTTAGCCGGAAATGCAGAACTATTTTGGTTAACGAACAAGTGTAGTTCGATTCTATGGAAAAAGCTATTACTTTGTAATCGACAAGGTAACTAATTCGATAGATATTTCTGTTGAATTCGATGCAATTTGAATGGTTTTTGCATATGGCATAAACTCACTTTTTTGGCCAACCACTAAGCGGTTTGAAACAAGTGCAGTTTTGGGTTTCCTAGAAAAAGCTATTACTTTGTCATGAGGAATGTAATTGGTTTCTGTTGAATTTTATGCAACTTGAATGGCGTTATAATGTGGATAATGAAACTGAGTTAAGCAAACAATATTTAGCCAGAAATCCCCAACTTTTTTGGTGAACTACATATGTGTAATTCCATGGAAAAAGCTATTACTTTGTCATGAGAATGGCAACTAGTTCTACATTTCTGTTGAATTTGGATGCAATTTCAATGGTTTTGCTAATATGGCTAATGAAATAGCTTTGAACAAAAAGTTTTTAGCCAGAAATGCCAAAAATGTTGGCCAACTGCTAAACAGTTTAACAGCAAGTGCAATGCCAAAAACGACAACAATGTTTTTGAGTTATTAACTCATTTCCGACTAAAACCACACACATACACTCACACACTCACACACACATATATAGTGCTAGCTAACAGAAATGGCGTATTTTGTATTTTACCTGGAATAATAAAGACGATTTTGCGATTTTGGGAGGCAGTGAACAGTATTTTGACATGCTGTGCTGCTGCCAAGGTCGCTTTTCACTAACGAATCAATTGGTATGGAAAATTCTAGGAATTTGTAAAAATATTTTCTGGCTATTGCAGATTACAACAAAAACTGAGATGAGATGAGTTGAGATGATGAAAAAGTATTAGCATTTTTCTAAGGCATGTTTGTGTGTGTGTATTTGTTGGCTTGAAGCTGTTAGTGTTAGTTTTTGGCTTTACTTAACTTTTACTTGACTTTAAATGAAAAATATTTCCTCAAAAAACAAAAAATTAAAAAAAACTGTTGCAAAGATTAAGAAAATTAAGCTTAGAAAAACTCTGCGTATTTTGCAGATACACACACAGGAAAAACAACAACAAGAACAACAACAGCGACGAGTTGAAGCTGCGTCAACGCCACAAATGTTGCGCTGCCTGTCGTTGTTGTTGTTGTTTTTCGGGGGCGGGGTGGTATTCGGGGGTAGGGCTCTGACTCTGACTCTGTCTCTGGGACCATCACCAGCCCCAATGCGAAACGCAGCGCACAGTTTTCGTTGTCGGCGTTGGCTGCTGTGCGCAGGATACAAACACACACACACACATACAAACACATACACACGCATACAGAGTAACTCTCATACACACACACTCTCGCATACACATGTAGAGTGAACACACTAATGGCGCAGACAAATTGTTTTGCGTATCTCACAGATACATAGATACATGCATACATTCACACACACACACATCAGATACTACACATCACACACACACACACATAGTAATCAACATTTTTTTTTCTTTTTGCACAAAATTTATGTTTTTTTCTCTTTTCACTTTTAAATTTTTATCAACTTTTTTTTCTGTTTTTTTCTTTTTTGGGTATTTTTCCGAGTTTTCTTGTTTTTTCTTCTTCATCAAATGTATTTAGTTGTGTATGTATCTCATAAAAAAATAGATAGATATATATATATTTGGATATATAGATATTTCAATTACCATAACGCGCACATTTTCAAGCCAAATTCTCAATTCGGCTTAGTTAAAGTTAGAAAAATTATTATTCAACTTCAATTCAAAGAGATTTTTTTGACACTTTTTTTTTTTTTTTTGTTTTGCACACTAAAAATTTTTGCGCTTGTTGAGAAAATTATTTTTGCTTTTTCATGCTTCGTTCTGCTGCTGCTGCTTCTGTGTTGTTGGTGTTGTTGTTGTTGTTGCTTGGTGTTGTTGTTGTTGTTGTGTGGCAAGCAAGCAAGAAAGTTCAGTCAGATTGTGTGTGTGTGTTGTTGTTGTTGTTGGTGTTGTTGTGTATCTTTGTGTCCGTCTATCCGTCTATCAATCCGTATCTATTTTTCTGTTTTTTCAGTGTGTGTTACGAGAGGGATACTTGCGCGCACGACGCTCGGCAAACGATGACTGAAATTGGGAAATTCTCGGGGCAGCATCAGAAGCATCAGAAGCAGCAGTTTCTCGGGCAGCATCAGAAGCATCTAGAGTCCACTTGCCCCAGAGGCAACAACAAACAAGCGACGACGACGATTCGTTTCCTCTTCGCTTCGTGTCGGGGGTTCAGTTTTAAACGAATATCCTGCGCCTGAAATCGAGCTCGGTATCCTAAATCTCACTGTCTCTCTCTCTGTTTCTGGCTCTTTCTATGTGTAAAAAGGCAAAAAAAGAAGAGGATATTTTTTTTTTCCTCTACTCGCTGTTCGATGTTCTCGCTACTCTACGTAATGGCGGCAAAAGCTGTTGCTGCTGTTCTTGGAAATTTGTTAGACTAGGAGAAAGGCGAGTGGCGCCCTCTGTCGGTCGGCGTTTGTTTGTGTTGTGTTCTTGAGTAGTAGAGAGAGAGTATGGGTAAGCAGGGGGAGGGTGGTTGGGAAATCAATGCCTGGTGGAAATTTAATTTAGCTTCGACTCCGGCTGTTGCTGTGGGCGTTGGGCAAGTGGGCATGGTCATGTGCGTCAGCCTTAGCCAAAGCATTACGTTTCCTTTTTCTCAGTTTTTCTCAGTTTTTGTTGTTTTTTTTGTCTTTTTTGCAATTAGTGCGTTGCAATGCGCTCAAGTGCAAGAGTGGACCCAAAGGCCTGTGTCGTGTCCCTGTCCCTGTCGCTGTCCCTGTCCTCATCTCATATATACATATATATATCTTTAATTTAATGCTTAACGCATGTGGCCTTTCGCTCTCATTCGGTCTCATCTTGCGCCTGACTTGGCTGTGGCATGGCTGTGGCTGTGGCTGCGGCTGTGGCATGAACGCGTGCGTCTGTAATTTCATCTAATCAGCTGCACGGATGCGGCATAAATGCATTTATCATCATATGCCAACAGCGAGTGGAAAAGGAGCTCATGACACTGGCACTAGCACTTGGCATAATCTGAGGTTGGTTCTTCCTTTCGTTAACTAAACTGATTTAAGCGGCAAGTGCAACTGATGCTCCTAGAACATCCTGTTGCTACTCTTAAACTTTTTTACTTATTCATTTCGTATTTGATTGATTTAGTAATGGAAATTGAGTTGTTATACGAATGGATGACGCGTTAACGGTAATCGAAAGTTGGGTTTTAAAGGGTGAGGTTTTAGTTTTTGAATCGGAATGATTATACAGTTGTCAATTGCTGGCAATTTAAGTAAAGTACTGAAATACTTTAGGCATTTTATGATAAAAAACAATTTAGAAAGATATTTTCAGGTAAACTATACAACCTGAACTCTTGATCCTTTCTGTTCGGTCATTTCTACTATCCCGTATCTCCGGTATTCCTTAATCGATTAAGTAGAACACTGCACAGATTTGTATAATTTGGTTTATAGTTATTAGTTTAAAGCTCAAACTTTCAAAAAACATGATTTTCTTGTTATCTATAATATGAAAGAGATGTGTACTGCCTTTAGTATAGGAAAGCTTTTTAAGCTTCTTCCCAATCTTCTTTCCATTTTTTTCCCAAATTTCTTCCCAATTTTCTCCTCATTCTTCTTCCCAATCTTCTTCCCTATCATCTTTTCATTGTTCTGCATCTTGCTCTGAGTCTGAGTCTCTGAGATTAGCTGATTTTAGCACTCCCAACAAGATTATAAGAATATACTTTACGATTTTGGGCAGGATGGTAGGTTTAAGGTAGTTATTTCACTGTTTAAATGTTATTAAAATCTTTGTAAGGATTTATCTAAACACAATTTGTTTGCACTTAAAAATTCCAAACGTGTTAAAGTCATTCGAATTATTTCATAATTCTCAAATGATTTATATAGTTGTATATTTTTTAATGATAACTTTGTTGGCAATAAAAAAAGTTTAAATATATAATTCCCAAATGGTTTTTGGTCGATGCCTCAACTTGATAACATATATACTAATGATCAAGTTGAATAATCCATTTTCGATACGCAACATTAAAATCTTAATACAGAAAAGACATTAGCTATCATTAGCCAGAAGGAAAAAGAAGACTCAAAAACTAGAAATTTCAAATGGCAAAGCAATAAGTCAAAATGCAAAAACATCAACAACAACAAAAACAAAAACAACAACGATCACAGCAAACGGAAGTCACAGATACATATACACAAATATATAATATATATATTCAGTATATTTTTATATAGAATCACGCAGATATATCCATACTATATAGTTCTATCTATATAGTTGCCCACACACAAATATATTTAGAGACGCCGCAGACAAGACAGAAAAAAGCGACAAGAAAAACCAGAAACAACAACAACAACAAGAAAAACTGCGAGAAGACGTCAAAGACCGATCGCAAGGGAAAAATCCGTTTCTTTTCGCCTTATTTTTTCGGTTTCGGTCTTGTTTTTGCTTCCACTTATTTTGGGCGAAAATTGTGTACGGCAGTAAACGGGGCCGTAAAATGTTTTAGAGTCTTGGCTGCAAATTGAGAATTGCACATTTTCGAAAGACGACAATCTTTCGGGTTGTTTTGGGTAGTGCGTGTATCTCTTGTGGCTGACAAAAATAACATGAAATAAACACACACAACAAGCAAGTTTGTGTGCAAGTGTGTTTGGGTAAGAGGGGAGGGGTAGGGGGTTAACACTCACAGCGGCATATGACGCGTGCCAGACACGCGCTCGCCCTTCCTCAATCCAATCCAAAGTATCTTTGCGTTCACTCTGCGTCTTTGCACTTGAACTATAGCTGTGCAGCTGTAACTGAGTATCTTAGTAATCTGTATCTGAGTATCTTTGTATCTGAGTATCTTAGAAGCTTTTTGCTTGCACTTTCAATTCAATTATAATCACTTAAATCCGCGCACGTAGCTCAATGGCATCAAATCGCACTCACAAACACAAACAGAAACTTACTAAGTTAGACAAATTGTATCTTGTATCTGAAAGCAAGCGAAAAACTGAACTGAGAGACGCAACCGTCGTTGGGCAACTGAGGCAACTGAGAAGCAGCAGACTTTGTCATCGCCACAGAAAGAAAGATCGTATCCCAAAAAAACAGAAATCCCAATCGTTTTGCTCAGAGATTTATTTTTACTCATTTTTCTCACGGCCGCTCCTTGACTGCCGCGCTCTCTCTCTCTCTCACTCTCTCTCTTTCTCTTATTGGTCTGGCTTCTTTGTTTGTTTATTTATTTTTCTCACTGGCGTCACATCAAGTGGCTTGTGCAACACACACAATTGACTTCCCACACACACACACACACACACAGCGGGTGTGCCACTTGACACACACACACACACATAAACATTTTATTATCCTTGCTGCCCGTCTTACGTTTGTTTTTTCTACCTGCCACAGACACTAATCAAATATTAAATATATAGCAAAAGGCCTGCGTTCAATTGAGATTTCTGCTTCTTGTTTTTGTTGTTGTTGTTGTTGCTGTGGCAGTTGCAACTGTTGCAGTTCGCAGCCTCTTGAGCTATTTTTAGCTGCCTCTGCTGCCGGCAGTCTGTAATGTAATTAATGATCTGTTGCAACCGCTATCTTCTGGCATTTCTTCTCACTCCACCTCCGCTCTGTCGCCAAATGTCGCCGCCAAGGGTCTGCGCAGCGGAAGTGCAGAGATCAGCATTAAGCACAGTGGGACAAAACAGTGATGAAAAATACCAATAGGATCAATTTTACTTGGCAATGTTTGCGTAATGCATTTTATGAATGTTTCAGCAGAGTCTTTACAGATTAAACTTACATTTTAATAAACGATAGAATATTATAGAATAAATGTTCACAGAAATAAGATATCAAAACGATATAAATCTTACATACAATCTTACTTAAGCTTCCCAATACAATAATATTGTTAAAAACTATTTATTTTCCTTGTAGTAATCTTTCTTTTCTTTGCTTCAAGCATCAATTGCATCTAGTTTGTAAACATTCTCAGTAATGAACTACTAATTAACACCCACTGTGCACAGTGTGATCGTTGGGTTTTGCTTAGTGTGGTCTCGCATTGACACTTGAGATCGATCCCTGTCAAAGTCAAGTGTGTTTTGCTTCGGTCAATAATTTGCTTATACCCTTAACCCATGAAATCAATAAAAAAGGGTATAATAGTTTTGTGGAAAAGTGTGTAACAGGAAGGAAGATTCTCCGAAAACATCTAGAAATAATGAAAATCTGTGAAATTTGTATTAAGATCGGTTAAGAAACACCGGAGATATGACATCATCAATCATTGGCTCGGTAGTTCCGGTAAGTCCGTCTGTCTGTCTCTATGGTCTAAGGTTAAGGGTATCTTCTAGTCGAGCTTACGCGCCTAGAGACTTCATACTTATTGCAGCCCTGGTTACTAACTGTGCGGTTTATCGACATTTGATGCCTTCGAACGCCTAATGATGGCGCCACAAGTTGCGCATGTCAAGTGGTTACTGCTGGTAGGTCCTGTACGTGTGTGTGTGTGTGTTGTGTTTCTGCCAACTGTCAGATTGTTGTTGGTGTTGGTGTGTTGGCATTGTTTACGTTTGTTGGCGTCCTCGTCGTCGTATTTCTGGCACCTGCGCACTTCGAACATAAACAAAAAACCCGAATCAATCTCGAGCAGTCTGTACCACGGAATGCAAACAAGTGTCTGTGGTGTGTGTGGTGTGGCTCGTCACGCGACAAACTGTTGCCCCGCGAGGGTGGGTAGGGGGGTGTGGTGGACTGGAGGGTAGACTGGAGATTCCCTACTCCGCGCAATGCTTGTGAAAGGTTTTTTGAATATCGATTGAGGCAGGACATGCGCATTCGGACTGAGTTGCCTTGCTCTGGTTTCTGGCACTGTCTCTGGCACTGGCTCTGGCACTGGCTCTGACAAGTATCGAAAAAGGAAACTCCTTTTGATGTAGACACAATAATTACTGAGTACGCAACACTGAAAAGTCCCCCATACGTACGGTATATAGATGATTTCGTTCTCTGCCTCTGCCTCAGAACGTTCCCGTGTTTCGTGTGAAACGGTTCACATTTTCATCTCGTCGCAGTTCGCAGTTCTTCGCCACAGTGTCTGTGTGTTATTGTTTAGAGAGAGAAGAAGAAAAATTAGATATCAAAAATCAAATAAAAACGTAGTCGCTTGTTTAGTTCTCATCATTTGTAGTTGCATTTTTTGTACAACACAAACCAAAACCAAAATCAAAACTGAAAAATTGCCAAAAATTTACTTTGGCTGAAGTTAGTTAGAGATATAATAGAGTATACAGTGTCTGTGTGTATATGTGAGAGTCTGTGTGTGTTGGTCTTACATTCATTGCTTTTTTGGTTGCTTAACACGCACACACACACACACACCCGCACACACACATATGCGAACACACACAAATACGCATTTGTGAAAAGTGAAAGTGACGCCCTGAAACAAGCAGCAAAAAGGAAGAAGAGAAAGAAAAAAAAGTTTGACGCCAGCTTTGAAATTTATATATATATATATATATATATAGAAGAAAATTTACATTTAATACGTAAATCGCCACAGCCACAGCGTTTAGCAAAAAAAAGTAATTTAAACCCAACACATACTCTAACCAACATTTTTTCCAAGCTATTTGCCAAAGCATTTCCATATTTTTTTTCCGTTGTGCCAAACCAATTTCAAACCACACGCAGCTTTCGTCCTCGCTCTACGTCCTCGTCCTCTGCCCCCCCGAACTCGTCCTCGACGTAATTTATGCGTAGCACATACAAATTTTTGCACACACTCACTTACACACACACACACTTATACACACAACGCAGACCATCAATATGAAGAGGAAAAAAAAGAACGCAGAAATCTGACGCCAATCCACGTTTTTTTTTTTTCGTTTTGTTTTTCTACGCATGCTGTAAATTTAATAACGTACTAAATTTCTCCTTTTATCTCACTTATAAATTGTAACCTAATCACACCACGGCCTTGTAAACAAAATTTCCTACGTATGTTCGTTTTTCGTATCCAAAACCAATATATTTGCAGTCAAAATGATATAATATTAAGTACGTTAACGGATGTCGCAGTCCGTGAAAGAAGCCAAACCACATAAAAGATAGAAACCTTCCAAAACCCGGGGGCACAGAAATCAAATTAACCTTGCAACAGGTAAGTAAAAGTTTTTTTGGGATTTCCAATTTTGTTCGGAATGTTTTCTTTAACTTAAAATTATGGCCAAGAGAGAGAGAGAGACTCTGAACAATATGGTAAAAAATTGATAGGTAAATTTGTATTCAGGTAATATAATTTTCCAAATTTCAAATTAATTACTTCAATTCTGTATATTTTTCTTGTTTAAGTAGAGTTTTTTCAGACCCTTTCTAAGAGTAATGCATGTTTTATTTTGACTCCAGGTTTAACTATTTAATTTTACTTTGGTGTAACCCTATGGAAAATGAAATTTCACCTGCCCCCACCCCCCGCCACACACTTTACCCAACGACTAACTGTACCTTGTTCAATGTTGTTGTTCCCCGTGTTTTTTGCTGTTCGTTTGATTGTTTTTGTTGTTGTTGTGGTCCGCCTCTCTGTGGTCCTTGGCTCTGATGCTCCATTGCAATTGTAATTTATTTGCCTTTGCTCCGTTCAAGGACAACAATATATATATAAATACTTATGTATATATGCAATACAGGTGCTCGACCACGCACGGTTAACCACAGACAGGTCGACAGGACAAACAGACAAGACAGAACAGAACAGAACAGCAGGGACAATCAAAAACAGAACAGAGCACAAAAAGAGCAGGCAGGCTGGCTGGTTGGTTCTGAATTACAATTTAATTACTTTCAGAGTCCTTGCGGGACTAAAAGGATCAACGGGGGGGAGACAACCTACTCTATATGTATATATATATTTATAGCACACACTTCTTTTCAATTAAGTGTCCCGTAAGAACAAGTAAAGCTCCCTGGGCTTAAAACTGCACAACAATCCTTAAAATCTTCTTCTTGTTGACTACCCCAGACACCTCCCCTCAATAAAAGACACCTAGAAAAACATGAACGCGCTTAAATGTCAACCTATCTATCTCTCTGTTTGTGTGTGTGTGTGTGTGTATCGTTGCAGTAAACCCAAATGCCCGAGGCATTGATACTACCCGGCATGGCTGACGCAGAGCCGGATCTATCAACGTTCGAGAATAAAACGGGACTTGCCGAGGACATGAAGTTTCTGGCCTCCATGCCCGAGCTGTGCGACGTCACCTTCCTCGTTGGCGACACCCGTGAGCCCGTCTGTGCCGTCAAGGTAAGTGTCGATGTGACTGTGTGTGTGTCTGTGTGTGAGTTTGTCCATGTGTTGAAATCAGGTCACTGCGTAATCGACGCAGCATCAAACTCATCTCACCTCTTTCTCCCCTTTTCGACCCTGTTTTCAGGCTGTGCTTGCTTCGCGTTCCCGCGTATTTGCCAAAATGCTATATGCTGCCCCATCACCGCAACGGAAGAGGGAGACAACCACCAAGGAGAACAAGCTGCGACTCTTCCTTAAACGTTCCTCGGAACCGCTGCTCAATCTACAAAATGCGGCACAACAGGTTCGTATTGCATTCGTTCATTTCCTATACAAAAACAAGTGTAAATGCCAATGTGATTGTCATTATGTATGTGTTTGAGTGTGTGAATGTATGACTGAGTGTATGTTGGTGTGTGTGTGTGTATGTTTGTTGATTGAGGCATCCGATGTTTGAGTGTTTATATTTTCCTGTACATTCCACTGTATATATATATTTAAAACATAACAATTTCTTATCGAGATACTAAAACATTTTTAATTAATATCTATGTTATTTGTTTATATTTTTTTCGTGTTTCTCTTTGTTGTGTCTCCAACTCGTAACCATCCATCTAATACATACTACTAAATATTAACAAACCCATAACAAATAGAGAACCGGTTTCACCCAACAATTAGCACCGATACCCGAGGTAAAAGCTTTAAAAACCCAAAAAGCGACATTAACTCTATTGTAAATTGTGTATGTTGGATGTTGTGTATATAGATGTGGTTCTCTTGTAATTGATATTGCTTATCCTCTATATCTGAACTAAAGTGCATCATCAACAATGTGTCTATGTTGTCTTTCTCTAACTTTCCTATTCAACTTTAAGATATCTCTTGTGCGATACACTTTCCAGAACTATACTTTGATCTATTATAAAAGCATATTGAACTCTCTTTACTGTTTCTTTCAAGTTATTCCCCGTTTGAGATCTATTTGTGTGTGGCTTTATGTATCTTTTCTCTCCTTAGCACATAATATCTTTACTGTAAATTGTATTATTACACTGTCTTGTAAAAGTATTCGCTGTCTTGTGATTAGTTAGATGATTTGTATATATAGAGTAAATCTCTTTAGAATCATATACTTACTTTAATCTAAAATGACTTTGTAGCCATCTGGTCAACAGCATCAGACGCTGATCATTGAGGAGTTTGAACCTGATGTCTTTCGTCAGCTGATCGAATACATTCACACGGGCTGTGTGACCCTTCAACCACGCACCCTCTTAGGTAAGTTCCCCACTCTACACGTGGTATTCCCTTATTGACCTCCTTTTCCGAACAGGCGTAATGAATGCTGCCGATTATTACGGTCTGGAGGAGTTGCGACGCGCCTGTGCTGGCTTTGTCCAGTGTTGCATTAATGTGGACACCGTTTGCGCTTTGCTGGCATCCGCTGAGCGTTATATACAATACAAGTGCACCAAGACCCTGGTGCAGAAGGTGCTCGAGTTTGTCGACGAGCACGGCAATGAGGTTCTGAATCTGGGCAGCTTTACTTTGCTGCCGCAGCACGTGGTCCGTTTGATTCTGGCCAGGGAGGAGCTACGGGCCGATGAGTTTACCAAATTCCAAGCGGCGCTCATGTGGAGCAAAAAGTATTATGATAATAATCCGGTAAGTATAAATGAAACAAAGACATACCAACAACGGTACTCTATACATTTTTCACTTAGAATATTGACATTAAGGAGATCTTGGGCACATTCCTGGAGTACATACAATTCCATAAGATACCTGCAAACGTGTTGATGCGTGAGATCCATCCGTTGAATCTTGTGCCGTATGCGATAATAATGAATGCTCTGGCTTACCAGGTGGGTTGTGTGCTTAATCGTCGTGCGCTGTTATTGCTTTTTGGTGTGTTAACTCAGTATTCATTCATGCTGCATCATTTCTATCTCCATCACAATCTGTCTATCTATCTGTCTATCTGTCCTTCGGTCTTTCAATCTGTGTACTGTTTGCCCATCTATCCATCTGTCGCCTATCGCCTATCGTCACCCATGCTATCCATCCTGTTGTCCCCCTTTATGTCTGATTCTACAAATTACAGGCAGACCCAGAAAGCATCGACCCCGGAAAGCTCTCTCCCAACTCTAGCCGAGTAAGACGTGCCCGGCAAAACCAGGGCAGATCGATGTCCGTGCAGAGCTCCCTCGATCCGTATGGCTCCAACACCACACTCAGCTCCAGCGGCAGCAGCGATCCCACCAGTGGACCGCACCACAGCAACTAACATAGGTTGAACGGCCCCTCCTCCTCCTCCTCCACGTCCCAACACCACAGACACCGCCACCACCACCAGTCCCTGCCCAAGATCCGCAAGGCCAAATCGCAATCCTTTCGGACGCGTCGCAGTCCTTCCGAGCGCCGCAGTCCAAACACCATCACACCCCTTCTCACCCTCAACACCAGCGCTGCCAACGGTGGCGAGAAGAAGCGGAGCCCACTCACACCCAAGAGTCCAGTGCTGCCGATGTCGCAGCCGGAGAGCAAGAGTCCTGGCAGCAGCTCACAGAAGACACCGACATCGCTGTCCCGTCAGGGCACCCTACGCGCCTCAAGTCGGCGCAAGAACAGCGGTCAGCTAACCATCTCGTTGAGTGCTCAGAATCCGGGTCGACGCAGTCCGGTGGGTCACAACGATCGTAGTCCACAGGGTCGTCGCAGTCCGCTCTTTCCCAGCAGCAGCAGCGGTCTGCGTTCGCCCAATGAGCAGCCTAGTCCGACGGCTCGCAGCCCGACCGGAGATTCTCAACGCAAGAGTCCGACATTCAGCATACAGACACAGGAACGTCGCTCACCGCTAGGTGCTGTTGCACCCTCGGACTTCAGCTGCCAGGCCGGACCATCGGGTTCGAGGCGTAGTCCCACCTCCACTGTACATGTCCAGGATATGGCCACAGAGCCAGAGGAGACTGCATTTATTGGAATGAAGCGTCCGTCGATTAGTCTCTTCACGCCCATCTACTTTGCCAGTGAGAAGCGCAGTCCAATGGGTGTAATACCACCAATTCTCGTCTCCAATCCCGCCGAGACCTACAAGAGTGCCGAGCGTGAACGTGAGGCCGCCGAGGCAGCTGCGCGTGAACGAGAGAAGGACGCAGCACAGTCACAACCGCAGCCAGAGAAGAAGAGCGTTATGCGTGAGATACTTGCCTTTGTGAGGAAACCCTCCAAGCACATCTCGACGCGCACCAATCGTTTTGCCAATGCATTTACACGCGCCGAATCGGGTTCTTCTAGTGGCCCGCTCATTCGCCAGAGCACCTTCTCCGCCAGCCCGGCAGCGTCATCGACGGCGGCCAAGAGCGCTGTACAAAAACAAATGTCCGAGGTGGGTTTCGAGCCAAAGATGTCGTTAAAATTCGCACACTATACGAAAATGTCACTCAAACTACGTCGCCTGGCACGTCGCGAGGAGGAGGAGAAACAGGAGAAGCAACAACAATCGGCAGCTGGTTCGAAGCGTGCAAGCGCGGACTCCACACAGGATCAGGTAGGTGGTACGGCAGCAGCCAAACAGGATGAGGAACCGCCATTCGAGCTGGCGAATGTGCACTTTGAGAAGGTAGGTGAGTCCTATATCAAGCATGAGCGACTACGCGAACTGGTCGAACCCGAACTGGAAAACGAAAACGAGACAGAGGATAACGATAACGACAATGATAACGATAACGATATGGAACAGGAACAAACAGATGCTGCAATGGCCCAGTTTGTCGAGGAGGTCACCAATTCACTGAAAGTAGTCGCACTCAATGGCGACAGCAATGGCAATCTACCTGCTGTACATCATTTCACCCGCCGCTCCGAGAGTCGTGAGCCCATTGAGCCGCGTATCAGTGAGGAACGGGAGTCCGACACGAATGACCTGATCATTCCCGAGGAGCTGCGTGCAGAGTTGGTAGATTTGTTAAAGGCCTACGCACCAGAGCCAGTTTATGTTAATCTGCAGGCGCTGCGGCGTGAAATCGACGAGGCCGAGGCGGTCGCCCGTGCCGTTGCAGATGCAGCTGCTGCGGTGTTGGCTGCCGAAGCTGCTGCCACCGCTGCTGCGGCTGCTGCTGCCACCATTGCTGCTGCAATACCGTCAGCACCAGAGAAGCTACCGCTGCAGTGTCCTACTATTGAGTTTGAGCCGCCGTCACGTCGCTCGTCCTTCGATCCACCCCGCTCGCCGTTCCTCGAGCAGCTGCGCAGTCCGGGCGTCGATACCGAAACCGATCTCATTAATCTGCAGCGACTCGATTCGGGCGGCGATAGTTTTGAGCTGGTCGATGGGGATCGCAAGTCGAGTCGTGCCGAGTCCAGTTTCGATTGTCCCTATTCATCGCGCGACACCAGCTTCGATGTGTCCATATCGCGCTATCAGTCCACCAGCTACGAGGATCAAACCTCCAGCTTTGAGATAGTCGACACTGACGATCGTCGTCGTCACATCGACCTGCGCAAGAGTTCCATTGAGCTTGTCGATGCGGAAACCTTTCAGCGTTCGGGTTCCTCATGTGGACGCAAGTCCTCCCTGGAGACCCATTTCGATTATACACCTTCGGAGACGAGTGGCATAACGCCAGCCCGTTCTCCCAACTTCCCCACCACCATGACTAAGAAACAGAAAACGGAACATTTTCGCCAGTTGCACATCTCGCCCTTCAGTGCCTTCTCGCGGGCACGCAGCCCGCTCTCGCAGCAAACCTCCTCCAATTACAGTTCGCGCGATAGCTACGATTCCAGCTCCAGCTATCCGCATGGTCACGAGCCGCAGCGTAGTCCTTACGCTGATCCCAGTAAGAAGCATTTCCCGCTCACCATTAAGCAGCGCGAGGAAGAGGTGAAGACCTTCCTCTGCACAGATGTGCGTTGTGCCTCCATATTCGAGCCTCGACCGAGTTCCGTGCTCACACAACAGCTCTCCACGGGCTCCATGTCGACACCCTCGGCCTCGGGCTATTCCAATCCACCACGCATACCTAGCATCGTGGGTACACCCAACAATAATGCGGTTAATACTGCTATTGTGGGTGTTGGAGTGCATCCGAATGCATCGCTTGGCTCGTGCGGCTTTTCTAGTGGTAGCGAATTCGACCCACCCTCTCCCCGTCGGGCGGCTAGTGCCTCTCCCAAGCATACGTTCACCTTCCGCATTGTGATGAAGAAGGTGGACAGCTCGCCGGAGGCGCTGTGTCCGGAACGGCATCGATCCCGCATCATCGATCGTTATCGTAGACGAGATAGTCGACGAAAACGCATCCACAATGCCGGCAAGAGTTTCTAAATCAAAAGAACTTAATATACGCACACTTAATATAAGGGAGAAACCTCTAATCAAAACTCAAAGTAAACCTCATTTTCTATTGAATTCCACGGCAGCAATCACTGTATGTCCCTGATCGGTATTCCTGGTATCGTTCTTAATAAATAGGCATACATTTTTTGGACAATCTAAGTGTTAATATTCTATCCATGGGTTTTTCTATATATACAAATATATATGTATACACAATAGTATATATCGGTCTTAATCGTAAGTTAACTCAAAACTCATAAGAACTCAATGCGAACATCAAACTTTATAAAATGGTTCTGGTTTTTAGGCCGTTTCAAAAAAGAAAAAAAAATGTATATTAAGTATTTAAAAGTAACCGTAAGATATAATAACAATATTATTCTTATTTAGGTTAAGTCAAATCATTTTCATATTTAAGGCTAGATTTCTTCACTTTCATCTTGAAAAGGGTAGTTGAAAGATTGTGTAAAGATATTTGGTTCAGGCTTGTGCAAGGTACAAATTAAAATATTACAGATATGGAATCTTGATAGATTTTTTGAATGAAAAGATGGAAAAAAACCGTAAATATATTCTAAAGATCTACAAATATATGTGAAACAATAATTCCTCCCACGATTTACCTGATTACTTATTAAACAATAGAAAGCAAAAAATTTATATACATATACGATATATGTAAATAGATAAAATATGATAAATGTATTATGCAAAAATGTTGATTACTAAATGTTGTAATGTTTGTTGTGTATACAAAAACAAATATTACTGGATATGTGCGCATTTTACGTGGTTCCTGTTATATAGATATATTATATATAAATAATATTAAAAATTTTTGATGGATTAGCATAATTTATAAAATGTTATCAGAAACAAAACATAAAGTAAAAAAACCAGTTAGCTAAGTGTATATGATCAATTCTGTATATGTATAAAGATAAAGTAAACCATGCTGCTATTGCAAGGAACAATGTTTTTTGCATAATTTTAAGACTTGAAAACTGAAAAACAAAAACCAGAAAAATCAGAAAAAATTCAAAATTGCACATTACAAATAAGTATACATATGTGAAATGTAAATTAAAAGCTGGATTTGGGGCCGTACTTAAATCTTAAATCAACTTTTGTGCCGAAAAAGATAAAACACAAATATTAGAGAGAAGATATATTATATTGTATTTAAAAGTAAAAAAGATCTTAAGAAAATTTAATATTTCATGTTGTTTGAGCAGTTTTTTGGACTCTGTGTTTGTTTGTTAACCGAAAACTTTCTCAAAACATATATATACATATATATTTAAGCAATCTATGTGGTGTCTACAAAGATCATTAGTTATTAACTATTTATCATCAGATCCTATCATCCTGTCATCATACAGCCTATAATTGTAAGAAACTAAACTAAAAGATATCAACATTTTACAGGTATTTACGCATATTAAGCATTTAATTCTAGTTATGGTATTGATATTGATATACATATTATTATTACAATTATATATATACATTATACATTAATGTATTTACACGACAACAACAACAACAACATGAGCCACATATATATACATATGTATTGTAGTATGATTATCCGAGTATCCGATTGCATATATCCATTTATATATGGTAGTATATGCGATCTATTCGATTCGATTGACTAACATGAATGCAAGTAGTTGAAATGTTGCTATTTTGATTTGTAGTTGCTTGTTTTTGAACTAAAACTTAAACTTAAATTAAAACTTAAACTAAAACCAAACCAAACTAAACGCTTAAACAAAATTCGTAGTTATCGAAAGCGAAACAACTTTTTGATTTGCCTGCGAATGCCCTAAAAAAAAAAGAAAGAGTAACAAAAGCACAAACAACTACAAGTTTCTTAAACCACAAAACAAAATGCGACTTTCTTCTAATTACAGAATTGTTTTCTAGCGGAGCTCAATTTGGATATGGAATACAACAGACGCGGCCCTATTGCATTTTTCAAAAAACAAAACAAAATACTAGTTATTAAATACAAATATATATAAACTAATATAGTTGTTCAGTTAAAGATTTAATGTCCAATGTTCACACACACTTCCAACAAGACGAGGAGATACCATTCCAGTTCCACATTCAAACATACATACATACATATATTATAGTTCAAGTTGCATTTGTACCGTTGCGTCGTGTCATGTCGTGTCGTGAGTTTATCGTTACAGTTATCGAACTACCCAATAAGTATATTGTATATGGTATATGGTATATGGTATATGTGTCAAATGTGTATTTGAGGGCGCAACACTCGTTTAGCCAAAACAAACAAATTTATACTTATGTGCGTTTTATTGTATTATTGACAAAACAACAAAAAAATAAATTCCAAATCAATGTCGTTATTTGAAATAAATCTTAAGACTCACTTACTCCTCCAACTTACAACTTGGCACCAGTGTGCAGAGCGAGAACTCCATCAAAGTCATCGGCATTAATGCTAATGTAGCCATAGCCGTTGTTATCAACCCTAACCGTCTTGCCGGTGCAGGATCCGTCGATGAGGTTGCCCGAGATGACATCACAGTATTCGCCAGCGGGCAGACAAGTTTGCAGATTCTCGGACAGATTGTACTGATTGTTGTTGAAGGCAACGAAACCCTTGTTGCCGCGGCAGAAGGCGATCTGATTGTCGCCGTTGTCCCACCAGTTGTTCATCGCGGTACCGCGCACTTGGTTCTTGAAGCGGACCATGTTGTAGATTTGGCGCCAGCGATGCTCACAGATCCAGCCATTGGTGCAGGCACCCTCGGAATCGAATTCGGGCGAGATGATCTGTTCGCTACTGTCCTGGGGAGGTGCCTGATCGCGGTCATCGAAGCCGAAGGAGCTCATGACCTGACTGATGCCATAGGGGAAGGCCAAATGGAAGGCGGTGGCCATTTTGTATTGACGGGGAGATTTGTAGTTGAGTTCCTGGCCGCCATCACGCTGATTGTCGTGATTGTCGACAAAGGTGAGTGCCTCTTCAGAGGGAAGGAAACCCCAGCCCTCGCCCCAAGATTGCAACCACTTCAAAGCATTGTTGCCACGGAAAGCCTTGCCGATCTCCTCGGAGAAACGGAATTCGGTGACAGCGCCCAGGCCAGTGTACTCATTGCGGGAGACGGTCTCATGACCATGATCAATGACCTCCTGGTATATGAAGGGACGAGCACCATTGGGGAAACCATGATCGGTGTTCAGATCGCGCATGCCATCAAAGATAACCTAAAAGAAGACGGAAAAGTATTTTTTAATATGAAAAGCTTGAAAGAAATCTAACTGAATGTTACCTCCAAATCATCGGCTGCCATGTGCTTGGCGGCATCCACACGGAAACCGGCAACACCAAGGGTAATCAGATGATCCAAAACCTCGATAAGCTGTTTGCGCACATAGTCACTGCTCTGATCCAAATCCTTAAGGCCAACCAGTTCGCATTGCTGTACCTGGAAGCGATTGTTCCAGTCGTAGATCTCACAGCTGGGATGGAAATCCTGAGCAGTGTATGGAACAGCAGGGAAGGACTTGCTGCGGGGCTCAGCAACAGAGCCACCCGTACCATGGGCAGTACCATCAAAGTCACCAGACATATGATTGAGCAGAACATCTACATAGATGCGAACTCCAACATCATTGCAGCGACGCACCATGGAGGCGAACTCTATTTCGTTGCCGGAACGGGTAATCAGCTTGTAGGAGATGGGTTGGTAGCGTTCCCACCACGGACGACCCTCGGAGATGATGTTCTCAGCCACCGGACTGACCTGAACGCCAGCATAGCCATTGGGAGCAAGGAAATCCTCGCACTCCTGTGCAATATCGTCCCACTTCCACTCAAACAGATGCACAATGGTGTTGCGACTGCCCCACCATTGTGGATTGTGCTGGGCCAGAGCCAAAGTGGCCAATAGGCAGACTAACGTAATACGAAGCATGTCCAAATACTAATACTATCTAGCACGACACGCTTCATTTATATAGTGGGTTGTTTGGTTTGCATAATCTTATCAGCTCTTCACTAGGGATTTGTTTAAGGGGCTTCATGTGGTGCCAATTTATAGCCACTGGCCATTTGGAATTTATGATTATATGGTCACGGCCAGCTGTCGTGTTGACCTATGTTAATGTGACGTTAATAGAACACCAAGAAATCAAGATCTTAGCATTACTCATGGGACAAATACACTGTCTAAAATTTGATATGAAGTTTGCATATGGCAGTTGCTGCTGAAAAATAATCAATTGACAAATTGATTTATAATATATAAAGATTTAACTTGTTAATAGTGTCGAAAAGCTAATACCCTGTAAGCAATTTTATTTTTACTCAAGTATTTAACATTTGAATTTAAAATGTTGCGATATAAATGAGCGCCAACTGTTGCGATATATCAGAGCAACACTACAGATATGCCGATATATCGATACAAAGTCAGTCATTTACAATCGGTAGCCGCGAAAACAGACGCGCTGATTTGTGTAAATTTATAAAATTCATTATTTTATAGAAAAAGTTCGCAAAGTTTTGTTAATATTGAATAAAAGTTGCGCGAGATGAATGGGCTTGCTGTTTAATGTGTTTTTTGGCCTATTGGAAAGTAAATCTGTGAGAAGTAGAACTGCGAAAATTATTCTGCGTACTGCTTGCAATGTTGCTAAGCTCAGTGCAGTGAAGTTGCTAACGTGAGATAAATGTTGCAAAGTTAACTGCAATGTTGCAAAGGTAAGAGAATTGTTGATGTACCCAAAGAAATGATGCCAAACATTCATATTTCATTTGAAAATATTGCTAACATTCGATAATTGTTGCGAAGTTAACTTCAATGCTGCAAAGGTAAGAGAATTGTTGATGTACCTAAAGAAATTATGCTAAACATTTATATTTCTATTGAAAATGTTGCAACAAGAGTATTTTGAATTCGAATAGTTTATTTTATTGGCAGTTTATTTAAAACTTTTAAATTTATGGTTGATGCTCACGCCGCTTATCACCAAAGCATTTATTAGTTATGACCTGAGATACTAAAAATCGATTTCGGCTGAATGTTATTTTCACCAACTGTCCAGGCAAAGTTCGGACGTTTGTGCGTTGCTGGCTGTGAAGCTAGCTTCTGTCTAGCTCTACATTCCTGTACATAATTTCGGCGCAGTATCACCGTAAAGTAATAGATAATCTCAACCAGAGATAACATGCTCATGCCCACAAACAGGCTAAAAGCGCTGCCCAGATTCGCTTGCAATAAAATTTCCATTGATTAAATGAATAAGTTTTATCGATAACACATTACTTACAGACTAGGTTGACCATATTTGTGAGTAGATCCACACGTATCCTACGATAAACCTGCGAGTTGACAAATATGTGAACAATGGCATCATTGTCCTCGATTTCATTGCTGAAAAATTGAGTTTTGAAGGTGTATTCTAGATTTTTAAGCCCTTTTACTTACTAGAAAGGATCTATAACGGGCATGTTCAATAACAAAGGAAACCTCGAGACCTGAACATCATAATCAAAGTGTTCACAGGTTAAGGGACACTCGCATTGCGTCTTCTTCTTGCGTGTTATAATATCCGCTATAGAAAATCAATATATTTCAATAAATAGTTTATTTACTCGTTAAAATACTTACGAAAATTATCCACCAGACACGGTATATCCCGAAAGGTGCAGACGCGGTCCTTGGTACGATTGAACTCAAAGAAATAGGTATGACACTTGCAAAGTTTAACCATATTGGTAGCACGACAATTCAATTCACAATTGGGATAAACATAGTCGGAAAAGTAACGAAGCTCAAACTCCTTGGGAAAGACACAATTCCGTTCCTCAATGGTAAGAGCTTCGACCGCCTCCGAACAGAAAGTTTCAATAACTCGCAATGCCGCAAAAGATTCCGTATTGAGTCCAAGAAACTTGATATTGGCATGAGCGCTGGGAAACGCATCTGTCTCCTGGATGAGTAACTTAAAGCCATGAGAATAGGATTTCAATGAATCATAATTATCATCCTTGTAGCGCAGTATCAACGACAGACCATTTTCAACTCCGCCAGCAGCCGGTAGAGCCGTAAAGTTGATACTGAAAAGTCTAAATTTGTAGGTATAAATGTCAACCGACTAGCTAACCCACCCTTGTTGTCGCAGGTTGAAAGAGCAACAATGACCAAAGAATGTCTGGGAAATTTGAAACAATCTAGAACAGTCCATAATATCTCCTTGATAGCGACAACGATGTATGATCTCATTGCAATCCCAACGAAGGTTATTCACAAACTGTATCATTGTCAGATTGTTATCGAGTAGAACGGATTCCATCATTTCAATCTCTTGGGAAGTGAAACGTGAATCATCCAACATGAAACCATTAAAAATGTGCAACTGCTCCACTATATCCGACACATGAACGTTCTTAGGTAACTTGCTAAGAGAGTTATGGAATACCTTTAGATGAAAACAGTTAAAGTTTGTATCTACCTACAGTGTCTCGATGAAGGCACGGGACTGATCGATGTTGAACAACACCTCCGGACAAATGGTGATGGGTGGAAAGAAGATTTCACTAACTGGCGTATGATCGTTCTCCACATTCATGCGTGTCGGACTACGCCGGTAGTCCGCATAGAAGGTTTGTGTCATGACAATTGCACAAGCGAACATTACCAGCGATATGAGGATCCACATACAGTGCACTATGCGATTTGTATCCTTATCCCGGAAGTATTTCAAGCCATGTATGCTACTCGTGGCACAGAAATCGGCCCAGGTTCGCTGGACTGCTCCATGAAAGGGAGATATCTTCGGATTGATTTGTTCCGCAGTTAGTTCCTCTTCGTGACCCATTGTTCTACTTATCTGAAACGTCTGCTTTTCCTTTTTATATAGCGTATGCGAATGGGCGTGTTTCGACTCGTGTTTGACAGTCAAACAACTGTTTATTAATATCAAATTAATATTTTTTGGGGGAGATATTAAAGCTGTTTAGCTGGCGAGCCCCTTTAATGTCTCAACAAGACTGAGCTGTAAATGACTTTAATTAAATAACTTGAATAAGGTTTTGTTTTCTGGTATAAAGTTTATTGTGCAAACTTTTCATGTGTCTGGTTTGCATATTGTACATTACGTAAGTTTTAAATAGTAAAAAATAAACATTTACTTATATAGTTTTTTCATGGTTTAACAATGTTATATATCTTAGATTAATTCAATTGTATTGACATTTGATAGAGAACAAAAAAATGGTAAACTCTTTGCTATCACAATAAGAAACTACACATTTGAAATGGTAGACAATTGAATACCCTTACTGCAGACACTGCCAATCTATTGTGGACTATCTATGTTTACAAAATGTGACCTACGAATTTGTGCTCGGGTTTATTGTCTTTTGTCTAGATATACGTTTTTTCGTTTAGGAATCGTGAGCTGCAGGGCAAATGCTAATGAGCTAATAACAACTTTTGACTTACATGACTAATAATGAACTAAAACAAGACCTTAAACTAAGTTGTGTGTAGTGTAGTGTTAATGGGGGGTATAACTACTTTCTAGACTCGCTGGCTGTTATGGCTAGGGGCGCCGGATTGCCATTGCTCAGCCTTGCAGGTGGAGTTGAGTCCTGATTGGTGCTCGTCCCCAGTGCGGGTTTGTGTTCATCGTTTTCGGGATTATCCCAGAACTGTCGCTCACCGGAGCCAAAGAGGTTGTAGAATGTGCCGCAAATGATGTACACAAAGGCAGCAATGAAGAATACAATCTGCCACTGACCCATTGTGGGCTAAAAAGTAAGGAAAAATCGATTAATGGATGGCTTTAGGAAGCGAATTAGGTCATGTTGCTTACCTTATTGTTAATCAGATTGCCAGCTGCAATGGGTGCTAGAAGACCCGCCAGATTCGCTGAGCAATTCGTGATGGCCATCAGGAAACCGGCAAAACGTGGCGTCAAATCCAAATGATTGATCTTAAAGCCGGAATAGATGCCGCCATTGAAGCCCACGCCAATTGTCAGAATAGCTAAGGTCAGTGCACGATCGCAGCCTGTATAGGAGGCGGCTATAAGCGCAAGACCTGGTCCATACTGTCCAATGCTGTTGATGATCTTTCTCGTTGCGGTGAGGGAGAAGCGTTTGGAGCTGATCATCCAATCGGCAATCACCGAAATGAACATCGAGAACAGCCACATGGCCAGGTAGGGCAGGGAGCTGAGCAGACCGTTTGACTTCAGGGAGAAACGGAGCACTTGCTTCATGTATGTTGGCAACTCTGTCATCAGCGTCTCATAACCATAATTGTGACCCATATGAGCGAACAGAATTGCGTAGAAGGGCAACGATTTAATAATGCTCTTGAATGGAATTGGTGGACTCTGCAAAAAGAATGGAACATGAACATTAGCTTTGTGTTTATGCGGATTCTAAAAAGGTTTTCCGAACTCACCTTAATCACATCGGAGCCCCACAGGGAATCGTTAATGTAACGCTTCTCACGCTCATCGATACGTGGATGTGTTGAGGGATCCTCAAAGACCAGAATGAGGAAAGCAATGGACCATAGAGTACCAACAACGCCAAACACATAGAAGATCGATGGCCAGCCGCCAGAGAAACCATATTCCGCCAACAGACCAGACAACGGCATAGATATAATCGTTCCGAATTGAGCACCCGCATAGACAGCGGCACCCATGCGAGACCGTTCATTGGGTGGGATCCACTTGGCCAACAGGGCATGGGTACAGGGCACAATGGGACCCTCGCCCAAACCCTGAATGAAACGCACAGCGCATAGACCATAGACGCCACCCTCACGAGCTGCAATCGGTACCAGGAAGGCAAAGACCGAGTTCACCAACATGCCCCAGCCAAGGAAACGCATAGCACCGTATTTCTTGGCCAGTATACCAAAGGGAATCTGGGTAATGACATAGCCATAGAAGAACGATGACAGAATATAACCCTGCAAACTGGAACTCCATGGGAATTCACCATCCTCGCCATTATCCTGTTGAAAGTGGGGGTTAGCTACTGCAGTAATTGATTATTTTTCTGATTACTTACCACTTCCAATTCACGATCACCGCACTCATCATCAAGAATCTCTTCGCCATGCTGAATCGCCGTATGATTCACCATCGCCACAATCGCCACAGACATATTCGTCCTCATCACATAGGCATTGGCCATGCCCAGAAAGAGCATAAATGTGACAAAATAACGGGTTGTGGCCCAACCTGCCAAAAAAAGAGCAAAACACGTGTGTGTAAAGAAGAGTACATTCTAATTCCATCATTTCTCTGTTTTAATTACGTCTAATTAAAGTGAATAAGTTTATCGACATTAATTTGCGCGGAAGGTCTTAAAGCGGAAATGACTTAATAGCCGGACAGATAGAAAAAGTAAAGCGTAACGAGGTCAGATTTTTCAGAGACTAAAGCGATAAAAACAAATGAGATAAGTATCAGTAGTAGTTGCATATTCTATTCTGCGTTATAAGATAAGATTACGATTACGAGTATGACTCAATGATATAAGACTGCGGCTGGACCGTATTCTTAATTGCTTCACGTTTCTATTTTTCTATTTGTGGAAACCCAAACAAACCCAATAGAGAGACATAATTATCCATTGTTATGGTTATTGTTATTGTTTATTCTCGTTATGTACATATAATAAATATAATTGTTTGTTGATTTTTGCAATCTGTCATTTGGCAACAACACGTGATACACTACTTTCATGTTTAGGGTGTGGAATTATATTGAATCGACGGCAACAAATGTGACACATGTCATAAAGAACGCAATAACTGTGTGTTCCGAGTCTCGTTTTAGTCAAAACGCAGCTGTACTGTAATGTTGTAATTTGCAATTTTCAGTTATTTTTTGTTGAGGAATTTGAACCTTTTTCCCGTCTACCAAATTAGCACATCAGACTGAATTTTGGGTTATTTCGTTTTAGAATTTTGCTGATTTACATAAAAAACAATAAAATTGTTTAGGTTTGCTGTTTTTTCGTTTCGACACCCGCTGTTTTGTCTACCTCTTCCACCACTTCCCCTTCACCCAACCTCCCTCTCTTTGGCGCAGAACGACAGCAGCACGTGTGTATGTCTCGTCTCGTTTCATGTTGATGTTCATGTTCAGTTATAAATATTACGTATACGCAATGTGAAATCAATGTTGCCATTTGGTATGCCCTTTAACACATCTTAATGAAGAAGACCTGAGTTCACAGTCAATAAATACTCTATTAGGTTTTCGTTTCCTCTTACCCCTTGGCCTGTCGCGATGCTTGTTTTGATCCCAGACAAGAACATGTCCATCGCGATGTCGATGATTTAGTTTGCTGCGTCGAAAGGGCATTTTGAGTCGTTGTTGTTGTAAACGTAAACTTAACTAAATTCGAAACAAATTCGATACTTTATTGTTGTTGTTGCTTTTAATTTCACTTTGACTTTTTGCGCACACGTTTAAACCATTTCATTTTCTATCTATGGTATAGGCCGGGCCAAAACATTGCGCAGATCAAGATATATACGATACGAACGATAAAGCGATTTTAAACTTGCTTAGCACTCGACGATTTTTACACGACTGAGCTGCCACAATCCCAATATGGGCGAGTCTGGGATATATAGTATTATTCTGCTGATATAGCTTTCAGCTGTTTCAGCTTTTGCCTGTTGGCGCTTCTGTGGCAACTGAGCGTCAACTGTTGCGCGTAGTTGGCTATATAATGTGTAGAATACTGTAGAAAACAGTTTGAAACGCTTGCGCTGCAGAGAAAGAGAGAGGTGGAGAATGTTCTCTCTCTCTCACGCGATTACATCAACTTTTGGTCATAAAGTCATATAGAACTGAATCATCATCCGATGTGAGTTGAACTTATGTCGATTGATGTCAATTACTGGTCAATACTATATAACTGCGTGTCTGTATTTATAATATAAGTAGTTCTATTAATAAACACCTATTTTTTGTTGAAATCATCTCGTGACTGTCGGCACATGCGAACAAGCACGCTCTCAGACTTTGGAACTAAACAACAATAACAACTAAAACATTTTTAACGAGAAAAATGTTCGTCGAATACAAGTGCTGAAACCATAGAAATGTGAGACCCTCACAGAAGTCAGGCGCCACCATTTCAGCATCAAGAATGGTGCAGGGAGAGAAGGTGAAGGTTTTGCTCGGGTTTTGTGGTCACAGGGTATTCGCTAAGTGCTGCTAAGTGAACCGCCCCCGCCACTCTTTCCCTATGTGTGTTATTGTGTCGAATAATAATCAGCAATTAGGCAAACAATTTGAGGCATTATTAAATCAGATTGCACATTGCATTCATTGTCAGGTGCTTGCTAATTTGGAGAAAAGCGCGAAAAAAAAGTCTGGCAAAGCAAAGATTTTAGAAATTTGCAAATAACGATATGAAAATACTCTAAAAATTCACTTTATAAAGTTAACATTTACTCAATAATATAGTCAATGTACTTTCTATTACTCTATTCAGTCACCGTTCTACAATACACATACACGCACCTACACACACATAAGAACAAAGCTTTGACGCTATCGAAGTCTCGAGAGCAGCCTTAAGCGTCAGACGATAAAAACGTTGCCGGCATACCTCGTTGTTGTTATGTGTGCACGTGTTTGTCGCCTGATACTCCCGGCTTGACT
The DNA here is from genome assembly GCA_035044645.1 of Scaptomyza parva. Classification (NCBI taxonomy): domain Eukaryota; kingdom Metazoa; phylum Arthropoda; class Insecta; order Diptera; family Drosophilidae; genus Scaptomyza; species Scaptomyza parva. The sequence goes on along the minus strand of JAWNNT010000090.1, from coordinate 1,387,695 downwards.
CGCGACAAGTGAACAACCGTTGAGCAAAAGCGAGAGAGAGAGAAACAAAAAGAGAGCCGCTCGAGTCGATAAACTTATCCAAGCTTCATTGAGCTGACATAGCTGTACTAGAACTTTGACTTTGACAAACGCCGGTAAATGAGAGAGGCACTGTGAGAGAGTGAACGCGAGAGAGAGTGTAAAAACCTTGACACGCGAATGTCGTGTTAGGGCAAATAGTTGATAGTTTTTGGCAAAATCTCAAATGGAAATAGTTTTGTGGCAGGTACAGTCAAGCCAAGTGTAATGAGCAATTAGTCAAAAATACCAACAGCAACCACATAAACATTATAAATAGCAATTGCAATTGTGCTATTTCCGTTGCATTAACGAACCATACGAAACCCAAACAAACTATAATTATTTAATGATTGTTATTAGTTTAGAAAGCAGCAGCACGTGAATCAGCTCCCACAAAAGCCAACTTCACAGCAAAAAAGCTTTGAAAAAGCTTTCGCGAGTTTCGAATGGTTTGTGTCTGAGCTAACAAAGGTGTTGCGTGCTTCTAGGGTGCTTGCTAAACAAAGGGCCGCTCAATGACGTAACGCGAAGTCGATCACGTAACGTAAATTAATCTGTTGTTCTGTAAGAATTGAAATGGGAATGTGTTGAGAATCGTTTCTTACACAAAAAGGTGTTTTCTATAACTGTTAAGTGGAATTTACTGATTAAAATGATTCTTGGAAGAGTTGCCCATGGGGCATTGACAGGTGCAAAAGAGTTGGGCAAACAACATTAAACCACAACAACATAAATATCTTATGTGCAAATACTTTACAGGCCAACTTACTGACAGACTGACTGACTGCTCATTGTGTTGGCCCAAACAAAGCGTTAAAGTTGATGGGTTGACTCAAAATGATGTCATAATATATCTATTCGAATTGCTCGTATTTGCGCATCAAATAGTAGATGTATCATAGCTTTGGGTTGTTTCCGTTTTGTTTCGAAAAACAATTAAATTGTTCTAATCTAATACATGCCTCTAACTTCCTCCCCCCCGCACCCGGTCAGGTGTGTCTGTCGTTTGATCATTCACGAGCTCTGTCTGCTATTTACGGCATTGTCAAATTGACGTGAAAGTATAATATGTAAAGCTCGAACAAAATAATAATAACATGCGCATTTTTCAGCCCTGACATGAGTAATTTGTTAACGAAAACTGTATATAAAAACTCAAATCGTAAGTGAGATTCTTACTACGTGACGACTTGAGTGTAAATCACTTAATATACCGTTGATCTCAAAAATGCGTCAATTTTCTAATTTAACTGTAACTGTGTAAATTGCGGTACAAAAGACGCGCGACAAACGTTTAGAATTGCAAAAGTCTACAAAATTGTAATACTATATGGCAATATCTTCTGTGTGTATGTGTGTGTTGGTGTTGGTGTGTTTGTTCGTGTGGGAGGGTGAAAGCGAAAAGTCGCGTGTGAAAATTAACGCGCAATTGCCGATTTTCACATTCATATCTGATGAGCTTCTAATATATTCGATAAAGATGATTTCGAGTGCAATCGTAAATTGCGCTGACATGCCAAAAAAAAAGAAAATTGATTTAAATCAGACGAAAAATGTGCAATGTCAGTGTCAGGGCCAAGAGCTTGCCATGTAAAAAGTTTGTCAACTTGCCAAATAGCCCAAAGAAAAAAACATTCAATCCAAAGTGAAATAATTATTTATTTTCTCAATATCAATATGCTCTTTTGAGAAAGAGCTAGAAGCATAGTGCTCTATCATGTGAGGGTGTGTCAATGTAATGCCTTACATCACAGGTGATTTCTGCATATAGGATACCTTTCTATACATTTTTATGCACTATGGAACATTAGCTTAAGGGCATATCGATTTTAAGAAAGACTAAAGAGAATTTGTTTCGCTTGATTTCCATTTCGATCTGCTACTCAGTCCATATATCAGTTATTGACAGTGTAATACCTTACATCACAAGTGATTTCTGCAAAAACTGCTCTTTATAGGTTATTTTTTCTATGCAATAAAATTACATGTAGAATAGTCAATAAAGAGTATATAGATATGCAAGAGTGAAATATTTTCTAGTGAATTGTTTTCTATACTCCAGCGTAATGCCTTACATCACCAGTGTTTTCTGGAAATGCGCCTTCATATGTTAACTTTCTTCAATTTCAATTTGAATACACTTGTTGTTAACACTATTTACACATTTCTTGCAAATGAAAGTGAAAAAAGTTGCAGTTGAAATTGTTTTGAGATCGAGTTGAGTTTGTTTTTGAGGAATGTCAAGGTTCTTTGACACTGATTGCAAATTTCCTCGGTTTCTGCTGATCTTGACCTTAACACTTGTACGATTGTAAACGTAACGAAAGTCAGTATATCATGTTGTTGTTGCTGTTGTTGTTGTTGTTAACTGAGCTTGAAAACTAGTTTCAGTTGTTGCTAAATATATTCATTTGCATAGCCATTAAACACGTATGCACATTTTTCATGTTCGATTTGTTTTATGTGTATTTTTTTTTGGGCAATGCGTTACCGGTAACCGGTTCGAAGTGTTATGCCCGAAAATGGCAAGCAAGGAACTGGCCCATAAAACTGTGTCAAGTGTTCGGCGATCTCTTAACTATTCTCGAGATATTTTGGCAAAGTAGGAAAACAAATGAGACAAGACAAACCAAAACCGGAGGCAAGCCATTGAGATACTAAAAAACAGCTGAGTTTTGGGTTTTGTTTTTGTGGCAATAAACTATTCACGTAATCCGTTTCGGTAACCAAACTCCTCTTGTCCCGTCTCATATCATATTAATTGTGAATTTGGCTCACGCATTGGCGACAAAAGCAAACAACTGAAATAATAATAATAACAATAAAGAGGCTTCTCTCTTTTTGATTCCATGAAAATATATGTAATAATATACTATATAATCAGCGACAACAAACGGCACATAACAAATAACTTCCGTTTTCGAATTGGGGGGAATCTTCTTCGAGTGTTTTTTATTTGTCGTTATTCAAATCAAGTGGAATTAGTTGAAGTACAAGCTATAAACTAATTTAATCAACGTAAAGTGCGCTAAATTCAGCTTTTGTTAATTTCTATATATATTTCTTGTGAAATTTCGCCGACTTTGGCGATAGAAAATCGTGAGACAAACACTGAGTGGGTTTTACAGCAGAATAGAATAGATTTTAATTGAATATATTCATTACATTAGTAATAAATACAAGTGAGAAGGGTCTGTTTGAGTAGGCTCGACTAGAAGATACCCTTAACCCTTGACCATACAGACGGACAGACGGTCGAGCTTACGGAAATACCTGACCTATGTTCGTGTACTACCGTATCAATGCTTGATGGTTTCATATCTCCGGTGTTTCTTAACCGACGGACATGGCAATATCGACTGCTGATCAAGAATATATATACTTTATGGTATCGGAGAAGCTTCCTTCTCCCTGTTACATACTTTTGCACAAAATCATTATAACCTTTTTTACCCATTTAATGGGTTAAGGGTATAAAAAACTAGTTAATTTATATAACAATTGCAAAGGGCTGGAAAAAAACTTAACCTTTTTTGCATAAATTATCTAAAAGGGGACTTTTTCTTTCTAACTGTTTTAGTCTACATACATTACGGATGAGCTTAACGGAAATAACTGAAAGTTATTTCTGCTGTTATTTTTAATTACTTTTCATTTGTTTCTTTTTACATTAAGTGCTTAAGCATGTTTTTCAATACCTTAATAAAACATTTTTGAACACATTGTTTTTTCGCTAATCTTAACTGGTTTATCAAATGCGTAAGTCAAAATTGTTGTATAGGATTATAATCGAGACGGTTTCCAGTTATAATCTACGATTATCAAGCATTATCTAGCTCGTGTGTTTGTGAAATATTGTTCCTAACAAAGGTTTTACGTGCCTTAGATAATGCCCTAATCTGAATTTATTATTTACACATTGATTTCGAATTTGTAATAGAAAACTTACCCAATTCGGGCTTTTCGGGCTCCTTTTCGGCAATCGCTTGTGCAGTCATTCTGTTGGTTTTCTTGTTTGTATTTTATTATAAATAATCTATGGATAGTTTATGACAGTCTTTTTTGCTTGCGGATTAGACGCGGAATTGTTGCATAAGAACTTCGGTCAAAAGACAAGGCGAGAGTTTCGCAAAAACAAATTAGTCAGGTGAATAACTTTTTATGGGGCCGAAAGCACGTCGCTTGGCGGTTTTTTAAGACATCATTTTTGGGGTCTCCTGACTTTTTGCGGTTTTAACTATTCTCAATTGTTGTTGATCGTTTCGTTTCACTCGCGTTGCCGCACGTTGGACAGCTTAAAATGTTCTGAACGATTAACGGCAAGACGCGTTGCCTTTAAATAAGCTTTTTTTTTTTACCGAACTACCGGAGACTACCGGAGACTGCAACACACTCAGCTCAGCTCGGGTTGTTTGCGGCAGCGACTGAGACTGCGACAGAGTCTCGAGTCGAGTCTGAAACTGTTTACACGATTAATTTAATTCGTTTTGCGAGAGAGACGTCTCGGCTTCGTTGATCTGTAAGCAAATCAGAGCAAATATAACAATTAGTACGATATGTGAGATATATATTTAGGGAAAAAAATTCGCATAATAATTGTTCAGGTAAACGAGATTTTTGTGGACTCACGAGCTTAAACTCCCAACTCACGTTTTCATAGCACAAATTGTTGGCAAATATTTAACACGATGAGTTTGCCAAAAATCACCGATCAAGATCTATATTTATATAGTTGTATATTGCTTTTTTTTGGATAGAAAAACTGTTTCAATATTTATTTAGTCGAGTCGACAAAAATTTACATAATTATTTATTGTAGCTTCACCAATCCAATTTAACGCCTAATAACGATCAAGCTGAAACGTGTTGCTTATTAGCTGAGGTGTTTTTTTATACCTAACTTTTTTTTAAGGGTTTCTTACTGTGTTTGATGATGTAATTTGTTTTTAATTACAAAGCATTTCTTTGTTGACGGCCCAAACAGAAACTAAAACTGGATTTTGCACAAAATATTTATTTATTTACTTATTATTTGTATTATTGTTATAAAAGCGGCTTCTGTTTTGTGCCTAATTCGGCTGAAATAACTTTTAAATATAAAAATATGTATTTTGGAGGTCTCGCAAAAAACCAAAACATGCAAATGGAATTTTTAGGTTTATTTTTTGTTTATTGCGCGTCACAGCAAAACCAAAAAACCAACACCAAAAATTGAGTTTAGAAAGTAACGCAAAACAAATGAAGCTAAGCTTGAGCTGAAGTTTTTTGTAGCTCCAAAACAAAAAAAAAAAACCTGACCTGTTGTTGAGTTTTTTGTTTGTTTACTTCGTAGTCATTGTGGGTGCTTGTTTGGTATTCTGAGAATTTTTGGTTTTTATTATAAACTGTTTTTCAACTTTACAGGTGAATGAGTTTTTGTGATCGCTTGATTGCCTGGTAAGTGTAAACAAATCTGTTTTAGATTCTTTTTTTTTAACCTAAAAATCCCCTTTTCTTTGCAATTGTGTCGTGCATAATGATAGATTTTCTTCTGGTCACTCGAAGCAGTTGACTTTTAATATTAACGCTTTGAGTTTTGCATTTGATTAAAGGCAATTTTTGCAAATAAATGTTAAATCGAATGAATTTGCATAATTATGGCACGTTTTAATCTGGAGATGATAATCAGGTGTGGAGGGTGGCGAGATAAAGCCTTGAGAATCAGATAATTCATTAAGGAAACACCAGTTACATAATCAAGATTTTTCATCAATTACTTTTGTATACAAAAGTCAGGTGTTGTGGGTAAGAGAAGGAGAATGTCTTAAGAATTAGATAATTCAATGGTTACCTAATCAAGACTCTTGACTATTTTGCTTAATTAGTTTGTACATACAGGATCCACATGTAAAGCGAGGGAGGAAGTCTAGAGAATTAGAAATTTCATTGGTTAATCACTAGTTACCTAATCAAAGTTCATAACTACTTTGCTTAACTACTTTGTACATACATGAATCAAGTGTAGGGGTAGAGAAAAGGAGAACAAGTGTAAGAGAATGCCTTAAGAATTAGATTAATCATTGGTAGTAAAGTAAATACTAGTTACCTAATCAAAATGCATCCCTTCCTTGCTTAATTACTTTTTACATACAATAGGTAGAAAGAAAGAGAGGGTAAGTCTTGGGAATTTGGTAATTCATTGGTAAATCACTAGTTACCTAATCAAAACTCATCACTTCTTTGCTTAATTACTTTTCCATGCAAGAATTCCTTTAAGCTCAAGAGTAATAAGCGAATATTTCTCGTCTGCTATGAGACAATTAACACTTTGGTCTCTGATATTATGTTGTGAAGGTTAACTTGGTTCATTTGTTGAAATGAGTTCATAATTGCGACTAGTTTTTGAGTAACAATCAAATCAGTTATTAACAACTGACGCAAAAGGCGTTAATAGACTAATGAGTTATTGGTTGGTAATATCGGAAATGTGGCACAATTTTCATACGTGTACGATAGTGTAAATATTTGTTAACTTGCTAAACAAATATAATAATCCCAACTGCCAAAGCACACGACTTGTAAATGAGCCCTTGATATGCATCACAGAAAACAGGTCGCAAATTGAAATGGAAATGGAAAACGGGTTGAAAAACGAACTTAAGGGGTAAGAATTGCTCAACAAATTGCAATTACATATGCAATTACAGAAAAAAATACAAGTTGACGAGCAGGTTATTAAAATATTAAACAAAATGTGAACAACTTAAAAGTACATTAAAATAAAAATACTTTGTAGGATTTATAGAAGGCAATTAACTTGTCCCAACTTACTTGAGAGAGTATTGCAGGCAAATATTTCAAAAACATATTTATGGCCAATGGGAAAATTACTTTGTTTAGCTTTGAAAAAGCTGAGTGTTGATATCAATAAATGTTTATTGTTTTCAATATAGTTATTAACTGATTAGCACTGACAGATTTATAAACACTTTTGCAATCGGAATGATCACAGAGCCAAGAATACATAATAATATACCTTACAATAATAGAAATAGTAATTGAAAATAAGTTGTCAAGCTGGCACATTCTGCATTGGGTTCTCTATACGGTTCGTACTATCAAATAGCCGTAAATTACGTACCGGTTATCTAATGCCCGGAATCAGATTGACGTACCCGTGTTTAAGATTATGAATGTATTTGCAACGGATGTACGAACTCCAATGTTTCCTAGGCAACACAGCTCTATAATAATATAATATAATTATTCTGAGTTTAATCGCGCTCCTAGTCAAATTTCGCATTTTGTTCCTTACCATCTCAACCACAAATTTCCCTGGCTATAAAGATTCGGGTAATAAATTATATATGGACGGGTTATTGCTTTCGTGCTTGTTTAATTATAAAACCATCAAGTTTTAGCACAACCCCATAAAAGAGGGTTCTCCGCAGTTTTCTAGCCAAATCATTCTGTTGTGTACGTCAAAACTGTCAATAACCGTTAAGGAACACTTATGGCTTATACTTAACGAAAATTTTCCACATGTGCTTCATGATAAACACATTTAACACATGTATTTCACGTGCAACAATTTTGCTATCTTTCGCTTCAAAACTTAATTGATATTAATTCTCCTCTTTTTCACACGATAAATGCACAAAGCAAACTTTTTCTCATCTTTCGCGAGTTTTTTTTGAAGTTCAAGTTACAGGCGTGAGAGGATGTCTGAGCGAGAGAGAGAGAGCAATAAAAACTACAGCTACAGCACACATTCGTAACGGTTGAGTGGATCTTGATGCTCTCCATTGTCGAATGTCGATTGTCGAGTGTTGATTGTTCGAGTACTCAGTGTTGTTGTGGGATTATATGCGTTTTTATGTCTGCGTGTGTGTGTGTGTGTGTGTGTGGGTACAGTGGGAAGAAACTGTTGTGACTTTGAAGTGTGCGTACCATTTGATTAGCTTATCGACTTGTTAACATTCTATAAGCCTCAGTGCATTTATGTATGTGCGAATGTGTGTATGGCACATTTTTGCACTTGAGGTGGAGACGTGTGACCTAAAGCTTTTGCTAATTGCTGTTGATTGAAAGACACTTGAAAGAGCTTTACATTGAAATCCAAAGGAATCGAAATCAAATCCTTTACATTCACAAGCAGAAAGGGGAAACACTTCAAGCTCATTATGTTAATTAACACTTTTAAAGTTGTTTTGCGAATAATTTGCATAAAATAAGTGAGTTTCTGTTTATGAAACTCACTCACCTTAAAATTAAATGTATTTAAAACTAAGCCAAACAAATCAACATTATTTTTGTTCTCTTTTTTTCGCATAACAGCTGGCGTCAGCTGTTTTCGAATTCTGTTTTTTTCTCCTTTTTTCCACAACAAGAGCGAAACAAAACAGTGTGTAACGAAAACAATGGGTAAGAGATTGTAATTTTTAAAAGAATTTGCATGCAAGCAAATTGTAATTGTTAACAATTGTTTTGTTGTATTACTTTTTAAACAGACACTCACAATTAATGTTTTCCAAAAAATAACTCGCGATCGATTTTCACCACACGTTAACTTTCTTATTTGCCGGCTGCTGGGGTGCTGCTGCTGCTGCTGCTACTCTGTTAATTAAGAGCTGTTGTTGCTGCGTCAAGCTCTGGCACTGTAATGACTTACTACCTGAGCTAATTGAACGTTTTTATAATTCTGTTTCAGTTTCAGTTTCAGTTTCAGTTTGTGTGTTTTGTTAGTTGAACCGAACGAAACACAGGCGCAGGTGGGAGGCAGGCTATCAAAAAACAATAAAAACAATAACAGAAAACAATACACTACGAAGCTGCGTTGCTCTGTTTGATTCATCGGCGTGGACGAACTCGAAGCCGAACGCGTTTCGTGTGCGATAGCGGGTTATGGTGATAATGAGAAACGTTTATTGGCCGCGCTATAAACTATTAAATGATGTTTTTAGTGCCTGTTTACAACAACACAAACAGCACATTAACAGATGACAGATGAAGCTTTTACTGTCTCTCCATTACGACGTTTCACTGCTGCTGCTGCTGTCTTTGACTTTAACTGCAGCTTCTTACACGTGAGCTTCACTCCTTGTACGTTGTGTTATTATGCTGTGCACTCGTTTTGCACTCAACGCGCGCGAGGCGTGTAAATTTTGTTAACAGCGCTCTAATTGATGCAGGTAGCTAACAATAACAATTGAAGCTGAACCGGTTGACGCTCTCTCTCTCTCGCTCTCTTTCTGCGCGTGCAGCCTGCATAAGGCAAGCTTAAACCGCCGTTAGTCTGATCAAAAGCACACTCTCAAATTTACTCTTTTGTTTTGGGCTGTCACGTGAGCAAAGACACATTCTGAAAGACTGCCTGTCAGTTACTCTAAAGCTGTTGAAAAGTGGTGAGCAATGTGCGTGCGTAAATCGTGTGTAACAAAAATAAAAGTTAAGCAATGTTTAAACGAACTTAACTACGTAATTAATGTTGCTGGCGCGATCTGCAGCTATAAATGCAACTTCTTACATGTGAATATCAATTATATTTAGCGGTTATTGTGGCGTTTTCGTTTTACACTCATTTCGTGGCGCAGAAAAGTTGTGAGCTTTGCTCAAGAGTAAAGCGGTACCGGTTGGCGCTCTCAATCGCGCTCTCTCGAAGGCATTGGTTCATTCCTTGCTTGCGCGTGTTGACATAGTAAATTCTAGAGAGTGCTCGCCTGAAGCTTCAGAGAGGCATAGTGCGGTGAGCGGTGTACGTAAAGCGTGTGTGACGAATATCCAAAACATCTTTTACAATATTGACAATTTAACTGTAAACGTCGTAATTACACAGCTTAATCCCTTGTCATCTTATCGGGCATGCAAATTTCACGCGACGATTGAGCCGTGAACCACGATGTTAGGTGTTATATACAACAAATTCGGTTTTTCGTGTTTCTTCGACGAAAGATAAGCGGTCAGGGCAATAAAAAATTAAATTCTATGTTACCCATATGGTTGGTTTGGCATTGGCTGAAATCTTGTACGTTTATAAAGGCGATATCATACTGATTTCTACAGTAGCAAAATTGGTTAACAATTCAACCCTTGATTTGGCCTTTATGAATGAGTAAGTGCGAGTGAATTGGTCACATGATTTACTTTATGGCTTAACTTTACAATCGGCCGGGCAACAAGTTCTATATAGCCATATCGATGGCTATCGCAGCGATTATTTGACAACTTGAAGTACCATTATACAATATTGGGAATAACGCTGAAAGCCAATTAGATTTGCAGCCTTTTGGTGCTTGTAGCGCCGGCTAAACTCGAGATATAAGCTTAACTAAATCAATGTGGACATTATCGTTTAGGATAATCATAAATTTTAATTATTTATTGACTCAACTTATGCTAGGTCCTCAAAAAAATCGTATTTATAGAACCTAAATCTTTGGGGAAAATGTATTTTTATGATATTTCGTCCAAAATTGAGTTTTTCCACGAAGAGTTGAATTTTATATTGTCATTGTGTCGTTAGACGATAAGTAACGATAAGGACCACCTTCTTTCTTCACTTACTCAGTGACGCCATTAAATTTTAAATGAAGTCATTGCAGTAAACTGTAATCTATTCTAATGTTTAAGTTTCAAGTATTACTTACGCACGTAGTTCGGATGGCCTCTTAGATGGCCTATAAATATAATAACTATTATAAGTTGATTGTAGCGCCATTTTAATCGCATGGCATAACATGGATAGTCTGATATAGAATAGTATGTATATGAGGCCTGTCTATTGACGCAATTAATTATTGGAGGGTTGGTCCGTATGTGTCTGTTGTTGATAAAGATTAGTGTGATATCAGTACTCGATTGTTGTTCAGTAAACAAATACTATATATGTCCAATGCACAATTCACTTGGATAAGGTTATTATTTGAAAGAGATTTCTATCCAACTTTGATTGCTTTCCACTTATCAGCAGGGCACTTGATAAGTAAGACGCGACGCGAAGACTAACTTAAAAGTGGGTGTGTTGTCTAAAGAAGTATTTCGATTTTGGCCCACCCTATTACAAATCCTGTTACTTTCAATCTGACGCTCTCTCACTTTGCGCGTGCACCCTGCATAATCCAAGCTTAAAGCGCCGTTAGCCTGATCAAAAGCACTCTCTCAAATTTACTCTTTTGTTTTGTGCTGTGGTGAAGATTGCCTGTCTGTAGTTGCTGTGAAGTTGTTGAAATGTGGAGAGCAATAAGCGTGCTGAATCTGAATTTTTATAAGTAAAATTGACAAATGAGAGAAATTGCTTGATGGACAAAAATAAATACATTACTTGGTATTAATAAAGTTGAAATAATTAAAGAAATGAACATAAATGGAGTGCAAACTAATTGATATAAATCACAGATGTGAGTGCGTAAATCGTGTGTAACAAAAATAAAAGTTAAGCAATGTTTGAATGAACTTACCTAGTTAAGTTAGTTATTAGTAAAATTGCTTAGTGGACAAAAATAAATACATTACCTGGTATTGATAAAGTTGAAATAATAAATGCAATAAACATAAATGGGGTGCAAACTAATTGATATAAATCACAGTAGAGTTCTACTGCAACTGATAACCGCGATTATGATACTGTTGATGATTAATAGTTTGTGATAATGATAATTCTCTAATATTGGTATAACAACTTAGCCAAATATGTCATATTGTGTTGCCATTCCGATCATAAATGTCGCTCGCTCTTTATTGAATGACACTTGCTTTGATAGTTGTTGCTTAGTTGTTGTTAGTCGTTTGATAAGGGAACGTGTTGTAGATCGGCCGACTGAGCCGATCACGTTCACGTGAAGTGCACGCCTTACGTTCCAGATAGCAGCAAGAAATGGCAACAACACCAGTAATAAAGCCATCAGCAAAAAGTGTTGCTCATGTTTAACTAGACTATAAATATATGTCTATATAGCTTATCTGATGTATGGCTATAGCCAACAACAAATGCCCCTTTCTCTTCTTCTGTCTTCTGTCTGCACCTGTCGCGATTATTTGTTAGATGTCAGAATATATTACACGACATTGCTTAACAATTTCATTTAGCTGACAGTTCTCTTTACTCTTATCTTGAATATGCATTTAAATAATCATCAAATCTATATATGTTTAGAGTGAGGCATAATAAATCTAACATTACGCATACGCCAAGTTGACCTAGTTGAAATTTTCATTCGACATCCAAAAGTATGCAACAGTTATTCGATTCTCATTTCAAACACAAACAAATTGTCAAAGCAGCAACACAAGCTGAAAAATAATATCAAAAATATTAAATTGTTTATGTAAATCGTTGAGTTTTTGCAAAAAGAAGACACAAAACACACAAAATGCCTTGCAGCGTTTCCATTTTTGAATCAGGCTCAAATCGCTATCGACCCAATGTGCGCATTGGCAATTGGTTTGAAGACAACTGTCTAGAGGAGGTAATCGATCGAAAAACTCTACACTACATACTCTACATTTGATAAGCCCTTTCACTATAGGACAAAATGGCAAGTTTCCGTAAGATGCGTGATCGTGGCGAATTGCTTGTGGAGAAGGCTCGCAAGCTGTTTGATAACTTTCAGAAGGAAGTGCAACTGGCAGCACCCAAGCATGACATAATGATTGGTGCCACCATCCAGTTGATGCCCATCTATATGAATATACTCAACATGGATACATCGGAAATGCATCCGGCCCTCTCGGTGGTCATCTCGGAGACTGCCATACGCACAAGTCAAACACTTAATGAGGATTGCGAGCTAACTGTTGCCCCTTCGGATCGTCCTTGTGTGCGTAACTCCTTTCGTATTGTTAGCGGGGATGAGCATGATCGCACCGGCGAGAAGTTAAAGTATGGACAGCGTTTTCGACTCGAGTGTGTGGAATCTCAAGATGATCCCATTTTGGTTTATAGTGCTTCCAAGCTAACCAATCTTTCTCAGTCAATCAATACAACTTACAATTCGCAAAAGTATGGGGAAGTTAATTTACCCTTAGGTTTAATTCATCGTAGTGTGAGTTATCCTTCGTTTTTCCCTCTTATGGTTTCAACAACTGTTTCCCTTAGAAAATCCTGTGTCCCGATAGTGATATTCCCTCGGCATTTACCAACTGGTATTGTATGCATGTCGATCCCAACAGACGCTTCGAAAGCGAGGGTGAAAATTTGCCCGTGAGTTATGAAATCACTTTTAATTGGAATATGTTTTGAGTTTTCTTCTGTTTCAGAGCAATGCTCCGTTAGTTATTGTTCATTCAGCGACAAATCGCAATCTGGCCGCTGAAAATGTTGTTACCCAAACGCTTTTTGGTCCCGAGTTTTTGGTTTCATGCCAAAACTATCGCAATGTGTTCAAGCGTGAAATCTGGAAGAACGTTTGGATGATTAGCAATGGCCATCATACAATTGCCCATTAAATTTCAACAGTTGTTTTGTTTTTATTTTGGTGTTAACAGTCTACACGCTTTTTGCTTATATGCCTTATCTTAAGTTTAGGCCAATAAACTGTTTAGTGAACTTGATTTTTCTGTTTGTTTTATGTTAAAAAAGTCAGGTAATCGAGGTCAAAACAAGCCTCCCGCTGCAGAAATGCTGATAAGCCCGGGCTTATTTCAAGATTCTTAGTTTGATATATTAGTACTAGCCTTGTAACTTAAGCAAAATTTACCTTCTGTTTGCGTTTCTGGGTCATTAAACAATATCCGCACATGGAAGTAGGTCAGTTAGGAATCCCGCTAAGCTACCGTGATAAGGTCACGAAATATTTTGCTATAAAAAGAGCAAGAAAAACACAAATTCAACACAATTCAACTTCTACTTTAACTTTTGCAATGTCTGCAATCTACACTCCGGTGTTCCTCTTACTTCTCGCCTTCGTTGGCTGTGGTCTTGCCCAGGCTCAACACCATCCACGCATTATTGGTGGTCAGTTTGCATCGCCTGGACAGTTTCCGCATCAGGTTTCGTTGCAGCTAAATGGACGTCATCATTGCGGAGGATCCCTCATATCGGACACAATGATTGTTACAGCGGCTCACTGCACCCGGGGACAGAGTGCCAGTCAGATGAAGGCAATTGTGGGCACCAGCGATTTGAATGCAAGAAATGGTCAAACCGTTGGCATCTCGCAGCTCATCATACATCCCCAGTACAATCCTCAGACTCAGGACTTCGACATGTCACTCATTCGCCTCAGTAGCCCGGTGATGTTGGGTGGTAACGTCCAGACCATTCAATTGGCCGATGCGGATGCCAACTATGCCGCAGACACTATGGCCACCGTTAGCGGTTTTGGAGCCATCAACCAGAATCTTCAGCTGCCGAATCGCCTGAAGTTTGCCCAGGTGCAGCTCTGGAGTCGCGACTTCTGCAATGCCCAGAACATACCTGGTCTTACGGATCGCATGGTCTGTGCTGGGCATCCCAGTGGACAGGTTAGCTCGTGCCAGGGTGACTCTGGTGGACCCCTCACTGTCGATGGCAAACTGTTTGGTGTTGTCTCCTGGGGATTTGGTTGCGGTGCCAAGGGACGTCCCGCCATGTACACGTATGTGGGTGCTCTCAGGTCCTGGATTAAGCAGAATGCAAATGTTTAATCCTTTCATTAAGGAATCCATTCGAATATGACAGTTATACAATAAAACTAAAGGCAATATTTAAAATCCATTAACAAAAGCGTTTGCATTTAAAAGTATGCTGCACTTTTTATACGCTCGAGGGAAATTTAGTCAATACAGCAACCAAAATTATTCAAAAGACTCTTTGTCCAATGCCACAACCTTTCCTAGGGTGACCATACTAAAGTAACAGAGGGAAGTCTCTTTTGGTACACGAAGTGTTTTATGTTTATTTTGTGTGTTCTTGTACAAGTTGGGTAATTGTTTAAGTATACTATTACATTCCACTGCACGCTTAGTTAATTATTGTAATTATTCGACGAATCGAAAATCAAACATGTCATGTTAACTATATATATATATCTTGATATATGTAAGTATGTACGTGTATGTTTAGCCAACAATATTAATATGTCATGTTGGATTATTTACATTTGCGATTAGATTTATTTATAAGATATTTACACAGTCGTTCCGATTTTGTGACTTAAGTTAAACCCATTTGATGTTTGGGTTCGTAAATACAACATTTCCAATGCTTGTCTAATGTTTTTTTTGTATACATTTATCTTTGCAGATCGGCAGAATAATGTGGAGCTGGGCCGCCATCACAGAAACTTTGACGATATATTCTTTATTGAGCCAAATAGTCCGGAAGCAGCACGCATACGCGAGCAGCTCGAAAAGCATGACAAGGATTTGCCCAGCTATGATGAGGTGACGCGTTTGTGCAATCTGACATCGTCCACAGCTGCAGCAGAGATGCTGCTCCAACGACAACAACAACGCCAAAGCTAACAATGAAGCAGACAGCTATTGGCATTGCAGCATAGCCAGCACCGCCATACTAGGAGCGAGATCCCAATGCAAATGTTGATACATGTTAAAAAAATAACTAATTTGTGATTTTACAAAGTACTATACTTAGGAATTAGCATGTAGACTTTTTGATAATTGTACATATGTGTAAATAGTATTTATAAGTTTAGAGAACGTTAGAAAAATAATCAATTTCAGATTTTACAAAGTACTATACTTAGGAATTAGCATGTAGACTTTTTAATAATTGTACATATTTGTAAATAGTATTTATAAATTTAGAGTGAAATAAAATACATTTAACATTTATTCTTAACATTTATGAAAATACGCCAAAAATCAGTTAATAAAAACAAAAATATTAATAACACAATATATAATGTTTGTTCTTATTGAAAGGGGGAATGTTTTGCTTTTGGTGAGCAGCGAATTTCTTATTTTAATGCATATGCCTTAAACGTAGGCAGTGAAATATATTATTTATTTTTTCCGGGCCGAACAAAAGTATGCAATGCTTTTTATTTATTTTAGACCAGAACCACTTGCAGCTGCAGTGAAAAATATTATTTATTTTTTCCGGGCCGGACAAAAGTATGCAATGCTTTTTATTTATTTTAGACAAAAACCACCTACTGCTAATTTCTGTTCGCCTGGTACTTTGACTCGAAAAATGAACGTAAAATCTGTAATTTTGCCACAAAATGAAAAAAAAAAAACGTATTAAATAAAATAAAATTTAAAATTAAATAAAATATTTAAATATTGATTTACTTGCATCACTCAAATTTTAAACTGGCGTTTTGCGATCTTGGACCATATTTCAAGCGAAATTCTGATTGAAGTACTAGGCGAACAGAATCGACAGACCAACGCTGTCGAATTTTGTTTTCACTCAATGCACTGAGCGAACAACGAATGTTGAGTGAAAAGTTTGAGCTCTGAATTTAGCTTTAGGCTCATTTTTCTCATCGCATTTTAGTGCACCCAGAACTTAGATTAAGGCCCCCTGCATGCGCTTACGTGCGCATGGTATTTTTTGCATTTTGCAGTCGCAATTTTGGTTGCAATCCAACTAAATAAAATTAT
Organism: Scaptomyza parva; assembly: GCA_035044645.1. Taxonomy (NCBI): domain Eukaryota; kingdom Metazoa; phylum Arthropoda; class Insecta; order Diptera; family Drosophilidae; genus Scaptomyza; species Scaptomyza parva. The sequence continues at coordinate 1,371,108 of JAWNNT010000090.1, read as the reverse complement.
GTGTGCTGATTAAAAACAATTGGTTTTTTTTGTTGGTTTTATTATGAAATTTATTGAATTTTTCAGTTTCTTTGATTTTTTACACATTAAAATTAGGTTTATTTAAAATTTAAATTAAATTTAATTAGCTTAGACATTTAAATGATAAGTTAATAAATATAATATATATTTATATAAATGTTAATTATCTGCAAAAGCAGCATCCATCTCGAAGAGCTTGTTCCACCGGCCAAATACCGCATTGCCTCATATGCAGACGATGTGGCGGTGTTTCACTCAGCACATTGCGAATACGAGGAGGTCGATGCAGCACAGGAGTACATCCACCTGCAATAAATTTAAAAAAAAAAAAAAAAAGAGGAAAATCCCATTTGGTACACGAAGTGTTTATGTTTATTTTGTAACTTGATTTTTTGTGTGTTCTTTTACAACTTGTGTAATTGCTTAAGTATACTATTACATTCCACTACACGCTTAGATAATTATTGTAATTATTCATTATCAAAAATTGTTTTTGTATTTTTTTCTTGACCACGTTTTATGGCTTTTGGTTTTGTACGCTAAATGTAAATGTGTGCCAACGAATGGAAAATCAAACATGTCATGTTAACTATATATATCTATATATATATATTGATATATGTAAGTATGTACGTGTATGTATTGGATGTTAGAGTGGGTTTAGCCAACGATATTAATATGTCATGTTTGATTATTTACATTTGCGATTAGATTTAGTTATAAGATATTTACACAGTCGTTCTGATTTTGTGACTTAAGTTAAACCCATTTGCTTGTTTGGGTTATATAAACAATAACATATAGTGTAGGTATATATATATGCAGTATGTTATGTATAAAGTAGAAGGCACTATTGCATATTTGCTTCTTATGTTTTTAAGTACTTTCTATAAGTGATATCGATCGAAGTCTGTTCGAACTGATGATATACATATACAAAGGGTATCTACTAATCGACTACTAAACTACAAGCTGGCGTTGTCTAACAAACGGGATATGTTCTCCTTGTTGAGTTTATTCTTCTTTTTTTATCATAACATAAAAGTTTTCGCTTGTTAACCTATAAGTAAACCTCTCTCTAAACATAATTTGGCATAGGTTTCTCTTCACTACAATTTTTTAGACTTGATTTTCGGCAAAAAATATGCTCATACAAAAAACATTCAACATGTCACAACTTATATAAACACAAACAAAATAAATAAAAACCAAAAACTGTTAAGTACAGTTTGCAGGCTCAAGTAGGAATGATACATCTCATTGGGGGTGAGGGGGAATAGAGGGGAAAATCACCAAATGCTTTCCACTACTAGTACAACAATAATAGACTTATACTTACAAACTAAGAACAAATAACTTTTTGGAACGCGACTTTTGCAAAGTCATTTTGCAGATACGAAATTCATAAATATTATCATTATACTATATACTTAAATGTCAGCAAAAAATAAACTATAATAATAATATTATCCTGTCATACACACACAAACACACACACATACAGATACAAAAAGTTTTGCCTCGAATAAAATTGTGCTAAAAAGTTTTTCTGTTTGTTTGTTTTTAACATTTAAATGCAAAAATTGCGCTACGACTTTGCCAGTTGCCAGTTGTTGGGCTAACACTTGGGCCAGCAACACTACACTACACTACACTAATATATGATAATTATAGATATTTTCCTATACATTATACGCGTGTTAGAAAACTTAATATCTACTATACAACAGTCGTTACATTATGTTTTTCTTTTAGTTTGTGCGCTTAAAAGCTAAAGTTAATCGATTTGATTTTTTAATATCTATATAAAATTCAATACATATATGTGATAGTATGTGTGTGTATGTATGGGTGTGTGTTAATGCTCTTGTGTTAAGAGCCATGGCAAACACTTGTTTGTTTGTTTGTTGGTTTTATTGCACAACATTCGCATCGCGCATCTAATTATCGACTATTCGTCGGCTATAGGGCTTTAGTCCTTGCATGCCGCGCGATGTGGCAAGTAGTAAGCCGCCCTTAGCATAGAAGTAGCCTCACAACTTGCTGCTATCATAGTTCTCGAGCACCCAATGTTGTCGCAAATGTGTCGCATCGCATTCCTCCATAATCAGTTTATCCTTCGACTCGTTGATGGCCAAACATTTCCCGGAAGAGCCATGATGCAGCAGCTTGGTGTTTTCACGATATGTCCAGAACTGAACAAAGAGGGAATAAACTCATTTAATCATCTCTTCCATTAATAATCGTTAGAATCACATTAGTTACTACTTACCTGATTGCCCCTGGAGCCGTGGCAGCCAAAGAGTATCACATCCTTGCCAGCATAATCCAGACACGCCTGATCGCGACGTATTTCGCCCGCCTTGCTCAGCATCCAATACTAAATGGGGGATGAGTATAAATATTAATACACAAAAATTCGTGGCAGGCGCAATGGGAATATTAAATGAACTGTTTTTAGCCAAATAGACAGCATTACTAAATCTAATATTTAATATTAAATTAAATGCCAAAAAGCTGCTACCAGTCCAGAAATGTTTGTTTATTTCTATGTTTCTGTTTCTGTTTGTTTGTGTTTGTCTGGGTTTTGTCTGCGGTTTTAGGCCATGATTATTTATAATTTAAAACACGTTTTGAAAACCGACCCGACCAAACCGAACCCAACTGGGCCTGCTGCTGCTGTCCCCTTTGTCCCCTTGTATATACACACAGTTTGTTCTGTTAGGCCGCCATTTTGTTGTGGTGTTACCATTTCCCGTTTCCGCTTATTCGTTCATTCGTTCGTTCGCTCGCTTGTTGTTGATGTTGGCCATTTGGTTAGTTTATTGTACTGTTGTTGCATGCAACACAGCCGGACACACACACACCCATATACATTTATAAATGTTGCACACATTATTTTTTAATGCTAACATTTGTTTTAGACTCACGCTTCAAGCTAAAAATATAAAAATGGCTTTAACGGAATTTGTTTGGACTTTAAAAGGAAGTCGCCATGGAAAAAAGTTTTAATATAGTTTAAAGGTTATTTAAGCTACACAATAACAAATGTATTTAAGCACTCATAGATGTATCTTTATATGTATCTTTATCTTATCTGATAGATACACTCAAGTCTATCTTTATCTTATCTGAAAGTTTTCCTAAACCCTCTAGAGTTTTAATCATTTTCATTTCTTTGTCTCACACAATGTTAAACATTTTGAAAATGTTTCTATACAAAACACTCAAACACACACACCCAGACACACTCGCACATACACTCACACATACTTTCTCTGTTTAAACTGTCATTTTTCAAACACTCGCCTTAACCCTTGGTTGCCCTGAGTCCCCCTACTACTGTCTTCTTCTGCTTTTGAAGCCGTTTCTATATTTGCATTAAACATTTTTACTCGTTTACCGCTGCCCTTGTCCTGCTTGCCCCACACACACACACACACACACACATGTGTGTTGCGTCCTTCATTTGCTTGGTTTACATTTGCATTTCACTCCCCACCTCCTCTCTTTCCTCACACTTCTCTTTTGTCATGGCATTTTTCCTTAGTTCCACATACTATATATATATATATTTGTTTCCGCTTGATGCGTGTTACATTTTTAATTATGTGTGTGTCTCTGTGTGTGTGTGTATCTTTTTCATTTAAGTTTAACGCAGCTTTTTTTCTTCTTCGCTTTTCTCATTTCGGTTTTTTTCGCCTTTAATATGCGCTTGCAGCTATTTTTTGCACTGTTTTATAAGCGCTGAGCAAATTTTGTGTGTGCTCCGCGAATATTATTTTTGTTGTTTTTCGCTCGAGCCTGAAATGAACATTTTTTTCATTATATTGCGCGGTTCTTGTTTTTTTTTTTAGAGGAAAAGAGAGATCCTTTTGACGTGGCACAAACGTCAAACGAATGGCGGTGGCAGCAGCGGCGTCCGCGTCGGCTGTGGCGGTTGCAACTGCTGCAACATCGTACTTTAGCTTATCCCTTTACGCCCCACCCGCTTCTCCTCTCCTCTTCTCTCTGTGTTTTTTATGCATTTCTCTTCTTTTTTTTTTGGGTTTCTTCTTTTTTGTTTTTTGTGTGTGCCATGTGCGAAATTAAAAACATTTGGGCATCCCCTCCCCTCATCAACGCACACACGCAAATGTTGCTTATTTTATTCAGTCGCGGTTATTTTTTTTGTTTTGGTTTTTCGTTTTTATATTCAACTCAGCTTTAAATACCCCTTTTTTTGGGGTATAAAATTTGTTCAAAGGGAGAATATTCTGCCATTGTTCTTGTTTAGGTATTTTTTTTGTCAATCTTTTTACTGCAGGTTTCCCAAGTTTTTACATTTCAGTTCTTGTTTCTTCCTGTTTTAGCAAAGTTGTTCATTTTCAATACTTTTGTCTATATTTACTTTAGTTTTCCCAAGTTCAAGTTCTTTTACATTCAACTCGACTTTAAATCATCTTTTTTGGGGAGGGATAAGAGTTGTTGAATAAAAGAATATTCGCATTGTTCCTGTTTAGGAAAGCTTATCATTTTCAATATTTTGTAGTCTACTTTCTTTAGGTTTCCCAAGTTTATGGTTTAGTTTAATTCCGCTTTTAATGCCCTTTAGTTTGGGGATAAAACCCATTAAATTGAAAAAATCTTCGCAATTTTGTTTAAGATTCTATTTTCTATAGGTATTCCTAAGTCATTGATCTAGTCAAAGGAAAAGAAGGGAAATTATTTGCAGAATACCCAAAGATCGAGTTTTTTTGTAAGAAGATTTTGTTGATTACGTTATTTTGTATTCACATTTAGTTGTTTTATTGCTTTAATGAGATACTTGTTTTTTTTTGGGAATCTTTACTCTCTTTTTACAGAGTATTCCCTAAGTCAAGTTCTTTCCCCTCCCTATTTCAAGTATATCTACTTTGTTTTAGTTGTTTTCCTTTTACTTTGTGACGTTTTGTTTCATTTCGTGTGAATGTGGACACGAGACGAGGGAGGAGCAGTAGAGGGGCTAGTACACAGAGGGGGCGTTGTGTAGGCGTGGCAGTCGACAGGCGATTTTTCGTGCGTGTTTTTTCCGTTTTTCCCTTTCAGAGTCAGTTTTTTTTTCCTATTGCTTTGCTTTCTGCTAGGCGAGCAAAGCAAGCGAGCGAGGAACGAGGTCAACACTTTCCATTTAATGTTAAATCCACACACAAACACAAAACACACAAACACACTCACAGACAGACAAAGAATTCGCTAGGCACAGGACCACAACATGTATCTATGTATCTGTATCCAATGTATCTGTATCTGTTTGTGTTTTTGTGCTGTGTGTTTTGGTTTGTTTGTTTGGGTTCATTTGTATGCAGTTTTTTTGTGTGTTGTTTTTGTTGTTCGAAAAATGCTTGTTATTAAATGTTTGTAAAATTGTCACAGTACTTTTTTTTTGTCATTGTCATTGTTCATTGTTATTGTTGTTGCTTTGCCCAATGAAAAATGATTTATCATGTTTGTCATTTTATATTTATGATTGGGTTTTAATTAATTTTGCAACGCGGCATAAATCTCATCATCTGTGTGTGTGTAATCGTCTATGTTTGTGTTCGTTTTCTCTGTAGTACTATTATTATTGTCAATGTTTCATTATTTTTTGGCAGAAGAATGAATATTTTTTTGATACGATAAATACTTTATATGCTTATATGCTTTTATATATATATGCTGCTACGGCTAAGAGTTAAATAAAATGGCAATAAAAGTTTTCAAACAAGAAAAAAAATCAACAACAAACAGCAACAACATTATTATTATTATTTTTTTATTATTTTTGTTTCATCCACAATCTCCGTGAAATTAGTGCTCAAAACCGTAGGAATATCAGAAAAAACAAACAAAAAGGTTTATTAATCAGTAAATACGAGTTTCGAAAAGAGGATTTGCCAAGTTGTTCCCAAGGCCAGAATCTCGAAACAATGGGGGACGGGATGGAGAATCAACAGCACAATTCAAAGTTAGATGATGCTTAAGAGGAGTTAAGAGATATTTCGGAAAAACGCGCAGGCATTTGAGAAAGTGCTTAGAACAATATCTTTCGATAAAAGATCTTGGAAAGTGTTAGGAAAGTTATATACTTGATTTTATGTCTAAAGAGTGTTTGGGGAAAAGTCAGTCAAGTTTAAGTTTGTTAAAGTTTAAAGAAATATACACAAAAATTATACAAATTACATATTAAACAAAACAATACACAAAATCTAAAACAATTAAAGCATTAATCATAAATCAATCAAGCAAATTATATATTTAAGCATAAGAGTTTTGGTGTCCGAGTTTAGAGTTAAAAAACTATATAAAGTATATATATTATTTGGTTTGTCAATTGGGTTAATCATCAAGCACAAGCACAAGTTTAGGCTGTTAAAGCGGAAAGCTCGAGACAAAAAGGAAAGCGCACAAGAGTTTTCCCAAAACCATTTTGATGAATTTGCTTAAAGGGGGCGAGCGGGGCAAATGGGTAGAGAGAAAGAGAGAAAGTGAATGAGTGTTGTGAATGGGATACCTGATGTCCTCCTTGGCCATGGCACTCGTAGACACCGACAGGAGATTCTTCCTCGCTCATGAGCATGGCATCGAGGCACATGCTTGTTTCGATGCTTCTTATCTGTAAATTAAGTTCGATTCAACAAGGTCAACACATGAGGTCATGAGTGAGAGAGAGAGAGCGAAATTCAGAAAGAAGGCACAATAGCATTGATAAGAAATCGATATGTTATCGTTATCGAACTGCTCTACAGTGTTGTTTTTAGTGTTGTGTGAGAACCCACAAAGAAGTTTTTTTGTTTCATTAGTCAAATTAGTTATTTGGGTTAGAGAAATTTCGGGGTCTTAACTAAAAAGAGGTTCATAAATAATATTATACACGGGATATATCCTTTTTTTAACGGTTTTGTGCTTCAACGGATTTTGTGGCGGTCGCAGTGCTGTTTATTGTTGTTGGTTTTTCGTTTAATTCGTTGTTGTTGTTGACGGTGGTAACAAACCTGATTGCCACCTTGCTTGTGGCAAGGATATAAACCAACTGCCTTCTTCAGGTTACGTTTGCCAGACGGTGAGTCCAAGCAGGTGCGACCGCCATAACCTAAGTTCCTTATCTGTGAAATGTGGGGAAATATTATGTGTGTTCTCGTTCTCGTTTCTGGTTTCTGGTTATAACCATATAAAATGGCTTCACATTAATGGGTTAGTTTGTGGGCGTTTTGGGTTTCATTTCATTTAGAACATAACCAAAGACCCAAGGCACACATACAAATATTTGTGGATGTGGGGTTTGTTTTGGGGTTGGAGTAAGTTTCGGGGGGGACCCAATAGCTCAGGTTAAGCCACTTCGTTCCACACACACACACATACAAACACATGCCACATGCTGCTCTGTACGTGTGTGTGTGTTCGTTTGTTTAAGCATGCCACATGTGCAACTTACCTCGCCATTCGCCACTGCATCGCCGGGTATAAACAATTCCGGATATATGGTGTCCAGATACCATTGAAACGATTTACATTGCAAGTCCTCACTGTAACGGAAAATGAAGATAAATTGCTAATCTAGATTGTTGTTGGTAAGGTTAAAGGTGAGGATATCTTTTGTATGGGGCAATTGGAATTGATTGTGGTTTAAGCTTTCGGAAGTTGCCATTTGTCAAAGCAATGAAAATTTAGGTATAAGTTGCCTTATTTCACATTATTAAGTGAATTTCAAGTTATCGATAAATATCGATAGAGAATAAATCATGAAATTCTCACAAATTTGTTGTGGTTTCAGCTTTCGTAAGTTGCCATTTGTGAAAGCAATGAAAATGGAGGTACAAGTTTGCTTATTTGACATTATTAAGTTGATTTAGAGTTATCGATAAATATCGATAGACGAGAAATGTTGAGATTTTCATCAATTATTGCGTTTATCTATTTGGGTTGATTAATAAAAACTTTTCTTAGGTTCTTCTTAGGTCTTTTAGTCAAGCTTTCCCAACTAGAACCTCTTTGCTTCCCTTTTCTTTACTTCTTTTTGATTACTTACCGCAACTTCTTGCGTTCACTGACATCACCGAAATCACCTTTGTCCATGCCAATGCGCTGATAATAATACTTCGAGAAATCATCCATCCAGACTTCGGCCAAACGAACTGAATTCTTTTTCAACACATTTACGCCCGTACGCCACTGCAAGAGAGAGAAAGAGAGAGAGAGAGGCAAGAAAGAGATAAGCATACTTTGCATTTACATTAGCAACAATTTCTGGCTGCAATTGGCAAAACCAACAATGACAAACAAACAACAGAAACAGCATCAACAAAGCAGCAGCAGCAGCGACGACGATGGGAAAAGCCAACAAAAATATTTGGCAAACAAACAATTCGTGCCTTAAACAATGAAGTTGAATCAAAGCCTTTTGTGGGGCCGCCACGGCTGGGTAGGGGCAGGTTAGGTTGGGGTTGGGATCGGGTTTTCGGGGTTGGGATTGGGGTTGAGACCAGCCTAATTACCTGAATGAGTCGGTTTACGTCATGTGTACCAACAACTTCTGCTGGTTGTCCACTTGCCGTAGCTGCTGCTGGCTGCTGCTGCTGGTTTCTCGTTGCTATTTGTGTGGTTGTTCTCTGCGGCCATCTATCTTTGCCCCATCCCCCATCACACCCCCTTCGACACCAACATCTCTCATGCAGCATTGTGTTCGCCCCTCTTGCTCTTTCGCCTAATGTTTGCCAACTGTGTATTGTTCTGGTTTATGCGTTTACTGTGCAACTGTACAAGTGTCTGTGTGTGTGTGAATGTGTGTGTGTGTGTGTGTGTGTCTATTCTTGTTATCCTTGCCAGCTTTTGCGAGGCTTGTGGCTAAGGCTAATGTAAGTTTCGTGGTGTCATGGTGAAGCTTGTTAAATTTACGCTACTTTTGGGCTCTTAAAAATGCACTTAAACAGAGTGCAATGCATGTGTTATCGATAAATTATCGAAAGTTGCTATAGGTAATGAAGCTGTTATGTTTAAATATCAATAACAGGTATTTAGGCAAGAGATTGGTTAGTTCGCTGAGTTCCCTAACAAATTACACTTAAGAAACTTAAGTAATCGATAAATTATCGAATTGCAGCAGAGGTAAGCCACAATTTCTAGTAGTTTTCAATCCATCATAGAACAGCTATATAGTTTCATTAGCGAAACGATTTTGATATTATGATCTATTGATTAAGTGCTGGGTATATCGATATATTATCGATTTTCTTAAAGTTCTCATATATAAGAGATTGCGAAATGGAACTTTTACTGAATGAACTGCTTGAAGACATTAGTAATATTTAAGTACTTCTAAAACTTTTCCCATATATCGATATCCAGTCGCATCCAGTTGCTTCATTTGGGCAATTGCCAGAAATAAGTACAAATATAAAGTTGTCCCCATGAATAAAAGATGTGAACTGATGAAGCGCCTTAATGGCTTATTTGCTCAGCTCTTGAAGCAGCTCATCTAAAATGGGTTCTCGGGTTCTGTATCTACTCTGGTATCGCACTAACTGCATGTGGCAGGCAGGTACAACTTGTATCTATACAGTTCGTTGCAGCTGCTGCTGCTGATGTTGCAGTGTCGCCTAACAAAGAAGAGGGTGTTAGCGGGGTGAAAGAGAAGGCGTTTCGCCATTGACATACACAACAGTTGCCAAACTTTTGTCAAGCGTAAACCGTTGATAATTGAGGCAGTATCCCCAAAGAGACGAAAACTCTCACACACACTCCAAACCACAACGTACATAGAAGCTTGCCTCGCCTGCCCGACTGCTTGCCTCTTGTTTTAAGGCATGTGTTTTGTGCTTGATAGTTGCGTGTTTATGTACCCAAAGCTGGTGCCGTTGCTGCTGCTGTTGCTTGTGCTTCTGCGGCTGGCATGTGTACAAAGTGGATGTGGGTTAGAGATGGTACGTATTTTCGGGAATCTCCACTGTTGACCAAACACAAGAGCCTCGAGCAAACACACACGAACAGGCAGCTGTTCCTTTTTAAATTCCCCAAATGATGTGGTTCAACAAGGTGCAAAGGGGCAGAGGGTGAACCGTACCCGTAATGAGCACTAAGTGACAAAACGCTTACCTTGTAGGGCGAACGTTTCCGGAAAATGTGTCCCACATGAGAGCAGGGCACAATTTCCAGTGTCCCACCGCACATCCAGGTCTTGAACGATAACTCCAGATTCTCACCACCCCAGATATCAAAACCGGAATCGTAGGTGCCCAAACGTTCAAAGAATTTCCGATCAATCGAAAAGAGGCCGCCAGCCATTGTCGGCGAATACACCGGTTCCGATGTGCTCTGTAAAAACAAGGAGAAAAATGGTTAATGAGATTGGGAGAAGAGTATGGGATAGAGAAGTGTGTACAAATATGTTTGAATACATGAGAAACGTCAAAAAGTCAACGAGATTAATAGGAATGATGGGGAGAGTATAGATAGAGTAGTGTATAGATATGTTTGGTGTTGAGTTTTGAGTTGATAATCAGAAACATTTAACTAGACTAATTGAAAGCTTTGGACGTTGTCAAAGTCTCATTTTTGGTCTCTGTCGAATGAAACTTTAAAGTGAAGCTCTCTCTCTCTCTTCATCTCTCTCTCTCTCATTCTCTCATCAACTATCTTTAAGTGTTTTCCTGGTTTTGGCCTTCTGCAATCATCAAACTTTGTTTGGCTGCCTGTTTTCGGTACAATTTCAACAGCTCTTGGCAAAAAATAAACACTTAAGGCTACAAAATTTTTAGTTAGTACACAACATTTTCCTTATTTTCCCACCATTCTCCCTCTCTCTTTCTCTATGCCTCTTTTCTATCTCTCTCTTTTCGCACACAAATTTCGCATTGTAATTGAATATTTGCTGTGTGTTTTGTTTGTGATACTTATTTGCTCTTCCTTTTGTTTTTAAGCTGAACTCTCACATTTTGGACCTCTTCTCTTTCTGTGTCCCTCTTCCTCTCCCTGTGTGTCTGTTTAGGGTGTTGCCACATCTTGTGGCACATTTTGCATTTAATTGGAGAATTGCATTCCATTTTCATTGCTATTAAATTACAAATTTTCAGAGCTGCCAGCCAAACATTGGTTTTCAAAAAACATACAAAATAATTAAAAATAAATAAACCAAGTTTTTTTCACTCTTTCTGTGTTAACGGTTTGTGCTGGGCCAAATTAATGAGTTGTAAACAATATGTGAACATTTTTAATAAACATAAATTTAAAATAAATTGTTATGTTATGCAAAAGACGCACCTCTCTCTCTCCCTTTCTGTGAACTTCAAAGATATGCAAATCAAATGTTCAATGTTACGTATACGCAATGTGGCATGAAAAACACACAGCTGTACAAAGGCAAGACGAGAGCGAAATGCAAATCAACAAAAGCAAAGAACAGAACAACACCAAACAGGATCCTGGCCGCCTGTCAAATCCAAGTCAAAAAAAAAAAACACGTAACGTGGAATACAAAAGAATATATATACATATATATATATAGAGTTTAACAAAAATAAAGTTTGTGCGGTAGACAAACTTGAAAATACTCTAACTTAAGAGCTTGAGTAATGTTTTGTTAAGTTGATTTGAGTTCGTTTCGTTATGCTTTTTGTTTTGTTAGGGTATATAGTATGTATAGGGTATAGGGTATATATAGCTTAACACAATAAAGTTTCTAACAAGTCGAACTTGAAAATACTCAAACTAAGAGCTTGAGTAAGGTTTTGTTTAGTTGATTTGAGCTTCGTTTCGTTATGCTTTCTGTTTTGTTAGATTATTATTAGCTTGAGTAAAGTTCATTTAGTCTATTTGAACACTCTTTTCGTTATGCTTTCTGTTTTGTTAGGGTATTATTACGTTCTTGTAATTGAATTTAACATGAGCAGAAGCGAACAGGGCATAAACAACAAGCACATGGCCCATAAAAATGAGAATCTGTAAGACAGAAAAATGTTTGATTTTCATGTTCGTACAAACAAAAAAGGAGAGAAATAAACAAGAAACGGAAACGGCGTAAAATAAATGAAATTGTCACTGACTGACTCTGAGAAGCCTGGGGAGCTGTCAGCACAGAAAAAAAAAAAAAAAACGGAATGCCTGGATTGGGGATCATGGCTTTTCGTATCGCTAAGCAACTAAAGATTTCTATATAATATATATATAACTGAATGTTTGTTTGTAACTTTCAAGTCAAACAGCAACAACAACAACAACAAAAGAGCGCAAATGTCAGGCAAAACACATAAAAAGGAAAAAACAAAAGCGAGACACGAGGAAAGCAAAGCAAAGCAAAGCGAAAGCAACACAACACAACAACAAACAAAGTGAAATCTCCAAACGCGACAAGTGCCATTGTGCCATTGGGAGCGACAGAGACAGAGAGAGCGTCATGGGCAGACGGATGTGAGATAGTCAGAGAGAGAGAAAGAGAGAAAGGGGGTGGATGGGTAAGGTAGGGGCAGCTTTTAGCCTTTGGCGTCCAGTTGGCAAATTCGCAGTGTGACATTTAATAAACGCTGCTGGCTTGGCTGCTGCTGTTGCTGCAACAATGAATGCGAAACCGGGAAGCGGCGGCGGCGGCAAGCAGCGGATGTTGCCGGGAAGCGGAGGTGGGCAGTGGGGGGTTAACAACAATGTATGTGTGTGTGTGATAGGCAAATGCAGTCAGTGGCAGTAGAATGCAGCAGCAAGAGGAGGAAGGAGGTGGGTGTCGGCCATTTTTGTTATGAATATATATTTTTACATTTTTGTCTGTTTGTGTTTGTTTTTTTTATACCCTTAACCCATGAAATGGATAAAAAAGGGTACAATGGTTTTGACTTCGAACTCACAAAGTATATATATTCTTGATCAGCATCAATAACCGAATAGATATCACCATATTCGTTTGATTGTTTGTGCGATGATGATTGTATGAGCTCTCCTTATCCCTTTCAATAACTTTTCAAGCTTACAATATGTAATCGATAACAATAAAATCTTGAATTTCTTGAAATCTCAAAAATGGGGATTGTAATATCGGTTGAGAAACACCAGAGATATGAAACCATCAAACATTGGTACGGTAGTTCCGGTATGTTCAAGAGTTAAGGGTATCTTCTAGTCGAGCTTTCTCTCCTAGAGCCCTCTTATTTGTTTTTCGTTGTTGTTGTTTCTGTTGCCCCGTCGGAAGTGACAGAACAAATAGTGAAAAAGTGAAAAGCCAGAAGTGCGTGTATGTATATAAGTGTGTGTGTGTGTATAAGAGTGTGTGTATGTATATGTGTAAAAGGATTTCATTGTTATAGTTGGCGTTATTATTTCTTTCTCTTTTTTGTTATTACGAAAAAATGTTTCGTACTCATTTTGGTTTTTTGGTTATTCACAACTGGAAAACTGAGAAAATCGGAAATGGAAGTAAAAATGCGAAATAAGTTTCTTGTGAAAATAAACTCAAACTGAAATGGAAATAAAATGCCGAGCTGAATAAATAAATAAACACCACAGAAAAAAAGATGAGATGAGAGCGAGAAATGCGAAGTTACAGTTCCTGTTGCTGCTGCTGTTGCTGCTGTTGCACACAGTGGCTGTGGCAGTTGCACAGTTGCCAGTTTTGTATGCAAACAAAAGTCGTGCAACTTTTTCGCTTCTGGTTGTTGTTGCTTTCCTCGTTGACGTTGACGTTCTCATATAATGCGGGCTTAAATGATTCAACAGCAGATAAATATTGCCACTTTTTTTGTTTCACAGTTTTTCCCTCTTAACCTCTTTGTATGCATGTGTGTGAGTGTGCGTGTGTGTGTGTGTTTAAGGCAATAACAAACGAATCATGGCAAACAGTTTTCGAGTTTCGAGTTCTGCGGCATACGAAATGAGCTTGTTTCGAACAGAGTAAAGAACTTGATCCCCATAAGGATTTGGTTGGCTCAAAGGGGATCAGGCAGGCAGGCTCGGTTTTTCCTTCTTCTTCTTTTTTTTGTCTTGCTGCAATGAATTCTTACTTGATTTATAAACCAATCAATCAATTCAATTTTCTTCACATACTTATAGCTTATAGGACAAAAATCGTTCAGCTCAGCCTTTACAAGCAATCATCAAGAGATTTTAAACTTAAGTGCGGAAGATGATGTGCTTATGATCAGGTTGACTAAGTGCATACCCTAATGAAAAGTATTGTCTAACTTAAGGTAAAATTTGTATAGGGAAGGTATAGGTAAAGTATGACCTAACTTTATCTCTAAGAAGATTATTTTGTGAACAATGGACAAAATTCCTTCAGCTCATTCTTAACAAGCAATCATAAAGAGATTTTAAGCTTAAGTAGTGATAAGATGTATTTTTCAAAAGGTTGACTGAGTGATATCCTATTGAAAAGTATTGTTTTATTTAATGTTACATTTGTTTAAGAAATATATCTTGAGGCATAGGGAAAAGTATGACCTAACTTAATCTCTATTAAAATATTTGGTTGAACCACCTTAAAGACAGTTCTTTTTCTTTGATTTTGAGTGCGAAAGATGTGCTTAAGACCTAGGTTGACCTAGTGTTACCCCAATGTATAGTAGTTAAAGGTAGATGGATGAGAAGTATGACCTAACGTTATCTCTTTCTAATATTCTTTTGTTAACCAACTTTAAGCACAGTTCTTTCAACCTTCTAACTGAAAAGCTACCCCCAGAAATGTTATTAAAAACTAAGCAAACAAAACAACTTTAACAAAAAACAAAAACATATTTTACCATTTGACGCCCATTTTTAAAGATATTTCTACCCTCCTAATGTCCTATCCAGGCAGACATCAAAAACAAAAGAAAGCGTATCTTAAGTGCTTTCACATTTCTCACATTCTTTTGGGGAGAACTGGCTTTAATGCGATGAAGGCACAACCAGAGGCAGAGGCAGCCTATTTAGATATCAAATAAATCTAGTGGCATTTATTATGCTGCGGTTGGGTGACACAAATTTTTTTGCTTTATATTTATATTTTTTTTTTTTTTGGTTGCTGAATGTTGAAAAATGATGGGTTCCTTTTTGGCTGGCGAAGCTCATTCGTCAAGTGAGGCAGCATTAGAGAAGGAGAAATGGAGAGAGCTTAGCTTGTGGAGCATGCCACTCGAAAGAGAGATTCCTTCTCACAACCCCTGCTCCCTGCCCCTTTCAATGGCGACCGCAAAAATTAAGAAGGCGAGAAACCATGAAAGTGGCCCAGTTGTGAGAAAAGACACAGAAACACACACACACATACACACACCAAGAGCGAAAAGTGTTTGTCTATGTGTGGGTGTGTGTTTTATGGAAATAATGTGCTAACCTGCGGTCGCCCACACACAGCAACACCCACTAAGTATAGAAGAAGAAGAGGGAGCTGCCTCTGCCACATTAATATCAAATAAAACCAGTCACGAAAAACGGCGGGTGGCAAAGGCAGCCAAAGGAAAAATATGCCCGGGAATATCGTAAATGTCAGCGTACCATAATGTGTGGTTAGAGAGTGGAGGGAGGAGAAGAAGGAGAACGAGGGAGAAGCTTAAGAGTGGGCGTGACACACACACACACTCGAAACATACACATATTTGTATCTCTCTGCATAGAGAGAAAAGAAGACTTTTGCAGGATGAAGATGAAACTAGAGGAAGGAAGGAATCGTTGGAAGCAAACGCGCGCGCCGCTTGACATAATGTGAAGTTGACTTTTGACAAGTGCGCGCTAACACGCCCACTTCTCTCCGCCCGCCCCCCTTCCCTTCACCTACTCATCAAACACTCAACATGTGTGTGTGTGTGTGATGGCAAACTTAAAAGAAGGTTTTTTCATGCCTCTTTGCATTTCCATTTGCATCAAGTGAAAGACAAAAAAGTTCCATTGCATTCTCTCTCTTCGAAAAAGAAGAAAAAAAAACATTTCACACAACTTTTAAGTACAACTCAAGATCTTTCTGCCTTCTCCCACTCCCCCACTCTCTTTCTCCATCTCTGTCTTTGGTAAAAGAAATATATTGTCCAAGTTTTTTCTTCTCTTTTTTTTATGCTTTCTGTGCTACAAATTTGGGTTATTGCCTGGGTGTTGAAGTTGTCTGCTTAACCCCGGCTTAACTTAAACTCAAAGTAAGACAAGTTTGTTCCGTCTTCTTCTTTTTCTTCTTCATTTTGAATAGCATATTAAAATGTTAAATGTAGCACACACACACATACACAGACAGAGAATACACCCACTGGCCACTGGCAAGGAAACAAGAAGCAAGCACAAATGTTACATGAAACGCATCAAATTAGCATAAAAAGTTGTGTTGTTGGCTGCTTTGGTGATTTTGCTTTGATTACCGGTTCAGTGGACCGTTAGCGAGTGCTTAACGTTCCACAACACACACAAACACACACACACTCTCACACACACACCGAGAGAAGCAGCCAGGAGCAGAAGGAAAAGTAAAAGCTGTAAAAGTAGGAAAAGAAAAATCCCAAACACAAATCCATAACCCAGAGCTAAATCCAAATAGCAGACAGCAGCAGCAGCAGGCAGCAGGCTGAGCGCATTCATCTCTTCAACAATCTGTTGTTAAGCTCCCGAGAGGAGCCGGGAGAAGAGCGGGGCGTAGTTAAAAGGGGGAGAGGGTGTGGCGTTAGGAGAGTAGCCTTAGGAAAGTAGCCTTGGCAAATGAAATTAAGAGCTGTTTCGTTTAGTTTATAGCTTATACAGAGATTGAAAAAGATACAAAAAAATGTATATATATATTGCAAGAAATTATAGATATATGTTTTGCCACGCCCCCCTCTTCGGGCCATACCACTGGCTGGCTGGATATAATAAAACGCAGCAGAGATTTGCAGCACAAAAACTTTTTCGACGAGAGAAATGTTTTATTTTTTTTTTTACACGCAGCGGCGCGTCCTGAAAGTGCAATAAAAGTAAAGTGCAACGCTGCGTATTAAGCAGTAAAATGCTCGCACGTGCAAAACACATCATATATATATATATATATATATATACGTATATATACATCTGTATAGCTAGAGACAAACACAGATACAGCTCGAGAGCAAAAGGTAAGAGAGGAGGAGGAAGACTAACAGTTTTATGAAAATTAAAAAAGGAAAACTTTGCACAGCTTTTAGCGAGAGCTGCCTTATAACCTCTCGACCAGCCTACCTGCACTCCCGCTCTCCCCTCCGTTGCCCCTCTGGCAATGTGATACTAAATAACATCGTCAAAAATGGCGACAGCATCATGTAACCTAAAGCGGAAACTGGCAGAGGCAGAGGCCATGGGGAAACCGGAAATGGACAAGGTCGGCCGCCCTGCCGCTGCCAACTTAACTTAGACGCTTATTTAATTTGTTGCGCAGTTATTCAACTTTTGTGTAGGCTAAACTCCCGCTGGACATAACATAATTACCATTTAGAAAGAGACAGGGAGAGAGAGAAAGAGACAGACGCCGCACGTATCCATGTCCATCTGTGTGTGTGTGTGTGGTTCTTTCATATTCTCATTTCTCATTCGCATTCGAAACGTGTTTCATCTCATCTAACACCATTTGCCAATCCCGTTCCCCCACTCTTTCCCACATCCCGTCCCCATCCGCATCCCCACCCATTTCCGTTGTCAACTGATGCCTTTTCAAATTGCTGAAAATGAAGTTTCTACGTTTTTCGTTTTTGGTTTCGTTTTCGTTTTTTTGGTTATGCGAGACGCGCACTCAATTTGCATGCAAGATGCGAGACGAAAGATGGCGAAACGATGTAGAGAGAAGGAGGAAGGAGGAAGGAGTTACGGAAACTGCCTTTAAGTACGTGCTTAGTTTCTAGTTTATGGTGCGCATAATGATAACCGAGAACGGGAACGAATACGAGAACGGGAGAACGGGAGAACTTGGCCCCAAACATAAGCACCAAATCATCAATTACAACAAACTTTTTGAACCAAGAACATATATAGTATATAAGCTTTTTAAGAGAGATTCTTTCTTGTTATTGGCATAGATCCAATTTGATGCGAGAATGAATATGACTTTAAGACAAACTCATAAATTGATGCCCAAAAGATATTTTCTTTTAGTACACTTTCGGTAAATCAAGGTATTTAAGGCTTCCAAAAATCGAACCACTAACTAAAAGCACAAAATGCCTCAAAAACACAATTCGAAACGTCTGGCAATGTCGGGTTTTGAATGTTTCAATGTGTGTATGTGGTTTGTGTGTGTGTGTACTTTGCTGACCAATTAATAATGGTGACCTGAAGCCAGAGACGCGTCCATTTGGCAAAGCAAAGCAAACACCAACACACACTAATACAGTTGCCATGATGATGATGAAGGGAATGATGATGTGGACGATGATGTGGATAATCATGATGAAGGGAATGATGATGAAGAAGGGAATATTGAAGAAGGGAATGATGATGTGGATAAAGTGAATGATGATGAAGATAATGATGATGCGAATGATGAAGGGAATGATGATGTGCATGATGATGATGATAATAATGGGTGGGTTGTGGTATGGTTGGTCTTTGCCATAGCTCCCATAGCTCACAACTGACTGAGCTGGCTGTCGTGACAGGCAAAAATACTGCAGCTACTCTATACTATATATAGCTATATAACAGTACATATACATATACATATATATATATATATATATATATATAGTCATCTATCTGCATGTCATGTTGCAAGAGTGAAAGAGAGAACGGAGGGTAGGGAACACCATCACGCCATAATGTTGTCTGGCTCATGCACAAAATATCGGTTGCAAAAATTACTTAAAAATGAACCAACTGCTGGCATTTGATGGATGGGCTCACAAAGTGGGGCCACTTCCGATGCCAGCCAGTAAAGGGTCTGTCAGTCAGGGGGAGGGTTGGTGAGGGCGTGCTGCATTTACAGTATGTTTGGTTTTTGGGGTTTTTTAAGGGGAAAAGTGCAGACTTTTCAAAATTTCATATCCACTTTTAGTAGTTTCGATGCTGCTTTTGCCCTTTTTCATTGCTTATTTCCATAGCGATTTCTCATGCATACACACACCAACACATACTTAGTGTGATATATGTATGTGTGGGTAGAGAATTTTTACAAAAGAAGAATGTGATAGGCTAAAGAATGCATCTTCTACTCTGATATATATATATATAAAGACATGAATGAATGATGCGAGAGGACCGACCGACCGACAGTCGAGTCTACTCAATTTTGTACCCTTCAAAGCACACACAGAGGAGAAGTTGTTTAGGGAATATTACTAAAAATGATGAGAGAAATGCATCAAATGCAGCTTTTGCATAAATGAAGAATATTAAGGGGGAAATAAACTAAATGGTAGAACCATTTTGTGTTTTATGATGAATTTTATGTAGTTGAGATGAGCTTAGGACAACATTTAGTACTAGATAGAAATTTAATTTCTCAAAATGTTTTTCCTTTCAATAATTGCCAGATATGGAACAAAAACATATTAACAAGATGAATAACAAACCTTTAACATGTTTTGGTTTTAGTTGATGAATATTTTCTAAACTGAATAGCAGTTTTCCCTTTTCCCTTACCATCATTTACCTAAGCTATTCAAAAACTGAGTATTTAACTTTGATTTTACTATTTTGAACAAGTGCAAATTTTCTACCTTTTAAGTAAGCAGACCATTTTCAAGCTTGTTGCTTGTTCGTTTTTTTTTTTTTTTCTCTCTCTCTTTCTAGTTTCTTACTTTCTCTTCAGTTTTTGTCGAGTGTGTTGTGTGTGCATTTTTCCGAGCACTTTTTAATAAATCATGCGCCACGTAAGCTGACTTTCATGCACCAACCAAAAAAGCAGCTCTATGTATGTGTATGTGTACTAAAGGGTGCTGCCTTTTCCCTTCTCCCTTTCACTTCCCCTTCCCCCACATACTCGCCTTTATCGCCTTCTCCTCTTACGGTTGAGTGAGTGATTTGCATATGTTGTTGCTGTTGATGCTGTTTTCCCACAGCTGCAAAAAATGGGCGAAAGCTTTGCGCACAAATCACTTTGGGGCGCAATGGGCGCAACACACACACACAGCCACGCCCACAATGCGCGACCAGTTGAGTCCAGCCCAGTACAGTTCAGTTGAGAGTCGCCCCCCAAAATGCCGAAGTGGTCGTTAGCCACGTTTTTCCATGCATGCAACACATGCAACATACTTTCGGTTCACAGTCTCCTCCGCTTCATTCTCATCCTCTTTCTCCGCTTTTTGCTTCTCGGTTTTCGTTTCTCGTCCTCCATGGCATTGGGTGCAAATTAATACACTTGCGAGCTGTTGGGGATTGCAGCGTGATCTTGTTATTGTATCCCTCTGTTACGTTACCCCACTTAACCCCTCTTTCCCTCTCCTTCTCTCCCTGTTATCATTGTTGCGGATTTTATTTGGCGGCAGCAACAGCAACAGCTGCGGGCAGCCAACAACAAAGTTTGTTCGAGTGTTTTCGTTGCACAGCTTAATATGCAAAGTTATGAGCGGGAGATTTTTGGCCATAGTTCCCTCTAAGCCCTTACATCTGCTCTGCTGCAGTCGCCTGGCTATCGTTAAAAATTCTTTACACTCCTCCCATTCACCCTGCATACAACATACCTACATACACCTCCGAACAATTTTACGCTGTGGTCAATTTGAGATGTGGGCGTGAGTTAAGATTCTGTGTATCAAGTGAAGTAAAAAACGTATTTTCAAGCTTTTTAATACTCTGAAGTATCGCTTTAAAAATATCGCCTCACGTAACCATCTCTAGCAACAAACAACAACGTCAAGTGCCAGTTAAGCGCATTAAATTGGCGGCCATTTTATAATTTTCGAATAACATAATTTCGCCATTATTAACGGACGCCGAGCGCTCAACTCAAGGGCCCGCGGCGGCAGAATAACCAACCAACCAACCAACAACAGCGACAAGCACGAGTCACCCTGTGTTTGCTGTTCCACTTGTGACTTTTCATACCAAAAAAGTGCTGCATACTTTTGGGCGGTAGGTGAAAATAACACCAAACAGATTTCCAACGCGCTGGTTTTAAGCGTTTAATTAAACACTGACCGAATACTACACTTGAAACAGTTACACTGAGAGAAAATCATGTAGTAATTGTGAAATGATTTCATAAAGAATAAATATTATATATGAAAATAAGTTCATATTTTTCTCACTGTGAACTTTCAGAGATATATGTATATGTAAATGTGTATTCCTCATTTAAACTTTATACATTGCCCCCCTCAGCCAAGCAGCTACTAAAAGAACAAGTGTGCTTATATGTAAAAAGGATTCATTTTGATCCCGAGAGCAAACCAAAAAAAAACACCCTTAAACTCCCGTTACTCGTTACAACATTTCAATTAAAAGTTAAACTGCATGTAATGCTGGCTGGCGATGGCGAAAAATGTGAAAGTAATAAAAATTTCATGCTGCGCTCGACTTGAATCAAATTAATTTTCCAAAATATATACAAAAACCCGAAAAATGCCCATAAGCAAGAAAAATGATCAAAAAACAAAAAGAAAACGAAGGGTTAGCCAAACCCTTTTGTCTGTGCCCTGGAAACTGACTTGCCATTAATTAACAAAAAACCAGCTAAAAATTCGGCCAAAGTTAAAAGCTGTGTGAAAACGTTTCCATGGGAAACCCAAAAAGAGTGTAAAAGGAGTAAAAAAGAGGAGAGAAAAAGCGTTTTTTTTGGGTATCGGTTTTCCATTTTGTAAAGTGAAATTCAATTTACGGCGCCGTTGCCTTTAGCTAGTTTTAGCCTTTTTTTGGGCGGGTTTTTGTGTGCAAGTTTAGCTCGTGCGTGTGATTGACTTAATCATTGTTACGCTTATTACGTGGAAGTGTAAGAAAGAAAAAGAAGAAAAAACAATTTCATGGCAGATGTGCTTTAACCTTGCCACATTTTTCACTTATGTAAATTGCAAACAGTTCGCCAACGTTAATTTCAATTAGCCGTCCACCCACCAAAAAAATTGAGTTTAATTTAGCAAATGAAAGCGATGTGCCATATACAAAAAGGTGATAATTGCTTTGTGCTACAAAAAAAAATATTGTATAGACAGCTATTAAAGCGTATAAAATGTAACAAAAATACGTATTTGGATATGCAAACTAATGGGAAAAAAGCTGAACTAAATGATTATGTAAATTATAAATTGCAATTTTTATCTATCTCTCTGTTTTTCGCTTTCGATAGTTTATAAACCCAAACAACAATCAGCAACAATACAACTATTGTAACAAAACAACAAACATTTTATGCAAATTGCTAGGGAAACTGACAGAGTTCACAGTTCAGTTCAGAGAAAGAGCCTAGTTCTCAATGTGTGTTCGTATTGACAGCTCTTCCGTTTGTTTGTTTGTTGTTCTCGTTTGGCTCTGATTGTGCGTGCCAAAGAGATAAGGGTCAAAATTGGGTTCAACTACTTTCCCCCCGCTCAATCCCGAAAAACAGACAATGGGCATGGCCCATGAATACATAAAACGGCTACAAACCAAAGAGTGTGGGCAGAACAGCCCAAAAACGAGAAAAAAAAAGTAAATAAATGAAAACTGATGGCTAACGGAATGAAATATGAAACGAAGAGGCTGTGTGCGAAAAAGGAATTGCCAAAAAGATTCATCGAAGAGAGAGAGAAAAAAACTTAAGACAGACAGGCACAAGAGAAGGAACCGAAAAGATGATAAAGAAAAGAAACTTTTTCAGCGTCTGAAATGATAACAAAAAAGTCGCAAAGAAACATTTGAATACATTCTTCAAACTGTTACAGTATGGTACACAGTACAGTCTGGTAGAGAAAAAAAAACAACCAACTATACTTCATTAAAAATTTATAGCTAAAAATTATGAGCAGCTGCCCAGACGTTGATTGAATTACTTACAGTGTTAACTGTGTAAGTGTAAACAGAGTTGGGTAGGGAAAGAAAAAAGTTATATGACAAAAAAATCAGGCATATTTGTTAAATCTCTTAATCATTTAAGGAAAACATAACATGTTGGATAAATAAACACTCAAAGAGAATTCCAACTACTGTCTATCTGTCCATTATAACAACGCCCCACTGTATTTACCTAAGCCTCATCATAACTTACGCTTTTCGTTGTCTATTACGCCTTGATGCTGCTGCTTGCTTTGTTTATCAACTCACGCTTTACTCAAGTGAACAACAACAACAAGAACGAAAAACATCACACACAACCTTCGCCAGCTTTTTGCTTCGATCGAAGCTTCGATCCGTTTTGAATATTCAGTTTCAAGTCGTCGGTCAAGCGGCAAACACAAACTTATTTGTCTTCTCCTCTTCATCGACTTAATAAGAGTGTGTGTAGTAAAAAAGATAATGAAAACTTTGGCATTACTTGTTGTAGTATGCCTGGCGACAACGGCTAATGTGTGGGCTGGCAAGGTGGGTCAACAGCAGCCGGCGGGACAACAAAAGCATTTGGTTTGCTACTATGACTCGTCGAGTTTCGTCAAGGAAGGTGAGTTGGAGACAGAGACATAAAAATGTGCTTACGTAATCCCCAGAGAGAGAGAGAGGGAGGGAGAGTGTGTGATAATTGAGAAGCCAAAGAAGAGAATCTGAAACTGAAAAATCTCAGTGTGTGAAGCCAAAGTGCGGCTTATCAGCAAATTTCTGGAAATTAGGTTTAGCTCGTTTGTTTTTGTCTCGAGAATGTTTTGCGCAGAGATGGGCGATAAGACGAGAACAGTGCCAAGAACAATTATTTAATACACTTACAGAAAACAAGACATTAAAGATTGTGTTGAGGTCAGAAAAGTTAACTAAGTAGAAAAATATTAATTGAATAGGGGATCTTTTTGCTATAAACATATTCATAAAAACATTCATTCTGTTCTTCTCTCATAGGCCTCGGCAAGCTGGTTATAGACGAACTCGAACCGGCTTTCCAATTCTGTGATTATCTGATCTATGGTTATGCGGGCATTGAACGTAGTTCACACAAGGCGATCAGCTTGAATCAGCAACTGGATTTGGATCTGGGCAAGGGTCTGTATCGTTCGGTGACCCGTTTGAAGCGCAAGTATCCCAATATCCGTATACTGCTCAGTATTGGCGGTGACAAGGACATTGAGACTGGGGAGGATGCTAAGGATTTGCCCAATAAGTATATGGAACTGCTTGAGAGTCCAGAGGGTCGCAGTAGGTTCGTGAATACGGCCTACTCCCTGGTCAAGACCTATGGCTTTGATGGCTTGGACATTGCCTGGCAGTTCCCCAAGAACAAACCGAAGAAGGTGCACAGCGGTTTGGGTAGCATTTGGAAGGGTTTCAAGAAGGTGTTCAGCGGTGATTCCATTGTCGATGAACGTTCCGAGGAGCATAAGGAACAATTTACAGCCCTGCTGCGTGATGTAAAGACTTCTCTACGTCAAGATAATCTCATGCTCTCCGCAACCGTGTTGCCCAATGTGAATTCGTCACGTAAGTAGAGAAAACTACGGGAAATATGACCTATCTTAAGATTCCCTTCCCTTCTCTTAGTTTTCTTTGATGTGCCCGCTGTGATTAACTATTTGGACTTTGTCAACTTGGCCGCCTTCGATTTCTTCACCCCGGAACGTAATCCGGAGCTAGCGGACTACTCGGCACCCACCTATGAGTTGAGCGACCGTAATCCCGAGTTTAATGTGGATGCTCAGGTCAAGCATTGGCTACGTAAGGGTTGCCCGGCTAGCAAGATCAATGTGGGCGTGGCCACCTATGGTCGTCCCTGGAAACTGACCGATGACTCCGGTGATACCGGTCTTCCTCCCATCTCCCATGTGAAGGATGAGGCTCCACAGGGTCCCAATACTCAGCGACATGGCATCTATAGTTGGGCCGAGGTTTGTGCTCTGCTCCCCAATCAGAACAATGCCTACTCGAAGGGTGCCAATGCCCCGCTGACCAAGATCAGTGATCCCGCCAAGAGATTTGGCTCGTATGCCTATCGTGCCGCAGACAAGAAAGGTGACAATGGCATCTGGGTAAGCTATGAGGATCCAGATACAGCTGCCGATAAGGCCGGATATGTGCGCACTAACAATTTGGGTGGTGTGGCTCTATTCGATTTGTCCTATGACGATTTCCGAGGACTCTGCACCCAGGACAAGTATCCCATACTGAGGGCTGTCAAATATCGTTTGGCTAACTAAACTTTAATCTGAAATCCGAAAAACTATTTTAATTGACGCTCGACAACTTTTGTAATTGACTTTCTTTAAGAGCAATAAATGTTTCAACTGTCTAAACGTAACGGAAACGGAAAGAAGCCTGTCTCGCCCCGAGGGGCATTTCTCTAAAAGAAAGTTTTTAGTGTGCAAATGTTTTGCATGTGTCTCTGGCAGAGAAAGCTTGAAAACATAATCTCCCTACTTTCATTTCGTTTCCTTCATCATTTTTGGCTAAGTAGAATTTGATCTCTTACGTCGTTTTTACTCTCTGTGCTGTGTGCTTTGATGGGTGCTTCAATCCAATTGACTTTCACATAAAATGCGTAATCGGCTTTAACATTAAAGATGCCAACAACACACACACTTTCTTCTCTCCCCCTTCTCCACCGCTCTGTAAATTGACTGCTCAACATTTGTCATTGAAGCGTGTTTTCGTGTGTGAAAGGAATTTTGCATACGCAGCGTATTTTACACACACAGAAACGAAACACTCGAAAAGCAACGAGGCAAAAATGCTATAGCTGTCATGTTCTATGCACGATTTGAGAGGAAGAACAACAACAACCAACCAAAACAACAAACAACAACAACTGCTATGTAAAAATGGTAAAAAGGCTCTTAAAACGCACGCATAGGCAATCCGAATGGCATAAACGTAAACGTAAACGTAAAGAAATGAAATGAAACGTGCAATGTGTGTGTAAGGAGTGTGCGGGTGTGTGTGTGTGTGTGTGTGGCGTATTAGAAACCATTTACCTATCCACACAGGCCCCATTACACATGCAGATACTTAAAGATAAGCACAGCACAGAAAGACGACAACGACGACGACGACAGCCAAACAATTTTTATAGCTAAACTTTACCTTTTATTATACCCTTAAGCCATGAAATGGGTAAGAAAGGGTATAATGATTTTGTGCAAAAGTATCAGGCATAAAGTATATATGTTCTTGATCAGCATCAACAGCCGATTCAATATAGCCATGTTCGTCTGTCTGTCCCTCTGTCGATCTCAGGAACTACAATAGCTAGAGACTACAGATGTTCAATATGAGTTCGCCTAATCTCTAGGCAGTTGCAATTAACTTTTGATAACTTAGGTTTACGATATACGAATGTAATCGATAACAAAATAAATCTTGAAACCGGTTAAGAAACACCGGAGATATGAAACCATCAAGCATTGGTACGGTAGTTCCGGTATGTCAGTCCGACCGTCTGTCCGTGTCTGTGTGGTCAAGAGTTAAGGGTATCTTCTAGTCGAGCTTACTCTAGACTAGAGCCTTCTAACTTGGTTTCTCTCAAAGTTTGTGTGTGTAGCTTTCAACAACAACCAAATTGGTCTGTGTGTATGTTTGTATGTGTGTGTGTCAGTTACAGACTCTTTCTCACTCTCAGTTTCGCATGCATAAAAGTCTATGGTTTCTATATATATATATACGTATATATATATTCCCTCTATATTCTATGTATATTTAAATGCTTGGCCAAACATTGCGTATAAGTGTTATTTTGGTCCTCTTTTTCGTTTCTCTAACGCACATTGCTGATATATGTATGTACCTGAGTTCCTCTTCTACTTTTATTTTGGCAAATAATTGGATTAGTATGTGTACACACACACACTCGCACAAACCCACACAGAAACAGTTAAGCCAAGCGTTTTTACCACTCGAAACATTTTCACGTTTGTTTTTTTTTGTTCTGTTCTCTTTTTGTTGGTTGGTTTTGGGATTATTATGGAATTCCTGTTGTTGTTTTAGTGGGTTTTGTTCTCTCTTTTTTGTGTAGTTTTGCTTTGGGTTATTTGAGATTTTTGTGTGTGTGTGTGTGCGGGTTTTAACAATGTGTGTGTGTGTGAGTCTGGGGGGCAGAAACAACAACAACAAGCAAACGCGAGCGAGCGGATTAGTTGGCTGCATCGAGAATTTTCATTATTTTTAGTTAGAGATGCCGGAAGCAAAAAGACCGAATTAGTTTTTATATGAGCGCACCGCCCCGCCCGCCTCAATGGAATTTCCCGGAAAAAACAAGAAGACCGAAAAATTTTCTACTTTGCTTTAACATATTTTCGGGATTTGTTGGCCATTTGTTGCGCCCAGAAGTATGCGCCCCAGAAGCCAACCGAAAGTGGCAGCAAGAGAGAGATAGAGAGAACAAGTTAAGGTAAGCAAATACTTCAAGTTAAGTTGAAGATGAAGACCGAAATCTGCATTAAACTAATTGAATTTGGCAAAGTGCAAAGTAATCAGTTGGATTTTTCTACGTCTATCCAATATTTATCTTTCTGAGAAAATTATTGATGCATATTTTACAAGAAAAAAATTACAAAAAATATTGCATCAATTTGTTTGGCTCAACTTTTATTAGCATATTAAATTAGGTCAAGATAGAAACTTTTTGCTGCCGGTGATGCTGCTTCTAGCCAGAAACTGCAGTAAAAAGTGATTTATAAAAGTAAAGAGAGAGAAATTGCAGATTTATTTGTGTTTAATATTATTTTTGCCAAAAGATGCGATCCGCATAGAAGAAAAACTTTTCTCGCAGATAGTTTATGGCAAAAGTTTTAAGCCAAGATTTGATGGCTTAAAAACAATTTAAAATCTCTTTCCCGTTCGTTCGTTCAGCTTTACTGCTTGTTGAAATAAAAGTAGAAAACTAAGAATATAATTTCTTCAACTGCATCAAAAACAAGCATAAAACCTAAAGCTTAAAGGCGGCAACTCGTGTAAGGAACATGAGCCATGAACAAGTCGAAGTTGAAGTTGAAGTCGAAGTCGAAGTCAGCAAGCATGTTAAAAGGTTAAAGCAACGGAATGCGCGTGTGGCAGGTTGCAATGTGGCATGTGGCAAGGTATGTGGCGCTGTCAAGTGTGTCAACCCCAAAAACCCCCCGAAACCAAAAGAATGGCAATAAAAAATGTTATAGAAATCAGCAAAAAAAGTTCTCTCTCTTTCTTTCTCTCTCTCCGTCGCACATAAAATGTCAAGTTTCACACGCTTCGTCTCATTGCTGAAAGTATTATTTACGAGCCCGCAAGCAACATTAAAGACATTTCACAGATTTTCTTACAGATTTACTTAAGTCAAGGAGTCGGAGTCGGACTCGAAGTCAAAGTCGAGGGTTCAACTTGAACATTTCTTCAATGTTCATTTCGGTTTTTGGTTTTGTGGGCAGTGAATTTGGCAGCTGCCAAGTTTAATGCCAAATCCATTAGCCGTTGGCATTGGCTCACTCACGTGTAATCAGCTCCCCCCGCTCTCCATCTCTGTACTCCTTCTCACTCTCTTGTGCTTTTCAAATATATCGATTCGAGTACAAACATTAAGCAATACCCAAAATACAAACACAAACTGACGTAACTTTTGGCATTGGCACAGGTGCGTGTGAGAGAGAAAGAAACTGAGAGAGAAAGAGAGGGGGAGAGCTAACGAAATATGTATTTTTGATACCCCTCGTGCAATGTTTATTATTCTTGCTGTCGTAACAAGAGTTGAGCACAACTTTTGGACATAGACAACACAGACAGCAAAAGTTGCAAGCAACAGCTTTAAGAACTGTCAACAGCTGGTATGTTGGGGCGGAGGGTGGGGGAGTGTGTGTATGTGGTTAGAGGTAAAAGGTAAGCTAAAGCTGGTTGAAGTCATCTTCTTCTGGTAGTTCCAGAGATGACTCCGGCTGCTGCTTCTCGAGTTGGAGTTGGAGAGTACTAAAAGGCTTTTCAATTTATATGCCGCAACGGAAACTTTTCAACAGTCGTTTATTGCATTTTTGTCGCACATGCAGCAAGCAGCAGCAAGCATTTTCACCCAGTTATCCTCCAGAAATGTTTGCTCTCTCTCTTTTTTTCTCTATCTCCACACTCACACACATATGTGACAACATTTATGGCTCATTCCACTTATATACTCCTCATCGTCGTCGTCGTTGGAGTTGTCGGCAAATTGCCAATGTTGGGTGCTCAGGATGTGCTTTACTTGATTTAGCTGCTAAGTGCAGCTGCAGGCAATGAAAATGAAAATGAAAATGTGTATCCTTATGCCACCTCCCTACCCA
This sequence comes from Scaptomyza parva, assembly GCA_035044645.1. Lineage (NCBI taxonomy): Eukaryota > Metazoa > Arthropoda > Insecta > Diptera > Drosophilidae > Scaptomyza > Scaptomyza parva. Next base: position 1,341,889 of record JAWNNT010000090.1, on the reverse strand, counting down.
TCACCCCCCCATCTTTCAACATTCTCTGTGCTGTGTGGCATGGATTTTTCGGCAACAACAAAATATGTATGTTGAAATATTCTCATAAATTCTCTTGGCGCTTGTAAAAACAATTATGCCAGATATTTACGCCGCAAAAGGCGACGACGACAACGATGTTGCATGTGCAACTGGCAACAGCAACGGCAACGTTGAGAATTTTGCTGTAAACAGTTTTTGGCATTTAATTGCAGTTGCGCGTCCTTTGACACAAGAGTCAACAAAACCTTTTGCCGCCGTCGCCGCCGACGGCTCTCTCTCTCTGCTGTTCGGTTCTTTGCTCATATTATATTTGATTCGGTTTAACGCGGCGTATGCGTAATATCGTTCTACCATGCTGTTCTGTTCCTGTTTCTGTTTCTGTTCCATTCCCGCATTCAAAAGACAAATGTTTGTAATTAAGAATGAAAACGGCGTTGTGGTTTAATTAAAATGTTCGGAGCCAAACAATTTGAGAGGGCCAAAAGAGCAAACAAAATGCTTTTAGCAGGTTGCAATTGAATCGTATCTGACGTTGTAGGGAGGCAGGGAGAGAGAGGGAAGCAGAGTGCATATTGTAATATGCTTGTTTCCCAATGTGTGAAACCACAAATACACAATTTGTTGGCCACTTATCAACAACAACAAGAGTTGGTCAAAGCCATTCAAAAAGGCACAAAATACGAATTGTGTTTCATCATAATTGCAAAATTAAAGACCTGTGGAGCAAAACAGAGCAGAAGCTGACTCTGGCAATGTGAAAAAGGATTTTTGTTTGGACAATGTAAAATTTCAGATAAAAAAAGTATTTTTACAATTTAAAATCTGTTTGTAACATAACAAACACCAAAACGCTTGCTAAAAACGCTTGCCAAAAAAGTTTGTTAAGCTTTTGTGAAAGCAAAAACAAGTTTTTACCGAGAATATTTTGCATAAAGCAACTATAACAGAATCGACGAAACAGTCTGCATCAATATTCAAATTGTAAAACATAAAGTTTATTGTGTTTTACTCAAAAGGCTATTGGGAAAAAAGTGTAACAAAATGGGCTTTTGAAATATGCAACATTTTTAGATTGATTTTTCTTATTGGTAAAGATAACATTTGTATGAAAAATGTTTGAATGCTTTGATTAAATGCTTTTCCCTTAACACATTTTGTTTCTGTTCTCAAGTAAAAACACTTTTAAATGTTTTTCTAACCTAATTTTGCTGCTTTTTCTGTTTTCTTTTTGACTTTTGTAAGCGAAAAGAAAATGCTGAATGACACACATACACATACATACATATATCATATAACGCAAACACAATTCACATTTGGTGGCAGTCACGTTCGAAGCATTCGAAGCGGTTTTCATGTATATATTCTCGATGTGTGCAAAACGGAATTTTTCCCTGGTATACCTTATGAAGGGTTTTTGGGGGTTAGTTTTGCTAACCAAACAATACACACACACACACACTTAGAGTGTGTATAATGGCGGCATGTGCTTAAACACACACAAACAAACGGCACACACACAGAGAGGAGGTAAACCCGGCCAACCGTAAAGCTGGCCACATTTGAACTGTTTGAAAATTTCAATGTGGTCGCCGCTGCTGCTGTTGCTATTTGGTTGGTTTTGGAAAGGAAAGCCAAACGGTTCGTTATAATTGTAATTGGCGGGGTGTGTTAAAGGGGCGGTCAAAGGGATAATAACAATAATAATAATGGGCTAGGACTTACGTTATGACGTTTCTTTTCACGATCTGGGACCGCATGCCAGCTGAATTGTAAATTCCAATCGAAGCCACCGACATTGACGCCACTCGAGTCGCGATAATGAAACTCCAATGTTGTATCATCGATAACATCGATAACAGGACAAACAACCGTGGTCGAATTGCGTGCTATGCGATCCAGAAGTGGTTCCAACCAACCTGCGAATGAAGAGTGAGAAGGGATATAGATTGAGTTGGATTAGTTTACGTTTCTGTGAAGAGCTTTAAGTTTTGATAAGGTAAAATGCTAAAAGTCGATATGTTAGGCACCAAATAACATTGAACTATCAATGAGAGTTACTTCTATCGAGTTTCAGAATCAATAATATTGATGAAATGTTTTAAAGAGTTGAAAGAGGGATAAGAAAAACGATAAAAATCGATAAGTTAGGAAAGAGAAACCATTGAACTATCAATAAGAGTTACTTCTATCGAGTTTATGCTGAATCAATACTCTTTGCAATTGTGGTTGGTTGTCGTTTGATCTAATTGCTGTTTCGAGCCATGATAGCCGCCGCTATTTTTTTAGCTGCTGGCCATTTTCATCCATCATAACTGGTGTATTGAGGACAACGTCGATGACAATGACAAGTTTTGAAACAAAAAGAGGGAAAAAAGACGAAAAACTGTTTTCTTACAACGTGAAAAGTTTTTTTCTCTGCAGAAAACTTGTTATTTGTTAGTTTTTTCTTTCATTCTTTCAGTCCCGTTGTCTCTTTTGGGTTTTTATCGATTTCGTGTGCAATAACAAAATTGATTGTGTTTTGAGCGTCCTTTCATCAATTTTGCCTTAAACATAAATTCAATTCTGGCCAACAACAAACCCCAGAGAGAGTGAGAGCGAGAGAGTGAGATAAACAAGTACAAAGCAATCAGCAGCGCTATCAACGCTCGCAAAAAACAACAGAACTGAAGATTAAGTGATTTACTAGTTGGCTTTGTTTTATTGCTCCCAAATATTTTCTGTTGAATTTTGTCGCCAGGCAGGCTGACGACAGCAACGAGAACGAAGAGAAATCTCATCTTAAGGCTATCAAATGTAACAGCAAAATTGATTGCCACGTTTAGGACACGCTTGGGATTTGTGAAATGCGCCTAAAGGCACAACACAACAAAATAGAACAACAAACAAAAATTGCAAACATTTTATGTTCGAGTTTTCCATTTCCATTGATATTTGATTATTTTGTTTCTCTAGCAATTTTATGTTAAATATTTGAAATGGATTTGGATTTTCGGCTTTGTTGCATCATTAAATAATTAAATTAGCATTAATTTTAACCAACTCGAACAATGGCCTAAACAATTTGGCAGTCAATTACATCCGAATTAAATGCCGAAATATTTCCCAAAGTTAATTGCACAAAATATGTTGCATACTTTTAGGCATATCAAATTAAATGTAAAATTGAACTCACCTTCAGCACATTCACAATGTGAATCCAAATAGGTTATAACTGGCGATTTGGCATACTTGGCGCCGAGCAAACGAGCTCGAATCAGGCCCTCACGTTGTGGACCACGCACAATCTTGACCATGGGATAGGTCGAAAAATAATCCTCCAGTTGTTTCTTCAAGTGTGCTGTAAGGAAGGGAATATAAGTATTTCATTCAACATTCTGGTTCGTTTACTTACGCATATCACTGTAATCATCAATTAGAATAATCTCGCCAATTAGTTCTGGTGGGGATCTGTCAAGGACTGAATGCACTGTTCGCAAAAGAACAGACCATGCCTCATTGTGGAAACAAATGATGACATCTGTCTTGGGCAGATTGCTCAGATAGTGAGCCGAGTCCTTGCACCAGGCATCACGCGGATCGGGCAGGGTACGATGAACGGATATCAAATCGGAGACATACTGATTAAACGCGTTCTTTGTCCAGCCATCGTCGACAGCCTTCTTCATTTCCGCTGGCATTTCCTTGGGCAGGGTCACCGGCTTACCCATCTCACCGGGACTGTCATCCAATCCATTTGCTGCCGGGGCATCCAAAACATTTTTATCTGGAAAGAGACGAAAAGAGTGACATGTGAGAGGTGAATGCTTGATTTGGCATAAAATTTGTAAAGGATGTGCTGAAGGATGCTCCAAAAAAAGGATGCATCCTTTGTTGTATATAAAATTTACGACCTTCTCTCACAACAACAACAACGAGAACAACATGTGTGAAACGTCGAGCAGATAAATCGCAATGCATTTGACATGAAAAGTTGTCATCATCAGCGTCGTGCATGAATAATGCTTCGCCTTGCAAAATTTCCAACCAGACAGATAAGCGTGCAGCAGCACAGTGTGTGCAACACAGGAATAAACAATACATTAATTCCTTTTCCATGAAGGATAAGTTGAATGAAGAAATCATCTTTTGTATAAGGGAAAAAATATGTTTCGAATGTCAAACTATGTTTCCTAATGTAATTGACTATCAAAAATGATGTAGTTCAGTCAACGTTATGTTCACAAAAAGGTTTAACGAGAATGAAAAATCATTAAACCGGTTTAATGTGACAACTTTGAATGCTTTGCTTTGTACCTTTGTACAGTAATTTCATGAAGGATAAGTTGAATGAGGAAATCATGACATTGGTTTTCAAAAATGATTAAGTTCTGTTCAAAAAGGTTTACAGAGAACGAAAATTAACAATTTTGTTGAATATGACAATTCTCTTTGTACCAGTGTGCCATACGGTGCGTATGCGTAATGTCTGTAGCACACATCTTGCACACGCTCAATGAGTTCTGCTTCATCTTCTTTTTTATCGGTGCTTACTGTGTGTGTGTGTGTGTAAGTGTGTTTGTGCATTATATTATCTTGTTATTTGCATTTGCATGCGGGGAAAATATGATTCTGTTCCGAGTGTGCCAGTTGCTGCCTTTTATGAGATTTGTCAGCCAGTAGTGACACTTATTGGCAGAGTTCGTAAATCCTCTCACTCTCTCTCCCCCCTCTCGTGTAAACGGTTGCCGCACAATGAAGAGAAAAAACATTTCAATTACCGCAATCATTACAATAAACATAAAAAAGAAAAGTGTAAAGCCAGTAGCAGCAAAATAAAAAGTCATAAAGGCAAAAGAAGGGAAAAAGGAAAAGAGAGAGAGAGGAACCCAACTTTGGGTCCACAGTGCAGCGGCGACTTGGCCACATTATTGTGTAAGTTGGTTAAGAAGCGTAGACGATCCGTAGCAGAACCCAGCGACAAGAGAGGCCAATCAGGCGGCGATAAATTTTGTCGGGTCTCACAACAAAAGCTATTAAAAATGGTTTGTAGACCAGAAAAGCGGCGGCACCAAAGGCACCAAAGGCACCAAAGGGATACGCACATAAATTTTATGATTTGTCGTAGTTACAACTTCATTGTGGACCGGCAGGCGCAAATAATATTCACGCGTGTGCCAAGTCATAGAGAGAGGGTGGAGGTTGGAGGAGGCGACGACTGCTTTTGTAATGAACTTTCTTTCTTTTTCTGGCTTTGCATGCTGTGTGCGCTTTGGCTTTGGCGCACAATAGAACACACGCATTATAACAAAAAAAAAAAAAAAAACAATAAAAAGAGGAAAGAGTAGAGAGAAAGAGCCTCAGTGTTCAGTTTGGGGCTCAGGAGGTCCTTAGGTTCGGTTTTATGTCCTTTATTGATTCACTTATTTATAGCGGCTGTGCGGAATATGGAATGTGTGTTTGAGTTTATACTGAGAAGCTCTTGCTCGCGTGTTTTGCTATTCCAACTGTTTTTCCACCTGAGCACAATCCAATTATAGCATATCGAAATGTATAGCAAGACTGCCACTACACAGAGTACAAGTACAGTAAACGCTTGAGTAGAGGGAAACTGACTAAGGGTTTTGAGGAAAAAGGAACTCAATTACGCTTCCTGCTATCTCAGTTTATGTAGCCACATGTCTGCAAAATTGCCAGTCAATATACAAAATTTTGCAGCTTATCCTTTAATGCATATTCATTATTATTTTTGGCAAGCGCTCACTGTATATAGGCAAACAACAAGCTGGCGTGGCGAGACGAGACGGCGTATGGCGTATGTGTTATCCATCTATATAATTTTCATATCTATCGGCATTTTATGGACATAACCAGAATGGGAGGGACCGACCGACCGACCGAGAGAGAGAGAGAGAGAGAGGAGACAGAAAGGGAAATGCCTGAGCGTGACAGGAAGCTATAAAGCGCTCGTTATGGATGCGAAAAGACAAAAAGAAAATAGGGATAGTCTGTGTATGAGTATAGGGAGGGAGCAAACTGCCGTTACAATCTGCCAGTTCTGGTATGTTTCGACATGAAAACTGAACATAATATGCCAAAGTAGCGTTATTTGCAAAATGAATGCGAATCATGTGATATGAATGGGGCGAGATGATGGTGGGGGGAAGATGAAATAGGGAAAACAGGGTTTGCCTAAGGGACCTATTGCAAACAAGGACAATAGACACACACACTCACACAAACACCCTCTACTCACACACACACACACACACTCTCGTAGGCACACACTTTGGAAATCAGCGTTATGTTATTAACATGACCGTGGGGATTAGCATTGATTAAAAACATTCTGTGGCTGAAGACAGACGGATGGACGGACGGAAGGAAGGACGCGGAATCAATCCACAATCTATACACATCTACAACAGCAGAAGGAGGAACAGTAGAAGTAGAAGCAGCAGAAGCAGCTGTTCCTTGAGGCGTTTTATTCCTTGTTGTTCCAGCGAGTATGGGTATGGAGGGCGTACGGGGGCGTGGCATATCCATTGTATGTACAAAATCATTATCGCTGCTAAATTGTAAGAAAACAAAACACAACAACAACAGCATATACGAGGCAAGTACGTGAGTAAAGGGACACATGCTAGATAGAGGACAACGGGTGGCAGGCGGGGAGGGAAAGAGTCCAGTAGACGGGGCCAAGATCAAGATAGTGAACGTATTAAAGACATGGCCAGCGGGCATCAGCTTGACTGGATGGACTCAATGACTGACTGACTGACTGGCTTGACTTGGGTGACTCTTGACTCTGACTCTGCACAGTGAGAAATTGTTGAGTTTTGAAAATATATGAAATTAAATTTGTACCGGGAATTTGAAGTTAGGAAGGAGAAAAGTTAAGACAGAGTATCTGGAGAGAAAGAGATGGAAAAAGAAAAGAGAGGAAAAGGATAGGTAGAGAGATCAGCTAAGAAAGGAAAGAGGGAGAGCTTTAAAGATAGAGTAGAGGGAGTGATTGAAAGAAAGAGAGAAGGACGGGAAAAGTTGAGTTAGAGACAAAAAGAGTTAGGAGGTAAGAGAAAGAGTTAGAGGAAGAAAGTGAAAGCGACTGACGGGAACGAGAGGGAGATGAAGTGAGACACAGAGATAGAGAGAGGAATTGGAAGCGAGGGAACCCAACCTATCCAACCTCCTAATGCTCATGACATAAACTTCCTTTTTATGAAATTCAACACTTTTTTAGGTGTAAGTAAATTGAAAATTGGGTTTCATGTTGTTGTTTTTTTAATGTGTGATTGAAAGACAGGACAGGACAGTCTGACAGAGTGACCGACTGAGTGACTGACTGGGGTTGTTGTTGTTGTTGGTGGGATGGTTCTGTCCTTTGGTTTGGTTTGTCTGTCTGTCTGACTGACTTGGGTTGATGCGTGCGCGCGATAAACGTCGTGTTGGCCACGTCTTTTGGTGGTAAGCGCCCCAAGGCCAGGCCAATAAGTACAACAACACTAATTACCAGCTATGAACACAGGCAAGAAGACGACGATGAAGCAGAAGGCAGACCGAAGGCGAAGACACAGAGAAGGAACCACACCACACCACACTCGAATCAAGTCGACTCGACTTGTCTTGTCTTGGTCTCGTCCGTCTCTGGAAGGAGAAGAGCAGTTTGGTGGTTTGGGTTTGGGTGCGTTGGGAGTGTTGGTAAACGTTGTAGGCTTGCACACAATTTTGACGCCATGGGGCGACTGCTGCACGACAGGATCAGCAAATAACAACAACAACAACTACACCAACAACTTGTAGCTTTGCCACCTTTTGTTGCAAGAAGACAAAGATGATGACGATGATGATGAAGCTGGCTGCCTGGCTGCGCCACAGAGAGATGCAAACATGATATGCGAAATTGCAAATACGTGCATTGTGTGGTTTACATGTACGTGTGTGTTGGTGTGTGTGTGTGTTGGGTGTGTGTGTAATGCAGAAATGCAGAATTCCCTTCAAGATGCAATCTTAAATGCATGTACCACATGCAACCAACCCAACGTCCAACGACGTCGTCTTGGCCAATAGAATTGCTTGCCCCCTCCCCAACCCAACCACTCTTGCAACGGTTGACTGCTTCATTGAATTTGACCAACACACTCACACACACACACACACGCACACGGTACATGTCAGTCGGTGGACGACGACGACGGAGTGTATAAGTCAGAAAGTCATTCAGTCCATTGAGTAAAATCTTTGTGATCGAAAAGTTCCGACAACGATTGACGCTTTCTGCCTGATTAGTGTGGCAAGTGTTTGTTGCATGTTGCATTTTGAATATGCTTAATGCGAATGCCTCACTTGACAGCGGGTATGAGTCAAGTTCTGGTCGCTCCCCCTTAGCCCCTCGAAACCACTCCTTGGTGGAAAATGCTGTTTGGCAACTGCAACTGAAACTGCAAAGTTGTTAAGTGCAATCTCCTCTTCTTCTTCTTATTGTTGTTAGTGTTGTTTTTGTTGCCATTGGCATCTTTAACATTGTTGTAAAAACTTGTTAGAAATTTTCTCTACTCCCAGAGAAAACCAAATGTGTGATTATTCGTGCGTTTAGTTCGATTTCTGGCTGGCCTGACCTAAAATGCAAAAACCTGACCAAACAACATAGAGAAGAGTTAAGAGAGGGAGATGGGGAGTGAGAGAGATGGCAAAAATGTTGCGTGGATGTGAACTGAAATGAAGTGCGAATCGACTCACCGGCACCAAACAGACAGAAAGCAACAGAAAAGATACAGATAGACCAAGACATACGAGATTAACAAAAACTGATTGCAGCAGTCAGCAGGAGAAAAAAAAACAAGTTAGTTAAGAGGGGAGAGGTGGGGAGAGAAGGAGGAGATTCTCTACCTGTGGACTAACTGTGATGGATGAAGCGAGAAATGTGGTTTAATATGGAACTAATTTCAATATAAATATTAATGTTGCACATTTGTTGCAGTCGCCGGCAACAGCAACAGCAGCAGCAGCTGCAAATTAATTGGCAAACGAAATAAACTTAAGATAGAAGATAGAACGAACGAAAGGGAGAAGAAACTTTAAGATGGGGCGAGGCTAGTCCCCATATCTGATGTGCACATTAATTATGTCAGCGGAACTGAGGAATTTTTTTTTTTGTAGCCTATAAAAAGATATCATTCCCACGTTATGTGGCAGCAACAGAAACAAAAAGAAGAAGAAGTTGTAGTTAAGGTTATGAAAGGTTAGAGAATAAATATGTTCAAAGTTTTTGCTACTTGTTATGATTAATCATTGAAAGAACAACAAAGAAACAAAGGCAAACAAATGACGCAGCACAATTTCCACATCATCTTAACCTAGTTTATCTTCAATTAAGTTTGTTAAACCCAATACAACAAAATGTCTAATATATATAATTACAGCTCGAAGCTTATCTCTTCACACAATTTAAACACACTTCAACTTCCAACTAAAGCAAACAGTTTAAAAGTTTAATGCAATCATTAATTACCGAAGTAATCATAGAGACTCAGGGCGCTTTTGTCTGTCTGTGTGTGAGAGAGACATGAACATGGTGCAAGAAGGATATTAAATATTAATTAAAATGCCTTGTCGCACTTTCCACTTACCATCTTCTGCCTTGACCAATTCCTCCTGCTGCTGCTGTCTGTTCTGCTCGAGATGAGAGGCCACGGCTGTTTGAGCTCCTTTACGTGGTATGACCTTAACTCTCTTGTGCTTGGCGGTGGGTGGCACATCCGCCTCTTGTGGCGCCACATCGCGATCTATCGCATTGTTGCCATTAACTATCGCATCCTCTTCACCAGACAATGGACCATTTTTCAGGGCCAATGCAATGGGATCTCCTCCACCGCCACCCGCACCACCACCATTATTGTTGCTTGCCACACCGTAACCACTGATGCCACTGCTCTCCTGTACCGAGGCGCGTCGACGTGTGTCGTCCGTGTAGATGAGAAAGGCAATGCAGAACCAAATGGCCAGCATTAAGGCCACCAGCTTAACAATTGTTGTGGAACGACGACGCCAAATGAATGCCATGTTGAATGTTTGCTCTTTCTCGCTCTTTCACTCGTAAAGGAAGTGTCTCTCTCTCCTCTTTGTGGTTGGTTAATGGTTCGTTGTTGTTACACTTGATTTGTCCCACTCAGCGTATGAGTAACATTAATCAATGAAAGTTGATTTATGCGCAACGAAGAACAACAAAAACAGAAACAAATAAAATTCGGATTACAGCTGATTTGCTGCACAAGTTTTGGCATAGATTGCGGGGGAAGAGGAGGAGCTGCTGCTGCTGCTGATATGTTGTGTCTCTTTGTTGCTTGCTTTGTTGCACATGCCAGCCGAGCACGTTTGACTGCCGAAGGACACGTATTTCAATTCAATTTGTTGCCATTCCACTTGAAAATGCCTTTTGCACTTTTTCTTGCTCCCTCTCGATCTCTGCTCCTCTCTGTTCCTGCAGTCTGTAGTCTAGTGTAGTTGTGTAGTGTAGTGTAGTAAGTGTGGGAATCAGTCTGTAGTTTTAGGATATGAAGCAGGAAGCAATGTGGAACGACGACGATGTCCTTTTTTTCTGTTTCACACACGTTTTAGTTAAGTCAATTGAAGCAGTCTTCTCTCCTTTTCCTTTTTGCTCTTCTCGTCTCTCGTCTCTTTTTGTGCACTCAGCCTGCAAATGAAGCAAGAACGATGGAGAATATTTAAGTAAGAGACATTTTTTTCTGATTGGGGCTTAAAAAATTGAGTTTTGAATTTGCTATAATCAAATCTGAACACGTTTAACTCAATATTCTCTCTCTCTCTCTTCACCTGGCATTAAGCCATTAAATTGAGAAGCAAATCAAATGATTGCCACACAGAGGTAAATAAAACACTTTAAGCAAAGTCTATATTGATTTTTTTCTTCAACTGCATTGCCATGCAATTAGATTCTTCAACAACAACAACAACATGCAACTAATATCAATATTATATAATTGCAGCATCTCCTCCTTCTCTCTTTCCCTCTCCCTCTAAAGTCTTCAGTCTACCGTGTCTCGAGTCTGTGTTGCCGTCAGGTAAATGACATGCCACTTGAGCCACTGTCCCTGCCACTGCCACAGCCCCTTGGTCTTAGTCTTAGCTAGCAATCCCTACCCAGTGGTTATTTTCATAGTTTTTGCTGTTGTTGTTTTTGTTACAGTCAAGTGGATGCCCCACAGCGTGATGTTGCGTGCCAGGCCGTGGCGCATCAGACCCAACCATAATAGACCAAACAGAAATCAGAAAAACCTCGGCAAAAGCTAAAAAAAAACTTCTACACACAGAAAAAAATCCTCGAAAAACCTGTCATTTTGATTTTTGTATTGAAATTTAATATGTGATTTATTTAATTTAAATAATTAATGTATTTATTTCAAATATATTTATAATATTAGATGCAAGAAAATGATAATAAAACTAAACAAATGAAATTTCCGATATGCTTAAAATAGATATGTCATATTCAAATTAAATTAAAAATGAATATTTGTCATATTTGTATGAAATTTTCTCACAAATGCCAACAATTCTTGAACTAAACGACTCACAATGTTTTTTCTCTGTGTATACAAACTTAAATTGCACTTAAAGAAGGCAAGAAAAAAACAGCAACTGCTTCCTCATATTTATATAAGATCAGCAATATATATATATAAACCATACATATATATATAAATAGCAAACGTTTTTTATTATGTTTCTTGGTTAAGCTATTTTTTTTTTCTCCGTCTTCGGCTTGAGAAAACCTAATAAACATTAAGAATTAGTAATAATAAAATACTTCACTCTTTGACCATGGGGATCAGTTTTGCAGTTGCTTTTGCTTTCGCTGCTTTTGTTTTTGCTGCTTTTGTTGTTGGTTGTTGCAGTTAAAGTTGGCCAGCTCGTTTAATGGGGTCCCCCCCCCATCTATCTATTCGCGCAGTTGGGAGTCATGACTTGGGTCTGGGCCAAGTAATTAAATGCACATGCAGAGAGAGTCAGAGTCAGAGCGGTTAGAAAAAACCGCCAGACCAGGCCAGGCCAGACCATAGAGACTAGGGCCAAGCTTATCAATTAGAAACACCACAGAGAGAGAGAGAGGGGTTGGAGGGGAGTCTTCCTCCCCTCCACAATGTCCCCCCCTTCTTCTTGTTAGAGATATGCCAACTATGTGTGCATACAATAAATACAAGTTAATTACTTCGTGTGCCTTTTTGTTATGGCTCGTTGGGTTCAAGTGGCATCGGCATCGTCATCGGGGCAACCTGTGCTAAAAAGAGCAGAGTTGCCACCGCTACCCCCCTTAACCAGAGTAACCCTCTTTCACTTTAGCAATGCTAGCAATTTCCGTTTTGCCAATGTGTGTGTGTGTGTGAGTGCTTATAAATTGAAAATCATCAGGGAAAGAAGACCACGAAGAAGAAGAGTGTCAAGGGGGTACACCAGGAGGGGGCGGGGGGCGGGGGGCGGAAGAACATGTCATGTCCTCAGTCAGCTGTAAAAATAGAAAAAAAAAACTGTTTTGCAACGCTGACAAAATAGAGCGATTAGAGTTGCCAGCCATCGGGAAAAACACAAATCGGTTGGGTTGACAGTTGATATTTATAGAGAAATATATATATGTATACATATATATATATATGTATGTGTTTATGTATACAAAAAGTACAACTCATCCCAATTAAGTAGTTAAGAGTATAAATAAAATGCGACAGTTTGCTGACAATGTGAATGAGGGAAAACGCAAAAATGAAATGCGAAAGAATTTAATTTAATATCTGTGCGGTATGCAAAAGATTGAATACACTTTGGCATTGATATGGATACCTCGGTAGGTCGGAAAGAAAAAAAGGGGAAAAAGGTGGATAAAGGGGGAAAAATGGAAACAAGATTTAAGTATGATGAATAGACTTCATGTATAACTATCATATTCTTTAGAAGTGTATCACATTCCAATGTATATGGTATACCATTTTTATTTGTTCAATAATATCAATGATATCTGTATGTTATATGTTATGCAAAAGATTAAATACACTTTGGGATCGAAATGTTGGATATGAATGTTGTCATTCATGTCATGGGTATGTAAGAGTGAAGTAAAGGGTAAAAGATATAAGTAGGATTTAAAGTAGTAAACTTCGCAACAAAACTATAATATGCTAACCCTAACCTAATAATATAAGTGTATAATTTATGTATTCAATTATATCTGTATGGTATGCTATGAATGTTTGGGTTTGTCAGAGAGAAGTAAAGGGAAAAAAGGTATGAAAACTCTTCTCGTCTAAAGAGGTTGTGTAATAAGCTTCACAACAAAACTATAATACCATTTAGAAGCGTATTATATTTGTGGTATACCATTTATATTTATTCAATGGTGTGCAAAAGATTAAGTACACATTTATATCGAAATGTTGGTTTAGATATGTCAGAATAAAGTAAAGGAAGAGAAGAATATTTAGTATAACAGATTTTCGTATAAAGAGATTGTGTTTCAAACTCCATGTCACAACTATAATGCCGTTTAGAAGTGTATAATTTGCGTATACAATTTATATATTTTAACACTACGATAATCTAATTAGTTGCGACAGTTGTCAGCTGCTGCTGCTCTGTGTGAAATAATCGGACAAAACTTCTCGTCCGTGTCATATTCAGTTTTCTGTTTTCTGTTTTTCAGTTAAATAGTTTTGCCGCTACTTCAATGATAATCACACACAGATACTCACACAAACACACACACACACGAGTACACAAAATTGTAGCACAATCTATAATTAATGAGTTTGCAATGCATTTGGCTGAATACGTTTTTGCATCATATCTTTTTACGAGTCTGCCGGGTGTCGGCAACGGGGACGGGGAGGGGGTTTGGGTACCGTCAGGGATCAGGCGTTGGGTCAACATTGTTTTGGCCATTTTGTTTGTGAGTGTGTATATGTGTGTGAATAGTGGAGTGCACATACCTGACGCTATTCGAAAATTGCATTCATATTGTTTGTTAATTAAAAATTCGCTACTGTGGCACATGGCGTATGCGCGATTTGGCAAACAGAACAAAAAGTTTTAACGAGGTGGAGAATTGAAAGGATTTTTGTGCAATGTCATTTTGCATATTTTGGCCAAAATCATAAATACATTGTGGCCAAAAACTCTTTACAACTTTAATTTAACATTTCATTTGGGTATTTTTGGCATTGGCGAGGGTAGTTCATAAAGTTTTTTCCTTATAACTTGTCGAAACGGAAAGTTAATTGAAATGCGATAAGACCAAAAGCAGAGAAGAAGAAGAGATAATTCTCAAGTGTTGTCAACTGTTTTTTAATTATGTCATGGCTGCGAGTGAGTTTACTGGCTAAAAGATAACCAAAGGGGAAACCGAGAGATAAATGTGGCAAAGCAATTAGTGAAGTTTGAGATTACTTTTTTGTGACAATAAAAATGATTATAAAAATAAAAATGAAATTAGTTGAGATAATGAAAAAAGTATTTATTTAACAATTAACAACTATGTCAGCTTCAACTTCCACGTTTAATAAATATTCACATTTTGCTGTTATTTACTTTAGAGTTAACCCCGAGAAAACATTTGGCAATAAAGTGCAGTTTAACTTATCGTTAAATCCGTTGGCAAATATTATTTTACCATAAACACTTAAAACTCAAAAAGTTAGTTTAACAAAATGTATTTGCCAAATGTGTTGTGGTATTTTGGTTTGCCACATTTTCTGGATAATCAATGTGGCAGCAATAACTGAAAAGAAACAAGATATGTTTTTCTTTTTGTCTATCTGCAATTGGCAGCAGCCTCAGCAGCAACAGCAGCAATAACGTTTACATGGCCAATTTGTCAGTCACAAAATAACAAGCAATCATTATTATTGTATTCGAATCGACGATTGTGAGATGAACAACAGAACGGAACGAGGAAGGACGGAGAGGAATGTCTGTCAAATAACTAAAACACGCACACAAATCATTTTATTACTTGTGCTTATCACACAAAGACAGAGCGAAACTGTAAGACAGATAGAAATGTCTGACAGATAGACAGAGAAATACTTGGTATAAGACAGCCAGAAGATAGAAGTTGAGGCGGAAGACAATTGAAAAATGTTAAGAGATATGCGATGACAGAGGCATTCGTAATATGCGCTCGATAAGCGCAAGAATGGTTAACGGAAAGTTACACTTAAAGAAGTTAAGATAAGGTTAAGTGGAAAATACTGAAAGAAGTTAAGATAAGTAAAGTGCAAATACTGAAAATACTAAAAGAAGTTAAGATAAGTTAAGTGGGAAATAATGAAAGTAAGAACTAATTATTGAAATAAACTTAATATGTTTAAACCAAATACGATGACAAGTTTCATTCTTCAAATATACCCGAAAGGTTAACGAAAGTTTATACTCAAAGAAGTTAAGATAAGTTAAGTTAAATATACTGAATTACGGAACTTTATATTCAAAACCAAAAACAAATACGATTCATTACAAATAAAATAAGTAAAAAGCTATAAACCAATTTCTTTCAAAGCATAAAGAGTTTAACGATATTCGTTTTGAAAACCTTTCGAATGAATGAATAAGGATAAAGGATTTTTTCCATTTACAGTTGTACTTGAACCCAAAAGATGTTCTTTTACATAAAAATAAACTTTTCTCCTTACAATTTCCCATTCCCAATGCCCCGTTTTTTGTGTTTTCTATTCGCGTTGATACCTTTTAAATATTTATTGACCTAAACCTGAGCCAGAGTTTCACCCTCAGGCTGTTGCTATCATCTTGTTTAGCTAGAAACTCAATTCCTTAGCCACACTTCAACGCACTCTCACTCTCCCTCACTCTCACCTCCTCTTGCTCTCTTTCTTGAATTGTTCAAGTGCTTCTGGTGCTGTCAGAGTCGCATTTGGTGTTTGGTGCGCCTTGTTTTGCCTTATCTCATGGCTAATTGACTGATAAGCGCCACAGAAATTTGTTTGTGTGTTTTCTTCCAGTTCGAGTCGAGGCGAGTCGAGTTTTGTTACGCGCTTTTGGGTTTTATTTTACCTTCGAGCGGCGAGAAGAGCGTAGATAAGATAACAATTAATTGAATTGCATGTAAAAGTTTTTGCTTTGCTATGCGCCATTGGCATGCAAATGGTCTTAGTTAAATAGTTGAATAGATAGATAGATAGATGATCTCCCCTCCTCTCCCCAACCTTTCCCTCTTCAAACTGGACTAAGTTTTTCCTGTTTCCCATTTCATGCACATTTATCAAAGACTCCCCCCGTCTATAATAGCTGGCATAATTAGACGCACATTAAACAGAAAAAGAACAACACTAAAACTAAAGCAACACAAAAAAGGCGAACTATTTGCAAAGAAATGAGAAAAATGCCAACGAACATCGTTCGCCATTTAAGCCAAATGAAATATTATGTAAAGCAAAGAGAACTGAAAGAAAAAAAACCTACAAATTGCTTGCAAAAAAGTCTAAGAAAAATTTCATTGTCGCGCTTTTCTTTTGGTAACTTTTTTTGCTCAATACTCGAAGAAGAAGTCAACCAACCAAACCCAAACCCAAACCCAAAAGAAAAACCCATTCCAGCTCCAGCTGCTGATCATTTGTCATTTTCTTATGCAAAAAGTTGGGAGTCACAAGAAGGGGGGAAAGGGGTTGTTCGAGGCGCGCATTCTCATGACTTGGCAGGCAGTTTATTATGATTATTATTTATGCAGACTTAATCCGTAGTTATTAAAACGCAGCCTCAAGAAGGAGGAGAAGAAGAATACGTTTAATATTCATTTGCATTTTTCGGGAGCCAGAAAATGAAAACTTTATTTTGCCACACGCAAAAATTGCTTAGTTCTTAATGAGTTGCGTGTTGCTGCCGCGAGGCAATGAAATGAACTTTTCTTCGTTCTTATTCTTCTTCTTTGGGGGCAATTAGAATTTTTGGGCAATTTGGTAGAAAGAGACAGAAGGAGAGAGAACTTCTACACTAAGCAAAAAGTTTGAGCTCTAATTGAGATTAATAATACATTTCATTCAAAGTAGAAAAAGTCGAAAACAATACGAAAGGAAATAAAGGAAATCAATCAATAGAAAACCTCAAACAATGATATATATTTTTTTTGTGTAATGTGTAAAATTTTGTGGTTAAATTAGAAACAATGTTGGCGGCGGCGGCTCTGGCACTGATTTTTATGATATTATGATGCAGCGTGTCAGCGACAAAAGGTCAATTCAACTGTTCAACTTGTGGAAGCAAGCAAAAGCAAAAGACGTGCATCAAAAAACTAAAGCCACAAAACTGATTACGATGTTCAAGATGATGATGATGCATGGTGCATGGTACATGGTGCTGCATGGTGCTTGCTGCATGTTGCAGTCAAGATAATGATAATGAAGATGATGATGCTGCTGCTGCCTTTTAGTTGCGGTGGAGTGAGAAACGTGTTTCTTCTTCTCTTGTGCAGAAGCAGGAAATGTGTTTTAGCCATGAAGAAAACCGGCAGCTGCTGCCACACGCACATACATATACATATACATCTACATCTCTACATACATACATATAGACAGGCAAGAAGAACGAAGACAGGAGCTATGGATATGCTATGCCTCCACGTCTTGTCTTGGCTTGGCGCAAAGAAAGTTGCCACGGTGAAAATTTAATCAAAATATTTGCACATCCGCCAAAGCGGAGAAGCAAGCGAGAAGGCGACTAGAATTACCAGTACCACTAAAAAAACTAAATAAAAAACAAAAACAAAAATAAATAAAAGATATTTACTCCAGACTCTCAGACTCGAAGAAGAAGACCTGTTGTCTTCGAGTCGAGAGACTCCTTTTTGGTTATTTGGTGCAAAGCCAAGCTAAACCGAACCGAACCAAAACCAAACCAAACCAGTCAAACCTCATTCGAGGTTGCAACTGCAAAACTGCATCTTTCATCCATTCCAAACGGGGCACGAAATGCTTATTTTGGAGCAACAACAACAACTTGGGGCATGGGGAATGTGAACAGTTGCAGTTGCACATTGACAATTATTTACCGTTGGCGCTTAACTGTTAATTTTGCCATGGCCAAGACAACAACCAAGCCAAGACAAGACAAGTAGCAGTCGCAGCAGCAGCAGCAGGCAGCATCGCCCCAATTTAAGCTACATGCATCCTCTCTCAACAATTGACAAACAACAAACATGCCACACGCATATGTTCAGCATAGCCTCCAAAGTGATACACTCAGAGAAAATAAATCAACCGAAAAGTGAATTTAAGAATACATTTTTTAAATATGAAATGTATTTAAATTAAATATATAACATATTTATTTCAATGATTAACATATTTAAAATAAATATGTGCATATTCAAATTTCCCAGAGATGCGTATTTAAATGAAAATGAATTTTTAAAATATCTAACGTTTTTAAAATAAATATATAACATATTTACTTCAATTACGAACATATTATCAAGTTAATCATAGACGCGGCATCAAAAATAATGTGATAAAATTTTGATTTAACTTGTTTTTGGTAATTCGAAATGTAATATATTCATATTCAAATTAAGCATATTCATATTTAATGCGAAATCATTAACCAAAAATAGTTTGCTTAACCAATGATTATGCTTATTTACATAACTTTTTTCTCTAAATGCACAAGCAACCTCTCCCTACTCGATCCATCGTTAATTATAGACACTTATATACATATTGATTCCTGTAAAGTCATGACTCAAACGAACGTTAAAATGTAATTAAATGTGTTTTTCCTTCTCTGCACGTACAACTCCTGGACGATAAACAAAAAGAAAAATATACTTTTATACTTTTCACAAAAATATTTTCTTTCTTTTTTACCGCTCTTCTACGCGCTTCTCATTATTCAACAGAGACCGAGACCGAGACAGAGAGAGCAAAAATAAATTACAGGATGAGCGGAGCTATTAAATCGCAATTAAATGATTGCACGAAATGATTTTCTGTCTCTGTATTTGTGTGTGGTGTTTTTGTGCGAGGAAAAACATGTTTTTTCTTTCGCCGAGAAAAGTTGCTCATCATTTTTTTCCATCCACATTTCCAGTTGATTAATTACCGTCTGTAAACGACGACGAAAAAAAAACCTCTTCATAGAGATCGCAGCTGTCTCTTAATTGGATTAGCTATGCAAAAAGCTTGATGTTGGCGATGGGGTTGCGGGGGGGAGGTAAAAAACTCTCTAGCGGCAAACTTGTTAAAAGTTTTGGCAAGTTTATTGAGTTAGTAGCACGAGGCACGAAACACGAGGCTGAGAAAAGTGTATTTAATTGAAAATGAAAACTTAAGAGAGCGAGAAAACTTGGCTTAGTTAGCTCTGATCAAAACCTTGGACTTGGCCACAACTCGTGTACGCAGCAAGCAGCAAGGTCAACACAAAGTTGTTCATGGTCAAAAGCGACCGACGCACGTAAAACCGCAAAGAAAATGGCAGAAACAAAACCGAGAAACGAGAAACGAACCAGAAATCAATTGTAGCACCGCATTTGCATATGCATGAGTTTTCCACAACAACAACAACAACACAAACAACAACAAACAACGGCCAATTGCTGTGGCCAACAACAAAAACAGTGGGCTCCCTTGTTGGCCAGGTCAGTTGATTTGAGTCGATTCGGTTTCGATTCAAGTTGAATTCGAAGGTGCACTTTTCTGCCTCGAAAGACCTCAATATTTATTCATTTGGTCTCTTTGTTTTTCAGCCAACAACAACTCGACTTTTTTCACGTTTTCCACGTTTTTCCCAACTGTATTTCGCTTCTTTTATGCAGTTTGAAGTTTCCACCTGAACCTTGGGCAACTTTTTCTGTTTCTGTTTTTGCCAAATTGAATCAAAAACACACAAAACCAAAACCAAAACCGAAACCAAAATCCATTTTGACCATTTAATAAATCCACAAACGCAAAAAGCTATCAACGTTAATTCTGTTTATTCAGCTCGCATTGAAATATTAATAATAATTCAATAAATAAAATGCGTCAACCAGTTTAAGATTTAATCAAATGAAAGATGGCCACAGGAGCAGCTCTCTCTTCTCTCTGGCCAGAAGAGGAAAATCGAGTCAATATAATTTAATGTTGCCAAAACTCGATTAAATATGGCAGAAAGCACACACACACACACACAGGAAAGAGGAGACGACATGAGAAATGGGAAACGGAATATGTGTTCGCTCTTTTGGGCAAAAATACTTTTAAAGCTCTCTGTACTATAAACTATCATTATCGGATTTGGTAGAGATGAAGAAGAGAAGGGAAATCCCTCACGCTCCCACAAAAATGTTTCATGTAACATTTCGGCTGGCAACACAAATTATACAGATGACAGATGGAGAGGGGAGAGGGGAGAGGGGAGAGAGACCCGGACGACGAAAGAGAAATCGGAAAAATGTTACGCTTGAAAATTGCCTGTCAAATGACAAAAATGGTTTCATTTTTGTGCCCCTAATGGCAGTTGGTCATTTTTATGACCCGTCCAACAAAAAAATGCGAAAAATAAAAACCTTTTCGGCTAAGCGAGAGATTAAAGGGAGAGCGAGAGCGAAAGGGAAATAGTCGATAGCATTTATGGGTGGTCTATCTCTCCCCCCTCTCCCTTCGTAATAGTTGGAAATCTCTCACAGTGGGACACACAACAACAACATAAAATGTGGCCAAGACTCGAGCTCGAGCTCCAGCTGGAGATTATGGCTTTGTTTGTTTGTTCAGCATGGGAACTACTACACGCATGTTGAACAATATTGTGTGAATCTCAACAAAGTTTAGAGGTTAAACTTATAGTTAGCCAGGCGTTACTGAAACTGTTACGCATACCAAATACGAAATAGTAAATGGAAAATGGCAATAATGGTAATAATAGGTTTTTGAACTTGAACTTGAGATCTTAACATTGATTTTAGGTCAATGTTGTTAGTTTGAGGCGGAAAAGTGAACATAAAAAAACAATCAAAGGGTTACCTTTGTCAGAGGTGTCACCGAAATCTCTAGAGATTCGATTTTGTACTTGTTAAAATAGCACAAATTTTTCATTGCAATCCGCTCATAAAACTTGCAACAACAAAATTGGAAGGGCTAAAGGGCTTAAAGCGCCTTGAAGCATAAATCGCTTCCACGCAATTGCATTGATTGAAGCGGATAACGAGGTCCTTAGCCACTGAAATATAAACATTGCCCAGCTATTTAATGAAGCATAAACCAAAGCGGCGAGGGGCAGGGGTAGGCAGCAGTAGACCGCTTCTGCTTTTCACTATAGCCATTTTGCTTTCTTGGCTTAATAGTTTTCGTTGTTGTTGTTGTTCGCGGTCTTTCTCAGCTCGTTATCCGCAATCTGCACCTTGGACTTGGGACTCAGAGAAGCGGCAGCGGCAGCTGATGATAGTCCAGAGTCTTGTGTCCAATGGACAGCGAAAGACATAAAACTGTCAAAAAGTTGCCTATATAAATCGCTAAACTAAATGCCTTTCATAGTTTAATGTCACCTCGGGGGATTTGAGTCACATACACTCGCGCGGGACGGGACGAGACGAGACGAGACGGGACAGACACTCTCACTAACAAACACACAAACAAACAAACAAGAGAGATCCATAAGTTGTTGCCCCAACCAGGTGCAGACAACGTGTCTCTATCGTTTGCCCCGGCAGCAACAACAACAACAACTGGTTAGGAAATGGTACGGAACAAGTTCAGTTGGTTTAGCTATGTGTTTACTTTTGTGACTCCTGTTGAGAATGATATAAGAAGTGAAGGAAAATCACAACTTAAGTTGAAAAAGTTTGTTTGAAAGAATATTTATCCCATTTTCATTGCTAATAGCATTGTTAATCTTTTTCCATTTTACTATGAAAAGTTCGCAAATCGATAATCAGAATGAAAAGTATTGAGTAATCGATAGCTAACTATATTCTTTACTAAAATTATCAACAATTGCCCCAATTATATTCATTGCAAGACATTGTTGATTCTTTTCCTTGTTGCTATGAAAAGTTCCTCAATTGTTTAACAAAGTTTGAAAAGTATTGATTAATCGATTACTAACTATTTTCTTTACTAATCCTATCAACATTTTATATATCCTACTTTCACTCTTTGCAAGGCATTGTTGAGTCTTTTCTTTTCCGCTATGGAAAGTTTTTGCTTCAGTTTGAAAAGTATTGGTATCGATAACTAACTATTTTCCATACTAAACCTATCAACAAACATTGCTCTTTTGCCTGAAAGAGTATCTTTATTAGTCGGCTTCTCCTCGCCTCGCCTCGCCTCGCTTAGTTATAGCTCCTAAGTTTGCTTTGGCTTTCCTCGGTGTCCTCGGTCCACTTGGTTGTCATTAAAAAGCGCATGAATTATGCAGTAGTCCAAGTGAACTAGTTGCAGTTGTGTCGCTGTGTCGCCGTGTCGCTGTGTGTCGGTCGGGGACATTGGGAGCAGGCAAACACATCCGTCCAGACGACACTCGAACGACTCGAACGGACAACGGACAAAACGGACATTGGGACAGGACACATTGGGAAGGGCTCGGCTCGGCTCGGTTCGGCGTTTGCTTGTTTGTTGTTTTAATTAACTAATTAAGATTTTTCTATGTCGCTTGCAGCAGTTCAGTAGTATCAGCTACTACAACAGCAGTAAGCGAATCGACTTGAACCGACTCGACACAAAGTTAAGCGTGGAATGTTGGCATCATTTGTTGTTGCAGTTGTTGTTGTTGTTTGCCGACCAAGTTGCTAAGGACCCAATTAACCTTTTATGGCCATTTGGCACAATAACGAGGAACGGAACGAAACGACAAGAAGTCGAGGTAAAATCGCGAAAGCGAGTCCAAAAACCGCAAAAACCCAAACACACAGAGAGAGTGAGAGAGACAATGATGCCACAGACAAACAATGCAACTCTTCTTGCTACTTACTTTGTTGCAACTGCAACAAGACTTTGCCGGGCCGGGCCGGTCCGGGCCTTACTTGGCGCTTATTAGTTGGCCAAAACACAACAATGATCTTGTTGGCCCGACAAGTAGTATCATAAATATCCAACTACAAATTGACATTGAAAGCGAGAGAAATTCGTTTCGTTTTTTCACTCACGTTTTTAGGCCACAAATTGTTAATCGAGTTTACTTATTGGTTACTTACCTAGTTTTTTCTTTGAGTGCAGCGGCTGCTTATCAATTATTTATTTATATTTTTCATATACACTATATATAGTGTTCCAGAGTTAAGTATTTCTTATCGAGAGCTATAACGAAAAGAGCAGAAAGGAAATGGTATAAATAAATTATTAAAACCGGTAAAATAAACAACTCAAAATATGCTTGATAAGCTATTATTATCATTAGCCGATAACGGGTAGAGAAAGAGAGAGAGAGAGTATTATCATTAATTAACTTTGACAACACTTTCGCGTTTCGTATTTTTGTTTAGGCCATATGCAACGGCACCTCGAACGTAAAATTGGCATAATTAACTGAAATTTCATTTGTTATATATTTTATTTCATTATGCAAATTTTGGTAACGAAATATATTTCAATTTATTATAATTAACGGAGTAATTGTTGTTTATTATTATTTTTTCTGCAACGGTTTTTGCTTAATTATTTATGATGTGTGGTTTGCGGAAATGCATAAATAAATATTTTTTTTTGGTATTTTTGAAACCAATTATGTTTAATTAACTTTTTTAACTGAAATAAATTTAATTACAAAATTATATTTATGCCGAAATAACTATAAATACCATAAATATTTATCAAAATTTTTTTGGATTTAAAGAAAAAATATTTACAAATGTTTAAGGGTATTTTAATTTAATCTTTGTTCCTTCTATCTTTCTCTCTAATCCAGTTGCATTATTTATTTTATTTTCTTGTTATTTTTGTGGTTCCTATTTCTCTCTCTATCTCTCTCACTCAGCCACAAACCACTTTGCTTGTCATTATTATTACACCTTTGTGGACGCCCCCCAACCGGTTATGTGTTGGCTTTAATGTGCAACGACGGCAGCTTCAAGGTACAACAACAACAACAACAACAGTAACAAACAACAACAATGGCAACTGTAATACTTGTGTCTCGAGATAAAAATCGCATGACGATATCAACTTAAAGTGGCCAACAACAACAACAATGTGTGTGGGTGTTGTCAGAGTTGATTATGTGTCTCTGTGCGTGTGTATGTGTGTGTGTGTGGAATGTCTACGTGTTCATGATGACCAACTCAGCACAAAACACACAAATAGAAAACATGTACAACAATTTTTTTTTGTTCAATAACTAATCAGGTTAGACTAATTAGCAACGCTTCAAATGTGGCTTGAAGTTGAGTTTGGGTGGTGTTTTTGGGTGGCTTGTTGGGTGGTGTTTGGGTGTAGTTTTGGGTGTTGGGTGTTCATTTTGGGTGTTGTTGAATGTGGTTCAAGTGAACCTGAAACTGACAGCTGAACAACAAAAACAAAGAACAGCAGGAGCAGAAACAGCAGCTCGAACGAACATATTGAATATCTAATTAATAAATGGCCAACCCGAAAGTTTTGGTCTAATCAAAGTAAATTAATTAATTTGATTAGAATAGAACAAGATACACACACGCTCAAACACACACACTCAAACACACACACTCGAATCACACACACTCGAATCACACACACTAAATCACACACACTCGCTCCGTAAGCATAATTAATGTTGTTGCTGTCTATAATTGAATTCGCTTTCGTGCTTCCAATCCAGAGGCAAGAACAACATTCATTCAGTGTTCAGTTTGCTGCTACTGTAACGTATGAAAAGTGAAGTTGAGTTCGATTTTTAATCGGCTTAAAAACTTGACAAACGCATTTTGCACGCATTTCGCACGCATTTTGCACGGCGCCCACCAACCAAGCCAAGTGACACCACAACACCACAACACCACAAAGCAACAACAACAACATTCGAATGAGAATCATAAAAGACAAAACCAAAAACCCCAAAAAGCGACGGCGACAATGTTTGACAGATTTACACCCCAAACAGTTCATTAAAAAAGTGTTATTGTGTGTAAGAGTGTGTGTGTGTGTTTGGGACTCAAAAAGAGCAATAAGCTTAAGCTGCTTACATGAACGATCCAACAGAAAAGTGATTCTTTTTGTATAAACTTGAAGAGAGCATATTGGTTTTGTTATAAAATGTGTAATGCAAATGAAGGGAAAGCATATCATAAAGTATATATATGTGTTATTGATCAGAAAGGCGAGCTGAGGCGTTAATGCCATGTCTGGCCGTACAGTTTGTCAATCTGTTTCTATGCAAACTAATCTCCCAGTTGTTGAGATATCGAACTGAAATTTTGACTAAGGTTTGCTTTCTGTTGCAGTTGGCTCATTTGACAAAATCAGCAAGATCGGGCATACCAAATACAAGATCTCTTAACATTTTGATTACTTTGTTTCAAGTGAATATATTATTGGTCTTGACAAAGACTTGATTCTTCTTTACTGTACCTAAATCACATGTCCATACTCACAAGTTCCATAAATTAAAGGCAACTATGTAAACCTTAAGAAACCTTAACAACTAAAAGAAGTTCTTTGGTTTTACTACTTTGTCATACTACAAAGTTTATAAGCCTTAACAACTAAGTTAAGTTCTTTGCTTTTATAGTGTATCTCAACTTCTTTAAATACTCAAAACACACACACAATCACAATGATACACACATAACAACAACAGAAAAAAAAGGCAACTCTGCGTATCAGTTTTGTGCTGTTTTTAGCATAAATTGTTTGCTAATGATCGGCAAAATGTTGCCCCGACCATAAACACACTTAAATTGTATATAAACAAAATGCCTTTAGGCCGCCAGATTCTTTCTTCCATTTACATATTTTCTTCTTTTTGTGCATAATTTGTTTGGATAATATTCGAACCAAAAATTTCTTGACTTATATTTCTGGGTTATTTTTATACATTTCGTTTTATTTTGCTTTTTGCTTGGGGCGTTTAATTCTGTTTTATTGCTTTTTGCAAAGCTGTTTTGATACGGTTTAATGTGATTTAACAATTTTAATATACTACCACTTCCTCTATTTGTCTCTTCCCCTCTCTCTTTGACTCGTTCTGGTTTCGCATTCATAACGTCTTGATTAAGCGCAATTAATTGCTGCAATTGCTTGATTGTAAATCCAATTTATGAGGTCTTTTTTGTGTTGCCTCGAATGGATGGAATGATGCATTCGACATTGGAATCGCTTCTTGATTTTGTGTTTGCCCCCCGCCCATCGCCCTCCTCCCAATGGAGTTGTCCATCATCAACGCATCAACGTCATTATCATCATCATTATCGTTGAATCATAATCGAACATGAACATCCGCGATGAAGGTCATATGCATATTAATACTATATAGTTGCGGTTGTTGAGTATTGATTGCTGCTTTTTCATACACGCAATCGCTTCTTTTGAATATTATATATACAAATTTACATAGTCGGTTAACCAGTTTTTCGAAATGTGTGTCTGCCTATATCTACCCCTCTCTCTCACTCTTTTTCTCAAGCATTTCTAGGTATTCACCGTCATCATCTCAGCTCAGCTGTGAATTTGAGAGTTTTGTTTAACTATTTAAGCATGTAATTTGCTTGGGAAACCTTTATGGTTATTGATTTTGGGTAGCGCGTATGTTGTTTTGTTTTTTATAGGAAAACATTAAAAAAAGGCATAAAAAGGAAAGAATTTTACGACTAGACTGTCTAGTTCAGTTATATATCAGCCCCTTTCACAATGTGGTTGAAAGTTCAAACTAAACCAAAAAAAAAAACCTGTTGCAATCTAACCTAAAACTGAGTATTTGTTTATTTAACATACAATTTGCCACTACCCAACCGAAAAAAAGATAAATAACCTCATTAGAACTTGGAAGTAATTGTAAACAAAAATCCGAATACTTCTTCTGGCGAGTGCAACAAATGTTTTAGCCACAATTTGTCTTGCCACAAAAACTTAGTCAGAGATAAATGAAGATTTAGTGGAGACACCTATTGGTTTTTAAGAATTTAGGGTCTTTTATCGTTTGTTGTTTTGTGGAATTCCGTTGTGTTGTTGAAAAGAATTTAATTACAAAACAATAAAAGGTTGTCAGGACAATGGGTCGACCTCAACGACGACGGCAAATGGCAACAAAATAAAATGCAAAGGCAATAATTTTGTTTTCCCGGTCAACGGAGCAGAAGGAGAGAAGAAGGTGAGAAGGGAAACAAATATGCGAATTATTTGCACAAGTACACACAACGGCAGCAAGATGAGGAGCAGGTGAAGTAGGAGAAGTCTTCTCCTCTGACAATACAAATACTACAAAATACCAATTTCAGATCTTTCAACTGCTGCTGCTTAGCTCTGGTCAAGGAACAGGAAGAGATGGAGAAGAAGGGACAGCGGCAGGTCTCTCGACAAGTTGCAAGTCGATGCAGCAGCAGCAGTCGTGTCAGCATCCGGGGAATGCAACAACTTTGGCGAGAAGTCGTCGTCGTCGTCGTCGTCTTTGGCTTTTGGCTGCCGTTGTTGCCATTTCTGTTGCTGAAATTGCAAATCATGCAATTTGTGAGCACTTCGAATGCAATCAGCCAAACTGTTTGATTTATGATCATTTCGCAGCGCAGTTTTCTCGCTGCTTTCCCGAAGTTTTGCACTAATTTATCAAATCATAAAAAAGAGCTCACACAAAAGCCTGACTCAACATTAAAATTAATCATAGCACAAAGGGGGAAGGAAGACGACTCGACTCAAGTCGACTTAACTCGAGAGTAGGACCACAACAAAAGTCATTACAATCAATAACTCAAATCGATTGCAGGAGAGTCAGCAGCAGCAGCAGCAGCAGTCAGCAGTCAGGAGTCAGGAGTCAGTCGTGAACTAGTAGAAGTCAAGAGTTTCATGTCTCGACCTCGCCGGCGCTGCATAAAACTAGTAATTATACACATACACATACAGAGAGAGATAGATTGGGGAGATTGGAAAGAGGTAGAGAATCCCTCAGCGCCATTTGGTAGGCGGTTGGAGTTTCCTGCCTGAACAGTCTCGACTCGGCTTCAACTTCAACTCCTCCTTTCGCCGTTTTATGCACAACATTTGTGATAAACGAGAAGCGCTGCAGCTGGAGATGGAGTCGGAGGCATCCTCTTTCCCCCTTTTTCGTTGTGTTCGGAACGCTAATTTGTGGCTAGTTTGCTTGGCAACAACTTTATTATTAAATATTCACAACTTACACCGCGAGAAATTAACATTGACACACGAAACTTATTCACTAACTTGTGCATTTGGGTAAAAACTCAATCTTAGCTTTGAACTTGCATTAATTTGCTATCATATTAGGAAAAAATTAGATCAATAGGTCATTTCCTTTGGGCTATGCGTTGACAGTCAGTCAGGCAATCAGTTATTCATGGCTTAACCATGGGAAAAGGGTTTTTAAAGGTACAAAATCATCATAAGACATTTTCATTCCAGATGAACTTGTGTTTAAGGTAGCCTTATTGTTCTTCTAGTGTACACCCATTTTCTATTCACTAACTCGTACATTTTGGTGAAAACTCTTTTCTAGTGTTTAACTACGATCAATTCTATATCATATCACGAAAATATGAGATAAATAGGTAATTTCCTTTGGGTTATACGTTGATAGCAGTCAATCAAACAATCAGTTTTTCGTAGCTTAACAATAGGAAAAGGTTTTTTAGGAAACTTGAAAGATCTCATTCCAGATTAACTTAAGTAAGGTAAGTTAACCTTTTTTTCTTTCAGTGTACACCCATTTTTTTTATCAGTTGTAGCTCGAGCTTTGCAGCTAATTGCATAAAGCGATACGTGAGGCATCCAGTTTGTAATTTTATTTGTTACAACTTTGAAAATTAGCATGAATTTGCTAATTAGCTGCGATTGTAAAAGTTTCAACAACAACAAAACGAGCATGTTCAATCTCCCTCTCTCTCTCTTCCCCTCTCTCTATCTAATTCTTTCGCTCTTCTCTTCGTAACTTGGCTGTCAACTTGGCCACTTACAAAGTCATGTGTAAGTATATGCAAGTGTATATTCGTATACAAGTTTCAGTCTGAGTGCGTTTGTATATGTGTGTGCGTGTGTGTGTGTGTTTGTGTGTGTGTGAACTACCCACTCGTTTCAAAGTCAAAGCTTCAAACTCGTATCTCAAGAATGCGTCGTAAGTGTGTGTTTGTGTATGTAAACACATATGCATAAACATTAGATACATTTCTAGACAAGAAAGCATTTTTAGACGACAGCTGGAACTTGAGTTTAGTTCAGAGTTCTGCCAAGCGAGACTTAAGGAGCAATAAAAGATAGAGAGAGAGAGGGGGGAATGGATAGGAAAGTGTTTTCGAATAAATTATGTATCAATGAAGGAAATTGAATCGTTTCAAGTTCAGTGTAAGCAATTTTTGGGTCAAAAAGTTTTAGAACTATTTACAAAACTAAAATATTATATTATAAATTATTTGAAAATTTAATGAACCACCCTAAAGCAAACTTTAAGAACCACTCTATAGCAAATACCTTTGAAAAACTATAAATTATATCAATAAATGATTACCTAACCTAATGCATCACAAATTCTTAGAACTTATCACATGTTGATTAAGAGTATTATCAAAAATGTCTAGATAATTTATTTGCAGATATTTTCTTGGAATGTCAACGCTTGATTGAGTGTTAATTGATTAAACAGTTTAATGTTAAGATAAAAACAACAAAAAAACTTCATTGAAGTGTAAGTAAAAATGCTAGGAATAACTAAATATAATAACCACAAGCTTCCCATACCAACCAAATGTCATCATTAATTCAGGCAAATATTAATATTTATTTATACATTCATAAATATGTATGTTTTTTTACATGAATAATCAACAAATGGCTGCCTCAATAATGAATGCAATTCAATAACAGTTAAAAGAAGGTTTATGACGAGAGTTTTTTGCAGTGGGTTAGACACAAAGATACCCTATAGAAAGTTAGTTATAGCAGAATGACAAGATAAAAATGGCATATATCATTCCCTTTGCCAATACATTTTAAAGATCAATTTAGTGCAAGAATCTCATTGAATACATTTTACAGTGCATGAAAGGAGATTTTACAGTGTGGTAGACACGAAGATACCCTTTAGAAAGTTAGTTCTAAGTGTGATGCTGTCTATCATAGCCCTTAGGCAAGAATTTTTAAGGTCAATTCAGTGCGAATTCTGTCTATTTGAACACATTTTACATTGAATGGAAAGGAGTTTTTGAGGTAGAATAAACGCGAAGATATCCTATAGAAAGTTAGTTTAATGTGTGATGACGTCTATCATAGCCATAGGTAAACATTTCAAAGGTGAATTGAGTCGGAGATACTATCTGAACACATTTTACAGTGGGGTAGACAAGTAGATATCCTATAGAAAGTGGGATGCTGTACATAAAGTCTATCATAACCCTTAGGCAAACATTTTTAGTGCGAATTCAGTCTATTTGAATACATTTTACATTGCATGACATTTGTACAGCTTGCTGACATTTTATTTATTTATTTATTATTTGTACTATTTTTTTCGCTTTGAATATATTTTGTTCGACAAATATTTGCAGTTTTTGATATTGTTGCTGTGACATGACAAAAAACTATTTTGTATTAGTTTTTTTTTCGTATAGTTTTTCTTATCGTTTTTTTTTGTTGTTGTTGTTGTTGGTATTTGTTTATTTGTTGTGGCGATTTGTTGGCATTTTCTGTTTAGCTTACAAATTCAAACAATGATGGCCACAAAACAAACTAAATAATCGTATTATAAATAAATATACCAGCATATATTTGTATGTGTGTGTAAGAGTATTTCCGTTGATAGATATCAAAAACTATATATGTATATTTATATGAATATGTGGAGCATTTCTGTGATTACTCGAATAAAAACCCAAGAGAAACGTTTTTTGAACATTTATTACGATATTTACAGTCGGAGGGCATTGTTCGGTTTCGAGTCTGATAATATCTCTGGCATATATGACCATATCTCACACTGCATATGAAGTTGATTGTTATATAATCATGAAAAAGAAGAAGAAAAAAGAGTCTTAAAAATCATCAGGGCGCCTCGAGGCGGCTTTAACTATCTTTGGAGTCGCAAGTCGAATCGAGTTGAGTCGAGTCGAGTCTGTAGTGAAAGTGAAATGGCTGGAAACTGTTATTCGATGTTGATGTTGATGATGCTCCAGCTAATAATCAAGAAGACACAGAGAAAAGCAACAACAGAAGTAATCATGATAATGATGACATGAACAAATTTCATTCATTCATTTGTTCAGTTATTCATTCATTCATCGGATGAAGACATTGAAGTCATTGCATAAGCGAACTTTTTTATTGCCAAAAAATAAGTTTTCGCTAATGTTTTTTCGAACTGTTAGTTAGAGAGGAGAGAGAGGAGCGTAGGGAGACGACATAAGCATTAAGTTTAAGGGTTATTATCTCTACAGAGCTCAAGCATAACGGAAAGAAACACACAGGAATGTTAACCCTTTTCTACCACGAGGGAGGCGGGGTGGGAGACTGCGAAAAGTTTGTTTGCGACAAGATTGAGGACATGAAAATAAGTTGTCTGAGCTTAGCTGAAGACTTAACCACGAAAGACGACGATAGGATAGAGTTGTGCAAGGCGCATTTGTACTTAATTTCAAGTTAATGCTAGGAGGATATAGTTAAGAAGGTTTTTAATGTTATCATTAGAATGGGAATTTGTTGGAAAATGTGAAAAAGGCATTTTTGGGGAAAACAGTTATCTGGCTTTTATGACTTCTAACAAAACCTACACAAAATAAATCCAAGAGTTAAAAACTTTTCCTTTCTTACAACAAAGAATTATCCCAAAACTAAGTCAGGAAAACCCCTAAAAAGAAATCTAATTTAATAACTTGTACTTGGTACTTGCTTATCCCAAAACTTAACTTTTACTATTTTATCCAGTTTCTCTCTTTTCACTGAAGGACTTTATAGTCAGTTTGCTTTCTTTCTTCATGATTTTTGCATGCTTTTTCATTTACAAATTTTATGCAAAATAAAAAAGTTTTTGCCAGTTATTTTTCTCTATCTCTCTCTTTCTGTGTTCTCATTTCCATGTTATTTTTGTGATTGTTTATAAACAAATGGTCAAATATAATAAGAGTACTTAAGGCCAGGTCCGTAAAAATGGCAGCACACAGCTTGGCCAAAAACAAAAGCAACCCAAAGGCAGGTGTCAGTAACAAAACGTGAAAACAAACAAAGACAGAAAGGGAGAGAGACAGTGAGAGAGAGGGTGAAAGGGTGAGTGAAAGAGAAAGAACACGGACTATGGGCATGAGTAAGTAAATAGCTGTAAAAAAAAACAGTGAAGCTCTTCAAAAGGCAATCAGACGGTTGTTCACCTGCAACAACAGACGACGGCAACGGCGACGACGACGACGACGACGACTCAACGACTCTTTCGACGCGCTTCAAATCGTTTCTTGGTCAAAAACACATTTTTTGGGCCATGCCCAGTAGCCAACGCCGCCAAAGTTGTTGTTGTTGTTGCTGTCATTCTTTTCTCTTTTTTTGGTTAATTTTGAACGTGCCAAGAATATTTTTTATTTTATCATTCCAATTGACTGTTGGATATGGGCGCAAACGTTGCGGTTCTGATTTGCTTAAAACTCATTTTCCCTTCTTCATTATTTCGTTTTCGTTTTTTAAGCACTTTTTTTTCTCGGTTTCTGGGCGAGTGTGTGTTACAATTTCTGGTATGGTGTTAATTTACCTTACGGCTCGCGCGCGACCCACATTACATTACACATTACACACACCAAAAACGCAACCGAACTTTTTCCACACTTGTGCACACACAATGTTAAAGATCTTCCCCCGAAAAAAAAGACAGAGAAAAAATACCCATTGCAATGCCTAATTACAGCTCAATCAACGAACTGACAGACAGAAAGAGAGACTCTGACAACTAGTACTATCTTCCAGCTTCCAGCTTCCAGCTACCAACAAGCAGCTGCAGGGCAAGAGACTCTACTTGAGATTGCCTCAGCCCAACTCGGTTTAGGTTTAAGTTACCTAACCAACAAAAGTTAATGACTTAACTGAACAACAACAACAACAACGGAACCTTAAAAGCATCGCAAAAGTTTTCTGCGGCATGCCTTAAATATTTGCCGGCACCTGAATGCATTTTACAAATTTTTATGCGGCAACGACTCTGGCTTTGCGACTTGGTTGTTGCTGCAACATGTGATAAATTGCAGGCTTTAACCGAGCCAGCAACAACAACAACAACAGCAGCAACAAAATTGTCAATGCACAGGGAAAAAAGTATTTGCACTGCATTTTTATTGTTATTATTTAATAAAATTTTAATTCTCTTTCAATTTGCAAATTTAGAATGAATTTTTGAAGAATTTTTGGTTACATTTGACGAGTGAGATTCGTCGTTGATATGATCTTAATCAAATTTGTATTCATTTACTTCTTGTTTGAATCAAATTATATTTTAGATATTTCTATAAAATAAATGTGTGAAAAAAAATCAAATAAATCGGGTCTCAAGGGGTTAAATAATCAAATTGAAATATGTTCTTAGACAATTTGTACATAAATACAAACAAAACATATTTAAAATAAATCCATAAATGAAACATTTTTCATTCAATGTTTTTTTTATCTATAAAATAAATATTTTTTGTTATCCGAAAAAAAATGCAAATTTTTGCCAATCAATTGAGTTTTTAAAATGACTTTTGATTGCATCAATAAGCACAAAAATAAAAACTGTTTCACATCGAAAAACGTTTAAACAACAAAAAATGTTTCTTTGTTTTTAGCTGACATTTTATATATAGACATATATTTTTTTAACGGTTAGCTGACTCATGTTTTTGGCCTGCACCCTGCACAACTGTGCAACTGTTAACTGTTTCGTTTCGTTTCGATTCGTTTTAACCATTAACATTTGTTAAATGAAAAATGCCAAAGCCAAAAGGTGAACCCACGTGAAAGAAGAAGAAGAAGAAGCGACAGCGACAGTAACAATTGATGTTTTTGTTATTTGTTGCTCTTTGATGACTCTGCATTGAAGTTTTCTTGATGCTTGATGCGTTGCCATTTGGTATGCCACACATAACAATACAATGTGTGTGTTTAGTAAGTGTGTGTGTGTGAGTGCTTCGTGTTAATGATGATGCAACATTTGCCACAATTGTTGTTGCCACAGAGCGCGTCAAAGTTTAACGCCCGAAGGCCGACGTCGCTGCTGTCGCTGACTGAACAACAACAAAAGTACACAAAGCATGTTTTGCAATTTCTCAAATGTTCGTGTTGAGAGATGCTGGAAGGGATTACTTCTTCTTCTTCTTGATGGGGAGGGTTATAATGAATTTGTCATGAAACTCTTTTTCAAACACATTGTTTACATTGCATTTTAGCACCAAAGCGTGAAAGCAAAGAACTAACTAACGCAAAACGATGAAGAAGTAGCTCAAAGATGTGTCATCAAATGTATCTCATAAGTTTTTCTAGCGCTCTATCTTTTATTTATTTTGACTATTTATCATGTTTATGTTAAGATTAGTTTGCCATTTATCTTTTGGGTCATTTGTACATATTTTTATTTAAATATGTTTCGTATTTGTGTTTAAATATGTTCCAACACTTTCACATATTCAAAAAGGAAAAACTTTACATAAATTTCATTTAAGTAACTCGCAAAAGAAGCTTTTTTCTGTTCCATTAAGCAAATCTCTTTTGTTAGAGACTTTTACAGACACACACTCAAACATTTTCTTTGTGATTATCTTTTGCACAGAAGCGTAGATGGAAACGGAATGAAAAAAAAAAAACTGCATCTAAATGTCATTGGACAAGTTGGCGATGTTGTCGACGATGTTGTCGGTGTTGTTGGTGTTGTTGTCGGTGTTGTTGGTGTTGTTGTCGTTGGTTGGTTACGGTTTAATAACCACATTCATTGCTAAAGCCAACAAAAAGCCGCTTAAGCATAGAATATAGTTATATAGTAATAGTTATAGCCATGTTTAGGAGTCACCAAAGAGTCATAAAGTCAGTCGTTCGTCGCGTACATAGATATAAATATTAAATAAAAACCCATAGAAAAATACAGAAAAAAAAAACTATTCAAGCGAGGAGACGAGCACACACTGTACAGTGAATACCAAAAAAAGCTAAAGTGCAACAGGTTTCGCGTTCGTGTTTGTGTTTTTTGTTGCCTTATTAAATCTTCTGCTTGATGGTTTTTTACATTTTGATGTTGTTTTTTTGCATAGACATAACTATTATAATTAAGTATTATTATATCTAAACAAAGTGTATTCGGACTTGAATGACAAAACAAAACCAAAACGAAACCTTTTGTCCCAAACTTCTAACATAAGAATTTATGCTACTTACTCTCCTCCTTTCTTTTCTTTCCTTTATGAACTAGTTCTGATAAGAGGAACTAACTAATTCGCATACAATGCAGAGTAGAAACTTTTACGGGAAGCTGCCTTTTTCAGATTTCAAGTTGAAGTTTCTCTCTCTCTCTCTGTTCATCTTGGGTAATTCATTACTTGTTAAGATTCTTCTTATTATTCCCGGTTTGTCGACTTGCCCACTTGTTATATGCTTATCCCAAAAGATAAAAGAACTAACTTAAAGAACAATCATAACAAAAACAACGAGGAAGTCGCTTAACTTTGCTTTAGCTAGAGCTGACTGCCTCTGCCCGTCTGCCTTCCAGCTCGTGTGTGTATCCGTCAGATATCGCGCCAACTATTTGTATTTGTCGAGTTCTTATTGTTTGTTCTTGTTGTTGTTGTTGTTGTTGCCACATATATGTACATATATATATTTTATGGCCACCGTCGCGTAAACAATACAAAACAAAAAATATTCAATGCGATAAGCATTTATTTTTCCATTTATACAAGCAGCTCTTCAACGATATTCAACTACTCAAAAAATGACCCAAGGCAAATCACGACTCAGCACAAGAGAGAAAGAGCTAAAAAAGGAGAACAACATTTTCTCTCCCCCCTGTCCAAAGGCAAAACACGCAACAAGTGGAAATGCGAGAAAACTTTAAAGTTCAAGTTTTCGTGAGTAGAAATTAAACTAAGAAACGTAAAGTTCATTGAGCAATTAATCATATTAGTGAAGAAGTGGTGAGAGGGAAGCTAAGAAAGAAGGTAGCTTAGATGCATTACAAGTAGTTAGTTAGCAAGAATATGAGTAATCATAAAAAAAGATGTGCAAAGGATTTTAAAACTTCAAATCTCAACTTAAATTAACCCCATTACTGCAGAAGTGGTGAGGGAAGCTATGAAGTAAGCTAGTTGCATTACAAGTAGTTAGTTAGCAAAAATATGAGTAATCATAAAAAAGATGTTCAAAGGGTCTTAATAACTTTAAAGCATCTTCAGATCTGAACTTACTAAAGAAGTGGTGAGGGCAGCTATGAAGTAAGCTACTTTACATGCATTACAAGTAGTTAGCAAATATAAGCAATCAAAAATAAAGATGTTTAAAACCTTTTAAAAACTTTAAATCATCTTCAAATCTCAACTTGAGTTGTAATTAAAGCAAATGCCAAAGCCAAAACCAAAACCAAAACCAAAAATAGATTTATCATATATTGCATTTTTATCTGTTTTTCTTTTTGCTGCCTGCCTTCCCAACTATCAACAACTATAAATACATATATGTAGAGTTGAACCTTTTTTGCCACATTTGGTCAACATTCCTGTGTGGGGTTATTTTGGAGTTGGCTGGTTAGTTGGCTGGCTAGTTGGCTGGGGCTGAGGCTGGTTCGAGTGTCTTTTCCTTTTGGGCTCTTGCTTGACATGTGCCACAGGCGCTCCAATTTATGGCCAACAACGTTACCAAAGTACTATAAATTGTGACTATGCTATTGATTTGTGGTTTGTTATTGTTGTTGCTGTTTGTTGTTGTTGTTATTGGGCTGCGTGTGTTGACAGTTGACAGTTGAGTTACAAGGTCATTATGTGGCTGGGCTGGCTGCTGCCTTTTGCCATTTGCCGTTGACCATTGGCCATTGCCCAGAGCCAGCAATTGGGCGTACAATACTAATGGCAACAACGAATCAACGAGTTTGTGCGTCATAAGATATAAATGTATCTCACTATCTGGTATCTAGTATCTGGTGTATCTGTATCCGTATATATATATCTGCGTGCGTAATTACAGTTAACATCGGTCAAAGCTTGGAATTCATTTCCGCTACTTGGCCAAACCCAAAAGGCAAACTCTTCTATATACGAAAAGTGTGCTGTGTTGTCTCTTCAATCTTGAAACAATTTGATTGATGTCTAGCAGTTAGCAGACATACCAGGTACACTTGAAGAAAAATTGGTTAAGGTTAAAGAATTAATCGAGTTGACAAGCAGCTTTGGAAGCATTATTATTTCTTTAGCCATAGAATAAGTTATGGCATCAAGAAATGTTTAGAATGACAAAAGTTGATTGATTTATCCCATCGAAAACCTTATAATTTATCTGTTCGATAATCATCTCAAAATCATTTTATCCATAAGATATACTATGCTATATCATTAACGGGGAAGAACCACAAACGCAAACACTCTTCATCAATTTCGCCAAGTGTATTAGTCTATAAATCTTCTGTTTGACAGCTAGCATAATAAAAGGAGAAAGATACGAACGAAGATGATGATGATGTTGCTAATCCTTCCTTCCTTCCTTTTTTCGAGCACACACAATTGAGCTGTCTTGAGGCCCACAGTCACAGCTCACTGAGCTTCACAGAGAGATACAGATACGTATCTATTTATTCAATATACATACAAATATATATTTTTTGGCATTGTTTAGGCCAACGTCTACGTCTCCGTCTCCGACTCAATGTCTGTTTGTGTCTTTCATTGTTGTTGTTGCTGCTGCTCATTTTCCATAGATATTTGCTTTGAGCCCACAGTGATTAGGCCCGAGTAGGCACAAAGTCTTGTTTGGGCTGCCGACTGCCGTTTGCCGTCTGCTGGTGATGGGCTTAATTAGTACTCTTGAAATTGTCCAAATATTTGAGCTACTTAATTTTTGGGACACTTTTGTTGCCGACTCTGTATATGTGTCTTTGCCTCTTTTGATCTGATAAGGTGCAGCACGGCACAGCTGGGCTGGCTGGTGCATACAAAAACAAAATTCGAGAAACTGAGAAACTGTTAAACTGGATATGGGATGTGGGTCGTTCGATTTTGAGTTGAGTTGAGTCGAGTTAAAGTTTTATGGACAGGCCATAAGCCAAATGCGTTGCGCTTTCACCATTCAACAACTGAGAAAACTGCAAGAAGAGCTGTAAGAAGCTGCAACAAGATACAAGATACACACACACACACACACACGACTCGACAACAACAACAAGGACAACAAGAAATGCAGATACGAAATGCTGACAGCTATTTAATCGAAGTAGCCGAAACGAAATCCGCCGCTGCTGCTGCCGCTGCTTGCAGCTTGGGACAAAGTGAAAACTGCACAAATGCTAAAGCGGATGACAAATACAGTAGAGACACAATAAAAGTGAACTCTGTGAGAAATTATAAACTGTCAATTAGAGAAAAGTGAAGAAGTTGAAGACATAAATAAAAGTTAACATAAAAAATTTTCAAGTTCAATCTAAATAAATCTTTTTCAATGCATTTCTAATCCCAAAATGCCCAACTTGAGAGTAAAGTATTCTTTCTATTTCTGATGATTCACTGTATAATGCACTTGATATGCTTCATTTCAGTTGTTGTTGTTGCTGATGCTTGATGTCTCTTAACCGACTTTTGTACTTATTTTGTTTTGGTCTTTTTGGTTTTTCTTTTTTGGGGTAAGAACTTGTTTTAATGCCAAAGCGATAAGAGAGATGAAGTTTCAGTTTCAATGGTTGTTGTTGCTGTTGCAGTTGCAGTTGCACACAGTTGAACAGTTGCACAGCTCAAAACTCAAAGTTGAAATTGAAGCTGGAAAGATGACTGCCGCATTCCAAAAGATGCAAGTCCCAAAAAACAAAAAAAAAACATGAAGAGAGCCCAAAGACTATATGGCTATGGACTTGTATAAATCGCTGTTAATGTTGTTGTAGTTGTTGTTGTTCTCGTTATTGTTGCTGCTGTTGTTGTTGTTCTTGTGGTTTTGGTGCAGAGGAACCAGTTTGGTTTGAATTTTATGTGTATTTGGTTGAAAATTTACGAGTTTGGCGAATAAACCAGGCAAAGAATTCAATGAACTCGTCTTCACTTCTTCTTCTCCTTGCCTGCTGCTGCTGCTGCTGCTGGCTGCCTTCTAAGCCAGACTTTGAGAACAGAGCTCTTTAAAACATGAAAATATACACAAACAAACACACACACACTGACACATGTATGCATATGTGTGTGTATATACATGTGTATTATAAACGTTTACACAGTAATGCACATGTTTACGTCCGATGTATATATCCGAATTTGTATATAATACACTTTGAAAAGCATAGAATGATAATGAAAATCATTATGAAAAGGGCATATCAAATATCAAGTACGCATTATTAAAGCCATGAAACCTTTGAACCTTAGATTGATTTTTGATATTTTTGATGGAAACAGTTTAATCCTTAATCAAATTTCGAAGGAAACTTTGTTAAACTTGCCAAAGGGCAAACCAAATATCAAGTTTCTATCTTTGAAGTCTCAAACTTTGATAGATTTTGCATATTTTTAATGGAAATGTTTCTATCCTTTATCGAATCTCAAAAGGATAAAAGCAAAAACTTTGTTCATCATAGAGAAGTTCAATTAAATTATTATTAAACATGAAGTACGCATCTTTGAAGTTTCAAGCTTTATGAAACTTTGATAGATTTTTGGTGTTCAATCCTTAATCGAATCTCGAAGGAAACTGCGTAAAGCTTTCGAAAGGGCATATGAAATATCAAGTTTTTATCTTTGAAGTCTCTAACTTAATGAAACTTTGATAGATTTTTCTATGTTTTTGATGGAAACATCTTAATCCTTAATCTTAAGGGAACAAAAAAGGAATAGAAGTTCATTATAGAGAAAGAAGTTCAATTGAATGAGCAAGAAACATCATTAAATATGCAAGTTTAAACCCAAAATCATTTTCATGACTAATTTTCATAATTTTAATCAACTGAAAACCCTTCAAACAAACCAACTTAATTCTATATATCTTTTCCCCAAGTGTATTGAAATAAACAAATATATATATATATATATACAATACAAACATTTAATGGAGGCCTATTTGCTATCCGCAGGCCTCCTAGTTATGCAAATTCGAAATGCTTTAGCTACGTCTTCTTCGACGACTGTTGATGCTGCTGCTTCTTCTTCTTCTTGCTGTGTTGCTGTTGCCCACCCGCTGCAACAAGGCCTGAAATTGCTTTCGAATTGGTTAACCAATTCTTGCAACAACAAGAACAACAACAACAGCAACAAGAACAATAACAGCAGCAGCAACATTAACTTGGCGCAGCATGTTGCCAATTCGTGTTGTAATGTTATTGTTGTTGTTGCTGTTGTTGTTGTTGTTGCTCACTTGTGTTGCTGTTGCAGGTTGTACAAACATTTGTCTTGTCATTGCATTTGTAGATCCTTCTGTGGCACAACACACACACACATACACACACAGCATACACACCTTGTGTCTACGCCCCCTTCTCTCTGCTCTCTGCTCTCGAAAACTTACTGTCTTAAAATCTTGGCAATTAGCTGCAGCCGCTGGCGGATTTCCACTTTGTTCATTTGGCCAGTTGTATTTATTTTTTCTGTTTTCTGTTTTTTGTTTTGTTATTTTTGCTTCAGATGCTTCAGCTGTTTCTTCTTCTTCATTCTTTTCTCTAACACACACACACAACAACAACAAAAGAACACACATTATTTTTTAATCGCACACACATTTCAGTTTGGTTGCCGAGTTGAGTTTTAGCTTCGGCCGGGCAAAGTTATAATTAAAATGCACATGGACGGACACCAAGCCACTAGCCAATTTATGGCCAAAAAGAGTTTGGCTTCGGGGTTATTTAAGTATTAATTGCCATCATTTAAAGCCGTTTAAATGATAAGATACCAACAACAACGATTAACAAATAAGTAGACGAAAATACATCACAATTAGTCCGACTACAAAAAGCTTCTTCTTTGAGTGAGATACTTTAATTATTGGTTGAGAAAGTTAAATATTTGGTTTC
Organism: Scaptomyza parva; assembly: GCA_035044645.1. Taxonomy (NCBI): domain Eukaryota; kingdom Metazoa; phylum Arthropoda; class Insecta; order Diptera; family Drosophilidae; genus Scaptomyza; species Scaptomyza parva. The sequence continues at coordinate 1,300,597 of JAWNNT010000090.1, read as the reverse complement.
AAAATTAAATGATTATTATACAAAATGAGCGATTTCAATGTCTATCTATAGATTGAGTAATCAATAGATATACAAAGTATTTTGTAAGTCTTAAAGAATAAATTTTGAAAGGCGACGACATATAACTATATAGTGTTATTGTTGTATATCGACAAAGGCCACTTTTTGTTATCGATAACTTATCGTTAAGGCTGTTCTCAATGGGATTCGAAATATGTTGAGATGTAAATATTCAACATTTGTGTTTTTAGTTTAAGAAAGACTGTCTTAAGAAACCTAAACTTACAACAAATCGATTTATTGTGTATCAATAAAGGACTATTTTTGTTATCGATAACGTATCATAACGACAGTTCTCAATGGAATTCGAGATTTATGTTTTTAGTTCGATAAAAACTGTCTTAAGAAACCTTAACTGACAGCAACTATCACTAACAAACGCTACCCTTTATCGATAACATATGAAACAACAAACAAAAGCCCACTTTATAAACACACAATCCCGTTCACATACCTTTGTTGACCAGTGTTAAAGCTGAGTAGGCAGAAAAAAAAAAAAACAAGAACAGAAGAGACACGAAAACCGATAGCAGCCTCTTCTTCTCAAGTTACGCAAAAAGTTCTTACACAACAACAACTCTTGTCAGTCGGCTAGTCAGGTTTAGGTTAAGTCTTGCATAAACAACTAGGCGAATGGCTAAAGTACTACACTACACTATACAATCGGACACTACGTGCCGTTCAGTAACTGAACCCAAAGCCCCCCAAAAACCATCAGCACCAACTGTCAGTTGCATTTGTTTCCGCTTTGAGCCGTTCTCTGACATTCTCAAAGTGCTAAAGTTATTCAATCTGCCAATTACAGTTACATACAGACAAAAACAAAAACATTGCTATCTCGTTCTCGTTGCAATCAGAAGAATTGCAGAAAACGTGTAAAATACTTGAAAAGTAATTAAAATAGTGGTTAAAGTGTTTTTCCGATAACATTTTGACACATCTGTTTTGATCAAAACGTGACAATGTGCAAAACGTTTTTTCCTCGTTCTTTGAGTTAAGAAACTGAAAGACATAAATCAAAACCAAATGGATAAATTATGAAAGAGATATTAATTTTGTTTATGAAATTAACATAAATGGTAACAGCTTTAACTTTTACTCGACGTCCCGCAAAGCTTCAACTGTTTCCTCTTCTTCATTTTTTTCTCTTTGGGCCGAAATTAATAATTATATTTAATTACCATTTGCGGGCCTGCGTCGTAATGATGCAAAGTACCAAAGACCACAAACCCCAAAAGCAGACAGGTCAAAACCCAAGAGGCGGTCTTTGAAACCCCCCTGGGACAACGCCTACCCCTCGACCCCGTACCTCTACCCGTATCCCGTACTGCGACTGTAACTCGTTTTTCAAGTGAACAAATTAAACGAATGTTGAATGTTGATTAAATAAATAAAATATGAAGAAAAAAAATATGAGAGAGACACACTTTATCAAATTAATCAACTCATGGAGACTTTTACTTGTTGGCCATATGAATTGGCCAGATTCAGACAGGTTTCGGCCAACAACACCGACCAACAACACCGACCGACAGCATCAAACAGCAGGTGGAAATCAAAGTGAACTTAACACAAAAAAGGTATGCGAAATATGACACCTTGCAACATGTCAAACAGGGTGAACCAACAGCGAAAAGAGGGCGGCAAAAGTCCCTAAAGGTTATGGTGAGAAAGTAAATACAACTGGAGAGAGAGAGGGAGAGAAAGAGAACTCACAGAATATTCAAGTAAGGTATTTATTATACAATTTTCTGTGAGGGATAACAAAGAAAAAAAAGGAATACAATTTGCAACAAAGACGCAAGTCAAATAAATCAAGATATAATATGAAAGTGTAAAGTTTATTTTCTTAAGTAGATTTAAATGTGAAGAGAACATCGAAGGCAAAGAGAATAATTTGTACTTGTAAAGATTATTTTTCTTTTTAGTTGTTACAACAGCAAGACAATTATGCAAAAGTGAAGATAAAGAGATAAAAATTCAAGAAGAATGTACAAGATATGAAATATAAACAAAAAAATACAGCGTGAACACATGACAAGACTGAATAAAGTTTCGAAAGATATGTTAAACAAATGCAAATAAGTTTTTTGTTAGGAATAGTTAATCCTTTGTTTAGTTTTTATACAAAAACACAAACTTTCAATAAGAAAGAACTTTCTTTAAACTCAAACTATGTTTAAAGTCAAGGAACAAGAAAAAAGTAAAAAGTGCATTTAATTATTATCAGTAAATAGAAAGATTCACATCTTTATATTTCTTTCAACACATATTAAACATAGTCATATCATTTATTTGTCATCGTGGGTGTGCCCATTTTGTCTAATTTTAAAGCCAAATTAAAAACGGAAACCGTTTTGATAAACTCAAAAAATCAATTAACAAGCCACAAGAAAAGTGTTGTCACCATAAAAAAGAGAGAATGTTTCTTTCTTTCTTTATTTTTTCTATTAAGAAATCGTTCAACGAACTCCAAAAGTGAACCCAATCTATACCTACCAGACTAAATCTAGCCACCTTGCCCTGATATTCCAGTTTGTTCAAGCATTAATTATGTAAATTTAATAATACTAAAAAAAAATGCTCGCCTAATTAGCGTATATTCGAAGAAAGAGAAGAGATTTTTTTATTAGACAACTATCTGAAATATCAATCTATACCTAGCTGTACCTAGCTTGATTCCCTTCCCTACCTCCCTCCCTCCCCCCGTTCGACACCTGCTCCACCTTCACTTGAGAATGTGTGTCAACTAACCGTTTTACGGTGCTTTCTCATGAATTTTTTGGCCTGTGATAATTAATAAAAAAATTTCGGTGGCCCAATTTGAGGCCAGTTTTCGACAAGCAAAAACCCAAACAAACCGGCAAAAACGAGTAAAATCACACAGACTGTTGGCGGCGTGAGGGGGATGGAAATAGTCAGACAGGGTTGCATTGTGGGAAGGGTAGCTGCGCTGCTGGCTGCTGCCATGGCAAACACAAAATGCAAAAACAAAACAAAGTAAAGCAAATGAAAATTTATTGATTTTTGTGTAGGTTTGATGCCGGCCCTCCCAAACAAAACAACAACAAAGTCAAGGAAGCAGCCAATAAAAGTAATTTGCAAAGCAAAAATACAAAAAAAACCCAAAACAAAACCAAAGCAGAGGCCAAAAAATAAAAGCGAAGGCATGCAAAAACAATGTCAATGCACGCCAACAAAAAAAATATAAAAGAACCAACAACAACAAGCAGAAGACGAAGACAAACAGACAGAACAGAACCGAAGACACGCAATGTCGAGCAGAAGATGAGGGCGGGGCGGGGATGAGAGTTAGCGGGGGCCTATGCAGTGCTGTAAATGTCAGCGCGAGTTAACGGAGCCATGCGGAACACGCAACAACAAAAATTTTTATATTTTGTGCTGTTGTGTAGAGCGCCAGGCAACCACAACAACAACAACAATAACAACATCGAAAAAATTCAAAGCAGACAGCAGCAGGTGCCGCTGTTGTTGGGTGTTGGTGTTGTTGTTGTTGCGTTTGGGTTCTATGCCAACCATTTCGTTGCGCATCAGACATTTCTGTCTGTCTGACTGTTTGTCTGTTGCTTAGCTCCTTGGTCGCGTGGCACCCAGAGACACTTGACGTTCAGTTCATACACGGACTTACCCCTCTCGCTTACTCCGCTGCTGCTGCTGCTGACGTCTCTGCTGCTGCTGCCGTGACCGTTGCTTTGATTTTGCTGTCAAAACGTGCTCACGCTGCGCGAGGATTTAAAGGAACGAACATCCAATCGAGCGGGTTGCGTCCACTTCTGCTGCTGCTGCTTCTTCTTCTACAAACTACAGAACAGCACACAACAACACTTTGCCCAACAACAACATCAACAATAAACACTGAGGCGGCGGCAATGCCCAGTTTTATTTATATATATGTATAGCAGCTAAAATTTGCTCAGTATAATAGAATCTAAAATTATTATTATTATTTTTTATTATATCAAATTTGCATTAATTTTTTCACACAAACACGAAACAAAATTCACAGCTGACTGTGATTTTTTTTTGGGTATATTTTGGTTGTATTTTCACGCGCCTTCTCACATAAATACACTAAAACACAAGAAACACACACGAGCGCGAAACAAACGCAAGAACACGCACGTACACGCACACTGAGAGAGTGACGCACCTGTGTGTGAGAGTTTGGTCCGTTATGTCGTGCGCAAAGTGGAGTTAGGAAGAGTGAAATGCAACGTTTATGCTTTTTTGCACGCGCCCCACTTCCAACTGTTTCAACGGCCAAAAATCGACTGAACGAACATCGAAACGGTTCGCGGCAGTTAGTACGGTCCGGTCTCGCTTTGAGCCGGCTAAACCGATGGTTGGCAACGCACACGCAACATGTTGTAACGAGCACGTTCGCAATGTGGGTGTGAGTTGATGGTGGGTCAGTCAGTGTTTATGATAAGTACTTAGCGATAAAACGCACCATTCTCTGCGGGTTTACCAGAACCACCTCCCAATACCCCTACCCATACATTTTCTTGCATGCCAAATGTCCCATGACAAATTCACCCGCATTGGGCCACATACCTTTTTCGTATCCCGGAAAGTAATAACAAAATGTGTATCCAATACATGTAACGACTTTTGCTAAGCTAAGTGCATAAATATTAGAGTATATTTCATTCGAATTGCCATTTATCGTTCCATATATATTCCTAGCCATTAGGCCTAGGCCACGTGCACTTACTAAAATCATTAATAAATCGAGCAACAAATATTTACGATAATGTCACAAATACATTTGGAATTTCCGTTTACAGGTGCTCAGGGTTTTCCCTACCATTAAAATAGATAAAGTAATGTTGAGTAATCAAAACAAAAAGGTTATCTCTGAATTTTTAACCACTGATTACAACTAATTGCACATAAATAAAGCGCTTGCCATTGAAATTATTTTAAATTGTCCATTATCAGCGGTTTCAGACCAAAGAAAATTCACTTGTAACCTGTTGGCAAGTGTTCGAACTTTGTTCGACAGCGAATGCTCTTCACTAATGCAACATGCGACGTGTTCGTAGCCGGCAAACAAGAGCAGTGCAAACATGTTGCAACTGAAGCACTTGACGCTGCATATTTGCACGTGGCTCATTTGCATTCGCAGTTGTGTTGTGGTTGCAACTGTGGGCGGAGTGTTGCGTGGGTGAGAAGAGAACAAAAAATTGCGCGCAATTTTGGATAAATATAAAATAATTTGCAACGGCGATAATACATGAAAAACAGCTGTTTCCTCATATCTTTTTAAATATACAAAAAATGAATTATTTTATTTGTTTTGCTTTATACAAAAAAAAAACTGTTTTTCAGGTAATATAGTACTTATTTTTAAATTAAGCTGGGATATGTTTTAAAAAAACAGCTTTTTAAACACAAGCCACATTCATAAATTCAAGCTGGTGTGTAATCAAATCTTTGTTATTTTTTTAAGCTAACCAAAGAACTAGAATTAAAAGACAAATATCAAATAACTATTCAAAAAAAATTCAACAAAATAAGATTTAAAAATGCAAGCTTTAAACCTAATCTAGTATATCTATCTATCGCTCTATCAGTCTCTCTACATTTGTTGAGCTACAAAATGAATTTCAATTGGATTAATACAATGGTTGGAATCGATTTTGATTTTGGCTGTGTTGCCAATGTGTAGCCAATTGGCTTGAACTGGCCGCAAATTGACAATTTTCGTAGCCATCAAAAAGCTGAATTTGGATTGCACCAATTTCCGATTGCATTCCACTCCTTTATCACCCCCCACGTACCCTCTACACCATCCCCAACCTCTTCTGTACACAGTAGTTGCACTTTTCATTCGTTTGTTTGCATCTTCAATTGAGGAGTCTCGGACTCGAGAGTCAAGTTTCACAGCTGTGTTTGTTTGTTGTGTGTGTGTGTATGTGTGTGTTTCGACCAGTCCAAAACAAGATACACTTGCCGAGAATAGGGTAGAGTCATTTGAAGATTTCTTAAGTTCCTTTTCGATTTATAAAAAGTTGACTTCTCGAAAAGAAAACTACTTTAGCTTATTAAGTCGATAAAGTTGCTATTGAACCTTATCGGTTTCTTTACCCACACGATAAATAACTTCCTTGATTTTACTTGTTACCGACGGTGGCAAAGAATGCCACAAGCTATCCAACTATCCTAGCGATAAACTTTTAACTAGAAGAATTTAGCTGGTTAACTTTATTTGTTCTTTGACTTTATGTCGGTAGGATATCGCAACTACCATATCATTGTTTTATTATCCTATCGAAAAACGTTTAACAGACAGACTTTAACTTAACATTTCGTTAACTTCTAACCAGCAGTTGCACTCTCTTATCGATACGATATCGGTACTATCATATCAAAAGCTATAATTTAGTTTATCTGTTTCACAACTTCAACTTTATGTCATCTTTAATATCTGCAAAAAGGGTATTCGAAGTATTCGTCTTTGTCAAAACTTCAGTTTCTTTCTGTTGTTCTTCTCTATTTGCCAACTATTGCAACTGGAAATGAGTTCAAAGTTTTTTTTCTTCGTGTTTTTGTTGCACTGTTTGCTGCCGTCTATTGATAAACTGAAGTTGAGTTTCTTTAGCTTTTTCGTTCTTACGTATGCACAAGTGCTATATACCACATCCCATTTAATTTTAGCAAACACTGTGACGCTGCCCCCTTCAACCGCTTTACCCTCCTGCCCCTGGAGACAAGTGAGTGGAATATGTTCTTGGGTTTTGTTTAGGAGAGTCTCGCGACTTCCAAGTGCAAATGAAGATGCTTCCCAGTTGGCCGAAGTTGGCCAAAGTTGGCAAGTGAAACCTCGTTTGACAAGAGTTTCACCCAACGACCGGAGACCAGACCAGAGAAGCTTCATTACGTTTTGGATACGATTGCGGCAATGAGATGGGGGTGGGGAAGGCAGGCGGTCGGTTAACTCTTTTCAGCTCTTAACTTCATTTGGGTCAAGTCATTTTGGGTTTTTCAATTATGCGAGATTTCAATTTGACAAGTGGAAAACCGCATCATTAAACTTGAATGGGTTTGGGGAAAATAGCTTTCGTCTTTCGTTACCGCACAAAATTGTATTTTCTTTAAAGAAGAAAATTACTTTTTATTCGTCGGTCAAGTTGATGTACTTAAGATGTTGCTTAAACACATATCGATAAGATAGAGAAACGAATTTTTTATGATATAGTTATACAATTTTGTTGAAAAGAGTTCACTTCATAAGAAAATTGTTATCGATAACATATCGATACACATTGGTATGAAGGATAACTACTTTTGCCTCTTCCTATGAGCAAAAATTACCTTTAAAATAACATATCCAGTTAAAAAAGTACTATCGATAACATATCGATAGCTGTAAAAATGTTTATTTTGATTGCTTCTCTCGAATACTTTACCCTTAAGACAAAATGCAAGCAAATAAATAATATTATTTACCTTACCATAAATTATCGATAATTTATCGCAGTAATAAAGGCAAGTTTAGCAAGCTAAAGTGCTTAAGTAACTCATTATAGATCGATAAGAAATGCATCAAACGTATTTCGCTTTGGAACTCGTTTTGCATTCTTGCCTAAAAACAAAACACGTTTCTTCTCATCGATAATAAAGCTGTGGTCAACTGCAGTTCCTCTTCTACTATCTTTTCTCTTCTCTGCTTTCCCCTCCTCAGTTCCTTCCTGATTTGGCCGCTTCCAATTTGCTGGCCAATTGAAAATGCAATGCACGCCCCAAACTCAACTGAACAGAAAAAAAAGAAGAAACTAAGAAACTCATTTGCAACACTTCACGCAATGCAGACGATTTCGATTTAGCCAAGATCAAGGGCGATAATAAAGAGCGCGCTCTCCGCGTTTCATTTTTGTTTCGTGCCTTGTGTGTTGTTGTGTTGTTTGGTGTTTTGTGTGTTGCGTGCCGCAGCAGTCGGCAGTTGTTGCTGTTTGCTGTTGGCTATAAATAGCCAAACGGGCAACTGCAACAAACTACTAACTTGGCCTTATCCCAGCTGGCTGATCTTTACGCAGCGGTAACAACAACAACGATTCCTTTCGACATTTAATTAACGATCGCGATTGCAATCAATGCAACGCATCTTGCGTACTACCCTCCCCCTTTCCTTTCCCTTTCCTATCCATCCCCCGTTCCCATCATGTGTTCATACCACGCCTTTTCGCTGCTTTATATGAATGAGCTGGGAGAACTGAAAGAGAAGAGTTGGGGGCCGGAACGAACGCATTTGGTGGCCAAGTTAACCAAGTTAGCCAAGTTGGCAGCAAAGCTGACAAATACTGTAATTAATTTTAATTGCAGCGATTGGCCGCACGCTTTTTTTCCGTCTCATTAAAGGTTTGTTTGGGCCCTTTAGGGCCAGGCCAACCAACCAACCAACTTGCTCTTTGGCTAACAGACTGTAGGAAAGACGAACAGACAGACGGACGGACAGACGGTTTTCTATCAAAAGTACTTACTACTCCATAAGCAGATCTTTTGCTCTCGGGGTAAGCATCAACAATAACAAGGTTTCGCTACGTGTTTTTGCACCTAATTGCAGGCGCATCGTCTTTACAATTCTGTCTTTCTTACGATGTTTTTTTTCTTTTTTTGTGCTTCTTGGGAAGTGTGTTGGGTGTAGTTGTAGTTGTAGTTGCCTGAATGCTTTTTTGCCCCATTACAAATGCTTATTGCTGAAATCTTATTACTTAGTTGTTCGTCTTGTTATTGTTGTTGTTGATGCTGATTCTTTGATTTGAATATTAGTAAAAGGGTATATTGAATGGTTTGTTTGTGTGAAAGAAAAGTTCTTTGGGAAGGGTTCTTAAAGAGATATAAAAGAATATTCTAGTTTTAAAGATGTTTACTTATTTGAGGTCCCTAACTTCGAGATTGTTTTGACAACTATGAGTTTAAGTAAGAAAAATTTGATGATAAACTCACAAAAATGAATAGAACACAAATAAATATTCAAAGGGTATCTCCATGGGAACAATTAGGTCTTAACTTTTTAAATCTTTCCTTTAAAAACTTTATATCACATTCTCATTACAAACTCCGTTCAAACTAAACTCTTCTTTTAATCTACACATCTTAAACTCATTCGCTCAAGAAACAAACATCAAATCTATAGATAAAACAGTTCTAAGGCGACTGCTATTTTACAGTTTTAGCACCACTTTAGCCAACATCTTAACAGAGTATTAAGAAGTAGTAGCTAAGCATCCAAATTGTGCTGTGTTTACTAAGTTTTTGCTATTATTACTATTGCATTGTTCACAATTGCTGTCAATGGCGAAACGCTGCCAGAGCAATAAAATTTATACTCTATAGCAATAACAACAACTAAAACAGCAAAAACAGCAACAACAATGATAGAAAGAGAACAGATGAGCAAGCACAAGAAGAAGAAGAAGAAGTGAAAGACATTTCTGAGTTTTGCAAGAGTTATCGAAGGCATTACTCAAGTGCAATAACAATATAAAATACTTTTAGTGTTCAGTTCATTGAACGTGCACAAATCCAATAAGATTTTTGCCACTCACACAGACAGAGAGAGTGTGAGAGAGAGAGATAGCGTGCAAATGGCAATCACACACACACACACATACACAAATGCAAATGCACAAAAATATATAAAACGAAATACAGAAATCGTAGCATACTTTTGTGCGCAGACAAATTTTTCGCTACTCAATTTGCCAGTCGCACAACTTCTGATTGCCATTATGTGTGTGCAAGTGTGTGTGTGTGTGTTAATACACATGTTCATGTGTGTCTGTGTGTGTGTGCGTGTTTGTGTGCAAAAAGTTTGACTTGCCTTACTGGCAAATATAGTTAATGCTGCAATGCCGAATATTGATTTTTCTTTTATACAATTACATTTAGCGCAGAGGCATTTTTCATTAGTTGAATGTAGACTAATTGATGCCCTTACAAAGACAAATGGTTACGAAGTTACGATTAATTAGTGCGTAAACTTTGTTAAGCACAAGCGTATTTGAACTTTCGCTTTAAATGTTTTCCACCTTGTTTGCACAAAATGAATTTATCAATGAATTCAACTGAATGCATGGCCAATTAAGCGGCTTAATTATGCGGCATATTTGCGTATGTGTGTGTGTTTGTGTGTGTGTTATGGCCAAGAGATAAAACATTAACAAAAACAACGGCTCACACACACAAAAAAATTAATATTAATTAAACATGTATAAATACATGCATATATATATGTGCTCGTCGAGTTAAACATATCAATCAATATCATTTACATGCCATATTAAACTGAATTAACAACATGCTTAAATTGGCCACAAAAATCGACCGCACTCCCAATTAACTATACAACTATTGACAATGGCGAAAAAACAACAATAAAATAAACAAAAGCAGAACAGAAACTTTTGTTTCAAATCAGACAATTAAGTAGCCATAAACACATGCTCTGCCCAAGCCGATAACAAAATGTTAGACAAATAAAAAGCGGAAAAAAAATATCACAAATAAATGGATAAAACTGCCAGGCAAAAGTTATAAAGCGCAATTTTGAAAAACAGTAAATAAGTCGCGACGGATGCGGATGTGAATGCGGATAAGCTGCAAAACGAAACGAACCGAAACTAAACGAACAGGGACGAAGCGAAAGCGAAGTGAAGCGTAGGAAGAAGAAAGGAATGCGGTAAGGAATGAGCGACAGGATAGCGCGCGGGACACGTAGCTGGCGCAGAGTCACTTTAAGCAAATATACATCTATATATATATATATGCATATATGAATAACAACAGTATATAGAATGGAGAAAAAGATGGGGAAAACAAGAGAGACAGAAAGAGAGAGCCATAGAATGGCTTAGAAAGTAAAAAGCACATAGCGAAAAGTAGAATGAAAAATTAAAACTCAAAATAAAGTGAATATAAATAATAAGGAAATTATTATTCAAGAGGAGAAAAACAAATGATAAAGCTGATTAAGATTACTTGCTTCAATGTTAAGCAAGATTGTTAAGTAAGAATGTTTTTAGCTGTACTGAAAAGGGGCAAAAGCTTTAACAGACAGAATTTTGACAAGTTGACACAGCCGGGACACAGAACTTAGTCTTTTCACCAACCATTTCGATCAAGTATTTAACCAATTAGCGATTTGGAAATCACTTGAATCACCTTGTGACATGGCGAAATGGCAATAAGGAGAAAGCAGAACAAACTTTGATCGACGTTGATGAGTTTTTAAAAGTTTTGAATCAACTTTATATGGCAAAACTTGAGAAAACTATCTTTAATACTTAACGTATACCTGAACATGTATAATCTTTTCAGATTAATCTCCATTAAACATCTTTTGAATACAATAAAAAGTAATATTCATAATTTATAATGCATTAGACACTGTTTGCATAACTTATAAATGTCATCTTCTTCTCGTTTACATATATATGTTTTATTCATTTCAAGTCTTTTCTTTCTTGCCGTGCATTACGGAAAATATATGAGCAGGCAATGACATGACTTGGCAGCAATTTCTATTTGTGTGTTACACATCTTCCCTTCCCCTTTCCCCCCCGCTGAACCCCTTAAGACCATGCCAAACTCCTTTACAGGCAATTCCTTTCCGACGAAATAGATTGTGACAAATGGTGCAGAGAAGACGAGACGAGAGAATGGCTAAAGGGGAGCTAAGGCCTGGTTTGTACAGGTGTTTTGTGGTAACAAAAAAAAATAAAACAGAAAAGTTCAGGTGTGAGAGGTAAATTTGGAGTCGAAGTTGGAAGTTGGAGCATGAATCGCGCCAAATGCAGCTGAATGTGACGCAAATTTATGACTTTGAATTGAGCTTTTTTTTTGTTGTTATTGAATTGAACATTCGGCAAGCACACACTTTACACTTTACGATATTTGCCCTCAGTCGCAGTCGGAGTCGAAATCGAGTTGAGACTGGCAGCCAAATTGAACATAAAAGCAGACAGCAATTGGGGAAAAACAACAAAAAGGCGAGTCGAAAAGACCCAAAAATGCAAATTCACCTCTTTTTCTGGGATGCAAATAAAATAAAGAGATAAATTTATGATGTTTATATTGGATGTCAGGCTATAAATAACAAATGACATAATCAAATTTAATATTTTTAATTAATATATGCAAATTTTTGTCATAACAAATAATGTGTTTGGAAAACAAGATTAAAATATTAGAACAAGAAATTTAAATTTAGTTGAAAATTTGACAAAGAATATTTTTCGTCTTTTTTATAGATGTTATGATTTATAATAAATAATGTATTGTGAATGTTTTTTTCCAACTTTAAATGCAGTTTTATTGAAGTTTCTATCTAAAGCAGTTTAAGTTAAGATTCTATATTCTAAAGTGTTAAAGGTATTTGCTTTTGAAATCAGATACATTTTGCCAAAGATATGCTTAATATATTCCTAATTTTTTCATATGAATTTTTTTACTTAAGTTTCTTTGTAAAACTTTTGACTGTAAAGTAGAGCTTTTTCAACTTTTAATTGATTTTTCCGTAATTTTTTTTCAATTAAGCAATGATTGAGTAAATTTAATTGCAATTTTCAATGATTGCTTATCAAAGTGGGTCAATTCAATGATTCGCGTTGTGCTTTTGGCCATGTTGTCAATTTAGATTAGAGGACATTAGTTGGTTTAAGGCACACACACACACACAGAGACAAATACAATCACATCACATTTGTATAGATAGTTTGGGTTTGGTTGTTGCAGGTGGCAATATATAGAGCTAAGCCGATGATTCAACCCAATGGCAAGCCCCAATCATAATTAGTGTACTCAACATTTGGGACATGATGCATGACTCAGGGGGAGTAAGGGGTTAAAGAGAGAGATAGCTTTGGTTAAGTTGAACGCCGTTTGATATATTAGCTCTGAAGCCGAGTCCAGTGGGCCTCAAAAGAGAGAAACAGCAGCTGGCACTTTTCTGGACACACACATAAATAATGCCAGGCAATTGGCAAAGGACTCGTGCTCAAAGCTTCTCCTGGTTCGGAGCAGGACATCATCATTAAACTGTAAAAATACAATTAGAGCAAAGCTTCAGAAGAAGAAACTTGAAACCAAAAACTCGGCTACCCCAAACACCAAAAAAAAGGCACAACAGCTTAATTACTCTCAAGCTCAGACCTCAATTAAAAGTAAAACTGGCTAACTAGGGAGAGATTGTGTGTGTGAGAGAGAGGGGGAGCAAAAGACAGAGGGAGATAGCAACACTGTGTAAACATTCTCACTTGACCGAAAACAAAAACACAAAGCAATAAAAACAACAACAATATTGTTGATGATGATGATGATGATGATGGCCATAAAACACCTTGGCTAATTTGCGCAAATTGTTTTCAGTTTGCACAACTCTGATATGCGACAGGTGAGCAATACCGAAAAAAAACTAGGAGGGAGAGTGGTGGGGGGAGCGTAATGGTAGAAAGGGGATAGATTAAGAGCAGAAAGAATAATGATGCTGCTGCAGTGGAAAAGTCTCTTTTTTTCCGAATGCCAAAAGCGATTAATACGGGTTGAGTGGGAGGAAAAAAACACACACAAAATTTACCACAGCAGTAAATTTGAAAAAGTGTCTAATAATTTAGTCAGGAAAACTGTGTGTGGGAGAGAGAAGGAAACACATCCAAGCCCATAAAGTACTGTTAAGGCTAATCTATCCATAACATAATCTCTTTGTATGCAAACTAGTTTCTAAGTTGAGATAACAAGCTGAAACTTGGGTCAAGGTTTCCTCTATGTTGAAGTTAGGTCTTTTGTCAAAGTCGATCAGATCAGAACACAATAGTCGGGAAAAGTATGACAAGAGATAAGAAAGCATGTATAATCCCATATAATACTATATTCTCTCTCCCCTAAACCGTGTTTCTATGCAAATGAGAGATAACAAGTTGAAACTTAGGTCAAGGTTTCCTTTAGGTCATTTGTCAAAGTTGTTCAGATCGGAACACAATGTTGCTGCTATTTGGTATAGCAAGATCTTTGATAAGATTTTACTCAAGTTTCAAGTGCAAATAACAATAAACAACAAGAATATTTGTTATGCCGCAGTTAGATAACTTCCTTACTTGTTTTTACTTCACTTTTACTTAACCTAAGTGCAACAAAATCCAAAAAAAAAAGCAACGAAAAGGAAAAACAGAAAATACAATTTAATTATGTAATGCAATTGTAATTCACTTAAAGGTTTCACGGTTCTTAAAGTCTTAGTCCACAGAAACAGTAGCAGCAGGAGCAGCATCAGCATCAGCAAGTAAGCGTATCATTTATTATTCCAGACAACGAACAAATGCAGTTTGCAACAATGCCCCTTCTTCCCTCTTGACGGGCTTTCTAGGGTCATGTCCCACGCATCGTGACGCACGTAATCGAAAAACTGAAGCCATGCAGCTGTTAACTGGGAATAGGCAACGGGACTCTCTCTCTGGACACAGGACACAGGACACCAGAGGCAGGGCAACAAGGATAACACGCCAGGATTTACAGTTCCCAAGTTTTGTGCCATGACCAACGCCATCGACCATTGCCGTCTCCTCTGCACATGACGCTAATGGAACCAACGCCAAGCAAGCAAGCCGGCATCAGTTCAAGTTCTCCCTCGCTCCCCTCCTCCTTTCGTTTCGTTGTTTCGACTACGACCAAATCCCTGTAGGAGCGAAGGCAAAGCTGCTGTCGCAATAAATTTGCAGCGCCAAAGTGATAATGAAAGTGTTTCCTTCCGTTTTTTGGCCAAACTCAGTGCCAAAGGCGAACAACAAACACACACAAACACACACAGCGAAAACTCAGCGAGTGAAAACAAAAGAGTAAGCAATAAGAAATGAAAAGAAAACGTACTTCAAATACTCTTACCATCTATAACTTATTGCAATCTCAAAAAGTTTGATTGAACAATAAAGAATATCATAAATCATTTTGTTAAAATCCAATCCAGGTGTTGGAGATGTTGGAGATTGTTTGATTCAATCACGCGCCACAATTTGATTGATATGACAATTCGAAATCGAATGAAATAAATGAATTTCAAACTGTCTGTCAAAGTTAAAAAGCTTTTCAAACTGTAGAACGAGTCGACTCTTTAAGCTTCTCAGCATTCCCTTGTCCCTGCCTCTCTTTCCTTACTCTGTGCTGGCGGCAATGTGGCGTATGCGCAACGCGGCAAACGTTGCAATGTTTGGCAACCTGATACCCCACTACACCACCCTCCCACCACCCACACCCTCTCCAACTCACTCCGCCGAAATGCTGCTTTTCTGACTCAACTTGGCTTGTTTATTGTTTTCCGCTTTAGTGAGAAATTCAATTTTCGAGAGCAAACAAACAAACCCAACAGACAAAAGACAAACACAGATACATACACATACACACACCGGAACAGACCTTGCAACAAATGAAATGTTGCCCCACTGTTGCCGCCGCTGCCACCGCCACTGCACACAAGGATTCCACCAATTGCATTCTATGTTAATCTTGGCGAAGTCGCGAGTAGCTCTCAAAACGATTTATGCCGCGGCAGCTAGCAGCCGCGTGTTGCCAGTGTTGCAAGTTGCCCGCCGCCGCCAGCCAGTGGCATTTAATTTGTGCCCTAAACGCTGGTCAGTTGCGTAACAGTTGTGTAACAGTTGGCCAACAATTAAAGTTTAACTCATCGTAAAACCCTTTAGCATTACCTGACCCTCTGCCTCTGCTCTGGGTCTCATTTTAGGGAAAATTAACCGCTTGAAAATAAGTTTTGCAGGAGGACACAGCAAAAAGAGGTAGACAGATAACTAGTTGGTGTGAAGGGAGAGAACGGGTGACGGAGGGGAGACAGTGGGAGAGTAACTGCTGAAGTCCTTGCTTGATGCACAGTGAAAAAATTATGTGTCACATGAAAAGGAATGCAATAAAGTTAACAAAACTTTGAGAATCTAGATTATGAATCCATGTCAGGTGTTAGGTAAAGATTTTTCTCAGTGTAAACATCTCTCTGAAACCCTCCGCTATGCTGCTTTGTTTGCCTTCCCGCTAACTGCAACCAACAGTTGCTTTCGAGATGCAAAAGGAGAAGGGTGGACGAAGGGCAGAGATGGAAGGGCGCGAGGAGGCGCGGAGGCAAACAATGACAAAAGATTGCAGTGCCAAAAGTTTTCGGGAGCGCTACGTTAATTAATTTTGCATGAGCTTGAAGCTTGAACTCCACCGAGGCCGGGGCCAAGTGGCCAAAAAAAAAAGCCCAAAAAACCCCCTCGTCCCAAAAAAAACAGAGAATCAAGTAAGAAAGCTCTTAAGACCGCAGTTTGTAAAGTGTTCCCAACATATAAAAGAGTAAAAATGCATAATGTGCAAAAAAAAAACAGCTGAAAATTGAAAGAGGAAAATGTTTGGTGTGGACATTAATAATAATTATATATATTTAAGCAAGTTGAGTCTATTTTTTGGGGCAGCATAATATCTGTGATTTAAAGTTAAGGAAGTTGAAAAAGTTTTTCTACAGAAATGAACTCAAAGTTGGGAACTTAACAAAAATTATTAAAAGTTGCAAGCAAAAAAGTGAGGTTAAGAAAAATATTACTTATTATAATGGTTTTCAAGTCAATTTGTAGCAATAAGTTTGATATATGATATTTGCTATGATTTTCTAACTAAAAACTCTCAAATATAAAAAGGGTAAATGAGGAAAATATTCAAAACAAAAGTTAGGTTAAGAAAAAAATCACTTATTATAATGGTTTTCAAGACAAGATATATCAATAAGATTTATATATGATATGTGCTACGAGTTTTAAGCTAAAAACTCTCATATATAAACGTTTTTGTCATTCATTAAACCTATATCATCAAAGTTTACACAATTTCCAAAGAAAATTACCTTTTACTCATTTCGAATGGACCATCAAAACAAAACAAAAACCAAAACAAAATAACAAACAACTGTAAATTATTGTCATCATGTCAACACGTATGTTGTTAATGGCATATCATCATGATGAGGCTGTTGGCTCAATATCTAACGCTCTGTCGATTGTAAGAGTAAAAGTTTTGCTATAATTTTGCTTTTTGCCATTTGCTAAGCGCCAGGCCAATGATGGTGATAATGTCAAAAAGCGACACAAAAAGCCACCGTTTTAAGACTTATCGAACCGCTCTTTAATTGTAATTTATGCCGTACAACAAAAACAAAATGTAAACAAAAATAAAGACAAAAAAAACCTGGTTGTCAACTTTGAAGTAAAAGTCATGCTCTGTCATCTTGGGGGGAAAACTTGCACTTGACATGAAGTGAATGTCACGAAGAAACAACAACAAAAAAATTTGCTAAAAATTTATTGCAAATCAAATGAATTTCCAAACACACAAAACCGAAACCCACAAACAACTTTAATATGTTCAGACTGCCAGACTCGAAAGTGCATCAAAGTTCAAAAGTGTCAAATGCTTTTGGAGTCTCTTTTCTCTTTCCCTCTCTGCTTTTAACCTTCTTCATCTTTTTTGTAGCCTTCAACCTGCATGTCAGTTTAGATCTTTGGGTTACTTTGGCAGCTTGAAGGCAACTCGTGTTGCACAAGATTTTTGCTTAGTTGCACTTCGAGGAAAATGTGTTAAAGGGGTGAATTGTTGACCGTACCTTTATTCTATCGATAAAAGAACACTGGAGTTACTTTATATGTGATTAGACGTTATCGAACAGATAAAGTTAACAGTCAACTAAACTTTTGCTGGTTAACGTTAGGATAAATCTATCAGCTTTTGTCAGTCTTTGTCAATGACTCTTCGTTAAACAGTTAAAGCAAGTTTCTTGTTACTGTTTTAGAGTTGCAAAAAATTTATCGATGCAATAATTTATCGTATGAAAAAAGAAACGAAAATGATTTACAAAAGGCTGTTGCGACATGATAAAGATTATCAATAGAAGCAACAAACCCATTTTATTCTCACTTTTTCGCTACATAAATATTTTTCTTCAAGTGCAAACGAATCTGTGCAAGTTTTCAGCCAGTACTACGTTTATGGCTTAAACCAATTTATAGTTTTCTATGAGTGTGTGCAGAAGTGTGGGACGATAATATTTTGCCAATGCTTTAAGCTGATGGACCACAAGGTCGCTACGTGGTTTGGCATTAAAGTGACTCTCAACCAGGCTCAACTAAAAGCAGGCAGGCAAAGAGGCAGGCAAAGAGGCAGTAAAAGGCCACCAATCAGGCAGGCAGTTAGCTAGTAGTTCGGGACATCGTACTGTGAGTTAGGCAAACAACTAAAATATATATATTTATATATATATATAGCTGAAAACTTGTAACATAAGCTCTCTGGCCGAAAATGTGGGTCAATCTTAAGCTGACCAAATAAATGGCCAATGGCGAACGAAGAAGAAGAGAGAGTTAAGACACTTGAAAAGGGTTTTTTTGGGTATATTTTGAATAGCTGACCAAGCTGAAAAGATGAATAACCAAAAAAGTGTAACAAGAAATATGCTAAGGAAACAAAAAGAAGAAGAAAAGAGGCAAAGAGGCGATGGAAAATAGCCAGAAAATAACTAACAGCAGCCATAAAATGGCTAAGAACCTTTTCAAGATTGATGAACAGCATTTTGTATAACTTAATCCTTGCAGCTTTAAAAACTGCTACACAAAGTTGTCAGCTTTTGAAAAGGGTTTAAAACCGAGAGAGAGAAATAGTTTTCGTTAAGCATATCTAATTGATAGATTTGCATGAATAATAAGTTAACACTCAAACTAAAGTGTGGTTAATGGAAAACATTTTACGGAAGATGAAACTAATTGCAATATCTAAACATAAAAATAAATATCTCCATCAATGCAAGTATTTTTTTATTTTTAGTTGAGAGTCAAATTCTGATTTCAATGTAAAGAGTTCAATAAAAGAGTTAAACATATTCGGAAGCATGACACTTGCATAAATTATGGTAATTGTAATATTGTTGATGATATATATAGCCAAAGATCTATTGCATTTATAGAGAGTGAGATGGAGAGAGAGAGAAGTGAAAAGCCAGCAGGCATAGATAACAAATTTATGGTCAAACAGAGAGAGAGAGAGAGAGAGGAGTGAAGAGTTTGCTATTCACTCACCCATTGTCCTGTCAGATTGTTGTTGTTGTTGTTGGTTGTGGCTGTTGCACATGCCGCATGAATATTTCATGAAGGTTCGCTTTAAATAAAGTTGTTTGCTGCTGGCAACAGTTTCGTTTTTTTTTTCAGTTTCAGTTTCTGTTTGCTGTTTTGCTGTTTGGCTGTTAAAGCTGCCATTGCATCAATCATGAAATGAAAAGCCGACAGCGGCTGCTGGTCAGAGGATGGTCATTCCGCATTGAAGTATCCTGGATTTGTTTGTTGGGTCTCCCCCCTGCTCACTGCTGCTGCTGCCTGCTGCCTGCTGCCTGTCATAAGGCTTTGTTTTTAGCGCACCCAACTTCAAGTCGCAGCAGACACAAACAATTCACTTTGCTCATTAGCATTAAAGAGCACAAAGCAGAGAGATGAAAACGGCAAAGCACACAAAAAAAAAACACAACAAAACAAAACTGTATATCCTTGAAGCAGACAATTTTCTCTTAATTACCAACACATTCCTAATGGCCGTCATTATCCATTAGCCCAAAGCTTCGCTCCCAAAACTTTCCCCCGAAAACTCTCCCGCTGGCAAAAGTCGAAAGTCAAGTGAGGTTTGAGTGGAGTCAGCAGGCGTCAGGCGCGGAGGGAGGGAGAGAAGTTATATTGACGGCAGTTTAGAGTCAAGTTTAACGATGCCTGGACCCTATTACAAAACGTGTAAATTTATGCCACCTTAACAAGTTGTTTTTGTCCTTGTCGCATTTCAATTTGGTTTTTGTATTTCATTTCGTTTCGTTTCGTTTCGGGGTGCATTTAATCAGGCTTAAAACAAAGAGCGAGAGGATTATGCAGTTGGGATCAGGTCAAGTACTGTATATTTTTAAAGCTGCTTAACACAAAAATATATATAAAAAGATTACAGATTTTACATCGTGTTAGCTTTAAAACCTTAACAACAGTTGATTTAATAAGGTATTTATGGTATCAACAGTGTATAAACTAGTCGTACATACCTTAAGTAACTTTCAACTTTTACTTTTTCCACTTTAAGTTTAGCAATTTGATTAAAAGCAGCTACCCAAAATTCTCTTTCATTTACATTAATCAAAACTCAACTCAAACAACGCAAAAAAATACCGAGAAAAAACTGCAAACTTTATTAGAGTGAAAGAGACAACGATAGAGATAGAGAGAAGAGTGTGGTTGTGCATATTAAAAATTCATTAATGAAATTTTTTGCGTCTTCTTCTTTCTTATTTGCTTTGAATTAATATTAATGCGCAATTGCATTGGAATTTCTTTCTTCCCATTTTTTTGTCTTCGTGTTTTCGTTGAGTTCGGTAATCGACTTATCGATTCAAGTTTCCCTCTCCTCTATGTTTTGTAGCTAATCTGCACAAATTGAAAAGCGCCACATGGCGACAAACTTCATTGAGCAAAAGGCAAACACTGGACACCACACCCGCACTCCGAAGCGCCCCCTCTGGCTGATTGGATTAAAGTCCTAACTAGACCAAACGAACTCAAACACACACAGAGACAGACAAAGAGAGAGAGGGAGAGACACTTCAGAGTGTATAAGTGTGTGTATATGTCTCATTTACATATTATGTAGTCTAAAATTCAAAGCAAAGACAGCACTTTCAAGGGAATAATGAAAATTGAATTATATGCTTAATGAAAGCGTCGCCTGCAAAAGTTGAGTTGCTCCTTCATTTCACATCTTCTTTCACTCTGGCAACGCTGATTCTTGTTGTTGTTGCTCTTATTGTCTTTGTTGTCATGTTGCTGTGCTTATGTAATACATAAATATTGTGTTTTGTACTTATGTCTATGAATGCAATTTGCATTTTATTAAGTCACAGCAAACAAAAGACTCTATTTTCCTATTCTCTCTCTCTCTCTTACACCTCTTCTACCCGCTCTCTTAACACAAACAAATTAAGAGCCTTTATCGCTGCATTTGTAGCAATATTATGTCCAATTATAATAGTTTCAGGCACAAGGCATACAGTCTAAATGGAAAGTCGGTTAAAAGGATTTTGATTTATTGATAAATAATTTGCATAAGCTCTTAACACACACATAAATACATTAAAATGAATATCGATATTTGATTATTACTCACACTACTAAGGCTGATTGCTATGACACTTGGCCTTTGGCGGCATTTCTGGCAAATGCAACAACAAATGGCGCAAAGCGAAAAAATTGCAATTGGCAGCTTGTTTGCTGCTATTAGTATTTAACACTCACATTGACTAGTTAAACCAATGTGTTTAGGCTATAATTAGTGTACTTTTCACATTTTAAACACATTTCGAGTCACTTATTCTTTAGAATAGCAACAGTACAAACACCGACCAGCGGTGACGCCGGCGGCAAAGTGAAAAACGCACAACTCCCATTGTATTTTCTTGCAAGAACTTAAATATGTTTATCCCGCATGTTTGATCGCTTGCACGTTGATTAAATGATCAGAAGACAATAACAAAATTGTTCTACTACCGTCGCAAATATTATTTATGCAATTATTTTTAAGCGCGCAAATACACTCGTTCTTATTGCGATCGCGATAACTTTCTTACCAACAACTTATCGATTTACAATGTAAACATACAGGCGCTGTTAACGCAATAAGGAGAGAGAATGCTGTAACAGAGAAGAGAAAAACATTTTATTCAGTTGAAAACGAATCAATGATATACCAAATTATTTTATTTGAAACGAATTACATTTAATATGAGTCTTGATACTCAAATTCGTATAAATTTATACGATCATCGCCATTGCGATTTTTCACTTCTTTAACCCGTAATTCCGGAGCCGGTGTCACTGTTGTAACTTTATTGCCCTTCGGCTTGAATTTGCACGTCAATAACCGTCGACAACCACCGTTATTTCGCAGTATATATGCCTTCTGGCAACCACAGCCGTTTTGACAATGAAGGATGCAGTCGATGCCAAGTACGAAGCAAGTTTTATGACAGTAATGCTCACAACTCATATACATAGGGCGTTTACAGGTAACTGATCGTTGAGCTCCTGTCCCGTACAGGGTGATCAGGGTGAGCAATAAGCTTGCAGCTATGATGAACGACGACCTACACATTACGGCTTTCGTCTTGGCAATGAATTGAAAGACAAATCGCCATTTACAAAAGCTCCCTGGCATGGCAAATTAATTGACTTGCGGAACTAATGGTATTAGGAAATCGATTATATACAGTGATAATGAGGAAACTACATTGAGAAATCATTCAATTTATTTAACTGTCTTCATATTTGTTCATATTCAAGGACCTTGCTCGTTCTTCTTTCCGAACGAGTACTGTCATACAACAATCTTCTGGCACTTTTTCATGTGGCACTTCAACTGATAAGTTGCACAATTGCCTGTCACAAAGATGCCGATGCACTGCAGCAAACGATCATTCAAGAGTGCTGCCTGCGTTTAGGTTAGGTTCCATCCAAGTAAGTAAAGACCGACATTTCTAATTCCGGGGCGGTGGTCCGCGTGGACGTAACACGCTCTCTAGGAGATTGGGTCCGGGTTGATTCTTCGGTCTGGGCGTTGGGGTCAGGGAGCGGGTGTGCGGTGTTGCTTCCTCTTTCTTGTGTACGGCCGAGGTGGCTGCACGGCGAGCACGAATCTTCTCTTCCATTTTGCTGGGCACCATAAAGCAATTGGACTCCTTGTAGACGGGTTTGCGACGATCGTTCCATGGGAAGGTCCATTGGATGGGCGTAAAGTCACGCCTCCAGGGTCTTCTGGGCTTGAACCAGCAATCGCAGGTCCAATCCTCCTCACCGGCTGCATCATCTTCACCGCGCACAAAGACGCGTACATACCGCGAGGATCGGCGAAAGAGCTGTAGGGCTTCATTAAAGGTCATCTCCAAGGCGGGCGTATCATTGATCTGGGTGATCTCATCACCAATACGCATGCCGGCACGCTTGGCCAGACCTGTCGGGGTAACGTTGACAATGGTCAACGGTTCGAATTGATCACTGCCACCGGTTACCTCCATGCCCCACATCAGATCGTAGAAGCTCATAATGCGACGATCCGTCTCCAGGGTATAGGTCATCTGTATCTGGTACTCGACATTATCGAATGCATCCGAATCATACTTGGGCACCCTAATCTTCGAGTCCAACATGTTGATGGGTCTACTTGGATCTTGTGAAAACTGACAGCGAGATTATCTAGCAGGGAACTGCAACTGCGCGTCCTCTTCACACGTTTTTGTCGCTTCGTTGGTGTTGCACATTTGCTTTTATAGTCGCCGACGCATCCAACTTGTTTGCTGTTTGCCAACATTGTACACACACTCACGAGGGGGGGCCAATGTCAATGTCTTCGGTCGTCTTATACTTGCCAAGTTAATTGATCGAGACAAAGAAATCATCGATTTGCATTTAATTGTGTCTATTTTTACGTTTACACCAACGAAGCGGAAGCTGACTCGAGGGTTCCTCTATACTATACTATATGTGGATTCTGTTTGTGTTTTCTTTGGGGTGTTGGGTTGCCGGCCAAGTCAACAAAAGGCAACGAATGCCGTCAACACATTTCGACCCATTGAAAATCAGCCAAGGGAGTCGCATTCAAACAGTCAAGGGAGTCCAGGGTCCGGTCAGTCCAGCCAAGCGAGAATCGTCTTTACTTGAAGTAAAGTCCAGTTTTCGCACACGCCGCTGAGCAGCTCAAGTAGTTAAGAGTGATCAACTAGCAGATACCCTGTTAGTTAGATCAACTTTTTCCTATACTTTTTCCTTAAAACCTTACACAACAATTTCCTTAGGACTAACTCAAGCCATTCCAGGAGTTGACCTACCCCAACACCAAGACTTTCAAGACTTGTTACAGGGTATGCATACACCACACAAAAAGTTAAGAGCGTAAACTTACAGTTCGACAGTTCTAAAAGTGCTAACAAGATGAAGCGACGGCAACCGAGTGAGCGTTCAAGCGATTTGATTTCACTGACCTCAATCGGATACCAGTGACAATGCGACAAACAACAACAACGACAACAAGTTGCAACAACAAGAAAATGCAAAAACAACAACAGTCGATATCAAAAAACTGAAACCCCCTACGGCAAATTTTACTAGTCGCTTCTTTTGGCTGCTGGCTGCCGGCTGCCGGCTACTCAGACTCTTTTGAATTATTCATTATTCATTTGTGCAGTGCACCAAAAAGGCCCCAACTCGAGATGGTCAACAAGCAGAGAGGAACAGAGCTTGGTAACAGGTTAGCAAGAAGAAAGAATGCACATAAAAAGACAACTATCAAATGGTTAAATGGCAATTGGCAATGACAAGTTGCCTAATTACAAAAGTCTAGTTGAATGAAGTTCTATTGTTATCGGGTTTTTTGTCTCATTTCGCTTCGTTTTCGACCCACTTAAAACGACCTCCGCGAAGTGGGGCGGTGGGGTGGGGAGGGGAGAAGCAATGAAGCAATCGCGCAATATCCTGCGATTTGCATCAGCGACAATTGTGTTGGATTTATTTGCTAAGTTGGCGCAATTTCGTCGCTTCCAGAAATTACATTTACATAAAGCATACGCAGCGTGGTACAACGGTAAATTTGGGTTTCCTTTTAGAATGTTTACAGTTTAAGTTCCGAAATCAATCATAGAAAGTTTTCTATTCTAACTTAATTGTGAAAAGGTTTGTGCAAACTTACCCTATTCCAACTGCGTGAAGGTTTTTTAACATGTGTTCAAAATAATTCCAAATAAAAGTTGAATAAAATCATGATGTGATAAAATGGTAATAACTATCCTAAAATGATATGAATTTGATACAAAATGATAAATGATGATATAGAAATGGTATAATAAATCTTTTAAAGTTTACTTACTTTTCATCAATTCATCATAAATTGGTGAATTTTAATGATGTTTGGTTTTTGATTTTGATTTCGCGTAATCTAGATGAAAAACATAATGACAAAAAAATGAAAATGAAAAAAATAAATGAAAAGCTTTTAATGAATACTCACTTCTAATATTATCCTGTTTTCAACAGTAAAATCCATTCATACGTATTGAAAACACACGCATATTACAGTTTTTATTTAAAGCCGTTTTAATTTATAATTTTTTAGTAGTGATACGCCTTTTGTTTTTGTTTGCATATATAATATATATGTATCATTTTGTTGTTGGATTGGATTGGATTTGGATTATACATAGAGATAGCATATATGTTGGAGTTATATAGTTGCTATCGTTATAATTTGATTTTGAAAATTTCCTCTTTTTCCCATTGATAAAACGAATCCGACTATGGTGTTTGTCTGCTGCTGTTCTTTTTCGCGTATTCGATTTCGAATTATACATATATATATATATTGAATTGGTATTGTATGTATTCTCGTTATCTGTTTATTTGCTCGTTTTGATGAACAAATATAGATCGGCTAATACTAGATTTTGCAAGCTACTGTGTGCTTTTTTCTCCGCTTTGTTCAATTATCATATATAGAAATATGTATATATATACGTATAGCGCATAATTGTGTGATTATATATATATATATAAGTATGATTATTGTAATTACAATTCTCTAATATTTTACAATTCCAAATTATTATTATTACATAATAGTTTAACAAATGTTTACAATAATTTTTTTTTTTTGCTACAACGCTCAAAAACTCAAAACCTCGTTCGCTTAACGTTTCAGTTTATCGAAAGAAAACACAACGAAAGCAAACACCATCCAACAGTTTGGGGGGGAACTTGTCTCCAAGGTACAAGTGTGCCCCAAATATGATTACGCCATCTCACTATGTTGGCCATAAGCTCGACCTTTTTGTCCTTTCAAAAGCAAGTTGCAATAAACTAAAAAGGTTTTTTTTCTTTTTGAGAGGTTTTACATTTATCAATTTTAAAGGGTAAACATTGCGTATATATTGCATTGTAAGCGCTTTTTTGTGTGTGTGTGTTTGTGAAGTTTCTTAAAAATGTACAGGTGGCCATTTTGCATTTTTCCTTTTTGTTTTGGTTACGTTTTCGATTTAAATTGAATTAGTTATATTATCAAAACTACGTTAAATATAGTATAAATATTTTTGTTCGCTTTAAGCATTTTGCAGGTGGTTCTTTTAAAAACGAGAAAAGTTAATCGAAGTTACACAGAAATGGGTTATTTAGCATTAAACTAAACGGAAGCTTTTCAAGCAGTCAAAACTCACTCACTCGCGGTCTGACTTTATTGACTATATGCAGCGATAAAGCGTTTTTTCTTCTAAGTTTTCTTTTTCCAATTTTCATTTTGATTTTTTGGTATATTGCAAGTGCCATTTACATTGAGTAAAGAGTACACATAAATATATATATATATAGTTTTATATAGTTTTATCAATCGCTGACATATAGATATATATATATAGTAAAGTTTATCTAACAAATAAAACGTAAAACTGCTGAGCGTACTCTTGACTTTTAAAAACCTCTTTTTTGTTTGTGGGCTTTCTATATCTCTCTCTTTGTTCATACTATATCCTATATACTGAACGGTTTTTGTTTTCGTTAACACATACACAAAGAGTTATATATATATATATGTCTATGTAATTGCATTGTTATATATTATTTGTTTTTTTGCTCATATGTCATTTTGCTTGTTTGTTACTTATTAAACAATATTGAAAATTTGTGTATAAACAGCAAATATATATATATATATGATTTATACAATATTGTTGTTGTTGTATATATATGTATATGTATGTCTGCTTTAGTAGCTCCATTAAAATGCATATATATGTTTTGTTGTTGGTGTTTGGAGCGTGCTTTGTTTTGTTTGTTCTATTCTCAACATAATATCACTTGGAAAACACAACAAAAAAAATTGTTTTGTTCGGAAATAAAATATAAAAATATTTTAAAATTAATTAACTAATGACAGTTTAGTTTTTGTACAATTCTGAAACAAAAAGCCTATTTACAAAACATATTTGTTGTTCATATGCCAACGTTTTCAATTGCGCTAAAAAGTATGCAACAATATTTGTGAAACTTTTCCTGTTACCTACTTTTTAGGCTGGCTGTCTGGCTTATTGAAGACTACGACAAATAATGATTGGATACACATAATTAAAGACTCAATTACTCAATTAATCATGTTGCACTACTTAATAATTACGTACGCTTTGCATTTTTTGGGTATCTCCTGTTTGTTTATGTACTTATTTGTTTACTGTTTTGTTAAATACGTTTATATTCGCAATACACATTAACATAGTATGTGCGATGGAATCCAGCTGCTATAGTTGATTAATCAGTTGCTGGCTGCCTGTCGCCTGCGCGCATTAGGCGAAGACGTCTCCTTATATCCAGTCGCTGCAGCCAGCCATAGCCTGCGTCTCAGTAAACCAAAACGGATTCCATCGTTATCGTATCTCATTTATTCGCACTATTCACGTTCACCGCATTGCTGGCCTGGATCTGTGAAGCTGTCTGCGATGCTGGCTCTAGGGTGCGCCGTGCCAAGCGGGATCTATCAGAAAATATGTGTTTTAGCATGATATTGAACAGTTTGACACACTTGCTTACTTGATCTGTCCAGCCAACAGTGGGTTAATGGCATACAGCCAATCGTGCACTTCCTTGTCGCCAAGCGTTTGCAGCAGATAGCCACGATGTTTAGTTACCACGCTGTCATTATCAAATTAATCAATAGATTAGTTAGTTTGAGTTTACGACTTGGTGGTGATGACTTACCTAAAGGTGTTGGGTATCTTGACCATGGCCGCTTGATCCTCGCTACATTCCACTTGTGCTGTGCCCAGATTTAAGACAGCCCGCTCAACGGGATCCTTCTCTGAGCGATAGATAAAGACATAAGGACGTCGCACAATCTAAAACACAATAATAAGAGCTATTACTAATTCCATTTGCAATCAAGCAAGATCTTTACTGACCACCCAGCGCTTCTTCCAGCCTGAGCCACCATGTTCCAGGACATTCAACAAACCCTTTCGTGCAACGACAGGACTGACGCGAATCTCCTCCAACTCGGGCACATAAAGACGCAAAGGCAACGCCGGCTGTGTGGCCGGAGCAGGTGCCTCCCAGCCATTGGGTGCATCCGAACGATCCGGTGAGCATAATCTGTGAAAAGGAATGCGATATTTCGGTAAGTAAAAGTTTAAAAAAGCTGAGAGTTTCGAGATAAAACAAAATTACCTGTGTCGAATTACAAATTTGTTGTTTCTAATTGTGTCAAAAGAAAATAAACAAAATCAGAAAACGGAATATCGAAAATTGTTTTTCTTTTTGAGTTTTTTTTTTTGTTTTCAAGTTTAGCAGAGTAGTGGAATAGTTTGTTATGTTTGTTTGGCGTATGAGTGAGTGTGAAAAGTGAATCTAGTTCAATTCTACTGAATGTGTTTCTAGTTAGCGTAGACCGTGTGCTAATTGTGTTAAGAAATTAATATCCGAAACAAAAAGCAAAGATGGAAAATGGATAAAGCATGCGTACGATTAACGAGTGCAACTTACTCCATTGAATTGCTGGAGATGCAGCTGACGGTCATATCGGCGCAACCCTCATCGCTAGGGGAAACATCCGATTGGGTTTGGTTATCGTTTTGTTCGCTCTTGCTATAACGGCCTGTATAACAAAATGTGATTATTCGAGATCAATCTCCACTTAAGTGATTCGAACTTACCCTGCACCAGTTTCAGGCACTTGAGCATCAGATCCTGCTCACGTTGATTGTACTCCCGATCGGGCAACATTTGCTGTGAATCCTTGACGGGTGTTTGCGGCGATTGTGGAATGACCATGTGTACGGGAGATGTGGCTGCACGTGCGGCCAGATTGCAGACATCCTTTTCGGTCTTGGTGGTCGGATTGGGATTGGTGTCCATGCCCAGACGTTCACGCAGCAACAGCAAATGACGCATGCGTCCAACTTCCTCTAGACGTGTGAGTTTCTCCAGCTCCCATTGATGATCAAAGATGAGAGAATCGCCACGTGGACGCCAGCCATGCAGATTCTCCTCACCACGAACATAAGTGGAACTGGTGTCCAACACACGACGCTGACGACGCTGTACACCTGTAGGGGCAGTAATGAAAGCATTACGCGTAATCAGTGAACCGTTTAATGACTTCGATGCGTGCGAAGGACGATTACAACTACAATGAAGAATTGCTACCTGGACTACCTGCTTCGGATGCTCTGCGTAGCGACAGCTCGTAGACACCAGACAAGCGATTGGCCTCCGGATTTCGATACTGTCCAGAGAACAAATGCTTCAACGAACGTGGTCCAGTTCTAGCATCGCGTCCATAGATGACCATACTCAGATCCTTTGTAATGATTGCGGGACGAGCGCAGTTCTCCAGCTAAAACAAAAGTATTGCATATTCATTTCTCTGCCTCGGTAGGTTTCTACGGTGTCTTACCTCCAGATAGGCGCTGAGCGTTATGTAGATGGTTTCGCCACCCTGCGAGACACGATTAAGTAGCGCCGAGTTGTGCAGACTAGAATCCCAGGCAGCCTCGAAGCGATAGAATGAGCGATCATCGCCGGGTACCTCCAAAACCTCACCAGGGAACAAGCCCAACGATAGCACACATGCATCCTCATCCTGTTCATCCGAAGACTC
The DNA here is from genome assembly GCA_035044645.1 of Scaptomyza parva. Taxonomy (NCBI): domain Eukaryota; kingdom Metazoa; phylum Arthropoda; class Insecta; order Diptera; family Drosophilidae; genus Scaptomyza; species Scaptomyza parva. Next base: position 1,270,792 of record JAWNNT010000090.1, on the reverse strand, counting down.
AGGCGTATTGCGTATGCGTCCAACAACTAGCTCATTGATGTCCTTCCACTTGACCTCTGGAGTTGGTTCATGCACAATGGTTATGCGAATGCGTCGCTGTATTCCCTGATGCAACAGAAACAGTCCGCGACAGGGAAGATCATCGCTGTGCTCAACAACCTTCGGGGAGATTTGTGTCAATAATATTCAAAAAAGCGGAATTCAATTGCACTTACCGATGGCACATACTCGCCATTGGGCGCTAGCTCACAGATCTCGAACCACACCAGCACATCATGCTTCGCCAAGACTGTCGACGATGGCGGACAGGGCAGCGGTCCAAATTTGGGACTGCGCACTGGCTGACTTATTGGTATGCTTGGTGGCAGCATGCGTCTTGGTGGTGGACGAGAAACGAACTCCTGCTTGGCATCCTTGTGCAGCGGATGTGTCTGATAATGACCAAAGATCTTAAACATTATCGGTTGTGTCTTCAAATACTCAATAAATGACTTTGTCACGGGCACAGTTATCTGAAAGGAAATACATATGTTATAGATAGAGTTATGAATAGCTGACAGTTAACATACATTTTGCACATGGTAGAAACCAAGTGGAGCACCCGATGCTGAGTTCTTCACTGGCTCCGTGGAAAAAGCTTCCTCATGGCGATGCAAGAAGCTGTGGAAAAGCGAAAAGATCATTATGCGTTCCCTAAAAGTATCGGTAGGTTAACTCACTTGAACTGACAGAAGATGTCAGCATATTCTGCACCGATTCCTGTTGCCTGAAGGACCGTAACACGGAAGGTAAACTCCTTGCCCACCTGCAAATGTTCGCCGGGCTCATCACTATTCTCCAGGCACTCCGAAGCCGTATTGGAATCAATGCCGCGACCCGAGTCAGCATCTTCAAGTTCTAAACAGAGAGAGGTTACTAAGCGATTACGTCAGGGTTGTTAATGTAAAACTTACCCTCCAGTTTGCTATCTAATCCACCATTATCTATGTAGCGTTGCACATCGTCCTTTTCGTTGAGGGCACGATACTTGGGCTTGGCATCTTCCTCATTGAAGACCAAACGAGCCGACTGCTTAACACCATTATTGAAATCAATGGACTCCTCATCGAGTACGGGCTGCACGGCAATACGCAAATATCCACGAACATCGCCACGTTCATTGACAATGGCTACTTTGTGCACCAGAGGCACCGGATAGAGCAGGTTGCTCAGGTATATAAACGAACGACCGACCATGCGGAACCAGGGGAAGCGATCGTAGAAGGGATCTCCACCGGTCAAACTCTCAACATTGTAATCCGGCGAAGTGGGACTCAACTCGGCCTCATTGTGATACATTTCGCGCATCAACTCCAAGCGTTGTCTGCAAAGGGAAATGGGAGGAAGATAGGGATAAGTTACTAACTGATTATAGGAGAGAATGATAAATAGCGAACAGTGCGTATATCTAAGCTGGGAAGCAGACTACAAATAACCCAGCAAATCATAATTAACATGTATAATAAATCCTGAAACTGCAAATATACTACATCAAAAGCTAAGATTTACAGAAATAAAACTAGAGTAGCATGCATGAAAAAGAAGCAATTACAAAGTACATACAACTAAAGAAAAGAAAGGAACCTCAAAATGGAAAGCAAACCTAGAAGGTATCAGATTGGCCAATGTCAAACGCGATGGGGATGCCTGTCGCAACTGTGGATGCTTCAATTCGGCCGGCTCCACTAGTACCAGCTGCTCTAACTGCAATGGCTGAGCTGGAAGTGCTTCCAAGTCAAGCACACATCCTCCCTCAATGCTGGAGGTATCGAAGAGCATCGACGAAGGTGGACTCTCAACGTTATATACCTGGCGCATCAGTTCGAGGCGATAGCTTTCGGTTTGTATGATTTATGGTTCGAGGTTTTTATGATTTATTTTTTATTGATGGTAAGAGAACCAAAAAAGTACAAATCAGCATTTAGCCTAAACTAGCAATGTGCTAAATGTTTTTAATTGGTAGTTAGTTTTTGGCAAATGGCAGATGAGATTTTTAACGGCGTAAATGGTGGCGGTGATTTTTTTCTGGTACAAAACAAACGCCATCGTTTTTGGTGGCTTTCTTTGATTTCTTGTTGTATGGCAAGTATAAAGCAGTTCTAGAGCTTTTTTTGGTATACGAAAATTAGAATTCACGAACTACAACCACCATGCACGTACCAAAAAATAATTATAATATATATTTTTTAATAACAAAATCAACAGTGTGAACTTTAAAACAAGAACGATTAGCTAGCTTCGGGATTAACCGAAGATATAAATAAATATCCTTGCAGTTAGGAATTATTATCATAATCTATCCAACATACTCAATACTTTTTACTTTATACTTTAACTACCTACTGCAAGGATAAAAACAATAGTGCAAAGAGAATAAAAATGAATATGAGCTAGTAAAATATATACTTATATCTCGTATCACATTTCAAAACAAGCTTTCTTACCGTAACTTCTCCAACGACCAATAGTGTGTAGCGCCGTTCTTGGTGTCAGTGACCTCGACGGCAACGAGGGTCTTCGAAACGGGTGGTGCCCCATACTCATCATCCGGTTGTGTGGGTGCGACACTTGATGCCAACTCCGGTGGTAGCGGAGAATACAAAGTGTCGGTCAATAGGGTAAATTGGAATTGTACCTTAAAAGGAAAAACCGGGAAAAAGGTTAAGCACTTATTAAAGAACGTTAACAAGCAATTGTTACCTTCTTCTTTAGCTCCACAGAAATGGCATTAGCTTCCTTAAGGAATATGGCATTGCCCCAGAGATCGTCGCGTAGTGAGGTAAACTGATGATAACGCCACTTGCGGAAAGCCCAAGCAGCCAAGCCAGCCTCGCGTGCCGTCCAGCAGGATTCGTACAAAGGATTGGCTGTGTGAATGGGAAACGAAACTGTACACTTACTCTCTTTCGAATAATATGTTAAACACCTACTGTAAACATCTTCCTCCTGATGGAAATCCTCTGGTGAGTAGCTGCTGTACATGGACATGGTCATTGACTGCTCCTCGACCTGTTTTTGGAGTGCATCGATGCGTGCTTCATAGGTTTTGCGTTGCTCCTCAAACTGTTGATCGGCCTGTTGCTTTTCACGTTTGTATTGCTCCTCCAGATTGTCGAGACGCTTCTTCATCTCGGCTTTAAGATCGATGCCCTGTTTCTCAAGCAGTTCGCACTGTGCAAAGTTCCAATCGACCTGTTGTGTGTCCTCCTTTTCCTTCTCTTCATTCTCTGCTTCGTTCTCGGTGATCTTTTCGCGAAGTTCACGTGCTTGCTCCGGGTTGGTGAAGCGGAATACATGATTCTTGCCGAGGATGACACGTGAACCCGTCTTGAGCACTTCGGGCTCGACAAGTTTGCGTCCATTGATAAAGATGATGGCATCCTTGTGAGGCAACAGAGTAACAGTGCTATTTCGATTCTCGAAAGTGCAGTGCTCCTTGAGAATGTGCGAACCAGACAACTGAATGTCCTGCGGTACATTTGCCTCGTGTGTGCCCAAGCGGGTAAGGCCATCTTTGATGTAGTAGAGCAGACACTCAGACAAATTGGGATCCTCATTGAGGTTAACAAGATGTGGTGTCTTCTTAGGAGAGAATACACCCACTGTTATGCCATCCTCTTTGACAGCTACGCCCATCTCAGCAAAAACTGCCTCACGTTGCAAACGAATCTCCTCGGTGCGCTTCAGTTTCTCCTCCCAGGTCTCATTGAGTTCTATAAGAAAAATTGAGAGATTAACTCAGATTCCATTGGTTAGTCGGAAGAAACTTACCTGCAATAAGTTTCTCGCTGGCCTGCAGCTGATCCACAGCCATTTCTGTGGTGGAACCATTGCGATTGCGTCCCTTCGATGGTGACTTAAGCACCGATGACTTGTTTAGCTCATCCTCTGTAACAGTTCAAACAGAAATTAGTTGAAGTACTCATATAACATGTATTAGAAGCGCAGTGAAAAGCGTGCAGAGATTAAATAGGATATAAGTACGAATATATTGGAATAAGATGTGGTACAAAGCATTGCCGATTTAGTATTTTCTTTTTTGGGTGAGTCTTTGGTTCTTAACTCTCTGGCCTTGTCCACGTCTACGCGTCCCTGAAGCAGTAGTGCGGACTGCAAGGAGTTGGTGCCAATCTTTTGGACTGGGCAAAACAAATATAACTCCAGCAGTGGGAGACGAGAACATGATTTAATACAATCTCCCACTGTGTCTTCGATTACAATACAAAAACGCAACATAATAAGGATTTGGAACATATATTATTATAAGGTAATGTGATTGCTTGAAAAGAAGTATTTCAATAACAATAAAATATTTCTCAAGCAAACACTTTGCATAAATATTTAGTTTATGATTATTTTTTATATGTCCTGAAGCGAAGTTACAACAAATTACACACACACTTAGAAGATTCTTGTTTAACTATGCATATATGTATGTACGATAACACACAGCGTATTGAGTATATTTTGCATATTGCATATTGTGAAAGCCTTTTAGTTTTATTTTTTCTTTAGCTCTTTTTACTTACTATTCGCATCGCGCTTCTCACACACCACTTTGCCATCGGGTCCTAAATAGGGAAACAGGGTTTTTGGTTTTGGTTGATTTTTATGTAGTCGAGCAAAAGTCTATGACTAGGATTAGACTACGACTAACTTAGGGATGTTGTTGTTTTCGTTTCATACATTTGTTTTTCAAGTGTAGCAAATAAATTCGGTTGTGTTAAACAGGCTTAGGTTTAAGCTTAGTTAATTAACTTAATCGAGCCTATACTATATCATGCTTATAACTTTATGAACTTACCTTCCTGCACCTCAATGCCCTCGGCTTTAAGTAGATCGCGTAGTTTCTGTATCTCCTCCTTGAGCTCTCGTATGAGTTTAGCATTCGCATCCTCATTGACAACAGCCTTGCACACAATCTGTTTAGCACGATCCGCATATCTAAGAAGAGAAATCCAGTTTAGTTATGTTTACCCTGGGTTTAACTCTTACCGTAGGGTGCTCAAAGTTTCATCGTAGTTGATATCGGCTGGCGATATGGCAGCTATCATCGCTGTCTTCGAGTTGCCGCCAAGATTCTCTCGCAGCAACCAAGTCAAGGCCGAGTCACGGTAGGGTATAAAGTCTGCCTTTTTGGCGTTCTTTTTCTTGGATGCCTACATAGATAAGATTTGCAAGGTTAGATTGATGTGGGAATTGATGATTATTCTGAATACTTACAGACTGTCAGTTTAAAAGGCGGCAAGAATGATACCAGTTAGTAATGAAAAATAATTGTTATCTTTGGCCAATGCCGAAGCTTAGATACCCATGTAAACAGAGAAGATCAAAAAAACTCCCTATCTGCAAGAGTATAAACAGTTGTTCAAGGAAAGAATTTTATCTACTTACAACTTCCGCTAGTGCGGATATAACTTTGCCCAGGGTTGTGAGGGACTTGTTAATGTTGGCACCCTCCTTCAAGCGAGTGCCCTTGGCGCCGGTAGAGTCAGCGCGCTCTGAGCCAGCCAGATCCACAAGGCTTATTTTGGAGACCTTCTCGGTAAACAAATCGGTCATTGTGTCGTGACGACGTTGTGTAAAGAAAATGGTGAAGACCGCATGGGAACGGGAGCTCGTCTCGTTCATGTTGGTAGCGGCCACAGTTCTGAAAAAATAATACATAAAAAACCGATAAGGTTTTAACAGGATTTGTCAGTTTTCAGAACTTACCGTGCTTTGTTGCCCTCATCAATGAGATCATGAATGTCCTGGTAGTCAGTGACAGCCAATTTGGATAGATCCTCCACATAGGGACCAAGCAGAGGATGTTCTCGCACACGCAAGTTGCCTTTGTTCTTGGGATTCAATAGATCCCGCACGCGTTCGCAATAGATCTCCATGTAGGAGACCTCAACGGAGTACTTGAGCTCGTCGGTTTCGGTCTCTTGTATGCGACCGAATAGATCTTTGCATATCATGGGTATAATGCCCTCCTGCTGTTCCTCCTGCCTTCCCATCATGGTGTACGACTTGCCAGCACCTGTCTGCCCATAGGCAAAGATGCAAACGTTGTAGCCATCGAAAGAATGTTGCAGCATTTCCTCGCCAATGTCCTTGTAGACCATCGATTGTGTGGAGAAGTCCGAATCGTGGGGCTAATAGTGGAAAATAGGATTGGGTTACTTTGAGTATTGATAGGTTATAATAGGCGAAACTACTTACATCATGTGACCAGTAGGAGTAATCAAAGTTGAAGCGTTTTACGGAGTCGCTTGTGTTTGGTGGCACCTTTGGATTGGTAATGGCTAGAAAGAGTAACCCGGTTAGGAGATGAATCTCGGCATAGTATTTAGCGTTAACTTACCCGTTGTGGCGCCTGTCATTTCGATGATGCATTTGGACTCCCGCCCAATCTCCCGAGAGTTGAACGGGCGTACACGCACTGCTACCTTAACCGACGACATCTTGGTTGTGTGTGTTCCCCACCGGGCACCGGGTGAGTCTACTTGACTTGTCTTAGTTTCCTGTTAACTGGAGTGGAAGAAATGAAAAAGGGTTAAGACTACAGCAAACGGTTATGTGAGCTGGGCAATTTTGTGTGGCCCATAAATTTGGCCACACAAGCTGCCGCAACCCCATCGTCATTTTATAATTGGCCCAACTACATATTATAGTGGAAGTGTGTGTGTGTGTATTTGAACTGTGTGACTCATGCAAATCGCTGGGGGTTCGAATCAAATTTGATATGATTGCAGTGGGGCGGAAGAGTGGAGTTGGGAGCAAATAGTTATCGCATTCCAGTAGTTACATTTTAATGATATATAATTACAAAGGCTTTATGGTAAACGAAACTGTCTAAAAACTAACTGCACCTATTAGGATCCGTTTAGATAACATCTATTCCTTTAGGGTAGAAATTCCTTTTAGGAAAAATTTAATTACCTTTATGAAATATCTTCATAACCTCTCTCATGACTATATTCAAGTTGATTTATATTTAAATTAACACTTGAGAAGCTTTTGTTGAATGGTTTGCTTGTTTTGCACTTTTCTTTTTTCTCTCACTTTCAGCTCATTTGGAATTTATGTAAATTGTTTTGTATAACCTGCTACCCTGCTGACTTTTATAGTTATGTTGTCCACCCTTCATCCCTCTTTCTCCCTCTCTTAAACACACACACACTCACACATAGTAGAGAAAAAAATTCCACAATCCACACTTCCAATAAAAGCGCAGGCGAGTGTCAGGCACTCGAATGAGTCATCAACGGAAAAGAAAAACCCTCTCACACCTCCCAAACACGAGAATAATGTAAAAGCAGAACAAGAAGGGCCGTAAAAATATGCAAAAGAAATGCTTTTTAAGAATCTCAAGAATTTTACCTTAAGTTGGATTGATGCCAAACAAAAGGATGGCTCACACTTTTGATTCTTCACTTATGCAAAGTCCTTGGACTTGTTCATATTAGATGGAATTGTTTTTGATTTTTCACCGGTGAATTTGACTATTTTTTCACTATTTTTATCAATATTTTATTGCGTTTTATTTGCACATTTTTCCGGAATGTTTTATGACCGTTATTCACCGTTACGTCCGATAGGAAACTCTTTAACTCGCGCTCACACTAAAGTCCTAGAATATTGAGACGAAAAAAAAAACTTTTAAACACACATTTCCAATGAGTTTAGCCTAGAAGCACAGAAGTATAAATTGCTTACTGTGCGCAGCTGCGAGAAACTCACTCTCTCACACACACTCTCTCTCTCTCTTTCTGGCTCTCTCTTATTGATGGTCTCTTTGTGGTAGGCATCTCTCTGTTTACCTGGCGTTTTGGAGTTTTGTTTATATTTTCAATATACTAGCTGTCAAAGCACGAATGCAACAGCCTGCAAAAATGTCTGGGGAAAAGTCTACAAAGATATATTTTTGCGCAGACGCCAAATCAAGAGAGCTAAATCGAGAGAGAGAGTGAAAGTGTGTGAGAGCGAGAACATTGGCAAAATATTTGTGAAATGTTTTTAATTTTTTTTTATATGCTGTTATGCTTTTTGTTGACGCGATTTGAATGTGCTTGAAGTTAACAACAAAAATTATACAATAGGTAAAATAGGAAATAATATATTGCCAAATAAGAAATAATATCTTAGTGTTGTGTAACTTTAAGTTCCTTTAACAAGTTTAGCGGTTTCTATCAAGTTTCCCGAAAGGTTTTCTTTCCTAATCTTTAAGATGTTTGAAAAATGTTAAAGAAAGATATATTTTGATATGAATCTAGCTAGTTTTCTACATTTCCGTATCAACAAGAAGTCACTTCATGGCCAGTACTTGAACTTTGTCAGTCAGTTGCCCCAAAAGGTCCTTCAGACTGGTATGTAACGAATCCTTCACGTTTCATTTCTTTGTGGCGATGTGTCATGTTGTGGCTCTTTTATGGTTTCAAGTGTTACCTACAAGCAAGCACCATGACCATAAAACACACATACTATATGTACATTGTACATGTACATTTCTTGGGCATATCCTTCGCTTGGGTCGTCTTGACCTTTATTAATAAATTTTCGTGCTACCACCACAAAACTCTACACCTCTACACAACAGAAAAAAACTCTACACACACACAAGGATGCTACTACGCTTAAGGCACTTTTAATGCGAGGCTACTGTAGAAATGGTATAAATACATTAAATTAAATAAAAAAAAAAAAAATTATATACAAAAATGAGAAATGTTTTTTTTATACTGAATTTTGAAATGTTTGTTTGGCGAATTGATGGAAATTTTGCAAAATATTCTTTAATGATATTTTTGACGCATTTACCAATGGGTGGGCAAAGTATTTAGATTAAAGATAAACAACTCAAAATAATTTCGGCTTGAAGAGAAATTGTTGCTGTTCTTGTTGCTGCTGCTGTTGGTGTTGTTGTAAGTGGTCCTGCTGCTGTTGTTGTTGTTGTTCTTCTTGTTGTTGTTGCTGCTCATCTTGTGTGTAATTAAAAACGAGTACAAAACTATCCATCATGGACCGCTTTGAGGACGTGGCAAATATGATCGATAGCACCAAAATTGTTGTTAGCAATAAAGCAAAAAACAATAAATAACCAAATGCGCACATTCGTAATTTTGTTCTTTTGTTAATTCTTTCGTTAATTCCAAATAAGTAAGTAAGTAAGTATATATATATATATAATGTATATCTATTTTTCTGTATGTATGTAACGCTTTCTTCTGTATAACAGCGAAAAATTTTTCACACACAGCTCTCAAGAGCTTTCTAACTGCCTTAGGTCCTTTCTGGGGTTAACATTTTGATTTTTCCAGTTTAGTTATTCATTTTCCAATTAGTTGTTACTTTGTTTTAGTTATAGCACAAATTTGTTTGCCTTTTTTGATTGCGAACTGTTTTTTTGCACAAAATCGATGGCCAATTGAGGCGGAGGCCCACAGATAGAGCAAGAGAGAGAGATGGCGAGAAAGGCGCGCGCGTGCTTTAAACCAAAATGTGAACTGCACCCGTTGGGCTTAGACGACGCAGTGAGCCGAGGCTGCCAAGCAACCGAGTATCTGGCCAAAAGAAAACAGCTTCAGCTTTGTCAGCCCTTGTAAAACGCATGCGCTAAACATAATGTTCGGTACGCTTTTAGGGTTGCTGGGGCGGGAGAGAGTGCGGGGGAGCAGTATTGGCATGACAGCAATGCTAAAAATTTCATCAAGCGAAGCCCAGCGCAACAATAATAACACAAAAAAAAAAAACATTTCTCATTTTGCCTGTGTCAAATGTTGAAGTGCATAATGAATTTCATTATGTTGCCCGGGAGTAGTAATAACAAATTAGTGATGAATGCTTAAGGTGCACACTTATTATGGCCGCCAGTGTGCACAAACAGTAACAGTAGTTACTACACTAGTCCGAAATCTTATTACTGCCCGCCGGCGCATGATGACGTAAAAAGGAAATTTCTATATTGATTTCTCCTTTTTTTTCTGTTGGCTTGAATGGGCTTTTTATGCTTGTTTCTTTGTTTCGCCTTCTCGTCTTCTGACATGCTGCTAGAAACAATGAATTTCTAACGTAATTGCTTTGACATTGAATTTGCTGGCAGATACATGAGATAAAGAGACAGCTTAATGGTTAATGCTTGTAGCAAATGTCTACGGGAGAAGCTACTGTTAGACAGTAAGTGGATCTGGCTAGAAGCAGAGGAAACAAATTGATTGAATGTCTGATTGAATATGTTTCGTATAATTAAACAAAGCATGCTGAAATGGCTAACAAAGTTCGATATTGGAAAAACTTTGATAAGTTTATTTGCTTTGATAAGTTGATTGTAATTGGCAGTGTTTGAATGTTTGATATCTGATAGAACAAAGAGAGCGATAAACTGAGTGCTAACTAATAAAAGGAATTAAATCTCATAGTTATAGCTTCAGCAAAAATGATGACTAAGTTATTGCAGTAGGAAACTAAAGGCGAATTAAGATGGAACTTATGTTGAATTGATGTGCTGTAATGATTAGGTTTGAAAATTAACTAATACGAGTTATTGTACAAAATGGTTTGGAAATAAGCTAAAACAATTACAACGCTCGAAAATACTTCTCTGATATATCAGAAATAGTTCTTCAATCCAAGTCTCTTGAGATTTCTTTGACAGAACACATAAGAAAATAGATCTTTTGTTATTTTCGGCTCAAGTTCTTTGTCATTAAAACATTTGGAAGTATTTTAACATATTATATTTTAAGGTTATAAATAGTATAAAGATTTAAAGCTAAAACCACTCAAAAATGCGAATTGCTTTAAAAATCTGTTAGTTCTGATTAAGTTATCACACCCAACTAAATTTTCTCTGCATGGTTGATATTTACTATAGTTAACCTTCAAACCTTTCAAACACATTGAAATTCTGATTTAAGATTTGAATGTTTTGTACACAGAAAAATGTCATGCTGAAAGGAAAAAAAAAAGAGAATGAGAGAGAGTTCTGACGCCCACGCAGTTGAAAAGCACGAGAATAAAACTCGTTTTACACATATACATACGTTATATACATATATATAAATGGAATATGCGACGCAACATCAAGGATTGTGCGTGGGTGTTTGTATGTGATTGACTGATAAGGGGAATGGGGGTAGAGGGAGGTAAAAAGTGTGGAGCTACAACTACTCTACTCTAGGTGGAAAATCCGAATGCTACGCAGTAGAAAATGCAACGTCGACACAGACACATCCGATGTAGTAAAATGTATAACCAACCCAAATAATATCGAACGGATTTTTGTTTTTAGTTAGACTGGTCGGGGGTTTGTGCTTCCTTTGAGCACGTGGGCGGGTCGTTGACGTTGACGTAGACACGCAATTTTGTTTTTGTTTTTCAAGTACTTTTGCACCAACTGTCTCATGCCCCAAACAGCAGCAACAACAGGGGCAACAAGAGCGGCAGCTGGGGTTTTACAAAGTGCGTCAATGTCAATGACAGTTCATAGACGCATGAAAATTCTCCTCTCTTTTTTTCGTATCATCCTCGATGCAGACTTTTTCAAAAAATGGCATTAAAAAATGTGCGAACTTTAGCAGAAGAGAAACCCAGCTCAAAGGCATGTTTGAAAATTGAATTTTGTTGCCTGCGGACAATATAATTAATTGCCGAAAAGTGGCAAAAAGTAATTTAGCTAAAAATACAGTGTAAGAGAAAGGGATAGCAGGAGAATATACAGTGGCGGTCTTTTAAAAAGGCACAGTTAAATATTAAAAAAGTAATTTAGCTAAAAATACAGTGTGAGAGAAAGGGATAACAGAAGGGAGAGTTGAAATCTTATAAGTTAAGTAAGAAAACTAATTATATGACTGGTTGAAGACACTCTATGTGATTGTTCAGTGAATATTAGTTATAGTTAATGTTAAAGTATTCAGTACATTAATATTGATGACTTATGCTTAAAGCATGTTAAAGAACCACTCTAATGCCAGCTACTTCATGTGTTTTTGTTCTTTTCCTAAGTGTATTAGTCGCTGTCCATGCACAGCAAGTGGTACTCTGTCGACGTCTGTGTCGTCCATTAAGTCGCTGCCACATAAAATAAATGCGATTTTGTTATTTAAATTAACGCAAACAAGCAGCAAGAGGCAAGAAGCAAAAAACAGCTAGATGTAGAAGTAGCCCACGCAAAACAGTAACAACTACAAACACACAGTTCACAGTTCGAAGTTCACACAAATAGAAACACACACACACACACAATCAAAGCGGATGAGTCATTCAAAGAGTCCTCTACACACAAACACAGTGAAAAAGGCGCATGTTCGTGCCAAGTTTGTTTTGTTGTTGTTATTGGTTGCTTCAAACAGCACCTACCAAGGAGGCAGCCAGGCAGGCAGGCAGGCAACCAGGCACCCAATCTAGTAGTAGTAGGAACGGGAGCTGTAGTACCAAAGCCAACAGTCAAACTTGGTGAATCATCCTTTTTGGCGAGGCGCGCGCGTTTCCTGTCGTCTTTCCTCCAACAATACCAACCAACCAACCCCTAAGCTAGTAACCACATACTCGCCGCCTTTGTTTTTGTGGCTAACAAGCCAAGTACCGTCTAGCGAATACAGCAAAATACCAGACCAGATTGAGGTTTGAGTTACACTCTGAGCAATCTCAAGTTCGGTCATAAAAACATCAATTCAGATATCTAATATTGTCGACAGATAAGATTTTTGAGCTTTAAACATAAGTGCAAGAATGGGAATTGAATTTAAAGTGGAATTCCTTTAAACAAATATTAGGGGAAATGAAAAATATTGTCGACATTTTTGAGGATTAAAGATGAATTTAAAATGATATCTTAAAGGATTTCGTATTAAAAATATTAGTTAGGGAAGCGAGTATGATAGATATTCCCATCAAATTATACAGTTTAAAGTTGTCCTGAAACTTTTCTTTAGTAACTAACTTTCTAACATTCATTCCTTACACTTTCCTCAAACATTTTCCCACAATTTGCATATGGTATACCTAATATATCTTGCCGTAATTGTTTGTATATACTTATATGTTTTTTCATACATAAGTAGTTCTGTTACTAGTTTCAAGGTCTCTATGTCTTTCTTGTTTTTTGCTGGATTTGTTAAGCACGAATACCCCTAATGACTTGTGTATTGTTGGCCAGGAATGTTGTAACTTTCGGTGCCGCGTTGTCGCCACGGCATGCGTGTTTGTGTGTGTGTTAGAAAGAGAGAGAGAGAGAGAGAGCGATAGTAGAGTGGAGCCTACTAGACACACACGCACACAAACCGTAGCATAGTTTTAGGCGCGCGTGTTTCGAAAGGCGAAAGTTTGGTGCCGCCATTTAGATGACTAAGAGTTGACCACGCCCCAAAAAATATTACCAGCTACCAGCCATTAAATGCATGTGGCAACATTCTCTGCAATATGCTGCAGCTGCAGTTCGAGGGAGCAAGCAAAAATTGTAAGAGTGGGTGGGGGGGTAGACTTAAAAGTGCTTTTTGGTCGCATAAATCATAAAACAGAGACAATTTTTATCTTGGCATTGCCGAAAGCTGCATACCCTTGCTGTAATTTATTATGTCAGAGTTTCAACTGGCAAAAAATATATTCTGTCTATAATAATAAATATGTTTCAATTATTGTCATATAACATAGCGTTGAGATAAGTACAGCCAAAAGTTAAGTCTTAAGTTTCCTAAGGATAACTCTTAAACTGACTAAGTTAACATAGTTGGGCAGAAAGATGAGTTCACGGGACAATGTTATATCTTCATATATATTTATCTATAAGCTTCAACACTTAACAACCCTATCGTGATACCATCTAGTAAAGTGTAGTTATAGAAAGAAAAACCACACTATCATCATGTTGAGAGGGGGTAATAATATAATGTCTACAATATTTAAAGCAAAAAATTGCGCTAGCGTAAAGTGTCCGCCAGGAAGCCATTTTATGCTCCTGCGGTCAGGTGGGGCAGGACTCAGGTAACAAAGTGTTTTGCGGTTGAGACTCGGTAAAGTCCTTTTTTTTATTATATTTTTTGCGCAACTTTTTATTTTATTTTCAGCGTAAATTTATGTTTATTGCTTCGCTGGCCATTTTCAGTACCCTAACTTAAGTGCAATGAGGGTAGCACTAATTTGTCATTAGGTTGGGTTGGAAATTTTAAAAAGAGACCTTGAGAACTGCATGAAATAAGTGTTGTTGGAACTTAAGTAACTCAAAAAAAATGTGAAAAAATTTTATTACTTTTTTAAGTACTTTTATAAAGGTACGAAAAACTGCAGTTATAATTTTGTTCTCTGTGATTTTCCCTTCTTTTTTGTTTGCAGCTTTTAAGTATAATTTTATTTATTCATGAACGCTTTGTGCTTGTGGCAAGAAGAAACAAAGATTAACTGCATGAAATGTGGGGCACTTAAATAAAGCCACAAATAAAACAAGTTTACAAAAAACACAAACTAAAAACAAAGTTCAACTGGGGGAGAAATAATAAAAAACACAACCATGCACCATTATTTGCGAACTTTAAACATTTAGAATAGTTCCCCCTTATAAAATGTTCTTAAAGTTCCACAACATTATCACACACTTAAATAACCAAGCCAAGCACTATTTACCATTTAGTTTATGAAGTTATCTTGCTTTCAAGAGCTGCCTTTGTGACGCACTCGGCGAAAGTTTTGCCAACTGATGCGCAACTAACGGAAACGGAAACGCCCACTCACATTGAAGACAGACAACCGGACACAGACTAAGACCAACACATAGACACGAATATGAACATGAACATGAACATGAACAGAGACATTGTCAGTGACATCTTTTCGCCCCTTATCGCCCCTGTCACATAAAGTTCGCTTCTTTATGAAGGTAAAGGGTAGCCGTAAATAGAACATGCAATAAAGGTCAAAGTTTACAAACAATCAAGGCATCGTCAACAAGCAAAGAACATCATATTTAATGAAAGAGAAAATTTAAAATGAGGAACCGGGAAGAAACACATTGGAAATGTACCATTGTAGAATGATATTTTAATAGGATACATCTTTAAGAAAAATGGAGATAAAGCGGGTTGAAGAACTTTACACTATTTAAATGTTAAATTTCAGAACTAGATAGTTGTTAGTATACTAAAAACAGAAACCTTTCACCTTTTTGTGGTACTTAAATAAAGTATTAATCGTTTTACAGTGAAACCTCTCTACCACGACACTTGCTCTTGAGCAAACACATTCTCGATTCATATGCTTAAAGTTTGCCCAAAAATGTATGCTATAAGAAAGCAAAAAACAATCATAGGTAAACATTTTGGCATAGTGGACACATCTCCCTCTCCCCGCTACTTGTTATTCACTCAATTGCCACTCAATTGTGTGTCCAGTATCAGTTTTGGGTAAGAGTTATAATCAAATATTTGTTTGCATAGCACACCATCGTTAAAACTCAATTGGCAGACGCTTGACGTCAGTCGTCACTCGTTGCTTGGGATCAATTTGTAAACATGATAGCAAAAGAAAAAACAACAATAACAGTAATAATAACTGTTAGCTGAGCGTGGTCTGTGGGCGACTGTTGGCGAGCAACGGTAAAATGTGAAAGAGCGAGAGCATCTGATAAGTAGAGCCGCTGCGCTGACGGCTGATGCTGATGACAGGTTGCACCATATGCTCGATATAAGAGTAGTTTATTTTTAGCCATGCCAAAGCTGGACACAAAAAGGCAAAGAGCCAGGGAAGGCCAACAGCTGGCAGGCAACAACAACAGCAACAGGATAACAGATATATATCTGTATGAATGTGTCTGTGTATTTGTTATGCGTATGCGCATATATGTATGTATGTATTCAGGACTCTGTTAACAGTCCTGAACTGGAATATTGATTTTTCAAAACACTACAGTATTAGTCACCCAAATACCAATTGTTTAAATCAGAAAGCTACTCACATTCAAAATGTCCAATTGGAGTTTTTCGATAGTCGATTTTTCTAGCCACTCCACTCACAATAATTTCCGCACTAGTTTTTGAATACAACTTGTGGTTATATGTTAATGCGTTTGCATCTTTTCAAAAAATATGTAATATTTTCTGTTTCTTTTCGTTGGCCTTTGTTTCACATATGCATTGCAATAAATTTTGTTCCGCACATCCGAACCGAACCCGAGCGCACGCTGAAAGAGACTCACAAGAGCTCTTGTGATGGCCCTCAAAGTGTTACGCGTGCTGGAAATTGTTTGCACTTGCGCACGCGAGCGTGGGAAAGTTGTGGAAAAGCCGCGCTAAGTGAGTTTTCCGCCCACTCAGGCGTTCGGCCAGCCTGAGTTGTTTTTTTATTTGTTGTGACCATTGAACAGCTGATGCGCTAGTGATGTGTAATGTGTGTGATTGTATGTTTAGTGTTGATTAACAGCAACGAATAACAGCTGGCACAGGGTGTTTCGTGTTGTGTTGGTGTGGTTTGAAGCTCAGCTAAAATTGGTCACTTATTTGGTTGCCAATTTTTATTAGCCAAATATTTTTAGACTACAGCCAGTGAAGCCTATGGCCCCATATCGATTACATTTAAACATTGAGAATGTTGAGGATTTAGGATAGCTTCTTGGCCTCCTGGAAGCGGCACGAAATATCATCCCAGTTGGCAATATCCCAGATGGCCTCCACGTACGAGGGACGCACATTTTTATATTGCAAATAATATGCATGCTCCCAGACATCAATGCCAAACAGGGGTATTAGACCGGTGGAGGCCTCCAAAGGATCCTGATTGGGCAACGCGGCCAGCTGCAGTTTGCCTGTCTTACTGTTGTAGCCCAGCCAGCCCCATCCGGAGCCCTGTACGGCAACAGTCATAGCGCTGAGTTCCTTCTTGAAGTCGTCAAAGCTCTTCCATTGCGATTCGATGGCCTTCTTCAGTTCATCGGTGGGCGTTGTCTTTGAGGGAGAGAGATTCTGCCAGAAGATGGTGTGATTGATATGGCCGCCACCATTGAAACGCAGCGCTGGAGCCAACTGTATAATCTTGGTCGTGTCGCTTTTGCATTTGGCCTCCTCCAGCTGCTCCTCGGCAACATTCAAATTGTTGACATAGGTTTGATGATGCTTCTGATGATGCAACTCCATAATTTCACGGCAAATAATTGGTTCCAAAGCGGCATAGTCGTATGGAAGTTTTGGCAGCGTATGCTTGCCTCGTGCACAGATGCTGCAGCGGGCGAAAAAACAAGGAAACAAAATAACTGTGAAGTTCAGTGTCGGTCGCCATTGCAAATTGTTGTTGCAGTTATTTATGTAATCGGCGACTGCGGCGTCATTGACGCCGGCATATTTTGATTTGTTTTATTTAATATTTAAACTTACCGTGCGACATTGGTAATGTTGCGTCCCAGAAACATGATTACTTCTTCGCTAGGTATATATTTAAACTACGAATATAGAACATGAATTTCCAATCAAAAACAAATTTAATGATTTTTATTACCTTACCTGATTCCTAGTGTGACAGCGAGCGACAAACACTAAAAATACCAAGTTATCGAAAAATGTCTACTAACAGCTGCTGTTTACACACTGTTAACAATTTGAAAATACTGCCATTTAACAGAATTGTGAGGCTGCTACGTTTTTGTGCCGTTACAATTTTAAACAATAACCAAACACAATGAAAAATTGAATCAAAGCAAAATATGTCTGATTTTAGACTGCCATCGGAAATAAAAATCGACATTTCCAATCCAAAGGCACTACACATTATATACAGTTCTCTGAAGCATCGTAAGTTTTTCGATAGATGGTTTGTAATTAGTTTTCCAACTCATTATTGATTGCAGGCGTTGCCGAGATGCAGACAGACGAGGTGTCCCACAATGCTGTAGTCATTGACAATGGATCTGGTATATGTAAGGCGGGCTTCGCTAAGGAAACCATGCCACGCGTCGTCTTCCCCTCCATTGTGGGCAGACCGCGTCATTTAAATGTCATCCAGGACTCAATCATTGAGAGTTGTTTGATTGGCAACGATGCTCTTATGAAGCGTGGCATTCTAACTCTCAAGTATCCGTTGGATCACGGCATTGTTACCAACTGGGCCGACATGGAGAAGATCTGGTCACACACCTTCGAGCTGCTACGCGTTGAGTCCGAAGAGAATCCTGTCCTGCTCACCGAGCCTCCACTCAATCCCAAAAAGAATCGCGAAAAGATGACCGAGATCATGTTTGAATACTTCCGTGTGCCAGCTCTCTATGTGGCCATTCAGGCGGTGCTCTCCTTATACGCCACAGGCCGGACAATTGGTATTGTCGTTGACTCCGGCGATGGGGTTACCCACACTGTGCCCATCTATGAAGGTTACGCACTTCCACACGCCTGTATACGCCTCGATCTCGGCGGCAGAGATCTCACCGATTATCTGGGCAAACTGTTAATGGAACGCGGACTTACCTTGTGCACCAGTGCTGAGCGTGAGATTATCCGAGAGATCAAGGAACGGATGTGCTATGTGGCCAACGATTTCGACGAGGAAATGGAGAAGTTCGCACAGCACAAGAACGAACAGGATGAAATCTATGAACTACCCGACGGACGTATCATTAATGTGGGCAATGAACGTTTCCGTTGCCCCGAAGCTCTCTTCCAGCCCAGCATGCTCGGTCTCGAGGTGCCCGGCGTACACGAGGCCATCTATCATTCTATCCTCAAGTGTGACATGGACCTGCGTCGCGAGATGTACGCCAACATTGTTCTCTCCGGTGGCACAACTATGTTCCGCAACATTGAGGTACGTCTGCAACAAAACATCGCCACGATGGCTCCGTCTACGATGCGCATCAAAATCAATGCCAATCCAGAGCGACGTTTTGCCGTCTGGTCAGGTGGTTCCGTTTTGGCCTCACTCTCCAGTTTTCAGAATATGTGGATCGATTCCGATGAGTATGATGAAGTCGGTCCAAGCATTGTGCATCGCAAGTGTTTCTAAGGACAGAGAGGGGGGAGTGGGGTTAATTGATTTTAAAATTTTTACGTTTTTTATTACGAGTTTTGAGAAAATTAACATAAGTAAAGTCAGATAATCTTCTTATTAATGATTATATAGACTATTCACAAAAAAAATAATAAAATTGAAGTACTATTAATTAAAAAGTTATTTTTTTCATATCATAACTTAGTAATATAAACAAAAAGTGGATTACATATGTTTATAGTGAAGAATAATGTGATTTAAATATATTTCATATTCATTCAGAATGAATAACAATATATTTCAACAAACATATTTAATATTAAAATTATCTACGTTTCATATTGAAAAACCTTATTGTTAAGTTTCAACCATTTTCCTTCATAATCACAAACTTAAAGCTATTCATTCTTTGATTTTCAAAAAATGGTTACCAAATATGGTATTTATATTCAGTTTAATGGGCATACAAATGATTCGATTTATTCTATACCCAAGTACAGTATATTTGATTTGGAAGGTTCTTGGCAAAAATGTACATCATTAGCATTATATAACAACACAAAATGATGACAATTTTTGATTTTAATTAATTGGGAATTTATTAAGCCAACTGACGCATACAAATGAGACGTTTGCCACTCTTTTTTCTTGTTGTTGTTGTTGTTTTGTTGCCCACTTTGCAACATATTGCAACACCAAACAGCAGAGTGTGGTTGTTGTTGTTGCAAGTTGCAACCTTAACTTCCTTTGTTGGCTGGCAAAACAATAATTTTTGGTTACACGTGCAGAGCGGGTGACAAAAATTGAATGCGAATGTCTCGCCAACTTGAGACGAACGCATTTACCTTCAACAATCAACGAACAAACCAGCATTCAGCATCAACATAATCATCTTCAACATTATCATTATTTTCAATTGTTGTTGTTGCTATTGTTGTTGCTGTCGTCAGCTGCACTTGAAGCGCTTTTATGCTGAGCTTGCTGCACTTCAAAGATGCGCAAAAGCTAGAAGAGAACATCAAAGTTGGGCTAAACGAAGTTTGAGATACTCTTGCTGAACTAAATTTGGCTAAACTTGATTAGTATCAGTAGCTATATAATAAAGTGGCTTGGACTTTCCGACACATACATAGATACACTCATTGAAAAATCTAAGGATTTCTTACATAAATCAAGCCAGATCTATGTTGATCTAACCTATCTAACATTTTTCTGATCTAAGTAAGATTCTATTTAATCCAAAATATATTAATGGATAGCTAAAGGAATCGTTCTCAAGTCAAACTGCCTTTAACCAGTTTTCAATTACACTTATCCTAACTATCTGTTAGTTTTAAGATCGTTACAAACTCTAAAACATAACTAAGCTACCCAAACAGCAAGCGCATCAAATTATTTTCGAATGCGGATCTGCTAGCTAACAGAGTGAAAAACAAAAAACCAGCTCGAGGGTCGCGCGTGGCGCACTTCAAATTCAAAAAACCAAAAACAAAATGAAATAATCTTCTTTCTTGTTGCAGCTGCAACGAAAAGGAGGAATCATCAGTAAGCATTTAGCATTATCATTAGCATTCGCATTAGCCCTTCTATACATAGTACTATATTGAAAATTGAAGTGTAAAGTTCATTAAACTTTATTATTTTGCTCTATTTATTGGTTTTTTCCTTTGGCCATGCATTTCATTTAGCCAGTCAAGTGGAGTCTAAGCCAAGTTGACAGCTGCTGTTAGACAAAAAGGGAGCAACAAGTAAATGTTGTTGTTGTTGTTGTTGTTTTCAGTGTTTCAGTTTGTCGGTGACTGTGTTTTGTTGTTGTTTGATGTCACTCAAGGTTGTTTCTAAATTTATCATTTCACTTTTTTTTTGTGGATTTGTTTTGTTCCGTTTTTGTCTGTGTTCTAACTGTTTATTAGTTTGGATTTGTTTGTTTCGAGGCTACTGCAATTTTTGGAAATTATTTTTAGTTTTAGTTTTAGCTATTGAGCAATATTTAACTGCGATTTACAAAACAGTTAAGTTGTCTTCTCTTTCGGTATGTCTATCTCTATCTCTCTCTATCTGCATCTCTTTCCCGCTGGGCACATAAATTTGAATTCGTGATGCTATAAATTAAAAAGGGACATGCACTAAGCTTACCCTCAACTTAAAAGAGTCTTCAGATTGTGTCGTGAAAAACGAATCACTACAAAACAAAACAATTCAAATGATTTTGGGTTGGAGTAGAGGGGAGACTGAAAGATACCCTGTACTTAAGATTTAAAGTGAATTTGTTACAAAGACATTCTAAATACCATGTTTTTTTGAGATATATTTGAATTATTTGTATACTGAGGAATATCCCTTTTATCAAACATAGTTATAGGGTTACAGAAAACTTAAAGATACCCTACACGTAAGCCTGTGAAGTATTGTAATCGATAGATTAGAAGTTATTACGATAAACGACATTGTATACATCAAGTTTTTTGAGATTTTTTTCAATTCTTTGCTTAAGTATACCGAGGTATACCTCTTTTATCACCCAAATACTATTAGATTCCAGGGAATATATATATAAATACAAACTACAAGATGAATGCTCATGTCTAATGCATGTTTTCATCTCTATGCAAAGTCTTGTTTGTTGTCCTCTTAAGTCTGGTTTTAATGTCTTGTGGAATCTGTCGCCTAGAGTCGCTAATTTTATATGCAATTGCACTGAAGCGTTACCGAAAGTGGAATCAAACAGTATAAGTTGTATTTGCATTAATGTTGTTTGAATATTTCGGTCATGAGGGGCAGGGTGAAGATAGTCCGGGACAGATTGAGAGAGAGAGGCAGAGATAATCGCATGTTGCCAGCAAACCCATGGGAATATTTTCTTGGTTTTTGGTTAATTATTGCTTTAGTAATAATAATGACATAATATTATTATACACTAGATTTAATACGCTTGTTAAAGCAAAACGAATTTAATAGACTGTGATAAATTGAATTAATAAGGTTATCTTATTGTATTATTAAAGATTTTTGATGTAAAAAAATCCTTTAAGGTTTCCTCCTTCAACATTTATTACCCACTCAAACTACAACTTGTTGCTATTAACCTGTTGCTCTTACGTCAATGCAAATTGAGTTAAGCAATTTGTTGTTTTTATAAATAGATAAAAAAAATCTTTAGCTTACCTTTATGTCTGGCATATCCTTTGAACTGCGCAGCTGTCAACAGGGTTGTCGAGTTCTATGTCTTTTACACGAGTGTTTCCTTTGCATTCTTAGGTTATGCATCCTGGAGCTGTCTGGCAACCCTTCTAGTTAACAGGTTGAAGAAGGCAACAGGATGCTGCCATTTAGTTTTCCGTATCATTTGCCAGCATCAGAATGTGCACAAGCAAATTAAGTAGTCCTTTGAAAGTTGCGCCCAGCACAACCCAAGCTCGTCTTCGTTTATTGTGTTTTTGTGGTTTACTCATTTCCATTTATTCGTTATATGTGAAAATCCAACTGGATCGAGATGAAAACTATTCAGCTCTTTGTGATTTGGCCGAGAGAGTCAGCTGCACAGCGGTCTTTAAGTCCGAGTAAGTTTCAAGCCAGGAAAACCTTATCGCACTTCCTCTCAAGAATCCTTTTTACTTTCCAGTTATGGTCGAGGCTTTGGTTTGACTCAGTTCATCTTTGATGAATCGAATACCTATTTAAATCCACCAAATGGTTCCATTGGCATTGTTTTCTACACACTGCTCTTTCTCTCCTGTAAGTACCTAAAGTTTTCCATATGATGATGTCATTTTTAACGAAAATCTCATTTTTCCTTTTAGCATTTTTTGAGTATCGCTGGCTTTGTCAACTGCAATTGCTATTGGCGATTTTGACCCTCATGCTTTGTGTCTACCTGGGCGGTCTTCTGCTCCTTGTGCTCCACGATTGCTGTGTGGTTTGTGTGCTCATCTATTTGGTTCACACGCTGCTCCTGCTGGAGGTCTACGGACGCTATAAGCACAACTATTGTAAAACTAACAAAACGGCTACCGAATAAAGTCTTGTTTGTTTCTTGTAATAGTATATGATTATGATTGTTTTAAGTTGCTGCAGCTGAGTTGAGAGTTATGTGGGTCAATGGTGGGTTAAGCTGACGACGTTGTGGACGTGTGGCTCCTACTTTAACTTGGTCTTTGTCTACAAAAAATCGCTTACCAACTTCTCTGACCCAACACGTTTGCACCATTTGCAGCGTCAACGCGGAGGTGGATGGATATACATACATGTATGTATGTATGTATTTTTCGAGGAGACTCCCAAGCACGTACATATAGTTGAGCAATTAATTTTACACACAAACAATTCCCACTTTTTGTTTGTTCAAGTGGGAGTTGTTGTTGCAGCTACTTGAGATCCGGATTGGAATGGTTTTTATGGTTTTGATTTTGCTTTTGTTGGTTGTAGGTGAGAATTGTGCACAATTAATTTGACATAAATCGAGAAAGATTTGAATAGGCTAACAAAGAGTATGAATCAATTAAATCATCTTTTGATCGCACAATGGATACAATAGTCGATTGTTCGGATATAGAATCAATAAGCTGTAACTAGGTGGGGAAGTGATGAAGATGATGACAACTAACTAAGTTATCCCTTGATGAAAATTGGGTCTATAAGCTTTTTCCTACTACTTTCGTCTTCTTTCAAACACTTTAAGGTTTCCTTATCTAGGGAAAACTCCCTGTACTACCAACAACTTCTTTATTCCATAAAAATTCTCATCGAATTCGCTATATCTCTTCATCATCATTGCAAATCTTCAATAATCCCATTGTAGTTACTAGCTTAAACACCCACACAATCTTTATCCTTAGCTATCAATCAGTCAATGCATACTCAAATGGTACTCAATGCAATATCTGACAGCACAAAATAAATCTTCTTCTCTTCTAATTTTGGCCAGGCGTTACGTTATAGCTAAAAGCCCATCAAACGCATTTCAATTGCGCGCTTCACAAAATGATCCATCTATACAAATGTGCAAGATTGTGATCGGAACATATACGCCAGCAGTAGACATGCCATACATAAACAGCTCCTCATACTCCCAATTGGGGTCGCCTTTGGCACGATCTTCTTCAATTTTTTGACAAGGCAAACAAAAACGCAAAGCTGACGTTGTTGTCGTTGTTGTTGTTGTTGTGTGTGGCAAACACACATGGCTTGGAAACACATTCACCTAGTCGGAGACGGAGTTTGAGTAGACTACTTTGCGCGAACGTGTAAGAGAGGGTGGTAACGGTGGGTAGAGGGAGTTAGGGCAGGAACAAACACACAATCACTCGCCAACAAGAAGAAGATGAAGAAGAAGGCGAATCAAGCCGCGTGGCAACCGAAAACAACAACAACAAGAACAACACTCACGAGATCGGAGAGCTTAAGCTCAGACTACGACAAACAATCGCAGAGCAAAAGCGCGGGCTGATTGAGATTGAGATTTGTCTTTTTATATTTTTCTGACTAGATAGGTGAATAGAACAGCAACAGCAACAGCAACAACTAAAATAAACTGGTAAACTGTTAACTGCAACTGCAACTGCAACAATGCAACTCAGCTGTGTTGTGTGGCGCGCTTTGAAGATGATCGTATGTGGCAGCTGTGCAGTTGTTGTCGTCGTAGTCGTCATCGTCATTGTCGTTGCTGCTGCTGCTGCCGTTGCTGTTGCTGCTGCGGTTGCAACACGAGCAACACATCAACTCATAACCGACTCCCTAGGCCGCTTTGTCAGTGTGTTTGTTTGTGTGCATCCTAGACTTTCAGTTTCGTTTCCATATAAATATGCGCGGTGGCTCCACAATGAGATCAGTCAGAATTTGGCGCTGCTTCGTAGCGCAAATCATCAACACACACAAAACAAAGTTCCGATTAAAGTTTCCTCAAAGACACACAGACACATAAGTGGAATATGTTCAAGTTATTTGGTCTGATGCTCTTGTTGACATCGGCGGTGTTGGCACGCCCCGAGCCGCCAGTGAACTCCTATCTGCCACCGTCGCCCGGCGATAGCTATGGTGCTCCGGGTCAGGGTCAGGGTCAAGGACAAGGGCAGGGACAGGGTGGCAAGCCGTCAAGCAGTTATGGTGCTCCTGGCCAGGGACAGGGTGGTTTCGGTGGCAAACCCTCGGATTCGTACGGTGCTCCGGGTGCTGGTAATGGAAACGGAAATGGACGTCCCTCGAGCAGCTATGGTGCTCCTGGACAGGGTCAGGGACAAGGACAAGGCGGTTTCGGTGGACGTCCTTCGAGCACATATGGTGCACCCGGTCAGGGTGGTGCTGGTCAGGGTGGTGCTGGTCAGGGTGGAAATGGTCGTCCTTCAAGTAGTTATGGTGCTCCCGGTCAGGGTCAAGGTGGTTTTGGTGGCGGCAAGCCGTCGAGTACTTATGGTACTCCTGGAGCAGGAAACGGAAATGGTAATGGTCGTCCTTCAAGCAGTTATGGCGCTCCTGGCCAGGGACAGGGACAGGGTGGTTTTGGCGGCAAGCCCTCGGACTCCTATGGTGCTCCTGGTGCTGGCAACGGAAATGGTAACGGTCGTCCTTCAAGCAGCTATGGCGCTCCTGGTCAGGGACAGGGACAAGGACAGGGTGGATTTGGCGGCAAGCCCTCGGACTCTTATGGTGCTCCTGGAGCAGGCAACGGAAATGGCAATGGACGTCCGTCGAGCAGTTACGGTGCACCTGGTCAGGGCCAAGGTGGCTTTGGTGGTAAGCCTTCGGATTCCTATGGTGCTCCTGGAGCAGGCAACGGAAATGGCAATGGTCGTCCTTCAAGCAGTTATGGCGCTCCTGGTCAGGGACAGGGTGGATTTGGTGGCAGGCCTTCCGATTCGTATGGTCCACCTGCATCTGGATCCGGCCCAGGCGGCGCTGGTGGTCCTGGAGGTGCCGGCGGTGCTGGTGGTGACTATGACAACGGTGTAAGTAACTTAAATGATTTTGGCCTGGGTTCCCACTTGACTCCAACGCACTCGAATAAGAACAAGACTCGCTTCTTTGCTGCACTCTCAGAATTTTTTTCTCTCGTTTGCACTGCTCTGAAATACTTACGCCTTTCTTTCTCTCGCTCTTCCTCTCTTACTGTCTCTCTTTCTTTCCTAAATCTGTGCCTTAAGTCTATCTTGAACTGTCTCTATCTGTCTCTCTCTTTCTCTCTCCACACGCTCTCTCGCTACGGCCGTAGGAGCCCGCTAAGTACGAATTTAATTACCAAGTTGAGGACGCTCCAAGTGGGCTCTCATTCGGGCATTCAGAGATGCGCGACGGTGACTTCACCACCGGCCAGTACAATGTTCTGTTGCCCGATGGAAGGAAGCAAGTAAGCGAGTTTGGTCTAGCTGCATGTGGAGAAGGTCCTGGGGCAAACAGAAGACTAAAAATAGCCCTACATCGGCTATCTCTATTATAATCCTTTCGACTTTCTCCTGTCCATTTGCAGATCGTTGAATACGAGGCCGATCAGCAGGGCTATCGCCCACAAATTCGCTACGAGGGTGATGCCAATGGTGGACAAGGCGGTGCTGGTGGTCAGGACTTGGGTCAAGGTGGTTACTCTGGCGGTCGTCCAGGCGGTCAGGACTTGGGTCAGAACGGTTACTCTAGTGGTCGTCCAGGCGGTCAGGACTTGGGTCAAAATGGTTACTCTGGTGGTCGTCCCGGCGGTCAGGATTTGGGTCAGGGTGGTTACTCTGGTGGCCGTCCTGGCGGTCAGGATTTGGGTCAGAATGGATACTCCGGCGGTCGCCCTGGCGGACAAGACTTGGGACAAAATGGTTACTCCGGCGGTCGTCCCGGCGGTCAGGATTTGGGTCAGAACGGTTACTCCGGTGGTCGTCCAGGTGGACAGGACCAGGGACAAGGTGGTTACTCAGGTGGTCGTCCTGGTGGTCAGGATCTCGGTCAAGGCGGTTACTCTGGTGGTCGTCCCGGTGGTCAAGATTTAGGCCAGAACGGTTACTCCAGCGGCCGTCCAGGCTCTAATGGCAATGGCAACGGTAACGGTGGTGGTGGTGGTGGTGGTGGTGTATTCATTGCTGGACGCGTAACTGGCCAGGATGGCGGTCAGGATGGTCAGGGTTATTCGAGTGGTCGTCCTGGTGGCCAGGACGGTGGCTTTGGACAGGACAACAACGATGGTCAGGGCTACTCAAGCGGCAAGCCCGGACAGGGACGCAATGGCAACAGAAATGGCTTCGGACCTGGTGGCCAGAATGGTGACAACGATGGCAGCGGTTACAGATATTGAAAGGACCAAATGAAACGAGACACACACACTTCATAGCTAGCAGACGAGATTATCAAAAGACGTAGATCAATATATAGTATATAAGGACATTTTAGAACTATGAACTAGTTACCATTCACCTATTATACAGATCCATCTGATCCTACACTACCCATACTCTGTACTCTACACACACATCTAAACGCTATCTCATACTATCTTCCGATCACACAACGTTTAAATTTCACTTAGCATTTAAGTTCAACTTGTTGTAGTTACAAACGAGAAAAAAAGAACCCAAAAAAAGTTAGGATTGAAGGACACGAGTAGGCATATACGTAATATCATGATTATCATTGATGTTTTAAGCAAGTAAAGCTTGCCCCATATGTATATCATTAAACACATATTTTTAAAAAGTCTCTTGCATTTGATCTTACGGCAGGGAAGGGGAAGAATATATGAGAATGATATTGATATTGATATTGATTGGGATTCAAAACAAACTACAAAAACCATAGTTTAGCCAACATATAAAATATGCTTAAGTGATTTAAGAATCCTGTAAGCAAAATATTAATTATCAGTTTCGAGAAATTAAAAAAACTAGTTCTACTCTTGAAATATGAATGGTTTAATAAAAAAATCTAAGTTGAATGAAATGAATAATTTAAATACAGTACTTTCCTTCAGAATAATCGCCGAAATTAGTCCACGTGTGGTTCCACAGTTTGGGATCACCACGAGGATCATCGGGTTTATTTGAAGGAGGAACAGCTGTCGCATTAAAGAACTGCAGTTCGCTTAGCATCATGTTAACCATCTTGGGATACCTTAAGTCACCATAAATGTTTAATATAAATTGTCTAAAGTGTATTTTTTTAACTTACTGTTTGGCCAAATTATGTTGCTCACAGGGATCATCGTTCACATTGAAAAGGCATAGTTCCTTCAGCGGATTGCAGGCCTCCAAAGAGGTCTTTGATGTCGCATTCTTGCAAGCAACTGTCGCTGCTTTACGCAATCTGATAATATCCGCTGTTTTGGGCAGCATTTTCAGTTCCTGCATAGCCTGACCCGTTATGCTCTTTGCCACCAGTTGCCAGTCATAGTCGTTGGGATCACGCAAACCCTCCGGCCCATACCAGCCATCCCAGGAACCATTGTAGTTGGTACCCTTCACCAGTTTCCAGTCACCCACGGTTAAAGCTGCACTGCCCCAAATATCGTCAATGTTGTGTAGGATACTTTTCCTTGGGGACATTTCATTTCTGACCAGCGCCTGCCAGAGACTAACTCCATCCAGATTTGCCTTGCTAAGATTGGCCACAGCTGCCTGACCGCCAGCTGCTTCCACTAGAGTGGGCAACCAGTCCGCAATATGCATTGTTTGCTCTGCAATGCGAGGACGTTTCGTCAGTTGGGTTGACCAAAGGAGCGCTGCTCCTCGCACACCACCCTCCCACAAGGTGTTCTTAACACCTCTTAGAGGATAGTTGGAGGCGAAGTTCGAATTGAAACCCTCGGCAGGACCACCATTATCCGTTGAGAATATAATGATTGAGTTCTCTAGCATGTTAGATCTACGCAACTGCTCAACAATTCTGCCTACAGAGTCATCCATGGCGGTTACCAAGGCTACGGAGAAAGTGTATTTGATTACCAAGAGTATGAATATAAAATAATTCCCCATTTACCCGCATATTTCCTCCGTTTGTAGTGCTGAATCTTATCCAGTCGCCTCACTTGCTCATCATTGGCTGGCAGTGGATTGTAGGGATTACCGGAGTGAACCGCTGCATGCGCCACATAAAGAAAGAGAGGACCCTTTGCTCTATTGTGATTGGCAATAACATTGAGAGAGTGCTGTGTAATCACATCTGTTGTGTACTCCCCATGAAGATTGTAGGCCACCTCAGTGCCATTGCGCATGTCCAAGCCCCAAAAGCCATGCTCCACAGCAGTGTGATCATTGTAATCATGATGTCCCGTCCAGTAACCTACGTGGCTACTAAATCCACGATAAAGCGGCGTATAGACCCTCTTCCAATGACCCAAATGCCATTTACCGGCTATGTGAGAGGTATACCTAGATAAAAGCTTGCGAGTAATTAAGTATTATCACTAAGTTAAGGGGGACTCACCCCAAATCATTAAGATATTGTGGCAGTATTTTCAGATCCAAAGGTAAGCCACGCGCCTCAGCGGCATAGAGCACCGTGTGTTGCATGCCTGAAAAGAATCGGATAAGTTTAGGGGAAAACGCTTGACCTATCCAAAATGGGAACTCTTGCTTACCTGTGTGAATGGGATATTTGCCTGTCATGAGCGCCGAACGGGAGGGTGTACAAATTGGATTGACATAGTAACGATTGAGTATGAGACCCGAATAGGCCAAAGCATCGATATTGGGCGTGGGAATCTGTGCAGAGCCACGAAATCCAACATCATTGAAACCCTAAAAAAAACCGAAAAAAAGAGAGCGGCAGATCAAACACAGACAAGCAGCTAAGTACATATATATATGTAATCTTGTTAAGCTCACTTACCAGATCATCCGCCAGAATAAAGATGATATTTGGTTGCGTCGATTGGCATGCAACGATGAGGCATAGAAGATGCAGCTGCATCAACATGAACAGTTGCTTCATTTGCATTGTTTATGAAACGCTACAAACACACAAAACAAAAGTGGGATGGGTTACGATTAGAGCTCATTAGATAGACTAATTAAGGTGCAATGTCGAGATTGAAATTTGTTTTGTTATGTATGCTAATTTCTGATTCAGATCTTTATTTAACCTCTCTCGGTTCGGTTGCAATTTGTAAGCCATTGCCAATTGATTGCCTGATTGACTGACATTGAGATCCCATTTCATATATAGCCAGCATAATGCTCCAAAAAAGCAAAAGTGCTTATTCATAGCTTTGTGCTTTTTTTCTTGGTGTGGGGAATTGAAAACTGGATTTTTGAACTGAATCAGCAGAATGTCAAGTTTGTGGTTCGTTTTGTTAACTGAATCCAATGGCGTAATATATTTTTTTTATTTTTGTGAACATAAATGAATGTGAAAAGTGTTTTCGTTTCTTTTTTTTTTTTTATCACATTATTTATGCGCTCGACGCTTGACGCTGCCAAACTAATTAGCATGTGAATTGAATGTGGTTGGGGTTTGACGACCCTTTTTCCATTAATGGGTCAAATAACTGACCATAGTCCAGTTTGGGCCTACCAGACAAGAAAAATAATTCAAATAGTTAACTTTCTGTTTACGGGAAAACCTTTGCAATTTGCAGAAATTTGGAGCTATGACCTGAAAGATATCCCATTGAACATTACTCACCTCAATACTCAAATTTGGAACTATGAACCAATGACAATTACTCACCTCAATACTTTTTTTTTTGTTTAATAAGCTTATTATCTAATCACAGTTCTTTGTTTATTGAAATATATTTGTAGCTATTTTTACTTAATATTGTTATTATCAGTTTATTTTACGAGCACGATAACAAGCAAGAAATTTCGCAAACCGTTTCAATACACGCGCCAAATGCGACTGAGAATGCGACTGGAAGTGACCAATAACGGCAAAAAACGGCAGACAACGAAAATTCCAAATTTTGGGCTCTCTTTAGGTTGCGCCGGCGTCGTTGGCTCTCTTTGACGCTGTCTGTGACAACAGCGAAAGTGGCGTGCGCCATGCGTCGATGGTGCGCAGTTAACGGTGACAGCTTCAAGTTCGATATGTAAACAGAGAGCCAAAACAAACACACACACACACACATACACAAGCACGTTCGCGAGAACAGCAACAGCGTTGCCATACAGTTTTAAGTCGTTTTTTTTTTGTTTAATTTGTTAAACGTTAAGATATATTAAATTAATTGTATTTAGTTTTATTTTTTTTAGAATACATACATTTTTGTTATAGACAATTTTATATATTAAAGTATTATTTTGTAGTCAAATTTAAAAAAATAATTTCAAAAGTTATAAAACCGAACAAAGGGGCAGATATTGAAATAACAATGCCTAAGGCCGCAAATTTTAAGCAACTTCTACAATTTAAAGCTTAATCTAAAAGTTCTTTAACTAATAATTTTTTCATCTAACACCCGAGAAAACAGCCAGTCCCAATTTGAATTAGGGCTAAAATGCCTTAGGAAACGTAAATTTCAAAAGGGTCAATTTTGATTTGAGAGCATTTTGGAAACTACATACATACAACGAGCACGTCCCTTTACTATATGTATATGTATATATATTAAGTCAACAAGCCAGCATCTGAGACTTTAGAGTATTTCGAGATCGACGTGTCGTATTTCTGGGAACTGCGTCTAAAATTGATAGAAACCATTACAAGTGTTAATTACAAAGTGAAAACCGATTTACAACTTACGCGCAAATTTAACTCAATACGATCAATTTCGCCGCCCATAAGGTCTACAATGCTCTCACCCTGGACCAATAAAAAGCTCTCCAGATCATCAACATTACGAAAGCCTCGCACAGTCTACCAAAAAACGAAGACAGCTTTAGCATTCATTTGATAATAATAAAGATTTTCTACATACAGCCAATAGTTTACTTAGATCTTGTTTGTCCAAATAAGACCGCGTTAACTCGCGTCCATCAAAGTCCAGCTCAGCCTGAATGTTAAAGAGACAATTGTTTACGAAATCATAGTAAGAAAGATTCTATTAATGAACTCAACCTTATAGCGCACACGACCATTGCCGATGTCTATACCCTTGACATCATATATAGCGCGAATCATCACATCAGCTTCTAGTGCCGCATTAATCCTGTCCAAACGATCCTGGGTAATGGAAACACCAACTAAAGCATTTGCATTCGTATAGATGATGAAGGAAGCAACCCCACCCAATAAAGCACCAATCACCAGCGAGCCAACCGCATCGAATATTGGAGAACCAGTAAGAGTGCTTAGACTCATGCAACTGGCGGCAACAATGACACCAGCAACGGCAGCAGCATCCTCGCAGAGCACCACATTAACGCACGGATCCTTGCCGCTCAGAACTGTAAAGTGAAGAGTGGCTCAATGTATCGTTTCTAATCTCAATCTCAATCTTAACCTTACCATAATCCTTGAAGCTCGTTTTACTGACTTTTGCTGCACGCTTTAACTCATTGATAGCCACGACAAGCGTGGCACCCTCTGAGACTAATGAGCCAGCTAATATGCAGTACACCCAGAATAGATCTCCAATGGGCTCCGGATTTAGAATGCCTTCGATGCCATGATAAATGGATAGACCGCTGCCCACACAAAAGATGCCAACTCCCGAAATGAGTGAGGAGACATAGCGCATATTCATATAGCCATAGGGATGACTCGTATTGGGCTCCTGCCTTGACTTATAGATGCCAAAGGCCAATATACACTGATTAATCAGATCCGCCAGCGAATGGATTACCTCAGCGAACATGCTGTGAGAGCCACTATAAGCCCAGCCACCAAACTTGAACAACAAATTCATAGCATTGCTAGAAATTAATTAAGATATATGTCGTTATTATTTACACGGATTCACAATACACTTACATGGCAATGGCGGTGGCCACCACTTGACCAGACTTCTCGGCATTGTCGTCGTTGTCCAACATACCCTTGGTACGCGAACCTACTTCTCGCCGATAGTCGCGCAGTCGACGCTTCACCGTGAACACATCTGCAAAATTGTATCAATTAGCTTCTGATTGATCTTTAACTTTAGATGCGATAAACTTACTCTGTTGATACTGTTTGCGTTCCACTTCACGCTTGAGCCTCTCGCGAACTATATTTTCTTTGGAGCCCCAGACTTCTAAGGCCTTAGCCTCAACATCGCGTCGCCAGTAGACGGTCATAGGTGGCTCCTGTTCGTACGGCGAGCGTCGCTTAATCTTGGGCAGCTTCTCTAGATCAGATAAGGTTAGCATGAAATCGCCTATGGCTCGCACTGGCGTCACAAAGTTTCGCTCCAGCGACATACGATAATCGAAGCGAGGTCGCTTTGGTGCCGGCGGCAGTATTGGCGCTGTCGTCCCCATTGTTTCCATAGGTTCCTTACGTGTCTGCTGCGGTGGGGAATCATCAGGTGTAAGCGTAGGTGCCACCGTAGGTGCAGTGGATGGCGGTGTAACATTCTCTTCGACCGTGGTGTCTGACATGGTCACCTGTTTGAGCCCGGGCTCATTAAGCTTGGCAACCGGTGAAAGATCGGTCTTTTCGAATACAATCTCATTGATTTTGGAGTCCTCAATGGTGGTCGTGATCGAGAGTACACCCTTTGAGGTTTTTACTTCAAAGTTTTTTGTCTGCACGACCCCGGGCACCGTGCCTGCATCCTCCTGGGATTTCTGGATAGCAGGTGTGTCAGACGATGAATCCTTATCCTTAATGGTAGAACAGTAGCGCAATTGCAAGAACCTTGCATTGCTAAAGAGTTCTTCTATTCCTCCACCCAGTCGACTGCGTTCCTGCAGCCAGTGCGGCGCGCACTTGTTGCATTGCCAGTCAAAGGACCAGCCGCCACTGTGTCCGTAGGGCTGGCGCTTCCACTGGCAAACTGCGCGTGTAAAATGTTGTTGCCGTTGCAATACTTGCAAGCCTCGCAGCAACATTTTCAAGCCCTAATAAAAAGAACAAAACACTAATGCACACATCTAGTAAGTTAACAAATGTTAACACAGAGCGCCTAATTTACAGATTTCTATTCACTTTTAAGCGGACTACGTCATGCAAACTCTGGGTGGGTTAAAAGGTGTATTCTGTGTTTAGCTGTGGCTGACTGCGGTTGGATGGCTCTCAAATATGTTTGACAACGTAGTCAGTAAAATAATATAAATGTTTTTTCCGAAAATTTGCACATTAAAATAAATTTGAGTGTGTTCTGTTTACAATTTTAATAAGTAGACGTGAATTTAGAAGTGACCGGCTGTGTATTAATCTAATAAAAATGTATTCTATCGTTATCGATAACAGCAAAATATACGGCACTCTTGTGTTAGCCAACACTTACAGCTGTTCACAGCTGTTCGTGAACCCTATTACAGTGCTATATTAAAATGTGAAATTCTTTTGAAATAAAATGTATTAAAATATAGTATGAAATGTATGCATTTGGTTATTATCTAGTGCACTTAATTGGCATTGTTAAATACATAACAAAATCAATATACAAGGGTTCCAATAGATTTGAAAGGGTATAACAGCTTCGGCTAAGCACCCACTTGTTCTTCTTCTTCAATTTCGTTCTTTGCTCTTTCGCTGCCGGTTTTGTAATCATAATTTTTTGTTGGTTCTTTTGAATATTTTGTTTTTTAAAATGTCACTGTTAATACAACGTGCTGCAAAACTGATTACGCGTAATTCACTGCCACTAAAAGCGCTAGCAAGTCGATGCGGCTATGCAACTGATGCGCTTTTAGGCGACGGCGATGAAGTGCTTGTACAACGACTGGATGGCGAACAATCAGGCATAACAGTGCTAGGACTGAACAGACCGGCAGCAAAGAACTCATTCAGTCGCGGTCTGGTTACAACGTTTCGCGATATTCTGGAGGATATTAAGGCCGACAATGATTCTCGTGTTATTGTGTTACGCAGTCTTACACCAGGCATTTTTTGTGCCGGCGCCGATTTGAAAGAGCGTAAAGGTAGGCAAGGTGAACGGGGGGTATGTAGGGGATGTAGCTCAGTGGTAGAGCGTTCGCTTTGCATGTGAAAGGCCCCGGGTTCAATCCCCGGCATCTCCAGCGAAGTAAACTTTTTGTTTTTCTTTCTTTTTCGTTTATTTTGAATTGTTTTGTAATAATTATTTGTTGTTTTCAGGCATGACTACTGAAGAGACTAAGGAATTTGTGAATGAGCTGCGCGCCCTGCTTATTAGCATTGAGCAGTTGCCTATGCCAGTGATTGCTGCTCTGGATGGTGCTGCCTTGGGTGGTGGATTGGAAATGGCACTCGCTTGTGATATACGCACAGCTGCCTCGAATGCCAAGATGGGTCTGGTGGAGACACGTCTTGCCATCATACCGGGAGCTGGCGGCACTCAGCGTCTGCCCCGCATACTCTCCCCCTCGCTGGCCAAGGAGTTAATCTTTACGGCACGAGTGCTGGATGGCGCAGAGGCCAAGCACTTGGGTCTAGTCAATCATGTGGTGCCCCAGAATGCCACAAAAGATGCGGCCTTCCATCATGCCGTCAAACTTGCCGAGGAAATCCTACCCAATGGACCCATCGGTGTGAGAATGGCCAAATTGGCCATTGACAAGGGCATGCAGGTGGATCTTAAGACTGGCTACTCCATCGAAGAGGTGTGCTATGATCAAGTCATACCCACCAAGGATCGTCTGGAGGGACTCGCAGCATTCGCTGAGAAACGCAAGCCCATCTACAAGGGCGAATAATTTCTATAACTTAAAATTGTTTAACTACTAAACAGAAAGTGCATTTATTTGTTGTTGTTATATGTAGCTGTTACATTTTTCTAGTTTTGTTTGAGAAAAATGCAATTAAATTTGTAATAACTACTAATTTCATTTGTTAGAACACATTTCTATTAGGCTGACGGTTAGGTTTCTGTTTTCACTCGAAGGCCGCGCAACTAAACCCAAATTGTTAGTGCAGTTAGTCATGTTTGAATGCTAATGGCTATAATTAAAATCGTCAGCGCCGCTTGCCGATTGCTTATATAAATTATATGCTTGTTTGCACAACAAAAGGCATGCAAAAATCTGACATAACTACCATTCGATGCGGAAGTTTTCACGCTTTTCAATAGAAATTCTATCGAGAATTTGCTTTTAGAAAGCAGAAACAACATTCCTTTACGGTGTAGTAATTGTATGTATGCTATAGTATTGGCAATTTGCAGTTTATTTTTCGGTTAACAAAGACCTTTTGTTTTTTGAGCGTTAAAGTAAACAACAATTTAAGGCGTTAACTCGATGTCAAAACACAGCTTCGATGCGGGTGCTTTCATTATTATTTTTTTTTTTGTGCGAAATGAAATCTCAAGGAGACAAACTAGTGACAAAAAATGATTCCCCAATGTGACCCACTTGCATACCACGCCCATGCGAAGCGACGCCCCCCTTAAAAAGTTAAGTGTAGAGGCATCAAACGCCCCAACCAACACTCGAATAATGTTTGACATCGGACAAGGTCATTAGCCGAGACTCTTGACTGGGCTTTTTAAAGGTTTTTTAGTCATCATCGCAAATCGGATGCGACAATCTAACTCGAGAGAACGCACTTTGCATACCTAATAAATTGATTAATTAATTACTCTAAACTCAAACTGGAATTCCGAAATCCCAAATCCAAATCCGAAAAACTGTTATGCGGTTCACAACATAAATAAAAACATTGCACAAATGCGGAACCCGATGTGGCGGAAGCAAATCGATTATTATTATTATTGTTTATAAAACAATAAAGCACAAAAATATATTACGTGCGAAACGGGTTTCATGCATTTTAATGATATGATATGTATGCTTTTCTGTCTCGCAAAAATTTGCATTGCATTGAAGCTAAAACAACACCTTATACACGGATAGGCGGGGGCGAGTACAAAAACAGTGACAATCCGCAGTATTCCAGGTATTTAGTACTTAAAAACGAGACATGTTAAAATTTTTTGTTCATTTCCGATTTGAGGCACGTAAAAAATACAAATCAAAACTCATGACTTGAAAAAAGGCAAATCGGATCGGATTTGAACACTCAAAGGTACGTATTATATGACATTTCTTAACCTTAACTTCTGTTTCGATAAGGTAAATGACTTCATCTGTTCATGTTCATCATCATGTTCATCTATCTTTCTCTTAACCTTCGATGTCTATAAAAAAAGGCAAATCGGATCGGATTCGAACACTCAAAGGTACACATTATATGACAGTATTTGACATTTCTTAACCTTAACTTCTGTTTCGATTAGGTACATGACTTCATCTATATGTTCATCTATCTTTCTCTTAACCTTCGATGTCCATAAAAAAGGTAAGTCGGATCGGATTCTAATACTTAGAGTACACATTATATCACGGTATTTGACATTATTTGAGCTTTAAACCCGAGTTCTGTACCGAGAATGTAGATGACTTCATCTATCTATATCTTAACCTTCATTGTCTAACACACATTGCGTATACGCCATGTCTTCACGCATCATATCTTAACTCTTGTACCAGCTTGTACCAAATTAAAAATACAAACAGTTAACACAAGAAACGAAAATGAAACAAGCTAACAATTTAAGCAATTATCTATCTATTGGATAACGATGTGAAGAGTACACGGTTTTTTCTAAATGAGAAAACAAAAATCGTTTACTCTAATTGAACACAACAGAAATTTGTTCCATAAATCACATTTACTTGAACTACGCGTTTGCATTAATTAAGTCTCGAAACTAATTTCAAAATGCACAGCACGTGAAAAGTTGCATTTCAAATTGTGTGCGCCACACATGCTCGACTCGACAAAATTTTCCACTGCCCCACTGAAACTCAACAGCAACAACAACAACAAGCGAACATTTCATGGAAAGACAACATAAAAAAAAACGAGTGCAACACAACAACAAAAACAACAACAACAATTGGCCACTTGAAGCAAGTTAATCACAAGACAACGCCATGATCTGGTCTTAAAGAGACGCCTTCAAGGCAACAACAACTGAAACTTTAAGTAATTGCCATGTTTTAAGTATACTTAATCAACAGTTGCCCGCCTTACCTGCTCGGCTTGGCGGGTTGCAACAAATTCTTTAGTTACAAAAAAATGTTTCAAATTCTAAACAATTCTTACACTCTTATTCACTTCTTCTCCACTTCGAGCTAGTTTTTTTGGTTAGAGGAAACAACTGCACCAAAAAATTATGAGGTTTAGGATAGTAATGATTCAGTTGTTGACAGACTTCGTGGCTCTTGTCAATACAGGGTGTTCAATAGAACATGGAAGCAATAAAGATCAACTAATTTGGACCTAAAAACAATGCAAAAGAATATTTGATTTAAATATTATTCATAGCCAAATAAAATATGTAATATATTTTAACAACTCCAATACCTGAAAAACCAAGTTTAACATTCAAATAAGGTCAATGTCATAAATCTTTTAAAGCCATATGGTATAGAGTTTGAAAAGTTGCTTAAGATTATTATCTAAACTAAAGTAAAACTAAATAAATTTAAATCAATTCAATATTAAAACAAACACGCAGTAGACAACAGATATTGACCCCGCTTAACAACTTGTTTTATAACATATAACTTACTTGTTGTTGTTCATGATCTAAAGAAAAGAATCTGCTAATCATTTATGGCTTAAGGTGTTAGCTAATTTTTCAGTCAAGTTCATTGCACACGCAAAATATTGTTGTTGCTACGCTCAGATAAAGGAGTCTTTAGGTGCTTATCACCTAGAGGCCTTAAGCAGCTACCGTTTTTTACTGCAGCGGTTGCATCAAAATTGTCACCCTATCAACTGAGGCTAACGCGGCGTATGAGCAATGAAACAACTTTGTCCAAGAATCACCACAAAGCGCAAAGAGAGCGAAAGACAAACAGAGAGAGAGAGAGACTGACTGCGTCACACACATGTCGCGTTTTTATTGTCGGCTGCGATTATCGTTAATTGCTGTCTACCTGGCCGGCCTACCAATCCATCCATCCATCCAGACTGAGTGTTGCTGCCGCTCTCTGTTTTCTGTCGCCGGCAGCAGCAGCAGCAGCAACAGCAGCAGCAACAGCAACATCAGCAGCGGCAGCAGCTAAAAGCAGCAACAAATTCAAGCACAAACATTGGCTTAATATCAGTCACTAACTGATCGCCAGAGTGTTAACAACACACACACAACACTCTAAAAACACAACAACAGCAGGAGCGAAAGCAACAGCTCACGTTTAAAACCGCGCGCGTTTAAAATCGCCAACAAGCATTTAGTGACTCAAACAAAGAACACTTTAAAACAATTGAAACGTTTTGTGTTGTAAGCTTAAATTGCAATTTGATTAATTTTTGTTGCCAACGAAGTGTGTGCTCGCGATTTGTGCGCGTGAATTAACGCACAAAAAACGCTCGAAAAAAGGTGTCAAAAAAGTTAAATTGTAAAAAGAAAAGCACAAACAATTTGTGTCAATGTGAAGGACAAACAAATTGCCATTGCCATAAACAA
The DNA here is from genome assembly GCA_035044645.1 of Scaptomyza parva. Lineage (NCBI taxonomy): Eukaryota > Metazoa > Arthropoda > Insecta > Diptera > Drosophilidae > Scaptomyza > Scaptomyza parva. Next base: position 1,231,365 of record JAWNNT010000090.1, on the reverse strand, counting down.
ATACCTCGAATATTGTGCAAAGTATAATATTAAAGGTAATTATAACAAAAAACCAACAAAAAAACTATAATTTTTAGCTGCAATATTTGAATTAGCTCAAGCTGTAAGTAGCGTGTCTGTAACGCATTATTTTGTAATTAAATAAGATAGGAAAATCAAAGTGATTTACGGCTTATGTAAAATCGAAACCAAACAATATATATTATTATATATTGCATCATATGCATTTTTTTGGGTTATGGGCTTAACCCTTTTTATACCCTAGGTCCATGAAATGGTTAAGAGAGGGTGTAATGATTGTAATGTAATGATCTGTGTAATATAGAAAAATCTTTATTCGAGCTTCTAAACTGTTATCGGTATAGACTAATTGAAACTCCAGGTTTTAAATATAAGTTCTTCTTATCCGTAGGTTGTTCTGCCTACGTTTGTTATCGATAACATGTAAACGACTACAAGAAATGTTGTTGTAGATACGACGGAGATAAGGGGAGATTGAAGTTTGATTGTAAGTCTAATGCTTAGGGTATCTACTAGTCGAACTTAGTCCAAAATGATGTTTTACTTTTAAAAATTCGCTAAGCCTCCTAATCATTAAAGTTCAGCTCACGTATGTATCAGTTCTCTAAGATAATATGTTATTACCCCTAAACGTCTGCTTCATTCTTAACACCAGCTTACATATTAATGAAGGCTAGGCTTTACTGTCAGACGATTTCATCATGCAAGTTCAATATCTGATGAGTAGCACAGTGTACGTCAATCAACTTTGTTCCTCATTAACAATGCGACGCACATTTCATTCAGATTTTTTTCCATTTTTGCATAACGAAAGTGAACCTTGTTGCGTTTCCACAAAACAGAACAAAAGAGGGGGGAAGTACTGAAATATTGAATGCTTTTGACACTGAGTCTCATTATTTTCAGGTGAATGAGAAATTATACTTGAGAATTGATGAATTGCGTTATTGACTTCAATTCATTGAACGGATAACAAGTTTTAGTTTTTTTTGTTGTTGTTGAAGCACGTGAATTGAATCAAAACAAAACTCGCAAAACAAGAAATGAGAAACTCTCGCAAAAAGGAGCGAGAAAAAAAAAATACAAACAAAATAAGCGAAAAAAAAAGTGGCTTTTGCTTAATTTGGTTTTAATGCAATGCATTGACCCAAAATCCGATCTTAATTGATAAATGCGTTCAACAATTAACATTTAACGGTGAAAAAAAAGCAGCCGAGCCAGCGGCAATGGCAGGGCGTTGCTTAAGAGATGGATAGCCCCAAAAAGGAAAGGAAGAAAAAAAGATTTTCTGTTTCCCATAATTACGAGTGCAAGTTTTAAAGGTAGTTTACATAATGAGTAGGGCCAAGTAAGTAGGAGAAATCATCCGACTACGAATTTTATGTAATTTTTAAGTGTATAATTTCACATACTTTGAATGAACCCCGTTCTTCATTCATTCACAACTTTATCGAACTCTTTCGGTCATCAGATAAAAAAGTAAATATTTCTGTTATCCTGACAAGCAAAGTCATTGACAGCATAAAACAAGTGTGTGACGCCAAATATATATATAATTAATTAATGTTTGTGATGCGATTATTATATTATATGTGCCAATCAACTAGCCAGCTAATAAATACAAATCATACAACTATCTATCTCTATAAGGCGAACGACAGTGATATGACACCAACAACCTAATCAAAATGCCACATTATGATTCACGATTCACGATTCCGCGTGTGATGTCGTAAAAATCCGAAAGGAAATAAAAATGTATACATACGTATATGTGTTTATTATCGAACTGGACTGGCCGAATCGATCCCGAATAATAAACGTAATATACAATGTCTACAACAAATTGGACTTGTCTAGATTTCCTAATAATCGTTCGGTCGGTCGGTCAGGCAGTAAAGATATATTTCTTCATCGACAGTATACGATTAGAGTATCATATTGATGTCAATGTCGGCCAGAATATTTACTATCATTATTTTCTAATTTCCCAACCATTAAAAGCTTCATATTCATATCTTATCTAATACATAGTAAAATTTCTTAATAGAAATGTCTTATGTTTCAGATATGTACTAGTGTATCAATTATTATAATAAATAACTTAGATGGTTCTTGCCGAGACTAGAAGATACCCTTAATCCTTGACCCTACACATGTGATCTCGTACCTGAACTGTTTCTCATCTTAAAAATTCAGAAGTTTTCATTATGTTGTCTACGTTTTCAAATGTTAATGCTGATCAAAAGTATATATAATATGTAAGATTGAAAAGGTTTCTTCTACCTACCCCTATATCTTCTACCTTCACCTATTGCACGGGTCAACTTTTGTTTTCACTTTCGAATTCTTTGCATAAATTATATTATATATCTCAAAGTAATACCTTGTCATTGTTTGCTCTCTTAAATCCCAAGTTCTTTAAAGCTTATTGCCTCACTTTCTAAGTGTAGATGGGGGCGTTGCCAAAGCTTATCGCTTATCTTTTATCGCTGTTATCACAGCTAGCAGCGGCGGAGCATTATAATTGATTTTAAAGGTAGCTTTAAGTATTTATGACGAGCATTTCCCAAAACTGCTTGCTGCTTTATTAATTACCTTTAGCCACCTCCAGCGTCTTATCATCATTGTTGGACACATGATAATTTCTTTAAAATGTTTATTCTGCCTTGGCGCCGGCCCCAACATTCAGTTGCTTTTGGCTCGAGCGCGCGTTCGGTTCAATTCAGTTGTGTTTCGCTTGGATTTTAAAGGAAATACGTATTAAACTGTAGGCTAAAGCGTAAGTTCTGCCGTAGTTTAATCTATTTACAATAGGAAACTAAGTACTTATGTTATAAATCATTATGAACTTTAGGGCTTAAGTTTTCACAAGGTATTGTTGGGAATTTTTTTTGTTGGCGATCGAGTATTGGGCAATTAATTGTAATTAATTTGTTTTATACTCGGTTTGACCAATTAGATGTTTAATAGAAGTTAAATTTGCTAGAAAAAAAGGGAAAAGATTATTTTGTAATTATTTTATCTTTTAAGTATTTTGTTATAGCTTCTTTAAATAAGTTTATGTAAAGATTTAAATGGGAATATTTTCTAAAAAATCTTCATTGAACCTGAGAATCGTTAAATTACATTAATTTTGTTACACTTTCCTTCTTATAGTAATAAAGTTTGATTTTTCACTTAGCCGTTTATTAAGTTTGTAAGTTAAAGATCTTTTAAAGAACAAACTTCTACAACGAACTTTAATGAAAGCCCAAAAACAAAATCTTAGGAAAAGATTAAGAAAATGTTTCGAAACAATATTTATACCAAACCTTATTAAATTTCTTATTATTTTTATAAAATTTCTCTTATACTTCTTAACAAAATCCCTTTTAAAAGTTTTTCCCATGTTCATGTCTTTAAAGTAGATTGACAAGTTAAGAATCGCACATGGTGCTTAAGTGTCTCAAATCTAATCAAAATTAATAAATAAATGTCAAAAAAAATGTGTGAAAAGTGTGGCTAAACCCCAAATGTTAATACGCAACTTAGTCATGTTAGCCACTTGAGTAAAACCCATAAATAACATTTACGATCGATTGGGTCTAATCAAATTTGCCTGAGAATGGAAACCATCTTGAACTTCAAATTGTAGGGAACACTTTGGTCATGTGATCAACAAATAATAATAATACAAAATACTAATCGTCAAATCTACATTCTATTATGATCATAAGCGTTTATGTTATGTGGCTTGGAAAAATGTTCAATGGACATTTTATTGGTGTTGCGTTCTCGCCTCGACCATTATCGAAATTACAATCCGATGTAGAATAAAAATTTATGAATGCATTTCGCACGTCAAGTCCGTTTTGGCCCGGATAGCAATCATAGAACTGGACTAAATCAGATAACGATCGTGTTTTTATTTTATTTTTTTGCGTTCTTTTGTTATTATTTAGTTAGTGCCCCCCGAACCACTTGTGGCGTGTAATATTGTTGTAGTAATACGTTTATACTTGAACTGTTGTTGCTTACCGCCGATAAGATATCTCGGGCATGTGCCTGTGGACAATAATATATATATCTCGAGTGGATTAGCCATGGCAACGTGAATCAAAGTAGCAACTAATCGAACTAATATCAATCTGAAGCTTTATAGTTGATCCTATGTCAATCATCTTCCATACTTTTAATTTCTTTTTATTTACAGATGACTGATAATAAGGCATATACGCCGGATTCCGAGCCGGTTAGATCGGACTCGGTTAGCCAAGCGCCATCGGAGCCATTGCCTCCTTCATATAATGCAGCACTGGCAATGAATGAATTCAATTCCAAGTAAGTGAACTTTTTTAATATGTGAAACGTATTTAATTTCAATATGAAACATATTCAACTATAAACATAGTTAAACAACGAAGTGAATATGAAATATATTCAAAATAAATATGATGCATACTCAAATTAAAGATCTATAGATCATCTGTTCCATTCAACTTATCCATACTCCCTTTCCTTCCTTCCCCCTAGAGCCAACTTAACAGAGAAGGATCAATTATCACAAAATGAGGGCGATTACGATCCGTTTGAGAATCGTGATCCGAATGGTGCCAGTGCTGGTGGTGCCTTGGCCCATTTGCTTAAGAGCTCGTTGGGCACGGGTATTCTGGCCATGCCCATGGCCTTTCACAATGCTGGATTGGTGTTTGGCGGCGTGATGACGCTCATCGTTGGCTTTCTCTGTACACATTGTGTGCACATTTTGGTAAGTAGCAAAAAACAAATCAAGCACGAAGAAGCTTTTTTCGCACCTGTCTCTCTGTGTGGCCGATTGACGCAATCGAACAGCGTCTGGGAATTTGATGGGGATTTTTGAGTAGTTGCCGGCTTAAAGTAGTTCAAGGTCCAGCTAAAAGGTAAACAATTCGATTAAAGCTCTTTTGATAAGGAAGCAACGATAATTGCATTGGTCGCGTTTTCAAACGCATGCAAAACGCGTAGAAAACGCGCGCTGTCATTATCAGTTGCAGACAATAATCTAATGTCCTCAAACCGAACTATGACTATTTCCCAGAAACTGCAAGTGTTATAAATGACACAAGCCCTTTCAAAATAGCCGATCCATAAATAATTCTCGGTCTATCTTGGTCAGTTATCTGACCAATCTCTGGGAAAAATATTATATGGAACCACTTGAATCGCTGATTTATGATCAAAGATTCAATTTGGATTAACTTATTGAATCGAAACCAAACGAAAGCGGACAAAAATCAAAAAGTGCAAGTACTCATGTGCTATGCCGAAATTGTAGATAGAGACAGAGAACGGGAAACCGGATTCTTATCTAAAGTTAGTTGGACTCACTGGTTACGTAGTCATTTGATTTGATGTTCAGACATTTGGCGATTGCCTAACTTCATACTTATATATTTATAATGATTGATGATCGATAATCGTTTTGTTGTCGTTATCGTTATCGTTATGGTTGTCATGTTTATCGGGTGTACTTATGTGGAAATTGGGGAATTGGGGCAAGAAATGTGCAATAATTGATAGGGTTTCCTTTTTCTTTTCACTCTTTCAGGTAAAAACATCACACAACATTTGTCGGGAAGCAAAGGTACCGGCATTGGGTTATGCGGAGACCGCTGAGAAGGTGTTTGAGTATGGACCCAAAGCACTGAGACCCTATTCCAATTTTGCCAAGTAAGTGTGGTCAAAGTCTATGTTTTGTTTTTTTTTTCGTTTATCAACAATAATTGCAATGTAGATTAGAATTTTATGCAAATTAATAATCAGATACTTGTTAAAAGAGCTTATATTCTCATCAATATCATATTATTCAATTGAAGATAAGATAACTGACCAACAAAAAAAAGTGCTTTCTTTTAGAAAGAACGGAATTTAGGGAATGGAAAATTTTGAAACAATTATCAAACTATTTCACCAAACATATATCAGAGAGAGCTATAAAAGTTCAACACACTTTCATTAATTAGGTTCCCATTAGGTACATCGTGAAATACCTTCATGAATAACCAACCCCCCACAAATTACTATGTTGATAATCATATCAGTTAGTTCAGGACTAAACGCCCGTTTCCGTTTATGTCATAAAAACTGATAAACTATTGTGTTCATTACAGGCAATTCGTGGATATTGGACTGATGGCAACATATTATGCAGCTGCCTGTGTCTATATGGTCTTTATAGCGACCTCATTCCATGACGTCATCAACTATGATGCGGGACTGAAGTGGGATGTACGCATCTATATTGCAATGACCGTGATACCCTGCCTTCTGATCGGTCAGATCAGGAACCTTAAGTGGCTGGTGCCCTTCTCTCTGATGGCCAATATCTTCATTGTGGTCACCTTTGCCATAACCCTGTACTATCTATTCGATGTGCCCCTCGATTTCTCCGATAAACCACTGATTGCCCCGGCCGCACACATTCCCCTCTTCTTTGCCACGGTGATCTTTGCCATGGAGGGCATTGGTGTAGTCATGCCCGTGGAGAACTCAATGAAGAAACCCTCACAGTTCCTGGGCTGTCCTGGCGTCCTCAATACAGCAATGATTACAGTTGTGTTGCTCTACGCAATCATTGGATTCCTTGGCTATGTAAGTAAAGATTACTCCCGACAATTCCACAAACCTTTACTGACTCCATTCTTCCTTTCCAGGTGCGCTTTGGAGATGAGGTTCGTGGCAGCATTACGCTTAACCTTCCCGATGGCAGCTGGCTGGGAGATACAGCTAAATTACTTATGGCCGTTGCCATTCTCTTCACCTATGGCCTGCAGTTCTATGTGTAAGTGTGCATGAGAAGAGAAGTTTCCATGTGAAGCGAGAACTAACTTTCCACATCTCCCCTCCCCCATCGAATAGGCCCAACGAGGTGCTGTGGCGCAAGATTCAACACAAATTCAAACCGGAGAAGCATAACATGGTGCAGATCCTGCTGCGCACGGGCATCATTCTGGTGAGTGGAGGCATTGCTGCGGGCATTCCCAATCTGGAGCCGTTCATCAGCTTGGTGGGAGCCGTGTTCTTCTCGCTGCTTGGCATCTTTGTGCCCAGCTTTATTGAGACTGTCTATCTGTGGCCCGATCGTCTTGGCTGCTGCAAATGGAAACTGATCAAGAATATTCTGTTGGGTGTGTTCTCGTTGCTTGCCCTTGTGGCTGGCGCTGCTGCCAGTATTGATGAGATGATCAATCCCAAGGAGGAATCCTAAGTGGTAGCTTGTAGTATTAGAGATGAGATGAGATGAGATGCAGGTGCCAACACCCTACTGGAGGGCAAGTGAATAGTTTTCTAAGTTTAGCAGCCCGGCTGAGTCCTCAGCTCCCAGCCCCTCCCCAGCCCAAAAGCCATGTTGAACATGACTTAAGCAGCTGCTGCTGGACTGCATTGACAAATATGATATTAATTTTTAAGCTCTAGCACCGTTTCTATATATACATATACGCACATATATGTTTGTCTTATGTGTGCTTAGTAAGTACCTGTATCTATTATGTACATAAAACATATACACATACATGCCAAATATGTATTTGTGTTAAAAACTATAACTGCAATTCATAGAATTTATTATCGTATTTATATGTATGAGTTTGAAATAATAAAAATGTTAAATCTTTATAGTTATATAAAATCAGGTTGCTTTTCTTTTTATTAATAAATTTATTGCCAAAAATCAAAGAAACTGAAAACTTCAATAAATTTCATAATAAAACCAACAAATAAACAATTGTTCTTAATCAGCAAACATCATTTTATTTAGTAAAATGCATACAATACCACGCGCACATAAGCGGATGCCCGGGGCTTTAATCTAAGTTCTGAGTGCACTAAAATGCGATGAGTATAATGAGCCTAAAGCTAAGTTCAGAGCTCAAACTTTTCACTCCACATTCGTTGTTCGCTCAGTGCATTGAGTGAAAACAAAATTCGACAGCATTGAGCTGTCAATTCTGTTCGCCTATTACTTCGATGGGAATTTCGTTTGAAATATGGTCCAAGATCGCAAAACGCCAGTTTAAAATTTGAGTGATGCAAGTAAATCAATATTTAATTAGTAAATTTTATTTTATTTAATGCGTTTTTTTTTATTCATTTTGTGGCAAATTTACAGATTTTACGTTCATTTTTCGAGTTGAAATACCAGGCGAACAGAAATCAACAGCAGGTGGTTGTTGTCTAAAATAAATAAAAAGCATTGCATACTTTTGTCCGGCCCGGAAAAAATAAATAATATATTTCACTGCCTACGTTTAAGGCATGTGCATTAAAATAAGAAATTCGCTGCTCACCAAAGCAAAACCTTCCCCCTTTCAATAAGAACAAACATTATATTTTGTTAATATTTTTTTTTGAGTGATGCAAGTAAATCAATATTTAAATAGTACATTTTATTTATTTAAATCATTTTTTTCATTTTGTGGCAAAATATTTTCTGCTGCAATGATTTTTAACAACCCAATTTATAATGTTGCTTGCCTATAAATTTAAAATCAAAGTTTAATGCAATCTGAACTGTATGGATGGTCAATCTAAAAGTGTAACTGGCGAAGCGAATGCAGAATCCATCAAACTGTAAACCAGCAAGCAAACACTTTACAATAGAGACAAAATACACTTAATTTCATTCGGTAGCAATATTTTTCCATACATAAAAGGTAAACATTGAAACTTAAAACAAAATACAATTACATAGTTGGAATAGAATACAGCGGCGTGCATATATAAGTATAAGTAAGTATATTAAGTATATAAGTAGTATATATAATAAAATTAATTTGTTTGAGTGTTGTGTGTATTATGTTTGTGTGCAACTGGATGAACTAAGAACTACTGCAAACATCCTTCTTGTTTATATATGTATGTATGTAGTAGTGTATCAACTACAAACTAATGCTGTGTGCGAAGCTGAATCTCATTTGAATCAAACTTGTTTAGTAATTATTATAATTATATCATTATTGTTATCATCATTGTGTCTCAGTGTGGTTTACTTCTTCTTCTTTTTAGAATTGGAACTGGTGGCAACCACTTCGTTCTTACGCTTCTGATTTGATTTGGCCTGCGGCGTTGGTGCCGGAGTATTTGTGCTGCTGCTGCTTCCACCTGGCGTTTTCGGCGCTTTCTTCTTTTTCTCGGCACGCTCCTTCTCCTCGAGCTCCAGATTTTCGCGCTCAATGAGCGTAATCAACGTATTACAGCGTCGCTGCAACTCGAGTGCCGTACGTGATTTAATAAACCAATCGAAACGGAATTGAGGCGAGGCGCTGCAATCGAAAATCGAAAGAGATTTAGGAACATTCTAGCAAAACAGTCAAAAATGTATTCTCTACTCACCGTATTGCTGCACGCAGTTCCTCATAAACATTCTCCTTGTCAAAGCCAAGCTTGTGCAGCATACAGACCAAGAAACGATCCTCAATTTCTGTATAGTTCTTGCCTTTGTTGTTGCCATACTGCAAGCGCAGCTGATGAAAAGGAGCACGATACCTAGCCATCTATCATAAACAAAGTAAAGTCTGTTAAAAATCGAAATCGATGTAAACAGTACAAGAAAAACCCACCTTTTGATCGAGAGCCTTTTTGATTGAAAGTCGTCGCTGGATTTTGCCTTCGCCACGTTCTATTTGTCCCATGATGCGCTCAATGTCTTGGAGTTCGGTGCAACGTTCCCAGAACACGGCATTGTATTCGATGACCTCTTCGGGCGTTTTGCCTTCCACATCCTTGGCAATGTTTTCGATATCGTCGCGTCCATATTTCTCATTTGCCTTGATGAACTGATTGAAGTCACGCTTAGTCCAGGCTGTGAAGCCCTGAGAGAGCAACGACTCCTTCTCCAACATCTCTTCATCGGTGAGCGGTTCGGCCTCGTCAATTTTACGCTGCTCCTCGCGCTGCACCTTGCTGGCCTCGGAGCCGAGCTCAGTGTTCTTGGGCACCTTATAGCCCACAGTCTTGCGGAAATAGTAAATCTCCTGATCGAGCAGCTCGAAGAGGCGTGGTGGAAAGAATTGGAAGTCCTGCACTATTGGCTGTTTCGGTGGACGTGGCGCCTTGGGTGCCTTTGGCTCCGAGACACGCAGAGCCTCCCGGAAATAGGCATCCACAGCGTAGTTGGCTTTGCGCTCACGCTTTGGTGGCTCAATCCAGTTGCCAAGTGCATTCAGCTTCTGCTTCTCACGCCAATCCTCGCCCTCGAACTGATACACAGAAGAGTTGCCCGCCTCGCCATTGGTGTCCATGGTGAAGGTGCGCAATGAACTCTCACCCATGCTGTCCAGTTGTGCCTTCTGTTCGGCCGTCTTTGCCTCGCCGCGTTCCAATATGACATCGATGTCTTCATCTGTAATGTCTGTCTCCTTGGAGCTGAACACCTGGTTGGCACCAAACCGAATGATGTTCAGCATCTCATCCTTATTCAGCTGGGAGCGATTGTCCACCAGACGACCGCCTTGGATGACCATTTTATCCAGTCGCAACTTTACCTCAGCCCGCTCCACAATCTTCTCCTCTACAGTGCTTTCGGTTATCAAACGGAAAACACGCACCTGTTTCTTCTGGCCAATACGATGGGCACGATCCATAGCCTGTAAATCCATCTGGGGATTCCAGTCAGAGTCATAAATGATTACCACATCAGCAGTGGCCAAGTTGATGCCCAAGCCACCCGCACGAGTGGACAACATGAATATAAACTTGGCGCTGTTGTCCATGTTGTACTCCTGAATCTGTCTATTACGATCCTCGTGTGGTGTCTGACCGTCCAAGCGACAGTAATTGTAGTTACGCCAGTGGCAATAATCCTCCAGAATGTCCAGCATACGCGTCATCTGCGAGAAGATGAGCACACGCGATCCCTGCTCCTGCAGCTTGGGCAACAGCTTGTCAAGGATTGCCATCTTGCCTGAGTTGTATACCAGATGAGAGTCTGTTGTGTACGGTGGACCTGGTTCGGCACCATCAAACAAATACGGATGATTGGTGCATTTACGTAGCTGCATCAGAATATTCTGAAGTCGCATTTTCTCCACTTTGCCGGCACCGTTCACAATGTCAATATCCTTGAGCAGCACCTTTGTATACCAGTCTCGTTGCATTTTGGACAAACCAACGAAGATCTTCATTTCTTTTTTGGGTTTTAAACGCTTCTCTACTTCCGCCTTTAGGCGACGCAACAAGAAGGGCTTCAGTACAGCATGAAGTCGCGTCACGAGCGCATCGTCTCCCAAACAGGTGTTTGTGTTGAACCATTCATCAAAATCTTCCGAGGAGTTGAATACATCCGGCAACAAGAAATTAAGCAGCGCCCACAGTTCATGCAAGTTATTCTGAAGCGGGGTACCAGTGATAAGTAGACGATTGGCTGTCTTGAATTCGCGCAGAATCTCGGAGAGCTTGGACTTTTCGTTCTTGATGCGATGCGCCTCGTCGATGACCATGTACCGCCAGTTGAACTTTTTGAATACAGACTTCTCGCGTATGCACATCTCGTATGAGGTGACACAGACATCCCATTCTCCTGGCAACAGCACATCCCTTATGAAGGTATTACGCGTGTCCTGGTCACCAATGAGACAGACGGCGTGTAGCGAGGGACACCACTTTTTAAACTCATTCACCCAATTTTGAAGCGTTGACTTAGGCACAATAACAATGTGTGGTCCTGCTTGATTTCTGCACAATGAATTTCCATTTGTTAGCTTCTCTTACTGATAAATTCAAGTCCTTTACTTACTTGAAGTGCTTGAGATAGCCGAGCAACGAAATGGTCTGCAATGTTTTACCCAAACCCATTTCATCGGCCAGAATGCCATTGATGCCGTTCTCATACAGAGAGATCATCCAGTTGAGACCACGCACCTGATAGTCACGCATTTCGCCGCCCTTAATATAAGCGGGCGAGGCGTCGAAACGAAATAATTCCTTGGATGCCGAATCCTCAGCGAGCAGCTCCTCATCTTCTTCCTGCTCTGTTTTCCGGTGTCGATGGCTGTAATAAAATATGTTAATATTGATAATAGGATTATTTGTATAAAATAATAATCTTACTCGGCGATATCTTTTTCCTTGTCCTTATCCTTGATCTTCTTCGGCCGTCCCTTGGGCTTTGTAGGACTCTTGGCCGTGTTTGTCATGAAATGCGTGAAAATTTCCGTTTGCTTCAGTAGATAATCAAAGCGTCTGCTGCGGTCAACTTCAAGTTTATTGTCAAACTCGGCCTCTTTTTCACCCGAGGAGCTCGTTGCCGTCTCCGACGTGGTCTCATTCTACAAGAATACAAATGCAAAAGTTAATAACAAACAACACAAATTTCGCTAAGGCGGCATGCGGCGTCTTTTTTCTCTCTGTCGACTGGCGAAAATTTTTGCAAGTGTTGCTCTGCTTGGTAAATTTGACTTACCGAGTTTTCCTCGCTGGCCTCCACTGTAGCAGTCTCTGTTTTCGACATGTTTGCACTGTCAGTAGATTGTTATTAACGTTTTTAAATGTAAATTACTGAGTTTTCCAAATTATTTTGGATAGACGAGAGCGTTGCGCGTTGCTGCGTCTGTATGTGTGAGCGGCAGCGGGAAAAAGTGGCGTTTTGCGGGGTTGCTTCATCGATAAGAGATTGTTATCGAAAACTAGGGCTGCAAGAAACCCAAGCAATTTCACAACACATGCGTATGTGTGTAAGCGGTATATTTATTAATTTTAAATCACAAAATATTGTATGATTTATTTTATTTCATTTCAAATCAAATACAAAAATTGAAAACAGAAATATGAAACGATAATGTAAAAAACATAAAAAAATTTTAAACAAAGGAATATGGTATTCATCACTAAGAATTGTTCTATTAGTTGTATATCGTATAATAGCATATTTGGTGTGCGCCATGTTAATGTCGACTTTCAGAATAGTATTCGACTTTCTTGGCTCTGCGTTTAGGTAGCTCAATAAAGCTTATTGCTTGTTTTTCCTTACGTTTCTTACGCCAATCAACGCCCTCAAACTGATACGAAGAGAGAGAGTTATCCGTATGATCCATGGTGAAGGTGCGCAACGAGCCGGCATCCAACTTATCCATGAGAGCTTTCTGTTCGGCAGTACGAGTTTCGCCGCGCTGCAATATAACATCAATGTCCTCGTCAATATCTTCGTCCATATCATCGGAGTTGAATACCTTGTTGGCACCAAAACGAATCCAGTTAAGCATATCAGCATTCGATAGATTCATGGTCGATTGAACATTGGGACCGGCTTGAATAACCATTCTATCCAGTCGCAATTTTATCTCAGCCCGCTCTATAATTTTTTCCTCAACGGTGCTCTCGGTGATTAGACGGAATACACGCACCTGTTTCTTTTGCCCGATGCGATGGGCTCGATCAATGGCCTGCAAATCCGCCTGCGGATTCCAATCCGAATCATAAATGATCACCACATCGGCCGTTGGCAAATTTATGCCTAAACCACCAGCACGAGTGGACAACATAAATATAAACTTTGTACTGTTTTTCTTGTTAAACTCCCCCGTCTCACTAGAGCGAACCTCATGCTCTGTATTACCGTCCAGGCGACAGTAGTCATATTTACGCCAAATGCAATAATCCTCCAGAATGTCCATCATGCGCGTCATCTGCGAGAAGATGAGCACACGTGATCCCTGCCTCTGCAACTTTACCAGCAGCTTGTCAAGGATAACCATCTTGCCTGAATTATACACGATATGTGAGTCAGTTTCGTACGGCGGTCCTGGTTCGGCACCATCAAATAAATACGGATGATTGGTGCATTTTCGCAAGTGCATCAAAACGTTCCTTACACTCATTTTGCTCATTTTGCCGGCACCGTTTACAATGTCAATATCCTTGAGCAGTACTTTCTTATAGTATTCGCGCTGCAACTTGGACATGCCCACATAGATTTTGAGCTCTATCTTCGGTTTTAAGTCCGGCTCTACCTCCGACTTGAGGCGACGCAAAAGGAAGGGCTTTAGCACGTCGTGAAGACGCTTCACGAGAGCATCATCTCCCAAACAGGTGTTTGTATTGAACCACTCATCAAAATCCTCCGAAGAGTTAAATACATCCGGCAGCAGAAAGTTAAGCAGGGACCAGAGCTCATGTAAATTGTTTTGCAATGGAGTTCCCGTAATAAGAAGACGATTGCCTGAGGTGAAATCACGTAAAATCTCAGAGAGCCGAGTTTTTTCGTTTTTGATGCGATGTGCTTCGTCGATTATCAAATAATGCCAGTTGAAATACCTCAAAGCGTTTTTCTCAATTAAGCACATCTCATAAGATGTCACACAGACATGCCAATTACCCGGACGCAGTGTATTGCTAATGAAAGCCGCGCGTTCTGGTTTGGTGCCAATGAGGCAAATGCTTGAGAGCATTGGACACCACTTCTCCAACTCGTTTACCCAATTCTGAAGCGTCGATTTTGGCACTACGATCAAATGCGGACCATTATCATGTCTACAATGAATATTTCAATTAACAATACAATGAATGATATGTGGATATTGTTTATTCGAATGCGTACCTGAAGTGCATGAGATAGCCGAGCAACGAAATGGTCTGCAATGTTTTACCCAAACCCATTTCATCTGCCAGGATGCCATTGATGCCGTTCTCATACAGAGAGATCATCCAGTTGAGGCCACGCAACTGATAGTCACGCATCTGGCCGCCTTTAATATAAGTTGGCGTGGAATCAAAGGAAACAAGGTTGTTATTTGTGCTGTCTTCGGTAAACACATCCTCGCCATTATTATTGTTTTGCGCCTTACGCTTTGTTTTTCTGCGCACAATGGAAAATGTGATTTGAGTAACGAAGTAATAATGATAGACAATAATGTGCTATTCATACTTAGCCTCGACAGTTTCCATACGTAAGTACTTTCTAGTTTTGGGCTTTTCATCAAGTAAATCGGTTGTCTTCGACATAAAATGAGAATATATCTCGGTTTGCTTAAGCAGGCAGTCGAAACGCTTGCTGCGATCTGATTCAAGTTTTAATATGAATGCTGTCTTTTTTGTAACGGAGCTCTCCGGTGCATCGTCAGACTCTTCATCTGTATAGCCGGTCGGCTAGTTAAAAAGAGCCACTCGTTTATTTTAATATTGAACGATCTGTTTATGTTTGTCGGCGACTTTTGTGGGCTACCGGCAAAGACATGCGAAAATGATTTGCTAGAATGCACTCACCATATTTTCCTTATTGGCTTCTGCCATTGTAATATATATTCGAAATTTACTAAAGAATAGCTTAATTTTAAGTTTTTAACAATAGATTTCCAAAATTATTTATTGAGCGGTGCACATTTTCTGCACTGCTCTGCACTCGAAAGGAAGCGGGAAAATTGTGAAAATCGTGCGTCTATCGATAAAAAATCCTAATTAGCACGGCGATAGGGGCTGCATCCCTTTTTGTTTTGATATTTATATCGAAAAATGCATTTCTTGTTTTGGCCGATATATTATACAAGCGCTGCATTTAAGGACATATCGTTTTGGGTTTTTTAAATCACACCATATAACATATAGCTCATCGCTGATATAACGTTTAAATATAATTCAGAAATAGGTATTGTTTCTTCTGTTTTTAACCTAAGCATGTATTTTCTACAAAATATATGTACAGCAATATTTTACATAAAGTAGCCCGAATTAATACATGAATAATGTTTTCTCCGGCGCTCTCCTGTTTAGATCAATGACATGACACGACATTTATGATGCTTTGAAGTGTTAACGAGTGTGTGTTGAGCATAATGTGATTTCATTCTTCTTCTTCTGTCTTCGATTTGCTCAACACACGGAATGAAATGCAGCAAATTATTAAGTGTTTTGGAATACATATGTGCATATACATACATAGGGTGTGTATGTATATGCCCGCTTGCCATAGCGTTAGTCGACCTTTGATCCGTCTTCCCTAGCAGATTCCCCTGTTCCAGGTCCATTTCAGTTTCTCACGGAAAAAAGTTGGGCAATTTTGCTTGCATGACTCTTGAAGAACTCGTAGCCAACTTTTGCTGTTTTCTTGAGTGCGTCGGATTTGCTGCTACTGTGATTTGCTGTTGCTACCATAGCCAAATCTGATGTACCTTGTTGTGTGTTTGCTGCTGCTGTTGCTGTTGTTGCTGCCTGCAGCTGATGTTGAGGGAACATGCGACAAAGCACATAATTGAATCCACTTGAGGCCTTGGTGCCATTCAATTTAAATCGTTCAATACCAAAAGCGCGAATAGCGCGAGAGAAGCCAAACACTTGGGAGCTGATGTAAGCTCGCCGAACGGCCAAAGTGCGTCCGTCTTTCTGTTCGCTATATACAACAATTTCATCCACTTTCTGCAAAACACCATGATTGACATTTGTTTAGTCGAGACACCCTGTGTGTGGGGCAAAGTTCATACTCACCATTATCTTTTTCATGCCGAGGTTGCGGGTAAATGTGGTGAACGTTTTTTTCACAGGATCCAGCACCGAGTCCTCAACAATTTTGACCGGCACATTGTTATAGAAACGTGCCCCCCACTTGGGCACTGGATTGGTTTTCGATAGCAAACGTCGGGAATACAATTTGCCATCGCGTACCTCACGTTTGATAGTATCCTCTGTGAGTACATGAGAGCTGCATATGCAATTTAAATGGTTAGCTAATAGAGACACGATACATATGTGTATAAGCTAAGAATTCGCACCTGGAAGGATTGGGATAACGATTCCAATAGGCAGAAACTACATGTTTCCAGCTGTAGTCGAACACCGTCTCCGTACGACATGTTGATGCAGTTACTACCATGTTGACAAAAGCAGCAAGACAATTCTGAGCAAAAGAAAGAAAGAAACGAAAGTGAAATCACTACAATTGCTTGCGTCCGTGAACTGAACTGAAGAAGAGCCAAACGAAGACGAATCAATAAGCAGCATAATAGATAATGTATATGCCCCTATAAATAGCCACCGGGTGGGCCGAGCAAAGCGAACATACCTTCCGACTCGTGTGTGTGCGTCTGTGCTTTTTTGTAATAGTTGTGTCCTATCGTTGCCCGCCTCCAAGGCCTACTCGTCCACAGACTGAGAATTTTGGGGATTTCTCTAGCTTAGCGTTGTGTAATTGCGTCACACATACACAGGGTGTTTCTTGATAGGCGACGGCAGCTTAGTTATCAATGGAAGCGATTTATTAAATGAGCAAATGCAGTTGTTGCTGTTTTTTAGTTGCAACTGAAGCTTTAATGCTCTGTTTGTTTTTATGTAAAAAACGTATTTTTTTTATCACAATTTTTACAATTATGCCAATTAAACAACCGAACAGCAGAGCCAACCGGAAACAGCTGATCCAAATCAATGCAGTACAAAGTATTTTGTATCGATACTATGCAAACATTGAGCGATAGTTGTGATCAAAGTATCGTTGAATTTGCACATCACTCTCTCTTTCGCACAGACTTTCTGAACGTTGACGCAGCACGGCGCACGGTACAAATTATTTAGACGCGAATTTAACACTAAATAAACGCATTTAAAATGGCTTTCGGTGATGTTAAGACCCCACAAGGACTCAAGGAGCTGAACAACTTCTTGGCCGACAACAGCTACATCAGCGGGTAAGCATATCGAACAGCATGTGCCTCCAGAATGTGAGGTTAGGCACGACCACCACGTCGGCATATACAGAAATGTTATATTTATTGTACTTATAATTTTTTGCATACAGCTACACAGCCTCCAAAGCCGATTTGTCCGTGTTCGATGCGCTAGGCAAAGCACCAGCTGGCGAATACGCACATATTGCACGCTGGTACCGTCACATTGCCTCCTTTGAGGCTGGTGAGCGTTCGGCCTGGACCGGTGCTCCCCTGCCCCAATTGGCCGGTGGCAAGCCAACAGTTGCTGCTCCCGCTGCCGATGATGACGATGATGTTGATCTATTCGGCTCTGATGATGAGGATGATGCCGAGGCTGAGCGCATCAAGGCCGAACGCGTTGCTGCCTACACCGCAAAGAAGTCCAAGAAACCCGCCCTCATTGCCAAGTCATCTGTGCTGCTCGACGTCAAGCCATGGGATGATGAGACCGACATGAAGGAGATGGAAAACAATGTGCGCACCATCGAAATGGACGGTCTGTTGTGGGGTGCATCCAAATTGGTGCCCGTTGGCTATGGCATCAACAAGTTGCAGATTATGTGCGTCATTGAGGACGATAAGGTCTCCATTGATTTGCTGCAGGAGAAGATTGAGGAATTCGAGGACTTCGTTCAGTCCGTCGATATTGCTGCCTTCAACAAGATCTAAACTCAACGATCTGTTGTTTTTTTATTAAACAAACTCAAAATAAAACCGCAAGCATAATTTAAAAAAAAAAACCCTCTTTATATGATGTCCTATAGGGTATAATCAAGTCGATTCATAAGCATCGCTAATTGTTCACATATTGTGCTTTTTTTGTTGTTGCTGCTGCTCTTCGAGTTCGTGCTCAAAGTTATTCGTTTGGTTTTGTGAGCGATAAAAGCTTTTTCGACTATAAACAAAAGAGCGAAGCAAATTCGAATCACAGCTTAGTTCATCAGGCAGCTTAAAAGCGTTCGGTTGACATCATTCGTATTCTGCGTTTTTCGCGCTTTGTTTTGATTTACTTCGAATATTCGACTTTCGGTTCAAATCTCAAATCTCTGCTATGGCTGGCAACAAATTGTGCTGCACTTTGGCTATCGGTGCCATATTCTGTTTGGGCTTGGTCGTAATCATCCAAGCGCAGGGTAAGTGATATAATGAAAACACTTTAATATACAACACATATAGAATTTGAGTTTTGATTCCGTCACACATATGGAATTGGAAATAGATTCGTATATTTCATTAACATTAATTAGCATTCGTAGAAATATAAGATTCTTTAATGCGTTTTTTTCGGCTTAGAACGCGCTTACTTTAATCATCTATAACATGTAGTTTTTATAATATATTAAACTAGGGGGAAACACATCATCAGTATTATTTTAAGGAGCATTGACAGGGGTTTCCAATAACGTGGCATTGTTTTCAAGTACTTCCGATATGCATAGTCTTTATGTTACATAAAGCGGAACTAAGCTAATTGAATGATTGTTTAATGCATTTTCCATAATCACATTGGCATAACATAATAAAATTAAATAATGAATTAGCCAAGTTGAATAAAATGTTAAAAATAACTTTATAATGGAAAAGACTTGGTTTTACCACCTGCATAGTTTTGCGCATCTATTGTTAAATCCGGGAAAATAAAGTTTTGTTGTGCTGTGACATTTTTATTATCTTTTCCTCCCTTCGTGTGAGATAATCTTTGACTTTAATTCACATATAAGTTGTATAATTATATGATAAATATGACCCCGGTTACTCATCACCCTTTTTTAGAACTAGAAATAACAGAACGAAAAATCCCTAAAGCATATATTTAAATAAAATAAATTAGTATTGTTATTAGATTATTCAAATGTTGACCTGATTTCGAACTTTTATGAAAGGTTGTTGAACCTGAGAATGAATTATTTTTTCCCAACACAGTTTTCTCTCAGTGTGGCAACATTTGAGTTTGCAAATGATGAGTTTGGAACGCCTTTTTGCATACAAAATATGTTCAAAAATTCATTTATTGGTTTTTTTTCACTTAAACAAGAAACATCTTTAGACAGCTTTTTTTGTAAATTGTAACCTTGTACAAAACCCACTAAGAGAAAAAAATCATTTAAAAGAAGTGGAAATATGAAAAGAATAATGCAAAAATTACGTGGATCGTGCTGCCTGATAAGGCAGACATTGACTCATACGCATACGCCCGCCCATGACAGCCAACAAGATCGAACTTTTTACTAAAACAAAAAAACCCAAAAAAAAAAAGAAGATAAAGTAGATGCCTCAATGCTTGGCCATTGAAAGTTGCAAAACTAGTTCGGCAACAGAAATATAATCAGAATAATAATAACAATACAACGGAACGGAACGGAACTTCGGGGTTCATGGGCGTACAGCATTCACATCATATATACCTTATTATATTTTGAGGCAAGCTATATAAAATAACAATGTATATATGCATAAATATCTGTATACTAAATCAATTAGGTATATATTTTATTAGCCCGTTACACAGTTGTTTACTAAACATATTTCAAAATATAAACGATGACATGTGCGTGCAAAAATGTGACAGATAATTCCAGTTCTGAGTCTGTAGCCATTTGAAACACAAAACATGTTTTATAGGTCATTTAGTATAGAAAAAGAAAAAAAAGTAGCTTATCAATACAAATACTAATCTTTGCACTCTAACCCCAATAGATAAGCTAGTGACTGATGTCTGTTTGGGTTGCATCTGTGAGGCAATCAGCGGTTGCAATCAAACTCGGTATTGTGGCGGCGGCGTTTGTGGCCTGTTTAGAATCACTTGGGCCTACTGGTCCGATGGCGGAAAACTGACCCTGAACAACGAAAGCCCACAATCTGAGGAGGGTAAGTGATGTCGTCGATTCCTTGCAAACTCGTTTACTATCTACTTCTCCCCTCTATAGCTTTTGCAAACTGTGTGAATGATCCTTATTGCGCAGCGAATACCATTCAGAATTATATGACCAAGTTTGGACAGGATTGCAATGGTGATGGTGGCGTCGATTGCTATGATTATGCGGCCATACACAAGCTGGGCGGCTATGGCTGCAAGGGCGAACTGAGCTATCAATACCAATCGGCTCTGGATAAGTGCCTAACCACCTACTCGACCATCGATGTGCGCACCTCGGGTTAAGGAAAGATGGAAAAAAGCTACGAGTATATATATGTATTTTAATTATTTATATTACGAATTGGAATTGAAAAATGTGCAAGAAACGTTATAAAATTACGTTAATTAAATTAACAAATTTTCATTTATAAAATAATATGAAAGTTTTTTGTTTTGAAAGGGAGCGAGTATTAGCTAAGGTTTTGTTCAAAATCGTAACGGCTTTGGCAAATGCTTGGGGTTGGTGTCTCAACTATTGGGTGTGAAGGCGAACTGAGCTTTTAATATGATGTTCTTTCAGTTGAACGACTATGAAATATTCTGGGAAGTGTAAGAAGTATAAGATGTAAAAATGATAATGATACCTATATCATATATGATTTTACTTAGGTTAAGTAAGAAGGGAAATTCCATATATTTTAATCTATGAATTTCCCCTAGGAGCATCTCTCTCTCAAGTCGGGTCACCTCAAGTCACAGCCCTATAAAACCGGTATTATAGATTGTTCTCAGTTAGTTAGTTAGTTGCAACTTTGCAGTTTTAGTTGATTGCATTAACGTGTCAGTTGCGGAAGTGTTAAAACGTGCTTCTAACATTTCTCTCTAGTTGATTTCCCACCCGTCGATTCTTTCATTAATAAAATGCAAATCTTTCACATTTTATGCATTTTATTCGCCTATCTGATGTCACCTACTTTGGTACATGGACAGGGTAAGTTCCGATGAAATACATGATAACATTTATCCCGAAACAAATAATTTATTAAAGGTCATTTGCTGGATAAGCCAGTTACCGAATTGTGTTTAAATTGCATCTGTGAGGCAATATCGGGTTGCAATGCAACAGCAACTTGTGTCACCAAGAAACAGACTGCCTGCGGCATCTTTAGGATAACCTGGGCCTATTGGGTCGATGCTGGCAAACTGACGGTAAATGGCGAGCAACCCGATTCGGAGAAAGCCTTCACCAATTGTGCGAATGATCCGCACTGTGCGGCAAACAGTGTCCAGAACTATATGAAGAAATTTAATCAGGATTGCAATGGTGATGGTGAAATGGATTGTCTGGACTACGCGAGAATACATCAGTTGGGCGCCTATGGTTGCAATGGTGAGCTGACGTTTAACTTTCAGACCGCTTTTGATGATTGTATCGAAAACTATGTGAATCAAGGATTTGGTGATGCATAAAAAAGAAGCGAAATTCATTGTAAAAAGTGCAGGGTTGTTGGGAGTATGGATAAAATGGAAAGAAAAAAGAAAGAAATGAAATGTATATGTTAATAAAGTATTGTTTTTATCTGCTTTAACTATTTATTAAGCAGTGAACAATAAATGATCAATTTTGTAATTATTTTCATTTCCTCAACTGAAATTACAACTAGATAAATCTCTCAGATATAAATGAACAACAAACAGTTGAACAATTTCAGTTGTTCGAGAACCGTTGAACGTTACGAAACGTTACGAAGTGAATTATCATTAACGACGTCATGTTAAAAAGTTTAAACTTGTTACTGTTGCTGTTGTCTGTATTGAGTGTTGGCGTGGTTTGGATTAAGGCAGATACGGATACGGATACGGATAGAAAGCGACCCATAACTGAAACATGTTTGATTTGTATGTGTGAGGCATTGAGTGGATGCAATTCGACGAGTGTGTGTGTGAATGGAGCTTGTGGCATCTTTCGCCTCACCTGGGATCAATGGGTGGATTCGGGACGTCTAACAGTGGCAGGAGATTCCCCGCTATCGGATAGCTGTGAGTATTAAGTTGGTATACGAAAAATACCCTTTGATGAAAACGGAATTCTCTGTTGTAGCCTTCACAAACTGTGCACATGATCCACACTGCGCGGCGGATACTCTACAGAACTATATGGTCAAGTATGGACAGGACTGTAATGATGATGAGCATGAGGATTGCCATGACTATGGCGCCATACACTATATGGGCCCATTCAATTGTAAAGCCGATATGCCCTACAACTACGAGAGTATATTCAAAAAGTGTATCAAGCGAGCGGAAAGGGAATCTAAGCGACAATAATTTATTAACTTGATAAGCTATTTATTCTAGAAAAGGTATAATCTAGTATGATGATTATATAACTCGGGTTTTCTCCCACCTATATAAAAATAACAACAACAACAATAAAGTGCAACGATACTAAAATTTGATCTTCCTCTTATACAATCATTTCCCCTTTGAATCGCTCAGTTGTGCCTCAAACGTGGCCAAGCCAAGATAGCTGCGAATAGGCGGAAAATCGGTTAGAATTGTTGTTGTTGCTTAACGAGCGGATTAATTGTGTGAAAAAACAATTAAAAATGTTTACTGACAGCATCAGCCGGCATCGTTTGTTGCTGTTGTGCGTTTTGTTCACACTGTGGGCGTCACTTGACCTTTGGGACATTGCCGCAGCCGATGATGGTAAGTGAGAGAAAGAGGAAGACAGAGAGAGAGAAGGAGAGTTGAAAAACGAAAAAGGATGTTGGAATATCATGTAATGTATATAGTAATGTGAATAGGTAATCAATTCCGGAGAAGTCACAATCCAATGACAGAGAGAGAGAGAAACAGTGAGAGGGATTGAGAGAGAAAGAGAAATTTTAAAAAGAAAACAGGTTATTGAAATAAGATGTAATGTGTATAGTAATATGAATGGGTAATCAATTCCGGAGAAGTCACCAGTATGGAATCTGACAAACTATTGCTTAGAATTTCAGATAGTTTGAGTTTGAGTATAATCTTTCTTTAAATAAACTAATAAAGTTTTAAAAGAAAGCAGTCGTTTAATAGTTTACAAAAAAGGTACAGATAATAATCTGTATTTTTTTATATTTTTATTTTCTCACAAGTACACTAAATAAGATTAGTTTTTGGTGGAGCACAACATTTTACAATCGTGTATTTGAATCCTGTTAAAAAGTAACATAATTTTCGAGTTTCCATAGATGCTTTCTTTATTTGCCCCTTAAGGAAACTTACGCAAAGTCGACCTATGAAACCGATTTCAATCACACTTTTTCACTCACATCTAATCGCCTTTCATACCACTGTGCCATATGAGACAATTATCTATATAGTATAGTTAGTATCTATTATTATGATAATAGAAACCGGCTTAGCTGTAATTCTAGCTGAAACTATGAACTATATGGTTATTCGTATTTCAATAGAACTATAACTCATTTAAGTATATATATTCTCTCTACTTACCCTCTTCTTCTCTGTCTTTTTTCCACGTGTAGATTTGGTTAGCAAGAAACCTGTTACGGAAAGTTGCCTGGAATGTTTATGTGAGGCGCAGAGCGGTTGCAATGACTCGAAGATATGTGTGAATGGTGCATGCGGGATCTTTCGTATAACATGGGGTTTCTGGCAGGAGGCAGGATCACTGACTTTGCCCAACGAAGACTCAGCGGAAGGTAAATACAAAGCTTAAGTTCAAGATCCAACTAAGTTTAACATTTCTCCCGTCTTGCAGCCTTTACCAATTGTGTAAATGATCCGATTTGTGCCGCAGACTCAGTCCAAGGATATATGTATAAATATGGACAGGATTGTAATGGAGATGATCGGGTTGATTGCTTGGATTTTGGTGCCATACACAAATTGGGCTATCTGGGTTGTCAGGGAGAACTGCCGGCCACCTATGGAACACTCTTTATTCAATGCCTGAAACGAAAGCAACGTGAAGAAAAGGAACGAAATGGAAATATATAACTAAATAACTTGTATGTTTTATTTTTTGGGTTTGTTTGTTTTTCGAAAACATTTAAGTTGTTAATACACATTGCTTATAGGTTTGTTTTTGTCATTTTGAACAGTTTTTTCCAATCTATATAGAACTATAGTATAGTATAGTATATAATACATAGTATATAGTTTTTAGTAAGTATATATATAGAGGTTTTATGTTATATGAAAACTACTTTAGAATTCTTTTTCAACACGTTCAAATTGTTAACGGTTCACTAAATATACTTTATCATCAGTTTATTATTGAATTTTTAAAGAGGTCTTTGAGTTAAAACCGATTTATGTTTCTTTTTACTGCTTTAGCTCTGCTTTTTTGCAATATTTTTTGTTGGTTTGATATTAAAATCTATTTAGGCATAGAATTGAACTTTAAATGAAATGAATTTCTTATATATTTTGTTTTTTCTTATTGTTTTGTATAACTTGAACCTTAGAAGTTTAGAATCTGTTTAAATTGTTAGTATTCATTTCAAACAACCTTTCAACTTATGAGACAGATGAGTTTTGGTTTCAGGCTTGATTTAAATCAGGAAGGAAAACGGAAAAAGGGAAAAACTAATAATGAAAAGAAAAATGTTTTCTTTCAACTTTTTTCTATGCTCTGTTTATAAATCAGAGTCAGAAAAGTTGTTTCATAAAATATATATTAAAAAATAATTATTTTAGGAATAATTAGAAACTAACAAAAAAAATTTGTTCTTTAAAATTTGTTGCTCTAAAAAACAATTTTTTTGTTTAAAGATTTCTGTTCTATTGTTAAGTTAAAGAATGTAAAGAAAATTGTTAAATGTATAAAATAAATAAATACCCTTTAAATACAATCAAGCTCGTTACTATATGTTTGTATGTGTGTGTGTGTGTGTATTTGTCTTCTTCATAGTTTTTTATTGATATATAATACAGATGCCATTTTTAATTGCTTTTGTTGTTGTTGTTGTTTGTTATTAACTCTGCGGGTTAATTAAGTTTATTTCTTATTGTTGCCATCGTTGGCCAATAATAGTTCCTTGGCCTCCTTCTTGCCACGTTTCTTCTCCTCCTTGGCATGCAGCTTGGCCAGTCGTTCCTCCTCCTTGGCTATGCGTTTCTCCTCCTTTTTGGACATGAAATGAAATGAAAAAATCACTTTTATTAAGCCGTTTGGTGAACATTATGTAGTTAGTAGGTTAGGGGTTTGGAGTTTATAGGATATCTGTTAGTTCATCAGTTCACACTAATGACTTTTTCTGCTTGTTCAACATGCAATAAGAAGAAAGCTTAAAAAGTGCACGAAATGCCAAAAAAACAAAAGTCCCAACAAGTATTTTTTCGCTGTTGTTTATAGCAGCAGACTTATACCCCCGCTACACACCCTCTGATACTGGGTATGGAAGGGTATGGGGTGTAATTTATGCCCGTCAGCACAAAAGATGCACGCTCGTCTCGCGTTTAATGAAAAAGTTTTCCAGCAGCATCAGCAGCAGGAAGCAAACGAGGCCAATTACAAACAATGTGGCGCCCCCTGGCGGCAAAACAATAAACTCGCATAAAAACAAGAAAAAATAACAGAATGGGTGAGAAAGCGAGAGGGAGATAGGGAGATGGAATTCACCTTTCTGGCTTCCTTTTCAGCCTTCATCTTGAGTTTCTCCTCCTTCTTTTTGCGCTCCATGGATTCATTTTTCTTGTTGTCGGCTTTTTCCTCTGCGAACATAATAATAGGAGAAAATTGTTAAGCGAAGCTGAATTAATTTCAGTTCGCGAACCCCGACGCCATCTATCGCGATCAACTTACTGTTACTGTTGTTGTTGTTATTGTTGTTGTTGCTGGTCCCGTTGCTGTTGCCATTGGAGAAGAGCGGAAAACTGCGACTGGAAGCACTTGCAGAGTGTGGCTTACAGTTGCCTCCAACAGCTGCAGCACAGGAGGCGGAGGAGGAACTACATGCTGTGCCCGCTGATGTGACCTTGGAGGTGGCGCCACCTAGAGACGCACTTCGTCCACTTTGTCCCTTGCCCGCGGGTAAACCAGCAGATGAGGCGTTATTTGGCATCTTTTTATCCTTGGGCATCACATAGGCATTCTTGGGCAGCGAGTTCTTTGAGGTCACAGGACAGATCTTGGCACCACCAGCCTTCAGGGGAGGTGGTGCCAACTGTATGTTCATAGGACTGGGACGTCGGGGCGGTGGCGGTGACATCGATTCCCGTAACAGAGGCGCCAGCTCATGACCGCTTGTCTTCGTATATGAGGCATAGCTAGGGAGGACGACAAAGAGCATATGTTAGGAAATAGGAGGAAAAAGTGGTTCAGTGAGTACGCACCGAAAACGCGGATTACTGGCATGCACCGGCGAGGGATGTGGCACTTTGGCTGGACTGCGAAATTCCTTGATGGGTGGCAGTCGATTCTGGAGATCGAGCATGCGGCTCTTCACGTGCCGCCGCCCCGGATAGGTATGTGTGGGTGTTGGGGTCATGGCACCACTGCCACAACCACTGCCACCGCCACTGCTACTACTGGATGAGGAGCCCGAAGTGCTGAGCGAGTGTAGAGGCTTGCGAGGAACGGCGCCCGAGCAGCCACTAGGACAGCCGCCATGATGGGAATGATGAATACCCGAGTCACGTGGTGAGAGCGAACCAACGCTCGCCGAGGAACACGTCGAGGAGCCCGAGGGCGAGATCAACTGATGATGCTGCTGAGGCTGATGATGATGCTGATGCTGATGATGATTGTGATTGTGATGATGTGTGTTGGGTGAAGGCGGTGCCAAGTGATGATGATTGGCATTGTTCGTTAGAGCAGCTGGTGAACAGGGACCACTGCTCGATATGGAAGACGTCTTGGAATAGTGCGAGTAACCCGACAGTGTCGAACCCACCGAACCCGTCGACGAGTTCATCGAATACAGGCTATCCGATTGCGAGACACGTCCATGGGCGCCCCTTGCCGTCGCCGCACGTCGCAACGTCGCCTGATGGAAGGCATGATGATGCTCACTGTGCGCATCATTCATCGAATAGGAGCTGGCGGAGGCTATCACGCCGCCGGCGTGTACACCTGCCGATGTCCAGCTTTTGGCACCCATCGAATAACTGCTCGCCGATTCCTGTATGCGCCAGCTGCCCGACGACGAAGTCAATCGATTGACCCGCGCCCGACAAATGACACAACGCAGTGGCAACAGTCTCTGGGCCACTGCACTCTGAATGGTCTTGACGAAACAGCGACGACAGACGACCCGATGGCCACACGGTGAGGTTTGCATTGTGGCGCGTGCATTGATGCAGATCACACATTCATCTTCCTGCGAGGTAGGCGGATCCGGTTCACTTTCCTCTTCCAACTTGCTAAGCAGTTTGTCCTGGAAGTGAAGAAAAGAAAGTTTATTTATATTGCCAGCCTAAGAGTATGCAACACTTTTTTGTTTGCTAGGCTTATACTGTTTTCAACTCATATTTATATATATTTATATATTAACCCGTTCAGTACCGAATTATATGATTTTTCGTATTACATTGAGCGTATTTGTTCAATTCCGTCGACGTCATGTGTAACTTTAGGTTAATAACAAAGGGTTAATATGTTTAGGCTGTTAATTATGTTAGATATCATTGCTAGCTGGCCAGGGACATAGCCGGAAGCTGTTGGAGACGCCCACAAAAAAAGAAAATAACATCAATATCAACAAAAACACAACAATTGATGGCCATAAATTATAGTTTTTAAAAATCTGCGCATCACTTAACTGTCTTCACGAAATAAGATTTATGTAAATTTATGTAAAAGACGTCAGTAAAATTATCTTTTGATTCGATTTTGTGCGATTTGTTTTGTTATTGTGTGATTTTTTTTATTAAGTTAACTAACTATTGGCTAAAACGCAGTTTAACAAACGTATTTTTCAGACCTCGTTTCAGTATTTTTGAGTATATTTTGTTTTTCTGTTTATGTTTTTTTCATTGGGTGGGAGTTCGACCTCAGGCCGGTTATTATTCAATTATTATTATCATTATTATTGAACATTTATAAATAGTATTTATTTATTTTTAAAGATTTTTAATCTCTAAAGAATTGTATACAAATTTTGCATTGTTGCTGTTTTTTTTTTATCTTTTCTTAAGGTTTATTGTCATTAATTTTGTGACTCAGCAAAATATTTTTTTTTCGAATGAGTTGAATATACTTGCGGAAGAATACTATAAGTAATGAGATGAAATGGGCTGAAAATTATTGTCTGATCATTTCGTTTCCTTGGAAAAATACTGAATAAGATTCACTTTCTTTTTGTTCGTTAACTATTCAGATAAGTCCAAGAATATTATCTTTTCGACTTTACTTTTCGAAACAAGAATTGCAATTAACGACAAAGGCAATAAACATTTTTTTAAGAGGATTCAACGCTTTCAAGGCACGAGGAAGTCATTATTTATATTGCAAATACATTAAGCTCTTAAGCAAAGCTAAGCAAAAGTTGTTGGACAGGTTTGAGTTTCTGTTGTAGCTTTTGGCTAAAACATAACTAGAACATAAGTAGAATATTTGCCTTGCACTTGCCGACTTTAATGGCCATAACATTATAATGAAGGTTAAACGTAATGCCAATTGCCAATTAACAATATCAAATTACAACTTATAAATAATCACTTGAATAATCGATGAGAAACTTTAAAGCACATTTCAAATGCCAATTAGAAGCGGTTAGCTGTCATGAGTCGTGTGCAAAAGCTATTTATTGCCAGACGTGCCGCCGTGCCGCCGTGCAACATCATCATCATAATCTGACCCTGACTATCGGTCATCTTCTTTCATAGTCTTTGCATAAATCAAAGTCAAGCCAAACCGCCCGCAACTTGAGCAAAGTTTTAGATGCGTTTTGATTAATGCTCTTATGCAAAACTCGACGCCTTACTAATTGACCCGCTAAGAAGATGAATAAGATCAATAGTTGAGGTTGGTCAGAACTGGCCAACGGTCAACGAAAGGCGTTAACCTCATCATCGAACTGAGAGCAAACTCATGATATTGGCATACCGAAAATTCAGCATTCGGTCAAGGTAAGCCGGCTGAATATGTTCGGTAAAGTACACTGAACAAAACAACTTAATCGAGAAGCATAAACAGAATTGCATATTATAAGAAATAATGGTTTATTTGATCATAATTGACATTTCTTTGGATTCCATGTTAGGGATTTCTATTTTAAAATGTTTTTTCACAGTTCTTAACTATTTTCTCACAGTGTACTTGTAATGATCACTGAACCACATCAATTTACCAACACTGATCTTTGACTGCAAACCACCAACATTCTTAACAATTTCTCAGGTTTTTATTTATTTTTCAAGACCACCCACAAAGAATCTCAAACTTGAAGATAAAAGTAAATATCGTATGCTAAGCATACTTTGTCAAAAGGCGTGCGACAACAGGAAATTAATAATCAATTTAATGACTTTTCCACAAGTTGTGGGTGAAGTGTTTGGCATGCGTGATTAGCTAATCTAAATATTTGGCACACCACCGAACGTCTGAGGCGGAACATTTTGTTGTTGAAAAAAAAAAATATCAGCGACGATCAAGTTTGTTGCCTCAGTCTTTTGTTTATACACCCAATAAACAATCGAAGCAAAGCAAAGCAAAGCCAAGCAAACCGACAACCCCCGACCGACAACACAATATCCAACTTCTAGGCATCGTCATTGTCGTGCGCCTCAAAACATCATTCAGTTCGTCTACGGATCTTGGCCAGAACAGAGCGTTATCGTCGTCGTCGTCGGTGCCAAAAATAAACTTCGTTCGTCCCAAAACAACAAAAAGTAACGACTCATTGTGTCAATGCGGAAGCACAGTGCGTACTATCAAATTGTACACATAGATAGAGTTCTCAAAAGTGTGAAAATTGTCAACAAATAAAAAACTAAAACTTATGCCGATGTGCATGTCCCAAGTTCATTGAACGCCTCAATATCGATCCTAAAGTGTAGATAAAGTTTAAATATTTAATTTGTGATTAAGTGTTTTTTTTTGCAATGGTTTTGCCAGCTGCTTCAACATTATGCAATGTTTTTACATTTATCTTGGGTAAGTTAAGTTTGTTAACTTTTTAGCAGCTCGCCGATCTTTTGTGATTCTTTGTGAAAATTGTTGACGAAAGCTTTTAGACTCTTTAAGTTCAAGGTGTTGTGAATTGTAAATACTAAATTTTTAGATAAGATTGGATTTGTTTTTGGGTCTCTCAAAGTGGCGATATGTTTGACATTTGTTATTGCATGGATTACTTTTGAGCGAGCCGCCAGCTAAATAGTTGGCTCATTTAAAGGTTTACTCAGCTGTGAAAGAAGGCCGACGACTACCTTCAACGGGGACACAATCGATGAACAATGGAATGAATCTGATATTATGTGTGTACTAACTTGTAAATAAAGTCAAGGTCTTTAATAAATTGCAGGGGCGATATATCGTATACACTCATGTGTAATATCTGCCATAAAGTGTGTAAAGTTTTTGAATATATGTATAAAAGTTAAAAGTCAATTTTTTGTTAGCTTCAATTAAAATGATATTTCATTCAGCCCATAAACTTTTATGAGAAAAAATGTCATATAGCAAAATGATTCCCCACATAAATCATGGGCTCGGTCATTTTGATTTCGTTCCCTTAGCCTACTGCTCTACTGCAATAAAGAACGAAAGAAAAAAATCCCCTACCCCTACCCTAACACAATTAAGTTGTGTTTTATGACATTTCGGGCATCCCTGGCCAAATATTTTAATGGCCTGCACAGACTTTGTGACTTTTATCATATCATATCATAAACGTTAAGAACGTTAAGAATGAGAACTCACAAAATGCACAAAGTTCAGCTACAATAACAACAACAACAATGACAAATAAGACATAAGCTTAATAATTAGCTGGTAGTCAAAAGAATGAACATTTAAATTAGCAACAGCTCAACAAAAGATAATGAAATGAAATAATGAAATAAAATGCAAAGCGTGACGCCTGCTAAAGTAGCTAAAAAATCACATCAACAACAAAACGTGAAACGTGGAAGCAAACAAAAAATAGTTAACAAACCAAAAAGTAAGCCATAATAATGAAAAAAAATATATCTCTTCCGCTCTGTGGTGGTAATAAATTTACATTAATAACAGATAAACTAAACTACATACATAAAATCGGGTCTAAGCACAAAGAGAGAGAAAAAAGAACTTCAATATTTTGGTTGACCTTGTCTAAGGTCATGATTATTAGTTATCTGCTGCTGTTACTGCTACCAAATTTTGCATTCGATTCAAAATCGATTCGTATTGAAATCAATTCAAACAAACAACGCTAAATTTGTGTAGCAAAACAAAAGCGAAAGATACAAACAAAAAAAATTATTTCGATTGCGGGTTGCGGGCGGGTTGCAAGCAAATCGAACAATCGAATTGACATTGCATTCGTTGTGTTGACCCAGAGAGAGCCCAGACACGCCCCCATTACACAGCGCCCCACCTCTTCCGCCCTTCCGCCTTCCGCTACTCTTAATCAGTCGATTCGACTGTTTTTGGTATCCAAAAACATAAACTTGATATCATAAAACTTGTTTTCTGTTTTCTGTAATGTCATCTGTGTTGGGGTACAGTGAATAATTGAAAGTCATTCGCAACATATCAATAAAATAAATGATGTATAAAGTGTAGAGTATATAGAGTATAGTTTCGTATATATAGTATAGTATGGTAGAGGGTATTAGCTTTAAAGTTTTGAGTAAAGTGAGTATAGAGTAAAGAGTATATAGAATATAGGGTAAAAGGAGTATAGAGTATAAGTGTAGAGTACAGAATACAGAGTAAATAGAGCAAAGAATGTTTTGAGTATTGAGTATATAGTATTGAGTAAAGTGTATAGAGTATAGATTATATAGAGTAGAGGGTAAAAGACGCATAGATAGAATAGAGTGAAGAGTGTAGAGCATAGAGTATAGAATGTACAGAGAAATACAATATGAATATTTTATATAGTATAGAGTATATAAATAATAAGTGCATAGAGTATAGACTTCATAGAATGTATATTAATTAATATAAGTATCCATCATTGAGCAGTTCAATATCATAAGTCATACTATAAACAGTCGTATCAAATAAATATTTAAACTTTTATAAAAATAGATAACCTATCTAATAAAGAGTATACAAAATCGTCATATCTCTTCACCCTTTATACCATGTTTATATTCATGTACAACCATATGTAATCGCATAAATTTTGTGTCTCTCTCTCTTTTGCATATACGTAATACGCGGCGTATGCGTCACGTGCTGCTGTTTAACTAGCTTGCTTGTTGTTGTTGTAGCTTGTTTTAGCTATCAATGTTGTTGCTGTAGCTTGTTGTTGTTGTTTGTTGTTGTTGTTTGTTGTTGTTGTTTGTTGGCCCAGCGTCGTCACAAACAAACGTAATACCAGATTCAAGTTCATGGTTAACTTAAGCTAAACGTCTTGCTTAGCTGGTTAGCTAGCTTGTTGGCTGGTTTTGTTTTTTTGGTTAAGTTATTAGCTGATTAACAATTCAATTAGCCGGTTTTTATTATTAAAAAATGATTGTTAATTGTTAAGCGCATTTTTCACATATCAAATTAGTAAAAAATTTACATCGAATGGAAAAGTTTTGATTAAAATCTCACAGATTAATTCTATCTCTAATACTCTTTTAGCTGGCTCTCCCATATTCTATAGTGCCGCACCGCGTGGCAGCTGCAGCAGCTGTTGTGGCATACGCGAACGCGAGGATATTAAGTTTTTGCTCTACACCAGGTGAGTGTTTCTGGGGTTCCCTGTCTCCCAGTCTCATGCATATTAAAAGGTCATCTTTGCTTTGGACAAACACTCACAAACACAGGAAAAATCACAATGCTGCCCAAGTGCTGCAATTGAGTGACGATGCTCGACTGACGCGAAGCAATTTCAATTTCAATTACCCGCTGGCCATCTATCTGCACGGTTTCTCCGAATCAGCCACCGGCGACCAGCAGAGCAGTCAACAAATAAAAGATGGTAACCCAAAAATGTTTTTCAATTTTATTATTATTTTTTCTTGTTTGTTGTTGTTGATTCTCAACACGGCTATTCTGTGCTCTAATCTCAGAGGAGCGGGATGCTGTATGACTTTTATAATGGTTTTTTGTGTTATAAACTAGATATAGATTTCACACTTATAAAGAATTAACTATACCCTATGACACTTAGAAATGGCTTCGCTTTCTATTAGTAAAAGATTCAAACTTTAACTCTTTAAAATATTAAGTATACGCATAGTCTGAATAGAAACTAAATCTGTAATTTCTGGCAGGTTTTCCGTAACAAGTAAAGACTTTATATCATATACCGCTATGAGAGTATCAAACAGTCGTCTATTTCTTCTTCACTCCAGCAAAACTATTTTTAATTTTATTGTATATTGCTTGCAGCATTTTTGCGACGCGGCAACTACAATGTGATACTGGTGGACTGGAGCGCGATGGTCTCGGTGCCTTGGTACTCAAATGCCGTCGAGAATCTGCCCATAGCTGCAAGGTATTTGGCTCGATTTCTCAGATATCTGGTGAGCAGCGGCTATGCGGTCAAGCATATACATCTGATTGGCTTTAGTCTGGGTGCCGAGGTGGCTGGCTTTGCCGGCAAGCAGCTGCAGGAGTGGGGCATCAAGCTGACAAGGATAACGGCATTGGATCCGGCACTGCCACTGTTCGAGGGGAATAGCTCGAATCGTCGCTTGAGTCCCAGCGATGCACGCTTCGTCGATGTGATACACACCGATGGTGGCATACTCGGCAATCCAACGGCCATGGGGCATGCAGACTTTTATCCAAATGGCGGACGACCGTTGCAGCCGGGTTGTGCACGACAGGAAATTGCCAATAATCGTTGGCTGGGCATCATCAGTAAGTGATTGATAAGGCTCTGAACTATACGAATATAGCATTTGGTAGGAGAAGACGATATTTTGTCTCAAAAACTGTCCATCGACGGAGCATCTCAATACAATTTATGATTGGATTGAACAATTTCCGACTACTTTTCTTTATTATAACGAGTCGAGTCTTTTTCGTTTCTTTATCCATATGATAAATGCTTAGTAGCAAAGAAAAGTATGTACATTTGCATAAACACCAGAAACAGTTTCACTTTTACTTGTTAACGACGTTTTCATGGACAGCATAAGATTATTTTATCGTAACGATAAACATTTAACGAGCAGAATTTTAAAGTAAATTTGCTTAAACAGCAGAAAAAGTTAATCAACAAAGTTCTTAAAAAAGCTCTTAACAAGTAAAGGGTATATTCCACTGCATTACTAAAACTCCTTTTCCTTTAACTATTGCAGTTGGTTGCAGTCATCAACGTGCCTGGGAGTACTTTGTCGAAAGCATCCGGCAGCCATTGGCATTTCCCGCCGAACGCTGCGAACCCTCTCAGAACTTTGGCATTTGTCGCGATGGCAATGGACGTAATGGTGCTCACATGGGCTATGCAGCCAATCCCAGGTGAGTTCAATCGATATTTAAACAAACAAAACCCGAAAAACTGAAACATCTTTTCATTTTGAATATACTTCAAAGACTGCGCGGCAAATTCTATCTGGAGACGAATGATGCCAAACCATTTGGACGGAATACACAAACCAGTTCAATGGCATCCCCGACATCCTCATCGACAATACCTCAACTGCCCATCACATATAAAGTGCCGAAGAATGCCACTAGAGAATCAGCTAAGCTGCAGCTCAAACCGGAGACAAAGCCGCAGACGGAGCAGCAAGAGGAGGCGAATGACAACAACCAACTGAGCAACAACATTGACAACATTTCATTGACGTGACAAAATGTTGAATGTGCCTTCCCCCCTCTGTCTGGTGTCTACCCTCTACACTAACACGAGAGCAATTTATGTGAGCTGCGTGATTTTGACGCACAAGTTTTGTGGAGAGATTTTCCATCCCTATCCCTTGTGGAGTAGTTTGTAAGTTGTCTTGTGATCTGTCTTGATAAGTATTGTTAGCACGTAAAAGAGAATACTATTAAACTACATATAAAACAGTCTAAATGAATGAGAAGGCATTTGCCATTTCTTTTCTCTATATGTGCATACGAATTGTGATTCCTGGTAAGTGGCTTTATTAGCCATTTACTTTAAGTGTTGGCCATAGAGTTGACTAATTTATGAGATGTATGCGAAAGAAAACTGCTTTCAGTTTTATCTCCGCTTTGCATGTGGAATGTTGAGTTAAGATTTAATGCAATATAAAAAGCGGAAAATAACTTTATTCATGGGAAACGCAACAAGATAAAATGTATATGAAAATTGTTATTTGTTGCTGTTACTTATCGATTTGCAAAAGTTTTTATCGATAATTTTATAATCTTGCACCTTGAAATAAGCTTCTTTTCACTCTTCACCCCCTACACCATCTCCCTTCACTCTCGCTTTCTCTCTTCAATGTTGACCTAGTAAAGAAAATTCACAAATCATTGGCATAAAGTATATTGAGCTTATGGCTATGGAAAATGCATCAACAACTTGCAGCAGCAACCAACTACTTGCCACACGGTTGCTGCCACACACACACAACACACACACACATCTAGGTTGTTAAGTGGCACTGCAGTAAAGCTGTCACGTTTTTGCTTTTGCTCGTTTTCGATATTTGCAAATCTGCAGCACAACAGAAAAAAAAATGGAAAAAGGAAACCGGAATTTTCATTAATAATGCAACACACACATCAAAGGTAAACACAACACACACTCCCCGCCTTGCACTCACCCCCTCGCCATACTCTCTTTCACCTTGCCTACTAGCACCACACAACTTCCGCTCGTTAAGCGTTCGCCTATGAAATGAGTTGAAAATCGTTCACCGTCGTCGTCGTCGCCGTTGCCGCCGCCATTGCCGCCACCGCAACTCATTGCACATTATGGCGCACATCCTGCCGGTTTCTGATGTTCTTGTTGTTGTTGCTGTTGGTTGCACTTTGTGTGCCTCCGATCTGCAGCTTGTGCCTTATAAGCAATTTAACAGTTATTATTATGTGTAGTCGACCTCAAAAACTATATACGTATATATATTAATAATTACATTTTAATTACGCCGGCAATTGCTCATATTATATATTTTGTTGTTATTATTATTATTTGGGGCTTCGTTTGGGGCGTGTCTTGCCACCCAATTGTAATAGCTGCAACAGCTAAGTAATAATTTGGTGTTTTTCGTTATATATTTTGGCGATTTTTCTTTTCGTCTCTTCTCTTTTTTGGTCGCTGGCCAAATGTTGTTTTTATTTTATATTTGTTTTTAGTTTTGTTTTTGTTCGTTTTTTTGCTGTCTGCCCTTGGGGGCGTATACTTAATATTTTATGTATTGTTGTTACTTCTTCGTCGTCTTCGTCTTCTTCTTCTTGCTTGCTTGCTTGGTTTTGTTGCCTGCCGCCGTTTTCTAAGGTTTCCCGTTGCGTCATTGTCGAAGCCCAAAGCACTTTGCATGTCACATTTTACTGTTGTTGTTGTTTTTCTTTTTTTCTTTTTCTGGTGTCTACTCTAACTAGAAAGGTATTCTAATATAGTTAAGCGATAAGGAACACACTCAACGACAGGACAAGAAGGTATTGATGTTTGAAGTTGTTTAGTTTTGGGACTAAGTTTGTTTTTGACCTCAAAATTTATACACTTCCGGGTGCATTTAGAAAACAACCTTTAAATTATATTCCTAAGTCTTGCGTTTGCCCTATGCCTTGATAGAAGTCTGTCAGTCAGTCAGGAAAATTAGGTTTTTCTCATAGTTAGTTTCAAGTTGACAGAATGAGAAGGTATTGAGGTTTAAAGTTGTATAGATTTGGGACTAAGTTTGTCAATCGATGAAGACGAAATGTTTTAATTATGTTTTTGAACTCAAAACTTAAACACTTCCAGAAGAATTTGGGAAAACCAATCTTAGTGTATATCTCTGATTCATTTGCTCATTTGACGTAAGAAATATATCTTTAAGTCTTTCCGTTTGCTCTGTGCTTTAAGAAGTCTGTCAGTCAGTCAGGAAAATTAGGTTTCTTTCATAGTTAGTTTCAAGTTGAAAGGACAAGAAGCTATTGAGGTTTAAAGTTGTTTAGTTTTGAGACTAAGTTTGTCAATCGATGAAGATGAAAGGTTTCATTTATGTTTTTGAACTCAAAATGTATACACTTCCAGATGCATTTCGGAAAAAATGTTTACTTAAGTTTAAAAATCTATAATTTGGCGTATAAATTCTTTCAAGTCTTTCCATTTACTCTGTGCACAGATAGCACTCAGCCAGTTAATTAGGAAAATTAGGTTTCTCTCATAGTTAGAGCATTTTTACTTCGTTATTGGCAATTTATCAATGCTCTTAAGGTTTTCTGTGTGCTTTTTTGCCAACTAAATTAAATTACTTGGGTTGCGTTCACAATTTCACTTTTTTCTTCATCTTTTTTTGGCATGAGTCACGCCCTGAAATGAAAACTAAAACTGAAAAACCTACAAAAAATATAAAATGAAAAATTCTCACTGCCTGCTGTCTTTGACGAGGGTCATATATAACAGGAATTACGTTACACACACACACTCTCATAATTGAAAGTAATGCATGTAAAAAGCACTCACTGAAGAATGCATTACAATAACAAAAACAGCAGCTTTGATTACTGAGCAAATGAAAGCTATTTGTGAAGAGAAATCAAATTAATTTACCTAACGCAAACATGAATTTATGTCTTTATTTATATGGCAGAGGCCACGGTCAACAGGGACAACAGAGAAGACCTTGACTCCATTGACTAACTATAGTAGTTAGTTAGTTATTTGCTTTAACTAGCATATCAATTATATGCGTCAGAGTCCAGTTCAAGTCTGTTTAGTTCTCGTTCTGGGGCCAATTAGCAATGTGTGTGTAAGTTGTGATTATGATTATCGTTTTGGGTGGGTTTGGTTTCGGTTTTCGGGGTCTCTCTCTTTTATACTGCTGTCAGGCATGCCATATGCTATATATGCTAGGTTCATGTTAGACATGACAAAAGGCTAACAAAAAGCTAGCGAACGCCAACAACGCTAAACAAGGTGCAGACACGTGCAAAATGAACTCTGAACGGAATACATGGCCCAACCCGACCCGATAAACAACACAAAACAGGACACACTACACACGGGGGACACACATGTGGCGAATAGGCGCTGAGTCATGTGGGGCAGGTTGTCTAATGAGCTGCTTCTGGGTTCTTTTCTTTCATTCTCAGCGGGAGAGAGAGAGAGAGTTGAGCCACTTTACATTTGATTGATTGATTGATGTTCAATTTGATTGGTTGTAGTCGTCGCCGTCGCCGTTAAACATTATTTTTAGCTTCTCGCATTTTATTTAATACACTTTTTTTTTGCACAAGTGTTTGTGTGTGTGTGTGTGTTAGACATTTTGACACCTTGAAAGTAGGCTACTTTAGTAACATGAGTTTTGCATGTACTCAATCAGTCAGTCAGTCACTCAATCAGTCAGTTAGCTTGACAACAGCTTGCTGTCATATAGTTTTTTGGGGGCACATTCTTAAGTTTAAACGCGTTCAGGTACTTGACTTGATAACACAAAAAACAGAAACTTAATTAAATCGATACGGTTTTCGATATTTTTATTTGGCTTTAGTTTTATGTGCGCTATGCATGCTAGCAAGTGAAAGGAGTTCAAGTAGACGGTGTAACTGATATACACTGTACTACCAGATGAGAATAGGAAGTACAGTTTACAGTATTTATAAAGAGAGTTAGCAGAACATAATCCGTGCCTTGCCGTTAAATGGAAAACTTAACAGCGGAAGAAATTGTTCAACTTGTCAAAGTACAGTTGAACGAAACTTCAAGGAAACCTCTTAATCTATCATAGTTGTAGAACGCCTAAGAGTGGTACTACCAGATGAGAATAGGAAGAAACACTTTACAGTATTTTAACAGAGAGTTAACAGTTAACTAGTCAAAGTAGAGTTGCAAGGTGAATCTATTAACATCCAGGAAAACCCAATCTCTTTTACCTAGACAGATAGATAGATTGAAAGATAAATTATATCATAATTATACCACCCATAAGTTTAGCTACCTATATTCAAATACTTCCTAGAAAATACTTCCTAGAAAACACTTCATAGAAATCAATTATTTGTTAACTTTTGCTATTGTTTCAGCTACTCTATTCAAGCTTCTAAGCAAGGACTCTGTCAGTTACAATGACAGACAATAAAAAATTCCATTAAGTTCGACAACGACAGGGTGACAGGGCGACAGGGCGACAGGGAGACAGGGCGACTCATGTTTGCAGCACGTGCTGTTTTCTATCCCTTTGTATATGCAACAATTGTGAGAGCGTCAATGAAAATGAAAATTGCATTCACAACAGCGACATTTTCATGTCAGCGATGGAGTATAGAGGTAGGTGTGTGTGTGTGTAAGAGTGTGTGTGTGTGAATATGTGTCATGTTGTCGTTAAGTGAATTTATTGCATTTAATATGCTTTTCATGTCACTCTCAGCATGCTCGACGCTCAATATTTTATACATTTTTATACATACATTGGCGTGGGAACAACACGAAAAACAAGCTCATTAAAGCTACAAAACAAGATGTAATAGAGAGAGAAAGAGAGAGAGAGAGAATAAACGAAAGAGAGAGAGAGAGAGATAGGTTGAGCATGCTATCTGTGCAGAATGTTCTAATTGCTGCACACATTAAAATCCAATTAAATGCCATAAAGCCATATATATATAGACATAGACAGAGACATTGATATATATATAAAAATAATAAAAGTTTCATGTGTGTGGGTGTGTGTGTGTGTGTAGGCGAGTCCAAATAGAAGCCTACAATCTGCAAAGGGACTCGACATTTATACAAACAGTCAGACATTTATACAACATCCTGAAACCACACAAATACAGTGGAACCTAACTAAATGTAAATAGAAAGAATATTTGGAAAAGGAGCGAAGAGGAAATGGAGAAAATATAATCAAAAAGCTCTCTGACTACTTTGTACTTAAGAGTATTGAATGATTTTGCCAGGAAAGAAGGAATAATTTTCTGCTTAACCTTATGAAAAAGTCTCTATATGAAAAAATCTCATAAAATGTTTACTAAGAATTTAATGATATAAAGAGAGTTGTTCTAAACCATTTTCTTACAACCCAAACACTTTAAACACATTTGCCACAGCTTAATAGCTAAATTTTTCAAAACACTTTGAAACCGCGTGTACGTTGTTTATTGTCGCTCACTGTGTCTGCTATTTATCAATAGAAGCGCGCTGGCTAATTGCAAAACTTGAACAGACAGATAGCACATGCAACAACAGCAACCATAACAACAACAACAAGAGCAATAAAGGACAACAATAACAATGTGTTGTTGCAAGGACCAGAAACAGGACCACAAACACATACACACACAGACAGGAAGGAGAAAGGGAGGTAGAGAGAGAAAGGCGGTCTCCAGCTAAAGTGCAGCCATAGAAATTTTGTGTGTGACAAAAGTGTCAAATTTGCCAACTAAACACGGCGAACACACACATACAGTCACACACACTCTCATACACACAGATGTGCCTCATCAGGCGTAATTATGGCTTTTAACATATATCCAAACGTACATGCAAGCCCGGTCGGTCGGTCGTTCGTTCTATAGAAGTGAAAAGTGTAAATTGGCGCTACGCTGCCATTTTGGTTGGTTGGTTGGTTTATTCATTGAAAGCCAGTTGACAGCTCGATGAAAGAGAGGTGAGGGGAGGAGAGAGAGAGAGAAAGCGGTTTGCAGTGGCAGTGGTTTGTGTGCAAGTGTAAATGATATACTAGTTAACTTAGTTAGCCATTAGTTAGTTTGCCTGCATGAGTCAGCCTGAAATGGCATATTTTTGAAAGTTGCAACAGGCAATAGCGGAGGAGAGGGAGTGGGAGAGGCGAGTGGATGGAGGCGATGGTGCAAGGCTTAAAAGCATATGAGTAGCTCTCAGCTATGTAAGGTCAAAAGCAGCAATGCTTTGCTTTTCACTATACTTTTTTTTGTGAATGTGCAAAATGCCGTGTGGCAGAACCAGATGAGAGAGGGGTTAAGGGCGGGTGGAGGGGTGTTGCGACTCAATTTCAACAGCCATCCAAAAGTGCACTTTGGTGTGATGTGAATGAATGAGTGCAACACACACTTAACTCTAATGGCTTTTAAATGAGCTGTGAATTCAAAACTGTAAAGTGACAAAACTGAAAAAAATCTGTTGCCTACTTTTCAGCGCATGCATATAACAGACAGAGAAGACAAAGGAGGGACATAGAGACAAGGACTCCCACGCTTTTGTGTAATTGTTTGCCATTTAAAACAATTGTCATCACACTGACAGAAACTATATTCAATTCATTTTGGCAAGAAGAAGAAGTAAAAATGAAAACAAAAAGCACAATAAATTTAATTGAAATTTGCGGCCTTGAGAAACAAATGCAAAAAGGGGGAAATAAGCGCTTTGAGAGCGGAACGCATTTTTTGTTATACACTTTGAAAGGGTATGCTTACTATCTTGCGAGCTGTGTAATGCATGAAAGAAGAGTTCTTAACCATGAATAGCTCACTAATTCAACCATATACTTATATGCTTTTTGGCTCAACATATTAAATTGCTTTCCTAATTGTCAAAAAACGTTTCTATAGAAAAGAAATTACAAACTTATATCCAAACAAAGAGCATATAATATGTGTTGTGCTCTACAGAATGAGATATAATGGATAAAAGAAGACATCTTAAGTCTTCAACATACAAAATAGCTTCCATAGTTGTCAAAAATCTTATCTTTATCCTATACAAAACAAATTACAAATTTTACATCTAAACAGAGAGCGTATAATCTGCGGTGTGTTTCATAGAAAACTTTTCTATCTCTTGCTTTTTGCTGGCTGTTATTTCAGCTAGAAGTTGTCTATGTTCATCTATTGTTTGTGTGTGTGTGCGTAGAGTGTGTGTGTGTGTTGGTTTTGTTGGGTGTGTGTGTATAGATTTTGTGGGCGCTTTTCCAATTTCGCGTTTGCCATTTCCTGCCCGATGCGGCGGCGGCGTACATTGCAAAATTTATGACAATGTCCTTTATATATATATATATATATATTGTTTTTTGTTGTTGTTGTCACTGCGACAAGCTTTTAGTTTTTTGCATAAAGTTTGCAAATACCCTGTAGATAAAAACCACTTCCAAAGGGTAGTTGCTTGCTCCAAAAAACAAAACCACAAAGAGGAAAGTGAGAAAAACACTTTTCAAGGATATCTTAAAGTTGAAGTTTATGTCTTTTTTTCTGTGTTCCAAAGTTTCTCTTGTTGTTTTTGTTCGAGTTATGCTTGGCAAGTTGGTCAAATGTTCCCTTAACTGAAAGCTGCAACTTTTTTGTGGCTTTAACTTTGCAATATGCATAATGAAATGTAAAGCCAGCGGGAAACAAAAAAGACACAAAATATCTATAACAAATCAGATTGTGCTCTTGAAACAAAAGAGGAATAGAAGAAGAAGGGGAGACAGTTTTCGGTTGCATTGGGAATTGTTTATGCAAAAAGGAAGACAATTGAATTTAAACTTGTTTGGTTTTTTGCTGTATGACACAAAAGGTATGGAACTGATTCCATATACTATATACCTCAATACCTTTGAGATGTATATTAAGCTTTAACATTTTTAACACAATCAAGGTATACCCAAATGCATTTCAATAACTTGAAACACGCAAAGCTAATAATTCACACTCTCTCCCTCTTTGCCTCTCTCTCTTGTGACTAGTTTGGGTAAAGGACGCCGTCAGGACATTACGCTTGAGCTCTAAACGCTTCAATCAATGCAATTAAAGTAAATGCACAACAACAACAACAACATAAACAGAAACAACAACAACTGGAGTCAAGCCCTATCTACATGGTTTGAACAACTACGTGCTATACTTATACCTGATACATATGCAGACAAGTTATGTATGTTCCTCTGTGTATTTAGGTATAGACGATATAATGGAGCAGACATCGCGTGAGCCACACCCTTAACCTAAACACACAGGGTAACATACACACACACACATATACACATCAGATAATCCTTTTACTTTTCCCAGTCACGTCGAGTGCAGCACGTGAACAGAAGCAGGATTGCAGATACAAATATATATATATATATAAGTATATAACCATGACAACAACAACAACATTAACAATGGGCGGGCAACAATTTCGATGACGATTTGAACTCAAAATGCGTAAACGGTAAAGTTTAATGCACTCTAATTGCAGACCCAACAACAGACACACAGGGCGTATCTATTATGTTTAGGAGAGGTGAGGCAGCGGGTAAGGAGTAGGAGGGGGGTGCATGCAACTAGAGACGGAAATGGTCGAGACGACAAAGGCAACTTTCAAACTACGTTTACAGCAGACAACAACAACAGCAACAAGCACTCAAAGAAAACTTGAAGAAAAAGTATTGAAAAAGTTGATTTCTAAGTGCTTCAATAGAAGAAAAAAAAAGTAAACTTTGATTTTTTTAAGGTTGAAGTTGAAAAGATTTGCTTAAGAACAAGAAAATGACAAAGCTCAACAAAGATAATATATATTTCCTTAACCTTTTCAAGTGCTTCGAAAAGGAAAAAAAACTTAGATTTTCTTAAGGTTGAAGTTGAAAATATTTGCTTAATAACTAGAAAAAATTATAATTCTTAAGAATGAAAATTTATAGAAACTTGTATTTCCTTAACCCTTCGGGTACATTTGAGGAGTGAGACTCGTCACATATAGGAAATTTATAGAAATATATATTTCGTTAACCCTTTTGGTATATTTTACTAGTGAGACTTGTCATTGATATGAATAAACAAAGTTACCCGATGACAGGAAAACTATACTTGCTCTATCAATAACCTTAAAAGGAATAAATTTCTTATGAAAGTGTTATGCTAAAATCATTTTCGACTATTTCTAAACATTCCCCATAGACTTTGCTTGCCGTGTACGAAAGCATTTAAATAAAACTAAGTGCGCCATTGTTTGAAATGTGTGAGAGTCACGTTGCGTGCGATTTTACTTAAGTTAATTCAGCTCCCGTCTCAGCGGCTGCTGCTGAGTCGACGACACACAAGTTCAACCACTTGGCGCGTTTTGGCTATGGAGAACAAAGCAAATGGTCGCCATGCGGATATCCGGTTAAGTTGCCAATGTGTGTGCGTGTGTGTCTGGTGGGAGTGGCAAACGTGTTTAACGGTCATCAAGTTGATTAATGCTTGATTTTAATGATTTATTTTGTTTCGTCTTGTGTTTGGCAAACAATAACAAAAAG
Source organism: Scaptomyza parva (assembly GCA_035044645.1). NCBI lineage: Eukaryota > Metazoa > Arthropoda > Insecta > Diptera > Drosophilidae > Scaptomyza > Scaptomyza parva. The sequence goes on along the minus strand of JAWNNT010000090.1, from coordinate 1,186,437 downwards.
CAGCAGCCGCCGCCGCCGCAGCCTGAATATGAAGGCTTACATAAAGAAAACAAAGAAAGAAAAAACAGGTAAAAAAGCAAAAAGTGCTGTATCAAAAGCACATTTATAACGTATATGAAGAGAGAGAGAGAGCGAGTGTGTTGGTGGTTTGGATTGAAACACTAAAAACGAAATTATTTTCAAACGCTTTGTGTGATTTATTTGTGTGGCTCGTTCGCTCTCTCTCTCTGTGTTTGTCTGTGGCCGAGGCGAAAGCCAAGGCAAGGCAAGGTTTTTTCCTTTTTCATATTTGTGGCATTGGCCACACAGTTTTGCAATGACTAAGCTTGTTTTTTTTTGTATACCCATGAATCCATGAAATGGGCAAGAAAGGGTATAACAGTTTTGTACGCCATAAAGTATATATATTCTTGATCAGAGTCGATATAGACATGTCTGTCTGTCTGTATGTGTGAACTCGTCGATGTCAGGTACCACAAAGGCTAGAGACTTAAGTTTGTTTCAAATTTTCGATAACTCTTCAGGTTTACGATATACACATGTAATCGATAACCAAGTAAACCAAGAATTTCGTAAATTTGAAAATGAGGATTGACAACATTTACAAAATAATGAAAATCTTTGAAATTTGTATAAAAATCGGTTAAGAAACGCCAAAGATATGAAACCATTAAGCATTGGTACGGTAGTTCCGGTATGTCCGTCTGTCTGCTCAAGGGTTAAGGGTATCTTCTAGTCGCGCGTAATCGGCTAAAGCCTTCTTACTTGTTATTTTTTGCGCTCGGCTGCCAAGTCAAATTGTGTGGTCAGTCCAAGTGAAAGAGTACTACACGTACTAGTAAATGTATGTGTGTAATAGATGTTATTGGGGCATCTGCAATTGTTTGGCCAAGCTGCAAATTGCATAGGACGACGACAAATGTTCAGCAGCGGCAGAAGCTAATAATAATCGGCAGTCGGGCATTCTCAGGCAGTGAGAACTTATTTCTTTGTGAAGGTAAAGTCCATTAATTTTCCTCAAAACGTTTTCAATGTCAAGTTTTCGCCATTTTGTGCTTGACTTCCGCTTAAAGTAAATTATAAAATTGTTTGCCAAATATTTCTAGGTGTTTCTGGTCTCTTTGTTTTTGGCGCTTACATCTTTCTTCTATTTATATTTACTGTTATCTCTCTCGCTTCGTGCTGTGTGTTCACTTTATTTCCTTTTGTCACGCGACTTTCGAGCATAAACATTGTTATATTTTTTTTTTTCGGCTGCTTGTTAAACATTTGACAGCGTTTCGCTTTTAAGTAGAGGCGAAGAGGAAGCCCCGAAAAATGCTTTCATTATTCCATTCACTAATCAACATTTAATGGCCTGGGACGCCTAGGCCGAGTATGCGTCATATTTGATGCGAGTTGGCATGAATAACAAAATATACAAGTCTTGTGTATATCGCGTATACGCCACGTATATCATAAATATATCTAGCTGGTATATATATAAGCATCAAGCATAATTAGACGCCCCATCAACGCGCTATGGCAATCAGCTGTGGCTAATTCTCAGGCATTTGGGAAATGTCAAAGTCGAGCGAGCTCGAGCTCGAGTCGTCGTTGTTGTAGTCTCTTTGCCTTTGCCACACGTGTCGTATACGCAATGTGTGTGGACATTTTTTGGCTTTATTTTGGGGGATTAGCTGCGAAATTGCACAGAGAGAGAGAGAGAGACAGAGAGAGCGAAAAAGACAACACTTCAGAAATTCCAATCTTGACTTTTGATGGAGAGATTGGGAATCTTGTTTGGAATGTTTAAGATTGATTTATTCATGAAATTACTTTCATAGATTTGAATTGATATCGCGAAGTAAGCTTTGAAGGAAGAAGCTTGTTTTGTAGGTCCTATCGAAAACTTGTTAGCTAGTTGTTATGTTAGTTTCTTTATCCTTACGATAAATTATTGCATCGATAAATGTTAAATAACTAAGAATGACAAAAGCTGATTGATTAATCCCATCGAAAAACATTTAATTGGTTAAATTTCGTCATTTAGCTTTATCTGTTCGATAAAAGAGTAACCCCACCAACACAAACATGCTTTATCGATAGGATATGTTATCGATACCATCAAATTTAACATGCAAAGCAACAAAAGTGTATAGAAATAACATATTTCTGCCAATTAACTCTACATTCATTAATTTCAATACAACTCCAACGGTTTTCGAACTCACAAAAAAAACACAAGTTTCGGATATGTCACGACAAATAACATAATGAGCTCATTTTGTTACTTCTGTTTCGTATCCCTCTCTCTCTCTCTCTCTCTGGCGATCACCTTGTCAGCTAATTAAAATGCCAGTTGGCTTTTTGGACACAAAAAGCAGTTAAGATAGAAAAAGCAGCCTACCTTTCGTCCCCAACTACAACACAACGCGCAGCCTAACTTCAGTTCAGAGCCTACTGCCTTCCCATTACTGCCTAATTTGCGTTCGCTTTTAAGGCGTTGCGCATAAATTTTCTAGGAGGAGAGGAGAGGGTGTCGGGGTGGTATGGCCTTTTGGCATTAGCCTAATTGTTCAGGTAAAAGGTTTTCATTTTAGTTTCGTTTTTTCGCAATTTCGTTTTTGGCCATTTAATTGTAAAAGCATTTTAATACGCAGCTAGAATATTTCGTTTTTCTCCTCTTTTGTGTTGTGGCATAAAAGCATTTTTGTATATGTGTGCGAGTGTTTGTGTGTGTGTGTGTGTGTCTGCCACTTTTCAAGGTCGCTGTGCAGAAATTATAGTCACGCGTCAGATTTTATGCAAAGCAGGCGAAAACGAGAACTCAGCCACTTTTCTAATTTTTTTCTACTTTTTTTTCTTCTTATGCATTTGCAATTTGCCCAACGAGCAGCAGGCAAGTTGTTAGCGGTTCTTGTTGTTGTACTTACATATGTAAATGTACGCAAGTGCGAGTGTAAGAGTGTGTGTGTGTGTGTTTGTGCCTTTTGCCGCCTCACTTTGAGCTAGTCATAAATTTCAAGCAAGTCTCGTTAAATCTCAAGTGAGCTTAGCATTTTTTTCTCACAGTGTTGTTGCTCATGTTGTTCATTTTCAGTATGAGTTGTTGTTGTCGATGTTGTTTTTGTTGTTGTGGCATGCAAATGAGCAACGCAAAATGTTTGTTTTTATTTCTTTGCCTTTCACTCTTCATGTTTTATGTGTGTTTTCAACTGATAACAAGTCTAAACTTGAAAGATTTTATTGCTTAAGCCAGTTGCGAATTTTAAGGAAATCTTAAAGAAACATGAATTTTTGTGTAGAAAAGTGAATAAAGTATACAAAAAAGTTAAGTTCAACTTCTTTCTTTACATTATTAAAACCTCATTCCCTACGCTCTAACATATTTCTGTCAAAAAAAGAAAACTTTACTTCAACCGAAAGTTTTTCAGTTCCCCAATGGCCCTCTGTGCATATTATTTCAGTACTTATTGTTAATGTTCCCCAAAGAGCTGGCACCAATTCCATTGGAATCTAACCCTAAAATGCAAATAATTTCACACCTGCCACACACACACACACACTGCCACACACTCTGAATTTAGCACGTGTGTGTGTTTATATGAAATGCCACAGAAATTTACGACACTTTTTATAGTCGAAATTTGTGTTTGGGGCAAGTTTTACATTTTGACGATTTATGCGACGAATGTTCTCTGTTGCTACCAAAACTATTTGACAAAGTTAAATGCGAGAACAGAAAGTAAACATATATATAAATATATATATACCTGTATATGAAGAAAAGGTAACAACAACAACAACAACAAACAGCAACAGGAAGCACTTTAAAATGTCAAAGGGATGTCAGAAGAAGCAGCAGCAAAAACGAAGCGAAACAAGCGGCCAGGCAGCGCTGTAACTGCGCAGTTGCTGCGCTGTTAACGGTACTGCTCGGTTTTTTGCCTCTGTAGGCACTTAAAGGCTTTAACGTTTTCTTGTTTGTTGTTGGTTTTGCTGTTGTTGTTGTTGTTGTAGCTGTGGCTAATGATGCCTGCAGCTTTGATAAAAGGCACCCGACAACGCTTTTTATTGCATGTTTTATGTCCTAAGCATAAAATGTCGAATACACTGAGAAAAAACGAAAAACGAAACTGCTCTAATATTCTTGGTAATCCTTGGTAAAAAGTAAGAAGAAGTGGAACAAAAGTGGTGATAGGAAAAGGTAGAGAAGGAGGAAGAGCGATAGTGAGAAAAAAGTGAGATTCAAGTTTGAGTGATATACTCTACTATGAATACTCTATCAACTCTACTCCACTCTATTCTACTTTACTCTACTCCACTCTAATCTACTCCACTCTAATCTTCTTTTCTCTAAACACTCTAATCAACTCTACTCTAGTTTACTCCACTCTACTCTACTCCGCTCGTATCGACTCCACTCTAATCAAATCCACTCTAATCTACTCCACTCTAAACACACCTTCTTTACATCTTTTAACAAAACAAAGAGGGAGAGTGAGAGTGAGAGAGATTAACGTGTGGATTAAACTCAGAATACTCTACTTTCCCACCCTTTCTCTATTCTCTATACTCTACCTTTCACATCTCTTAACATAACAGCAAAGAGCTTTATGCTCAGTGTAATATTTACTTAAAGTTTCTTCTCTTATTTATTCACTAAGTTACTCACGATTTTATGATGAAGTGCGGAAAGTTCACGTTCCGTGACCCTTCGACTGGCTGCCTCGCGACGTCTCTGACGAAATTGGCTATACTTGTAGGCCAACATAACGCCGGGCAGGGCGAGAGCCTCCAATGGTGATTTGCGTCCAAAGGGCATAGTGTTTCTCCGCTCCTCTCCCCGCTGTCAATGCTTGGCGAGTGTTTAGTTTATTGCTTAAAGTTGACTTATTCACAATTGAGTTGATTTTAGGGGTTTTATTTGTCGCGCTCTTCTCTAGTGTCTCATTTTTAACTAGTTTTATTTTATAATTAATAGTGTATTAACATTATGTTGTTGCACCGTGGCAGTTATCAATTCAATTGCTTAACGATTCGCCATGTTTTTCCAAATTTTTTCGTTTTCTTCGCATGCTGTAAAAATTCACTTTTGCATTTCAATTCGATTTCAATTTCAATTTCGCTTTCGACCTGTGTGCGAAAGCAATTTATCATTGAGTCTCTGTTGCTATCTCTTTCTCGCTTGGTTGTTTTGCTCTGATTGCATGCACTTTCATTACCGAGTACCGTTATAAGTGTTTTCTTTCCCATACCCTTAGGGGGCAATGAAGAGGGGCATCAAATGCATGTTGTATCTTGTTACTATTTGTTCTGTTTACACTTGAGCTATCAATTTCTGTGTTCTCGAATGCTTCAAGTGTAAACAATAATCCCCAAGAGCATTTTTTACTGATTTGTTATATGTAAGCGAATACTTTGTATACTTATGGTAACTTTTTGTGTTATTATAATTTATATTTCTCTGAAAATATGTTTTCTTAGACTTTTAAGAAAGATTTTAATAGGTTTTTGTTGAATATTTTAATATTGTTTTTTTAGGAATATTTATTTAAGCCTCCCTTAACACTTTAAGCGCTCGTAAAACATTTCTCTTGCTGGAAATGTCATAAAATTTTGTTACTTATTTGATGTTGGCCTATTCAAATGGTTGGCAAACAAATTTAGCTAACTGCTTTGGCCTTCTGTTTGACTTGGCTAAGACTGTTACTAAAATACTTTGTGGCAATGTTCCTTATCATTATTATTTGTCAAAGTCCCTGGCATTATAAATGCATATAAATTTATGCTTTTGGCTTTGGATCTGGTATCAAATTACAAGGCCAAAGGCGAACATTAATTTCAATTAGAAGTCACACACACACACGCACACGCAGTTAAACAGAGACACATAACTGTAAATCACAACTGAAAGTGAAGTTGTGGAGTTGAGAAGCGGGGAGAGCAGGAAAGAAATGAAACTGTCGCTGATTACACGCTGCGTTTAGTTTGACTTGTATTTTTATTCAAGTAAAGCCACACACACACACGCACACATACAAACACAGAGAGACAGAAAGAGAGTGAGAGCGAGGTGGAGTTGAAATCGTTTTTTTTTTCTGCTTTTTTGCACGTTTAATTCTAGCGAGGCCCACGTGCGTTGGCGGCCAACGCAGAACGACGAATGTCACAGCAGCAGCAGCAGCATTGGCAGAAGCTTTGCAAATTCCCACGCAAGCAAGCAAAACGTACGCTGGAAGCTGCGTATCTGTCTACTCTCTCTCAATCTCACTCACGCTCACTCTCTCTTGCGATGCACTTCCAGTGCTGCTAGGAGGTGTTGTCTTTTTCTATTTCTTTTTGCTTTGTTGGTGTTTCCAATGCAGGTTGTTTATTCGCCACAGCACGCGGTTTTGCTTTTCATTTGTTTTGCTTCCTCTTTGCCAACACCACTTTCTTATATGTATTATTTTTGTCGTCTAATTAAATGACTACAAAGAACACGGAACACGCAAAAATTTGTATTATAAGTCTCACGCTATAACAAATTTTATTGTTGTTTTTCTTTTCACTAATTGAGGCGCCACGTATTGTTGTTGCTGCTGCCTTTTTTTGCCCGTTGCACGGCGCACGTTGAACAACCGTTACGTATTCTTTCGCGTGCGCGTCTCCTCGCTTTTTGACAACATTCAGCGTGGCGCCTTCACAAACGACTGCTGCAAAGAATTTACGCTAGATTCCAGCTGGCACATCAATGCTTCCAAATGCGCAGTCGCTCGATTAACAGTTAGCCGGCTATTCAAGTATAACAGTTGCAGTGTGTGTGTGTTTGGTGCTCTTTTCGTATGCCAAAAATTCTATTTTCTCGTAAACAAAACGTCATCACATTTCGACAGCTGCGCGACTTTGCCTGTGTATGTGTATTTACTGTAAATGCGAATATTGGGACTGTTTGTATGTGTATTTACAGTTGGCGCGCATCAATTTAATACTTTTCTGTTATTGATTTAGCTTTAAAATCAACAACTTTATATGATGAAATATAAGCGAAAGAGATTTCGGGAACATACTGAAAGGAATTCAATAACTTAATTGGCGAAATATTAGCGATTGTGCTTCATGGAATCTTGCCAAAGCGCAATATTTAGATTTGCGCAGTTTCCCTGTTGGCCAATTGCTGTTTGCGGTTTAAGTTGTTGGCCAATTTGTATACAATTGGTACAATTCAATATAACGAGCGATTGTTAATTATTGTTATTGTTGTGTTGGCATTGCTTGTTGCGGTTTGTGGCAAGCAATATATTTATTTTCAAATGGATTTCGTGTTTATATTTATGTTTGTGGCTTACAATAATGATAGTACTCAGGGCAAAATGGGTTAGTTATAAGCTTTTTATTATACTTTCAATTTAATTCGATTGTGTACCTTGGCAACATGCTGCTAGCCTTTGCAACATGATCAAAATGTTGCCGCATATTCTATGTTAACTAACAGCAAATGAAAACGGAACACACACACACTACATAATGTTCTCTGCTGCAGATCAATAGGTGTTAAGAGCGCAGGTCAAACTATCAACAAAAATTTGTCCATTTGACCATACCATGAAACGAAAGTAAAGTCACCAACAATAACAAAAACAAAAGTCACTGGAAGTGCAGCAGCTGTGCTACGCGGCTGTTATACGCTGAGAGAGAGAGCGAAAGTGTTACGCTCTCGCATGGCCTGCTTTGGCTTTGAGTGCAAAAACAATTTACGTGTTTCACAAACCGACAAAAAAACACGAACACGAACAGAATGCGACGCCATGGAAATGATGACGTAAATTGAAAGCAAGCAAAGCCAACCAGCAGCAGCAGCAACAACAATAAAAATCTATTTGCATTGTACTTGTGTCTGCCTGTGTCTGTCGGTATGTCTGACTGTCTGTACCGTTATGTCCTTAGATTTGTCTGTCTGTCTACTTCACGCAATCTGCTGTTCAGGTGTTGTGGGAGCGAATAGATAGAGGAGTACTTGAGGGGAGCTCGTGCTGTCACTTGTTTGTCGTGGATTTGTCGAATGCACTTCTCAGTTACCGTTACACTTATGAGCATTGAGTATTAGAGCATTGAGCATTTGAGAGCCGCTGTAGTTGTAGTTGTTGCCGTTAAAATAAACTCTAACGGCATTTTCGCATTGTTTTGAAAGCGTTTTTACGATTCGTTGACAACGTTTCCATTCTCGCTTATGGGAATTGAAGAGGAAGTAGAACACTGACGTTAGAGATGGGTGCGTGATCGATTGTGATGAGGCTTTAAGAAAATAATACTAATGGTATAAATAAATCGATTTAAAGTACTGCATTCTCCATGAAATAGATATGTTTTTATAATATTATTTTATTTAGTCACGCTCCCATCACTAATCAATGCTTGTTTAAGCGTCACGTTGACACTTCACTTCAGGTCACGTCACGAATTTTTCTGCCCAGTTCAAGTAACGGTTTTCACCATGAAAAATGAACCAATGAAACCAACAGCAATGCTTTTATTCAGCAGCTTGAGCCGAATGCAACCTGCACATTTGGTTTATTTGTTTGCTGCCCCGTTCTGTTTGCTGTGTGTGTCCTTCGTCATATGCACACACACACACACACACACATACACACACGCATACTGTCTCATATTTCGTTGTGTGCGTCCTCAAAAACTTTTGCACTTTGTGCTCAATTTACTTTTTTTTGTTTTCTTTTATTCCTTTTTGTTTTTTGTTGCGTTTCTATTTCTACAATTTCTATTTTTAGGCACACACAGCTCATTGCACACACACACAGCCGCACACACACACACATACACGCGACGCTAAGGTTAATGGTTTTTGCTTGTCGAGAACCAGAAAAAGGGGCACGTAAAATGGCAGGGCATCAATCATAGGCCATATGTCTTGCTAACTATGATTCCCAACTAAAATACATAAATTAATCACTGATAAACGGTATACACAATGGAAATACTACGATACACCTTTCCCCACCCCTCCCCATAAAGTTTGTCTGTGGCATTGTGCAAGTTTGTTGACATTTCCCCCAACTACAACTACAACTCGACAGACAGATTTGCCCAATTGACGTCACAACATAAATGCATTCTTTCTCCCATGCACCATCACACATTAAATACATATGTATATATATAAATGTGTGTGTGGCATGTGCCAACGGCAGCTGTTACTCTTTTCCCCTTGACTACTTGCCACATTGCAAGGATACTACATGCCACAAACAAGCAGCGGCAGCGGCGATGGTCGCCACCAACACAGAACCTGACCTTAGCCAAATTGTTTACACTTATCACGACAAATGTTTTTTTCCCAGGCAACAACATTGGCCAATCAACAATTTTGAGCATTGTTAAGTATTTTTGTACAACTATGTCGAAAATAAACACACACAAAACTATTCAGTTTCATGAATAAACAGAGAAACTGATTGAAATTTAGATAAGGAAATAAACAACCTGAAGTTTCCCTTAACGGGTTTAACCTTAAAATCAGGTCATTCATTTAGGTATTGATCTCAAAATACTAACCCTACACAAATGGAAATGGAAATTGCTTTTTAAAATCGATTCCGTATCGATCTGAGATTAGAAAAAAGAAACCCCGGGAAACTCTAGAACTGCTCATCATCATTTAGTTGGCTTCAGCGATGTCTAGCGGGGTTTAACTATGCCAGAACTTTAGGTCAGTTGCTTTTCGTGCTTCAAGTTGCGCAGTTCGCGCGAGTCCAAGCTAAATTAAGGCATTAACTTAATCCTTTTCTGCGCAAGGTAATCCTTTAAGCTATGGCTGCTGCAGCTGTTGCCACACCGGGTGCCACAGTGTTGCCTTCGTCCGCGGCGGCTGGAGGTCCTGCCCCAGCAGGAGCAGCCGCGGTTGCCGGAAAGGGTCCGTTGAATCAAGCGGAAATCGCTGGCGAGGCAAATATTGTCAACTACATGAAGAATCGTTTGCGAAAGGGTGCAATGAAGCGCAAAGGACTCGAGATCGTGAACGGGCATCGGTTTGCGATGCGTTTCTTTAAGCAACCAACCTATTGTGGTCACTGTAAGGACTTCATTTGGTTAGTATGCAGGTCAGATGTAAAGGAAGGAAGCAGGCGAAACAATCAGAACAGCAACGGGGACAGCGCGAGAGTGAAAGAAAGTTAAGGAACTACAACTGCAACCCATTTATAATTCCGTTACAACTACGAGCCTTCAAAGCTTTTGTTCAAATATCCTGGCCAGGGGGTGAAAAGGATTCTACAGGATTTCCTATCGCTGAGGAACCTTTGAAATCCCGGGAAGTTAAAGTGTCCCTCTGACCATCGAAATCCCTGATATAAGACACACTTTAACTTAAAGTTTTCTGTGTCCCTCCAAATGACCTAGAGACAACCAACTGACCTAAGTAAAACCTTTATGTAGGATGTCTTCTAGTCGACTACTCTCGCCTGTCCCCTACTCGTTTTTGTTGCTGCTGTTGCTAATTTAATTAGCGTTCTGTAACTTGACACTTTTTGTTGTTGCTTTTTCTCGTTTTTCCTTGTTTTTTCTTCGTTTCTGCATTGTTGTGCATGCACCACGACATGGCCGCAATTTCAGGGGCTTTGGCAAGCAAGGTTTTCAATGCGAGGGTAGGTCTTAAACAGAATTTTTTGCGTTCTTTGAACTAATTGCATTTGTCACACTCTCTAACGTTGCAGAATGTCGCTTTAATATTCATCAGAAATGCTGCAAGTTCGTGGTATTCAAGTGTCCCGGCAAGGACACCGACTTTGATGCTGACTGTGCGAAGGTGAAACATGATTGGATCTCAACCACCTACACCACGCCCACTTTTTGCGATGAGTGCGGCATGCTGTTGCACGGTGTTGCCCATCAGGGTGTCAAGTGCGGCAGTAAGTGTTGACAGAAGGAATATTTTGTGAGGTTCTAGTTAAATCCTCTTTTCCATGCAGATTGCAATTTGAATGTGCATCAAAAGTGCCAGGAATGTGTTCCCCCCATGTGTGGTGCCGATATAAGTGAGGTTCGTGGCAAACTCTTACTCTATGTGGAGCTCAAGGGCAACAATCTGAAAGTGGACAGTGAGTAGAAATGGAGGAGTCCTTAACCTCAAGTTCTCTACCTTACCCTTCTCCATCTATCCTTAAGTTAAGGAGGCAGCTAATCTTATACCGATGGATACAAATGGTTTCAGTGATCCTTATATTGCCGTGCAAATGCATCCGGATCGTTCGGGGCGCACCAAGAAGAAGACCAAAACCATACAGAAGAACTTGAACCCCGTCTTTAATGAAACAATTACTTTGTAGGTGGAAAAATTAATTCCTAAAACTAACCTAGTTGAATTGTGTAAATTTCCTAGTGAACTACAGCCACAGGATAGAGATAAACGTTTGCTAATTGAGGTTTGGGATTGGGATCGTACATCACGCAATGATTTCATGGGTTCATTCTCATTCAGTTTGGACGAGTTGACAAAGGAACCCATTGATGGTTGGTATAAATTCCTCTCCCAAGTCGAGGGAGAACACTACAATATACCCTGTACGGATGTCATCAATGATATAGCGCGATTACGCGATGAGGTGCAAGTAAGTAAAAGTCGACAGGTCAACTATCTAAGACCCTATTGATTTCTCTAACCCTAGCATGATCGACGACCGAATGAAAAGCGTCGCATGGATAACAAGGATATGCCGCATAATATGAATAAAAGGGATATGATTCGTGCGGCGGACTTTAACTTTGTCAAGACCATTGGCAAGGGATCCTTCGGCAAGGTTCTGTTAGCCGAACGTCGTGGTACGAATGAACTTTATGCTGTGAAGGTACTCCGCAAGGATGTTATCATACAAACGGATGACATGGAGCTCCCTATGAATGAGAAACGTATCTTGGCTTTGTCGGGAAGACCTCCATTCCTTGTTGCCATGCACTCCTGTTTCCAGACTATGGATCGTCTATTCTTTGTCATGGAGTATTGTAAGGGCGGCGATCTAATGTACCACATGCAACAATATGGACGTTTTAAGGAATCGGTTGCCATGTGAGAACCAAGTGAACTGATTCTCCTTAATCTTACCTTGACTAGTATTTTTCCAACTCAGCTTCTATGCCACGGAAATCGCAATTGCTTTGTTCTTTCTACATGACCATAATATTATCTATCGTGATCTGAAGCTGGATAATATTCTCCTAGATGGTGAGGGACATGTTAAGATGGTTGACTTTGGTCTGAGCAAGGAAGGTGTCTCCGATGGAAGAACTACCCGTACCTTCTGTGGTACGCCCAACTATATGGCACCGGAGGTAAGATTAACTTAACTTATTGAGAAATCGCTAAAATGATTAACCCTTCCTTCAGATTGTCAGCTTGGATCCGTATTCTATATCTGCTGATTGGTGGTCCTATGGTGTGCTGCTTTTCGAGCTAATGGCGGGACAGTCGCCCTTTGAAGGCGATGATGATAGCGCCGTTTTTCGCAATATCAAGGAAAAGAAATGCGTCTTTCCCAAACATTTCTCACAGGAAGCCATGGATATCATTACTAGCGTTAGTAAATAACTTACTTTATGTGTGAATAACCGTAATAAGTTTTTCCTTTCCCACAGTTCCTAGCTAAGAAACCGAATAATCGCTTGGGTGCTGGACGCTATGCCCGACAGGAGATAACAACGCATCCGTTCTTTCAAAATATTGATTGGGACCAGGCAGAAGCTTGCGAATTGAAGCCACCCATTGTACCCAGAGTTGTGAGTTCTTAAAGGTGTTTTCTATCAACTTATTACTAATTCTCAAGCTTACACAGAAACATCGCAAGGATATCAGCAACTTTGATGAAGTTTTTACCAAGGAGAAAACTGATTTGACTCCTACGGACAAATTGTTTATGATGAATTTGGATCAAAATGATTTCATTGGCTTCTCCTATATGAATCCCGAGTTCATAACGATTATTTAAAATCTATTGTGAATAACTAAAAGCTCAGGATGAAGAACTAAATAAAGCTGTTACGTTAAAGCTTTTGTGTATAACAGTTTTTGGGTTCAAAGTTCACCAAAAGCTTCCGCTTACAGTGAAGAGCGAGCTTTACTCTCCCTCTCTCTCTCATCACGGTTCCACTGTTAACAGAGTGTGGAAAAAAGCTTGAAACCCAGATAGTAAATGAAAACAAACCAAACACTCCCGGCCAGGACGTCTCTGAATAGAGTCCAGCCCAGCCGAGCCCAGCTGCTCACCCTGTTTTCTCTGTTTTTAGGGGTCAGATGGCAGAAGCTAACATGTGCGGGGTGTTTTTCATGTTGACTCTCCCCACTCTAGGGACACTGAACACTGAACACTGAACACTGAACTTTAACCTTCAAAGGGGAAACGTAACGAAGAAGAAGAAGAAGTTGCATGAGAAATTAGTTAGGGGAATTGCCGCTGGCTGCCAAAATTCACCACGCGCACATCTTTAAGATGTTTGACATCGGAAGAGGGGACGAGGACGGGGAAGGCACTTGTCAATTTTGGGGCACTTGGCTAATTGACTGGACCTGAACCTTGAAAATGATAAACCGACTCTGTAGTACCAACAGAAACAATCTGACAGCTCCTGTCACATTTCATCATTTTCACTCCGGTTTTCGAGATTCGGACTTGTTGCTTGGTTGCCTCGCTGCCTCGCTGCTTGGGGCACGTTCGTAGAAAACAATTAGCTGTCGCAAATTAAATTTATTTCACACTCACGTTGTTTTTTCCGTTTTCCATTTTGCCTCACTCCAAATTGTCGAGTCGACCCTAGTAAAAGTGTTGTTTTTTGTGTGTGGGGTGCGCTCAGCTGTAAAATTTTTCGCAAATTGTTTTTTGGTCGAAAACCTACACATAACACTAGAACACTTCTACACCCACACACGCACACCCACGCACACACACACACATGTTATAGAGTGTAAATGCCTTTTGCTTTATTGTGGGTTGATGAAAACTCTGGCGGTTTTTGTGGTTGGCCCCCAAATATCTCCCTAGGCTCTCCGTGTCTCTATTGTTTGGGTCATGCCCGCAAAAATAGTTTTTGGGCACACCAAATATTTAGCTTGGCTCGTCTCTTTGCAGACATTTTAATACAAATTCCTTGGCCAATATATATTACACCCCAAACGAACGTTCCTTAACAGGGAAGGACAACCTGCAGCAACAACAATATTTACTGAATGAACACCTTGAGAAAGCATTTGAAATTGCGCCAAAAGCATTTAACGTGGCAATGGCCAAGGCACAACCCATTTCAGGGCAACCATTTGACAAGCAGTTAGTTATACTACCCTTGGCGAAGAGAGAGAGAATGTGCTTTAGTTTTGTTGCAGGAAACTTTTCTATAGATAAGAAAGTACGATGGCTTCAAGGATCATATAAAATATGTTTAGTATTGTAATAGGAAAACTCATAAGGGGAAACTTATGCTTCCTTGCATAACTGTATAATATCTTTATATTTCCTTAGCCAAATGGGGAAGAATATGTGGCTTACTCTACCCTACTTTACAATCCTACTGAATCGTCTGCTATCGACCTGTGCTATGGTGTCCTATTTACTTGTATTATAGCTCTTTTTGTCCTATCAGGTCTTATATTATTCTACTCTATCATATTCGAACCTAACAATTTCTAATCGATCCTATCCTTTCCTATCCTATCCAACCTTTTCCTTTCATATCGTATTGTATCCTACCCTATCCGAACCTAACTGTATTCCATTCTCTTCTATCTCATCCTGCTCTATCATATTCCATACTATCCTATCCTATCCTATCCTAACCTAGCCTAACCTTACATAACCTAACCTTTCCTAACCTAACCTAACACACTCTTTCCTCTTATTATCTTCTATTCTATCCCATTTTATATTAAATTGACCTTGTTATCTTTCTCAACACACTTTCATTCATAGCGTATATAAGCTTCTATTTGTTAAAGTAATTGGTTTTCATTATTCTATACATTTTTCACATCAACACCTGGGCTTTAAAGCTGTTTGCACTCTATTAGTGGCAATTTGCAGTTTAACGTCGACTCTTTTTGGTATGCGACGTTCGTTGTGCGTTCCTTTTCGTAATGTCCCTTTCTCTACTATGTGCAATGTGCAGAGTGCAATGTGGTGCACAAAAGTCCTTGCTGCTGCCATTTCCTGTTTTTACTGCTTTTGCTGCAAAAGCATCAGTTACCTAAACCGCAACATGTGACTGCCCCAAGCTGGCTCTGCGGCTCTGCTCTGTCTGCTCTGTCTGACATTGACTTAACCGGACAGCAAGAGGGAGAGACATAGAGAGGGAGTGAATGAATAGGAATGGAAACTAGGCATTAGGATGTACTAAAGTGCTTAACACAATATAAATAATGGCATAGAGCATGAGCTAAGGGTGCAAGTTGCCTCTGTGTGTCTGTGTGTGTGTGTGGCACAAGGAAGCAGTTACGTAATAAAATGGCAAAGCATGTGCCTCAATGTAAAATCTGTAGAAGCATTGTCGTCGTCGTCGTTGTCGTCTTTGTCGTTGGCATTGTCGAAGGCCTCATCTGACGCTGTTAAAGCTAATGAAGCCTTGACCTGCCCGAAGATAAATGCGCAAATGGTTGAGTCCAAGTCCAAGACCAAGTCCAAGTCGAGACCAGACCAGAACAGAAAAGACCAGTCCGCCATCGAATAAATCAGCTTACAAAAGATTTCCTGCTCATGAGACACAGACGCACATAAACCACAATTAGGGAGCTGAGCTTCACTCTGACAAGTGACAAAGTCTTACTGTAAGATAGCCTCTATGTTGCTGGATAAAGAAGTGAGGTTAGGTGCAAGTCTCGATGTCTGTGGATAAATTAGTTAGGTAAGGTGTAAAATAAGTTGCAAGAACCTGATAAGAGATAGGTTTGGCTTTAATAAAGTGAATGTATAAGTTTTTCCCTTCTTTCCTCTATATCTATCTCTGTAGATAAAGAAGTGAGGTTAGGTGTAAAAGAAGTCTCGATGTCTGTGGAGAAGAAAGTAAGGTTAGGTGTAAAAGAAGTTTCAATAAACCGAATAGAGATAGCTTTGGCTTTAAGAAAGTCAATCTTTCCTATAACCGAACCCATTCTTTTTCACATTTTCGATTACATAATAAATAAATATGTGCATTTTTTATGTATATATCCATCGTTGAGTTGCTTTTGACAGTAGTCAACGGGATATGCAAATCGCTGCGCTCCATTTCGTGAGCACTGAAGCCTGTCAGGGAGAACCTGAAAAGCGAGCGAGCGAAAAGCGAGTTGAACCGAGCGAGCGAGCGCCTGCACTCAACAAATTGCCAAATGCAGCTGCCAACAGCAGGAGCAGCAGTAGCGAAATATAGGAAGGAAGGCAGCGAAAAGCGGGCAGGCATGCAGGCAGGCAAGTGAGCAACAACAGTTAAAGGATAAAGGCAAACAAGGACACACGGCAACAGTTTGTTTGTCAATGTGTTGAAAGCGCGCAACGTGCAGCCCCAAGGGAGTCCTTACAACAGTCAGTACGAGAGAGAAAGAGAGAGAGAGAGAAGGGGAGCGGGAAAAGCGCGCAATGTTTGCCTAGCGGATGAGCAACAGTCAATGAGAGAGGCGTTCGGAAGGAGGACGAGGTTGGGCGTGGCAGTTTAAATATTTAGGCAGCACTTACAATGCCAAACCGAAAACAACAGTTCCGAAAACAACAACAACAACAATAGAGCGATAGCCATAAAAGTGAAGCCAATGAAATTAACTCAGACTTCGGATCAAGGAGGGGAAGGATTTTCATTGTCACAAGGACACAGCTAATTCAAGGCAATATTTTGTGGCTTTTGTGAAGGCCTACACACACATACAATTAAGGCGAGAGAGCGAGAGAGCAAGACAGATAGATAGACAATCTAACAACCTCGACGAGTGCTCAAGCGGAAACGGAAGTGACAGTGTTGGGAACAAAGATGGACGGCATGGATATGGGCAAAAAGAGCAGGCTAACATTTCAGAGTGGCCTGAAAGTGGGGGAAAAGGCAAAAACTCTTAACGTAACGACCTGACAAAATAATATACATAACATTTGTACACAACTCTATAGGGAGAGACACACAACATATGTGTGTAAGTGTGCGTGTGTGTGGGTGTGGGGCAACTCTGACAAAAGTTTTGGCTACTTTAACACAACACATTGCCCGAACTTTAAGTTCAAGTTTTTGGTATGTGGTTTGGGCCACTTTAAGTGCACACAAGAAGAAGAAGAAAATATAGTTATGACCCTCTCTGCTTATGACCCTCTCTCTCCCTTATGACCCAGGTCATAAAATCCTAAGGCCTATGCATATGGATACAAACTACATTTTCAAGTTCTTGTAGTTGTTCTTGTTGTTGTTTTTGCCACAGACTCGTTAAAAAGATATTTGTGTATTTTTTTTTGGGTTGGGTTTGAGAACAAGGACAGCTGTGGCACGTGGCAAGCAAAAGAAATATGCAAATCGTAGAAAAAACATTTTTAGATTTTTATGTTTCGTTTTGCGTATGTTTTTGATTGAAAAGATTTGACATTGCAAGCGACAGGATGTGAAATCAATATGGTAATAATATAAGATGACGTTTAGACGGGCAAACTTTTTCTTTATAGTTTTTCTACTTTTTGTGGGGTTTCCGTTTTTAAAGCAGCGCACATGTGTCTTCAATGCAGACTTAAATGGAAACTGACATAAAGTTTAGCTTATTTTAAGTGTTTTTTTTCTTGGGACAGAGACTTAGGCTTAGGCTTAGGTTATTCCGGGAAGGGTGTGAGAAACTATTGAAGAGAAGTAAAGCGATACAAAGTAGGTTTCCTTTGAAATAAATAATCGTTTCACTAACTCAAATAGCTGAAATAAATCATTTTACTTTCCCATAACACTTCTCACTTCTTATTGTTGCTGCCTTCATACAGATTTAATTCCATTCATCTTGAAACTAACTTCAAAATTTCCGGTTTTTTCCTTTTTTTCATTCAACAGTTTTGTGCGCCACTGAACATACTAACACACACACTATTACACACACACACGCACACTCACACATTTGTTGGTTAGATTTATGTGCTTCTATATTCAACGTGTCTTTCACCCTTTTACCAACCCGTTTCCCCTCCCTCTGACTAGCTCTGTGCACTACGCTCGTTTCGCTTATTCCCAATCCCAAATGCAAACAGCGCGCATGAAATAATTATGCCAACTTTTACGTTATGTATGAGATGCTACAGGTAGTTTCCGCATTCAGGCCCATGCTCCCAGTTCCCCGGTTCCCCCGTCCCTAACTCCCAGTCCCAAAAGGCCATAGCTCCCAAAGTCAACACACACACACACATATAAAGTCTTTACTCTATACAGTTCTAATATGCGTATACTTGTTTTTTAGTCTCCTTCTCTTTCTCTTTCTCCTTTTCTCTTACTCTTTGAATGCTTTGGTAACTTTTTCATTTTTCCACACGATTTTGCTGTTGTTGTTTTGGTCAACAGCCAACAGAAAAGCATTTTATCAGTTATCTGACTCGACTCGACTGTCCCATATGTCCCAACACCTACCTCCCACTACTCCCCACTACCATCCTCCACCCCTCTCGCATTGATATACTAAGTATGTCCGTTGGGCAGTCGTGTGTTTAATTAAAGCGACTCATGCGATGCTATAAACGAATTTATGACACGATTTCCCGTCCCCTGTTCCCCTCTCCGTCCCACCAAACTTTCCGCCGCTTCATAAACTTCATAAACTGCAATAAAAATACACAAAATCACACAGAAAAAGCAACAACAGCAACAAGAACAACGCAACGCAACAAGAGAGAGAGAAATGTCCCCGTCCATTTTGGATAAAATGCCGTCAATAGAATAGACAAAGTAACTTGGCTAAGTTAAGCTCGGTCGTTGCGCTCGTTACGCTTCAGCGAACTTTAAAAGCGCAGCACAAGTATTAGTATGAATGTGTGTGTGTGTGTGTTTGTCAGTGTGTGTGTGCTGCGTCGTATCTAACGGTTACAATGTACGAGTTGCGCTTGCATCAAACGAAATTTCCTCCTAAGCTATTTGGCTCACTTTCATATCATTTGATTGCCAGCGTTGCTTGGCTTACGCAGCGTATACGTGCTTTTTGTATTTTAACTACCCGCGGGGAAGGGTAAATGTGTGTGTATGAACTATACGACATGGATCAGAGGGAGACTGAGACAGATCAGTTAAAATGACCAAGGGCGTAAATGAGACAGAGACTGAGAATGAGAGATAAAGTTAACGAGTTGCAAAGAATTGTGTTGAGTAAGGAGGAAAAAGATTAAACTTTAACAGACTCTATTCATTGCGCTGAGTAAAGAAAAGCAAGTAAATGTGGGTTCAGTAAATAGACTCTTTCTACAGCTCACAGCTCTGTTACGACTGTCTAAACTCATTGTTAGATCACTGTTAGCGCACTGTAAACTCTTCCTCTCAAAGCTTAGCTAACATTGAATACTTTTGTATGTGACTCAAGAAGAAAAAAAGCAGAAGGGAAGAAAATGGTTGAGTAGAGATAAAATTTTATCAGATTCTATTCATTGATCTTTCAACTTACTGTTAAGTTACTGTTAAGTTACTGTTAAGTTACTGTTAACTTACTGTTAAATTACTGTTGACTTACTGTTAAATTACTGTTAACTTACTGTTAACTTACTGTTAATTTACTGTTAACTTACTGTTAACTTACTGTTAACTTACTGTTAGCTTACTGTTAACTCACTGTTAACTCTTTCTCTCAATGCTTAGGAAACTTTCAATACTTTCATACCTGTATCAAGCAGTATGGAATAACTTGTCGTAGGTTAGGGTATAGTTTCGTTGCGTATGCAAGTCTTTTATTTCTATTTGTGCAACTGGTTGCCAATGCACATATGTGTGTTTGTGTGTGTGTTTGAGTGTGTGTGTGTGTTTGTGTGTATGTGTGTGTGCTTGTGTGTGTGCTTGTGTGCGTTGGCATGCTTAATCGGTCGCTTAAATGACCAAAAACAAAAAACGTAACGAAAAACTGTTGCCTGCTGTTGCTTTCAATAAGAGAGAGAGAGAGAGAGCGAGAGTAAAAGATGACCTTCAGATTCCACCGGCTGGCTTTTGCTGCCTTTTGGGGGAACTGTTTGGAAAATATTTATGATATTACGTGAGTATTAACATTTAAGCATCAGCATCAGCAGCAGCAGCAAGAAGAAGAAGCGCTCAATGGGCATTTAATAAAAATGCACATAAATATATATATTTTCGTTATATTTTTTTTCTGGCAGCTCTGGCAATGTTCCTGGGCACACCTTGCCTTTTGGCCGTTAACTTAAGTGCCAAATTGTTTGGCGTTTATTGCGGCATTATGTTCCCGTTGCTTTTGTTGTTGTTGTTGTGGCAGCTGATGATGTGACCACATAAATTTCATTGAGTTTTTCTCTTCTCTTCGCTTTTTTCATGAATATTGGATATTTTGGCTTTTGCATTATGATGATGATGAGAGAGAGGGTTTCCTCTACACTCTTTCCTGTGTGTCGGCTATCTAATTAATCCCCATAGTGCACTTAACTCTTATTCTCAGTTTCAGTCCCAGATATCAACATCATTTTATTTTTAGTGGCACAAGCTGCCAATTTGCGTTGACAAAACACGACAATACTTGAACAAAAGACAATTTTGTATTTGGATTTCTTTTTTCTGTTCTCTTTTTTTTTCAATTTCGCGATAGCAGTTGTGCCCAGGAGACCGGCAGCTTGTGATAAAGATGCCTCGTTCTTTTGAGAGGGTGCTATGAGGGGTGAGGAGTATGGGGGTGAGGAGTATAGGGGTAGCCAAAGAGCGATTCTGTGTTGCGTGCATCGCATACTCAATGAGAACTGAGATATATGTTTGTATGCATGGATGGATGGGAATGGAATTGAACGAAGCTGGGAGGACTCTGACAGATAGACACAATAAGAGTTATACTACAACTACATTAATAAATGAAAGTAAAGGGAGGAGAAGAGGAAGGGAGAGATAGGGAGAGGGTGGAGTGAGTGCGAGGGTCGCTGAAGGAGTTGCTTTAAGTTGGCTTTGAGCAAAGAAAAATCTCAACGATAACACCTCGAATATGAATATGAAGTTTTATATACATATATATATATATATACAATCTGGCGCGGCATTTCAATCTATTCAATAAGCTACCTGTCATCAACTACCGTTAACCATCCTCACACACACACCCTTACACACACAAAACACACTCTCACACTAACAAGCTGAGTTCAACTGAGTTGGGCGTCACTTTGATTAAAAATTCATGTCGTATACGCAAAAGCTCAGCGAGGAGTGCCAGGAACATATATACATATATATATATACGACTTTCATAATGCTTTTGCTATACAAAAAGCATATTTTTGAAATCTCAAACTGACAAATGTAGAAGCTGTTATTGTTGTTGTTTGGTAATGTTAATGTTAATGTTGCGTGTAAATAATGTAAAACATAATCAAAGTGAAAGTAAAAAAGAAAAAAGTGAAAGTGAAAGTGGCAAAAAGGTCAAGTACAAACAAAACAGAGAAAAAGAAACAAAGTTGAAAGAGAGGGAAAAGATGTAGTAAAGATAATCGGATTGGAAAACTGCTGGCATCCTGAGACACAGACAGACGGAACAAAGAAAAACAGGAAAATCGCTTAATTTGTGCTGCCCTCAACTCCCTCTTGCCACGCCCCGCCACCCACTTAATTGTAAGGAATACAAACAACAACAGCAAAAGGTTCAAAGGTAGAAAACGAAATCGAAATCGAAATAAAACGAATCTATATATATATATTGTATATATAAATACTGTACACAAATGAGCCGATAAACGTTTGCCTTGACCAATGGTGCGTATACGCATTAAGCCCCAATGTGTATCAAGTGATAAGAGGGATATAATGATAAGCAACACGTTCCTGGCAAATGCCTTTTACGAGAGCTTAACACATTGCTAAAGATTATATATATATACGATATATATATACGCTATATAAATAAATTGCATTTAAAATGTTGCTTTGGTTCGTTAATTTCGTAAAGAAAAGAATATTGTGAAGCGACAGAGCGAGAGAGAGGGAGAAAGCGGGGAGTTGGGGGTTAAGAGATTAAAGGTTAAAGATGAAGGCAGGTGAAAATGTGCACTTTTGGCAGATACTTTGCCTTTTTGGCAATTATCATAAATATATATTGGCAAAAACGCCATAAAAATGAAGCACAGATAAAAAAAGATAACGAAAAATGTTAAAGCTTTTCAGGGTTTAAAGGTAATATTCATAAATAAAAGATTAAAGATAAAAAAGAGCGAATATTATAGCTTTTCCAAAGATGTTTACTTTAAAAATGAACAAAAGAAGTTAAGAGTCTTTCTTCTCTTCATTCTTAGAAAGTTTCAATTGCAGCTTAGACCATGGCATAACTCCAACTTTTGCCGCGTTGCATGTCAATTAGAGTCAACAAAAGTGTTTGTTGCAGCTTAGACAAAACTTTCAACTAGCCGACGACAAACTGTATAATACTTTTGATCAAAAAAGTTTCCACAAACATAAATCGCTTAAAGAGCAATTGCGAAAAGTCGCCCGACAAACAACATAGAGATTAAAAAGGTCAAGAACTAGAAAAGCGAAAGTGGAATTGAAAATCATTTTCATTATCGTTATCGTTTTCATTATCGTTATCGTCATCCCGTTCTCGTCCTAAACTAACATCATCAACTTTATCTCCTTCTACTTCAACTGCATTCAGCTGCAGGCATTCGCTTTTTTTTGCTCTATTTTTTCGGGGTACAAAAATAATATAAGAGACAAAATGCTTTCAAAGTTTTCTTCGTTCCATTTTCTCCCATTATAGGCAAAAATTGCTCAATTGAAAAGGAAAAAGGCAGCAGGCAGCCAGCAGACAGCAGCCGAGCGCACAGGCTTTTCATCAAAAAAAACTTTTCATTTTTTCCGGTTTTTTGGCAATAGAGGAAAAAGTTTTTCTTGCCCTAGGATGAGTGTGTGTGTGTGTGACAGAGACAGAGAGCAACAGTTGAAAAAATCACAACGAAAAAGTGCACAGAAAAAAAAGCCAAGTTGAAGTTATCTAAAGTGTCGCCAATAAATTCAACCAGATATGAAAACTCTCTGGAAAACGTTTTACTTTAAACGCAAATCACTTTTAACTTTCAGCTTTCAGTTTTCTCTATCGATTTGCAGTCAAGGTCTTTTGTGGGTTTATTGTGTCATAAATAAATATGTAATGTGAATATTTCTTTGTCAAAGCAAACTTATTTGGCTTTTGTACTGCAAATATTTCAGTTTATAGTTCAATAAATATTTAATAAGAAAGTGCATTAAACAAAAGTTTTCTCAGACTCTATCAAAAACTTCCTGTTCAAAATATAATTTGCCATAAATTCTGTACTCAAATGTATTTAATGAGCTGCGCTTGTGTTTTGGGTCGAGTTTGTTATCATAATCATCATCATAATGATCATCATAGTAGTAGTAGTAATAATAGTTGAAGAGCAGAGAACGAGTCGAATGAGTCAGAGAACAGTTGCAGCGGAAACGGAAATGAGTAAAGCGAGAGAAACTGTGTGTGAACAACGTTTAACAGTGCAAAAGGGAAAATGAGAACAAGCTGACAAAAAAGCAACAAAAAAAATAACGGTGAACAGAACGCATTGAACGGAAACAGCGACAGACACAAAAGGCACAAACAAACGAACAGAGACAGAGAGACAGAGAGAAAAAGAGAAGCAACAAGCAGTTCAGCTGTAAAACATTTAATGAAAATGAGACAAAAAAAGGCAGAAGGCACAAGGCAATGACTGCTGCTACTACTACTACATAAATATGTATATATAGAGAGGGGAGGGAGGGGGAGGGAAAGGGACTCCACCCAGTTGGGAATTACAACACAAAAAAAAAAATGGAGAGAAGAAAACCGGGACACAAAAGCAAACAAATCAGGCAAGTTGAGGCAGTTTTCACATTGCAACAAATGTTGCGATATGTGCCCCCCACTCTCCCCCCCCCCCTCTCATTCACTTGGTTATAGCTAAAGGCTATACATGGCACTGGCATGTTAGTAAGCAAAACATGCTAACGCTACAGTTAACGTTAACGTTAACTTTTCTTCTCATGTGCGAGAGACGAAACCAAAAAAGAAAGCAAAAACACTGAAATGCTTCAAGGCTTCAAGGAACGACATGAGCAAAAAAGGAAGCAGAAACAAAAAGAGGGAAAAACCAGAAATACACACATGAGTACAAAACATAAAATGAGCACAGAGTAGTTAAGTTTAGATTGACAAAGTGATAGTGCTCGACCTAAGAGCAACTTTATAGTTTTATGGGTATTGAAAGCAATTTCGATCAATCGAAATGGAGGTTTCTTAAGTTTTCCTTTTGGGAAACAGTTTCAGGTTGCTTAAACTTTGTCAAACATTAATGGAATTGAGACTAAGAAATATCTTTATAATCATTTTATTTGACTTTTGACTATTTATCGCGTACAATTTAAATCCAGATACAACTAACATACTTCCTAAAGGATAAAGACTTGGACAAAAAACCTTGTACTTAAGGAAAAAATAAAAAACCTTCTATTCAATCAATTTGACAAAACGAATTATGCAGAAATGCTTATTTTTTGATGCTTTTTCCATAAAAATTATCATTATCATCATATCTTAATAAATTTATCGTGTTGTGGCATTTTAACCAATTTAATCAACATTGAAGCTCAAAGTGTTAGTTAATATTTCTACTACCTCATTTAAAATGAAAATAAAAATCGTTGTATGAAACCAATTTAACAAAATTAATGAAGCAGAAATACTTATTTTTGAATGCTCTTTCCATAAATAATATCGAATCTTAGTTGGGATTTCATATGTTCTCTGACATTCTAACCAAATATATCAACACTTACACTCAAAGTTTAAGTTAATGTTTCTACCACCCCATTTAAACTATCCTAACATATCCAGGGTATATGGGTTATAGCTATGATTGTTCTGTTTTGCGCTGTGTTCTGCTTGCAAATGCATGTGAAATGCGAAATGCGAACAGTGACCGCAGTGGTGGAAACAAACGCAGCCAAAAAGGGGCAAAACTGGGCAGAAACTGAACTCTTTGCTCTGTTTGCGTACTGTTTTTGTTGCTGCTGCTGTTTGGTGTTGGTGTTGGTGGCAACAACAAATGCCACAAAATGCGATTGGCATTGGACACTTTATCGCAGCACGTGCTCATTTAAGTGTGTGGGAAGGGGTGCAGGGGGGGCTGTGGCAACAGCTGCTACACAGTAACTAAGAGGCAGTGTGGCAGGCAACAGTGGCAGTGGCAACAATGACATTCAATGCCGGTTTTGGATTTTTTGGCTGGCTGCCTTTGCTTTTGGCCAGGATGTTGATTGTCTAGTTGTCGCATTTGATGCCTGGCAGCTGCTTAAACACAGCAACAACAGCAACAACAAGAGGCAACAGCAACAACAAGGGGCAACATTAATGTTGCCACGTATTTGGGTGCGGGTCTGTTGTTGTTGCTGTTGCTTAACGGAAACACCGCAGGAATTTAAGTGCTTCCGGTTTTAGTGGCAGAAGCCACAAGCAACACGGCATGCCACCACAAGGAGTGCAACAAGAAGCACGAAGCAAGATGAAATCAATAAACCAAATCATAACGGGGGCTGCTCAATAGCTATCGCTTTAGGGGAAACACACACACACTCACTGTATATGTGTGTGTGAGTTGGGGGTGTGTGTGTGACAGGTCAAGAAAAGCAAAGAAAAGAAAGAAAACCAAAGAATGAAAAAGCCGCTGGCAGCCTGTCGATGTCGATATGGATCATGTGGTTGCCTGAGGGGCGGGAGGAGGTTGATGGTTGCCTCTTGGCCTCGTTTTCCTTACCAGTTTCCTTCGCTTTCTGTTAACTGCCTCACATTTTTTTTTGGGGCGATGGCATTAATAAAGGAAGCAGGTTCTTTTGGGCACAAAACAAGTTTTTTTTTTTTGACTTAGCTTCGGGATATGAAAATCAATAACTGAAAAAAATCTGAAACTGAAAAAAAAACATAATCAAAACAACAACGAGAAGAGCAGATGCGATGGAGATAGCATTAGCTACAACACAGCGTGTCCTAAAAGTCCGCAAGTGACTGACGAAAAGTATGATTAATTGTTTATCCTTAACATGAATATTAAATCGAAACAAAGTTTTGCAAAGGGAAAAACAGGAAACAAGATTTCAATCTAAAAGATACTATTTGACATGACAAAGCTAAAAACATAGAGAAAATTGTGCCTAAGACAAAGCTTATTTGTTATTTAAATGTTGAAAATAATTCTCCAATTTCATTTGGCTTTAAAGCAACAAGCAGAAAGATTAAGTAGCAAAGTGAGGGATTTTTGGAAAAGTAAGGAAACAGAACGGAACGGAAGGTAAATTTGCTTTCAGAGGTTAAAGATACAAAACACACATGTGTGTAAAGGAGAGGTGGTGCTGTGTAGCAGGGGGGAATGAAGCCTTTAACGATGCTCTGACATTTAAATGCCCACATTAATTATACGCCCCGTTGTGCGTAGTCATGGCAAATATTATGTGTTGGAAGAGGAGAAAAACGCCTCAATGCTTAAACGAAATGAGAGAGCTGCCATTTTGTGTGTCTGTGTATGCCTGTGTGTGTGTGCCACATTTGTTAATTACTTTTGGCATAGAGTAGAGTGTTTTTTGTGTTTTGTGCTGACCTCAGTGAAAAGTTTTACAGCAGCCAAAAGCAGCAGCAGCAGAAACTGAAACACAGTTTTTTTCTCCCGACAAAACTTAAGCCAAAAGACACAATTTCTCTCTGTCTCACTGTTGGATTGACATTTTGTCTGTCTGTCTGTTCGTCTGTCAAATGGCAAGTCACGTGGGTTTTACCTGTTTACCTGTTCTTACCTTGTCTAACAGCCCACAAGGCACATTTAGTCTTAGAGACGGGATGCCAAAACGAAGACCAAAAACAGCAGCAAAAGAACACAAAAACACAAAAAAGGCAATTAAAAATGCGCAATGCTAAATGAAAATTACAGATTGCTCTTAAGCTCTTGAAAGAGTCTTTCTCTCTGTCGGTATCTTTCTGTTTTGTGCCTGTGGGCGTGGCCGAAATGTATACAATAAGCAGGCGCATATAAATTAAACATTAAGGATTTGAGCCAAGATGTCGGTCGGGCTTTCAACAGGAGGCGCCACCAATTCAAGTGGCAACAAGCGGGGATACAAAACAAACTGCTGCAAATTTAAATTAAAATAAGCACAAAATAGGTAAACTTAAAGAAGACGACACGTGAATACCCTGAAGAACTGCAGGTTGTGTAAGTTTCATTAAGATTTGGGTATGGTTAAGAGCTAAAATATGCTATTAGAATGCAGGAAAAATCATTTCATAATGATAATGAATATTTTGTTATTATTATATGTAGATAAAAACAAAAGAAACATTGTAAAAATGTGTATAATCTTTTATAGACAATACAAAACATACCACTTCATCTAACACCCTTGGCTTGAAGGGTGCCAGAAGAAAACATCTTAAAAGTCTTGTTGGAAAATTTATGATCTGCATGATTAACATTATATTGCGGCAACAACGGGATGTGCATTAGAATCTGTTATCTATGTGCAGTGTGGATCAGAACCAACTGGGGCAGTTCCTTGATCTTTTCTGTTCCCTGAAGTCCGCAGAGACGGCAATAATAACAAATGCCAATTCAACGAATACCTTCATGTTCAATAAACTACTGTAGAAATATTTTCTTTCGTATCAAGCTTTTCTCTCTGTGTATCTCATATCGTTCTAAGCAAAACTGACAGTTAAATTGACAGCCAAGCGCACAATTTGTGTATACATATAGATTTTAAACGCTGTTCCACACTTTGATTGCCAGCGAGCGAGTCAGCCAATTGTGTTTGTTGTTGTTGTTGGCCAGGCCAACACTTTTAGCACATAATAATCATCATCATACACCGAGAGAGAGGGAGAGAGAGAAAGAATGCTACGACCTCCATTGCAATTACGCTCATGCCTTGCTGCAGACATTGGCTTAAGAAGTGGGTTGGGGGTTGGTTAGGGGTTCAGGTTCAGGTGAGGGGTGGAGGGCAAAGGGCACATAACACTTAAAGTCAGTAAAGTGTAAAAGGGCGCGAATGCTTTGCAGGCAGGCTTTGCGCCAGCTGGTTGAATGGACTTGACACAAACCAACGACAATCGATAAAGTTACTAATAAAGAGGCACAAAAAGAGAATGAAATTTTATATAGATGTTGCTTTGTTGGATGGTTGACCTTATAAAGAAGTTCAAGCCTCCAAGGCACAAACAATTCATTGAACTTGCCAAACGATTTGTGACAAATAATTGCGAATGATTGTTTTAAAGTTTTTGTGAAGACTTTAAGGTGAGATTTTTTTGCTTTTCTATAAATTATGCTTAATATCTAAAGGATAAACTGTTGTATCGATAAACTACAGCAGCGATAAACAGTAGAATCGATAAGCTGTTGCATTATTAATCAATCCAGAACCGAAAAAGTGGCTGTTTCTTTATCTAAGCGATAAACTATTGTCTCGATAAACTGTAACTTGATTGATTTATCCCAATGAAAAGATTGTATCTATCAGAGCCTTATGGGTTAACGAAAAGTTGCTAAATAGTTGAGAAATTGCTTTTTTAGTATTTATAGAATATTCAATCTGTGTTTAACCCAAACAACTTCAAAGGAAGAAAAACGAAACAGGATGCATTTTGCATCGCCACTTAACAACAGCTTAAAATTGATTAAAAAATGCATTAGGAATATGAAAAAAATGCCAGGCAGTCTATCTATACATCTATCTATCTATCTATATATAAGTAAGTTTTAAACGAGTCGATGAGGCTTCACATCGTTAACAGACGTTTCAGTTGCAATCAAGCAACGTAAACAAATCCCAAGTGTCACCGGGGTTGACATCAGATATACCCATCTTCCCTTTCCCGTTCCCTTTGCCCTATCCCACCATGTCTTGCCCAATGCCCTCGATAACCGGGTGCCATTGGCAGAGAACCAATTCCGGACATCGCATCGCATCGCATCGTATCTCGTATCTCATCATCAATGCAATGGGAAAAATGGAGGAAACAAATTGAAAAAAAAAGCTATAAATGAAATAAGCTGAAGCGGGGTAGTGTGGGGGGAACGGGAAAAGGGTTTCTAGCTTAACTGTTTGCAATCCCATTTCAAAGGTTGCCTCATAATGAGCTGAACAGAAAAAAGAAGGGTGAAAAAAATCAACAAATGCTTTAGCTTTGCTAACGGTTTGAATCCTTGTGGAGTGCATATTGCGCATATGCCATGTTTGGTCATGGTCTTCTAATTGAAATTCCATGTTTTTGTGTATTGTGTTTGTTGTGTGCAGTGTTGTGTCTCTCTCTGTCTTTCTTTCTGTCTTTCTCTCTCCCCTTGTTGACACACCGATTCGTCATATGTGTTCCTGTATTCACTTTTGCCTCGCAATTAGATAACAGGTCACCTGTTTTTTATCCTATTCTTTATCTACTTCTATCTATATCTCACTCTTCTTCTTCCTCTCTCTCTCTATCTCGTTCTCTCTCTCTCTCTCTGTACTTCAGTTTTTACCTTAACCAAATATCTCGTTGATTGCCGCTTGATGACGAGCTCTTGTTAAAATTGTGCAGCTGCCTTCACTTGCATTCATTATAAATGACACTCAACACACACACACACACATACACCCATACATGCCACGTTAAAAAGACCCTCACTGACATTTGTGCAACACTTTCATTTATCTTATAGCAAGTTTATATGTAACGACATCTTCTTACCTTCGCCAAAGTGCTAGAAACAAATACGAAACTTTTACTCTTGCAAATGTTGATGTTTAAGTTGCATCTACAAATTAGTACTTAAGTATGTTATTTGGGCAATAAGTTGGGTAAAATTATTAAAAATTCAATTAACATCGAAGGAGAATTAACATTGGAGAAGAAAACCAGGTTGGAATTCCATGTTGAGATTAATGCGTTTGTCTCGGCCGTCTCTGGAACCCATCAACATCATTGCGGGCAAGGTTTTTACTAGCAACATTCTTTATTAAATTGTTTTTAAATATTTATTATTTTCTTTTTTTTTTAGTTTTCTTGATTTATAATTTGTTTATTTACCGCAATTCATTAGTTTTGAAAACGTTTTGTCTAACATTGATATTTATTGCTTGATTTTATTACTTACATAAATTTCATTTTTGTAATTAACTTATTTAGTGATCATTATTTAGACACAAACCTTTCCTTTGTTGATCAAGGTCTGTTAGCAAAAAGTTACAAAGACAAATTTTATATTTTGCACTACGAAGCTGGAATATTCCAGACTGCGCTGCCGGAACTTATCCGTGCTTCGAACCATTTTGGAAAGTAGTCGTGTTTCACCCCACCCAAGTCAAAGAAGTAAGAGAAGGCTATAGTCGATACCTTGCACCCTTGATCATACAGACGGACAAACGAACGGGCTGACAGACACACACACATATGTACGTGTATCGCTTTACCAAAGCTTGATCGGTGTTTCTCAACCGATTTTAATAAAAATTTCACAGATGTTCATTATTTTGTTAATAGTTTAAATCGCGTTTCGATTTTCAAGATTTTTTTGTTACCAACTTTCGCTATACGGAAGTTTCACTGTACTTTTTTATATGATGCACGTTTCTTTTTTGCTGTTTGTAATTAGCAAATGGCCTGTTCTAGTCTGGTCTGGCTTGGTCTGGCTTCGCCTTTCGTTGCCTTCATGAAAAGCAAATTATTTTGGTTAGTTTCACTATGCAAACCCCTTTTGTGACCTGTTTCCATCCCTGCCGCTCTGCCGCCCCCACCACCCGCTCAGGTAGCTTTTGTGCATTTAAGATGCTTAAGCAAGCAATTTGAATACTCTATAGTATATACTATATATATATATTCTTTCTATAGCACGTGTTGCACTCGATTGTTGTTGTTGGTTGTTGTTAGTTGTTGTTGGCAATCATGGCAAAGTTTACATTTGAATGAAATACGTTTAAGCAAAAGTTTTGTTAGTTTTGTTTTCTCTCTCACTCTCTGTTGTTGTTTTTCTTATTGTTTAATATTTATTCAATCGTGAACTTGCACTCCCCACATTTTTTTATTGTATTCCACAAATACAAACGAACTTTTTCCTTTTGTTGTCTTGGCAGAAAAATGGGTAAAAAAAAATGCAAATTTGATTTATGTGGCGCAGAGAACTTTGTCCAAGGGTGAAAAAACCCCAAAAATGCAGGCGAGCAGCAATGATACCGATTGAACCGCATTCAATTCGACTTTATATATACTTTTGGTTTTGCATTGAATTGAAGTTCTGTCTTGCTATTCGTGCGGTGATTGCATTTGATATACCACCACAAACTGCAAACTGAAAAGAGAAAGAAAAGTTTACCCAAATATGCCAAAATGGCAATATTGTGGCTGGGACAGACAAGACAGACAGACAGTCAAAAGAGAGAGAGAGAGCGCACTCAGTTTGTCAGATATTTTGAACATTGTCAGAAAATGCCACACACAAAGCAACATTTGTATGAAAAATTATTCAACACACACATTCGTATAATTTGCAGACTTTTCGTTTCGAATTTGGTATTTGCATATTGGCTGTTATGTGCTTTCTGATACCTTGGCAAAGTTATACTCACATTTATCGAGTCGAAAAAGTAGCTAAACGATAAATTATTCCACCTATAACTGCTAAGTAGAAAAGCGAAGTTGGCAAAGAATGTCAAATAGTTATACTAACATTTATCAACTCGAAAAAGTAGCTAAAGGATCCATAAATAAATGCTAAGTAGGAAAGCGAGGCGAACAAAGAATGATATAATTGATATATTATATAGTTGAACTTTTAACCGGCTAAATTTTAGCTTTATCTGTTCGATAACTTCTTAGCACATATGCAGAAACTCAAATTCCTTTTATCGATAGGATAATGGTACTTTAAACTCAAAAAGACAATAAGAAAGATAGGATATCTTTCAGTCTATCACATGCTTGTAACTGTCTGATATTGAATATGATTTGGTTAAAGTCAAAGTGAAATATGAACAGAATGAGTGTGAGAGAGAGAGAGTGAGAGAGAGAGGGAAAGAGAGAGCTAACAACCAACTAACAAGCCCAAATACAGCACACATTTTTCGTACTTTCTGTTTAAAAATTTTGTATTCCAATGCTTCAATGAGTGTTTTTTTCTTCTTATTTTTCGTACTTTGGCACCCAACACTACCTCAGTCCTGCCGCCGAGCATCCTTCAACTGTAATTGGCATAATAAACAACGACAATGTGCGTGCAAATGTTGTTGTCAAGGATGCGCGCACAAACAGGAGCCAAAGAGGCAGACAGCAGGCAGCAGACAGACAGACAGACAGACAGCCAGCAAAACCAGGCAGCAAAACCAGGCAAAGCCAGGATGCGAATCTGCCTGCTCTGCGTTAAAGTGAGTTAGCGTTGGCTGAGTAATGCATGCAGCAGCCAAATGTGATGAGTAACATGAGGATGAGACGTACATGTATATGTGTTGAGAGAGACGGAGAGAGAGAGTGAGGGAGAGGGAGAAGAGTTGTGTGAGTATACATACGAATGGGGAATACTTTGAAGTTTGGGAATTTACGAGTTATCGTTAAAGTGCTGTGAGAATTTGTTTATACGTACTTCTCGCTTGCTCTCCCCTTCTCCTTCACTCTCTTTCTCTCTCTAATATATGCTTACGCATCATCTTAAATATCTAGACACTAACAGTTTTCGCAGCTATCACAGAGTAATTATCAATGTCTAAACTAAGCAAAGTTTGCTTTTAGTTTTGGACCATGAAATGCTTAAGTCAAGCTAGTAACAAGTGCACTGAGCGAAAAACTATAGCTATATTCTGTGACTGAAATTAGGAAGGTTCAGGAATATACTTTAATGTTCAATAAACTATTCTATTACATAGAATATTCATGGTTTTTTCCATCTCTTATTAGGCTTTATCGTTTAGTTTAACTTTCACTTAAAGAGGAACTCATTTGCTCTTCATTTCTCACAGTACTTGTGCCATATACATATGTATATAGTATAGCATAAAAGGCAGACAAAATGGCACGCCTAATGTCCTTACACCTACACTCTAGCTCCCCTCTCCGCCTTCGTCTCTTATCACGACTTCATTGTAAGCTTTAGTTGCTGTTAACTCCCGTCCATTAGCCAGAGACTGAAAGCTTGTTATATTATGTGTCTGTGCGAGTGTGTGTGTGTGCCTGTGCCTGTGTGTATGTGATGGTAAAACTGGCGGTTCTCATGTATCTCTCATAGCTCTTAGTTCGCTCTCTCCCACTCTCTCGCTCTCCCACTCTCTTGTTCCTCGTGAACTACTTAGTTATCCCGCCTGTAATCCACACGCCGCATATACATGTTTGACGCACAACACCTACCACTGCCCCCTCCCCCCTCCACCAGCACCCCGCTGACGCTTGGCAGCTGTGCAAGTAGCAAAAAGTTTCTGTTTCTGTGATTGATTAAACAGATTGAGGACATAAATTAATAGCTTTAATTAAGCGTAATTAGAGACACTGAAGTTCAACCAAATCCATCCACACAAGAAGTCTCATAGCTCAAACTTGGTTTAGCCGATTATATACACACACACATACATATAAAGAGATGATTATATATGAATATTTGATGAGTTATGAACAAAACTGTACTTAAGGCAAATCCATTGGGGCATAATGCGTAAATATGTTTTTGTTTCTGTTTGTTTTGTTTTGGTTTCGGCAAAACATTCTCATAAGATAATATATTTATTTTTAATGCAGTTTCCTATCGAAATTTTATTTTGGGCTATGTACGAGTGTGTGTGTGTGAGTGTGTTCGTGTGTGTGTGCGTGAGAATGAGTATTTATAAGTCATTGGTTTGTTGTTTGTCCTTTAACGATTCAATGAGCTCTAAAACGACTTTATTGATTTTATGTTAGCATACATACATAGTCCCGATGCAGAAGTCAACCAGAGAGCCAGAGAGGTGGGTGAGGGTGGAGGGGGAAGCACAGAGGAGAGGGCGTCGGGAACATCGGGGTCATTGAGGGTTGTCATAGAATAAGCGATTATAAATATTTATCGCATATGCGATATATATGGTATGTGAATGTGTACACGTAATACATAATACGTATACGCAATGTGATACAAGGCGTAATGTGATATATGATGAAAGAGAAGAAGAGACAAGTAAGAGAAGAAGTAGCTTATAGAGAGTTAACTAAATGAATAAATTAATGAAGTGAGTTGAATGTGATATAATATAACAATAAAGTAGAAGAAGTTAAGGTTTTATGTTTTTGTCTATTAAGCAATTGGTAATCATATGCAAAATACTTTGGACTTAAACAAATGGTTGGTGTAGCTTAAGTAGCATGCCACAAAGTCTATGCCACTTATGCACAAGTTAAGGTAAGGTAAGGTAAGGCACCAACAAAAACAAGTTACAAAAACACGCTAACAACAAAAAAGTAGCACAATGGCAAGAAGAAGAAAAGAAACGAAAGTCACTTTTTGGTCATTGACTGAAAGACGGAAGTAAGAGAGAAGAAGACGATGAAAAGCAACAGGCAGCAGCCAATAATAATGATGATAAAAATGATGATGATGATGAGTTTTCCCCTCCTGAAATGAAATGAGGCTAAATGATGAGTTTTCCCCACCCAACATGAAATGAGGATAAATCATAATGAGTTTCAAAGTAGAAATAAATATTCTCATTTCCAACTACAATAACATTCCCGTTCTGTATCTGTATCTGTTACCGTTTAAGGCGGGACGGGACGGGATAAGCACTTAATTACTTGGTTTGCCCATTTGGGGTGATTTTTTTTGTTATCTGTTTTTTCTTTTTTGTTTATCTTAAAGGTCGCTGAACGCTTTTGGGCATTTTAATTTCGTGTATTCGCTTTTTTGCGCTTAATTTGCGACGCTTAAACTTTCGACCCAAGAAAAGAGAAAAAACGCAGAAAAACGAAACAGAAAAGACAGAAAGAAAACGAAGCGGAATGAATGCCGGAAATGACAGCTGTGAAAGAAAGTAAAAATGGAATATTGGGAGAGCGAAAGGAGCGGCACATGCAAACAAGGTTAAGCGCACATGCCACATTCCGCATGCTACACGCCACACGGAGGCAGCTGTTGCCACGCTTAGCATTTCGCTTTCACGCCATCTGTCTCTCTCTCTCTCTCTATATTTGGTCGAGTGCTTTCAAACGATTTCATTTCTTATTCTTCTTCTTTTCATTTGTCTTCCTTTTGTCTTTATCTCTTTGCTTTAACCATGCCACAACAATGACACAAAGGAAAACGCACGCCCAAATGCTGAGAAAAAAGGGGAAAAACTTTTCCTGGAAAAGGTTTCCCAAAAGGATTGCGGCATGAGTCAAGTGCTATCAAAGTTAAAAACAACCCAAAAAAAAATCCAATATTTTTTGGCACCCAAAATTATGATAATGTGGCCTAACATTTAACCGTTGCAATGACTTGGAATGTGATTAGCTTGATTAAAGTAAGAAAAAACTTGTTGGGGTTGAATTTTTTCTTGGTATTTTTGGTGTTTTATATTATTTTTTTGCGGGGTTCAGTTTAGTAGGAAATTTGTTTAAGTTAAAAGTGCAAAAGTTTCCGAAATACTAGATAATGCTTAAGATATAATAATATTTGATGTTTTTTTAATGTTTTTCCCATCACATTGTGATATTTTTTAACGTGTAAAAAACCCTGAAAGTTAAAACACCTTTTGTGTTGTTGACTTTTGGGCAGTTGTTTGTTTGACTTTTGTTCTTCATTCTCTCATTTCCGGGTCAAATGATTATTTTTCATTGACTTTTTCCGTTAAGGATTCGTTTTGTTTAAGAAAATGTTATTTTGATATTGCCGCAAGATATTTTCAATCATTTTTATACCCTTAACCCATGAAATGGGTAAAAAAACGGTTTGATTTCAAGAACTTCAAATGAATCGATAACTAGACAATGAATCGATAACAAGAATATCTTTAATTTTGAAAATTTTTAAATGGGGATTAAAAGCTTTTACAATATAATGAACATCTGTGAAATTTGTATTAAAATCGGTTGAGAAACACCGGAGATATAAAACCATCAAGCATTGGTTCGGTAGTTCCGGTATGTAAGTCCGACCGTCTGTCTGTCCTTGTGGTCAATGGTTAAGGATATCTTCTGCCTCTTTGCCTACCTGCCTTTGGGTAAAACATTTGCAATTAAAAGACCAAATCATATGAATTCCCGCAACCACACCGAGAGTAACCGAAAGAGAAAGAGAGAGCGATAGAGAGAGCATAATTAACGCACATGACTAGACGAAAATTGGTTTGGACAGGGCGTTGAGCTGTAAATGATTGGATTAGTGTGACCGTAGCGCGCACACAATTGCAGCTGTGTGTGTGTGTGTAATTAATTTGCACTCAAACGACGATTTAATGAAACTAATTGCTATGGTCAAATGGAACTATTTAATGCCACAGTTGAAATGAAGAAGGCCACTTAAGCTTCATATTGCACATTCTTGATCTCAAGTTTTCTTGTCAGGCTGTCTTGTTGCAACATTTCTGTGGCATGTTAGTCTTACCACACAATCTTATATCAATCCAACTTTTCAACTAAAACTAATATTTTTACAATTATATTTTTGACCACAAGTTTCTTACTCAAGTCAATCAATCCCCATATCAAAGTCCATCAGCTTTTGTAAAAGTTTACTGTACGTATGTATGTGTGTGTGTTTGACCATGCCCACTTTTAATCCACTCCTACATACCGTAACGTTTCTGGCCGTTCGCCATATAGAATCGCCTTCAATGCCAATGTTTTTAACTTTATTTCATTTCTTTTTTCATTTTTTGTTTGCTTCGTAATTAAAAGCCATTGAAACTTTTTGGCCCCAGCTTTCATAGGGGGATGAAAACCCTCTCCTCCCTCTCCTCCCTCCCTTCCTTCCTCCCTTTCTTTGCTTTTATCTGAGCTGCAGTTGTGCAATTGATTTAGTCCGAGCGTAGAGAGTACAACTTTTAATTAAACAAACGTTGAGCGAAAATGAAATACAATAAACATGGCAGAAAGTAGTATGTCGGAGTCGGAGGAAAAAGCTCTGCGCGTGGCAGCTCATCTAAAAAACTGAAGTCATACGCTGCGTATACGTGATACTATGTAGAGGGGGAAACGGAACTGTGATGTGCCATCATCAATTTTGATACGAAATGTGAGAGCAGAGCGAGCGCACGCTCTCTATCTAAAATTTACGCTTGTCATTTTTACATTTTTGGCGCACGACAGTTCATTTTGTTTTTTTGTCAGTGATGATACCCTGTAGCCATTAACAAATGAATGAAGAAGAGAGGGTATGATGATGATTAGAAGTGCAGTTTGTGACAGGTAACGAGACAGGGAGTAACGAGAAGTTTGGTTTGGTTTGGTTGTCATATTTAGAAGAATACAAAGGAAATTGTGTCGATAATTATCGAAAATCCTATCTTGACGATAAGGGGCAGTTTGAGACAGATGAAAGTCATAAGAAGTTGGGTTTGTTGTCATATAAGTCTTATTTAAATGAAAATGATGTTAATCGATATCAGATTATAAATTCGGATTAAATTAAATAGGATGACGGGGGCAGTTTGTGGCAGGAAAAACATCAATTTATCGATTTCTATCGATATACAATTTTTAATTCACACTTAAACATTTCTCCTACAGGGTAACATTCAATCAAGTTCTCTCAACTAAAGCCTTCTTAATTGTTTTTTCATTAAAACAGTTGTCTGTCGTCTGCACACACGTTTCGCGTCCTTTTTTACTCATCGTCGTCTTCGCCGTCGTCGTCGTCCTCCTCGTCGTTCATCCTGGCACGCGTTACAATTTTCTTTTAATTACACACCGCAAAGTCAGCAGCTGTTTTGCGTGTAAATTAGTTGATGCTGCGGTCCCTCAAAACAAAGTTGATGGCATTGCCGTTGCCGCCGCTGCCACCGCTGCCACTGCCACGTGTTGAATCATTCAGGAGAGGACGACACACTTCAAAAAATAAAAGGAAAAGTGGAAAAAAATTATAAGCCCGGCCCTTAACTTCCATTAAGTACCCTTGCGGCCATATGAACAACAACAAAGGAGACGAAAAAGAAGAAGAAGAAATATTTCTGACCGTTACAAATGTGAAATGTAAAATGTTTGCGAAAATAATTTCAATTATCTTTTTTCTCTCTTATTTTTTTTTTGGGGCCTTTTTACCTTTTTTTCACTTGTGACTTGTAAGCTTTACCTTTTCTGCTGCTGCTTTTTGGGGGGCTTGCAAATATTTCAGGCATTATGTAAACTTTGCATATAAATTGACATTTCAGTTTCATTTCAAAGGGGATACCGGAGAGGGGGTGGGAGTGTGGAAAATAGGTTTATTTGTATGCTTATGTGATGTTGAACAATTTGTTTAGCAGTTTCTAAGGGTTTGCGCAATGCACTTAATCCGATCTAAGTTTGACAAATCTTTTTCTGATTGTTATTTTCTCAAGATTAGCAAGTTTTGATAAATTTAACCCTGTGGAAGATAACTTTTGGGTTAAAAGAAAACTATTTACGGTAGTGTTGAGAAGGAAAAAACTTTGTTATTAATAGTATTTTGATTAAAACAAATTGAAATGTTTCGAAAAATAATTTGTTACAGAAAAAGCTTTCATGAACGAATGGAAGTTCGTAATGAGAAAGTTCGACTGCTTAAAACTTTCTTTAAGAATATTAATCTATCATTGGGAAATGAAAGTCAAGTTAATAACTAGTCAATAACTTGAGTTCTCTGTCTTTCCCAATCCTTCTTGTTCTTCCTAGTTTGTTATACAGAAAACTTAAATGAACGAAAGGAAGTTCGTTATGAAGAAGGTTGAGTGCAAAAAAGGTTCTATAAGAACATTATTCTATCATCGGGAGAACAAATCAAGTCATTAACTAGTTTCTTATTGAGGACTTTTCCTACTTTCAATCTCTTCCGTTCTTTATCTCTCTATGTAACCATTTAGTAACAATGTGCCAGCTGATTCCCGTAGATAGCTCCAGAAACAGAGAAAGAGAGAGGAAGAGAGAGCGAAAGAGGAAGCAGGAGAGATGTAGATAGTAATGTAGAGAGAGAGAGATAGCGCAAAGAGGAACCCCGTTAAGGACCAGCAGCAGCTGTCACATAAGTCAAAAGTGTTGCTCAGATAGCTGCCCATAGTTCAATTGTTGTTGCTTTGACCCTGTTCCCGTTCTCCGTTTCCCAACCCTTCCCCAAACCCTCTCTAACGCACACACACTGTTAAATCCTGAAAAGTGAAGGCTATTGTTCTTAGCTCTGCTCTGTGGCAGCCGGGTAAACTCTTGCTTGATCTTGCTCATTGCCAGCCCATGACCCCCCGACCCCTCGACCCCGCCACGCATTCGGGTCGTTTCCTTCTTCTATGTTGTAGTATGCGGCTGTCATGTGCAGTGTTTTGGCCCCAGAAGGAGAGAGAGATGTGGCATCATCATCATCTGGGCAAGAACAACAACAACAGAAACAACAGAAAAACACTTGCTGCGTCCGTTCATTGTTTGGCTTCTGGCTCTGCCTATTGTTTGTGCTAAAGTGGGCGTGGTCTCTCAAGTGGGCAGACGTGTAACTAATAGCAATTCCCTTACCCCCCTCTATGTCACACGGCATGTGTGTGTGTGTGTGTGTGTATGTGTGTGTGTTTGAGCTGTCATTTTGTTGATTTATGCGCTTAACGCGCATTTTCTATCTCAATCTCTGACTATTGATTGCCATTTTTGTGATTCAAACTGTTTTATTTTTTTTCGCATCTAACTTTTCTTAAATTGTTTTTTCTTTCTTTCAGCAAATTTACAGTTAATTGGAGTGCGTGTTGCTTTCATGTCAGATCTGTTACGCAACATTTCCGAGAAGACAATAAAAGACAGAGAGAGAAGGACGGAGAGGGGGAGAGCGTGCCTAATTACAAAGCGTAAAAATTTAAATGTGCCGCGCCGGGGGAGAAGAAAAAGTGGAGAAAAAGTTCTGCTGGCAAATATTAAAGCAACAGTTGGCCAACTGTTTTACTCCCCCCGTCGACGACCCCGCTGCTATGCTGCCATCATTTATAACACTCTGGCAATCGCTTAATTTAATAAGCAATACGATGCGACCTAAAGAGAGAGAGAAAGGGAGAGCGAGAGCATCCCGAGAAATGTTGCCAGAAAGTTGTGGAAAAGTTTTTGCTCAAGCGGCCAACTCAAGCGGCAACAACTGACAACAGTTAGCAGCAAATGCGGGATGTGGCAGATTCTTAAATTCATCCCATACTTACATACTTCATACTCCATATATACTATATATGTATGTATTAGTCTTGCAGGTTTCATTAGAAACTTTTCTTCTTCTCTCTCGTTTTTTTTCCATCAAACAGCCAGCGGGTTTGGAAGCGCTTCTTAGGCACGTGCTGCTGTCAGTTCAGGACACACACACACAAACACACACATATTTCTGAGAAATGTGAGCCCAAACTTTAAATTGTCTTTTTTATTTATTAATTTTTAATGTTTCCAGCGAAAAACTTGGAAGCACCCTAAGTGCGCAGATAAAGAAGAAAAAACACGAAACCTCTGCACTGTTTGTTTTATAGTTATACTTAATTTCCATAAAAATTAAACTTAAATAAGTTAAACAACGCTTTACACAACTGCAATAACCATTTGTCATAATTTTAAATATTTTTCGCATTAATGTAAATTGCATTTAAATAACTTTACAAAGCTTAAACCACTTTGCTATGTAATGCTTTCTGCAGCTGCCTAGAAGTATGCAATGAAATTTCGTTTCAGTTTCACAAGAATGTTAACTGCCTTTAAACAGCTGCCTAGAAGTATGCAATTATTTTATGTTTCAGTTTCACAAGAATTCCTACAACACCTATGTAGTACTTACAGGTGAGGGCATGCGGGGCAAACCGCTAATGAAATGCCTATCAATAACGAATTTATTCAATTCCGAACAACTGCTTATATTTGCCAGTGGGAAAATTCAAATGAATTTCGCAAGAAATTTTCATTGGGCCACTTTTTTTTTTCGCAACAATAATAAAGTTTAATTTATGTGCATACATAAATGGGAATATATATTTACAAAAAAGAGCAAACCAAGCAAAAGCTAAGAGAGATGGAGAGAGAAGGGCACTAGCATAACAAATCAAAGAGCTTGGCCCCCCCTTTCTTCACACCTCTACGCCCGTTGCCCTATGCACTGGAAAATTTGTGTTGTTTTTCTCTTTTTCTTGGTTTTTGTGCGTCACAAAAAAAAAATGTAAAACAAATTCAAATGCAAAGGCCATAAAAAAAAAGAAACAGCAAACGAAACGAAAACGACTCGAACAGCCACAACAATAAAATATGATATCGAACAGCAAACAGTCGACTTCAAAAAACCAAACAGCATACAGAAACAATATCTCCGTGTGTGTGTGTGCGTGCAACGTCATCGTTTCCCAAATATGCTAAAGACCTAAAGACCAAAGACCTCGGCATTGCGAACGGAGAATGGAGAAACGGTGTGAAAGGGCAAAGCTAAAGCTAACAGAGAAACGTTTATTGAGTTTGGCTTACTTTAAGGTTACAATAAGCTAGAAATAACATTTCATAGTTACTTGAACGACTAGGCTATACTCTTTGTATGGTTTATTACAAGCTGAAACGTTATATCTCTTAAGAAGTTTTAATATTTTCTTAGATTTTTAAGTGAAACGAAAACTTAATGGGTAAAAAAAGGTATAAGGTACAAATTTTAGCATTATTAAAGAGCTTAAGATGAGATAAGACCTATGAAATGGGTATAAAAAAAGGTAAAAGGTACAAACAAACATTACTTCAGGCATTACGCTAAGTGTATAGGAACAAGATAAAAACAGGTGTAAGGTATAATTTGAGTATACATTTATAACTGTAAGTTGTTTAGTTTCTATACATATATTTAGTCTTTTCTTCACTCTCTTTCCCTCTTTCTCATTCCTTTTTATTAAATCTGAGCATTTTTCAACTTTAAGTTGTTAAAGTTAAACATATCTAATGTCTCCCCTTCTCTCTCCTTCGCTCTCTCTCATACTTTATTATCAATGCTTAAAAATTTTCCATAAATATCTCACACCTTATATCATGGTCAACCCCAACGATTACACACCAATCATTGTATAAAATAATTCCCATTCAATTCAACAGATGTTTAATAATTTTCACTCAATTATTTATAGAATATTTCAATGATTTATTCACTTGTTGGCGCATTTTTCTTCTTCTTATTGCTGCTGATAACTCCATGCAGCATAGTATAAAAACAAACAACAACAAAAAAATATGACGCAGCTATAAAAAAAAAGAGGCAACTTTACGATTGGGCAAATCAGCCTTAAAAAAAAATCGCGCCTTAAATGCGTAAAAACACAAAAACAACAACAACAATCAGAGCTGTCGGCAAACATAAGAGATAAAAAAAAAATTGTAAAAAGCAAAAACCCCAAAAACGAAACGATTTAATTTCAATTTATTAGACCTTGGCAATCAGATATTACTTATACATATATATATACATATATGATGACGTCTTAAATTGGGATAGGTTTATGTTGATGGTTTTGGAATTCAATGTGAAACCTATCCAAAGTGTCCATTGAGAATAATAACAAGACCGAACGACTGGCAAAAAGCCAAACTGAAGGCGTCTGTATCTTGTAGTTGTTGTTGTTCAATCTGTATCTGTATCTGTATCTGCATCTGTTTGGCAGTATCTTTGTATCTGTGGATGCAACAACACCAGCATATGTTATCGGAATGTAGCCAAAACAGATGCCAAAAAAAAAAACGTAACAAGTGCAGTCGCGTTTAAGGCAGAGACAGACAGAGAGGGAGACAGTGAGAGTGAGAGTGAGACAGTGAGAGCAAGCGAGAAGGAGAGAGTGTTGTAAACGCCAACGCATCAGACAAAATGTAGTTGCTGCAGAAAGAAGAAAAAAATGCTGCTGCAAATTGAATGCAATAAAAAGCAATATCAACAACAACAAGCAATAACAACACAACAACAGATGCAACAACTGTCAAAGTAAAGTAAACACCGAAGTACAAATACGCTTGTCAATAACACTCAATTAAGTGTAAATGTGTAGAAAACTATGTCGAAGTTGTCAGTTTAATATTTTCATGCACTTTCATGCGAATACGTATTATTTTGAGGATAGATTTCCTTACTAAAGGGGAAGAGAAAAAATAAAAAGTGAGTTTAAGGACGAATGATTGCTAGGGAGAGAGAGGGGGAGAGTCAAACAGTGACAAGTATCTCCTTCTCATATTCCACAACTTCTTTTGTTCCAACTTAACTCACATAACTAAGCTACTCCACCGCGGAGTATACCCTAACGATGCCTTGAATTTGAAAGCCGGCGAGCAATTGAATGTTGTCGGCACATACGTGCATACATATGTATATCTGTACTAACAGTTGTTCGGGCACAGTGGGCCAATCGTCAGTCAGTCCAGCGTTGTCCAAGCGTCGAACCGGTGTGGCCTGTCATAACAAATCGACGGCAAGCGGCGAAGTCAACGTTAACAGCGACGTCAACAGCTGGCAGCGAACAGCGATGCTGAGTGAAGATCGTCGTCGTTGTCTGCGTCGACGTCGCCGTCACCGGCGCTGCTGACCAGCGCGTACGTTTTTGTGGGCCACAGCGACACAGACTTAAATTGTATTTGTATCAGAGCAGATACACAAGAGGTCGCGCCAAACGTGTGTACGTACGACAAACAAGAGAGTAAAAGAGAGAGGGAGAGCGGGAGAGAGCGCGCGCGAAAGGAGTGTGTGTGTGAGCGGCAGTGCCGTTAAATGGTTCACAGTTGGTCTCTAAGAGATTTTGTTTTTGTTTTTTTTTGCACAATAACGGCAGGCATCGATTTCCACGATTTTTCCACCTACAATGCCGCGGATCGATGATTGATTCGATTGCGAAGGGAATTTTTTTTTTTTTTGATACTGAAATATAAATTAATTGCATGCGGCGAATTCTCTTGATTAATCAAAGTGCTGTGCTAAATGTATTTAAGTGTATCTCACTCTCCCACTCTCACTCTCCTCTTTCTCCCTCTCTCTCACACATTTGTTGTGCTTTGTGTAATTGGCTTGGCTTCAATTGACAACAGAGCGCCAGAAAAGCAACAAAAGAATTCAATTAAGAAGCGACGAATAATAAAAGTGTAATTTTTTTTCTTTTTTCGCCATAAATTCAATTAAATTGCCAAATAAATAAATAAATATATGTGGATGGAAAATGTAAATAATAAATACAAATTTAAATAGTAAATATTTTGCGTGCTATAAAAATTTAAGAATAAACCTTTTAGTACAAGATAAATAAAAGTGAAGTGAAAAAAACTAAAAAAAAATCTACTTATGTTAATTTGCCAAACAAATAAAAACCGTTAAAACCTATTTAAATATAACAAGAAAACTTCATAATATATACGAAAAAAATATAGAAAAATGCTTTATGCTAATGCTTCATGATTTATCTTTTATCAGAAATGAGTGTAATGATGTTTTGTTGTG
Source organism: Scaptomyza parva (assembly GCA_035044645.1). Lineage (NCBI taxonomy): Eukaryota > Metazoa > Arthropoda > Insecta > Diptera > Drosophilidae > Scaptomyza > Scaptomyza parva. The sequence goes on along the minus strand of JAWNNT010000090.1, from coordinate 1,141,711 downwards.
GTTGTTGTTCTTATTGCTTTGTTGCTGTTATGATTGTTCTAATTGTCATCAATTTGTGTTCCGTCTGTGCGTGTGTCTATGCCACGCCTCTCGCAACACCGCCCTGCACCCTCTGCCCTCTCCCACTCTCACTCGATTATAACTATTCTTGTGCGTGTGAAATTTTCATTAATTACTTATTTTTTTTTGCGCTGCTATCTTTTGGCGATTTTTTGGATTTCGTTTTTGCTTTTGTGTTGTTATTTTTGTGTATTTTGTGTAAATTGTGTTTTTGTTGCATTTACATGGTGAAATAAGTTTTTATTGCTTTTTGCCGTCGTAATTAGCAAATAAATTGTTTTCATCCCAGCTGCAGCCAATGACGTCACAAATGTAAACAAAATATCATTTTATTGCCACAATATTTCAGACAAACAACAAAGCGACGCCTTTAAACGAGGGCAGCCTAATGAGTAGGAGAGTAATCTATCTCTCTCTGTCTCCGTCTAACATGAGAAGCTTAAGAGTTGAGCCTTAAGGCACTCTCTGTCTCTGTCTAACATGAGAGAGGCTGGAGGCTGAAGAGTTGAGCCTTAAGGCAAATGATAATGCAAAAAAGAGTCAAAGAAGAACTTGAAGTGAAAGTAAATCAAATCTTTGCTTTCATTTCATGCATATATTTTGCTGTTAGTTGATTTGAATTAGTTTGCAAATCCCCAATATTGAGATCAAAAATGAAACAAACAAAGAATTTCATATTAATTATCATGTGGAGCAACAACAACAAACACTCGACGCATCTTAAATGGATTTTAATTGGGCTTGCTGTCTGCTTTCCATTAAGATTTATTGCTAGCAGAAACACTTTTATTATTATTGTTAGTATTATTTTTGCGTATTTATTCTTCTCATGTGGCGCAGACAAGAAATCAAATCTGCCTATCTCTCTCTCGCTCGCTCGCACTCTTACTCTTTGTGTGTGCCATTAACTGTAAACCATTTACCGCAATTTACATACATGTGTATGCATGCATGTTTATTCGTGTTGTTGTTGTTATTGTATTTGTGCTGTGTTTGTGTTTCAATTTATGAGTTTTACACAAATATTTGGCATTTTCATTAGAGCACCAGAGCCAGAGTCAAAACGAGAGCAATGCAAACAAGACGCCCAAAAAAATAGCAGAAAAAATCAGAAAAAACAAAATACAAAAAACATTTATTGGTTGAGTTTAGTTAATGGATTCTGTGGCTATCTTTTTGAGAAGTGGTATGCATAAATAATTATTGCATTAGCCGCAAAAGTTTTGTAGTTTTTCCAGCCAACACAAGACGAGAAAAAAAACTTGAAACGTGACACTTGGCTATCAGATTTTGCACTTGAGCGCTAATAAAACACAACACGCCACATCGCGAAGGTTGCGGTTTGGGGCACGTAAATACAAGTAGTTTGCGACACATAAGCGACACAAATGTGGTATGAACTGAATGAAAAAACCATTCTAACATTCGAACCGCGTAAAACAAATGTTGATCATGTCGATCGGTTTTGCCAATTACACTTACTTATCGTTCGATATTTAATAGCCTTATGGAAAGAAAAAAAAATATATACTTAGGAATGTTAGCTTTTCAACTGATAAAGAATATCATTTGTCATTGTATCTTATCTTTAAGTTATCACTTATCGGAAGTATATCGATAACAAGATTGCACTTAAAGCCACGATAAAAAGCTTTGTATTTGTTACAACATGTTTAAACTATTCAAAAGTGTTTAATATTGTTATGAACTGTGCAAGACCAAAATTACTTTACAAGAGCATTCAAAAGTCGTTGCGATCCACAAACAAACACTCGAACATTTTCTTCTACATTCGTAGCAATCTAATTGATTTTTTTGATGTGTCTGGGCAGTGTTTAAAAATCGCTTTATGAGCTTAATTGAGCAGCAACAAACAAGTAGCAAAACAAATAAAAAATGAAACGAATGAAACGATACGAAACGAAACGCGGCATTAACACGTATTGGCCAATTGGCACCAGAGCCAGTGGCAATTAGCGTGTTTAAATGATGCCAAACGCGATCGTCGCAGCGTTTTGGCTTGTTTTGGTTTGTGTTGTTGTTGTTTGTTGTTGGGTGCCTAACAATGAACACATGTAAATGGACAGACGACGACGACGACGCGTATAACGGTTAGCTTCCAGCTTACAGTTCTCTCTCAGCTGTTAGTTAACAGCGCTTAAAAGCTTGCTATGGAAAAGGCAAAGGCAAAGGCACGGCACAGGCACAGCACAGGCAAGGAGCAGAAAACGGCATCAGAACGCGTTTGAAACTCGAGCGAAGCGCACGTGCTGTATAAGTAGAGCAGCGTCAGCGGCAGCAAAAAGAGCGAGAAATAGATAACAACAACAACAACAAGAAAGAGGCGCCCCTTAAGAGCCAAAACACAAATCAAGGGGCCCAACAACAACAACAACAAGTGTGCGTGTGTGAGTGTCTAATCATAGTAAACAAGAAGAGCAAAGCGCGCCCGCGCTCTCTCTTCACCTGTGTTGTGTTCTGTTGTGTTGTGTTGTGTTTTACTCACCACAGCTGTGTGTGTTCAGTTAAGGGGACACTGGAGCTGCTAGCTGTCGTGTGTGCTCTCTCTCTCTTTGTGTGTGCTTTTTACAGCGTGTGAAAATATTTGCACACTCACAACGTCTTGGCAAGCACGCAAAGCCAGTTTGCTCCTTGGGAATCTCCGCGAGTGCGAGCCGCCGCTGTGATTGTAAGCAAGAGTGAGAGCGAGACAGTAGATGAGAGAGAGTTGCTGTGTGTGAGTGCGAGTGAAAAAGCGAGTGCGATAAAGGAAAAGTAAACAAACTGCGGACAGGTCGCGTGCGAAAACCTCAAAAACCCAAAACAGCAACAAACAACTGTCAAAAAAACATAACATAACAAATGAATGAAAGAAGACAGCAATCAAATTTCAAAAGTTTTTTTTTCCTAACTGTTGCTTTACATATACACAAACACAAACATATGCATATTGTATCTAGTTGATTGATATGCATATGTTAACATATAAAGTTTATAGATTTTTTGTTAGCTTGAATGTGTAGAGAGTGACGGGGGGGAGAGGGAGACTCGTTAACAACTACTTACCGTCGGAAGCGACGGAACGTGTCTATTTGGCCCAAAACGGAATTGGCAATAACAAAAAAAAATATAAAAAATAAATGAAATCATTTCGCTTTTTATTTGCACGCGCGACTTAAAGAAAATAAAATAAAAAAGCAAAAGTATCAAAAACGTAAATAAATAAATGCAAATTTTAATTGTTTTCAATCATAAGCAACAAAAAAACAATAATCCAGAGTCAAAACTGTTTCTCAAGACGAACATGAAATGCCCTTAAAAGTTATTTAGTTTCTAAAGAAAACAATCTGATTAAAAAGAACAAAAATCTATTCAAGAATCGATCATTATCAGAAAAAACAATAATAAATAATAATCATAATAAAAACAATCCACACAATTCAAACCAATTAAGAAAACAATGTTTTTTGTTTAGCTGCGTGTCGGAAATTAATATTAATTTTTCGTTTCTGTTGATAATGTCAAAACCAGACCAGTTTTAATTATAATTTATGCACATTTTTATTTATGTGACAATATTTTTTTTTTCTCATTCTTTTGTTTTGCGTTGAACAAAGTCGAGCAAATATTTAACATAAAAATTTGCATTGCAATAAAAACAAAAAACCAAAATTAAATAAAATTTAATAACGTTATAATAATAATTTTGTTTCTTTTAACCAAAAGTCTATCAAAATATTTCCATTAAAAAATCAATAATCAAATACAACAAAAAAAAAACCAAAAACAGACAAAAAGCAGAAAGCAGTAAAAAAAAGTATCAAATGAAGCAACAGCAACAAAAACAACAAAAGCAACCACAAAACAAAAACAACAACAACAACATATTAAATAACCTGTGCAATTTGTAAAGCTAAAAAGAAAACAACAAAAAAACCAACCAAAACAACTCAACTAAAAAAAGAAAGCAAAACGAACATCAACAAAAAATGTCCGAGAATAGCGATAACAATGGCGACCAACAGAGCCAGGGCCAGGGGGCCGAGGGTGAGGCGCAGGGTGAGAACAAAATGAAGTCACGTCTGCGCAAAGGAGCCCTGAAGAAGAAGAACGTCTTCAATGTAAAAGATCATTGCTTCATCGCCCGTTTCTTCAAACAGCCAACATTCTGTTCACACTGCAAAGATTTCATTTGGTAAGTTAAGATCAACAAAAGATTTTTTGTGTATTTTGGTAATTGTGAATGCTTGAAGCTTCAAATTCCGAAAGAGTAAAGCTAAAGTGAATATTTCTTGATTTAGTTGCTTGAGTTGATTGGTTAATATCGCTTAAGTAGCATATCATCATTGCTCGGGAGATAGTGCTCATATTTGAGAATGACATTGTTAGATGGTAAATACCACAGAAATCGATTACATGGGGCGAAAAAGTCGGGTTCTTAATACCGAAACCTTATCAAATGTTGATTGAATTTCCGATAAAAGAATAAAGAATAAAAGAATCAACAAAATAGATTTATTTGCTTGAGTTGATGATGATTAATATCGCTTAAGTAGCAAATTATCATTAATTGGGAGATAAGTTTATATTTAAGTGTAACTAATTAAGATGGTTTTGTTAGGGTGGCTTTAATTTCTCAGTGTACTTTGTCGAATGATATTCAAGCCGCACTTTAAGATGTCTACGTGTTAATTATATACCGAAACCTTATATCAAAAGAAAGCTTATTGAATTTGCTGCCAATCAAAGTAAAACCAAATCGCTTTTGATTTCAGTGGAAACTCTTTATACCCAAAAACAATAAAATGTTCGTGTTCGTGAAAATCGGTGAAAATTTCTTCATAATCGTTAGTGAAAAGCCAAAAAATATTGAATATTGAAGTTTAATCTAATAAATCCATGAACATTTCATGGTAATGAGTAGAGAAACTCCAAAAATATTGAAGATTATTATGTTATGTTATGACTGTTATGAAATTTGGTCAAAGATATATAGAAACACTAACGGACAGAGTTTTCTTACTTGTTATGGATGGTGGAGTATTTTGTTAATTCATGTTTTAGAAACATTTGTCTTCATCATGTAGAAATTATATGCATTTAACCGATCTCATTCGCTTTCGCATCAAGACTTACTCCTTCGATCAGTTCTTTACAGTTTTTCTTTGAAGTAGTTTGCTGTTTCCTTGCCTTCGGTAGGTTACCGTTATGTTTACAATGGAATGCTCATTGCTTTTAGTTACAGTGGTGTCTCATATATTAGTTATTGCTAAGAAATTATTAAGCAAAAAACCCAAAATAAAGTTTTTATAGCCCTAAATAAACTTAAAAACTTAAACTCACAACACAAAAAAAAAAAAAAAACAAAAAAAACACAAACTTTTTGTTAGCTTTCTTCGTTTTTCATCTTAATGGCAGGCGGTGTCAACGTGCCGTGCCCCGGCTTTAGTTCCCGATCGAACGAATAGCACAAGTCAGCTGCCAAGTGCAGCGTGTGCATAGTACGTGGTTAGTACTTGAGTTCCCAACTTGAATTCTCGATGGAATAAGTAGAACAAGTAGAATTAAGTCTACTTGAACTCCCGAAAAACACAAACTAAGCTGCCAAATGCAGCTTGATCTCGCGAACGAACGAATAGAACTAAACGCAGCTGCCGAATTGCAGCTAAATCCAAGGGCAAGCGAGGTGACAAAAAATGCAATAAAAGAAAGACCGATGAGCATATGCAATGAACAACAGTTATGATCGTTACGTTACGTTTGCTCTTTATGCTGCGCAGAGCATAACTTATAGAAGAGTAACATGTTAAGAGTGAATCTGCTTTAATAGTTGTTTGGCGCAGGCACCTGCGTAACCAAACATTGTTGTTTTAAATATTTTGTTTAAGTTCAAAAACCAGAAGCAAGCTTAACTTACAAAAAAACGAACATTAAAAATGTAAACAAAACTTTTTGATTCTTAAGCAGAGCCTGATTAAATATTAAATTTTTGAACAGTTCTAACAAAAATACCAAAAAAGCCTAAGTAAAGAAATAGCAAAAATTTCACATTCTAATTATATTTCAATTGAACCAAGCAAAAACTTTTTAACTAGACTTGAACACAGTTCTTCCCTCTCTCTCTCGCTCTGACCTAACCCGTTCAAAAGGTTTTCTGGTTGTTGTTGTTCTTTTTAACATTCCTGAATCCCGTGATATTCTTGAATTTATGCTTCATGCCCCTGCCCCAGACTTGCTGCCCTCTGTGTGGCACTTGTGGGTCGTCTACACACGGTCGTGACAGCAAAATCGGCCACATAACTAAGCACAGAACGACAGAACGACAGAACGACGAACGACATCGAACTAATCGATATTTTGTCTATCGGCAACAACAACAAAAACTAGCTAGAAAAGCTAGAAATTAAAGCCAAGCTAATGACACAAGAACAACAGCAAAAACAACAAAAACAAAGCAAGCAAAAAAATGTAACAACAACAACAACATTGTTGCCCCTCTATATATATAATATTTAATTTGGGTTAAAGCCAGAGATGCGCCTAAATCATGTTTAATCCATTCCGGTTACATGCATACTTATCCAGATATGGTCTCTTTCCCCGCCTCCCCCACCTCCCCTCCCCCTCCATCAGTGCCTTAGATATTGTGTGGATTATAAAGCAATCTCATGCGCATTAAGTTTTGGAAGCTCGCCTCCATTAAACATTTCACAACAAACCTTAGCAAATATTTGCGTAATCCGCCTTAAAAATTCTCAAAAAAACGAAAATGAAAAAGAAACCTTTTTTATGTTAAATATTTATTGTACTTTATTCTTACAGCGGCTATCAATCGGGATATGCATGGATGTAGGTATTTCTTTTTCGAAAGAAAAAAAAAAACCATTTAAGTAGTTAGTCAAATGTATTGCTTGTTTAAGGGCGGGGAAATGTTTTGCCTCTAGCAACGTTTTAATAGTTCAAAGCTGGACAAAAATGTTGCTTGTGGAATTTTCACTTGTGATAAGTACTTAAAACAAGTATTCACGTACGTTTAAGAAACCTTTGAACTTGAGTTGAGATTTTTCCTATGCCATTTTCTAGTCTTCAGAGAAAAGAAACTAAAAATAGTTTATGCACATATTTATTTTTAGATAATTTTTAGTTTGATTCGTTTTAACAAGTATTTACGGAATTTGAGTTAATTCAAGAGAATTTATTTGTACTTTTAAGGAATCTCTTTACTTGAGCTTAGGTTTTTCCTATAACTTTTTCAATTCTTGCCTAATTAGCTCTGAGAAAAAGTTCACTATATTTTTATACAGATTGATTCGCTTAAGCGAGTATTTGAGAGAACTTATTCCCACTTTTAGGAAACTTCAAATTTTAACAGTTTACCTATACTTAGTGTTCCCTAATTAACTCCAAGGAAAATATCCTAAAAATTATTGATTTCGATTTGAAATTTTTTGAGTATTCCGTTCTTATACCAGAGAAGAAGAACCTGACAATCAAAAAAAATTGCTTCACATATATTTTTGAGATTCATTTTCAAACAGTTTGATTTAAACATAAACATAAACATAAATAAATTACTTTTTCCAACACAACTTGAATACAGTTTTTCATTATCAGCTGAGTAACTTAAGCTTCTGATTATGCAATGTGAATAGGAAAATAATTATTAACTCAAATTTCATTCACTTAGAGACTGAAATTGAATATTCATAGCAAATGCTTTGTCGACAGTTATGACTGTATATGTTTATTGTAGTCTAATTAATTTGCAATTAAATATTTAAAGTATATTAGATTATATCTCCCAGCAATAACTCTGCTCAAATGTCAACTTGACTTTTGGCTAAATCGTTGACAGTTGACAGTTTGGAAAGCGAAAGCCGCCTTTAAAAAGTGGGAAAATGACAAGGAAAATTAATTGGAAAATTAACTTTTGTCAATTGGTTTGGGAAGGAGAAGAAGGAGAAGGACACCAAGTCTGCAACTTAGATGAGGGGGGTGTTGATATTAATCATTGTTATTAGCTTTCTCTCTTTCCGTTTGCCATCTCTCTCCATTCGCCTTTTCTCTCTCTCTTCGTTTGCCCATTAAACATTTAAGAGGCAATAATTAAATTAATTGCCGTTGTTCTTGTTGCCGTTCTTGTTGCCGTTGTTGTTCTTGTTGCTGTTTGCTGTTGTTGCTGTTTGCTGTTGTGAAAATGAAAATGTGAATCGATCTATGACCAAAACTCTGAAACTGAACCGAATGTGAAACTGAGAACCTGAAAAAGGCCAAGCGAACAAGCTAATAGATACTTTTAGCCATATTTGACTCACAGTTATTTTTGTTGTTCTTGTTGCTTTTGTTGTTGTTGCGGCTTGTTTTTTTTTTTTTATGTAGCTCGCAGCCAATTAACAACTTGAGCTACAATTTGTGCGCGCCTCTCAACTTGTTTCGTGCAACATTTTTTGGCAACAGCGTTGGAAGCGTTGGAAGCGTTGGCAGCGGCGGTCTTTTTGGCCTTTTAATTAATACGGTTTGGTTCTCTTTTCACACACACAAACACACACACACACACATATAGAGTGGCAGCAACACGGTTCCAAAAAGGCGTTGCAAGCACGTAGCACAACGGCCAGCACCATATGAGGTGTGTGTGGGGGGGTGTTGCCCCCAGGTGGCAACACTAACTGTTCTTGTGGTAAAGTGAAAATTGCTGCCATGCTTATGCCACATAATTTGCATAACAGCAACAACAATAACTGGCAACAACAACAACAAGAACAGCAGCAGCCCTGTGGCAATAATGTGACAAATTTAGTACTATAGATGTAAATACAGATGCTTGCAACATAAAGTGGCATTATTGTTATCTCAAATTGTTGCACAAGTGTTATTGTCAGAGAGCGAAAGAGAGAGAAAGGGAGAGATACAATGATTTGCATAAATAGTTTCTTAATAATAAGCAAAGTCAATGAAAGAGTTGATGAATGGTAAGGCATTAAGTAAGCAGAATTCAGGAAAAACTAAGATGATCACAACTATTGATTAGAATATGGTTTAAAAGTGCACATAATAGCTGGAAAAATGCTTGTTTGCTGTATTTTATAAGCTTTTGATATGTTCATTGATAATATTCATGAAATTTGTAGAATAGGAAATATAGGAAAATTGTTTGCAAGACTTTCAGGCAAAACGTATTGAAATGATATTAAGGAAACTTTACAACAATATAGTTAATACATCATAATAAGACTTAAACTATAGTTTTTAAAGATATTGAACTTAGTGACAGATGAATGAGATAGAAAAACTGAAGGAAAAGAATCATTTAATTCGATGGAAATATTTTTCTAAATCCGTTTTCCTGCTAATAGAACCTTGACCATTTATAATATATATACATTGGTTATCATAAATAATCATGAGAAGCTAATCTTTTTAAATACAAATAAATTCAAGTCACGAGTAATCGTGTCGTTCTTTATCTGCGTAAGTTTTTCGAACTTAATCTTAAATCTCTTGCGTGCAATTATTTTCCTCTTTCTTTTTTTATTTTTCTTCTTGCTGCTTGCGTGTGAAATTAACTCGCAAAAATTCAGTTTTTTTTTCACATTGTGTTCGCTTTATTTCATTAATTTTCTTTCCTTTTTAATTCGCCACATTTTTAACCACCCCCCAATCGCCCCCCACCGCCCATCTCTCTGGCTTTGTTACTGGCGTGCCGAGTCGGAAAAATGTGCTTAATTAAAAAATTCGAACCAACAAACGAAAAAAAAAAAGGAAAACAGATTGCAACAAAAGCAAAAATGAAATGCAGCGAAAAACTAGATAAAAAAATATTTAAAAAAAAATTCGTGTAGCATAACTGCAGGCGCGTGGCAGGGAAAATGCTTTTTCACTTCATTTAATGCGCGTAAAAATACAAAAAAAAAATAAATTCTGAATAAAAAGACTAGAAAAAACAAGCTGACTGACTAAACTAACTAGCTAAAAAAACAAATGAAATGCAATTAAAAAAAAATAATATTTTAATGCAAAAAAAACATGCTATGAAACTTAAAGTCAATTTGCCGGAAAACTCAAAAAACCGCACACAATTATTCGTTGCGTATTAAACAATTTAAAATTGGATTAAAAATTGAGTTTTCTTTTTGCAATTTTAATGCATAAAAGCTAGAGCTGAATAGATATATATATATATATATATATATATATATATGGACTATATATAGACTAAATGAATGCATGCGAATAATTTGCGTTTAGAAAATGACACAAAGACACACACACACACATACACATGCACACACACATACATACACACACTCAATAAGCGGCTTGTGGTCAAGGCATTTAGGGCTTATAAAATATGGCTAATAGCAAGCTGGGCTGACTGGTTTCTATACTATCCATGCCTGACTGGCATAAGCCCCAAACGCAACAGCAACAACTGTAGTCAATGCAAGGGACACACACTCAATCCCTCTCTCCCTCCCTCTCTCTATCCCTCTCTTTCTTTCACTTACTTTTGCTGCAGGGCTTTTCATATTCTCATTGCACAGCAAAAACAGAAATATTTATTTCTTTTGTTAAGTGCTGTCAATTGTTGTTTAAGCTTACAACTTTTAACGAGTTTAATTAAAAATTTGCAAAGCAGTAAAAAAAAAATTTAATTTGCCAAGAAAAAATATCAGCAAAAAAGCTGTAAAAAGCAATTTGCAAATTGAGTGTAAAATTTTAAATATTAAAAAATAATTATGACCATAAAGAGAGAGTAATAAGGCATAGCGAAAAATAAATATTTGCCTTATTTTTCATTGTTGAGAAAATAATAATATTAAATATTAATTTAATTTTAATTTTATTTTAATTATTTACGGCCATAATGAGAGTAATAAGGCACAGAGAAAAATAAATATTTGCTCTTTTATCATTTACTTTGTTGTAAAAATAATAATAATAAATATTAATTTAACAAGTTTTCACTTTGCTCGCTAAAAATATATAAATTTATTTATTTATCAACATATTTTTTCAACAAAAACTTTTTTTCAACGTAATTTTCCATAAAAAAGTTGGTTTTCCGCCAACTTTTCTTCATTAATTAGTATAAAAAGTTTTTAAGAAATTAAAATTTCACAAGCGACAACAAAGCCAACAACCTACACACACGCGGCTTAACCTTTGACCTGTGTGTGTGTGTGTGTGTGTGTGTGCAACAAAAGCGCCAACGTATTAATTATATTGATTGAATTTTATGGCTGACGTTGGGAATAACAAAAAAAAATTAGCATATTGATTAATAAATATTTGCTGTGCTGGCAAATTAAATATTTATGTAAAGTGACTAACACACACAGACACACTAATACACACACACCTAAACACACCTACACAGAAAAAGCACTTCAATTAGCCATTTTTTATGACTGTGTGTGTGTTTAAGTAATTTAACCGACATCAACAACAACAAAATTTTCAACTAATTTTTTGTGGCTTCTTCTTCTTCTCGTCGTGTACAGGGGCTTTGGCAAACAGGGATTCCAGTGTCAAGGTATGTAAATAATACGTATACGCCACCGTTACCGATACCGATTACTACCACTACTTAAATAATGAAATGAACACGTCGTTGCAGTCTGCTCTTATGTGGTGCACAAGCGTTGTCATGAATACGTCACCTTTATATGTCCCGGCAAGGATAAGGGCATTGATTCCGTAAGTGTCGTCGTCTTTTTTTCTTTATTTTGTTTTTCTGACTTACTTTAAATCAGTTCAGTTTTAATCTAAAGTTGTAGCTTTAAGCAACATTTGGCCACAGCAGCAGCATTTTCAGGTGTGAGAAATGAGTGGGGAGAAGAGAAAAGAAATTCCTTTGCAATGTCAAATTAAACTCTCGTTTCGGTTTCGTTTTGGCACGGCGCATAACAAATGCCGAGCAGGGTTTCGCTGGGTTCAGGGTTGTCAGCTTGGCGGCTGGCTTACCAAAAGTGTCATTTTGACTTTTTTTCTTATACCCTGAAGCAATGAAATGGGTGAGAAGGGGTATAATGGCTTGGTGGTAACAGGCAGAAGGAGGCTTCTACGATATAGCAATGTCTGTCTGTCTTTGCGTCGATGTCAGGAACTACAAAAGCTAGAGACTCCAGATTTTTGAAATGAGCTCTCCCAATCCCTAGTTTGTCTCAAATTTTCGATAATTTTTCCAGTTTACGATATACACACAGAGTCAATTACAAAAAAATCTTGAATGTCAAAAACTTGAACTTAGGTATTGAAAACATTTACAAAATAATGAAAATCTGTGAAATTTTTATTCAAATCGGTTAAGAAACACCGGAAATATGAAACCATTAAGCATTGGTCCGGTAGAACACGAATGTCAGGTATGTCTATCAGCCCAACCGTCTGTCCGTGTGAATGGTCAAGGGTTAAGGGTATCTTCTAGTCGAGCTTACTGAACTTAAGCCCTCTTACTTGTTTCTTTATGTGTAGAATGTTGTCTTCCTCCCAGTCTGTCCGACCTTCTTTCAGAGACTTTTGGTTTAACGAGCGAAAAATTAACTGCAGGAAAAGAAATTTCTTCTCGCACCTGAAAATGCTTGCAAAAAACTGAAAACGCTTTTAGTTAAGTTAAGCAACTAATCATAATATTTACTGTAGTATGCAACTAAACTTAGTTAAAGAAACATTGGCCAAAAAAAAAAAAGAAACCTAAAAACTAACCAAATATATTTAAAGTGTTAAAGTTAGTCAAGCTTATTGTTCCATTCAGCAATGTGTTTTTTCTTTTTCAATTGTCATTCGTGCTCTGTTTATTTATACCATAAATTGTATTTGTATTTTCATGTACCAAAAAAAAAAACAAAAAACAAAAATTATTTGTCACATCGTTCACCAAAAAAATAAAAACAAAATACCAAAAAAATTTGTACTACAAAATTCTAAAAAAAACTGTGGCACCGTTACACGCATATACAATATATCAAATAAAATAAACAAAACTGAAGGACTCACCAAAAACTCAGCACCATTTCGAACCATTCACATATGCAGGACCCACGTTCTGTGATCATTGTGGTTCACTGCTCTATGGCATTTACCATCAGGGTCTCAAATGTTCAGGTAATGTCCCATTTAACCGCTCTATATATATTCTCTACTACCTCTTCTACTTCTTCATCTCTGAACTATCCCTTTCACTTTTCTACCTATCTCTTTCTGTCATTTCCAATATAACTATTTGCTGCTGTCTTCTTCTATCCTTTATCGCTCTGTAAGTTTCTGCTCTCTGATCGAGCTCTGTTAATGCGCTCTGTTAGCGAATCGGTTAAAGCGCTCTGTTAGCGAGCTCACTTAATGCGCTCTGTTAACGAGCTTCCGTTAACGCACTTTGCTAACGATGTCTGTTAACTCGCTATCTGTAAAGGAGTTCTGCTAACGCGCTTCTGTAACCGCGCTCTGCTAACGATCTCTGCTAACGAGCTCTGTTAACTTGCTAACAGTTAGGTTTGCTAAGTGCTTCTACTCTATCTCTATCCCTTTTCCTATAGTGTGAATGTCTCTCTGTGTGTGTTTGAGTATTTTTCTGTAAATATATATATAATTGTTATTGTATTTGTACATATTTTAATGCTTGAAAATCTTTCCATTTAGCCATTGTTCTTATCATAATAATATGTATAATAATGTATAATAATACCCAAAACCCAATTTCCCATGTTAAACAAACGATCCATCTATTTGTCGTTCGGAATATGCTCTGTACATTTTTGGTAATTGTTTGAAATGTGTAAAAAAAACTTTTCTATCTCTTTTCTTTTTGGTTTGGTTTGGTTTGGCCAGAGTCCAGAGTTCGTTACCCCAATCTCCTCCCAGTCTTAAAAAAGAAAACCTTCATGTTCTGCAGGAAATTCATTTGCATAATTATGCACAGGACACAGGCCACACACACACACATCCGCACGCACACACAGACAATGTGTGTGTACGTGTACTCGTATCAAAATTGTATAGAATTTTCGAGTAATATAATTAGAAATTTTTAATGCGGGCTCCGCCTGCCAGCAACTATGCAAAAAAGATAGTCGTACTAGTACAACACACTATAAAAACCTAAAGCTGAAAAATCCGATAAAAAGCATTATTAAAATATGCACAAAACATGTCCAAACATTACGAGTAATGAGGTTACCACCCCCAAGGGGATGGCGAAGTAGAGTGCGGGGGGCAGAAGTGCTTTATCTTTTGTTGCTGTGCGCAAATATTTAATGCACTTTCGGGCTTTTTGGCCAACATGAATGCAATGTTACCGAAAAACTTTCGTTCGTTCGTTCGTTCGTTCGTTGCGAGCTCTCAACAGCAACAACGATTGTCCTTTGTGAAAGATCTTGCATGCAACTGAATGTGTGTGAGTGGTTAGGTGGTGTGGAGGGTAGAGGGTGTGGGTGAGAGGGTGTGGGTGAGAGGGTGTGGTCGAGGGGGTGTGGTATAAGTGTATGTGTGTGCCTTGTTAAAAGAAATAACTTATGGGAAAAGCGAGCATAAACTTATTTTAACTATGTTTTGGTCTCTTTAATGTGAAATTTTATAGCAACGATATCCGGTCGATAACAAGAATTTGGCTGTGCTAAAGTTAGGATTTACATTGCAAAAGATAAAGTTAGTCGAAGGGTTAAAAGCTTGTAATTGGGATAACTCAATCAGCTATTGCTAAACTTTGTCTTTGTCGCTTATAAGTAACAATATCCTGTCGATAAAGAGAATATGCATATGCGGATAAGAGTTATCGCTCAGATAAAGTTAGTCGAAGGGTTAAAGACATGTCGTTAAGATAAGAGAAGATAAACTTCTGTTAATCATTGTCAAAGTCACTAAAAAGTTAAAGATTAAACTTCTATCGTTGCAACAATTTATCGTTTAGATAAAGCACCATAAATGAGCAACATTTCAAGTTCTTAATGGTATTTCTCAAGCAAGTTAAGTTTATCCTCACACATTTTGTTCCTTACATCAAATAGCTTATGACTTAAATGTCACCATTGAGGCAAACAAACAGTCTGTTAGTTAGAAATTAACGCAGACAAAATCAAGTGGAACTGGTAAGAACCTTCACAAGTGCCCTCTCATGTGTGTTAAGGTATTTGTCTATGTGTCTTGTCTGTGTGTGTGTGTGTGCTTTTAGCCAACTAACCGTAGTGGTAGTTGCAAGAGACTAATAGTAGAGAACTTGAGGTTTCGCAATGTTATACAGCTCTTAAGTGCTTAACTGTGTGTGACAGAGAGAGAGACCGAGAGAGAGGGAGAGGGAGAGAGAAGCGCGCGAAAATCGATTTAGGGAAAAGAGAGATGTCATGGCAACTATTTAGAGGGGGGTAGCGAAGGGAGGGGTTGTGGATTTCCAGTATTGTTAATCAACGTGTGAAAAATGTAAAAGGCGGGTATAACATGATAGAAAGAATAAGAGAGATGGGGGGCGGGGATAGTTGGGGTGTATCTGTAGACAAGCAAGAAGCATGTAAATTGTATGGCATTTCATCATAAATTTAACTACAACATTTGCAACACGTGCCACAAGCACAACCAGATGGAGAGAGATAGAGAGAGAGGCAAGCAACTATGTGGCTTCCCCATGTTTAGCCACAAACCGCGAACTCAACAATGCTTACAATGTTATCAATTATGCAGCAAACACCGCCCGCCACACCCAACCCCTCTCTCTCTCTCTCACTCTCTCTCTCTATATGTCTCACTTACTGCATAGTCACCGGGGGCGTATGTGTAATAGAATCCAAGTGCTTAAGTATTGCCTTTTGTGCCTTTTGCCGTTTGCTGAGTTTGAGTTTGAGTTTGGCTTGAGTTTGAGTTTGATGATTGCCGACAAGCGTTGACAAGCGTTGTTGGCTTTTTGTTGTTGCCGTTGGCTTTTTGAAACATGAAAATGAAGTTCTCGATTTTGTTGGCAGTCTCGAGACAAGAATTCTTTTCCTGTTTGTTGTTATTGTTGTTGTTGCAAAGCGGATCAAATATATTTTGTTACAAGCAAAAAAACCCCTGCCAGCAGACATCACACAGACAAAATAGACAAGCAGACAGACCGAAAGTCAGTCGAAGGTGACAGTTTGATAAATATAGCAATCAATTTATCAATGGTCGTATGCTCAGATTCTATTTCTTTTCCTTCTATTTTTCTTTGCCCTTGCCCTAGCTTGTGTGTCCTACAACTATCACCTGTTGGTCCTTATGCTTTTTATAGGCACGAAAGGACAGACAGACAGACATACAGATAAACGGAGGTGTGAGTGTTGAGTTAGTTTGTCATTATATGAATGTGTGTGTAAGAGAGAGAGACGAAAGAGGGAGAGAGCGAGGGTTTCTTCACACCAATCAAATATAGAAGTCAAACTGAATGAAGTGAATAGATAAGGTGATGGATGTTTTCTTCATTTCGACACAGCTGCTTTTCGATCTGTTATTTCTATCGAAAATATATCTGTTAGTTAAATAATACATTCATTTATCGAGCGAAAAAAGTGTTTCCTATGACAGATCTAGGAAAATATGTTTGCTTCTATCGATAAATTGTCTGTTAGCTATATGATACATTCACTTATCGAGTCGAAAAAGATAGATTTAGGTCGATTAAGTTCCTACTGAAATGTATGGCTCTAAGTTAAATAATACATCTATTTATCAAGTCGTAAAAGAGCAAAAAGGGTATAAGGAGCGTTTTCGAATAAGTGTAGCTATTAGTTAAATAATACATTCATTTATTGATTTGAAATAGGGTTCCTATCGGAAACATATGTGTTAGATAAATAATTTCTCTTTATTGATTTGAAAGGGATTATTATATGATCAAGTTAGGATGTTGTTCCTATCGATAAATTGTCTTTTCATTTATCGTAGCGAAAAGTGTATTATATATTCGTTGACACACAAAGCACACATTTCTCTTGCCACTCACAGGTTTTGTTGTCAAGTATTGCTATTTGGCAATCATTTCCCAATTTAATCAAATTGAATGCAGGTGGGAAAATGTGTAATTTTCTTATTTTTTTCATTTTGCGGGAGATTTGCTTTGAATTACGAACATTTTGTTGGCCATTGTTTGGGAGCCAAGTCAATTTGTGCATTTTATTACCAGCCACACGTACACACATATGTATGTATCGATGTATATATGTGTGTGTGTTTGTGTGTTAATTTGTGTCCGTTTGTCGAAAGCGGAAATTGAAAAGGAATCTAGTTTGCTGCAGAACGCTGTTTGATTTGCTTGATTGGTTTTTGTGCCTCTCAAACTGCCAACTAAGCCGCATGTGTGGCTCAAGATAAATGTGTGTATTGGTGTGTGTGAGTGTGTGGCAGGTGGTGTGGGTGTGGGTGTGTGTGTGTGGCATGTGGCATAACACCGATATGAACGCCCGGTCTTATCAAGCGTGCTGTCATAATAAATGACATGGCAATTTATAAATGCAATCCCCGAAAAAGTACTAACAACAACCAACAACAACAAAAACCAAACACGGGCTACAACAAAACATTTCAACCATGTTATCGGGACATCAGTGTGTGCTTAATATGCTGCCACACACCGTGTCAGTGTTGGTGTGTGTGTGTTTTAGGTACATCCTTGAATTATTACTGAAAATGAGCGCTCAAAATTGTCGGGGAGTTGGGAAGATTTTTAGAGGTCTGGCAACGAGATATAATGCCACAACCATGATACCAAGATAGCCCAACAGCACACAGTAGAGGAGAGCGGGGAGGGGAGTTGTCTGTGCAATAAACAGGCAGAAAATTTGTTAAGTGACAGCCAGAAAACAGAAAAAAAATAAAATAAAAACGATATTAAACGTAAAAAATACCAAGAAAAATAAAACGAAAAAGCTTATTTGATAGATTGTTGCAACAAATTTCGGTATTACGTTTAAAATGCTGGCGACCGCGTGTGGCACGTGGCAAATGAGACAGCCGCAACGTGTCGCGACCCCCTCACGCTGTTCCATTTGGCATGATGTTATCTAATAAAAGAAATTTAGCTGAAACTCAAATATGAGACTAAGCCAAAAGTGTCTGTTTAGACTCTTGCACCATGTTGTAAATAAGTGAATTGAGTCTTCAAAAGTGTTGATGCCCCATTTATGAAGCATTTTGTAAGCTGATTATTTAATCTATTTCGAGTTTTGCTATCAAAATTCTTGTAATAATTAAAGCTTAAACTTTTCATTTACCTTTTAACACAAAAAGTTCTTCAACTCATTACACAACAAAACTTGCAACTGGCAACTGGCAACTTGCAACCGGCAGCTGCAGCTGAAGGCTTAAACCGCTTCTAAGCCACAAGCACACTTTGGTTGTAAAGCTGCTTATTAAAATGCTCTTGCGAAAGAGGTATTATAGTTGTTATAGTAAGAAATGTTTCGATATAGAAGTAGAGAGAAAGTCGTAGAAAGCTTTGAAAGTATTTAACTTTTCTCTGCATAATGCGGACGCCAACACTTTATATAACAAAAACTTATATCAAGGCTATTCAATCTTTGTGCATCACGGAATATATATATGTGCATATATAACTTTTTCGTCACACCTTTATGCCTTCTTCCACGGTCTCTTTCTCAACTGCATTTTGAGCGCTTTTTAAGTTCACGCAAGAAAAGTTGCCACTTGCAACTCGTTTTAGTTCCAAAATTGGCGAACGTCTCTTTCACTCGCTGAGCTTATAACTTTTGCGTTGTGAACGCCCCCACCTATACCCCCTTCAAAAAAGTGGCACTTAACACCACCTGTCGCTTGTATGTGTGTGTGTGGCTAGTCAAGGTTGCTCGAATCGCACGGAATCGAATCGCGAAGTCGCCGCCAAAACATGCCACTGAGCATTGAGCAATGAGCAATTGGCAATTCAATTTCACCTTCACAAACAAGAGATGCATACAACTGCATTTAATGCAAACACACGAACACAGCTAAAAGTCAACACACACACCAAAACACACACCCACACACAGTCGTAGATAAATGCAGCCTTGGGCGCCCGCCAAAGTATGCAACACTTTTTTTCAATGTGTGCCAACTGCAGCAAAACAGCAAGGCAAGGCCAACCGCAGTACCAACCAAACCCTCACTATACTCCCCTCTCTTGCCAATGGCCTTTGTATGTTTGCGCTTTGAGCTTTGCACTTGAATCGGCTCCATTTTGTTTGTCTTGTGAGCCAGCGAACGAACGAACGAATGAAAGAAAGCGCAAAAGATATGCGAGCTGAGCTGAGCTGCGCTGCAAGCTGTTGAGCCTTGTCACCCACACACACACTCACAACAACAACTCAAAATGGCCCAAAAAATACGCGCGTCTTATGTTTTTGTTACTTGATGTTGCTTGATGTTGCGCATGTATGCGCATAATAATATCAAATGTCCTTGCCTACTTTTAAGACTTGAAAACATAAAAAAAACCAAAACAAAAAACAAATAAAAAACACATAAGAATAAAAAAACTAAGAACAAAAACAATAACAACTGAACACAACAAGCCACAGCACGTGCTTGTAAGTGTGTGGGTGTTGGTGTGTGTGTGTGTGTGGCTTTGGTGCTGATGAGAGTTCATGGCTCTAAAAGTTCAAGACAATAAATGCTATCTCTAGCCCCAAAGTTAAGATTAAGAGATACCCTGCACATTTTAGCCATACAAACGGAATTTAAAGAACTTTCTTAAACTCAATTGTAAGTGCTTGGACAGAGTTTAAGTGAACGTGTAAAAAGCGTATAGAAAAAGTTTCCATGAATGTCGAATTCGAAGTTTATTGAACAGAAAAATACGAACAAGTAAACTCATAAATAGTTTGCAGAGATAGCTAGGCAGGTACCCTGTAGCAAAGCGCAAGAAGAGCTTCAAGGAAACTCGCTTAAAAGCGTTTTTTGCTCTATTTGTCTATAAAGTAAATCGATCAGCTATTGTCAGGTAGAACAAACTATTTTTGATAAAAAATGTCTACTGGCTAATAATTTGTCTATGGGATAATTTAATCAGCCTTTGACAGCTAGCACAAACTAGTTTTGATAAAAAGCAAATGTCTACTGGGTAATAATTTATCGGTAGGATACAACGATCAGCCTTTGTCAGTTAGCAAAAACGTATTTTTCGGTAAGAGAAACAAGTTAACCCGGCAAAACAATATACCCTACTCGCTAGAACCTAACAGCTAGCTAGCTAAGACAAGCTATAAGCTGGCTTTTGCCCCACTGTACGTGTGTATATGTATGTGTATGTGTGTCATTGTCTTTGCCAAGAGCAGATTGTATGTCAGAGTGTAAGTGTTTGTGTGGATTTTTTTATGTGTCTGCTTCTTCTTAGAACGGATTAGGCAACAATTGTCTGTTTTGTTGGCATTTGTGGGTTTCTCTAGCAGCAGCAGCAGCAGCACGAACAGAAAATAAAAACATAAAAGCACAAAAAATCACAAAATAAAAAGAATATATATATGAAATTGTTATTTATGTACCAAATGGAGTAGAAAAGCAAATGCTATTAAAGCCCCCACTCTTCCCCCTAACCTTCAGACCACTTTAGTGTGTATGTGTGTGTGTCAGTGTATGTGTTTTGTTGTGGGTAAAGTGTTAACAGTTTGGCAAAACTTTCAAATTGGAATAACAAATTGAACTTGGCTTCCTTTTGACAAGAAAGAAGCAAAGAACTTAACCCCAAAACCAAAACCCAAACTCAGAAAAATATGTGAAAAACCAATTATATATATATAATCCATAATCCATTCGCACAACTCTCCACCAACCACAACTATCCACCACAACTATCCACCTTATCCCCATCTTTATATTTATCTTTATCTCTTTCTATTTGTTTTCGCTTTTTGGTGTTCTGTTTTGGTTTTTGGCTGTTTTGTTTGTGTTCTGTGCATGCAATTTGAATGCTTTTTAGTTTAGTTTTAGTTTAGTTTAGTTTAGTTTAAATGTTAAACGCGTTTATAGCGAAAATACCTTGCGTTAATTTTCCATTAGATCTCTCTCCAACTGTTCCAATTCTCAGGCACACCAGATGCCACACAAATGGCATAACGTTGCCTTCCTATCGCCGATGTTTTGTGATCATTGCGGCTCGCTGTTGCACGGCATCACGCACAAGGGTCTCAAGTGTCGAGGTAAATGTTTTGTTGAGTAAGGGAAAGAGAGAGAGCGAGGGGAAAAGGAAGTGTGTGTTTGTGTGTGTTTTGTCTCGTGTCACGCTCACATCTCTAATAATATGTTAAGTATCTAAGTTGAAATGAAATTTTTTGTCGCCGTTGAATTTCCTTTTGGATTGTTGCAATTTGCAATTAGCAGCGCTTTGTTGCAACACAAGTGCGCACTTGCCACGAGCTCTGTATGTCTGTGTGTGTGTATTGTTGTTGCCACGCCCACTAGCAACGCCTATTTGCTTGCACTTAGCAGCTCGTTAAAACATTGTTGTTTGTTTTTTGGTTTTTTGGTTTTCTGCTTTTCTTTTTTTGTAACAATTTGCAGCTGCATGTTAAATGTTAAATGTTGAATGTTGACATTGCCTGCCCCCAAAAGTCGCTAATCACATTAGCAATGTACAGTTTACAGTTTACAGTGTGTGCTTTGCTTTATTTTCTTGCAGTGTATATATTTGTTGTGAATGTTAATTATATGATTACTTTTGTTGTTGATTTTTGCTGTTGTTGTTGTTGTTGGCTTAACAGCGAAAAGAAAGAAAACTGCGCAATTTTCCAAATCATTTGTTAGACGATGCAAATTGCCGTCTTTAATATCCGGCGACATGGCTTATTCTCCATATCTCCATCTCGCTCGCTCTTTTGGCAAACAAATAATTTACTTACGCCTCATTGCTTCGGTCAAAGCAAACAAGCAACAACAACAACAAGAACATACAACGTATACATATACATATAAAGCAACAATAGATAAACAGAACATTCTACACACATATACAAACACCAACACACACACACATTGGCAAACAAACAGATTGCCCAGGGAAAATGGAAATGTAAATGTGGCAAACAGTAACAGTAAAATCCCAATCCCAACAAATACAAATGACAATAAAGCCGCAGCCATAGCCGGAAATGCGTGTGTTTTGTGTTGTGTTTGAATGTGTATGTGTATGTGTAATTGTCATTATCGAACGCCAATTGCGTATGTATACATATAAATATATATATGTGTGTGTGTGTTATTTCAACAGTTCAATAACGTTTGGATTTTTGTTGTTGTCTTTTTTGCATGATTTCGTTTCGTTTGTTAGTTAAATATTGTTTTTGTTGTTGAGCACTTTTACAATGTTATTCAACACTGAATATTTAATGTGCCCGAACATTATTAAATGAAAACTCAAACTGATTAATATTTAAATGAGAAAATGTGTCATTGTGGAAAATGCATGCCGCATGCCACATGCATCACAATTATGAAATTTTGACCAAAAGGCACGTACAAATCATATGGAAAATGGGAAAATGTTAGTTGAAACCTGAAAATGGGAAACCGTTATGACATTATTTCGGTTCGTCAATCATTTAAGTTGGTAATTTGCGAAACGGGTTTGCAAGCTAAATAGGTATTGATGGCCAAATATGATTAAAAATTCATGTCCGGCCCGGGAAATGACTTTGTTTTAGCCAAAGTTGTGGGCTTTTGGACATGGTTGAACTTTAGTTTGTTTGTTATTCGAACCCATTGAGACCTTTTTCAAGCCATATGTTAACTTCAACTTGTTATATGAATATATATATTTTTAATACCTGTTGTTACAACTCGTAATCGTTTATGCAGATTCTCAAAGGGAATATTAAAAAACCGAATATATATATATATATAGAATCGTACATTATATATATATATAGCATAGGCATATGTGTAACAGAACAGAACAGAATATAAATAAATAATTTTACGCATAAAAAACGAAAGAAAGGAAAACTGGGCCACACATTATGAAAACTCAAACATACACATATATATTGCTGTTGTTGTTAGGTTTTTTTTTTGTGGCACGCAATGGGAAAACCTTTTTTTCGTTTTGTGTTATTTGCTTTGTTGTTTGTTGCTGTTGTTGTTGTGAGCTGAACAAAAATGGAGAAAAAACGAATGAAACGAAACCCTTTCATATTTTCATTAAATACTGACCAGCCGACTCAACTTCCCCGCCCCCTCCCTCCTTCGGCCTACAAAGCCAGGAAGAAATGATTACTTTTTCCATGCAACAAGCGAAACTGGAAACTGAAAAAAAAATTACGTATACGCCATGTGTGTATGGCTCACGCGCCAAAATGACGTTGACAATGCAGGTTCGGTTCGGGGTGGGTTGGGGTGGTGTGGTCCGTCGACCAATGGCGCATACTTTTTGCAGCGGGATGAAATGTCCAAAGTAATTTTACACATGAGCGCAGCGATGACAAAAAACCAGATGGAGAAATCAAGAAAGGCTCATCAACAACAACAACAACAGCAACAACAACAATGAAGAGACGGACAGGCATAGCCAATAATGCAGTGCCATAAGGATGGGAAAATGGAAATGGAAGTGGATGACTATCATATGTGCATACATAATGAACGAATCATCATTAAATATGTATGTCAATATTCATCATAATGACGGTTAACTTATGGTTATGTGATCGGTATCAAAGAGAGATTTTAGGGTTTAAGGATATGAACAGGAAGTGTTTGTTCCGATGAGAACAAGATTAAAATCTTGATGATGATATCATAATGACCATTAGATCGTTCTTAAAGAGGTTTCAAGGGGTTAACAATGAAGTGTTGAGAATGAGAATAAGATATTAAAGATGAGAATGAGATTTTATGATATCATAGCTCATGTTCATAAGATCGTTCTTAAAGAGTTTCAAGTAGATGAGATTGAAGTGAAATATTACAAAGAGTTGAGAATGAGATAATAACTTGTTTTAAGTATATGTGATGGAACTGTTGAGAATGAGAATGAAACCTTAAAAACGAAGATAAAATCAGCAACGATAAAGAAATGTTTATACTTATCCAAAGTATTCCATCCAATTATTGATTTAATACGAGTATAATTGCATTCAATAACCAATTTCTCTACCATAACTTGCAATATTCATATGAAAATGGCAACTTGATTAGATAATGGCTTTGCCAATACCTTTACCGCTATTACGTGTGGTATTAAGTAACATATTTATATATTTTTTGTTGTGATCAGCGACATTTTTTTGCCAATCAAAATGAATTACGAATCCATTTCCAATTGAATGACTTTTTTCGAGTACATACACTTCTTGGCTCGAGTCCGGCATCTCTGCATGCAATTCCATTCCATTGCCGGCTCTTCATACACTCGCACACATATGTATGTATATCCTGGCAAATGTGAAGCGACATGTGCGCGCCTCAAACTATGCAACAGTTTTTTTTTCACTCTCTGCTTTGGCGTTGTTGGCGGCATTTCATTTCCCGTTTTGCTGTTGCCAAATTGATTGCGATTGCAGTCGACAACACACAAATTGGCGTTGATTTTCTCTGTATCTCTGTATTAGTAAGTGTGTCAGTCAGTGTGTGTGTGTGTTGGTGTGTGTGGGCGTGACCAAAACGAAAGTCGGGTAAGCTATGTGTTTTTTTTGTGTGTGTGTTTATTATTGGTATGCCACGCTGATTGATAACCAGGCGCATCTGGCATCTGCCATACGAAATAGGCGACAATTTTCCTTAGTTTTCCCTTTCAATTGAGTTTTTTTGTTATGTAGTTGTTGTTGCTTTTGTTGCCTTTCATTTGCACATGGAGTCCTCTGTCCTCCGGGGTAAGTACTTGAATCCAAAAGCTTACTTTGTATGCGTGCCACATCCCGTGTCCTGTCTCTGTCTGTGTGTGTGTGTGTGTGTGTGTCTGCCTCCTGCTATAAATATATTTATTTTCCTTCGCACACACAAAAGAAATCACTTTCAATCTATTTCGAAACTTTTGTGAATCATCATCCAAATCATCATCCGAATCATCATCTATTTCAATGTCAATGTGTGTCTTTTGGCCAAGTGGCCCACTAACAAGCGACTTATCTTATTCTAACTACGTGACCTTCGTGATGACCTTCGTTTAGCATGCGACATGAACGTGCATGCCCGTTGCAAGGAGAACGTGCCCAGTCTATGCGGCTGCGATCACACAGAGCGCCGTGGACGCATCTATCTCGAGATAAATGTCAAAGAGAATCTGCTCACAGTTCACAGTAAGTACGACAGAGAGGGGAGAGTGAGGGGAGAGAGGGTCTAATTAAGGCCAACTAAGTTGTTGCCAACTTACTTCTTGTTGGCGGGTTGTAAAGCGCTTATGATTTTAACCAATTACAACGGGCCCACAACCAAAGCAACACACCAAACAAGTTTCAGCCATAAGCCTGGGAAAGTTCTCAAATAAAAAAAAAAGAAAATAGAGTAATAAAAAAAGAAAGGAAAATTTGTATTCCGAGGCAGCTACAAAAAGTTTGCTGTGACACTTAAAATGTTTTGTCTCTTGCAAGTTTCTTTTAATATAATTTTTAACTGTTGCTCGAAATTCCTAACTTACATTTTTACAAATTTAAGCTTTGCCTTGAGGAATTCAGCTTCAGCAGAGCGAGACAGAAAGGGAGAGAAGGAGACAGAGAAGGGGGCTGGCAAATTGCTTATGATTTGCATTAAATCATTATGAAGCAGCGTCACCCGCTCTCCCTCTCCCTGTCTCACTCTCTTCGCCTTTCTTTACACAATATGCCACATAATGAATAATAAAAAAATGCAGTTGGTTAAACAATAGCATAATAAAAATATGTAAAGCCACACAGAAGGAGAAGCAAAGGCGAAAGAATGGAAAATGCTGACATGACGACAAACAATGAGGAGAATAATAAAAATGCCTTGGCATCACAAATTTCATATAACCAATTTCGTAATTCCAGTCAAGGAGGGACGCAACTTGATACCCATGGACCCCAACGGCCTGAGCGATCCGTATGTCAAGGTCAAGCTGATACCCGATGACAAGGATCAGTCCAAGAAAAAGACGCGCACCATCAAGGCGTGTCTGAATCCCGTTTGGAATGAGACCCTAAGCTAGTGAGTTATCAGTTATTCCTCGAGATAGTTGGGTTTATCAAAATCGCTTGTCTTTTAGCGACCTGAAACCGGAGGATAAGGATCGACGCATATTGATTGAGGTTTGGGATTGGGATCGCACTTCGCGTAATGATTTTATGGGCGCTTTGTCCTTTGGCATCTCGGAGATCATCAAGAATCCCACAAATGGCTGGTTCAAGCTGCTCACACAGGACGAGGGAGAATACTATAATGTCCCCTGTGCGGATGATCAACAGGATTTGCTCAAACTGAAGCAGAAGCCGTCACAGAAGAAGCAACCAATGATGCGTTGCGATACCCATTCACATTCACAGTCCAAAAAGGATATGATACGTGCCACAGACTTCAATTTCATCAAGGTGCTAGGCAAAGGGTCCTTTGGCAAGGTAAGATAGGTCAGGGAACGCGTGAACCTAGCTAAACCATTCCCATTCGTAGGTGCTGTTGGCGGAGCGGAAGGGCAGCGAGGAGCTGTATGCGATTAAGATACTCAAGAAGGATGTGATTATACAGGATGATGATGTGGAATGCACGATGATTGAGAAGCGTGTACTGGCGCTGGGCGAGAAGCCGCCGTTCCTTGTCCAGCTGCATTCTTGTTTCCAAACATTGGTATGCGTATACTTAATATGACTATGAGAAAAGATGATTAACTCTATCTGTGTTTAGGACCGCCTGTTCTTTGTCATGGAGTATGTGAACGGCGGCGATTTAATGTTTCAAATACAACAATTTGGCAAATTCAAGGAACCAGTTGCAGTGTAAGTGAAGATAAAGCAAGAAAGAGAACAGCAAATAGTCATCTCTCCCTCTCTCTCTCTAGTTTCTATGCTGCTGAAATCGCTGCTGGACTTTTCTATCTGCACACCAAGGGCATTTTGTATCGCGATTTAAAGCTGGACAATGTGCTGCTGGATGCCGATGGACATGTGAAAATAGCTGACTTTGGCATGTGCAAGGAGAATATAATGGGCGATAAGACGACCAAAACATTCTGTGGCACACCCGACTACATAGCGCCCGAGGTGAGTTCGAATAGTTTTTGCCATGAAAAACTCTTGTTTTTAACTTGATTTTCTTTCTGTTAGATTATATTGTATCAGCCGTATGGCAAATCTGTGGATTGGTGGGCTTATGGTGTGTTACTCTATGAGATGTTGGTGGGTCAACCGCCTTTTGATGGCGAGGATGAGGAAGAGTTGTTTGCGGCAATCACAGATCATAATGTATCCTATCCGAAGAGTCTAAGCAAAGAAGCCAAAGAGGCGTGCAAGGGCGTAAGTTAATGATGAGAAAACTTTACAAACGAACCTCTCAATAAATAAATATGTATTTTTATCATTTTGTGACCAGTTCCTGACCAAGCAGCCGGGTAAGCGTTTAGGTTGTGGCAACACTGGCGAGGAGGATGTACGCTTGCATCCATTTTTCCGACGCATTGACTGGGAAAAGATTGAGAATCGTGAAGTGCAGCCACCGTTTAAGCCAAAAATCGTAAGTTTCAATCAAAGTAAACTTAAGTTAAGTTCAACTCAATCAATGGCAAATCCCTCTGTGCAGAAACACCGCAAAGATGTGTCCAATTTCGATAAGCAATTCACATCAGAGAAAACAGACTTGACGCCCACGGACAAAGTGTTTATGATGAATCTGGATCAATCGGAATTTGTTGGCTTCTCCTACGTCAATCCCGAATACATTGTGAGCCCATAAGCAGCTGCTAAACAAATCAGCTTAAACCGATTATTGGAATCACCCAGCGAGTTGTCTCATCATCATCTTTATCATCATCGACATCATGAGTTGATATTAATTGTTAATCGAAAAGACATCATTGTTTTGTTCTGTTTCTCTCATATGTTAGTTAGTTATGCTCTATGCTAAACGAAAGCAATATCTGTTTCATATTTATTTGCTTAGATACAACAAATCTTTAACTAATTCCTAGGCTCACTCATCATGACTCTCGATATACTCTATAAGTTAACAAACCATTAAACATATATTCATTTTATTATAATCATTTTTAAACACTCGAACTGCAACTCGAAGCCAAAAAGAAAGTAACAAAATATATAGAAAAACATGTGCAATAAAAAACTTCTTTTACCATTACTCAAAAACGCTTTTCTCTATCGCTCGAAACTGTACTCAACTTTTTGACCCTGACACACGTTTTCACATATTTCCATTTCCGACAATCCCCAAAGCAACACTCTTTAAACACTTTTCAACTTTTCTTCAACTCTTCAATTTAGCAAGTATTTAAAGATTGTGCTAAATTATTTTTAAAAATTATATAAATGTATTCAAATCATAATGATATAGAATTGTTAATCAAACATTTTTAATAAGCAAACATCTCGATGTTAAAAAAAACACAACAATATAACATATATAAACATCTTCTTTCCTTTTTATCTATCTTTCTTTAGTCGGTTACCAGAAAGTAGTTGATGGATTTTTAAACGATTTGGGTCAAAGTTTGAAACGTTGTTCGATTATAATGTTGGCCCCTGCATTATAATCAAATCGAAAAATGCGTTTAAACTGTTTTCAAAACAAAAAACACAAAAACAAACTTCAAATCACTTTTCACCCTTTCTTTTTTGAGCATACAAGATATAAACAAATTATCATAGCATACTTTTGAGCGTATTTCACTTTTTTTAAATATGTAAAAACCGAATAGATATACATATAGATATATATGTATAAGAACGGCATAGAGTCTCAATGTACCATAAAATATAAAGTAAAAAGAAAACAAAAACAAAATTGCATAGCAATAAGTATAAGCTATAAAGTCAAGTCTAAGTTTAGTCTTTACTACATTTAAGAACATTCATTTGTTGCTGTAGCTTTCCAAAGTCTTACTATAAGTCAGATGATATATGTATATCGTCTTGATAACGGTTGATACTTTAGTACCTAACTAAGAAAAACCGAAAATTTAGCTGCTAAATCTATGATTTAACTAATGAGAAAAGACAATCTAATGAATAAGCTACATACGATATCAAAATATGAATGAAATGGAAAGTAAATGCAAACTTAAGTTAAACATATTCTAACTTTAATTGAAAACAACTTAACTTATCTTTGTGTGTGTGTAGCGCAACCTAAGCTAAGCTTTTGTGCCTCTAGTAGTTCTCATTCTTGACTAGTCGGATAAGTAACACAGATTCTACATATACAAACTAGAACAAAATATACACTAAATTATTATTACTAAATCTAAAAATTGATCAGATAGTATGATAAAACTCAGTAGCCAAGCTATGTGCTTAATGGTAGGGCACAAAAACTAAACTAACTTAACTTAAACTAAACATAAACATATATGAAAAGATAAAGTAGCTTGAACCAGAATAAATAATATTCGATCTAAACATAATTAAAAAAATATATTAAATGTATAACTCCGAACTTGAAGCATTTAAAAAAAACGTTTATTTCACCAACAACCAACAACAGTTATAATATATATAAACACTAGTATCTTAAGCAAAGTATAACTAATATTTAAACTAATCTACTTAAAATTGGAAATAAACTCATTTTTTGTGACTTTATATTATGATTATGATTATGACTATGACGAGTACCACTTAAAGTTCAAGTTCAAACCGAAATGTACTCTAAACGTAAAATTTTTGCTCGTAAATATATAAATATATATATATGAATATGAATATCTAAGTGTGTGTATGTGTGTGTAGTATTGAAACTTGAGATGATTGATTACTTTAATAATGAATTTGATGGCAACAAAACAAAACTTTTCCAAGTCTGTTCAAATATTGAAAAAAACATAACATTAACATTTAACACTTAGATTAAATTAATTTTACTATTTAACTATACAAATGCATATATACATTAACAAATATATATATACATATATTTACATATTGTTAGTCTTGATTAATTTATTAATTTAAAGTCAACAAAAACAAAACAAAAACATTTTTAAATGATTTTTTCAAGTATTTTTGAACAAACTCATTCATATTTATATACATATATATATGTATGTGTGTGTTTTATTTTTTAATCGCATATTTACTTATAAACAAAAGCATTAATTTAGTACAAATTCAACTAAAAAAATACAAAAAATATATACCATATATATAAATATATCAAATCAAATACAAATCTCGATGTTTGCCGTAAGCATACTATATAAAATAAATACCAAAAACATTCAACTCAATAAATTACTTCAAAACAAAAGATACCAAAAAACAAAAACACTATATTATTGATATATACTGCAAACTGCAAACGGGCGCAAAAACTATTTTAACGACTTTCGACTAAACCAAAACAAACAAAACACTAAACTAAAATGAATTAGTATATCTACGGGGGTGGCGCTTTCTCTCTCTGTGTATGTGTGTGTGTATAATATGTGAATGTGTATTTTATCAGCAACAACCATAACAACAGATACTGAAATGCTTATGACCGAATAAAAACTACACTACAAAGTACAGTTTCGGCTAGTCACAGAACCTTAAACGATTTTATTGCACTTTTAGCTTAGACACAAATCAATTCGATGTTTTTCGATTTGCATTGAATTGCATATTGCATTTTTAGCTTGGACACATCCCAATTTGAACAGGATTTCTTTGACATTTCGATCTTTTTCCCTCACCATAGACCCAAACCCAAATCAATGCACACTCAAAATAACTTTCCAGTCCTTCAGAAGTGTCTAGTCGGTGTGCAACTGATGTGAACCTAAACGCTTTGTTATCATTGATTGCGTACAAATTAACATTATGTGTGCGTTAACAAATAGATAATCTTATCTCGCTGCGACTAATTATTAGATAAACAGCGGCAGGCAGGCACCCAACCCAAACAACCAACCCATCATCATCCATCCAAGTAAGTCAGCAATCAGTCAGTTAGTCCAGTTAGTCATTAATCTAGTGAGACATGTTTGGTTACTTTGTCCTGAATTTCATCAGTAGCAGCATAGACTCCACCAATACAACATCTTTATCATCGGCACACACAAAGGATGTATGCATGTTCCAGAGGGCAACACCATCGGTATCCATATTCCTGATCTATGGCTTGCTTGTACCAACGCTGGCTTCATTTGGCCTGTGTGCCAACTTCATCAATGCTGTGGTCTTTATGCGTCCCAAGATGACGCCATCGGCATTCACGTACCTGGCCGCCCTGGCCATGCTGGATTGCATTTCCTGTCTGCTGATCCTCCTGACGGCTCTATCCCGCAGCTATTTCTTTATGAGTGCCGCCTGGGTTGCCTACGATTATCAGTGGCAGACGCC
The DNA here is from genome assembly GCA_035044645.1 of Scaptomyza parva. Lineage (NCBI taxonomy): Eukaryota > Metazoa > Arthropoda > Insecta > Diptera > Drosophilidae > Scaptomyza > Scaptomyza parva. Next base: position 1,110,224 of record JAWNNT010000090.1, on the reverse strand, counting down.
GCTCTTTGGCATAAGTACGGGTGCAGCAAATCTAATCCTTGCCTGCCTCAGTCTGGATCGTTTCATATATCTGCTGCGGTTCAAGGCCAGCAATGGTGCACCCAAGTTCTGTCGACGCAAGGTGGCTCGCTTCATGGTCTGTGTGGCTACATTGATCTCAATCCTGGTCAATATGCCATACTTCTTTTGTTTTGTTGTCGATATGGATACGGCCACATGTCATGTCACCGATTTCTACTACTCCAAGTAAGGTTTATCAATGGAGAAACATTTTGTCATCTATACTGAAATTCTTTGGTTTACAGATTCTATCAGATACAGAACTGGTTCACATTTGTGCTGTTGGCTGTGATTCCAGCTGTCTTTTTACTGATAGGGAATACGGCCATCATTATAGTCTTTCGTCGTTGGACCAAGCAGGGCAAAACCTGCCAGCAAAATTGTGGCAATGGAAACACACGCTCCACATCGAAACGTTATCAGGTGAGGATAAGGCGAACTTCTACTGCTCTCCCTGCTCGAAGTGCAACTTAATTCCCTTCCAGCACCAAGTTAAGCTGACCATAAGCATACTGATTGTCATCACATTGTATATGGTGGGTGAGCTGCCGGCACACATGGCCTCCAGGAAGAGTTCGTTGAACTTGCTCTTTGGCGGCGATTTGAATAAAATGGATCCGGAGCTGATGGAGCATCTGGAGGTCATCTTTATAACGCTGAATGCTCTGCAGCTGAGCATGAACATTGTGGTCTATGCCGTGATCAATCCCAGCTTTATGCCCGAGTTCTTTTTGTGCCTGCGTGGCGCCTCCGATGTCTGCTTTCAGTTCTGCCTCCTGCCCAATATGGCACGTGGTTGCAAACGTTGTTGGAACTGGAGCAGAAAGAGAGATCAGCCGCATGCCGAGGAGCGTGTGGTAAGCAGCGTAGAACCACCGGAGTTGCCACCGGATGAGGCGCCACACTGTGGCTGCGAGAACTGGAGCAATGACTCGGGTTGCGACGATGGAGCACACTGCAAGACAGCCGAGGGCACATTTGCCTTTATCGATGAGTATCTGGAGCAATGCCAGCGAGAGTTGGAAGTGCAGGAGAAGCCACAAGACGAGCCACAAGTATTCATCACTAAGGCCAGCGGTTACATGCAACAAACTGTGGATCAAACGTCCATTGACGAGGCTGTTGATGACCCTAATCTTAGTTCCTTTATTATGTGATTTATTTATTGTTATTGTATCCTTAAACCATGAAATGGGTAAAAAATTTAAACTATTTGCAAAATAATGAACATCTGTGAAAATTTTATTAAAATCGGTTCAGAAACACCGGAGATATGAAACTCAACAGTTTTGATGTTGACGCTCGTTAAATTATTGCTACTGCTGCAGCGGCAAAATTTGTTGTTGCTCGTTTTGCCAAAATTCAGTTGATTTTGGGCTGCAGGTACTAGGCGAACATATTAGCGCAGCAAGTAGTTGAGAAAATATAACATATTGCATACTTTTAGGCTGGTCCATAATTTAGTTTAGCTGCTGCTATTTCTGTTCGCCTGGTATTTGCAGTCTGAAAACAGCAACATTTTTGATTTTGACGCTCGTTAAATTATTGCTACTGCTGCAGCGGCAGTATTTGAAATGAAATGAAATGGTTAAAAAAGGGTAGAAGGAGGCTTTTCCGACCCCATATAGTATATATATTCTTGATCAGCATCAACAGCCGAATCGATTTAGCCGATATACACATGTAATCGATAACAAAAAAATCTTGAAAATCGAAAACTTAAAAATGGGAATTGAAACTATTAGCATAATAATGTTCAGAAACATCGTATGTGATTGTATATATTTATTTTTACTGATTCAATAAATTATCGGAGTCTGTAAAATTTGTGTGCGATGTCAGAGAAATGTCGGATGGAAGACCGAAATGTCCTTAAAAATATTTATCTGATACTAATTACAGTTAAGAGGATCTTTCATGTTTTTTTTTTCAGATTTGTTTAAGGAAATCATGCAATAATAATCATCATGCATAATCTTCAAATAATTTACATAAATGTTGTATACATCTTATATACTAATATACTTTATACAGTTTTCCAATCTTAAAACTTAAATCTCGCTTATTTACAGTGTGGTATTGGTGTGTATGATTTTTAAGGTACTTTGATAATGAAAAGTAAAGTAAAATAATGTCAGGTTGAAAATGTACCATGTGTGAAATAAATACTTTTGTTGAAGATTCGAACAGACCCTTTTCGCTGTTCCGATTTCATGCGGATGACTACTTAAAACTAACTATGCAATGAGGTTCTTAGACTATTTTCCCTGCAACTTGGATAGGAAATCCATGAGGAATTGATGGCGCATTCGCAGTTCGACTTCATTGCGATTCTGAAGTATTTCACACATCCGTTTGATCAGATGCTCTTGATCTCGGGCGCCACGTTTCATCTCAATGAGTATCACTTTGTCCTCTTCCCGTGTCCATGCATTCGATGTGCCATTTGACGTTGCAACACAAGCTATTGATTTAGTGGGACTTGGTGCTGGTAGCGGCGGCGGCACTTCATCCTCATCCTCTTGCGAGTTTGCCAGTGTGGCATCCAACTTACAATCCTCATCGCTATCGAATTGTGTGGTGGTTGCATGTGGCGGCGTTGTACATGGAGTGTTTACCTCAATGAACTCCACTTCCACCATATGCAGCTCGTCATCAATGGATGTTTCCAAATCCATATTCATGGCGGGTAAGGATACGAGCAGTTCATCTTGATCCAACTCCTCCAGATGAGCAATCTCATCCGTTGGTTGCACTATGTTCGCCGGCTCCCCCGGCGCCTCCTCGCTCTCCTCATTGATAAGCGTTCGCAATCGCTTGGCAAACTCAATGGCAGGCGAGGCTGCAGCGGGCAGACGTGCGGCCGGCTCATGTATGACCACCATGGGTTGCATATTGAATTTGGGACGTGCAGTTTGACCCTGAGGCGAGCGCACCTTCTTGGTGGGCGATTTCCGTTTGTCCAGCTGCGGCGAAAGACCACTCGAAGCGGGCAAAGGACTCAATCCCGAGAGCGGCGAGAGATTCGACCCCGTTTGCCGTCGCGGTGACATCTCGCCAAAATTGATTGCCGTCTTCTTTGCATTCGGATGATGCTGCGCCGAATGCTGGTTCATATTGGGTGTGCTGGTGGCTGCATTGTTGAAGCCACTATTATAATAGTTGCTATTCAATCGCATTGCATGAGCTCGCAAGGTCACATCGTCACACATGTCAAAAGAGCCGGTGGAGCCGGTAGAGCCACTGTTGTCATCGTCGCCCGTTGTAGTTGTATCGATGATTAAGGCGCGACTCGCTTCATCCTCTTCACTACGCTCGGCGGCATCATCGCTGTCCACAGCAGCTGCAGCACTGATCAATTTCTCGCCCTGCACACGAACTCCTCCATGGGCACAGCTTAAATGTTCGCCCGTCAATGGTTCATGACTTTGCTCTTTGTAGATGCTAGCTGCCCGAAACGATAGCTTGGCGGGTAGCATTATCTTCGAACCATAGAATATGCGTCCATTTAGATAGCGCAGCTGGCAGGGAGAAGATTTCGTTTGCGTTGACACCTCATTCGGCACATCATGTACCGTTTCCGCAAATACACCCGTTGTATTGGCCATCACATCGTGCAGATTCGTTTTCTCCGCGGGGGGCAAAATCCTATCAAAGAAAGAGAGAGAGAAACTAATAAGATCAATTCTTTCTTTTAACTATTCCAAAACATACAGCTGAGGGGGTTTCGCTTGTGGGAACTGTTGAACAAACCAATCGCATAGGAATTGATTGCCCTTGAGCAGTGGCAATATTTTCGCCTCAACCTTTTTCATGCTGACATTGGGCATTTCGGCGAGTTCGCTGAGACAGGCATAGATCTTGCGAATTTGAGCTGGCTGCTTGCAGAAATAGAGATTCAGCTTGTTGATAAAGTTGCTGGCGTTCGTTATCATGAAGTACTCGAAGAATTTGCCAAGCTCTGCTGCCTCGGCAGGTAGCAGAAAGTTAAGAAACACCTCAGCCAGTTCAGGATAGTCAGGCAGTAAAAGTTTTTCCACTTTCTACACATAGAAGAAGGTGTGATAAGTAAGGGGTTGCAAAGGTAGTGTAAAGTACAGTTACTTACCAAATACAAATCGCTGACTTTATCGTGAGATGGATCAAACGATTGCAGCAACTGATTGAATTGATGGCAATCCTCCAAACGGTTTGCCATTAACAATGCCTCCTCCACTTTCTCATAGAAGTTGTACGCAAAGGCTGTGAACGAAAAATATTGTATTACCTGTGTACTGAAAGTGTAAATCATAATTACTGGCATCCTTGCGGTTCTTCTCCTCTGGACTGTCCGGTTGCAGCATGTGTCGCTGCATCTCCTCCTGCCGATTTGCCTTACGATTCCTGGCCTCATCCTCGCAACGTTGTCGCTTCTGCTGCTGATGAGGTGAACCCAAGCTACTGGGTGGCGTTGTCGTTGATTCATTCAGACTTGGACTTGAACTCGAACTCGCACTCGCACTCGCAATTGGACTCGAAATCGAACTCTCACAAAACATTCTAAGATCGACGAGTAGTTGAGTGTACAGTTCGACGGCTAGAAAGCGTCTGTAATAGTATTGCACGGACTTGGCGTGTGAGTATTTATCACTTTGCTGTTGCAGGTAGCTGCTGTACGAGGTGATTAGTTGCAGGCTGCGCGCTTGTAGCTCCTGGCGCAACAACAATGAGGTCGGCGCTGCCGCTAACCTGCTACGCTGCGGCTTGTAATGGGATTGCTTGTAAATGGGACAGCGCACCCTTTTAGGTCGTTTTGTATGCAATTGCGAACGCGATTGCGACTGTGCCTGCACAGCGTTGAGTTTTACGAGTGTTGCCCTCTCCGGATCAAATCGTAAGTTTATTGCCGGCAGCGCATCCTCTGCCAACGGTGGCAGCGGAGGCGGCGGCGCCAATATACTTTCGGACTCGCTGCTCGAATTCAACAACGTACGATTTATATTCGCCACATTGTGTGCATAGCTTTGGTTGGGTTGAAAGGGCACCGAGACACCAGAAATCGAATTGGCGCCAATTTCTCCACCAAACACGTAATTTACATTAATAGTCAGAGATTGTTGATATTGTTCATTTGTTTTGGCGGCGCGACGCTTTGATCTCGATTTCGTTTTAACTTGAGCTGGTGGTGATTTTTTAACTCTTTGTGGGGTTTCCCAATGCCACGTTGATCCTGTGCCACTGCCATGAGGTGCCGCTGCCACGCCCTCAGCTTCGGGCAGCAAAATATCTTCGCCTACGGCTTCGCGTACAAATTCCAAATACGATGCGCTTGCTGATGGTGTGGGCTGTACACTCTGAAGCTGTTTATTGGTGCGACGAATGCGTTTATTGTTATACCAGTTTTTCTGCAATGTGATTGCAAATTTAAATGACGTTTTAACGACCATAAAATTGGTTTTAGCGTTAATTTTCAATTTTGCAATTTGTAAACATTAGGATTGTTTTGATGCTATCGATAGGCACGATAGCTGGCTGCATCATTTGTGAATGAAAAAAATACCAACATTCCTTGTAAACAGTCAGTGTTGCACGTTTAGCTATTTTTAGCTACAAAAATAGCAAATGGAATATAGTAGTTTTTATAAGGATTAACTACAATTGTGTTGCAGATCAACATTGTAATTGAATTTTTATGCATTCAACATTTTTAGCTATATTTAGCTAGAACACAGGTAGGAGCTACAGGTTTGTGTGATCAACGATAGTTGGCAGCACCTTATCGATTACAAAGCACACCTTAAAACGATAGACTTGTTAGTGTTTTGGTTTCGTTCTTTTGCACATCACTGCGCGTAAGTGCAAAATAGAAATTAATTTTGTTTTTCAATTAATTTCGCATTTAAAAGCAATATTAGTACAACAAATTAAATTAAATATTTCACTAGGTATTGCAGTAAGCCGAGCCAACTGAAGCTAACCCAAAAACAGACAACGCAGCACCAGCAGGCAGCTCAACAAAAAACTGACCACGTCACAAAAGATTTGCATTCCGGATTAGAAACCAAAATGAGCAAAGTAACATTCAAAATAACGCTAACATCGGATCCCAAGCTGCCATTTAAGGTATTAAGTGTGCCAGAGGGAACACCCTTTACGGCTGTGCTCAAATTCGCCTCCGAGGAGTTCAAGGTGCCGGCAGAGACAAGCGCCATAATCACAGACGATGGAATCGGTATAAGTCCACAGCAGACGGCTGGCAATGTGTTCCTGAAGCATGGTTCAGAGCTGCGTCTGATACCTAGAGATCGTGTCGGTCACTAACCCCAACTTAGCTTAAATTGAGATTTTCCCCCTACTCCATATCCAATTAAATATGTTAAAGAAAAGTGAATGGAACTCACCTCAATGTAATATTTCCAGGCACTGGGCAGGAATTCATGTTGTTCTCGTGGTGTACGCACTGTGCCGCCGTCGAAGCCCCATAGGATTTGGTTAATGGGCGGTGCTCGCCGGTGTTCGTAGTAATACTTGACGGGATTATATTGTTCCATGTCGTGGAGCTCCGTTATTTTGTCGAAGATTCGCCTTGCCTGCTTGCCATGTACCAGATCCTTGGTCATGCGTTTACATGCAGAGCGAGTGGGATCTGAACCCTTGCGCTGTTTGCATGTGGACGATAGGATAGCATTCAGATGCTTCTCCAGACCCATGGCTATTAGTTGATACTCGGACGGAGCATATGCTGTGATTTGAAGCTTCTTGGGCTGGAATGCCATGCGGGGCAGGTATTGCGGATACATGAACACTTTGCTATCGAGTATTAGGTCCATGATGCGAGGCGGTAGGCGTGGCACTTGGCGTGTGTGACCCTCTGTTAGTTGGGTTTCCTTGTTGATGAACTGCATCATTGTTTTGTTTTGCTCCGCGTACTCATCGCTGTTTAGGTCGTGCTCCCACTTGCTTACAAGCTCCATGGCCTCATTTAGATTCCAGCAGTTGAAGCTGGTATCCGTGGATGCACGCTGATGCAGTTCCTGCAGCATCTGTTTGGGCTTCTCTGCCATGGAGAAGAGTGTCGGATGTGAATAGGTTTGAACAAACGATTGCGTCAGCATTTGGGTATGAATGCGAAGCTGTTGCTGCAGCAGATCATGTTGCTCCTGTGTGAATCCATTCTCATTGCTTACCGGTGGTGGTGGAACGGGTTTCACATGCCGCAGGCTCTCAAACTGGTCTTTGTACTCGGCGTGAATGTGCTTCCGTACGGATAAATACTTACAGCTGAAGTTAGTGTCGTAGGGTTCACTCGGTATGGACTGAACCGGTGTAGTCTCCATAAGCAGAGAAGCAGAGAGATCAGGAGCAGGAGTGACAATGTAGCTGCTGTCTGGCGGCATTGTGTTCATTACCTTGGCTAGTTGAAAGCAATTGGGTTGTCCAGGCAACGGCACTGCAATCAGCTCCGGCGGATGTGCTCCCACTGCCTCGGATGAAATGTTTACAATTGTATAGGAGGAATCAAAGTAGCTGCCATTGAGCAGATTCTCCGCCAGCGGAACGGGAATAACGCTGGGCGTGGACATTAATTGGGGTTGAAAGGATTCCAAGACCGTCGGCTGCTCTAAGGCCATAGATAAATCCATCGCTGGTTGTGCATCGAAATCGATTTGTTGCGTGACCTGCTCTATAGGATCTTCCAGTAGCTGTAGGTCCTGCGTTAGAAACTTTTGTGGCGTCTCCAATTCAACGGAGTCGAGGGATACGCCTTCCTGCAGCAAACCAGCAAATAGCTCAGAAACCAAATCGGTGAGCTCCTTCTTGGATATAGTCAGATCGCGCAGCTCCTCCGCATCCACGGGCACCATCTCAGCAGCCACATACTCCGGATCATTGATGGGATCATCATCGTCGCCCAGAAAGCTATTATTTAATGGCTTAGAAAAGTCTGTAAGGAACTGCATCCATTCCGCATCGTTTGCAGTCATATCATATTCGGGTACATCGCTCTGTTCCAAATCTGGAGGCACAAACTCCGATTGCAAATCCTCAATTGTTGTCTGTTGCAGACACAACTTGGAACGCGTCCGGGTTGCAATGCGAGGATCATCGGAATTTTTGTCCGGTGGTAGCTTGAAGCAACCATCCGATGTGAACTTGACGGGCGATTCCTCATTCGCAGTGAGTGGTGTTTGTGGCGTGCAAGGATTTGAATCCAAATCCGAAACTGTTGTATTGGGATCCTCATCGGACTAAAGACAAGAAAATATGAGAATTATGTATGATGAATTTGTGAAATAAATATGCTTACTAGAAAATCTTCTTTGGTAAATGTGTACTCCTCATCCTCCTCATCCGAGTGCAGATCCTCGCGTATTAGTGCCTCAATCTCATTGATAGGAGATTCACTAAGGCCTGGCAAACTAATGACAGGAGTACGATTCAACTCTCGAGCTTTGGCGCGCGTCAATTTGGCAACCGAGGGTATCTCTGTAATGATGATGGCACCACGTTGTTTCTGTTCATCTTCGGCCTCAGCTTCGCGTTTCTCGCGTGCCATCTCATCCTCTGCCTTCAGTGTGACCAGAGCCAGCACGTGCTCATTGCGGACGACGCTACGGACAACTTTGTGCATGTCTTCACTGCTGATGGCATTGGCGCGAGCCACTTGACGCAATCGCCGGTTGATCTCTTTGGCATCCTCAATGTTACAGTCACCCAGTTGTGTAGAGTCCAGTCCCTTTGGCTTCTGCTGTGGCGGCTGTTGTTGTGCATTATTATCCTTTTCCTTTTCAATGCGACGCATTTTTCGCGGCTGTCGTCGATTGTTTGTTGGCGTTGAGTTAGCACTGCTGCTGCTATTGTTGTTGTTTGACGGTGGACGTGTTGGCGTCTTTAGGTCGGGTGTGGCCGACTTTTCGATATTACAGTCATCCAGCTGTGTGGAATCCAGGTCCTTTGGCTTCTGCTGCGGCAGTTGTTGTTGTGCATTGTTATCCTTTTCTTTTTCAATGCGACGCTTTTTTCGCGGCTGTCGTCGATTGTTTGTTGGCGTTGAGTTAGCACTGCTGCTGCTATTGTTGTTGTTTGACGGTGGACGTGTTGGCGTCTTTAGGTCGGGTGTGGCCGACTTTTCGATATTACAGTCATCCAGCTGTGTGGAATCCAGGCCCTTTGGCTTCTGCTGCGGCAGCTGTTGTTGTGCATTATTATCCTTTTCCTTTTCAATGCGACGCTTTTTTCGCGGCTGTCGTCGATTGTTTGTTGGTGTTGAGTTAGCGCTGCTGCGGCTACTGTTGTTGTTGTTTGACGGTGGACGTGTTGGTGTCTTTAGGTCGGGTGTGGCCGACTTTCGAGAGCTGCTCAGCATGATGCTTGCACATTTAAATAGTAGTTTTTTTTATTAAACTAATTTCGCAATTTGACTCGATTACCAAAACAAAAGTGCAGACAGTGAATGCATAAAATGCCGCCACACAAATTATAGCAGGGCTGGAAAATAATATCGATATGATTGTGTCGCTATCAATGTAAGCGGGAAATCAGTCACTGCTATTTATGCTTAATTTTATTTGTAAAACATTTCGATTTTGGATAGTTTGAGCGAGCAGATGGTCATTTATTATGGGAGAATAAACATTTTTATATTTGTGTACAAATACAAGGGATGAAAAATAATATCGATATGCTCTGGCTGCTTAATTAAAAACATATGTTTTTCTCCGTTAGTTCCACTATGACTGGTTCAATGAACAGATTTCCTTATTTGCTTGGCGTTTTATGTTTATTTGTATTGGCAATAAATTAGTTTAATAAGTGTAATGTCAACTGCTTTTAAACAGTATAGCTGCAATCAGTGTAAAAAATGCGCATCTGCATGGTGTCTGACTTTTTCTATCCCAGCATCGGCGGAGTCGAGGAGCATGTCTACAATTTATCACAAATGCTTCTTGCACTCGGACACAAAGTAAGAAAAACCATCAAAGCCAAATCTCATGTACTAGTAATACAATATTTGGATGCAGGTTGTTGTGCTGACGCATGCTTATGATGACTGTACCGGCGTTCGTTACCTTACAAAGGGCCTCAAAGTTTATTATTTGCCCATAAAGGTCTGCTACAACCAATGCATCTTTCCCACAGCTATTTGCAATGTGCCCATGCTGCGTGCAGTTTTGTTGCGAGAGCGAATCGACGTGGTGCATGGTCACTCTGCATTCAGCGCTTTGGCACATGAAGCTTTGATGGTTGGCGCCCTGTTGGGATTAAAGGTAGGAGAGAAAAGGATTTAAAAGATTTACAAATATTTTCATATCTTTTTTCCGTTTTCAGACAGTATTCACGGATCATAGTTTGTTTGGGTTTGCAGATCTTTCGGCCGCGCTAACAAACAAACTCTTAGAGATTACTTTGAGTATGGTCAACCATGCGATATGTGTCTCTCACATTGGCAAGGAGAACACGGTGTTGAGAGCCTGTGTGGCTAAGAATCGTGTCTCGGTGATACCCAACGCAGTGGATACCGCTCTCTTCACACCCGATCCCAGCCAGCGGCCTACGAATGGAGTGATCAATATTGTGGTTGCATCACGTCTGGTTTATCGCAAAGGCATCGATCTGTTGGCTGGAGTGATACCACGCTTCAAGGACACACCCAACATCAATTTCATCATTGTTGGCGATGGTCCGAAAAGAGATCTGCTTGAGGAGATTAGGGAGAAGACGAATATGCAGGATCGTGTGGAGATATTGGGTGCCGTCGAACATGCCAAAGTACGGGATGTCCTGGTGCGCGGACACATCTTTGTGAACACCTCCCTGACAGAGGCCTACTGTATGGCCATAGTTGAGGCTGCCTCCTGTGGCCTTCAGGTCGTCTCCACCAGCGTCGGTGGAATACCAGAAGTGCTTCCAAATAGTCTAATACTGTTGGTCGAACCTGAAATAGAAGCCATATATTCTGCCATACTGGTTGCCATCGGTAGACATCGAAATATTTCCTCTTCCAATGGACACATTCCAACCCAGACTGAAAACAACACACGTTCCAAGCGCAAACGACGCAAGAAGCATCTAAAGGATGAGGAATCCAAACCACGTTCAGCTGCAACAACTGCAACTTCGGCAACAGATCCTATTCTCTGTCCGTATCGTTGCAATGAGCTTGTGGAAACGCTGTACAATTGGGAGAATGTTGCTCAGCGCACCGTTAAAGTCTACGATCGTGTCCGCAAAGAACGTGCTTTTAGTTTAAGTGAACTAATTTATTCTGTGTATCAGTGTGGTGCCTGGTTCCTGGCCTTTCTGGTTGTGGGACACTTTTTGTTGCTGTTTTTGGAACGTTGGCGTCCTTCCAGTCGCATCGAGGTTGCCCACGAGCCGAAAAGACAGCCAAGTTAGGTGAATTTATTACTGCCATGCAGAGTGTTACTGCCAGTTTTATAGATAAATATACAAGCGTACCATTTGTTTTATAAAATGCCTTTTTTATAAAATTATGATTTTTAAAAAAGTATTTTGAAAAATAACGGCGCAATGTTAGTTTACAGAAAATTAACATTTGGTGAGCGCAAATTTGAGTAACTTAAAGTTGGCTGCAACACTCAACAGAAAACGCGCTCAATCGATAGACAATTCAAATCGATACATTCAGTCTAACAACAAACGAGCTTCGGTAAGGTTGTGTGCGCGCGTAATATTTGCGTATTCCGAAGAAAAAAACGCGACTAGCGAAATTACTTTGAATTTAGCAGCGGGCAAATCGACAATCTAACGGGGCATATAAAGTGCATTGAATTTTACAATTCCTCGTATTGGATTTTGCACGGCATTTAATTTGAAAAGCGTACATGTAAATTCAAAAAATTGTGTGAATGCTGGCGCGTATTTTAGCTGTTAGCTTGGCTTAAGAAACGAAAACGAAAAGTGCAACGGACAAGCCAAAATACTTGGAAACTGAAGATTGGCCAATTGTGATAGGAATTGGCGCAGCATCCTTCTTCTTGCTTTATATGACGTCATTCGCGCGCTACTTTTTCGTGTCCAGTTCGTGTATACGCCTGTGTGTGTGTGTTTGAGAGAGGCAGAGCCTAGTTTGTGGGTGTATGTGTGTGCTTTCATTGGAATTAGGACGGGCTGCTGCTCATTTATTACGCACTGCACTTGTAGCTGAACAAAAGTTCTTGAACATATCCCCCCTCCCTCGCCCTATCATCCCACTCAACCTTTCCTCGTACATCCAGTCCAAGGCCATTGAGGCATTTTATTGTTCTTGTTGCTATAACAGTTATTTTCGTTTTGCTTTTCGTGATTGTTGATAAAAGTACGCTTTGATTTCCAATAGAAATAATACTAAAAAAAAAAATCGTGTTAATTGTGTTTTCTTTTTTTATCGCAACTTTTTAGCCTCAACTCTGAAACCAATTAAATTCTAATAATTGCATTTATATTTACAATATACACAAAAAAAAAGTGAGAAAAAGCTTCTTCGAGCAATTTGAACTCAGGTGAGAAAAACTAAATACTATATATATATTTTCGATCAAATAAGTCTTTTTAAGCTTTAAGTTAATATTGAGTTTAGACTTTCCTTTAGCTAAATTATATTGAAAAACTTCAAAAAACGTCTCCAAATGGAAATAAATTTTTAATGTGCCCCAAAAAATCTCTCGTGCGGCACACAGCACTGGCGCCTAAGTGCCTCATGTGGCAAGAACCAGAATTTACGCAAAATTCCTTTACTTATTCCTTGGCGCCGAAACAACAACACCAAGAAGTAAAAGAACTCACATAAATTGAAGTAAAAAAAACAACAAAAACAACATAAAATTGAATTTGTTGTGTTTTTTTGCCCTTTTTTTTGGCCTCCGTACTTTGAAACTCGCTCGGGAGGCTGTAAATAATGAAACACCAGACAAGCACCAGACTGAACAACAACCAACAACAGCAACAACAACAACGTGCAAAAAAGGTGTATGTGTGGGCGGTAGGGAGGAGTGAAGGGGACACCCGGCACAGCCGTCCGTGTTGGAGTTGAAACCAGAAACGGAGTTCTCAAAGGAATACGCGGGGGAGTGGAGGACATCATAATCAAAGGCTTTTATTGCGCCATCAAATAACCAGAAAACTGTTAGCTCAAGCGGTGGAAGAGCGAAGGAGCGGGAAGGAGGGGGTGTCTATGGGTTGCCCTTTTTTTGTGTGGATATACCCTGGTAATACGAGCGCGCAGGATAACGTTGTGTTGTGTTATTAGGCCAGGCTAGAACAAGAAAAATGGCCGGAAACCGGGCACCAGACAAATTTGCCTAGGCACGTTCGACCTAATAAGCAAGGGGGGGAAGGCTGAAGTAGTCACTAGGGGAAGGGGAGAAAAAGCAGTTAGTAAGAGAGTACAAAGTACTTCCGTGTGTGTGTTCTGGAGGCCAAATCGATTTTTATTGATATTCAAGTTGAATGCACTGTGAATTCGATTTAGTTTTTGGTCAAAAGGGATGGGGGAGGAGGGAGAAAAGGGAGCTACCCCAAAGTTAAGGGTTGCTGGAACGTCGTGTAGTCCAATCCCAAAAGCACTGATTGCATGCAACGATAATACGTAAAAGTGTAGTACACTAAGAAAAATAAGGAAAGAAAAACATAACCAGACTTAAGACTTGATATAAAAATGGAAATCATATACTTTTTCTGCCAGTGTAGTTAATGCTATCGAAAAGAAGCTTCTCACAGATTGTTTTTTAGCAGAAGTCAAATCAAACTTTTTGACACGCACTTTTTTTTATTCTTATTGACATTTGTTAAGCTAACTTATTATTTTCAAAGGTCTGCCCACGAATTCGACACTTAACTATTTGCCGCCTGGTCGTGATATCACGCTATTCTTCTTCTTCTTCTTCTTGGTCGACGATGTCGTCAGGTCTTCTTTTGCAATCATTTCTTATACCATTTTTTGTTGGTTTTTTTTTGTTTTGGTAGCTTAGGAAACTTGTTTTAAGGTTTGTTTTCGGGCAATTGTGCTCTATTTTTATATTTATTTGTGCTTTATTTGTTGCTTTTCTAACACTTTTGACATTCAAACTTGTTTCTCGGTTTCGTTTCTTTTCAAACTTGAACTCTTTCACCTCTCCCCCCACTTCCTCTCTCTTTATGTCTCACCCTCCCCCACTGTAAGTCCGAAACAATGGACACTTGATGGCGCCACCAGCTTTAAGAGTGCAAATGATTGTTGCTCTTGTTCTGCTTCTTCGTCTTCTTGTTAAACCCTTGGTCGAAAGTTAAGTGCTTTTGGGTCGAAAAGAGAGTGAGTGTGAGAGAGCGAGAGAGAAAGAGAGGATGATAAGCCGCTTTGGAGGGTTTTAAGCTGATGGGTTTGTGGGTTTGCAAGCTCTTCTCTCAAATCCAAATCCCGAATTATTGTCTGGTCTTTTATACGGTTTTGTGGGCGTACAAAAATCAATCAGACAGTGAAATAATTGATTGGCTTTGGAAAGTGTGTCTGAGTGAAAGGTGGAAAAAGAGTGAAAGGAAAGTAAAAAGTAATCTACTAACTCTTTTGACCTTAGTTTAGAACTAACCAGTTTTTTTGACGCTTCCTGTTGTTCCAACTAGACATGACAAATAAGAATCCATAAATCACCATGTATTTATCATTCTTCCCTTGAAATTCCCAAAACTTTTCCCCCTTTTTGCCGTTTACCAACTAATATCAGCACATCATCTCTATTGTTATTGTTCACACACACTCCCACACACACACACCCTTACAATCCTCCCCCGCGAAGGTTTTGCCCATTCAAGTTAAGACCTCATCAACGCCCTTAAATTTGACCTTTGACAACTGACAACGCGCTTTCTGTCAGTCCCCTCAAATTAGTTTCACGTTCTTCAAATTAGTTCATCGATTTGATTTTTCTTGGACACAGGACACATTTCTTGTCTTCCCTCAAGGAAACAAGGTCCTTAAACTCCTCCATTCGGCAAACTTAAATGCACATTTCCTTTGTTTTTTGTTCTGGCGCCACATTTCAAAAGGCCATTAAACAAAAATAAAAATAAAAAAACCTACCACAAGCTGAAATATATATATATGTATATGTATATGTGGGGCAGGCAATGGGAATCGCGTGCTCAACGCAAGTTAATTGAGCTCCAAATGAAATTTCATAATCAACAAAAGAAAAGAAAACAAAAAAAAAAGCAAAGAGGCAATGAACAAATTTATGAGTTTTTGGGACTCCCTCAATGGAGCCGGCGGGACTATAAACTTGGAATTCACAATTCACAGGCTCTGGTATTCACAATATATACATATTCGACAATGTGGCATAAATGGTAAAGCCTTTCCTCGTAGGATGACTCATGACTTTGCCACTGCGACACCGACACCGACTACGACAACGACATCGACGTCCTTCACAAGGATTCACATTGAGTACAAAGCGAGGACGATTGTCTTTGCGTGGCTTTTGTTTCAGCAAAAAAAAGGCAACAAAACAAAAATGAAATTAACTCAGGAACTTTATTCATATATATATGTTTATTTGCTGCCTTTAGCAGCAATTGTTCTTTTTTTCTGTTATGTTGTCCTCTCTCCATTTTGCAGCTCAGCTGTTTGCGTGGCGCAAATAAGTTTCATATCCTTGACAGCTCTTTACATATAATACCTTCCCACTCACAGACAGGCCAGGCACAGCATATTGGCGCCAGAGGATACACAAACATGACGCTACTTGATTACAATATATTATATATATATATAGTCTGCCATGTGTCTAAAATCACAAATGTTAACTTGGCATAAAATCAATAAAAATTGCATTTGAATTATCTCAGGAATACAGAATGTAACTCAATGGGGTCAAAAGTTAATTAAATTTCCGGCTGATTCATCTTAAAAATGTTTCCTCAGAAACTAGGTTTATGCTCTTTCAATTTGTTCTAGCTAAAAACAGAGCTTAAACAAATTTCTGTTCCATATTTCCGCTCTACTGAACATAGTTTTACAAAATAATCATTTATCTTAAGAAATATTTATACACTAATCCTAAACATGAGCATAGGTCATTGGAATGTGATGTCATCAAGAAGTTTGCAAGATGTTTTTTTTTCTGTATTTAATTATGAAAATATGGTCAAGACCTTGAGTTTGAGTTTGTTCTGAGCCGCTTTCGTCATCATCATCGCAAGGCAAAAACAGACTATACAAAACGCATTTGTATATATGACTCATTCATTGATTTTGTTTTTCTCTCAGTATGGAATTAAATTTTCGCATATATTATTTTTTGCATGTTAGATTCTTTCATTTATTGAGCTAAATTGCTGACTATTGTTCGAGAGGAGGAGAAACGAAACAATTGGATATGCCTCACAGCATAAGATCTATCTATTATTATATTATTTCTAGCAAAAATGCTTTTGTTCTCTTTTGAATTCATTTTGTGTAATGTAATGGTTGAAGTAACTTTCTTTTAGGTCAGATAATTATTATGATAATTCTTTCTATCATAACACCTTCTGTGGTTTTAAACTTAAACTCAAAGTCTTAATGAATGAACTAAGTTTTCATGCTTATCATTTGATGATTAATGTTTATTTCATTTACTACAACTTAAGGTCAGACACTAAAGCCCTGAAGCTCTCTATCTCTATCCTCATTTCAATGATAAATGAGCAAAAATTCTAAAATCTTGTTTTTAATCAGATATGATGATTGGGCTATTCTCAGATAAACTTAAGTTTGTCCAAGCTTTGACTTCTTCTTTGATTCCCTTTTTTTGCGCGGTGGATAACCTTATTTTGTTATCTTAGAGTCAAATTTGATGGGCTGCTCTCGACTGACGCAGTTACCCCAGAAAACCCCTCTTTATATTCTAGTGAATGAATCACACATCGTAGCAGCATCAGCAGCAGCAGTTTCAGCTACTTTGTGGCATGCAGCATGTGCTGGCTGTCAGGCAGGCTGACTGGCTGAAGTTTCCAGGACCTGCTTTTCTCTCTCTCGACTAACTTGATTGTATTGGAATGGGTCGCGCGTGAGTTTGGCCCTGTGACGGAGATTCAGACGGGAGACAAGTACGCAAAAAAAAAAGAAAGGAAAGGAAAATAAAAGAGGAATTGCCTGCAAGCAAACTAACAACTGCGACACTGAGGCAGCTGCTGCTGCCGCTGCTGCTTCTTCTTCTACTTTTGGTGGCATTGTCCTTGCTGTCATCCTGGCAATGTTGCTGCCGCTGATGTTGCGAGGGGTGGTTTACGCTGCTTTTCGGCTGCGTTGTCTGCGCCTCGTCGCTTATTACACTTGGAGAAAACAAAGTGTTTTATTAAGTGGTTAAGTGTTTGAAATGAGTTTTTAATGCTTTTCAACTCAATCAAAAACTATTCAACTCTTGATTCAATGAAACTAAGTTATGTAAGAGCTGAGTTGAGATTTTTTTCAAGTTGATTACACAAAATAAACACTTTAAATATAATGTTTGTAGAATATATTTGATCTACAATGAGATTTTAGAGAGTTTCTTTAAGTTGATTGCACAAAACAAATACTAAACATCATTTTTGCAGAATATATTTGATCTAGAATGAGATATTGCGGTTGCACCTATCTCAAAATAGTTTTACATTCAGCTTTTTTGATAATACTTTCTGGAAATAAATATTTTTCATCTTCCCTATATGATTTCAGTTCAAATTTCTATCCCATTTTCCCAAGTGCAGCATTAACACATTCCTATTCTCATACCCAAAACTTATTGCTGCTGCTCGCTCTCTTGCGCCCTCCTTCCCTCCGTTAGCCCTTGTTCGTATCTTGTTGCCACTCGCAGAAATCGTTGCTTCTATTTTTTGGGCAGACAACAACAAGAACACCAACAACAACAACAACAGCAGCATCAGCAACGTCAGAACTCATCTTTGTACGCAAAACTCTCGGGGGTTGGCAAAGAGCGAGCCGAAGCGGAATGCGTTTTATATTATATTTATTATTTATTTTCTATTTCGTTCTCTATTACGTTTTGTGCAGCAGTTTCGCCGCTTCTTCTACTCCGCTTACCGTTCTTCCCATTTTGCGTTTCTGTTGTGTTCGCTTATTCGCACAGTGTATCAGTTGTTGTTGGGCGTCACAAACTCGGGTCGAAAGTCCTTTCTAACGCGTGTTGAGTGAAAAATTCGCTTAAGGCACTCCAGTATGAATACTACAGTGGTGTCTCAAATATTAGGCATGCCCTGTGTATTTGATTACTATGGGTATGAAATATATATTCTTTTTAGCATCAAACTTTTTTTTACTTTCCCTCACTTTTACTGCCTTTTATTCTCAATCCAAACTTCTTACTGCCAATTGAGAAGCTTCTCCTCCCACTTTTTCATTTAATGTCTTCATTTCAAGTTCATAAAATGAAATTTTTGTTGACTGCATTTCCGTCAGTTTGTGGAAATTATGAAATTTCCGGTTTATTTGTTCAAGCAGCAACAGCAGCAGCAAGTGCCAAAAAAAAATAAAAGGAGAGTCTGATTTTGGGTGTTTGCTGTGGATCTGTGTCCGACCACCCATCATGAACCAGCTGCGGGTTTGTTGACTTTTGGCAGCGATTCCCAGGACAACAGGACGCAAAGGACACACAGGACACCGCAGGCGCCATTTGTGTGTTGTGTTGAAATGTATTCTCCGAAAAGGAAAACCGCACGCGTCGAAAAACCGTTGATGATACGGTCTCTCGGTCTCGCTCTCGGTCTCGGGTTATCCTGATCCTGGTCACGATATGAAAGCGCGGCGGCGGCGGCGCCTGCCAGCAATTACTTCACGTTCGTTCTGTAAATAAACAAAACGGAACGAAACGAAACCGAACCGAGGCACATAAAATTAATTTCACACACACACACACACACACACACAGACAAAGTCTACAAAATTCGGCGACAAAATTGTTATTTTGCGTGAAATTTGACGACACCGTTTCCCATATAGAGAAACATATATGAATGTGTGTGTGTATATCCTGTGGTGCATCGAATGTCCTGTGTGCTCCTGCTGGTTGCATTTGCGCCTGCCAATAAAAACCACCCCGCTTCAATTGGGCTACCCTAACACAGGAGTTGCCTTTTGTTTTTGTGATAAATTCCTCTTCTCATTTTTTTTCCTGCTTTTGTTTTAATTTATTATTGCTCTTCGCTTCTGTTGTTGTTTGTTTTTGTTGTGGATTATTGGCTTGCGTTACTTCTGAATCGGGGGCGGCTTTCTTCCCCTTTTTTCCCCGAGTTGAGTTCCGTTCGGTTGATCCTTTTCCTCCTAGCCACGTGTAGGTCACATCGCTTGCATTCTTGCAATTAACATACTCGACACTCCGCTTGGTTCGGTTCGTTCGCGTTATTCAAGCGTTTGAGTTGAGTGTTTGACATGCCTTTGAAATTGTTCGTTATTCGTTGTTGTTTGTTGTTGCTTTTTTTGAGAGTTTCGAGTTTACTTTTTAGTAGCGTAAACAGTTTAACTTGACGAGCGTAACATCGTAACTCATATGGAAGTAATTGCTTAGGTTTGTTTTTTTATGGGCCTGGGAAAGATTTTGCTGTTAGTTGACTTCTAATGCAATCTTAAGTGGATTTTGCTTTGATTGCAATCGAATAACTTTACGCTTTTGTTATATAATAACATACACTCAACTCTTTTCTATTCGGTGTCTGCTGTACTTGTTCGTTGTTGTTGTCCACCACAAAATTTAATCAACCCGGCCTAACCGCGCCTCATAATAAACGACCAACCCCAGCTCCCTCCACCCACAAAAAAATCAATAAAGACACAATTTGCAGTATGACCCAGTCCATTATGCCGGTTCCATTTAGCTATTAGACATTGACCACAACCAATAATTGTCTCTCCCACTCTCTCTCGGGTTCGGTCCGGGGGTCCTGCTTTTACCAATTATGACGAAACTTATAGAAAGGTTGTAAAATTGACCAGGTCTCTGACTCGTATCATGTTGGCGGCATACCAAAACACACATTTTCTAATAGTAAAAGCTTTTAATTTAGAGCCGACAAGGCAGGATTCAGTTAACAACCAACCTAGCTGACCATTATGTCAAATGCCAAGTTAAAATAACAACAAGACGAGAAAGTAAAGGAGGAGGAACCAGAAGCAACAACATGTGGAATGAATACATGTACTCTGTGTGGACATGACATGGGTGAACATGGGACATGGGTGGACATGGGACATGGAACATGGCGCCAATAGTCGAGTAACGTCCAGTTTTAGAAGCCGGTCGCCGGGCGCCACTCAACAATTGAATTGCTGCTGACTCTGGTTGGAATAATACAGAAATTGCCAAGCAATGTTGGTTGTTTAGCATGTTTTTTATTGATTTCTTTTCCTGTTTATTTTGTGAGAGGTCACGAGCTTGATTCCTGGAACAACACACACTTGATAAGCGAGAGAGAGAAAGAGAGAGGGAGTTGTCGATGTTGTTATCAGTAAAGCATATTGGAAAGGCAATGCTTAAAAGTTTTGCCTAATCAGCAGCTGCAAACGTTTTTCTCCACCCTCTTCACACTCTTCACTTAAAGCTCACCTTGGCCCTGGCTGACTTGCAAAAACAATATCAAACTGAGTTGTGTTTCAGGTTCTCGGTCTCGGGGTCTGGGTCTCGGTCTCGGTCTCGGTATGAGTCTGCTTTGGTTCGTTGGTTGCTTTGGGCATTCATAAATCCCATTTGGTGGCATAGCGATAGCAATTGCAGTCGTCTGCGGTCGCTCCGCAAAAAATGCAATTCAGCATAAATGTATTGGTGTGTGTATGGTGTGGTGTGGGTGGTGTGGCATGAACACGTAAAGGAGGTGAAGGACGGGGGGCAGGCATATCGAATTCACTGCCTCCGGGTTGTAAAAAAGGCGAGTTGGCAACAGCTGTGCATACACACCTTGATGTTCATGATGTTCTTGATGTTCCTAGAAGGTTGGTCTGCCCTTTGTATACTTTAAATTTAGCGTAAACTTTTTGCCTGGCAGCAGGATTCTTGGCTAGGAAGCAAGGAAAGTGAAAAATCTGCTGTTCAAGTTTTTGTATTTACAATGTGAGATTGTGGGATTGTGCTACGGATTTCCTGCAACAGCAAGTTCACATTTGTCGATGCTGGAAATAATCGCACAAGCACAAAAGTTGAATGTGCCACCAAGTGTGGAAGTTGCATGACCCTAAAGAAGTTTACCAAGGGTTTGCGCAGCTTAAGGAGGCGTAATATTAAATTGGTTTTTCCACATATTCAATCTATAGTATAAAGGTAGCAGACGTTCACCAATTGTAACCGAATAAGGGATTTTTTATTGGCAAAAAACATAAAAGAAGATTTTTGTAAAAGGAAATATGATTTATTTATGATAAATGTATGTTCTTTAATATATCCTATTGTTAACATGAGCTCTTAAGTTACTTAAATACTTAACACAATCGATAACAAAGCTTTAACATTGCTCGGTTTTTCACTTGTCATTTGCAGTTAGTACTCGAATCAAGGCAAAATTAAGCTATTATCTTTTGGCTAAAAAGCAAAACCAAACCACACACACACACATACACAAGTTGTCAGCTCAGCAACAAACCACAACAATGTCTGCTCCCCAGTTTTCGAGCATCAGGATTTCAAAATCTTGCTTCAATTGTCGCTTAGCATACCTCAAAATCTCTCTCACACTGTCTCTCTTCCTTTCTCTCTCTGTTTGTGTTTGCTTAATCCACCCACAACAATTTGTGTTGTTGTCTAACTCAAAAGTGAGCTCATGTTTTGGGCATTTATGAGAAGATATCTCTCTATCTCTATCTATGTATACAAGTGCTCCTTGGTCAGTTGACATAAACACACACACACTGTGCACACACACACTTGCACACACACTCTCACATTGACATACATACAAATAGCTGTCGGATCAATTAAAACAACGTTTGTTTTCTTTTGTTTTGTTTGTTGTGTATTGTGTTGATTGCCAAGCTCGCTCTGTAATAATGAGCTTCCGTTCCAAACACACACAACACACAGAAAACAGTGCAAGCAAAAAGTATGATGCCAAGCAATCAAAACAATCTAACAGATACATCTTGTGCGTAGGCGGCGGCGGCGGCGTTCGTTGCAATTACACACAAGTAATTAACCTTCCCACTCCCCCAATATATTTGCCCTCTCCCCCAGTTATGTAACCGAGACTTGAACATAAAACAAACCTTTATTAACTTGTTTTGTCATAATATTTTTAAGGCGCGACTTTAACAACAAACATTAATTATTGAACTTTTCTTTGTGTGTTCTGAGAATATCTGTATTAAGTATTGACAGGACTCCCATCTGTCGTTGTGGTTTTGTCATTCCCTCAGTTCTGTGAATAGGCCTCAATGTGAAAATTATGAACTTTTCACTTAATGGACGTGCCACAAGAGCAAGCCCCCAGGGCAGCATTTAAGGTGGGGCATATAACGTTTAACGGGTAACGGTTAACGGCCTTGCGGTTTCCACCTTTTCCACCTGCAATGCTATAAAATTTTATGTTCCCTGACCATTAAATAGGGGCGGGGCGAGACATTATGCCACCATAATTAATTAGCAAATATATGTTTTATGGCATTTTATGACCAAAGTCGTTAATTAGTCACAAAAACCGAAATTTATATGTTTTGTTGATCATTTTACAGCTTAGTTTGATGTTTCAATTGTGTTTTTTCATAAATAATATTCGACATACCCTTATTGAAAGGTTTTGTTGCTTTTGTGCGGGTTTGTTTCCTGCATAAAAATGGGAATATGTTTGATTATCAAAAACTTTATGAAGGTATTGTTATTGCTTCTTGGTTCTCAGGAACTCTCCGGAACTTTTCTTATTTCTTTTACTATATACGGAAGTAATTATGTGTTGAAATCTTAAAGAAATCATTGCGTAATAATTGTTTTAATTGAATTCCCTGTTTATTCTTTACTTGGAAACGAAAGATAAAGCGCGCGTCAATGCCAATATCAAAGTCATTGAGCTTGAATGCAATTGAGCTTGAATCTAAATTGTTTTTCTAGGTTTCCCTTCAATTATGATGGGCTGCCGTCGTCGTCGTCAATGTTAAACCGATTTGTCTGTTCTCCAAGCGCAGTCAGCAGCCAGCGACTGACTTTTGCCAATGCTTTCTTCAACTACTTCTAGTTCTAGCTCCAATTTCCTAACGGCGGCTTGCTTTGTTTTAAGCGGCTTTTTAATGGTCTTGGTCGAGGCCGCCGCCGCCTCTACTTTGGCATTTGTTGTTTGTTAGTTGAGCGGAGTTTTGGCCACGTGCAGCGTTTGCTCGTTGTTGTTGGTGGCAAGCACAGGCAAACGGGTTTCAAGAGGCAAGAGGCATAGCCACATAGCCACATATGCCACACAGGCAACTGACACAGACTGCAATTAGTCTGGCTAAAGTCGTGCCTAACGGTAAAATGCCAGAGACAGAGAGCTGGAGAGTCTAACCTCATAATCGCATATCAAAATGCTCGTGAGATTTACAACGATAATGTCGGCTCAACTGATAGATTACAAAGCAGCTCTGCTTTTTGTGTTGTGCCATCTAAAATGGATTTTTCATGTTTTCTTTGTCAGCTTAACTCTTTTTTATGATAAATATTTTTAATATCTGTTTTTTTCTTCTTCGTGTTTATTTGCAGATTAATTGCAGTTGGCTTTGCTACAATCGAGTGGTAAGTTTTCAAACAGCTTTTGGTTTCATCATAAATCAACTCATTAAAATTAAAAATATAAACAATATTTATTGAAAAGTTTCACAGTTCTTTATTTGGTTTTTCCCCCTCTCTCTCTCTCTCTCTGTGTGTTATGTATGGCCTACAACTCAATCACCTGCCACAAGTTGAAGTTGCGACCATTTATGAAGCTCGTTTGTCGGTTCCATTTTTGGATTTTAGTGCCATATCGAATAAAGTTTTTGAGTTATTTTTGTCTGACTTCTTTTTTTATCCCCAACTCCTCTCGCGAGCTTACATCACTTTTTTTGGCCTGTCAATTAGCAACGCATTTCAAAAACGACTTCATTATCAATCAATCTTAATTGAATAATCATTGAGAACAACCGAAAGAGATGGAAACTTAAGCTGTCTGTATTATGAATTCAGTGAGATGTTCGCCAGGGAATTGTTGTTGTTGGGGATCCTTGTGCCATTTATTGCTTATTATTATTATTATTTGCGGACATCATCATGTTCGTGTCAAGTTGACCGTGCGACAAACTAAAGTAGCATGAATTATGCGACAGTCACACAACAAAACACAACACAACTGAACAAGTCTTAAGTATCATCAACTACAACGGTTTATATCTGTGTATCTGCATCTCTCCTCTGCAGTCTTTGTATCTGCATCTGTCTGTTCCTCTGTTCGCTGCGTTTTGTTGTGTTGAGCAAATTGTGGGCAATCATTGTCAATTTACAATGCACATATACAAACAGAGCTGTCTTCTACTCTACTACTCGCCATCTACTCTGTCGTAGACTTTGCTGCCTTTTTGCTTGCTTGTCCGATGAAAGAAAGTAAACAGGCTACAGTCAACAAAGGCTATAGGTAACGGATGTAGCTTTATGGATAGGTAAGGGCGTATACTTGGAGAGCTCTTTGAGAATAGTTAATGTGGCTTTTGAATATGAAATGAAGTTAAGTTGAGTAGAAAACGTATTGATTGTATTTAATGTTAACCTTTGTGTTCTGGGAGTTTTTTCTAACAAATTTCCGTTTGAAATACAAAAAGATATTACAAAATGGCATATTAAAACTAAATATGTAACATATTTAAATCTAATATGTCGTATTTTAATTGAATATAAAACATATTTGAATCTAATATGTCGTAAATACAAAAGAGTGTTAAAAATTGCTTGTAGTTAGACAAAGTTACCAATGTAACTCGTTTCCAATCTTCACTGTACCCGCATAGCTGTAGCTGTATCTAAATTTGAACGCTTTGGCAAGCACACCTTGAACTACAAGCGGCCGTTTGAATGTTCATGTCAAACCGGCGTCGCTAACGGAGACAATCAAGCGGTAGCTTTGTGAAGGTGCTTTCCATAAAGGGGATGGGTGGTTGGGGTGGAGGGGCGGGTAAGACCTGGCTGCCTCTTATCCAAGCGCTGAGATCAGACTGAGACAGACTGTATTTGTTGTTGTTGTAGTTATTGTTGTTTGTTGTTGTAGATGATGTCGATGGGGTCGTTGTGGGTTCGTACGCTTTTATTTACCTTGTCTGCGTTTATTTTTGTGCTTTTTTTTTTTACCTTTTTTGTTCGACTGTTCGTCTATTTGTTTTTGTCGCCGAACACTTTTCACGCTTTTAGCTTGCAGTTTTTGCATTTTGTTTTGTTTTTTATTTGTTTGTTCTCTTCTTTTTTTTTGCCCTTACTTTTTATGGGCAAATTTGTATGTTTTGTGCGTTTGCTTTGCAACTTTTTATTGCTTTTATTCAAAATGTATTTATGTACGCATACATGAGAGCAATTTGTTTATTGTTTCTCGCGCCGACAACATAAATCCAATTGCTTAAATAAATAGCTCACAGGCAAACACACACACAGAGAGCCTGACTTTGTCAGTGGTGTGGGGTGGGTTGAAGGGGGGCGTAATCGGGGCAGCACCGCGAAAACCGAAAACGAACCTCAAAAAATTGTCGACAGCTGCTGTTGCTGTTGCGTTTGTCAGTGATTAATTTTCATGTGGCGACACTTTTTGCATACTTTTGTATACAAACAAACATATCGTGCACGAAATATATATCTTTATAAATGTGTATTTGAACAATTTGGATGGACACACATTAAATTTATGAGTCTCGAATGAGTGCAGCTCACACGAAATGAGTCCAAAAAAACGAGAACGCGGATTGAAAGGAATTGAGCTGCAAGGTTAAATAATTGACATTTTTGTTTTAAGACAACGAATACTTTTGAAAATTTAACTTAAAGCACGTTCTGGAAACAAGTTAAAATGTTATGTGGAAAGGAAATGACAACAAACTTTTAATTGCATTTAAAGAATGTTTTGGTTTAATGAAATGTAAAGGAAGAAATGAATGATTTAGAATGCATATTGTTATAACTAGAAGTTAATGAAAGCACATTATATCACTACTCTTTATTATGATGTTATTTATATTTATTAGACATTCTCTTTCATTAAAAATCTCATATCCTTTACAATTTCCTTACATGCTTCTCTTCCCTATGACTCTCAAACTTTACAATTTCCTCCTTACATGCTTATCTTCCGTATGACTCTCAGTTTTGTGTCTCGCCCATAACTTAACCCACTTACCCAGTGGCTGCTGCTGCTGCTGTTGCTGCCACTGCCACAGTGCGTGCCACTTGATAGTAAGTCTTTGCTATGGATTGGTTGTGTAGAGAGGGGTTTCTTTAGGGATACTCCCCATACAAAACTAAGACGCCGCTTATCTCGTTTAATGCGCCATATCATGCACTTGGAACACACATATCCACCCACACACACACCACAAACACACACTTCAATCCATAAGACAATGTTGTGTAGTACTCCACAGGGAATCCATGAACCGAACCAAACCACCGGGTGCTCTATGTGTTCCGGGCCATTAGCTGCTCGCTGACTACAAAAGATACTTTCGTATGTGTTTTGTATCTATTGGATGCATTGTGGATGTCAAGATGCGTGTCATCAATGTTGTCAAACGGTGTCATCAACTTTACTATATGTCGGTGGCTCACTCACTCCGAGGTCTGACTGCAATTTAATTTCATTTAATGTCAAGTGTTCTTATTTCACTTTTTTCTTTACCCTATCTACAATATGATATCACGAGAAACAGATCTAAACATAACGATGAAGCATGCTCATGCTGCTGACGACTAGATAACTGTCTGAGCTGAGTGTCAACCTCAATTAGTAAATGCAGTGACTGTGTCATGCTCTAACTGTTCCTAACTGACCCAGTCAAAACTCAATTATATAATTGCCTTGTTGAAACATTTATTTTCTGTTTCTCTTCTAATTGCATTGCAAAATGGATGGAATGTTAGCCAGAGCCAATTAGTGGGGCGTGCCATGAGTTTAGTCCAAGTTGCAAATGTAAAACGCCACCTGCCGACAATAGCTGCATTCTTTCATTACCTTCTTGCTTCCACTTCACCACCTTATCATTATCCACTTTGTGGTTGGTCTTTTTGTATTCTAGCAAATTGTTGCATGCAAATATTCTTGGTTTCTGTAATGATTTGAGTTACTTTTCATTGTCTTGTTTGGTTGCATGTTTTTTGCATTTTTTGCTTTTGTGTTGTTAAATCGCACAAGGTCAGGTCACAGTAGCTAATGGTTTACAATAACAATACATTACAGGGTTGTGCACTAATGAAATTTAATAATTCTCATTGTATCTTTTATAAAAAACTGTATTTTTCATTCTTCCGGAACCGTAAGCATTAGCTATGCATTGAAATTTAAGCTCGCGTTCGATGTTGTTGATATATAAAAAATACAAATTTATATTGTCATTATGAAGAATTAGTTGGAAAGAGAAGGAAATAATGAACATGTTCTATATGATATGGAATTTTCATTCTACCATCTGCAATCAAGTCTTTTGCTCTTCGAGGAACTCGTTTAATTCTCTCGCTCGTTATCCACAAATAGACGCCACTAATTTCCTTCTTGTTTTTTTGTGAAAATTTATGTTGATTGTGTTGTGGCAAGCAGCAGTGTGGCGCCAAGCAACTGCCACAACACTTTCAACCAGAGTCCAGCTCTCGTTAAATGGACATTTCGACATGTCCAATTCATTCCTTGGGCACTCGTAAAAGATATATACAACCCATAAAGTAGTAGTTGGGGGCGAATGGAACCCCCCCTTATAAGAGCTCTCCTCGTCTCCGTCTCTTGTCGCGTTCCACTGGGCTGACCTCATTCAACGGATACGCGCCACGATTTAAATTGCTAGAAATTGAAAGTGACACTGGAACGCGCATAACAAAATAAAATCAACACAAATTGCAGGCCAGTTTTCGGTCACAAACAAAAGTTTTTTGCTTTATTATAACAAATTGCAAACTGCAAAAAACACACACAAATGGAACCCTGCAACCCGCGCCCTCAGCTTTGTAATTTGAGTTAAGAAAGCCGGAAAGCATATATCTTGAATATACTTTTAACGAGTTAAGTAATACTTGTGAGGGGGGTTGGGGGACAACAGCAAGCCCGAAACAACAACAAATTAGTAAAAGTAAACAGGCAACAAATGCGTTTTGGTTTTGTTTTGGGCCCGCGTCGCCATATGACAAAAGACTTACACAAAGAGACTTTGTATAAACACAAAAGTGCGTTTTGAAAAAGGCAAGAAAATGTTGCAAGACTAAAAGACAAAAGCAGACAAAAGAGACGGGCTACCCAGATGCCCTGTAAAGGTTATCAGATATCAGACAAAACCAAAAAGGAAAAAAGTATCTATATACCCCATTTTACACATTCTACTTTTTCTCCTAATACATACTCATAACAAGACCAAGGCCTTGGCGGCTTCATTTTAAATGCAAATTTGCCAGTTAATTACAAACACAGTGTGTTAATCTCCATTGGGGTTGCCGTTGCTGGTTTCAAGGCTCTTTTTGAAGGGGGTGTTGTCACCCAAAAAAAGGATCAAATGACAAATGTGTCAAGTGTTGGCCCCCAAGGCCCCCATCACTCTTTATTTTACGAGTTGACAACTTTACGAAAGAGGGTTAAGCATTTTTGGTTGAGAGAATCGCAATTACAATCACCATTTAACAGAAGAGCTTTGTCAACATATCAAAAGCAAAAGTGCTTAAAAAGTTTAAGAGATGATGAAAAAAACAAATTTTTCCTCTTAAGTCATGAATTTTAAGTTTATGTTTGTCAGATGATGCATTATTATCCACTTCCAACAGACTATACTATTGTTTACGAAACGAACAATTTCATTGAGTTTCTTCACGGTAAACATGGCGTATGAGCGATATTGATGGGCTGTCACAAAAAAGTCGTAATTGAAAGCTAAACAAACGAAAAAATACTCGAAATTTATGTTGTTTGTTTATACAGCAGCGGCAGCAACAACTATCACAACAATGTGGCATGTTGCAAGGCAGACGCTTGCGCTCTCACTCACTGGCGGCGGGGCTAACATGCCATGAAGTGGCAGCCACAAGAGCTACAGCAACAGCAGCAGCAGCATGCTGCATAATTGTATCTTAAAGATACATAATAAGTGCGGCACGCGATATTCAAACAGTTATTGGAGCACATCCAACCATGTGTAATCTAGTTACATGCCCCCCCTCTACCACCCCCCTGTCGCTTCATTAGTGCGTAACCCGATGCAATGCCGCAGTGGCCTGTCAATGAGGTGCTAATGGAGCTGGCTTTTGAAATGTTGTCGACAACAGCAACAACAAAAAAACCTTCCAACTCTACTGGCTTGGGATGCTCTAACCATAACTTTAATATACAGTTAGTTTGGGGTAAACCACATTCATCATGATTCATCCTCAGAGTCCATCATCCTCATCATCTAACCACCAAACATAGTTGATAGTTGCTGGCTGCTGGCTCTGCTCTCCAACTGCAACGAAGTGCAACTTTATAAATAGTTTAAAGTTGCATTCATAACCACTACAAAAATATCTTTCTGCTTCATGTTTTCGATGTGTGTTTCTGTTTGTGTAATCTGAACCGACTTTTGTGCTGGTTATGAATAAATTTGTTGTTTGAGCCATGTTCAAGAGTTTTCCATATGTGGTTTGTTGCTTATTAAAAGCTAACCCTGAAAGCAGATGGAAAACATGACATGAAACTTCAAACTAAGAGCTCAAAACTGAAAGCAGATGAAACTTTTTAATCACTTTTACAGTACATTAAACTTTAAGCTTGAAAAGTTTTGAGAACTGTTATAAATTCCTTCTAAAATAGTTTATAAATTCGTATAAAAACGTTTAATTAGATTTTATAAATAGCAAATAATAGCATAATTCACAGTTTAACCTAAATTTATACATTTTATCTCGCTGTTAAAGCTTTTAACTTCGAAATTACAAAATAAACGTTAGCGATTACAATAAAAAATATTAAATGGGCAACACTCACGCTACAAAACGAAACAAACAAAAACGCAACTCAACTTGAAAAACAATTCTATACAGATATACAGAGATATAGATACAACTTTTCATATTCAGTTACACGAGTTGCTTGGCTTTTGTCAGAGAGAGCTGCCAAAATGATTTGTGATGTGTATTATGTTTTCTTAATGCTGACATATGCGATTCTGATTCCAGATACAGATACAGATACAAAGTACATATACAGATACAGAAGCTTACAACCAGCTCTGGGTAGAGTATATTTACATAGGCCAACAATGACAATGAGCTATTTTCTGAGCAGATTAATCTCTAAAATTGATTAACTTCGGTTCAAAAACGCGAATAACGAGTGCAAATAATGGAGGATTTGTGTTTGTTGAGTGCCTATTACGTCACAGTCGCACTGGCAATAGTCACCTTGAAAATTGCGCCGAATAAATTAGATATTCAAACGAGAGAGGGAGTGAGAGAGAAATACATAAATATAGATACAGATACACATTGCGAGATACATTTGTAGCACGCTTAGAATTGTTGGTGTTGCTGCGTATTAATTATTTGAAGCAGTCAATTTGAAACATGAACAATGAACAAACAAATACACTTTCCAAAATGGGGAGCATAAAGCTTGACTTAAGCTGTTTATTGATGTTTCATTCTAAATAAAAACCAGTTCAACTCTTTTTGCCTTTTTCTCTTTTAATTTTTTTGGCGGCAAAAACATTGTCGCAAAGCAAAGCACGTGGTTCGTTATTGTATTTAGTTCTCCCCGGTACCGGTTTCTGTTTCTGTTTCGGTTTATCTTTCTGCTCTGTTGCTGTTGCCACAATGACGTAGCGCTCTCCACCGAAAAAAAGCACATGTGGCCAAGTGTGGCGATCTCGCAACATCCATTTCATGACCAGAATTCGTTCGGTTTAAGTGCGTTGTTGCTTTTGAGCGACCGGCGGGGGTCAATGTATTCCCCAAACCCAACAAGAAAGCGGCAAATATGTGAAATGTGCTTTAATAGAAAATCGCTTATTAAAATTATTGAACTTAATTAAAAGTGTTTCTCGAGAGAGAAGAGTTTGTTTCAAGTGTCTTTTGTTTCTTTTTTATGCCGAAAAGTTCAATAATTAAAAAGCCATTTAAAATGAGATATGTAGTAAAATACATATGTTGCAAGCGTTGCAAGTGTGGCAGCTTTAAGTGTCTTTCTTAAGTTCTGGCCTTGACTTCTGGTGCCCCGTCTACTTTTTTATGCCATTTATCTTGTATGTCAATCAACTGAAATCGGGTACTTCGTATTCTCATTTGTTTTGTGTTGCGTAGTTCGTGTTCATTTGAATATATTCAAGATTTATTGCTGGTTTTTTTTCGAGTTACAAGAGATTTTTATTGATTTTAATTATGCACATTCTACAAATGTTTTCTTTCCCCTAATTGCGGAAATATGTTCGAAACTAATTGCGCATAAACCTAAAAGAATTGAACTGAAACCTAAGCTGAACTACTAATTAAAGTCGAAAAACAAATCATTTTGTTTTAACACTGCAATTTTATTGAATTCCGTCTTATACATTGAAAATTTCGTCTGTCAAAATTGAAATTTTAGTTATTTCATCAGTTTTTGTGCAATATCGACGGGGAGGGGGAAGAGAATCGTTTTGGTATGCTGATTGCAAATCGAATTCAAAGTTTGCAAATAACGGAGCTAAAAAAGTGAGGTTAAGTGAAAATCGGAATCAATATTGAGAGTTGCGGGAAAAACTCACATGCAATGCTATGGGATTCTTTTCCATGATATCGGCAGCCTGTTTAAGGGCCCTGACCGCATCTCGTTCACCATTTGCTGCAGCCTTTTTGGCCATGGCCTCACGTTGTGCCTCCTGCTCCACGGCCATGGCACGTTGCAAGGATTCGGGCATATAGATATCAGTGCTGCAAGGAAATTCAAGATGTATCTAATGTTAACAAGAAATATCTCATGAACTTACATTTCAACACGTTCGATACGAATGCCCCAGGGTTCGGTGGCACCACTACTATCCAGAGAGTTCTTGATTTGCCGGGAGAGAGCTCTCTTGGAGGAGACCAGTTCGTTGAGCATATAGTTGCCCGTAACATTTCGAAGTGTTGTCATTGCCAGCAGCTGGCAACAACTCGCATGATCCTGAACCTGGAGTACCACATCGAGGGGATTCTTGATGCGATAGTAGACAACAGCATCCACCGAGACAGTGACCGAATCCTTGGTCAAGATGTCCTGTGGCGGCACATCCAGCGATGTGGTACGCAAATCCACTTTGGTATACGAGTCCACACAGGGTGCGATGAAGATGACACCAGGTCCACGTGGAGTACTGCGACGAAGACGACCCAGACGCAAGACGACCGCACGCTGATACTCTTTCAGAACGACCAGGCACATAAAGATGGAGATGGGAAATATAATGATCAGCAAAATATACGAAAGAACTACAAAAAGCCCTTCAAGAAAGCTTAGTGGAGCATTTTCGGCTATGAAATATAAAAGATATTGATTCGACGAAGGGAGGATGGTTAAATTTTGAGATAATTCTTACTTGTTCTGACATTGCGATGTTTGTTAACAGCACGATCTGAATCAGAGCTTGCCGAATCTTCAGATAGTTCTTCTTCACGTTCTCTCTCTTTTTGTTTTTTTCTTAATGCATCTTCCTTTTTCTTCTTCTCTTCTTTTTCTTTTTCTATTTCCTCTTTTCGTTCTTCGTCTTCTGTATCTTCTCTCCATTGTTTCTCCCATTTTTCTTCTTCATTAGATGATCTCCGCATTATTACAAATTTTGTCTTATCTTTAAAAAGGTCAACCTTAAAATGAATTCAAAACAACTTTTGACAAAACACACAAAGTTTCAAAACACACATTTAAAATTCAAAACATTTCGACACTGTTTTTCAATTTGGCTACTGTCATTTCATCATTTCCCCCTCTCATCATCATCTGTCTATGTTATAAATAAACATTTGACAAGCTCAAACTCAAGTCACGTTTTTTTGTGCAAACGCAAAGTGTCAGCAAATTATTTTGTTGTGCAGAATATCAGGTAGCTTGAAAATACGCAGAATATTCAAAGTGTTTTGGGTGAGATAATGCTTCAAATCAAGTCAAAATAAAATAATTGTTTTCAACTTAAAGTGTTTCTCTTCTTTTTTGCAATCACAGCAAAGTTTCTTCTACGCAATTTCATTTGTAATATTTTTTTCTCTCTTTATTTTTGTTGATAAATTGAAACATTTTTTTTTTGTTTTTTGGTTAACCTTCAAACAAATTCTTCAAAGCGGGGGCTCATCAAATAGAAAAAACCGAAAATAGAGAAAAAAAATGCGACAACCATTTAAATATTTAATTGCGTTTGGGGTTTGGTTTGGGAGGAGGCGGGGCAGGCTTTGGAATTTTGCCTCTTTACACAAAGCGCACAAAATTAAATTACAAGTAAATTAATATAAATTATGAAAGAGAGATGAAAGAGTCGCTCAGCTTGAGTCTCCGATTAGCTGCGGATCGTTTTTTCTTCCGTTTCTTTTTTTTTTTTCATTTGTTTGACATAAAAAATGCATTTGTTTAAGGTTTGTTTCGTTTTTTTCGTAGTCGAATTGAAATTGATGACAAATTTATTAGGCATTACGAATTAATTAATTAGCCGCTCATTTGTTTATCTAATTTTCTATTAATTAAATGTTACGCAATGTCGTTTTAATCTCGCTCTGCAAGTATTTTATGAAGAGTAACAAAACTGGTTTGATAAGTTTTAACAATTTGCATAGAAAACATTTAAAAGTGATAGCAAATATTATTAAAGATTTTCATGTTGAACTTTAAGCAACTGAAACAACAACTACGAACACCTGAGCTGTTAATTAATGCTCGGAATACAAAAGATACCCCACAAATTGCCCTGGCAAACTAATTAATTAAATGACTTGCAAAATGTCGCAACGACGACGACGACGACGACGACGAGACGTGAATTGTTTCATCAATGCATTTTAAACGGATCGATTGATCCATTAAATTAATTGAGTGTAGTGCAAAACGTTTTGTGCCACACACACACAACAGTTTCACAGTCCAGACTGCCACTAAGGTGTGTGTATGAAAGGGGGCAGGGAAGGGGAAGCTAACCCTTTTCATTGTCCATTGTCACGTGTGTCTGTAACTGCATTCAATTTAATGGGGGGGACCGGCAGCTGTTGCAAGTTGAGTCTGGCCCAGAGAGAGAGAGAGTCGAGAGTCGAGAGTCTGGGCGCTAACGAGCGCATATTGGATCTCGTTTTCTTCTCCAGACGCCTTAATTGATGGCAATACTGCTGCAACAGCAGTCAAATAGTATAGATGCAAATTGGGGGGTGGAGGGGGATGATGTGTATTTGAATTGCTTTGTGTCCAGTTAGGAGATTCGTGACTTTTTTACAGCTGTTCAAATAACTTTTTGATGCTCTTTCAATAAATCATAAAAAATAAACGAAAATCGAACCAAAGAATCGTGACATATGCACAAAAATATTATTGTCGATATGAAAGAGTTGAAAAAAGAAATCGAATCATCAAAAAAATAACATTAATGGGAAAGTAAATAAAGTATTTTTGAATAAACTATGATGAAAAACATTATCATGTTGAAATAGATTGAATAAAAAAAGAGGCGTGTGAACTTTAACTATAGAGAAGTTGCAGCAAAAAGTTGCGGCTATTGTATAAAGTTGCAGGGCAGTGTTTAAATTCAACCTGACTTAATTCACGTGCTGCTTATCTTACTTTTGACGCAGTGCAACATTTTAATTAAGTTAACAACTGTTGCGAACAAAAGAGCAACAACAGCAAAAAGCAGCGCAACAAAAAGAAAAAACATCAGAAAGAAAATGCCGCAAAAACCAGACACAGTTCGTTGGCTTAGCTTTAGGTCTCCCTCTCTCTCTCTCTCTTTGTGTGCAACAGTTGCATAAAGAATCAAAATCGATTTTGGTGGGTGGACAGAGTCGGAATGTGACGACATCATCATCGAATCACCTGTTTGATAATAACAATTGCATAACTTGTCGAACAAAACTGGTTTCACTGTACCCTAAAGGGGTAATTACTACTGTTGTCCACCCACAAAAAAAGTGATCTCAAAAGTAAAACGACGAGATGACGTCATTGCAAAAACTCAATAAACAACTTAATTCATATGCAAGCGTAATTATCGGTTTTGTCGCTTTTCTGTCGCTCTATCTCTCGATATATAATTGAGGAAACACGCGCGAAAACCAGCTGGAAAAACTATCAATTAAGTGTTTTTGCTGCCACAAATTGAAAAAACATTTTTATCATTGGCTTAAAATGACTGCAAAAACTGCGGATACACATATTTTCCACTAATTATCAAGCCAATCTGAGAGAATGTGATACAGTTTTCAGATTACTTTTTGCAAGAAGAGAAAGATACAATTACTTAATCCGTTTTGAGTTGAAAAAGTTACTTGAAAGAGTTACGAAAGTATTTATATAAATATTCATGTTATTTAGGTCTCAACAATTGAATTTTAAGCTTAGATCACAATTTATTAAGCAATTTAAATCAATTCTAGTTTGATTGAATTTTTTGTCTTTACAATTTTTCATATTTTTTCGGTCTCAACAATTGAACTTTACAAAGTAATTTTTTAAGCTTACTTTAAAAATGTATTAATCAATTTAAATCAATTCCACTTTAATTGCATCTTTTTACAACTTTAAATGTAAAAACGAAAAATTCAATTTATATTTATTCGACACAGAAGTCAAATGTAATTTCTCGGTTTGACTTTTGAACTCTCTTCAAAGGGAGAACTCTCAACAATAGTTGTTAGAAAGCTTTAGATTTATTTACCGAAACCCTTACAAATATTTTTCAATGGAAAACCACTCGATGAACTTGAAGAGTAATTGAATTTTCACAGACAAGCTTGTTTCAAGCACTTTTCGCCGTTTTACAGCACAATTATCAAAGTGTCGTAAATCTGTTAAATGAGTTAGATTCGTCTCGTCTCGTCTCTCACCTTCTCTTGCTTCTCGGTTTCTCTGTCGATTTTTCTTTGTTTTTTGCTACATTCCCACGCCAAATCACAGTTGGGCAGGCAACACGTTTATAGTTGTTGTTGCCCGCCCGTCAAAATGTGGCACTTAATGAGTTTCTAATTAATTTTCAAGCGTTTGTTTTTTTCTCAGTTTTTTCAAGTGCACTGAACTTTGCCACCAACAACGAGTGAGAAATCAAGTTGTGTTGCAAGTTCTAGGGGGGAGTTTATTTAGTGTCATCAGCATGTTGCACAGTGGCAAATTATGTCGTTGTTGATTGAAGAGCGCTCTCTGCTTGCGCTTACCCTTATGATAAGTATCGTATAACGGATCCATAACTCATCAGCAATAAACATAAAGCAACAACAACAGCAACAGCACTGCGATCAACTGCAACATTGTACTGCAGCAACTTGTTGCAGTTGCCACCAACAACTATATGAGGGTCAGAGTCAAAGTTCAATAAAATCCAATTAAGCTGGCGCAACGGAGGCCTTCCTTCTCCCTTTACCCCACCCAAACCCGCAGACCTTTCAACGTCGCAGCCATAAATCTCAATGTCTGGCAACCTGCCTGCCTGCCTGCGCCTAGCTTACTTGCCCCCAAATTAAAGTCTATGAGACCTGCAGCAAAATGTTGCAACAAGCATTTGATTTAATAAACCCAACCAAAACTTTCACCGGCGTCGTCGTCCCGACCTAACTTCAAAAAGTTTCTTTCTTTTCCCAGTTTCAAATTGAATTCTTTCTTTTTTTGTGCAAGAGTTAAGAACGAGGCGTTCATTAAACGTGCAACATGCTGCTGGATGCTGCTGCCTTACAACTTTAACAATATACAAAAGCAACACAAAAATGCTGCGCCTTAATTCACTTTATTCTTCTTCTTGTTGTTCTTTGCTATTTTTAGCACATTTTTTATTATTACCCTGCGCTAAAATGTGGAGGCCAACTATATTATATGAGAATGTTGGTGGTTAAGCAGCGAGAGGTCAATTTATGTCTTGTTATTTCCTTTTACAAGCGTAGTAACCCTTAACCCCCCGTTCTCACCCCCCCCTTGTTCCTTACCCATTTTTATGACAGTTACTTCCGCTGACAGCACTTAAGAATTCTATATTCGTACTTCGTGGTTTACTTTCTGCAATAAATGCGTCATGCTTGAACTGAATGTTTGAACTTAACAAAATAAAGAAAAGAAAAGAGTTCTGTAGTAAAGTGAATGCGGGAACGCGAAAAGGTCTCAAGTAACATTCATCTTAATGCTCATCATCGTTATTCATTCACTTCAATTTGGGTTACATTTTGATCATTATCATCTTTCTTGAAGGAAAGGAAGGAACGTGACATTTGAACTTGGTTTTGGATAGGTTTCTGAATATTTTAGTTACACTTAATCAAATTACATCAGAAACTCTTCTAACTGGCACTTAAACTAAACAATTTTTGAACAAGATTAACAATCAGCTTAAATTTAGTATGCTTTACTTGATTCCAGATTAATGAGCTGCAGTTTTCTCTTTCTCTCGGTTTGGCTGGACCAAACATCTTCTAATCGTTGTAATCCTTTTCCAAGTCTTGCAGAAAGCTTTTGTCATCCATCACTTACAAAAGCAGAAGCATAAACTTACACTACCCACACTCAACACTACACTACACACTCTACACTACTCACACAC
The DNA here is from genome assembly GCA_035044645.1 of Scaptomyza parva. NCBI lineage: Eukaryota > Metazoa > Arthropoda > Insecta > Diptera > Drosophilidae > Scaptomyza > Scaptomyza parva. The sequence continues at coordinate 1,072,330 of JAWNNT010000090.1, read as the reverse complement.
TCTACACTCCACTACACACAGACACTCAATGCTGTTGCATTATTTAGATTTTGACTCACGTCACTTGAACTCGAGAGTTGTTCCTGCCCGCGCCCGCTCTCCACTTGAAAGTTGCATGCCCCGTCGGGCTCGGGCTGCCCGCTGCTTGGCTTTTTGAAACACTATCACAATAACACATCATTTGTCAAGGCAAACAAATGATGTTGCATGTAACCTTATCATCTCATATCCGTTGCAGACAGCCAACTACAATGACAGCCCACCGAGCGGCGGACATTGACTAAATGTGTTAGAGCTGCGAAACGAGCTGGGGTGGGGCGGGGGGGAGTGTTGTTGTGAGGTGCAACACCTAAGGTCAAGCGCTAAGGTTAGACGTTCTTGTTGTTTGGCTCAAAGAGAAAGCCAACAGCAGACGAGAAAACACATACAGCACAGAAGACGGACAGCGGACGGACAGGAAAGGAGAGACGGAGACAAAACTTAGACGGTAGAGCTCCCTGAGTGGACAATGGCAGGACACAGCACACACAATATACACACAGGACAAGTTGCTTGCTCTCTTCACAATGGCTCCTAATGAATAAACATGGCGTTGCCAGCACTTCCGGTTTTTGTTGTTCTTGCTGCTGTCTACCCTTTTGTGTTGAGGGTGCTTTGATATTGTTACTCCATTGAAAAAATATTCCTGTAACATTATTAAAAAACATAACCAATAGAAAAACTATATCACATTAAAAATGTATGCTCTGTTAAATATTATAACACCTGCCAGGGAATGTTTCACCTTTCGTGATAACTTTGTTACCCTTTTTTTTCATTTCCCTCGAGTTACGTATACGCCCTGTGTGTGTCGTCAGTGTTAAAAGTTGCGCAAAACAAGCAACAAATTTATTGGAAAACCCACACACAACACAACAAAACGAACATCGAACACTGAACATTGTCCCATGGAACGACACGTACAATGTTTCGTTTCTCCTGTTCATGTAGTTTTCCCTGGCCTCCATTTCCCCCCTGTCCCCTGTCTGAAGTGGACATCAACAACAATGTGTCTGTGTCGCTGACATTGACGCCTCTAATGATCAGCGGCGTCGCCGTCGTCGTTGGCGGCGTCTGCCGGACGTCCAAGCAAATGAGTTTGTTGTAAATTGCTGAAATACATACGCCCACACTCTACCCCTCCCCCAATTTGTATTGTTTTTGGGCGTTTTTTTCGGCATGCGGCATTCCGTTACATCTTGGCCATGCATTGTTTATCCCATTTAAGCTTTTAATGGCACCCGCAAAATGTTTGCATTTGGAGCAGGAGGCGACCAAGCGAACTTCCGGCAACAGAGTTTGTCTGTCGACAACCGAGAGGGGGAGAAGGTGTTTGGGGGTTAGGGCTCCCGACACATGTGTGTGCGTTCGCGTCGGCGGTTTGCAACTGTTTGCTGTGCCAGCGGCACTTAACCAACAAACGAGTTTAGTGTAAGCCATGTCTGTTGCAGCCTCGAGACAAAGTCTATTAAGGATGCTTGGTTAAGTTATTTTGTCATTGAGTTCAATATTTACTCGCTTTTTGGGCTTTGGCGGGTTTCAAAGGAAAACTTTGCGATTGAATTTAAACTTTGTCTATCAACTTTATTTAACTTAAACTGAAACTTTTCTCTTTCTTTGCAGACATTTCCTCCACACATTTGGGCACAAAATAATGAAAACAATCATGAGTAGACGACGTAGTATAACAGATAGAATGACCTGTAATCCAAGATCCACAATGATCTCGATGGCATGCCTGTTGGCATTGCTGCAACTGGTCACACCTATACAGGGTCATGTGCACCCTGTGCTCACATATAAGAATGCATCCACACAGTTGGGTCAGCTGGTCACATCGAGCACATTGGTCTGGGAGAGTTACGATCCAAAGGATGCCAAACAGATGCAGTCGGCGGTGGAGGGTGGCAAATACCTCACCGAGGATGAACACTATCCGATCTATGTGTGCCGTGTTACGATTGATGGTGTGCCCACCTCTGGTCACACCGAGAAGGTGCAGCAGAAGCACGTTTGTGTTGCAGCCCTGGCTCAGCACAAGCACAACATCAATGAGAACTTCGATGTGCTGATGAACAAGGGACATCTGGGCAAGATTGCCTGGAAACACTGGACTAAGTTCACTGTGGGCGTACCCGTTGGCGCCGTTCGCATTGGCGACGAGTCCTACATTGGCCGTCATCGAGCAGTGCATGTTGCAAATGCTGAGGGAGGAGAGACGCATCGCGGTGCCGATTTCAATCTGGGCAGGCTGGAGGTAGTGGGTCTGGGCAAGATCAAGGTGGTGGAGAACGAGCATGAGAAGTACTATGACGAGGGTGAAGTCCTGGTCGAAACGGAACCCTTCAGCTATGAACTACGCGACATCAAACTCGATCGCTTGCGCACTAGCATGAGGGAAAATATGACCGAGTTGGGTAAGTTGTGAAATTTGAGAGCTCTACCAGAATCTAATCAACCTTTACTTCTAGCTACTGGCATTCTGGAGAATCGTGGCGATACCTACGACACCATGGAGAAGGTGATGAGCTACAGTTTTGATTACCTGCAGTACTGGGGTTCACATGAGGGTGTTGCCAAGGGTCTGCCCACAAAGATCTATGAGAAGAATGTGGCCACACCAGCGGAGATCAATTGGGCCTTGAAGAGGGGTGAGAAACGTCACGAGAACAAGGCGGTCTACAGTAAACTCTGGCCAGGAACTGCCATCAATGTCACTCTAAGTGGTAACTATGTGACCCTAGAGGCACCCTATACCGCCAAACTGTCTGCTTTCTACTATGACAGTGAGAGTGTCTCCCGAAAGATTAGTGCCGAGGTAAGTACTTCAATGAGATATTCCTACTAGTACCCAACTAATCTGTCTCCTTGCCTTCCAGGTTCGCAAGAGCTACTTGAAAGATGTTAAGATGGAGTTTAGTCCCGTCTATTGGATTGAGAATGGTACCATGGTACCGACGACGACAACAACCACAACATCAACCACATCGACAACGACACATGCCACAACCACCAGCACAAATGAACCAACACCCATTCATGAGCCACCGCTGGTCCGAGTGGAACATGTAGGTGTTAAGCACTCCGGACCCGATTCGCTGGAGAAGACGTTAAGTGATTCGACCTCAACCAATGAGGTCAACTCGCATGAGGCACCCGAGAATATGTCCTCCAAGGATGCAGCACTCGCTGGCTTCGGCGTTGGCGGTGGTGCGGACAGCAAGAAGTTGGCGACGGGAGGACTCATCGTTGGAACCATAGGCATGACGCTAATTGTGACGCTGTTAAATCTGTAGATGGGATGATCGATGATGATCGCCCAATTAGCATAGCGTTTAATTGTTGTTGTTGTACCTGTTGTACCCGTCTTTGAGAAAGAGTGTCGTAATAGAAATACACACACATAACCAGAAGGAGATAGAGACAGACATGAGATATGAAAGAGATAGACAGAAGATAACAAAACCGGATAGCTTTGTTCTCTCTGTGTGTGGGTGTTCAGATTATTTTGGATGTGTGTTTTAGAGGCGAACAAAAGTTGATATTTTTTATACTTGTCCCTTCCCCGCCCATCTATAGCTGCTTCTTCTTCTACATTTCTACATCAATAAGCAATAGTATACATAAACCATAGCTAAAAACAAACAAATTCTAAGAGAGAGAGAGAGAGAGCGAGAGCAATACAAAAAACATTCCTAAAACTTTAACCCTTCACAAAAGGAAATGAATCAAAAGTATATACATATGTAAACCACACACATTATATACATATATATATATCGAGTTTTTTAACTGCTTTGCAATGTTTAACTTAAGTTTTTCTAATTTCCGGCTTCTTAAATGTATTTTTTTTTTGATAGGTTCGTTAAGCGCAAAATGAAGCAAGCATTCACAATAAGCTGTAGGAAAATAATATATAAAATAAATTGAATGATATATAGGGTTGATATATGTATATTCAATATATATATCTATGATATGATGTATATGTCTTAAATGTAAAATCTATGTAAAACATAAGTAATAATATATATATATAAATATATATATATATGTATGTATGTATTTTAATATTTAAGTGAAACACACTCCAAATATGTAAATTAGTTACTAGTTACTATTCATTTCTTATCTCTGACCAACTATAATTTGCCTCGAATTCAAATTCTAAGTTCAAAAACATACTCAAAACAATTTTTGTATTTTGCTTTCTTAAACAGAATCTCCAAAAGAAACTTTAATTTCGTTTTAAAGACAAAAAACAAAATGAGAAAAAACATATAAAATAAAGCTTGTAAATTGAAATTGATCACAAATCGAATGTTGATTTTAAATGATTGGCAGTTTTTATCTTTTGAACATAAACTTTACTATTCAATTTGTATTCTACTATTTGCTTATAAATTCAAGCCATCAGCTGTCTGTGGAAACTTGTTAAACGAATTAGCATTGATTTTAAATATATACATATAAACATATATATGCGGCAAACAAGTTTCACAAAAAACTGACTCGAGCTAGTTGGATTAAATTGCTCTGTAAACAAATCTGCTTTTTGCCTTGTACATTTCCAACATTGATAGAACTTTTGACGTTCATTATAGTTAAAAGTAGTTGATGAATGGATAGAAAACACAAAAGAGGCAGCCGCATAACAAGTTAATGGCTTTTAGCCCTCAAGCCATGAAAGTCATGAGAAATTGAGTTTAGTATTAAGATATTATATTTCTATCTTTATCTCATCTCTATCCACTCAAGTATTCTTGAGCTGTGCCGACCAAAACAACTGAAAACTTACAATCAAAGCCGCTTCTAATTATCGTCATGATATATTCCCGACACCATGCGCCATTGGACACACATTTATTACCCCAAATTACGAGCCAACAAAACCAACACCTGCAATTGTTGATTTCTATTATTTATTTCCATTGTCTGCCTTTTAAAGAGAGTTGACAGTTAGACGACAGACGACACCTAGACCTTGGTGATATGTTGGCAAATTATCAAACAGATGGCAATTAGTCATCGCACATACTTTGGGCGGCAAACAGTAGTAGACTTAACTTAAAGCTTAAAAGCCACGTTAATTAGCTTGGCCAGCACGCAGTATTATTTATACTTTATGCGGCTTTTGTTCAAATTTAAATTACAAATTAGCGATATGAAACACTGCCATGCTGTCTGGCTCTGTCCCTCTGTTCTGTTTTTTCGTTTATTATGCAAAGCACGCTGGTGATAATGATATATGTATATATACATACAGGTATATATGCGTTTGTTGCCACGATTTTATTTTACTTTTTTATTACACATCAATTCAAGTGCTGAACAAAAGGCCCCCAAAAACAAAAAGCGGTTTTATTTTTGCGTTAGAATTTATATTTTTAAAGCGTGACCACATTGAAGTTCAGTTCGTTATCTAAACGAGTTCTCTCTCAGCTTCAGATGCCAATTGAAGTTGCTTGTTTTGGGGGGCGGTAGCCGGTGGCGAGGGCGTGTGCTCAGAGTTATGGTGCCTGTAGCACGTTTCACTTTAACAACAATGTTGTACCACTTTTTGGGTTGGGGCAAGCAACGCCTCAAAAGTTGATTAACCCTATGAACTCAAGCTGTGTGAGCCATTGCCAATACTCATTATGTGTTCAATAAAGCAGAATCGCATAACATATTGTTATTGAGAGAGAAATAGAGTTAAATATCATATAATTAAATTCCAATTTGATTTCACTGATAACTGCAAAAGAAATTTATATTTAATAGACTGAAATATTTATGCAACAGTTGAATTAACTGAAATATTCGTTTGTAGCTGTCTGCCTGGCATTGATTTGATGCATAAATGGAAAACAATTTCACTGCATTTATCGCGACGGCATCATCTGCATATTATTTAAAATGCTAATGAGGATGAGGTTTGGGTTATGGGGTGGGGGAGAATTGCATCTAGACTGGACTCTCGCTGTCGCTCTGCTCGGTTGCCTTCTAACCAAGTAAAATTTTATGCATCGCTACCCTGAAACAAAAGCAACCCTTTTTTACGGCTCTGGACGTTGGACGTTGGACATTCGGACGTGTGTGTTAACTGAATATTTTAAAAAACCGGAGACGGTTTTTTTCTGTTGTAATTTTTGCAGACCTTTAGGCATATCGGCGTGCAATCTGTTAGCTGCATTCAGGCGTGACTCATTCTGTTTGAGTGTGTGTGTGTGTGAATGAGTGTGTGTAAATACATATACATATTGTATTTATGTATGAACTTGAGCTGCACTTTGGTGAAATTTACTTGCAGTCGGGTTCCTGCTCTTTACGCTTCATAATTTTTCCTGTTTGAAAGCCATTTGCATTAATTTAGCTGACAGTTTGTATCCTTTTTGGGTTAGCAGGATAAGTGCGAGTGCGGAGTGTGTGGGAGGAGTAAGCAATAATGTGGTCAGACAATGAACTCATGTGGTTTGCGATTATTTATTGCTTTTTGCATTTACATTGACGGCACAGTTAACAATTCAACACCCTGGCTTAAGGCTAACGCGGGGCATATTGGATATCGAAAACTGTGAAAAGCTAATGGATTAATGAAAGATTTGTTAAGAGAATCACTCGTCACTGTTGCTGTAATCCTCGCTCTGAAAAGTCGGGGGATTATTATCGCCTCCTTGTCCACTCTGTTGACCTCCCTGAGAGAAGCCTCCTTGTCCACCTTGTTGACCGCCCTGTTGGCCTCCCTGTGAACCTCTCTGGCCACCCTGGGAGCCGCGCTGTCCACCTTGTGATCCTCTCTGACCACCCTGTGAGGAACCGCCTTGAGAGCCGCGCTGTCCACCTTGTGAAGAACCTCCTCGTCCACCACGCTGTCCACCCTGGGAGGAACCGCCTTGTGATCCTCTCTGACCACGCTGGGACGAACCTCCTTGTGAGCTACGCTGTCCACCACGTTGTCCTCTTTGGGAACCTTGAGCTGCAGCAAAGGCTACAAGACCAAGCAAGACAATCAGGATTGAGATACGCATAATGAATTCTTTGTCAAACTCTTAATTAGACTGATTTCTCCTTGGGCTTGGCTAGCTTTTAAATAGAAAACTGTTTGAAATGAACCCAAAGTAGTTCACAACAGCTGCTAACTGTCAACAAGAAAGTTCTTTTATCAAAATTTGTTTATATTATTATTTACTTTTTGCTTTAAAAAAAATCCCACGTGTGCCCAAAAATACCCCCCAGCTGTTCTTTAAAATTAGCTCAAAATTTGTTTAATACTACGTCATCTTTTAACCATTGCGTCAAATACTGAATTCAACTTCGGTAGTATCTAAAAAAGAAGAAATTTTTCATTGCTTGAAAACATGAATAATACTTAATAATTGAATGTGATGATGAAAAAATGCATTTCGAGCCAAGAAAATCTTATTCAATGTGTATTTTATGAAAGCTAAAATCAAAAAAATATTCTAGTTCTTAACTTAAAACTCAAAAATCAAAAATAACAAATAAAATCAATTTTAAATGTAAATCATTTTTGCGTCGTTTTATTGAAAGAGAAAACCAAAAGTAACAGAATACCTACAAGGGTCAAAAGTCATCTAACATAATTGGACAAGGGTCAGATTTTTTGCAAAAGTTTTCGTTGCACTGGGCAGCTGTTTGAGGTTTTGCTCCTAGATGCCTGCTGTGCCACACGACGTATGAGTAACTCAAGTTTCACTTTTAATTGAGTCACTGGACAACGAGCGTTGCGCAAGTGCTCTGAACTGGTTGGATAACGGCACCTCAGAGAGCAACAGAAGCAGCCTAGCGGCGTCTGCATATGGATAAAACCGGGCACTCGAGAGAATTTGTTACCCAATGCTCTTCATATGGTTCGAAAGAGCATATACGGCACAATGGTCATATGATGAAAAGCTAGGAAAATATTCTTCATTTACTTTTTTAAGGAATTTTTTCTAATAAATCTTTGTTTGACAAAGCTAAAGAAGGTTTTTAATATTTTATGCTTTCATTTATTTAATCAACATCACTTTTATATATTTTCTCTAATTTTCTGTTTTTATTTTAATTTATTGTCTAAGTAATACTCGAACAACAATATCCATATTTGACTTTTTGATTTTTTGATGTTGACGCTCGTTAACTTATTGCTGCAGCGGCAGTATTTTTTCTGCTCGTTTTGCCAAAATACAGATGATTTTGGGCTGCAGGTACTAGGCGCACAGAATGCGCAGCAAGTAGTTGAGAAAATATAACATGTGGCATACTTTTAGGCCGGTCCATAATTTAGTTTTGCTGCTGCTATTTCTGTTCGCCTAGTATTTGAACTCTGAAAACAGCAACATTTTTGATTTTGACGATCATTAAATTATTGCTGCTGCTGCAGCGGCAGTATTTGAAATGAAATGAAATGGGTTAAAAAGGGAAAAGGAGGCTTCTCCGACCCCATAAACTATATATATTATTGATCAGCATGAAAAGCTGAGTCGATACAGATACATTTTTTAATATTTAAATATAAACATAATTTGTATATATTTTCTTTGATTTTTCGATTTTTTGTTACACTGTGCTGCACAGGTTTGCCCTCAATAAGGGGAACAAGTTGCACAGTTGGGAAGCTGCGAGCTGCTATGACGTCATTACCAACATACATTTGAATTGACACACAAGCAGGCCAAGCTGACAAACACATACATACACACTCGCATATAATTTGGCCTGAAATGGGAGCTGAAAGTATGCCGCCTGCAACTAGCAACAGTTTGATAATGGAATCGCTATCCGGCTCTCGTTACACACACACACATGCGAACGAAACTCTCTTGAGAGAGGAAAAACTTTGTGGTATTCGGTTTATCCGTGCGTTGAGTGTTCGTTGCGTGGCCGACTGCGTTTTCGGTATAAATAGCAGAGGGTCCTGTTAGGCAGGATACAGTCAAACGAAAGACTTGCTTGCGTACGTGTCTGGCAAGAGAGAGCCACACCACCGACAACACCAACAGGGGACCGTTACAGTTGCCCGTTTTTGAAACAGTTTGAGAGCGACTGTGCTCGCAGCAGCACTTACAAATATTGTATTGCATACTTTTAAGCGTTCGCGTTAAATTTAAATTGTGTGTTTAGTGTGCGTGAATATTTTAACGTCGCGTTGCGTTGCGTTATAAAAACCAAGCAGTAGGAAAAGGAGACAGTTAAAACCGGAAGTGACACACGAGAACAATATGCAGGACGTGCACAAAACTGCACCGAGCCCCAGCATGTGGTTGCTGCTGCTCTTCGCAATGTTGCTCAATGCGGTAAGTACTAAGCGGGGAGTACAGAGGTGTATGTGGGACAATGGGATTATATTTTCAATTTCGAATTTGCCGCCGCCCACATCGTATACCCAGTTATCAAAACAGCAACAGCAATTGCGTGCTTTTCTAATTTTGCCCCAATCTGTGGCACGGGTATGGACAACGAGAAGAAGATTGAACGTGTGTGCAACGGGGCGTGAATTTGCTTGGTTTTTGAGTATCTTTATTACACTCGCCGCCGTTCTTTGTTTAGCGCATTAAAAATGGTTACTTAAATGGATTTGTGTCACACCGCAAGAAAGATTTCAATTTTAGCTGCTTCACTGTGTGGGATTTTCGTGGATTTTCTCTTTTTTGTTTCTGTTATCTTACTTCAAAGGAAAAATAGGAAAATCCTTTAATTTATGTAAAAGATTTCCGGCTATAGCTCTAAACAATTAATATTGTAATCATTTCTATGTTAATGGCATAATTATATTGAATATATATTTACTTAAGAAACATTTTCGACCCCATAAAGTATATATATAAAGTATATATATTATATGCACACAATTTTCTCAGTTGTTGAGCTATCTAGTTAAAACTTTGGTCAAATTCTTCTTTTTGTTGAAATTCGGTAATGAGTGAAAATCAAGTAATCGACCATATCAAGATCTTTTACACACTTTTACTATGAAAAACAAGTAGACTTTCTTTAAAGTGTATTATAATATTCGGCTCCCAAAGGTAGCTACCCTACTTGTTTATTTTCAGTTATTTTTCTTTTCTAGCTTTACTTTCGCTTGTCATTCATTTGCTTGACTCTTTGAAAGAGTTTTTTTTTTTCTGTTTTCGTCGTTGCAGCTAGGAATTTGTTAGCATATATATAATTAGTCTTGTTATTCTGAACATGTTTTTGTGTTAATTCCGAGAATTGCAACTGAACTCCGTACGTAGTTAGATGCCATAATATAAAATTCTGCTTGAAAAATAGTGAGATTAAATGTTTCAAGGATGTTTTTGCTTGAGCTGGACATTTAGTTTATTTTGCATTTATGTCAATGTTTAATTAAGGATTTCCGTTCTAACAGCATAGATAAATCACATCCTAAATTGAATATTTTACTTAGTACAATGAAGAACTCTTTACTACGGTTGCAATATGCACTTACTTCATATGGTTTCAGCAGTTGCAACTTACTTACAACAGATGTGCAACAACTATAGTTCTTGTTCAAGTAAATTCTTGGCAACATATTTCAATAAGAATGCCTTCTTCCTACTTCTGCTGTGATGTAATTTATGTTTGCCACGCCCCTCCTGCTATGACCCGCCCGTTTAGCTGCTGCTGCAACAGTTACCAGTTGCCAGCTTCGAGTTGTGGTTGTCATGGCGGCGACCACCAACTGGTCTAAAATGGCAAACCACTTCCCTAACTGCTTGCTCTATGGCTGCCTCTGGGCTTGGGGCGACACGTGCGACTTCCATTTGTGCCAGGCCCAAAGTGCAATTTGTTTTCCTGTTTTTGTTTAGTTTTTTTTCCCCCCCTTCCTTCGTTCGTCTTCTTCATTTTTTGCAGCTTAACAATTTATGTGAAATGCTCGACTTTCTCCCCAGTTGACATTTGTTGATATTTGTCAACATTTCGTTCCCGTGTTCGTGACCTGTGAACCTTCTATTCTTCATTCATCTTCTGTTCACCCCGCATCCCGCACCCTCTTCACTTCTCCACATTGCCTTCAACTAACCCCTTCTCTAACTGTCAACGCGTCTGACATCTGTCCGTCATAAAAGTCTCTCTGTGTTTGACATAGAATGAAATTGTTCTAGCATATAATTTTCCATATCATAAACCATGTCCATCCCCTTTAGACACTCCCTCTCTCTCTCCCACCGTGCATTGCTTACTGCTTACTGCGCGCGGCTTAATTAAAATGTTGTCATTTTATCACGCATACGCCATGTATACATAACATTTGTCTTGGCAACAACAACGACGACGACGACGATGACACTAATGAAGTGCTTAAAAGTGAAATGCATTAGATTACAAAATGGTCGCATTGCTTGACAGCAGCACCAGAAGACACCAAGAAAGGAATGAAAAGTAGTTAACAAGCGACTCTCAAGAGGATTGTGAATGCGTTGGCTAAGCATCTTAATTGCGGTTAGCTTTGGCGAGTAATTAAAAATGTTTTCAAATGCTTTGCAAAATCTGTCTTAGATTGTTTTATTCCTTATCTTTACGCTTGAGTCTTAAGTCAAAGACGTTTTTCCAAGATCCACACACAAAACACAAAGTGGAAAACTGAAAATAAAGCACAAATATAGTTTGCAGCTTAGCAAACTAATTATAATTAAGAGCGAAGAGAGTTTGAGATATGAATAATGAAAATTGTGTTTGTTAAGCTTTTAGTGGAAGTGTTCTCTCTGCATTTATTGGCTTAGTAAGGGGTGGAGAATTAGGGGTTGCACAGCTTCTTCTTCAACACTCGAATCGCTGACACAAATCAATGTGATTTCTATTATACTGTCAATCCGTCTGTCAGTAAGTCAGTCAGTCAGTCAATCAGTTGGATTTGTAATCTGTGTGAATGACAGCTGCAACAACGTCAAACCATATTTGCAACATAAGCAACAACTCAAACTCCCTCTCTCTTTCACTCTCTTTCTCTATGAGATAGCTAATTTCCATTAAAAGCTGCAGCAGCAACATGAAGACATGAATGCAATAAAATGCGCAGCTAATGCAAACACAAACAATGTCACACCAATACCAGATATACTAGCTATACTTGCCTCACGGCTACGTCATTGCAGTAGTTGCATGCTGTGTTCGTGTGTGGGCGTGGGCGTGTTCGTGGGCGGTGTCGACATGCTGCGAACGTAACCAAAGTTTTTGCATCCACGAGAGATTTATGATGCATTTTTTCTTCTCCTGATTTGACATGCCACGCGTATGTCAGTGACATACCGGTTGCGCCTCAGAATGTGGCATGCAAATCCAGTGAGACTGTAGATCAATATACAAAAGTGTCTGAGTGTCATTTTTTATATCGCTTAATGGCGCATTGCTTCATTTAATATGTAAATTGCTCATACGCCATGGTGTGCCTTTGAGAATAAATGTAGCTGAAGTAATCAAATCAAAAGGTAAAAATAATAAAAATATAATAAAAAATCTCGAGTCTAACAAGTTTTTTATATAACTGTTATAGTCTTCTGCTCCATTACAGAATTAAAAGTTTTCTTCATCAAGTTGCGCCATTTTGTTTTTAAATTACTTTAACTTTTTGTGTGTTTCCTTATCTTGAGCAAACCAGAGCCAAACACCAACACACGCACATCGCTTCCTGCCTCGTAAATAACCAACTGTGTCTTGGTGCCACACATAATTGAGAATTTACACCTGAAACCAAGTAAGGGTGGGCGAAGTCTGTCTGTTGCTAGTTAAGTTTGTCCTCTCTGTGTATTTTTGGCTAAACTTAAGCCAGACATTGTCCAAACAATTTTCGATTAGCTGTTTGGAGCTTGTCTGGAAAGTTTTGGGCCAAGATTTCGGCTAAGTATTTTATGTTTAAATCATTGTTGAAATATTTACATTGCTTAGACTGTCGAACACAATCTGTTTAGATACTTTTGACATTGTTTGTGTCTTGAGTTAATAATAACAAAATCAAGTCTATTTAAAAGCTTTAAATACTTTTGGAAGTTTATTTTAAATGATTTATTAGATCATCAATTACATTTTGTAGTTTATTTTTGCGTGGGATTTTTAATCTGTCAAAACAAGATGGAAGCTCAAATATATGCAAATCTCGCGCTCTTAATTAGATTTAACTTGACAAACAAACAAAAAAAAAGAATAAATTAAATTGTATAGCGAGAAAAAACTTTTATCATGAATAAAAATTGTTTTGCTCTGCATTTTAATAAGTTTGAAAGTGACAAACTTTTTATCCAACTATAAAAAAATCAAATATTAAAAATAGAATTACCATCAGCAGTTAATAACTGTCAACTAAATGCAAAACAGTGCTGCAGAATCGATTCCTTTCATTGCTTTCACAGCTGAATTCCCTTTGACAATTTTGTTTTTTTGAGAATTTTGCCAGAGTTACTTATGCAATGGAATTTAATCAGCTGCAGAACATGACACAAAGAACCCTGCCCGAATTTGACTATGCAAATAAGTATATAAAAACAACTCTGAAAGAAGTGAATTAAAAACGCATGAAATCATGTTGACAAAAGCGAAAAAAGAATCCAAAACAAATGAGGATACGTGGTAAACTGAAATAAGTGCCATCCATTACGTCAGTTGATATCAATATCATGTCGTGTGTTTGCAGCTGCCTTGGCAGCACACACATCTACACACACACACACGCAACAAGCGACATCCATCCATCCAACATATATGCTGCATGCTACATGCTACATGAGGTCTTTAGAACATTGTGATATTAAAATGGCTGGATTTTTTATCTCAGCTACCCACGCAAATTATACAGACACACACAGACAGATGAGGATGGACGGGGATGAAGAATGAAGGATGAGGCTAAAAGCTTTTGTATCTTATGCACACATTTGTTGCTTTATGCCTTTTGTGTTATATGTGGCAGAGGTAGCAACACCAGCACCGCCAACTCGGGTGTTTTGTTAAAAAAAATGTTGCATACTTTCGGCTGCTACCAAAATAAAAATTCTCCATGACGTCTGTCAGCTAAATGCCAGAGCTTTAAGCCTATTTAAAAAAGATTAAATTGCTATTTTACGCTAATATTTTGCTTCCCTTCTCTTTCCCATTCAATGTTCAACAAAGCGTTACAATCGGTTGCAGAAAAACCAATCAGAAAAGCAAATGAAACAACTCAAAAGAAAGAAAACATAGAAATGCCAAATGCTATTCTTATTGTTGCTATGGGTTGTGCCTTTTGCACAATTGACTTGTGCTAAAGGTCATCAATATTATGTAAACAGAATTCACGGATTTTAATTGAAAAACGGTTGAGACTGTTCATCACCTCGCCGTACATATCCGGTCGATGGAACTCAACTTGACTTTGACAACTTTATTACCCCCAAAAAGCAAAAAGGGAAATCGAATTTTTCCCAAAGCGACGTCCATTTTTATTGATTGTTGTGCTTTGCTTTGTTGCCATTAAGTGAAACAAAAAAGCTGAAGAGTCATACAAAATACCATATGTTGACTAAATCTCGACAATCAATCACCAAAGTGTGTAGGCCGAAAAGTGTTCCACTTATCGAAAAAAAAAGCGTGTTGCCTTTGCACTCTGGCATTTCGCTTGTTAATGTTTGTTGTCACACCCACACACACACACAGAGCTGGCTGCCCACATTCTGTATGTCCGTTTATGTAGATTTTCAAAGGGGCAGAACGCATCATGTGTAACATTTCGAATGGGTAATTGCAATTACAGCTGGGGATGATAATGTTCTGGCCGTTCTGGCCTGTTCTGAAACTATATAATGGAAGCTTTTAGCTTTTATTGTTCGGTCAGTAAATGTCTGGATCAGATTGAGAATAAGATATAATGAAAGTGCAGGCGACGGCAATGTTATAATAATGATAATAATATTGTTCCTCTTATATGGTAAGCCCTTCAAAGGAAAATATCCCCGAAAAATTAATTACAGCCATAATATGTCGACCTTTTTTCTCTTTTCTTTCTTTGCTCATAAGAAAGTGTTCTTGTGAAAGTGGAAAAGAATGGAATTACCTTTTGCGACAGTTGAATACTTAAAGGAGGAATCCCATGAAGGTCAAAGCACTTAAGTTTTAATGCCGTACACAATATTTATTTTAGCAGACAGCGAAAGCGAAACAAGAAAGCCAAAACGAGAGAAAATGCGTCACATTAAATTACGCCTCCAGCCAACGAAATAAGTAGGCAACGACCCAACGACCAAACGACCACAGACAAAGTCAGGGTTGTCCACTGTCAGTGAGCGCCAGTGATAATAAAATTAGCATGTGGCAAGGAACACAAGCGACATAAGCGGCTCAACAGGCAGCAGAAAGCAGCAGCAGCAAGCAGTTTGCCAGATGCCTCGACACGAACAGGGAGGGAGACTGTTGCTGGACAGGCGTTTAAGCAGAGCGTAGGAAGTGTCCGAGTGGGGAGGGGGTGGGGAAAATCCTTAACACACAAGCTGATTGCCGTCGCACTGATTCGGATTTTGCGGATTTCCAACCTGAATAATACTTACTTATGGCCAATTAGCTCACAAACAATCGAAACAATTGAAAGCGAATCGCAATCGATTTGAAATCAAACAAGTTCAAAAGCTCTTTCTCTTTCAATTATA
Source organism: Scaptomyza parva (assembly GCA_035044645.1). NCBI lineage: Eukaryota > Metazoa > Arthropoda > Insecta > Diptera > Drosophilidae > Scaptomyza > Scaptomyza parva. The sequence continues at coordinate 1,056,692 of JAWNNT010000090.1, read as the reverse complement.
CTTCATTGTGTTGCATGCTGCTGTGCAATGTGTCCTGCCACAAACCTTTAATAGCCTCACTCAACGTTAACTTTAATTGAGTTTTGTTTGTTTCACGCTTCGCTGTTTTCATTTAATTGAATTTTCTTTTATTACGAAATACGCTCGGGGGGACAATGGAAAAGCCAACTGGTTCTGCTTTTGACATTTTCGACTCGTGTTTTTAATTCATCTTTGCGGCAAATTAAATAATAAAATATGATCGGTCATTGTCTAGCAGCAGCAGCAGCAGCAGTAATATAATACTTTTCGTTAAAGTTTGCGTTGATGAAAAATGTTTAAATTTGAACATTAACAAGTAAGAAGGCTCTAGTCGAGTACGAGTCGAGACGGACGGACAGACAGACAGACGGACATGGCTATATCGACTCAGCTGTTGATGCTGATCAAGAATATATTTACTTTATGGGGTCCGAGAAGCCTCCTCCCCCCTTTTTTTACCTATTTCATTGGTTAAGGGTATAAAAGTTCTGCCGCTGCAGCAGTAGCATAATTTAACAAGTGTCAACATCAAAAATGTTGCTGTTATCGCAGTGCAAATAACAGTTGAACAGAAATAGCAGCTGCTAAACCTAAATTAGGGCCAGCTTAAAAGTATGCTACATGTTATATTTTCTCAACTACTTGCTGCGCATTCTGTGCGCCTAGTACCTGCAGCCCAAAATCAACCGATTTTTGGCGAAACGAGCAGAACAAAATACTGCCGCTGCAGCAGCGGCAATAATTTAATGAGCGTCAACGCGTACCTGCAGTCCCGAATCAACTATATTTTGGCAAAACTAGCAGAAAATAAGTAAGAAGGCTGAATTTTTATGGGATTTAATGCAAAATTCAGACTAAAATATTTCATAATTAATGAGTTTTAATAGCAATAAAATTTAATAACTTTTTATTAAGCAAAGCAATTGTGTCTTGATCTTTGAAAGCAGTTTTGCTCATAACTTTTAAATAATTCAACATCTTCAGGCTGTATACTCAACCCCTCCCGCAACCCCCACCCCTAACAAAAAGTAGACAAAGTAGCGAGACAAAACAATTTTGTCAACTCAAATTTTTGTTATTTTTTGGGGCAGAGAAAAAAGCTTCGCGCTTCATTTGTTGTGACAAGAATGTGTGTTGCGTTTTTTTTTTAGTGAAAAAAACCAACAACGAAAAAATGCGATGCCTTGACACGATGCCACGCCCACGAGCGCTCCTATTGTTTATTTGGGATTCCCAAAGCAGTGTGTGGGTAGAAGAATAACCACTGTAAATGTGCCTGTGACTAGGGTACTATTTCATGACACGCGAATAGGCAGAGAATGTTGCTGGAATGCTTCAGCGTTTAAATTTGGAAATTAAATATTTCAGTCGCAAGTTGCAAGCCATTGTCACTCTATCTCGCTCTCACTCTGTCTCTTTCTGGCATGAATTTGCAGTTTTATGAGCTTGTTTTTTGTTTGTTTGTGGTTGTGTACTTGTCTCGTTTGTTTGTTTGTTTGTTTTTACAATCTGCACGGTTCACATGAATAAGTAAACACAACACAGAGTCAAAAGTTGAGCGTGCTCCTGAAAGAGCAGTAGAATTTTGCCATACATCCTTTTTGTATTGTCATTAAACGATTTATGATACCGAACACCACACTATTCGTTATATATAGCATGACAATCGTTTATATTGTGGCAATAATCCAAAGTAAACACGCAGTTGAAAGCCGATTTGTTGCATGTAGTTCGACAGTTATTGGATATTGGATATTTTGACTTAAACCGAATTAATTTGCAATATAAATTTGATGAGATTTGCTGTTGCTTCAAAGTGATTTGAAGAGTTGATATTAGAAATATATAGTTGCTAATCTCATATCGAATATCTCTCAGTATTTGTCTCTGTCTTCACTTCCGGTTAGCTTCTCTCTTAGCAAATGAATCAAATACCCAAAGGATATCATTTAGTTGATGTAGCAAAAATACCTTGCAGGCATTATGTCTCTCAGTGCTAATATGAGATAAAACTTGGCAGCCATGCCAAGTCATTCTAAGCAACAATACACACTCACACACACATACTCGCATGACTGCACATAAGTAGTTGCCAATTTCTGTTTGAGATTTACGAGATGCTTGCGAATGTAGAAAATGTTAGAAGCCCTCCGGCGAGCACATCCTGCACTTCTCTACCCCTACCCCTTCCGTCCACACACCAGGCTGTCTCTGTTATTAAAAGCGGATGCACTGTCTCTCCTCTTCGCTGTGTAAGCTGGCAGGAAACGCTACACACACACACACACACAGTTAGAACAGATTCCCATGCGTAAGCTTCTTGTACTTGACTTTATCCTTTCGGTTGAAGGACCATTCGCTGCTATCCCCTACAACTACCTTACTACGTGTATACTCAAAGCTAAATATTATGTCTACAGCTTGGAATTTCCAACACGCAAACACACAGAGCCAAACATTGTTGTGGAATACCCGCCAGGTGTTTATTTTATAACTAGCAAAAGGTGTGAGAAAAATAAAGAAAAAAAGGTTAGTTGAGTTATGACAGGCAGGTTTGTTAGCCTGTTGCTAAGCAAAAGTTAATATGAGAATAATAGTTACCCATACTATTCAACTCACTTGATTTCGTTCTAAAGCCAATTCAAATTTTGACAGTTTCTCTCTAACATAATTTCCACCCACACCATAACTGATAGACTATAATACATAAAGCTTGTTGCATATCGTTTTTATTTGGCCTACGCAACAGTTTGGCAATTTATGCAAAATACTTTCAGCATTAAATAAATATGAAAAGCAAAAGGACGTTAATGTGTTGCGCTTAGCAAGACTGATAAATGGCGCACAAAAGTATGCAACAAATAAAGTAATAAATTTGCCTAAGCTGCCAATTCCTTCACACCAACTCAACAAGAGTGGCAGGCAAGACAGTAGGAAGGGGCGTGGAGGGCGTGGTCTTGTGAAAAAGTGGAGCGTAAATGCGGCAAACATCGACACATTTCAAATTTAATTTAGCGTAAGTAATTGCGGCAATTAAGTTCCCCGAATGCCGTCTTCGTCGTCTTCCTCAGCAGCTAATTGAAATGTTTTCATCTTGATGGTGAAATTTGAATACTTCTTTGTGTGTGTGTGTATGTGTGTTTAAAACCCCTTCTTATCATTTGCCATTTTCCATTTTTTACAGGCCGTACAGCCACGCGCTTTTACCGTTAATGCCACGGAGGATATTGGCAATGTGTCGCCCTGCGAAATGGAGTCCATAATAAATCAACTGATGAATCCCAGCCCAGAATACCAGTTACACGTAAGTACACCCGTTACAAACCTGACAAGGGTATTATTCTTGCATTTAACTGTTTTTCAAGCAGGTACCAGGTGTATACACTTGGAGAAAACAGACAGAGAAAGTAGTGTAGGCTTATTGAAAACTATTTAAAGTCTAACAATAAATCAAAGCGACTTCCGTTTGTCGTTTTCTTTGCTAGAAAAGTTTCTTACTTTGACAGTTTTTCCTTTTCCTTTTTCCCATCATTCCTTTCTCTATCTCCTATAGGCTTCCGCATTGCGCAACCAGCTGAAGAATCTGCTACGTGAACGACAACTGGCTATGGGTGAGGAGCAGCAGTTGGGCGATTATGGCGACTATGTGGATGAGGATAAACGTTCGGTGGCATCGTTGGCAGCACAGGGTTTGCTTGCACCCAAGCGCAGTCTGGCCACACTGGCCAAGAACGGACAACTGCCCACAGCGGAACCTGGCGATGATTATGCGGATGCCGATTCCGGTGAACCCAGTGAGCAGAAACGTTACATTGGCTCCCTGGCCCGAGCTGGCGGCTTGATGAGTTTTGGCAAGCGTAATGTGGGCACACTGGCACGCGATTTCCAGCTGCCCAATGGCAAGCGGAACATAGCTACCATGGCACGTTTGCAGAGTGCGCCGGGCAGCCATCGGGAGCCACCGAAGCGCAATGTGGCAGCTGTGGCACGCTACAATTCACAGCAGCATCAGAATCAACGGGGCAACAGTGCGCAAGAGAAACGTAATCTGGGTGCATTGAAATCGTCGCCAGTGCATGGCATGCAACAGAAGCGAGAGGATGAGGAGATGCTGCTGCCCGCAGCTGCTCCCGACTATGCCGATTCCATGCAGAACTATTGGTGGTATCCCAGCTATGCTGGCTATGCCGATCTCGACTGGAACGATTATCGACGTGCCGAGAAACGTTATCTGGGTGAGTACTTAATGCTTGGAGTAATGACCCATCGGTTACTTGTAGCCTTGCCGAGGAGGGGGATAGATCTATCTTTTGTAGATTTGAAATATTTCAACAACTTCTTAATGTCCGACTTAAGTAGCGTTAAAGTAATATACATTTGAAGATTTTTAACTATTATATATGTTAATATCATTATTCCTATTGAGTGACTGACTACTATAAACGCACAACGAAAACCGTTAGACCTGGCAATGAAACAGCACTAAGATTGGATTCGGAACCTTATATTATCAGTCTGTTCTTTTACATTAAGTATTCAACCAAGGAGAAACCTTCCTTCATTCTTAACATTTACATCTGCAAGGCTATTAGGTTTAGTCTACGGCTAGCCGTTGATACTTTTCCCAGCATAGCTGAGTTCCGTCCTTAAGCACCCTGCACCTAGTTATCGGCTTATGCAGTACCTTCTTATGCACAATATATACATATACAATACAATACAATAATATATGTATATGCCATCAACCAACAAAATTGTACCAAAACGATCAACCACAAAGACACCTCCAAGGATCCTGAACTATTTGGTATTCAACATGGCTATGAGACAACTGATGCCAATTCTTCCTGGAACCTCGAAGAAGACGAGAACCAACAACAACAAGAACAACAACAAACGTTGACAACACCAGAGAAGCGTCACATTGGCGCCGTTTATCGTTCCGGTTTTCTGCCCAGTTACCGTTATTTGCGCAGCCCCACCGTTAACAATGCTGGTGGCTATAGCGGTGGCGGGGGCCGATTTAGTCGCTCGGGACGTGCCAGGCAATTTGTATGAGTAAATGGCGATGATTCGATGTTTGCTGCATAATTTTATAATTTCGTTTTGTTTGTTTATTGAACTTTATGTGTGTGTACAAATTGGATTTATGAGTTTGAAAAATTTCCAAATAAAAACTGTCGCCTGTAGCCTGCCGAATGTCGCCTGTCATTTAGCAACAGATCGTAAATGTAATTATCCAATGTGGTTCTATATCTAAAACTTCTCATTCAGTTCTATCTTTCTATCTTGTAGCATGTTAGCATCGATGTGTTTAAGCGTTCGGATGATTAATCAATGAAGTAGTGTAGGTTAGAAGTTGATTGAGTGTTCAAACATAACCTCACACACTATTACATAACCTCACATAAGCCTTACCTAACTTCACACTCGCTTTCGCCTTCGTAATATATAAATAGGACAAACAAGTTAACAAAAGGCAATTTGAACCTTTTATATGAATATCGCTTCTATTGTGTATTTTTCTCTATAGCAATCCAATTTATGTTCACATTTCCTTCAACACATTCGTAATGCAATTCCTGTCAAAGCGGAAATTCAATTTTCCGTATGTTTGACATTCGTTCAGTTCTCTGTACTAACATTGCGTGGTATGAGGATAATCGTATAATATCCGGCATTTTGTTGTTGCTGTCCCGCCTTCACACCCTTTCCCCCACTTGTCCGAAAAGTGAGGCAGTTTATTTTGGGTGCTAAAAACTTTTTAGCTGGCATTTCAAATGTGCTTTATTTGTAATTCCACGAATTTCGCTGTGAACGCGACGATAACTCAAATAGTTAGGCGAAAAGTTTTTTTAAATGATTCCTGTTGATGGGCTTGAAGCTTTTGCATTTCAGCTTGAATACATTTTGTTCAACAAAGTTTAGGTTTTGGCACTTAATGAAAAATCCATTATAACATTCTACCTTCTTCCACACCAAACTGTTCCTGGGTACAGTTGCCAGCTCAACATTTGTTTCCTACTTTCGGCCCGCAAATAAAAGTTTTAATGACGCATTTGCCAAAAAACTGTTGCCTACTTTTGAGCGGCTTAGAAAAAGATTAGTAAGGTCTGTTTGAAGTTAAATTTCTTATGCTTTAAAAATATAAACAAACCAAAAAACAAAACAAAAATCATTTGTGTTAATGGTAAATTTGAACGTATATATATGTATGTTATATATTTCTTGAGTTGTCTTTGGCTCATTGGCATGAAACTGATTGAAAAAAACTATATTGGCATGTTTTTCTTGTATTTTCTGTGTGTGCTTTTTAATTTCTTCAAAACAATTTCCATCGCTTTGTGTAGGACAAAGAGAACATAGCATATATATTTTCAACTAGTTGCATGTGTTCTGGTAAAACACACAATGCTGTTCAATACTAGATCTCGTATATATATGTCAATTTATGTATTATTTTAAACTATTTCCAAGACAAGAGAACTAATGAACTGATTGTTGTGCCTTTGGGAACTGCAGGTCGAGTACTACCCCCAACACGAGCGACTGCGTCAACCAATCGCAGCCGTTTGTAAACGATGTTTCCTACCCAATCGACCGATGATGAACTGGAACAGTGCTGGCATACGTGGCAGTCTACCCAAATACTCTACGGATCCCCTCGATACAGCCCGTTCCTCAACTTCAGCCAGGATGCGTAGTAGCGGGAACAGCATTTCCACCAACTCGCTTCCCAGCGGACCCAACACCAATAGTAACTACAATCGTAATCGCATCTATCCCCCATTCCATTCCTGGGGCACTCCGCCTCGTATTACAGCACTGCAACGACGCGTCAATCGACGCAATGGTGAGTCCATGGACAATTATGAATACTAAAAAATAAACAAACAAAAAATATATCGAGACAATATTAATCAATAACAATAATGGTGTTATGTATACATACACACACAGATCTATGATAATAATAGTTATACAGTATTTTCGATGTAGTAGTTGTTAACATACACACACAGAAAACTCCTCTCGTCACACACACACCTGCAGCACACGAAGACTACACAAAAAGTAACTCTCTGTAAGTCGAAAACTTTTGTAGGTGTAGTTCGGTGCGAAATTTACATAAATTCTATATCTAAACTTAAATATATCAATGTATAAAATGAGGTAACTGATAACACAGTGCAAAGCATTAACAACGTTTAATATCAACTAAAACTCGAATCATATCGTGGATAAAACACAAATCTTTTTATTTTTTACCCTAAACACAAAAAAAAAACAAAAACAAATTAGTGCCAATGCCGTACCTTACTAGGAAATTTTCAATCCCAACTAAAGCTTGTTTTTTACTTTAACTCCCTACAAATATTTGATTCGATTTTGACAATAATAAAACGAAAGTTATGAATGAAGAATGTTGGAAAAGGAAAAACTGCGTCAAAGACAATAATTTAGACGAATATCAGACAATAATTGATAAAGTTGACAATAATCGAAAATCGAATTGAAAATCGAACTAATGAAGTATTTATAATTAATAATTAAATATTTCATTCAATAATTTTTAATAATAAATAAATATTGATTTATCATATCGAAAACCCCAAAAAAAAAAACATATTCAATGTGCGTAATTATAAGTCTGATGTTGTCAATAATAATAATAATAATAATTACTTGTTTGATTATTTCCAATTAAATGTATTTCAAATGCAAAACAAACCAATTATTATATAATATACATACATATATACGAATATACATATATATATATACTATATACAAATATTTACTTCGTTTAAACTAAAGAAATATATATGTGTATGGGATCTGTCTATGAAAAGAGAAAATCGCGAGAAAATGGCGCTGTAAAATATATATAGTACACACACAGACACTTATCAAGATGTTATTATCTACAAACAGAATTGAAATTATATATGAAATACTTCTTTCAATATGAATAGCGACAAATAATACTTACAAATATATATATATATACATATATACGAAATTATTAAAGGTTTGCTCCTAAACTAACTAAAAATCAACTGTTGTTTTCTTTTGGAAAGATTGAAATGGAACCAAAATAATACTTCATTTTGTTTAAGTTTTCAATTTCTTTTATTTATACATAATATCGCGTCTCATTTCTTAGGGTTTTAGTAAAATAAATACATATATACTGGGCGCCTCTGAAAGCAGTGTTGTAAAATGCTATAATATTAAAAATATATTTATATATATTACTCTCTCTTTATAAGCTAAGCCGATGATGAATAAATATAGGTAAGTGTATAATAATAATTTGCCTCTGCTCTGTTCAAATGTTCCACAACTGTTCTACAACTAAATCATATATCGTATATGAGGGGGGGAAAGGGTCGATCATCACGACCAATACTTGGCCGCTTGTCCCTGGGCGGGCAGTGGATGATTGTATGCACTGGGCACAACATTCCCATGAGCCGCGGCTGCCGTTGCATAATCCGTCGTCAACTGATGCTGGGCGACCGCATGGTGTGCGGCTGCCGCATTGTAATTGGCCGCCGCTGCCACCGCCGACTGGTTGAGATGATAGGCGGCCTGTGACCATTGCGATGGCGACTCCAACTTGGCATAATTATCGCTTAAATGCAACGAGGGCGAGATCTTTGATACACTATCCGCGGTTAGTTTCGAGAAGTCATCAATGCTCAACTTGGAGTAGTCTGAAAAGGGAAACAGAAAGCAAACAATTAGAAAGAGTTTCAGAAAGAGTTGAGACGAGACCCACCTTGATGATAGTAATTTTGACTGGGAAAGTGTCCGTGTTGGGCAAATCCGCCGGGGAAACCGTGTTGTGCCGCCGCCGCACTCTGCACCAGATCGTAACCACCCATTTGGGTGTGATGATGAGCTGCGGCAGCTGCAGCCGCTGCACTGTGGGAGCTGGGTGCATGGGCGGTGGTGTGGTGATGATGATGGGAACTGTCACCCATGCCGGGTGCACCGCTGGCTGTGGTGCCGGCGGCAGGACTGTAGCCGGCTATGGAGCCAACGCCCAGGGGACCAAAACCAAGTGGAGCAGCAGCACCAGAGCCGGCCAAACCACCACCAACGCCACCAGCACCACTGCCATTCATGGGTGAGAGACCGGAGCCGGAGCCACCCGAATGCTTGCGAAGACGAGCCCGACGATTGGAGAACCACACTTGGATGCGTGCCTCCGTCAGGCTGGTGGTCTGGGCTAACTCCTCCCGGGTGTACACATCGGGGTATTGAGTCCTGGCAAAGGCACGCTCCAAAGCCTCCAGCTGCTCCGCGGTGAATGTGGTGCGGGAACGACGCTGTTTGCGTTTCAAAGGAATTCCCGGCTCCGACTCGGTGTCACTGATGTCCGAGTCACGACCTAAACGAGAGTGGATGACAAAAGAATCTCATGAGTTTGTTCTTTGGGGTTACAACAAAATTATAAACGCCTTGGTAAGAAGTCATAAAATTGTTCACGCTGAATGGGAAAGGAGAAAGAAATCATATTCGATGGGTGGCCCAACCACCAAAGATGTTTTTTCCCCCTTACCAAAAATATTAAATGTAAATGTGGGAAAACGGGAATCGGGAATTGAGAATTCAGAATTGGGAGTGTCGACGTTCACTGCGCGCCATTGCATATTAATTGAAACGTTCGGGAGCGCAACAAATCTGTCAAAAGAAGCCGAAGAAGATCACACCACAACCTAAGAGAGAGAGAGGGAGTTCGGTGGGGGCGGTTCGTGTCATAAAAGTCAACCACAGTTTGACAAGTGACACAATATATCAAATTACACAATAAGATGATCGGCAAGTTGTCAACGTTTCGCTTTTTCTTTCTTCATTTTCTTTTTTGGGGGGAGTGCGCCAATTAACTTCGGCATCTGTTTACCAAAAGGCAAAAATGTTGCCGCCGCCGCCAAAGTGAAGCGAAATCGGGCATGAAGCGAGGCGTGTGGCAAAAGAGTGAAGATCATTGGTTGATTAAAGTCGAAGGGGCATGCCAAATTATTTGGAGAGCTCATTACACAATAAAGTGACAGTGGGAAGGGCTTCGGGGTTTTACTAGTTAGGGTTACCAAATGCCGCTGGTAGATCAAAGCGGCGCAAAATATAGATTATTCAACAAGATCACAAGATCATTTTTCAAAAAAACACATATACAAAGAGAACGAGTGAAAGAATGGAGAAAGAAAGTTGAGCCTGGCATTGTTTTCGAAAAGCGGAAACTATTTTTCTGTGGTTTCCCGCAACGCCAACGATTAAATCGATCGTCCTTGATCGTGCGCCCGTGTGAAAGTGTGTATGGCACAGGAAGAAGGTTAAATTATGGTCAGTGTAAATGCATTGTAATCTTTTCCGGTCTGTCCAACTCAAATATTATTAATTGATTAATGAGATTAGGCTACTTTTAATATCATTTACAAAACAGGAAGTGTGAAGGAATATTTCTGGGTCTGTATTGTGGTTTCTAAGAGAATCTTAAGTAAGTGAAGATTTGGAGGTTTCATAACAAAAGGTCTATGGCATAGACTCTAGCTAACTGTTCTTTCATTCAATTCCATTTTTAAAGATGATCAAATCTCAATTCGCAACACCTTGTTTCAATAATAATAATATAAATAAAATGCAAATCTTTTAAATAGGATTTGGCAAAAAGCTCATTTTGAATGCTGCCAAACCTTCAACTTTAAACTCTAAAGTTTCAGGCACGCTTATAACGGAGACCAACCCAACCCAACAAAAAAAAAGCTCTGCGAAACAAACTGAAAGAAATCTTTAAAAAAGCCGGAACGCCCACTGTTTAGTGGCTTGAATACGAAAATTCACATGCATATTAAAAGAAAAAGAAATATGTGTATAAAAATACAGAAGTCGACTATTAATCTTTCAACACACGCAACACAATAAAACTTAATTATTAAAAACGGGTTCCCAACATATATGAAAACAAAAATAAACTGCAGAAGCTGTTCAAAAACAAAAGAGCAAGAGATCAAAAGGAAAATAAAGCGAGAAGAGCAACAAAATAAGAAAAATCAATTAGTTTTTAAATGTTAAATAATTTATTAATTTGTTGTTACAAGTCTCAGAAAAACAGCCGAAATAAAAAAGAGGCACAGTCAAAAACAATTCAACAAATTTAACAATCCAAAAGGTGGCCCTTAAGAAAAAAAATCAATTTTTTGGCACCACATTGGCTACCGTTGGTGGCTCCAGCCCCAGCTCCAGCTGCTGCCCAGCTTTTATGGCTTTCTTTCTTTGTTTCTTTTCTGTTTCAGTGTGTGCTTCGAGAGCAAGTGATAAATTACTCCGAGTGCGAGTGGTATCGATCATTTTCAACGACGTTTCCCAAACTGCATATTCAAACAGCAGGTAGTAAATGGACCAGAAGTTAATTTTGGGGGAAACTAGAGTGGAGCAATGCTGTGTGGTCAGTGTTGGTGGTGGTGCCAAAGTCTCTTTCCACTCTTGATGGACAGATCGTATAATATAAAGGGGCAAAAGATCAATCGATAGAGAATACCCCAAAACCAAACCTAACCAACCCAAACTGTACATAGTTGAAATTCTTCAGTCATCAATCAACAAGAATCTGACACAATTTATATTGCTTGCATCAAAAATATATATTCCAATCTTTCAGATTGCTGCAATTGAACAAAAAAGTAAATGAATTTCATTTCATTTTTTTGTTTTCAATTCATTACCCTACACGGGGCACTATGACATTATTTTATTAGTGGTTTGCTGTGAAGTTAAACCCAAAGTTTGAGTTGGAGCTGGCGATGGAGTTGGAGTTGTCAGCTGTCAGCTGCTGGAGGAGACACGCGCTCCGGCTCGGTTCGGTTCGGTTCACTGTCACCGAGCACCGAGATTTGGGACTTATGACGAGGCGCTGTTCAGTTCTGTTCTGTTCAGTTCTGTGTATGTTTGAAGGCTTAAGATTCTTGTCAGCAAAAGGATTACAGGAGCATTAAAAAATACATATGTATACATACATATATATATGTATGTATGGCACATTTATTTGGAAATTTAACAAGCGTTGAGTTTGGGTTTATTTCATTCTTTTGCTTGTCTTTGCTTTAATTCGGTGTTTTTTTTTTTTGTACTTTTAATTGGCTAAGCTTTGTGAAAAGGCCTGGAAGTTTGAATTTTTTTTGGGTTAAAAATTAAACTATAATCCCGTATCAAAAGTTTTTAAAACAAACCTTTTCTGCATTTAAATATATACCAAAAAGAAAGAGGAATAATCTTTAAAAGCGATTATTAGAGACCGTATAATTATATAACAAATATGTATTTAAATGCATCTAACGAATATATTTCACATAAAGTATTTCAGAATATGTGTATGGAAATGCAGCTATCAACGCCCTCGCAATGAAAGAGAAATACAAATGAGAGGGCCGCATTTGGAACATTATTAAATGCCATTTAAACTAATTTACAAAATTGTTAACACAGAAACCGAGCCGAACCGAACAGAGAGACAGGGAAAAATTAGTTATAATCCGGCGGCAAAAGAGTTTGGTATTGTATAGAATCAGAGGCACCCGCTGCTGTTGCTGCCGGTACTGCTGCTTCTGCTGAAGATGCCGATTGCAGAATGAAATGAAACTAATTTAAATAACAATGCGCACCAAACACTTGATCAAAACAAATGCCCAAAACCCAAATGCAGGGAAGATGAGCAGACAAGATGCAGCGACACAAAGATACAGATACAAATGAGAAGATACACATGGAAAGATACAGATACTAACTCCGCTTGTTGGTCGAGTTGTTGGGCTAAAGTGTGATAATACGTTAATAAAATATTTTGTAACTCATCAACAACACGGAACACAAACGAACCAAACCGAACCGAACGGGAGAAACGAGAAACGGAGCAGAGCAGAGCACAACACAGCGGTACATCGAAGGCGGCCAACAACAACAGCAACAACAGCAACAACAGCAACACCAGCAACAACAATGAGATCAAACGGAACGACGCAGGACACCCTGGTGGGCATTAAAGATGCCGCCACAGATCGGTACATTTGAAGTTGAGGCGCTGCTTTTGTTACGTTGACACTTTTTTCGGGCATGAACGATTTTAATGGGTTTGCCCCTCCTCAGCCATGAACAAATGAGCCATATGCATGATCGAGATCGAGATCAAGAGAGGCCCACAACCAGAAGATCGTTATGGTTATAAGTGTGTGTGTGTGTGTGTGTAGAGACCGCACAACACAACACTCTCACAAGGAGTCAGGGATATTTTTGCGCAATCACCACGAAACGATTCTTTCTCACTCTCTCTCTCTCTCTTAAAAGTCATTTGTCATGTGACACTGCAACTATACAAGAACTGTTCTATCTCCCTCTCTTTCCATCTCTTTCTATTACTCTCCTAACATTAGAGAAGGTGTGAACTGAGTTTGTGTGTGAGGTACTGCGAGAGCGGCGACCGTTTGTCTTCCATTGCGGCCATTGCGACGTATTCTTTGCTTCTTCTCTTATATCTTTTATTTTTTGCAAATAATTGAACCTGCTTATATTTGCCGATCTGGTTATGTGCCTGCAGTCTCATTGTCTGGGTTGGTAAAATATTTAGTAAATATCCTCTTTTTAGCCGGTATTCCCACGCGCTGGTACCTTGCGGCGGCGGTATCCTTGCCGCAAATCATTGATCCATTGTTATGTGTCCTGTGCGCGGCTTTTCATTTACACTAATTACCACAAGTGTGTTCGGGTTTTCTTTCTATTTTCTTGACTTTTTAACTGTCGGTGTTTTGGCATTTGATTTTCTTTTAGGTTTGTTTGTTTGTTTGTTACTTTCTTTGGAGTGGGCCTTTGAGAGATGGCCTGACATGGGTTTTGACCCACGATATTATCACGCCAAATAATAAAACAAATCGCACGCGTATTTATCAGACATCAGGTCTGACAACTATCTATTGCTAAAGCCATTTGTTGAAGGCGTTGCAACATTTAGTTGCAATTCGGTTGCATCTATCGCAAAGTGAGAAGGGGCGTGCTGCTTGCGCATTTATCTTGTATAGCGGCGGTATTCGTAGAACTGCGATATTCGGAAAAATTCGCTATAATTTCTTATCTTTAATTTTTACCGATTCGTTTTCTTTGCCAGAAAAAAAAATATTTCCAATCTTTAACTTCAATTCATACATTTTAATCTTAAAACAACCTATAAAGTAAATGTTTCACCTACTACCAATAGATTTTATCTTTTCCTTTCATATAATATTAACTTGATGAATAATTTTATTATCAAAATCTAATGTAATACACTTTTAATTGGTTTTTTGGCTTTCTGGTTCAAACGCGTGTGTCGGCATCTTAAAATGTGGAAATAAAACTATCAATGCTCCTAATAACATCTTTATAAATATCAATCGCTTTTGATTTCAACCCAGACAATCTCCCCCCAAAACCCCTCTCTCTCTCTACTGCTCTCCCCACTTGCTTTTTTGTCACCAGTAGCTGTGGTTCGGTTCGGTTTTCAGATGCAGCCCCCACACAACTCAACAAAATCTCTTTTTTTTTCATCTGTTGTGTGTGTGTTTTGTTCAGTTATTATTTTTATTTGATATTCCACATCTTTTCGTCGCATTTTGGTCTGTGTACAGAAAGATCAAAGGGAACACCGCGCCGCTAAACACAGTCAATGACGACAACGACAATGAGCCATCTCTGTGTTGGGGCCAAGAGAGTTGTGGCCCTGGCCTGGCCTGGGCAAGGGAATCTTGCAGTTGTATAAATTGTACAAAAAAACCAAAATCAAACGAAATTATAAGTGAAATACGAGACGAAAGAGAGAGAAATATATTTAATAATGCATAATAATTTTTCGTATTTTTCGGGCTGCTGCTGCTGCTGCTGCTGCTGCTACAGTTGAGGAGTTGAGGAGTGCCCCTCCGGTCTCCCGTGGAAGACAAGGCGTTGATTACAGGCAAGGGCACCGACTGAAGACTGGAGACTGAAGACTGGACCAGCTGAACGATTCGTGCTCACGCGCATTCTCTGAATGTGTCTCTGTGAACACATATATATATATATGTATATATATTTTGTTCCGATTGCGTTATGATTGTAAAAAGGGTCCAAAGGAACACAAGAACACAGAGCTCCCTCGAACTGACCAAGGAAACATAATGACGGAGCATCATTACGACGACGACGACGACGACGACGAGTGGAGGCAGAGTGGAATTGATATAGAGTGAGTGGGAATGATGATGGGAGGGCGTGTGCTTATTATACGCTTCGACAACATAATAATATAGCTCTTGTCTTGCAAGTTATATAAATTATATTTAGTAATTGGCATTTGGTACGATTGGAGCCACCATTTGTTCAGTTCAAGAAATAGTTAAATGGCTTGAGCATACAGGTGCTGGAACATCACGGATAAACGATTAACCAAGTGGAATTCGACGAGGAAATTGAATCAAATGAATATTATGATGAGTTGGAGAATAAATCTTAAGATCTTATCTTTTTATGTCATTTTTCCGTTCACCTTGAGCAACATTTTCCACACACAGCATGGTTACAGTTAGTTTTCATCTGTTCAAGGTTAGGAAACACCCAAAAACATGATTCAATATTTCCATTCAACACTCTCCGTCAAGGTGACAATTCTCTATGAATACTTACTGTCACCCACTGTTCTATTGTGTCTCTGTTTGTTGTGACAGCAAATGGTACGGCAAATATCACAGGTTATCTGTCGGCAAAAAATGCACAAATGGCAACGAAAAGAGAGAGAGAGCAAGGAAAATTCAAATGACAACCCTGTCGGCTAAAGTACAGTAAGCGAAAAACAATGGGAAAAAGGTGTTTTTGTCTAATGATGCAACAACAGATCAGAGAATTTTCTAGTTGTCGTAAAAGTGTCGGTAAGCGATAACCTAAACGAACCGAACCAAACCTTAACTGAACTGAACCGAAAACCGAGCAACGAGCAATGAGTCGTCGGTCAACGCTTTTGACCCCCGCCGAATCGTTTATCGAATGACTTTGCATATTTAGCATGATTATTGGCTCGAAGTAGGAGTATCAAGTCGCAGTCGAAATCGAAGTTTGAGGTCTCACGCAACAGGCAACAAACCGGGTTATTAGCTGTTTGCCAGAGAATCTCGAATCTCTCTCTCTCTCTCACTCACACTCTTCTCTTTTGATTCGTTTTGATTCTCAGGTGTCATCATCTACACCTATTTTGTGTCTGGTTTCGAACGGATCGTTATCGTATCGTATAGCATCGGAGCGGTATCGCATCGCATCGTATCGCGGGATCTATTGTAATATTTTGAGCGGCTTTGATTTAAGTTTAAGTCGCTCGTTCTAAGACGATCAAAGGCAGCAAACCAAAATGCCGACTGACTGTCAGACAATTTTGTTGATTTGAGCAAAAGCAACAAATGATTTGGGAATGATTTTTCAGAAATTACCACCAACAACAACAACATATATAAAATAAATGATCTCTAACTTTTTCGTAGCACGTTTCTTACCCAAAATCGAAAAGAAATGAAACGAGCAACTTTTTACTGTATTGAATTTGCTAAAAACTTATTTTTGACTTACCGCCCAATATGCCATGGATTGTATAGTCCTTGCGTCCATCTTCGCTGCTCCGATCGTTGCCTCTCAACAGTCGACTTATCGATGAGGTTGATGGTGGATCCGCAAAGCCCTCCTGTTTCAAGTAAAGGGAAAGTTTATCTTGTAAATAACATTTCATTCTCATTATGTATCTGTTTCTCTCTCAAACTTTGTATCTTATCTAAATGAGCACTCGAAATGCTCACACACATACAAATCCAATTAAGATAAGCGTTAGCCGCGTAAATATTTGTGAGCTACCGGTTGTGTACGGCTGGTATGGTTTGTATGGTTTGGGCCAGCCCATAAATTACACATACGTTAGGCATACGTCGGCTTCGGATCGCTCGGATCGGATCGGGTCTACGGATTTACTTATGCACTTTGGTAACATGCACAGTGACATTAATTCTACAGTTACCAAACAGCAGTAGCTCTTTTTCTCTCTCTTGCTCCGTCTCTCTCGCTCTTCGTTGTAATCCAATTAGGAGAAATGTCAAGCTACAGCAGAGGGCGCGAAGAATTTGTCCAAGTTGTCACGTGCACCGACATATTCATACAGGTGTGATTCTTAATGCACTTAGCGGTAAGATTTTATGCGAAACATTTAAATGCTACAAGGCACTATGAATGTTGTCACTGAATCTTTAATGAGTTTGCAGAAACTGCACTTGAGCTATAGGTTCTCTAAGAAAGTATATTCAGGTTCAACCTTCCATACCTTTACTTAAGTTTTATCATATAGTTTTTCCTTAAAATAGATTCTTTCACATCTAAGAAAGTATATTCAGGTTTAACCTCTACTTAGGTTTTATGGTGCAGTTTTCCTTAAATCTTTGAGTGGCGCTTAGACAACACCTTTCTGTAATTTCCGAGAAAAATTGAAATCGAAATCAAATCTGTCAAAATCCAAACCAATTTCTCATGCAATGCAACTGAAAACTGTCAGTTTTCATTAGAGCCAAGTCTCTCTCTCGCTCAAACTCCACGTTGCAAGAAGCAGGCTAATAATCGCTGCTGCTGCAACTGTGATGAGGATTAGGAGCAGGAGTGCGGTGAGGGCGGGGGGTACTGCAATAAGTGACCCAACGTCAGCGTCTCAAATGGAGTGGCATGTGCCGCAAACACATCTTTTTATTTCTCTCATTTGTGTTTCGTTATGATTATTTATAATCATAATTTTTTTTCTCTTCTCTGTCTCTCGCTCGTTTTGTTATGTAGGTGCCACAAGTGGCACCTCACGCATACATACACACGTACACACACACACACATCATATAGAGACGTGGCCCAGAGACGCCGCTTAGAGCCCCAACTCAAACTGACATTTTTCATATATATATATATATTTTTTTTTTTTGTATCCCGGAGTAGGGAACTGCGCTTCAACTGTTGCCTTATGTCTCATATGCGTTATGTCTCTCCGGTTTGTCTGGTAACAACTACTCCAGCTACTGGCTCTTATTTCTATTGAATGTGTCATGAGTATGACAACAACAACCACATCTGTTGCAACAACAACAACAAAAGCAGCAGCAGTAACAACTGGTATATGTTTTGATTTTCAACTAGACTTTTGTTGCGTTATTTATGGACTCGGGATATGTGTTCCGTGAAGCTTGTGTTGTTGGTCAGTTAGTTTGCCTACCGGTTGCGGTTGGAATGTGTGACAGCTTATCTTGTAGCAACTGACAACTGCCGGCTGCGCCCCCATTCCCCCCTCTGAAACTCCCTCTCTGGCAGTGTGTGTGTGTGTGTTGTGTGTTGTGCCCCCCGACTGTGCGACACCTTTTTTTTTTGCCTTGCTTTTGGCTTGCTTCTCTGTCGAGTGTTTGGGCTCTTTGATTTTGTTCTGGCCAAAACACAAATTCAATTGAAATTTAATTAATTAGTTGACAGTTGGATTGACACTTGAGCGAGCTTTAAAACCACAAATTTTTCGGTTTCTAGATCTCTTTTTCCTTTCTGGGTTATGAGTGAGTGACAGGTGTGAGGTCCTGAGGTCGGTTCAACACTAATTTCTTAGGATAGGATAGAAAATTTCTTAGAAATCAAAACAGTTTCTCAGAGTTGATATCATGTGAGGGAAGATTTTGTTATTCAACTTGAATTAGCATTTGGAAATATGAAAAAATATATTAATTGCAGTTCTCAAGTTTGAACTGTGTGGAGTATATATCTTTATGATCAGAATTCGTTACTGACGATTAATCAATTGATTTATGCAATAAAATACCACCTGAATCAATCACGAACATGCAACAAATCACAACAACAACAACTACTAAGCCAGGCCCTAACTTTAGTAGAGAGGTACTGAGGAGGGGAGAAGGAGGCGAGGAGCCAAGCATAAGAAATGCGGATCCAGGCCGATGGCGTATTCTAATTAAGCGTGAAGCGCACCTGGAGGCACTTTTTACGCCTACTGCCAACACAACACACGAGAGCAAGGGAGATGGCAAGCGAGGGGAGATACACACAACTACAGATACAACACAATGTGATGCAACTGGCCGTGTGCCGTTTGCAAATCAGACAGAGAAAGAGAGCGGGAGCGAGTGAGAGCGAGAGAGAGATATGCATATCTGGACAGCGATCTCGCATCGATGGCCATTTGAATTGGTATCGCCACATAAACTGTAACTAATTGCGGCATCAAATAAAGAGAGCAAAGCAGCCGCCAAAGAGCTGGGGAGCCATCAACTAAATGGGGGGGACCGATGGGAAGGGAGTGTGGAGCTGATCAGTAGGCATCATGCCACGACGAACAGACGAACAAAAACAAAAGAAATCCACGAGACATTTGGTCTCCCTTTTTGAGTAAACAACAAAACATTGGTATAGGTTCAGAAAATCAGTTTTTTAAAATTACGCTCCAAGGCTTTTTCTGTTTTTTGCTCTTTTTATTCTCCTTTAGTTAGTTTTTATGGTTTTTTGAGAAAACTTATTTATTTTTTGTAAGTTTAATGTGAGAAAAATAATGACAATATTAGTTCCGAGTTGAGTAAGGTTTTCTTGTGTGTGGGCTTTAAAATATTGACGCCTTTTTTTGCGACTTAAACTTTGACTTTGTTTTTGTGGCGAAACTTTGTTTTTGTAGGAGATTAATGTAGGTTAGATACACTTGAAGAAAAGTATTCATTCTTAGGGAAAAGATTCTTTCTCGTAGTTACTTCTTGTATCAAAGTAACTTAACCATATCATATTTAAACCCATTTAGTGTTAACTAACTGTGTTCTAAACCGTTATATGTGCAACACGAGCTGCATGTTAACCTTCCTACTCCTTCGTTCTCCTCAATAAAACATGGTTTGTTGCCGTAAGTTAAAATGCGTGTCAAACAGGAAGTAAGAAGTGGCTTGCCAAAGGGCAAAACAAAAACCGAAAAAAGGGAATAAAAACAAACAAAATAAAAACATATTGCGCTTTTGTATGTTGCACCTTGTTAGCCTCAAGGATGAAAGACACACACACAAGCACACACATACAGACAACAAAAAGGCGGCCAACATGAAAATAAAGTTCGGCCCGTTAGCGTTTTAGCCGAGTTTGTGTCTGCTCTGTGTGTATGCTTTAATCGATTTCTTAACGGTTTGGGTGGCATTGCGAAAATTTGTCGTCGCCGTTGTACAACAAAATTGTCAATCGATTGAATGAATGAAGGAAGGAAGAATGGCAGACGGCATATGCAAAGGGAAGATGGCAACGTGCCATAAACAAAGACAGCGGGCGTCCCGACTGACCGAAACTGCCGCAACAGGAGTCGGGAGTCGTCGTCGTCGGGAGTGTGCCACGTGACTTTTCGGAAAAAACGGAAGTGAGCCGATTCGGTGTCGGTGTGTTTATATGCTGCGATCTCTCTGAATGTGAACATAATGTGAATGCGGTTAGGTTGACTACTGGGCGGCACATTGCAAATCCTTATCCTATTTATGCCCATCACATTTTATTGCTTCCTGCGCAGGTGCACAGATCAAAGGACAACGACAGAAAGAGAGAGAGAGCGAAAGAGAGAAATAGACTCACCTTGATAAGTTTCTCGCGTATCTCCCAACTGAATATGCCGGGATTCTCCTTGCGCAACTCATCGATTCTGCCCTCAATCTCTGGCGATGTTACCTTCGGCTTTGAACCACCAATTACTCCAGGTCGTATCGAACCCGTCTCCTGATATCGATTCAATATCTTCGACACGCAACCATGCGAAACTCTCAACTGTCTCGATATCACACAAGGCCGAACTCCACTCGCCGCCATTTCGACGATTTTCAGGCGAATGTGATTGGGCAACGGACGTCCATTGATGAAAACGCCGCCAAGTTGGTTGACACGTCCTTGTCCTGTAATGAAAATTGATTGTACATTTTGGGAAGACTTGGGATAGATCCGTACATGCGGTTTGATTAGAGAGCTACCGGAACTAGGAACGCAAATATGTTGGGTTTGAAAAAAGTTTTAAGACAGAGGTCAAAATACTGACAAGCGGCAGTTTGGAACCGTCGCTATATCGTATTTTTCTCTGAAGCTCAGCTTTAATACAGATCTTAGCTAAAATCCTATTTCCGACATAAGTTTTGTGTTTAAGAGGTAGTGTCATGATCTAAACACGATCGCTATTGGAAGTAGGCTTAGTTGTTGGAAGTAAACACTTGGAACCATCTTCAAGTTGAGTCAGAGTTGGGCTTTGAGTGAAAATCGGGCTTCCCAAAGGAAATACCGTCTAAAGGAAAATGCAAAGGCATAATAAAAATAGTATTTCTTTTGTAAATTGAATAAGGTTGGATGAATTTACTGATTTACTGATTAATCTTAAAGTTTCCTCTGTAAACTTTTGACCATTTCAATAAAATAATTCGTTCTAAACCAAAGTTAAGAACATACAGGATGGGATCGGAAATGAAAATTGCGCTTATATAGTCAAAGTTATATAGTGTTATTTAGGATAACATATTTCCATACATTTCTGACTGAAAAGAGATTTCTCATTGAGGTAATCATAATCCTTATAACCCTAGACTTACCTTGAAAAGGATAACCGGCGAAAAGCGGTCGCAGCGAATTGGCACTGGACATATCCATTATTGCAAAGTTGAGGAACTATGTTTTGTAGAGCTGATAAAAGATGCGAATAGAATGCGACCACAAATCAAGCTAAGGGTCGAAGGGGGTCCCAATGCATTTGGGGGGTGCTATTTACACACACCCCACTCCAAACAAGAAGAAGAAGATATCGAAGAAGCACAATATATATTCAACAACAATCAATATCAATCACTTATTCACATGCTGACCAAAAGAAAACATTGGCTTCAATCACAGTTAAGAGCACACTCGCGATTTCCGACGGAAGGAGTTTTTGCTCGGGTTTTTTTTTGCGCGCGCACAAAACACGTTGGGGAAAACTGTGAGCGGGGCTTTTTGCGTTTTGCTGTTTGCTGTTTGCTGTTTGGGCGGCTTACTCGTTCACGTCGTTTTCTTGGAATTTTTGCGGCGCGCTGAACACAAACGATCAAACAGCACGAGACTTGCAAAGCAACTAAAGGCATAAATTAACAAACGGCGACGCCGCGGCGACGAATGCGGGCCAACAATTGAGATCGCGGGCCACAAAAACTGGTTTTCACACACACACACAAACAGAGACACACAGAGAAGCAGAGAGAGCGCTGCGCAGCTTTCGCGTCCGCCCTTTTGTTATTGTTATTGTTTGGCGCCACAAATATGGCAACGATCAAAAAAACACGAAAACTTCAAGCGCTAGCGCTTGCTTACTCTCTCCCACTCTCTCTCGCCCGTTTGCTCTTTCGCGTAGTAAACGCCTCTCTCCATTGAGCTGCGCACGCTGATTGGCTGCTTTCTGACTCTTTCAACCGTTGACGATATGAAAAGGGGGCGGATTTTATGCAGCAGCTCAACGCTTTGATATCAAAGAAGGAAAAATCAACCCCCCCTCTCTCTTAATAAACATCATCAAGCGATCTCTGCTGTGCAGCTGTCAGCTAGTCCTGTCATGGCTGCTGCGACTCCTGCGTATGTATGGGTGTATGCGTGTGACACTTTTGTTTGTGTGTGTGTGTGTAATATATATGACTTTTGTCGCCGGCAGCCAATTAAAGCGTGAAGGCTGCCGTCGGCACAGGACACACAGCCCAAAAAAGGGAATTGGAACTGGGACTCGGACTGGGACACATAGCCACCGTTTCTTACCTCGTGTAAGCATTATATTATCAATCGTTACGCTTGACATTTTAGCACCCACGACCCAATGTGCGTGTGTGTGTGTTGTTGATTTGCAATTTCTTTGGATTGTTAGTTGGGTTAGGTCCAAGTCTTGCTTGTTTTCCCGGCTTTGTTGTTTGTCATCGTCAAGTTTTATGGGGGAAAAAGTCTTGGCTTATCCTGGCCAAAAACACAAAAAACACAACAATAGAAGTTCATGCCTATTTATGACTACCCTTCCGCTCTCTCCTGCCTGTCTGGTTGTGTGTGTTTCTGTTTTTTTTGTTTGTGTAGACATCATTTAGCTCAGTTTTGTTTTTTATCTTTGGCATAGTTTGCTGTTGTTGTTGTTGTGTTTCGTTAGCACTCAGTTTGGCATATGAATTATGTTTGGTAATACAATTTAATGGGCTCCCATGTGGTGCAGGCTAAAAAGCTTGTTTTCGTATGTATTTTTTCAATAATAAATACAATTATCTACAAGTTGTTGGCCCTTTGTTTGAGATTTATGATGTAAATTTTGTGTAAAGAAAAAATCATAACTGTGAAAAGTTTCGAAAGGTTTTTGACATGAAATCGATATTCAGTCTTATCATATGCCATTCCCTTTCTCCTCCCTTAACTTACCTTTTGCCCAACGAGTCATTCTCTCTATAACACAGGGGGGGTTTCGGTTAACAACCAACAACAACCCTCAGCTGCAAAAGTCATTTACCAATATACAAACATAAAAATCTATCAACAGCCATTAATTGCAATCGATAAAGGAGTCTTAGACAGACAGAGAGAAAGAACGAGAGAGAGCGAGAGAGAAGTCACACCTGGTGTTCAAAAGTGGCAAATGGAATTTTAGAAAAATAATTGTAAAACCGAAAAACTGAACAAAAGCCAAAAAGCAGCGAAAGGACATCATCATAACATAAAGAATTAAGCGTGAAGTTTACGCATATTAAGGATACGCACATGGACACATGCACAAGCCGCCTGCATCTGGCCCAAAAACACAAATACAACAAACCAGTCAACCCAAAAATGGCCGTTGATTCAATTTGTGTGTGTGTGGTAGTTTTCAGTTTGTATTTGTATTTGTGTGTGGCAGCAAGCCGGAATGCAAATGTGCTCCATATAGAAATATATATACTATATGGAAATTGCAATTGAAAATTTAAATAGAAATTGAATCTGCCGAAAGCCATTCAGGCTGTTCAAACAAGGATTAGAAACTGAGAGCTCAGCTCTCAATTGCAAAACGCTAATCAGCATAAAATTCGATGCTAATGAAGCGTTATGCAATGTTGAGTCCTTTTTTGTGAGCACTTGAATGCACTCGCTGCATGCCTCATCTGCATCTCATCTACTTTTTCAATGCCAAATGTAAATGAACCACAGGACCAGAACATTAATACTGGATACTGACAACGCGAACAGAGAGACTAGTAAGAGACAGAGAGGTATGTTTAATGTGGATAACCACAAAACATGACAAATTTCCTAATTTGCGTATTGACACTTTTCAATTATTGGAATTCCTCAAGCGTGTCCCTCTTTGACCCAGAAAAAACCAGGCGATAAGCAGCCAGAGAAACATTTTTATGTTCTCTCGTTATCCTGTCGAAACGGAAGTTGGCTTGTGGGCGGTTCTCCACATTCTCACATCCTGTTCAAATTGCTCCCCAATTATATGCGGTTGAGAGGTTGGGTTTGAGCATTAATTGGCTTGTTATGAGGGTCAAAGTGAAGAGATTTCATTTAATTGTTAAAATATTTAAGGAATTTTAATAAGAAAGTGAGTAATATTAAAGGCAACTACTTTGAAGCTGAAGTTTTGATGACCTGAAAGAAGTTAAACGAATTTAACATCCTAGTTGTATATTTAAAGGTTCTTTCCTAAAGTAAAACACATATATCCCTTTAAGGAAACTATTCTACAGCTTCAGTTTTACATTTGTTTGCGAAGGCTTACCCATTCCTCACAACATATTCGATAGAACTCCATTCATTTTTCATCAGAACCTCATCGCACAATCCTTTCCAAACGAACCGTTAGTTAACTCTATCAACAAACTCCCTTAATAATGAAGTTCCACTAAATGATCCATCAAAAAACCGTTAGACAACTGTCAATATTCGTTGAGGAGTATTCAAATCTCAATCGTTGTTGCCAGTAGCTGAAACTTCAAGTTAAACACACACAAACAAACAAACAGGAAAATTGGATAGGGAAATTTCCTTGACCCTTGGCAATAAGATCAAATATTGAACAATATCCCAAGGTGAGAAAACAGACATGACGGATTGCTGGACATCCATCCATCTGGACACAAGCGAAACAAGTGAAAATTAGGAAGCCAAAAGCAGACCCAAACACAAAATCGAACGAAGTAAGCTAGAGGGAAAACAATTGTCAAACAGTTTTCACTCCTTCATGCTAAATTTGTGAGGCAAACAAACGAAGTTTGTTCCGCAGGTCCCGCAGGACCCTCTTGGCATGAGGCACCACCAACCAGATGTACACACAACTGCAGATGGACGACGGGGCGCTAGAAGAAGAGGACACGGTAGCACAGCAAGTGGCAAGAACTACTCGTTTGACATTCGGTAGTCATAAACAAGAAGTCAAAAGGATTGTTCCTAGTATTTTTTCTCGACACATCTCTGTTTTGTTACAGTTACAGCATTTTTTATGATCGTTTGAATGAATTTGAGTGTGGTACATGCATGTACTTAAAGTTTTATAGCCACCGATGATGATGTTCTTTCATAGAGTTTGATGCTTGGCGACATTATTTACAGCTCCCTTGTAAATCATTATCCCAATTCAGCACATGTGCTCTATATCAGATGAAAGACCTTGTTTTTTAGCACTTCCATTCACATAAAATCTTTGATTTTAGAGCATCACTAAATGGGAGGAGATTTGATTTTGTTTTCATTTATGGGGAGCTTAATTGGGAGGCTTTGTATACTTAATATTAACTGGAAATGATTCAAAGAGTGTGAAGTTTGACACATTTTCGCCTGTTCTTCTTTTTTTTTGGCACTTCGAATGAATCATTTTTGTTTTTTTCTGATTGACATTTTTATTGCATGTTTTTTATGATTTGTTTAAGCTTTGTTTCGAATCTTAACAACTCAACAGATACTTAGTAGAGATATATCGAAAGACATTTCCCTGAATCCAAAATCTTTCAATTTGTTAGTAAGAATAAAGATCACCCCTTAACCTAAGAGACTTAAAAAAAAGATTAGCAATAAACGAAAAAACTTAATTTAGTTAAGAACGAAATAAAAATCCCTTAAGCCTAGCCTAGCGAAATATGCAAATTTAGTCATCCTTCAAAGAAACTACAAAAAACTTAAAAAATAATTTCAATTTCATTTGTCATTTCGTTACGTTGTCTTTTTGGCTGAAACTGCTGCTCGAACTGAAAGGCCAACATAAAAACCCGACGAATACTTTCAACTTGAACTAAAAGATGTTCCCCATGACTTTGATGGATCCGCCGGCTATATGAGCTATGTGAGTGTGTGTTGGTGTGTGTGTGCGTGAGTGTTAAACGTTTCGCTTAAATGAAGTACCAAAAAACTCAATTTATTTGCAATTAAATTGTGAAACTGAACACAACAAAATCTGCATGTTATTTTTTTTTCGGTTTTGTTGTTTTCTTTTTGTTTTTTCTCGCGCCTCTTTTGCATTGTCCAGCAGCGACGAAAACAACTTTGAACTCGTCGACAGTTGAAGTTGGTGAAGCAAAAGTTCCCAAAGATTTGTTGAAGCCGTGTCTTAGCCCACTTACCGGCAAGTGCGTTTAGCGGCTTTTAGCCTTTTGATGTTGCGCCCGTTCGTACGCAACTTTACTATATATGCCTTTCCCCCCTTCTGTCTTGCATCTCATTTGAAAGTGTTGGGGCGCTCTCGACCTGGCCATCTCCTGGCTCTCCGACTGTCTCTCTGACTGGTTGGCTATATGTCATTGTAACATAAAAGTTCAATTTTAATTGCCGCTCTTGACGTGCTCAAGGTATTTGGCTTGGCATTTTTACGATCACTTTGGCAAATGTGCGCTTCAAAGCCATTTTCAACTGCAACTTCAACTTCAACTTCAGTTCCAACTTCAACTCCAGCTCCAGCTGTGATCTACAGATACATTTTGAAGCTTGAGCTTTTCAGATCTGTTCTCAGTTGCAGTTGGTTTGTGTTTTTTTTTTTTGGTTTTTTTTCGGGACTGCAGAGTGACTTTTGTCGGCCACTTTGTCCAGTCACAACTCCGCCACCCCCTCCCCCTTCACCTTCACCTCCTCCCCTAGTAAGCTTCAAGCTCTGTGTCAAGTCGTTAAAAACGTCAGCGTTCCCGTCACTCGTTGTTGTTTTGGTGTTTTTTTTTTTTTGGCTTTTGCAACGTTTCGAGCATGGATTTAACATATGTTCATTTGTTTATATGACTGCCAGGCTGGGTTGGGTTTTAACTGGTAGGGGGCACAGGGGCCAAAGGGGGCAAAAAGGGCAGAGGGCCCCTCTCTGGTGTGTGTGTGTTTGTGCAGATTGGCACTCAAGTTAAGCGATTGCAAATCCGTAACTCATTCGACTTCGTTTTTAAATACTTGCCAAACAAATTTTTATTTATATATTTTGCCAAGACTCAGACAAAGCAAGGCGAGGCGAGCGGGGAATTGGTTGTGCAACCTTCACCAAAATTTTGCCGATTTGCATTGTCTTGGTGTGGTTTTGTGTGTCGTAGTTGTCTGTTGCATGCAACACAAAATTTCCCACAAAGCACACGCAACGTTTACACAAGTCACAAGGCATGAGGAAGAGCGGGAAACTTTTGAAATGATGCCAAATTACACTAAGCAAAAAGTAGTTGTAGTTTTAGAGGGTAGAAACAGTTTAAGATAAGCAGGGAAACTAAAAATATGTAAGATTCTTAAGATAGATTGATATAAAACGTATAAGAAGGTAAGTTCGATAAAATTTAGATATGAGATATGATTGATACTAACTTGATCTTGAGATATCTGAAGTCAAGCATGATGTTCGCTTCCTTAAGCTATGTTCCTTCCTTAAAGTTAAGATAAGAACTCCATAAACACTCACACTTTAATTAGCTCAGCAATTAGTTACTCTACCCTTTTCTCAATCTCACTCTTGACAGTTAAGTGTTTAAAGATTTTCGCACAGTGTCTGTCATATATCATCGCATCAATAACATAAATTATAAACTCAGGAACTCAACTTCGAGAGCGGCATTCGCTTTGTGCGAAAACTGCTGACACACGTGTGGGTTACTTTTCCTCTTTCCCCGTCCTCCCTCTACCCTCACTATCACTTTTCCACTGGGGGGTTAGCAGTTGAAGCAACTGCAACAGAATCGCAGACTGCATGTCGTCTCCCACATGTGAAGGAACTGCTGCCGAGCAGAGTCTCTGAGCAATTTGTTTTAGGCCCCAAATGCGAAATTGTTAAGCACTTTGGAGAGCTACCTCTCTCTCTCGCTCTCCCTCTCTCTCTCTGTCGCTCCTGTGTCTGTGGGTTAAGGGGCGTTCTCTTTGAAGGCAGTTCGATATAATTTATTTAATGGCTGGCAACAAGCTCGCGAAGAAGACTCACAACACACAGACTGGGAGGCAGCAGTGCGTCATCAATGTCTGTGAGAGGGAAAGAATTGAAAGAAGAGTGTTGAGTAATTTGCTAAACATGCTCACTGCGATTTATTGATGTGGGGGGAGTGGTTGGGGTGGGAAGTTTGCGATTTAACAGATTTATGATCTGGCGGCCCTCTTTTTTCTTAGCCATAAAGATTTGTAAATGCAGCCGAATGCGTTTTTAAAGAGTGCATCCTAAATCAAAGATCTGTAGAGACCGAACCCCAAAAAGGGCAACCAACTGTCAATTTCCGGTGAAAATTACATGAATCTTCTACAGAGACAAGATAACTAAATTAACAAAACAGACAGAGGCGTCATAATTGAGCCGAATCGTCGTCGGTGGGTGAGGACGTACCGGGGTAAGATTCGCGGTCGCAACAGGTGACGAAAGTAGGGTGACGGGACAAGGACACTAACAAACCATTAACACTCGAACCGCAAAAATGAACTAAAAAAGATAGTTAGAAAGAATAGGGAGAAACACTGAAAGAGAGAGAGGGAGAGTGCTACCTGTTGGGTAACTGTGCGGTGCGGTAGGTCCTGTTATTGTCAACAGAGTCACAAATTTTGTCGCATGATTAGAACCCATTACAAATCGTAAGTGTTACGCTAGACGAAAAACAAGACTAGACAGGTGGTCTCACTCTTCCTCTCTCGCTCTCTCACACAGAGTATACTGTTGCTTTGTTGTTTGTGTATTTTGTGTCCCTGGCAAATAGAGTTGTCAAACTGTGCCAATGATCGATTTGTCACACCAACTTAGTCAACTTCTGCGGATGCATCCTGGTATATCTATCTATCCCTGGCGTTACCAATCGCTTTAGCAGCGCTGTTTAGCTTAAACATACACAAAATATTCAAACATAGACCAAAAATATTCGAGCTACGCAGCTGTTAAGTTAACTAAACTGTGTGTAGTAGGCGTTGCCAAATTTCCAAGCCCGACCAAAAAAGGTGTTGCCAAATTATGCTAATTTAATTAGAGACACTTTAACATTTGAGTCGTTTTCTTTTTTTGGCTATATACACATTTAACATAATCACAAATAATGATGTGTCTGCTTGATATGTTTATTGACCAAATGTCATTTGGTTTTTGGCTTATTTTCGAGAATTGATTTTGAACGCCCACTAAAGATTATAATATATGACTTTGAATAAAGATATTATGTGAAATAAAGCAATCTGTAGATGAACAATAACTTTTTATAGCAGAAATGCGTTTAATATGTTAAGAAGACAGATACATTTGTCTAGTTTTTTCCTTAACCTAACTTTTTTTTGTTACAATTTCACTCACAAAAACTTCAAAGAAACTCTTCACGGCAAAGTTCAAAGCTATAGCTTATGAAGACTCTCAGTTAAAAGTTACAACAATTAAATGCAAAAATGGCGCAACAAATCAAAATCGAATTATATATCAACTAAAGATAACATGCAGCTTAATTATTCACAGTCCCAGCGACTCTCTATACCTTAAAGAAGAGTCCAAAGAAAATCAATAATGAAAAGCCGCAACCGACTCTGGTAATTTGTTTTGGGAAAAGTCTTCTTCGGCGGCACGAGTCTCTTTTTCAGAAGGCTTTAAACAACTTTAACGGCAAAACTTGGCTTGATGCCACAATTATAACTGAAATCTTTCTACTACTGTCTCTCAACCAACTGTGTATTAATGACTACTAAAGTTCATATCCGACTTTGACATGTGCCGACCAACAACAACTGCGACTTCGAACTGAATATAATTGAAAATCACGCTGGCCAATTGACACTTGAATCGAGAATCGAGGAAAAAATCAACAGCAACCGAATGGAAATTGTAGCCAATCGATTTTGGGATTCTTTTTGGGAAAATGTGTCTTTAATTAGAGAGAAGTAGAATCAGAAATGAAGCTCACAACTTGGTCTCAACCTTTTGATAATTATTTATTTTTCCTCGATTTTCATATGTCTGTTGTCGAGCGATAATATTTTCGGTGGCGGTTCTCAATGCAGAACTAAAATGCATTACCAAAATCCATTTACTATGGAAAATAAATCAAACGGGAAAAAGCAACACACGTAGAGAGACAGAGAGAGAGACTCTCTCCAAAGTATTTATTTGTATTATTTATGTGTATCTCTATCTCTGTTTCACTCGCTCACACGCTTGCTGCCTGCTTTGCATCATAGAGAGGATTGATTGCATTTTGTGATTATTTGGTTTATGACTTGGGTAAGGGTGAGGGTAAAGGGAAGGTTTTTTTCTTAGATGGACATGCTAATATTTCAATGTCAAATTAGCTATAATCAAAATGTGATAAATATGTGGAAAAACATACGATCGCGAGAAGTGTTTCGGTGTGTGTGGGGGGGATTTATGTGTTATATGTTTGCCATGCATAATTGAGCATGTTATCAAAATGATTCACTGACGAAGAAAGAGATTGTTTATTACTTTAGTATATGCATAAAGTGATTACAAGCAACAAATATGATATACCTTAAAATAGCTTAGAAGTGGATAGTTGTTAGGCATAGCTAGGGTAATCTTTAGAAATAGATCATAGTAAGGATTAGTGTGAGAATTGTAGTTCTTTAATAGAATTTTTTTGTGATAAGATTGTAATACTGTTTTCGGGTTATGCAAGCCGAACTAAGATTCGTTTATTTATTTGGGATAATACTTCCAAGAACTAGGAATACAGATATTTATATTTATAGAAGTTATTCGTTAAGATCAACTTTGAGCATTTTTAAGATATTTTGCCGAAGCCAATATCTCGGAAACGGAAAAAAATATTTTATTTGTTACTTGAACAAAGTTGTAGTTATTGAATGGGAAAAGAAAATGCAAAGTAAACTAACCCAAAAAAAATCATCTAGAGTCTTAAAATCACAAGAATGCCAAAAATGACACTTTAAACTTAGTTCATCATTAAAATTTGAATAGCTGTACTAAAAATCCATGTGATGGAGCTAAGTTTCTTGAACTTTCTTCTGGAAAACTTACCTTCATCTTCTATTTTCACCGCTCCTTTGGCGTAACTTGGTAGTCTCTTTGTGTATAAACTCTCAATTAGAGTAATCTCGACAATTAATCTGAAGCAGATTGATTTGGTTTGGTGGTCTGTCTGTTCTGTGTACTCTAGGGCGGCAACCCTTTCATTAGGTAATCTCAAGTGTTATAATTATAATCATTGATATCACACCTTGCCCCTTTTTCGGGGCACAGGCAACTTGCAACAGCGTTGCAGGTGTTAAACGAATTTTATGGCTTGACGCCATAAGAGAAAAATCAACAACGGACAACAATTGGCGCAGAAAGGAGTTGATTGGACACGCCTACATACACACACACACATATATATATAGCTATTAGAGCTATCAGATCAAGTGCTAATCAAGGATCAGGCGATAATGTCCATCATCACGACGATGTCGATGATGATGATGGTCAGAATTAGCAGGAATGCGTTAAACGTGGGCGAGCTGAAGAACTAAAGAACTGAAGAGTAAACCCTTAAGGGCAATTAATGTTCATCTTTATTATTATTATTTGTTTCAAAGAATCCGCCAGCCAGCCAGCCACATTTCAGCGAGTGAGTTTTGAGTGCAGTTCAAATGTTTTATTTACGATCTGTGAGAGTCGAGGAGGAGGCAGAACCCAAAACGATCTCTTCGGGCTGTTAGAATTCACACTTCAACGCCGACGCCGAGGAAGATGATGACGAAGACGCCGCTGGCGGTGGCCAAAAAACGGCGTGTGTGTCCTGTTTTTTTTCTCTCTTTGGTTTTGACTTTGACATTGTTTTTTTCTTTTTTGTAATTTGCCGACAAAGCGCCGCACAACAACAACTATAACGGAGAGACTGCAGTGAGAGAAGTGTGAAGAGAAGAGAGAGAGAAAAAACCACAGATCATGCACATAATGAAATCCTTTGTTTCGCATCGCCTCGCCTCTACTCGCGACTCTACCCGCAAAAGTCAAAACCGTTTCGAACCTTGAGCATCCTTCTTCTCGCATCCTTAGCCTTTGCCGCGTCATGCGCGTGCCCGCCCGCATAACCACACATACACTAGAAGAAATTATATGAGGGTTCATTTACAAAAAGATAATAAAATGCAGAGAAGATATTTTTAGAGAGAGAAGTAGTTTCCAACTAAGTTGGAATGATATAGAACAATTTTCGATTAGAAACAAGAATTAAATACCAATTGTCTTTATATAAATGAAAATATTGTTGAATCATGTATATTAAGATCAATCTTTGCTATTACCAACATCAGAACTGACAATTTTTAGTTCTTTCTTAACACAAAATGAAGTTGGAAAGATATAGTTTTGAATAAAACAGTTTATATTGCCACTCTTCATATATGTTAGACTAAATTCTTTATTTTAATTCCATTTCATTTCTTAAATGTCTTTATATTTTTATAATAGAGCAAAAAATATATCTAAGTTTCATATCTTTGTGTTTAACTAGCTTGAATTTCTAACTATAAATCTTAAGTTAAGACATTATTTTCTCTCACTGTACGTACACATTGGATTTGTCAGCATAATATTTCTGAGTTCCAACGATGATGCCTTGAAGGTGCAATTAGTTAATAGTTTTTTGGCGAACTGGCAGTCAGGTATCTTTTTGGTGGGCGTTATCGGATCACACATTATTAATACATTTTTAAACCGCATACCGAAGAAGAGGAGTGATATATTTGTACATATTACTCTTCTCACCTCGAACTCGAACCTGATCTCCAGCTCGAACTCGAACTGGAACTTTACTTCAGACTCACAGCTGACCAGCAACTGTATCTGGGTTTGGGTGTATCCTCTATATGGCCAAGTAGCCGCTCCAATTAATCATCTTTCACATCATCTATCGCTCTCTCTCACTCGCTCTCTTTCACTCCTTCTCAGTCTCGGGATTTGAGGCTTTAAGTGTGCCGCCCTTTTGTGGTAACATTTGCTGTGTAAACAGTTGCGGTTGAGTTTTAATTTAGTTTTCTTGTCTGTCTTTTTTGTTTTTGGACCCAACAGCTGTTGCTTTTTTGGACCGGGTTGAAACAATATGAGCATAGGAGCGGGAGGGGAGAAGGGGGTGCTTTTCATTTAAGCTGACATATGGG
The DNA here is from genome assembly GCA_035044645.1 of Scaptomyza parva. Taxonomy (NCBI): domain Eukaryota; kingdom Metazoa; phylum Arthropoda; class Insecta; order Diptera; family Drosophilidae; genus Scaptomyza; species Scaptomyza parva. The sequence continues at coordinate 1,023,053 of JAWNNT010000090.1, read as the reverse complement.
CGTTAGTGGTAATTTTTCAGTCGACTTTATTGGGAATATTGTTTTTTTTTTCTTTTGGGGGGAGTATCATTATCATTAGTGTTGCATATGATATTTAAAAAGCCACAACTCTTAACTTGACTTGACTTAACTCTCTTGGCCATCTATTTGACTTAACTGCTTAAAGTTTGTGATAAAGTTACCTTAAACCAAACTCTTAAAGCTAGTTACTCAACTTTTCCTCTCTCATTTTCATCTATTAAATTCCGAACACAGCAGAAAGAAAAGGAAAAGAAAATATTAAATTCCTGAGTTTATTTTCTTTTTTTTGGGCCATCAGTCAAGTCAATTCCTTTGCACGTTGCATGCCTCGTTTGCAAATGAATTTTCAACTTGAACTCCGAAGATGCTCGAAGGTCTATTCTGAACTGTCTCGAACTGGCTGACTTGCTGGGCAAATATTTCGTCCTGCCTTGAACAAACATTTAAGAAATTCCCACAGTAAAAAAAGTCAAAGTCGAAGTCGAAGGAACGTTCAATAAATATTTGTAACAAACTGAACTGAACGGAAAGCCTCAATGTGAATGTGAATGTGAATTGAAAAGCCGCGCGTACACCGCACATGAGGCACAATCAAATTGAAATTCAATGTGAATATGGAGGGTGGAAGTGTGGGGGGGCGACTGGTACTCAATGAAAGTGTAAATATTAATAAGCGGTTGCCGACAAAGGCCCCACAGACAAAAGCAGGGAGAGACACACAAAAAGAGACCGCACCAGTTGCCAACTTGGAAAGTTCAATAGCGATATAGTATGCCGTATGTTGCAGATACGTCAATGCCGATGCCGATGCTGAGATACAGATACAATTCACAGATACCACAGATACAATATATATATATTCGAACAGTAGCAGTTTGGGTTGTCATAAGTTTTTTGAGCGATTGCCCCGCAGCAAAGCCACACACACCGACACACACACACACAATCATAGCGTGGCATGGCTCGACACGAACAATAGCAGCACAATTATTGCCAAATGGCACACATATACACCCACAGTCAGTGTATCTCACGAACACTAACGAAATCTGTGGCTGGCTGAACACGTACGCCAAAATAAAAAGAAAAAAATATGCCCAACTTGACAATTGCTTAACTCGTAGTGGCAACAACAACTGTTAACAACAACAACTTCAACTACAACTTTTTTGGTTGTTGTTGTTATTGTGACCAAGGGCAAATGCGCTTTTGGAACAACAACAGCAACAACAATTCGGCCACATAATCATTTTCAATGCTTGCGCACACGCGGCGTATGCGCAACATGGACAAAAGTTCTGTTCACTTTGATTTTAACCGACTTCCTCTTCTTCTCCATCTTTGTTTTTGCTCGTGCGAAAATCTTTTAGTTAACTTCTCATAACATCTCACAGAACTCATTTAAGGTCAACTTTTTCTCATAACTACTATTCATGTTTCTGGGTTTTACTTAATTAAATTTAGTTAGTCTAATTGTTAGGCAGTAATTGAATGGTAATAGTTTTTGTCATGAAAATGTTATCGATTCAAGATACAGTTTCTTTAATTAGAAATTTCTACGAATTGCCAATGATGTGACAAGTAAGCATTTGTTATTACAAGGAAAACCCATTAGAGAAGAGTATCACTTTATCTACACCAATTAATCTCCATGTCTTCCTACCCTAATCTTCTACTACCTTTACCCTTTTCACATATGCTCCTCACTCGTCGTAATGGATAGAAAGCAAAGAAAGGGTGCCATAACAACCCGAAGGCATTTCATAGGAACACATTTTTTCTGTTTGGAGCGTAAGGAAACTATGCAAAAAATGCTAAAATGTTTTCCATCCAGCTTCCAGCTTCCATCCAGTGTGCCCACGCGTCAGAGATGAAGCAAAAAATTCTTTCAAAACTTGTTGACATTGTCTCTGTTGCCATGCTTCATGAGTGTGTATCAGTATTGGTGTGTGTGTGTGTGTGTGTGAGTTTTGGTGAGGAATGTTGCATGCATCGGTTACTGTGTTTTTAGTACTAAAAGCTGTTCTGTTTGGTTTTGTTAGCAATATGTGATAGTTTTGCATTCCCGCTTGGGAAAAAAAGCATCTGGGAAAAATACATCTGGGGAAAAAAATAACTAAGTGGCCTTAAAAAAGATTCCTTTCATTAAAGACAGAGTTTAAACTTTTGCTATGCAAAGCTAATGAGAGATCTGACAGAAAACTGTTGAGCTTATATATTTAATATGTCATTTCGTATTTAAATATAATAAAAGATTCTAATAAGGCATATCATTCAAGCTAGTGTCTAACAACTAGTTAGCAAAAAGCTACTTACGATGTAAACAGGAAACATTAAACTACACTTAAAACTCTAACATAAGTGCCTGGGAATGCTTAGACAAGATATATATACCATAAAAATGGTCAAGTCATGCCGAAATATTCGCATAACTTCAAATCAAGCACAAATACAAGTTACAAGTTATATAAATTATTATAATGGAGTCTCTGTTGGGCTCTACTCTACTCTACTCGCAGATCCACACTTAGATCCACGCTTAGAAGTTAAATCGCTCGACCTTTCTCTCTCTATCTCTCTATCCCTCTAACCTCTCTCACTTGCGCACTAGACCGCAGATCAAATGGGGCGGCGCATCGTCAAATTGCAGCCATGCTATGCTCACTCATTGGTTCTCTCTCCCGTTCGTTCGCACACCGTTCAGTTGCACACCGTTACAAGCAGAAAGCAAGAGAGCAAAGCGAGAGAGCCCGCTGAGTGAGTGCCGGACTGCTCTTACACGATCGTTCCAAACGCAGCTCACATGCTGTGTGTGTGGCTATTGCCAGCTCGCTCGCACTAGCCACCCTCGTTGCGTGGGTTTTGCTTGTTTGCTTGTTTGTTGTTCTTGTGAAACTTGTTTTTGTTTGTGTTCTTCTTGTTTGTGCATGCAGTGCTGCTGCCGCTCGCTGCTCAGACATCGTCTGAGAATCTCACAAATTCGTTTTAGTCTCGGCTGCTGACCGTTTCAAAATCAGTTTCGAGCTGTCAAGCAAACGAGCAGCATCAACAAACATTCAAGCGTTGCGCATGCGCAGAACACAAACAAACAAGAAAAAATAAAAATCTTACAAAACAATTTGAAGAGAAAATAACTTTGAGAACAATTACAAAAAAATAAAGTTGAAGAAATAGAAACTTGTGCAGTTATTTTACAGTGCTAAAGTGAAGTTATTAAACAAAAAACAATTTGAAATAAGCAAACGGATTATTATGGCTGTATCGGCACTCAATATGACACCCTATTATGCTGGATATCCATTTCAAGGTAAGCATACGACAGCGATCATCAATGCTCTATTACCAATTACCACAATTACGACTACAAAACGTCAGACAGATCCGCGAGATCATAGAGTAAAACATAAAAAAGTGCACGATCATCATCACCATCATCATCATATGGGGGCATCGCTTTCGCCGGTACCCCAAAACTCAAACCTGCCGCCGCGAGAGACAGAGAGAGAGATCATTACCCGAACAACACCAACAGCAACAACAACAATCATGATCAGCTTTTTGACTTATTGATTGTGATCAGAGTAAAGCAGCAAGCAGCAAGCAACATTCCTTCCAGTCAGCAGCAGCCACAGCCACAGCCAGAGCAGACTTTGCAGACTTTTTGGCGCGCTCATCGAGCGAGCGGTGTTGCCTCTTCTTAGACGCGAAGTCTTACCAGTCTTCAAGTCTGGTGTCTGTGTTGAGTTGCGGCTCTGCGGCTCTGCTGCTTTGATCTTCAGAGCTCAGCGTCTGCTTGCTGCTGCTGCTGTGTGTTATGGGTTTCTTGGTGTAGCACGTAGCAGCAACGTCAGCGCCCCGAAAAAACAACAACAAGTATCGAAGCTTTTGCTGTTTTTGGTGCCTGCCTTGCCCTGCCTGCCTGGCTTTAGTACTTCTCGGCTTGATATTAGCTTGGCACAGCTGGACACACACTGTTTGCCCGTCCGTCTGTCCGTCTCTCTGTCTGACGATCTGTCTGCTTGCCCGACTGGTTGGGCTTATGGATTATTAGTTTGATTTGATTGCATGCCCAGCACAGCTGCACAATGATCAGCATTTTCCACACACCTCTCTCTCTCGCTCAGTCTCTCTCCTTTTCTTCTTCTGTCTCAAACGATCTCCCTTGATCAGTTGATCTGATGATCAGTTGTTGTTTGTGTCTGGACCCACGCAAATTGGCAATTTTGCGCATTGTTATGTTAAACAGACAAATGGCAAACGAATTGTATTTAGACCCAAAAAAGCAGTTAGACAATAGATCGTGCGAATTGATCCCTAGTACACTAATCATAAGTCCTTGGATTACCTACTTTCCGCTCAATCGAGCAACGAGAACAAAATGTTAATTGTCGATCACTTGAAAAAGATTTGCACAAGAACAAAGGAAAAACGAACTGAACTGAACTGAAAAACATTTCCACCTGAAAATTCCTTAAGCTAATCACATTGTTTTCTCCATCTATCTTTTGCTTGTAGGACAGGGACGCGTCAATCAGCTTGGCGGCGTCTTCATCAACGGTCGTCCATTGCCCAATCACATACGTCGTCAGATCGTGGAGATGGCCGCTGCCGGAGTTAGGCCTTGTGTCATCTCGAGGCAATTGAGGGTTTCACATGGATGCGTCTCCAAGATACTGAACCGCTTCCAGGAGACGGGTTCCATTCGCCCAGGTGTGATTGGTGGTTCCAAGCCACGTGTTGCTACTCCCGATATTGAGGCTAGGATTGAGGAACTCAAGCAAACGCAACCGGGCATCTTCAGCTATGAGATTCGTGCCAAGTTGATCGAGGCTGGCATTTGCGATAAACAGAATGCTCCTTCGGTTAGCTCCATTTCGAGATTGTTGCGTACCACTTCGGGATCTGGTTCGGGCAATGGCACAGGCTCTCACAGCATCGATGGTATTTTGGGTGGCAATGGATCCTGCTCCGCGGGCAGTGAGGATGAGAGCGAGGATGACACCGAACCCAGTGTGCAACTGAAGCGCAAGCAACGTCGCTCCAGGACCACCTTCTCCAATGATCAGATCGACGCCTTGGAGCGCATCTTCGCCAGAACTCAGTACCCTGATGTCTACACCCGAGAGGAGCTGGCCCAGAGCACTGGTCTGACCGAGGCACGTGTCCAGGTGTGGTTCTCCAATCGTCGTGCTCGTCTCCGCAAGCAGATGAACACCCAGCAGGTGTCCAGCTTTGCCAGCAGCTCATCAGCTGCTTCATATGGATCGAGTGCAGCAGTTGCCTCCAACATGGGCATGGGTCTCTACAGCTCCCAGCCTTGGCCAGCTACCAGCTATGAGACACAGACTCACGGTTATGGTGGCTCCCTTGCCTCCATGTCCCCGGCCAGCAGCAGTGGTAGCTCCTCTGCCGCCCACAGTCCCACCGCGGAGACTCAATCCCAATCCCAGTCGCAACCTCAACAGCCCCAACACCAACAGCAGCAGGCACAGCTCACAGGTTCCAACTTTATGAATACGGCTTATGGTTACTCCGCTGCCCCTTCAGCCGCTGCCGCCTACTCCATGCCAACAGCAGTTGCAGCTAGCTCCGCCGAGCAGCTGCGTTCCCAGTTCGCCTCGGCTGCTGCCTCCGGATCGCATCATCCTTCGTCCTGGGATAGCTACAACAGCTTTGCCGGCTCCTTCTTCCCACCCAGCAATAATCACATGGGCGGCTATCATCAGGTGGAAGCCAAGAACTCCATGGTCCAAGCTGCTTCAGCCTATCCCTACTTTGGTTTTTAGATGGGAAACTTATCCCACCAGCACTTCAGTTCCAGTTCCTAGTTCTAAGTTCTTTAATATATTCGTTGCTGGTTCAATTTGCATAACTTCAGTGCCTATTCTATATTGATCATTAATATTATTCATGAGTTTTTGTTAGTTAAGAGCCTAAGACTGTTTATACTTAGTTAATATGTAATGTTAAGATCTTAAAAATAAGACAACAAATTAAATAAAAACTATGAAAAATATAAATTCATTTCTATTTTTAGTATTGATAAGGTTTCCTAAGGATTCCTGAAAGGATCTGAATGAATAAGGAATAAATTTCATATGGAAACTAGTGTAGGATTCTATCGGAAAAGTACCTCAACATTTTTGAAAGAAGATTTCAATAAGTTGGTTCATGGTTCATTGTACTGTATTTTAAGGTTTCGAAGGTTCTTAAGCTAGCATATTTTAGAGCGAAGATTATGACCTAAGAGTATGTTTTTCGTTTTGTAATCTTTTTGAAATATATGCATAATATTTAAGGTACTTCAGAACATACTTTAAGTACATATTCCATTGTTTTTTTGAGATACGATTAAACTGTCCTTTTGGAAGAGAAAACAAAATGTCTTTAGCGGTTCCTAAACATGTCTAAGTCTCTCATCTCATTTGTGGAACTATAGAAAACTAAGCGCCTGTCCGACGATACAATATCTGTCCTCAATACAATAAGTTTTCGCTCAATTTAACTTTGAACATTGCAAATGTATCACAAAAAGGACAAACGTAGACCAGGGACCACACAGGCTATATATTTTATTAAATGTGGACATGTACAAGGAGCACTAACAGGTTCAAGCCCCGACCAAGCTAATCCCTCAAAATCATACAGAAATTGTCCCCTAAACTGACAGGACAACAATACGAACCATCCAGCCAGGACTTGTATGTGTGTGTGGGTTTCCATTGCTCGATTGGATGAGCAGACAAAAAGAAAGGCGGTCGACCTTATGAGCTGACAATTAAACAATTAAAGACAAACATCCAATTGTTGCTAACACGAACAGCGCGATTCGATAATACGAATATATTTTACAATATTCCCAATTGTCTATACAAAAACACAACACGAACAAGAACAAATGAGAAGAAGATCCGACGGACAACAAAAATAGAGCAATTGACAATAGGGCCAAATATGAGAGCGAGATCGACCACCAACGTTAAAGTGCGGTATCCTTTCAAGATGCCGCCTTGTTGGGCCGCCTCCTGCCAAAAGAGAGATGAGAGGCTCGAGCAAAAAAGAACCTAAAAAGCGGGAGTGGACAAAGCCATTGACAAAATTTAGAGGGTGTCTCTCTAGTAGGTTCGATCTAAACTACACTAGTTACGACTTTCCTGGGTGGCTTAGGTAGTTCGCTCTCCCTCTCTCTCTCTCTGTCGCTTATAGGACCCTCAATTATGTGTGCACAGCGGGCGTCGCACTTACCACCTAGAATGAATACATATTCCTCTCAGTTCTCAGTCCAAGTATGGTGCAAGTATCTAAATGAAAACATCAATTAGTTCATATCTGTTGGGTCCTTTCTGTCTGTCTCGGACTGTTTGGCTGCCTGACCTAAGGCAGGTCCTGTGCGTAGGACGACAGGTTCTCGCTTGCTCGCTCGCTTGCTTGCTTGGTACAAGGGTGATAATGTGTGTCAACTGTGACAATCATAATGGATCGCCGCCTAGAGGACACTTTGTCCCATACAGTAGCCCTGCGGCTTCGTCTTTGACTTGAACGTCTTTCTGTGTCCGGGCCACCAACTTGGATATTTTTATACAAATTTAATTTGTGTGGCAAGTTCGAGCGAGAGAGAAAGAGAGGATCTTCCTGCGGCTGCGTCTCTTTGAAACCAAACTGTTGAAAGCCACTCCCGACCTTTCGGAACATTTCGTGATTTATGCGTTTTTGATAGCTGGGCCAAGATCGACTGCCAACTGCCAAGACGGTAGCATGCGAATTTTGTTCTTCCTGTGTGGGCCGCAAAACTCTGTTCATGTCGATTGTTGAATACTGAATACGGTAAGGTGGGTGTCCGGTAGCTGGCGGGCAATATGTAGACGCTTTGTCTACCATTGCCACATTTTGATTGATGATTCGGTCTCTTGTTTTTTGTTTTCTGTTTTTGCCATGATAAACGAGCCAATCTTTTTTTGTCTGAGAAGGCGTTTCTAATGTGTGAATTGAGACCGGGTTGAAAGCAATTCGCTTAGAACCGCAAACTGTGGGAAACTTATATTTGTTATTGATTTTTGATCACATATGATTGAAGTGAGAAAAAGGAAAGTTTAACTAAAGTAAAGGTTTAACTTGAAATTGATCCTAAACATACTTACAAGTAAGCATTTCATAATCTTTAGTTTATCTTTAAGTTAGTGTTACTCAAAATAATAATCATATACATATCCCAAAATCACAGCTGGCAACCTGTCGGGGCGGGGGCAAATAATAAATCCGCTGGCAAATTGCATGTGTCCAATTTGAATTGCAACCGTTAATTGCCACCGATCTGGAAGCCGATCCGCCGTTCCGGCGATCCGGCGATCCGCAGTCAACTAAATGAACATGTATGCTCAATATGACAGGCGCCGCACACTTTACACAATTTACTGAAGTGCCTGATGATGAACTGATGAAATTTTCCGCTAATTTTTCACGTACTCATTCGCTCAACTTCAACCACACGCCAAAAAAAACAAAAACAAAAAAACACCAACGAAAAAAAAAAGATACCACATATAAAATTTATCATATATTCATTAAAAATTATTTACGTTTATTAAATAGCGCAACCAACGAAACCAAACAAAACAACAAAAATATATATATAAATACAAACACCGAAATTCAAGGTGCGAGTGAGATGAAACATTCAAGATAAAAGATATATCTGTTGGTCATGTGTTTTAGTTTTTGTTTTTTTTTGGGCGCAGCGAGCGTTGATAAAAGATCAAGACCAATCTGATAACGAACGCTTTAAATTCCGTTACGTAACGCAAATTTAGAGCGTAACAATTTGCGAAAGACCGAGAGGGAGAGAGATAGCGCTAGTCATCCAGGGTTCACACCATATTTGATGACTGTTCTCTCTTTACTTATCGGGGGGTTGTCTCTTACTTGGTTTTTTTGTGAGTGTTGTTGCCGCTTCCTCTGGAGTTGGACCCAAAGGCGATTTATGCGTGAATTTTGATCGATTCGCGTTGAAAATTTGATAAACTCAGGGTGTCCGAATGTGTGAGAGCTTTTTTAATAATGCCAGCAGCATTTCGCTTGGCGAGGAAGATGTGGAAAGAATTGTATATAACAGGTGGTCCAAATGAAGAGTAGTGTGAAAGGAACATGAAAAGCAATATCAAATTGAATTCTTTGCCCTAATGATGAAGAGAATCCTTTGACTTATTATTATATAAGGTTTGGAGTTGATATTCTTTTTTATTAGGAAGTTTCCCACAACGAATTCATTTCAAGAACACATTATGAAAACTTCTTCATAACAGAGATATCTGTTTTGTTCCTGAAAGATTTGATATAAGAAAGTTTATCTATAGGGAAAACTTCATTTAGTTTAAAGACTGATTGCCAAATTATTTCTAAGCAAGCTAAGAGTTGGCTTATCATAATGTTGGCCTTACAATGTCTTTATACGAAACCGCTTAGTACCAAAACTTAACTATCAGTTTGGTGTAACCCTAAAGGCAGCTCTGGTTACGAAGAGTCTGTGGCATCTACTACTACAACAGTTGCAACTTGCAACCAAATATACTTTTGAAACAGTATAATTCAATAAGCGAACCCTCTGACAACAACAACTCTATAAGTTATCCGAATGCAGCTGCGAACCACTTGACTACGATGGTATGTACTTTATAGTAGAAAGCATCAGCAGCAGCCAAGTTGTCTGCCACGGCAGCAGCAGTACCAGTGGATTGGCAACATTGTTGTTGTTGTTGTTGTTGGTGCAAGCCAATTGCTGAAATCATGAAAGTGGCAACATGTAATTTGTTCACTGATGGTGGCACCAACCAACAAACCAACCGACCAAGCGACCGTCGGCAACTTTGCTTTGAGCTACGATCGCTGAGGCTGATCAATGATCGGATCAGATCGCCAGTTTAAGCGACCGTTAAATCTGCCAAGCGGGACAGAGAGAGAGAGAGAGAGAGGCAGAAAGAAGGGATTTCTTATTTTGGGTGACTGCAAAAAGAAGTAGAAAAAAATGTGATTACGTTATTCTTTTATTGCAACAATGATCAATACTTTGATTATTGATTAAACGGGGGGAGAGATGGGGAGCTGGGGAGATGGGGATTGCTTGATGAAATTGCTTGATCAGGTTGCACAAATTGAATGTTATTTTGTAAAATGCGCACACGTAGCTAGCCGTGCAATATGCGATCACCCAAAGTGGACTCAGACCAGATGGATAACACAGAACCGAGCAGTAGAAAGAGATAGATAGCGAAAGAGAGAAAGAGACAGCTGATAGCTGTGTGTGGATTGGCATAGCGCGCGAAGATTCTTTGATCATTTTACGCTCATTTGGCGGCATACTCTGACACTGACACAGCGCGCTGATCTTTAGCATATTTTACGCTCAAGTTGTGATCAAACCGTAACTTTGGTGTCGTACCTGCTACACGTTTCGTAAACGTAAACTTCAACTTCAACTCCGTTTCCAACTTCAACTTCAGCTCAGACTACGCGATGATGACTCATGGCCCATTTGGCTGTACCATCCATCAGGGTAACTAGCCGCTGTGATATATTTGCATACAGCTTGGGAAAGTCTCCGTCTCTGTCGTCGTCGCCGTCGTCGTCGCCTTTGAGTTGTTGCCATTATTATTTCTTTTTTCTCTACTCTTAGCTTATATACTATATTATTTTATATTTTTTCTTATTGTTATTGTTCGTTTGCCAGTTAAATTTGTGTGATTTTTCTTCAGCCTCTCTCTCTCTCTCTCTTGGAGCTTTTGTGGCAAGTATGGCTAGCTTTGATGTTTTGCCGCCACACAACATCTGACATTGTAATTGTAAGTTGTGTACTGTATAGAGTATAGAGTATACGAAGAAGAGTGTGTACAGAGAGTAGGAAGCGTGCGAAGTGTAGCTGTTGTTAAAGTTTTCTGCCGCTTTTGTGTTATTGCTATGTCAATTGTTTGTAATTTTCAACTATTTGAATCGTATTAGTTGCAGTTGTATAGAAAAGTTTTATTTATACTTCACTCAATAGAAAGAAGAATTCGAGATTATAATAGGACTAAAAATAGTATATTTGTGTTCTATATTTAAAAAAAAATGGCCAACATCGATGAACACTTTCTCTCCCTCACCAATCGAGTTCGCCAACACAACATACAAAACGATTTTTTAAATGGGAAAATACATTAAAATCTCTGTGAACTGCAGGAAAAACGAGTTTCCACGCAAGAGGAAATCAAAAAAAGAGGTCTAGTACAAACAACCCAATCATTTAAATGAATTATATTTCCAAAGCCATTCCCAGGACACAGAGGAAGAGGAACCGAGAGAGTGTAAAGCGGAAGGATATAGAAGGTTCAGTGCAGGAGCAAACAGGACCACCACCAATCAAACCAACATGATGATGATGATGAGGAGGGCTATATGCAGGGATATATAGTCAATGCCTAGGTCGATGTCGACGTTGATAGGCGAGTAAATTGGCGTGAAGCGTGCAAAAATCGTGGCTGCAGCAGCAGCAGCAGCATCCAGTATAAAAGGTTCCTTTCTTCTTTCCTTTTATTTTGTTCCTGCCATTATTTTTCAACATATCCAAAATGAAACATTTTTGACACTTTTTTTTTTTTGGTTGCTGCTGCTGCTTTTGACTTGATGCAGCTGCCTCTTGAATGACCTCTGAATGGAATGGAAGCTGGCGTTTGTTGAGGGGCGGCCTTTTCCCTGTTTTCTCCTGGCTGGCTGGGTGTGGTGCGTGTCTATGTCAGAAGGGAGAAGGAGAGGCGGCATGCAGCTTGCTTAGTGCGAAGATGGATTATTTTTACGCTTATTTTGATGTGCTCGGTGGATGTTTGCTTTGGGCACTTATAAACGCTTGGTGTGACCGAGAGTAAAAATTTCCAGAGGGTTGGTTGCATTTTTCCGTCATTTTCGGGGCAGCCATTATGAATTGCCAGCTCTGAGTTATAAGCTATGCCAAATAGATGGGAAACTAGATGAGATTTGGCAGCCATTGCAACATTGATGAGACATATCTAATGAGATTTACTTATGCAAAATTTATGTATAAAAGATGAAGATACAATTCGAGAAATGTTAAAAGCTATAAAGAGTTTTGAAAGTTATCAATCTTTTATTAGTAGGGTTGAGGTATAAAGAAACTATCTTTCAGATAAACATTAATCTAGGAGTATGAAGTATATATTCTAATATAGGAAACTATCTTTCAGTTATAAATTAACCCAACTTTTAATCTGAATAAACTCTTGTTTATATTTTCGTTTCTTTGCCTTTTTCGAACCTGTTCACAATATATCACTTGTCACAAGCTGATCACAAAGTTAATCCATAAAAATCAAGAAATCAACCAAAATATGTTTGTTTGGCAAAAATCATAAGCGGGTTTTCGCTTAACAACACACAAACACTGAAAATTCTGTTGAAATCAATATCCGATTAGATATAGATCAACCAGATCAAGCCAGACAGAAAACGGCATGTTGTCAAACGTTGTATTTGTTGTCTGAGCCGCAGGCCAAGCTTAACTCCGAGAGACTTAGCCAAGTGGCAGATAGAGTCAAAGATAGAGAGAACGGGAGAGAGGGAGAAAAGCATCGGGTCAAAGAAGGCGTTGCTGCATTTTGATTCAAATCAAACAGCAAAGCAGATTACAATTTATTATTATGTTGGTCAAGCAAGTGTGTGAGAGGAAGAAGAAGAAGCCGAAAAGGATGACCTAAGTGAGTTGCGCGTGCAGCGGATTAATCCTGTGCACTTGTTGCCGCAGGACACCTAAACAGGAACAGGTAGGAGTCAGTCGGTCGGTCGGTCGGTAGTTGTCGGTAGTCCTTACGACAATAGAGTAACAAAATCAAGTTCAAGAGCATCGCTTGAGAGCGAAAGAACAAAAAAGTAGAAGGCTGAGGGGCTGGGCCACAAGATGAACTCATCAGGAGCAGAGAGCAGGGAGACAGACAGACACTGATCCGATTTCGAATGCGCGACGGAGAGTTGAGCCGATTCAATTTGGCTTACGAGTGTGAAGCCGTTGGGCTAAGTCGAGTAAACGCCTACGTCGCATCGCAAAAGTCATGTCATGTTGTGCCCGAGAGTCGAGGAGAATCGGGAGACGACTCGCAAAGAAAAAGGTTTGCTAGATGGCAACCTGCCTCGCGCGTTCATCTCTGATCCTCGTGATCCTTGCCACGCACAAAGCGTTGAGCATGCTACAGTTTTGGCAATATTTATTGGCTTTATTGGATTTACAGCTTACCCAGTTTTGACCGAGTCAAGCCGTACGCAATCTTAGATACGAATCTCTCTCGCTCTCTGTAGGTATAAATTGTTGACATCCTGTCGCCTGCCTAGGCGCATCGAATCCGCAGTTTGGTCATGGCGCATTAGTTTTACTTAGTCTCCGATCTATTAACAAGTTAGCAGTCGCATTTCTCGACTCATTGTGATATTATCTAACTGTAATCAGCTTCGCATTTGACATATCCGGTAGAGATTTTATGTTGAACTAATCCAAGTATATGACTTACTTAGTAGAGATGCCCAGAGAGTAGATAATTGAGATTGGTGCAGAACCTAAAACCGTGTAGAAAACCTTCAGAAACCCAGACTTGACTGAAAAATGCCATTTGCCAGATGAAAATCGCATCTGAATTCGCGTTTGAGAGCTGAAGTGATCGTGGATCACAAAGATTGAGATCTCAGAGAGCAGAAAGTTTTTTTCATTTTGTTTTCTATATTGCCGTTAGATATTGCTTTGTAGTTGAGCCGACAAATAAGATCGAATACACTCGCCCATTTTAATATTCATATCAGCGGCAATCGACATGATCAACTCAATATCCACATCAACAACAGCAACAACAAGAATATATGGCCCTAGGAGTTGATCCACAACTGGCCTATGAATCACTTATAGCCACAACAAGACAGCTAGCTGAAAGACAGAAAGAGAGCGAGAGAGAGATAGTTGAAGTCTTTCTCTGATGCACTTGCCTCCCTCGAGGCAAACACAAGCAGCTTCAACACCATCCAACCCCAACTCCATCTCCAGCTCCATGCTCCATGCAAATTGGGGCGTTGAGCTCGTGCGACTTTCAACAATGCAGATGTGCGGATTAGCAATGTTGATACCATTACGATTAGAGTAGCCAAATGCCACATGCCACATGCCACAAAACATTGAATGCACTCGCTATACCTTTAACTGAATTCAACTCGAAAGTTTTTATCGATTTTCGCCAAAATAAAAAGTTTGTTGAAAAGAGGGAGAAGGAAACGAAATGCCAATTGCAGCTGCAGCTTTTTGAGTGAAGCACAGAACATGGAGGCTTCCATTAATAGATAAAGAGACACAAGGCAAAAGCTGAAACAGTTTTTGTGGGGGCAAGAGTAGTCAATAGGTTTGGTGTTGGGGTTCTTTTGGGTGGTTCAACGTCGGAAATGTAGACGTCATTCAGTTTAATTGATGATAGATAGCTGGGGCTGCTGCTTCTATTTGGTTTGGGTAAATGCACTTTCCATTAGTACTGTGTGTATATAGTGGAAGGAATAGAAAGGAATGAAAGAAAACCTATGTGTGGGCAGCGGAGCACAACCAGGAGATGGGTAGAAGGAATAAGAAATGCCACAGAAGGTCAGACTTTTAATTAGTGACATGAACTTGGCTTTGAGTTCTACTAATTCAACAAAGGTTAATAAGTTGAAATAATAAAATGGCTTAGGAATTGAGTAGAACATAAAAAACAAAAACATTTTGACTTTTAAACTGTTCTGTAACTTTTCGAATGTTTCAAGTGCTTAACAGTAAATGAGCAAAGATAAAAAAAAAAACACACACATAGGGAAACCTGATTAGGTTAGGTTTTACGTTTTAAAAACATATAGCACTGGAAAATTCCTTTTTTTTGTCATATTCCCCTTCAATACTCTGTTTATCTAACCAAATGGTACGAGCCAAGCCCACGTGCGCCAAAGGCAAAGGTTTTTTTATGACAGGTACAAGCAGGACAGCAATAAGTTCGAAAAAAGAGCTGAAAGAAGCGAAGAGTGAGAAGAGAGCAAGAAACACGAACGATGACAATGGTGACAGAAACACACAGAAACTCAGGCCGAAAGGCGAGACAGACGAGATGAGATACAGAGTTCGGCAAACATGACAAGTCGCCGAAACGAATCGCCATTTTGCGCTGTCCTTTGGTTGGTCCGTTTGTCCATTTGTCCTTTTGGAATGATGATCATCCTGTCACGCGTTCATTGGGATCCGATCTTGTTTTTTTGGGTGTTTGCTATTTGCACAAAAACAATTTTAAAGCCCAAAATGCGGTGACACTAACATAAATTACAATAAATCAAGTAAGAGGCGAAAATCGCACTAAACTATTTGATCCTCTCACTCGCTCTCTCCATCTCTCCCTCTCTCTCTGTCAGTCTTTTCCAGTTCCATTGATTGGATTTAACTTGGCATATGCAGCATGAGTTTTATGTGTCTGGCTTACGACCTAAGTTATTGTTGCCACAATTAGTTCCGATTGCACGAATGGCACAGGATCATCATCACCCGAAGATCCTTTTGCGAGGAGCATATGGACTGTTCGGACTGTTGTCCATTTACAGCAGATTAGCGACGGCGTTCCCAATTCCATTGTACTCTATACTATACGACTAGCTGCGAACTTGGAGTCGCTGTCGAATCAGTCGAGTCACAGCTGCCGATCGTGCAATTGGTTGCGCCTCAACAGCAATGCCAGAAATGCCTCCTACTTGCCACACATTGGCACGGTGCATTGTATATTGTCGCGTTACTCATTATTGATGGTTGTTCCAATGGCTAACCAGACACAATTTTGGGGTTGCACACAACAACAAGAAAATCCATCGATGCGGATCACTTGGAAATGTGGAAACGCTTCGTATGGATTACAACTAACAGAAGGGTTGACTTTAAGGGAGGGTAGAGAGTAGAAGTGGGATATCTACTTCATACTACTTACATTATCATAATTCAATCTAAACTTACCTAAATAGAGGTATTGCTGTCCAATTTGAAATAATGATATAGCATAAAACATCAACACATCTTACTTGACTTATATGTATGTAGATTTCTGAGTTTTTTTCTCCTTTTGCTTTGCTTTTTGGTTTATTACCCACAGGTCGGTGAGGCAGGCAACCTACAAGCTACAAAGCTACACAAGGCTTCAAGCGCACTTCCTACAATATAATCATTTTATCTTGAATGTGCCCTGCAACGCCCACTGCAGACACGCCCCCCTTTGCAGGGTCGCAAACATGAAGAGCGAGAGAAGTGGAAGGCAGAGGAGACGGAGACGGGGACGAGGAGGTTGCAATCGAAAACAGAAAAGAGCAAAGAAAAAAAATGTTGTACGTGCTGTCATCGATCGCGATCGTGGGATACGCGAACAAAGAGGAGAAGACTCGGATCGAACCGAACCCGAAGCTCCATCAGGTGATAGAGCTGCAACAGTTGGCCCAAGACGTCCAGTCAGCCAGCCAGCCAGCCAGCCAGCCGGTCGATCGGTCGGTCGGTCGTTCGGTCGACCAGGTCTCCGAGTCTCTCCTGGCTACATGGCTAATGTGATTACAGACTTTAAGTTTATAAACATGGGCCAAGGCGCTGCTGCTTGTGCTGCTGCCTACCGAAAGGCGGCTGTCTTAGCAGCCCCAGCGGCCCCTGATCCACATACACACACACATACAAACACACACACACTTACATACAGATTCAGTTTCAGCTTCAGCTTTAGCTTTAGATACCGAAAGGGGTATGCGGCCCTCCTGTTGCGTTGCAATTACGGCGCGTGCAGGCGACCCTTCGATCCCAGTACCCAGTACTCCCCCCGATCTTCTCGAACCCTGCTCCCTTTCCAGTCCCTGTCCCTGACCGATCTGTGCCTGATGAATTCTTATTAGCTTGCTTTGGTATCTGAGCTGAGCTGAGCAGTTATGAGCGGCAAACTTCAACCGTCGCTTCCTCATAACTTTTGCTCTATTTTTCTTGGGTCTTTGTCAGTCGGGTTTTTCTCTTTGCCCGACTCTCGGGATCTCCCTTGTCGCTGTCGAATTGTCTGGGGTCCAAGCATTGCGGATTTGTCGGATAACGCTGCTGCTGCTGTTGCTGCCTCAATGTCTGCTGTTGCTGTTGCTGCTGCTGCCGCTGAAATTGGCAACAACAATAACAACGAAGAGTGTTCGTTGCCTGCCTGCGAGCGTGTTGTCAGCGAGGCACGCGCAAATCCCTAATGGAATTCAGTCCCGAGCTGAATATGTCGACTAAAGAAAGGGTGAAAGAAAGAGGAGGAAGATGGTCAATGAGAGAGAGAGATTGGTGGAGTGGAGGGGCATTGCCTCGGGTTGACCATATCTTATGTTTTGCGTTGAGTGAATCATTAAAATCAGAAACTGGCCCCAAGACAAAATCCGTTAAATATGCAAAAACAACAGAAATTAAGTTAACATTTGACAGTTTCCTAAGATCTTACTTAAATTTAACAAACTTAATTTAAATGTATTAAAATCTGGGCACAGAAAACTTGCTAAGCATTTATTGTATTATTATCTAATATTTATTGTATTATCTCTAATATTTTCTGAAGCACTATAATCAAATAAATATAGTTTGTCAGAGTTAGTTGGCCATCGATTTTATTTGCGCCCTAAAAGTATGCCGCAAAATAATTTCGGCTGTATGCAATGTTTTTTTTTTAGAGAAAAGTAAACAAATATATTAAGGTCAGCAATAAAAAGTATGCAATATGTTAAACTTTCTTAGCTACGTGCTGCGCTTTCTGTGTGCCTGGTACCTGCAGTCCAAAAACAGCTGGATTTTGGCAAAACGAGCAAAAAAATTCGGCCGCTGCAGCAGTAGCAATAATTTAACGAGCGTCAACATAAAAAATGTTGCTGTTATCGAAGTGCAAAATGAATGCTGTTACTTTTAATTGAAATAAATAAAATAATAAATAATAAAATAAATTTAAATATATACATATCTAAAAAAAAATTTAATTTAATAAAAACGATTTTTTTTTTTTTTTTTTAATAAATTTATTGTAAAAGAATAAAAAATTCAAACATTTTTTTTAACAACACTCATTCATACATTTATAATAATAATAGTCATTTATAAATAATAATAATTTATAATATATAAATAATAATATAATAAATAATAATTAAATCTTCAAGCTGGTTGGCTCCAGGCGTCTTCAGCTGCATTCTTCCTTGAGTCTGTTTGCCTTTACGCCTTCGGCTGGTCCGTGATGCAATACCCCAGATCTGGATTCCATATCTCCAAGTCGGGGCAACCACGGCGTTATATACTGCGAGCCCAGCTCTTAAACAGGTGGATGTACTCCTGTGCTCCATCGGCCGCCTCAAATTCAAATGCTGAGTGATACACTGCCACATCGTCTGCATATGTGGCAATGAGGTATTTGGCCGGTGGAACAAGCTCATCGAGATCGTCGGGGGTGGGGATGTCCGCCGTATACAAGTTATATAGGAAAGGACCAAGTACACTGCCTTGTGTGACACCTGCCCTCATTGTTCGCGTAGATGAGAGTACTGCCCTCACCTTCACTTCAAATCTTCTGTCCGTAAGATAGGATTGAAGCAGGGAGAAGTAGGGGGAAGGAAGGCTCGTTTTTATTTTCAGCAGTAGTTCTCTGATCCATTCGCGATCGATAGCCTGCTTAACGTCGACCAAAACACGGTAGCAGTAGTCCTTGTCTTGAGTATTAAATTAAATTATTATTAAATTATTATTAAATTATCATTAAATTATTATTACATTTTTTGTTTAGAGAAATAAACCAAATATCAATGTTTCAAAAATCAAAGAAACTGAAAACTTCAATAAATTTCATAATAAAACCAACAAAAAACAATTGTTCTTATTTCCGCCATAAGGGGGTGGCGGGGGCTTTGATCTAAGTTCTGAGTGCACTAAAATGCAATGAGAAAAGAGAGCCGAAAGCTACGTTCAAACTACGCTTGAAATATGGTCAAAGATCTCAAAACGTCAATTTAAAATTTGAGTTATGCAAATAAATCAATTTTTAAATAGCGGATTTTATTTAGTTAAATCGTTTTTTTTTTTTTTCTTTGCATTTTGTGACAAAATTTCCGATTTTACGTTCATTTTCCGAGTTGAAATACCAGGCGAACAGAAATCAGCAGCAGGTGGTTCTTGTCTAAAATAATTAAAAAGCAGTGCATACTTTTGTCCGGCCCGGAAAAAACAAATAATATTTTTCACTGCAGCAGCAGGTGGTTCTTGTCTAAAATAAATTAAAAGTATTGCATACTTTTGTTCGGCCCGGAAAAAATAAATAATATATTTCACTGCCTACGTTTAAGGCATGTGCATTAAAATAAGAAATTCGCTGCTCACCAAAAGCAAAACCTTCCCCCTTTCAATAAGAACAAACATTATATTTTGTTTTGTTAATATTTTTTGTTTTTATTAAGTGTTTTTGTAAATGTTTATTTGTCGTTTGAATTGTTTTAATATAATAGAATTACAAAAAACGTTGAATGCATTTCTCTTTTATTTCGTATAACAAAATAAATTAGCAGAAAACAAGGTGGGTTAAGGGTATAATAAAGTTATATATTTATTGATTATTGAGTAATAGGATAACATTTTACATATACTAGATACACAGATACTTTATACAAATCTACATTCGCGTTCCCACGCGCTTATCACTTCTACTCGTTGAGATCCACGCCCTCTCCATTGATCTGAATGGTGATGTACTCGCCATCAGAATTGGAATGGGAAAGAGTCGGTGCTGGCGGCAAGGGTGCTTGCCTCCTAGGCATCGATTGCAACGATATATCATCGCTCTCTCGCCTCATAAAGCGGCGTCGAGTGCGTGCAAAGTCAAAGGTTTCCCTCTGCCGTTGACGCGATTGGGCGTACGAGGCATCCGTAAGCTCGTGCAGCGTGTGGGTGGAACTATTGCGTCTTAGATGGGCTGCTGGCAACTCGGGTTGTTGCACCACCAACGATTGCCGCTGACGCCCGAAGCACCCTGTAGCATAACTTCCATCTGCTGAACGAGAGCGACGTTGTCGCGTCGAATCCCGGGCACTCAAGAGATGCTAAAAGAAACAATTAATCGATGGAACTTAGAGAGAGAATAATTCTTACATACCTGCTGCATTTCGTCCTTGCGCAAACGTCGCAATCCCTGCTGCTCCTCGAGCTTGTTGGTCATCTGGGCCATCCAATCGCGTGCCTGTCTCAACGACAACGAGCTCTGGGATCGCTCCGGCAGACGTGCCGGGAACAGGGTCTCCCGGGCACCTACCACACTGCCACTATTCAAGACGAAGACCCGAGGGAAATCTATCACAAAGTCCCGACTACGTATGAGATCGGCTAGAGCGCTCGTCTGAATCTGAGGTGGTGGAGGCTCTTGGACTATATTGATGGTAGTAGTCTGAGTATTCTGAGGATTGGAACTACTTGCTGCTCGATCCGGTTCGTATTCCAGAATGCTCTCCTCGCTGCCAAGGAACTGCAATGAGAAGAAGGTGTTTGAGCAGCAATCGATCCCTCTCGGTCACCGTTGATGAAGTGTGTCCTTGATAACTGGCAAAATCTACAAAGGATTAGGTTCAAGCGCGCTAGGAGCGGTTAGCGGTTAGCGGTTTCTAGATAAAAGCGATAGAAGCGTAATTCAAATTCAATTTCAATTTATTATCTTAAATATGCTTGAGTCCACTTTTTGGTTTGGTATTATTCATTTTTTAAGGTGTAGCAAAAAACTATACTATATAGGTTATATATCATTATATATAATCGACAAACTAATTAAGGCCCAATGTTGTTTAATCTTTGACTTGCTTTCTTGTTCAGCGGGCAGTTGATTTGATTTGCGGGTTGTTGATGAAAGTTTTTTGAAAAACATATCAGAAAGAAACTAAAGAAAATAATATATTTAAAATGGATTGTATTTGTTATGTTTTTTGTTAATTGTTTTTGGCATTGGATCGCAGATATGTTTTCTTAGGTATAAAGCAATAATTTTAATCAGAAACCCTGGAACTCATTTCTAAGTATTCTTTTTTTTCATTTTTTTTCTTTTCTTTTACACATACAATCTTTACGCGTTACATTTTTTAATTGTGCTTTTGAATAAAGTTTTTTATTATTTTTTTTTTTGGTATTTTTATCAAGCATTTAACGCAGCTATTCTAAACATTTATTTATGAAGCTTTCATTCGATCAAGCTCAAGTCCAAGTTTGCCAGCGAGAAATAAAAAAGACAACAACACTCAGAGATTATTACACATATATATGGATATATATCGATATGAGAAGTCTGGAATTATCATTTAATGACAATTTTCAATAGAGAAGTACACAGAGAGACAAAGAGAGAAAATGAAATTAAGATAAATAATAATAATAACTAGCTTGTAGATTTATTCAAAAATTAAACAACTAAAGCTAAAAGCAAATACTTTGGCACCTTTCGACATTATAATGGTATGAGTGTGTGTGTGATTGTGTGTGTATTGTGTATGTGTGTGTAGAGATGTTGATTGATTTGATTTGACTAGCAAAACAGGCGCTGATTTTGCTACTACAATAATATGTTGCATGTTGCAATGTTGCATGTTTAATATTACAGCTGTTGCTCTACGGCTCTAAGCTTGCGTGTGTGTGTGATTCATTATATAATATTACAATACATGTTTATATATTGATAGTAGTAATTGTTTTGTATAGTTATATAGTATAGTTATTGTAGTACTCGTAAACATTTTCAATTAGCGCTGTTTTCTCTCATTTCTTGTTTGTTTGTTTGTTGTTTGTTGTTTATCGACAATTGGTACACTTAAAATTACAACTTAATCTTATTCAACTTAAAACTCTGCGGTATTTTTCGGTATATTCTCTTCATCGGGCTTTCTGTTTTGTTTTGTGCATGGCTCAGTTCTGTGTCCACAGACTCTAATTGTTAAAGGAGCTGTCCACCCAATAAACATTTTGAAATGTTTTTGACAGCTACAGCAGCACTGCTTGGTTGGTTAAGTACACACTGCTTGTTATTGTTTGCACCACTTCACACTGCTTGTCGCAAGCAGTGCTAGCACGCATTGTTTGTTTTTACATGGTAAAAGTACGCAGCAAAACGTTACGAATGTCGAATTTTAAAATTAAAATCTAATATATAACTAAATACATATATATGTATATATAGTGTTTATAGAATACGAGGATAACTTAGACAAAGTTCAGTCGCCGGGCGAGTGCTACTAGCTACTAGCTACTAGCTTATACATCGGTAACCTGGCGACTGGCAGTGCAAATGATTTGCGGCATTGTCGCCGGCGCCGAATTGCGTCGAACGCGTTCCAAAGAAACACCCATTTGCTGCTGCTGCAACTGCTGTTGGTATTGCTGCTGCAGGAACAACTGTTGCTGGTAGTGTTGACTATTATTGCTAGGACTACGCTGATGATGATATTGATAGTTGATAGCACTAGGATCAAAACTACTCATAATATTATTATTAAGCTGTTGTTGCTGCTGCTGTGACATTTGAACAACAAGTACGGGCACCTCTTCGGAGGCGTCGTCTAGCATTGCATTTGGATTGGGAGAAGCACTAGCACCAACTGTGGCAGCCCCACCAGCCCCAGCAGCATCAACGGCATCTTCGTTTGGATTATTGTGTTGTGGACTGGGCGTTTGATAGATTTGATCACCCACCACATAGCCATAGAACTTGAGCACATCCAGCTTGCACATGGGACAGGTGCGATGCTCAATCAGCCAAGGATCAATACAATTCTTATGGAATTCATGTCTGAAACATAGAAGAAACAAATTAAATAGTTTTCTTGAGATTATTAAGTTAATTCCTAACTTACTTGCAGGGCAATATGCGTATTATGTCTGACGGTTTGTAAGACTCAATGCATATGGCACAACAATCGCTATCCAAATCCTTCTCATCGGTCATTTTGCCAGTTTTTGTAGGGATTTTCATAATGGCTTTCTTGGTCACAGAGCAAAGATTTCGCTACAATCAAACAATTAGTTATTAACTCTCAAACTATACCAAAAAGTTTCCTTACCGATTGCTGATCCTTTGCCTGCATATAACGAAATCGTTGCACATAGTAAAAGATGAGCCAGACGAGGGATATTATCATTAGCACAATAAACGATATGGAGACAAAGAGCACAGAGGTTCTGCAAATAAAAGAACAACTATATTTCACCAGTCAAATATGCAAATGACATAGCATTTGCGATGAAGGAATGTGTTTCGATATCGATAAAGCAGTGATTTTGCATGCATGTTGAAGTGCAACATTTGCCCGCAACTGGCTAAAAGGGGACGTAGCTCAGTGGTAGAGCGCTCGCTTCGCATGTGAGAAGTCCCGGGTTCAAACCCCGGCGTCTCCAATTAGAATGAGTTTATATTTTTGATCAAATTTTCATGATTACGAAATGAAGTGCAGTCGAATCGGAGAGATTTTTCATTAATTTCTAATCAGATTGCATATCCTGCACAAGTAAAGTACTCGTTAATTTTACAAAGGGTTTGAGTGTACTTGGCCTACGTTGGGCATTAGGCAGCCTCTCGTTAATTGGGGACATAGCTCAGTGGTAGAGCGCTCGCTTCGCATGTGAGAAGTCCCGGGTTCAAACCCCGGTGTCTCCAATCCAGTATAATTCTTTTTTTTACCCCTTGCAAGCAGTGATTTTGGTTATGAAAGCTGTGTTTATATTTTCTTCAACGGGAATTGGCCATTAGTTGTGCATTTTTCTTCAACCGTTTTCATGGGGACGTAGCTCAGTGGTAGAGCGCTCGCTTCGCATGTGAGAAGTCCCGGGTTCAAACCCCGGCGTCTCCAGTCCATTTTCGGTTTAGTTTTTTCTTTTTTGTAATTTTTTTTTTTTTGCCACTTACCGGTTCAATTGGTTAATTGTCCGCACTCCGCGACGTCCTTCAATAATCGATATGGTCACATTGTGTCCCTTATCTAAATTGGTAGCCAAATCGAGTCCAATCACTTGATAAGTTATCACTGCGGCAATATTACCTGCAAAACAAAACAGAAGTTTGGTATGAATACGGCCAGTCATAAAATATTAAACGCTGCACTTACGATTCTTGCCCTTGATCTGCATCTTCTCCAGTTGCATTACTTGCTTGTCATTGTAGATGATAACCCCGGCCGCATTGTATTGATGCACATGCTTCACCTTATCCTCGAACGTGCAACGTCCACGTCGCACCAGAGCGATCCAAGATGTGCCCTTCTCGGGCAGAGGGTTACCCAGAGTACCCCTTATATACGGAGTGCAGGCGAAATCATCACTAATATCATCGGCCGTACTGATGTGCACAAGTTTTCCCGTCACATTGAGCACCTTGCCCTCTCCGTAGCGTGCCTTCTCCTCGGGAAACTCTATTTCGACGCCAATATTGTCCACACTGTCGATGTACGTCCAGTTTAGGAATGCAAAGTTATACACATCCATGGCGATGCGTTCCTCGCCGATGCTGGCAAACGAATGTGTCGCATTCGCTGGTCGAAAGTATCGCTCCAGATCCTGATTGGCAATGGTCATAGCTGCCACAAGGGAGGTGGTCGTTGTGGTCGATGTTAAATGTGGCTGGCCACCCAACAGGAGGAGCAGACATGCCAACAGCAGCATCTCCTTACAGTACATTGCCCGTTTGAAGATCTCTTAACTGTTTTAGACAATATTTCTCTTACTATTTCGTATCTCTTCGTCGTTGACTTTTCTATAAACGTTGCAACATTTGCTGGAAGTCACTTAAATACTGAAACGACAAAGAAAAAGCAAATCGAGTGTTAAGAGAGTTTGTGTAATATGAAATCAATGGCCGAAAGTGTGGGGCCGCTCGCTTAACTAGCCGAGCCGATAAGCGGCCATATTAATAGCACTCTTGATGATTTCTTTAATCTAACTTTTATGAGCGCGGCTATTTTCTGAATACTTAGTGCCCCTGATAAAGCCGCTATCTGAAGCACTTCAGTTTCCGTCTGTTTAGACTTGGAAAATGTAAATATTACTCAGTATTTCCTATCAACATTATAAATTTGAGTAAACTTGTGTGATTCAAGGGTGTCACAGATATTATTAGCGATTTGAATTTCAACTTTCTTACTGAAAGTTACACAATTATTAGGAAATTTCTACTTATAAGAACTTCTCTGCAAGAAATGGAGTAATTTAAGCAAACGGCGTTTTCCTACCATTTCCTTTGGCATTGTTTTTTTCTTCGAAGGGGTATGAGGGCCATTTCGGTGCACTTAAGCGCCATCTATGCGAAGGCCAATGCCAGTGGCAAAGGCAAATGCAAAGGCGTTGCCATTAATAATATGCATAATGTAGCCTTCCTGCTTGTCCTCTCTCTCTTTGAAAACTCCCTGCTCTGGTTGTGTTTTTTTTGGTTTTCTGTGAAATGCAATGCATTTAAATATTTCATTCGGTCTGTGAGTGTGTTTTCGTGTTTGAGTGTGTTGCCAGGGCCAAAATGGGTGGCCAAAGACAGAGAGGGAGATAAAGAGAGAGACGGCGGCTGAAAGATTTCGTGGGTGTGTGCCGCTGACACTGAAAAGTGGTTCGGCAAGCCAACAAGCAGCAGCAAGCCATCGAGCCAGCAGTTACCAACAGCTAAAAGCCAGTCATCAACCAGTTCTCCTTTTTATACAGCGAAGTCATAAAAAAAAGACAACAAAGAATCAGCTTGGACACCTCGCTGCTTGTTATACTTCTTGATTCCCTGCCTCCTCGCCCGCTTTTAGTGTTTTGACCATAATATAAATTCAGTTTTTAGTATTCAACTCCAAGCAAAACGACACCAAAAGAAGCCTCAACAATTGCATACAAAACTCTATTTTAACGCCTATTTATGAGCGAGAGGCATAAATTCACTTCAGTGTGTCTGTGAGTGTGTGTGTGTGTGATTCTTTATTGGTGCCATATAGATACTCCTACGGATTAAACATGCATTGTCTACTTTAACTCAAACTATGCAAAACAGTTTTGCACAACATTTCAAATGAAATAGATAAATTTCTCTACAACCACCATGGTTTCAAACCTTATCTGCTACACCTTCCTACTCTTATACATCCTCCCATCAGCTGGTTTCAAACCTTATCTCCTACACATCCTCCAATCAGCTTATTGTGTGTTTGGTTTTGTGTAGCGACATTTTCATTCGACCAAGTCTGACCAAAATGTCTCTTTTTTTCGGGGCGAATGTGGCACATTGCACATTTCGCATGCATCGTTGCAGTTTATTTCAGCATGTTTGCTATGTGCTCTGTTGTTGTTGTTGTTGTAGTTGCTCTTGGCATGTGGCTAACCGGCAGGACAAGGGCAGCCAGCCAACCAGCCAGCGAGCCAGCTAGCAGCAGCGATCGATGGATGTGTGTGTGTGTGTGTGTATGTGTGTATGTAAATGTAGATATGGTATGGGAATGGGTAAACGGTTGAATGAATTGAATTGGTGGGACAACTTTGTTGTTGTTGTTATTGTTGCTAAACGAGCTAAGCTGTGCCAGAGCAAAAATATCAAAAAATATACGAACGACAACAACTTGAGAGCACGTTGCCTGTTTAGGATAATGACCCTGGCTGATGTTGTTGTTGTTGGTGTTGTTCGTGTTGCCAAAAGTGTTATAAGTGCAATACACACATTCATTTCGGATCAATATGAAAGTGAAAAATGGCAAAAATTGAAATTTTGGTATACAATTTTTGTGTGTTATTTATTGATTGGCATATTTTGGTTGCCAAAGCGAGTGTGTAAGAAGTGTGTGTGTAAGATGTGTGTGTGTGTGAGAGAAGTGTGTGTGTGTGAGAGAAGTGTATGTTTGTACATGGGATAAAGAGTGTTTTGAATATGGTTGAACTGTATTTTTGTAAGGGGAGGGAAACGCTTTGAAATTGCGTTCTTCAATAATCAATCAATGACTGTTTGTTAGGGTATTTTAGCTGCAGTTTATTATATAGATTTTTATGAGAAATAGGAAATATTTATGTGTCACATATCTAAGAAATATTACTTATTATTTCCTGTCACACAGCTTGGTCATTGCCGGTTTTACCCATTTGCATTTGCATACTCAATAAATTCAATCTATATCAATTTCATATTTTTTCTTATATTATTTTTATATATATTTTTGATGTAGTTTGTGTTTGTTGTCATAATTGTTGCTGGCTGCATTTCTTATTGTGTTTATTTATGTGTAGAAAAAAGTTTGTGTTTTGTTGTTGTTGATATTATTTCGTATATTCTGGCCAAATGCCAGTACCA
Organism: Scaptomyza parva; assembly: GCA_035044645.1. Classification (NCBI taxonomy): domain Eukaryota; kingdom Metazoa; phylum Arthropoda; class Insecta; order Diptera; family Drosophilidae; genus Scaptomyza; species Scaptomyza parva. The sequence goes on along the minus strand of JAWNNT010000090.1, from coordinate 995,664 downwards.
CAAAGTGTTTTTCCCATCTAAATAAATAAAGCGTCTTAATTGTATTTTTTTTCTTCTCTGTTTTTCTTTTGCTCTTTTTTATTTTATTATGTTTTATATGCACGAATGCGACTAAATAGTATTTTTAGTTTATTTATTTTGCGTTTTATGCATCTTTAATAATATCTCTTTGTTTATTGTGTGTTTTCAGGCGTTTATGACCAAGTTCCACAGGTGTTTCTATTTTAGGAAATAAAAATTACTTTATGCGGGTCTTTTTTTATGCACTTCAAAAACTGAAGCTATCTTTGAGCTAACAAGCTGAAACTTGGGTCAAGGTCTTTTTTTTGTTTCAGTTTGATCATTTGTCAAAATCAGCAAGGTTGTACCACTATATCATATAGTTGCCGTACATCTGTTTTTCCCGATTTTACTTTGTTTAAAGTGTATATAATATTCGACATGAGAAAGACACAGTTTCCTTACTTGCTTTGATTTACTTTTTGGTATCAAGTGCTCTTTACTTGATTTTAAATAAAAATAAAAATGTTTATTTATTATCTGCTTTTAGGACTGAAATAAAAATATTTGATTATTTCTTTCCCCATTTTTGACAGCGTCATAAGTCAATAATTTTATTTCATATACATATGTAGTATATTGTGAAAATCGTAAATAGAAAAACATTCAACCATAAATTCCCTTAAATAAACACAACAATATACAACAACAAAATAATAAAAAAGCGCACAGAGATAAAACCAAAAAATCAAAATTCATGCTCAATAAGTGCAATCACATATATATACAATATATAAATACTCGTTTGTTTGCGCATATCGAAACGTGATTTGCAAAATAAAACGTGATACAAATGATAATAATAGTACAAAAGTTTTTGCAAAAAACAAAGAAAAAAGTGAATATTTTATTTGCCGACTAGATTCGAATTCGAGTGTTGTTGTTTGCACGCCGCCTCCGACTTATTCACAACATAAAAATAAAAATAAATATATTTAATTTATGTGCATTTTTTTGAAACTAATGAGCAGATGATGGTGCTGGTGAGAGGAAGCAATCTTTTCCCTTTTAATAAGTATTTAAATACTTGAAAAGTCAAACACAAAAATGATTTATGCACAAAATTTTACAGAAACATCAAAAAGGATGCGACTCGACGCGAGAGAGGAAGTCAAAGCCAAAACAAATTGATGGCAATTAAAATCCGATTAACCAATATAATTTATACATTAATATGCCATAAGCGTGTCTCCGATGTTCTTTTGTCCCCACATGCAATGAGTGGCATATTAAATAAGAAAGACTTAACTCTCAATTGAGGAAGTCTTAAATGGAAATTTGTTTTGGTTCTGGCAATTTTTTCTTGTTAAACCTTAAAGTTCTTTAACAAATAGTTTGTGAAAACGAAATTGTGATTAAAAATGGCACAGAAAAGAATGCAACAACAACAGCAAGAGTAAGAGCGAAAAAATCCCTGTTAACCACAACACGGGAACTTTTCACAAGCCGTTATTAAGCCACCATAGTTGTGGCTGTCGTTGTGGTTGTTGGGGTGGTTTGGATCAAGCGGTGGGGTGGGGAGTGGAGGGAAAAAAGTTTTCATTTAACATTTCACTGATTTTGATGCGTTTTTATGCGCTCCGTTGGCTTTAAATGCATTTCGTTGAACTCTTCACAAACAAACGTAACAAAAAGCAAGAAACAAAACATAAAAATGAAAAATGAAATAAAAATGAAAACGGCAAAAACCCAGTTGAAAAAATGACATGGAAAAATATGATTACAGGTGGTAACAGGTAGCACGGAAATGTGCACTGATTACGAATTTAATTTATGCACACACTCACATTCGAAAGGTTGCTGATTACACACACAAACACACACACACACACTCAGTTATGTATATTTCAACAATTACAACACTGAAATCCCACAAAACTCAAATAGAGATGGCCATATGCGCAATTAGCATGTTGTAAGCACTAACAAAAAACAGAAAATAAAAAAAGAGAACTGAACTTCTGAACTGAATTATTACGCATTTCAATTAGACTTGCGCCATTTGCTACCCTTTCACCCCAACCCGGCTTCCCTCTCTCACACTCACCCTTTTTGATTGCTACCCAATTGCAACAGACGCAATTTCAATTTCGCTAAACGATTCGCTCGCTTCTTCAAAGTGCTGCCAAGTGTTGCAATAGGGCGAACCACTTTTCCCCCTCTCTCTCTCTCTCTCTCTTGAGTGGAGACACTTGTTAATGTCGCCAAACTCTCTGTGTGTGTGTGTGTAAGTGTTGTCAGTGACAGAAGGCAGCAGCTGAAATCTTACAGTAACTCTCCTCTAGCTCCTCTTTGGGTAATGCCTAGCTGTATTAGTATCAAGTCTTGGCTGGACTTCACTGTCAACTGCAGAGGCTGATGACAATCCGAGTGAAACCAGTCCACAAAGCCCAATTTGGCAAAAGGAACAAAAGTTCCAAGGCTGTCATGTCGATTGCACTTGTCCTAAATCAGACGATATTGGCAATTACATATATAGGAGACGAAATGCGGAACAGAACAGAAAAGTCACATAAAACTTTCTGCTAACTAGCCAAGTTTGTAGTTGTGGAAAGCGAAGATTAACAAGTTTCTTACAAGAGAGAGAGTCTTAAATTCTATCAACTTGCTTTCGAGTATGTTAGTTCTTAAGGCATGTGAGTTTAATAATAAAAAATATATATTCTATCGATAAAAAGAAGTTGAAGCTGCTGCATGTGTAGTAAGAAGATGTTGAATAGTTGAAAGTTAAGCGTTAGGATAGATCCATTACTTTATAAGTAAACATTTATCAATGCAATGACTTAACTTAATATGAACGAAACAGTTAACGGCACCTTTTTCGCCTCGACAATACCAGGGATTATTTTAGTTTGTAGCACATTTATCTGATCGATATAGTTTCTTAATACTTTGCTTTGTTTTAAGTTACAGCCAAGAGTTACAGGATAAATCATCTACTGAACTACTAAACATTTTTCGATGCAATGATTTATCTTATGGGTAAAAAACAAGAAAATGCTTAACATCAACTTTTTCGACTTGATAAACTGAAATATTACTCAACTGTGTGTCACATTTATCTACTCGATATAGTTTCTTAATACATTGTTTTGTTTATAGTTAGATAAGTATTGTGGCTGTGTCTCTTGGTAGCTGTTGGAGTATTATATTACACAGCTGTAATGTGGTTTGTGTCTGTCAAAGGCAGCTGTCTGTCGATCTGATTTGGTTGTTGGTTGGTGTAATGTGTTATCAGTGACAGTGACAATTACAGAAACCGCAGAAACGAGTGAAATTAAGTAATAATAATAGCAGCAATAAATTTGAATTTTTATTTCACTCTTAACATTTGTCACCGACTTTTGCTTTTGATTATTTTGAGTAATATTTGCGCAGCGGTAAAATGTGTTTTTTTATCAGTTGCATTATTTCTGTTTATCTAATGATATCAAAAAGGAAAGAGAGAGAGAGAAAAACTTAAGAAACTGAATCACTTTCTCTCCCTCTCTCTCATTTGGTTTCTTTATCTTTCTTGTGTGCACTCTCTGTTTATGTTTCGATATCTCATAAGTTGACGGCAGCAGCAGCAGAATGCTTGGCACCTTGTCTCTGCCTGTCTCTGCCTGTCTTTGGCCGTTTGCCGTTTGCTGCGTTTTGGCGACTGCTGTTCCGCTTGTTTGCATATGCAACATGCAACATCTGTGCAACCGAAACCAATTTAAAACATACGCCACCAGCACATGCGAACATACTATACACCCACACATAAGTATATGGTATATATATATGTTAGAGAGTGAAAGAAAAACCTTTTTTTCTTTGCTTATTTTCACTGCCTGCTAAAAATAGCAACCGCAACAGCAGCAAATGCAACATTTGTCGTTGTTGTTGCTTTCTGCCCCACCGCCACTCAGTCTTAGTCTCAGTTTCTTGTTCATTTCTTATTTCTCATTTCGTTTCCTTCCTCTTGGCACTGCATTTCTCTTGAACTTCATTTCAATTCCCTTCAGTTTTAGTCTGCTTTGGTTTTCTACCCCTGATTTTAGATTTATGTATTTCTCGGTTGGTTTTCTTTTCTTTGCGTGGGCGTTGCCTTTTTGGCATTTGAGAAATTTCTGGACAACTTGTTAATGCTTAATTGGTCACATACTTTAACATATTAGCACTTTGATCTTTCCTTTCTGTTCGAGAATTCGAGAATTTCCAGTTAATTACTTTCTCCCAACTGCATAATTATCTAATTACTATTTAGCATACATTTCCATTAGAGATAACCACATACAAGGCAATAAAAAACTTATGCTTAAACATAAATTCATTTTTGACCTACTCCAAAACATCATAAAAACCGAAACTAATTACTTTGTAAGTCCATAAATAATTTGAAATAATTCATTAAACACAATTACAAACCCTATTAACCTAATTAGAACAGAAATAAATGTAGATAAAATACATTTGGGTTTTGCTGATGTTTTTTTTCTAGTTAACATGTTTAACAAAGTCCAAAGTAATTTTATTTAAGTATCTGACAGACGTTTGCTTCACTTCCTTCCTTGCTTCCTTTTTCTGTCCCTAGTTCCACTATTATCATTTGTACTTCAACAGCAACAACAACAACAACAGAAACAACAACGAACCAACAATTTTCGTGACCTACTTAAGATTTGTAAAGCAAAAGCAACAAAATGCAGCTGGTAAAGTTCATCTAAATAATGCACAGACAGGAAATATGCTTTGGGCGTGGGGCGGAGGCCGGAGGGTTGGGGAATGGGAAAACTCTTCAAGTTGTTTGTTTTATTGTGACAGAAATTGAAAAACGCTTCGCGCTTGAGCAATAAGACTGAACTGTAAGACTGAAAAAGTTTTAACTAAAAGTTGTTCCTCCTCTCGATTGAGAAACTGCGGAAATAGCGAAACACTTGATTCCGCCCAACAAAAAACTTCAACTCAAATCCAAATCTTAACACTTTATGCTTCATGAATCATTTTTACAAAAATTACAGATAAAATCCAGAGAGAGAGAGAGAACGGAGGGCGAACTTTACGCCAAAGTTCAAAGTAAATCAAACGCTTCATCAATATAAAAATGATGGCGTGAATAATAAAGCATTATACTGCAGATGGTTGGCTGGTTGAGGGAGAGCGGGGAGAGAGGGGGCGGTAGAGTTAAGTGAGCTTCTAATTACTGCCGGCTGCTGCTGCTGCGAAAAGATTCAAATTGCGTGATGGCCATTAAGAATGAAACACTTCTTCATCGCCGTAATTCCCCTTCTCCTCTCTACCTCTCTCAAACCCATTCACAAGTACTTGGTGTGGCAGGTTTTTTTCTTGTTTCTTGCTTTCGTCAGAGCTTCAATTGTTCCAACTGCCAACAGAGGGTAGGGGGTATTGCTTGGGAAGGATTGTGGCACTTCTCTGCTGCTTCTCTGCTTGCCACTTGGCACATGGCCAAATGCGACGAATGCTGTTTCTGCCACTGCCACTGCTGCTGCTGCTATTGTTTTTTATGTCGTTTTTTTGTGTTTTTTTTTTATTTGGCAAATGCATTTTAATGTCACTTTACAAGCAAATTGTCATTGCAGCACATTCATCATGAGAAATCTCTTCTTCTGCTTCTCTTCTCTGACTGTCTGTCTGGGCCACACCTACTTCTAAGCATCTCTTGCCTTTGCACTTGAACTATTCAGTTTTCAGCCAGAGAAAGAGTGTGAGAAAGTGGAATTCAGTTGAAATTGTCAACCATAATGCGGGTACATAAATATTTATTGTACGTGTTTGGCTGACATTTCTGTTTCTGTTTTCTGCTCTTAGCCTCGAGTTTATGAGCCAAAAAGCACAACGGAGCTGAACTGAAGAGAACAATTCCTGACTGTTATTGGTCTCAAAACTAATAAAAACCGTCGCATAATCCCATAAAATACCAAAACACACAAAATTAGTTCTAAAGAAAATTCAAACTAAACAAAACAGAAACCGGTGAGATACACACATCCCTCCCGGTAGTTCGTCCATTGTAAAGCAAGACAACTCTATAAAAGTATTAACACTCTTGCCGCATGACCAAATACACAAAACACAAAACTCACGTTCACAATAGTCACGTTTTCAATAAGCAACAACTGAATCACTGAAACTTATGTCTTCAGCTTCAGCTGTGCTTTACACAATATGTAATTGTTACTGTTAACTGTTAGCTGAGTGTAGAAGAGTTTATCTAAGACACAAACCACTTGCTCCGACAACTTAACTGTGAAGCAAGGAGAAGGTGTAAAGGGAAGGGGCATGGAGAACATGTGTTGTCCAGTGCCAAGCAAACGATGTCATAAATCTACGCACACCTTCTTCTTCACCCACAACCCGTTCGCCAGACAGACGGAAGCAGCACCAGCTGCTTGCCCCACTCTTGCCCCACAACAATTTTCCATTTCCCATATAGCCAGGTCTATATGCGCGCCGCCAGTCACCTTTATTGGCCACTCGAACGTTCGTGGGGAGAAACAAACGTGATTTCCGCTATTTGGTTGCTATAATGGTTTACATTTACATTATAGCATTTGTTCGGCGGGGGCAAGGGAAGTTTGGGGCGCGAAGTTTCAGGTTCAGTGTAGCTTCTGACGATGCCATCTGCAACCATTCAGAAAAAAAGTGCATAGAAATGCTTTCACTGACACTAAATGTCATCCAAACTTGGCAGCTGCGTATAGAAATTCCCCTTAGTAGTAGTAGTTAGAGTAGAAAACTAAAACGAAATATAAGACGGAGGGAGCGAAAAGATGACAGACAGTTGCGTTTTGCCAGCGAATATATATTCTGACACCTGAATAAGGCAGCTGCTGCTCTTTGCTGTTTGCAGTGTGCCTTAAAAGGCTTTTAAAAGATTGCACGCGCGCTCTGCAAGCTGAATAGAAGAAGAAGAAGAGCTTTGGTGTGGGGGCGAAAAGAAAAGTGAGTGCTTGTCAGGTGGAAAAGTGTTAGAGGGGTGAGTGCACGGGGTGGCAAAGTGTGTCTTAGTTTCATGTGTACAAAAATAGTTAAGAGAATTAATATTAAATTACAAGTTTGTGTCAAGTCAAGTGGAAATGCTCAGAAAGAGACCCAAAGAATTTTAAATAGCTTAAGCTTAATAAACTTGAACCACAAACTAAAGTTAGTGAACTTTGATTATTTAATAATTCTTCATTATTCAACCACAAACTTGAAGTTAATGAACTTTGTTTATTAAATAGTTCCTCATTACAGTCACATCTTTGTCAACATTGTAAGGAAAAAGCGAAAGAAAAACTTTCCAACATTATTAGAAGCAATTTTCTAACCTTTTGAGCAATTTCGCCAACGTTTTGTGCCACTGTGCTTAACGAACCGTAGGTCTAGCTCAAGCATAAGGTTTGCAACTGCTTGAAGAAGAAGAATGACAGACATGGCACATGGCATAAGGTTTCCTTCCAGCCTTCAGCTGCAACACATTTTAAGTCAGCTATTGATTTTCAAGCAGAACCTTGTAGATAGAAGAGATAGATAGTTACTTGTTACCTAAACACAAATTATTCAGTCAGCTGTGGCGTTTTCTTTATCAAAATCACAGAAGAGATATCCTCATTACGGGGGGCGGCAGTGGAAATTGTTAATGTTGGCTTGACCGCATTTTTCCCAAACACACACAGAGTGGAAAACCAAAACTAAAGCTCAATCTCGATTCGCGACGAGTTGAGTCGAGTCTTGGGTTTTAGTTTACAATTTACAGTTTACAGCTAACACGGTTCAGTCAACAGTTATCTGTATTGAGTTTTCAGTTTTCAGTTTCTGTATTATGCAGTTTGGGTTAAGGTTACCGACCCACAAAACTTTTAGCGTTTGGCCAGCCCCAGTTCGCCACACACACACACAGATACAGATTGTATATGTGTGTGTATCTGTTGTGAAAAATGTGGGCCAAACAATGAAGCTGCCAACTTTGCTGATGATGATGAAGATGATGATGATATTGCTTCTCTCACTCTCTCAGTGTATCTCTCTCGTTTATTTCTCAGTGTATATATTGCATTTTGATGATTTTTATTGTTATTTTAAGTGTGTCGAAAGAGCAATTGTTTTAGTTGTTGTCGTTGTTGTTGCCGCTGCTGGTTGCTATGAAATTGTGTAATGCTTTTTAGCCAGATACAGAATCTAATTGTAATTTTGTCAAGGCAACAAAAAAAAAAAGTTTTACAGAGCAGAAAAACACTTCATTACAAAGTAAATTATGTTTTAATTAAGGTTTCGTTTGATTGCGTTTAGTTGATATTGCTGCAAATATCTTAAAAACAATAAATAAACAGTTGAAAGTTACATTTTAGCTTTCATTTCATTCGCATTCGCATTCAGTTTGTTCGTTCGTACGCACGTCATGTACGTAATGTATTTACTTTTAATTTATTATTTATTTGCTTTGGCCATTACCGGGTGTCTCCAGCTCATGAATATCCCAATACACAGAGCAACAACCCCAACCCTCCACCCATCGATTCCACCCACCAGAGACAAACACACGTGGATTGCCACGCGCTGTCTGCCCCTCACTCGATGCCGCCCCTCTCGAAACCCTCCCACACATTGTAAACAACCCAAACCCAAGCCCAATACGTAATGGTGTTTTTTTCCTTTCAGCCATATGCTAAGTTTAGCTTTGGCCTATTGAAAATATTGACGTATCTTTGGTTTAAGCTCAAGTCATTAAGGTAAAAGTTCAAATACCTTGTGCATATCGAATTTTTGTTACCTTAAGAATCTAAATAATTCGCTAGATAACAACAGAAACAGCGAAGCCGATGAAATTTCTGATTATTTTTCTTTGGCTTTCTAAACTTTTTCGGCTTACTATAATTTAATTAGGCGCCATTCATCATTAATCATACAATTTGACCTTATTTACGCTATGTTCTGCTTGCCAAATTAATTGTTATGTTTAATTAGCTAAATTGGCAAGCCCAGAAACCAGTTTGGAGATACTTACCACAATTTTCAATTTCCACCAGCTGCAGCCACACTGCAAAAACAAAAACAAAACATGAACATAGATCAGATTTATATATGTATAAAGTTTTCTCAGTTGTTTGTTTGTTTGTTTGTTGCTGCTGTAAAGTAAAAGTAAACAAACAAAACGAGTAAAGAAAACAACAACAAAACAAGTCGAACGCAAAATGCAGCAATAAATATGTATGTAATTATTGCCACACGTCTGTGTCTGTGTTTGCGGCGGCAGCTGTGGTATGAAATACGTAATATTACGTATACGCAGTGTCTAACCAATGTAATTGACCTTGACTTTTAGGGCCTTGTTAGTCAGTTAGTAGCTAGTTAGTATGAGTGGAATAGAGGCAAAAACCATTTAATTGCCAAATACACAAATGACAATTATGAATAAATAGTTTTGGGGGGGAGGGGAGTCAATTAACTCTCATTTGTTGGCTAATAAAAATAAGCCTTTAATTATAAGCTAATTTCGGATTTAATTGCTCATTTAAGGGCAATTGTTAAACCTAACAAATTGGACTCTGTCTGTTTTTTCTAAGAAATTCGATCAATATTTTCGCTTTTTCGGTTGCCAATTGCAAAAGTATATATACATATATACATGTTAATCGAATAGAAAACAAATCGACAGATTTGCCACTCTTCAACTTGCTTTGAGTATTTATTTTCGGTATTTATTTGGTTTTTTGATTTTTCTGTGTTTAGATCGTTTAACACTTTGGACTGATTAATAGTCGATAGATTTGCTTAGCATCCGCTATGTGTGTGTGTGTTCGTTTTGGTTGCCCCTCACTCTCGGCCCCCCGCACGTTTTTCTTTTCATTCGATTTGCTGTCATGTGCGGCAAAAACGTGCCAGCGTGCCACAAGCAAGCCGCAAAGCCCTCGCTAATATAGATAGACATTAATATCGGACGTATTCCGTCGTTTTGTACCCAGAAATGCGCGTCAAAATGTTTAGCACTTGGTAATTAGTGGGAAAACCTCCCCCTTCCACCTTTTTCTCACTCTCTTAGCAACAATACTGTTATTCGCTTTTAGCATTTGCTGTTTTGGTTATACGTTTGATTTGCGTGCCGAGATTGTTAAACGATATTGATTTTCATACAATGTAAAGGTATTTAATCACCTCCCCTTTACACAGACCACACCTCCCCTCTCATTTTGCTGACGTCTCTCTCTCCCATGTTTCCTCATTACATTATATCGTTTTTTAGGTATCCAATTAGCGATTTGTCTTCATTTATCGACGTGTGTTTTGTTCTCCCTCTCTCTCTCTCTAATATTCCACGCACAATTCGCTAGTTTTAATTCCGTGATTTTGCACTTAACATCATAATTAATTCACAACTAAATTAATTTATATTCTTTTTTCTAATGCGGAAAGCGAAAAAATTCTATGGCTATCTATCTCCTCTGTCTCTGACTGTCTGACTGTCATTCTAGAACTCGCCTATGCAAATTGAAATTAGCTTTTGTTTCTAGTCTGTTTCTACTTTTTTGTTGCTGCTTTTTATATGCAAGGCTATAGTCAAGTCAGTTTTTATTATGTGATTCCAATGTTTGTCTTAGTCACTTTTTGTGTGACGTTTCAAACTAGTTTCGAGATACAAGTTTCAGATGCTTCCTTCTTCGATGGTATCTGTATCTGTGTATCTGCAACTTTTGCCATTTGTATCTTTTGGGCATAGAAACATTTGTGGTCATTGAAGTATTCTTTCTGTTAGCTACAGATACATTTTTTATTCTTTTCTACTTTCTCTCATGTGTGGTCATAGCTTGAAGTTGTTTATCTGTTAGGTACAAAGTCATTTCTTGGTCTTCTCTACTTTCTCTCATTAAGTTCTAATGAAATATTAATCAACTACTGGAACCAAATACTGATTGACTTGTTTATCAACTCTTGATGAATGAATCGACTGACTAACTGTCAAATTACTGATCATTATCTCTTTTCTCTCTGTGTAATAAGCTCTCTGTCTGTCATAAGTAAAAAGCAACATTGGGGTTGGTCAGAAAGTATTATTTTATTCATGAGACATTCACTTTTTTGCCAATTCAATCGATAACAAAACCACCAGCAACAACAACAGAAACATAAACAGCAACAACAACTGCAACTGATACCTGAACTATATCAAAACGAGGCCAATTGTCATAAATAACTAAATGGTAGTTTGATGTAATCATGGACGAATAATTGTACACAAATATATTTATTATCTAATTGACATTTCATGCATTATAAACGATAATTATTTGACTGTGATTAGTTTATTGTTGTAATCATATATGACATATGATATGATATTACAACTCATTATTATTTCTATATACCATTGAATCTGTTTGAAAACTTTTCGCATGCCAAACAATTGTGAAAATTTGTTTGTCCCCCAATGATAATTTGATCTAAAATATGTACTAATATGTGTGCGTGATGAGAATGAAATCATAAATTGAATTTAAAACTGGCATTGCTTAGTTTTTCATCGTTTAACTTGTTCAGATTTCATTTGTTGAAAAACGTTTAAACAATTTTTGAGTGTTTTCCCTCTATTCACTTCCTTTTTCTCCCCTTTACCTATTCATATCCCATAACACTTTTAATTAAGTAAAAACTAAACCCAATGAAAATATTCAAAATGTTCATGAAAGAAAACATAAGGCACAAAAGCTGTATTTGGATAAGGTAGCAATTGAAAACGTGCTCGAAATCGAATTGAGTGCAATGTGTATTTCTCAAAAATGTTTGGATTTCATCTATATACAGAGGAACACGAATGCAATGCTCAAGTGCAGAAGCATTAGAGATGCGATTGCTTTTGCTCGTGGGAAATCTTTTTCCTTAATGGAATAGGAAGCATTCACTTTGCACAGCCACTTAAGAATAGTATATGGAAGCCCGTTATAAAACATTTCTTTTCTTAGAGGGGGGTGTAGAGAGACGGAGAGAGGGGGAGTGAGAGGGTTTCTTGTTGTTGTCTACAATAAATTTGTTCACACAATCAATACCAATTAACCTCCTTGGCGCGCACTTAATTATAACGCGCACTGTAAGCCAAAGAGCAAATAAAATAAATATTTTCTTAAGCTTCCCAAAAAAGGAAAGAAGGGGATCCAAGTCTCCCTCATCTTACACTCTCTCCCGTTTTCCCTATCTCCCCTCTTTCCTTAAATTGTCATTGCGCCTACGTAACGCTGATCATTTTCCACTTCAACACGCAGCTGCTGCTGCGGCTGTGGCTTGGAAAAACAATGTGGCAAGTAGCAACAGGGACGACCCACTTGTACACTTTGTTTGGGGAGGTCCATCATCTACCCTCCCTCACTTTCCCCGGCCACATCTCTGTCATTTTGTCGCTTTAATTAACACAACGTCGCGGAGTTTGTCCGATTCTTATCGGGACAGAACAGCCCTGACAACATAAGAATGACTCACATAGTTGTTGTTCATGCAAATGCGTCTCCTGCAGCGCGACAGGAGAGAACCCCTCACCAAACAAAAAACCAAGTCCAAGTCCAAGTCTGTCGTTCTTCGACTGACGCACTCTGTGGACGTGTGGGCGTTGTTTCAGTTACAGTTGTTTCTCTCGTTATTCGGAACGTGACTCATTTACCAAAAGGCGCCTAGACGAAAAAACACTGTAATTTTTATGCAATTTTCTTATAGACAGACAAACAGACAGACAAACAGACAGACAACATACACAAAAGGTCACAGGGATTAAGCGTCTCGACGAGGGGAAAGTCGAGTCGATGAAAATTCGAAGAATGGGAAAAGATTTTATGGGAATGAATCGATTGTTAAACCATTTAGAACAACTTCTTAATGGATTGGTTAATGACTTCATTAAGTGATAAAATGGGAATAGATTTTTCTTATGTTTTAGTTTAGTTTAGTTTAGTTTCTTGTCCAAAGAAGCTTCACTATGGTATACAACCGGAAGACCAACTAAAATCCAAAGAGCTGTTCAAATATTCAATATTTGCATAGTTTCATTTACTTTTGCTTTTGGTTTTGCTGTTGCTTTCGTTTTGGGTATCACCTTGCAATAAATAATACAATTGACTCATAAAATTGATTGAGTTTGAGAGTCCTGGGTTTTACCTTCTGGGTCTCCGTCTGCTTTTGCTTTTGCCTTCTGCGTCTGTTTCTGTTTTATGTTTGATTTTGCTAGTGTCACTGGCCAATTCCCAATGCCACAACGCACAAGCAACTCGCTTGGCCAAATAGTACAATATTTACTTTGCCTGGTTTTATCAGAGCATGTGTGCAAATGTTTGAAAAAGCAAATATATATATATATATACAACAAACTGATACCTATCAGACAGAGAGAGGTAGATAGATAGGCAGAGAGATATGTTGAGGGGCAGACAGTCAGTCAACTTGTTTGCTTGGCTGAAATAATCGGATCAACAGGAATAATCACAACAACAACAACAAGCTGAACAATAAGAATCAATATATATAAACCGAGAGAGAGCAAACATTAATCATTAATATGCGTAAAATGCATTTAACAATTTACATATTTGCATTTTCAGTTTGCATTTTGCGGCACATTTTGTTTGCATTTAATTAAAGCCTTTAAATCGTTATTTAATTGCATAAGTAAATAGCATGAAAAAACGTTTATTTAAAGCAAAGATTTGATTATAAATAGATTACAAATTATATAAGATTTAGTTAGATCTTAAAGTTAAAGTAGATAATTTGAAGTCAGTTCTATGAATCTTCAGTTTCAATACCAAAACAAATTGTTTCACACATCAAAGTCATTTTATATGGCATCAAAAACAACAGCAAAACATGCCAAGCAATTAAATCACAAAAAAAAATTAAATAAAAACTTTATGCAACATTTTAATGCTCTAACCAAAGTCTGTCCATCTTCTTATCTGATTCTGTGCTTATAAAGTGTGTGCAAAATTCAATAAACTTATTCAAATTTCAATATATTTCAGCTGGAAATGAGACAAAGAATGAGTGAGAGCGGGAGGGGGGAAGAGAGAAACGTTGCCAAGCGATTCGAAAAAGCAATTGTCGCTTAAATTAATTAAAACTTCAAGGGGCAAAACGATAGCATTTCATCAGAGAGAAACACAAACAAACATATATATATATATATCAAAGATATATACTCTTGATACTGATTGAAATCAGAAACAACATCATAGCAACTGCGTGCGAGAGCAATGCCAACTGGTTTCGGCCAACTTCTTCTTCTCTTCTCTTCTTTGTTAGCTGACAATAGAAAAATAAGCTACCAAAAATTAACTACTGCTTAACGCATTGTTTGTGTTGGTGGTGAGGATGGAGGTTGGGGGGAATGATTGTTGTCTCATTGTCATGGTCATGGAGCACACACGCACTTGTAGATACATTTGTTGTTGTTGTGTAGTAAGTAGCTTAAAGATACATTCGCTGTGTGTGTTGACGAATGCTGCTGACATGCGTCGCATCGTCTCGTTGCTAATTTGTCTGTTGCTGAATCAGAGTCTCGACGTATTTTGATACTATATATCCACCAGCAGCCCCATTAACATCAGCATTGCCATTGTGGGCTATAATAAGTAGCGGGTGGCGTAGACTGGATTCGCTTTTTACACGCGCCATGGCTGGCTGGGTTGTTAACTTGTTGTATGAATGTCGAGGCGTTTGAACTTTTAACGGCTTTTTTCACATTCGTTCACACACAACACACACACACGTATTGTGTTCTTGTCTAAAGTTCATTGTTAAATGACTGGGTTTTCCCTTTTAGTTACATTTTGGGGTGCGGAAAGTGTTCGATTTGATTTTGTTTGCTTTGCTATTTTCTGTTCTCTGTTTTATAGCTAAAAGCAGCTAATCCATTTCACCTCTGTCCCGCCCTGTCTGCTTTGGTTAAGTTTAGTTTCATCAGCAACCTAAAAATCGATTCGTCATGCAATTTTGTGTGTGTTCATTTTCACATAGAAGGCAGGGGCAGATAAGCTAATATATCAGACTGACGAACTTCGACAATAGAATAGAAGATATGAGAAATGAGGTTTATTCAAAACAACAAACAGTCACGAGTTTAACGAGTGTAAGTCCATTGATTCTGTTAATAACTAATATTGCTAATATTTACTATATTAAAAATCAACACAAACAATCGATCGAACAAAGTTTTTTACGTGTTTTTTGTGCCGGATCGTGAATGAAACTCGAAATGGGAATAATCGAAAAAAGTCACATAAATCGTGTGTGTTATTGAAAGGGGGTTTTACTATGAGAGGGGGGCAAACTACTAGTATATCATACTTATGTCATGTACAAACACGCCAAACAACAAAAGCAATAAACAACAAACGCAAAAGGTTTTGACACTTTGGGCATTGGCTATTGGCAATTTCGATTCCATTTCACTTTCAATACAGTGTCGGGTTGGTATTCGAATTGTATGCTGGGGTTAACTCTTGAAATGAAATTGAATTTGCATAAGCGTAGGTGTATTTCAATTAATGGGAAATCTGTTTAATTGATCGAATGGAAAAGCACTTTCACTTCTCACTTCACTTGATCATTTCATACTCCGATGATTGGATTCTTTTCACCACTTGACGCAATTTTTACTTTCATTTGTTAACTTAACTGTTATTTAATGAGTTGTTGTGTTTCTGCTCAATTACTTCTCAGATGCCATAAAAATTACTTTCCAATTAACATAATTCACACATTTTACACACACACACACATACATACACCGTAAACACTTTCATTAGTGGGTGTCCTCCCTCGGTCACAGTTAAAGTGAATCATATGCAAAAAAAAATCTTAAGCAATGTGTATTACATGTTTATTGTTTGATTTGTTTGATTTTCAAAAATAACTTCAGCTAATTGGCTTTTGACCTTAATTTTTGGTGAACCGTTAAGTGTAATTGCGTAATGGCAACATTTGTTTTAACCGTTAACTGGTAATAAGTACTATGGGTTGACCTAAATATCTGATAATGATAATGATAGAGAACGCCTTCAACCTTTATCCCCCAAAAACATTTGATATAATGAGCCATCATAATCATCTTTATTACTATAGCTGTTTAGCTTTTTACCTTCTCAAACTGCCCCCCAAGTTTCGTGTCAGTCAGCAATAACGTTTCGAAATACACATTATAGGAGAAAGAAACAGAATAGTAGGGATAGAAAGAGAGGGATAGAGTCGAGCGAAATCGAGTTGGCGATTTGCAATTTGGTGTTTTTTTTTGCCATGGAGTTAAGTACGTTCGCTGGTTGCTAAAAATGCTAAATATTTAGATATAAATCATTTGCAAGTACTTAATAATACTCATGGGTCAAAACGGGCAAGAGAAACCTCACAGAAAAGCAATCTTAACAACAGATTTTTATTGGTGGTAGTAAAAACAGAAACACAAACGGTAAACAGTAGTTACATTTGCGTATCAGGAAATTTCTTTTCACCAAAAGGTAACATTACCAATTGTTATTCATAAGAGTGCTTAAGTTGATGATTGAAATGCAGATATAATTAAATATCGGAAGGTCTTTGCTCTAGAATATTATAGTATTTTATCGGTAGAAAACAGTAGATTGAAAAAGTTTCTAACATTTGACAGGCGAAGGTCCGTTTTTACTCTTAACATTCAATTACACAGTTGCAGTAGGAGTTATCAAACAGATAAAGTTAACCGGCACAACTGGGGGGGTTTTTCGATAGGATAAACCAATGAGAATTTCTCATTCGCTGTCAATATCTTACATCTTTTACTTATAGAGCACAACTTAAGGAGAAAGAAAATTTTCTAGACTGGATAGTCTTATAGTTTTTGTTTCAATCATATAGTAGGGATATCCTATCGATAAACATTGTTTCAGCTATCAAACACAATTCGTCCGACTAATAGTTTTTCGATAGGTTCAATCTTACAGTTAATTTTTCAGTAAGAACTTTAGACTTACTTCCGCTTGAGTAGTTGTTCCAGTTACATAGAATGATTATTGATGTCATCATACATATGTGTTAAGAAGTTATCAAAACACATAATGTTAACGAACACAATGCATTCGTCTAATAGTGTTTTTGATAGGATAAATCTTACAGACACTTCTTCTGTAAGAACGAAAAAAACCCCGGCCTTACACTCACTTCCGCTTGAGTACTTGTTCCAGTTATATAGAATGATAATTGATGTCAACATACACATATTAATTCACACATGTGGGCTGTCTAGTTTGATTTTATGTGATTTGTGTTTGCCGACAAACGCTGACGTCAAGAAGAGACATTGGTGAAAGGCATATGATCAAGCCGTCATTAAACTTGTCTCCAGCTCATAGAGAGAGAGAGAGGGAGAGAAAAAGTGTGATCAAGTTTGAGAGATTCATTTCCTCATGTTTTTGGTGCCTGGCCGAAGAAACCTGCACGGCAAGTAATGCTTATTTCACGTTCTGGTTTATTAAGTATTGAATAATAATAATGTTATGCATAATTAGGCAATACAGCGCGTGTGGCATAGAGATTGAGTATTTTTGAGGGGGCAAAATCAATCGATTCAATCAAATGAAATTGTTGAACGATTATTAATTGTTTTTATTACATTAAGGCGTCAAGGGAGCGTTTCAATAGTTGTTCTGTTCCTGATTGAGTTCTGAGAGCTTTTTTAGCTTCGTTGCTTTTTGTATTTCAATTCAAACTGATAAGTTTATCAATATTGTTGGGGTTTATTCAACTGCCCAAACAACAAACAAACACTTTGCGAGAGTGTGACTTGACATCTTTATACAATGATTTGTAATTAGGTTTTTTTTCTTTCTGGTTTTCTGGTTTTGTTTCTTAATCGCTAATTTGCTTTTAATTGGCGGCGCCCTTGCTTGAACTCGGAACTCCCAGTGGATTCAAAAACTGGTTTCTGCTGGCCCTGGTCTGCCCTTCATGACATCAGATTGAAGTCTAAACCCAGAGCTAACTAGCTAAAAGCCTTATCTTCTAATGATTTCCATTTGATTTATGACTCAAAGAGTGTTAAAGGTGGCAACATGTTGCATATTCATGAGATTACAGCAAGAGTTTTTTCATATTTGTTGAGTTTTCTCTTTCGCATTTCATTCTCTGACGTCACATGGAAATACTGACCTATCGCATTAGTTTATCGAAACGCAACGTAACGCATATGAAATGCAATTTTTATATACATTTATGACATGAAAATCCCATTTATGCCCAACAACAACAACCACAACAAAGTCCAATGTTCGACCTGCATCTGAACCTGGCCAACACGCATATGGAACAGAAGCCGATTAATGTAATTGAGTAAACATACTGTGCGATGTGTAATGTGAAATGGCTACAGGCACGAAACTGCAACCACCCACCCATACATACACACACACACACATATACATATGTGCAAGTTGGTATATAAGCCTGTTCCGGGCAAAAGACATGGGCTGTGTATGCGATAACGCAAACATTTCAGGAGATTAAAAATTTAAAGCAGATTTCCCATGCCATGGAAAGACATGGAGAAAGAGAAAGAGGAGAGAAGAGCACGTCCGAATCAGAGAAGTGAAGCTCTTTAGCTTCTGAAGCTTAACAACATCGCTTTTCGTACCTTGCATGCTCAGCGCAGCTTAGATAATGTAAGGGCTTAGATAGAGTGAGGAGTGAGTGAGGAGTCTAAGCACCACACAGAGAGCTGGTGAAAAGAGACTAATTGACTTCTGAGGACCTAAAACTAAACACAGTGGTAAATGGTGGTCAAGAAAAGCTTAAGAGATAACTTGATTCAGCATAGAAATGACCATTCATTAACTATTGATTAATTGCTTTAAGTTTGTTAGTTAAATCTTAGTTGATAAAGTGACTGTTAATCAATTTCCGGTTCTTTATCTATCCGATAAACTAACTTTAACCTTAGGTAAACTGTGAGATAAGTTGACGCAGAATGAGAAAAGCTAATTAATTTAACCTAACGCAAAATTTTCGATTAGTTTTATCTCTTTGATAACTTTTCACCACTTCTGCCCGAGTTTACTCTATTTGGTTCCACTGTTAAATGGAGAAATGACCCAAAAGCAGTTATGCTGGGAATATTATTTTGTACATTGTACATGAACATTAGGTATACATGTAATGCATGCAACTAGCTACTCCATTTTCCTCTCCTCAACTATCTTCCGTACATTAACACACACCCGGCGCTTTGGGAAAAACTGTTAAATGTTGTTAAGTGTGAGAGAGAAATGATAAAAGTGGAAATCTCGCCGCCAGCTACTGCAACTTTCAACCATAGTTGGACCCGCTGGCACAATTTGGCACGTAATACACCCCACTTCCCCCCCTCTCTTCATGTACCCGACTTAAAGTTTTGTCTAGAGGCACAACAGAAAAAACAGACTGATTAAATACTTGGTATATGTTTATGGTATGACTGTTGGCTGTCGTTCGTTTAGTTCAATGCACTCTGCAACTGCCTGGAAAGAATGAACAACAACAATGTTCGTGCGATAAATATTGAAAATATAAAGATATATACCACCGTAATGTAGTATATTGTGTATACGTTTTGGCTTGTCTGTGTGTGTGTTTTTGCAAATATTAAGCGACATATTGGCAATGGCTTATGTAAAGAGAGAGAGAGAAAGACAAAGCCGTGTACAATTACAGATTAATTGTTATTATTATCTTGTGCCATATGCCTTATAAAACACCAACAACAAAAACAATAGGGATATATCGCAAGGGTAAGGGACGTACGTGAAACAATGGAATACAATGCGGAAGCTTTTTTTTCTTCTCCATATTCCAGCCCCAGGCCATTGCATTGCATTTTCACTTTCCTTCTTTATGTCCAGGTTGTTGTTTCTGTTTTTCTTTCTTTCAGTTTTTTCTTTATTTCCCACATGCAATCACAGTTTCAGGCCCGACTTCAGCTCCGCTCCTCTCTCTCTTTCTTTACTGACCTGGTCTCTATCTATCATTTGTTGATTTTCACTCTTGACGTCTTTGTGCACTTTGTGCAATAGATAGAAAGAAAGTGACAGAGTGAGAAAGAGTGTGAAAGAGAGAAAAGTTTTGTTAAGTAGTTCGTACTGAGATAAACACATCCGTTCTAGATATTAAGTCCGAGAATATTATTTCAATGTGACCCACTTGAAAGCGAATTCAAAGAGCATCCATTCCACTTCAGATATGTATATAGAAAAACCTCCTTCTCCACCTCCTTTCCCACTTCGCCCCACACTCCAACAGCCACTTGTTAGCCTATCAAGAGCGCGAGAGCGAATGAAATGGAATGTTTATGCAAGCATTATGCTCTCAACAACACCAACAAAAAGTTGTATGTAATAATGCTCGTATATGTAGTATGTACCAATACTTTAGAAACTAGCAGTCTCTCCATCTCCATCTCCCTCTCTCTCTGTCTCTCGCTCTAGGTCATCCAGGTTAGTTTTTCGACTTCATTTGCGCCACGAATGACCCAATTAACTCTCGCACTAACACTCGCACTCGAGTGCGACTCGAACTAATAATGAATATGAATATTATGATATGCAGGTGCCTTAACAAATACTTGAATTCAATTAGTTTTGCAAATATTTATAATGGATCCGATTTCATATTCAAATTGATATTGATTTCATAAAACAAACACGATTTCGACTTCTTAATGGAGAAACAACACAAACAGATTAAAGATGCTAATAATATGGAATACATTTTGGTTAGAAACTTTAACTTTATGAACTATTTACGAACTATTTGGCTATTGTTTTGGCTTTATCGGTATAAAGTGAAACGTTTTTACGCAAAAATCTACATATAATCCATAAAAGAGCCCGGCATTATCACAACCGAAGAGTTCTTCCCACTCGCCGTCTCCCCTTCTCTCTATCTTCGTCTCTTATCGCACACCTGCCTAACTTTCACTTTTCGGTTTTTTTTTTGCCAAAATGCCTCAATGGCAAAAAACTTGAACTGTCAACTGCAATTAAAATGCAGGCTCTCTAACCAAAGCCTACCAAGCCCCAAAAAAAGTAGCCCCCAAAACCCCCCCTGCACATATACATATACACATAACAGATGGATGCCATTGCCAGGGTAAATCTTAAATGCAAAAGCTGGAAATCGCTTCTTTTTTTTTTGTCGATTTTTTGTTGCTGCTGCTGCTGTGGATTGAATGAAAAAGGAAACTCGTTTTTCATGTCAATTTTCATTTCGCTTTTAGTCGCTTTTCATGTACAGAAACCCCATGTCTCCCCCATCCTCACCACCCCGCCAATCCCTATTGCTATTAGTTGGGCTTGGGGGGGTCGGGAGGGTTGGGTGGTGGCTTGCATTGAATGGAATGCAATTCCAAAGATACATACGAGCGACACAATTCTCTGCTTGCCAAAAAAAAAGCGAAAAAAAACGAAAAAAAAAAAACAAAATCAGGACAACAATAACAATGCCGCCAAAAAGGAAACAGGAATAGCTTTGGATGGAAGGGGGTAGGGGCCGGAGGGTGTAGAGGGATTACTTCATATTTTTTGGCGGAGATAGCAAAACATACAAAAATAATAGCAGCATCAAAAAGAGAGAGCATAAAAATCTCAACGGTCTAATGCGCTTGCGTCAGAGATTTTTTCGCTTCGCCTGGGGACTCGTCAGTTTATGTTCATACTGATGTTGTTGTAGTTGGCTCTCGAGCGCCAAAAAATACCGTTGAATGCTCTGCTTCTTCTTCCTCTATACCCTTTCTGTTGTTGTTGTTGTTGGAAGCTGAATTTTCCTTCTTGTTTTTTTTCGCTAATGGCAATGACTTCTCAATGCAGTCAACGAGCTTCAGCTTCAGCTAAGGGTTGTAACTAAGGATTTTGGGGCGCTTGTGGGTAGTGGGCTCCAAAGGGTGGTGACGATTGGGGAGTTCGTTTGGCGCCGGCTTGCATTAACTGCACTCTTGATGAAGGCGTCGTCTAGTGACTCGCTCGTTAATTTGCTTTTACTTTTTAATGTGATTTGCTTAATTAAAAGCTAAATTCTCCGATTTTCCGCCTACTGAATGGATTCTTTTACTAGTGAAAAGTAACTGATGAAAAGGTGGATTGCAGTGTATGGGGGAAGGGTCGGTTTGCCTTGTCAGTCCCTTTTGTTCGCGTGCGTTTTTATTGATTTTTCTGCCACAGTGCAAAATGTGGCTTGCTTGTTATTATGATTGTTATTGTGCATGTTGAGTATTCATAAAGTTCCTGTTCCTCTTACTTAGTTCCTGGTTTCTAGTTGGTTAACCGCAAAGGACCCTACGGCACAAGCACTCACAGAAAATGGAAGCTTTTGCTTCATGAATACCCCTATGCTTACAGCATAGAGTAGTGGTATTGAGAGGGTAGCTTAAAGCTAACATTGTTATGAGCATACCAAGTGAAAGTGAAGTAGGAATGAAAGGGTTGCTCAAAAGATAGAGCACAATGGTAGGTATGGTAGGGTCATCACAGCAGAACATAGTTAGATATTAGTGTTGGTAAGTAAAAGAATTATGTATTAAATATTGTCAAAGAAGTAGTAAAAGAATGCCTAATACAAACAAGTAATTAAGAGTCGAGATAACATCAAAGATAACCATTTTAAGGCATAATAACACCTTGTCTTATCTGTTGTAATGACGTTTTACCCACTTCAGAGCATCATCATCAAAAACAACAGACACATTGTTGCAGACGGTTTATGAACTCCCAAAAGCCACTGACATCCCAGATTCGCACACAAACACAATCTTTGTCTTATCAACGCAGATTTCTTTCGCTCCAAATACAACAACCGGCTAAATAATCAACAATTGTTTACACAAACATCAACATTTACGAAATCTATCTATATGATGTTTTTTGCGCAATCTTTAACCGGCAGAGTTGTCTTTTATGTCAGAGTAACAGCAACAAAAACTTACCTCAATAAAGTGACGGTTCGTTAAGTTGAAATTCAATTAAAAAACAATTTAGATCCAATTTTATTAGTTTTGATTTCGCTTTTTTGTTTTTTTTTGGTTTCTTATTATGAAAAAATCAAACAACAAGCAGCACTCAAGATGTTCTCTTCGTTGTCGTTGTTGTAGTTGTTGTTGCACCAACAGCTGTTTGGTGCCACACACTCGCACACACACACACGCACTCACTAATACGTATACAACATATAGAAGCTTGTTTTTAGAGAGCCGAAAACAGAACATAAATAAACAACAGATACATTTGTATGATAAAAGAACGCGTCGCGTATTTTTTGCTTGAGTATTTTTTTGTTTACTTATCGACTTTGTGTCTTAAAGCTGTTTTCGTTTGTTTTTTTGTTATTAAATATCTTGTCGCATTTTTGCACAGAAAAACACACGCGTTTGGAATATTTATTTAATAATTTTTTGGCTATGTCTATCTATGAGATACTTTTTTATTCTATTTGTTTTTGTTGGCAGTCGGCTTTAGTTATTCACAAGAGCGAGGGGGGAAGAAGGAAAAACTCAACGCAACTGCAGCGCCAAAAACGCGTTATAAACAAATTGGGGAAACAGAACTACTAACTCGAAACTAACAAAAGATACACAATCCTAGACAGCCCGAAAGATACAAAGATACACAGAGATATACACGCAGCGTTTAAGCGTACTACGAAGGCAGCAGCAGCAGCGCCAATCGAATTGTTATCCAACTCGTTGCAGATACGAAAAGCAACTGATTCCACAAATCGACCAAACCACACCAAACACCAAAAACACTCTGAGAACAACTCGCGACAGACAGAGAGAGAGAGAGAGCGACTCTTTGTTAACCGGGACTCTCCCTCTCTCTCTATCTCTCTTTCAGTAGCGATAAAACGCGACGCCGAACAGCAAACGCCGAACATCGAGTGAACTGAACAACGTCGCGAGACACGAGACTCACGTCAAACGCAGGCGCCGCATATAATGTGTGCTCTCTGTGAGAAATACAGTAGTATCTGGCAATTGATGGATTTGTAAGTGAAACGAATAATGTTAGGTAGGGGAAACTTATTGTGGAGGAAACTTATTTGTAAGGACAACTTCATTGTAAGGGAAACTTATTTGTTAGAGAAACAATACAGTAGTAACTGGCAAATGATGGATTTGTAAGCAAAACGAATGATCAAATGATGAATTGATATTGTAAGGGAAACTTATTTGTAAGGGAAACTAATTTGTAAAGATCTTTTATGTTGAAGTATGCGAGAGTTCAACTAAACTAATGAGTTACTTTCGTTAAGATTATAACATATCCTAAGTTATGATGTAGCTCAATCTTTTCCTCTGCATGACAGGTCAAATGTTAAGATTCTCAGATTGACAACCAAATCCTTAGAAACAACCTTCGAAAAGACATTTTTCCTTAAGAAAAGACATTGATATATAAAGTATCTACACATATAATTGAATCTAACAAATAGATATATAACAAAACAGATAATTAATACGAGTGTCGACTGTAGTGAATACAGGAGCGTAACAGCAAGTGTTAATTGACACAGAGAGTGATAGAAAGAGAGAGAGAGAGCGCAAAAGAGAGTGCAATAGAGAGAGAAAGAGTAACTTGCTTGGTGAGGACTGACTATTTGTTTCAATTTCAGTTTCCATTTCGGTTTGCTGTTTCGATTTCAGTTTTGTGTTTTCAGTTTTCTGTTTTTAGGCTGGTTGTGCCCCTATACATCTTACCACCAGCTGTGTGTGTTGGTGTCTGCACTTGGGGCTTAGGCTTAGGTTATTTTTAGCGCCACTCGATTTTGGGTGAGGGTGAAAAGGGGAACGGTGAGGGTGAGGGTGTGGGTCAATGCGTGTGGTAGCCGCATGTGACATGCCAAGGCGCATTGTTCACATATCGTAGCTGTGTAGCTGTATAGCTATAGTTGTTGACGTTCTTGTTGTTGTTGTTTCGTTTCGTAGTGTTTGTCTTGTTAACGGTGGCTTTTGAGGCTCTTTGTCGTCGTCGTCGTCTAAAGTCTTGCAATGTGACCGTCCAACCGTCCGTTCAGCCAGGCAGCAGCTAGTTGCAACTAATTGCAGGTGTGTCAGCAATGGGTTTGCTTTGATGGTGGGTGGCTTGATGATGGGTCGTTGGCAACGGGCAACGGTTCGTTTTCAATTAGTGCAACTAATTAATAATGGAACTTGCCACTAAGAACATGCATGCAGCAGTTTGTCTTCTGTTCTGTGCAATGCAACTATCCGCTTTCAAGGCATGTGAGTGTGAGATAGCACTGATTGGATTGTTATTGTCTATGTGCGGGTTACTTTGAACAGGTTGATTTCCATAGGGTCAGCAGATTCTAACTCAAGCATGTTTATATATCATACATATGACATTTCAGATTTGCATATTAAGTGCATAGATATATGTTCACAAATAATCAAGGTAAGCTTTAAAGTTAGTTAAACTTAAATTTGATAGTCTTTATCGTTAATATTTAGCGGCAACTTTTTGAATCGATAGCATTTCATTAGGTCATATAGATAAACAATAATAGAAACCTAACTTTTAGTTAGTAAAACTACAAATCTTTAACAATATGTTTAGGGTATATATTCATTTTATTTAACGGTCACTTTTTCGAATAAAACACTTTATCGTTAGGAGCAACAGAAGATAAACAATAATGGAAGTGTGACATTAAGCTAGTCAAAAAACAAATCTTCACTTTATCCATTATCTTTAATGTTTAACAGTCACTGTTTTGAATAGACAATTTTTAGTTAGGAGCAACAAAAGACTCTATATATAGATAAACTAAGTAGCTGGTATGAGTTAATCTTTAATATCTTTTATTGCATTTTATGATAATTGTATTTTAAACGGGGTTCACACTGTTAAATCCCGTCTAAATATAAATAAAAGGCACACTTGGTAAACACACACGCGCCAATTTTTTGCCACTTGCTGATTTCTTTTTCTCCTCTGTCTTAACGTCTTAGTCAAAAAGAAACCAAGACACGTGCTTAATATACTTACATACATATATATATGTATATGTATATGTATGTGTATGTGTTTAAAGCGGGTCTGAAGAGGCCCTAAGGCGAGTTGGAAACATCATCATCAAAAACTCAAGCGACTCAAGCGATTTCTTAATGTTAGACTAATCTACTACCAAAAATAAAAAGAAGAAATGAATAGGGAATGCAACTTTTTGTTTGAGTTAATGAGCCGTTGGCTGAGTGCGTCTCGTCGCGGGTTCAATGGCCAAATTGAGTCACAATAGACAATGATGAGCAGAGGGTCAGAACCCATTGCCAAACATGCAAATCCTCAGATAAACCAGGGAATGAGCAATGATGAAGAAACAGGCGACAGGCGACGAGCGACCACAAAGACAAAGGAAAACGGCAAAAGGTTAGGCAACTGGACTAGACACAATGACTGACTGAAAGACTGACAGACCGTCCGTCAATGATAATGATATTGACGAATGATGAAGAGGGTAGGAAAGAGAAAGAAAGAGTAACAGAGAGCGAGGGTCAGGCAGACTGGCGCTGCGTCTGTCTCTAATCGCAAGCAATACAAATTAAGCAAAATGTTCAATGATATTTGAAAGCATGCAAAATTGCAAGTTGAATGTTGAATGTGTGCATGTGGCATGCTGTGGCATGTTGGCATCGTGCGGCATGGTGTCCTGTGTGTGTGTTTCTGCACCTGCGGCTGGCAGCCGTGCAACCAATAAGCCACAAAAGCCCAACAGCCAACACATAAACTCTGTACAGATAGATATGTACACATATGTATGTGTGTATGTACAGAAATGTCGCATCTGTTGCCGCCAGCATGAAATTTTGCTGTCAGTTGGCAAATGCAGATGCAGCAGCAATCAGTGAGAGAAGTAGAGGAAGAGAAAGAGAGAGAGGGAGAAACACGATATGCATAGCTAGGGTTATTTGTGCAGTTTAGAGAACGCCCAATGCCACTTTGTTGTTGACCTTTTCACAATTTGGGCAATAGCTTCTGGTGCCTGCAGCGATTAATCATAATCATATATTTGGAGGATACAATTACAAGCGAAAATGTAAAAGTTCATAGAAACTGGTTTAATTTATTACTTCGAAAAGCATTTGAATTTGTTGCAACTTTTATATTTTAAATAACTACAAAAGAATACAAATTCCCAAATATTCATATAATAATAAATTTCAAAAATACCGCCTAAGACATATAAACATAAGCTTACTGCTAAATCACCCAACTTACTCGTATAGTCGTTTCACTCTAACAAAACCGTTAGCCTGCTCACATTTTTACTCACTTGACGAAAGTGCAAATTGAACTCAAAGAAAACTTGACGATGTACGAATTTACTCACAGACTGAACTGCTTGCAGAAAAAATTTGGTTACCCGCGTCATTTTTATTTATGATCTGAATGGTATTATTTTGATGTAATAACAGCTGCTATCACTTTCACGCATATCGAAGAACATAGTGAACACTTTAAAAAAAAAATATTTACAAACAATGTGGATTAACAACACAAATTTAAATTTACAACGCGCGCACTTCGACTTTACTGATAGACGCTCGGCACTGAACTGCTCACTCAACGAGCTACTAACTTAACGAGTAATGCGTTCAATAGCATAGTCACGCACCTTTCCAAAATGAGTAACTAACTGAACGAATAGTGCGTTCAATAGCACAGATACACACCACAGTTGAGACACTCATATTGCCTTATAGCCGACCTCCAAATTTGCTGCATCATTTTTTCTATTTATGATCTGAATGGTATTATTTTGATGTAAAAACAGCTGCTTTCACTTTCACACATATCGAAGTGCATTTCAAACACTTTTAGTAAGAAATATTTACAAGCAAAGTGAATTAATAACACAAATTAAAATTTAAACGCGCGCACTTCGACTTTACTCATGGACGCTCGGCACTAAACTGCTCACTCAACGAGCTACTAACTTAACGAGTGCGTTCAATAGCATAGACACACATCTTACCAAAATGAGTAACTAACTTAACGATTAGTGCGTTCAATAGCACAGACATACACCACAGTCGAGACACTCACATTGCCTTATCGCCGACCTCCACATTACATCGACCAACGGAAAAACATCGAAGAGTCCGTTACATTTTTAAATTAGTTATTTAATGTAATTATACATACAAATTCATTTCAATTAAAAGGAAACAAATTATCAATCACTATTTAATGAATAATCTCATTTAACTTTTTATTCAATAACCTTTACTAATTATATGTATAACTTAGACAATAATTTTTTGTATTTTACTTTAATTATAATTAAAATATTTTTCGTTTGAGCTTATAAATTATTAAAACTATGCGCGGGAGAATGAGTCACTTGCCAAAGACACGAGTAAACGTTTCTTGGTTCATTTACAAATTCAATTACAAAATCGATTACGTTTTCCAAAGGATTCTAAGCCCTTTCAATATCTCTGTACCGATACGTTATGTATTGAACAACACTTACACAACGATCTCTTTCTAAATGTATATGTATGAGTGTATGTATTCGTAGATTTCGACTGTTTCCGGAATGTAATGTTCGATTTATACAGTTACA
The DNA here is from genome assembly GCA_035044645.1 of Scaptomyza parva. NCBI lineage: Eukaryota > Metazoa > Arthropoda > Insecta > Diptera > Drosophilidae > Scaptomyza > Scaptomyza parva. The sequence goes on along the minus strand of JAWNNT010000090.1, from coordinate 967,044 downwards.
AATTGTCTATTGGAGTACACTTAGATTATAACTAAATAATTGCCGCTGGTTCGTGGATTAACTTTAAAAATTTTGGTACAGTCATTACAGTATCAATACTACTAAATTTCATTGCGTTACAAGTATTTTTGTTGTTTTGCTAATTACTTCAGATTGTGTCTGATATCGATAAATATCGATTTGTAGCCAGCAATCTGAATACCCCTAATGCTGCTTGGTTTGGTTATCTCTGTGTCATATTTACAAAAATTCGCTTAAAATTTAGTCTTGCCATAATAATTTACTCCTTTTGATTATATTCTTACTTATATACATACATAATAGACTCAATTAGTAACTAATACAAATTAAATTAAGAGCATAAAATCAATATATATATAAAGAATACTTATTTGTTTTGTTTTTTGTTCATATATTGCCTCAAATGCTTTGTAAGCTTTGTCATATTCAATTACTTAAGCTTAAAATTAATATACATGTATTTTCAAATTGAAACTAAAAAACATGAAACTAAAATCTGCGGGGGAATAGGAACTAAAAGCACCAGCAAAATAATATACACACACAAAAACATACACTTAAACAAATTATATACTAGAAACTTGTTAAATAAAATATTGTCATTAGGATTTAAATAAAATTGTAACTCCATAAATATATTGCATTCAATTTTTCACATCGATGTTTCACAGTTGGATTGGTTGGTTGGTATAGGTTTAGGTTCTTAGCGGCGGCGGCGGAGGGGGAGGAGGCGGTGCTCCCGATCCCGAACCTCCGGTTGTCGGCGCCTGAAGCTGCTGCATATGGACTCGCTTGGCCCGATAGCGCTTCAGTTTGCGACGTGCCATGAATAAGCTCGGATTGAAGTTGAAATCGCGACATCCGTGATGAGGGGGTTGATGGGAAGAGGGAAGGGGAGGTGGAGGAGGATGGGGATGAGGTGAGGGTGGTGAGTGTCCGGCTGCCGGATCGAGCTCATAGGGCGGGAAGAACATTGGGTTGGCTGCCCAATCCCGCCACATGTTTCAATCCTGCGCCGCCCCATTCGCCTGGGCCAACGTCGGCGCTCCATTGCTCGAGAGTTCACTGTGCCGTCGCTGCTCGAGGGAGAGTGGAAGACCCGTGAAGTCATCGTCCAGGGAGGAGGATTGCTTGGAGCCGACGGATTTGCAGTCTTCATCCATGCTGACACCCAGATGATGCATGGCCACAGCGGCATGATGACGCTCCGCTGGCGGAAGGAGATTCAGCATACTGAGAGGGAGACCGGGAAAGCCGCCGGCAAAGTCCGGGTAGAAGCCCTGTGGATTGAATGGGTTGAAGAGTGCACCAGGTCCGCCCAGCAGATCGGGCTCCGAACTTCCACTGCGCGGTCCGGCAGGTGGACCCAATGGCAGCCCCAGTTCCAGATCCAGTGGTCCCAATGAACCCAAATCCCCGGGATGAGGCATTTGGGAGGAGTTTAGATTACCAGAGCTATTGTTGTTGCCCGAGCCGGAATTGTTTCCCGAGGAATTCTTGTCCTTGTCCTTCTCCTTGCGTTCCTTTTTCTCACTCTTGGAGCCACCGCCTCCACCGCTACTGATGCCCATCTGAAGCATCTCAATGGGTGGTCCACTAATGCAGTCCTTGCGCAACTGTTCGAGCTTCAGACTCTTGCCGTACTTTCCCCTCACGTACATCAGCAGGGAGTTGTAAGGTATTCCAAAGATGCGCGATGCCTGCGATGTGGTCATCTTCTTGTTCCACACGTGCTGCAGTGCCTCCGTTAGCTCCGTGTTTGTCCAGGACCGGGGTGGTCCTCCTCGTGGCGCCGAATGTTGTCCCTTGGGGCGTGGCACTAAACAGAGAGAGAGAGGCAAAAGAGAAAGAAGCACTGATTAAATGAAAAACTCTACACAATAAATTTTGGGTTATCGCCTGGCAAAGATCTGCTAATGTTTCAATCTTGTGGCCCATATGCTGTGCTGCCTAGAAATCATTGCTCGCTAAAAGATTTTTTAACCCATTGTCTCTCGAAGTATGCCTACAGCTCATACACACCCTGTTGATATACCCTGTACTCAAGTGGGTGGGTGGAGGGTATTTTGATGATAGTAGTCAAAAAGAACTTCGACTGAACTCTTTATGATGGAGATCATCAGCTGAGATAGTAAGGTTATGTGGAGAAGAGAATAGCAGAGGAGGTCATAGGTTCGAGGTCCTCTTTTCGGGTATCCTTTGGGACAACATATAGACTTTTAGTTATAGGATAAATTCAATTCGACTAAAGCTCTCGAACATTGTTGCAATTGTTGTAGCATGTGGCACCTACAAACAACAAAAATAAAAGGCGATCGCTGTGGTGGTTCCCATACCCAAAGCTACAATCTACAGAGTCTAAAGAGCCGTAGCTGGTGCCTCGCCCGACCTTCCTTCCATATGCAAATTACGAGCATGCACTCTCAATGCTCAAAGTCGCGTCGTCACATGCGCCGCTAAAACTCAATTTAGATCCACAGATATCGAACCTGCCCCACAACGTGAATAACTGAAGGAGAGAGAAGGGGAGGGATACTCGATGCCACAGGTTCAGTTGCTGCCACAACAATTGCAACTTGGAGACAACGTCAAGAGATGAAGGAGAGATGCAGGAGCGAGCATTCATGTCGAATCTTTTGCTCTTGGCCCAGTCGCACTTTGCCACAAGTATTCGTACAAGTACTCGTACTCGTACACGTATGTGGCCAAAAATTGGCAGCTTGCAATAATTTACTGTTTATTGTAGATATTTCTTTCTATTTTTTTGGGTCTTGATAATATACAATTTTCCTATGTGGCCAAGAGCAAAAGTGAAACATAAATGTGGGGTTGGGAAAACTAAGCCGTGAGTTTGTCGGGAGAGAAACCTAAATAAATAAAGATATTAAAAAGAAGAAACTGAGACTGAGATTTCTGCTCTATGAACTGCCTTAAATAGTTTACTTCTGTTTCACTTAACCCATTTATTGGTACTTGAATCCGAATCGGAATCGGAATACAAATTCCTTTTTAACACAAACTCCAACAAATAACTCGATTATTTGATTTGTTGTTGCTGCCACACAATTTACATTTGCAGCGGCTGAGAGGTCACAACGTAGGTCTGACCTTTTCTTCCAATGAACTGCAACTAGCAACAAAAAACAAGAACAAGAGAGGCAGAGCAATGCAATTGTTAAGCTCTCGACTCGATGTTGTTGTTGTTGTTGTTGTTGGGTTCTAATAAGGCACCTTTGCAGTCAAGTTGCCCCCCTTTTCCCTTCTCTTCTGTAAGCCCTAGCAAGTACAAAATGAAATTTGAATTTGTTACAAATCGCAAATCACGTTTCCCGACACAAGCAACAACTAACTAGAAAGAGAGGGGGACACAGGGAGTGAAAGGGAGAGCAAGAGAGTTAAGAGTAGACAGAAGAAAAAAAAAACAATCGCAAAAATGAACAAATGAATGTGAACAAATCAGTTAATCACACCCACACGAATACTCTACCCGCCGAATGCATCGGCGAGACCTAGAAAAAGACAGAAGAAGAACTTTCCCCTTTCTCCCCTCTACAACAGATCCCTTCCACCTGAGGCATTGCCTGTGTACCGTTTTCCGTTTGCTTGATTCTTATCAATATTATTTTTTGGGTCTTATTTTGGGCGAAACAAAAACCAAAAAACTCGTTTTACCACAGAGATTCGCAACTCGCAATAAAGAATATCGTGCTATACGCCAGATTTGCGCAGTTTTATTTACTGTTTCACATTGTTGTTGATGTTGTGGCTGTAGCTGTTGTTGTTGATTGTCATGGTCGGGATGAGTCGATGAGTCTCCAGATGAAAGAGAGTTCGACACAAGAAGATGATCGTTCATCGATACGATTCGAAACTCTGTTTGTCTTGTGTTTTGGTTTCGGTTTGGTTTGGGTTTTGGTTTGGGTTTTTGGTTTTCTTTGCCATTTTGGCATGCCAAAACATCTGATCACGACTTTTTTCGTAACTACACTCTACTGCTATTGATGAGAAAATTAAGCAATTAAATCGATCTGATCGAGTTTGAAAGTGTGTGCAAAATTGACAGTGGAACGAATTACACCATGTACGGTGTATGTAAATCATGTGGGTAGAAGATTATCATTCACATAAACTTTCTACATTTTAACTGGCGCTTGGTAATCATTTGAGGATTACATTAGATTCCAATCTAATCTTTCATTCATAACAAAGAGAAAAAAGCACTTAACCCATCATCAACGCCAGCCCCAACTGTCAAATGAAGCTGTCAAACTTGGCTCACATGGTTCACTTTTCTTATTTGTCAATCACATGACAATCAAAATCGATTTCTGAACCACATTTTGAACATATTAACGAAAAATATTATTTCCCCACACACACACAGAGTGAAAAAACTTCATTAACTTTTGAGGTTTCACTTGCATTTAACGAAAAACTCTGAAAAACGACGGCGTTTATGTTAGTTGTTGCCTATTTGTCAATCAAGAGTTGTTCAGGTTGGGAAAAAAAACGAACGAAACGACGTTTTACGATATGCATAGGTGCACATGTTGATCCACTGAAGTAAAAACAAACAAAAACACACAGAAACAGTAAACTCGAATGCGAATGCGAATGCGTTCCCCAACTCAGTGAGGCAGTAACAACTGCAACTGCAGCAAGAGCAGGAAAACCACAAAAACAAATTTGCCGCCTCACATGATCGCACGAGTGAACGCGCGTCTCAACTGATTGGATGCCGAAGACGATGATGATGGGGTGGCAGGTGTATATGGCAGGCAGGGGGTGGGAAAGTGGGAAAAGGAAATGAGCACGTATTCCAAAGTTTAAGTAGTTTTTTATTGTAACACAAAAGATTGAGGGGGAAGAAATCAATAAAGTGAAAAAAATAAATGAATTTCAAGTATGAAATCTTAAGATCCTTAACTTAAACTTCTCATCGATGACTTTTTAGTTAACTTTTATGACCACCACTGATATTTACCAATGAAACAAGGTAGACAGACACCTACTTAAGTGTTTGTGTTGCAAGACGTGATCAAAAGTGCAGCAAACAGTTTGAAGACTGAACTTAAGAGAGATCAATCAGTCAGCAGTCAGGTGTGAAGTAAGGCACGAAATCAACGACAGACAACTCGACTCGAAACTCGACTTCAACTATGTTGAATGGATTTTCAACCTTTCTCGACTCTGATACTTTGAGGTTAATTAGCTGTTTGTTTTTCACGTACTGAACAAATAGTTGGGTTTTGGGGGGGAGGTAGGAAAAATAATTATGCGATGACTACTCACTTTTCTTTTTGAGAAACGGTGGCGGTCCGCCGGGCATATCGCGTGGATCGCTCATTTCCATTAGCGGATTGTAAAGTTTGCCAGGATCAATGCCGGGTGGAAATAAGCCAAGTGGCGAATCCAGACCAAACACTGCAAGGAAAAAAGAAATAAGTTTGTTATTGTCTTAAAATAGATACGATTTATCCTTAACTAAATCAAGTTATTTATAGTTTCTGAATGCAAATGTAAACGACTCATTTTCCAGTTCACTGATTGCACAACTATGAATAGGAAAACAATTGAATGGGAAAAGACAGAATACGGATTTCCGAGTGAGGCTAAGAATATGCCAATTGAATGCATCTCGAGTTCCTTCAGATGTGGATTGTAAACAATGAAACGTCATTATTCTATTAATAATTTACGTGACAAGTGCACTTCTTCACATGAGTGAAACAATTGAAGCACTGATAAGATGCGAACGATGAAGCCAACCGAAGGATGTGCAAGGATAAAACACGTTCACAGAAAGTGTATGTGTGTGTGTGTGAGGAATAACACAGCCATAACATTGACATTGTGCTGAAATGATTTCATAAGTACGCGAGACGAACAGGAGCAAAAGTAGATGAAATAGACAATATGATGTTCGGGGCATATGAATAAATGTACGGAGAATATATATGTACATTATTATTATTATTTGAATCTGCATTTGAGGGCTGGTCTCGTGTATAACATAGCGAGCGCACTGCATAATGACACAAATAACGAGGGCGCATTGTTTGCAACGCGCTTCTTATTCTCAAGTATTCTCCAAGACATTCACATTCACATTTCAACACGCTCTGCGTATACGTAATATGCGATAGAGATTCTTTTCTCTTGTAATCTCTCCTCCTCCGCCCCGCCCCCCTTCTGTGTGTTGTTATTTGCTTTGATTTCACTTTGGTGAAATTAGTGCGGATTTCTTTTCACGATTTATCCTCAAGGGTTCTCTAGAACAAGAACAAGACAACCATTGAGAATCTACCCACACAAACACACTCCCATACACACACACATACTTTGGCGAACGTCACATGCTATTAGTTCAATGATTTTCACGCCGAAATGTGACTAGCAGAAAAGAAAAAAATAAATCACATTCTTCATACGGCTAACGTTGGTTAAATCTTTTTTCACGGTTTGTCTGCAATGCTTCTGTTTGAGCTCGAGCGTAGTGTAGTGTGTACACATTAAAGGGTATAACGACTAGCTAAAGAGCTTTGCAACAGGGAAATGAACCTGTAACTAATCTCTTATCCCAAGTCAGTGTATTGCTTAAGTCGCTTTGCTTGGAATACTTCCTTTTTTGTCAGTTTCTTTAACCGAAGTTGTCTGCTTTCTTTGCTTCTACTTCTGGTTCTGTGTCCTTGCCTGGCACATTCATTGCCTGCAGCCTGTTTATGCAGTAGTTAGCAAATTCCTCCCACTCCCAACAGAAGCCCATACCCCTTTTGTCATTGCCCTGATATGTTGGCTGAAAATTTTTGTCGCATTAAAAGGTATTGCGCTTCCTGGGACTCCGGGCTTTTTCGTACAATTTTTCATATTTTTGTGCCTTAATTTATTTTATATCCTGTGTGCGCGTCGCGCCTGACAAGAGACCGAGGTTGAGGTTGGGGTTGAGGGTTTGAGGTCCTGGATCTCAAGCAAATAGTCGTCGTGTTGTATGTAGTTTGGGGCATGTGGCATGGACTCCCCAAACGGATATTATTAATATGAATATCGCGCGACTTATATGCAAAAGTTTTTTTGTATGCGAAAAGAAGGAAAGCAACGATGGGCAGGAGGCAGGGAGAAGTAGTAGAAGACACGGGATTCAAGACAACCGTGTATTTTATTTCATATATATTTTTTTCCTCTGTATTTATGCCGCCAACGCTGTTGCCAATGTTGTTTGCCAAAAGGTTTAAGTCTCTCTATGCTCTATGTTGCACCAACAACAAACTCTGGCATACTTTAAACACAACAACAAGAACAAGAACAACAACAACAACCTGCACATACTCCATCAACAACGAAGAGGAGGGGGCGTGGCAGTTGTCTGTGGGCTGTTTGGCAACTTAAAAGTCATTTCGTTAAACGTCTGCCGACAGTTTTGAACTCGCAGGGAATCAAATACACATTCACATCCATATATATATATATGTATATATGGTGTTTCGACTTTGGTTCACATGTTGCCAAGACACAACATAAATTTTCTAGCACGCAACGTCAGCAACTAAAGACCCCACCCCGCCTCCTCTTAACCCCCTCTATAACCTATGTGCTTGTGTGTGTTTCTGCCTTGGGTGACATAAATATAAAAAAATCATATATAAACCGCAATTGAATTTATTTCGACTGCAACTCGAACTTGCAAAACTTGCAGCAGGCAAACCGTAAGTAAATGCAACGACTTCCCTCTTTTCCTCTTATCCCCCGTTCATCGTTCCTCGGTCATGTGGTTGAGGTTTTACTCCACCCAGACGGAGTGCTAGGCTGGGGTCTTGTGGGCAATAACTGAACTGTCAAATTATTAGGCGCACTTGCAGCAGCTAGCCACATTTTAGTTTTAGTTCATTTCAATAATTCTTATGAGCTGTCAACGGGGCAAAAATGGTTTATGACTTAATTAGGAATGAATACGAAAATTGCCCTCATGGTTTTAATAGGAAGTTCGTGCTTTGGCTAAAGCAATCAAAGTAGAAGTTTTGACTATGAAGACATAATAATATATGATTGCGGTTATGCTTGAGGCAAATTGGGAACTTCGTATATTAAAGTGACCTAAACGCTCTCTTTGACTGACTTTTCCAGATGATAGGTTAACCTGCTCATGGGCAACTTGTTGATGCAGAATATTTAACAGAGAAAATCTCAATAAAAGCAAAGAAAGATGAAAAAAAAGCGTGTTGATAAAAGTGTGAATGGTTCCCACTCGGTGGCGACCCTAATACGTTTAAAGGCTTTGCGACAGCTTTGGCCATGGCAACGACAAGCAGCAGGACTTGAGCAAAGGATGCTTCGGTGCAGTCGGTGCCACTTTGATGTTGCAAAAAAAAAATGAACAAGCGGATGGGATGAGAAAAAAACAACGTTAGCAAGACTGTATGGCCACATGTTGCATGTTGAGGTGGCAAGGGACATGCGAGCTTATTAAAAGTGAAGTCGCTTTGAAAGCTTTGCGCGTACGTGCGCCAAGGATACAAGGAGACAAATAGTCAAGTACTCAGAGTCAAAGGGAAAAGCAAACATGAGCAATGAGGTTGCCTGCAGGACCGAGTTTATTAGGACTTCCGTTTGTACGCTTGCAGAAAAAGTGCAAATAGGGATGAAGTGGAATGTGCTTAGACAGCAACAGGATGTGAAATATGTGTGCAGGATAACCCAGTGACCTTTCGGTAAAATGTTTATTTTTTCTACTTACTGTGCGGTGGCGTCAGCGTCAACGCTGAGGACATACCGGGAAAGGGCAGCGGCGACGGCGGATGTGGCTGTCCGTCCTGCGGATTGTAGTGACCGGGAAGGCTCATCGGCGATGTGGGCGCAAACTCTTTGCAGAAGTCTTTCCCAAAGTCCTTGCCGAAGTCCTTGCCAAAGTCTTTGCCAAACTCCTTGCCGAAATCCTTGCCAAACTCTTTGCTCAGACGATTCATGCTCTCCTCCAGCCTCTCGTGCGGCGCCTGACCCGGACATCCGCCACCCGGCATACCCCCATTGTGTCCGTGAAAGGGTGGAAGACCCATCGGACCCAACAGATTACTGGCGAATGCATTGTGCTCCCTCTGCATCGCCTGCTCCCGAGTTTCCCTGTGGTCCCGTGGCTCACGCTGATGCATGGCTGCTGCTGCAGCTGCTGCCGCTAGCGACATTTCCATCTGATGCTCCATGTGGTGAAAGGGATTCTCGCCGGCACCTGCAGCAGCTACGGCGGCGGCAGCCGCAGCATGCATTTGTGCTTCGAGAGCCTCCATGTGGCAGGGCGGACTATCCGGCATACCGGGTGGACGTAGGCCGGGTGGGGGAAACGACAACAGACCATTGTTCCCTGGCGCACAACTGTTGGGCGTGTGGGTGGGCGTTGAGGTCGCACTCGGCTTGGCGTTCAACTGTCGAATGTCCTTCAGGGACAACATGATGCGTTGATTGTTGTCCTGCAGTTTACTGCTATTGTTGTTGTTGCTCTCGTTATCGGAGGAATGGGAGTTACTTGCGTCCTTATCCTTCTTGGTGGTGCACAGATCCTCGGGCCCATCACTGGGACAGGGTGACATAGCAGCCGCATTGGCAGCAGCGACTGCCGCCTGACGCCGCAATTCGTTGGTCGTGTGTATAAGCTCCTCGATGTCTTGTTCCTCTTCGTCCTCGTCAGGATCGTGATCGATTTCATGATCGGGCTCCTCATGATCGAGCTCATTTTCTTGCTCCTGATCATGATCTTGCTCTCGATCATCCTCATCGTCCTCTTCGTCCAGCTCCTGTTCCTTCTGCTGATTGCTCAGGTTGCTAGGAGTAACAAGAGGTAAAGCATGCTCCTGTTGTTCTTTGTGATCCGAACGATCAGTCAGGTCAACTTCGGTTGCATCTGCGTCTTCGTTCTCATTAATTTCCTGTGACTGCTGCTCATCCAATTCCATGGGACTACTCTCTTCCTCCCCTTCGGATCGCTGCTTATCGCTCTGCTCCGGCTCCTGGTCATCCTGCAGCTCATGCTTGATCACAGTTTGCAATATCTCCGATGACGTCTCTGGCTTACTCAGCGCAAAATCGTGGGGCACATCACCGGACCGTCGGCGAGGACGCGCCTGTTTTCGCCTTGGCATAGGTGAGCTACCCCCGAGCTCCTGATCGCTCTCCGGTTCCCGTTCACACTCCTGCTCTCGCTTGCGTCGCATACTGAGAGCGGCCATAGCGCTTGACGGGTTGCCAAAGAGTCGGGAGGGCATTATGAGCTTGCCGGTTGAGGGTCTGACCATCGAGGGTGATTCATCCTCTAAGCTGGAGGAGAGTAACGAGGCGTCTAGCAGATTAAAGTCGTCGGGTGAGGCAGCTGGCGTCGGTGTGTGTTCCGGAACAGAGCTCTCTACCAAACCACGAACCTGCAGCGACTCTCCTGCCTGGATCAGTGTCTGAAGACGCTGCTGGGGCACGCTGATCTCTCCACGGTACATAAAATCCACAATGGCCTGAACGACCCAGCCCCGAAAGTCCTTGAGCACAATGACCGGATGCTTGCAGGGTGTCTCGGCAAAGACGCGCTGGAAGAAGGGCGAGCAGGCTGAGAGAACCATTTTATGGGCGCGTATCGAGGTCTCGGCACAGACCAGGGTCACATCCACCAGGGTCTTAGTCTGCAGCAGGGCGTCGAAGGCGCGCAGTATGTGATTCTGATGGTTATTCCAGCGCAGACTGTAATGATCCTGCGTGGGTGCACTGACCGCAGTGGGCGTGGCAGGTGGACTGTGTGGAGCTTCTGATGTTGCCGATGTCGTTGAACCTGCAGCGGAAGCAGTTGTTATTGTTGCCATTGCAGCAGTTGCAGCTGTTGATGTTGTTGTTGCTGCTGCTGGTGTTGGTGGAGCTGCTGCTGATGTTGCCGTTTGACTCATGTTGAGAGGCAGCGGTGGCGGCGTGGGCGGCGTTGTGGGCGGTGTCGTGTGCATTGATGGATGGGCGTGGCTAGCATGCGACGATGGCGTCAGCTGATGCTGATGATGATGCGTATGCAGATGATGTGGATGGGCATGTGGATGAGGATGATGATGATGGGAAAGATCAGCTGCAATGCCTAGGCCAGTTGTTGCCATCGTTGTTGTTGTTGTTGGCGGCTTCGCTAGGAGCGGCAGCGGCAGCGCTGGCGCCACCTGGCGGCCGTAATCGTTCATATGCAATGCCAGCGGTGGCAGTGACGTCAGTTTGCAACGTTTTATCAGCTCCTCGGCGTCCTTTAACATGCCCCGAATGTCACGTGTCGCAGCTCAATCTCCGTGTAAGCTGCTCTGTTGCTCTGTAATCAAAGAGAGGGAGAAAAAGACGGGTTAGAGGCGAATGGGTAGAAGCTTAGGGATAATGCGCTGCATAATGTATTCAGTTACAGTTCCATATGACATATGCCTCCGCCGTGTATGTGTTGTGATAATATGTTAATGAGTCGCGGCATATATCATCTTTTTCGTATTTTTTGTTTTCGGCAAATCCCAAGTACAACAGAAAGCCAAAACAATGCAAAAGCTAACGCACATGAAGCAATCATAGACATGAGCTACGTGTCGTCTCGCATATCCTCAAGGATATCACATGCAGATGTGTGATGTGTGATAATGGCTCACTCGTCTAGCTTGGAGTCTCCCCCTCCTACTTGGAGAGTGTCATTGCCTGCCTGCCTACCTGCCTGCCCGTCTGCCTGCCTGCAGCTTTGTCTATCTGTCGACTGTGTTTTTGTTTTGTTTATCTATGCCTCACACACAAACACACATGCGCACAGTGGGATACATTTGATTAAAAAATCTGATTCTCCGATTTGAATACCAAAGTGTCCTTATAATAATCCTTTTATGGTAGGGAACCTTAAACTTTTTCATGAAAGAGGTCAATGAATGAATAAAAATATTCATCTTGACACTTTGACTGCTTTACAACCACTGTGCTGAGAGATGCTGAGCTTTTTTTCACGCATCTCGGTGCGTGGCATCTAATTAATTCAGCAACTGTCTGTCTGGCGTGCCGTGCCTCTAACCGCTTCCATTCTTTCGCCTCCCCTGTTGCATGCTGCGAGTGTGTGTGCGTGTGTGTGTGAATTTAAAAAAGATTCGACAGCTGTCTTAAAGCACAGCTCTCACATCATCGACCCAATCCCCAGCACCGACTCATTCATTGCAACTGCGAGTTGAATGCAAAATTAAAAAACTTTACTTTCTGCCCCGGCGAAAAATAAACATTTTTATTTACCGTTTACCGTTAGTTGCTGCTGCGTCTGCAAGCCACATCGTCTTCAAAGTGGTTAAGCGGTTGCAAGAAGCTCGCGCGCCCCCCTGTTCCACTACTTTCCCTCTTCCAAAGCCCACCAAAACCGCATATTAACACATGCTGCTTTGCCTTGCCAGGATGTTGGAAGGACCAACACCAACGCCAACACCCACGGCATTGGATGCAACAATGTGCAATTAGCAGGCAACAGCATCCATCAACAGCAACAGTAAAAGCTTCACCATGTGGCATCTGTCAGGTTTTTTTTTCTATCTTGTTGCCTTGCAATTCATTTGCGGTACAGAACTGAGGCAACATTTTTATTTATTTACTCGCGCGTATTTTACTTTTCGAGCGACGCTAAAAGCGACACAGTTCAGGAAAAAACAGTTAGCTACCTGAGTTGATGGTGAAGAAGATGAAGAAGAGGCGAACAGCCTTAGTCGAGTTTTTAATTAATGTCACAGTAAGTCAGTCAGACTTGTAAGTGAAGCATTCGGATTTGGGTTTAAGGCGGTCACACGTTTTTTTTTTCGTAGCCAATCCAACAAAAAGTGGAGAAATGTCAGCTGTTGTCGGGGTTTAAAGTGTTAAAGATAAGTTGACTATCTTAAATTAAGATTATGTTTTGGTTAAATAATGTTTAATCGATAACCTAAGCAGAAGTTTTTCTTTGAAGAATATGATTAAGGAGAGGTTTTCCTTTGAATCTACTAAGACCTAAGAATAGGTTTAATGTGAATATAAAGTTAGATCGACTTTTTTTACATATACTAGTCTGAAGAATTGATGAGCTCAGAAGCGGCTTTACTATGGATCAACTATAACACCCGAGCGTTGATTTTCCATTAAAATAGATAACCGATCTTACCTAATGATCAATAAAACTCTTCAAAGGGTTGGCTTCACTTTCACCCTAAAGGGTTCATCTTCAATATGATCTCTATACCTTATTACCCTATTTTTCCATCAAAATATGAGCTTGAATAAATTAAAATAGTTTGTTATTCCGTTTGGAATATTAACCCTTTTTACGTACCATTCAATTGTCTCGAGCTTGTTATTAATCCTTTTTCTCGTTTCTTTTTCGAATGATTTTTCAATTCACTTGATTAGTTTTTGGTATTAATATTGTTTGATTGACACAGTTCTCTTGGTATTTGCATCCATTTCATATGGATCTAAACTGTAAACACAAAAATTCAATTGTTGTAATGAGATATGCGTTTTATTTATTTAATGCGTTTCACATGTGTTTTCTCTTTTTGTTATAACGATCAGTTGTTCAGGTGTGCAAACAATACAAAAGTACTTTACATATTTTTCTTTCGATTCGGTATTACGTATTTGGTTTCTGAATACAGAGAGAACAGAAAACTCGACGCGTCGAGGGTTTGCCACAAACTGACTGTTGCAAAATGCTACACATGTGGATATGTGTGTTATGGATATGTAGTATGGATAGAGCTGAGCGGTAGAATCTCACCCTCATGGAACCTCACCACACACAGCCCGCACCCTGAAATGGCAACACTCTCAAAAACACACACACGCACACGAAAACACTTATGTGTTAGTTTCCTATATATGTTTTGTGTGAGAATATTTGTGTTGTGGGCAGGATCAGCAGTTTGTGCTCTCATTTTAAAGAGTCCTCGGCCGAATGCCGCAAATTTTCCATGTTACTGCAGGTGATAATCAGGTGTGTGTTTATGTATACATATATATCAATGTACGTAGGTATGTTGACGGAAAGAAACAACAAACACACGCAAGTAAATAAACACTGCACAACCAGAACAGGTAGGTAAAACTGAAAGGAAAAGGTTCTCCTAGGGGCACAGGTTCGGAACACAAGTATTTACTACTAATAAATGGCCGCTGACAGATCAATTTGTCGGCCCATTTACGGCTCGGGTCATAAACCAAAAGTTTGTTTTGTGTGTGTTTCGATCTTTCAATTTGGTTAGCGAAATTTCACAGAATTGTTTTGGGTTTTCGTTTGAAAAATCCGCGGTTTTATGATAGGCGCGACAAGCAAAACACAATATTGAATCTGTCAACTTGTTTGGTTGGGTAAAATATCAGTTTATTTGGACTAGCTAATCCATTAATAAAGCGAACGGATTTAATTTCGTTAGTTTTGAAGCGGTTTGTTGATTGTTTATTTGTCTTTAATCTCTTAATTTTGAACTTATTATTGAAAACAATGATTTAAAAAAGTAAAAACAAAGTAAAAGTTCAAAAGAAAAAGTGAAAATAAAATCTTAGATTAGATTTTAGATTGATTCACGAAATATTGTTGCAAAATCAAACTTTTCTTTGAAAATTTTCTGAAATATTCAGGAACGTTTGATAAATTGTCCAACAAAAATATTTATTTTATTTAGATTGATATATTTAACCGACTTTTTTAATTATATTATTGTATTTTTAACCAAATTTTAGTTTTAGCATTACTTTTCAATGTTTTTCAATACTTTTTATCACTTTTTATTACCTTTTCACGACAAGCTCATATTTTTTTTATCAAAATTTAGCTCGAAAAATTCCCAAAGGGTTCAATATTTTTTGGAGATAACTTTCTTTTTAGTTCTAATATTTTTCAAACACGTCCATCTTCGAACAGAGCACACAGACAACTGTCTTAGAATTTGCGTTCATACACTTTTTTTGTCATTCACATGTGAAAGCGTACACCGAATTTTATCACACACACCGAATATTGGGCAAAAAAGAGTTAACGGTATATTTTTGTATGGCGTCGTAACGGTAACGCCTCGTTTGTGTGTGTGTGTGTGTGATCGTATGTCAATGTCCTGCGGTCGCGTGTATGTTTCGAACCGTTCAAACGTCACGAAGCGACTAATTCAAATGATGTCGGCCCGAAAAAACAGATATGCGAGCCAAAAGGCAGCAGCAAGCAACCGACTGCGACAGCGACGCCAACAGCAGTAGCAACAGCAGCAGCAGCGTAACACACACGCGACTAAACCCCCAACCGCACCACCCGCTCACTCAGTACAGCCGCCCCCTCCGTTCACCCTTGCCCGCCCACGTGCGCGCACACGTATGAGCAAGGCGAAAGGCACAAACAACAAACAGCAGCAGCAGCAGTAGAAGCAGAAGCAAAAGCAGAAGCAGCAGCGGCAGCATGCGAAACACATGAGGATGCTTCGCAGTCAGTAGTTCGGCTCGAGTAACGGTAACGACGACGACGACGCCGACGACGCTGGCAGAGACGCCTTTTTACTCCTTCGTCATATAAAATATACTTTTGTTTGCCTTATCACAACAACACGAACGGCAGCAGCAGCAGTAGCGGCAGTCGACGTCCTCGCACGTCACGTACACCGAAAAAAATTTATTATATGTATATCGTGTGTGTCTGTGTGTGTGTGTGTGTATACGAAATACATTTGCATACACATGCGTAGCAAGAACACGAAGTCAGGGCCCGAACACGAAGCGAAAAAAAAGAGCGACACGAAAGAGCGACGCACCCACACACACACATACACATACACAATACACAGATATACATACGTGGCATGTGGAGCTTGTGAACGCTCGTAAAGAGTAATAGCCACCACCAAGGAGCAACAACAACAACAACAACGGCTGTATCACCCACCCCTGGGTTGATTCGTTAAAGTCTCGCCTCGTTGGCTCACATGGAGTTTACACTCATACAAACACACACACACAGTCTTACATACATACAGTTGTCACACGTTGGCAGCGACGTCAGCGCCAACTGCGCGTGAGTGTAACATTTTTCATAAAAACGGGGGGGCGCCAGGCAGCGCAGTTAACGTTAGCTGCGACGTCGACGTCAACATATCCTATCCTTTTTGGCTAGCTTATGGAAAACGAAAAAGCGCGTTGAGTTTTTGCTTTCCAGCCACTGAACGAGAGAGAGCGAGAGAGAAAGTGCCGCATATTGAAGGATGTGAGTGTATGTACGATTGTAACGTACGTGGCGCTATGTCTGTCTGCCTGTCTGTGTGGCGCTGCTCACATGCAAAGCTTTCGCTTCATACAACTAACTCTTCTTCTGCTCATCTGTGTCGACTGCGACGCCGACTGCACTTGCTGCTTGTGTTGTTGTTGTTGTTGGGTTGTTGTTAATGTTATTGTTATTGGCAAAGCTTTTTCCAGAGTCTCCGCTGCTGTTATTGTTGTTGTTTCTATATTGCTATTGCTGTCTCTGTCGCATGTGCTCGCCTTTTTTAGTAGTATGTTATCTATTCGTTTTGCATGCGAGCTGCGTTTTACTTTTTATATACATAAGCGAGAAGCCAGCCAGCAGAAGCAGAAGCAGAGTTGAGCGCAGGACTTGAGCAAAAAAAAATCGAGGGAAAAATCATATACACAACATATTACACATACACACATGTGAGTGTGTGTGTGTCCCGCTGTGGCATGTGTGCGAAAGAGAAATGCGAAAAAATACAGACCGACATACATATAACGATGTGGCGTTAGTCGGAAAAACCAACCCCTAACCACGCTGATTTTTGTCCAAAAACGAAAAAAAAGGAAAAGAAAAACTCGGTGGAAAATGACAAACATATAAGGGGTGGGTTATACATGTGTGTGTGTGTGTGCTTGTGTGTGGGACATGTGAGCACTTTTTGCAACATTTCGATTTGTTGGCGCATTTTCTCTCTCTAGGATACACCACATACATACATACATACATATGTGCGGTTACATATACGCCCACATATGTGTTAGAGCGGATTAACTGCGTGGAATCAGATTGGTTGAGAGAATGTGTGTGTGTGTGCTGTGTGTGGCTGAGAGAACCTACTACTCGTGTGGATGAATGAGAAACAACATGTGTGAAAACTTGAGAGGCATATAGGACAATAATGTATGGAAAGGTCATTGAAGGAAATCTATAGATAGGTTTCCTTTCTTACACTTAGGGAGTAAAAGATGGAGTAATCATGATTATCTTCATTCCAATATCAATCACAGAGTACAAATATATATGAAAATCCCATCGGGGAAAACCTATCTATAGATAGGTTTCCTATCTTACACTCAATAAATAATAGTTTGATCATCTCTCTTCCAATATCAAACACATATCCGAAAAGAAACATTTCAAACTCTCGTAATGAGAGCATGGAATTTCTGCTCTAATTTCATCTTCGTCCTTTTTTAATTGTACTATTTGCTATATTATTCATTTTATTTTCTTTTTCCTTTGCCGAGTTTTTTACGTTATTATTTCTCCTGTTGGCTTCTCCTTGTGGGTTCATTTGCATTTTATGATTTGTTTGCGCTGCGGCGTTGTGCGCTTTGTTTTTCACGTTTTTCGCCATAAATTTTAATTGTTTTTCTTCGATTTTTATTTTGCGCCATTCTTTCGGTGCCAGCTTGCCACAAAAGGAGCCGCGCCGGGTGCCGCTTGGGTCTGAGAGGGTGATAGGGGAGGGGGCAGGTCGCACCTTTTATTGTTGGCGTCTCGACTGCGGCGGCTGTTATGGTTTTTGTTGGACATAAAAGCTGAACTGAACCAAAAACTGGAACTGAAACTGAAACAGAAAAATAATCAGAACTGAACTTGCTCTTGGGTTGGAAAATAAAGCAAACTTTTGTTCTCGCACTTTTCTTTTTTCCACTTGCTGTTTGTTGTTGTTGCATTCTTCGTTTTCTTTGCCCTTTTTTGTTGCAATTTGACAAAAAGTTTTGCTGGATTTAATAACTTGGATTTATGTTTAAGTTGATTTTGCCTGGCCTTTTCGCCAAATTGAAATAAATCGAATTTCTTCTGTGTGCATTGCAGCACGCGCTTTGTTATATAGTTTGAGAAGAGGTCGAACTACGGGTAGGATTTGAAATTGCATTTACGAATTGAGAGGGGAAATGATTGAGTACACATGACCTTAGAGGTGTCCCTTAACATCAACATAAGAAATGACGATTTGACAATGATAAGATTTATGAGTTAACTACTATATCATAAGCTCTTCGTTCATCGATCCCCGAAGAAGACGATCTCTTCTTGATATGGTATAGTATAGTCCTAAAATAACTTTATCTATAACCAGAAAGAAGGATCATGAAGTTCCCTAGTTAACTACTATATCATAAGACCGGAAAGTAATCCTGTTCCCTAAGGAGATTCCATTCCAATTATGTCTAATTCATTTAAGTTTGCACAAACTGTGCCAAATTTGTGCATATTTCGCTTGGTCGCACTAATCCTGCACAAATCAGCTGCTTGCTCCATATGCCAGACTTCTGTTAACAAGGAAAATCAGAACTCTTTTTTCCCTAACATCGTGGATCAATCAATTTTTCCCTGCACGCATGCGCGCATTGATTATGCAAATGAGATGTACCCTTCCACTACCCTCAATCTTTTCCCAGCGAGCGTGTTGTGTTTCATATGCAAATCAGTTAGAAACAAAGGTTTTTTCTCTATGAGGAGGATAGTTTTACGCATTCTTTTTTTTACACCTTATAACAAAAGAGGAAGAGTTTCGGTTTCATAGGACCGGGGTGGCTGGGTGCACTTCCTGGCTGCACACAGGACCTTGCTTTATTGCCAAATTATGCAAATGTTGTTTAACCAAATGCAACTGTTTTTCCATTCAATGTTTTTGTTGCTACCATTGTTGTTGCAACGCGTGGCAAGCAGGCAGTCAGGCAGGCAGGCTATCAGCAAGCGAATAAAGTCTGCTCTCGACAGCGGCTGCTGCGTCTCTGTATCTCTCTCAATGCGTGTTGTTTACCGCACGAGCCTGGAAAATGCGAATGGAAAACGGAAACACACACACACATAGAGAGTTTTCCCCTTGTACAGGCGTGCGCATGTCCCGTGCCCTGGACTTGGGACAGGACAGGAGACCGGGAGAGAAGACCACCAAGCATCCACAGTGCTCCATTTTTTTTCGTCCATTTCTTGGTGTTTGGTTTTTTCTCAATTTTCCACGCTCGCGAAAATGAGAGCGCGCGCTCATCAAGTCGCCTGAGGGATTGGGTGATGGTAAGAAAAGGGGATTCCTTCTCTCTCTCTCTCGTTCGCTCTTTCTCTGTCTGTCCTTAACTCTTCAGTTGGCATTCGAAATGGTTATGGGGAGCTTCACTTGAACTGCGCTTATATGTCTGTATGTTTGTACAGTAAAGGGGGTAAAGGGGTTTTCGAGTTGGATGGGGGGTGGTCGAGGGTTAGAGATGGGGTATACTTTTTTGTAGGTGCGCCTGTTCATGATGAAGGGTTTTGGGTTCTTGACTTGCCCAGAGATAATTATGAAATCCATGAAATGCTCTATGTATGAGCTATATACGTATATATACGTATTTATATATGAGTTTGGGGGGACAGCGCCAGCGAAAGGGTTGTTGTGGGTGGGTGGACGAGGGTTGGAGGGGGATGCTGCACAGGCGACGCCATAATGGCCAGCATTTACTAATTAAGAGCTCACAAGTTGCCCGGCTAAGCGTGCTGAAGAGCTACTACACTATCTTGTCTCGCCCCCCTCCATCTCTCCATCCATCTCTCGGGCATCTTGTTGCAGGTACTCTTGAGCATAATGTGATGAAAAGGTAATGGGGGCAGTAAACGGGTTGGGAGGGGTTTTTTTGTTAGCAATGCATGCTAACGAGATATCAGGTGCCACGAAGCAAAAGATGCAAAAAGCTTTAAAATTCGCCTTCAAATAACCCAAAATATAGACAAAACTTAGCGAGGTAACCTTAGATCATAACTAAAGGGAAACATCAATTAACCTTAATTATTAAAAACACTATTTACAACTTCAAAATGGTTTTAAATTGTTTTAAAATACTTTGCTTAAAGTCAACTAGTCGAAAATGAAACCACAACATTTTAAACAATTGCCCAAAAGAGTGAAACAAAACAAAACAAAAACGAAAAAATTCCGCAAATTCTCAGACAAATTTTAATACCTCCTCCACCTCACACATCTCTTCCAGCAGTTACTTTTAAGGCACCTGCTGGCTAGCAGGAATAGAGTCTGGCCAAAAGTTGACAAGGCGTAGACAACGCACCAAAAAAAACAAAGAAAGACAAAAACAAAGCAAAGAAAAACGCCACAAAAACAAAGCTCATAAAAATGGCTACAAGAAAAAAAAGAAAAGAAAAGCGCTCTGCTGGCCAGCATGAAAATTACATAAAGAAAAGCGCCAGCAACAGAAAAAAACTAAAGAAAAAAACGAAAATCAATGTGCTACAAGTGTAAATATAAAACTTGACCACCAGCAAAGTATAGGGAACGGCAACGTCATCGCCTGAACCAAGAAAGAATAAGAAGCCGGTTCGGGCCGGCCGGGGCAACGACAGGCCCAAGCAAGCCGCCAGAATGGCCGGCCACGTCCAGATGAGTAACAGGCGAACAGAAACAAGCAGCAGCAGGTTGCCAGAGCAAAAAGCAAAGCAGACGAACTGACGCGGCCAAGAAAAAACTCACAGAAAATATATAAAAGCAAAGAAAAAATGGTAGGAAAAAGCATCGGAAAGAGAGAAAAAGTGAGAGAGAGAGAGAGAAAAATTAAATATGATTAAAAGAAAATAAAAAAGAGAAGAGGAAAAAACGCGCACAGAAAGCGCGAACGAAGAACAGCGAGAAGAAAATTTAAATAAAGCAAAAAAAAGAGAAAAAACTTTTTGTTTGGCCCAAGAAATATACGCCAGGGAGCTGGGAGCAAGGGCAGCGGGTAGCAAGTCCCAGCCAGCAAGTCAAAAGCAACAAGCGCAATGGGGTGGCAGAAGTAATGAGGAAACGGAAGAGAGGGGGAGGGGAGTGGCGGGGAGTGGGAGTAGGGCTAGCAGGAGCTGCAGCACGGCGCTAAGACGATGCAACGCAGGCACGTAGAGGAACTGAAAAGAACTTTGCTCCTCTCCCAGCGATGACGATGAGAAAAAGTAAAAGACCTAAGAAAACCTATATATAGGTTGGGGGCAGGGAGGCTGTGGGTCGGTCTTCGCCTAAGTGGACACACGACTTTTTATGCCTTTTGTTTTAGACAGCGAGAGAGACAGACGGACAGAAAGACAGACAGCCGGTTGGCAGGCTCAAAACGGAAGGTAACATTAACAGGGACATTCATAACGAAATACACAACACTGAGGGAGGAGAAGTGGAGTAACTGAAGCAGAAAGAGTAAGAGGAGGAGATGTTCGGGGAGTGGTAAGTTTGCCACTGTAACGGCGACAGCCATCAACGCCATTTTCATTTGCAACTGTTGACAGGACGCAACCCGAGAGCCCAACCCGAGAGCGGTGGTCCTAAGGAGACCTGGAGGAGGGATAACAACAACGGAGCTGAAGGCTGAAATTGAAAATGACAAAAACAGCTACAAACGGCGAATGTCCTGACGCGACCAGGAGACGCTAATTGTATAAAGTGCATAAGCACAAAAAAAAAATGATATCATGAAGCTCTAGAGTTGCTTAAAACTATCCATATTAGTTAGGGGAAAAACAATTGAATTATGCAGATGTTCGATTAGGTTAAAAGTGTCCAGGAACATTTCTCACTTTCCCGGGAATACTTTACTAAAGAACTCATTAAATAGTTGAACCTAAAAAATGTCCACTTGAGACAGTTCAGATCAAAGGAATTGATGCATCAATCGTTTGCACAGCGGCAACTGCCAGCTACAGAAACGGAATGATACAAAATGTGGAGTAGGCAATGCTCATTAATGAAGATAGACAAACGGAAAAAAACAAATCGGGATTGAAGATAAAAGTGTCTAAGATGTCAGCTAATAAGAAGTAGCATAAAAGTCGAATGTCTTGAGCATAAGGAATTAATTGAAGCCAGCGCAAAAGGAAAGCCGAAAAAAGAAAAAAACCCAAACGGAAAAAGCCAAGTGGGGGACACATTTGGTTAAGCTGCAAAGCAACCACTAAAAACCAAAAAACGGAACTGGGAGTAAAATTGTGGAAGTGGAAATGCCAGTCAAACCAAAATATCCACATATCTCTTTGAGCTCCTCCTGACTTCCTGACTCCCCATGCCCTGTTCAACAGTTATTTGTTTTTGTTTTTTCTTCAGACGTTTGTTATTTAAAAAACGTTGCTATTGTCTTTTGAGCTCAAATTACAACTTAAGACAACAACAAGAAGACAACAAGAAGGAAAACGGACTTGACAGGACCCATCCAAAGTATCCATGCCAACGGGGCTAGTTGACGTCGTTGTCCAAGGGATATAACATGGGATACGGGATATGGAAACATACACACACACACACAGGACACAAGAGCAGCTGCATGGAGCACACCAAGTGGCATAGAAAAATGAATGGAAAATGCTTTGGCAACAATATTAATGAATAAACTGTAAGCATGAAAAAACAAAACACCGTAAAGCTAAGAAATTCCATTCCCGGGGATGCCAACTGTCTGCCAAGCTGCTTTCAACTTGACATTCCAAGCTGAAGCCAAAAGCTTATAAGGTTCTAAAGACAACAACATGCATAAGAGGTGGTACTCCGTGCAACTCCATACACTCATATTGCTTGTTTGTAATGAAAAGTAGACAGAGAGTAATTGCAATTCCTTGGATAAAGACATGCAAAACGAATGGTATTAAGCTGACTAGTTGATATTTATAAATATGAAATTTCACAGGATGGCCGGAAAGGGAGTTAACAAAGAGAAGGGCAATATCGGAGGGTGATACTACACGGATAATAAGGGATAGTCTAAGCAACTTCTTGATGAAGGAAAATTTAACTGGCAGGTTAGATTGAATGGATTAAAGTACTGAAATAAATAATATACTCAATTGTTATATCAGTGCTATCTTACTTGGCCCCTAACCAAGTGTTGTCCTTCTCGATATTTTATTTTCCCTTACGGACTGACCCCCACCCTTTGTGCCATTATCAGTCGCCTAATGGACTGCAGAGAAAACAAACTTCCTGTGCCGACCAAATAATGTGGCCCCAAGTCCCGTAACTCATACCAGCGCCCCCAAACAACAACAACACCACGACTACCAACCCACATTCCGTCAACTCATTATAATTCGACAACCGACCGAACGTCCGTCCCGTCTGTCCGGTTGTCAGATTGTCCAACTTGGCTGTAATGTCCCCATTGCGAAAAGTGAAAGTCCTGAAAAGTGCCTACCGCACACACACCGAGAAACAGAATAGAACCTAAAAATGCGCGCACGTTCCTTGAAGAAGTTTCAGAGACGTCTTTGGGTCCAGGAGGGAATTCTAACTAACCCCCTTTGAAACTCAGCCTTCCCTCTATGCTCAACACACACAGCAAGCAACCAATACAATTGTCAGACACCACAAGTGCTCTGTATGGTGGGGAAATGCTTCGGGACGGGGGAATGTAGATGTTTTTCCCAACTCTGCAACGCATTTTCATACACATTTTTCCAACCATTTTGAGGGACTTCATTGCTGCGCACTCGCATACAAGTACACACACATATATATATATATATACACACACCCGTTCGAACCCCCACCAACATCACCAGCTCCCCATTCTCTACCCCTCTCGCTTACACTTGTGTTGTCGCGGTTCGTTTCGTCTTCGTTGTCGCTGCTGCTGCTGTTGTCGTCATCTATCTCGTTCGCGCGTGTGTGCAAAAGTTTTTCCACGAGTTGTTGTTGATTTTCTTGTTTTTTTTTTCTTATTTGTCTCCTACTCCTGCTTGTTTTCCCACCCTCGCGAAAACTTTGTCGTTGCTGTTGCTGCTACAGACTTTTCCCGAGCTTTATATATATCTAAATATTTACGTAGGTATGTAAGTGTGTGAGTGTGTGTGTGTGTGTGTCGTTATATACCAAAGTTAGCTCATATAAGAGTTATGCCCGCATTCATACGTTCATGCCGTCTCCAACTTTTGACTCCCACTCCGACGACACCGAACACCGACCGACAACATTGACACTCCCCAAATGTAGGGGGCGCTTTAAGCCCTTCCCAGCAGTTGTTGTTGTTGCAGTTGTTGTTGTTGAACAACATATAAAAACACTCCCAATACCTACGCTTGCTTTTGCTTGTATTGTCATTGTCTATGTACACACCTAAGTAAATACACATACGTATACACGACACGTTCGTGCATGTAGCTATAGGAAATGTTGGCAACACGGGGCGTATACGCAATGTGGATAGTATAGGAGACCCTTAACGAGGACACTATTTGCTTAAAGGTGTTACCTTAAAATAACTATTAGTTTCTTATTTTTAGGTATGTGAAATTACTTCTAGGATAGACACGAAAGGAAAATAGGACTATCAGTAAAGTTTTCCCATTAACTTTTAGTTTTAGAAATACAAAGATTAATACATTTTTGAATATGAACATCTTAACAAGCGTACTTCCCTTACTTATCTGACGAATAGAGAAAAACAAAACTATTTTATATCAGCTGTATTATAGCTCTAGATACAAATGACTGAACCTGGTTCCCACTGATCCGTTTATTACTAACCCAACTACAGTTAGACCACATGAATCCCTCCTAGTTCATAATGTGGATTCTACATATACCCGAATAAAGATTTAAAAAATACTCCCACACTGCCCGTAGCTGTCGGTTGCTCAAATGTGAACACATTCAGCAATTACATACAAAAGAAACATTTTTTGTTCAGTTTTTCACACAATTGAATGCGTTTTTCACACGCTTAAATTATAATTTCAGTTATTTTATATAGTTTTTTTTCGGTGATGCTTACATACACATACATAGACATATACAATGTATCTATGATCACATGAGCATACAAAACTGATGTCTCTGAGGTGGGTGGAGGGAGTTTTGGGTTTTGGGGCTAATTTAAATACTTTTTTTGGGTGTCTCTTTGCGGCTTTAAGAAAGTTGACCAGGCCGTGACTTGTTTCACTGCCTCATTAACTTTCGCACGTAGTCTTTTAGTTCATCCTCCGCACTTCTCTCCTCTCCCTCTATCTCTATCTCTCTATGCCCAAGAGTTTTCTTTAGATAAAAATCGATTCGCGCGGTCGTTGGCCAAGTGTCGGTCGGTGGGTCGGTCGTTTGGTCTGTCGGTCAGTTAGCCGGTTTGGCCAACAACTTTCCTAACTTAACCTTTATTGTCCGAAAGTTGTTCTTATTACTCTCTCGCGTCTTTCTCTGCTTTCCTCATCTACTTCTTGCACACTCAGTTCAGTTTTTTCTTTTCTTATTTTTGGGGGAGAGTAAAATTTACATTTTTCTGCCGCCGCCTTTAAGCCCAGACTATTTTCATTCTTCTTCGTCTTGGTCTTGGTTTAAAAGCGATGTTAATCTTTTGTCATAATATGCACTGGGAATCACCTTAGCTGATATTATCACAGGCGCCTTAACTGTGTCTTGCCTTGTGTCTCTTTTTACACCAAGACTCAGGTTTCGCCGCAGAGGGGTTGTTTTTTAGGAGAGACCTACATAAACATATCTTTATTCATTCTGCTTGGTTCCAGCTACTGTTATACGATTACGATTTGATAGTCTCAGCGTTGACGACTTCTGTTTTCTTTTATTGCTTTTCGAGTACCTCCAATCGTCATTTTCACCCGCTCACAGTTAGATGGTCAAGCAATTGTTTGCTCGCTTGTCTTGTTTCTCGTTCTCATGTATCTTTCTTTATACCATTTTGTTTACATTTCAAGATTTCACATTCGTTTTCTGATAAATCTGAGTTATCAGATTTTGTTTATATTTTTCTTTGTTTTCTAATATCATATTCAATTGTTTTAAATTACATTTCTCTTGTTATAGGAATTATTCATTTAAAATATAACCTGCTTCTATAGAAATTTGTTGTGGCTTATCCCTTCTTTTTTCTCATATTTCTTGTTAAACTAAAACTAAGTCAAATCCTTTGGTCACACAGTTAGAGAACTCGGTTAATTTGAAGATGGATACAAACTTTTAATTGAGATTTGTTTGCAATTCGAAAATGCAATTAAAATTGCTAAAGAACTTTAAAAAAGTTTTGCCTTTATCAACAGTTTGCCAAACAAGTTAAGAGAAGCCATTTGAAAAAGAATTATTAGTTTGGTTAGCCAAAGTCATAATTTATTTTGTAGCATTTGTGCCCGTAAACTATGTTTATATTAACTTACTAAATACAATATTTATGTGTAACTTTTTTCGTTTTCAGATCTGAAAATCGACAATAAAAAAACTCAAATGCCAAACTACCAATTTCCAGCTTATGGCCAAGGCGATTGATTTTCAGTTATTGCTGTTTTTGTTGTATAATTTATATTCATGCCAAGGCTATATGTTGAGGACGGCGCCACACCCAAACACACACACACACACATACAGAGTTAGCCTGCAACACACATGTGTGTGGAGTGCAACAACACGTGCCCCCAACACAATACAATGGGCATCATTGAGTTGTAAACAGATAGACAGACAGTTGGACAGACAGCAAGAATATCGGCTGGCAACAAAAGAAGATCTATGCAAAATAACCTATGATAGAAATATAAAATATTATTTATTTATAGAGAGGGAGACTCACAATCCTAAATGGCTTTATTGTTTGTTGCAATCATCATGGCAATATTATTGATTTCAGCTGCACAGCTGCAGCGATTGCAGTTTCCATCGAGAGAGACTCAAAAAAAAAAAAAGCCCAAGGCGTCAGATTCTATTAAGAGGCTACTGCCGAAGTAGAAGAATATGGAACCACTGTGGCGCCACAGTCAGGGTTCTCTTGTTGTTGTTGTCCATTGTTTTCGGGGGGGCCTTTGTTTGTTTAGTTTGTTTTGAATTCGCGTATATGGGCGGCCTTTGTTGACCCAGAATTGTGTGGCCCAGGGATATGTTTATTCATATGTAAAAGTATTCTTCTCTGTGTAGGGAGCATTATTTGTCAAGGGATTTCATTTTATTGCATCAGGAATAAGAATGATGATGATCATCAAAATTGCATTCGCCATAGCGAGAGCAAAGTCTTATCGCGATGCCTGGCGCTATTGCCATTGTCTAGACTTGTGACTGAGCTGCGTCTAAATGACGGATTATCCTAGCGCCAGGATTAACAGCCTCTCTCAAAGAGTCTAGAGCAGCCGTCTCTCAGACAATGGCAAAATCAAATAAACATTAGCAAAAATCCTTTGCCTTAGCAAAAAGTTAAGATTAACATCGTCTAGCTGAAGAGAGAGCGAACGAGAGAGAGAACGGCAGAGAGTGGTAGGAAGGGAGTACTGCTATTAGCGACCACAAGACAGAAATGGTTAATCCGGCTGCATAACACAAATTAGGTCAGTCCCATCAACAACAGAGTCTGAGTCTGGGTGGGCGTGGCACGTTGAGTTGTCTACCGGTCGGCCAGTCGGTCGGTTAGGAAGTTGCTCCTGTTTCGGAAGCGCCGGATAGGATAATCATCAAAATTAGTCGAGATCTCTTTGGTTCTGTGATCTGATCTGTGATTGAGTTTAGTGTCGTGTCTGGAACTCGTGATTGACTGGGCTGACTGGCCTGTTTTTTCGTTTTGTTTGGGCATTTGGTTTACGATTACCGAATCTCGAACAGGCATCGAACAACAGACGACGCCAAGTAAAGTTTTTAATGAGACGCAAAACCAGAAGCTAACAGAGAACATTAAAGATTTAGAGTAGTTGTCTACTGATTGGTGGGAGTACCATTGTTACTTTGTAAGGATATTTAAATTTATATCAGGGTATCAGGAAATTTGTCTCAAAAATTACACTATAAACTTATAATGCAGTATTAATAAAGGGAAGAAAACATAATTAACAAAGTATGGCTTTTGAAAATCGATCAAGTTTTGACAAAGTTGTGGCTATGGGAAGGTATATATGACCTAACCTAGTAACCTGTTCGTATACTCAGCAACTACAGCACTCTATCTTTCTCTTTATAATACATGTTTTCAAATGCAACTATCCCACGGAACCCACAGCTTAAGCCAAGTCAGTTCCCCAAGCGAATGTCAATCTTAATATTCCACTAGTCGAGTCGTACACACTAAATTTATGCACACCCCTTGAACAACAAAAAACAACCAAAACCCAACCCAATTCAACAGCAGCAGCCAAACCAAACCAAACTAAATGTTGTATCTGTAACTGTGTGCTTGTCTGATTCCTGCCCATCTCCAGGGGTTTTTGGCTACTGTTTTATTTTTGGTTGCTGTTTCAGGAGGAGGTTCAATCAGCAATCTCGGCAACATTTCTGAAGATGAGAGATGTGAGAGAAGGCAACAAATTGTGAACAAGTGGCGACGAAATGGTCGAAACGGTTGGCTCCCAAACCAAGCCCACTATCAACATGCTGTCATATCCTTTTTCATATCCTTGGGCACACGGACACAGACTGTGGAGACAGACTCTAAGAGACAGAGCACACAAAGAGACCGACCGACTAAGAGAGAGACTGATTTTTTATTGCTTCATTTTGTTCGGCGATTTGTTTTGATTTGTGCAGTTTGATAACCTTTTTGTATTGGTTCAGTTCGGAGTTGTTGTTTTTGTTATTGTTGCTATTATTAGTTTGTATATTTTTCTGTTGTTGTTAGTAATTGTTGCAGTAATTCCCTGCGGATACAAAAATCAACCAAAACGTTTGTATCCACATTTTAGTTTTGCATTCGCAGTTTTCATTGTTCGAACTTTGATTTTCAGCTGTTCATTTGGCAGTAGCTCCCCTCGCCTTCGCCCCGTCTGAGAGTCTGTGTATATGAGTCGACCTTATTTTTGAGTCTTGGACTTCGACATTTGCCGGCTTGGCAACCTCCTGCTTCTCTTCCTTCCCCACTTAATTCAAACCGGTTTCGCTTTTCGGCAACAATTTCCATTTAACAGGCGACAAATAACCAAAAAACTTGTTGAAATATCTTAGATAACTTGAGTGTATTAATATATATTTTGTGTGAAAATGAGATTTGTGGAAATTCTGGGAATATTAAAGAAATATTCAGGATTTAACTTATCAATCTCAAGTTTAGCATGCTGAAGCTTTGTTTTCTTCAACTTTAATATGTTTTCTATTCAATGTCAAACTTTAATAACTTTAGAACCTTGACAAAGCACAAATGGCGTTAGTCATAACCTTAGTTCTTGAATGCAATAACAAAACAAAAAAGTGAAATCCAGCGATGCATTTTGATTTCAGTATGTGTGTGTAGAGTAGTTGGGAGTAGTCCATGACAACTGGTGTTGCGCCGGATTGCGTGCTGTGCATATTTTAAAGAGCCTCCCCCATAATAAAACACCCAAGTGCAATGCCAAAGCAACTCTGATGATGACTATAACTTCTTAGTCTTCTTCTTGTTTTTGTTGTTGTTAATTGAACTTACCTTCAACCTAAAGTTGCATGGAATATTTAAAGCTGACAGGTGCCGAAGTTGAGGGCGAAGTTGAACTTGAGACCTTTTTTTTGTGTTTGTTTGTTGTCTTTAATTTTTGCAAATTACAATTAAGAAATATTTAAAAATTAATTTAATTTGTGTGCATTTGCTTTATATGCAAAACACTCACGAATTATCATTTATTAATACTTTTTGAATTTTTTTGTTTTATTGCATGTGAGAACTTATGTAAATTTGGCATATTTACAGCCACCCAGCTGTGTTGTTGGCCGTCACAAAGACACACGGCAATATTTAGATATTTTTTTGTTTTATTAGAAAATTATTAAACAATAATTCAACAACAATGTGCAACTGCGTTTTACATTCTCAATTTTGATTGAATTCAATTTTCGCGTGAGTTTTCTTCCAACTTTTTTTTTTAGTACACTTTTTTATGAGCTGCTAATGGTTTCCAGGTGAACTTGGAAATGGGAATTTTCAAATATATATGAAACCGTTTTGCATAATGTTTTTTTGTTTAGAGTGCTTTCCACTTGGCTTGGTTTTCCCCGACGGTTTGCGCACGTTTACGATATATGTTTTACGTGTTACGTGATTCGTGATCTATACGATATTCCACAGTTGGTCTGGTCTCAAAAGTCTCGACTCGTCGTGCGCCTGCGCGTCAAACTCGGTTCGCGTTCGCCCAACAACTGAACAACTGACTTTTGGCTTAAACCCAATTCGTGCTTTGAGCCGAGCTTTGAAGTTGTTTTTGAGTGGTTTTGGTGTTCGCTGGTTGGCTGTCCGTTTTGTTTTTCGTGGCCAGATCGGCTTCTTCATATGTGAAGAGAGTTGTTTTAGCCGTTTTTTGAGAGTGGAGTGTCTCTCTTTTTGGC
Organism: Scaptomyza parva; assembly: GCA_035044645.1. Classification (NCBI taxonomy): domain Eukaryota; kingdom Metazoa; phylum Arthropoda; class Insecta; order Diptera; family Drosophilidae; genus Scaptomyza; species Scaptomyza parva. Next base: position 936,559 of record JAWNNT010000090.1, on the reverse strand, counting down.
CAGTTGGCCGTTGACTAATTGGATGGCGTTCTTCCAGTTGGCGCTTGAGCAATTAGTTTTCGTTCTAATTGGTCAGAAATTATTATAACCGACATTTGCTACAAACACACACACTCTCAGACGATCGTCATCGAAACTGGTTTTGTGTTTTTCGGCTAGCGGTTCATTTGTTAACGGCTCTGAAGTTCTCTGATTGGATCTTGACTGGTTAGCTGGTTGGTTGGTTTTTGTGCTTGTTGTTGCCCTTACTAATGGGACAGTTATTAACGGGTTATATCATCTAATTTAATTTGATTTGATTTCAATTAAAAACAATCGCAACAAAAAAAGAGTCGTTTGCCTTTCGGAAGGTTCTCTGCTAATTAGCATCGGGCATTGTTCTGTGCAATCAAGTGTGCCAAAAGGTTGTGGAATATCATTATTAATATTTATTTGTTTTTTGTTTATTTTCATTAGCAAGGTTTTAGCATTGGATTTTGATTTATATACATTTTTGAGAAATAAGTTTGGAATTGAATGCAAAAACAATTGAATTCATCTTAAATGTGTGATCTTGTTTGAATATAGAGAATGAACTCGTTGATATAATATATCTAAATATAATCGATAAATATCGATAGCATAAAAAGTAGGTTTTTGTTTTGAATTGAATGCATATACAATAAACAATTGAATTTGCATGTTGATCTCGTTTTGTATTCGTATTCTATAATGTTTCTGCCTGTAATCGATAGTAAAAAAGTATGTTTTTATGGAATTTTTAATGTGTTTTACCTTTGTACTCCCTTTTTAAGTATTTTCACAACATTTCTCACTAGATTTTCATAAGATTGAATTTGAAACTTTGTTGTCTAACTTATGAATATTATAATAAAAATGGGCATTTGAGCTACCTAAATGATATCAGCAGAAATGCAGAAATGCGATCAAAACAACAACCACAATAACAATCATCATAAAAAGGGTAAGCCAAGGGAGAACAATTTGAGGCACAGTCAACAACGGCAGCAGCAGCAGTAGACGGGCAACAGTTGCAGTTGCTTCCGCAGCAGCAGCAGCAACAGCTACACGCGGGGTATTTAGATACAAGCAACAACAACAACAACAACAAGCAAACAGGCAAATAAATCGTGATCACATGGTCAAGAGGGCCACACGGAGTGAGGATGAGGGGCGGGAGTGGGGAAGCGTGTCTGTTGTCTGTGTTGTTGTTGGCTTGTGTAGGTGGAGTTTGAAGCTGCGACTAAACGCTCAACTCCTTTTCTAACTCCTGCAGCAATAAATGTTGCAGCTTGTCGAGCTGATAAAGCCACACAAAGCGCGAGTGATCTACTAACAGGCACGCCAACAACAACAACAACAAGCAGCAACACTAACAACAAAAACAACAACAACAGCAGCAACTGCAACGAGATCATGTTTGTGTTTGTCGTGTCATACGAAAAGAAAAATTGGACAAAGAGGCCCACCAAAAGGCCTCGCCTCGCCCCGACTAGGACTGCCAGCAACTACTCTAGGAATTTTAGGGGGAAACTTCGAGGAGGAACATTGGGAAACTGGCTACGGATAACAACAACAACAACTAGAGGAGACGCTAACCGATCGCATACACAAGCTGCAACAGCAACAACAACATATAAGTTGTTAATAGAGAGGGTTCAGCTAGAAGATACCTTATAATTATAAGGAAAATGAATTCGAGTTCTCACCTCTTTTGCCTCTAGTTTAAAATGAATAGAGGGTATTATTATACTAGGCTTCGTCTATTCTCAGTCTCAGCTGCCGCATCTTCTCATTGTAGTTCGTCGTGGTGGGGCATTCAAATTTTGGCGCTTGAATTTGTTGCAAGTTCAGAGTTGAAGCTGCAGCTGCAGCAACGGGGCGTCGTCAGCAGCAGGCAGCAACAAACAGCAACAAATGCATGTTGTCGAAATCGAAATCAAGATCAGAACGGACTCTCCGCCAAACTTCACCAGCCTGCCCAGCCCCGAGAGAAAGAGAGAGGGAGAGGATGGGAGAGATCCAGCAGATCGAAATCAGCAACGTCATCGGCCACGCTGCACGTAACAAATGTGTGGAAGATACTTGTTGCACTTGGTGGCTGCGGCGAGAGAAAAGAAGATATAGCATGTGAATGTGCCGCAGTGCATCGTGACGCACAATGATTGTAGTCATGCATTGAGTCTTTGCTGATAGAGTATATCCTAATGAAATACTCTTTCCAGTTCGATTCTAATTGTTGTTGCCTTCTGTTGCTGTCTGCTTACTGCAAAGATCATCATCAATGCCATCGACGATTTGTGACTGTGTTCCTGACTGTTCCTGTCTGGGAAAGCCAGTCTTGTTCTGGTCTCCTTATCAAAATCATTTGTTCCTATCAATTTCACTTTGTCATGATTGAATACAAATGACCAAGAAGAGATTTGGAATATTTGAGATAGAAGAAAATCTTTCATGATAAATTACCCTGAATACTGTTATTACCCAGCAAAGATAACTTTAACTTTGTTTTTTAAATGTTTTCAACAACTGCACTTAACAGATAGGACTTTTGTTTCTTTCTTTATCATTCGAGTTTTAAGTTATTTATTACATTGCTGAACTTAAAATATGTATCTAATGACAAGCTCATTAAGCTAATAAGCAACTATCGCCAACAAGCTCATTGAACTCTTGAACACATTACCCGACCCCTTTTGTTTATAATCTTTTGTTGGGTTGAAACTCTTTAAATGTAAACTATTATATGGCTGACACACATTCCTTGCAATTTCGGTCTAAACAAATCAAACGGAGCGTTCGTAATTTAAAGATCGAGGCGAACCGTGAACTTTTGTGTATCTTTACTTTAAGCGGCATGTTGCACGCGTGATTAGCGGCTCAAGCGGCAACAACAACAACAACGCGAACCACAACAGCAAACAACTTACATCAAACATATGCGCCTGATCAACGCTTAACAAATCACACACAAACAGAAACTGAAACAGATACAGAGGTTTCGTCGAGGCGAGGTTGAAAAGATCAGATCAAGATCAGAGCAAAGAGATTTCAACCATCAGGCAACAACAAACAGACGGTGGTGTTGCCCCCCCAAAACGAAAAGCATTTGACTGTATCTTTGTATCTGTATCTGTTTGTATCTTTTACTTTTGCCAAAAGGGTTTTTGGTGCTTTGGAGTTTTGGGGGAGATCACAGCATGTGAGCGCTTTCAAATTGTTTCAAGTGTGAAGATCAATTTCATGGCACATTACCAACAAACACACACCACTACCGCCCCCTCTCTCTCTCTCTAACTCCTTGAATCACACAGAGGTAGTGGCACGAAGAAGAAGCAGAGTCAGAGTCAGAGCTGTTTGCCCATTTGCATGAATTTGAATACAATTGACGAATTGTAGTTCAGTTCAGTTCAGTTCAGTTTAGTTAAGTGCAGTCCGTCCATCTGTCTCTCTGTCTGTCTGTCGGAGTAATCTTTATAATGTTTCTATTATATTATTTATGTATGCTGGTTTTTGTGTAGTTGTACTTGCCTCCTTTGCAATTGGGGGCAAATTTGATATAATACTTTGTGTTTTTTTGGTGAGAAATTTGTTTTTTCTTGTTGTTCAGTGTGTGTGAACCAAGCGTGAATCGGCGCCTGTTATTACAATTATTGTTTGTAGTTGTTGTGTGGAGTCGTAGATAATGCGCTGAAGAAGAAGCAAGAAGCGAGAAGCGAGAGATCATGGCGTGTTTTCTATTGATCTAATCAATTGAGAGGATCGGATTGAACTTTGAAGCTGTGTAGCTGCAGCAGATGAAGCTGAAGCTGAAGTAATTAAGACACCAAACGAAAACGAAACGGAAAAAATGCAAATGTCAAACAGAAAGTTCAATGAACGAAAACGCAAGACAGAGAGAGAGAGAGAAGAGAATCTTCAACTCATAATCTTTGTTCGATAATTTATTGTTACAACACTAAACGAGACACCGCATACTCTGTCTATCTGTCTGTCTATCGGTCTGTCTGTCTGAGTCGATGGCTAGCCTGAACTAATCAGATTGACCCAGTGAACTAGTTGGCAGAACTGAATTCGTATTTGAATCGGGTTCGGGTTTTTAGCTCAGCCAGCCAGTCTCAAACGTCAACATTATTATTTGGCTTGTTAACTTGTCTGCACGAAATGACATTTTACAGCTAAATTTTGCCTGCTCTGGACCAAGATTACCCAACAACAACAACAAGCAGCAACAGCAGCAGCAGCTAGCAACAAGCAAAAATCGAGTTGAGTTTGTCTAACGAACTCGAAGATGTCCAACTCTAATGTACTGTATACTGTATACATCGATTTCGCAAGTCCCGAACACTGTTCCAATTCCAATCTCAAGTCCCGCTTCTGTCTGCACTCATTTATTCTCGCTCTCTCTCTATCTCTCTCTTTCTCTATGTGGCCCTAACGAGTGCACGAGACTGCGACTGCGATTGAGACTGAGGCTAAGTAAATGTTTGTGGCCCACAACCAAAAACTGGCCAAATCAAATGCCTGGCCAAATAAATCATAGTCATCAAAAGTGTTTCCCTTCGTTCGGTGCTTTTCAAGTGACAGTCATCGATGGGATTTCTAGCTGTAGTTTTTCTTTTACCCCCAAAAATCAAAAGGGAACCCACGATCATATTTCCATTTCAAAATGCCAAAACAAATCAGAGTCTCATTAGTAAATTAGCACTACCAAAGTGGAGCAGCGGGCTATATAGACAGATATGTTGTGGATATATGTGACTATAGAGAGCCTCTATCTTTTGATTAGTATTAGTAGAGTAATGTTTCTCCGGATCTATGACCCTTATTTATTAGACATTTTTAGAAAGATTTGTTCATCTTATCGAAAAAGTATCGATTAGATTACTTATCGAGTCGAAAAAGTGGCCGTTAAGCATTTTCGCCCTTTTCTTCAAAATATTTAGTTATAGTTACAATTATGTTAGCCGACCGAACTTTTCCGGTAAACTATATCTGTTCGATAACCTTTAACCACATACGCTACAAATAAAATTACTTTTAACGACAGGATATCGGATATGCTATATTTTTCTACATATATCGTTGCCGTTCCCTTATAGAAACTAAAATTCTCAGCATTTACTTAACTTTCCACTATGACCAACTTGTGTAGTGCTCTTTTGAAAGAATGGCACACGAACCTTTCAGCTAATGGCTAGGCGCAAAATATCGCCAAAGTCATAAATTAAATATTTGGTCAGGCACTCACAACAAAAAAAGGGGGTGAAGGCAACAACAAATACTAGCTGCGAACGAATAATGCATAGAGAGAAAAACAAAACACCTCAAATATGCCTAGGAGCTACAAAAAAGGCGAGAAATTGTTGTTCACTTCAAGAGAGGCAACTGAAACTGAAACTCAAGTTGTATTACTTTTTTTTCAGTTACTTTACTAAATGATCAATCGACGCTCGATCGAAGGCACGTTTATTGTTGTTGTTGTTGTTGCTGTCAGAGATATATTATTCATAGTAATAGTTATGGTTGCCTTTAGTGTGTTGATATGGGAGCATTATGTAAGTGAGCTGCTTAAAGACAGCTATTTTGGATAGATATTAAGTGCATATTGCTTAATACCCAAAAAGCAAGTGCTTGATATTTCAAATGTACTAATATTTTGATTGATTTGCATTAAGTATTACATAATCGAAAGTGGGAGTTTTAGAAGTAGATGGCGAAGAAGAAGATTCATTAGTTTAATTAAGTGCCACGAAAATTGTATACAATTAGCTAACCCATAATGAGGACACCCATCTATTATGGCCAAAAAACTAAACAGTAAAACTTTTTTGGGGGGACGACACTTTAATCATTTAATTGAATTTTGACAAACCGATTGACGAAGTGGGAGAGGGAAGGAAACTTGAAAACAACACCTACCCAAGCATCTCTGCGGGGGCGGGACAAAACCTTTTCACTTTCAGTTGAGAGAAAAATGTGAGAAATTAATTTGCTCAAAATGCCAAGCTGATTGATTCCCGTCCCCCGTACAGCAACAACCAAAACTTGTTTTTGGCAAAAGGTTGTCGGCGGAGGTAGTTGGAAAATTATCAATTAAGCTCTTCAACGACGTTTCGTAAACTGTCATTGATTCGTACATGAAAAATCACAGTGAATTACTCAGTGAATCACTCAGAGAGGGAGAGAGGGAGAGAAACAGAGAGAGATAATCAGCCAGAGTATTTTTTCGGGGGGGGAAAATTAAGTGCTCGGCTTTGGGGACGCAGGTGTAATGGGCTACTCATCAAATGGCTTTGAATAAATTTCGGGTACCCCAAACCCAAAGGGTTGCCAAAAATGAGACTTGCTGTTGTTGTTTTTCTGTTTTCTGTTCGGGTCCAAATGCCCGCAAGCTTTTCATTAAAAATTATTGTGCTTATCATCCAACGGAAGAGCTAAGCAGTTAAGTATCTTACAGATGTACAAATATTTATTTTAGTTCTTCAAAAATATTATTCTGTTTGAAATTTAAAGAGTCCTACTCCATTTTTTTGGTCAACTTTGCAAAGAACCTGTCTTTAAGAAAAACTACTCTCCCTACGGCAAGTTTTGAGACAAGACAAAGAAAGGGCGGCGGGGGGGACAGAAAACTTCAGTCGCTTGGCGAGCCAAGTGAATTAATCAATAATTTATACGAGAAAAGTTCAACTTAATACTTAGAAGGAGCCACAAGGGGGTTGTGGGACGGACGAACGGGGGAAGGGGGTAAGAAAGATCACAGGTTTTTAACCCTTTCACTATATGACTTTGTATATGTATGTGTCGACCGCTATGTGAATACATAAGAAAAGTGCAAATAAATAAGAAAAAGAAAAACTCTAACTCAAATGCCAAAAAAAACACACTCAAAAATCACTCATACGCTCTGTGAGCACACGGTCTCTCGCGCTCTCTCTCTCTCTCTCTGTCGGTCTGCGACGACTGCGCTGTCTCTCACCAATACAAACGAATGCTTTGAGTGCTTTGTTCGCACAGACAGAGCGTCGTCAGTTGGATGAGCTTTCCAGCTGGAAGTCTCGGCGCTGTAGGGAGCGCGATAGAGAGAGAGGGAAGGAGAGAATCTATCCGTCGGTTGGCATATTTTGTTTAGGATTTCGTTTCCTTTTACAAATGCACAGATTTGCGTATTGCTTTTTTATATGTTTCTTTTCTCGTTTTGCTCGCCTTAAGTCGGCATTTTTAATTTATTTTCATTCAAGGCTCCTTTCGGAGTAATTCTGCTTCTTCTTTTTGTCTTTCTCTCGTTTCGAGAAACATTTCCGTTTCGTATTTGCGAAATTTGTTTGCCCCTTGGCTAAATTTAAGAAGCATTTCCTATGCTGAATTTTTAGTAGCAACTAAGAAGGATTTATTTGTTTTTTTTTTTTCAGGAGTAGGAATATTAGGAAAAAACATGGGAAATGTAAAAAACATCTAGAAATGAAGGATTAGGAAAATGTTTCACATATTGTAAATCTATTTAGAAAAAATTTCCATAAATCTTTCGGATAAGTAAATGTGTTATGCAAAAATATATCAAAAATACTCAGAAAAAACTTGTAGTAAAAATTAATTTGACTAATGGTAAGCTTTAACACTTTTTCTCATGTTTCAGTTCATTCCCTTTCCGATACCTTACATTCGTACCCTATGAAATTCCCTTTCTATAATCATTTAAAGCAATTAAGAACAGTTTTCAACTCGTACCAACATAATTTAATATTCGATATAATATGGCAAGGAGCTTAACTCAGTTTATGAGCCCCATCCATATCCCTATTTTACTTCAGGGCACCTCTACTCCTCCTTACCTCACCCCTGCGAATACAAAAAATAATACAAACACATGAACATGAATTTTCCAGCGTTAGATGTGAGCGAATCCCAAGGAACAGAACATCAGCTACATACAAACCGTTTACATACACATACACATACATATATACATACGTACATCCATATGTACAATTCTTACATGCATGTAGTACAAACATATGTATATAGACGAATCAGGCAACGGCGGCAACTCAACGTCTCCCCCTTCGTCCTCCCCCCTTGCCCGGTTCACGTATGAGCAATGTGGAATGTGCAATGTGATTGCGACGAGTGCTTTTTCCATATACGCGACGTCAACGTCAACGTTGACTGCGACGCAAGCAGCGACGTAAGCGCAGCGCTTTTTGCTCTGGCTCTCGTTTCGTTTAGCTTTTTTCTTCTTTATCACGTTCCAGCGAGAGAGAGAGTGAGAGAGAAAGAGAGAGAGAGCGAACGAGCTTCACACATACATACGGCCTCGCATGCGCTGCGACTGTGTATGTGTCTGTCTGTATGTGTGTGTGTGTATGTGTTGTTGTTGTTGTTTAGCTGCACACGAGTTGGCGTTGGCGCTTTTAATATGTGTGTGCATGTATGTATGTATGTACGAGTGTGTGTGTGTGTGTACGAGTCTTACATGTTTTTCTTTTTTTTTTTTTGTGTTTTTATTTCCTTTTGCGTGTCTGTTGGTGCTGCTGCCTGTGTCGCCGTCGTTGTTGTTGTTGTTGTGTATTTTGTGCTCCCCAAGTTTTTAGACTCCGCCTTTTTTGTCGTCTGCGTGTCTTGCGCTGTCTCCGTCTCATTGCCCCCTCCCCCTCAATCACTTTGCCTACCCGTTGCTTTGCTTTCTCAGTATTTTCTTCGTATTTTTACTGTTTGCCTCTGACTGTTGTGGGATTTTTAAGCATCGTCATCGTCGTGTGTATGGGTTGGATGGGGGGAAGGCTGATGCTTTTTGGTGAAAGAGTGAATGTAGGAGACGGAGAGAGAGAGTGTGAGAGAGAGAGGATGTCTCTGGGTACTCTCAGTACACAAGTGTGGGAGTATGAGTGTAAGCTCCAGTACGAGTATGGGCATGAGTATGAGTATGGGAATGGGAATGAGTGTGAATGTTCTCGTTCGGTTCGTTCGCATTTCGTGTGATTTATTCATGCACTGTGTGCCCGTTCGCTGTACTCGTACTGCGTACTTATGCTTACTTGCAGTATGTGTGTGTGTATATGTGTGTGTGGCTCATTTTAACTCTCATCCATTCGGTTTTTTGGACTTAATGTGTTTTTTTCTGTTTTTTTTTTTTTTGTTGCTTATTGCCGAGACCAACGAAACGACGAATGAGAAAAACGAATGAGTTTGTTGCTGTTGTGTTTTCTGCATCATGTTTAGGTTTATTTTAGCATGCTATTACACACACACACACACATACTTATACACATAAACAGTGTGTGTTATATACTCTCATATATTGTACATATACATATGTATATATATAGACTCATTTTAAATGCGTATGACTGAAATGGGTTCATATTCGTATTGCGTCGGATCCTTTGTATGTTAGACTGCACACACACACACACAGCAACACACACACACACATATGTATACACATGTACATATACATATATCTTGGATTAGGGAGTGGCCCAAAACATTTCTCATAGGAAGCATAGGCAAAAGGGAGCATTTGACGTACGAGTTCTCGTCCATTACGCATACGCCATGTGTTTGGCAAGAGGAAAAAACAGCTTTATTACATAAGAACATAATCTTAGTTATGACTCAACCAACTCTTTCTCTTCATATTTCAAACACAAATCCTAAGTATTTATATAAAATCTTTTGGTTTTTCAAGCAAGTGGTTGAGATTTTCTTTGTTCCAACTATTTTTGCCAAGAATTCACAAAGGGCAAAAAAGATGGAAAAACTACAGCAAAAACCCCTTCAGTGTGGCACTCACCAGATGCCCCAAAGCATCCACAAAGGTATTAAATTATTACAAAAAGACTTCAAAAACTGCACTCTACCCAAAGGGAAAATAGAAGAAGGGGGTGAGGGGGACTGACCACTTGCAGAAATATGACACTCAGAGGCGCGCACAAACAGAAAGCGAAAGACAAAGCTTGTTAGGAGCGGAAGAGGGGAGAGGAGCCTTACAGAAGCAGCGACTACTTGAAAATGTTTGAATACAAAATGGTGGCTTTGTTAGCCACAAAAATCAAAAAGCGAAAGAAGAAAAAAACTGAGACATTAAAGTGACACAAGAAGTCTCCCACCGAAGAGCAACTGAGAAATGTTTTTGGTTTGTTCTTTGGTCAAGTCAGCAAGTTGTTAATTTAATTTTTTGGCCAAGGCCAAAGGCTGGCTGGCGTGGCTGGTCTGGCTTGCTGGCCAACAAGGAAGTAGCCCATGGAGAAGCAGGTCACTTAAAGGTCATTCACACGAGACGTAGCGCCAGCCGTTAAGTTGAGTTGACCTCGGCTACTTTATTACTTTAAGATTTTGCCTTGACTTTGAACAACAGTTTTGCCGGCGTTTCGCTTCTTTTTTATTTTTCTTTTGCTTTGCTTCTTGCCACGTTTTTTTACCGTATTTTTTTTTACTTTTTCGTTAACGCCGCACAATATATATTTTCAGTGTTAAACAGCGCAAAAGCGCAAGTTTTTCCAACATTTTTTTTTCATTTTTTGTTCATTTTGCTTCTTTTCCGTAATGGCCAAAAGCCACGTAAAGTCAGCCCCGAGACGCCTCGAAGCCCCGACAACGGGATGTTGCACCTAATGACCAATTGCCTTGTGGCAGATTGGGGGGCAGGGACCGAAAATTTTAAAGCCAAAATCAACTGGGAGAGCTGTCAAGTTTTTATTAAGCAAAAATAATCTAGAAAACTTTTTTATATTTCTTTCCTTAACGGTTTGATGATTATTTTGCCATTCGAACATTTGGACATGTTCAAAAAATTTGTTATTGAACAAAATAAAACTCTTTTCGAGAAAGAAGAGTCACGTGCCAGCGAAAGAAAGAAACAGAGACAGAGAGGGAGCAATCTATTTGATTTGCATATTTATTCAGGCGTCTCTTTCCATTTTATTTAGTTTCTTGTTGTTGTTAATATTTAAGTGACGTTACGCCACGTGAAAGAAAAATTGGGAAGGGGCAGCACTCCAAACCAAACCAAACAACTTCTCTTCAAAATTTGATTTGACGGGCACGTGTGGCAGATTTCCATTTAAGTGGGAAGTCCGTTCAAGACGACGTTCGCATCGCACTTAAAATCGATTGGAAATGTGATTGGTAAAACGAAAATAATAACAAAATAATATGGAAACCCAAGTTTGTATAAACCAGAAGTACAGTAGTTTGGCAGCATATTAATCCAAAACCTTAACCATCCAATTATTTAGTTTTTTCCTCAAGCGAGCGAGTTCTTCTACTATCCGCTGTCCATTCGGGTCCATTCTGTGTGTTCATTCGGAATTCACATAAAATTATGCAAATCCCAAATCAGCTGCCACTCGTAATGCAAAACAAAAAAAAACGCCCACGTATTGCGCCTACGGAGCCACGCCCACGCACCCAAACCGACCCACAACAATGAGTATATTGAAAATGTTAATGGTAATCGCTGAATTGAATTGGAAGGCAGGTTATATTGGGAGGCGCCATCTAGCGGCCGCTGCTGTCACTCAAACTTTAGCCGCTTTGCAAATCCAATTGATTTCAACCAATTTCTCAAACTCCCCGAACAAAACGAAGAACAAGAAGAAGAAGGAGCAAACGTGACCGGTCGGAAATAAAACAGAGAAGACAAGAAGCAAGAAAAAATATAGCATAAAATCAATTGAAAAACTTTTACGTACGATGCCAAACGGCAAGGATATCTCACGCCTCCCCGCCCCACCACACTCTACCCCACCCATTCCAATTTTTCTCTATATACACACTCGAGATATCGCATGAGTGACAAAGAATTGAGAAGAAGAAAAGGAGAGATGGAAAAAAATTGTGGGTTAAATCCTTACGACGATGGCAGCTTGAAGCATTCCCATTGGCCCACGAGCATGAAAGGAGCTTGGGAAAAATGGAAATGGGGAACGGAGGTAGAAGGGGAGCACCCAAATGTACATCCTCATCGACGAGAACACATGGCCACATCCATGGATTGTCAATGGAGTTGCGTAGCCAAATGGTAGTTCGAGTTCGTATCGTATCGTATCGTTCCTCTCTATATCCTCTGTCATCTCCTATGTATTGGGGAGAAATAGGACGCCGACGACGACGAGGCAGGACAAAGTTCTATGTACGAAGGATTCAACAGCGACAACAACATGAACAACAACAACTACAACAGCAATAAGCTCAAAATGTAACAAATAAAATGCAAAAGATGCGAAATAAAAAAAATGACATTCGGATACAAATCGAATGTATAGAGAGAGAAAGAGACGAGATACGATACGATAGGAAAAATGGGGCGGGAGAAGGCGAAAACACTAAATCGAAAGAAGCAAAAGTAGTAGAGAAAGAATTTTTGCTCGCGCCTGGGAATTGAATTGAATATTTAATGGCAGCCAACTGCTGTTTAGCTCCCAACGAAGTTTTCTTTCTTTTTTTTTGTGTTGGGGCGGGAGTGGAAGGTTGGAGCTTGTAGATGGGGTTGTTGGTTCTGTGTATGTGTATGTGGTTGGATGCTATCAAATGTGCTCTCAATTTGAATGGGGCTGTCGCTTTGACAACATCTTCGTCTTATAGGTTTCTCTCCTTTCCAGTTTCCGGGTAGTTGGCTCTATCCGGGAATGTGAGGGATTGCAGGGGAAACCGTACTCTCTGAGTTTTGGTAACCAATGTATATCATTGGTTTTGATAAAGTATTATCTGTTATCGTTAAGGAAAGGCTTGAAAACTTTTATCTTTAATATTCAATGACAACGTTTCAAACTTTCATTTATGAAAAATACTTTCCATCATCAAACTTTCCCATTACAATCTCTTAAGTATTCGATAAGCTATTAACTAATATAATATCAACAAGCTCTAATCGATATCAAAGGGTTAAAAGTAACCTGTCGTTGTCCAATCAATATCGCAAATTACCTTTAATTTGAAAGCTCTCACCAACGAATCTTAAACGCCTTCAAAAAAATACATTGTAAACACAAATCTCACCTAATAACACTTAACTTTCCTCCACGTTTCACCCAGCTGCATGTTTTGCACTAATTGGACCCAAAATTTGCACTAAATGAGCAGTATCCCTTTCACCAATAAACAGACTTCCCTTCCACTCCCACTCCTTCACTTATCCTTTCACATTTCTATCACTTGTTGGCTATTCTAATGCAAATTCTATTTCGTTCTGTGCCAATTCGAACGTTTATCAATATTTCCTGGTTGCTGCGAAACAACAATTGTTGTTGTTGTTGATATTGTTGTTCTTGCTGTTAAGGTTGCAACCCACAAATCCCATCACTAAATCAACAGCTACAACCACAACAAAGCAACGCAACCCACCCACCCTAAATTGAACTCAATCCATACATCCATACATAGGAGATAGAGGCACAGTTGGAAAATTGGCAAACTCTCTGCCTAGAAGAAAATGCTGAACGTGGAAAAATTGCAAGCCGAAAATCTGATTGTGTAAAGTCGAGTTAAGTATCCTTTATGGGGTTCGTTGAGTCCTATGACAGGGTATGGTACAGGATATGGGCAACATGTTTGCCTAATACTTGTTATAACCTCCCTCTCACTCTCTTTCTCCCCGAGTCGCTGTCTCATTGTTGTTGCTGATTACGTAATGGGCCGGCACTTGATGATTGTTCTGCGGCGGCATGAAATTGATGTTTTTGCCAATTTCGCAATTGAATTGCAATCAAAGCGATGACGTGAAATGGAACACCCCCTCACACTCAACCCGGTACGGTACGGCGGCACGGCACTCTCTCTCCCTCTCACTCTCTCTTTCCCTTTAAGGGGTGGCTGCTCACTTTTGGGGTGAAAGTCGTTGCCAAAAAATTATGAAAGTGAAAGCCAAACTAAATTAGGGTAAAGCCGATTTTTCGCAATAGCTTCTTCTATTCTCTGTTTTTTTTGCACGACAATGGCCGACTCGCTGCAGGGTGGGGGGTATCTTAGAGAGGGGGTGTTCGGGCGGAGGGTTTAACGTTTAGTTTATTGGCTGCGTTGGGGTGACGTTCAGTTTGTGTTTGCGTTTTGTTTGTTGTTGTGTTTAGCGGGTGTACAAGTTGCGTGTCATAAATTTTCCCAGCATAAATTTGCAAAACTGGACCCCGGGGGTGGAGTGAAGATGGGTGGTGATGGTGGCGGTAGTGGTGGGGCAGCATGCGGCGCCTGTCAACGCAATTGGGCTCATGCTCATGCATTGCTCCTGGTACAATGTAGCAATGTTTATATGCCAGGTTATAAAGGGAATTGTGCATAGCATCTCTGAGGTATTATTATCTGATTGTCATACAATCTGGGCAGGGACTTTAAAAATGGGCGGGCTCGCAAGAGAGAGAGAGGACTGAAGTGGTGGGAGGGAATGGGCTATTCGAAGTGTCATTTGAAGCGACTACTGAGGAACAGCTTCCAGGAAACTCTCAAGTGATTGGGGGACAAATAGGTAACCTACATACACATAGGGTTGAAGGATCTCTCTTTCAAGGAGAGCATCTGAGAGATGTAGGAAATCGATTGGATGTCCGAAGGAAGGATAAGAAAGGTTATAGAAAACTGACCTAACGGAAACCCTTCCAAACAGTTTCTCAAAACTTTTCTCAAGTGAACCCATTCGAAACTTGCGTAGGACAAAAATAAAGAAAGCTTTCAGCTGACTTCATTGAAGAAGCGTTTAGAGTAGGAAAAGTAAAGGCAATGTAGGAGTTTCCCAGGCAAAACCTAATATTAACCTCTTAGGTTAGATATTTGCATACACATTCCTTGCAATAACTACACGTATCAGGGCTATTAAAATCAAGCGCGATATCAATTTAAAAACACACACACACGCTTGGTAACCCTTTCCACAAACCCCTGCTCTCCTCTTTGGTATTCACCTTACCACATTTTGGGAGGCAGCAGTTGCAGCAGCCACACGCTGCACTCAAATTCATATTTGTACATATTTGTTTGGAAGATAAGCAAAAATATTACACGCTCCAGAACGTGACCAATGCAAATGCATATGAACTAAAACCGAGTTGAAGCTGAAAAGAATGGGAAGAAGAAGAGAGAAAAAAAAACCCCGAAGAGTCAACTCAATTGAACTTTGTAACCCAACGTGTTGCTTCTGCAAGCGCCTGCCACAGACAGATACCCAGACAGACATTCAGACAGACAGAGAGTCAGACAGACAGCGAGCATGCAGCACTTGCACAACTTGCAACAACAGTCGCTTTAACTGCTGCCTGCTGTTGTTGGTGCTGCTGCTGCCCGTTGCTGCTGCCTCATGTAGATCATCTGGCAACAACAACACCAACAAGCATAACAATAATAAGTGCAGACAATGCCCAACGCTCTGGGACGGAACTTTAAGAAAACATCGCGTGTGTATCGCATTCTGTGCATCAGCTGCCTTGGCGCTCACTCGACTACCCCCGACTACCTCCCCTCCCTTCCCTCTAGCCCATAGAGTTATCGGTCACGTAGTAAAACAAACATTTTTATAAGAATACGCGAGAGTCTATATGGCTATGACTGAACTATATGGACAGCAGAGCAGTTCAGTTCAGTTCAGTTCAGCTCTCTGCCCTCTGAAGAAAAACAGCTCATAATGGATGATAATCGTTTATTTCGCGAGCGCCATAAAAGTGCGAGGGAGATGAGACAGAGGAGGAGGACCAGGAAACTGACAGCGATGTTCTTTTTTTTTGGGCCATACTTTGGGATACATGACGAGAACTCTTGTAGCGCCACATGATCACCTTGTTGTTGCTTTTATTTTATTTCTGTGGTTCCACTGATCGTGTTGTGGGTATTCAGGGTGTCTCTGTGTGTGTGTGTGTATGTGTGTGTGGGAAGCGCGTCAACATCCACTTTCAAACTTGGCACCACAATTGCCCAGCAATTGCACTCCTGCCGTGCGATACTCCAACGCTTTCTGAATCTTTCAACTCTGTCTCCCGAATCTCCCTGGGAGAACCTTAACTGCAAGTTCTTGATTTGTTTTTGTGATCATCATGTGGCGGGTCTTCTTTTTACCCTGTCCCTGCCCCTTGTCGAATTCGGATTCGTGTATGCAAGTAATTCAATATGTAAATTGCAAAATAATCAAAAATTAGACATGCTCTTGTATGAAATGAAGAAAGGGATATATTAAAGAAATGGATGCTCTTTGTGTGTGGTAATTGAAAAAAAGAATCTGAGAGCAGAAAAAGAGGGAGCGGAATGATAAGGTGTAGGGTAAGGTTCTAACCGTTGATGCAGTATCGATGAGGAAATCAAATGGGAATGGGTTTAGGGAAATTTAAATACTTCTTCATTCCAAATCCAAAAAAAGAATCCCCTCTTAAGCAAAGTGTTCAACAAGTCGTGCAACAAAGCAGCAGCTACTTTGATTATATTGCTACACACGTTCCTCGGGCAGCAGCATCCTGCGTCCATTTCCCTCCCCTTCCGTTTGCCCTATTAGCAGCTACTTTGCCTGGCGAGCCGTGGCCAAAGTCTTCAAAATCAAATGCCAAAATATTGTAATAAAAATTGCTTGCAAAATATTTCGCAGCACTTATGTAAGTCGAGAGTAGAAGACACGAACGACGAGAAGACAACGCAATTTTTATTGCCGACCAACCAAACGCCCTTTGTGAGTCCGTCCGTCCGTCCGTCCGTCCCCAGTCGAAAGGACCAAGGACCATTTGCCATTTCCCGTTGCTTTGCCATTTTATTCTTATTTATATATATTTTTTTTTGCTGTTGTGCTGCGCTCTTTTTTTTTGCCTTTAAAGTAAGCATTTCCGTTGTTATTTCTTTTTTCGAGTATTTTTTTTTCCATCCCAATTGGCCTGGCTGAGCTGCTGCCTTTCCGGCTGCTTTAATTTAATGGCCCTGCTGATTTCTTAGCCACCAATTCGACAGTGCTGCTTTCTTTCTTCCTTTCGCTGCCTCCCTCTGTCCTGACCTGGGTCAACCTGTTAATAAGCCAACGACCGAGGAAACTGGTCTGGTCTGCGCACCGCCGCTTTAATTGATTTCCAGCCGCTGCCAACCAACAACACAGAAAACAAGAACAACAATAAGTTCGAGAAGCCCTTAGCTCAACCCCTTTTCTCGCTCTGTCATTCAACACCCTTTCCATTTATTGTGTACAATTTTTATGTTGTATTTGCCCATTATGATTGTTGAAACCGAAACTGACCTTTGCCTTAACCGAACCCCCCTCCGAAAACCGAATACCGAAAACCGAAAACCGAAAACCTTGCTACCCATTTCATTTGTTTGGTGCGGTCAGTCGGTCGTCAGTCAACTGTGGCTCGGTGAAAAGTCGACGGTGGTTGACGGTGGTTGCCAACCACTCGATGCTTGTTATCGCCCTCGTCATTCGCAGTCGTCTCTCTCTCTCTCTTTCCTTCTCTTTCGGTTAAAGTCGTCATGGACATTGAGTGACCTTTAGTTGTCAACCGTTACACCTTCTCACCCTCTCTCTGACCCATTATGTTTTCAGTTTTACTTTAATCGCATTCGTGTTGTATGTCAATTCCTGATTAAGTTATAATTTGTACCGGTAGTTATTTCATAACTTTTTCAATGACTGAAAAGTGTTGTTGAGTAACCTGAATTTCCTTTAACCTAAGAGCAATGCAGCTAATATAATTTTTACATACATTTTAATCATATTTGTATATTTTTAACCTCAATTTTGAATAAGAACTCAATTTCTTGGTAATCCTTTCGGCAAGCTATAAAGTTCTTGGCTTACTTTACTCTTACCTGTATTCAGTTCTTTATATTTTGCACTAAATTCCTCGCTCTTTTGTCACGTTTGCTTGTGTTTTCACGAGCTATTAAAAATTACCGAGCACCGTCATTAATCCCAGATATGCATAAAACATAATCAAGTGCAATTGAAGCGAACCAAAAACGGACAGCGCGAGTGCCACAGTTACAGATACAAAGTAAAAACAAGTAAGCGAAATTAAACAGAAAGTTCGACTATGAGATACCTTAAAATCTGTCTTTCTCAAATCTGATTAGACAATTAGATGTTAAGCGTATTCCAAGATATTAAATGTAATACCAGATTTCATTACTAACTTACCCAAATATATAATCTGAAACGAAAAGAAGAAACAGAATTATCGATAGAGTAAGCAAAACGCAATCTCAAGAATATATATACCTTGCCCTACCTGACCATTTATTATACCCCTTGCAATCCCATTTTTTATATGGAATATAATAAGTGATGCAAATAAATATGCCACACTCACAAAAACACAGCCAAACAGAGCCAAAGCAAAGACTTACACCCTGAACCCCTAATGATATGGTCCGTTCCTATTTGTGTGGCATGTGTTGTTGCCGGAGATAAATGACCGAATCGGCTTTGTTGTTGTGTTGAGGTCGAGGTATTTAGATCAGCTAAAACATTTATGCGCTTGCAAATCGCTTTACAGACGGCCTCTGCACGTCGCATGCAAATTGTAGAGAATGCGGCATGAGGCATGCGGCAAAGCTGCGACTTGTGACTGGGGCAATGCCAATCACACCCTCCCTCCCGCACCACGCCCCTCCTTCTCTCTTCTACACTCCTTCAACTCGCACTTGAATAATGCATTTTGGCATGCATGTTGCAAATAGGCCACGCTTCGCTTTACAACATTTCGTTGCACAGAAATTGACCTTGAATGATTGTAAATTGGACTAAGACAAGAGTTCTTATATAGCAAGAGGTCAACATGAGAGTTTGATGAAAAGCTGACAAATCTCTATGCCTCAAAGAAGAAAATCCAAAAAAATCAGAGAAAGCTTAGCTCCCACACAATGTTGTACATGTTGCAAGTATCTCATTTACATGCGTCACGTTTTACTACCACAAACAACACCCACCGACCCAACCACCCACGCACCCACAACAACAACAACAATAAGATAAATGACATCAATTGACTTCATTAGCAGTAAATGTCAAATGTTCAACGCGTCGTCGCAACGTTTGCCACAAAACATACATACTTGGTACTATTATTGTGTTTTTCCTATTGAGCCTCGTGTTAAATGTGCATTTTATAGCAAGAAGAACAACAACACAACACCCCCGCAGCAGCATATTTAGCAACCCCTCGCAAAAGATTTGCCAAAAATTTCCAAATGGCGCAGTTTCTTAGTGGTTTTTCCGAGTTTGGGGGAAGAAAATTTGCATACGCATTTTGCTTGCATCGTTTGGTAGTCTGTCGAAGGAGGAGTAAGGGTGCATAGAAAGACGCAGGGAGAGGGGTTGTTAAAGTGGCCGCAGTGACTCTATTACAGCAACTACAACAACAACACACAGACACCCACACACACACACAATGAAACCATCAAAATCCAATGAAATAAAATAAAATTCCAATAAAAACATTTTGGCAAAAGGCAAAAATGCGGGCGAACTGTAAAGACAGAGTCTGAGGGGAGACGAGAGAGTGTTGGGGATGTTGACATGCGGTGAAAGTGTGCGAAAAAGTGTCAGTGTGTGTGTGCAGCCAACCAAAAGCTGTGCACACACACCAACACACACTAAACTGTTACAAGTCCCTTTTTCATTTTTGGGTTCTTGGCACTGAGACGTGTGCGTGGGATTTGCACATTTTTCGCAATGTCGCTAGGAAAAGCCAGTGAGGAAAAACAGTGTTCCTTTTGTGTGGTGATGCTTCGTTTGCTTTTGCTTTTGCTTTTTGGTGTTTGCTTTTTGAACCTTGTTAGTGGTTTCTGCCAATGCCAATGCCAATTGCTAAACTGCCAAAATGCGTGAAATGTCAACATGTCAACTAGCTCAGTACACACGAAAAGGGAAAGAAGTTGGGCAGAAGGTGATGAATAAGGGAAAGAGTGGGGGGAAGTTGACTTTTGATTGGTGGAAGTTAAAGACATCTCATTAGTATAGCTCATAACTCTTTGAATAATCAAGGAAATTAAATCAGCAGCAAGAAATCGACAAGCAACATTAATAAATGATTTTAGATATATATAAAATTAATCAGATATCAGCTTGACAACAATATTGGCACAATTAAAAGACAGCTAATCCATTTGCTACGCCTTCGAGTTTGGCCAATTACCGGACAATTATCACAGGTTGAAGATCAAGTGTTCTCGGTCTCTCTGTTTGTATGTGACAGCATCCGCGTCTATACAATAGAAAATACCCAAGCGGCAAGCAGATAATATTGTGTTCTATTTATTTTTGGCATTCCCTAAGCCTCAAACTTGTTTGCCAACTCACCCACGCATGACACATGGCTTAGACTGTATAAAAGCGTTGAGTTATTTGGCTAAAAGCATCAGTCGCTGACAAACCAACAAACTCAACAAACAATCAACATGCAAGTAAGTTGAAAAATTCAAAAAAGTTGCTCCAGATTTTTGATTTTTTCTATCCTTAGTTCTTCGTTATCTGCTTGGCTCTCTGTGTGGCTGTGGCTCAGGCTGGCTACTTGGCTACCGCACCTGTTGCCACTTATGCTGCAGCTGCTCCAGTTGCCACCTATTCTGCCGGCTACACTCCATATGCATCGACCTACTCTGCTGCCGTTCCTTATGCTGCCTACACCAGAACTGCTCCCTTCACCACCTATGCTGCTGCCGCTCCCGTTGCCACCTACTCAGCTGGTGTTCCAACTGCTTACTCTGCCTACTCAGCTCCAGCTTACACCACCTACGCTGCCTCTCCCTATGCAGCTCCCATCACCACATATGCTGCCCCAGCTATCGTCAGCCCCTTCTTGAAGAAGAAGTAAATTAGAGATGACTTTTAGTATGGGAAACCTGAGTTTCCTTACCATAAAATGAACTACTTGACCAATCTAAAATAAACTAAACTGCTTAAAAATTCAAAACTAAATTCGTATCTTAGTTAAAATGCAAGGGAGTTCTAATGGAACTTATTAGAAGTATTCAAGCTATATGACCTAAAAATTTCCTGCCTAGGTTTGCCAATCACATACTGCTTAATACTTAATATAGTTCATTAAGAATGAGTTGAAATTCAATTTTGCTCCAATTCACATGTAATGAAAACACACCAATCGTTTAGCAATTTGTCTGTTCATTGGCACAACAATTTCACAAGATCATAAGCAATAGTCTACTAAGACTGAGAGTAAGTTCTGTTCTTTTGTTTGTAGCTTGTTGCAAGTTGCAAGTTTCATAGCGCGCGTGGGCGTCAAATGACCAATCACACGGATTAATTGCCTGGCGATAAGAAGTGCAGCAGCAGCAGCTCCCAGCTCCCTCAAAAGGTGCTTGTCGAAGTTGTGGTGGCCTCCTCTGGTTTTCCAAAGCTGGCGAGCTGGCAAAACGCGCGTGCTCAAATAAATCATTTCTAAGACACGGTGCAGGCAGCCAGAGGGTCTTCAAGAGAAGGGAGAAGGGGGTTTGGACTGAGACTCAGACTGCCTGTCTGAGTCAGAGACTGTTACAATCCATGGCGATCTCATTTCAAGTGCAAAAGTGCCGCAAGTGGCAAGCAGCCCAAAAAAAAGGTGACTGCCACAACACAATTGTGGGTGTAACGAATTCGCCGTCAAATCGCGAACAAATCGCAGCAACAAACAACTCAAACACACATACACTAACAGGATCGGTGTAAGAACCAGACGGGAGACTCGTATGTGGCAGAGGGAGTGAGGTAGGTAGAGAGGCAGGAATCAGTGGCAGGAACATCGATCGCTTCTCACACAACAAAATGCCTACTCAAATTTGCCAAAGTGAAAGCCACTTGAGAACAGAGAGAGGGATAGAGGGAGATGGGTTAGGGGGTGTAGAATAGGTGATGGGGGTTAGCAAAGGATTACAATTTAGACACCGGAAAACAATGAAATTGACAGCGCTTAAGCTTTGGGCGATAATCTGCTCAGCCATTTAGTGGAATATTTGTTGAGAATTCTTTTTCTTACTTTTGTGGCGCTGTCTTATTATCAATCTTGAAATGGGTAGTGCCAAAAAGACAATAGGGTTGTCAGGTTGTCAGGAACTTCGTGAGAAATTTGAGAGAGTTCGAACACAAAAAGAACTTGACAGAATTCAAAACTCAAAGATCAATGTGTAGAGAACAGAATATCAAATTATTTCTTATATAATATTAAATGTGGTATTCCCTTGACAACCCTACTTTCCCTACTCTGCTCATTCAACATATTCAGGAAGCATGACTAACAAACAACAATGTGAGTGAGGCAACAACAAGAATCACTTGCAAAGTGTTGCCCAAAAATGCCGCACGAACACCGTTCAATTGCATTTAAGAAGCCAAATGACCTACGGCGCCCCCAGACCCTAACCGCACCCCGCCGATCTCTCTCTCTCTCTATCAAAGCTTATTCACAACTCAATGCCTGTTTAGAGCACAGACAGCAGTTGGCTAACCAACCAACCAGCAAACAACAGTCCCTGGTTCCAAAATGCAGGCTAACAAGGCTTTCTGCAACTGCTGCCTACGATCTGTAGCACCCTCCCTACCTCCGGTACTCCCCAACACACCTTACTCTTATGTGCTTATAACGCATACAAATATTATATTTAAGGCGCGAGAGAGAGTCTCATTTCGTGCCAGGCATCGATTCGCAGCACCACCACCGATCGATACCATCATTGTTGGTGCTGTTGTTGTTGTTGTAGTTGGAACGGCAACGGCGCACGCGCAACTTCTCTTTCGGTTGGGGATATGGATGTGAAATTACTTGGTACTGGAAATTACAGGCTTAACCTGGCTTGGACATAGACTACAGCTGCATAGTTGCACTACTCTAAGCATGTTTGTCCATTGTTTGGCCCCGTCGTATGTAAGTGTTTTGGCAAATTTCGTTAAATTGCACGTGAGATTCATTGATATTGATGACCGCATTTGGCTGTTCATGTTCTGAGCTAATGTTGACGGTTCAGTCACTAACTATACACTATATAGTCACTATACACTCTTTTCTTGAGATACAGTCAATGTGAATGAAAGTCTAGGAAAACATTTCAAACACCTTTCGCGGGGAAAATCCATTTACCTCAACCTTTTCAATCTCCCTACAACATTTACATGCAATAAAAAGTTAATATTAAAAGGGAGAGAGAGAAATTGAAAAAGTGCGTGATATAGATGAAGATGAATAGCCAGAAAGGTACAGTGGAACAAAACACATAGTGTACCCAAAAATTTAAAACAAAGAAATAAAGGTACAACAACACAAAAAAAGGGAATTGAAAAATCCTTCACCTTCGTTAATACAAATGACGCCCCGAGAGACCATGGAAGGGAGAGAGATAGCTAACAACAACAGCAACAATGGCTAAGAAACGTCCCGGATATGTTCCAGCGGAATCTGAGCAAGAAGCAACCCAAGAAGACGAAACGAAAAAAAAATCATTTACATGTGACTAGAAGGAATGGTTGAGAATGCGGCGTGTGGAGGGATGATTATTAAATGGGTGGCATGTTTAACTATAAAACGCACGCGACAAGGATGAGGCGGACGCGGACGCCGAACGTGGACCTGGACAAGGGTGGGTGCCAATGAACAGGACAGCAGGCAGGGCAGGGGCAAGGGCAAGCACAGGATTTGCATGAGCGCCCACGGAAGAGTATGGAGCTGTTGTACTTGTGTACGCGACTCAATGGATGGACCCCAAGTAGGCTGTCCAAGTGGGTGGTTTGGGTGGTTCTGAGACACACAGGCTATTGGTGTGACAAGCAGCTGTTGGTTGGAGAATAAGACAAGGGTTGGGGAGTAAAAGGCAGACAGCTTCCTACGTAAGTGCGGCACTTGAAATCGCCTTAAAGCGTGTGTACTCTACAAAAAGAAGAAGAGGCAGAGAATGGAAAGGGAATAGCAGCAGGCACTGAATTATGCAAAAGATTTACGCGCACGAAAACTTTTTTCCACTTTTTTCCTTCTTTTTCTTGTGGGGCGTTCGCCGTTCTTGGCCGTCACATTGTATAAACTTTCGAGCCGGACGCCAAAACGCATTTGACAGTCATACACTGAAGTAAGCCCACACAGACAGAGGGAGAGAGTAGCAAAGAGAATAGGAAAGACCAAGCGAGAGATGGAGAGAGTATTTGTGTATTGCCCACTGTGCGACAGTTGGCATAGACATACATATATAGATAGATGCTGAGCTCTTGTCAGAAACAAAACACGCACAAATTTGTTGAAGAAGCTAAACAAAGCTCACAGGATTACACAGAAAAGTGCTCAGGCTCAGGCTGAAGCCTCGTTGGCGGCGAATTGCGGTACACATTTATGCGAATTTATTTCAAAGAAAGCGCAAAAGACAGAGGTACTTAATCATTTTTAAGAAGAGACACAGAGGACAACGCGTGTAGAAAGTATTTGCAGGGAATATTTTATGAAGCAAAGAGTTAGAACTTTTTATGGGCTTTATCAATATATTTATTTAATCACTTAAGACAAATTGTTATCTACTTCTTTTCTTCTCAAATTCTCATTTCATCTAACCTTTTTCCCATATCAATAATCGTTGGGCTTTGCGGAATGATCAGAAGAAGCTGAAGAAGCAGCAAAATAATCACTCAATTGAAAGGCAATATGGCGCCAAGCGGTCAAATGGCAATAAAAATCAATATTGAACTCGAACTCCAATCCCAACTCCAACTTGAAAGCTGAAAGACGACTCGAACGATCCCAGCCTCAGATTCGTGAACTTAAATACGTAGCAAATAAATCGCATGCGATAGAAATGAGCATTGAATTCTATTAAAAGGCTGCTGAATATGCAAAAAGCTAAACTTCTTTGATCCAAGCCGGCACACAGCACACAAGCAGCTGAAGAGAAGAGAGTCCAGCTGAAGGCAAGAAGACCGAAGACAGACTTGGGACAGCGACACGAGAGGACAGGACCGGACCGGACAGGAAAGGCAGGCAAGCAGGTAGAAACCGCAGGCATCTTTGTAGGTTGTTTGGTAGGGGCGCAAAATCGTTGAAATATTTCAATTAACTTAAAGTGCGCCGCCGTTTCGCGAAGCATACGCGAAGGATGAGCAGTCTTGAAGTTGAAGCAGTCTCAGCTCAGTTTAGGAACGGAAAGATATAGAGGGAGATTTAGGAGGGGGGCCGTTGGCGACTTGGCGGCTCTGGCGTCGGGACAATAAACAATGTTTTGACAAATCGCTGAAAATTGAGTGCGCAAAATTATTATTTTCAATTTAAAAATCAAAAGCGCAAGAGAACTCAAGAGAACCGAGAACCAAAACGAGTAGAGTAGGTGAAGTTGAAGTCCCGAGTCCGTCCGAATACGAGTTGGAATCGTGTGTAGGACGATATATGGGTATTAAATTTGCCGCCTGTCTCATGTTGCCTGCGCCTCATGGGTGCCTCATGTTGCCTCACGGGTTGCTAATGATTGCAAATTAAGAATTTAATATCGGCATGCAGTGTGAGTTGTTCTCGTTCTCGTTGTTGTTCTCGGTCTTCGAGTGTATCATGTGGTTATAAATTTAGTGGGAAATTGCCTTGGCTTAGACCAGTTGGCCATAATACTAAATCAGTTTGACTATGGGTTGGACTATACCGAAGAGTTGTTGTAATCATTAACAAGTGCGCTGATATTCTGACCTTTGAAATAGTTTCACGCCTAGCCCGAAGGAACGGATTGTTTTTTCTTACTTATTCGGGCCGCCCACTTCAATCAAATTTTTTGATTGGATTGTTTCGGAAGCAAGTCGTCATTAAATCAAATATCATAATTATATAAACAGCTAACGTGCGGGAGAAAGGTCTCGCTCTCTTTCTATCTATCCATCCATCTATATATTTTCTTTCTTTCTTTTTTGATTAAAATCTTTGTTCCACTAGCATCGCCCGAAGCCAGCGAACCCAATTGCAAAATGGCTGTACCAAAAACCAGGAAGCTACAAAGCTAAAACAATGTTCACACATTCACTCTGAAGCAGCTACAACATCTAACTAGATGACGAGATGGATGGTTGGATGGATGGAAGTGCCAGCAAATCAGTGGGTAAACTGAACGTTAACGTTAACCTGATTATGGGTATTAGAGCCTATAAGAAGAGCAGAGCCTCTCTTCTGCTCTTTACGCATTCACCTAAGAACTCCTCCTCAACTGACAGCTTCAGTGATCCGTGGCGTGAACTATTGAAGTGTAAGAGAGTACACATTATGCTGATTATAATCAGCACTCAGTAAACGGGCAAGGCAATGAATAAATACCGTTGGCCAAACAATACCGAAACAAGCCGAAATGAGAAACTGAAGTGCAGCTCATTAGACTGCAGAAGAAGCTAAAAAGAAAGTTCCAGGGGCATCCTAGAAAATCAATAAAATTAAAGGAACCACGAATAGCCAGAAGGAAAAAATAAGAAGAGAAAAATGAACAAGAAAAAATCCCAACTCTCACACACACACACACACAGAAAGAATGAACACATGCTAATGAGTGGAATGAACTCGAGAGGAAAGAAGAAAAAGAAAATATCCCAAAAAGTCTGGGACGACGACTACATCATGAACTTTGTTGGTCCGTGTAATGAGCAAGAAATGAGCAAACTCAACAAATTCTGCTCGCAGCAGCACATCTTAAAATTAGTTGAGAATAAAAAGATGAAGAAAAACCAAACATTTTTTTGAGGGGTTGAAAACTGTTGAAAGTTAAGAGAGAGTTTGTGTGAAAAGTTTGCGTCTGTCCTGTAAGAAAATTTCATTTTATAAACTCTTATTAACAGCCAGTTAATAATTGATAATTAAAATCTGTAGAAACATTTTCAAACAAAATGTTTAGGAACCGTAATCTTTTGTCAACTTGAAAACACTTTTAACAATACTTCTTGTCTCATCACATGTTATATCTTTGTGATATGAGAAAACTTCTAAAGATTCTATTGTCTATTTGTTTCTTTACTATAGTCACGTTTCTTTCATTTTAACAAAAGCCCGCTCAATTCTCTCAAGTTTCCACACAACAATTGTCTGTATTATGTGTGTGTGTGTGTGTGTGTAGACTTTGGCTAGATGTTAATTGTGAATATGCAAATGGGAATGTCCCTTAGAATGTTCTCTCTGTTCTCTATTCTCTATTCCCTTCAACCATTTGTATTTAAAAAATCAAAAGTGCGTGCGGCTGTTCATGTGTGTATCTGTATCTGTGTGCATCTGTGTGTGTAGTAGTAGACTCGCCAAACAATTGGAATATATGTCTGTGTACATATGTATTTTATATACACAAAAAGGACATTGCGTCCCTTATGCCACAAGGCACAGAGTTCGTGAAGAAAAAAAAGCAGAATAAAAAAATTACGGGCTGTAATTATGCAAATTAGTTTTTGAGACTCTGCGACGCAGAACCACAGTCAGATACTGAGTCTGTATGTGTGTGTGTGTGGCAGGACAAACAAGTTTCCGTTATTTTGAGAAAGAAAAAACATACTGTATCGAAAAATATGTATTTGTATGTGTGTATTTTGCATATAGCGATTACAACACGCACACTCATTAATTTTCATCAATGAGCCGAACGAAAGCCTCAGCCTGTGTTGGGCTTAGTTGGGCGAATATTGAGGCGAATGTATGAAAACCGATTTTTGTTTTTCCTTTTTGCATATACGAGAGTGATACTATGATACTATGCCGCCGCATCGTGTGGCCAATGACAGCAGCCAGGGACCTCTCGAATGGCTTGCGCATCATTAATTTTTAGAGCTTAGCCAGATGACAAGCACAACAACACATACACTGAATGCAAAAGTCCTAGAACCTCTCTTCTCTATCTCTTTCGAAGACCCAGGACGACGACGTCGACTGTCCGCTTGACGCTTCACTTGCAAATCCAATAAAAAATCAGCAGAGCGCAGCGGCAACAGCGACAACAACAAACAGAAAGCAGGAGCAATAACAGCTAGGAGCAGGAGCAGAAGCAGGAGAAGGAGGCGTGTGTGTGCCAGGACAACAACTACAAAAATATCATTAAAATTTACCAGCGAAAAGGATAGAAGGGGAGAGAGAGAGTCTGAGTTAAGCGGCAACTGTGTCCTGTGGGCAGGACAGCAAAACAACTCCTTAAGCCGACTCGCTCCCGTACGTCAACCATTCTCGCGGGGTCCACATCAAAACATCAAATGCGGCAAATGGAAGACAGAGCCCGAATCTCGCACGCGAGTGTTGGCAATATTTATGATATTCAAGGATTTTCTAGTTGACGTTTAGCCCGCAAAAAAAGAAAAAACAAAACAAAACAGAAATAGAGAGAGAGAGAAGGGCGAAACAAAAAAGCAAAAGTAAACAGCAGAAAGCAAAAAGCGAAAGAGGGAAAAAGCCAAAAGCGGCTTTCACAAGATTTTCGTAAAATGTTTCAAATCATTAATATTCATCGCATTTTGCAGCTAGAACAAAAGAAAGAGCGAGAAATTATATGCATATGCAAAAAAGCAGAGATAAGAGAAAGAAATGTCAGAACAAATCTAAAGCAAATCCACCGCAATATTGCGGTTAACGGTTTAAAGGGAAATTTGCGATGTGGTGGGAAACTTGACTAACTGGGTTTAGTTTTTGCTAATTTCATTACATTTCTCATATTCATTAGTTAATAATACTAAGTTAGTGCCACAAAATACATATAATTAAGTATAAATCCGATTAATAATAATTGCGCGAACATTACAAGCAAAAAACTAAACAATATTTCTAGCTTACACCTAATTTGTTTGGCAAGCAACTCTTCTACGTAACTCAGTTCATATATATTTTATGATATTATATATATATATATAAGCTTTCATAATGGAGTCCATAACAGAAATCACGCATTTCCGTCACGTATGCCATTTCCGGTCAAGCTCATGTCGAACAGCATGTGTTTCCCTTCCCCTCCCTTCTCTTCTGGCTGGGCTAAGTTGGTAAATTTCTTTTTTTGGTAAAATGTTGAATCATTTGCTTGGAAAATGACTTTTTAATATGCGACACACTTTTTGGCGCTCCAAAGCTTGCTCGTGCCTAATTTGAATATTTATCAGAGCCGAAAAAATATATACGCGCATGAGAGGTCCTTGAGGACCTTACGTAGCGGAAGTGCGTAGCGGTCATTAGTCCAAGCATTACATGTGCTACAGTCCATGTTGCAGCACAATGGCATACTTGTGGCAAGTGCGGCTCGGCCATTCTCGTTCTCTATTCACATATATTCCTGCAGGACATGTAGCTTTCGTCCAGCGCTAATTACCCCCAAAAAGTAGTTCGTTTAACATTTATTCTTTTATTCTTTAGTTGATTTGCATAAATTACGCCTTGCTTGCGAGTTTGATATTAATGAAATCCTGACAGGACATGGGCAGGTGTAGCCTGTAGGTAGGTGCCGCCAAATGTGGCTCACGTGAGCCAAACGACTTTCTGATGGCAAACGGAAACCCAACTACAAATGCTTCCATATATGTGAGGTCTGAAATACTTTCTTCTTACTCTTTTCAGTTTTTATTCACCCCAATATTGTTGGATTGTTATGCAAATGTGCAACAAATGTTATTGAAATGAAAGAAATGCGCAAAACACGGAATTTGCATGCAACCTTTTCATACTATTCGATTGTTCTTTGTGCGGTTTTGTTCGATGTGTGCACACATCGAGATGGCAGGCAACACCCCGAACAACAATAAGCTGTCTGACAAACAATGCGAATGCAGATTTCTGAAATCTGTTTGCATCCTTTCCACTTGTCAAACCCATCCCAACTTTCATACTCTCTCCCTCTTTTGCCCGTTATCGTGTCAAGGATGTTTGCGAAAATGCGAGAAAATGCACCCTTGATTCGGCAAAACAAAAAAGTGCAACGAGTCGACGGCCTCAACGAGTCGGCAATTGCGTAAGGATAATGCATAAGCATTTTATTAATGGCTTGTTTGTCCTTTCGCAAATAAAAAGGGGGTTGCAATTTCGCAAATTGGCAAAAGGACATGCAAAGCTGCATAGCAAAAGATGTGTGGGAATTTTCCTAGAAATTCCGTTACATTTGCATGAGAAGGGTAAATATTGAGAAAGGGTTATATTTGAAAAGAATTTGATTGATGAAAAGTCTTGAGTCTATCCTTACTAAAACTTAAATAATCTTTGATAATTATCATACTAAACCAATTGAAGTTTAATGGCCAACCCGTAAACAACCTTAACTATCAATTACTCACATTGCTAATTGTTCAAATAACCGCCATAAAGAAATACTTTTCCCCCTTTCGGAAGGACTTGCTAATTTATGCACTGCCCAAAGCGAAAAGTCAAATCAAATAAAACTATAAAAAAAACAAGCAAACAAACCACTTCAGAAGTCAGCGGGTAAGCTATTAAAAACCAGTTGACCACAAGCTGACCAATTGGGCTGGTTACTCAATGCACCCCTCCCTCTTCCTCTCTCTCTCTCTAAGAGCTGGTCAAACAACAAGGGTGCAAATAGGCGGACAAGCAATAGACAGACTGGACATAGGTGGCCATAAAAATAGCATTATCATCTTAAATTTTGTATAATGAGGCAGCTACTGAACAAGGGGTCAGTTTTACCTGGTACACAGAAGTGTGACCAAATAATTGATGTAGGGGAGAAAATCTTTATTTGTTTATGCTTGTTTACACGCGTTGACCGCTGGTCAAGAAAACCTGTCCAATTATGAGGTTTAACTCTTTGAAAATGAGGCGTGAAAATGTTTTGAAATGACTTATTTGATAAAGGTGTTTTCGAGAATAGATGGTCACACTGATTCAAGAATCAAGTCAAGAAAACCGGTTCAATTACAGTTACATATGAAGTTTAACTCTTTACAAATGAGGTGTAAAGATGTTTTGATATGACTTCTTTGATAAACTTGTATAGAAAAGAGATGGTCACACTGTCTCCCGCATCAAACCTTCATAGAAACTCCAACTCCCAACCATAGCAATCCCATTTATTGAACACTGAGTGAAGGGAGTGTGAGTTGGAGACACATCTGATGGCGACAGGGGACACATTATTTTAATTTCAACAAACGAAACATTTCGTTGCTTTTTCTACAGAAAAATACCCCAAAAAGCAAACGCGAAATGTGTGCTGCTTCTTCCGCCGAAGGGTGGCAAAGAAAATACCCAAAATAAAAATTGAAAATCGTAAAAAATGAGCCAGAACAAGAAGAAGAAAACGAACGCAAAAACATTAAATGAGTCTAAATAATTTATGCCAAGCGCAAAGTGTGAGCGCCATCAGTGCGTGTTATGGGATGGGTTGGGGGGAATGGGCAGAGAGTACGGGTGGGGGGTATGGGTGTGGGTGGGGTGTGGTGAGTAGCTTTGTGCGACATGTGCGTGCGTTAAATCTGCTCGTTTCTAATTTTTTAACAATTTTTTTTTCTTATTTTTTCTCATTTTGGCCAGACACAAACACAATATATCTGGGCATTTTCCACCCAAAACACCAACAACCCCTGCGGCAAGTGTAATTTTCGAATGTTAAATCCCCAAACTCTGAACATTTTTTTACAGTTTTAAGCACACTACGCACTGAATATATATGTGTGTGTGTTTATGTGTGTATGGCCTGGCCCAGACATTAATATTTGTTCTCGGTTTTTGGTCCTTGGCAACGCGCCCTTAACGCATTTTTTAATGCGCTCGCCAAAGACCTCGAATATATGTGTGTGTGTGTGTGATTGTGGCGATATGTGTGAGTGTGTGTGTGTATTTGCTCATTAAGCAAAAACAAAGTTAAGCAAAAGTTTTTTAACATCTTCAGACATTTTTTTTTCGCTTTCTGTCTTTCTTTTTGGGTTTCTGCTTTACGTTTGTTTGTACTTCTTTTTTTTTGGCTCTCGCTTCCCGTTGAGGACGATTTTTTTCTTCGTATCTTTTGCATGTGCGGCCATTGTTTTCTAATTGGAATACAGGGTGTTTCGTGTGACATTGAGTATGTAATAGAACTATTTGTTTCAGTAACTTTCAAGTGGCAATTGGAGAGTTCTGTTGGATTCAATTTCTCTTTCAAATGATTTTGATTAGTTTTGTTTATCTGGTTCACCCTGTATTTTGTCCAGTGCCCAGTCAGCTGAACCTTGCACACTGTAGCTCTGGTCCCTCATTAATTTTTACTTATCTTGACGTCATACAATTTTTATATTCTCTGGCACTTGTTTATCTACGTGCTCACTTGTAGTTCTTCTATATATGTTTCTCGTTCGTTCTTACTGTGAACCTGCGAATTTGCTTTGATTACTGACTGGGTTGAGGATGAGATGTGAGAGAGAGAGGTCGAGATGGCATGGTTGGTAATGGTTTGCTGGCACATTTGGGACATTTTGTGTGTGTCTTGCTTATTGTCCAAAAGATAAGTAAAAAGATATTTATAAGTATAAACATAAATGTGAAAGGTAGAAAGAAGATTTGCATACTTTTCCAAACTGAAAACTTAATATTTCGTGGAACTAACCAAAATGTTGTTCCCCCTGTCAATATTTCATCCCCTCCTCCACCGCTGTGGTTTCCCCCGTTAACCATGGACAAGTAAGCCACATCAGAAGTCTGCTTTTATTTCAGTACATTTTAATAATAATTTTCATAATCCTAATAACAGTTATGCCAGCCAGCCAGCGACGCCATCTTGAAAATCAAAGTTAACGGTTAAAGTGGCCAAGCCACAGCAGCAGCATCAGCGGCAGCAGCAGCGCAGTCGACATCGACATCGAACGCCGAAAGTCAACCGAAGAAGAAAAAGCAGAATATTCGCGCAGTATTTCATTCGCGGCCAGTAATTACGCATTCAAGTAGAAAAAGTTTATCTCTTGTCGAAAAATTGAAAAATTTTCATTTCATAAAATGAGATTAAAAACGCAAGAGACGCCGAAAGAGAGAGAGGGAGTGAGGCAGGCGGGAGGGTGGAGGGAGTTGTTAGTGCTGCCGCAAAAGCAGTGCAAACCGCAAAGGCTCTCAATAGAGACGGACGGGACGCCGGACGCCGGACGCGGACGCCGCCGCTGCCGAAAGCGAAGGGCTTAAATCTGTAAAAGTTTACTACCAAAATATTTTTAAGAAAATTACCAGAACAGTCAAAGAAAGCGCGCTGCTGCGGTGGCGGTGACGGATGGAGGGGAGGGGCGGTAGTGAGGGGGGACCAAAACAAGTGAACAAGAGCTCAAAAGCACAGAAAATAATAATGGCCGCCGAGGCAGCAAGGGGTTAGCGCGGGGGGGCGGCGGGGGAAAGGGTTGGGAAATGGTTTTTCCCCCAAAGGGTTTGCTGTGTGGAAAAAGGAAGCTGTGAAAGCTTAGGCCCAGTTGTTGTTGTTGTTGATGATAATGATGATGGGATGGAAAGCTAACGTCGACAGTCTGGCAACGCCGTGCTATATATATGTGTGTGTGTAGGGGGTTGGGGTGGTACTTTGTATGCCATACGCACTTTTCAACCCTTTTTTCGCGTGCTGGCGGGGAAAAATTGCGTAAAGTGCGAAATTCGCTGCGTGGTGTCTTTATATACAAAACACATACATAAGTATATTATATACTGGTTGCAAACTGTTACATTTAACGATACACACACAAACACACACACACACACAGAGAGAGTATGTCCCTGGTGTTACAAAAAGGGTTGCCTTCTACTCGACTCTATAGACTCTGTGGTAGTAGCGGCGTTAGGAAATGTTTCATTTTCATTTTGGCAGTTATTGGATTTCAAAATGAAATCCATTTTGATGGCAAACGAAGCTTTGATATATGGTATACACGTGGTTAAGGCGTGCGGTAGTTAAATAAATTAACAGCCTCAGGGAAAACACAATAGAGATGAGAAAGTACACAGTAAAGAGTAAAGTAAAGGGGTTTCACTTCTTCTTCTTCTTGGGTTATAATAAAAATGGGGCTTGAGGCATTTGAGGCCAAACTGCGGAAACTGTCACCCAGGGAGCCCAAAAGGGGTTTCCTTCTTCTAGTTGCTTTTTGGTATTTACATGAATTAAATATTTCTATGCAATGAGTTGTAATTAAAGTGAAAGTTACCCGGTGAAGTAAAAAGAGCGGAAGAGGGAGATAAGCTCAGAGCAGGAGTTAATTAATATTTTATTAAAATATAATAAATGATTTTTGTAACATACCTGAACATAGCATTGGCTTGGTAGAATCAGGATAACAATGAGAAATCTGAAAATGGAGGAAAAAAATATATGATTGTAATAAGAGAGAGAAAAAATAGAAAATTTTAGTCATAAATATGAAAATTAACTCATTAAAATGAAATCCTTTTAGCAATAAAACATTTTTCCTGCATTAACCGACGGCAAACCAGAAAAAATATATATTTTTAACCATCTGCAACTGAAATTGTAACCAGGATACAAAACTAAAACCTAAAGAAAAACAGCATCCCAATAAAAAAAAGTGTTTTTGAATCTCTGTGGCAGCTGCGTTCACAAAATGCAACAAAAAGCAGCAGGAGCGAAAAGAGTGAAAGAGAGAGAGGCATAGAGGGGGCAGGGGTAAAAAGTATAAAAAGAAAATTTGCATATATGAAACCAATTGGTGAAGCAGCAGCAGGCAAAGCGAAAAAAGGATGCTGCACACTTCACATGACAGGCAGCAGCAGTAGATGGAAATAAAAAAATCGAATAAATGGGAAATCATTTATGGGAACAAAGAACGAAAGGTGGCAAATATATGACGCAGTACCATTTGTGATTCGTCAGAGAACGCCAGAGAAATGAAACGCTTTCATATGCAAATCCAAGTGGCAACTGGGGAATCCACAATTGAAATCTAATGAAAAGCTGATTTTGATTTGGCACGTAGCCATCAAAAAGAGGTAACGTTTACCTTGAGGTTGCCTACACAAATGCAGGCGGCTTCAAGTGGGAGCTCTTATAGAGTATAAAGAGTAGAGTATCTTTTTCCCACTCTCCCACTCTTCTCTCCACTCTTCACTCCACTCTCTCTTGGTTGAGCCTGTGGTAATCCCTTCTAAATGAAACGCTGCGTGTGCCACATCAGGCGGCAGCAACAACAATATTTTGTGGGATTTCTTTACTGTTTTCCTTATTTTCTTCTTCCTTTTTTTTTATGTACGCATAAATTTTCTTCTCACACACACACACACACAAAATGGCGTCTCTCGCACACAACTCGAACTAATCCAATTTATTACAGCTCCATAACTTTTTCCTATTTGCTTAGAAGCCCTTCCCCCAAAACACACACTCTAAATGCGTCTTATTAGATGAGAGTGTATGTGTGTGTGGCATGTTTACCCTGCTGTGTGTGTGTGTGGCTTATAGCGAACTTTGACTCTGCGCCGCTTCGCGCTTCAATTTCAAGCTTCTATCTTCTCAGTTTTTTTTTTGCCTTTTTATGATAAATTGCATTTAGCAACCACCGACGCCCAAAGTGGTGCCCACCACCACCGCCACCACCTTCACCTCCACCCCTGCTGCCGCTGCTGTCAGTGCCACCCTCTTTAAACTGTCGATAGTATTAGGTTGTTGGGTGGGTGAGGTGGTGGTTGGGGGTTACGTGTGTGTACGCACATGCGTTTGCTTCTGTTCACGGTTCTTTTCATGCTTCTGCTGTTGCTGTTGTTGTTATTCCAAAGGATTCAACTAGCCTTACCCACACAAAATCCTAGATATTCCATTCTATGATTACACCCCCTTTCATAGCAAATGCATTCAAAATGGCTTCAAGATATAGTCTATCATATATGTTTAGTATGGCTGTACCAAAAATACTTCTCTTACTTGAGCTAATCATATTTGAGTATAAATTTTCATTAACTAAAACTTTTTTTTCTCCTAAAAGCAATTAAACAAATTTCCCCAGTGTATTTGATGCCCAGACAGCGAGAGAAAAAGTTTTGCCGAATCAAATCTTGTTGAATATTCACAAAAACTCACTAATTAAGTTTCATGAGTTTGAATTTGGGACAAAAATTAATGACCTTCACTTACCTCAAATGCAGGGATTAGCTTAGCCCAAAAGTAAACTTTAGCTCTAAAAGTCTATATGCACAAAACTGCTTTAAGTGGCTTTTACAGCTTAGCCCTTGCCTGTGTCTTCCCCCCCTTGGACCAACAAGTGACAACAAATTGCATAAAAATTTGTTGACATTTTATCCGAAGAAGCAGCAAAAGCAGCAGCAACAGCGAGTGCAGCAATAACGAAGGCGTTTATAGATTTTTTGCAGCATTATAAAAAAGTAAAATATTTGTTTGGCTACCAACGCAAAGAAGAAGGCGAAAAAGTATCCCGGATAGAATGTTGACATTATGGATGTCTATATGTGAGGGGGGAGTAGTGGACTCCACTCTCCATCCTTTAAAGCAGATGATTTTCAAGCTGATTTCCCGCTAACAAATATCGCGTGTTTGCCGCTGATCCTGCGGAGCGTAAAGTGCAGTTTTGTGCTGCTGCTGCTGCTTCCACAAACTGTCTGTGAAAACAATGAAAAATTCATGCAAATGAAAAATAAATGCACACAAGCCAAAGGATAATGCCTGACAGGGCTGGAAGAAGCAAGGAGCCGTAGCCCGTAGCCCGTTGCCGTTAGGAGCGCCACAGAAAATAGAAACACATTTCATGCAGTTTTTACGCTGGGGTCTCCGTTGGTCTCTCCTTGCTTTTTTGGGGTTCCTTCCATCTTTTGTCTGTGTGCCACGAAATTTCAATAAATTATGCAAAATTGTTTGTGGTTTTCGCGCTTTTCCTTTGGCCGCATTTTCCATGCTGTTTTATTCAAATTTTGCGTGCATTTTTTATTTGCTAAATAAACAAAAAAAAAACAAACTCGAGCACAGCAAACAAAAATGTATTTCTCCCTCTCTCTCTCTATATCAACCCTTGCTGCTTTACAGCATCCCGAAAAAATAAGTTTCTTATGAAACCCTAAAGGGATCACATGTCTTTGTCTATCGATCGGGACGCTTCAGGTAAACGATATATGCAAATTAGTTTGATTAAATATTTAAATGAGCGGAGACAGCCCGCGGGTTCAACGCGGGGTCACCTTGCCATCATTGGAAAAGGGTGCATGCAACACCGCCAAAAAAAGAACGACAGCTGCATTTTCAGTTAGCGCATTTGTAGAACTCAAACTCAAACTCAACTCTCTTAGTTCACCTTTTGAACTCACAGCGAACAGACACAAATTGCTTAATCGAGTTTCGAGATAAAGAAGAGTAAGGAGAATTCTCTGTCTAATGTGAGTTTTAGTTATGAGTGTTAAATGAATATTTACTTAAGATAAGACACAGCAAACATTTTTGTTTGTGCCACTTTGAACTGAAGCAAAAGCTGCAGCTGCCCTTCACTTTGTTGCAAGTGGAAATAATTTTTGGTTCAGCTTCTGTGGCATTCATTTTCATCGAACTGGCAACGGCAACGGCAACAATTTGTGGCCCATGTGGTAGAGACTTTCTAAAGGGGCACACTCTATACAATTAGGTTTGAAAGCCATTTTGCTATGCCATGCGTACTAGGCAGGCCGAAACTAAGTAACAGCAACAACAACAAGTTGGCCACATGTACAATTTTCAATTTTTCACTGTTAGCCAGAGATAACTGTGATTGCGGGCAGCAGCATCTCTCTCCATCCATCCATCGATCCAGCCAGCGAGCAACAGCGTCATAACTAGATAGAAATTACCAGATAGAAGACCAGGCAAAATTGGCACGAGCTGTGTTTTCCGCCAAAAGTGCCATATGCTTACCAACCGAGAGATCGAAAGATCTTCAAGAGAGATCTTCTTGACTTGAGCAGCAGCAGCAGCAGCCACCACAATACAAATGATTATGTTTATACTATTAAAGTAATTTACTAAAGAAAGAAAGAAAGAAAAAACAAAAGAACTGACGCCCAAACGCCAAAACAAGATGATTCTTCTCAATGGTTCGAGTTCGGTTGCTGCTGCTGCTGCTTGAAAGAAAACGATCTCTGATCTGGAGGCAAACGATTATTGCGATCTCGTCAAAGTCAACCGCGTTTAGCTGCAGGTTAAGCAGCCTGCTGTCTACTTAAGCGTAATCTTGTAGTAAGGCACACTGAAGGCATCGAACGAGAATGAGAAGGAGATCCGATGACGATCATTCGCCAAGCTTTATCACAACATTTTTTGCCATAAAGATGGATTAGTGTGGTCAAGTGCAGCGCTACACTTAGAGAAAAGCAGTCAGTTCTCTTGCAAAGTCTATGAACAAGTTTTCCCAACTTTTTTCCAAGTGCAACTCAGTTTGTAGTCAAGTTTGCCTTGTTGGTTGGTAGCTGAGGTGCGAGATCTGTAAATAATGTGGCAAAGCTGTGGCAGTGGCTCTAGCCTGCCCCACGGTGGCACACACAAACAGCTGCTGCTGCTACATGTGAGCTCCGATAGAAGATCGTTAATCGAAATCGCACTTTGTCTCTCGTTCTTCCTCTCTTTCAAGTACAGCTCTATTAACCCCCGCTTGCTGATTTGGTGATAACGATCGTAATCGTAGCGGTACTCTCTCTCTCTCTGTCGAGGTGCATGCAACACATGTTGCACTTAACCCCACCGTCGCCAGCCCACTTACGTGTGCACTACTATATTATTTTGCCTAATTTAGAAAATAGGTTTTCTCTACTCGAAATAAGTATGATTCTCGATGCTCGATTCTCTCGACTCGAATGCAATTATCGTACGTTCGCCTTGTTAAGGCTCGCTCGGATCACAAATTGTGTGGATGCTTGGCCAACATGTGTTTTGGCCCCCTATATGTGGTTATTATGTTTTAGTTTTTAGCACTTAAAATGGTTGTTTCCGCATAGCGCATGAAGTTGCTCAAGGCAAAACAAAATGAAAGAAAGTGGAATCAAGCCATTCGTTAGGAGCAGACATTTATTAAATCCATACTCATAAATATGCATAAGGTGCTCGACTTGAGTGGGGGAGTGGAACGCTTCTAATTATGTCAATATGAAATCAAATATTACGGAAATATACATTCAAGGAACATTCTGCTAAGTAGACAGCCGGAACAAAATGAAAGGCCTAAGACTCGCTTTTATTAAGTGCCATAAATATGCATGAGGAAACCCCTTAAAATACCAAATTTCACTGTATTCACTGTTTTCACTGTAGCTACCCCCGCGGAGAAAGTTGTTTGCTTAGTTGCCGTGTGTTTTGTGTTTTTGGCAAAAAGGAACAAAAAATAGCTATTTAATCGGACGTAAAACCGGAAAAAGGTTTACAATTAAACAAAAAAACACGAAGTTTGTCTGTCTGCTTTCTTTTTGGGATGGCATTCTCTATGCATTTGTTTGGCTTTGCGGTTCATTGATTAAAATCAAACTGTTTATTAGCGGTATATAAGGGTTAACCCACAAGCAGAACAGCCCCTACACATAAAACACGAATTGAATGTCTGCTGCGTGCTGAATGTTTGTTTAATTGAGTTTTTTTGTTTGTCTTTTTCGGATATTTTTGGTTAATATTTGCATTGTTGGTTTGTCATTCTCATTAGTGCATAAATATCCAAATATCTTTGAGAGGGTTGCATAACCTATACCCCTAACCATACCTAAACCTATCAATCGTCATATATATATATATTCGACATTCATCCAAACGAAATATCTATCTATATCCATTTATCGTTTGCGGCTGAATTGTTTTGTGTGTGTGTGTTTTAGCCACCCGCAAAATGATTTTAATTTTAGATTAGTTCACGAATAATAAATTTCAAATGGAAATACCTCACAAACCCCCAACCCCCTCTCTCTCTATCAAGTACACATTCCTTTGACATTTGCCATCACATATCATCGTCAAACGTCATAATATTGACAAGCAAACAGAGAGGGTGAGACAAAGAGGTGGGCGGCATGTCAATATCATATAAGGTCTCTGTTTGGTTTTAGTATTTTTTCGGGCTTGCATGGTTCTGCTTACTTAATTTAAAAGACACCCAATGATTATTGGTTTCAAATTGCTTAGAACACGCGAATTTTTTTGCGGCATTTCTCAGTGCGGGATGTTTTTTTCTACGTTTTTTTGTGTATATATTTTTTTATTGCCCCATTTCATTTCGGTTTTTTATATTTGCTTGTTATACGCTTCAGTAAATAGGTAGGCGTTGATCCGATCAAACGTTTCTGCATTTATATTTTCTTTTTTTTTTTTGTTAGTTTCTCGATTAACTCAGCTGCCTTTGTCGACTTTGTCTGTTTGTAGTAATAAAAATGCATTTCAATTTCGTTGTATTTCCATTTAGAAGTCAAAAACATTGTTAGATTAATCACATTTGAGTAACAAATGTTTTTCCCTTCACTTATGAACTTTCAACCCGCTAAAAAGTGAAAAGCTACCAAGTAAAACTGTTAGTAGCTGTGTTCCATATGTCTGCTCTTAACAAGCCTTTCAATATAATTCAATGTCGTTCAAAAACCAAATCCATTAATCTCTCTCGAGGAGTACCCCAGCTCACCTTCTCCTCTTTTCCCATCTCTATTGGTCACATGCAATTTGTGCTACTTGTTGCTGCTGTTGCCGTTGCTGTTGCTGCTACTTCTGCTGTTGCCTTTGTGGCAGAAACCTTTCACAAAGGAGCCACAAAGCAACACCTTTTGCTGACCAACAACAACAACAGAAACAACAATAACAACTTTGGTATCTTTTTACCTTTTATGATGCGATTTGCATAGCGTTTAGATTGCCCCCCGCATCACATCGCATCCCATCTCGCATCGCATCTGCTTCACGGCGCGTATTAATATTTTAGTCGCCATCCTTTTATGCCATGTTTGGTTTCACATCTCTCCGTCCGTCCGTCTCCGTCCGGCTCCCTCGACTGTTTCCTTGGTATTCCCTGTTTTTTTTAAGGTAGTAGCTTCCCGGTAGCGGCAAAGCAGTCAAATTCAAGTTCGCGTTTCTCACGTGACATGAAAATCTTTTTATGTGCGCAACAAGTTTTCTGTTTTCTGCTGCTTTTAACAAATTCTCAACCTGATAAATGATATCGCATACAGTTCTTGACTCGATATGCATAGAGTTCTTGTCTCGGGTCATTAATAATTGTACAACAGTCTCACAAAAGGTGAAGTTAGTTTTATTTCTGTTGTGCGTATCTTTTGAGTAGTTGAATCTCTTAAGTTGAACTTTCTTGAAAGTTTGCTCTCAGGAACTCATATTCCATTCAAAGATCTCCACACACGATAAGCTCTCTGTCACTTGATACACACACCACACATAAGATAAGAGATCACAGTAAGAAAGAGAGAGAGAGAGATGGACTAACTGCCCCCACACACACACACACAGACACACAAGTTGGCACAAGTTGAAAGTGATGATGGATTATTAGTACGTGTTGCCGGCATAAGTTCGAGGATGTAGCTGGAAGAAACGACGAGTGGGAACGATGCTGATTTACCTAAAACACACGGGACTCATTAATCCTGGTCGACAAAAAACGACAAACTGGTAAACCGGAGGCAGGACCT
The DNA here is from genome assembly GCA_035044645.1 of Scaptomyza parva. NCBI lineage: Eukaryota > Metazoa > Arthropoda > Insecta > Diptera > Drosophilidae > Scaptomyza > Scaptomyza parva. The sequence continues at coordinate 895,124 of JAWNNT010000090.1, read as the reverse complement.
TTAGCACCAGCAGCAGCACCGAGGCTCTGCCACTCTTGCTACGACTCATTTGTGCTAAAAACTTTTGCGGCTTGATAAATTGCCCAACCAACACACACACACACCTCATAACCCCCCTTTCCATCTTTTGTCTATCATTTGCTGCAGGCAAAATAACAGACAGCCAGAAAGACAGCAGACAGAGGGACATGTGAGCAGAATGTGTGAATGGCTTTGGGCCAAAGTTTTTTCTACTTTTGCGATAGGTAAACACTTAACACGTTTTTGCCAGTGATTTAAATGCTTCTCAGTCCCTTTATCTGTCTCTCCCGTTCTGTCTCTATTTGCGTGGCATTCAATCACCTTGAAGTTCTATAGAGAGAGAGTTAAGAGGAGTTTTGATATGCAAATACTTTTTGGTAGAGTTTTTAATGCTTTGGTGGTTTTGTGACGGGTTCTCGAAATATATTTCGTTTCGTTTGTTTTGAGCGATTGTCACGTTTTTGTGTTTTGTTTGGTGTGTTCTGTGATAAATAAGGACATAAATTTAATGCAAACTACAGAGATGAAACTGCACTTTATTCAACATCATTGCTGGTTTTTTTTTAAGAAAACATTATATAATTTAAAAACTTCAACAATTTACTTGAAGTATTCACGTCTGGTCATAAACAAATATTCGATATCTTCTTCCTCACTCTCCAATTCGCTAGTTTCCGTATCGGTTGGCACATGCGAAGATTGAGTTGTAGAGCCGCCAAGTGATGAGGTACCCGATTGATTACCAACACCCTCGTCCTCCTCCTCCTCCAAATCGCTTATTGGTTCATCGTCTTCATCCAACTCATCCTCCTCCTCCGCCTCGTCATCATTATCATCATCATCTGTGTCATCTTCATGGTCTTCCTCATCAGTGTCAATCTCTATTTGCTCCCCTCCCTCGATCAGGTCATCAGATTGATCCTTCTTTTGCTCCTGCTCATCATCATCATCATTAGTGCGACGACTCTCATCGCTATCATCATTTGATGTATTCGACGACAGATTTGAATCATCCTCAGTACCACCAGAGCGATTGGTCTGCTCCTCTTCGTCCTCTTCTTCGTCTAAAGCCTGTAGCTCTCGCTTCAGTGTCTTCAGATAGTGTACCTCCTTGAGCAGAGCATCGCGTTCCATGGAGTGATATTGACGTTGCAGCAAACACTCGGCCTGAAGTTCCTCATTGCGTACACGTAACTGAAAGATCTCAGTCAGATTCTCATTCTGTTTGTTCACAATGGTCGTCATCAGCTGCTCCAGTGACTGAATATTGACCTCATGCTCAGCCAACTTCTTCTTCAACAACCAATTCTCCGCACGGCTACGCATCAGCTCTGTGACACCAGCTGTAAGCTTGGCATCATCTGTAATCGCTGTCTTCCAACTAAAAAGATTTCTTATATAATATATTTTATTACTAGTTTTTTTCGACAGTTTACTAACGGAGCGAATGATTCTTGTTGTTCTTGTTGATCTCCGGTTGCATTCTCAGTGGGCGGAGGAGAAGCTGCCACAGCGTTGCCTTCATCATTGGGGACATTGGGGATTGAGATTGTGGAACCCAAACCACTAACATATTGACACATGCAAGACATTTTTACACACACAAAACACAGATACGAATTTCTTTTCTACGCGTTTATTTATTTACTTTCGAGTTTAAAGCACAACGAATTAATATGTTGATGTAAAATTTTAAGTATTCGAAAACACACACAAACACTCCCGACATTACATTTAACACAAAGCTAACTGGATATGTATAGTTAAAGCCAACTCCCATATCGTTTCCAGTCTGTCTCTCTCTCTCTCTCTCTCTTTCTGCCCTGTGGAACACTTTACGACTTGACATTTTCACACTTTGTTGGCACAACGTTGAACGTTCTTCTCTGGAGGCAAGACCTCTTCGGAGTGTCCTTGTTGTTGTCGATGTCGATGCATGTCTCCGGCATGAGTTGTCTTCTCTTTTTTTCTGTGTGTTTGCATCAGTGGATTGAAGTGCAAAATTGGTTTAAGTGTTTGCTAAATTGGCAGCAAAATGGCTTTTTCAATTTTATTCTGAACGACAGACTTTGAGCCAAACTTGCAACATAAAAACTAAGAATGTTTTTGGCAACAAGTGGCGCCTGCAACGTAATTGATATGATCCATAAATATATATAAATAGATATGAAATATTTCAGTTCTTAGCTCTCTTCAGAGTTCTTCTGACTTTGGCTACTTGTAATTACAAAACCATAAATAAATACAATTCCAAAAAAGAAAAAGAGAAGGAGAAGTTGTGCAGCCACGCCCACAACACATTTCACACGCTTGGCTTAAAGCGGACACTAAACGGGCTAAGAACAACAACAACAACTCGACTCTCGACCAACTTCAGCTCACACATATCATTTATAGCCGCGATAATCATGGCTTACACCCATGCATCCGCTTTTAGACACATACACACATATAAATATTTTTTATATATGAGAGGATACTCTTTTGGCCAGGCCAACACAACGCGAAAAAGTCTAATCGTGATGCCTAAACAACGCCAAATTACACACCAGAGGGCGCTACGCAGTGCATGTTAACATAAATTTGTTGCGCCTCTTCTGTGCGGCTGTGCGGACGGCCCCCAAAACACGATGGTCAAACTGACTGTATGTGTGTGTGAGGGGAAAGAGGAATGGCAGGGGGGGGCAAGCGTTCAACTTTAAACTAGGCGCAACACATGCAAGCGCACATTTAAAAAGGCATAAGTCATACATGGCTAATAAATTGATTTGCCAAAGTGGATTAGAGGTCATTGCTATATTAAATACAGGGTGTTTTGGTGAGTAAAAAGTTGTGCTAAAGAGTGTCTATTTAGTTAGAACTAAGAAAATGTAACTTAAGATTGACTAAGTTTAACTTAAGATACTTTCTTAGTCAAATGTTAAAGCAGAGTGTTTTGAGTTTGATATTGAGATTGAGTGTAAAGGAGTGAAAAGTAATGTAAAAGTTGATACTAAAACGGCATAAAAGGCATTTTGGTATACCTTAGTCAGAAAACTTAATTTCATTTACCTTTATGAAATATTTAACAATTTCACATTGTTATATCATATTTATGCCAAAAAAGAACACCCTGTATTGTGCGAATGCTTGCCCACAACTCAAACTCGCAACTATTTTTGGCTTAACTATGTATGTACATTTGAAATAGCAAAAAAAAAAAAGTTTAGCACACGGAAACACGAGATACCCCAAGAGAGCGAGGCGGGGGGAGAAAGAGAGTTGAGAAAAGAGTTAAAATGCCAGTTTGAAGTCTATTATTTGCTGGACACGAGCATATATTGATTGCATCGCCAATCGCCAATGGAACAGGGGGCCAGAGAGGAGGTAGGGTAGAGAAGTCCAGTGTGTTGGGTAGAAAAGCAAATTGCTTTAGCAAATACAACAAAATACTCGCAAAATACTGTGCAAAACGCGCGCGGCACTTGGCTTGGCGAGAGTCTCAGTCTCAGCAGAAGGAGTTTGGAGCAAATCACATGGTAATGGATGAAACTATGAAACCGAAAACCGCAAGCCAAACTTGCAGCAGTTGCAACAAACTTGTTTCACTTGAGTCTTAGTTGGCTAAGCTGAGCTCTGGCTTGGTTTGGCGGCTTCGTGTAGCTCAGCATTTAGCGTCTTGATCGGTTTATCACCGATTAATTAGAGTTTGATAAATACGCGCACGCCGTGAGTAAATAAATCATGACAGCCCGAGCCTGAGTACTGAGTACTCGTAGTAGAGTGTGGCATAAAGGCATTTCAGATATTCAGCGTAGGAGTATTCACTTCTTAGGGCGAAAGGAAAGTGTATCTGTGTATTCTCTTTGCACTCATTTGCATATGCCAAAAATAACAGAAAGCAAAACCGAAAACAAAACTGAAACAAAAATCAAGGTATGTGCACTTTTTTGCGCGCTTTTTGAATTTTACTTTTTTGATTGTTTTCGGCTGTCGCTGCTTTTGACATTCGCACAAAAGGCGCAGGTTTTTGCGAAGGGGAAAGGGAAAGAGCAGGCGGTGGGCTTGAAAAAATATCTTTGAACATTTTACTGTGTGTGAGCATTAATTATGTGTACCCGAAAAAACAGAAAAAAACGATAGAAAAGTCCTTTGAGATGCGACTGACGAGACGAACGAACAGGAGCAAATGTTGATGAGTTCTGACTTTTGTGTAGCTAATTTTGGCTGAATTTTCGAGAGTTTGGCTTGGTTTGGTTGGGTTTGGGTGTCGTCAAAGGTGCTTTGAATTATGCGCCTGCTGCATATGAAAGCAAATGCAATTTTTGTTGTTCAATTTTTTGGCTACACTTGAGTTTTTTGAATGGGTTTCTCTGTGTGTAAAGATTTTAAAGTCATTTTCAGTCTACTCTCAATAATAATTTAATTTGCTTTTATCCACAAACATTTTTTGTACTTAGTTATTTGTGATATTGAGCAAAGTATTTTTGCAATGAAATATTTCATTTAATTTGGTTTTGCTGGCTGGATATTTCTTTATTTTTAATTTGGCTGCCTTTTTGTTCGAGTCACATTTACGAGCTCAAAATGAAATGTCTTTGGTTTATTACCGCAAGAGCTGAGGCAAAACTTAGAAGGAGGTTATTATTATTACTACTGAAACGTAGTTTCTACTCGTTGTTGTTGTTGTTGTAGACTCTATGGCAGTATGATTGCTACCTTTGCTGCTGCTTCCACTTCTACTGCTGCTGCACATCGCATTTTGGCGTCTTTTATTCTTGCCCATAGCACTGGCAAAAATTGTTGACCACTTTCTGCTTGGCAGCTTTATTCACTTCACTCCACTTCAGAGCTCGACGCTCAACGCTCGACGCTCGACTGTTGACCATTTTTCGTTCTCAGAAAGGGGAAGGGGGTGAGGATGAAGTCTTCATCGTCATAGTTTTCTTATTGTCGCAGTAAAATTGTTGCTCAAGATATCTCAAAAGAATGAATGAATGAGTAAGAAGGGAAGGCATCTGACTCTGACTCTGTGGAACCAAAGTATTTTGCGGTCTTTCATATCCTTTTTGCACAATTATCCAGATTTCAATATTACTGCGTCATAAACAAAAACTGAGTGTGCGACCCAATGGCTAAGGTGGTGAAGGGTTGGGCAGAGGGGCGGGCAAGCAAAAGAAGCTTAAAAGCAGAGAGAACGAACGAACGCACCATAAGTATTGTGCAGAAATGCTATTATTATTTCTATTATTATTGTTGATTCAGGAATTTTAAGTCAGTGCCGCTTTGTTCTGGGTACGTCCTGGTACGTCCCCCCTGACTGAGGGTAAGGTCCTTGGTAGGGTTTGAAGCTTATTGCATGCCCGCATCTTAGGGTCGTTTCTGGTATTTCTATGCAAGCGATTCGTAGAAGTAGCTCGTTAGTCAGCCAACCACAATTCGCAGTAAATCAACTAAAGGAAATTAGATATTTTTCCCCATATTCCCGAAGTTGAGAAAAACAACCGTAAATACTCTAAATACTCTAATAATCATATCCATTAAACACACTCAACATTTAAGTGCCAAAAAATTCATATCTTTAACTTTTTCCCGCATGCAAATTTCCTTCCCATCAAAATTGGCTTAATTTACTTTGAAAGACGCCCTTAAATCATATGCAAAAAATAGCTGGAGGTGACAAAACTTTCACTTGCCGTCACAATTTTCCAAGCAATCAAATCATTACGACTGTCACACACCCATCACACACACACACACCACGGTACACCCCGGTACACCCCTGAACACTCGTGCTCAAAATAACACGCGTTGACATTTATCAAGAACAAAATTCTCAACTGTCATTTAAATTCTTGTACTTGGCCACAAAACACAACACACAATTGAACATTCATAAGCCTCCAGATCTGAGAACCTGACAAACACCCGCAAGATTACAAACACACACAACAGAACAGGAGAAAACACATCCACAAATATCCTAATAACCTAAAATTCGCAAAAATTGGCAAGCGTTGAGTGGGATGAAGGGAAAATTGCAACCCTCCACACTCCTCTCGACTCTATGTCGCTCTCTAGAGCCAAGCCACTTGCCAATTTTCCGTTGCTCAAGTGAAAATCTTTGATATGCCAAAACAGTTTTTCACACACACCCAAAAAGCAAACAACACGGTGGAAAAGAGGGCGACGCAGACGACACGTGACAATTGTTCTGTTTCGGTTTCACACACCAAACTCCCCCCACCCGCAAAAAAGTTTGCAATTTCCCATTTCCAACAAAACATTTTGCATTTTCTTTCAGTCAAGTGCGTAATTTGTGGTTAGATTTTTGAGAAGAGGATGAGATTTCTGGATAGATTGCTTAATTTTGACGATTAGCTGTAGGCACATTTATTCATTTATTTAATAAGAGAAAATTAATGAGATATAAAATACGTCTCGATACATATTCAAAAACATTTCTCAAGTGCTGCACAAATACTTTGGGCCGGCAGCTTTTTAGCGAAATTAAAAACTCATTTCCAAGCAACTAAGTATTTTTATTTGGCATTTCAATTTATTGCACAATTAAAAAGTATTTCTCATATCCTGCAAAGAGTTCCCTCAGTTCTCAGCTCGTAAATTCTACACCTACGCCAAGGAGAAACTGACGGAAATTACCAAAAGGGGGCGCCTACAAGAAACAAATATATACAAAAGAAACAAGTAAGAAGGCTCTATTCGAGTAAGCTCGACCAAAAGATACCCTTAACCTTTGACCATTCAGACGGATAGACGGTAGGGCTGACAGACATACACATACGTGTACTACCGGACCTTGCTCCGGTGTATCTAAAGTCTACCTTCTGTAGTTCCTGAGGTCGACGCGTTCACACATACAGACGGACAGAAAGACAGACAGACATATACTTTATGGGTTCGCAGAAGCTTCCTTCTTCCTGTTACATACTTTTGCACAGAACCAGTATACCCTTTTCTAGTCATTTCATGGGTTAAGGGTATAGAAAACAGAACAAGAAAAAGATATTGCCGTCTTTTATTTTTTGTGTTTTTTTTAGTGGGCTCAGCCGCATATCCGAATTATGAAATAAGTAAAAGCGCACTCCATGCATTAAAAACCTTTTAATTTGCTAAATCGCCTTGCCAGACGACGACGTCGACGGCGATGACGACGACCTAGACGAAGCTCCTCATTTATACAGATACGGGAAAACGGCATACGGTTTGCGGGTTAGCGGGTTGAGGGGGGTTTTCTACGGCCACGGCACAACGGAAACGGATGGACGGAGTCTGTGTGCATTTTTGAGATTTGCAGACGCCTAAAGGATCCGACTCCTTAATATCCCCCCCTCCCTCCAGCTGCATCGCATAGACACACTTGGATTTGGACCTGGGCAAAAGTTTTGCAAAAACACTCGAAAAGCCCTTAGCCTGAGTACCCCTATCCCCTGCCCACCGCTACCATCTACCATTACCTTTTCTTCTACATGTGGCGATAATTTCCAGTTTGTGCCGCTTACTGCTGCTGTTCGTTGTTGCTTCTGTTGACTGCAAAAATTCCTATGGGCCCAAGAAAAAGCAGCAGCAACAGCTCAGTCTGGATTTGCATCTGGCTCTAAGCTTCAACTCCAACCAAAAAATATATTTATATGTATATGTATATCTGTGTTTTTCTCGCAATACCCCCAAAATCTCGACATTCCTTAGAAAGCACGAAAAAAAATAGGTAAAAGCTGAATTTCGACTGGAGTCGCCTTGCTGAAAAGACGCACTGAAGCACATAAAATAATTTCACAAAAATCATAATGCATTTTCATTTTATAGTATACATTTGTGTTAAGGTATAACGACTATGTGGTGAAGAATGCAGGCTGTTTAACTAAATCGTTATCCCAAGGAATATTAGGCATTCTATCTATGTATAAGGTACCGAAAGCTCTTCACAAATAATCAACAAACATATTTGAAAGGGTATTAAAATGAGTTCTTTCTTTAACCAATGCTTGTCCCATTTTCTGTTGACGTTTTTTGTAAAGATTTCTGCTTAAAGTTTTAGACAGATTATTCCAGTTTTGATTACACAAATTTCGCTCTAATAACGATGTAAGAAATTAACTTAAAGAGACGCCTCAAAGCATGCTACAAATGTTGAACCAAAGTAAAATTAATGAAACGCACAAAAACTCGCTGCATGTGAAAAAATAATTAAATTTGATTTCCAACTCACAAATACAAATGCAGATCTCTCTCTCCGTGTCTCGTGTCCATGGCAATCAAGTAATGTCATTGCATGACTCCACAAAAATACTGACTCGAGATGTGGCAAGGTACTGGGATAATCGGGGGGACGCGACACGCAATCGAAATTAAGAAAAAGTCTCGCATTTAACTTAATTGACAGCTCGCGGACTCAAATCAACCCCCGCCAAGCACCCCGCTTTCACCTGCCCTACGCAAACCCAAACCCCAAATAAACTTGCTCATTAAAAGCGTATTATGCTAAAGAAGAAGAATGTCTGCGTTTATCTATCGATGTCGATGTTGAAGTAGAAGTCGATGTCTGTTGTATCTTGTTGTAGTTGTTCCCCTCAGTTCTTGTTGTTGCCAATGATTTTTGTAAATTCATTACAATTTATTTGTATATGTATTTGAGTCGGGGAGTGTGTTTGGCAAAATAAATTGCAAACTCATTTAGCGTGCGCGAAAATCAGAATGAAAACTTTTGCCAAGCTTGCTTCTTGCTCCATTTGCAAATGCAAAAATCTGAGATTCAGTCAGGCAAAAAGCATTCGAGTAACATTTTTTAGCCCAGCTGCAGCAGCTGAAAAAGTTTATTTTAACCATTTTTTATAGACAGTTTTTCTACGCGAACCTCTCGAACCTTGCGCCTAGACATCGAGTCTGTGGTTTAGTCCTCCTCCAGTGTCCTCAGTGTCCTGTGAGTCCTGTGTGTCTGCTGCTCTCTCAATTTAAATTGTCTCCATGGAGATTTGGTCTGATGATGATTTTGCCATTGAGTTTTCGTTCTTGTGTTTTCGCTGATGACTTGACTGAAATTTGATTTGCTTGTCTGCCCCAAAATCGATAGTAATCAATATTGAATTATTAAGCACAATTTGAAGTTTATTATTCAACGAGAACTTTATTAAATTTCAGCCAAAACTAAACTCGAATATTAACTGCTTTAAATATGCATTTCACATCATTATCAAAAATATTCTGGCAAATGCACTCAAACAGAAAAAGGTTCCGAAATGAAGCCAATTTCATAACAGCAGCAGCAGCTCTTCATAAATAGCCAAGAAAAAAAGTAAAAACACACAATTCAATTACCCAAAAGTGGAAACCAGCAAAAGCGACACGCGACCGTAGAAAAATATACGAAAAAAAGAAATGAAAAAATGAGAAAATCGCACAAGCGACGCACTCAAAAACACATAAATTATAAAAGGCAACAAAAACACACATAATATTTTGCCCAATGCAAATGCAAAGCAACAGCAACAAGAACAACAACATGTGTATTAAATGTTTAACACGACTTTTCACTCATTAACGCGAGATGCTGGGAATACAAAAAAAAGCAAGAAACAGTCAAAAACCGCAATGAAGAAAATATGAGTCAGAGGGTTGATGCGTGTTTTTGGCATAATTTATGCATGTGTGTGAGTGTGTGTTTTGGTAAAAGGAGTGTGGGTGTAGGGTGTTTAGCCAAGTGTTAATTTCGCATTACAAACAGCTAGAAGAAAATTATAAAGATATAATTGTAGCTCTGAAAAAAACAAGCTCTCAAATCCCACGCGTTTTGTGCGCGTTTAAAAACGCGTGAATTAACTAGCTTTAAAATTCCACTTTAAATCAAAAATACTTGTTAATTTAAAGACAAAACCATCAGAAACATGAAAAAAGAGATCAGTGTTTCAGGCGTTTAAAAACGCGCGCGTTTCTTTTTAGCCTTCAGGGCTTTGGTTTCCCATGGTCCACTAACCGACAAATGGACAAATAGCACAAGCAGAAACGCAATCACAATTGAATCGCAGGCAATGGCAATCGCAAATCGATGCCATCGATGCCAAAGAGCAGCGCCAAAGAATGTGACTCGAAAACCCAAAAAAAAACTCAGTCTCTCGCTCATAATTCATATGCGCCACAAAGTCTGTGGCAATCAAAATGCCAAAAAAAAACGAACCGAAAACCAACAACTAAACCGCAACAACTTGAAGCTGGAGCAAATGCTGTCAGCAGCACCAAGAAGTTGCAGAAGCGAACAGCAACAACAACAACAATGAGGAACAACATAATTGCAGGTATCTGTCTGCCGAAGCCTAATGCAAACAAACATGGGATTATGCTAGCGAATTGTTGTTGTTGATGCCACAACTCAGCCCAGTCTGCCCCTTTCGCAGTCTGCAGTCTTCAGTCTGACCCGTAACAAGTAGCTGACTTGAAATTGGGCCTGTACGTGTTGGCCCCAGAAGCAGCTAGAGACGGAACGCACTCAGCAGCAGCAGCAGACAAGACAGACAAGGATCGACAGAAAAAAAAAACAGATCGTGCGATAGCTTTTCATTAGCTGCGCCACAAATTGTGGCCTGAACTGAACTCTCAAACCCAAAAGTGAACTCGACTCGCCGCGACGCGACGCGAACTTGCCCAATAAATAATGGCAAGAAAACATCTCTTAAAACTAGTGCAATTGCAATTGCAGGTTAAAGTCAAAAACATTCAGTTCAGTATCTGCTTCTTCTTCTCTTTTTCATTCCATGTGCGAATCGATTTTCAACGCCTTCAACCCCGAATTGAATGGAATCGAATCGAATATGTATGTGACTCGACTTCTTTGCACGAAATTATAATTTCACCTACAACAACAATTGGCTCCCGGTTTCCTCTGGTTAAACTAACTATAACTACACACCCCCTACCCGGTCCATGCCCTTGCCCTACCTACCTTCCACCTACTCTCTCTCTATATATTAAATTTTTCATGGGAATTACATACGTGATAGATTGTTTTAGCCTTGCAACAACAACAACAAAAACATCTGCATCAGCATCAGATGAGGCAGCTGCTTGATTGGTTTTCTCCAACTGCCGATTGCTTCATCGGTTTCATCGGTTTCCATATGCGACGTGACTGAGGTTTAAGATTGGCCCAATCGGTTTAGGCCCAAAAGAACACACATATTGTAGTACATGCAACTATGCATGGAAATGAGTTAAGATTGAACCGAAGTAGTCTTTGCTAGAATAGTTAAACAATAACCTTTTTCGATAATGGATAAATTCAAGCATTTAAAACCCGTCTGGTGGACTGCATCTTTAATCATTATGATGTTCTTGACCATAACGCAAGGAGCTTCAAAGTATATTAAATTTCCAGTCTTTGGGAACATCTTCAACGACCATGTGATGTCAACGATTAGGGATAATCTCTAAATTCAAGCAGACTGGCAGCAGAAACAACCGGAAACAGACAGGAATAACCGGCAAAAAGATTAATCTATGCATATTAAACCTAAATCATTGCAATACCAAACGAACAACTGGCAACAAACAACGTGACATGACCCCAAACAAGCAACACAACAGGTGGCAACGACAACAGAAACAAGGCGTGGAGTGTGGGCAGGACAGGCCCACATGTAGTTGTGTACAGAGTGAACTTGCAACATGTCAGCTGATGCTGTTGCTGTTGTTGTTGTTGCTGCTGATTTGGTTCCATCTTCGATTTGCCGATTGGCGATTGGGATTTTGCGGCGCCACAAAGATGTTGCTACAATGCGCCGCACACTCGTCAATGTCGTCGCGACCAGGGTCAATAATTGACCAGGGCTGGAGTCAGGGAGTCAGACTGGGGAGCAGTAGGCAGAATTTGGATTCGGATACGGATTCGGGCTCTATTCTGATTCTGTTAATAGAGTCGTGATCAACGGCCACGAATAAAGCATATGCTGCATAGAGAAAGAGAGAGAGAGGGTGCCGGGGAGAGAGGGACGACCACCTACAACTATGTTATTTGTTTTCTCTCCCTTCAGTTGCGGTTCTTACTGTTTGTCTTGTTGTTGTTGTTCTTGCTGCAGTTGTTGTTGTTGTTGTTGTTCAATTAAACGTTATGCCAATAAATTGTAAGCAGTAAGTCGTTTAATCTAAATTAAAGAGAGAAACGGAGAGGGAGAGGGAGAGAAGGGGGCACAGTGAGAGAGGGTGCAGCGATTGAACGGCAATTTCCATCAGTTGCATCATGTGTCATAAACAAGTTGCAAGGCGCCGACAATATCGACAACGAAACGCGTACTACATGCCCCCAGAGAGACGCAACCGCAGCCGCCGACGCCGCCGCAACGGCAACAAGAACGCGCGCAACATTTCCATAAACGACACCAGAGACCCACAGGGGCACAAGTGCAACGATTTCCTGGTCGCAGCCGCTGCTGCAACTAGCAGAGAGAGAGTTGTGAAGAGTTTGTTGCACAGAGTCGAGTCGGTCGGTTGTTGGTTGTTTCTGCCACTCTTCTTGTTCTCTATGTTGCAGCAAGTAAGCAATTTTTATGCTCATGTTGCACGTAATCACTGCGAGCCGCAGGTGGTAAAACGGCTGCCTCAATTCCAGCCCATCCCATCCATTCAGTCGTCTTACAACATCCTTGCCACATCTGTGTCTGTCTGTGCCCCATTCGAGAAAACAAAAAAAAAAGCAAATGCTGATTGAATTGCACTAATTGCGTATTAAAGCTCAGCATCATTTTCGTTTTCAAGGCAAGAACAAATTTTTTGCCAAACAGCCAAATTGAATTACTACAACGACACAGCCACCCTCTCCCCCCTTACTCCCTGCTTGACTGCTAATGAAGGCAACGCGAGAAGAGAGTGGAATCTCCTGCGCTGTTGCGGGGCAAGCTTGTTGGCTTTTATTTCGCTTAATTAATTGGCAGCGCCAAAATGTCTGCAGACGAATTCGAGACCGCGTGGGTCCAACAAAAAGAAAACAACGAAAACGAAAAAGGCCATGACAGTTGCCAGCCTACACCACCCCCTCCCCCTCTCTTCCTTTCACCCACTTGAAAATGCAACAAGAAAGCTGTCAACATGGCCAAAAAATAGAAAAACACAGAAGAAGAAAAACTCTTTCCACTTTTCGGCTCTTCTTGCTTTTTTTGGAGTCGAGTGCATCAGCCCCCAAAGCAAGCCGCCGCCGCTGAAAGTCAAGTGTCCTTGGAGAATATATGTATGTGGTGGGCGGCATGCGGCATGTTGCATGTTGCAATGCCCCCAAAAAAATAATACAAGAAAAAACTAATTGTAACTTTTTTTCGGCGAATATTTGTTAGATTCTTTGGGGTTCGAGTGATGCTCTTGAGGCAATGTTGCTGCTGTTTGTGGCATAAAGGGTTAATTATAACACACAGAAGAGGAGAGTTTTATGCCGTGGAAGGGGAGAGCTTTTTGAAGGCAGCTGTGAGCATATGATGTTTAGATATGATAAAAGATGGAAAACTTTCATTCCATTTCTACCTTTCACAAAGTATAGTTGCCATTAAAATATTTCCCCATTCCACTCTTTCGACAACTCCAAAGTTAAAACTCTTTGCTAGACACAAAAAAAATAGTCAAAAACTCAAAACTCTCTATACAATATGTATCCCAGTGGAGACGAGCTCTCTGTGTTTCAGAGTTCTTATGTTTTGTAATAACAGCATTTTTGCTTAATTAACACAACAAAGCAATGCCAAAAAATAAAAATATATGTATTCATCTCTCTATATATATATACATATATTTCTCTCTAACACAGAAGTCACAAGGCAGACTCGTCTTGCATTACCACCTGCCATTAAGAGCTGGGGAGGGGAGAGGAGAGACCTGAACACTGAGGTGAGAAGGAATATAACAGAAAGAACCAAAATAGAAAAGAAAAAAAGCTCCACTTACAATGCTGGCGCGCCCCCCTCTTAACGCCAGCCGCCGCCGCCTTTTGCACACACACAAAAAAGATTTATGTTTTCTTTTCATTTTTTATATATTTTTTGTACACATTTCACATTTTACATTTGGCATTTCATTTAATGGTGAGAGAAGGCGGGAGGGAAGGGGACGCCGACAAACAAAAAACAAATGAACAACAAAATTGTATAAAAATTTCTATAGTCTACAACGGCTCCTCTCTCTCTCGTTGCATACTTAAAGGCACATAAAAAACCTGCGGCAGGAGCAGTCGGAGCAGCAGCAGCAGCCAAAAGAAAATCCTCAAGCACGGAAAAAGGAAAAGACAACGGCGATGCCAAGCCAAGTGCATAAAAATAGAATAAAAACCAAACATACCAAATGCATTTTCCCTGCTGCAGTACAGTACATAAAACTGAAGCTCATTCTCTGAACTGAACTGCAAAAAAGGGTGCTTTGAATTAATACTTTTTCGATTTACTTTGTTTCCCTCGTCTAGCTAGAAAGTTGAGTGGACAAAAGAGGGAAAAAAGTGTAGAGCAATGAATGTTATAAGGAATTAATGTTAGCAACTAAAAAATTAAGATTTAAGAGGTGAAGTTTCATGAAAAATTCATTAACTATTCTGTGAAAATGGAATAACTTTAAGACCTAAAGTCAGAAGTTAACGAACAGATAAAGTTGACCAGCAAATGTTTATTTACTATACTTTTAAAAAGAAAAAGCTTCAAGACCTGTTTATGGTATAGATATTCTAACGAATTTTCATTATTTTGCTTCAAAACACTTATCTGTAGTATAACTTATCATATAAATGAAGAACTAAAGATGATTAACAACCACTCAATAAGTTGAACTAACTCTTTAACCAACAGATACTTTATCGATAAGACAAAAACACTCGCGTAATCACTTCAAAACCACAAAAAGCAGTTTTTCTGTAACTAACCTTAAGTAAATGCCAAAATTTGAAGCTTGAAACCGAAAAGGCAACAAACTTGCCTTACATGCATAATAATGATAGAAAATTTGATCAAGTCAGACAACTGGCGCCACGAAAACAAGCAAATAACCCACACTAAATCATACTCTCTCAAACAACAGATAGACAGAAACACACACATGCTGATTATATTCAGAGCATGCATGCAACGATAACTCCATCTAACGAAACAATTTTCCAATTTTCACATGCGAATTATGGTCAGCAGCAGCAGCAGCAGCTAAGACAGCAACCTTTCCCCCCTTCACGTTCCCCTCTATAGCGTTCGTCATAGCGATTGAAAGTCTGGAAGCCCACCGCAGAGAGTTGGATACGAAAAGTTTTTTGGAGAGTGATTGATAGCATGTTATGAGTTAACATGCTATTATTAGACCAGCAAGATGCTACCAAAAACAACAACAACAACTGACTGAATGACGGTTCAGAGAGCCTGTCGAGGATCGGTTCGTTGGTTGGTCTCTGGTCTTTGTCTCTAACCAAATGTTTACTCACGACTTCATTTTTCGGTCTGGGCTGGTTTTTTTTTGCGTCATATTTGGCCAAAAGTGGAAAATTGTGCAAGAGAAATTGATTTCACATGATTTACGTGCAACAACAACAAGACTCGACAACTCGTACAACAAACAGCAGCCCAAAAATATAATTTCTAATGTCATGTTCGATGCTGCTGCTGACGGTTGAGAAGAAGAAGGGAGGGGAGTGGGCCAGTGGGAGTTAAGTATGCCAAGTCAACAGTTTGGCATCACAAATCAATCGAATCGAAGATAATCACATGCCACACAAAATTTCCGATCGATCGCCAAATTGTTAAGCGGCCAATATAGATGGCGCTAGTGAATAATCGTGTGGCACACACAGACAGACAGACAGACGGGCGGGCTAGTTGGTCAGTTGGCCAAGTCTGGACTAGACAATAATTTCCCGTTCCTAACTCTTAAGTACTCGAAACATTTCTGTTCAATATCGACTCGATGAAAACCGCATAAAATGCATTTAATATTCAATTGGCAAAAACTTCGAAGCAAAGTCAATGTCAATAGATTGTTTAAAAAACACAAACAACAAATATTGCATAATAAAATATTTGCCACTCTATAAACGCGATTAATTTATGCATAACTGTTGTATACTGTTATTCCGCATAGACTCTATAAGTTAATAGTATTAGAGGTCATTGTTATCAAAACAAATATTATGAAAATGGAAATGAAAAGTTAAACTTCCTCACAGATACACAGATTCGAAATGGGTATCTCAATGCCGATCATGATTCGAATTCTTAGCTGTTTTTGAATGTATTTTGATTGCCTTCTTGACATATAAAGCAGAAGAGTTTGCTTTCAGTTTAATTAATCTCGAATCATTTCTGCACAAACCAGTTTCGAAATGAATATTCAGATCAATGCTTACACACCCATCAGTCCGAGTTCGAAATGACTGGACAGTTTTACTGATTGTAAGTAGAACGAGAACAGATAAAGCATCAGGTTTTGGCATAAACTACAGCCTCAGGCGAAGAAATCAAAAGTATTTAACGCATTAATTGCTATGATAAACTGCCAAACAAATAAATAAAAATCTCACTTGAAATTTCACCTACAAATCTGTGAACACACAACTTTCAGTAATATCTGACAGAAAGAAAAGGCGTAGAACCAGTTGTCATAAATGCGAAAAAATCAAAAGTCAAGTACCAACAATAAAGAGAATCTCTAAAGCAAATAAACAAATTGATTAACTGTGAAACTGAACTCAAACTCATAACGGCATAAAACTTTAACTCAATGCATAACTGATTGGTGTCTGTGTCTCTTGAAGATGCCGCACACTCTCGAAGGTGACACAGAGACCATTTAAGGTTGATAAGTCAATTGAAAACGTTGTAAAAGCCGGGTGAAAAGTGAGAGTCGAACTTGGCTTGCGAGAGAAATTATAGCACCGTCAAAAGGCCAAAAAACCTACAAATATTTCAGTCAACAACAGAAAAAATACTGGTTTTCGGTTTTTAAGCTCGCTCACTTCACAAAAAAAAAGTGATTATTCAGAGTCAGAAAAACTGTCAATCCCAAACGAGCCAAGCCCCCTCTTGCTTCAGTTCTCCCCCACACATACACACCTCTCAACAACAACAAGCTTGTCTGACTTTGGTCTGGCTAACTGCTAGCTGGCTATCAAGCTGGCTTCAAGCTGGCTTACTGGCACTTAGCATGCGCATGCGCTACCGTTTCTTGGCCAGTTGTATTTTAGCCATTAGCACGTTCGGAGCTGGAGCTGTTTGCCGCCTCAAGAGCGTAGATTTATACACACATATATTTCTATATATATATTTGAACGAACTAAAAGTGAATTAAACTCGACTCAAAACCAACCAAAAAACAATAAACCAAAAACACTTTCGGGGCGTGAAAGCGAAAGTTGCGTGCAAAGTGGAGTTTTATATTGCCTATACGAATAACAAAACAAGAAACTTAATAAAAACGATCAAAAACACACAAAAATAAAGCGTGCAAAATCAAGAAAATCAACGACAAAAGAACAACCTTCTCTTCAACAACAATAAGATCGGCAGCAGCGGTCGAACCAGCTTTTAAGAATCATGCCCGGAGCCAGTTCTCATTCTCGTCTGTTCTTCTACCTGTTGTGTGTGGCGTCTCTGTTGGCCGTCTCCAAATCGGATACCGGTAGTACAAAGAACTCCTATTTTATGTCGTATTTCTATTATCTGATTGTTAACTTTTTCAATCCGTTTGCAATGCCAGTTTTCTATCGTTTCGCTCATGTTTGCCTTAAATAAGTTATCGATTTTTGGGCGATTCTAACGAATTTGTTAAGAATATGTAAATATTATACTCTATTGTAACTCAATTTGTACATATTACCATATAAGACTGTTATTTTTGAGTTGATAAACAACATGTGATTGGCTAAAATTCGGGATTAGTTTTAATTCTAATCGTACCTGCGCTCTATTTGTGATACAAAACTCTACTCTCTCAATATAATAATAAAATATGTAAAAACGAAGAAATCTTGATAAATGTGATGGTGTTTTATTTTATCTTAAGTGTATATATATATTCATATCATTAACAACTAATCCAAAAAGGGTTTCTTCTACAAACAAACTAAACCTTAACTAAACTAACAATTTTTAGTTAATTATTCTAGCCTTGTTAATTATGCTAAAAATAACACAATACTCGATACGATCGGAACATAAAACACAGTAAACCGCGCCGCCAATTAAACATTATACAATAAGCAAGTTGAGCTCAACCCGTGCAAGGGCCAGGCCAGGCCATAACAAGTTACAGTAAGAGACGTGATGTCTGAAAGCCAATGCCAAAACAATGTGTGCTTCGAACTATGAATAGGCGAATAACTGCATCCACACACGCATAAAACAAAAGCAAATGCCGACAGTGTGAATTGGGGGAAGGGGTTTAGGGAGCCCAAAAAATTAATCGCCTGTCCACGTTCTCAAACGCACTTGAAGGTCGCTTTTAGCCCATGTCTGCTTTGTGGCTTTAACTAATTAACACATAGACTTCGTTCAAGCCATGCAAAGCATTCTTAATTAAGTCTGTAAGGTATCTGCTAGTCGAGCAACAATTAGTTTGTTAACTCAAAAAGAGAGTAAGAGTGTTAACAATTGAGAGTGCAAGATGCTTTACCAGTTTTTTTCCGAGTTTCGCTCACTGAGTCTCTCTCTTTCTCTCTCTGGCTTGTCCATGATCTTGACCACGAGACAACGCTTCGACGAATTCGATACGATTCCGATTGCGATTCCGATGCTTGGCCGGTTAAGCTGTTGAAAGAAACTATTGGTAGCTCTCATTGACATCAAAAATAGACACAAGACAACAAGTCGTCTCATCGCCAGTCAAGGTTAATAGTTGAAACTGTTAGACTCAGCTGGCGATTGGCCAATACCAATTGCCGATTGCCGGCTACGTCAGTCTCTTATGCGGAACTATTTAAGATGCGGAAGTTCGCATACAAGATGATTAAGCATTAAAAATTTAAATGCTCAAGCTTGTTTATAAGTTGTTTTTGTTGGGTTTTAAGTTGTTTTGCTTTTTAGTTGTTTAGTTTCGCAAAGAACTTGAGCTACTAATCTCGTTTGTTCAAAGAAGTATTTTTTCTTGTTGAGCAGAATGTTTAATTGGGAACGAGGACTCAAAATAACACTTCCTGAACACATATTCACACTCATATTATAGTGCCACTGCAGCCACCTGGTGAGGATTTAGCTTATGATGCTGCATTGCAGTTGGGTTTATTGAATCATCGACTCAATCAGCTGGCGCATGAAGAGGAATCGAGGCAATTGAGTCTAACAAATCTTACTATCAACAATCTGGTCAACCGCATACCCTGTAATTGTGATTCAGGTCTATGCAAATGTTGTGCAGGTAAGGGAAAACCCTTCTCTTTCCTCTCGAAAAGAAATGTGTTGTTAATCATTTCATTCTTTAGGTTTCCTTGCTGTGATTGGCATGAACAGTTGCACTGAGCTCGCCTATCGTCCCGAGGAGTTCTCGTTTGAGTTGCGTATGCGGGTCAACAATAATGTTTGGTTCCGTCGCAAGGTTTCGGGCCAGAATCCACCACCCTTTTGCTTTAGGCCGCCACGCTTCAACTTTGCCCGTGCCTGCATTCAGTTCCATGACATTTGGTTTGTCGGACGCAATATGCATGTCTGCATGTATATGTCCGGGGAATTTCAAGGATTCGAACTCTTTGAACGGTAAGATGAACGAGAAACTGACTAACAGCATCTTTTTGATTTGTTTCTCTTCTCTTTTGCAGCAATTTTGATTGCCTTTTGTTTGGTGATCATGGCGTTAAGATCGTGCCACCCGAACAGAGTTACCCGGTGAGACCCAATGATGTGGCTATAGAAGAAATCGAGGATGAGATCGAGGACTACGATGAGAATGTTGTGCGTAGTCTCGCCGATGAAAATGTGGTTCGCAGTCTTGCCGAAAAGATGATAAGCTAATCAAAACCCTAAACCCCCTACATCCCCCTTAAGTGTAATATTTATTTTCACAATCTTGTCATTGTTAATTTATTAAAAAATATCTGAAACGTTTGATGTCATCTCCCTCTTTTGTCTGCCACGGCACTTGGCTGCCAAATCACTCGAAAGGCACAAAAAAGAAAAAACCGCAACCAAAAGACCCCAGAAAGAAGAGAAGAGGCCACCTGATGCGTCGATTCACAAGTGTGAAAACTGCAAAAGGTGTGACGTGTGATGTTCAAGTTCAAAAGCGAACAAAACTCATTCCAGCTTCCAACTCCCTTTCCCTTCCATCCATGTGCAGTCAGCGCATCCGCATCCTGTTGTGCCTCCTCCCTCACATCACATCACATCAGTCTCTCGGCTTCATTCAAGTGCCAAATAAAACACACAGCGCATTCAGAATTCACAATTCTAAAGGATAATGCAACCGGTTGCATGCTGCATGTGCAACTGCAGTCATATAAAGCATAGAATGGCGAAGGGGAAAGGGAACGTGTCCTTTTTTTCATATGCAGAAACACGTCGACCTGCTGCTGTTGCTGCTTTTGCTGCTGCACTTCGCTTGACTCGCAGTTGACTGTAATAAAGGACTATTTAGGACGAGAACAAGGATGCAAGCAGAACGGAGCAGGACCGAGCCGCTTGCAAAGTATTATTTCGCACTTGAGGTCTTATATCGTGGCTGCATTCAAGTGCAAGTGCTCAGTGTGTGTGCAGGGGGGGAGACGGGGCGAGCACAGCCAGGTGTCATGCAAATGCACAAAGGATGCAGGAAAAGGAGGATGGAGTATGGAATGCAATGTGTGCAATGCAATGTTAAAACACTTGTGGCCTACTGCAATTCAACAAAATAAAGGTAATGAAGGTAAAGAAGATGATTAAAAGGTAAGGTTAGAAAAGGATTGGGAGGGATCCTTTTAATTAGCTTCATAATTAGCTTTAGTTTTAAGTTGGTGTTAAAGATGATTTAAAGGAATAACTGTTCTAGTTGGAAGAGACCCTTCATATCTTCATAATAAGCTCTAACTCTAAGTCGATATGAGTAGGAAAACCTGGAAAAGTAACTCATTGTTTTCTATTTCTTGAATAGTTATAAGCAAACCATCAAAGGTTACTCAAGTCAAATCAAATACCAATCCGAATTCACATATTCATTCCATGTTGACAGATTTTTCCCATATGCACACTGAATAATCATAACAAAGGCCTCAATTATGTTGTTAAGCCGTAAATACTGTACACATTTGGTCATTGGCCATTAAGCTATTTAAAGGCCACTTAAATTGCCGTTAAACACATTGACCCCTTCGAACAACGGACAACAGACAAGAAGACCATATATAGACATGTATGTAAGTCCGAAGGTGTGAACAACAACAATAACAGAGCTGACCATTAAATAAAAACCCCGACGGGGCGGCGGCGGCTAATTTAAAATTCAAATTTGAGTGCATTTAGCGTTCAGTAATTGATTTGTTTACACACACGCGACAAACACAACACACACAACACACACAAAATACTGACATGACAAGAACAACAACAACAATGAATGAGTGAATGACTCGACCAACTGACCCAACTGACCAGCCGAAACCAACCAGACACAAACAAGGGAAACTCGAACAGGGAAAAAAACAACATACTTGACCAGGGGTAGGGGCAGGAATAAACTGACCAGCAGCAACTCTGAACCCCCGACCCTTATTTTGTGTGTGTTGTTTGTTGTTGCCCGACGCAACAGATATAAAGCACTTAAGGTTCACTTTTTTTCTCGCTTTGGTCACTTGATGCGATTTGCAATGATACCTTTTTTTCTGCCCCTGTGTTCCCTGAGGTCAATTATGTTATGTTCTGGTTTCGTGTGGTCAGCCGAACAAACAAATAAGGAAAAAAAATGAATACGAAATTGAAGTGTCATGGTCAAGTGTTCAGATCCGTGTGGAAAAGTATGCCCCAGGGCTGCCACACACAGGATTTTTATTCACTTTCTATCGATTACACTAGCTGTAATTGAATAAGGTTAGCCTCAAGGGAAGCGGTCAAAAGGTGTGTGGATTATTGGGCAAACATATGCTTAGGCTTATGGAAAAAGGAAAATTGAATAGATTTTTTCACATTACTTAAAGTTCTATTCAGCTTTCTCTTTCTCTGTCTTTTGATTTGGACTTTCTGTCTGGCAAGTGAAAGCAAATTTTGATTCCAAACTACCCCCAAAAGTAATTAAAAACATGGTCGTCGTCGCTGGAGACGCCAACAACGACAACGTCGACGACGACGACGAATGTTAATCAAAGCGGAATGTAGAAAAATAGAAGAAAAATATCTAAAAGAGAGACAGCAGCTGAGATACATACATAGAAGAGACACAGAGACATTGTCCTTGGGGTATAATTTCTTTTAAATTTCTACATACTTCGAGGCGGTTGGGGGTTGGGGGGAAGGACAAGCTGTGAACTCAATAGTAATCCGAAGGCCAGACAGCAGAATGATGTGCAAAAGCAAACAAAAATGGTTCATTAACGAAAAGTATTTAAAAATACTGATTGTATCTATATATGATATAAGAGTTAACATTTCCTTCCCATTTGTTCCCACAACTGTTACCTTATTAGGAATCCTTTCTGTGCAATCCATTTCGCTTTCAAATCGTTACTTTTTACTAGATACTTTAGTAACAAATTTATTGATATCATTAGGGCATATTATTTACATAGACCCCACAAACTGCCAACTGGCTTCGGTCATAACAAATAACTGTGGCATTAATTAAACTTATCGAACAGGCCAAACAATTCCCGACTACTACTCTGCATATGGATGAGCGTTTCGACTCTACTTCGGGGCAGATGACGCGCAATTTGTTAGCTCAAAAAATGTGAACAATTTTTCATAAGATATCTGTGACGAAAAATCTTTCAAGCAAAAGACACACACACAAACACACACACACTTTCATATACATAGAGACTGACTAAAAAGTGAAAGGATACGCAGAAAAACGATAAGCAGAACAGAGAGCAGAGTTTAACATAGAAGGTTTTTATGTACTGGGATGAAAACGCGACTTTCATGCGTGATGTGCGTGAAAATTTCCCCTCTTTTCTGTCTGTATATATATGTGCGAGTATACATGTGTGCGTGTGCGAGTGTGTGTGTGTGTTTAGAAATACATAGAAAGTAAGAGTAAATAAGCGACAGAGCGAAAAGTTCTTTCGATTTTCGTTTCGGGGTGGCGTTTTGTTTGGCCGAAAGGGTTAAAAATCTGTGCTTACGCACAAGCAACCAAACGGTTCACAACATGCGTGAGTCGCCGTGTGTATGCGTGTGTGTGTGTGTGTGTGATAACAGCGTTGCCAGCTTGTCGACAACATTATCTTTGGAGCGGCAAACACTTGGCGCAAAAGACGACACAACACAATGCAAAAAACAAACAAACTCATTTACATAGCTAACGAAGTAAGTGAACAAAGCTGCCAAAAAGACAGAAAGAGAGAGTGAAAGTAAGTAAGAGAGTGTGAAGAAAAAGGGGCGAAAGGATGTTTGTGGGCGAAAGGCAAAATGGCGACTGGCCCAGGCGGGCAACTTAAATTTTATGTGTCAATTTTTATACACATTTTGTGTCATCTTATCACAAACAGAGCAGCAGCAGCAGCGGGAGCACTAAGGGGAGCAACGGTGAGTGGTGGGGGGAGCAGGGTCATTAGGTATTCAAGCTGAGCAAGTGAAGCCTTTATTTGCAACGCAACAACAGTAAAAACTCATTGTTGCTTGGCCATAATGAATATGATGGCTTTCATAAATGCGGTTCACTCTGAAAGTGGAAGAGGAGGCGGCATTCAAATTGGGGGCAACTCTGTCAAAACTGATAACCTTTAACCCCTTAACTGATGGCATAATCTCTCCACAGCTTGCTTTTTCATATACAAAATAAAATTATATTTTTGCTATTATACAAAATTATAGGCATATGCATTAGATTGGATAATAAACTTATCCATATTTTACTTCCCTTCTTAGCAGTTACCAGACGACGTACAGCCCGTACCCCAGTACACAAAATACAATATATAGTATAACTTGAGTACTAACGCCGACCCAGATATGGCAATGGGTTCAATAATGTGTTGGTCAATCCACCATTTGCGGTATCGGAAACTCCATTAGCTATGGCGGCAGGAATTCTTAGAGCTGTGGATGGGTCTATAGGTTGTTGTTGATTATTGAATGTTCTCGGATATGCCAACATGTTTCCAGGTTTTGTTTGCGGACGCTTTATAATCGTAATTAAATCACTGCTGTCTCTCACCTCAGAGATGACAGATTTTCGTAGTGGATTTTCAACCGGCGGCTGGTAAAGTCCAAAAAAAGAACCGAGTAATCGAACGGGTGTCGTTAGCAATGTTCCAACGGCACTCATTGTAGTTTGTGCTTGTTCCAAGACGCTAAAAATGTTCGCATTGGAACTACCACAAAGCAACAGCAGCGATGCAAATAGTATCTATAAAGTATCGTATCATAGTAATTGATTTGAATAGTCTTTGAAGCACACTTACAGAAAATCGTTTTGTCATTTTTGAAGCAAATACCTTAAACTCTGATAATACGTTGAAAACTGTCGCTTCTCAAGGTGTTACAACAGTTCTTTATAAGCAAAAAAAAAATCATTTTTACGGCTACTTAAACTAAAAGTTCAAAACGTTATTTGAGGTCAAGAAGTTTTTCTACACACTTCGATTCGCTTTAGCATTTATGTGAAGAAAAATATAAAACTAGAGAGTAAAACATTATTTCGTTATGCTTATTATTATGTTTATTGAAAACGTCTCAAAGTTTAACTTATTAGTTTTCCGGATTATAGTTTTTAGATGATGAACTGCTAAATGATTTTATATGGCAAGTAATAACGATAATTCAGCACGGGAGAAATTAAAGGACTCTCAGGTTCGGCGGTAACAATCATTATTGCAAGTAGTGTGAGCCCAAAAGATAGTAACATTGTCCCGTTGGATGAACTCATCATCATTAAGATCTTCAAATAACACACAATCAACAAAGGAAAAGATAATACTCAAACTACAGAACTTCAACAACTGAAACTCAAGGCAAAAAACTGCAATATTTTATAGCAGAACAGTTGCGATTTGACTTAGATATATCTATATATATATAGACAAATAGCACGTGTGGACTGAAAGATCAGCAACTTGTGGAAATGTGGGTGGGATCAGCCGAAGTTAACCCCACCTAGTAATAGCTTTTTGTGAATTTCTTGGTTAACGCATCCAGGTCGAAAACATATTTGAGTTATTGCCCTAAAATCAGTAATAATTCTTCATTTTTGAATATTTGTTTGGCAAGCAGCAAAAAAATTGCACTTTATTAATGGAGAATACTTGTAAAACGGATGCGGAAATAAACAAAACTTCAGCAGAACACAAATAAAACATAAAATATAGTACCATACGAACTTGAGAGTGGGAGAGAGCGAGTGTGGGCAAATACTTTATTTGATTTATAAATACTTGACATGAAATTTATGGAACGTAAACGAAAATGGCGTACAAGGCATCGAATAATGTATGCGGGAGTTACAGATGCTATGATGCTGGGCAACCCCTATAAGGAATTTCAACATACATACGGAAAGATAACTTTTGTAGCAAAATTTATGTTGTTCTTTTTTTTTTGGGGAAGTACTACATGCATATGAGTTCTGTCTATTGTCAGAGGGTGGACAGTTTTAAGAAGGGTTGGCATACGAAGGGGGAATTTTTTCCTGTTTTTGACGCCATCTTCAGAGCACTTTGTTAAATATTTTATTACTATATTCAGTTTTTTTATTTCACAAGCGAACAATTTACGCCATTTGCTGTTCCACAAAAATATGTGAGAGAGCTTTATTTGATTGTGCTCAGAAATTTATATGCGCATTTGAAAAATTAACGACCTTTGACTGATTCGCGCCGATAAACAAACAGGATTGACTGGGAGTATGGAGAGAGAGAGAGTGTATTACGTTTGTACTAAAAAGTAAAAAGTTATTGCCAGCAATTTGTACAACACAACCATTAAATAAGCAAATTTAGCTGCTATTTTAATATGCACTTTGTGTGTTTTGTCTTAATGCACAGAATATCTCATTTAATGCGTCATCTTTAAAGAAAGAAAAAGTCACTAAACTGAATGCCATAAACTTGTAAAACTAGAAAATGACTCAATGAATGTTTTCTCTTCTACTTTCAACTGAAATTTTTTTATATTCTTAACTATTTTTTAACTTATTTCTAGAAACTGACGAATGAATCAATGGAAAAGCTTTCTTTTCTAACAACTTAAAAGAGTTTTGATTCTATATTTCTATTTTCAACTGAAACTTTTCATATTCTTAACTATTTTTCACCTTATTTCTATATGCATTGAAATTTAAAATAAAATTCCTTTAAGCTTACAACTTAACACCCTTCCCCCTTCATAGAGCATAGAGAAAAGTTTACTCTGGCAAAATATTGACAAGCATCAACAACAGAGTGTTGTGGCACTTTAAAGGATACTTCACTTCTTCGCACAGGAGAATCCACATTGAAAAAATAACTCAAATACAGATCGAACTGAATGTGAACAAATATTTGGAGCGGGTTTTCTCGATTTGTTTTGCTTTTTTTTTACGGCTTTTACAATTTGAATTGAAGTCCACGAAAAAGGTTTTGTGTTGTTGGAGGGCTGACAACAAAAAAAACTGCAAGATGCGATTTAAGCGCAGTCCCAAAGTCAAATTCAAAGTTCAAAGCGCGAAGACAACCCTCGAAGGAGAAAACTTTTCACAACTTGAAGTATGCAACGTGGCGAGGTTTTTCTTCACTTCAAAAGTGTTGCCAAAAGTGGACACAACTCACCGTCTCCCGCCCCTCTTTATCACTATCTACTGACAGTTGGCTTTGATAAACATGAACACCTTGCTCCACTTGGGAATGTGGTTTGGTAATAGGGGATGGTAATGGGGGGAGGAGTGACTCTTCGTCATTCAAATGTGTTTTTATTGATGTGAGCTCGCGGCGCTCCGGATGTGTTGTCCTTTGGGTTGTTTTTTTTTTTCACTTCGTTCCAATATCCGCCGGTGATAAGCTGAATTATTGACTAGCGCTTCCAGCGACGGACGATGTCCTTCGTCCTTCGTTTGTCCTGCAAAGTTCCTTTTGCTCCCGTTGCTACTCTCTGTTACTTGGTCAATGTCCTTCCTCGTTAATGTCTTCTTATTTTCCTTTGGTCGCTGATTTGATTTAGGTTTCTCTCCTGTGGTCGACGACATCGCCGCAGCCACATTAAAGCGTTGATATCATTTCTTTTTTTCGGTGCGGTGAAGTTATCTTGATAATATTATTTCATACTCTGTGTACGCTGTGAGTGCTTTTTTATTGACTGCAGTTGAAAAATGTATCTTCAAGGGGTTTTTTTTATTTTATTATCTTTTTTTTGATGTGCCATTAGTTAACTATTTGTTATTTATACACACAACGATTGCTAAT
Source organism: Scaptomyza parva (assembly GCA_035044645.1). NCBI lineage: Eukaryota > Metazoa > Arthropoda > Insecta > Diptera > Drosophilidae > Scaptomyza > Scaptomyza parva. The sequence goes on along the minus strand of JAWNNT010000090.1, from coordinate 867,619 downwards.
TGAAAGTCGCCCCATCATCATCATCATCATCGTCATCAGTTGGCTTCTTTTTCTTTCGGGGACACACGCATATATCATAAACTTCAGGCCAGACGTCGAGGAGGAAGGAGGTTGGGCACAAAGTGCGAGAATGCGTGTCGTATGTAAATTAATACAAATACAGATGTACAACGAGAGGGAAAGGGATAATTTTCCAATAGCCCATTGCGACATGCAAAGGACACCAAAAGGACACAGAAGGAACACGCACAAATTTCTCTTCTATCTCAAGTGCTAATAAACTACAACCAGCTACTATAAAGTAGTGTGCACATCGAATCGAGCGGCGAATGCGGCGCGTTAATAATTTATGTGGGCTAATAGTCACAGCCATACACTCTGGATAAACATCATATGCAGACGGTCTCTATATGGACACAAGGGAAGGGGTGTGGAGGGTCAGTAGTTGCCTCATCGGCTGCTTGTCGGCCTGTCAACGTCAACCCTTTTTTTCTACCAAAATAATGCACAAAATTTATGGGCAATTTCAGTTTCTACTCTTTGTTGTTGCCTAGTTCAAATTTACCTTGACACTATCTAACCTGATATATCTACTCCTCGAAAACGAAAAAAAGAAAAGATACTATATATATACACTTTCCCTATTAGCTATACAAACAATTTGTTTGCCTTGTTTGCATATCATGAAGGACACACAACAACGAACCCGAACTCGGAACACCAAACAGTGAGTAGTGAAAGTAAGCATACACGTAATATCGTTTCATTGTTTGAAATTTAATTAACAAAAGGGTCAATTGTCGCGTGTGGGTGGAATGGAAAAAGAAAGTGTCGCCCAAACCCTCCCCCCTGCTGCTACTGCTGTTGTTGGTCAACTTAACTGTCCAAAACTGGTAAACAATATTTTTGATTAATTTATGGAATATTCGTGTGAAATTTCTCTTCCCATTTTTTTGTGTATTTTATTTCCCTTTTATTATATTTATGCCTGCATGAATATTCCCGCTTGCGTGCTGCCCATAAAAGTGTAAGTTTAATGAGCGAAATTTAATGTAATTACGTTAAACTAAACTTTTATTGTGCCTAATTGTGTAACAATTTAATTGATTTTATGATCAAAGTAATATATGACCAGCATTTAGCTAAAGCCTTTGTCCCATTAAAGGGTGTCCCGGCTAGTGGTTGGAGTCTCTACTAAATTTTCAACCAGAAGAAGTTACAATAAAATCACAAGTCATATCACATTCATATCCCTGAAGGGTCTCAATGCCAAAAACTATTTTCAAAATCAAATTAAAAGTGAAAACTAATTCCCACACATGTTGTGAATTGTCATGCCTAAAGGCAACTTCAGCTTCAACTTCCTGTTGTTTCTGTTGTAGTTTCCTGTTTCTGTTTTCTGTTTCTCCCCAACAAAACCCATTTGCAAATAGTTGACAAAGTTTTCTGGACAAAATATAATAAAATCAATAAATGACTTGTGAACTTTGTTTGTGCCACTTTAAAGTGGAATTGGGCAAGGTTTTCGGGTGGAAACTGAAGTTTTGTATAGTTTGGTGTTGTCTGCAATTTAAATATGGGAAATTTTTGGTGAAGGTGGAAAACAATAAGAAAAATCTCTCTTTGCCATTTAACTAATATTTTTAAAGCATTTACATGTTCAACATTATAAAAGTTTCTTCCTGTTGAAACAGTTACAACTCCCCACCTACTCCTCCTACCTATTATCATCTTCATTGCTGTCTGTGTTTGTTCTTCCAGGTAAGCACCTTGCTGCGGTGGCTGGGCATGAATTTTTCATGACATTTTTGTCAAGTGAAGAAACACTTCAAAGGATGCACTCACTACGACTATGACTATGACTACTATCCAGTATCCAGTCAGGCATAAGGATAACTGAATGACTTCTAACCAAAGTGTCAGCAAACATTGCAGTGAAGCGAAAGTCAACGATGTTGCAGATGCCCACAAAATGGGACAAGCAGACTGTGTGTCGAAGTCGAAGGGTTCGGAGGGAGACTGTGAATATTAAAGAAGCCAACACACAGAGCAGTTGCTTCAAATTGGAATATGTGCTAAACTGTCAGTAATTGAAGACATGCGAAGAGAGAGGGAGAGAGATATAGAGAAGCACTTAAGCATAGAACCCTTCCACTACCCTTTCTCAACATGCGCTTTCGCCACGGCAATTAACTTTACAAATCGCATGTGAGCCTGTGATTAATTATTCCAAAACCGGACACAGCTCCACTTTCCACAAACCGGACAGTTAACCCATTTTGGCCTCAAAAAGGGTTGCAGCAGCAAGCTAACAAAAACAGCTGCAAGTCCGAATTGTTGATTTGTGTGGGTGTGGGCAGGGGGTGAGGGTGGGCTATTTTTGACATTTTACATTTGTGCCATGCCCGGACCGACAGAACCGTAATGTGTGATGAATGTTTTTTTGCTCATAAAGCGTAAATTGAAACTATATTCTTGACCGGAACACATTTGAGTACGATTCTCGCCCCATTCCCCATTCTGACCACATGCCACTTAGCACATGTTGTTGTTGCCCCTAACCCCTCACACGTCTTACACTCCCCACACATGCTGCCTTAAGTTTTTGGTCGTTCTTCTTCGTCTTCTTATCGCAAAATGGCAGAAGTTTGGCATTAATTTTGATTTGGTCAACACTTCATTAATCACGCCCCAATGCAAATTGTTGCCAAAAAAGGGTTTTTCCTTCGGAGAAGACCTTCGTCTCAAAAACTAACACGTACTAATCTCCTGTGGTCAAGCACATGTGTGTGTGTGTGTGTACGAGTGTGTGTGTTTGAGTGTGTTCGTGTCGAAAGTTTTATTACAACCTTATCGCTTTATCGAACATTTTGAGAGCGGCAGAAGGGGAAGTTTTTCCTTTCAAAAACTCAAATTCAATTTCAATTTTCATTTCAAGGCACGCACACAGCATCCGTTTGGGTTATAAAGGATCGAGTTGTTTAAGGTTGAGGGGAGGAGGGGAAGTGGTGTGGCATTTACATATGTTGTTATCCTGTTTCGGGAAAGATCGAGTTGCTTGCAACTATCAAGAAAAATATTCAAATTTTCATGCTCACTGATCCTTTCGATTCACCAAAAACATAAAACAGCTGTTTGCCCATTTAAATATGTAAAGAACATAAAAGGAAAAAAGGGTTAAACGGGTTGCTTTTTTGTTGTGTAGAGTGATTGAAGATGAGACCAGCAGATGACGATTTCGTAGCGGAAAAAGATGAACAGAATATTTATCAACAATTAGTTGCGTGAATTTCTGTTAGATAAAGCGATATGTCAATGTGAAATGTTAGAACGTGCCATATAAAGTAGAGCCCACATACCATTTTAAAGAGTATGGAAGGAGAATTTAAGGTTCCAAATAGACTTTCACAAAAGTCCCGTCATAACTCTTGCAGGCAACATTAAGCCATAGAAACCAGGAATAAAATGTGAAAAACAAAAAGAAAAATTGCATTTAAAAAAGCTCAAAAAGTGGAAAAACTTGCTTTGCCCTAAGTGCTTAAAAAACAAGCAGCAACTAAATATGAATGTGATTTCTCTGTTTGTGTGTGTATATCCTTCGCTTATCCTTTATAATTTGCACGGTTTGTTGTTGACGGTTGAAGAGCTGAACCACACAGCCACTCTCTCTTTCTCTCTCCCCCTGTACAACTGTACAAGTCACGAAAAGAGAAAAAGAGGCAAAAAAAGAAGGAATTTCCCCTTTTAATATGCAAAGCAACTGCCTTAGGTAAAACTGGCTAGAGGGGGGAAAACTCTCCTTTGCCTGAGACTGCTGCTGGCTCCTCGTAGTTTTTTAGCTCAAGTTAAGTGGCAAAAAGTTAATGGATTGTTATCTTGCGGTTTCCTTCGGCTCATCCGCTGCTCCTCCAATGGACGATGGACGGACGAAGGAGTAGGACTTTGTCTGCCTGCAATTAAAACGCATACTTCACATCACATCATCATCCTTTTGCATCCAGCAGCAGAGAGGAGAAGAGAGAAAAAACACATCTTGAGCTTCGTTTGCAGTTAATGAAATTGTTGCAAGTGCACTTAACACGGCTAAAGGAAAGGAAACATATCCTTTCACCAGCTGCTTGCCTCACATACGTACCGCAAAAGGCAGCCAAAATATTTATGTAACATATTTACAAAAAGTTTTTCACATCTTTCTTTTTTCGTGTTTTTCTGTGTTCAGGCTGCCAAAACTTTTTTGCCACATGAGAGAAGAAAAATGTTTTGCTTTTTTGCCACAGGCAAATTTCCTAGCGGTTTTTTGCTAAAGTATACAAAATTAACAGGTTCATAATGAGCTGATTATTGTGCCAAAAGTGGAAGCTGGGGATTGCTTACATAATTGATTAAAGTGAGAAGAACTTTAACTGAAAGAACTTTCCATATGTCCATTCACTTATTAAAAACATAAATTTAAGACAAACAAGCATAAAAATCGATAACCTACATTTTCAGCATTCAGCAGAGAAAAAAAGCCCCCAAAAAACCGAAAAACTCCTCATAAAGAACAAAAGAAAAGGGAACAAGGAACAACAACAACAATTAAGGCATAATAAATATAACAACCCTCAATTACGACAGCGAATTTTTGGTTCTCAACTTCGCCCAGCATGTATGTACTTTTTTAATTAGAACAAAACGAAGCTGGCATAAAGGGTCGCGCTCAAAGGGATATTCAGAGAGACTCATTGTGAATGTTGACGAGAAGCAAATAAACTTGACATTGAATTCGGAAAAGAAAAGGTAAAAGATTTGAGATAATGCCTTGCATGAGATATCTAAGAAAGCTGTCTTAGACTTAGCTGACCTATATCTGATAGTAATGGGTATCTATCGAAACATATCTTAACCTGTATCTAATCAGAAACAAGTCACATAACAAGTTTGAATGAATGATGCGTGTGTTTTCCTGCTTCTTTCCTATTTCTTATAACTAGGTGTATTCAGAGAGCAAACAAAGTCACGTGTCCATACGAGAGACTTGGAAGGAAAACAGCTAAAAAAAACAACTCAAAAACATGAAGCGGCTATTGTGGGTGGCAAAAAGGGTCCTCAGTGTGTCCTCCGTGTGTCCTGTGTCTCATGTCAGTCGCATATGCTAATTAGGCAATTAATATTTGTGGGCGAGACAACTTAATTTATAGACCAAGAAAGCATATTTCTGTCTTGTTATGAAATGCGATACTTTTAAGCAAAACCAAGTCCTTTTTTCTGCCCACAAAGGATACGAGAAATGGGTGTGAGTGTGTGTGTGCGTCAGTGTGTGTGTGTGTGCGTCATGCGGCAGGACAATAAACTTATCACATGTTACCGAACGTCGTGTCCCAAAAACTTTTGCAACCAGTTTGATTTGCGGTCCCTTAGCTCCACATATACATACATAGAAAACAAGTAAGAAGGCTTTGGTCGAGTAAGCTGGACTAGAAGATACCCTTAACCCATTCAGACATGCACATACCTGCACTACCGGACCAGTGCTTGATGGTTTCATATCTCCGGTGTCTCTGAATCGTTTTTAATGAAAATTTCACAGAAGCTCATTATTTTGTAAATGTTTTGAATCCCCATTTTCAAGATTTCGAAGTTAAAGATTTGTTTGTTATCGATTTCATGTGTATATTGTAAACTTGAAAAGTTATCGAAAACTTGAAACACACTTTCCTTCATATGGATTAGAAGAGCTTATACCCAACATCTCGAGTCTATAGCTAATGCAGTTCCTTCTTACACACTTTTGCCCAAAACCATTATACCCTTTCTCACACATTTCATGGGTTAAGGGTATAAAAATATCCTTGTTCTTGTCTTGATTCTGTCGCTGGATTGGAGAAACTGTCAGAGCACTGATATGCGGCTCAGTGGCATATTATATTTTGAGCAACAGTCAGCAATAATATTTTCTTAGACACTATAAATATATATATATATTTTTGGCTTTTTGGACTGCATGCCATGCATAACTTGCCACAGGTTGGGGCAGGGATAGACAGACCAAAAGACTTGTGGTCACATGCAGCATCTGCAAGATGCATGCCCCAACAACAAAAAAAAACCCAAAGACTTTTCTCTCCAAGCGACAGTTTGTCAGACGGCGACAGACAAAGCTTGAAGTGGAGTCGACTCTCAAGTTGAAGTTGAAGCCGAGTTGGGGCTTGGCGCTCGGGGTTGGGGCTGCGGTTGCTGCTCAACAGATTTGATTAAGTTTTGTTTGTCTTGAGGCTGACACACAGGCATTTCGGGTAATGCGATACATTCCAACAAATAGTATTTCATAACTAATCTCTATCTCTAACTAATATAATCCCTCAATAAATACACATACACACATCTATATTTATTTCTTCAATCTGCTTCGAAAATTTCCTCACGGAAATAAGTTAATCGCAAGTAAAATAACTTTGAGCAATTTTTACAGCTGCTTGAACGACCCAAAAAAAAGAGATGAAGAAAAGAAATTGCTTAAAACGTAAGGTAAACACACAGAAGGCTCAACTCCAGTCAAGTCAGCTTGAGTTTGGGGTAAGGGTAAACTTTTTCCGTTCGAGTTAAGTTCGTATTACGTATACGTATACGTAATGTGGCAATAAATGTTGCGCTCGATTAAAAAGCCATTGCATACTTTTTCCAGGCGCCTTTTACGAGCGCCAAGTGGGAGGGAGGGGTGAGCGAAGAGCTACTTGTCTGAAATCTGTTTTACCAACAAAAAAAAAAAGAAAATTGTGCAAAACTTCCAGACTTGAAGACAGCAGCAACAGCAGCCGAGGCAGTGTGAATGGCGATGGGTGTGTGCGGGTGTGTGTGTGTGTGTATGGGTGTGTGTTGTTAACGCGTCAGTTACAAGACACATCTTGCAGATACAATGCGTCGCACCGCCCCCGCCCACACTCCCCCTATTCGACTCTCATGTGAAAAGTTGGTTTTGGCTTAAGTAAGTGCTTGTTATATTGCCAGGAGACTTTACTTTTGCCGAAACCGAAACGATTAAATGAAGACCAGATAAAAAGAAAAATAAACTTGCCTTAAGATCTAGAGCAATGTACAGGAAAAGCAGATGTTTAAGTCAAGTTAAGCTGGTAAGTATTTTATACTGACAATATGTTAAAGAAGAATGTAATTTCTCTCCGCTTTAAAGCTTTATTTCTCGCTCATTAAGTCATGCAGACTTGAGAGGTGTTGGGATTTTTTTTTCCAACAGTAACTGGTCGAAAAGGTAACCCAACAACAGCCGCAAACAACAAATTTACAGTTTACGTGTCCTTAATTAGCAACAAGCATGAAAAAAATGGGAATAAGAATAAGCAAAATGAGTGAAAAAAAAAACTAAAAATAAAATGTGCGCTGAAATAGAAAGCTGCGCGCTCAAAAACTAAGTAGAAAAAAGTGTAAAGGAAAAAAAAAGTGAAGTATTTTTTTGCATTTTTCACTATAGAATTTAATTTTCTGCAGAGATTTTTCAATTCGTCTCTCAAGTATCAGCTCTCATTTTTTTTTCGCCCCACTCTGTTCTCATTTAAACTTTTTTCCGGATGTTTTTGTTTTTGCTTTTTGTAACGCTTGCGTCTCACTGATTCCTTGATAAGTGGCAGGAGGGGGGAGGGGCGAGGAGAGGCTAACAAAATGATGCTTCAACTTTGTTTTGCCAGCTCGACTGACTCTTTAAGAAGGGGCCGAAAAAACGCATAGAAAAAAAAACCCTCTCAAACTCACAACTCAAATTGCAAAGTGCAAAACCGGTTTTTCGCATTTAACCAAACCCAATCTACTATTGTCCACCTCGTCCGTCCACTTTGCCCCCTTTGCTAAACATGTGTCAAAACAAACAAGCTGACCACCAACTGCGGTGTTTTCGGGCAATCAAATGACCAAACACACACACTCAATGACTTTATCCTTTGGTAATAAGCTGATCAATTTGTAAATGAACCTTATCCAATTTTACGCAACATTAAAACTGACCTTAGGTCATTTTCGGAACAGGATCGCGCGCGCGTGCCCCTAAAAAAAAACGCCCTGAATTGTGTTCTTGTTCCTTTCAAATGGTAGCCAACCGGTTTTGTACCCTAGAGGGAATAAACACATGAATACATGTCCTCTCTCTCGCCCTCTCTCTCTCTCTCTCTTTCTCTCCCTCTCTTTCTTGAATGCAACCACCAAACAAAAAGTTCGACACGAGCCTGCACTCAACACAAGCAATGCCATTTGTCCTGTTTGTCCTTTCGATGTTCGTCCTGGACAGGGGTCAGTGGTGTTGCCAATTGGTTGCATGACATTTTCATTTACCCAAACGACAGACGACAGAAGGGGCAAATGCAACGCTTGGCACATGCAAGACCCGAGGGCATTGAATGTTATTAAGGGTGCTGCAAACAGATAGAAAGACGAATCAACAGAAATGCAGAATTTGTCAAACAACAAGTTATAAATGTTATAGTAAACAAACTTCGATTTGAGTTTACTTTTCAAACGTGCTGGACTACATAAAATATTCGAAATGTTTGAATTTGAACCGACAAAATGTTCTCTAGAAACCAATGAAACGTTACACCGCGTACGACGTCATGCATCCTTTGTTAATATACGGACTGATGTGAGTACCAATAATATTTCTAAGTTTAGCCCATTCTAAAGTTCTCACTCTAGAAACTGTGTTACTATCCAACGGCAAGCGATCCAAGCAGCGAGGAAATGTGTCGGTTTATTCTGAATAATCCAAGTTGTTCCTTTTTTGTGCAATATATTGACTTTTTAAACATTATTTTCTGCAAATTTCATTTAAATTGGAGTGCTTTCTACATAATTGCTGTGATTCTACTCTTGATCATTTTCTACAGCTTAATCTACTTAATGATCAAGTATTTGTGAGTATATATACTCAATATCGGTTCCCTTTCACACTAAATATCAAAAATATGCCCAAGCTGTCTGCCCAACTTTATGATGCTAATGGAACAACTTCCGATATCGCCATATGCTTTTAGTTTTGCCTACTACGGCTTTTGCATCTTTACGCCGGAATATGTTGCCTTTTTTCTCAGTTGTCCCTATAAGAGTCCGTACGAGGCATCTCTGCTGTTGGCCAAGCGAACGGGCGATGTGTTACACTTCTTTGTGATGGGCATTATGATGATCTGCTTCTATGGTTATCAGGTGCACACTGTGTTCTGGTGGAACAATATGGGATTCATACTCGTCGGTATGCTATATCTAGGCTGGATTGTATCCCAGAAATATGAAATGTTTGGTAAGCCACATTTGGCCTATGAGGATACGCATCAAATGGTTTTCGCTGCATGGACTTTTCTGTTCTTCTTCATATTGGGGCTATTTCTGGTCGTATTCCTATCTTATCACGAAAGGAAAAGGTGGTTGGCAGACAACAACAGCAATGAAGCTGTAGATATATCTGAGCACTCTCCACTGCCAAGTGAACTGGAGATTAAGGGGACAGCTCCGATACGTGAGGATTTGAGTAAGATGAAAATCTGGTTGGGTGCTGTCAATGGTTATGCCAATATGAAGGAACGCCATATCGCTATAGTAATCATCTTTGTAAGTCCACACGAAACTCAAACATATATATTCAAATCTAATCTTTGTCTCTCTATATAGATACCATTATATTTTGTGCTTGCTAACATTATACCGGTTCTGGATAGGGATCGACCTATGAATGGTTGGTGTAAACCTGTCATTTGCATTAGTTTCCTGTTGTTTCCTATATTTTTCACGCAAATGAAACCCGATATTAGAATCTTGCTGTGCGCAATTATCTGCAGTTGGCTCATACTATTCTTCGTCTACATCGCATTCCATTCGCTGCGTGAACCGAGTATGTTCTGGTTGTGTGTGTTCAGTGTTTGGGGGACAATTTTCTGTTCCGTTTGCCTCCAAACCATATTCGGTGAAATCGATAACCTGGCCTGGCAATATCTGAGCATGCAACTAGCTCCGTTTCCCGATCTCATCTGTTTGATATTCATGACCTCCGGCGAGGTAATTGCCACCCTTGTCATGCTCTACTACGTCATACGGGACAGGGGAATGGATGGAGTTGCCTATGGTATGGTCATGAGTCTGGTGACCCATACGGTCTACACAACCCTACCAGTGATCGCTCTGCACTCGTGCTACACCAAGAAGACCTATGTGAGTGAATCGCGTCTCTATTGTATTTGATATATCCTAACCATTGTATGCTCCTTAGGTCATGTACACGGCGACCGCCGAGACTTGCTTTCTCTTCTTTCTGGTCATCTTTTTTAGCACACTTTTTCACGTTTCGATGAGTGGCAATCGTTTTCGATTGTCCCTTTTGTTCTATCTGATCGTAATGAGTATGGCTTATTTTAGTTTTCAGCTGATAACCTATCTGGATTGGGTTCATCCATTTGGGAATTTTCATGAAATTCGACCGCCCCAGGACTATAAAAATCATTGGGCCTAACTTTTATAATTATTATACTTAAATTCTAAGTGAAACTAAACTTTTATATTAAAATACTAAGGAAGGGAAAGTTTTCATTGCTCTATTGACTTTAAGCTGATTCGTTACCCTATCACCAAAATCCCCCCAACCCTCCTCCTCCACACCTCCTACCCTACCTAAGGCGCTAAGCAACTCTAGTCAGGCGGAACAAAAGCGCTTTTGTGCTTAAATTTGGTTTGATGCCAAAGCAACAGCACTCGGACAAAAAAAGTGAAGAAGGGGCAAGGAAAAGGAGATATCCAAATGTTGCCTACTACATCGAGGGTTGGATGTGTGTGTGTGTGTGGGATTTTTTTCCTAGGCAAAACGTTCAAATCTTGCTACCAAAAAAAAAGTGAAATTGATGAATTTTTGTTTTTTTGGGCACACATTTTTAGGGTGTTAGAGGAGGTTGTTGGTTGTAGTATTCAAAAAGATTTTTAGATTATTAAAAAAAATTGTTACAAGTGAGAGGAAAAACACTGCAAGGATGCTACAGCTACAGGACATCTTTTGCTTTCTCAATATCCTTTTTTTTTGGAGTGAAATATTTTGACATTTGCTAAATTAAAGTGAGTTGCGACTTTTTCTCTATTTTTTTCTCCTTTCTTATTTTTTTTTCACCATATCTTTCTGTTGTTATTGCGCCCGGCACCTTTTGCATTAAATATTAATTCATGCATAAAGTGTGAAAAAAAAAACAAATAAAAAACAAATAAATTGCAAAATCAGTGAAGAAAGAAGACGACACTTTCTGTTGACAGAACGTTAAGTCAACAACATTCCCTGAGTTTTTGGGACATCATTTGAGTCCTCGCAATTTGCCGCTTTACTTGCGGTTGCCAATGCGCCTCTTCTCCCTCTCCCCCCGCGGTAAACCAAGACAATGTCTAGAGAAGCGCTTTGTTGACAGCTGCAACAAACTGTCTTTTTGTCTCATATAGTGTTTGTTACTCGTAAATTTCTTTAATACTTTAATAACTTTTCAAATCAAAATTTACTTTTTTTATTTACAGTTTCATTTATACAAATATTTCAAAACTTATCCTTCACATAGATGGCATTTTGTATAAAAGCACCATCTAGTGTGTATTTACGAAACTGTAAGAAACAGCTATAACCAGTAGATGGCGATAATAAAACATTTATGTTGCGCCACCTTTTGTTTGGTATAATTTGAACTACCAAACTCAATGCCTTAATGGCGCTACACAGTTAAAGGACATGAAGCGATGTTTTCATTAAGTCTCTTATACACACATAGATGGCGACACAAATTTATATTGCCATGAGCGTAAATTTCCTAGCGCCACCTACTAACCAGCAGCATAAGTACGAAGGTACATTTACAAATAAAGTCCCAGTCGAAAAGAAATTGCCCAAGGGGTATTTTTTCGCTTAGCATGGACATACACCATACAATATTAAAAATGCCTATAAACAAGTTGGCAGCACTAGCCTGTGCGTCCGGATTTTAGCGCCAAATTCAAAAGTGAAAATAACATAATTAGCATATTGAAAATCTTAGTTATTATTATTGTGTTGCTAAACCCTAAATAAATTTGTACTCAGATGCTAAGAACTTAGAATACAAAAGAAAACAGTCAATAAAAATAATGCACCAGTCAATTGCAAAGCCGAACCTCGATTGCAACCGAGATTATTAAAACTTATTATATATTGAGCCTCATCGGGAGTCTGGCATTCGGGCTGATCACAAGTGATGTGCCCAAAACCCTGCGACTGTACCGAAAAGAAGAGCGGCGGACAAGGCTCATAATCGTAACCCACACAAGCATCCGTTAGATCATAACTATAAGAACCCAAAGCTGTCGATTCGCAACTTTCGCCCTCTCGCAAAGGATGACTAACATTGCGAAAGGGTATTTCATGGGTGCGAGAGAAACAAACTGTGAAAGTTATCTGACTAATTGGAGCAATCTTAAGATAACGCATACTCTGCCTGCCCGGCATATAGATCGAATCCAGACGATAGAAATTAATGCTGCCTAATCGACCATATTGCTCCAGAGAGTTTGTTCCATATTCGCTTATTACGCCATTGGAATAACAGCGAGGATTCCAAAGGCGACGAGGAACTAAGGTAAACAGTTATATAAGAATGAAAGGGTATATGTGTAGGTGACTTACCTTGTCTGATCCTTCTTATAACTGGTAATCCACACTGTTCCGGCCATTTATCCATATTCAACAAATATAAATCTCTGCTCGGTTCTCGAACAAAGTCATGAAATCTTACTAACGCTCCACCGCCATAGTAGATAAAGTGCAGATTGGGCAGCCTGTAACGTAAACGCTCCATATAACGTACACAATAATCATAGTCTTTCTCATCCACAAAGGATGTGGGACTTGGCACCAGCAGAGCTACCAAGGAACGTCCACCAAGATCACCTCTGGATTGTTCCTCACCCAACATCTCCTCCACTCGCGTGGTGAGCGTATTGAGTATTAAGGGTAAGTTTAAGCCAGGTGGATCTGGGGAAGTAGACTAGAGGTGTTATGATTGATTGATTGACTTGATGTACTGATTCTTACGCCAGTAATGAGATGTGGCATTCCATTGCTCATATACATTGACTATATAGTCAGTTGTATTGACGATAACTGACGCATCGGAAGCAGCAAAAATCGTTACTTTACTAGCATACGGATGAATATTCAAGTTCTGTAAAACAAACCTGAAAGAGAAAATGATTTTCCTTAATAGATATCGATTTTTATCGATTCAAAACTTACGCCACGTAATCGACAACCCAATCATATGGCCAATTGGTATCGATAAACACAAAGATATCAGCGTTTATAGTTGTTAAATTGGATATATCCACCACATGATCAAATGGAAAGTAATCCATGATTTCTATAAGAAGAAAGCGTTACATAATGATAAGAATGATATGTATGTATGATATGTATGAAAGTAATCAAATTGGAACCACTTGGGAGAAAAGAAAAAAACATGCTTGTTAGTTCTAGTGTAAAATTTATTTGCGACTTTTTACTTCTCATTTTTAGCACTCGAACTTAAAACTTAAATACAAAAAATAAGAATAATAATTTATGTTTTGGTATTGGGGGTGTGTGGAAGGGCTAGGGGGGCAGGGGGAAGGTGTCGCATACATACAGGATGTGTGATGGTTGAATTTGAACTCACTTAACTTGAACTGCAATTAATACTAATACAATTCTCATTCTCTCTCTCGCTCACTGGCGGCTTACTGCATTGATTGCTGTAGCAAAAAGGCCAGCAGAATGGTAAACAAACTGGCCGTCAACGCAGAGACACCACTGTAGCAACCCATATTGACAGATGAAACAATATAACGCCACTGATCGGGCGTCTGACAGGCATCCTGTGTACAGGACGTGGTATTTACAGTGCCCGGCTGTACCGACAAATAGAGTGGAGGACACTGTGTGATGGTATAGTAGCCATTGCAGGCATTGGACAGATCGTAGGAATAGCTATTGCCACTGATCTGTACACAGTTCTGATCCACAGTCTGGCCCGAGTTGCTGCCGCTGGTTGAGTTCTGTTGGGGCCATTCGTAGGTGCGCGAGGAGCAGATGGTGAAGCTGCCTCCGTTCTGGGATTGAATGGTGACTACACGATTGGTGCCGGCGCCAAAGAAGTAGTTGGATGCCATGCGATAGAAGTTGACGGTGCCGGGACGAACATATTGATACATCTGATCCGTGCCCCAACTATTTGTATACCAGGCAGAACCACAACGGGGATTGATAATGCGACGAGGAACTGAAAAGTGGAATAGATTTAGAAAATAGCAGGTTAAGGAAAGGTTTTCTTCTTACTCTTTGCTATACGTCTAGCGACAGGTGCCGCCGAGGTTGCCACCGTGCTGCCCGTCATCAGGGAGAAGAGATCCCTGGTGCTGTCGCGCACAAAGTTGTTGAAACGCTGAATATTGCCACCACCATAGTAGATGAAACGTAGATCGGGAATCTGTTCGTAGATATACTGCAACTCGGTTGTAGCATAATTGGAATCTCCATCATTCACACTGGCCTGATTGGGCATAATCAGAGCCACCAAGGAACGACCTCCAACACTGGAGTTCGTTTGCTCGCCATTCAACAGATTTTGAGTAAGGTTCTGAATAGAACGCAGAACATTTGGCAAATTGAAACCTTGTTGAACTAAAGAAAGGAATTCAATTAGATATCATAATATTAATTTATAAAGTTAATCCTTACGTTGAGACTGAACCGTAAAGTTCCATTGCTGATAGAAATCGCAGATATAATTCGTGGTATTAACAATTACTGAACCGTCGTAGGCGGAAAGCATCGTAACAGAGCTGGCATAAGGATGAATATTTAACTGCTGAAGAACGTAACTGCAGAGGAAAAGGAAGAAACGTTAATGGAAGATTTTAAAAGGTTTTCCCTCTTTACTCACGCTACGTAATCCACAATAGCGCTGTATTGCCAGGTGGTATCCAGATAGATGTACAAGTTAGTCATTGGAGTGATAATATCTGATAAATCCTGATTACTCATAGCCGTGCAGGAAACATCGTTCAATGATTGCGCTATGGAGAGAATCAAAGAGATCATAGATAGGATAGGATAAAGGGAAATACTTGACTGAGAACTTCTTAACACCCTATGATTCATGACAAAAGCTATCTTATTCCCAAGTGGTTCCAAATGAAAGTCAGTAAATATGTTAAGGATGAGTTTGATTACTTACGGACATAGGTAACCAGCGCGAGGGAGGCGGTGTTGGCGAATTCAGCAATTGCGGCTGGTTGAAGAGTAACCTTCAGTTGCATCTCACGATCTAGGACCTGAGCAAAGGCGCTCGTTTGACCCTGCATCTCCTGTGGAGGTGCTACATTGGGGAACTGCTGCTGACGACTGCAGGCCTGAATACCGGAACCCAAAACACCCGTCGAAGAATAGTACATGCGTAGGAGTTGGGAGAGTTTGAGGCCCGAGGCTTGAGTTCTCCATTGTTGGATGTTCTTGGCAATAATCAAACCATCGAGACCACCACGAATCTCTGCATCGGTTGCCTCCAAATTGGTGCGCTGCGAGAGGAAGTACCAGTGTGGTAGGACTGTGTCATTCCAGCCACCTGTGGCACCAACTGTTGCCACATTGTTTTGCGAAATGGGCACCTGGACAAGCGTGACTTCCGCTAGATCTCCGGCTAGTGTGGCTGCCCAACGATTGTCAATGGTGGATCCAGCAGTCTGGGATTGAGGACGACCTCGCCTTGACAGCTGAAGCAGAGTATTCACAGGCACTGTCTGCTGTTGCAGTCCAGTGGCAACTCCGGCAATCAAAGTACCCGCAGAGACAGTGCCCCAAGGGGTGCGTACGACGCCATCTTCGACAGGACATTGACTGGTTTGGGTCTGATCTCCTCCTGAATATGCCCAATCAGCGTCATCGTCCAGTTCGCCAAACTGTACATAGTTCGAGCCGGAACGAGCACGCTTCGGACGATTCTCGACCCACTCTGCATCGCCAATAAAGTTATTTCCATTCTCTTTCCGAAGAGCGCGAGGCAAACGCTGTGCACGATATTGGGACAGTTGGCCACAGACAGTATTCTCATCTCCTCGTTGTCTTGTATCAAAGGTGCTCGAGAGCATAAAGTGCAGGGAACAACGTTCCGTGCTGGTCAACGAGCTATTCGGGAAGTTATTCGCATTTCCCGGTAGCAACCGGGAGAGAAGGAGTCGCAACTTGGGAAACTGGAAACCAGTTGGACTATAGGGTATAACGCCATTGACTGCATTAACACCCGGTGCACGTCGAATGCCATCCTGGCGGAAACGATGCAGTAAAGCCACAGAAACAGTTCGAATGTCCACCTGGTAGCCTGTATTAATATAGCTCTGTTCCACCTTCTCGATCAGTGAGATCAGAGTGTCCATGTTGGCGGGCAGACGGTTATCCCGATTCATAAAGTACGAGGTATTGTAGCATTCGATCAGTGATGGCGGTATCTGTAGTTGAGCATTTTCCTGTGCCTGCACTGAACCTGTGCCAAGGATCAGGCCTAGGCAAAGGCAGACAGCGGCTGCCTTGAATCCTACAAGTTGCATGCCTAATGTCTCTCCTCTTAAGTCGTATTTAATGTGTTATTCGTTATATGGAATCTGTAAAGTAAATGTGAAAATGGAAGGTTAGAAAACTAACAATTTATGATCTTGTATAAATCGTTTGGGCAGGTTAGTTAGTTTTGATATCAATCTTGTTACATTCTTTCAAATGGTTAGTTACAAAACTCTCGACTTTATCGAACTGACCATGGCCCAAAAAATAAAAGCAGAAAAAGCTGTAACATAAACTGAGTCAGCGGCCGCATGGCTTACAGTTCAGTCCACACAAACACAAACGCTCCAATAATGTCTGATAAGAAAGGGAGAGAGAATATATATATGCATTGTATTCCTCATATCTCTTCTCACACCAACAACAATTAGTCGTGTTTGATTTACGCGCATGTGTAAACTATGTTATCCTTATCACAATGCAAACATTTAAACAGTCTAAAACAGGTTGGGCTTATAGATGTCTCAATTTCGACCCTATGTGTATTTCTGTATCTTTGTAGGTGGTAGAAGTATTGATGTGATATCTGATAATAGTTTGAAGTGAGTAAATTCATTAACTTTTTGAGTTTGTGATATGCCGAAATTTGTTGGGTCAGGTGCGGAGTTGAGAAAGTGAGAGAGAGTGGGAGAAATTTAATTAAGTTAATATTTCTAAAGATCGATTGGAAGATAAAATAAAAAATGGTTTCAGAGAAAAAACTTTTTATGCTGTTTAACATGAGTAAAAACTTTTTAAGTTTTAAACCATTTCACAAAATGTTGCAATCATTTGAAGAAATCTTCAGTAAGTACATAAAGGTATGTGAAGGGCTAAGATCCATATCTCTCAAGGTATGTGTCACTTCCTGTCCCTTTATGACTCTTTGTTAACTTTCTTTATGGCTCCATTGTAAGTAGATTATAAACACACTTTCAATACTTCTTATGTACACGGAAGCTGATGTCATGGTTTCTTTGACGCACACTCATACACTTATCAATGTATATAGATCATATACATATATGTATGTATAATAATAGAGCTGTAAGCGGGGGCATGAGTCAAATCGCCTTTCAATATATCGGTTATCAATTATTATCAGTTTCAACAAAGAATTTGTCCGTAATGCATACGGTAGATTGGCGAACGAAACTAGCCACAAAAACAAATACCGTTAGTTGGTTAGGCTCTATTGCTCAACCCTAAAAGTGAGTCGCGTGAGTCAGCTGTAAGTCTGAAACTCTACACACATAATCGTATATAGTAAAAGTTATGTACAGTGTTTTTTCCTTTTGATATATGTTCACTTCACTTCACTGCGATTTTAGCCCATGGCGATAAGATAAAATTATAATTGTTTAAGCACAGTTAGTTATGAACTTTTTAACTAAATTAGTACACTAGTTTCGTGTTGGGGCGTTTACCGATCGGTGTAGACTTATTTTGTAGACTTTTTTTGTTCAACTCTTATACAATTAGTAGTATATACTTTAAGTTGATTTCAAAATTGTTCACAAATTGAAAGCCACTTCAAATTCTTAACAGCTAATCTTTTATTTCAATCAATCTAACAATGATTCACAGATATCATTTAAAACTATTTATATGTATTTATATTCACAACCGTTAGGGATTTTATTCCGCTTTACCTTGTTCCACCTGCTAAACTATTCGTACTGATTGTTCGGTTTCCGTTGTACAGGTGCCTTACTTACTGCTTGGTAGACCGGCGACAAGTGTTGTAATCTCTGCCAAACTGCTTATCAGTTCCCTCCCCACAATACCTTTATCTCTGATAAGATATGAGACTTTCGGCTCTAGGTGAAAACTATACACGACGCAGCAGCGAACGTTGTGCAAATTATGTTTGAATTCCTTGCCAAAACTCTACAACAACGAGGGGTGGTATTATTGAGCAACATAAAATTTCCCTTTGAGGAAATATTTAAAACTTCCCGCTTACAAATACCAGCCTTGATACACAATTGCTCGATAACGGCAGAAAAATATATCGATATGCCTCATATGGAAACACGAAAACATACAAATGCCAAAATAAGAAGAAGAAGAATAGAATAATCAATACACAGCAAATGTAAATAAGAAATGCATAAATTGTATTAAACGATTTAAATTAACAATGGCTATTGCAGGGGCAAACACAGAACGGCACAACAGGATGCAATTTTCGTGGCATTTATGGAGCGACATCCGATAATAGCGAAGAACTACTACAAGGGCGACAAACTGGCCTGTGAAGCCGCCTGGCAAAGATTAAGCAAAGAGCTTAACAGCGTTGGACCGCCAGTTAAAGATCCAATTGAATGGAAGCGAGTAAGTTAAATAGTAATATAAAATCTAAGCTATATTAGATCTCACGCTCTTCCTCGTAGGTGTGGAAAGATTGGAAGAGTTGCATTCGCAAGAAGATAGCGAACAATCGGATGGAGCCAAATAGCACTGGCAAGAGTTCCTTATATCAAGATACTCTTACACCTCTCGAGGATGCAGTGGCCACAATCACTGATCTGTATGAAATGGCAGATGTTATGGTAGAATCACAGCCAAAGCAAAAAACTCGCAATGGAAGCAACAGCAATATACGAAATCAGGATATAAAAACAGATCAAGAGGAGGAAGCCTCCGATAATGGTATTTCATTATATTGTTATGTGTATATCGTTCACTCACACGTGTTTTCCATAGAAGATGATGAGCAGGAGGATGAGGATGATGACGATGCCTCCACCGAGTCAATTAGCGTTCGAAATGTCGGCGTTAAATTTGAACAACAAACTCAACATCAATCCTCATCAGCAGCCAAAAAGCGAAAAGTAGAAAGCGATCTCAACGAAACTGTATCCAGTGGGAGTACAGTACTAATGGATATAGCCAAAGAGATCAGGGATCTCAACAGACAGGCCAAATTAAATGCACAGCGCACAGATGCTAATACGGAGGCTTTACTTGCAATGGGAACACAGATCTCTGATTTGATGCAACAACATTTAAAAGAACGCAAACGTCTCAATGCCATAATGGAGAAGTTTGTGCTTAAAATGGAAACTACCGACTAAAATAAATATTTAACTTTAATAAATAAAAGTTTTAAATAAGGAAGAGAAAAATCAATTCAAAATAAGTGCCGATAACAAATGTGCGAAGTAACAATTCGACTACAACTATCGATTACCAAACAAAACTAAACGATAGTTACCTGTTGTACAATAGCTGGTGTAATATCATCGCTAACACTTGTTTACCATCTCTAGCTGCAAAACAGCGCCAAATGTGGCGCAGCAGACTTTTAATTTAAATAAGAATCCGCTTTTAATATTAGTATTAAGCTACAAGCAACATGTCGGGCACTTTAGATGTGAGGATATGCAAGCTCGGTGAGAAAAATCAACTTGACGAACTGCAAGAACTGGTAAAGAAAACCAGCGTCAAAGAAGTAAGTTGGCGTCTCTTTTTTCTAAGGCCAACAATAAATTTACGCATTATTTTGCAGCTAACAGCAACACTGAGCGCCAGATTATTAAGAAAGGATTTCATTAATTTCTGGAACTACTTGTTGGTTGGCTGCGATGGAAACAGTGTGGAGATGCAGGAGAAGCGTTTCGCATGTGTGCAGAGTTTTCTGGATGGGCAGCGCACCGTGGAGATAAGCTATAAGTTGAGCGTTGATTTGATTACGAGACTGTGCCAGGATTTGTCCAGTTACTCGTCTGATCAGTTGAATTGGATCGTTGAGCATTGCATGGATGATATGCGTGCCGGTGATGCCAAGTGTGTGGCCTGGAAAGATTTACTGCCAGAGACACTTTCAGTGTTGGCCATTAAGCCACGTCTAATCATCAATGGGATTCCCATGACTGGTCCCGAACTAAGAGACAGCACTGTGCGCAATCTAGCCACCATGCGTTGGCCAGTCACCATTCTAACTCCCATTGCAGATATGTTTAGGTAGGAAAGATTGGCTTTAAGTCTATAAAACAAACTATAAACTCTCTCCCATTGCAGTTCGCTGAATCTGAATAATGCTGAACGTTTAACTGTGTTGAATAAGTTTGCTGGCGCTCTGCAGGATCTGTCTCCCATGGAGCTGCCTGCACTATGCTATCAACTCTTCTCCTTGTGCACAAGTGCTGCTCAACTAATAATTCCATTGCTGGCATTGGAAAAGTACTTTCATCACAACTACTATAAACGCCTATTTTCCGATATGTGCAGCAATTCAACAGATTTTGACAGCATAGGTAAGATATAATTATTCTCTAGTTGACTCTGAAATCAGCTTGGTATATTCCTAGATAACTATTCGGACAAGGAGCTGCGCGAAGCTGAGGAGACAGTGCTGCATCATTTGAACTATTGCACCATGTATTTGCTAAGCGAGCAACATGTTTCAATTATGCTTAGGGTAGGAATCATGTTCTCTACATAAACCCACCTTTAACTCAAGTTTTTATAGAACTTTCTGCATATGCCGGATGTGATATTGACGCCCTTTATGCTCAGCGCTATTATCTCTATGACTTCTGTGAATCGTGATCCGGAATCTGCAAGATTTTCCAGCTGCATTTTATTGCCTTTTCTGCGCAACGTCATCAAGCATAATGAGGAGGAGCAAACGATGGCTGAGTATTCGGTTTGGTGTCGCGATACACTCCAACGCAAGCATGTGGATATGATGCAGGTCTTCACTGTGCTCATCGATCAGAATAAGGATGGCAAGGATGTGGTTACTCCGGGTCTGGTTAACCTGGCTTTTACGCTGCTTAAAGCACACAATGCACCCAAGTTGAATTCATTGGCCATATCATTTCTGATCAAGTTTATACGCCGACGTTTTATGTTTGGCCGTGGCATAATCAATCGCATTGTTGAATGGATGGTCGTGGATCAGGAACAGAATCAGTTCTCAGGTCAGCAATTGACATAGCTATTGTATATTCTATTTCTAACTATTTGTTTTTTAACAGAATGCCTTACAATGCTGAGCGTGGCAGATACTTATACAGTCTCCGAGTGCCTGGAAACAATCACAACAGTTATGGAAGACTTTCTATGGGTAAGTGTTGGATATCAGCTAATCAGTCAAAATATTTATTCCTTCTGTTTTATAACAAAGCTGCCTGGCGAGCAATCCATGCGTATGATGAACTTCGTTTTGCCACTGCTTAAACTTTCCAATCGCGTCCGAGATGCTTTGATCGAAGTACTACGCAAAGCAATGACAAAGTGAGTTGTACTCTCCATCCGTATATACACATCTATATCAGTTTACCTTTTCAGAGATTATCGCACACGTCGCATGGCAATCTTTGGCTATTGCATGATTCTCAAGCAGCTGAACAACAGCAACTCGGCGCGTCAGGGTTCGCATAATGCGAGTAGCTTCTGTACCCAACAGAGCATTTCCGGTTACTCCATGATGACCCAGAGCTCCTTTGCAACACGCAGCAATCCACAGCGTAATTTTGATATGCTCACACTGGAAATCATTGGCATATTGCGCAGTTGCTTCGAACAGCAACTGGGCATCAGGCGTACACTTTACGAAAGTATGTGGGAATATTATTTGAAAATGTATAAATAATGAAGTCTCGTTATCTTTGCAGATCTTCAGCGTGCTGTCGAATTGAATGCCAAGTTGGTTCCTCATGTTTTGCAGTTTGTGGACTTTCATTTTCGTGGATTTTTTGACACCCCACCAGAAGATCAGGCAGGAGATGATCTTGATACCCAGTTTAAAATTAACTATGAGCGTCTGGTTAACGTCAAAGATGAGCAGCTGGAACTAAAAGACAACTTGGGTTGCTTGGTGCAGTTTGTTTCACATTGCTTGGCAATCTTTGAGCGTGCGCCATCTGGCTGCGATGTGCGTGAAATGCAGCGTTTGTTGACCCTCAGCACACAACGATTGGTAGCCAATCGACTGCCATTGGAGGACACGGTAAGCTAATCGGGAGTCTTACTTGAGATTTGAACTAAGCACCTTTTGTTTTAGGCTCCACCAGCTACTCCTCTGAAGTGTGCGCGTATTCAGCAGCAACTCAATCTCATTGAGGGATTGATTTCCCATGCACTGTTAATTTCTAAACCAACCAATGATGCCTTGCGACATGTTCTGCCCTTGTTTAAGGCCCATCAAAAACTACTTAGGGATCTGCATGCCTTGGCAGACACCTCAAAGAAAGCACAAAAGGGTTCAAAGCATCAAACAATCAGCGATAGCAATGCAACTATGAATGCCAGCGTGACTACAGTTAAGCTCAAGCAAATGTGCACAAAACCTGAGAACATCTGGGATTTGGCTATAATCGAAAAGCTGCTTCATCTGTTACACGAGTGGGTTGCACTTAAACACATATATTTCTTTTTCTTCTTGTATTAATATCTTCCCCATTACAGTGATCATGTTTCATTTGCTTCTGCTACAAGTACATCTCCACTGCGTAGCTATGCACCCCTTGTGCGTTATGTGCTGGAGATCACGGCCCAGAAGGTACAGGAAATACGCGAGGAACCAGATTACAAGCAACTATCTTATAGCAAGCGTACTTTAAAGTTGCTAACAGACATGACCAAAGTTGTCTATGAACGCTGCATTCGTCGTCTGCCTGAATTGTGGCAGGACTTTGATTTGGAAAGCGCCGTCTTGGCAGCCAAATGCTTCATGCAATGCATTCGAACGGCACACGTGACATATGGCAAGCGGTTTAAGGAGTTCGTCAAGGGTTTCGGTAAAAAGAAAGAAATGAAAAGATGACATTTATAACTAATAAAACCCCTTTTCAGATATGGCTTGTGTGTTTAGAGAGAAGGAAGTGACGTATGTTTTGCAGGATGTGCTGGTCAAGTATGTGAAGGAGGATATTAGCAACGAGGACACTGCTACCCAGACACTCAGTTCAGATAAGAATGGTGCCAAACTGCCTGTCTATCTGTTGGAGGCACTGGAGTTACTTTACGATCATATTGGCTATGACGAGCGTAAAACAATTGATGCCTACACCTGGCTGCTAGAGTTCTGTCAAACCTATGAGTTGCCTAATCCCGAAATGGGTTTAGTGCATCGCATACTCTTCACACAGCGTCAGAAGACGCATTCAGGACCTTTCTTCGATGGAGTTGCCAGGCAGTTGGGTCAAGTGCTGGGCTGGCAAAATGATGACAACGTATCATCAGATCATTCGGATTTGGGTTTAAAGAGTCTGACTATGAATACGACTGCAACTTGCTTGCAATATCTATATGCTGCAGTGCAGAAGCAGCTTGAAGATGTCGACTACTTTGTCATCAAGGCCAACAATCTAAGCTACAAATGTAATCTGGTGCCCGAATCCGATCGCATATACTGGCGTGGTAATCTTGACGCCCTGCAAGGTTCAATTTGCACCCAACTAATTCTCATTACCCGCACATTGCTGGAGATAACAAATGTATGCATTCCGCTCGGCAATCATATGGATGGATTAATGAAATTGCTCATACAACATTATACATGTCTCAAGAATCTTGCCAGACACTATTTGGGTGGCAGCACAACCAAGAGCATGAAGTGAGTAGAGATCACAACTTGCCATTGATATACTTTACAGATTACTTTTTATTTTCTCTTTAGATTTGAACTACTGTTGCGTAATGTTGGCAAACCTTTGCCTGCCAATATCTATCAACTAATCTCATATGTGGAGTACAACATTCTCGATGAGCAGCCAACGTCAAAACGCAAGCCACAAGCGGAACGTGCCAAGGTGTTGCGTGAGACGCGTCTCATACCCAAAGTCATTCTGGCCATTGAGAACTTTAACAAGCACATTATACTGCTGTCCAAGAAGTTCAAAACATACGATCGTTTGGCGGATCATCTGCACTTTGGCGCTGTGCGTGACTTTAATATACAATCCGGTGACCTTAGGGCTGTCATTGAACGTACCTATTCGCACAGCAGTCAGATTGAGGTGTCTGAAAGCAATTTGGAAGTGTCGGATGCGGAAGAGGAGGAGCAGGAGCAGCTGGATGCGCCTGCTACTGATATTGAGGATGGGGAGGATGAGGAAGAGGCAAAGGAGCCTTCTCCATCGCCACCACCTCCTACCAAAAAGACAGCTCAACGACGTCGTCGTGTGGCCGCCAACAACAACAACAACAACGACGATGATGCTGCCGAGGAATCGTCAGCGCCAAAGCGTAGGCGTGGAGGACGCGCCAGCAAGAAATAAGAGCCTCAATCATTTGTGGATAAGCATGTCTGCTATTCTATATGGCTGCATCACATCATCAACCAGAGGAACATCCATTTAAGTTTTTAACTTGTGTATTTTTATGTACTTTTGCGCAAATTTGATGCCCGCACGCAATAGAGCAAAACTCTGCCTCTGTTGCCTGCCCCTGTTGGCACATGCCACACATCTACGATTGTGCGTAGCCATCATTTTATTGCACTTGAAAACTTAATTAGGCCAAAATGCGGTGTGAACCGCCTATTTTTTTTCGAGTTTTTCGTTTTACTCTGTATATATGTATTTGTATCAACGTATTTCTCTCCAGCTGTGCGAGATTTTTATTACATGCATCAAATGTAATTTGTTACCAAAAAGAAAATTTGATGTGTTTCTATCTTCTTCAAAACGGCATAAATAAAAGAAAACTTTCACTAGGTGTGGGTAGAGTTGGGGGTCTCCTTTCAGGGGTTGCAACTGCTGGTCGTGATGGCCTGCCAACTGTTTTTTTCGACCATCATTTAAATGCGTGGCAGGTTTTATGGCCAGGTAACTTTTGAGTTTTACCTCGGTATCAAAGTCAAATCTAGCGTGTGATATATATATTAACTATACCCAAACCACTATACGGAAGTGTATTTTCAACTACTTGTTGGATTAGTTGGTAGCTTCCCCTGCCCTTCCCTAGCTCCCTTTCTGCACGCTACTCGAGCGTGCATTGGGTGTCAAGGGTCAGCGCGCTTCAGTGCAGCGCCAAGGGGCGCGTTTTTTTCGGTTCGCGTTCGTGGTTTGGTTGCAATTGTTTCACTTTGGTTTTGCCTCCTGCAGGCTCTTTACTCATCCATTAGAGCTGAAATGTTGTCCATTGTCATTGTGAAAATCAATTGACTTGCTTTGTTCTTTACTACATTATTTTTTGGGGCATGAATAGATGCAACTTTAAATGCATTTTTCGATTTGGGTAAGTTTTTAATTGCAGTTGTATTCAATGAGTTTTTGCAACATTTTGTGTTAAGTCATGTTTAATTTAATTCTAATTGTGATAAGTTAAGATATTTTGGGTTTTTATTGTTAGGAATAGCTTTGAATAATAGAATTGAATAGGGGTTGTAGTTTTTCCCAACTTCCCTTTTGTTATATCATCCATCATCATCGTCATTTCTAACACCCCCTCTAACATCCCATACCACATTGTTTCTGGTTATTTGCTTCGTTAGCAAATTGTTGAAAAATTTACATTGAAAAACATAAATATATTTTGTTTTTCTTTCCATACTTCTTGTTGCCTGCCTGCCTTTGTAACTTCTCTCCCATCTAGATTGACATTTTATTTCTGCATTTTTAACAAGCGCCACAATAGCAGCAAGTGTTCGATTTTTACCCACGCCCTGGATGATTTGGGGATCGTCTCTAAATTTATTATTCAAATTTCCGCAGTTGATTTGCTTGCATTTATTTTTAAGCAAATGTTACGGGCGCGATTTGAGTAAGCATTATTTTAATTCACTTAAAACTACATAAATTTTACTTTACATGCATGCCGCAGCCAGCACAAGGCACAAGCTCACGTGCCCCAGGGCCAGATGGTTAGTCAGAGACAGAGTCAAGTCAGTGCGTTAAGTTTTCAATATTCATATTATATACTAAGATACAACAAATGTATCTATGCGCGTCGCCGGAACAAACTACCGAGAGTCGAGCTGTGAGCTGTGAGTCGAGTGATTTGTGAGCTAAGTTTAGTTGCACGACGTGTGTCGCTGGTTAATTCAATCAAAAGTAAAGCTAGCGACTTGACGAAAATTTAGTCGATCATTCGAGCGCAACGACAACGGTTCACTTTCGGTTTCTTTTCGGATATTGTAGATTTGAGACACCCTCTCATTCCCCCACTTTCTTGGTTGCTCCTTGAGCTTAATTCATCTGAAGATGTTTACGGATCGCAAGTCAACATTTTTATTGCTTTTTGTGCTGGTTTTGGCTGTGTGCCACTGGACTAATGCCAAATTGCGTGAGTATTGCGAATACTGGGGAAAATCCCGCCTACATTCTATGAGTTGAATATGGCATTTGATGTGTAATTAATCAATCAGTTAAAAGTTTATTGTGATAGCATGCTAATACAACATTGAAACTTGTTCAAAGTTGAAAAACAATAAGTTTTATTATGGGAGTTCTTCTAAAGACCTATTCCTAAGCAGTTTCCCTCTGATAGTACAGACGACATTAATCATATTATATGTCTCCCATAACAAATCAAAACTCAAACTCTGCAGCCAAAAAGCGGGCCACTGACCTGCGCAACCAATACAACGACAACAGCAATAAAGTTTCAATTGCAACTGTTGCGCATATTAATTATGCTCGTTGTGACAATGAACGTCTCAAAGTCAACACACAAAATTATGATAATCGTACAACTAAACGTTTCGTTGAATTGCAAAGACAGCATTTTTGGTCAACCTATGAATAGGGAAAAGCACGTTCTTGGTTCAAGGTCGTTTCAAGCGGGTTTCCCATAAATATGTATTTATATCTGTTTTAGCTTCTAGCATAACACCATGTGCTCGGGATGATCCTCAGCTGGAACGTTGCATCATAAATGCTGTCTATCAACTGCGGCCTCTGCTAGTGCATGGTGATCTAGGAGATGGGTTCCGTACTCCTCCGCTGGAACCGCTGCAGTTGGACAACATTGAATTGGGCGGCGGCAGTCAGTTTAAGGCAACATTTTCTGAGTTGGAAGCATCGGGTGGCAGTAACTTTATCATCGATAAGATTATGTGAGTATCGAGAAACAAACTTTACCAAAAACTTATTAAGAACCCTTCCATAGTGCCAAACCTCAGGATATTTCCTATGACTTGTGGATAACTTTGCCTCGCATTGACTTTAAAGGAAAATATTCGATGAGATTGAATTTGTTGGTGCTCGATATTCAGGGCAAGGGCAATATGAGAGGTTATTGTGGTAAGTAACACTTAACCCAAGGTAAACCCAATCTCAAACCCATAAAAACCACTTTTCAGATAATGCTAAGGCTGCTGTTAAGATGCGCGGAACACGTTATTTTCGTAATGGTTTGGAATATGTCAAATTCACCAAGATGACAATGAGAATACAGTTTAAGGATTTCAAACTGCGACTGGACAATCTCTTCAATGGTGATGGTATACTGGGAGACGTGGGCAACTCCTTGATAAATGATAATCAGGATCTTTACTTGAACGAGATTGTGCCGGGACTGGAACGTGGTCTCTCCAAGAAGTTTTTGGATGTTGCCAATGAAATTCTGGCAACGGCCACCTTTGACGAAATGTTTCCACCCGGCCGCACTATAGTTAATCCCATACATTTTCCCAAACCCACAGTAGGATCTTTACCCGGACCATCCATATTTGAAACACCTTTTTCCTCTCGTAATCCTGCTGGCGGTATTTTGGATCAACTGCCTCCAAGAAACAACAATCATAATCACAATCACAATCAGAGACCCAATAACAATCCTGGAGGAGGTATTTTTGGTGAGATAACACCTGGTGGAGGAATCATTGATCCCAGATCGAACTTTGGTAGTTAGAAATTGTTTTCTGTATAATTTTAAAGTGTTTTCTTAGTTTAATAAAGTTATTGGTTTGTTTTTTTAAATGAAGTAATGTGAAAAAGCCATAAAGAAACTATCCATTAGATAAATTTCTTAAGACTTTTAAATGTCTCATCCTTGGATTGGTAAATTTTACTTTAAGGTACAGTTGCTGCTGCCTCTTACCCTGGCGCTAATTTGGCTAAGAGCGCTTAATGTCTTACTCCATTTGCTTACCGTTGCCCACGAGAGAGTGGGAGAGAGAGAGGGTGAGATTGAGATTGAGAGAAAGTGGAGAAAAGCTTGTGCAAACTTTTTAATCCACCGCAAAGCTTGAACAGTTTTGCATATTAAGCGCAAAGTTTGCGACTCTACAAGACCAGGGGGACACTTTAAGGGCACACACACACACACCTACACACATACACAGTTCCAAATTTTACACCTGTTCAATGGGCATCTGGACAGAGAGCGAGCGAGAGAGATAGAGTGAGAGCTCTCCCTCTCTCGTGATTAATCACCGGCAGCGACAAAGATGAATTTACAAAGATTTTGTGCGGCAGAAAAGTTTTTTATTTTTTTTAAACTTTCGCCCGGGCAGTTAATTGTGTTAGCCAGCCAGATGGACTTGGCCAAAACACCGAGTGAGAGTGAGAGAGAAAGAGAGAGAGCAGCTAGAGAATAAAAAAAAGTGTTGGGCGTCGCTAATTAAATTCATGTGACGCAGCTGTCAAGGCAAAAACGAAGAAGAAAAAAAGAAGCATTATCGACTTTTAGGCGCTGAATATTTTGTCGAATGAAAATGTTTTAGATGTAAACATATGCAGCAGGAGTAGAAAGTGGAAGTTTCTCTCTATCGACCTGAGTCCAAAATGCGTCAAAGGAAACCCTTGGCAACTGCTATTTTTCGCCTTTGGTTTGCCTGTGCCTGCGCCTGGGCAAAGGCAAAGGCAAAGTGTCGGCGACATTAATTTCATTTATTAATTTTTAACTACGCCCACGCACCAAAATAAAAAGCAACTTGATAAATGGGAGGACCGAAAATTTTTCAAATCTTTCGTATTTTTTTCGCGTGGCACATTTTACTTTTTTTTTACCCCGCCCCGCCATCGTCCTTTTTTTTGGTTCCTTTGTGCTGTCCCCCATGTTTTAGGTATTTTTTTTTAGGTTTTTTGGCAACGTTTTCTCGCTTTTGCTTTGTTGTTGTTAATTTTTTCGTTAATTCTTTGCTTTTCACTTGAAAGACGCTCCACACAAAATGTGAAGATGCGCCGCGGTCCGCTAATGTCCTTTCTTTTATCATTAAGTAGAAAGCGGCTTGGGCGACTTGGGGAACGTGGGCAACGCGGGCAAGTTGGGGTTGCTTCCTGGTACTTCTCACGGGGGCGTGGCAAGCGGCCATCAAGGCATTATTTCTTCAAGAGGTTTTGGGGTTGGGGTTGGGGTTGAGAACTGGGCTTACTGTACAGGTATTTGCGGCCATTAGCGTTCAAAAGAAGGACGCGTTGTCTGCTTAAAGTTCTAAGGTTGCGCCGATGTAACAAGGTAGATAACGTTTGGACAAGAAAAAAAACATAAATTTTATGAAGTATTAAGAAAAAACGAAACAAAATTGATATTTTAATAATTTAGAAAGCTGGACCATAGAAACAATTAAAATTAAAAATGCATGTCTACAAAATGTTGACAAAAATACCAAAAGCCTAAATGTATGTCAGGTCATGTGTCAGTTTACCCTGTAAAATGCTTTGAGAAACCCATCACAATACAGTATTAAAACTTATTCTACACACAAAAATACACTTGAGAAATTCGCGTTTTATAACTTTTCCCAATTATTTCTGTAAATTTCTGATAGAAATGGGCACTGTGCATCGATTTCTTTGCCCTAATAAGCCAGTTGTGAGCACTGGTTGTCGTTCAGCTTTTCACTATCCTGCCGGAGGTACCTATACGGGTTATTGGTTACGCAACAAGCATCATGGATGGGGTGTAAAGACAACGGCGGAGCGTAGTGCCAGCTACTATGCGAACAAGAAACAGCCCGAGGGTCAGCTCATCTACAACGGGAGATGGAAGGAAGGCAAGCGACATGGCAGTGGTTCAATGATACGCAAGCGGGGCACAGATCTGCAGAGGATCTATACGGGTCAGTGGTACGATGACATGAAGTGTGGCGAGGGTAAGCAGTTCTATCCGGATGGATGTGTCTACTTTGGAAAGTGGTTAAAAAACCGACGTCATGGTTTGGGCATTCAGTGGTACGGCGATGGTAGCATCTATCTTGGTGAATGGGAAACGAACTACAGGCATGGATTGGGTGTACTCTTCTATGGTAAGTGGAGACCCTTTCACCTTCCCCGGTTACAAGTAGTTCCTATATCATAGCTAATGGTAATCGGTATGAGGGTCACTTTGCACGTGGCTATAAGAATGGCGAAGGTGTCTTCTATCACATGCACACGGGTCAGATACAGAAGGGTATGTGGAATAATGATATAGCCATAGCCTCGATGATACAGGATGACACTGCGATAAGACGCAATGATACACCAACACCGTTTCCCATACCACGCAACGATCTCAAGTATCCCAATGAGATAATGAAAGCTCTTTTCAATCGTTACAAACCGTTTGCGGATAAACCAAGACGTCGCTTTAACGATACTGTTAGTCTAGAGTTTGTTCATCGTTCAAGACAATTTGCCTCATTCGAGGAACGAATGTCGACTCCAACCGGACTCGATCTGTATCCCGATTCGGGCTTTGTGTGTACCTGTAGCTGTAAAGTTTTGGAATAACCGTAAATTGTGTATTGAAAAACATATATTCCCATTAAATTATGGAACATTTCAACACAAGAGCTTTTCCGGCACAAAGGTTTTTTCCTTTTGGTGTTAGAAGTGTGTGTGTGAGTGTGTGTGAAGTGCGGACACCTTTGGTTGTTTGGTCAACATTCGATATTTTTTGGGTCTGTCTGCTTTTGTCAGTTTGTAAATCATTTCATATGTAAATTTAACGGTCGAGTTGTTGCCTCCTTTGGGGGTGACCCCATTAGGAAAAGAAATCGCACAATATTTCAATTTAATAAAGGATAATTTCTTATCATAGCTCAAGAGGTTTTTTGATTGAATAAAGCAAGTTGAGGGATGAGCTGGAAATGTACTTTAAACTTTGCCAAGAATCTCAAACTTGATAGATACTCTTTCCATACACTATCTATACCCTTTAATTTGATGAATATTCTGTGAAGCTGTAAATCATTCTTATTCCTGAGGGTAGATTTTTTTTTGCTGTTACCCAGCATCAACCCTTTAAGTTCCGGTAGTGTCGTTTTTTCATTAGCATAAAGTGCAGCTGCACATAACAGGAAAAAAGTGTGTGGTGTCATTTTTTACGAATGTATCAGCCATAAATTTTAGCTATGCAAATGTAAAAGTGTTATTCTTGCAGCCTTTTTGTCGCGTGCCTCATCCGAAACTCTTTCATATGTAAATTTCTGCTGGCACATTGCCTTCAATTAACCTCGCACCAGGTTTTGAATATTTACTTGATCGAAAAACCTTTATGCCATTCTGATAGTTGCAATTGATTGGAGCGAAAAACTTGTATGTTGTTGATAGGAAGTTTCCATGTGTTGTATTTGGCTAATCATTAATTAATCGAAAGGTTCTTTGGCACAACACAATTGCAAACGATTAATAATTGAAGGCAGCTAGCAGTTGAGATTACTTAGACAAATCAACGGTTCGGCGGTTTGGTTTGGTTTGGTTTCGATTACGATTTGGTTAATGTTGAGTTGGGTGATGTTGTGGAAGAGGTGGGGGGGTTGCTGCCTGGCGGCCAAATAATTGCAAGTGACAGGCGCTTTAATTTTTCTTCCTCTTTGGCAGCTTATATTTAGACATGGCCTAGAGAGTTTGAAGAGAGAGAGGGAAAGATGGGGGAAAGAGGCCCGGTTGCCATGTTTATGATAAACTTAATTCAGTGTAAATGAGTCCGGCCCCAATGAGGGTTGACAGCTGGGGTGGGGGGAGCTCCGCTGGTTGGAGCAGGGTTTGGGGGTTCACCACAAATCGGGGCAGCAACAAACTTTGGCACAGCAAAAAAAAAAAGAAAAAGAAGAAAACTTCAAATAAACAAATCTGTGAAAGAAAAGCAAAATGACGGAATAAAAACAACAGCCAACAAACAAAATAAAGAAACAGCTGAAACTTTTTCATCTTCTTCTTCTATATCTTTTCCGTTTGCAGTTGAATGAAATGGAAAATTTTAATTGCTCTCTGTACGTGTGTGTGCGTGTGTTTATGGTGTGTGTGTGTGTGTTTTCAGTGGTAAGCATCAGCGAATAAAAGTTCAGTTTGGAAAAGTATTTTTCTTTTATTGTTGGTATACTGAACTGAGAATATATTTTCCATAACGATTAAAAATACAATTGAAAATTTTATAACATTTTTATTCTTAAGGAAAGTTGAGTTTGTAGAAAGAGAAGTAAGGCTTTTATATGATTAAATTCTTCATAGAGACCAAAGCCTAAATATTCATTGCAAAAATACATCAATCTTAGCTCTTTCATTAAGCTTACAGCCCATAAAAGGGGTTGTTGTTATGGGCGATTGAAATAATGGTTACAATCTAGACTGCTACAAAGAAACTCCCAAACCCCAACATTACTCATCCCGTATACCTTCCTAACTCTAATGAAATTTAAATTATTGCAATGCTCACACAAGCGCAAATGAGGATACAAGAGAGAGAATGAGTACGAGAGAGAGTGCGACACGAACATGAAAGGACATAAGCAAAACACAAGGAGTGTGGCAATGACAAGGACCACCAAAAATATAAAGAAAGAAAAAACGATGCCAATGCTGATGACGAAGCTAAGACGCACAAAAAAACTTCGCGGCCTTTTTCTCATTAAGCTGATGCGGAAGATGAGAATTGGATGGAGATGGAGAAACAGAAAGAGAAAGAGAGAGAGAGAAAGCGACAAGAACTCCAAGCACACACGGGTCCCATAAATTATTCGCTTCGGCGGCAACCCTTCGGAACAACAAAAAAAAAAAAAGCGTCGCGCAAAACTTTTTAACAGTACAAGCATAAGAAGGCGGTAAAAGGGAAACGAAAAGGAGTAAGGGAGAGAGCAAGATAGAGCGAGAAAGAGAGAGTAGAAGATGGAGACGAAGCATTTGTTATAAATTAAGTGATGGGGGTGCTGCTCGATGCGGCAACGACAATGACGACGACGACGACGACGATTTGGGAGGTGGGCTCATTACCGCGCCGGCAAGCTGGCAACCCTGTGACTTTTACCGTTACAAGCAAAGCGAAACAAAACTGAAAATAAAAATCGAATGACACAAACCAAAGGAAATGCAATAGCGACAAGTGAATACCCTTGAAAACATGTGCAGATATATAAATAAACATATTTTTAATGCATTTTTTTTTTTGAGATAGGTAAAAGAGAGAAAAGACTCCATAGAATATAAATTACTTACACTCTAAAGAATTTCCATTCGATTGAACAAATGTAACAACAAAGTTAAAACTCCCCTGCTGTAAGAATGTGTATTTAAAAAGTGTAATGAAAAAAAAAATTTGCATATTTTTACTTTTTCGCAGCGACAAACGGTGACTGCTGCTCTTTGCCCGATGGGGTTGTTCTCCATTCAAGTTCACGACGTTTTTGTTTTCGAGCTTTCGAGTCAAAAATAAAGCAGAGAAACAGTAGCAGGAGTAAACGGCGGAGGAGGGAGGGGGTTAAAGTGGCATTAACCATTGCGCGATGGCTGAGCAGAGAAAACTAATTGCAAATGCAGGAGACCAGACGGTGCGGGTTAAACAGGGTGCACTGGGAGGGCGGGGGAAAAGAGATATAAGAGTGAGATGGAGAGGGTTGATGTGAAGCCATTTGTGTTGCTTTTGTTTTAACCCTTTCGCTGTCACTGTTCGCCCCCAACCCTTGCCCAAATAACTGGACATGGAGAAAGGCAAATCGACCAATAGGCAGGGCTTAACCCTTTCGGCTGCTTGCGGTTGAGGGTGAATTGAATGCGAAGGGCAGTTGCCACACCCAAACAGCATGGCCGCCCACAACCCACACCCCACTCTCCTACCCCTCCATCTCTTTCTCCCTCTCATACTTATACTTTTGTGGAGTTTTTTGTTTGTGTTTGGTTGAAGAAGAAGAAGATGAAGAGAAAAAAAAACGATGGAAAGAAAGAAAACTTTGATTTCATTTGATTTGCTTAAAATGCGCCAAAGTTTGTTCAACTGGAAGGCACAAAAACAACAACAACAAAAAACAACAAATTTTGACCAAACAAACTGAAAAGTATATGAGAGCAGGCAAAAAGTAAAATATATGCGGCAAACAAATTAACAGTCCACTGATTATTGTCAAAAGCAACATACAAGAAGGAAGCAAAACAAGTGAGGAAGTAAAAAACCACGCCCCCCAAAAGCCCATAGCTGCTCTCCATTGCGTCCCGAACGATTCAAAAATTAGAAAAGGGCATAATTTTAATGAACTTTTTTCTAAGAACTTGCCCGCTCGACCCCGCCCACCCCCAGCTGCCTGGTACTCATCATGTAAGCAGCAGCAGCTGTCGAAAGGACTTACCAAGTTTTTTCCTCTTCTCTTACTTGGCCAAAGCACTTGTCCTGGCTTTTGACTTGTTTCGTCAGCCAACCGACTGGCTTTGAAGCCTAAGCACACTTGGCTCAAGAAAAGTTTCTCTCTTTGCACTCTCTTCCCTCCCACTCTCTGCTGTACTCTTCCCCATCCAGCTGATCATTAAATCAATCTGTGCCTGTACCTGCCTTGGCATTAATCACTTCCACTCAATCTGCTTGCCGCTACTGCTGCTACCGGGATTCTAATTGCAACAGCCTGTGGCACCGTTAACCAAACAAAGCGCGTGCCTCTCGTGTCTTTCTGCTATCTTAGATATCCCAACTGTAAATCTAAATGTGGCTCAAATTGCGAGTTGCATGCTGCATGCCAAATTGCCGCACACCTGCCTCCAGCAACAGCCCCTGTTTCTACTGCTGCAATATTGTCTCAGTACTTGCCTCATGCCTGATTGCCGCCAAGTGTCCTGCAAATGAAGTGCTAGAATAACAAAGACAGAGAAGTACACACAGAGCGCCTTTTAGATCCATTTCATTATGCAAAATGAGACAAGAAGAGGGAAAAGAAGAGGTGGTTGCAGTTGAATTGCAATTGATTTGTTTGATCAGATGAAAGATACATTTTGGCAGCTGCTTGAAGAAAACAGTTTCCATCTAACAGTAAGACCTTAACGATAGAGTTTGCATCTTTCGGGTTAAGATACTTTCTAAGCTTTAAGCACGCTTAGACCAACAACTTTCCTGAATTCTCTACGCCATATAGGAAAAATATTCCTTTCCTAAACTATTCAAAAAAGTATTTCGAAGGATTAACCTTAATGCACTCAGAAAACTAATGATGACCATGGACAATTAAACAATTGCACAAAACTGTCTTACACAGTTAGAAAGAAATAAAGAAAGATTTGCAAAAAGGAAAATTGTCAATATGATTGATTAGAGGAACAATTTAGGGTCAGGTAAATGGCACACAGACACACACACACACTCACAGACAGACAATCTTGCCTAATATTTTACGCTCATTTAGGGCATTAACAGAAGAAACATAGCGGATTCCTACTTATTCTCCTACTTTTCAATCCGCCCCTGAATGCAATATTGAATGGTGTTAACTCTCGAGCGGGAAAGGTAGAGAGCTCCCCCAGGAGACAATAGAACGGATGGGAAAACTAAAACCCACGCCCGCTTGACATTTGGCTGTTAAGTAAACAAAAACACACACAACGAACAGTAAAAGGAGATGAAGGGAAGGAGGAGAAGGAGACGAACTGTCTCGAGACAGGCAGGTCAACAATCGGCAACAGTTGCACAGTTGCAGTTGCACTTTGGTGTTGCCTTTCAGAAAGAGAACTGAAGAAGAGAGAAAATAGACAAAATTCGCCATAAAACTGAAACTGAAATTGTGTCATTTCATGCCATTGCCAAGGACAGAAGACGCAGGACACAGGACACAGGACACACAGGCCGAGGGCACAAGGACACACCTGGTATTCGGTTCAGGATTTGTTTGCACTCTTGCCTTATTTTTTTAACTGTCAATTTTAATTGTTTGAACTGAAAAAACATTGAACATTCCATTGGGTTGGCATTCTATGTCCGAGTTCAGTACTTGACTTGGCCAGTACTCCTTCTCTCTCTCTCTCTTTCGCTCCCCTGCCCACCCCATTAAGCTCTTTTTTTTCTTAAGTGCCATTCTGTTTCTGCCCCTTCTTTTGCACACTTTTTCCTGCTTTGCACTTGAAATTTTTACGCTTGCACAGCACAAATTTGGTTCTTCTCCTTTCGTCTCCGTTTCGACGAAACGTTTCTCATTTTCTTGGCTTCGTCTCTCTCGCTTTGAGATTTCTTTTCCTTTCGTTTTCCAATCTTAATTTTTGTTCGTTGCGTTGTTTTTGGGGTTGAAAACAAAAAATAATTCATTTATGCAAATGAGGGGTGTTTAAAATTAAGCAAAGAGCACGTAGGCCGGCCCGAGAGTAGCAATACCAACAACAACAACAACACGAAAAACAATAGGTTCAGCGGCCATCGTGAAGGAGGTGAGCAGCAGCAGCATCTGAGGCATCTCTCGCTAAAAGACAAGAACAAGAAACAACAACATCTTTTAGCCACGCAGCACGCGCATTGGAAAATGATAAAAACAAAAGGTTTTTTTACGGGCCCAACTCTAAAATTGTGCCACCTCCCCCTTTACAGACAGGCAGGCAAGCAGGAAGTCCCCAACTTTCTCTCTCTCTCTCTCTTTCTCTTGGCCACTCATCTTTTGCTGTGTTCGGGTATAAGTTACAATTTGTAAGGTTTTAATGGTGTTTTTGCTTGTCAGTGGGGGGCTTTTTGGGTGATAATTTAGGGGGGCGAAGATGGCAGAAATCACGAAAATAATTTGTGGTTTGGGACAACAGAGGAGAAGAGGTTGAACAACTGGTCCTGTGGGCAACTTTTTCCCAAGACGAATTAAGGTTGCTTTTGGGAGGTCCTGAAAAGTGAAAAACTTAAGAATAATAGTATGAAATATTATAAGAAAGAAGTTTTGAAAAACAATCTAGCATTATAAAAGAAGATTCAAGATCTTTAGAT
Source organism: Scaptomyza parva (assembly GCA_035044645.1). NCBI lineage: Eukaryota > Metazoa > Arthropoda > Insecta > Diptera > Drosophilidae > Scaptomyza > Scaptomyza parva. The sequence continues at coordinate 829,992 of JAWNNT010000090.1, read as the reverse complement.
CGTTTTCATATGAAAATTTGGTTTTGATTTAACAATCATTGACTTCCTATCCAAGACAAACCCTAAAAATCTTTAAGTATTGGACCCATTCTGTTCATAGACATTTCGACCAAGTGTTTTACTAGTTAGAGATAATTTTCACGCACAAATTAAAGATTTTAAAAAGCGTTTTTATCGATAACCTATATAAAACTCCCTTTTTCGCTTAAAGCCAGCTGCTTTAGACACTACTTCTTGTTCTCCTCCTGCTGCTCCTCTTCCTTCTCCGCAGCATGGACCGATTGTTTGTCTTCGCTACACGCGCATAAATAAAACTCATTTGTTGAGACTTCGAATGGAAAGGCGAGTGTGGGGATGTGGGGAGAGTGAGGGGGAAGCAGCAATGCGCCAAAAGTTTGACCAATGGAATTTTGTTGATTTTTCGTGGTTGAAGTTTTCTGTTCCTGTTTCTGTTGTTGTTGTTTTTGTGCAGTCGAAGATAAATGGCAATGGAATTAATTAAGTTGTTAATTTCCCATTAAGCAGTGCGAGAAAAGCACGTAAAGTACACACACACACAGATAAACACTCACATATGTGTGTATGTGTGTGTGGGAGTTGGAGACGTGTCTTGACAGCACTTGACAAAATTATGTGCCTGGCAGCGTCGGCGTTTAACCTTTCAGCGAGAGTCAACAAAACAAACAACAACAACAGCTCCAGCTTCTCCGCTCTGCCCTCAAGGCACCACCGACCTAACAGAGTATACCCTACCTATTATTATGCACACATGTGTGTAAGTAAGTAAGTGTGTGTGGCAAAGTCGACCGCAAACAGCACGCGTCAACATTTAGTGTGCGATGTGTTGTGTGTTCTGTGTGTGTATTAGCATATAAAAGCCTTACGCCACCCGTCGCATTACAAATCGTATCCTTTTGCTCCTTGGACTCGCTCTCCCCTAAGCGTGAAAGGATTCGCACGCCTGCACAAACCACACACACTCACACTCCCTCTGCTGCTGCTCATGTGTGTAAAAAAAAAGCAGGCATAAAAAACCACGCAGTCGAATTGACAACACACATTATTCCAGTCAAAGCATATCCTCTGCCTTTCTCTCTCTTCTCGGCTTTCGGTGCTAATAGAGCGTAATAAATGTCATGTTTCTGCCAGTATTCAGCTACTCCTTTCCTTTTGTTGTGTGTCTGTCACAAGGGTTCCACACATATGAGTGTGGACAACCCTTCGGCCGTGGACCCTGGTTATCAATTTGTGAGTGAGCTGTTTATTTGCCGATTGCCGTCAAGGCACTTGGCAGCAATGATTTCTTTTCGATTTTGAGATTTCAAATTACAGATTTGCAACTCGATGATTGATATGCGGATGAAACAACCCTATAACATATGGGATAGAAAACTGAAAAACTGTAGAAGAAGCTAATTTTGATTACTTATCAGAAAATCTATCTCTAACTCAATTGATTTGGGAGAAAAGTAAACTTGGGTGTTTTAATAAAAAATAATTATATCTTAGAGACTTTTAAGGAACGTGATTCTAGGGATATTATTATGTTGATTACCTTTATGAATAAGAAATAATTTCATTTTGCAAATATTTTCGCATGTTAATTCAAACAAAAAACTGACAGATAAACACAAACAACATGAACAAAAACGAGACGTTCCAATATTATGAACTATAAAATATTCATATGCATTTTAGCTTTTCCTTTACGTAAATGAACAAATATCCGAAAAACACATTAACAAATTTGTATGTCGTAGATAGAAATTACATTCGTCAAGTCTTTCTCCCGACTCTCGACTCTGCCACTCATTTAATTGCATTAGAAAGCGAGATTGAGGTGAGGTGAGGTTTGGAGTTGGTTTGGGTGCCATCCCTCACTCAGATATGTCCTGGAATTGCACGGATGTATTCCTTATACGTGTACTAGGCACATGTTGTCATGTCCTTGTTTGCTGTCGACTTCGACTTCGACTTCGACTGTCTGTCTGTCTGTCTTTCTGTTTTCTTAGCGCTTGTCTTGCTGTCTCGCGCTTTTCAAATTTTATGACATTTTTATTCGCTGCAGGGGTGCAGGCAATGATGCGGGGTTGGGAGCATGTAAGAGCCCCCACGGCTAGTTACAAGTAGCTTATCTGATATGTTGTTGCCTGTATTTTATGATTTTTACGTTGATTTCGCACACACAAATGTCCACGCATTGTAAAACAAAAACAAAAACATGTTGATTTGATTTCCTTTTTTTTCCTTCTCCTTCGCTTTACTCTGTTTATGTTTTTGGGGGCTTTTAAGTTTTTACGAGACGTCATAATTGACGTAATTGTTTTGATAGTAGTTTTTTTTTATGCCGACTGCAATTTTTGAAAGCTTTTCGGTGTCCCCCGAAGCACTTAGGCCTCTCAAATGGAAGCCAAGGATATGTGTGTTTTAGTTTAGGTTTAAAGTAAGACAGAAAGTATTCATTAAAATGTAATCAAATCTGATGCTTTGTTTTTGCACACAACTGTACCTAAGTACACCTCGCTCATTAGCACAGCCCTTCCCTCTCTCTCGCTCACACACACATCAAAAGAGTTGCCAAGGATATAAGGAAAAGAAAAAAATATAGACAGGAAACGCAGACTCAACGCTTCAAGCGCCAAATTGCAAACTTAATAAGAAAGGCTCATCGAAGAAGAAGAAGAAGACGGAAAGAGACGCCTGTCTATATTATATATACAGTGTGTGTGTGTTTGTGTGTGTGTTGGGGCGACGATGGGCTCATAATGAAAACGAGGCAAATGCAAATGAACAAAAGGCAACATACGACAGAGAGAGAGGGAGACGGGGAACGAAGAGGCAAGAGAGGGAAGCGTCAATATCCTTGGCAGGAAAAATCAAAGCGCCAAATGAGGAAAAAATCCAAAAGCCAAAGCTAAGGAAACGCATCTCAGCAAAAATAAAAAAAAGGAAAAGGAAAAAAACCACCGAGTAGAAGGGGCAAAGAAAAAATTGCGAAAAAATAAAATTAAAATATCGATCAACAGTCGGCAGCAGCAGCAGCAGAAGAAGAAGCAGAAGCATCATCAGCTCTAAGAGCTCTGAGGAACTCCAACCCCTTTCCATGTTCCAAGGGGTTGGGGCAAATGAGGAAAACAGACGAAAGGGCTTCTTTCTCTTCTGATATGAGCTTTTGGCGTCGCTCAGAAGAGGAGTCTCAACAGCCAGAGGGGCTGCTGCGACTGCGGGGAGGAGAAGACGAAGACGGCAAGGAAGGGGGGAAGGAAAGCGTTGTGCATGTCCTCGACGTGCGCTCTTAAAATTAAAAGCATGTTTGAAGAGGAAATTGAACTGACATGTAAGAAGAAAGTGTGTGTGTGTGTGTGAATGAAAGGAAGAAAGTACACTGAGAAAAATAGTAGTCCTGAAGAGCTAGAACGTATCAGAAGTAAACAACCCAAATCAAGGAATCTTATTCTTTTCTTAACATGACTTTTAGGAAAAAATTTCCCATCCGAAATTTTCTTGACTTCTCTCAGTGTAACACCAAGGAAAACCGAAAGAAAAAAACGTTACCCAGGGTGGCGCACAGCTTTTTTCCATCCCCAAATGAAGAAAAAAACGCTTAATTCATCAGAGGACGCGTTATCCTTTGCTGTGGTGATATCTCTCTGTGCCGCCTTCTGCTCATTTCTCTTAATTTCCATTCACCCTTTGCAAATGAGCTGTGTAAGGGAATGAGGCGGGGAATGGGTCGCCAAGGGGGCCACCCAACCACCCACACAACAACAACAACAGCAGCAACTTTTCCACATTATTTCTGACGTCGACGTCGTCGTCGTCACTGCTCTCTGCCGGCGTCTCTGTCGACGCTATTCAAATTTTATACTTTTGCTTTGCACGCGCGATTTTCCTTGTTTTCGCTTTTACATTTTTTAATAGCTAGAGAAATTTTTGCGCCGCTTCCTCTGCTCCTCCTCCACCTCTTCCCCCTTTTCATTACTTCTTTTTTTTTTTTGTTGAAGGGTGGCGCACATTTTTTTCATTTTAGCTGCTTCTCTCTGCGCTTTTTTTTCCCCGTTGGCGGCACGACGACAACCCTGGCCACTTTCATTGTCTGTGTGTGTGGATTCGGCACTTAAAACGTTTTTCTTTTTACACAAAAGTTGCTTTGCTTTTGCCTCCTAAGTTTACCCTACCACCCCGCGCACTTGCGGGTATTAAACTTAATGTTGATAGTGTAATTTTATATTTAAGAGTAAAGCAACAACAACGAAAAAAATAGAGCGTATTAGGGTTGTGCGGTGTCTATGTCGACACAAAACTCCGAGTCCGAAAGTGTGTCTCAGTTTTAACATTTTCCGAGGGTGTCACGATTTTTTTCTAACGCTTTTTTTTCTGTCTAAGCAGCGTCGTTCAACGGGTTCTAATTGAAGTCAAGTTGCTTTTGCTTTTAGAGGGTTTTATTTCTGATAGCAGACAAAAGAATAAAAAAACCATTGCATTCGGATTAGGTCAACAACAACTTGGAAATATAGTTTTGAATATCTTTTACTTCTAATTAAAAATATCCCCAAATGAAAATAGTACAAATTCTTTAACCCAACTCTTGCCTCTTTGGCTAATTTGAATCTGTTCTATTATTGCTTCTCAACCTTTTCGTCAGCTGCTTAAATACAAATTATTTCATCGATTTTTTTTCTATATACTTTTTTCTTTGCTCTCATTCCGCTGCATGTCCCAAATAGCCCGCTGGCAATGAGTAGCAAAAGCAAAAAAATAGGTCTGACGCGCGCTTCCGTTCCGTTCCTGGTCGAGACCCACAAAAGATAGCAAAGTCGAAAAAAACTTTGAGGCACACGCAGCTTTTTTTTGTGTTGTTGTTCAACGACTTTTTAATTTAAGGGTAGCTCTCCTTTTTTTTTATTCTTCTGATGCTCTGTGCATCCTTTCGCATTTTTTTCCTTTCCTCTGTCCTTTTTTTTTTGCCTGGTTGCCTAATGAAAAGTCACCGTCAATTACAGGGTCGCCGCCACGCGTCCAAAAAAACGAAAATGAAATTAGAAAAGAGTAGAAAAAAAACATGTAAAAAAATGCAAAAAATGTGACCAAAAGTCAGCAAACAAGATGGACCCTTAATCAGGAATCCTGTACAAGCAAATTTGCTACGCAAATGAGCCAAGACAAGGAATCCAAAAAGGGAATAAATATTATGTACAAAGAATGAGAGAGACACTTCACAATGAACAACGTGTCTGCGCATAGGAAAAAGAAAACCAAAACTGTCTCTAAATAGTTGTCAGAATAATTTCCTTTTGTACATTGATCATCACTGTCTGATACACCCCATTCAAAACTGTTTCGAACAGACAACTCTTTCTAAAAGATTTCAATGCGTAATTGCAGATAAGCCATGTCTGCATCAGGGATTGCTTAAGTATAAGCTGCCCATATAAGTATGCTACGTTTTTTGAGAGTCAAGGTATATTGGTTCAGGTTAAAGGAAAACCCGGAAAGGATTGTCCTAGAGCTCACTTACAGGGTGTTCTTTGTTAGTTTCTCGTCTTTGTTTGATTTGTTCATTGCTTTGTTGTGTTTTTTTTCTGGATTTTGGCTTTGTCTACCTGCTGTGCACGTGTGTAACTCTGTCAATATTTGCTCACATATGTGTGTGGCACGGAAGTAACCTGATTTCTTGTGCAAAAACAAATCCAAATCGTGTTGGGAGGGGAGCAACCCGTGGAGCTATGTAAACTGCAATGTCCTGTGTTTGGACATGTGTGTCTGACCAGTGAAAGCAAGAGAGACCCAATGTTTGCCCAAGGCATTTGGCGGGTCTTCGCATTCGTTTGGTTTGGTTTTGGCTCTTTGGCAAAAGCGCCGCAGGACATGGCGCCATTGGGCAGCTGTCAGTTGCAGAAGAAGTTATTGAAGACGACGGAGAAGAAGTAGGAGTTGGCCATGCCAAGCCAAGCCTTTGAGGCAAGACTCACCTTTGGCGCAGCTGTCAAAAATGTTAATAGGCGTAAATGAGACGCCCAATGAGAGACGAGCGAAAGAGAAAGAAGAAAGCAAAGCAAAACTAATTTCCGTTTGCCGCCAGGCGACACACAAAGGCGGAATGTCTTTGGCCAACAAATCCTTAGCCGCAGACCAGGACGTGTGCCAGACGCATCCTCAGCCCCGATCCCCGATCACAACGCCGTGTGCGGCCCGACCGACCGCCCCGTAAACATGGATTATATATTATATGAGAGAGCTATGCAAAAATGCAAATGCAAATGTTTAGGAAAAGTGCAGGCAAGTCAATAGAAAAGGAAACCGAAACCCTTTTCAAAATCCCTTCACTAAACAGATCTCTCTCTGTCTCTCAGGGTGTTATTACAGTTTTTTCATTTTTCTGTCAGTTGGTATTTGCATACGGCATGAAAAAAAATTAAAAATGCAAAAACAGCACAACATATTCAAAAATAGTTGAGACTCTGTGCCTGGCAGGACACACGACACAAAAAAAAAAAACGTGCACCCCTCAGGATTTTTTTTCTTTTTGTGTTACCCAGACAACACAGCTAGAGAGTCCTGCGGCTACAACCCTTTTTTTTTTGTTGAAAGGGTTTTCCACAAGTTCTCGACGCACTTTTAATTTGCATTTGCTTTTGGGATTTTTTTGGAAATCAAGTTCGAAACTTACCCCAGACGGAGACGCGACGAGATGAGAGCCGGTTCTGGGTTCCGGTTGTAGCCATAAAACACAAATGCCAGTCTCGTTTTTTCTATTTTTTTGTATTTGACAAGTGAATATTCATGTAATTCTTTTTTTTTTCCTATGCAAGGGTTAAAAACTTTTTAAAACTGCGCCGCGCAGCGAGGAATAAAAAAAATATTGAATGGAAAAAAAAACGTGGGTACTTTAGCATGTGCTCGTGCAGAATAATTTGGGTTGATTTTGGTTGAGCCAGAGAAAAAAAAGAGTTGAAAAAAATCAGATGCAGGCGCTTTTAAACAGGGTGTTGCGTTGAAGGCACTTAAAATTGATTACAAAAACAATATGAAATCAAGTTTCTTACCTGAGTTTCAGCATTTTACAATCTGTAAAGAGAAAAAAGTTAGAAAAACATTAATATAAAAAATATGAAAAAGTAAAAATACTTAAAAAAGGTAAAAGCTAGTTGCATTACAGCTTCCCCCACGTAAGACCACCCTGTTTAATTTTAAGTTTTCTGCAAAAAACTACCCGTAATATCCGCTTAAAAAACTCAAAATATATAAAACTTGGCAACGAAAAAAAAATTACTATGAAAAAACTAAGTACTTATTCACAGACAAATTTTTGGGGGGCACAAAAGGGTTGAGATGTATATATGTGGCAAAAAGAGAAAGAAGCAGCACGCAGCGTTGCATGCAAAACGAAAGTTAATCACAAAATACATAACGGTAAAATAGATGAACACAACAAAAAAAATGAGGCAGACGCAAGTTTTTTTTTTTGTTATTGTTGCTGGGCTGCTGCTGAAGCTGACGCTGAGGGGTTAACTTAATTTATGCGCATCGCGAGACTGAAAGCGTGGCAGAGAGTCGGCGGCAGCGACGTCAACTGCGACAGCTACAGCAACTGGAACTGAAGCTGATTATGCAGCGCGGGCGGAGCAATATGAAATGTTTTACTTCATCTCTTTCTCTCATTCTCGATTATATTTCATTTCTGTGTTGTTTTTTTTGTGCCGTTTGGTTTTTAATTTGAAAAATATGCGTTGCTTGATGGGTTGTACACGGTTTGTTGTTGTTGTTGCTGTTTCTGATGATGTCGAGATGTGGAAAATCCTTTAGCTTTATTGGAAATTATTGATTTATGATTTGCAATATGCGAAGCGATGCGCAAAAAAACGAAGAAGAAATGAAGATTCTCATCTCGTGGCGGGGGTTTTTTTTTAATGATATCATGTGCAAAAGTACTAAGGGTTATTGGATTGCAGATTTTTATATGTAAAAGAAATGGGAATCGAACTTAGATAACATAGTTAACCAGTTTAATGATGTTCAATTAGATGTTTAAGATATTAAAGATTATCTATAAGATAGCGTTTAATAAAGGCAAGGTTTTGTAAGATGAAGGATAAGGAAATCTATTCTATTAATGCTGAGTAAGTTATCTGCAAAACTTTCTTAAGGATACTTTACAATACAATCTAGCTAAAACGATTAATCAAACGAATATTCTCTATAGTTTATGGAATGTTTAAGATATTAAAGATTAGCTATATGATATAACTATAACCGAACGTTATATATTTCATGAACGCGAGGGCTTTTAAGATAAGAAAATCTATACTTTATATTATGGGGAAGCTTTCTGTAAGAATCTGTTAATGATAATTTACAGAAAACTTCTTTTCTTGATATTACGATTAATCAAACGAATATTTTTCATAGTTGACGTTTACTTTTAGGCATACTAACTTAACGTAATATTTACCTTCTTCCCAAAAACTCAAACTACACTTCGCTCGCTCTTTCGCTCCATCTTCCCTCTCAGCCATCCCCTACTTAAGCAACATTTTCTCCAACCCTCCCCCCTCCACACACACACTTGGAGCACACTTCAAACACCAATTAAAAATTATAAACAGGCTCCACAGTTGCAAAGTAAACGCAACCTCACCTCTCTGCCTCTCTCTCTTCACATATAATACCATCTTTATGAAAAAAATACAAGAAAATTGTACATTAAGAAAAGTAAGGTGAAGTAGAGTAGTAGATGAAGGCTGGCGGAAGGGGGGAAGAAGAAGTGTGTAGCCACCTGGGCAAACCGGCGCCAAATGATGCCGTTAAGATGCTTACAACAACGATGGCTACAGAACAAGAAGAGGAGAAAGCTTCGTGTAGAATGGCGAATACTTCAAAAGGCATTAAAAACAAAAAAAAGGAAGAGCCCTTACAAAATGAAAGCCAACTGACCCCCCCCGCGCCATCTGCTGCCACACACAAGGGGCTGTTGCTGTTGCTGTGCAGCAAAAAGGGTGGCGAAACGAAATTAAATTTTGTACTTCGCATAAACTTAATTACTCGCCATGGCAGGCAGTGCCCAAGGGGGAGGGGTTGAGCGCTCGAACGCTTTGTGGAGCGCAGGCGCAAGGACAACGAGTCGCGAGTTGCGAGTCGCAGAGTCGCGTCCTTTTCATTAATGGCCGCGCTTAATGGGCAATATTAAATTAAGCGCTGCATTGTCCTTAGCCGCGCGTCCTTAAAACAAACTTGCCCAACCATCGTCGTCGTTGTCGATGTCGTCGTCCTTTACAGGGAGAGATCCTGGCTAATTTTCGCTAGCGACCCCTTCATCATCTTTTGCTTAACTGGAACGCCATTTGAAGGCGAGTCTTTTGTCCGAAAACGTTGGTGTCAAACAGAATCATTTCCATGTTAATTGCATGCCATTTTCTGTTGTCCCTGTTGTCGTTGTTGTTCTTGGTGTTGTTGCTGTTGATTATCCTTTCATTTATGCAAAGTCCTGGCCGCTGTTAATTCGCTTATTCGCCGCTTTCGCTGCTTTTTGTCGCTGCCACCCTGCTGCGTTTTGTCTGCATTTTAATTAATGTTTTCCTTGCTGTTTTTGCTGTTGTTTTTGTTATGCAAAGGAGCTGAAGCTTATTAAAAGGATATGACATTCGAGTTGTGCTTGTGGCGCTTCATCGTCTCCGGTTTTGTTTGGCGGGCCACTTTTGCCGGATATGAGAGGTAATTAAAGCAATTTTCATTGCCCTGTTTAATTGCGCTTTGCATATTTTGTGGCGCCCAAACTCCCCAACTACTCCAACTCCTACTCCTCCTCCTCCTTGTCTTAGTCCTTTATGGCGCGGTGTCCTGCACAGGCGACTTTGATGTGACTGTTTGGAGGAAATTGCATTAAGCTTTTGACACAACCAACCAACACACACACACACTCTCATATATAGCCGCAAATTAGTTCAAAGACTGGCAAAAGTAAAGGACTCGCATGTCCTGGACATGTCTAAGCGAATTATGGAAGCCATTAGAGTCTCTGTCTCTCCCTTTATATAAAAAAAGATCCGTTGTGCATTATTTAATAATGTGTATCCTTAGGCCTTATCCCAGCCAAATCCTTTTAGACACACATATATATATTATGGGTTATAATTGAATAAACAGCAGATAGCAAATCAGAGTGAGGGACAAGCCCTGACACGCCCACCATTACAGCATAAAAGGACACCGCACTGACCTCCACCAACTACACAAACACACATGACACCCTCTAACCATCGCTCCCTTTCTCCCACACACACATGCCAACATATGCCCGAAAGTATGCTATACTTTTTTTTGCATAAAAAACCCGCCAAACCAAATATAAACAAGGAAAAAGCAAAAGCAAAGCTGCGGCCAGCAAAAACCCACACAACAAAACAAATCGCTTAAATCGCATCAACAGTTTGCCAAACACGCACACACACAAACACACACACTCCCTTATCACACACACATGTGCAAAAACGATTTGCATATGTGTTTGTTTCGGGTGAATGATAGCTTGTTGATAGCTCACTTTTCCTTCTTTTCTTCTATTCGCAGCACAAAATGTCAACAAGCACACATTGCTCCCACTCCCTCTATCCCCCTCAGCACACTACCCTTATGCATATGATTTTCAAATGTTTTTTTATTCGCTAGCTTTTCACTTGATTTTCTCTAAACAAATTTCTGGGCAAATGTACGCAAAAAAAAAAAGGGAAAAGGGGGAAAAAGGGTCGCAATGTGGGCTCATATGTTGGCCGTTATGTGTGTGCGTGTGAGTGTGTGTGGGAGTGTGTAAGTGGGAAGACCCATGGGACTACACGCATCATATATATCCACACAAATCGCGTGTGTAGTTTTTTGTAACGTCTATACCCTGGATACAGTTGGTAATGGGTGAGTCTGATGAGGTAAACGGAAAGGTTTCAGAGTTCAAGGCAAGGTTTCGGGTAGAAAAGTGTGCTTGACAATCTATTCTCAGATTTTTGATATTATTTATCTAAAGATATGTAACTTTACTCACTTAAAATCATGAATTTCCCTTATCTTTTACATTTTCCTTACAATTTATAAGTTCACCAAACATATTATAGAGTTCTCTTCTTACAGAGTATATTGTTGTCGTACCTTAACTACTCAAACTCACTTCCTTTTCATTCATACTTTGTTGTACATTTGCCATTTATTGTCGGGCAATTGCCGCTTCCGCCGCCCATGTCGCGGTTTATGCATGTAAATTTGTACAAAATTGTCGAAAATTCTGTGGCAAATAAAAGGGAAACATACGCATGTGGCGGAGACGCTTAACTGTAAAAGAAGGAAGTGTTTACCAGTGTGTGTGTGTGTGCGAGTGGGTTTACTACTGTACAGTGAGGCACTTGTCTAATGTACGCGTAATCATCAACGTTTTTATCATAGAATTGCCATTATGGTTCTTGTTACTGTTTGGGGAGGTGGTTTTTTGGGCGGAAAGAGTTTTGCCCTTTTCGGTATTATGGAAATTGATATGTGATGTGTGTAGTTAGTGTGGGTGTGTGTTATTGTGTGTGTGTGTGTGACAGGATGTAGCGTGGGAATATGTGTATAGTTGAAGGTGAGATATATTGGCATAGGTCAACTTGGCAGGAAAAATTTGCATGTTGAGTGTTCATAAAATTAGTTAAAAGATGTGTTAAGTTTGGAAATGAACATTATGACCTTTGATATGAATGCTTTTTGTTGTTTATATAGTAAAGAAACGTGATTAACAGGAATACCAGATAGGTTAAGGCGGTATCTCCCCTATTTTTATGAAATATTTCTTAATGCTTAACTTTCATGCATTCAATTATAGAATACAACTCAAAACATACCAAAGACCTTGTTTTAATCACAGCTCCCTGTCTTCAAACGGCACAAAGGCAACGACGACGATGCTTTTTTTGGCTAAGACGCAACATGGAAAATTCTGTTGAAGAAGCCTTTTTAACGTATAATTTGTGTAAAAGCTTAAAAGCAGTTAAGAAGAAATGCGTGTACTTAAGCCAGAGACAGATAAAGACCAACAAGAAAGACATCTGATACCACTGCTGCCATTGCTGCTGCTTCTTTGGAAGTAACTTTCCATTTCTCCATACCCCTCACTCCCCTGTAGAACAACTGGTTCATCAACCTGGAACACTTGCACTTAAAAAACATTCTTTGAAAACTTTAAAGTCTTTTGCCAGAGTACACCGAAAAATAAAACGTGTACTCTTTACCCCCCTCGCTACACCCCCATAGCCCAAAAACAAAAATATGCGCGGCTCCAACCCCTAGCAGCAGCAGTTACCACCCCTTCACCCGCTCACTCCTCCCCAACCCAACACGACTTGCTTGCGACATTAATACCATGAATAATATACGCTCATTTCTTTTGCGTTGGCGGCACCCCTGCCCCTGTCAACCCCCCTCGCAAGCCCTTACTTCTTCTGTGTCGCCTTAGAAAAAGCCAAAAAGGGGTTGTTTGTAATTTTTTTTAAACAAAATTTTCTTCATTTCGCTTTTACGTTGATTTTCGTGCAACTTGAGAAAAACAAATAAAAAACGAAAAGCAAAATGAGTCAAAGGCAGAGCGAAGAAGAAGAGGGGGTCGGGAGAGGTGGGTGAAGGGCGGCTTTGGAGCCTGCTGCCTGCAAACGTCTCAATGAGTTTTACGCTGCTTCACTTGATAATGAGCAGCGAGAAGTACAAGAAGTAGAAGAAGCAGAAGAACAAGAAGAAGGAAGCAACAACAGCAGCAGCAGGAGCTCTGCCAACGTCGACTTCGACTGAGCCAGTTCACCCAGCATTAAACTCTTTGACTTAAGCCAGCTGTAAGAGTGCGACAGATGCAGACAAGTACACTCTCTCTCACTCGCACACAGACGCAGGTGCTGATGCTTCTGCTGCTGGGACGCCATTCGCACACAAACAACAGCACAAGCACATGAAGGGGTTGGTGGCGGGAGGAGGAATGGGTGTGCATGGAGAGGAAAGCGAAAGCACTTCGTATGCAAATGAGTTTGTCGTTATCGCTGCTGCTCACTGAGCTCAGCTGCTGCTGCTGCCGCTGTGCCGCCGCCAGCGTCGCTGCTTGCAGAGAGGGTTGCTTTTCGTTCTATTCGCAGCAGCAATCGGGTTGACTTGATGATAAGCGCGAAACTGGGATGCTAAATTAGGACCAGCACACACACACACATAAACAGTAAGACGAGGCGAGAGAAGAGAGCGCGACAGAGTTAAATTGGGAAAATTGTAATGAGAGGAGCATTCGCGTATCGTGTTTTTGGTTTGGTTTTGTTTTGTTTCGGTTCATTGCAAATTTATTATCCCGTAGGCAAAAACAAGAGTCAGAGAACATAAAAATTTGCAACATGCTGCGCTTTAAAATTTTGTGTCCTTGAGAGTTTTTCCTTCTTCCTTTTTCCCTATACACTTTCTCTTCTACACTTCTATCCTGCCTGCTGTGTGTGGCCCAAGAAATTCGCAATGCTGTATCGTTTGGCATCGCTTACAACCAGAAAGTAGAAGAAGAAGAAACAGTCTCTCTCTCCATGCCTCTCTCTACCCCTGCTGGTTGTTAATTGCGATACGAGCAACAGAAACGTTGCTTGCCAAAAATTTGCATGCCTTTTCGCATTCAGAGGGGGGTAGAGGGTAGAGTAAGGGCAAAAGAAAAGAACCTGGCCAAGGATCAACTGTAACAACAACAACAACTGTTGTTGCAAATTGGCTTCAGTTTGTGTTCATTCATGCGGCATTCTTCTGCCACATTCATTGCTGTTTCACTTCTTGCTCTTTGCTCTGCTTTATAGCTAACCCTTTTGTTTAACGATTGGCATTGATCCTATTGCAATTTATTGTTACTCTTTGTCTCAGTGTGTGTGTGTGTGTGTGTGAATGTGTGAATATGATTGATGTCGGGTACGCCCTTCTTGCTTTGTTGACTACTTTTGTTGCATATTTTCATACAATACTTAAAATCTTTAAAAATGTAGAAGAAAACGTGAGACATGGATATTTAAAAGAGTTTTTGTTGGAAAGAAAAGTATTTATATCTATATCTATGTATATTTTAGTGTTATGTTCAGATTTTATATGATATGTGTTAAGGAATTTTTAGGATTCTTAAGATAAACTTTCGCTGAATACAGTTTTCTTACTTGGAAATATATTTTTCCCTTAAAATTATCTTTTATTTAACAAAATTTAAGTTTATTCTCCTCTTCCGAATTGCTCTTAAGACGCTTCCCAACTGCTATTACTCAAAATCAACTAAGCCCAACAAATCTACCCAAAAACATAGGCCCAACCGAAGGCAACCTAAAATCCATCCAACCCCAACCTAAACACCCCATATTAATAAGGCTCATAATTTTACCCATTTAATTGAGGCGAATGGCCGCAGGATAATGAAAGAAGAAGCAGAAAGGCAGCAGGCAGCAGCAGCAGCAACCAATGCGGCATCAGCTGCCCCATTTGCCCCACCAAACCGAAACCATCACAACACTACTGCCGCCCACGACCCCTTCTCTATATTCTGTTGCACTTGAGGCAGCTTATTAGAATCGCTTGGGTCGCTGGACGCGTAGCGAACTTCGCTTCGGACTTTCAAGTTCTGCGTCCTTCTCGCGTCCTGGGCGCAAATCATAATTTTTCAATTTGAATAATGAGCAACGCTTGGCGAGAAGCGAAAGCAACCAAAGCAGCAGCAGCAGAAAAGTGGAGAAGCCTTTAAAATATATTTCAACTGCCTTTTTATTCTTTTCTTTTCAACTAAAGAATAGCAGAAAACTAGAAAAGGTTGAGTCTGACAGACTAAAAGATACTCCAAAATTGGTTAGCGAAACAAAGTTGTTGAAAAAGTATTTTAGTAAGATATCTTGGTAAGAGATGAGTAAACTCTTTGACTTCCCATTTCATAAGATGTTTTCAATTCGAACATACCCTATGGAAACTCCCTGGCTAGGGTATTGAAATCCTTACAGCCAAACACTCATAAACTCATTTGGAAGAAAAAATGAAGAAAAAAATTTCTGGCCAGACCCAAGTCTAAATCATTTACTCGAAAGGCAAACGCTTCTTGGCGCTTGGCTTGGATCACAGCGAAGAAGGGCTGAAATGCTAATAAGCAGCAGCGCCAACTCCCCCTGCCCCGTCCTCCACCCACCGCCAATGAAAAGTAAGCAGGCAGTACACGATGCCTGTGTCCTGTGTGTAAGCACATAAGCAAGGCTTTTATGTAATACATGCCCCGCTGCCTGCCTGCTGCCATTTTGTACATAGAAAGAAGAACGCGAAGCCTTTTTTTTGGCTGCCTCACTGCTGTTGCTGCCACTGCCAGTGCTGCCTGCTTGTGTTGAAAGGGGCACAAAGAAAAGAAAAAAAAAGAGGAGGCGTCGTCGTGAAAGGTTTTCGCTGTTGTTGTTGTTTTGTGGGGGTGTTAGCGGTGGGGTTGAGGGGGGTTGTTGTTACTGTTGTTGTTGCTCTCGCTGGAGATTAAATGGGAAAGAACACTGTGACATTTTCTGGCTGCGCGCGTTTTTTTTATACATTTTTGTACATATATATACGCGAATATATATATATATATTTTTTATTCAAAAATTGTTTGGCGCTGGGGGAGTTTAGCGGTTGGTTAGGGAGTGTTGGGTGGGTGAAGGGCGAAGGGGGTGGCGACAGCATTAGTGGGGCGTCTTGTGGCAAATGTAAAATAATGCGAAAGGGCTTCGTTTGCATAAATTAAAAATTTATATAATGTCGCCCGTTGTCGCTTCATGGGATAGGGTGTGGGGAAGGAGGGGAGCCAATTTTTGTCGGTGGAGATGGGGGTGGGGGTGCCTACACACACATACATATATATTGATTAAAAACATAGCTTGGTTTTATTTTTTGTTTTTTTTTTTCGATTTCATTTTTCATTTTCATTTAACACAATATTGTAATATATATTTGTCGCTTTTGGTTTCGCCATAAACATAATAATAATAATAATAATAAATACTCGTACATTGAGGTTTTGTTGCACTTTTTAAAATTAATGAATTTTCCATTACAAGTTTAGTTATATAATGTTTATATATAATATATATATTTAAAATGCTTGGAAAAGACAACAACAATAAACTAGATAAATCAATATATGCAAAAAGCAGAGCATGCCCTAAGTTATATATAGATTAATATTGTTTTTATATACGTTAGATAATAATTATTATAATTTTTCTAGATTTTTAGTTTAGGTTTTTATGTGCTGAGGATTTTCTTACGTTTTTGACTACATATTGCACATAATTAATAATTAATAATGAATTAGAATATAATTTAAATATTTTTATATACAATTAAATTGACATTTTTACGATTAATTAATGGAGAATACATATGGATATAGAGTAATATATACTTTTTACATACTTAATGGTTATGATTATTAAATATACATACAATACATAATTCATATGAAACATGTGAGATGTGTGTTTTTTTGAGTTTTACAATGCGAATTGCTCTCAGGTTTTGACTTTGAGATGCGTTTTCGTTTTACTATTTTTTCGTTTGTAGTAATTATTTAATCTTGAGGAACTTGTATACCATACACTTTTGAATGAACAAAGAAAATTACACAATTGTTGCATTTTTTTTTCGTTTTTTGTGATATTTTTTTGCTAAATAAATCAAACCAAAAAACGAATATTGCACTAAAATTATTCTGTAGTGTAAGTTTGTTTGATTATATACAGATTAGACTTAGACTATATACAGTTACATATAGATATATATATAATATTTTGTATATATTTACAGTTATTTAAATGCTTTTGCGTTTGAAAATCGTTCGTTATATATATAATATATATATGCCTTAGTTCATACAAAAAATATGCATAAAAATTGCTATATAATATTATTTTTGTTTTTGTTTTTAGCTCCTGTTTTTTGTATATAAATTCAGTTGAATTGTACGATTGCCCAATTTGTAGAGTATTTGTGTGTAAGTTTATATATAACATTGCTATATAATGAGCATTATCTGTGTGCGTGTGTGTGTTAGTGTGTGTGTGTGTGTGAGTTGACTTAATGACAATCACAACAAATTGTTCATTATTATTTAGAGGTATTGGAGGTATTCGGTTATAGTATTTCTTCCTGTTTACTTGGTTCACGTCTTACAAAACTATCTTTAGACTATAATTATATATATCTAGATATATTTTATAGATATTATATCAGTGTGTAGAAAGTGTGTTGTGGAAGTGGGTGGATAAGTCGGGAAAAAACTCATAAAATAAAACAAAATCATAATAAAATTTTATTTTTTTTTTTCAATTTTATTTTCTTGTTAAAAATTGTCCCTTTTTACGGGAACAAACTAAAAAAATTACTAATAATAATCATAATAATAATAATTCTTTTATCAAAAACGAGCGAGATTCATGCAATAAAGATTATTAAAGAACTAAAGTTAAATATATTATTTAAATTATGGCAAACAAAACAATTGACATTAGGCATAAAGAATTTATTATTATTATGGCAATAACTTAAAGTTAATTTTGATTTTTGTGTGTTTGTTCTTTGAGAATAAAAAATTATATATATTCAACTTAAAATAAACTAAGATATATATTTTTTGATTTTCAATTCGTTTTTTTTCTTTTATATAATATTAGTTTTGTTTTTGGGATGGAGCGCTTTATAATTTACAATTGGCAGCTGCATACGACGGCTGGCTATATCTATATATATATATACAATTAGTTAGGACAACAACCAAGGATTAAACTAAGCTAAAAACTATAACTTTTTGAGAATGGCACAACATTAGCATTGGGTTACGTTTACGAGCGTGAGAGTTTTCCTTAACCTAAAAGTGTTTTTTGTACAAATTTTTTGTGTTTTTCGTTTTTTTATGTGCAATTTTTGTATGACTTAAGATTATTATAGAGTATAGGGTTTTTTTTTCAATTGCAAGCTACTTGTACTTGACATAAATTCCTGTTCCATTCTTCACTTCATCTTCATGGCTTTGGCTTCATCTGATGAACGCCAAACAACAACAAAACTATATACAATTTCATCACCACCTTCAAAAGGGATTCCTTAATGATGTTGCAGTTGCTGCTGTCGCAGATACAATGCTGCAGCATCATCAAGTTCATCCAAATCAATGTCGTCATGCGACTCGGCGGAACGTGGCGAATGCATGCTCAGATCCTCGGGTTCGGTCTGTTCAGGCATGGCGGTTGCCACATGAACAATCTGTGGCGGTGGCAGCCGGAACACACGGCGGATGTCTTGAGCCTTGCGGCGGGCATTGCTGCCGTTGCTGCAGTGGCCATCGACAGAGCTGGCGCCATCCTCTGAGAGGTCGAGTGGCGCCTCCTCATCCAGACTGCTCTTGGCCAGATCCACAGACTCCTCAGAGCCGCCATAACTAGCACACATCTGGGCAAACTTGTTGGTGGAGTTCTCCAGGGCAGCAGCCGCCGCTACAGCCGCTGCAGCCATGGGATAATCTCCACTCATTGCCGGTGAGAGTGCTGGAGTGGGTGGGGATTGAATGCCACACTTGTGGTTCATGAGATGATGACGCCGACGGAACTTCATGTGGCAGCGATCACACTCGAACGGCTTCTCGCCATTGTGGACGAGCATGTGGGACTTGAGCTGATTGGAATCACTGAACTTGCCATCGCAAATCTCGCAGGTGTAGGGACGCTCGCCGGTATGGACACGCAGATGACGACGCAGATTGGCCACCTGCACGAACTGGCGATCGCAATGGGAGCAATGATAGGGTTTCTCTCCTGTGTGCAGGCGCATATGGGTCTTCAGATGATGATCACGTGTGAAGCGTTTGTGGCATTCGGGGCACTCGAAGGGTTTCTCGCCGGTGTGGGTGCGTTCGTGGTTCTGGAGGACGTGCTTGTAGCCAAAGCTGCGTGAGCAGATCTTGCAGGTGAAGCTCTTGTCGCGAGACGGATCCTTGGCCGGGGCAGATGCACCTGTTGTTGCGGCGGCGGACGCTGAGGTTGCCTCATGGGCCGATGAGTTCGGTGAGCTGCCGCTAGATGGCGGTGAAATGGGTCCATTGGGCGTATGATGATACAAATCACTTACGCCCATGGTAATCTCGGTCTGGAACTCCTTTTTCACGGACAATTTGCGCGACTTCTTTGCGGGCTCACCCAAACCACCCAAATGGTGATGATGATGGTTGTGTTGTGGTGTGCTGTTTGGTGAGGTTAAAGGATGCTTGCCACTATTCGCCAGAGGGGAATGGGGACTTGCGGGCGGTGAATGCAGATGTGTGCCAGCCAGAGGCAACTGATGATGCTGCTGATGTTGCTGCTGTTGTTGTTGCTGGTGCTGTGCCGCCCAAGCGCCAAAGAGCGCTGCCGGATTGTGCGGGAAGAGTGTGTTGGCCAATGTGCTCATTGGCAGTTGGGCCATGAAGGCCGCCGCCTGACGATTTGCGGCCAGCAGCTGTGTGGGCGATAGCATGCCAAAAGCAGATGCGGCAGCTGCCTGTTGCAGGCCCATTGCTGGGTATAACGAATGTGAGCTGGATGATGCCACCGGACTGCTGGCTGAGGTATTTGCCGACATGGGCGGTGATAGTGACATTGAACGATCCACAACATGTTCCTCGCGCTTAATGCCAGCCAAGGCAGCAGCAAGGCCTAAAAAGCAATAAAAAAAGTGTTGCAAGTTAGTAAAGTTTTTCTATCACATTCGATTGCCTTATCCCTCCTTCTGTCTCCCGCTGTTCCTGTCACTTACAGTTTGGTCAGTTTTTAACCCCGACGGGCACAACAACAACAGACAAATCGTCTCAAACTTTTCTTTTTTCCCTTTTCTTTTTTATGGCATAAAGTTCAATAGACGACGCACGTGTGTCAAAGAGAAGTTCTTACTGAAGAGAACGCACTTAAGAGCAAAAACACACACATGTGTGTGAATAACATACGTGAGCTTTTTACACTCGCTCTCTCTCAACATATGGCTCTCCCTCTCACACACATACGCTGGAGCACGTTTGTTTTGGTGGGCGTTGCGTGAAAACGAGTTAAATGCCGGTTCTGAGCACCCAACACAAAAAGCAAAAAAAAAAAACTTGTAAACAAAACTTAATTGCTGTTCGTATGTGTGTGTGCGTGCGTGTGTGTTTGTGTGTGTTTTGAGTATTTGCCAAAATGGCGCCTAATGTTAACTTCAGCACATTGAGACGTCGTTATTGCTGTGCGTGCTTGTAAATGTGTTTGTGTGGGTGTGTGTGTGAATAACGGTGCTTTAATGTTAGCTTTAAATGTGTTTTATGAAGAAATTACGTTATAGTCAAAAGTGCAGTTATAAAATCTTGATAGAAAGAACTGTAAAATCTTTTAGATTTTTTAGGAAATTGTTTTTACTTTTCTGCTTTTTTAACATATAATTTAAATATTAAAAAAACACTAACTATTTGTTGTTTTTATCAACCGACCAAACTGTTTGACTTGCTTCTTCCCCACATTCTAATTATTATTATTTATTTCTTTTGCTAAAATATATTCCATTTACTTACTTCGTGTTTGTGCGTCCTGTAGCATTGATATGGCCATAACTGTTGTTTGTGTTGATGTCCTTGCTTTGCACTTTGAGCAAAATATTCAATTGCAAGCGTTTAACTTGCAATTTCACTTAACGTTTTTTTTCAGTTTTGAACACAAATTTTCATTTGAGCTGAGTTTTTTTTGTTTTTTGATTTTCTAATTATTAATAACAATTTCGTGTTTCGCGCACTTTTTTTGGTTTTTGTACTTTGAGGTAGATTTTTGCACAGTTTACAAAAGTTCACGATTATACAAAATGAGGTAGTTTGTGTAAAAATTATTAACTTCTTGTTGTTTGTTGCTATTTGTTGCTGTTGAGGTATTTGGTTTTGTTGTTGTTGTTGTTTACAGTTGTCACACGTTACGTTTCTTTTTAAGACACAACAAAAGTGTTTTAATTATTTTTTTATATTTAACTAAGTTTTTTTTTATGATTTTGTTGAGTTGTGACTGTGACGAGTTGTCGCTGAGAAATGATATGAAGCGAGTGACTGCCACACGTTTTTATATTCGTGCTGAGTATTAGAGTATCCTTTGCGCGCTGTGTGGTTATCCTTTTGAAGCAACAAATTTTGCGTCGTGAGTCGAGTTGAGTATGTGTGTGTGTTGGTGTGTATAAAGAGCGTGCGATTTTCTATTTTAGTGTGCGAGTGTGTGTGTTTGGCACAAAAAATATTATGCTCCTCTCACTGTCAGAGCCAAATCACGAATGATACGAATTCGCCGCGTGCGCTAACTATAAGTACGCTCACAGCACTCACCCTCTCTTCGAGTCCAACACACAAACACACACGCACACCGCTACAGTTACGCACTCAATCGCTCACTCTCACTCACTTACTCGCTCGCTCGCACATTCACAACACACAGTCGTCAAAGGGAGGAAGCACGACACGAAACCGACAAACGACAAACCCGACAACGCGCGCTGCCGATCAAAAGCAGGTAACGTGCTCTCCTTTCACTGTATATGTCTGTCTGTGTGTGTGCCTCTCTCTCTCACTCTCGCGCTAGAACAAAAAAACTAAGCGCTCAGTTGAGCCATAGCTCAAAAACTCCTCAGCTCTTTTTTGAGCTCGTTTTGTTTTTGTTGTTATGATTATTACTATTTTACCTAAGCAATTTTTGATTCTGCATATATGCAAATTGATGTGTGTGAGAAAGAGAGAGAGAGCGCTAGCAAGACTACATTTTGGCAAACTCGAGATTCTAGAACAAAACCATTTGCTTTTTCTGAAAGTTGACTTTTAGCCAAAGACCTTAAAAAAATGTTGTAAAAACGTTTATGGTTTTATGACCAAGTCGTTTTTTATTTGCTGTTGGGTGTCATAAAAAAAACTACTTCGGACTACCTAGTGCATAAAAAAAACAAACTACCTTAAAAAACTTGCGTGCACTTCCGTTTTTTATGAAGGCTCCGTCCGGCTCCCTTCATAAAAAATACACTTGACTTGGGTTCAGGCATTTTGCAAATATCGCGAAGATAGCGTATTTAGAAACCAAAGAATCTCAAAAACTGTAACAATTAACTCAGACCATTTCCCCTTTGTACACATTGAAGGAAGAAAAATAACTCAAAACCGTGCACAAAAAGGGGATGATAAAGGCGCGAAACGAAAGAGCAAAAGAGCGAACGAGTGAGCGAGCAAGAGCGAACGCCAAAAGTCACACACACACAGAGATAAAAGAGATGGGTGGGGGTTTGTGGGAGCGTGCGCTGTAAGAGTAAACAGGAAGTAAACAAAACGCCAAAATGCCACTCCAAAAAGGGGGCGCAGTCAAAGTGAAAGTAAAACCGCCGCCGTCGAAGGGGCAAAGATTTTGAGTGAGTTTTTTCACCCATCTTCATCATCATCATGATTGTGTTCAGCCTGTTGAGGAAGTTCTGATTCATTGATGGCCAACTAATTGCCGGCACACGTCTCAAAAAAAGTCAAAATCATAAAAACACAAGCACAAGTTTGCGTAAAAAAACAAGAAGTCAAACTAGGTAAAAACAAGAACTTGCTCAACAAAAAAACCCTTCCTTAAAAAACTAAAAAAAAATTTCCAACGTCTCGCTCGTCTCTGCTGACTTTTGCGGATTGACTTTTAAATGGTTTTATGTAGATTTTTATGGCAAGGACATGAACAGCAAAATAACTTATGCTGAAAACGTATATGAGTGTATACACATCTAAACATTTAAGTAGGTAGGCCAAGGACGCGAGACCGATACCGAGACCGAAACGGAGAAGGAGAGCGAAGAGCGAGACCGAAACGCGACGGGATGTTAATTTCGGTTCGATGTTCTTCAACTACCGTGGAAATTTTGCGTATTTTCGAAAGTGAAAACTACACTACAATGGCCAAAAGGACAATTGTTTCATCCTTGCTCTGCATAATGTTACGTAAAACGGCAAAAATTACAAAACTGCAAATGAAACTGAAACAATTCCCGACGGATTAAGTCAAAGGAAATAAATGTTTTTGCAGAAACTGGAATACGCAGAAATACATTAACAACAAAACAAGAAAGCAGACGCAGACAGCTCTTTTGACATGGGAACAAATGTTAAACTGATAAAGACTTTAGATTTAAATATATATATATATATTTGTTCATGACCCCTTTCTACACTTTCTATTGATATGCAAAACTATTCTTGTCTTATTATGTGTGTGTGTGTTGGATTTTCAGCTTATGGGATTAGTCAGCAGAGAATCGCCAGTTTCCAAAATTGATAAGCTTCAGTTTTAGTTTTTGCAAATTAACAATTTACTTTTGTTTCTTCTTCTTCTTTTTGAGAATCCGGTCTTTGCAGATAACACAATGTCAGACCAGAAAGCAACCCATTATCAGTAATAGTTTGCCGTTGTCAAGAGACGGTGAACAGAACAGTTCAGAGTGGTCTGGACTATGATTTGATTTCAGCTCTAAGTAGATTCTGGCACGTGCTTTAACCTATACTATAACCATATACAATATGGGGCAGTAGTGCGTAAGATAGTGCGTATTGGGCTTATCAAGGAAAGACCTTCAAAATGTATTAATATTCAGCACTAACCTAACTCAACACAAATTTGCTTAAATTAGTGCGTAGCATACTCTTGACATTGAATTTTTTTGTTTTAATAAGTATTTTTTAGTTTTGATTATAAACTTTTCGAGCCCCTCTTCTAAACAACTCTATCAAAGCAGCTGCTCTCAGTTTTTTGTGTCTATAAAGTCATAAACAAGTTTTGTTTAGTTTCGAATTACAGCTGTTTGCCAGCATCAACTTGCTGAAGGAAACACAATAACCCTACCGCTAACAAACAATACAGAGGAAAAAACTCTTTTTCCAACCAAAAACTGTAGAAAAAAGCGACAAATTTTTTACAAATTTTGTAGTGGAAGGAAGAACGAGGGCTGTCAATATAGAGACAATAACGTTTCATTCGGCCAAGTGGTTGGCAAATAACCCAACCAACAAAAAACACATTCGAGTGAAAGTGAAACAGAGCACACGTTGCGCATGCGCCACACAGCGGGGTAGGGTAGGGTTAGAGGGATAGGGTTAGAGCAGAGCACCCTGTGGGTTAGTTTAGGGGTAGTCCTGTCCTGGGTGCTTTGTGTGTGCCCACAAATTTTTTAACCATTTGTAACACTCGATCGAGTTGAGATCGACCGAGGGGAAGGGTATTCGCTCTTGATTTATAGTCAATCGAGCAAACGATCGATCGATCCTGGATAATGTCCTGATAATGATTATGATGATAATAAACATGACAAATCGAATTGTTATTGATGTGTCTATATTGTTATATGGCGAAAATATGAAAAACGACGGCGCTTAATGAACTTTGCGAACGCAAAGTAGCCGATTAAGGAAGCGCTTAATCCTCCCAGGATTAGGCTTGAGCACACGACAAGGCTCTACCGGCAAGAGAGAGATCTTTGAATGAAAGGGATTCGGATAAGCCACACGCAATCTTAAGAGTTTTGTATTATTATTTTCTTAGCGCAGAAATCGCGACAAAATCCACTTTTTAATGCGCGAGGAAAACCCTCCTGCGTACCCTTTCGTCCTAATGATCGCTTAAAGGCTTAAAGCAAGGACCAAATTACGCTAAACATATGTAGTTGCAGGAAATTACAAAGCTCAAACTCTTCTTAAAGGGATCTTTAAGATTATCTAAGCCGTTGGTGGCTTCCCGGAAATTCGACTCAAAAACTTTCCCTGTCTTTCTATAAAAAAAAACATATGAAATCTAATATAGTCACAAGGATCGGGGCGTGGCAGACGTCCTTCCTTGCCTTTGCATATGTGTAAACAAAAAATGTTCTCCTCTGATCTCTCCCCTTAACAAGCGCTGACAGCCGCAAGCAGCATCCATCCCTCAATGCATTAAAAAACAACGATCATTTTTTTAAGGGCGCAAGCAGCAGCTCAACAGGCTTCGGGTCTGTTTGATATCAAATTGATTAAGGGGCGAGACAGAGAGTCTTGGGTGCAGCTGTGAACAGTTTAAAGCGCATGCCAGACACACGACAAGAATCTTGGGTAAGCGTGATACGGGATTCAAAGTGCAAAGGGTTTAGAATGAATACTCTCAATTGAGCTTGAATGAAAATCTTACGCACACAAAACGACTCAAGATCTTCGTTTTCGTCTCCTGTCGCTGGCTCAAGCTAATCCGAGTGATTTAATTAAGCCAGCGAGTGACGTCAGGAAGCGCGAAGGGAAAGTGCGCGTGGGGATTAGCATTGAGCCAAGTTCCTATTGGGATTAAGATTAGGCAACCGCTAAGCAGCCCGGATTAGCGAACTTGGACTCGAATGAGACAAGGATTGAGAGTATGCAAATATGTAGCTGGGAAAGTTGAGTTCAAAACTTGATCAGAAAAGAAATTGAAATTGAGTTTCATTCCTGGAAAGTGTTTTCTACCTTTTATGATCGTCAGAGTTGCGTCGTCTTCTTGGAAATCAGTTTTTGTCGCTTCTAACTCATTAAAATTGCCTAAAAACAGATATTTTGCAATAATTGTTTTGGCCGCCGCGCACAAAAGCGACAAACGCTGTGAAAGGACCCTAATGTATGTAAATAGAACACCCAAAACTTGCGACCAAGCAAGGAGATTAAGAAAACTAATCCACCCGACCGACCGGTCTCTGGTCAGTGAGCGTCCTTCGCAGATAATTTCTGGTGGGTTGGTCCAGGGCTAATTCTAATTACAAACATACACGCCAAGTGTGTATGGAAATTCTAAGGAAATTTACTCGCTTAGTTGTTCATTTGCAGCTGTACAGAAAGAAACTTCAACAATAGTGTTGTTGTAATTATGTAGATCTAAGTTGCTTTCGGTCATTCAGTAAACAAAGAAAGTTCACTAACCTCTTCCATGTTGGGTTCGTTAAAAAACGGTTTGAAAACAAACAAGTAAGAAGGCTCTAGTCGAGTACGCTCGACTAGAAGATACCCTTAACCCTTGATCATACAGACGGACAAACGGTCGGGCTGACAGCCATACTCATATGTACATGTACTACTGAACCAATGCTTGATGGCTTCATATCTCCGGTGTTTCTTAACCGATTTTAATGAAATTTTTACAGAAGTTCATTATTTTTCTAATAGTTTCAATCCTCATTTTCAGTTTTTTTAAATTCAAGAATTTTTTGTTATCGATTACATGTGTATATCGTGAACCTGAAAAGTTATCGAAAATTTGAAACAAACTTGTCATGCCTAGGGATTAGGAGAGTTTATATCCAAAATCTGGAGTCTCTAGCTTTTGTAGTTTCTGAGATCGACGCGTTCATACATACAGACGGACAGACGGACGGACAGACGGACGGACAGACGGACGGACAGACAGACGGACATGGCTAAATCGGCTCGGCTGTTGATGCTGATCAAGAATATATATACTTTATGGGGTCGGAGAAGCTTCCTTCTGCCTGTTACATACATTTGCACAAAAACAATATACCCTTTTTTTACCCATTTCATGGGTTAAGGGTATAAAAACAGATCATCATAAAACTAGGTAGAACTGCGTTGCTTCAAAAAACTGGGCTAAAAAACGGAAGTGCGTCTAAACAAACGGCACTCGTAAAAAACGGTGCAAAAAAGTCAAACCGCGCACATTATGCATCAAGTCAAGGATAAAGAGAGCCAGAGACTTTCGGGAGAGAGGACGCTTAAGATTGGTTCTCTCTCTCTCGTGCGGCGAATTCAACGCAATATTCATGATGTTTATGATCACCATACAAATGTAGCATTGCACAGGATTTACAAGAAGGAGAGAGTAGTGTAAGGGGACAGGAAAAATTAAAAAGGACAACGATGTTTATGACGCAAGTCCATTGGCCATAGTCATTCTTAAGCCGGATTTAGTTCAGCTTTGCACATTTTTTGCATTGTTTTGCACTCTGCGCGCGATCTTTTTGTCTTTCTTCTTTTTTTTCTCGACGAAAATTGACTTCTTAATTGCCAAACGATGTCGACGATGACGATGCTGACCTCAAGGCTGACCAGAACTACCTGGACCCGAACGCGAACCGACTTGGACCTGGCAAAGAGGTAACTCATGCTAAACAGGTAGCCCGTTCGCCCACGCTCTCGTTGCAGTTCTCTGACTCTGATGTTTGTGTGTCTCTCTTGTTTAGGAATTCCATAATTATGATCCTCGCCTTGGCCAGTCATACAGCCCGAGTTGCCTTCTCGCGAAAAAAAAACAAAAATACAAAACACACACAGAAGAGGCGCGCACTCGCGAAAAAAAATCGTGTCGCACGCTAAGCCGGAGATTAGCTGACGGATTTAGAGGAAAATCCATCAATATTACGCCCATGTCCCGTGAGGATCAAGCTCTAATCGCCGTGCTTAACAGTGACTTATTTAGCTGAAAAAATTTAATCCGCCCGCCCTACGCGCCTACGCGAGGTAGGCGCAACAGTCTCTTTTTTTGCTCTACTAATCCGGGAGTCAGTCAGCTGCTGCATGGCCAAAAAGAGGTAAAAGCCAGGAGTAGAAAAAAACTAAGCTGTACAGAAAAATTGTAGCAATATTCAAATTTTTATTATAATCCACACATGTGTAGCGCAAAAAGTTTAAGCCCCCGGATTAAAGTGGAAAACAGTTGGCACCAAAACGGGAACGGCACGAACGATCGAACGACGAGCAGGTATGAATGTTTAGGCCCAGGCCAGCCCGCCCCGGAACATCTTGCTTAAGAACGGAGAGTGGATCATAGTTGGATTATAGTTGACTTAAGGCATGCGATTAGCGTGCTTGATCTAGAGTAGATCTGCGATTAGCGCCAGGATCTAGAGATTTGTGGCGCAATAAGCAACCACAGATCAAGTTCCGAGGATTTATCGATTTGATCTCTAGGATTAAAGCTTAGTCCGACTTGGAAGAAGAGCTCGCGTGTGTCACGACATTCAGAATGAAAGTGGGTTTCTTGGGTGAATACTGGGATTGATTATGAAAAATTTGAAATTGACCTAATGAAAAAACTGAATGTTGATAGGAAACCTTTGAAATAAGGAAAAGATGTTCAGATGAGTGGTTGAATAAGATAAGTTTTGTTTTAAAGCAACATATGGAAGAATATCTAGTTCCCTTTGCAAGTCCCAAAGCGAAAGATCGATTATTATGAACAACACCTTATACGAAATCATCCAACTGCACTATGATTTTTAGGTCCTGCACATTCTGTTGCTTGTTTACTGCGCTCACTTCCGTTCTGGCCATTCATCTGTTTCCTTAACTGTTTTTATTTTTTCATTTTTTGGCCTTTCAATCAATATCTTTATTTATTTTTTGGCAACAAACAAAGAATCAAACAATTTGTTACTAGCCCTTAGGTGCATTGTATTTGGATTTTTATGCAATTTGTCCGAGAGATTCCGTATTCTGGATTCAATTTCCTGTGCTCCTTACATAACGAGAGAGGATTAACTGCTATACAATTTGGGAAACGATCTCGATTGTTTGGAGAGATCTCTACATTGTGAAGATATTACGATTTGTACTCTTATGTGGGAGGAGGCGGAGGAGAAGTAGGAGTAGGAAGTAACAAAGAATCGGTCCGAAGGCCAGTCAGTCAATTCGTAAGCGGCTGAAGCGTCATTTGGTAAAGATTTGTGTGCCACTTTGTAGTCAGTCAGCAGCTGTTTGCCTTGTTTCACTAAGCGGCTTTTTGGGTTGGGCCAATGTCAAACCAAAACGCGTGCCTTCAACCAGGTTCAGGACACCCCAACACCAACCCAGTCAGCCAGCCAGCTGACTTTTTATCAGTCAACAGATGCAAATGAGTCCCCATTGTGTAATTAGGCAACTTCTCGCCCCATCTGTCGCTCTCTCCCGCCTTCGCTCATCTTTCTTTCCCGCTTATCAGCACCAGCAAGCAATTTTTTTGGGCCTCTGGCAATGCGTCGCAGCAGCAACTTGGTGTGTGTGGAATAAAACTCTTATCAGCTATTCGTCGTTGCTATTTCTTGCATCTGAGATGCGCCCACCTCACCTCTCCTCACCAATTAACGTAGCTTCTACAATTGTTAAATACTTAGAAGAGGCAAAAAGGTCGCCGGGTCTTTTGTTGTTTAAGCGAGTTGAGAACGCAAAATGCTAGAAACGAATCGAAACGCAACGCAACGCCAAGATCAAGGACTTTCAAATGCTTATCAGGGGGTCGAGCAATGCACCCGGGCCGCATTTAGTCAACGAGTTTCTTATCATCCGCAACTAAGGCAAAATTTTTGGAATTATGCTCATCCAAAACAAATCTCCTTTCGGTGTCAAAGAGTGCAAAAGAAATGTGGCGCGAGGTTTTCTTCGAATGCACTCAGCGGAAATGGTAAAACACATCGCGACAGACTGCAGAACTTAATTAGATGATTGCGAAATTGCGAACCTTTAACATTACCTCGAAATAGAAAAGATTAACCTAATCATAAACCTAAGTACAAAGTATGTTTTTGCATATTTAAGGGGTTAATGTGCACTCGAAATGAAGCTGAACTTTCTCTATTTTTAGCTCAGACGGGCACAACATTATCATAATCGCATAATATATAAATGTGCAAAATTATGTTTTGTCTTTTTAATGGATTTATGTTTTAGATCAGAGACTCAAATTTTGGCACTGATAAGGTCGCAGTCATGGCCGTTCATGGCCAGAGACACGACGCATACTACGTGCGTTTTTGTTTGTAATTAATATTTTTACGGCGCCAAACAGTTTGACAATTGTTGTGCGATTAGGGAAAGGTGCGACAGAATCAAAAAATTGTTTGTTTCACGACGCGACGAGACGAGACGAGACGAGACTCGATGACGTGAGTGTCACTCTCACACATGAACAAATGACAATCCAATTAAGCCAAAAAGCGGGAAACCGCACAACAGTTGAACGACGCCTGACAAGGATAATCAGGCGCAATTGTTCCGAGAAGTCCTAGAAAAGTCAACTAAAAAAAATCAGGCATTTAAAATAATAAAAAAAACTAGGAAAAAAGTATCGCATTGCATACGCTTGAGCAGCTTTTCAAGTCAAACTTGAAGGACATGCGGGGAATGTCCTTTGTAGTTGCTGTTGCTGGCCTTCCTGTCAACAAGGCCGCCCCGTCACCGTCCCCGTCAGTGTCCCTGTCTCTGCCCATGTCCCTGTCAATTTGGTTGTGTAAATTTGCAAAAATGAAGCTGTAAATTGCATTGATTGGTCGATGACAGCTGTACGACGACAATTGACAGGACGATAACGAGGTAGTCGACGAGGTAGGTCAAACTAGGCCACACATACCGCAAAAAACAGAAAATATTCGCAAGGATAACTTGTCAACAGGCGCGTCGAATTCCAATTTTTAACGGCCAATCCTTTGGGCCAACAATTAATCAAATATCCAGCCACCTACAACAGCTTCAGTCAGAGCTGCCAGGACAACAGTCCTATATGTGTTTGAGTGTGTGTCCTTTAATCAAAGTGCATGATTTATGAATGCTGTGTAGGCAGCAAGCAGCTCTTTGCGACAACAAGACATGAAAATTGTGTAAAAGTCGCCGTGTTGTTTTTTTTTCTGTTCGTTTTTACTGATTTTTTTTTTTCAATGGCCTTTGGCTTTTGTTTGAATTCGGGGGGAGACCATTAAAAATTCGGCCTGCCACTTGGCCAGAACACTCAAGCAGCAGTTGGCAGTTGGCTAACTTGGCTTCTATTTCTTTCTGTTGCCAACGTTCATTAATCATAATTCTTCTTGCCAATGCTGCTGCCGTCTCGTCGTTTTCAGTAGCTGCAGATTATTTCTTGTTCTTGTGCAAAAGACACAAAACTGCAGTTGAAGAATTTTCAATGCCTCGTGGAAACTTTTGTAGAGTTTTCCTTTTTCTTTTTCTCATTTCTTATTTGTATTTTTATGTTTTTTCTCTCTTTTTTAAGGGTCCTGTGACACTTTGTCAAATATATTCTCGTCATGCGGCAAAGTTCTAGTTATTCAACTTGGCCTAATGAAAGGCACAACATTCAACATTAGGATTCCCCAACTCATCCTTGTCCTACCGGCAGATGTCGCATCTTCCCTTGAGTATCTCTTTTCATCTATATACATCTGTAGATGAACATATATGGATTTGATTTGGATACTTTACTTATTTCTAAGGCGAATAAGTTAAGACCAGGAAAGATGGGATCCCGCCTTGAGGATTTTCTAACTTCTTTTCTCATTACTTTTGCAAAAATCACTAGTTCCCCCAACAACAACTATACTTTCCGTGCCAATATCGCTATCAGCGGGATTACGGCACATCTAAAGACCACTCTTCATTTCAGTTATTGATGCCCATAACTGGCAACTTGTCACTCCGATTCGATGATGCAAAGTCCAAAAGAGGCCGCTGGCGGTATCATCATCTTGATCAAAGGACTATTGCCATTGTCCTTTCATAGGGAAAAAGGGATAATCATGCTCACATGCGTGTCTGTTAATTTGTTATAATATCACGTAAGAGTTGCCGCCGAATCGATTTTTTATGTTAATGCCGCAAGGTGACAACTCAATTTGTCATCCCCCGCAACACCAAAAACCAAGGCAAAACGGGAAACGTGTTCGCACAGTGGATCCAAATGCTTAGCAACCAGTTGAATGGAACTATTGGCCGAGAGCGACGTGACCTGTTCCATTGCCAAAATTGGCATAAATCTAGACTCCTGGCTGTTCTGTTCTGTGTTGCCTTGACGCCAGCAATGCCAGGATGTTGAAAGATATCCGCATGTGGTTACTTTTCAACCGACCTTCTCCCACAAAGGACAACATTCGTATCTACAACTCTAATGCTTGCTCCATTCATGTAAAAACAACAAATAGATAGTCTTGGGTTACACACACACGAACACAGAGACGTATTTAAATTGGGTTTTTAGTTTCCGAAACTAGGTCCTTGCCAACGATTTTCACTTCCTGCGACTAGCTGACGCGCCACTTGTCGTCGCAGCAGTCAATTGTCCGTAGTCTACGCTTTGTTTTTATTGCACTTTTGTTTACA
Source organism: Scaptomyza parva (assembly GCA_035044645.1). Classification (NCBI taxonomy): domain Eukaryota; kingdom Metazoa; phylum Arthropoda; class Insecta; order Diptera; family Drosophilidae; genus Scaptomyza; species Scaptomyza parva. Next base: position 797,879 of record JAWNNT010000090.1, on the reverse strand, counting down.
CAGATGTGCTACCGAAGTAGATAAGAATCGGTATCCTTTGTTTCACCCATTGTGCAATATCCTTTGTGAACTGCACTTGCTTTCAATTGCTTTAAAGTATGTTCAATATAATGCTTGAGTTAGTTTCTTAGTTCAACTGGAATAGTTCACTTTACTTAAAGGATACTTAAGGTCATTTAGGTCATTATTATCAAGTAGGAACAACTACATGGAGTTGAATGTACTCTAAAGTATAAGGATACATCGACTGCACATCAAAATCAGTTCCCATTTTCACACCTCAATAAAATATACCTTATAATCCTCAATTTGATCATAATTTCCGTTTACAGATTCTGCATAAAAGTAGTCAGCTAATAAACTACATTAATAATACTACTAAAGGTTTTCTAGTGTGTTTGGTTGCCCGCATTTTATCATCACCCCTCCCCTCCATGCCTTCTTTACTAACCCAAACTGCCCGCGTCTCGTGACTATGACAACAAACCAACAAAAAAGAGGAAAAATTCCAACGAAAAAACACAATTAGCAAAAGAAACACCAATGGAAAATTTGCCTAAACAATGGAGCAAACAACAAGGCAAATACAAATACACATATTTCATTTGAATACAAGAGTTCGACAAAATCGTATTGGACATTTGTTTGGGCTCGCAATTGTTACGCCTCCATGTCGCATAAATTAGAGGCCACTTACTTGCAGACGAGCTAGGGGCACAGACGCAGTAAAAATTGATTAACAATATGCGGAAATATTTAGTTATGTTTGATTAGAGTAGTAGAGTAGTAAAAGTTGAAAAGTGCGGCATCATCACTGAATACGGCGCCGATTTAAGTGGCCATTGGCTAGAGCAGGGGGGGAAGAATGTCAAGCCGGATGTGGCAGTTAGTTGTTGTGGTTGGTTGAGGTGGTTGACTTATATGCGGGCATTGTATACTATGTAAAAGTTTCATTCTTCATTTTGTACACAAAAAATACTTTCACTTAACCACCAAAATGTAAAAAATCATACCACAAAGAGCCGCCCCATTGCCACGCCACATTCGCTTCCACCTCTCGATTTGCAATACGATAACTGATCGTTACCTGAATCAAAAAATAAAGAAATCAATATCAAACGATAAGGCGACCTGCAAAAGGAAGTGAAATTTGAATGTATTCCGTGGGGCGTTTTCCGATTTCCGATATTCCCCGCACTATTGTTCCGCATTTTGATGTGGAAATTATAGAAAAACGAAAACCGAAAACCAAAAATCGAAAGTCGCCTATGAACTAGGACTACATGCTGATACCGGAAATGGTTTCACTTTTATCAAAACGCTAAACATTGACGTCCTCATCGTCCTCGCTGATTTATGTTTGTATGTTCGTTCGCCTAGTTACCCAAGTGTCAGGTTACGCATTAAGAATGCCAGAACACCCAACACTCTAATTGCTTCAAAAATTCAGCGAGCCATATGAGTTTTTATTCCTTACTCGCACTCGCTATGTATGGCGCTTGAACTTGTTAAGGGGCAGGACATTGAATTTTGAATGCTTGAGGCAACAACACTTGGGTTTCCTTAGTACAATATTTCTCACTTCTCATGGGATAAATATATGGTCAGCAGGTCAGTTCATCCATTCGTTATCCTTTTGCGCAAGATTGCACATCTTTTGCGTGGGATACAACCAGAGTGCGCATTATACGCATCATGATTTTGGGTCAGCAGCTAAAGATTTCTAGAGAAAACAGATTTGTTCCGCATACCCAAACGGATTAATGATGAGAGCTGGCTTTAATGAGAGTCTAAAGTGAAAAACTCTTGAAGTGATTTTATTTCTTAGCAAACATTACACTATCTCAACCCCAAGCTGTTGAAGTTCCCAAGACAGGCCAGGGTTCAAAGCCCCCACTTGGCGCCATAAAGCCACAAAGCAAATTTAGACAAATTTAAATACACAAAAATATTTGACCTGACCAAATGACCAAAAGTCACTTTGCAACGATAACCGCAGACCGACTTCGTCATCGCCACGCCTACACCTACACCACAAACAAAGAGGCCAAGTTCAGCAACATTTTAATTTGACTTAAGTCATCGACTATCTCGGAATGCATTTTCCCCATCTTCCACCGAATTCTCTAAAATACACACCGCATTTCTTTTTTTTTTGGTAGCTTATCAGTGCGCTTGTCATAGAATTGCAATTCAGTAAACAGAGCCGGAAATGCATTTGCTTTCACCAGAAATGTGAGAGTGGAGAGTGGTTGCTCGGGAGACCTCGTAGGTTATCACAGGTTGTGATGGCACTTACTTAGTCCCTCCTCTGCCTCCTCCCTGATTGCTGATTGACCCCCGTCGAGTTGACTCACAAACAAAATTTATTTGCACGATTGTAAGTCACTTAGTATATATACATATTGTAATGAGTTGTTGTTGACGTGGTTCGGGTTTTCGATGCGGTTATCTTTTTAAAATTGTTGTTTACTCATTACAAAAGGGTGAGAGATTGTAAAAAGTATTACTTCTATATTCGATACTCCACTTAAATCACTTCTCATCAAGTCAAGTCCAGCTGCATCTTTGACCTGTTTAACTTCTCAATTTCCAACTCTTGAAGATCTATTCCTTCATTAAGAGTTCATATACCGTGATTAAGGGCAAATTACTTGAGCTACGTGAGAATCAACTCTATATAAATGGAATTACTAGGAATTTTGCTAGCAATTAAGACAATTCAGATGCAGATAATTGGCGAATGGTAATACTAGATGTGGCTACTGTGAACCTCTTTCCGAAACTCTCTCCAACACAGACACACCTGATACTCTGGCTTTTGGCAATCGCGATAAGCGAACTCAGTCAGTCAGCAACAGCTCAATCAAGACAAGAATCATGAATGACATTTTAGCGCCCCCAAAAGGGAAGGACAATCAATACAAATGAACAGCGATCGATATGGAAGGACCTGTTCAATCTTCCGAGAAAGTATCAGATGGCACTGGCTCACAGGATTCCCACACACATACACACATACACACACACACACACACACACACACACAGTAGAAGAGCTGAAAGAGATCTATCTCTCATATATGGAAGACTGGGATGAGATGCAGATAAGCCTGCCGTCAACCTGCTTGTTTTGTGGTTGACATTGGGCTCCATTGTTTGTTTGCTCTTAAGGAAGCTGAAGCCAAGGGGAAATGCTAGTTGACATTTGCAATGTGTGGCAGTAACTCAATCAACAGAGGCAGTTGCAGCTGCAACAGCAGCAACATTGCCTCATCTTGAAAGAAGAACGAAGAACGCAACCGCAAACAAGTAATACGAAGCCATTTTGTGCCGGACACACTGGACCTCTTCGTTTGCTAAGGTCTTTGCCAAAAACGAAAAAACAAAAAGGAGAAAGAACCGAAAATACGAAAAAGAATCCTTTTGTCTTTTGCGGCATCGGCTGTCTTTCGATTGCTTTTGTCTGTTGGCCATATTGTCTGCAGTGCCTACAAGAAAAAAGGTTTAAGAGTGCTCTAAAATTTCGCAACATGTTTCACATTATTAATGATGAGTCTAGCCTCACTTTAAGCAGCGATCCCTATTGTCCTACCACTGACCATTGTCTGCACCCGCTGTTGCCTCGTTGCTCGTGATGAGCGTCGCATGAGTTTTCTATGAAAGAACAACGCAATTCGCAGCGGGCGATCTCATGAGTATCATCCGAGATCGTCGGAGAGGTCTGCTCCCACATGTTCGAAAATACTTGCATAATCTACGCTTGACCAGCTCAGCACTTTTCCCAAAATGACACGCCTTCTTTTTACGCAATTCGTGTGTGCAGTTTGGTCAAGCGCACTACAAACATTAAAGATTAATTATGCAGCTCTCTAGTCTACTTTTTCTCTAGGAAGTATAAAGTGAAAGATGGACATGAGAACAGAACTATTTTGCCTGCAGTTATTCCATTTCCGATCAACAACAGTAGGAAAAAAATATATTATTGCGAGTCTTTTATGATTATTATTTTTGCAGCGTAATGGAAATCCTTTATGCATTGACTGCTCGCAACTCAAATGCAACCCTCACTCAATACCAAAAGGATGCGTATTCACTTTCCCATGACGCATTCTCGACTGTAGCAAGTGTCGTCGTCGCCGTTGCCATCGTTATGTTGCATCCTTTTACATGTGTGTGGGAAAGCAAACACTTTCACTCACTTGCTGGCGACAACAATATCTCACATTACAACACACAATCGCATCCTGTGCAAAGGATTGATATGCAGCTGACAAGTGTCAATGGCGACACATTTTGTTCTGTTTTTCTATTTAGTTGATAAATCGTTTGTTCGAGGGAGGGGGAAAGAACGATTGAAGGGAACAACAACAACAGAGAGAAACTTAAATTATGCACAAGTGAAGAAGAAATAGAGCTAGGAAAATAAAATCAGCTACTAGGCGGGCGGCTATAGTTTGGGGCTACTAAAAAGGATATTAGGCGCTAAGTGTCATCGAATCGTAAAAAGGACACAAAATGCAATCAACTGCAGACATTCGAAGAGCAAAAGCAGTAGCAGCAGCAAGGCAAAACATTTTTCGCTTACACGTGCAATACTCTTAAGTGTTGTCCTTGTTATCCTGCTTGGCGCTTTTATGGCTGGCCGGCCAGCCACACACACACACACATTCGACACTTTGCCACAAATTAGTCGCCTTTGTCTTTGGTGAACTACTTTTTTATGCTGAACGCTTTACGCATTCCATTCCCGTCGCATTAAACGCGACACATTAAGTGACCCACAGGACATCACAGAGAATATAGATACAGTACAGTATAGATAGAGAGGACTTTGTTTTGCTATTGTGTCGTTTTTAGGTTTATGGATTTGGCGACGCCCAGGTTTCGCTATCAACTTATTTTGTAAAACATTTCACAAAGCATATTCTAAGCTAAGTAAGCTTCTTGTCTAGTTGGCTAAATTTGTCTGAGTAAAACAGGTTTGAAATGTTGCTTTGAAAACTTGAAAGTGGTTTTTGCGGAACTCTCCGTAATTTTTCATTCTTACTCCTGGTTTTGTACTGTACTTTAGAGAAAAGTCAATGATACATATTCTCCACATAAAACTCAAAACAATTTTCAGTTATCCCATCTGATTGGATATTTTTTGAGAAAAACTAAACTGACACCTGGTTCATCTTCCCCCAAAAGAGACAGCAAACTAACTAAGAGTAAATAATATAAATGTACTCGGGGCTACACAGAGGGCGCTATTTTTGTCAGCAATTCATTCATTTTGTTCGCTTAGGCGTTGCAATTGGTTGCGATCGCAGTTGTTTCTCCCCCCCGAATGCCCCGTATGCCATCGCCATCGTGTAGCTGCGATCCGGGAAGCGTGCCTCACTCGCAGCATTTGAAATGTTAAAAAGTTCAAATATTTTTTATTTAACAAAAACCCCAGCAAATGTCTCATTTCCTTTTCTACACGCTACAACAACTGCAGCAATTGTCTGTGCAACAAGCAAGTGGCACTGGCAGAGGCAGAGTTGGAGGGGGCGCGTCACTTGGAGAAAATTTAAATAAATGATATTTTCTTTCCTGGTTGAACGCGCACTAGGGGAAAAAATTCTCTTCGTCTTCGTCTTCGTCTTCTACTTCATCTGTGCTGCACATTTTTCACCTTTGCTTGACCTTGAGTGCGTGCCTCTGGCAGCTGGAAACCCAACTGCAACTGGATGTGGGGGATTTGGATGCAGTCATGCCAGCTAGCATTAGGCCGACAACTTTTCACTTAGTTCATTTATAACGACAAAAAACTATATACTCAAAATACAGAAAGAGCTCCATTATTAAAGACCAGCAATCTATTACCATCAACGCATTTTTGAAGCTAGAGGACAAACTAGAAATTTCCTTTAAAAATCGATTATATTTTCACCAAGTTATAGGCCTGGGAAAAATAGCTGAGAATGTCCGAGAGACTGCCCCTAAGGTTTTAGTTTTTACTGTCCATGATATTAGTTCTTACCTCATTCAGTGAAAGGAAACCCAAGCGAGTGGACAGCAAACAAAAAAATCCAAAACACCTGTGAGAATGTTCAACAAAGCGCAAAAGATGCGCAAAAATTGCATCAACTCTAAATTCAAAAAGTAAATAAAACGCGAATGAATACGAAACCACTTGAACCAAGAAACAAAACAAAGACACGCAAAAGACCGCAAATAAAAGGACGTGGTTCGGTTTTCTTGAGGTTTGCTTTTCCATTCAGGCCAAAAACCAACCTGAGACGAAGAAGAAGAAGTGAAGTGCATCCGTTTGCATTTTCACTTTCACAATGAAAATCGAAACCGCAGCGAGAATAACACACATATGCAGGATACGCCTGTACAATCATCATTATCATCTCTAGCAACAACAACAACAACAACGTGTCCTAGTGTCCTAGTTTTTCTGGATCAAACAATAAACCGGACACTGCGATCGAATTGCCACAGAAAACACAAAAAACGCAGATTGCTTTTTTGCAGATAAACAAGTTCATATATAAATATAAGAAATCAATATCACATATCCTCTCTCTTCGAAAAAATAATAAAAAATATATAAAGCAAAAATGTAGTTTGCTAAAAGTAATATAAATAAAATGTAATTCACTTGAAAAATAAATGTTAAAGTCATTTATTATTTCTAAAAACAATTTACTGCTACCTCCACATCGTTATCTTCTTCTTTTTCTGCTTCTTGTAGTCTACTTCTCTGTGGCATTTAACTCTTAACCCTAACACGCCCTAACACAATATCTTATCGCAATGCTGGCTGGCATCGGGACTCTCCCAACAGGACTCAATTTGTTGCGCTTACGATTTCAATCATTGCTCCTGGGGCACAAGCACATACACTCAGACAATTTTTTACCCTTACCCTTTCTGATGAGCTACCCTTTTCCCTGGTTGCTTGCTTGGCAAGTGCAGCGACTTTATACCTTTTCTTGTATTTTGTATGGTTTCTCGTCTTTCTTTTTAGCTGCATTCTTAACTAATCATCATGACAGGCTCAGTCAACCCTATTATGGGCAACACCTTCGCATTTTGTTGTTGTTCTCGTTGTTAACCTTTTACTTCCTTTTGTGCATTGTCAACGTCGTTTCGGCTTATCGTTATTTCTCTTCTTTTCTTTCTGTTTAATCCCAGGAATTGTGTGTAGGTGCATGGGGCAGCAGTCCTGTTGCAAGGTTGCATGCCGTGAGAACTGATTGCAATTTAATCCCTTGCGCAAATCTCCCTGCCATCATAATGAGTCATTGGACAACACAACCCGTTCTATGTAACGTAACGTTGGGTGTAACAAGGGAATCCCCAAATGTATGCTCATCAATTTAATGAGGGACACCACACACAGGACACAACACAAAAGTCTGGCCAAATGGCCTCACTAGCAAACAGAGCACGTAAAACAAACAGAAAGTTCGGAATCATCGGAAAGGGAAGAAGGAAAGCTTAAGCTCTATCATACTATACTACATACTATAAACTATACTGTATATATATGTGTAGTTTTTCCCATTCTCTTTCGGTTGGCTTTCCATTCATTACTCCTTTCAGACACAACACAATTTTGCTGAAAGCTTTGCCGACCACAACAAACCGTTAGCCATTTATTCTCTTCTCACACACAAGAACGCCACAAGAACAACCACAACAAATATGGCCGCCCACTCGTCGGCACACACACACCCACAAATACACACACACACATAGACAGACATAACACGCATGTGCTCCACTTTAACACTTTCGCTCTCTTTCGAACGCACATGGCGGCAATTTTAACCCTTTTAATGCCGTCTCCGTCTGCGTTGTCGTCTGCTGCACTCTCACACATAGTATACATATATTACCGGCCATTGACTTTCCCAACTCACACACACACGCACACACGCACATCTCGACAGCCTCCCAATTGGGGGCCACAACACTTGCTCTTAACTCGCCCAATTCGCTTTACTCTCTCACACACACATGCTTCTCTTCGCCGCGTGCTCTTTCTTTTTATGCTCGTGCTCGCGTGCTGAAAGGGGAAACTCAAGCCTTTTGCTCTCATACCCCTTCACTCACACACACGCACTCACATTCGTGTTGAGTGAGTTTTTTCTCTTTAACTCACTCGTTTTGTTTTTTATGCTCGCCGTTGAAAGTGAAAGGATTTTGAGAGCGCAATTGAAAGGGGTGAGCGCAAGAGAGAGAGAGAGAGAGAGCGCGAACATTGTTATTGAATTTTATTGATTTGTTTGTGTGCGAGAAGGAGAGAGAGTGCGAGAGCGAGTGAGTGAGTGAGAGCAACTCTTTCATTTCCATTCGTTGCTTCTGCTTTAACTCTTTTTTTCTTCTTCTTCTTTCGACTGTGTCGGCGGCGCATTAATTTTATTTTGACAGCCGCTGTCATTTGCTGTCCCTTGTTTGGGTGAATGTTTCAGAAAGAGTTTGTGTGTGTGAGTGTGTGTGTGTGGCGCTGTGTTGAGTTATTGTCTGTGTGTGTGTGTGGATAAAGTGGTAGGCGGAGTTTGATCGATATTCATGAAATGGCGTCGCAACTCTTTAAGTCTTAATGGTATTCAAGAAATTTATTGGTACGAAACTTGAAGTTGTTAAAATAGGAAGATAAAAATGAATAAAATAGTAAAATCATATATTAAAATTCATATTTTTATGGAAATTCTAACAAACATACTTTTGAAATTAAGTAACAGATGCAAATGTATTCAACTACCAGTTATATAGATATATCATATCATTCACACATACTCCCTGCTCGTTTTCTTCTTATTACCCCATCTCCTTCTTGCTCTCATGTTTTTGCAGCTCAATTTCGACAACATTTTGATGAATGGCCGCCATTCAAATCTTGACCAAATTATATCACCAGACAAACATATGTAAAGAAAATGCATTTTCCTCAGCAACCAAAAACAGATACATCATTCTCATTGTCGGTGGACGGGAGGGGGGACGACACATGGACACAAACCAAAGAAGGATTTTTAAGAGCAACTGGGTCGGTCTTCAAGAATGCAAAAGATGATAGCATGATGAAAGAGCTGGCAACCCTTAATAGAGCAAAACATAATGGGGAGACACCAGACACACACACACATACATACATGTGTGTGTGTATGAGTTAGGTTGGCATCAAAGCTGAATCCATTGCCAATTCGAATCCCATAACATGTTCATTAATAACTAATATCCTGCGGCCTCAAATAGCATTAGCTAACATACAAACATATATATAGAGAGTGTGGGTCGGGTATATATATAGCTGCCATATAGTCGGCCATTGTTGTTTTTGCCTTTGGTTTTCAATTACACAAGGAGTTGTGGCAACGACAGGCATACATATATATATATGTGTGTGGCAATCGATGAAAGTTTGAAATTAACACCCAAATAATGTTGAGTTTCGGTGGCGTCCTACGTAATTAATGAGTCCACAAATATTCGTGGCAAAACTTTGCCTATGACTGGCCAAGTTTTCTTCGACAATCGCTCAACGCAACCTGCCAGCTGTTTACTGTTTTGGCAGCCGTACAAGCAAATGATTTTAGCCAAAACAAACTAATACAAAAATCTATCTATCTGTATATACGTATGTCTAAAAATGAACAATGTATGTACAGTGGGTATAATTTGATTTTTGAATGCATTCTAGACACAGTTATTTTCCCATCATATATATGCCAATTAAGCAATAATTAAGTTGTTAAACATAGTTGTTTCCCACACATAACTCAATATATACTCGATTTATTTAAATAATTTGAAAACCATGCAAAACAACCAAAAATATAAAAAATTAAATTCTATAATTAAACGCTGGATATGTGGACATGTGAAAATTTGTGTGGCAACCCTAACAAATCGTAGGCGTTAATTGAAACTGAAGCTTCTTTTCAGTTCGTTGTTCATTGATGAGAACATCAAAAAGGGGGCGCGTTTGCGTGTTCAAGTTTATTTATCATCTCTATATCTTTTCAAGTGGCTACAACAATGCCGCATGCCGCAGCTTGAATTGAAAAACACTTTCTTATATACGTGTGTGTATGTATGGCACAACCAACACAACAACAATGAACATTCAATCCAATTCGGACAGGAAATGTCATACGAAATACGAAATCTCAACCATAATCCGTTGCTCTTTAATCGCCTCAAATCACACGCTTTTATCGTGACAAAAAATTAAAAAAAAAAACCAAAACTCTTCAATTCGCACACAATAGACTCATTCAGTTTTGGTCAATGTACACTCTGGGTATTTTTGGGCATCCATCCGGTATTTGCAACCGTTTCGACACTGGCGCCTTTTGTGCGCCTCTTAAGTGGGTGAAGAAGAAGAAGGTATTACTTTGGATGGGAACTTTGTATATGTAAAATGAAGAACTTTAATTGGCATTGTTGTTCTGCAAGGGGGAAATACTTAAATTCCAATGTAATGATGATCGCTTTGTTGTTATCAAAAGTGTATGCGAGAGTTAATGAACGGATTCTGTAATGAAATATTTCGGATTTTACTTTCTTTCAACAACTTCAACATGGTAATAAATAACATTACAATTACCAGAAGCTCTCCGAAACAAGACTCTCAACAAAGCAACCATATCTCAAATATACTCATAACACAGTTAAAGTTAAACGAATGACCATTCCCATGCCATGTAATATGGGTAGCCTACACACAAAAACCCAAAGACATGCCACGGCCCATTGAAACTAACGAGCGACACATGCAACTAGTTAACACTATGATGAGAGTTTGGGTAGAGTATCTGCTGTATTGATATTAATGTGCGATCGAACATGGCACCCGTTGATTGGTTGAACTGATCAGAACAGAACTGAACAGAACAGGAAGTCGGAAAGGGCAAGAGGTAGTGTAGTAGCCAGTCAAGCAAATTGGTTTTTAGTCTTTTTTCCATTGAAATGTCAGACGTTTTAGATAGAACCCAGAACGCCCACGAGAAGCATCCAAGCGATCAAGAGCCAAGAACCAAGAACCAAACGAGCCAAGCCAATTAATAGAGTCGCAAAACAAATTAACCCCAAAAGAAATTAACACGAAAGTTCTTCCCCCAGAACCTAGAAACTAACAGAAACTGACACACGTCAGGTCCACAAAAGCGATGAACGCCATATGGCAAAAACCCGACTAAGTGGAAACAAAAACATACAAAACAAGAAGAACAACAAAAATATACACACAAACAGAACAGAAATCTAAACAACTTATAAATGCTGCATATGCTCTGATTTCTTTCTTCAAGAAAGGGAGAAGCGAGGCGAGGCGACGAGACGCGTGCGGAAAGTGTTGCCGCCGCCGGTTAAACGGCAACCCTTTGTTTTGGGGTCTCACAATGAAGACATTTAGTGTTAAGTCATAAAGCAGGGGCACAAAGGAGAAGAGGGAAGGAAACAAGCTACAGCAAGAGGCGCCAGTTTAGAGTTGATGATGATCACTAAATTAAGGGTTAGAGTTCACAAAACAAGACGATTATCAAAGACGTCTTATAAAAAACGAAACGAAACGACGCGACGCGAAGGGTAACGAAGGGAGCACGGAAAGAGCTGAGGCAAGGCAAAAGGGTGCCTTTGATCTTGTGATAGCATCTCGGGGTCGCGATCTCTAAGCAGCTTGCTAATGAGCTCACATTTCCCTCATACCCTCCGCTCACGTGACTTCCTCTCTGGAGTTAGAATTGAATTATCTTGCGGCTGCCTTGTGGCATTTTAATGTGTCTAAAGTGTCGCTCCCTGTAAAGAGTTGATGTGGGGAGACCGCCCATAGCTGGGATTCTCCTCGAAGGGATCTCAAGTGGCGTACTTGGCGTTTGGCCATGTCGCTCACGTGTCAAATTAATCATTTAGCCAGTGGTTATCATTGTGACAGGCAGCTGATTTAGTGGCTCAGTTAAGATCTATGGGAAGTAGAGGAATGCCATGCATGAGGAATTGATTAAAGGTTGCCGAACTGCACTGAGATCGTAATGATATACTTGTGTGGGGTATGCCTTGGTTGCAGATGGAACTGATTTAACAATTATGTATGAGTTAGGTCTAACGAACTATGAGGTAGGTCGGGCTGATTCAAATGGAAAGTGAAACTCGGAAGTTCAGCTAGGAAGCGTAGCAGGAATGTTAATGAAAACGTATCGGTTACGATCTCTCCTCACTTAGGTGGGTGGTTTTCTGGTACGATAAACTTCCCTTCTGCTATGATATGTTTATTTATGATCAATTAAGATGCAGGTCAAGCTACATATGTAATGATCATTTAAGTTTTTCACATCTCACACTCAGCTCTCACTTTCGCTCCAGCGTCTCCTCAAGTTCTCACACATAAACAAGTAAAAGCGCACCGCAATTTTCACATGCGGGCTGCGGTTAGCCGAGACGGCACACGAACTGACCCAACATCAACTGACCAACGCAGGCAACGATCTCATCTCGCTCGCTCTCTCGCGCTCGTTGAGACAGCTAATTACGAGTGCGTCAATATTTGCCGGCATGACGAAAGAAACGGAGCAAAAACCATTGTACAAGTATTGACTAACACAAATCGCAAGTAAACACAAACAACAGAAGATGAAAGACGACGACGACGACGATGATGAAGACGGCGACGGCGAAAGGATTCCCTGTTTAACGGCTCAAGTGCGCGCACACGCTCAGGCGTCAATATTTGCACAAGGATAACGCTAGACGACGCGCGCTCCATAGCACAAAAAGGATGTTTGCGCTAATTGCCACAGAGATCCGACCAAAACGCGGTCTGCGGTTGATAAAACTAAAAAGGAATATATGTTTAGGACGCCTATTTTCTCTCTCTCTATGTTTTTCGTGGATGGATTGTGTAATTTGCGATAAGCGTTGCAGTTCAATCAGAGATAAGCTTCAATCGGTGGAGCCGAATGTAGTTAGGCCCTTTGTTTTGCACCTAGGAGGATCACAGGATGTCAATGTATACCGCACACAGGTGACTTCGCGACTGCGACTGCGATAAGCGATTTGATAGGTGGAGGCGTTTTCCGGGAAGCAGTGTTAAGTTCATGTTTGCTCCCTATTGTTTCTGGGAAAATTCTCTTAGCCAACTAACAATTATCCTTATCTATGGTGAAAACAAAATCATTTCCTTTATCCCAAATGACCTAAAAATGCAAATGAGACTTCAAGCTGTAGGTAACACTTTCTCAAAATGATGTAAAAACGTTTGAAAGAGTCATAAATACATCTATCGATTAATTTCCAATGAATTTCACTAATTAAAAGTAAGAGTGAAAATGGGGCGTAAACTACACAGATGTTGCCCGTGAAAGAAAGAAAGAAAGTTGCGAAGGGTTTTGTCGATCGTTGGCAAGTGCGGGGCGTAAAGAGGCACTAACAGGCGGCACACGGCACTTCGAAGAGGACCACAGGCAACGAGGCAAGAGAGAGAGAAGAAAATAAATACAACATGTGTTTGATGGTCATGGAATGAGTTGAGTTGAGTTAAGTTGAGTCTACTGCTCACTTATGACGATCAATAATGATGATGATTTAAAAATGTTTGCTTGATGGAACGATTATGATTCTTACGAGACCCGTGCCGAGGAGAACTGTTTACTTTCGTTTTCGTTTTTCTTTTATCCTTTTTCAAAAGGATAACCACACACTCCACTTTCCCTTTGCGTTTAGTGCAGCGCATCTAATTGAAGGAAGAAGGAAACCTTAAGGGGTTGCCCACATTTCCTTTCGAAATGCGTCATAAAAAATTGGACAACCAAATGAAAACGACAGTTGTTGCAAGCAACAGCAGCAGCAGAAAAGCAATCAAGTGACTGACTGACGTTCTTCTCTCTCGCGTAATAGGAAGCTCAAAGACAAAAGCCGCAATATGTGTACGCGCGCATTGCAAAGGATTTGCGATTGGGCTTAAGGAAACCAGAAAAGACAAAAAAAAAAGTAAGAAAATGGCAACACATCATCATCATCAAGCTGAGAATGAGTGAATGAGGATGTCTCCAACTTTTTTCCTCGAATCCCAATACGGGTCGTCTCGCCAATGTGGGACACACGCCACGTCATCAAATCTCACATAGCAAAAACCTCACGCAGCCAAACTACAACTACAAGTAGTAAAAACTTGTGCGAGTGTGTGTGCGGGTGTGTGTGTGCTTGTGTTTATGAGATGATTTCATTTTGGTGTGTGCATGTCCCCAAACAGAAGGACCGAACAAGAAGAAGGAGCATTTGACCATTGTTGGCGTGTTGAGCGGCCATTGTCCAACCCTTAAATCAAAGTGTACGCAATTTCGTTAATAATCCTCAAGACAATATCGAAACGCCATAACAATATCCTTTTGATGATTATCGCTACTCCTACTCGCCTACTTGCCTTTGCCATTTACTGCTTCGGACACCCGACTTCGGACTCGAAGCGGACTCCCTAGCGTTTCGTTCGCCTGTCTATTTGATTCGGTTGCCGCAGTTGCTTTCATGTTTATTGCTTGGTTAAGGCGAAAGGATAATGGCCGCTGAGCAGCAGGTTACTTAGTTACACACAACCCCACACACATACAGGAATAAGTCTTTAACTGAGGTTAGCAGCTGTTTCTGTCTTTTTGGCACTGCCCCACTGCTTTTGCAAATGCTTTTTATTACTTATCCCAAAAGCTGGCTCATTAAAGAGCTGAATCTTGTTGTTGGGGTTGCGTCCTGTACGCATTTCAATTAAAGTCATTTCTTACTTCCTTCTTTCTATTGACCAACAAGTTAAAACTTTGCTTTTAGGCAGGGCGCAGTACCCCTGGAAAAAAATGCTAATTTAAATTGCACCCACAATGGTAAACAAAGCATTCAAATCAAGGTGAAACTACAAGTTTCTCTAGCAACGAATATCATATACTCTTCTCCTTATATATACACCTCTTGTTGTCACAGTGTTTGTGAATTTCATATACCCCCAAGTCACACTTAAGAGCATAATGAGAGAAGGCACTTAGGCCCAGGACACCTGATGCGAAATGGCTACCAAAGGATTTTAGGGGTACTTTACTTTTGGCCAGTCGGAAACCAAACCCAACCAACAACCCAAACTCATTTCAAATGCACAGAAAGTTGGTAAGTAAGCAACAAAAAATGATGTCCAAAACTTTTGACAAACAAAGCCAAAAAGAAAAGGAAGCAGAACACGGTAAATGGACGCAATGTTTCAGCTGAGGAATACTCCTAACTCCTTTCGACTAGTTGTGGTCCCTTCTTGTTGGCCATTTAAAATTCTTTTCATGTCTAAGCGAGCAGAAGCAAAGAAGGAAATGGCGAAAAAAAAGGGAAAATATGTAAAAATTGTAAGAAAATATTAGAAGTATTAAAATTTTAATGCAAATTGTTATTTTATGCAAGAATGTGCCAAGCCAGGCCAGACCGGTACAGGGTCCGAGACACGTTTCATGTCTCTGTCCTTGTCCTTGTCCTTGGCTCGACTTAAATCCCCCTTTTGAAAAAGGCTGCGTAAAGGATTTTCAGCCATAAGAAACGTTTGTTGTTGTCTGTTTTGCTCTGCTCTGCTCTGCTCTGTTTTTTTTTTATATATATATATTTTATGCACAAAAGTCGACATCCAAAGCAAATGACCTTTGCTTGAGCCACAACAGTCAGGACGAACGCTTTTGTTGTTGTGCTGTTGTGCAAATATGCGGCAGGATATGCTTGTGTGTATTATCTTGGTTTTCTTCCTTTCTTGGGTATGGCATTCATATGCATTGCTCGTGCTCTGCTTCTAAGCCCAATTTCCTTATATAAGGCTTAAACCTTTACAGGCTCAAATGTGATGTGATGCCCGAGCCAAAAAGGATAATTGAAATGCGGCCCAGCTGCGGCCGCATCTGCATGCAAATGATTTACAGCTGCCTGGCAAATTTCATCTTCTTATGTTTTACAGACACAGTATTTTACATATATATATATATATTTGTTAGTTATTGGGGTACCGGACGAACATTTTGATTACTAAATAAGTAATATGGCCACAGAAATTGTTTTAAAAATTTATAGAAACAATAATTTCCGTTGAACCCTAGGGAAACCTTGCATATGTCTCAACCGGCTATCGGACTGTACCTTGTCCACCACCCTGACCTGAAACCGTTAAGAGTAATGGCTGTATGGCGCAACAACAAGCTAAATGACATTAGGAATTTAGTTTAAACGAGGGTTGCGCCATTTCCCAAGTCGTTTTCTGTTCTGTTCTCTCGTCAACGACGCATTCGTCGTCGTCGCCGGCGTCGTTGCTTGGACCTTAACCCTATGTGCCCACACTGTCTCCCTTTCTTCTTCCTCTCCACCTCCCCCTCTTACTCTAGTCTCTTATGTAATTTAAGCTTGTTGTTGAACATTTTACCAGCTACGAAAGGGGGCTCAAGCCACTGGCTATTATTTCACGGGAAATACTCTATCTCTTAAGCAAGGTACTTTACGTTTGTAGTGTGCCAAAAAGAGTGTAGTGTTTGAAATGAAAGGAAGTTAAATGGATAGAAAATCGTTCCTTGAAGAGTTCCTAAAATAGAATACGGAAGAAATCTATAACAAAAACCTCTTTAATAAGAAATCTTAACTAAATAGCTGTACTATTATCGTAAAATGTTGCAATAGAGTATTTACACTTCGCCTTTATTAAACTCTCTCTCCTTGTTCAAGTTGTGTGCGTAAATTTAGTCGAGCGTGTCTGCGCAATTCGAAATTGGATACAAAAACAAAAAATTCGTATATTTCTATTTCTATAGTTTCAACCAATTTCGAATTTGAGTTTTTGCTTAGTTTGGCGATGTTGCTTGGTTTGTTGGGCGGGCGGGCGAGGGTTGGTTGTTATGTTTGTCAGTTGTTGGTGTCGCAACAGCTTAGCTCTTTCATTTGTCACCCCGCATCCCGCTCCCTCCCTCCACCCTCACCCAGTCGTCATCCACCATTTCTGTTATTGTTTTTGGGTGTCTCAGTTTTTCACCCGTTCCTTGACTTTGGTTCCAGGTTCCAGTTCGGAAGTTGCCCTCTGACGACCTCGCGTGTGCCGTCGTATTTACTTAAATGTCCTTTCGCGTTTTGTGTTAATTACACCAGGATACACGCATACATACACTCGCACACTTCTTCTTCTTCCATGTGTGTGTGTGTGCTTATCGTCGCATTTAAATTGAAAGGCGTGTCCAAAAGTCCAAGTTCCCAAGTATTATAGGCATTTGTTTGGTTTTTATTGCCGCTGCTTTTGTTAGCTGTTGTGTGGCAATTAACCCCTTTTAAGCATAGGGTTGTCGAGCAACTGAATGATAAGAAATAGAGTTGCGAATGCCAAAAGAATATTTTACTACCATAAGAATCAATCCCAAAACTAGAAAACAAAACAAATTATCCACATTTTTCTCTTCTTTACCATACAAATAACCAGAAACTTTTGTTTGACAACCCTGTTTGTGCCTGTCATTCCAGCCCATTAAATGCGCAATCATTATTCATAGCCCAGGCAGGCAAACAGGAAGACGGGCAAGTGGTGGAAAGGGGATGGGGTGGCAACCCACTCAGCTGACAGCAGCGTTTAATTAAAAGCCAAAAGCTTGACATGCCGGGTTAAGCGCTTCTGCGCCAGTTTAGCCCCTTGCCATGCATATAATTAAGGTTATTATGTCCTTTAAGTTACTTTTCCTGTGGGTCTTTTTTTGTGTTGTACTGCGGCTGCCATTTTGTAGTCAGGGGCAACCAAAAAGCAACCCTGGTCAAGGGTGTTGAGGAAGGGTTGAGCGCGTTCAAAAAAGGGTTGCAAAGGGTTAAAACATGAAACATGCGGCAGCTTTTTTTCATGGAGAGAAATAATAAGTAACCAATGGAAACGCAGAGCGAAATATAAGAAATTACCATAAATATGTAAGGGTTAAAGTGAGTTGGTTTTTCCTAGAAAATAAGGAATAACAGGAAATAATATTCTCCAACCATCTCTTTTACGCTCTCTAATTGCATAACTGCCCTAATTTCATTTTAGCTATGACATAAACTATTATATTAAATTTCATAAGCACTTGGAGAAAATATCGCATATGAACAGTAGGCACTAAAAGTATCCGAATGGTCATATGTATGCCCATTTGACGTTTTACTAAACGGCCACTAAATAAAAATTTCCATTAACTTAATTAATGGGCCAGCAATTATGGCTACTAAAAAAAAAGCTCAAAGGCAAAGAGAAACAGAGAAACTCTATAGTTTTTAATCAAAAAGTCATTAAGGATATGTCACACAGCGTGTACTCCGAAATAAGGACGAGGCCCCCCCACTGAAGGCTCCCTGTCCGCGTACCCATCGCGTCCCCCATCCTCCACTCCACACTCCACTCTCTCCTATATATAAATCAAGCAGCATAAACAATTTGTCGCCCGCTGCTAAATTTGCAATAAAAAAATCTCTTAACACATGAGAGAAGGAGCAAATTAATTTGCTGTTATTATTGCCGCCTTTTATCCTTTTGAGTACATGACATCCTGTTGATATTTTTACGGTGGCCCACAAGGTAATAATTATTCCGGAAAGTACACACATTCATAAAAAAAACACAAACCTAGCCCCTCAAAACCTCAGCCCCTATACATAGAGGGGCAACCCTGTCGCCTTTAACTCCTTGTTGTTGGCAAAAAGGCTTGCTGATTGAGTCCTTTTTGCGTTTTTTAAAGAAGAAACAAACTATTATTGTCAGTCGTCAGCCCTCAGCCTCATTGATGATGTTCGCTGATAAAGTTCTAGTTTTTTATCTTTTGTTTACAATTATTTTCGTTTTTTGAGCGCAAAACAACCCTAAAAAACCAACCAATGTGTGCCCCTAATCCCAAAGTCGATAAAATTTTAATGCCTGGGCACGTGTTTGGCTTTAGAGCAAAATTGTTTATTGATCGTTTGTGGTAAAAAATCGGATTTGAGTATTTTAGAGTTAAAGAAAAATATCGGAACTTAACTAAGAAACTTTAAGACGGACTTACCCGAATGATCGTTGGTAGCCAAAAGGATAGAAAAGGTTATGAGATGAAGTCTTCATCTGAAAGAGGAAAATTGATATAATAGTAAAGGCTTTCTGAGACGTTCCAGATCCTTAAGCCTGCATAAATTGTGAATTTAAAACTCGAAAAACTTGAAACGGAAGATAAAGCAACAGAGAGTTAATGAGATAAGAAAAGCAAGAGAGGAAGACGGAGATAGAGGTAGAGAGAGAGCTAGCTATAAAGCAATGGGCACAAAATTAATTGAAATTTTATTTCAAATGCGAACTTTGACATGGTTTTCCTCAAAAGCGGTCGAGCGTCTATTCTCCACACCTCCCCCCCACCCAAACATTTAATCGCCCACCACCTACCGCGATAACGCCTGTGAAATATTTACGCGCGACAACAGAAACAAGGGGGGAAATGAAGGAGGTTAGGGGCGGGGAAGCACTTGCGGGCATTTGGATGAAACGGATATGAGAAACAAGCAAATGCAAGGAACCTTGAACAGGACACCCAGGACACGAGCACGGACACACGAGACTTTAGACTTTAAAGTGGCATGACTCAGAATTTTGCGTTTGCGTTTGTGAAAATTAAAAAATTCTTCAATAAGAAAAAAGCAAAACCGTCTAAGGACGCGGTTGGCTGGGTGCTAACTACGCGGCTGCCTGTATATCCTGTGTTGTCCTCGTCGTCGTTGTCTTCGTTTGTTGTTGTTGGGGTAAACAAAGGATCAAAAGCGCACTAATTGTTTTCTACTTAGGCGTAGGCCAACACAGTTCCCCGCATTCACAACCCGCAATTGTGCCACGCCTGTGTTGTCCTCTCCTGCCCGGTCCTGTGGAAGTACCAGGCTAATCTTTCGTTCGTTCTTGACTCGACTGTCTTTGCTTTTGCCGCGTAATTTTTCAAAACGTAATTTGCAATTAAAGACGGGACACAAAGTAGCTGCGACTGGTCGGCCGGCCACGCAATGCGTAACCATCAACCGCCCCCCGCCTCCCACACTCAAACCCCAAAACTACCTACCCCTAAAAAATAAAAACACCCACATAACGAACGCCTTGAGCCTTGTGAATTGTGAGCTTTGAGTTGTGAGTCCTGTGCGTCCTGGAGAACCTTATGACGTTTCATTTTCATTGCTTTAGCATTAAGATTGCGGGGCTACAAGTTGCTCCTAAGGACTCCTCGGACCACCCCCTCGAACTACGGCTGTCTCTCTCTGTCTCTTTGTAAAGGATGTTTGCTTCAGCTGATTTACACAAAGAGAATTTTAATTAATTTTATTGCCTTGCTATAGACAGAGAAGGCAAGTTTAATTTTTGAGCTTGTTAGACATTTAAAGTTCTCCTAAAACTAAATTATATTCCCTAAACTTCAACATTAAAGTGTTAAATCTGTCCGGCTTTATATACACACTTTCGGGCACAATCGCCAAAAATCCATGACGCCAATTTATCAAAGCCAGGACACTAACACCGACACACACACACTCATACACACACTAAGAAAGTTTGCGGGTTTTCTTAGTATTGGCGATAGAAATCGATAGGTCGTTTTTGTTTTTGGCCACGCAGCCGGCGTATGGCGGCTGAACTGAACTGAGCTCAACTGAATTTGCTTGATGACATGCCTTCTTTTGCAAAACTGCCTTCACTCTCCACTCCCCACACTCTCTGCCGCCCCCTGCTGCCCCTTCGGACCCGGCCCGCGAGTAACCCTTATGATGATGGGCCCGAAAAGTAAAACCAACAACCCTATGGCTCAACGGCGCGCAACCCATTTGATTTCTTTTTTCGTTGCTTTTTCCCTTTTTTTCTGGTTGCTGCTGCTGCTGCTGAAGAAGACGACATGTGGCTTTGGGACCAGAATCAAGACCGGTTTTTCGTATGTGTGTGTGTGTGTCTCTTGTCCGTTCAAGTTCAAGCTAAACAGCAAGGACACGCGCTACACCATGTCCATGGGGTGGGTTTGCCGAGCATACATACATATAGAAAAATAAAAACTTTTTATAAGACACACATGCGACATGGACAACGACGAAGATGAGGAGGGTAAACGGACGGACCTCCAGGAATCGGTCGTACATATATAATGTTATGGTACATAAACGAGTTTTGCGAAGGGTTCAAAGACGGCAACTTTTGTCACACGAGAGTATGTGTGTGTACGTACATGTGTGTGTGTGTAAGTGTGTTTGTCTACATATACATAAAAAGCTATCACACACACATACACACAAGCAAACGCGTTTGCTTTTCACCCTTTTTATTGCGTCTTGAAGTTTTATGTTTTTGGGCTTATGTACTACTCCGCCCCGTAGGCACAAAATGTGAGTATACGAAAGAAGTATATACATATATAAGTAAGTGTATGTGTGTGTGTGATGGTGTGTGCATTTATGTATGCGTTGTTGGATAACCGGAAATATGAGACATCCAAGGCTTTTATAAATGGCGCACGCAGGACGAAACCACGTTTGTTTCTTGATGCCGATGCCGATGCCGATGATGTTGATGTTTGATGGCAGTCCGGGCACTGAATGTGGATGCTGCAGGCCACATGGGTAGAGGGGGGAAGTGAGTGGCGATTTTTTCTCCAAATGTGTGTGTGTATGGAGAGGGAAGGGGTTGGGGTTGGAGGGGTCGTCTTGGTGATGTATGTGTTTGACAGCCACATAAGGGGGTAAATTGAGTTTTCACATGGTTCGCCTCGATTTTGGTTCATTCTTTCTTTCTTTTCGTATTGTTTGCTTTGACCAGCATTAAGCAAAAAAAAAACAAAAACAAAACGAAAAAGGAGAAAAATTGAAGGCGCCACATCGTGCGTGCCACATGACGTGCCACAAAGCAAAGCGAATTTAATAAATGACTTTATAGTTATTTTGGCCAGTTTCATTCAGCTGTGCGCTCGCTGCCAAAACCCTTGCCCCCATCCGCTCCCCTCTCTCACTCTCACTCTCTAACTCTCTTCAAGCTTCGCTTTTAATGTTTTTGCGTGGGTGGTTGCTTCAAATCAATGTGTGGCATGTGGGATGTGGAGGGTGAAACGGCTGCAGCGACTATCAAAAATTAATACTTTTGTCTCCGCCCTTCCCCCTCTCCATCTCTATCCCGCTTAACGCACATACAACACGTCATTTTCACGTAATACTTTTGTGACCCAAGCAACACACTCACACACTTGAACACGAACAACAAAAGTTGTAAAAATTTTAATTTTCCCTTCAATATTTTTTTGGCATTTCAGCTGCGGCAACTGCGGCTGCGGCTGGCGACATATGTGTACCAAATAAAAACCAAATGCATGTTGTACATACAAGTTAACACAGACGTGTGTGTGTGTGTGCGTGTAGTGACTTTTGTGGTTGTAAAAATCTGCAAAAAGAAATACGCCTTAATGTTGGCGTCACGTTGCGAATGCATGTTAAGCCTTTAATGGCTTTAAAATGGCCATTTTATGGGCGTGCAGCAAAAAGAAGAATGGTTTCCAAAAAAGCTATGGAAAATGGCACAAATTGTGATGGGAAAAGTTAGAACTGAAAACAAACCACATCTTACCAGAGTAGAAACTATATCTTGAGACCAAAAAAACCTTAATTAAAATTCTTCCTTTAACAATTTTAATAACTTCTCAAAGACAAGTGTCGTATGATCATAATTTTACATTTGTTTCATCTGCGTTTCATAAATAAGACACAAAGGGAGAACGCAGTAATAATTTAGTTCTTTTTAATAACATGTTTCGAGCGTTCGATCGGCTAGGTTCTTTAATCTGGTTTTAAGCGAGACGCATGACACGAACCGACCACACAAAACCCATAAAGGTAAAGGCGACCGACACAGCTCGACCTGTCTCTTTGGCCGAGGTCGAAAATAATTGGAACAATTTCCTATCAAAATTTATGTGCTATAATCGGGAGCAGCAGGTTCAAAGATAAAAATCGAACGCGTCGAACACATTCTGCTGCGAATGCGACCTGCGAACAGGTGAAAGTGCCTTGCGACAATAGAAAGGGATGCTCAAGTATGTGATGCCTGCCTGCCGGGAAGTGTGCGGGGAGTTTAGTTGTTGGTTGAGTTATTTTTATGGCCACCAAAGCGCTTTGTTAACAATGATTTTTATATACAAATGTATATGTGTGCCACCGTGTGGCAACAAACAGGCAGTCAAACAGGCATTCACTATTTGTGGTTAGCTCAACTCGTTAGGAAGAGCCTTGTTATAACCCTCCCTTGCTCCAGTTATCCCAGTGTCATGTGCCCCCGCGTTTCCCTTTCACTTATCGCTGACGTTGCATCTTGATGGCGACGTCTTGACCAGAAGAGCTACGAAGAGATGTGTGAGCATTAGATGAAATGGAGGGGGGTGATGCGAAGGATTGTGGATTGCGGATTGGGTTTTGGGATTGGTAATAACCGTTTTGTCCTGCGTCCTATCACAAATGTCTCAATCGTGGCTTTTGTAAATTGGCTCGGGCCCATAATCGAAATTCCATTGAAACGTAAAATTGCCAAGGCACACACACGACGCGTGAGAGTAAGAGTGAAAGAGAGAGCAAGAACGAGCTAACGGTTTCTACAACCGCTGTCAAACATTTTAGGCGCCATTGTTGACATTTCTTATGTACCCTTTTCTTTCTCTCTATGTCCGTTTCTCTCGGTTTGTGTGTGTGAGAATGTTTTTGCTTGGCTTCCTTTATTGATTGCCCGATAAGCAGGCATCTCAATATGGTTTTTCTCATTTTTTGTTGGTCAGCCAGACATTTTGATAATATCATTCCAAAGGAACATAACTGTAAGTGTGTATTGTGTAGGAGTTAGTATTCAAGGGGTTTAGGAAAATGTGAAGAAAGTCAGGTTTTAAATGAGAGAAGTTGTTGACGGATCGATGAAGATGATAAAATGCACTGTGTCAACTGATGGATGAGTTATGCAAGAAGACAGTTTTGAGACTAGACTAGAATAATTGATAAGTTTCTTGTTTGTTGATTGATCTATGATCGATGAAAGTCGATTGAAAATGTATCCAAAACCTATGAACATAGTTAAGAAATCCTTTTGATCAAAATATAGAAAAACTAAAGAAACTAGATTGCTTTTAGACTTTCATTATGGCGAATGTCGTAACCTTTCCTTACTAAACCTGAAAGGAAATTCCCTTAAGGATGCTCGTGTCCTATTAGTGGTATAATTAAGAACTTATGATCGATTATGAACTTAGGGAGTTCGATGCAGACCGATTGCTACCTGCCATGTGCCAAGTGCAGCTGCTTTTGCGAGCTCTAAGCCGAAACTAATCTTATCAAAAGGCAACTCGTCAGTCATTCGTATTTGCTGCTCAGTGGAGCCTGCCTTTACAACATGCCGACGACGACAACTACGAAACGATCATTCGACAGGTTTAGACCCTATACCAGAACCTACTGCCCGACAGGAATAGCAATAACAATAAGAAAACACAAATATCATTTCATTTGTTACAATTACCCAAAACATTTTGCGGCGCGCGCGCTCACAAACTCTTCAAAAATTGGTTGTGTTTTTCCGGGAACTCGACTCGACATTTGCCAACTTGACTTGAATGATAAGATAAATAGCAAAACGGGTCATCCACATGCCACATGCACGGCAAATTGCTGATGTACATCTCTTCTTCTGACGAGTATCTTAGGTATCTTGGACATGTTACAGCTCAGTGCCTGCCGTGCAACACCCGCTGCGCTTCCCGCTGGAGAACCTGAAACTGACCGACGAACCTCTGGAGTCTTTTTTGTTGTCTTATCGTTTGTTACAATTGTAATTCTTTATATTGCAAACTGACCGTTTGATGTGCATTTGATTAATTGTGGTCCGAAAGAGTTTTTTCCGCTATACAACATATCTTGCATGTAGTTGCCCCCGTCTACTACTACGCCACAGGGTGCTCCGTTTTGTTTGAGCCCGGGTGTGGCACATTTGTACCAAATACCTGGGCTTTGTTTTGAGCTCATCTAATTGAAATACAAAACTCAAATGATTAATGTAGAGCACCAAAGGGTATACTATACATATCAACAGGGTGCTCAAAAGGAGTTACGTGGAATCGGTTAATGGTTGCAGAACAGAAGAAATAACCTTTGTATCCTAGCGATATAAAAAGAAGAGTAGAGGAGTTCGAGTAACATTCGGAACCTTACATTATTCCCAAAACCTATTGATCTATTCGGAGGAAAGGGTTAGGTTGCCTGGGAAATATGTAAAAATCTTATGAAGGAACTATAAATATAGTTAAAAATCATATAATCAAAATCGTCATTGTCTAAAATACAGACTCAAATCAAATTCCTTTAGTATTAGTTCTCCATTTGGTTTCCTTAGTTTTCGTTATACATTCACGACCATGTTCTCTTTACTCTCCTCTCAATCTAATCAAAATGAAACTCATTCATGATGCATTTTAGCTGCCTTTAGCCTGCAACACACACGTGCCACGCCTCCATATGCTGAACTGCCTTCTCCTCCCCCCCATCGATTCAATGACGACCCGTGCCCGTCCTCTAATTACATTCTTCCGGCTTAGTTTAGAGTGCGGCTTTCGCTTTCGTCTGATGACGTCCTGCTGCAGCAGCGGCAGCAGCATCACAATTAGTGTCCTTTGACACGCCCCCGCTAGTCTTGGCGTGTCCTTGACGAGGGAAAATGGGAAGGAAAAACCCGAAGGAAAAACTAAAACCGAACTGAACTGAATTCAATTGATAAACCGATGCACAATAAAAACCTTCGCTTTTATTGATACGAAAATTGGTTTACACTGAAGAAAATCGCTGGCAGCTGCCTTTGCCTACTACTTCTCCTTCTTCTTCTTGGTGCTCTTCATCTTGACGTGCGGGGGCAACACCTACAGGACGCACGTGTGTGCCTTGGCGTGAGTGTGGTGTAGTGTTGTGTATGTGAGTGAGTGTGGTGTAGTGTTGTGTATGTGAGTGAGTGTGTGTGTGTGTGTGTGTGTATGTATGTGTGTGAGTGAGTTTTGGACACGCGTTGATGAAATCTACTTTTGCTGTTGCTGTTGCCGTTGCCGTTGATGTTGCCTCTTTGCTTTTGCATCTTTTTGGCCAACGGCGTCGCCATCTAAGCAAAACATTTCAATTTTCTAGGCCAGTGGCCAGGCGGGTAAATAGAGTGGGAGATGGAGAGAGAGAGCGGGCGGGCGGGTAATAGGAAAAAAGAGAGAACTAGGCTCAAAACTACGAGATGGCAAGCCCATGGGGCCGTTGTCCTGGCGAGCGTAACCACGCACAACGAAGGATTCGCAGCCCAAGGATTTGTTTGTCAAAAGCAGACAACAACAACAAAATCAACAACAACAACAACACAATAACAAATGGACTCTTTTAAGGGGAACTCGAATGGAAGGGATGGGGGGATGTGGCCAAGGCTCGGGTTCGAATTCTGGTTGCCTGTCAACTTTCAAGTTGGTTTATTTATTTTTCATTTTTAGGCTGCTTTCTTTCGTCTCCCAATCCTACACCCCACCGCCCCTCGCCCCTACACACTCCCTGGGATCTTTGTGCACATTGATGAACCTTTTGCTTAGCTTTTTTTTTTGTACGCTGCTTCTTTTTAATATTTGCAGCTTTGCTGTGTTTGTTTACAGTTAAAGGACACAAGGCAGCTAGCCAGGCAGCCCACAGCGCCCACAGGAAGTGCTCGGGCGTAGGCCCATTTTGGGTGTTGTCCTGTCTTCTGTTTGTGGGATAAGCCAAGGCAGATTTTTAGACGCCAAATAGATTTCAAAAGAAATGAGAAATAAGAGAAAACTTTTCGCTTTTTTTTCCATTTTGCCTTTTTTCCGTGTTGTTGTCAGTTGAAAATGTGAGAGAGTGGTGTGGGAACGGGAGTGGAATGGGGGTCCTACCTTGGATATTGCTAGGTTTTTCTCCATTTTCAATTTACTCCCACAGCGATGATGACAACGGTACATTTTAGTGAACGCTGCAATCAGTTGAAGAAATACTTCAACTATAATAGCTTCAAGAAAATTGGAAAAGAAAAACCTTCGGAAACCTTTATGTTTCACAGTTCCCGATAACCCGATATTTCATTTAACTTTAAATAGAGTTAACTATAACTACAACCTTTAGTTCGCTGCACAAGGTAACAAGATGTTGAGTCAAATTGATTACTGACCTACTTCGGGGAAAGTCACATAACTCTACAATCTAACATCAGAACCTTTTCAAGCGCTTCATTTACATTTCTGGTTAATAAAATAGGTGACTTTGTGTTCGTAACAGGCAATTAAGCAATTAAAATGTGAAAAGTTGACCATGGTTAACCCCAAACAAGGGTTAAACAAGCGCCAGGGGCGGACCTCGTTTTGTTTGTTAGATCTAGTTCGTTTGATAAGAGGACACACATACACAACCACCTGCATACTTCCGTCAAGGAGGAGTCTAAAATTGGAATTTACGATTAAGATAACGGCTTTCCCCTTTTTCCCCCTTCACCCAGTAGCTCAATTGAAAGCGAGATAATGTCAGTTTGGTGTGAGAGTTACATAAATTTAGATGAGCAGCAACTGTACTTTTTTGGGGGTTGAACTCTTAAGAAGAAACGCAACGTTAGCTGACCTGCTGTAAGGAGCCTTTTTGGCATTAACGACTCACATTTCTTCAAAAGGATAACAACAAATTAAAGGATTTGCTTTTTTTGTGCCTTTTTTGTTCGAATATTTTCCCATTGTTCGCATTGGTCTTCTGTATTTTCTTTTTTAAGTGCTTGCTGCTTGCGCTGTCCAAAAAGGATTCCGGGAATTGGTTTCGTTTTTCTTTATGTGCTCATTTCATTTCATTTCTGTGCGTTTTCAAAAGTAAAATGTTGCGCAATTTGCTGGAATTATCATTATAGTAGTGTGGGCGTGCCATTAGACAGCTGCAAAAAACATGTCACAACACGAGAAATCACATTGAAAGTGTAACTAAACCCCTTTTTCTGTTGTTGGATATGCCACTTAACTTTATCCACAATGTTTTTTTTTGTTATTTTGTTGATGAAGTTGTCAGTGTGATCAAAGTCAACCCCTTAAAACCCTTTCGCTATGAGCAAGCGTAACATTTAATGGCTTATTAAACACGTTCCACGGCCAGCGTATAAAAGGGTTGCCACAGAGGAAGGGTTGCCAAAAGGGGAAAGGGTTGGTGTTGCCGCTGATGACACCGCTAATTGTGGGCTAATTTGATAAACATTCGGCTCATAATGGGCTTAAAAAGGGTTCCCCGCGAGACATTACTCTGAAGTGCTGATTGATAGTAAGTAGTTTTGCGCCAGTGTTGTATAACGCCGGGGACACTTCTCACACCTGCTTCAGCGACGAAAAAGGAAGATGTCTTCGCTGCGCTCAAGTGAACTCATGTGAAAATTTCTCATCGCATGGCATTTCCTGTGCCAGCGGCGTGTGATAATTAAAAACTAAGACAAACGATGACAGCAAAACGATGGACAACAGCAGAAGGACTAAGGGAGGAGGGAGCAGGGAGCAGGACAACGATGTTTGCTATGCAAATGACAGGACAATGGACACTTGTGCGAACCAAAGAAGGCGCATCATCATCATCATCAACATTATTTTCATCAACGCAAAACAATACAAAGAAGCAGAGCGAGAGCGAGTCAGAAGTACACAAATACACAGATACCAACGAAATAGATATAAGAAGAAAATCTAAGAAAATAATGTTGTCGAATATTAAATATGCTTACAAAAAGTCAAAGAACAACGGGTTTAACTGGTAAAAGTTTACAGGGTTTGAAGATAACATTAAGTTCTTGTATTGTCAACGAACCCTAATAAGTGGGCAAGTTTTGAAGTGATGAAGAGTATGTTAGAAAATTCCGTTATATACATAAAGTTGTAACTATAGAACCAGTTTATGAAAACTTCATTCAAATGAGAAATTATCTACCTAGATATCAGCATTTTCAATATATCTTTTGAGAGCTATTAAGATTTTAAAGTTCCTCACAAAAAATCAAATACCCTTCTTTTTTTGAAAGTGTGTACATGAAAATGGCGGCTAATTAAAAACGTAGTCAAGCGAATGTCGCTGAATAAACAAGAAGAAGACCAAGAAGAAGAAGAGGCAGCATCAGAAGGCAGCAGGCTGAGCGATAATGGCCCAAGCTAAAAATGAAAGGACACGGCAGTCAGATAATGTCCTGGCACGTCATTGGCCATGCCAAAATGGCCAAAAGGATAACACAGAAAACTGAAAAGCAAACAGCTCCCCCCACCTCTACCACAAGTAAAAGAAGAAGAAGAAAAACTTTGCTTTGTTTGGCAAGGCTCTTTTTAATATTTAAGGCACACGAGCGTAATTTGCGCTTTGGAAATTAAAAGGCGAAATATGCACAAAAATAAAAGGAAGCGAAATATTTCTTGCCACCAGGCAGGAGAAGGAGCTGAAGCTGAAGTCTGAACTCTGCTCTGAAGCTACTTGCGACCAGACCAGAGTTGTCCTGCGCGCTTGTTGTCGCGCTTTCTATTGTCCTTGGCAACATTGGCTTTGTTGTAGCTCGCCTTTCGCCCTTCGCCCCGCGCGATAAGATTCGTCTTTCCACTTTTTCGTATTGTTTCTAAGGCAAATGCAAAACAAACTTTTTTCTCCCAAAAAAAAAGAAAGAAAAACAAAAAAACAACTCGTGGGCGCAGGCGAGCGCGGTTGGAGCGGGGTAGCGAGTGGGTGGTGGGCGTGGCCTGAAGGCCTCAAGTTCTTCGGCTCGTTGCCTGCACACAAAAGCCTTTATTTAATTTAATTTTTGAGTGAGTCTTTTGCTCCTCCACTCAAGGCTTTTTCATTAGCAGCTGTCCTGGACAAGAGATGCGTATGGAATGGGTGAGGGGAACCCCACTTTCGCGAAGAACAATGTAAAGTATGATTGAAGACAGTGAAGCTAAAAGCTATGAGTTGTGTAGAATAAAAGCTAAATAATTAATATTTGATATAATTATATATATAAAAATCTTTCTTAGCCTAACATCAAGTTATCATACTCCCTTTACCTCCTCCTACTCCTATGCATTCCCTCTCTCTCTTTCTCCTACTCACTCTATCTCTTTCTCCGCTGTCCGTAGGAAACATTAATCTGCTATGTAAATCTAGCGCACAGTGTAAGCAAAGGCGTCGTATTTGCGCATTTTTAAGTACCATCGGACAAAGATGAACGTTCAAGCAACCAACTAACACCCAAAAACCCAAACCCCACCCAACCCAACCCAACCACCCATTCGCCCCATCCACACAGCAATAAGAAAGTCCTGGTTTGGGTTTGGGGCCAGCATGAAAGTTCACTTTTTGCGCGTTGTCATTATTCATCAGTTGTGCGTGCAGCAGGGGAAGGAATGGCGGGTGTGTGGGGGGTTAAACTTTTCACTGCCGTGCAAATGCTAGAAATGTAGGCGGCCCCTCCTCACCACCCCCACCCCCACATACACCCAATGGCATTTTCATGCAATGTGGCTGCCATTTCGTTTACGTTTTTTTTTACTTTTTACCCTAACAGCACATTAACCCACCGAAAAATGCCCATTAGAAATGTAAGCAGAAAGAGAAAAGAAAAATTAAAATTGGCCACGATTTTCATTTCTCTCGCGCTGGATCTTTCTTTATCTCTACGTGGTTCGCGCGCTCGCTCTCTCACTCTCCCGTACGGTCAATTCATATATCTATCCCTCTCGGCCATTGTTTCATTTCATTTTTTGCTCATTTTTCACTTGAAATGAGCCGCCGGGCATTCATGTCATGTGCCCCAAACCCCGGGAATGACGGGAACGACACCGGGCCACCGGGCGCAGATACCAAACGGACGTTGGAGAGTTGGACACGGAGGAGAGGCGGGCTGGCGGGCTGGCTGGCTTTCAATTTACGCGACTGCGTCCGGCATATCCTTTCAGCGTGTGTCCTTCGAGTTGAAAGCAGCTTAAACAGCCTCCCAGTTTCAAGTCTTTGTTTGCTTAAATATTTCTTTCTTTCGTTTCTTCCTGCTATTACTTTGGCGGCATTTTCCATTAAAATTCCGACACTTTTTTTTCGTTCAGCTTTTTTTTCTCGAGCACTCGTAGAACAACAATAACAACAACAACAGTGGACAACAACACAGCAGGACAGGACGAAAATTTAGAAAAATAACGCAAGAATTTAAATAATAAAGCAAGCGCGCACAAATGAATCTAATTTTTTACAAAGGGGGCAACAACGGGCTATCTAGGAAGTGAGTAGTAGGAAAGGGGAACAACGGAGTTAGCCCAACTGCCGACCGGCTAACTGTTGTTGTTGGGGGGTAAATGAAAAAGTGTTTTGCTTTTTTGTTAATTTTTTAGTCCACTTCTTTGCACTTGAAAATTAATTTTATTTTCGCCTCGCTGCGCATCCATCGGCTGTTCGTGTATACCATTCTCGATGTCCTCGATGTTGTTGTTGTTATCCATCGTAGCCATTGACAATATTTCTTAAGCCTAATGGTGACCGCTTTACAGAAAATACAGCGAAAAAAGAGCCAACAAATGGCTCTCTGTGGACGCTAAATAATGTCCTTAGTCGATTAAAAGTAAAATTAAAAAAAAAATGTTTTTATGACAGGAGAAAATGTGTTTTATATATATAGAGATTTTATAATAAACAACCCTATTTGAAAACTAAAAAATCAGATTTTTAAAAACACCTTTCACACTTTAAACTCAGTGCGTTTGGGGTGTTCCTTATAATCAAGTGTGACACATAAAATACACGCGCCGCACCCTTTGCCTACAACCTCAACTGGCAGAT
This sequence comes from Scaptomyza parva, assembly GCA_035044645.1. NCBI lineage: Eukaryota > Metazoa > Arthropoda > Insecta > Diptera > Drosophilidae > Scaptomyza > Scaptomyza parva. Next base: position 766,047 of record JAWNNT010000090.1, on the reverse strand, counting down.
GAAACCAAAATACCAAAAAAAGCAAAACAAAATCGTTAAAAAATGTAGAAAAAAGTAACGAAAAAATTCGCATTTCATGTCACGCTTGGTAAAGTAGCTCAAATCACAGCTGAGCCGCCCCGAACCGCGCCCCTTCATTAAGCCAACGGGGCTTAATCAACGTGGTGGTGCATGCAGCAGACGAGTTGAGAGCAAAATCAACTTGAAATCGGGTAAAAAAAAAAACACAAAAAATTGCAAATTGATACAAAAAACCGAACAAAAAACTTAGCAAAAAACACAACGAGGCAACGACAGGCGCACAAAGGACCCGGGGATTTGTTGTCAAAGGGGTCTGGTCTGTCAGCTCGTGCGTTCCTGATTGTAGGGTTGAGGCTAGCTCTGGGCACGTGCGCAGCGAAAGGATTTATTTGTGAGAGGAACACAATAAAAAACTGTAAATTTCATTGATTTCCACAAGAAAAATGCGTTAATTTTTGAGCGGGTGTTTGGTTGCTAGCCAGTAAAAGGGATGACGATCAGAATGTGATGCTGTGTTGGTGATGATGATGAGCGGGTGGTTGTTACATAAGCCCAACCATATATTATATACTATATAGTATATAGAGAGAAAGGAATCCTTTTGTATAGTTAGATAGATTGAAAGCAGCAGCAACCCCTTTTTTGCGAGACAGGCGCAATTAGATGACTCGAAAATGGACACAACACGTAACACAATGGTCAGTCTGGACTACCTTTTTTTTTGGCATGACCATCACGTATATCTGTTTGAACAACCCCCGAAATGGCATGCCGAACTCAACAGCTGGTCAGTCAGTAGTGTGTTGTAGGTCAGTCGACGTCGGAAAGACAGTGAAAAGGCGAAAGAGTGACCTACAAATGCCGCCAAAAATGGACAGCCAAAGGCGGACAGCGGCATTAAGTGAAAAGGATGCGAATGGTCGGTCGGTCTGTCTAGTAACGGTTATATACATTTGATGGACGCACCCAAAAAACTGACAATTTTAATGAGGCAATGGCCAGGCCAAGGTATCAGGGCAGCAGGGAGGGGCAGGCAAATTTCCAATGCGGAACAAATAACCAACCAAAATATTGCATGATTTTTACTTTTGGATAGATTACGAGGCAAGTTTCTGTTCCATTCCATTCCATGTAGCAATGGGAGCCTCTTATTTGGGGGCTCCAGTTGTAGAGAGAGGGGAAAAGCGGGATTTGTGTGTGGAGTCTAATACGCGCGCCAGGAGAATATGCAAAAGGCGGCAGCTGTGCGGCTTCCTAGTTTGCTTCTTTGCCGTTATATGTCGCCTAGATAACCTTTGGCCTCTGTCCACACACACACACACTCGCGCACACAGAGTGAGCACAACTGCCACAAAGGATAATACACAAAGGACCTCCTAGCTGACGCAACAATAGCAAAACAGAAAATTTTTAAAAATGTGTTTTTGTGTGTGCTACTCTCTCTTTCTCGCTCTCTCTCTCTCTCTCTTTCTGTCTACTTTTTTGTGTAGAAACTATAGAAAAACCAAAGAGCAGCACCCCATGGGTATCCCGCGTACCCCTACCACCTACCCCTTGGCGGCATACCAAGCCATAGCAATGCCATTTCGATTCCGATACCATATTATGAGGGCTGAGAGAGACTTCGTCCTATATAGCGTGTGTTGGCACAATTCGTCATCAAAGTCAGACTGTAAAGTTGTTACCAACAAAAAAACAAATGAATAGAAGAGTAACAACAAAACCTTGAAAGTATAGAAATAAAAATAGTTGAGCTCACTATTAAATGTTGGGTTAGGTTTGGTTTGACAAAGCGATTTGTACAAATAATGAGAAAACTTTGACATTGCAACTAGCGAATTGTGTAAGAATGATGAGTTGGTTACGGAACGTAGGGTTAGAAAAGTGTCCTTGGTTGATGAAAGATAAAATATTTTGATTTCTTTCCCTATTTTGTTAGAAATTCAAATACCTTCAAATATCTAGCAACTGGTTTTAACTTAGATATAAAGACTTTACTGATATATCTACTTAATACCCTTAACTTAATATATCATTCTCAACAGTTTTAGACAAAACAAACCCGATGTCAAATCCATTTTTTGAATTATGAAACACCAAAGATAGTTGTTGGCTCAGCCAAAATGCCAACATTACTCAACATGAACACACATAAAACCGCCCCTGCCCCCATTCCATTTTCTAGTGTCACCCACACTCACTCCCCCCTGGCACGTGGCTGCAGTCATCAAGCCACAAGGCGGCATGCAAGCAGCCAAGAAGTCAGCGAACTCCAGGAAAAACAATATCGACACTTTTATACTCCGTCCATCCGTCTAGTCGGTTTAGGGGGAAAGGAACTTAATTTTTTAATCGCACCAACTGTGTTGGCGATCAAATGACAAATCAAACAAAACTCACCAAAAAGTTGACAATGAAAACAGAGAACAGAGAACGGGGGGGAACGGGAAACGGGGAGCTGCTGCTTCTTTAGCTCCAACTCGAATGTCAAACGAAGTGTGCAACACATTAATTCCAGCCCCCCTCCTCTTCAAACACAAGAGCAACCGCAATTAAAAGCCACAAGACACGCGTTGCGTTTTCTTCACTTTTTTCTTGTTCAGCTCCCTTTCTCGCCCCATTCAACAATTTGGATATGTAAATGTGCGACTAATGAACACTTCAAAATGTCGCCTACATTTCTCCAACCCTCCTTCTTCTTTATTCTCTCTCTGAGTTGCTTTGGGATGCTGCCAGTGGCAGCTGCCACTTCTTAAAAAAGAAGAAAGAACGAAAAAACCAACTCGAAGTGTGCTCAAAGTGCAGCAGCAAGAAGCAAATGAGGCTGAGGCTGCGGCTGAGGTTGAGTCTCTTCTCTCTGAAGGAGATGGAAGGATCCTAGTCGCGTGCTGACTACCCTCCCGAGGTTTTTTAAAAAAGATGCTCCCTAAAAAAAAGACGAGACAGAGAGAGAGAGTGATGCAACAATTCTCGTGCCTGGCTCCTGCTGTCATCCTGTTTGTCGCCGCTTGTTTTGCTTGCTTTTCCCTATCAATTCCTGTCTCTCATCTCTCATCTGCCCGGCCTTTTTTTATAGGTAAATCTCCTTATAATGCGCTTGTGCCGCGCCATCGATCCGCCTGTTGGTTGTTTGTATATTGTATTTTATATTTTGGGTATTTTGATATGTGTGTGTTCGTCTTTTTAATAGGATTTTTTATAGGCTTTTTGGGTGCGTGTCTCTCTTTCTCGATTGCAGCATCTTGTTTTTTATTACGAGGGGTTCCCTCTTCTTGTTCTTTCTTTCTTCTCGAACTCACTTCTGTCGCGTGCTTTGCTCTCACTCTCGCTTGGCGAAGATTGTTGGTTTGTTTTGATATTTTTAGCAATTTTATTATCTTGTCTTTTTTTCCTATCTCTCTCGTTTTTTATGATGTATGAAATATTGAATAGATTTTTATGTGTTGCTTTTTTACAGGAGGGCAACAATTTTTATGTGAGATCACTTCGACTTCGACTAATTGTTGGGCCAATTGAGGAGATTAAGTTAAAGACAGTTACAGTTAGAAGTATAAGTATGAGATTTTAAGGTCTACTTATCTGATTCCTTCTCATACCACTTTCTTTTTGTTTAGAATATTTGAATTGAAAAACTTTCGACAACGATTGAATGGAAACATTCTTAAATGCTTCTCAATAACAAACCGCCCATAGATTTATCGAAAATTACGCAACAAAAGAAGAAATGAAACGCTTTTTGATGGCATTGATTGTTAATGTCCGAAAGAAGGAAAAATAAGCAACCCCTTGTTGTTTTGTTGAGTGACAGTTAAATTTACATTCAACTAGAGAATTGTCTACGCAAATGACCGTTAGAAATCTTACAAAATTCTCATAAAAGTGAAACCCGTAATACGGCTATTGTATTGGGCAAAGAAGACATTGACAAAGTTGTTGCAGGACAATTCACAAGGAAGAGTACCGAAGAGTAGGGGTAGACGGATAGATAGATAGATATTCAACGCAATTGTTATAAGAAATGCGCCAAATCATGCAAACGTTAAATGAAACACGCAACATTTGAGAGGGGTCCCTGTACTTAGGGTAAGCGTTACGGGTTGGTTTGATATGATAGGTAAGAAAAAGTATTTAAATGAGATGAGTTTCAACGGCTTTTCGCTTAAGATTTTCATATATATAGTGATAAAATACAGATAAAGTTTCCTCTTCAATTTTTTGTAATATTTCCAGCCCTCTTGTTCATATACATTTATATTATGCAAAACAAAAATCAATAAAAATTATAGCATAAAAGTGCAATTAATGTGCCATGACCTGATAATGACGCTGATGACGACGACAATGTCCTGGCAATGGCTGCCAGGAGGATTCGATGGACAAGACAAACCCCTCTTAACTCTAGCAAACCGTTTGATATGCATGAAAAACCGTTGCCGTACACTTATATATTAATATATATAAAAGCAACCCTTACACATATATGGTTTATATGTTTATATCTATGCATAATATGCCACCCCTTTTCGGTCATACACCCACCCCGTTTATGTAAAGCCATGCAGCTATGCAGCCCTCGTTCGGTTAGTTTTTTCATTTTTGGGGTTAAGCCAAAATGGCGCGTGTTTTGCCATAAGAGAAATAGAAAAATTAAACTCACATATGTGAGAGAGCAACCAACACAGGATCGTGTCGAGGAGTTGTTTCGGGTTGTGTCGTTTTGTGGGACGTGCCATATCAATTTACGCAACATATGCAGATCCGATTAAGAGAAACGAAGGAAGGAAAGGAAAGAAAAAACTCGAAAACAACAAAAAATGAGGGAAAAAACATGGTTGCAACGCGTGGCAAGGTTTGCTTCTTGCACGTCGCGTGCCTGGCAGTCAGGCAGGCAGCATCCCATCCTTAACCTCATCCTCTCAGCTCCCGCTTCTTTGCATGAAGAGAGATAAAAAATGTAAAAAAAAAAAAATTAAATGCATTTTTAACAGCAGAAAAAAACTGTGGCCCAAAAAATAACAATGTGAAAAATGCTCAAAAAGCAGGCAAAAATTGCATATATGTGTCGTCTCTGAATGTGTGTGTGTGTGTGTGTTGCATCCCTTGTCAACAATGGCACGAAAAATCCCGTTGCTGACCTCACGATGACCCCAAGCCCGAGAGCTGCCCCTGTTTTTCATCTGATGTTGATGATGATTATTTCGCTCTCTTCCTCTTCCACCAGGCCACAAACAAAAGCCAGCGTTTTTGTGACTGATTGCATGCATGCTTGCAACGGCAGCAGCATCAACCTTCCTTGCAACATATCCTTTATAATATATTCTGCGCCTGGCGCTTTGGCCAAACAATGCTATTCGGCATAACATTTGCTTTTGTGCACAGTTTTAGCGCGCCATTTGCATGTTTTTTCCACTTCCACTTTTCCCATTTCCCACAATTTCCATGACAAAAATGTGCAAAATACTAAATTTATATGTGTATATGCATAAAGGGTCGTTCCGATCCTCGAAAAGGGAAAAAAGCGAAAAGGGGGTTGCATAAAGTGAAGTTTTTGCAAAAAATAAAGGGGACACAATGGGTTGGTCATCAGTTACTAAATTATGAAAATGCATATGAAGTATTTTTGCATATATTTTAAATATATAGAAAATATAACAAAATGGCTGCTGAGCTTGGTTTGCAAGAACTGCATTCTTTTCTTGCATTCACTATTGAAATTCCTTATTTTGTAAAAACTCGTTTTCAGAACATTGCATTCCTTGGTTTAATCTAAACTTTCCCATAAGGTTTGCTATATGCAAGTTGAACTGATCCATACATATTAAAATTTACAAAAAATATAAACCAGCTTTAAGATTAAGACATTTCCCTAATCAGATAAAAGGAACAAATCCTATCAACCGTTTTTTTGCTAATAAAAAGATCAAAATTAAAGATATGTTTACAATTCCAAGAACTTTCTGTATTTAATTTAAAATTAATTGCATTTCTCATGATGCTGTTGCTGTTGCCCCAAAATAAAGAACTTGACCTCAAGGTCCTGGACAACATATGCAAAACTAATCGCAAGCCAAACATCAAAATATTATGCCTACCTATGCAAAAAACGTATCGAAAGAAACCCAATTTTTTCGCACATCTCACAGTCACTTGACCTTGACGACGACCCAGAAAAAAAACTACTCTGAAGAAAGAAAAAAATATAATTTAAAGTAGTGCGCAAAAAAGTAGATGATGCCCCTGGTGTGAGGGACGTTCACACGCCACAGGACATATGCAAAGTATGAAAGCAAGGACTATGCTTGGTGGTCACGGGTTTCAAGCCTCTGCATTGCATTGTATTCCGAAGATTGTTGCGAATATATTTTAAGACTGCATTCAATGCATGCTGCTGCTGCTTCTGCTGTTGCTTGTTGCCACATCATCTTTGCTGACAAGCGAACAATGGTCAAAAAAATATAATTTTGCATAAAGCCGCCGCCGTTTTGCATTATGCAAAAAAACAAAACTCAACAACAGCAGCAATCCCAAGGAATCCCAAGCTACCTACATGGAACTAAGTAGAGCTCTCTCACCCTGGACGTCGTCTTCGTGACGTTGCATTTTCCACGCCTGCTCCGTTTAATTAGAACAAACAAAGACAGTCCCAAGGCGCAGTCAAAAGATTCCTTTCCTTTTACCATTATTTTTACTATAACCTACTATTTTTATTATTTTTGCAAGTAACCTTCGCTGCTGAGGTCCTGTTTACTTAACCCAAAGGGATAGCCAAAAGGTGCAGACTCTGTTCGAGTCTGTGTGGGTGGCTTAAAAAAACACTCAAGAGTCGAGCCGAGCTGCAATTATGAGAGCTCAGCCCCGTTAATTTGTCTGGCTTTAATCCTTTTTAGGGTAAAGTCATTCGTGCGTTTCAGAAATTTCACCAGCTCATGCCTTGTAATTGTACGATTGGAATTGGTATTGGCCATTGGGACTAGTAGTAATGAAATGGGTTCGTTTCGAAGGATTCAATTTCGACAAGTAATGCACTTGATTTGTGTTTTTTTTTTTGTGTTCAGGTGATCTTCGCTTGGGGATTAGGCAGTCATTTTAAACGCTCTATTGGTCTCAAGTGAATTAACAGAGAAAGAAAAATATTTGATGTGATATATCGAACATAACCTATTTCTTTAGCTACACCTTTTTTCAATGAGTAAATATGTCTAACTATTTAATTTGCACATCAAATATCACTTGCAAACAGAACTCACCTATTAAGTCCCTTTGCAAAAATTTCCCATCAAAGGGAATTTATTATTTATACACACACACTGCAAACACATTAAAAAAAAGAGTGAAATAAACACACACACACACATTCAAAAAAAAAAACACAAAAAGCACAAAAAACACCACGTCGGTGGCGCTTTAAAAATACTCGACTATCGCCTTATTTGCATTCAATTTATATTGCACACGATACACGCACGCACGCACTCACGCCTAATACACACACACACACTCAACCGACCTGCACATGTTTAATGACGCCACTTTTCAACTAACAGCGATCAATATGTTTTACACTTTATACATTAAATATTTCATACAAAATGCAATCTCTGCTGCTTGTGCAAGACAATTATTATTATTAGAAGCACATCGCACACATTTAATACGCGTATTTAATTTTTTCTTTGCACCTGCGCAAGCGCGCCAACTTCACCCGCGAAAAGACTAATTTGCACTGATTAATCGCAGTACTCACGCACTCACGCCTAACGCGAAAAGAGTTATTTGCACTGATTAATCGCTGCACTCACGCAATCATGCGCTCACGCCTAACAATACACTCACACAACCAATCTGTGTAGGTGTAATTGCGACGCATTTTATTTAACAACGATAAAAACATCTAATACTACATTATATATAGTAATTTCATACTTAATGCAATCGCTAATGTTTATGCAAGAAACCTAATGTATAAGAAAACAATTCGCACACATTTAACTCGCGTAATTAATATTTTTTCACTAGCCATAAAGGCGCCAACATCACCCGCGAAAAGAGTTATTTGCACTGGTCAATCGCGCATAAATGCGCCAACTTCACTCGTGAAAAAAGTTGATCGCACTGATTAATCGCTGTTTTCACGCACTCACACCTAATACATACGCGCAATCGAATGTGTGAGTGCAATGACGCCACTTTTTAATTTGCAAGAATAAACATGTTTAACACTATTTAGCTTAATTATTTCATACTTAATGCAATTGGTAATGCTTATGTGAGACATATTTTATATGAGAAATCATATCGCACACATTTAACTCGCGTAATTAATATTTTTTCACTAGCCATAAACGCGCCAACTTCACCCGCGAAAAGAGTTATTTGCACTGATTAATCGCGCATAAACGCGCCAACATCACACGTGAAGAAAGTTGATCGCACTGATTATCGCTGTTTTCACGCACTCACACATAATACATACGCATAATCGAATGTGTGAGTGCAATGACGCCACTTTTTAATTTGCAAGAATAAACATGTTTTACACTATTCAGCTTAATTATTTCATACTTAATACAATCGGTAAGACTTTTGTGAGACATATAATATATGAGAAATCATATCGCACACATTTAACTCGCGTATTTATTATTTTTCCACTAGTCTGAACGCGCAAAGTTTATCCGCGAAAAAAGAGTTAATCGCACTAATTAATCGCTATTTATCGTTGTGGTTGCCGGCATTGCCAACTATCAGATTATGTTTTGTTTACTTTGCAAGTCGCGCGCGTTCTGCAGTGTTTAATAAAATAAAAAAGTTGTAATTATGAGTTCATCTAGCTCAAACAACTCACAAAATGAGATCGATGAGATCGATGAGACGAATTTAACTATAGCATTTCACGATGTAGTTCTAAATACGTCCAATACAAATCCGCGTTGCTCCACAATACAAAGGCAGCAGCCGCATCGCCAACAAAACGTGAATCAAATTGCGGATGTTGTAATGGAGGAACCAGTAATGCCAGTGCGAGTAACAAGAAGCCGCTCAGTCCAACTTGCTGAGGATCTCAATCGCATAGAAGAAGCGCCAATTGAGGAACCATCATTAGCTTTGGTGCCAAGACGCCGGGTTGCTACCCAATACCTTGAAGATCTGGATCGTATTGATGAAATAGAATCGGAATCGGAACCCGAACCAGCAGCTGCTCCAGCACCAACACCAAGGCGACGACCACGCAAGCAAATGGCACCTCTAACCCTCCATCACCGATTCCTCAATGAAGTGCGTGCTCTGCAGAGGACCCCACAATTTATGATACCACGGCAGAGTTTTGGCCGTGTCGTACGTGAAATTCTCATGCAGTACACGATAGGCGGTTCATACTTTCGCATCACAATGGGCGCTTTGGAAGCTTTGCAGACGTCCTCTGAAATGTATTTGACACAACGGTTTTCGGATTCATATCTGATGGTACTGAATCGCAATCAAGTCACACTGCAAGTGCGTGACATGGCCTTGATGGCCTTCATCTGCAAGATGCATGGACAACTGTAAAATGAATCAACAAAAAGGTATGTTTTGGTTTTTTTAATGGTTTCTGTATTGTTTTTGTATACGGCTTATGATTTTCAGATTTCGCATGGAAAAAACGTTTTGGAAAAATAAGAACTTATTATTTTTTATTTTATAAGCATCAACATTATGGTTTACTAACCCAGTCTGTCTGCAACTTGGCACATATAGAAGAAATATTTGTATAGCTTTATAATTTCAATGGTATTCTCCACCTCAAGATAGTCAATCCAAATACCCAATAATTTATTTGCATCAGATGCCGATTCAGCAGAAAGAGCAAAAAAACCCAACAAATCGAAGACAAACGAAAGTTTTGCCCCCCAAGTGATTACTCAATTTAAATGGCAACAGCTCTTCTCCAAATATGCTAAAACAAAAGACACACAAACAACAAAAAAAAAAAAACCAAAACACCAAGCACAAATCGAATCCACAAACAACACTAAGTTGGGATGCTAATGCATATGTGCTCCCAAATGGCTGCGGTTCGAGTGTGGGTTCAAATTGGATTGGATTGGATTGTGTGGGGTGTGCTTCTAATATTTTTATTTACACCCTTATAATGTGTATGTGGATGTGTGTGTGTGTGGCCATACGCCTGCTAATCTAATGCACACAATCGAAATTTGCCTAAAAAAAAACCTAAGAAAGAAGAATTTTTGGCCACACCTCGGCTCGGCCTTTCGGTCAGTCAGTCCGTCGCAGATAAAAGCATTATGGCGAAAACTTTGCTCGACATATAAGTCTATTACATAGATCATTTATTACACCCACGACCAGAGGAGAAGGACTCTTCCTTCTTGGGTGTTGACAACTTTCAGAACACAGAGCGCAACGTGTGTTTCTAATGTGATTTTTTATTTGGCCGCCACGCATCATCCAATTGAACCGACAAGCATCCCAGCTTAATGTGTTCCAGTTTTACCCTCTGTCTCTCTGTCACTTCACTTTTTTAGCATTTGTCTTTATCGCAAACAGTTTTATCGCGTTTAGCTTTGCGCTTTTTGCCCACTGTGCGCCCACGATTGCTCAATTTTCCAACGCACTAGGCTTAGAAGTTTTTCAGAAGGTGGTGTGCATTGGAGTAATATATGAAGTTTGGGCAATGTCCAAGATAATTTGGATTGTTTAGTGCGAAAAAAGGAACCCTTAACAATAATGTTTACTTGAATGAATAAGATCGTATCGAAAAACTACAAAAATCATTTATAAAAAAAAGTTTATATCAAAATAACATAGACTTAAATGATCTTAACTGTAATAAGTTTGAATTCATTTAAGTCCTCAAATAAATATATATATATCTCACAGCAAAGATTTTAAAAATTGTATATTTATTCCACCATATCTTCGAGCTATTCCTAATCAGCTTTACCCTAGTGATTCCACAATTTGAAACTTTTGTTTCAGTTGCCACAAAACACAACTGTACCCATGCCCACACCCTCCTCCCACTCCCCACTAAAATTCTAATCAAACTGTCAACTGGCAGCCAAAAGTCCTAACCCAAAGCTCCGCCTCTCGTTAGTCAAACCCAAACCCAAACAAAAAACGAAGATGAAAAAAAAAAACATGTGAGTACGGCAAAAGTATCTCAATTTGATGCTGTTGTGTTTTTCTTTTTTTTTGGGTTCTGTTTCTGCTGGCAACTTAATTTACTACTGGGAACACATATGCTAAAAAACTGAATGGCCATGACTTTAGTATTTTTTGTTTTCTTTTTTTCTTATCAAAAGTCAAGTAAATATCTGCAGCTAAGATATACAGATACAGATTGGCCCCAAACACACACCCGCACACACTCTCACACACTCGTTGATGATGTCCAATGATGCTCCCGTGAGATAGTTTGATTAATGGCCTAAAAGTGCCCAACATTTTTCGGTTGTAGTTGTATTTTGTAATGTGAGCAGTTAGTGAAGAAAAAAAAAGCGTTAATACCAACAACACACACACTCAATCTGTATGTGTGTGAGTTTTTTATTTGTGGACACTATTAAGCTTACAACACTTCACTCCCTCCGCCCCCCGCGTCGCATCAAAACTTGGCCTTTTTTTTGTGGGCATACAAAAAACCTAAAAAAAAACAGAAAAGTTGCCTGTTTATAACGCGAAATCATCAAGTTAACGTTAACGCTTGATTTATGGCATGTTACGCTCACAAATGTATTGGTTCCGTTTAAATATATGTGAAGTTGGGGCGGTGTGGGGTTAAGTTCAGTTTGCGTTTGTCACGCGAAGGCATTTAACGGTTCTTTCTTTCCAGTTGCTGTTGTCGGTCGGCATCGTTTTATTAATCAAAAATTCCGCCATCCACCGACGGTCGCCAGGTGGCGTGTTTTATTTAAATTGCCAAGAAAAAGCCATGTTCTTTTTTTGGTTTTTGATTGTCTACCTTTGGCAGGCATTTGACAGGCGGAAAGGGTTCGCCATTGACTTATGACTCTTCGATTTATGGCGGATAAAAGCAAAGGAAGACCCCAAATATGATGGCACGACATGCAAATAAAGTTTCCCAAGGTGTTTGAGTGGGTTTGATATTGGTTTTTTTTGGAAACTTTCCAAAGGTTATAGAGTAATATACAATATGTTGAGGAAAACTTCTTAAATTAGTTTTGGGACTACTTTTTAATATCCAATTATCTAGAACGCAAACCCATTGAAAATTATCTCAAACCCCTATCTGCAAACTGATCTCATCACTCATCACTAAGGTCATTATATACACCCGCACTTAACCCTTTAATTGCCCTACGAGGCTGAGGAAATGTGAAACCCTTCAAAAGAAATAATATAGGGATCCTAACCCTACTCATATTCATCTACTCATAAACAACTGTCTCACAATAGATCACATGATATGAAACAATAGAGAGAGAAATTGATCATTTTAACCCTTGAGCAATGGTCATTTCCAATTTGTGCATTTCCGTTTTCGGGCACAAAACAAATAAGGAAACAAACCGAAAACATACAAACAAACAAATAATATTCCTATTAAATTCAAATTATAGGCACGAACAGTTGGCGCCCTCCACCGCCACTACACCCCCACGCACTTAAGGGTTAGACTGACCCTGAACCACTTGAACTGTTAACCCAAAACAAAAAAACTTATGTGAGAGACCCGCACATATGACGATTGTTGTACTGTGTGTGCCATATTTTTGATTGTTTTGAAAGCAATTAAGGTGTAGAAATTTGTCTAATCGCGTGCGGGTGTGGCGTTATAACAGGGGGCGGGGAAGGTGTTTATAGGGTTAAAGTAAGGGTTAGAAGGTTTTTTAATGGTTATGTTAACGCTATATCAACGGTTCTATGACAACAGCTGGGAATTGAGAATTTATTTCTATCTCTTACTCAGAAATAAAAAAGTGGAAACTTTAAGTTAAAGCGAATACAGTTCGAACTTTCCCCAACAAAAACACAAAAACAAAACACGTGCCAGTTCAGAGAGTTGGAAGAGAACTATATCATCTAAATCCACATACGTATAGACGACCCTCATCTGCATGCGTTGCGCATAAATTTTAACCCAAAAATACGCTCGACAGCTGCCTCCATCCATCCACCCATCGAGTTCCGCCTCTTTTCTTCCACTTCGACCCGACAGCTTCCGTTTTTCTTCCTCTTGTCTTCTTTATTTTACTCTGCGCCCATTGGCGTTGAAGTTTTCCCTCGGCCGCTTTACCCCATTTTAATATTATGGCATTGGCATCATGAGCGAAAGAGTTTCTTATCGTAATGCGTGCGCCTATAAAAAAGTATTAAAGGCAAGGCTGAATCGTTTATGTGGGCGATTGTATGTGTGTGGCTTTATATATGTGTATGTCCATAGAAAATGGCTGTCATAATTTTGGTGCCTTGAAAGTGATTCCTGATGCAGAGACACTGAAAGAAACAAGCTGTATAAACTGAATCTTAAAGAGATAAAAGATTGGTATATATTGTCTCCTGTATAAAGATCTTACTACATACTCTAACTAAATATATATACATTTCCATAGAATCTCAATTATAAGAAACAAGATCCAAAAGTTTCAGTTCATGTGTAAACACCCTCATATGTGTAAGTAGCTAAAGTATTGTACCAGACACCCTATGCTCTCTGTCTGTCTGTTTTGTAGACCAAAAATAACTCAGTCAAGTCATTTCGATATTAAAAAAACACAACAACCAAACCAAAGAAAGACAGACATCAAGACAACAAACACAGCATTCAACCCCAAAAAAAACCGGGAAAAAACTGAAGAGGAGTGTGGGTGGAGTGGAGTCCCCAAGGCAGGCAGGGAAAAACGACAGCTTTTCACATACGTGCCCGCCCCGACACAGCGAAAAAGAAAAAAAAAGTTGAGATCCACACCAGACCTCAGTCGCATAAAAAATGAAAATGTCAAGAAAAACCAAACATACACACAGACTTGGTTAAAAAAGGCAAGCGAGTGAGTAAAAAAGATACACATAAACCTAAAAAAGATACACACAACGAAGCTGAGTTAGAAAAGGGGGAAAAGGGGCAGCAGGCAGTTAGGAAGTCCAAAATGGCGTCGTTGCCACCCCTTTTAAGTTTTTTCCTTACTTTGCTCCAATGCGTAGGCAGACCGATTAGCATATGTGATGCATAAGGCAAAAAGAGACAGAAAGATAGAGGAAAATGGCTGACACGTTAGTATCTTAAGAGATCTAGTACTTTAAAAAAGTGTTTCTTTAGCCACAATTGTTGCGGTCAACACTTGACCAGACAATTGAACATATGGCCCAGCAGCAGAAGGACAAACAAACTGCACGACAATAATTCTTGCATAATCATTGTTTTGGTGTGTGTGTTAAGGATCTACTGTAGCTACAGTAGCTACCCTATACAGAAGGTTCGGTCGGTCGGTCGCGCGCCAAACATGCATAATCTTCGGTTGTTGAGTAGGGATCGTATTTGATTAAGGATACCCGAAGGATAACCAAGAATGCAATGATTGCATCGAAATTGCAAAAGAATTCAGTTTTTTTTTACAAGAAGTGAAAACGAGTTTTCTTTTCATACCAACAGCTGCCAGTTTTTAGTCTATGTATGTGTGCGTGTGTGGAGTATGCAGAACGGATGCTAAAGAAAGTAGAAAGTAGCGGGAAGGGTATCAGGTAACAGTGTAGTAGATTTGTTTATTTGTCTTTTTTTGTATTTGCATTGCAGCAGTGAAAGTAATTGCTTCAATATACATACAAATTCCCCCTTAGGGTTTAGGGAAAAAAGTCTTAAGCAAAAACTAGGAAAAAGAGAGAGTAAATCATATTTACTCTTTCTCTCATCTTTAAGATGATGAATCCCCAAAAAACAAACATATTTACTAAAAGCAGTTTAAACTAGTTGCAGTAAAAATGAACAGCAGCAAGGATTTTTCTATGATTTCCAAGGAAATTCCTGGAATATAGTTGCCTTAACCTGCAAACAATAATCTTGAATGGTTTCCCTCTGTATAGAGTTGCCACACCCTGTCCTTTTGGACGCAATTGTTGCAACTTATCAAATCGCAAACAATACGTAAAAAGTGCCAATAAATCAAAACACCTACGAGAACAAGAAAAAGAATCAGAAATAAAAAGGGAATTCTCGGCTAAAAAGGTTAAGAAGCCTCACAAATAGTGGTAAACAGCTACAGATTGGGCATAAAAAATCGAACAACGATAAATCGTAGCAAACAAACTCACAGACAGACTCGCAGAGGACTCGCACACAATAAAGGGGATATGAAGGACCATTAAAAAATGTTTAAAGAATAAGAAAACGCAGCTCACAATTTATAGGGTTACATTAGGTGCGAAAGAATGCACAATAGCCAGCTAAGGAAAAAGGGGAAAGAAAAATGAAGCAAAGGGTAGCTCAAACAACAATACCATCCTAAGTTACCACAAGGATCTTAAAGGCTAAAAGCCAGTAGAGGAGGGGGGCAACCCTAAACTCCCGAAGGTTACAAATAGGTGCGTAATAAAAGTCGTTCTGTCAAAGGGTAGACAATAGAGAGTAAGGATTATTCAAGGGAATAAATATGTAAAGGATAACATTCGTAAATTGAAGGTGTTAAAAGAAATGCGTCAAACGCATTGCATTGCGGGTGGTAGAGATCAAAGAGGGAGATATTAGATAAGAAACTATGAAAATACATTCAGATAAAAGTTTTATTATTCAACATTTTCGTTTCGCTACTTTCTTTTGTTCAACTCACCTCAAAAGCAGCTGAAATCTTTTGTGTGTCTCTCGGACACAAAAATGGCTAATTACCTAAAATAGAGCTCTGGTGGCAGAATCCCTGTATAACTGGCAGCTTAACCCATGTCCAGCATCTAATGAGCAAAAACAAGACAAGAACTCAAAGATTTGCCTATCTCACGGAGAAGAAAAGAAAATGGACTCGCTG
Source organism: Scaptomyza parva (assembly GCA_035044645.1). Lineage (NCBI taxonomy): Eukaryota > Metazoa > Arthropoda > Insecta > Diptera > Drosophilidae > Scaptomyza > Scaptomyza parva. Next base: position 750,049 of record JAWNNT010000090.1, on the reverse strand, counting down.
CCGCCTTAAGGCATTGATTAGCTAAGCAAACAGTGGGCATTAGGCAGCTAATAGAGCACGCCTCGGCAAGTAAATCCCGCACAGGACTCTCCCGGACTAAGCCGACGAACCGGCTGTTTAGAGTTTGCAAACAGTTTGGCTAATTTGCAGCCCACGTCTACACCTACGAACGACCAGAAAGATCAAAGACGGAAAGGATATGCAAATGTTGCGGCACGTTTTGAAATGTTAGACCAGAGATAGAGAGAGAGTTTCCAGGAATACGCAGGATTACACAAGGATAACACTGACACCGATACCGACACCAAAAGAGCGGACACCGACACCGACGACTAAGGGTTAAGCGGATTGTCTAAGCCCAATGGAAACGCAGTTTTTCTAACAAATGAAATTGGCACGGATTTGTTGTAGAACCTGTAAACTGAGCTCCTCGTCTATCAACTTGATCCTGGGCCAAGGACTATATGGCCTATACTGCTACTGCTACTGCGCTGCCATAAAAGTAAATTCAGTTAAGTGGCCATTAGACGGCTTTACTTTTTGTGAGGGGGAGCCCGAAACAGCTTACCTGACCAACAAAATCTAAGCTCCCGCTCCCTCTTCCCCCATAAAAACTGCTTAATTCGTGTTAAAATCCAGCAACAAAAAAAGTAAATTATTTTGAATGTTCCTTTCGTTTCCAACATATGAAAATTTGTTGGGCAATGCCTAAGCTGCCACCATTAAATGCAACAAATGCCCCAAAACTAAGTCAAGTTCTGCTGTCTCTTGGAGGAGAAGAAGACATTGAGACACATGTCGATGTTCGGTTTGCTCTCTGTGTTTCCTGACTCATACATTTTTTATTCCAAACCGCTACCTAGTTATTGTTTTTTATGAGCTGCGACAATTGCACGCCCCCAAAGGAGAATGGGAGAGAGAGAGGGAGATGGAGATGGAAGAGCGACAGTTAGACAGGAAAATTCGACAGATATTACTAAAATATGTGACACTATTATGAGTTGGTATCCCTTTTTGGCTCGTTGGAATTCCTAGAATCTCCTTCGAGATTTCCTGTGCTTAACACGTGCAAGTGTCCTGTATATGTGCGTGTGTGTGTGTGTGTGTGTGTGTGAGAGAACGTCCTGTTTTCCTGTTTTTTTTACTTTTTTAATTACTTTAGTGTAACTATGTCAAAACTGAGTTTGGGGTTAGTTTGTCCTTTTAGTAGAAAGGGGACATTATTAATTTAGAATAAATCTAGTTTCCCCAAGAATACTTAGACGTAATACCAAGAACACAGGGTGTTCCAAGCACACTTTGTCTCTCCCTCTCTCTGTCGTAATCCTTTGCGACATCAAAGTAAAATTGCGCGCACCAAACCAAAAAATCCTTTAAAATCCCAAAACCACCTACAAAACAAAGCGATTAAAGGCAAATCCCTGCCGACAAAGGTGAAAAATAAGAATACACAAAAACGAAAGGGTGCATTGTTGCAAGGTGCCTAAGCGAGAGCGGCTTAGAGTGAGACAACAACAGAGGGAAAGGATATTTTTTAATGGGAGCACTTGGCAACTCTAACCGCAACAGGAAACCATAATATTTTGCGCAATTAAAACCGCAAGGAGCAAAAACAAACCAGCTGGAGCTTAATTCGGATGCAGCCAAGTGGAAAACCAACTCCAGAAGTTCTTAATGCCACACAAAACTTTGGGTTGCCCGTGGTGCAAGTAGCACAAAAGAGGTAAACAAAGAAATTATTAAAAAAAAAACCTCATCGAATCGTTTGCGGCCATTGAAAGCTTTTTTAAGGGTTGTACTTAAGGGTTGTCCCTGTGGCTTTAACCCTTTTTTTCTCATTTGGTTTTCGTTTGCAACCAATCACAATGAGGCATGCCACGTCCATTTCCATTTGTGATAAATGACTCGCAAGTAACTCAAAACTTGTAAATGATTTAGAGTTGTTCAAAATATTTACGAGCTACTGATTAGAAGTGTTTCTCGTTTGGGGCAGGGGGTACAGGGTGGAGACAGACAGGATGTGTCAAAGGATCAGCGGACACATGGCAGCTGCAACTGCAACACTTGGACCAACTTGCCTCAAGTGTGACAGGATATGTTTTTGTTTTTTGGGTTATTAATGAATGAATAATCATTTGAGTATCGTGTGAAATATGAAAATGATACAAAGGCAATGGCTGTCAAACTTTTGCAGAACTGCTAAAACTTTTTTGGTGACATTTTAAGCTCTACTCGCGATAATTGCTTTAATTTTCAAAGTCGCCCCGCTGCCCAGGTAACCCAAAGAGCTGTCCACACACACACCCACATTCACACACACACACACACACATACACCTAACTAGTAACACGTTGCCCCCAGCTTAAAGCTAATAAACTCTCCCGCTTTTGGTACATGAAAGCGAATACCATGCAAGCCAACAAGGACTCATCCCAGCTCAAAAAAAAACACAAAATAAGTAGAAAATGTATAAAAAACACAAAAAATAGTACACAACAAGCTAAGAAAACTGACGAAAAGAAATGAAAAATGAAAGCCCACTTTTCTTTTCATTAGAAGTAAAACGAGCAGCGGCAGCAACACGCATTGTCCTCTTGCCGGCAAAGGACATTCATTCGACGAGAAGAAGAAAAAAACAAGAAGCTTGCTAAAACACAGCCAAAAATTCCTGTTCAACCCACCCCCCCACCTGCCCCTCCAACGCAACAAAGCAGATGAAAGTTAACAAGGCATCAAATAACAGGCAAAAGGGTATCCTAGCGACGACCCAAGAGGAAGCATCCAAGGATATTAGGAGGCCACTGAATGTCCAACACACACACTCAAAAAGAAGAAGACGAACAAAAATTGAAAACGTAGCTCAAAATGAAATTTTGTGGGTTGGGTTGGGTTTGGGTTTGGGTTGAGTGGTGTGGGGGCGGTATAGAAAGTGGCATGGGCGTGCCCAGCTTATGCTTCAAAAATTACCTGTAAAAAGGACATACACAAGTCGCAGCAGGATACACGGGGAAAACACGCGCGTGTGTCACATGTCCTCTGTTGCGCGGCTCTCATGTAACGCCTACAGCTTGAACTTCAAGAAGATACAACAACAACAACGTCATTTAAAACAAGACTCCAAAATACTTTGTCTTAATAGAAACCCAAGAACGCGAAATGGTGTGGGAGAAAGAAACCTTAAACTTAAAGTTAAACGACTGAAAGGATTACCTGGAAAAGTTAATAAAATATATAAGAAAATAATAATAAGTTGAAAATATATAGTAAGACAATTTTTAAACTACTTAAAACTACTTAATTCAATCCCTTTTATACAAAAATGTTAAATCAAATGGATTACCTGGAACAGTTAATAAAAAATATGAAAACAGTAAAAAAAAATCCCAAATCAATTCGATTTCGACTTGAAATAAGCACAAAAATGTTAATAAAAACGTTCTTATTTCTGTTTTAATCTTATGTCCTACTTAAAAATATATCCTTCCTTTAAAATTATCCCATATGTGTTATCATAAAAGAGACATTCACACACACACAAACACACACTTAGGCACACTCGAAACTGTCTAAATGAACGCCAACAACACTTGAAAATCTTAAACAGCATCTAACCCCCACTCCCGTCTCTCTTCCCTTCCCTTCCTTTTCCCCACAACTGCACGCAGCCGTGGAATGCATTACATGTATCCTTCCTTGGGGGTAGCCCTAAAAATTCATTAAAAAACAATGTCAACGGCTATAAAAATAAAATCCCAAAAAATATTTCAAGTCGAGTTGAGTTAATTTGTCGTTTAACTTCCTGTCAGCTGCCTGGAGAGAAAGTCATATATCATATAAATGTATTTGAATATTAAACATATTTCACAGAAACCTGAAAGCGAACAGTCTAAGAGCAACTGTTGCTAATTGGCTGCCACAGTTTGACAGCCTTGCGACAGACACTTGCTTCAAATAAGCACAAAAAGGTAAAGAAAAAGCCAAAGGACACGCGTCATTTGATATATTTAGTTCATATTTATTTTCTTTTCCTTGCATACCATATGTTATTATTATTGTTATTATTGGCCGTAACACACTTTCACTATCCTTTTCCACTCGGACCTAGTCGGACCGATTGTCCTGCAAAGGAATTTGTTGCGCTTGCGCATTTTTTCTTCTTGGTTTTTTTTCATTTTCATTTGGACCATAACGAAAGGCATTTGCTCTGCCACATAAATTCATAATTAAAAGGACGGCGCACAGAGCGTTGTCAGAAAGGATTCGATCAAAGGATTTACAAAGGATGAAGCTGACCAAAACAATGCTAAGCGGTGGCGCTGCGGGTTATCCTTTGGCAGGACATTTGAATCCAGCTGCGTGTTCTGGTATGCTGGTCAGTTTAGGGTCTAGGGATCATTCGGGGGAGAGATCATAAATTACACAACATGTCCTTTTTGGCACACAGGCAAACGGCACTCGTTTATGTGCAATCCTTTTTGGGCAGCATGTTTGCGATTCTCCTTTTTCGTCCTGTGTATTTCGTGTGTCTGCCTTGCAATCAATAAGTATTGCGTCCTGCATTGTCCATTGGCCATATTATTTATTGTCCTGTTCTTTTTTTGCGCCTGTTTACCTTTCCCACGCCATTCGTCCTGTGTCTTTTCTTTTCGACTCTTTGACTCCTTGCGTTGCGTGTGTGTCCTCGCTTCTAGGAAGACTACTCACTCCACTGCCTGCTATGTGATTTTAACAGTTATCCCTTTTGGAGCTGAAATTCGAAATAAACCCTTTAAAAAACGAGGATTTCTTTATCCTTTGTTCTTGCCTATTTAGTTAGTCCTTTCCTTGGCACATTGCCAAACCTATAATTATAACGACAGACGTTGCAACGTCTTTTACGCAATTATCCTTTCACTCAAAACTAGAAAGGAAAAATGGGCGTGGGCGTGGCCTTAAAGGACGAAGGATGTCTGATTTGCTAAATGGCTTGCTTTGTCCAGTAGAGCGAACGCCGACACAGGTTGCAGGTACAGCTGCAACCACACACACACACACATAATCAATTAACACTTAAAGAAAAAAAAAAGACACTTAGTAACATTTGAAAAATATTTGAAAAACAAAACTTTCCCGCATCAGTTTGAGAGCAGCTGTACATTGCTAAGTTAAGTGGGTTTGCGAGCCACTGTCACACAATACGTCGCAAAACATTCAACTGGTATTTCGATGATTATAGCTGTGGCGGTCGATCGATTTGTGTTGCCACATGATTTTCGACTCACACAAATCGAAAGAGAAAAAAATACTAACTAGCTCATTGTTGACAATATTTAGCACATTTTCCCTTTGCGAACATTCAGTCTTCTTTTTTCCCGGCAAACAAAAAGAGAACTGATAAACGTAACGCAAGTGTGGGAAAATTGAGAGTTGAGACATGACGAGTTTTCGCAAACGGACCGTTCAATGGCCAATCCGTGGCACCCGGACCAGCCCCCACACCGCTCAAGTTATCACCTCCAGCGGCAATCCATCGCTCGATGTGATTTTAGGCGGCGGTCTGCCAATCGGCTCAATTTGTCTGATTGGTAAGTTGTATGTGTATGTGTATGTGTATGACTGTGTGTGTGTGTGTGTGTTGTGTGTGTGCTACAAAACGCAGTTACCCAAAACGTCACTTATTATTTCCACATCCTCCCCCTTTGCACTTTACAGAAGAGGATCGGTTTATGACGCATGCCAAAGTGTTGGCCAAGTATTTTCTGGCCGAAGGTGTGCTCTCCAAGCAGGAAATATTCCTTGGCAGTCTCGACGATTTGCCAGCCGAAATGCTACGTCGTCTTCCCAAACCGCTCACCGACGTGGAGGTGGAACTGGAGCAGCGCCAAGAGCAGCAGGCAAGCGAGCAGCCGGCGGATAAGAATGGATTGCGAATTGCTTTCCGGTATAGCGATTTGCCATTGGTCAATTCGGAGCAGGCGGGTCGAAAGATTGGCCACCATTTCAATCTGATGGAGCACATGGATTCGATGATGTTGTATTATGCGCAGACAACTGTCTGGGATGATAGCTACAAGGATGGCTCAGACATTGTTGTCCAGGAGGAGGATGAAAAACATGATCATCTGTTGCAGCAGCTAACGGATGCGATTGCTCCAAGACCAATTCCTGCTGCCGCTCCGGCTCCTGCTCCTGTTGATGCTGGAGCATCTGAAGATGCAATTGCAACTGAAACAATTGCAGTTGATGTTGAGGTGGAACCTAATCCCGATGCGGATAACAGCAACAACACTGCCAGCACAACGCAGCAAGGACCATCAACGCCACCAACAATAACAGCAACAATAACAACAGATATGCCGGAAACACAACCACCACCACCCCCGCCACCACCACCACAACAACCAACAGCAGGAGGAGCAACGGAACCACATTTCTTTCATAATCCACGCTATGGCCGGCTGCTCAATGATCTGCAGCAATTGTTGCGCGACGAAAGTTTCGTTCCCGGCACCAATACCCAACAGAAAAATCTGTGCCGCGTCTGCCTCACCTCGTTGGGTTCGCCACTGTGGTACGATGATCATTTCGCCGGTGATTTGCTCAAGTTCTTAACCATATTGCGTGCCAGTGTGCGCAACTGCACCGCCGTCTGTTTCATCACAATGCCAATGCATCTGATAGCCAAATATGTGAGTTCGAACGAAGGATTCCAATTTCTCTTTTTACTGATTACCTTCTCTCTTTTGCCAACAGGATGCCAGCTTGGTGCCCAAGATACGTCAATTGGTTGACTATTCCATTGAATTGGAATCGTTTGCGGGTTCGGAGCGTGAAACGCATCCGGCTTTCAAGGAGTACAGCGGCTTGTTGCATCTCCACAAGATGAGCGCCCTCAATACGCTGGCCGTGCACATGCCAGAGACTACGGATTTAGCATTCAAATTGCGACGCAAGAAGTTTGTCATTGAAAAGTTGCACCTGCCACCGGGTAAGAGCGACCATAAACGATTTGATCTTAAGTTGAAATTGTAACTAAAAACATTATTTTTACAGATCTACAGGAAACAACGGAAAAGTCAGCTGCTGCTGATATTATTGCCACGCCCAATTGCGGTTCGATGGTGTCTGGAAATTCGAATATATCAATGGATTTCTAGTGTCTAATCGGTCTTCTATTATTGGCCATTGCCGTAAATTTTGTTGGTTGTTTTTTTCTTCATTAATCCTAAACCTACTTTAATATACTCTGTCTCTGCGCAACAATCCAAAGCCAACAATACCAACAACAACAACACACAGATAAGAAGTGATGATAAACAATTACCACATATACATATACTATACATACATATATATACTATATACAATATAGTCTCGCGTAAGTCTACTTGCGCAATATTTGTACAACCGATTTTACAAGCAACAACAACTATTTTTCATCTTATTTTACAAAAATAATTTATACACTATATATATATATGTAGCTAATATATATTTGTAATATTCAATGTATACAGAGTGTGTGCGCAACAACAAAAACAAAACAAAAGCAACAAAATTTCCATTATGTGAGGGAGTATTTTTAATTTTTTCCAAAAACCCAAAACGAGATACGAGAAACAATTTTTAAGATTTTATGTAGTTATGTATGTATTAAAAACAACAACAATAACATATAGAGAGCCATTGAAAGTTTATTTTAAAATGTTTTTATACAAAAATTGGTTTTATTTTTGAAACAAAAAAATTACAAATTATACAAATTTTATAAGTACAATCCAATATTTGTTTTGTTTTTCTAAGTTTCTAATAATCATTTCTTATAAGTTTCCTACTCCCCCCTAACATTTTTCAATTGCTCCCCAAGTTCATTCCCCTCTTAACCCTAAGAGTTCCTAAAATGTTTGCTCCACTTCTTAATGAGTCAAAAATGCACTTACACACACACACACACACATACGCATATGTATTTGTGGTATTTATTGCTCTGATTAGCTTTACTTTGCATCTTTGCCGCAGCGCTGCCTAATTGTGCACCCACACAACACACATGCCCATACCCCTTTGGGCACACATGCAACTGCCACAAAGCAGCTTTGACCCCAATCGCCCGCCCGCCTCAAAGAATGAATGAAGTAATGAATGATTTAATGGGTTTATCATTTGTGTGTGTGTGCATGCGTGTATTGCGCAGCAGCAGCGGAAATGCCAGCGCCATGTGGATCACAACGGTAAAAAGTGAGCAAGATTAGAGAGAGAGCGGGAGAGAGAGAGAGCAAAAGTGCAGGTCAACAACAAAAATTCAATGAAAAGTGTCATCAGAGAGCGAGCTTAGAACTAAATTTAATGGCGAGAGTTGCCAGAAAGGTTAAATTGCAAGTGTGCTGAGAACATTCGCGCACTTTACAACTTTATTGGCAGCTCTCGCTAGCCAACTAGTCGTAGTTAGATAAGCCAGTTCAACAAGTTTTCCCAAGCAACAAACGTTCTGTCCAGCTCCACAAGTTGTTGTTGTTCTTGTTGTTGCTGCTCGATTGTTTACAAGCGGTTCCATTTGGCTGCAGCTGCAGACAAAAAATGAAAGAAAGAGAGAGGGAGTGTAGGATACTGAGGGGGAGTGATAGAGCGATAGAGTTGGAGTAGGAAGAACGTGAGTTAACAAAGAGTAACAAAAAATGATCGTAAAATGAAAAGTTTCTCTCTTTCTCTCGCTTGCTCTCTGTTGTTGAACTTGCCACAGCTTGGGGCATAGACATAGTTTGTTGCCGTTGCTCTCTTTTCTTCAGTTATTGTTTTGCAGTCGACGGCAACGCGCGCGTCTTTTTCTACATTGGAAAAACCATTCAAAAACGTTTTTGACCATTCACGCAGCAATGTAACCAAAAAAAAAAAGCAAAGAAAACATAACAACAACAAACCACAAAGTTTGTTGCAAAACTGACCGCTCAATTAACTATTTTTGTTTAATTAAAGTTAATTAATTGATTGATAATTAGATAAAAAACACCCACAGCCTAATGATGGGTCGCTGTTTCAATCACAAATTTGTTCTCAATTTTTGTAACTTTTTATTTTTGGTAAGTATTTTATATGGTATATAGTATATAGTTGGTATAAAGTGAAATCTGGGCCCTATACTCGAGTTAACAAACTGCCCAAATGTTGTTCAGAGTTGGGTTGGATGTTAGATTTGTTGGGTACCATGATTATGTTATCACATTGGAAGAGCGAGAACCTATGAACAAACTTTATAATCAGAAAAAACCTCTGCAAGTTCAGGAACAAGTCAAATAGTTCAAATAAAGATCATGTTTGCTACTTATCTTATCATTGTTTCAAGCCAAACATTATGTTTTGGTTTTGTTTTCGGTTGGAAGAGCATTTAAGATTCGTTTCTTTGTAACATTTCAGACCACTCTTTGCCTGCTCGAATTGTTTGTTGTTTTATTTTTTATGGTTCTGCTTGGCTGATCGAAAGCATTTGAATGGGTTATCCGTGGATGGTAGAGGGTGGAGCAGATGGCGGAGAGGTGGTGAAGTTAGAGGAGGAGATCAACAAAAGTTTTTCGCCAACGCTTTTTTTGGGCTGTGAAGCGCAGGCGCAGAGCTTGGCACCCAGCAAAACATAATGAAACAGGTAATAAGCTAGTTTGGAGCGGTAGAGGGGGAAGAGGGAAGAGAGAGAGGTGGAGGTAAAGTGGGCATTAAACTTCCGTTGCGTGTATGAGCAGACCTCATGTTTTTCACACACACTCACACATAACTCTAAACAATAATAATAGTAATAGTAGATTAGAATTATTACTATGGAGAGTAAGCCGACTGACTTAATACATTGTTCGGAATTAGGTTTCCTTTAGCAATTAACATGAATTTGTTACAAAAATTATGTTTACAGAATTGTATACAATATATAATGAATAAAACAACTTCACTTTTTAAATTCGGATAATATTTGACACCGTTAGGGTTGTGGGAAATTTTAATTCACAGCAAAAGTATTTTTTCCTTTCAATTAGGATTTTACAGTTTAATTCGGAGATCACTTTCTCTTTCTCTCTTTAGTTGATTTAAGCAGTGAATATGTCCTTCAGCAACTTAGCTTTGCACTGCTTTAGTTCGCACTGCTTGCTCGAGCTCCTATAACAATTTACAGCTATCTAACTCTCTCTCTCTTTCCCACTTTCTGTAATAGGTATGCGGTACTCTACTTATTGTAGCTGGCTGTTATTTGTATACGGATCATAAAAGGATATTGCTCTCCCGGTTGCTAGCTGCTCCGAGCGAGCAGTTGAACTCACTGCCACAGCCTTTGCTCTACTATATAGCTGTGGGTTTGGCCATTGCCGGATTTGTGGCTGTTTTGGCAGCTGTTGTCGGGTTCTGGGCAAGCTGTTTGCATACCTACTGCTTCCTGACCATCTACTTTCTGAGCGTGGTGGTGTTGCTGCTGGCCGAGTCGGTGATTTGTCTGGCCATCACACTGTGGCCTCACTGTCTGGGCATTAGTCTGGATGAGGGGCAGATGGTGAAGGCGTTGCAGCGCAATTATGGTGTACCTGGTCAGGAACAGTTCACCAATGCCATGGATCTGGCCCAAACCCGCTTCGGTTGCTGTGGCATGAGAAGTTCGTTGGACTATGACACCTCGTTGTGGCGCCTGCAGAGCTATGGGCAAAGGAATTCGCCCGTTCCGCTTAGCTGTTGTGTCCTGGCAAATGCACCACAGCCATTGGCTTTCCTCGATCCACAGCCGGCTAATGAGACGTTATGTCAATCTCTCGAGCGTTCCACCTATGAAAGGGAGCGCTACACAGAGTCGTGTTTGGAGCATTTGGACAGCTGGTATCGTGAGCAATATGGCATCTTTCTGGCCGCCAGTCTCGTCCTGGCACTGGTAGAGTTTAGTGTCCTGCTAGGCATTATCCTTACCTGCACAGGGATTGCATCTACGCGTGCTCGATTGGATAGCTCTTCGCCCGCTCTTAGCCAGAAGGGCAGAAGACGTCCGACGGCCAAGTCACGTCAGGCGCTCGTCGACAACATCTACGAATCGGAGGTGCAACTGCGTCAGGGAATAGGTCAGGGACAAACCATGTGCCGGCATGTTAGCAGCGAAGACTTCAAGGAGCTCTACGTGCAGCCCAGGGATCTATACAAGCAACGCCATAATACCACGTTCAAGCCAATTGCCAGCGATTATCAGACACCAAATCGAAGTTATTTGGTTTAAGGAAATGCGATGGAGGTGTTTATCCCTATGGAATAGGTAAGCGGAGTAGTAATAACACACAATTTATAGCAAAACAATATAAAATCTAATAATATCATTATAGTATACATTCACAGATATGATTTAAGGTACATGAGAACAAGACTTAATAACTAAACTCCTTCGTATTTCATTATCTTTTCTTTACAGCTTGCCTGAATAAACCAGGAGATCATCCACATATACATACATATACAAAACCAAAGTATTAAAACTAATACAATTTAAAATACTTCAACTTAAATAAACTAAGAATAACCATAGTATATATTCAAATTAAGACAAGTGTATTCACAAATGGCACTTCAGTAGGAATGCTTTTGATTATCCGTCAAGACAGACAAACAACATCGTCATCGTCACTGGAATCGCTTAAAATGTTTATGCGACGTCTTTTATTAGTAGGATTTGTATTCTGCTGCACTGCAGCAGTCGTAATTGGAAGGCCACGTTTACGCTGTCGTCGCTGCTCCTTTAGAATGCGCTCAGCACGCTCCAAAGGACACTCGGACACATTATGGCTAACCTCAAGTGCCGTACTATCATCGTTGACAACAAAGGAGCAGGGAGAATATTGTGATGGTTCCGGTTCCACGTCCTGGGAGTAAATGGAGGCATCGTTATATACACGCGGAGCTGGTATCTTAAAGGCACCAGGACGCCGCACAGGACTCCTGCAAGGGAGAAAAATGTTGTTAACCTAAGTACAGGAGAAACCTTTTGAAGTTGTCAAACCTGATTGCCTGCAAGTACATGGCATGTACATTGGTATCATTGTGTCCAGGCTCATCATCACTGGAGACTATAACCGAGTCTTTGAGATAAGCCCCAAATGTAATTTCCGCCTCCGCATCCTCGTCGTGATCGGAGCCGCTTTGATTAGCTTCTTCCAAGACGAAAGGATTGAATTTACGTCGCTTGTTACGAGGAATTCTCGGTGGTGTATCGAGTTCCGGCTGTGAATAGGTTTTAATATAGTTTGGCTTAGAGTGAACTAATATTCAATGCACTTACCAACTGTGTAGCCGGAATCTCTTCATAACTATCATCAGCTAAGAGCTGAGTGCAAAGAACATCCTGTTCCTGTTCTTTCGACTCCTCTTCCTCACCCTCGGAAAAGTCATAGATTTTGCGTTTGGCTGGTCGACGACGAACAATTGGTGAATCCTCCTGATCGGAAACAGTTCTTGTTTCAGCTGGAGCTACTGGTGGTTGTCCTTGTGATGGTAAGCTTGTCATGCTGTGCAAGCGTTGCGCCTCCTTGGACAAGTGTCCATGTCCGCGCATGTTACGCAGATAACTCTCAAATATGCTGGGCGATCTCTCCTGAACAGCAGGTTTACTGCCAGCTGGTCGTTCGGGGGATTTTTCAGCGGTAATAGTAGCAGTTGCCTTAGCTGCCAATTTGGCAGCGAGAGATTTAGCTGGAGAATCAACTGTTTTCTTTGTTACCTTTGGTTTCCAGGGTGAGAAGGAGTCATCAGCGAATAGATCGGGCGAAAGATTCCGTGGCGTACTTGGAGGGTCATTTTTTTTAGGGCTTGGCTGGAGCAATTCCTCCTCGGGCATTGGGTCTAGGAAATCATTGAGATCGAGATCAAGTGCCTTATGTACGGCCGCAATTGTTAGTTCCGCCTTGGGTGCCTCTTGCTGCTCCGTGAGTTCAATGAAAGCCGACATATCTTCATCCAACTCAGCCAAGAGGGAGTCCTTTTCCGTCTTTTTATTCATAGGAGTGCTTGCGGCACTCATAAGACAATTAAGGCGACTTAGATTCGCACTCAAAAGACTGCATTCCACACGAGAATCATCCTGCATTGACAACTTTCTTACACGGATAGGCGTTGAGCTATGCTGCACGGGATTTTCCTTCTGGACGAAGTCCTGCCATTGACTCTGATCGACTGAAGCGTTTTCCCCTAATGAGTCTTCGAGCTGGGCTTCCGTTTGGTCTTCCCACTGTTCATAGATCTCCGTGGAGTCATTGCCCAGTTGCTCCTTCATTGTCCGCTCTAGTTGACGCTGATCCAGTTGCTCCAATTCCTTCTGCACCAGCTCATAGTTATCTGCACACAAGCCCCGCTCAGACAGGCCACTGAAAATATCTTGGCAAGCTGCCTCAAATCGTTTGTCCTCCTTCGGTTGCAGCAGATCATCAAGCGTTAGCTCCTCACTGGTGGGTTCGGGTTGAAGCAAGCGTTCCATATTACCATTGCACACATCTTGCAGAAGATCATAAATGCGTCTAGTGCGCTGCTGCCGGGAGTTCAAACGTGAATCGGGAAGTTCCTGTTGCAATTGTTGTTGCATTTTGGAATGGGTTTCTTTTACGAATTGGGTGTTAGATTCGAGGAGATAGAGTTTGAGAGCATGTGGCAGCTGTTTATCCTGCAACTGAGCAACAAGATCTTGACTGCGTTGCGAATCGCTTATCAAAGGTTTTTTTGCTTGCAACAAACGTTGCATCTTCTTCAAGCGCTGCGTCTCCTCCTGACTGACACTGGGCAGGCTGGGCTCTGGAGTTGGTGCTGGTGCTTCGACTATTGGCCTGCTCGGTTGTGTGTCCTGCAGGAAACTCTTGATTACGACACTCGTTTGTGCCACCTGCTGTTGCAACAATCGCTGTGATGCTTCACTCTGTTTGTAAACAGGTTCATCTCGCAGGAATCGATCATGACTTTGACTTTTAAAGTATTTTCTCAAATCCTGGTTCTTGACCGGCGGCACCTTATTCGGCTTACGTCCCTTTGCTTTGGGTGACGGCGTCTGTGGCTGAGCGACAATCGGTTCCATGAAACGCTGCTCGCATCTAGGATGGAAATGTGCAGGAACCAAATGCGGCGCATGGGGAAAAAATGATGCCTTAATCAAAGTCGATGTGAGTAGCTTCCGGTTCGTTTGATCCCTGCTAGCAAGCACCTCCTTGAGCAACTGTTGCTCTCGTCCCTCTGTGACAAGCATCACGACCGATCCTTTCTTCTGTCTTCCTGTACGTCCAATGCGTTGCACGAAACGCGTGGGATTCGAACTGCAAATGTCAAAGCAGACAATCAGCTCAACCTCACCCACATCAAGGCCCTCCTCGCCAATGGAGGTTGCCACGAGAACATTGCAGGTGCCCTGCCGAAAATCCGACATGATCTGCAGCTGTGCCTTTTGTGTAAGCGCACAGATTCCACCTCCATTGCTGCTCTGGCCCACAAAGCAACGAGGACGCACCAATGGACGATGCTGTAGGAGTAAACGTTGAATCAGCATGACCGATTCACGATACTCGCAGAAAACTATGGCACGTGATTCCGCATTGGACTGCAAGGAGAGAGAGAGAGAGATGAATGAATAAAAGACTACTTTATATATATTCAAGACCCACCTCGAAATGCTGGAGAAGCACTTGACGTGCCTGCTCGTATTTGGGATGACCGAAATCGAGGTCGGATGGTATTGGTGCCACCTGACCATTGGTCATGGCGCGTGTGGAATAGTCTAATGGGTTTGCACCCAATTGCTGACGCACTTCCTCTATCAGATCCCTGAGCGCACCATCTCGCAGCACAAACTTATCGCGTCCCTTGTCATCCGCATCGAAATTGTTGACAAACACACGAAGTCCATGACGCTCGAGCAGCTCCAGTGAATGATACAAGCTAATGCACATGGCAAAGTTACTGACAATCATACTATGTTCCGGATGGCGTTGTTGTGCCGCATATTCCCTATATCTTTCCTGATCGAAGAGCAAATTGTTCCTGGAGATATTTCCTCTGGCACCCTTTAAGACATTTGCAGCAATCAGTTGACGCAAATAGGGATCAATGATCTCTAAGAGACGAGTACGTGGGTCCTTTATCCGATCCTCGAGCGGCACAACAATTGAGCGCAAACTACGCTTATGTATATATGGTCGCACATCAATGGAATCCTCCCAACGAACCTCCAAATGGGAAATATACAAATTCCTACACACGGCAGCTACATCTTCCATGGTCCTGCCGGGTGTAGCTGATAGCGCCAGCATCCTAAATTGTTGATTTCGTGCCATCATCGAATTCGTTACCTGGCAAATATAAAGATCTTTAGGAAACTGAATCCTTGAAAACTTTTACTCTTACCTCTGTATAGGCATATTTGCCTTTGGCTTTGTGCGCTTCATCTACAACGAGCAGCTTGACGGCCTTAAAGGGAAACTCAAAGCCATCGCCAGAATCCATCATATCCGATTTTACCACTTGCGGTGTGGCAAAGAAGACTCGTTTGGTCCTCCACAGGTCGGCACGCTTTGCTTTTGGTAATCGGCCCGTTAACTCTACGGAATCCTCGATGGGAAATGGCATTATCTTTTGGCACGCAGCAATTTGCTGCGACACCAATGGACGCGTGGGTGCCATGAAAATCAACTTGCTTCCCGGATACCAGCGATGTAAATTGTACATTACAACGGATGCGATAAAGGTCTTGCCCAGACCCGTGGGCAGCACAACTAGTGTATTCCGGTATAGGGCCGCCTGCACAATGCTGTGCTGATAAGAGCGCAATGGCAAGTTGCTGGGATAGATCCAACTATTCCCAACAGTTTCGTCAAAGCCCTCGCATTCTGTTATCTGATTTTGCGCCTGTTTTTGTTGTTGTTGTTGTGATGGCGCATTTAGCAGTTCCTCAAGTGCTTCATCGTCGAAAGCACCATCGTCGTCCGGCCAATCGTTGTCCATGGTTGCATTTAAACTATTCAATTTCTCGTAAACATATGTACATATATACAAATGAACTAAAAACAAAACAAAACAAAACGCAATAAAATTTCGCAAACCAAAACAGCTGAGAGCGCTGCCGGATCGTTAATGGCTTTTCGTATTTATTAATCACCATCACCAAGTGAACTGTAGAGAATATTTAAATGTTCTTAAATATTTTAAGCTTTGGTAAAATGATGCTCAAAAATAACATATAATTAAGTAATCATAGCAAAAATAAAAGTCATATAAATGTATTAAATCAAATCGATAAGAAATTTATCACCATAAATCGACACTTTGCAGCACTGTTCGGTATATAGGCATTCCACACACATAGGTCTTCTTCGCTCACTGTGGCATTTATCGGCTGACCGTATACGGCCACACTACGTCAGTACCGCTTTTTTTTCTGTTGTGTGCAGAGCACGTACGCGGTGTATTTTATACCATTTCTGGTGTTTCGTACATTTCTCGGGCATATTTACGCTAACCGAATGAATATTTAACAAACAACAACAGTGCATGTGCATCATAAATATGTGTTTAACAATTTAAAGTGAGCAAAAGTTTCATAAATCATAAATAATAAGTATTCCTCATACATTTTGTTCGGGGTTTGCGCGCGTCCTTTCGGCCTTCTCTATGCCTTTTTGTGCATGTGTGTGTGTGTGTTCAAACAAACAAACCGTTGCAAATGCAAAGTGCGAAAACATAGTTAATTAATAAGAATGCATACATACGAACATAATGCAAGTTTATGTTGCGCGCTGTTTGAGATGGTTTTGCAGTTTACCGTTAGGGCCAGTCTCCACTCTATGTGTGTGTGTGTGCGTGTATTAGTGTAGTGTGAGTGTGTTGGGTGCAACATTCAACATGTTGCAGTCGCCAAGCAAGCAGTCATAACAAAAGGCAACAACAGCAATAACAATATAGCACCAAAAACAACAACAACATACTGTACAGCAGCAGCGATCACAGCTTAATTTTTTGTTGTTCTTTCTATGCTTGCTCTCTGCTCTTTCTCTCTGTATCTCTCTCTCTCGTTGTCGCGGTGCGCTATGCTCGACGCTCTTGTGTGCATGTGTGTGTGTGTATTTAGTCTGTTTTTGTCGTGTTTTGTTTTGATTTTTACTCACACACACACACGTATACAAAGCAGCAGCAGCAGCGGCCGCAATTTTGAACTGATTTCCGTGCTGCTCTTGTTGTTGTTGTTGTTGCTGGTATTGTCGTTGTTGCTTTTTTTGTTGTGTTTGCAATCTAATAAATTATTGTCGTTGTAGTTGTTTTAACGTACGCGACGCTCTCAAATTGAAATAACAAAAACTAATGAAAAAGAAACAAAAAATCAAATTGGATTATCGCAAAGCGCAGCACTTTTCAATTTTGTTGTTGGGTAAGTGACAAAGCTTCTGCTTCTTCTTTATCTTAACATTCTTATTCTTCATTATCGTTTGCTCCTTACTAATTGTGTGTCTGTGAGTATGCGTGTGTGTGCGTATGTTTGTGTGGGTGGGCAAAGCTCCAAAAATCAAAGACCTTGGCCATTAAAATACTTCGCATTAATTGCCGTTGAGCATTTTATGTGGAAAAGAGCTTTGAAAGCTTGTGAAACTCAACTAAAAATAGATCAAGCTGCGGACCAGTTTAACTGCGCTACTCTAACTCTAACAATAACAAAAACCGTAACAGCAACAACATACGATTATCAAAATAATAGTGCGAGGGTAGCAATAAAAGTTTGAAAGAGACATACTATATATTTATGGGCATTGTGTTGATTACACCTTATCTATAGTAACTGAAGAAAACAGTTTAACGAAACTCATTAACTCTTTGACCCAAGAACTTTTGTGGCACACCTCGTGTAAGCAAAGCATATCAGAGACTGCTTGCGAAACGGCGATTGCAGTTTGTTATTGTTGTTGTTGTTGCTCTCTAGAAACAATTGCCTGGATTTTCATTTGGATTTTTAGCTCGCATTGCACACTACAACCAAATGATGGATGTGCTGCTGCTGCTGCTCTGCCGCTGTGACTGTGACTGCGACTGCGACGCCAGCAGCATTTGCTGTATCGAAAAGTTGTCGGTTGAGTTTTTACTCAGCTCAGTTCAGCCTTTTGGGTTAGGTTAACATTTTTTTGTCTTTTGCCTTTTTTTTTCTTGTTGTCCGTTGTGTGTCTCTTGTGCGCTCTCACCTTCTTTCTAGTGCCTTCTCTGTTTGTCTGGAGTGCTGCTGCTTCTTCTTCTGCTCTGTCTGTGTCATCCTTGCCTTGATCCTTTTGTGTGTGCTCGCGAGAGAGCGATTAACATGGGAGAGAGAGAGCGTAAAAAGTGCTCTCCATTAGTTTTTGGTGAGCTTGAGCTTTTAAATTACGGTACATTCATATTTAGTGTTATTTTAATGAAGTCGTGATGAAATTCTTCTTCTTGTTTTCATGTGCTTTTCGTCGTACACACAATTCATAGAGATTAAACATCTTTAACTCGTGCTTCAAGTCAATTCCACTATGATCTTGCTCTCTCTCGGTGTTTGTAAGCATATCTACCTAACTCTTGAGCAGAGAGCACACACTCTCTCTCTCTCTCTCTCCCTCTCACACAGTGTTTCGTGCCTGTAATCGTGTCTTCGTTATGTTGTGTACCGGAAGTTGCTTTGGCTCACAAAAGTATTTGTTGTATATGTAGCTGTTGTCTTGGCTGTGGCTTCAGCTTAAGTCAAGCAAGTGAATGACCCAATTAAGCTCTTTGGCTTAGGTTTAGGCTGCAACAAATAAAAAAATGTAGGTGGACCTACTACACAATGCAAACAGATAGCGAGAGAGAGAGAGAAGGAAGGAGAGAGGAAGTGGCTTACCAACAACAAAAATATAATATAATAATAGTTGACTTGCAAACTGGTTTGAACCTTGCAGTTGCAACAACAACAGCAACAACAGAAATAACTGGCAACAGCTCATTCTCTTTTTTATTTTGGCCATCATTTTGACCAAAAGGCATTTTATGTATTAAATATTTCGCACCATGTTCTGCATTATTTCGATTGCCAGATCCCTGCTGCTGCTGCTGCTTGTTGTTGTTGTTGTGTGGCATATTTTGTCGTTGACTCAGTTGAGGTCAATGCTGCTGCTGTTGCCTGCTGCTGCTGCTGGGCAAAAGCAAACAGGTTTCGTCAAAGCTTACCAACCTCATTGAATGTTGTTGTTGCTGTTGTCGGTTGTTGTTGTTGTCTGTCTCTCCCACAGTTTTGGGACAGTGTCGCTCATTGAACCCCGCATTTTTGCTTAAAATGCATTGCCTCAAAAACCGAGAACCCAACAAACAACCCCTTTTTGATTAAAATAAAGAACCAGAACGAAGACAGCCCTTAAACAAAGTAGAAAAAGCTGCAGCTTTGCAACTTCACATTGCAACGGAAAGCTAAGGGTTCCTTTTTGGAGCTGAAAGGTTGGTCTCCTTCTCGGTTCCTGGCTGGATGGAATGCTCTTTGAGTGCTCAAGACCTTTTTGTGTAGGGTGGGTTGATCAAGGTTGTTATTAATATACACTGTTAATCGATTATTTCTTTTCTTTAAATTTTATAATTAAAGCCAAGGGTTACTTTTATATCGTATCTCTACCTAGTTGAAAGGTTTCTTTGCTTTTGAGTACTTTACAAAGGTTTTTCATCGATTATTTCTTTAACCTTAAGCTTTACTAAGACTGAAAATACTTAAGTTGAGCATTTTGATCATAATTCAAGTAAAGCTTTATGCAAATTTAAGTATTTTATAACTATTTCAAGTAGTTTTCCAATGGATATCCAATTCCCAAGTAAATATCGATATGTTCCGGTACTTCCCCATCTAATATTATCTTAAATTAAACTTAATTTGATTACATTTTTAAAGGAAATACAAACGAATAAATGGTAAACGGCAAATACTGAAGCTATTCAAAGAGGAAGCCAATGAAATGAGCTTTAAGCTTGCAAAGCAGGTGTTTCCTATCCCACCCCACTTCCCCTCCCCCCCAAATGAGTACAATAATAAGCGAATATATGAATGTTTGTATCTATGTAAGAGCAAATGTTTCATAGATATTGCTATCTCTATCACACCAATTGGCAGTTTATTGCATTTGTGTTTAGTTGGTTTTTGGGGTTTTGAGTTTTTGGGTTTTTCGGTTTCCCCAAAACAGTTTTGCGGCTATCCCGAATTTGTGTATGTGCCCCATTCCAGGTGTTTAGCTGGGGCTGCATAACAGGCGCTCAGGCTGTCGCGATTAGTCGCCAATTTTGTTGCTCGTTGTTCGTTGTACGTTGCTTGCAGCATGTGGATGAATGTTGTTGCACATGAAATTTCAGACAGTGAGACAGAGACACAGAAAGAGAAAGAGACAACAGCAACAGCAACTATTTTGCCCCATGCACCGGTTTATGGCTTTCTTCATTATCATCCACATCGTCATCGTCAATTGCTAAAAACCCCCCCTACCCCACCTCTCATACATTTCCTTGTTGCCCCTCTTTGCATTGTTGTTGTTGTTGGTTTCTGTTTGCTTGCGCTTTCTTTCTAGTCGCCTGTTTCATTGCTGCTGCTGCTTGCCACAGCGGCAACAGTTGCAGCTGCACTTTGCTGCAAACAACAACAGGAAAGGAAAAAAGGGGCGTGGCTTATAAACTTTGTGTTAAGATTTTGAATAAAACTAGTTGATTTGATGAAGCAAAAGAAAAACTTTTTTTTTGAGTTTTGGCTCTGAAAAAACAAAGTTTCAAATTACGAATAAAGTAATCTAAAAGTTAAGTAATTACTATTTGAAGTTGTGTTCAATAGTTTGTAAACCTTTGTGGAAAGGGTTAAGCTGAAAGAAAGGGTTAAGCTGAAGAAATGTTCAGATGAATTATGTAAAGGGTTTGATTGGATCTCATATATCCCAATATATACTCTATATATACTGTAATATATATGCATAGAAATAGGTATATATCAATAATATCATCATCATATATATCATCTTATATACTCATACACTGCAAGAATATGCTTACCATATACACATTACATTACACATTTACATTAAAAAAAAGTTTTTGTAAAAAAACCCAAAAGAAAAAAAAGAGGAGGAAAAATATAAACAAATAATTAACTGACATATCCGTATGCTTATCGCACAACAAAAACCACACAAGCAACAGCAACAGCAACACACACATACAAGCACACACGCATACAAGCACACACACTCATACACATACACGCACACACATTAAGCAAAGCGAGCGAGAATCTGAATTTTGTATCTGACAAAATGCCATAATGAACGTGCTGAGTGGCGTCGCCGACGTCGTCGTCGTTTTGGTTGTTGTCGAGGCCCGAGATACAACAACAACAAATGTATCTACAACATCAAACGTTCGTTGCGCCGACGCCAGCAGAAGCAGAAGTAGCAATACAGCAGCAGCAACAACAACAACAAGCAAACAGCATTTGCTCTGTACATTTTTTTTTTTTTCTTCTTGTCTTTTGCTTTATTTCTTTTTTTCGGTTAATATAAATCAGTTGGGCGCACACACACACACATGCATAGATACTTATATCGTACAGATAGAGATACACATATACATGTACATAAAGCGCGTACGTACTACCTACAAGATAAATATATATATTTTTGAGGTATAGATAGATATATATACTACATGAAGCATTGCTTCTTGGTTTTGGTTTTGGTTTCTCTGTGTACTCTCTGTGTAGTATAATAATATTATATCTTATAGAAGATTTAAGAAAACATATCAACGAAAGACAGAGAGGGTGGGGAGAGAGAGAGCGCGATAGATAGATGGCACGCGTATCTTGCAGATACATTTTGCAGTTAGCTGAAGTTTCTTTCTGCTGCCGTTGCTGCTGCTGCATGCCCCGTTAACTGTGCAATCGTCCAAGGCTCTGACATAAATGAGGCATGCCACAACACAACAAAAAAAGTATTTTATTCATTAAAAGAGTTTCATGATTATGCAACTAGCTACACATACTATAAAGATACAGATACATTTGTACTAAAAAACTTAAACTGGATCTAAGTTTTTTTCGGATTTCTTTCTTGTCTTATAGCGTGGGAACCTTTTTAGTTAAAAATATCTCTTCAGAAAAAGAGTTTACCAAGCGCGTAATGATGTTTGTTTAGGCCAAGTTAATGGAAAATTTTCAAGTGTACATTTTTTGTTTATGAAACTCGAAACGCATTTTGTTTGTACGAAGTAAGAATTGAAGGTTTATAACTTAAAAAAAGCTGATATCTTCAGATAAACAAAACTTAATCTGAAAGTTTTCTTTGTTGACTACAGAGTATTCGGCGGTCGTTGCTCTTTGCTTTACCTCAACGGGAACTCAATTTGTTTGTTATTATTAGCGTTCATTAAGAATTCAATGATCTCCAGAATGAGAACTATTTATTAATCGTATTTCCTGTTTGCCAAATGATCTTTGTCTTTGCGGGGGAAATAATTGAAAAGAATTTTCGATTATCTTAAGTGAAATTTCCTGTAATTAAACAAGGCGCTTTTTGAACTAAAAATAACGAAAACAAAAGTAATTTTTTATTAATAAAATCAAATTAATTGAATTCAAACAAAAGAAAGCGTATTTAAACATCATTAACTTCTCGCATTCTTCTTTTTGTTAACAGAAAATAAAACTTTACGCTCATAAAAATCACACAATAATCACATAAATATATATATATATATATATGTTGTGTTCTTTTTGTCTCGTAAATTTTTGTATTTTAAATTTCCTTTATTTTTGTTATTGATTTCAAATTGGTTCAACGCAAAAAAAAAACCAAAACAAGAAACTGGTTTAGGCAAAAAGCAAAAGCACACATCTGGCAACAATTGTAGCAAAAGTTCAGATATACTTATATACTATATAGGTGGGGGAGATATTTGTTGGTATGAGGGGAGTATGTGGGGGGGCGAGTAGACAGATATTCATTCATTAATTTTTAATGGTATGCCAACAATAAGAAAAAAACGAAAAAATGAGTCGTTTGTTTCACTTTTTTTTTGCTTTACTTTTTTTTATAGTAATTAACTTTGATTTTTTTTTGCTTTTTTCATACACTTAACCCATGAAATGGGTAAAAAAGGGTATAATGGTTTTGTGCAAGAGTATGTAACAGGGAGAAGGAAGCTTTTCCGACCTTATAAAGTATATATATTCTTGATCGGCATCAACAGTCGAGTTGATATAGCCATGTCTGTCTGTCTATCCGTCAGAAGGTATATACTCTAGATTTTGGATTTAAGCTCTCCTTATCCCTAGGCATAGCAAGTTTGTTTCAAATTTCTCGATAACTTCTCCGGTTTACGATATACACATGTAATCGATAACAAACAAACCTTGACTTTAGAAAACCTGAAAATGGGAGTTGAAAACATTTAGAAATCAATGAAAATCTGTGAAATTTTTATTGAAATCGGTTGAGAAACACCAGAGATATGAAATCATAACGCATTGGTCCGGTAGTGCAGGTATGTGCATGTATGTCAGACAGATGGTCGTCTGGTTAAGGGTTAAGGGTATCTTCTAGTTCAGCTTACTCCACTAAACCCTTCTTAATTGTTTGCTTTTGCTTTACTTTTTTATAGTAATTATCTTTAATTTTTTTGTATTTTTATTTTATTTTGGAATTTTTCATTCAAGGGACTTTTCTATATGTGTATTTAATGTTTTATTATGTCTGTCTGTCTGTCTTTCTGTCTCTCTATCTAGAGTCGAGTTTAGACTTTCACTTTTCTTGTCTTGTCTTTGTCTCAAGCAGACATATTATATCTTTAACTCTTGTTGCTGTTGTTATTGTTGTTGTTGTGAACTGAAAATTACGTAAAGATGAATGGCCGTCTATTGTTTTTGTTGGGGGTTGCGCTTTGGTATTCGGAGCGTTGTGACAGGGCGGGGCGGGGTGGGGGTGTTTGTCAGGTTATTCGTTACTTGACTTTGCAATCTGAATCTGAATGTTTGTTTGGTTCGTTTTGGTTCGAATGTAAATTGCAGCAATGACCAAATCGGAGCAAATCAACTTTATGCATTATGCATTAGCTATATAGTATATACCCTATTTAATGATATACTTATATAAGATACACTTCTATAATGATACACTTCTATAAATGTTTAGGAACCCTTTTTTGAGGTAAATTCTTTTCTGTTTTTGGGTTTGATTTCTAAATGTTTTTATTCATTTATAACATTTGCATTGAAATTATTATTAAGAACCTTGTTTCCTTAAATGTTTTCTCTCTATCACTTACCTTCCTCCCATTCACCCCTCCGTTTCTCAATATCTCTATAAGCATCTTTCCCATTTCCGTTTGTTTCTTTTTCCTATCTCACTCTTTCTCTCTCTCTCTTCCTCCCTTCAGTTCCTATATAGATTAATTATTGAAAATATTTAACCAATATTGTTAATCTATTTCTCCTATGTATTATGCATTCGATAAATATGTCCGATAACTATTCGATAGCTGTCAATCGAGAGTCAATTGAATCAAAATTTATTGCACACACCTTTTATTAACATTCTCATGTCACAAAGATCTGAGTTTTTGGCGTTAGGCAAAAACAAAAAAAAAGAAAAGGAAAAACACACAAAATTAATTTTTTATACCTTTTAAACCAGCTCACTGTCAAAATCAATCAAGGCCACACACATACTCGGACACACACACACATACACACATGTAGAAATCATGACACATTTCATTGGAAAATGATTGTAGGGAAAACAACAGCAACAACAACAACTGCTGAGGGACGGGAAAAACGGGGGAACCGTAACGAAAAAAGAGTCAAAGTCAATTTATAAAAGTCGACTTCCAAAACTGGACAACAAATAAGCCAAGCCTGTGTGTGTCTGTCGGTGTATGTGTATGTGTGTGTGTGTATATGTGTGTATGTGTGTGTCGGTTCATTTTTTCTTTACTCCTTTCAGGGTTGTCAACGTTAATTAATCAATCATTGTACGCACGTTGTTGTCAGAGTTGCATTAATCATTATTTTACCTTCATCTTCTTCTTCTTCGGCATACCAATGACTCTAAAACTTTAAAAATTTAATCAATTTTCAAAGAATGAGAGATCGTGCTAGAAAGAGAGGGAGATAGAGGTAGGAGAGACAGATTGAAGCATCATCGTGATGATGAACCCTATTCAGTTTTATAAAGTAATTAATATTATTTTGAGGATAATATCCTTTTCATAACCCTATAGCTAGCTATCTCTCTCTTTCCCACACACCTTCTCGGTATGATGCGGCACTTTGAATAGTTTGTGTTCTTTGTTGTTGTTGTTGTTGTTGTTATTCTTTGTTGTTGGGCATTTGTAAATCAAATTGCATGGAAAACAAAGTGACCAAGGTGGGTTACATTGGGAAAGGAGGGAGGGAGAGGGAGATTGCCCTTCAGCATTGAACGTTGAGCAACTGACCCAAGTGGAGTAACAACTGTTGTTTGTTGTTGTTCTTGTTGAGCATAGAGTTGCCAAAGCTTAAAACAGAGATTCGCGCTAGATACCACGTGAGAAAGAGACAGGGAGTGAGTGAGAGGGAGCGAGTAGGGCAGAGAGTGGGAGTGGTAGTGGGCGGGGGGCTTGGAGAGACGAAAGGTAAACGAAGACAAAGCGACTTGTTTGGTGGAGAGCCACTCAACACGTTTTCTGAATCTGCTCTATATGTGTGTACTAGTGTGTGTTTGTGTGTGTATGTGTATGTGTGCTTAAGCATGCGACCGCACTTGTGCCACGTACAACGAGAAACAACAAAATAATAATAATAATAAAAAACAAAGAAAACAAAAACAAATTGGGAATGCCTTAAGAGGCTTATGTAAGGGGTATGCCAAAATACCCTGTACTTTGAAAAGTTCATTGGGAACTGAAGAGGGAAAAAAGGAGATGAAGAAAACTATCAAAGATAGGAGACGACTTAGGTAACAAGTCCTTTGAATGGAATGAAAAAACTTAGAGGGATAGAGAGAAGATAAAGAAGAGAAATAAAATATAAGATATAAATTTAGTTAATGTAGGAAAGATCTATATAAAAAAGTTAATATAGCAAATTTTCCCAAAAACGAGTGCATATAGAAAAGATCCATAAAAAAGTCAAACTACACTCCAGTAGAACACAAATATACCATATTTTCAAAGGATTCCTTCGAAGAAAAAAGGATACCAAGGAAAAGGGGTATATGTATATGCGAAAACGCTTTTCTTTAATGCTGAAATAGAAGATATACATTGAGTTTCTGTAAGAAAGTTCCATGTAAAAGTCAAATCTCTCTACAACCCAAACTAATATACCCCATTTGCCCAAAGAACCCTTCGAAGGAAATAGAGTACCAAGGGAAATGGGATATATGCGAAAAGTTCATTTGAACGCTTTTCTTTTATGCTGAGAGATACACAAATTTATTACATTTTTTTCCACCAGGCTCACCGCGCGCGCCACTTGAGCATATTTTCGTGTTTCAGTTGAGTTCAGTTCTTGATGTTGTTGTTGTTGCTGTGCCTCCGTTGCTTGTTGCTTGTAGAGGCGGCGGCAGCAACAAGACACTTGAATTCGGTTTGGCGCGCGCTCCAAAAAAAAAGAAGAAGAAATCTCAACCAGGTTTCTTTTTTGGTTCCTGTACAGGGCGCAACAACTGATTGCACTCATCGTTTGTTTTAATTGGGCATTTTTATGTATTTATTAAAATGCACAAAAGCAAATCGGAGGGGGTAGGTGGGGGCGATGGTGCCACCGTTGTGCCACTTGAGGCATGAACAGAAATTCCGTATTCCCCCCCTCTCATATCTCGTTCTCTCTCGTTTTTCAATTTGTGTTTATCTTAATGGAACTTTAATCTGTTTAACAGCAGCAATTTCAAGAAGAAGAAGAAGAAATCTATGTATAAACTTAAAATGTTAACTACATAACAGAGATAACAGGCTTAACATGATTTGCTCTCACTCTGTTAGATTGGCAGGGGGAACTTTTCTAATCTCTATGGGGTTACTTAAAAAATTTGCTAAAAATTCGTAAGAAATGTGATCAGACTGGAATTTGAAATGAAATATTCGCTTACATTCTTAAAACTTAATAATCTTTGTTAATATTTTCATTATTAACCTTCAAAAGGTTTTAATAACTTCTTTTCTCTTTTTCATTAATAAGTGTGACATTTATTGATGGTGAGGAGAGAGATAGAGAGAGAGGGATGAGGGACGGTGGTAACTTGAGTTGAGTTTATAACATTCCAGCTTCATGGTACTTCTGTCTGCCTAGTAATTCTAGCTGTAAGGCAGCGACTTTTATGGGCAATAACTGTAAATGTTGCCTCGGATAGACAGTGTACATTGTACATAACACAAGTATTTGCTAATGAGAATTATACTTTATCCCCGTAATAACAACCAGAACAACAACAGCAACAGCTTTAGCATAGCATAAACATGTTACGCTTACTTACAGAAAAGAGAGTGAGAATGAGAGCGAGCGCGCGAGCCTAACACCGCGAGAGAGGGCATAACAAACAAAAAAATATCTGCATAGGAATAGGTGAAGCCAAAGCCGGTCAGCCGGCAGCAGCAGCAGCAGCAGCAGTAACATGAAGAAGAGTAGGAGGATATGTGAGGTGAGAGAGAACAAGAACAGCACAAGCATTAGCAGTAACAGCAACAATGTTCTTTTGATAGCCAATGTCCGTGTGCAGTCGACTTCGACGTCGCGTCATGGCCTGCATGTGTCACTGCACACACACATACGTATACGTTGGGCTGAACAACTGCATGCATGCATGTGTGTATATCATTGAGCGTGTATATATCGGCAGTGCAACGACCTGTGACAAAAAGGCAGCAGCAGCAGCGAGCGGTCGCCGTAGCCGTCACTCTGCCGACGCTGACAACGTGTGACGCATCCGCAGGGATGTTGTGTTGTTACGTGCCAACGACGCGAGCGAGAGACACTGTGTGTGTGTGAGAGAGCGCACGTAAGCAGCACAGAGAGCAGAGTGAGAGAGCGCGCCAAGCCTTTACTCTGTGTATGTGTGTGTGTGTGTGCTGTGTGCTGCTTTTGTACAGCTGTTAACAGACTCCCACGCTCTGTGTTCACACAGAATGCGTCGCTCAACGCGTTTTCATTATTTTATTTTATTTCTTGTGCGGCTTCTTCTCTGTCTCTGTCTCTGTAGCTGTTGTTTGGGTTGTTGTGCATTATTTGGCTGATCGGGTCGGGCAAAGGGAGGAGCGAAGTGGGAGGGTGGGTTTCGGTCATTTTGGTCGTTTGTTCGCTTCATTTGCGGCCTAGCTTGGCCTGCGTCTGGTTCAACGTTTAATTTTCTCTCTAGTTAAAGAAAGAGAAAGAAGGAAAAAAACTACAAAATATTTTCTATGAAATTGCTTTGTTGTTGTTGTTGTTGTTGTGTACACAAACAACAAACAGGTTGGTCGAATGGCCCTGGGCATCAAATGGGCTCAACGTTGCAACAACATTCATAGCAAAGTATCTGCTTGCAGTCGTTTACAGACTATGTGTATCTCTCAGATACATTTGCTTCAACTTGCTTGCAGTACATTAATTAGCTTTATTAACTCCTCTGCTGCGGCTTCGACTCTTGCTGTTGTTGCTGCTGCTGCTAAACATGCGTAAATTACTGGGTCAAACATTGCCCATGGGTGTACGTAGATACACATATATGTATCTACTAGTACATATGTATCTGTATCTATGTATCTGTGCATTTCCGGCACTTGGAAGTGGAAAACTGTCAATTTGGTCGTCTCGTTTAGTCCGTTTGTACAAATACAAAAACAAAAAAGCAACTTTGTAGCATGGATTAATTAATGTTAATCAACTTTTTCGATCCATAAACAACAACAAACAGCGACAAAAGAGTCAAAGCAACAACAACAATAAACAGTCAAATTAAGTGGAAACGTTATGACACGAGACATTTGATAGAGAAATGGCCCACACAGCTGTTATAGATAAGTACTTATATAATTAGAGCTGATTAGCACTTCATATATATGTTCACATATATATATATATATATATAGTTATGATATTTATAATTGCGTTTTCAAACTTAGTTAGTATAACTATAAATGATAATTGAATGGGTTATTGAATGGAAATAACCAAAAATTCATTGGCTATTGCGTATTCTTATAGATCGTAGGAGTAAGAATAATATAGGAAATAAATAAAAGTGTTTTTTATACGTTTCTACGTTTCAAAGTTGACTAATTTATGATTTTTTATCATATACCCTTTGTACAAACTCAACGATCTTGGTGATTTTAATAGTTAGAGTTCTTAAACTTGGTATATAGATGGTCACTAACCTAATATAATTTTATTAACTATCATATTGTTACTTACTAACATATGCTTATAGTTCTGAAGAGTAAGAATACTATAAGAAATAAATAAAAGCTGTTTTCATACGTTTCTACGTTTCAAAGCTTACTCACTTGTGATTTTTTATCATATACTCTGTCTACAAACTCAACGATCCCAACTATTTCAATAGCTGGAGTTCTGAAATTAAGTACATATGCGCTTACTAACCTAATATACATTTATTAACTATCACATTGTTGGTTTTTCAACACTCAATGAATATTTTGGTACATTTGTGTAAGTAATTCACTTACAACATTCACTTGAAAACTTCATAATGGAACTCGTTTGCCTGTTCATCAAAGTAATTGTTGTCAATTTTTTGCCAACCACACAACAGATCTAACCCTACATATATATAAATGTGTATGTGTATGTGTGTGTTTGTGTTTGTGTGTGTGCTCAAATCCGGTTTCAGGACGAAACCTGTGCACAAAACAAAACAAAACAAGACAAGAACAGCAACAGCAACAACAAAATCAGTGTGCGATACTTGCAGACAGTCCTTAGACAGACTAAGTTTTTGTATTTGTATGTATGTGTGTGTGTGTGTGTGTGTTGGTGTGTATGTAAATATATTTATATGCCTTGTCTTTTGTGAGCAGGTGTGCTACTTTGCGAGAGGATTTACTTTGTCTGTGCTCGCTCTCTCTCCCTCTCGCTCTCCTTCTGTCTGTTCCGCTCTCTCTCTAACTCACACACTCTCTTGAGGCCAGTCCATATCCTGTGTGTGTGTTTGTTTGTGTGTGTCTGTGCCGCAATTTTAACATTTTTTTTCATTGCTGCTGCTGCTGCGGTTTCAGCCGACTTTTGTGCAACGTGTCCGACAGCAGCAGCAACAACTACAACAAAAACGTGCCACATTGTACTACTTTGCATTATTTGCAATTTAGACGACGAACAACTAACCACTGTTCTACCACCCCCCTCTCTAGTACCGCCCCTCAGTTGTAACAGCCACCCTTTTTTTTTTTTTTTGTCGGAGAAAGAACGAAACGCGCTTGTAATGAAGTCGAAAATTGCGAGTCATTTCGCAATGCTTTTTGCTAAATTAACACACACAGAACACAGAACGCAAAACTGCAAAAGCAACAACAACAAAAATAAAAAACCTATAAAACCCCAAAGCCCAGCAACAACAACACTTCAATACTAACACCCGGTGTCCGGTCCAACTCTTTGCTACTCCCCACTCCCCGCCTCCCGTTTTAGTGTTTCGTTTAAATATTTATGAGCTACACACGTGACGTCGGCCAAAAGCCATGAAAACCAACGACAACGACGCGAAACAGCAACAACAACAAAAGCAACAACAACAAAAACAGCTCGTAACATGGCAACAAAATGTCGCCTCAACAACTAAATAACTAACTTAATAACTAACTAACTAAATAGCCAACCAGCTTATGACACTCTTTAGTATTATTATTAGACTAAACTACAAGTTTTTTGTTGTTTTTTTAATGGTGCTGAAAAGCCACAAATGGAATTAAAAAAACTAAAATAAACTTAACTGGTTAGAATTTGTCTAAATCTGAAAAAAGGTTTTGAGATTTCAAAAGGTTTTCTATGATTTCTTTGTAACACTTTCACTTAAACGGTTTAATAATAATATTAAAGCGTTAAAAAATTAAATAAATTATCAACCAAGCAGAAAGACAAAACCAGTTTTTTCTGCTAATGTAAACTCGGGGAACTTGAACTGTGAACCCGAAATGTAACATATTGAAGATTTGAGGTTGGGAGAGAACGACTTTTGGATACCCTGTAGGAAGAGTTAATGATCTTATGTAACATATTGAAGATTTGAGGTAAGGTAGGATTGAGAGTGACTTATAGATACCCTGTAGGAAGATTTAAGGTATTATTTAGATTTAAGGCATATTAAAGACTTGAGGTGAGTTAAGAATGACTTAAAGATACCCTGTAAGTAGAAATAAAGTAGCATATTGAAGATTTAAGGTGAGATTAACTAAGAGAACCCCTGTAGGACGATCTAAAGATCTTTAAGGTAATAATATCATATTGCAAATGGTTTAAATAAACTATATCAGCACTAAAAGTGTTTAAATAAAGTGTTTTCAGTATACTTCTTAGAATATTTCTCTTATCTAACTAACCCTAAACTCGATTAATTATTCCTTAGTTGAACTTCATTCGTTATCTTCTTGTCCAACACAACCCAAACTTGATTGTTTCTCATATTTTTCCCAACTTTTGTTGGTATCTTTTAGTCGCGTATAATCTAACAAACCCCAAATGCAATTGATTGCCCCTTCCTAGAACTTTATTGATTAACTTCCCGAACATTATCCAAAAACTTAATAGTTTTTCATTTGTTTTGTAAGTATCTTTTAGTTTTGCATACTTTTAACGAGAACATTTCTTTTAATTTATGCATTTTTAAAGCACTTAAAAAGTTTCCCTCTTTCGTTTTTCATGTTTTTTTTCTTGTATAATTCACTCTCATAAATGCTTAACAATTTGAACAGATGTTTAACTATTTAACAGTAAATTTTAACAACCTAACGAAGCTTAAACTGTATTGTCCTTCAAATTTAACACATTTCACAAAAAGCCCCTTTCGAAATAATATTGTATATGGGAAATATTAATGAAATTTACTTCACATTTACTTGGGAGGAAATTCTCTTTTAGCTCTTTTTGATGTTGTTGTTTAAATATCCGACTGTGTTCCAAATGACATTCGCATTGTCACGCTGGTCATCCGGCTGCCTTCGCCTCTTTCTCCCACCTTCCCTTCTTCACTCGAACTCCTGTCATGCAATTCTAACTCCCCCTTTTGGAAACTGAATGCAACGGAGCGTCAACAGAGTGCTGCGAATGTGTAGTTTATACCCTGTTTGTATGTTTGATGTTGGGAATAAATAAACCAAGGATATATTTGTAAAGAGGAAAGGGATACTAATCGATGTTATATAGAGAAATATATCAATCGAAAAGTCGTTTCCGTATAACCTAACCTGAAAGTAGTTAGTTGCTCTTGACGTTATCAATATCCTATCGTTAAAATGTGTGTGAGTTGCTGTTAAGAACTTATCGAGTAGATAAAGTTAATCAGGAAAAGTCTTCTAGTTAAAAGTTAGTCAGGAAGATAAATCAATCAGATGGTCAAATAGTTAAGGGAAATCTGTTTGATTATGTTTAAACTGCATTATTACCCTAAACATTATTCGATGCTATACATTTATCGTATAGATAAAGAAACGTAAATGATTTTTGAGCAAAACGAAAACAGATCTCAGACTTTTATTCTTATACAACTTTAATTCATCTACATTACATTGAAAGTCTTACATCTAACTACAGGGTATTTCATAGTCATCTTTAATACAACATTTCCCGTTCCTGTTTTGATCTCCTGTTGTTGTTATTGTTGTTGTTTATCGCCTGCCTGCCTGTTTGTTACTTCTTGGGCTTCTTTTGCTGTTGCTGCTGCCACCCAAATGGCTCGCTCTAAAGTCGTCGAAGTCGAAGAAGAAGAAGAAGCAATGTGGAAGGCAATATTGAAATGAAGCCCGAGTGTTGTGTATTTGTGTATCTGTAAATGTATCTGTATCTGTGTAGCGTGCCTCATCAATTGCAATGTTCATATCGTATCCTCGTGGACTATCCGCTATCCCCCGACCTCACCTCACCTCCCCCCCTTGCCATGCCATGGGGTACGTGTTGCAAGGAAGGCGACGATTGTAGGGTAGGCGCAGCTGCGTCGCCGTTTAACGCATGTTGTACAACAATTTTAACGGCCAACCACTCGATGCTATGCTGCAGTAATGTATCTGTGTGCGAGTGTGCGAGTGTGCGAGTGTGCGAGTGTGCGAGTGTGTGTGTGTTTTGATGTGTTTTTGTATCTACCCGAAAGGCGCGCACAAGCCAAGCTGAACACAGATACAGATACAAAGATACAAACACACAGATACAGATACATACACACTCTCGTATCAGGGGTGACTTTTCCTCGAAAAAAAATGAAATGAAATGAAAAAAAAAGAACGGGAAAAGGAAAAGGGATATATAATGGTTATAAGTGAATGAAGTATTTGGCATGCTGCCTGCCTCGCTCGCTGCCTGAATTCCTCTCTCAAAAAGGACTCTTTCGCTATTAACTTTAATTAATTTTCTATTTCAATCGTTTAACATAAAGATAATGTTTGAATAGTGAATGTTTAGTTCTATGTTTGTCGAACAATAATGATGACATTGCAATGGTTCAACTCGAAGAGTATTTTTAGATAACTTTCCCATGGCTTTAAATAAAACAGTTTGACTGCCGCCCTGGCGTCTCCCAATTCAATTACAGCTGTCTAAATTCAATTAAATGATATTCAACTTTTAGTTAAGTGGAGTAAAAGAGAGAAACTAT
Organism: Scaptomyza parva; assembly: GCA_035044645.1. Classification (NCBI taxonomy): domain Eukaryota; kingdom Metazoa; phylum Arthropoda; class Insecta; order Diptera; family Drosophilidae; genus Scaptomyza; species Scaptomyza parva. The sequence goes on along the minus strand of JAWNNT010000090.1, from coordinate 716,258 downwards.
TTGATTGTTTTGGTTTATCATTGAATTTTATTTCGTTTCAGTTGGATAATTAGTTTATTTTTAACATTTAACAACACTAAAATATCAATAAATACTTAGTTAACAGTTTCTTATCTGTTATATAATATTTCTTACTCTTTAACTTTTAAGAATAAAGATCCTTGTCTGTTTTACAACACTTTTTGAGAAACTACTTGGATATTTAGTGGTTTTTTGACATTTAACAACACTGAAATATAAGGAAATATGCAGTTAAGAATTTCTTATCTTTTATACAATACTTCTTAAGCAACTCTTTAAGTTTTAAAGCTCTTTCGCAACACTTAAGAATACAGTTCCTTGGATGTTTTACAACACTATTTAAAAAACCTTTTGAAAATGTTCATTTTTGTTAAATTTTTACTGCTTAAGTTAGAGATTTACCTTTGAATACTTAAGTTTTGCTTTCTTTTAACATTTAAATACACTGGCACATAAAGAAATATTTAGTTAGGAGTTCCTTATTAGAAAATTATTTATTTTTATTGATTTTCTTAAGGTTGTACTTAGACATTTACTTTTGAATACTTAATTTGAGCATGCCTTTAACATTTAAGAACACTTAAAAAGACGAAAATATTAATTTGATATTAACTCTTCTGTTATACAACACTGTCATTAGTATGATAACAATGTTGAATGAAGCGTTTGTCAATCAAATTGCGCATTTTTATTTAATCTCTCTCTTTCTCTTTGAGCTGAGATAACCCTTGAACCCAATGATAGGCGAAAAATTCCAAGTTTCAGCAAATACTACGTAGTAAAATAAATACATTAATAAATCACATAAAGTTCATTCTCAAAATAGACTTTTAATTGGTTAAACTAACTAAAGAATTCTTGGGGAAAAAACTATTGCGAAAACACTTTTCAGAAAAGTTTTAGCACAAAACTTTAATCAGCGTTAAAACAACTGTGAAAAATAAAACATTTAATCTAAAAGAACAACATTGAATTAAAAACTTAATGCAGAAAACTTTTAGCTTATGAAATTTATGCAAAAAGTTCACAAACTAAAGACACACAGGGTGAGCTATTAACGTAACACAGGGTGCTCCTGGTGCTTCATATAAGGGGAATTGGTTCTATCTTAAGAATCAACTCTATATTTCAAACTTTCTTTGTAGGGAAGTATTTTTTAACACTTTTAGCTTATAAAATGTATGCAAAAAGATCAGAAACTATTAACAGGGTGCATTACACAGGGTGTTCCTGGTGCTTTTTGAGATAATTACATTCTTAATTGGTTCCATTCCAAAAACCTTTCTATATTTCGAATTTTCTCTATAAGGAAGTTTTTCTTATCCCATTGAGATTCATTATAAGGAAGTTTGACTGTATTAGGGAACTACTTTTTACGTTTTAAATGCAACACAACACAATCAAGAAAAACAAAACCCAATTGTAAATAGAAAAGAAATGTAATGGAGAAATGGAAGAAAAGTAGACAAAAAAAAACCAAACAAAAAATCAACAAGGGGAAATAAAAATTTTCCATGTTGCATGGATGAATGTTGTTGTGTTGTGGCGGTGTTGCTGCCGCTGCTGCTGGGCGCCTGTGTGTTGAAGGGAGCACAGCAAATGGGGAGACGCTGATAATGATAATGAAGATAATGATTATCATCATCAACATGATAATGATGAACAAAACAAACAACAACAACAACAATCTCCCCACTCAAGTTGGTTCAAGTGGCATTCGCCAACTCTTTTGTCTACTTTTTTTTCTCATATTTTGCGCTAGTTTTGAACCGGTTTTTGTTCATTGTTATTGTTGTTTCTTGTTTGCTCTGCGAATTTTCCAGGCTGTATAGAGTTGTTATCCCGAGACTTGTTGTTGTTGTTGCTGCTGTTGCTGTTGCTGTTGCTGTTGCTGTTGTTGCGTTGTTGCTGCTGCAATTGCTGTGCGCCGCATCGCTGGTGGCATGAAACAACAACAGTGGCGCCCTCTGCAATGTTGCAGCAGCACAGTTGCACCAAAACAAAATGTTTCTGCTTGCTGCAGCATGTTGCAGCTGTTAACGCCCCTTCACCCAAACCCTTACCTCCCTTCATGAGCTGTAGCTTGCCACATGTGAAGTTGCAGGCAGCCAGGCAGCAGCTCCAACTCCAGACGACATCTGTTTTTTTTTTTCTGTTTCTGTTTCTGCAGCAAGTTGTCGTCGTCGCTCGCATTTGCTGCATGAACCTGTTGTTGTTGCTGTCGTTGTTGCTGTTGTTGTTGCGGCTACTGTTGCAGCTGCAGCTGCAGCAGCAGCAACTACGAAACAGTTGGGAGCCATCATGTCGCTAACAATTTGCATTTTATTTACTTGTGGGGCTTTTCCTTTTTGCGGTTTTTCGGTTTCATCGTGCGAACCAAATCAAAAAAAGACCAAGGAAAAAAAATCTCTCACTGATTCTCATCAGATTTGAGGCAATAATAACAAGTATTACGTTACATTTAATTAAGCTGTGAGAACAAAATAATTATCTGTGATATTTTCGACACTCTTTAAAGATTATACTCGAAACTTCTTGGTTTTGTTTGATATGGATTTCTCTTTATGAAAAGGTTAACTAATTTCCTCATATTCCCATAAAGCATATTTCATGGTAGTCTTTTCAATCAAGACAAGAGTTTTGTATACAGTCAAGCTTCTCAATAAAGATCTGTTCCCATAACATTCCCTTTATAGAAGTTTGACTGTTCTTAACTTTACTTAAAAGTTTCCCTTAAAACCTTTTTGAATATCTCATACGATTAATGTTCAAAAGAGTTTTCTATACAGTCAAGCTTCTCTATGTGTTTTCCGTCTCCATAACATTCCCCTTCATATAACTTTGACTGTTCTTAACTTTACTTAAGAGTTTCCCTTAAAACCCTTTTGAATTTCTCATACGATTAATGTTCAAAAAGGTTTATTCAAATCCTTTCAAAGTATCATTTTACTTTATTCTTAAGTCTTAGTAATTTTGTAAACACTTTCTAACTCCATTTAAGCACTTTGTTCTCGCATTATCCAGCTCATCTTATTTGGCAATTTTCTCCGCATTTCCTTACCTTATAACCAAGTTAGGTTATGTGCCAACTTCAATCTGTTCACACTCAGAAATTACCATCTAAATTCTCAGATGTGTTATCTTAAAATGAGAGAAAAGAACATTCTACTTTTCTACTGTTCTACTTCATGTACTTACTTAGCATTTACACCTAATCTAATTTCATTGTTTCATCTCTTTGCAGGCAATCAGAAGAAGAAGAACGGCAGCAACAACAACAACAGCAATACGGTCACACTTATGGCCACACTTATTCTGCCAGACAAGTGGAGCAGCAGCAACAACTGCTTTTGGCCAACAATTTAATTGTCAAATGCACAGAAAACTGTATTTGTACTGATAAGAAGAAGAAGAAGAAGAAGAAGCGAGAGCGGGTTACCCCGCACCCCGTATTACCCTCCCCTCTCCTCACCACACCTAAGCAAGCCGATTCCGGCCCTAACCAAAGGCACACCAAACAAGGGGTAAGTTTTTTGTGTAAGGGCACATCGATGCGGCAAGCGGCTTGTGGCATGTGAAATATGCTGCAAGACGCGAAACATTGTGAACATTGCGCATGTCCGAATCTTGAGTATCCTTTTTTGTAGCGAGGGTCGTTAAAAAACATAAAAAAATATTCTTTGAGATACTCGAGATACTAATCCTAAACGTATTCAATGAACATATATGTTAAGGTTATGTAAAGCTGCTGTTAACGTATTAACAGTATGTAAAGTGTTTGTTTCCCGTTATGTAACATAGATGTACCCAATGTATATGTTAATTAACAGACTATGTGTTAGAGCTGCCCTCGCTTAAAGTACAGCAACCAGCAGCAGCAGCAGCAGCAGTAACAGAGACAATTAAGCTAATTGCTGTGCTAGATGATAGTACAAGCAGAAGAAGAAGAAGACGGGCAAGAGGGAGGCTGCTGCGGTAATACACTCAAAACTGCACCTTACTCGCCGCTGCCAACACTGTCTTTCTCTCTTACTCTTTCGCTACCTGCTCACCCTTTCACCCATTCACCCATTGCAATCGTCGAATGCGATGAAAAGCTTTTACTACTCTCTCTAACTGTGTAACTGTGTCCTCTGTGCAAAATGCGCTCACTCGCTTTCGTTCTCTCTCGCTTACGCTCTCTTATACGCTTAAGTGGTGTTTGAGTATTTGACGCCTTTGGCAATGTTTGATAGTTGGGTGATTTTTTTTGTTGTTGTTGCGTTCGCCCCTTTGGTTGTGTTCGCTGTTCGGCCGCTGTTCGCAGAGTTCGCTGCAATTGCGAGTTGCGTGGTGTTTGTTGCGCCTTGAACTAGCTCTAAAAGCGGATCTTTCTCGCAATTTGGATTAGGCGCACAGAGTGTTGTTGCCACCAACTGAATGGGAAAGAGAGAGAGAGAGAAATGGGAGTGTCATATGCGCCCATTAAACCAAGCACGCTCGCACTTTTCCAGTCCTCACACACCGCTTTTCCGCAACGCTTTTCCGCTGCCATTTGCTTGTGCTTCTCGTTGCCTGTTATATTCCGATAAAATTGACTTTTTGTCGGTCGTATTTGTAGTCGTCGTCAGATTTGTGTGTAAGTGTGTGTGTGTGTTAGCCCCGTTAGCCATAGCCATTATTGCCACTAGCTGGGGCAGCGGCGGCGTCGTCGTCATCGTTGGTGGCGGCACCATTTTGTTTGGCGTCGTTTTCTAATGGGCCAACAGGCATTGCAGCACATGGATTTAGTAGCTTGCTTGTAGCTACTATATATGTTCATATGTATGTAGATTGTATAACCTAGCGATAAATGCAACATGGAGCCCCAATACATATACCATGCCAATCGTGTGGCGATTAAAAACGCGCGCGATTTTTCCACCAACACGCGACGCTGTTGTCCCATTTAAATGTTCCATAAAGAAAATTCATCAGACAGACATCGCACATTGGAATTCGATGAAAGAGAAGAACAAGAACTTAATTCTTAATAATGCCATAAAACTCTTATTCGATGTTTTTTTGATAATTTCTTTCGGGTCAAATTTCCAAATCAACCAGTTAACACTCAAAGAACATTAGCGTTTGTTTTTGTGTGTTTGTTTGTGTGTTTACATTGAAAATCGCTTAAGAAACTTTTTAATATACTAATTTATGATATGTAATAAGAAGAACACAAACAAACACACACACACACAAACAAACACACAAAAGGAATGCTACTTCAAGGCATAACAAATGTTATAATACACTCAACTCAAAATGCTTATGCTTATGCTCCTCTCTGCAAGGGCATAAAAAATACCAATTCCAACTCATGTTGTTGTTTCTATGCCTCACAACATAAAGCGAAAACAAATGCACACACACACAGAGAGACTTACTCAAAAACATACTTAGCAGGCGAGACGGTAGATAGAGCGGCAAAAAGTTCACTCAGCGAGCAGCATCGAACAGCGTCGAGCGCCAAACAGTACTATCACACAAGCACACACACACACGCATTCTCTTGTACTCGCACTCTCTTCTTCTGTTTGGTTTCGAACTGAGCAAGTTTGTGTTGTGTCGCGCTGCTTGAGTTCGCTGTGCGCCTGTTCGTTTTTGCGATAGACGCGCGACGTAAGTCGCCGCCGTCGGTTTGCCTGAAAAAAGTCGCCGTTGCACAGTGGAGAGACAGAAAATAATTCGACAATGGGATCAGGCGTATCGAATTTAACCAATAAATTGAAATCGTTTGGTCTGTGTTATGTTTTTGTGCAGCTGTTGTTAAATTTTCCATTATGTTGTTTACTTGCATATGCAAAAGTTTGTTTATCTTTGGATTTAGCATGATACTGAGATGATATACATGTTAGAATACAGCTGTCATTTAGTCTTTTTTGGTCACTGTGCACGCAGTTGTCGTCGACTCGAACGTTTGGGTTGAACGCGTTTTTGTCGTCGCCGGCGATTTTTGTGATTTTGCAATTTTTGTCTGGCGGCGACGGCGACTGTTACTTAACAGTGGACAGACAACAGCCCAGAGTGTGTGGTTAACAGAACTCAATGCTGCTCTGCTCTGACAGTGGGGGAGAGAGCGCCTTACTCTCTCTCTCTGTGTATGTCTTTTTGCCATTTGCTTCTCGTTGGCATTGATTGCGAGAGCTGCTTAAAGAGTTGTTTTGTTGTAAAGTTAATAATATGATGGCCAAATATATGCGGTAGTAGTTCCATAAGTTTCAAGATTATTAATCTGTTTCTCACGTACAATCTGTGTTGCATTAGTTTTTCATACACTTAATATTCTCTGTTGCTTTCGCCTGCGGCCCAACCCTCTCTCTCTGTCTCAGTCGCAGTCTGTCTTACTCTTTTCTTTATGTTTGCGTCGCGTCGTCTGTTGCTTGTTTGTTGTTATTTTCGTCGTTCGTTCGAGCAAATAATTATGACGAAAAGCAGATGATGAAGCAGCAGCAGCACCAGCAATAATAATGATAATAATCACAACAATGCTGCTAATGATCATTATGTATGCTGGTGTTGTGTGAGAGACTCGAGTCGAGTCGAGTATCTCATCTTCTTTCATTACCGTTTTTACAGTTATGTACTGGTGTTTAAATCGCTTTGCCTAGCCAAAAGTTACTGCCAGAATTTTTATGACTGCTATCGATTTCCTTGCTCCTTCTTCTCCTTTCCCACCACCCACCTACCCCCCCGCACATGTAAAACAATGCAAATTTTAGTACCAGGATTTACTTAATAGGGGAATGTAAAAATAAAGGGAAGGGATTTTTAATTAAACGTTTCGTTTCGTCAAGCTCATAAAACTCTTATCGATGCGCTCGCTTAGAGGGCGCTTTTGTTGCTGTTGTTGTTGTAGTTTATTGTCTTAAAGCGTGTGTTTCAACTGTACTTTGAATTATCAGTCGCTGTTCTGCTGCTACTTTGCTGCTCGCTCTGCCGCTGCGAAACACTTGACGTCATGTGACGTCACGCCAGCCTCTAGAATATTTACAAGCTAATCAGTCTGCGCAATGACGTATGTGTGTGTTTGTGTTTGTTTGCAAGTATGTATCTGCAAATTGCATTACTCTGCTGATTAGTAGTTATAAACCCTATCATAAATAATAATTACATGTGCATATATGTTCATTGATATGTCTGTACATACACATCTACATTTGCAATTAACTTGAATGGGTTTCAAAAAGGCAAAAAAAAGCGCGTGGCTTAGTTTCCTAATTAAACTCGAACAGCAACTAGAAACAGCAACAACAACAGCGACAACAACAACGGCACTAACAAATCGCTCGCCTTCAAAATTTGACCTTTTTCGCTTTACGTTATGCTTCTCTATGCTCTGACTGCCTCTCTGACTCTCTCCCATGCCAACCTGTGGGTGGCTACAGACAGAGAGATGTGTGAGGAGAGAGAGAGCGCGCGCAAGTAACAACAACAACAATGTCAAATGTAAACAATGCTCACGCCAACTCGCTCTAACTCACAATGCTTATGGCCTATAACACAGCATTTACCGTCTCGTTTTTTTCTGTCGGTCGCTCGTTACGTTTTGTGCGCGCGAGAGAGGGAGACTCTCTCATACACACACACACACATGCACGCACACTCTCTCGAAGCACTTGCCTTGCTTTGCGTGTTGCTGCTAGTCGTTGTCTGTCTGCTGCGACTAACTGTGAATGCTGCGCGCCTGTTCAAGTGTTCGGCCAAACCGCCGTTCGTTTGTATGCGATTCGGTCGCAGTCCGGCCGTGGTGCTCTGCTCGTTCGTTGTTTGTTCGTTCGATCATCGAACGCCGTCGCGTCGCGAGTAAATTTTTTAAGTCGCGACTTCCCTCAACTCAAGCAGCACCCTGCAAACCAGTTTTGTTTACAGCTTAATTTGGATTGGGTTGTGCCAAACTCCACTTCGGCCGCCTGCCTGCCCTGCCCAGTCCCTTTTTTTTATAGGCTTCTTCGTTCACGTGCCACATTAGGCATAGGTTGGGTTGCAAAAGGTATGCTCATTTGCGCCTCTGTCATACTCACATACTCACATACAACAAAGCTCACATGCATCCGCCTCTCCGCCGCAACTCCAACATTATTCGTTTGGTTCGCTAACTTTATGGTGGCTGGCTGGCTCCACAGCAGTCAGTCAGTCAGTTTGTCATTCATTCATTCAACAGACCGCGTGCAGTCCAGTTCTCTCCAACTCAACTCTGTCAGTCAGTTTTTGTTGTTTGCCAATTGCTTTTCTTTCACATTCAAACTCATACACAACTCACGAAACGCGAAACAAGTCGCGCGACGCTCGCTCGCGAAACGCTAGCGATTAATGCTTTTAATCAGTTGTTATTTGTAGTAGTTGCTGTTCGTTGTTCTGTTCTTACTGTTTTTGTTGTCGTCCGTCGTGCGTAATTACTGTTGTTGTCTTTTGCTTGCATTCGCTCTTGTCGTTTCGGATGCACTTTATTTTCGTCGTTGTTGTTGTTTTTGTTACTGTAAGACAAGAATTATCGTTTGGTGTTTTTGTTGCTGTTGTTTTTTCTGCTCCATTTTGCATTTTGTTATTATTATGGTTATTGTGTATATGTGTGTGTGTGTGTGAGTGTGTTTGTATATGTTTTGCTTGCGAGCACGTAGCACTTTTTTTCGTTGTTGTTGTTGTTATTTTTTATTCTCTTTTCTTTTTTTTTTTGACTCATATGCGCTAGTCCGTGTCTTATCAGCAGTTTTTTCTTTACTCCTCTCCTGCATTTGCCCCATTGTTTGCGGGGGAAATCCATAAAACCAAAATGAGAAAAGTTTTCGAAAAATAACCAAAAAAAGAAGAAGAGAAGGAAAACCAATTGTGAACAAAGTTTAGCTTATGTAGTTGTAAAACTTTGATCTGTTTTCGAATGCCTTAAAATCTAATTTCTTATGTGTGTGTGTGCTTGTGTGTGTGTGTGTTCTGTATTTAAGTGACAATCCTTAAATGTAATCCAAGATAATCTTTATTGAGGGTTAATTCGACTTAAAAATCAAATAAACTATAGTTTTATATTGCGTGATAATTCAATTGATAATTCAAGCATGTTCCGGAAACTAAATTAAACAGATTTGCTAATACAGTGAGCACTCGTTATGAAGAAATATATTTCTTAAGAGTTTTTGATAGACTCTTAGCACTTATTCAATGTTGATGATGATGTTTTTCGATAACTTAACTTTATGTGCAAATGTAACACAGTAAAGACTCGCTACGATAGAACAACTGGACTAACTAAAGTGAATTTTGAAGCATTTTCAATGTTTTTTCTTATGTAAACTCAAAGATTTTAATGGAATTTAGCTAAAATTCCAAATACAGTGTTTACTCGCTATGAAAAACTTCTATATATTAGCTTGAAAAGATCTTAAAATGTTTTAATAAGGAAGATTCTTTGGCAAATCTACTAAGTTCTTAACTTTTTTTGTACTTACTTACTAACTTATTCTTTTCTTTCTTACTTTTCTGATTACAGGCAATACTGCAATATGTCAAGGCGTTCGATATTATTATATTCCTGCCTCTTGCCTCATAACCCGCCACATAGAGCAACGTAGAGAGTTTCTTCTTCCAAATAACTACGTTTTACACTGAGCGAAACCACAAACACCACTTTCAAAGTCACTGGATTAAGTAAGGAGGTGGCCTTCGTTACTTCGTGATCGTTCGTTCGCCGTCGTCAGCCGCAGCCGATTCGTGTTGCACGCCGACGAGAGGAGGACGAGAGACGCGAAGCAACGAGCCGTCGATTGAAAAGCCTCACCACGGACGCATTTATGGATGCGGGCGGCTTGCCAGTGTTCCAGAGCGCCAGCCAAGCAGCAGCAGCCGCCGTCGCCCAACAACAACAACAGCAACAACAGCAGCAGCAGCAACAACAACAACATTTGAATCTCCAGTTGCATCAACATCAACACTTGCAGCAACAGCATCAAAACTTGGGCATACACTTGCAACAACAGCAGCAATTGCAATTGCAACAACAGCAACAGCAGCAACACAATGCACAACAGCAACAGTTGCAGCAACAACAGCGACAACAACAACAGCAGCAGCAACAACAACAACAACACTCACCCTACAATGCAACAGGCGGCGGCATTGTCGGCGGCCTTGTCGCTGGCGGCAACGGAACTGGCAGCGTTGCATCTGCAACAACAATCAACGGACCCAACAGCAACAACAGCAACATCAGTAACATCAGCAACATCAGCAACATCGGCAACATCAGCAGCAACGGCAACAATCCTCCACAATCCATTGTCGATGGGATGCCAACGAAACGGCCAATTGTTGATCGTTTGCGGCGACGCATCGAAAACTATCGCAAGAGGCAAACGGATTGCGTGCCACGCTACGAACAGACCTTCAACACGGTCTGCGATCAACAGAACCAGGAGACCACAGCGTTGCAGAAGCGATTCCTCGAGAGCAAGAACAAGCGTGCGGCTAAAAAGACTGAAAAGAAATTGCCGGACACCCAACAACAACAACAACAGCAACAGTCACAACAACAACAGCAACAGACACAAATGTTAGCCGGACAGCTGCAGAGCAGCGTACATGTGGTAAGTGATGAAAATGTTAATTACATATTACATTACATTGCATACTTTTTCGTTATTAAATAGGGGTTGGACTTTGGAAAGTTTTGATCTTGTTTGCCGAAGTAAACTTGAGTTCCGAATAAGAAAGCGATATCAGATATAATTTAATGTAGTGTTGTTCTAGAGTTTGAACTTTCAAGACAATGACCTTGATCTATAGCATTGGGAATCTTATCATTTCGAGAAATTTCTTGAATATGAGTTCAAAGTATGATAGAATACTGTTAACAGGTTTTAATAGAGTTCTGTTCTAGATATCGAATTATGTTAAAAGTAACGACTTATGCATTTGGGAAGTTTGGATTCATTACAGTGTTGTATTTTTAAAGATGTACTTTCTTAATGTAATGCAGCTGAAAAAGGGTTGAAATAGTAACCAACGATTCAGGAGACACTCTTTTCACATCTTTAAAACGATACATTGAGCATAAGATAGATGAAAGATTATTGTTTACAGGTTTTAATAGAGTATTGTTCTAGTTATCGAATCATGTTAAAGAAAGAGATTTGAACTGAAAACCGGTAAGATGTTAACCGAGTTATGCATTTGGGAAGCTTGGAACCATTACATTTGGAATGATTACAGTAAAGGTTTTATATAGATACACTTCCTTCAAAAAGGGATATACTGAATACTGATTATGGTAACCAATATTCTTTAAAATGATATTTAGTTTGTTTCTTTCGTCCACATGTGCCAAATTACATTCAAATATATGTGTATGTGATTCCGGGTTTGCTTTTTGGTTTGTTATTTTTGTCAGTCAGTCAGTTTTAGATAGATGCCTTGCATTCGTAGTAGTTGTTGTGGTGCACGCTTAGAGATACATGTGTATCTGACAGATACATAACTCTGTCGCTCTGTCTCGTTCGCTCTCTATCTGTATGGCAGCAAAAAGGCTCATTGTGCTGCTTATTATTATGTGTTGTTGTTGTTGTCTTTTTTTGGGCGCAATATTAGAGCTGCGCTGCACGAAACGAACCAAAAAGCGCACACACACATTAAGATACACACACACACACGTGCACACACATCAAACTGCACATACTTAGATATATATACAAAATAATAATGAGGTCAGCGTTTTTTTTTTTATTATTTATTTTTTTTCAGTTTCAGTTCATGTTTAGTTCAGTTTCAGTTCAGTTTCACTCGCTGCTGCCGCTGCTGTTGGGCCAAGTTGTAGCTACAAGATACTTTTCTGTTATTATTATTGTTGTTGTTGGTTGTTGTTGGGTGTTGTAGGTACTGCAAAATACTGTTGTCGAAATGCCTTAGCAATGGGTCGGTCTTGTGTGCATTTTAAATACCTTGAAATGATTTTTTCTCTTTTTGCTTTTAGCTTTTTTGTGTAAACCAAAGATTTTTCTCGTCGTCGAATCGAATCTCGCCTCGAGAGAGAGATAGAGAGAGAGTCCCTGAGAGTTTTTTTGTTTGTTTGTGTCTAGATGTTTCTATTCGCTTCTCCATCTGTCTCAATCTTAAAGTCTGTTTCAGTTGGTTAGGCTTGCATCATGTCTGTCTGTCGCGACTAACGGCCAACGGGGCTGACTAACTAAACTGACTGAATGACAAACTGACTGACTGATTGCAAACTCTAGTTTATATAATTGTTGGTTCTGCCATTCGCCATTCGAATGTTTTTGTTGCAATTCTAGAGACCAAGTCTTGAACCCGTGTAATTGCCACAAATTTACACAGTCAACTTCATCTCTATCATCATCATCATCAACATCAACAACATCATCATTATTATCATCATCATTCGTCTCTATTATCTTGGTTTTTGGGCTATTACGTGAATCTCTTGAGTTTCTATTACTTTGTGTTCCGTTCGCTTGTTTTTTATCAGCCTCTTCTTTTTAAGAGTTGTGCAAAACGTGAGGTATTCGCATTTCGTATTAAGAGCATCTTGTCAACTGACCAGAAGCCAATCTATAAAACTCAACTCAGTTAAAATGACTTTTAGTTGAATTTCAGCAAAAGTTTTCTAGTCAAAAGCTTCTTTCTGATTGCGCACGTTGAATACCCTAGACGTTGTTGATAAGACGGGGTATGCATAACAGTTTGATAAAACTTTACTAAAACAGGAACTAAAGTAACCGGTTACCGGTAAGCAATACGTGATCGTGACCGTAACGAAAAACTGTAACAGTTGAGCTTTAACCGTTAAGCAAGATTACTTTGTAATCGAAACCGATAACAGAATCTGAATCTATAACATTTCCGTTCATTCTCCCTTACAATGTTTCATTCGATCTAGAGTAACCGGTTACCGGGTAACCAATGCTAATCGTGACCGTAACGGAAAACTGTTACAGTTAAGCTTCAAACCGTTATCGTTCGCTGTAACTACCGTTACCGATTACTAAGACTATTTTGTAATCTAAACCGATAACAGAATCGTACCCTGATTCGTTCAATCTCCCTTACATAGGGCATCTTTTAGTCATTCCCACATTCGTATAAACATTTATTCTGTGTTTTTTTTCCGCATACGTTTGCAATGTCATTTGTGTCATGTGCGACCGGTAATCACTCACTTGCATACGTATGTCGTATGTATATATATATATATATAAAGTCACTTTCCTTCTCCTTCCGTCCCTTAGCCACTCATTCAGTCACTTCTGCCTTCTTCTTCTTCCTTCTCTTCAACAACTTTGAACGATTCACAGCTTTTTTTTTTTGTTTAATTTTAATTGGCTTGAAAGTCTTTTGTCGTTTTGTTCTCGCTCTCGCTCTCTCTCTCCGAGTTCTTCTCTCTCAGTTTGTGTCCCTGTTTTGTGTAATGCATAAAAATGCATTAAATGCAAATCTTTTGTAGCTGAATCACTTTGAAAGATTTAGCTTTTATATATCACGATGAATCTGCGTCAGCTCCTCAGTTGAGCACTTTACACACAGAGAACGTAAGCAAGTCAGAAAGACGAAAGAAGGAGAGAAGAAGAAGAAGAAGCTAAATGCATAAGCGATAAACGCTGTGATTACATTATTCTGCTGGCATACCTTCCACATTAATCGGACCTTCAACTTGTGTGTGTTGTTGTGTGTGTGTTGGTTGGTTGGTTAACCGCAAACATTAATTACGGAATTAAATAGAAAATGCGCAAAAGAAAGAAAAAAAAGAGCTTTAAAGCAGACACTTAGTGTTTTAATATATTTAGTATGTTAAATCTGTAAGTTCCTGTTGCTTTATTGTTAAAAATAGATATGGATAATGTTATCCAACAGCTACTTTCTTGACTCGATAAGTTAAGGTTTATATTTCTTTCATCCAAATATGCTTTTGACATTCTCTTCAGGTTAAATATCGTTATCCTATTGTTAAAAATGGATATGGATAAAGTTATCCGGAAATCAAAATAATCAACAGCTACTTTTTCGACTCGATAAGTTAATGTTTAGATTCTTTTCATCCAAGTAATCTTTTGTCATTGCTCTTAAGGTCAAATATTGTTAGTTAACATATGGATAAAGTTATCCGTCAGGACAAAGTAATCAAAATTTAGATTCTTTTTATTCAAATATTCTTTTGATAAGTTTCTCTTGTGTAAGTTTTCCTAAACCAAATGCACTTTGCATGCAATTTCTATGAAATTTACTTTAGTTATGATTCGTTGTTGCTGTTGTTGATGTTGTTGTTGTTGCTGCACTCTCTCCCTAGTTAGTCAGTCAACCGACTCAGCGACCGACAGACCGACAGGTGCTGGTGCTGGTAGTGCTGGTAGTGCTGTTGGTGGTTTGTTGTTGGTATGGCATTAAAAATGCGCAAATGAATGAATTAATGATCGACTGTTGTCCATCGAGCGCGTCCGTCCTCTCTCTCTTTCTATCTGTCTATCTCTGTCTCTGTCTTAGTGTCTCGATCTCTATCTGTCTCTCTCTGTAGGGGGTCTTTGCAATCTTAACTCTCCTCTTATAGCTTTTCACTTTTCTTTTCTTTTCATTTCATTTCATTTATTTTGGTATTGGAAAACTTTTACTACTGCTGCTGTCGCTTCTACTGTTGTTGTTGTTGGTGTTGTTGTTGCGGTTGGCAGTGAAAATCATTGCAAAATTACGGCCAACAATTGGTGGCGGCTTGGTGCTGTGCTGTGCAACATGCAAAACAAGAAAGCAACAACAACAACAACATCGACATCAACAACAGCAACAATAAAAGTAAAACATATTGTTTATAATGCGTTTTTTATTTGGGAAAGTCGCGTGTTGCACTTTTTTTTTGCCTCTTTCTTTTATAATTTTTTTTATTGGCTTCGTCTTTTGTTGTTGTTATTGTTGTTTTCTTTGTTTGCATTTTGTTCGCAGTTGTTGTTGCCAATTTTCACTTCACTTTGGTGGCATTTTGTGACAGACGTCAGTCAAAGAGTCAAAGCGTTGCATGTTGCCTGGCTGCCTGCCTGCCTGCAAGCCTCCACCTCTCGCCTCCCGCCTCTCTCTGCTCTCTCCCCAAACTTCATTTACCCTTCTGCCAGCTTTCAACACCTCCTATCCCCTCCACCGTCGATCCCCAACAACCCCCAACCCAATCAACCAACACAACACAACCCAACCCCTATAGAGTTACCAACTTCCAGTTGTTCGTGCTGTTGTTTCAAGTGCGAGATTGCCTTGGATGTTATATTGTTGTTATTGCTGTTGTTGTTGTCTTGATTGACAAGTGACAACATATTATTGGCGTATCGTTTCAAGCTCAACCGACTTGTTGTTAAGTTAGTTACAAAAGTTGTTGTTGTTGTTGTCGCTGGTTTTGGTGTTGGCATATTGTTTGTGTGTTGGTGTGTGTGTTTACCTACGATGTGCTGCAACTTGAGGTGTTTTTCAACTTTAAATATGTATAGAGTACGTTGATTTTATCTATACAAATTGCCACACAATGGACAAGTGTTGTGAAATGATTTGTTTAGCCTGATTCTCTTGATTGGTGGGCATTTGATAGGTTTGGCTTTGTTTTTGAGTGAGCCGCGATATATCAAGTTAATTGTTTACCGATTAAATAGGTTTTTCTTTACAACGGATAAAGTTGGATAAGTCCGGATAATTGCGGATAACTTATTTGTTTACTTCCAACACAAAAATAGTTATTTTTCATAGGTTTGGATAAATCCGGATTGTTCGGATAATTTCGGATAACTCCGGATAAGAAGGGATAAGTGTGTTTAAGTGTATTTAGTTACCTAAATGTTTTAACAGCCCTAGCTCGGTTGTGGATAATCTCGGATAAGCTTGGATAACTTCAGATAAGCTCGTATAAGCCTGCAGAGATTTGTAATTTTGCATTTCATGGGACCATTCATCCTTACACAGCTCCTTATCCAATATAGATACATTAAATTAATTTGATTATAAATTACCTCTTGTTAGATTACAATACAATCTTGTGTATGCATGTACCTTGTTTGTCATGACTTACCTTAAGGCGCTCATTCGCTTCAATTGCATTTCAATATGTTTTGGTTTCTGTGTGTGTGTGCGGGTATGTTTGTGTGTGTGTGTGTTCGTGTACGAGCTTGTGGGCGTGGCTTCAGTTTAAATTTTGTACCTAACCATGTGCATAATTTATGTTTTTTTGCGTTATACAAATTTGTAAAATGCATCATTTATCTTCCGGGCCATGGCTCCCAAACTCTCCAGTTCTCCAGTAACGGCGGCGACCATAGTGAAAAAACCGCCCTGAAAACAAGCAGCACCCTCCACTTGAGACACCGCTCCCCGCCCCACCATCTCGCACCTAGCTAAGGTGCACCTAAGCGCGCACCCTTTGCGTGTTATGTCTTTTCTTTAGGGTTTTCGTTACATTTCTTTCTTTCGTTCTTTCTTCAGTTGTTTTTTTTTCGGTTGGTAGGTAAAGTAAGCAAATGAAAACCGAAAAATGGGAACCTGTAAACAGCTCCAAGTTGAGTTGAGTTCGGTTCAGTAACTGTTATTTGGTGCTGTTTTCTGTTGGTTCCGTTACTTTGACTTGGTTCAACCAGCAACAAAATCGATTCCCATTTCGAAGGCATTGCCATTGCACACACATAGAGAAGGGAGCAGGGAGTTGGTGGTGGCGGGGCAGGCACATTCCTGTATTATGGTATTTGGCTTGTTGTAAATGAGTTGGTAATATGTTGGAAATTATGAAATGTATCCGTTAGCAGAGCGATTAAGTACAGTGTTTACTAGCAAGGGGTGAACTCGAGAACTTTTTGCTCCTTTGACTGTTTACGAAAACTATTTAACTGGAGTTCTAGTTCTTGGATAGTTTTTTTTATTGGATAAATAGGTAAAATAGGTCTTTTAGCTTTTTTGCCTACTGTGCTCAGTGGTATCAATATAATGTATCCGTTAGCAGGGTTATTAAGTACAGTGTTTACTGACAGAGTTTGAACACTCCTCGTTTTCCCTTCAACTGTTTATGAGAACCATCTGAGGTTATATGAGTTATGTTTATAGGATGACTAGGTAAAAGTTTTTGTCTTTAGGTGTACTGTGTCCATTGTGCACAGTGGAATCAAGCACAGTTCGCCTCGTTTTGTCCGCAACACATTGTAAAATGATGGAGACGACGGCGACACACAGCGAGAGAGAGAATGAGAGAGAGACAGAAGGCGGACGAGGCGGGAGGAGACATCCCTCGTTTTGTGGCTATATCCACTCGTATTTGGTTCGTATAACAAACACACACAGCTACACACACACTTTTGCACACGTGTATATACAGTGTCCCATGTGTGTGTGTGTGTGTATTTGGTGCACTTCAAAGGCTTTTATGCGTTAGTTGCGATGTTGGACGAGAGACCCGCACACACCGCACACCAGCACAGAAAAAAAAGACATGAGGGTAAAAGAGGAGGTAAAAGAGGAGACTGGGAGACAGTTGAAGGAGAAAAGGGAGGGTGGGATATGAAAGGCAGACCGATGTGAAAGCTGAGCTGAGAGCTGAACTGAGTTGAGTTGAGAGTTTTTGAAGGCAAAATTGCATATTTGAGAGAATTTACATCTTTTATTTATTATGTTTGGCAAAATTTCATTGCATATTAATAATGCAATTTTCTACTCTATATAAAGTCGGGTGTGTGCTGCTGCACTTTGAAGCGTCCTCTCTCCCTTTCTCTTTCACCCTTTCTCTGTCTCTTTCTATCTATCTATCTATATGCAATGAAATTTGAATCAACTGAGAGAAGCTCAAAAAGAGCTTTATCTGATTTTCGACCTACCTTAGCCCCACACTTGCCTCTCGCCCCTTTCTGTACCTGTGCTGTGTTTTTGGCTTTAGCTTTTCTAATTGACAGACGACACCCTTCTCTCTCTTTGCCCCTCCCTTTGCCTCATTTGCCTCTGCCTAAGTTCGTTTTTGAACCCAATTGTCTTGCAAATTTTAATTGTCCTTCTTGTTGTTCTCATTGTTGTTGTTGTTGTTGCCCTGGCCACAAAATAATAATAATAAACAACAGCAACAACAAGACAAAGGCGTAACAAACAAGAACAACGTCAACGACAGCCAGTCGGAAGATGGAAGGTAAAGAGGGGGTTAAGGGGGGATGTTGCCCTTTAAATATTGTGTAACCCTTAAATAATGTGTGCAGATTTTTCACTTTTATTTTATTATTTACATGTTCACACACATACATACATATACATATTCGTATGTGTAGATGTTGAGTGAATTTATTGAAAATTGCACATGAGAATCAAGTGTGTGTGTAAAGCACACACACACACACACAGCTATAAAATGAATGAGGCTGCTTCCTTTTTGCTTTCAATTTTTGGTTCCCCTTTTTTGCCTTTGCTTCGGCCTGCCCCTAAAAAACATTCATCAAGCCTTCTCCTCATGGGCCACACACACACCAACACACTCGCACACACACACACACGCGCACAGCAATAACAAACAACGTGTGGCACAAGGCACAAGACAAGCAGTTCTACCTGCCACACACTACCCTTGCCTCAAAGCTCGAACTCGAACCCAAAACGTTGCCTGCCTTCATTTCTGCTGGCTTTGCCTTAAAATCGATAAACTCATTTTGAAGTTCTTCGCTCTTTCTCTTTCACTCTCTTCATGTGTATTTCTCTCTGTGTATGTGTATGTGTGTATGTGTGTCTACTTACTTTTATTTTCTATGCGCCTATTTACACTCCCCCCTACCCCCTACTAGTCCCCCTTTTAAAGCGTTTCATTCTCTCTTCTTATCTGGGAATTTTTGTGGCTGTTGCTGGTTTTTTGGTGCCGGCCCCAGCAATAAATTTGCCTTACGACGCTCTCTAACAACATTTTAGCTAATTAATTTAATTAAATTTGTATATGCTTCAAAAAAGGGCGAAAGGTATACCACTCTCTCTATCTCTCTCCTGTCTCCCTCTATGTTTTTTTAAGGGCACGTGATACTCAGCGGGGGCAGCTGACAATTTAAATTGTCATTGTCACCTATTACTTTGGATTTTTCCGGGTTTTTTGTGTAAAAGACAGAGGATTAAATCCTAAATGAATCTATAAAGATTAGTGGGAGAAAGAGAGAGAAAGAGGGATCACTTAGGATTCGGATATTTCCTTTCTTATTAACTTTTTCCCTCTCCTGCTTACTTTAAGCGATATGGCAACGCTGACTAAATGTTCAAAATGTCCAAAGTGGGGATCAGTTAAGAATCGGAATTGTGCAATTTAAGTGCTCATATCGAAATTTCCTTTCGGAACATATCTTATTAACTTTTCCCCGTCCTATCTTACTTTAAACGATATGGCAACACTGTCACTAAATGCACAAAATGTCCAAAATGACTAACAAAACCGCAATTTCTCAATCATAAATGCTGACAATGTTGTCACTGGACGATGCGATGAATCTCCTTTCCCCTCCCTTCCGTTCCCTTCTCTCCCACTGACCACAAAAACCAAAGGAACATCGAGATAAATCCAGAATTTACAGGCACCAACCACCTGCATCATCATGAACATCGTCGCCCCTAAAACCCACTTAAAACCCACAATGCCTTGGCTATTTTTTTTTGGTTTTGGTTTTTGGTGCGGACACGATTTGTTGGTCTGTTGTCGGCTTTTGGTTTCCAGTTAGTCCAGACCAGGCAGTTCCCCAGGACTCCTTCTCCGGATCTCCTTTCTGCCCTATGCATGTAAAGATGTGAGAGAAAGACACAGACAGACCAGACCAGAAGGAGAATGACGGCGCCAAATGCCAATTGCCAGACAGAAGGCAGAAGCAGCAGAAGTTTAGTACATATTGTGCGTTGGCATTTGCCAATCCTTCGACTCCTTTTACTCCCTTCGTTCACTCTTCACTGCTCTCATCTTGATTCCATATCATGCATTACTTCACGCATTGCACTTCATCCCATTCTCATACTCTCTACACTCGACTCTACTCATCATCAATGCTGCAATTGCAAATGCTGCATCCACATTTGATGGCGTTTCAGCCTCGAGTGTTGATTACTTGCACTGCGATTTGGTTGAGCTCTCTTCGCTTGCTTAACGGGGATTATTGTGTGAATGGTTTGGTTTGGGTGGTTTTTGGTTCGGTTTGGGTGGGTTTTGGTTCAGGTTTGGTTTGGTTTGGGTGGTTGTTGCTGTATATTTAAGAGCTATGCAGTCATATGTAAAATTAACCCAAAACGAGCAAAAAGGACTTGGCAAAAAGTCATTTTTAGCCACTCAAATGTTGTTGCAGCAGGCATTTAATATTTATCAGACTGGAAAATGTATGTTATTAGCATATAGCGTGAATGTAATCTGAACAATAGAAATCCTGTTGAAAAAAGCTCTTTTAAAAGAGATTTTCCAGATCATGAATGAACATGTTAGGTACAGTTTAGGTTCAAAAAGTTTCCATTATTACTGAGAGTTAAGTCCGAGAAAGAGAAAAACAAGTTTTGTACAGGAAACTTTCCACGATTTCTCTGATTTATTCCCAAAATTTCTGTATAGGAAAGGAGATTTTCCAGATCTCGAATGTTTATATGTTAACAGTGAACTTGAATGAGCAGTGAACATGTTAGGAACAGTTGAGTCTCTCCAAATATCTTAATAATATTGATCGCAAAGTCAGGGAATCTAAGAAAACAGGTAAACAAGTTTCGATCTAGAAACTTTAGTTAGTTCATACAACATTTCTTTGATTTATTCCCATTACTTCCATATAAGAAAGTTCCATTCAGGATATTTCTACGACCTTCATTAACTATTTCCTTCATGTAATGCATTAGTTTAACATTTAGGCCAAACACATTCATAGATGTATACATAAATCCATTTCACACTTATGTAGCTATTATAGTTTATTACTTGTGTTCGTTGCCGTTGCCGTTGTTGCAACATTTCAACCATCTGGCAACGCATAATAACCATAACGGTAATGTTCCAGCAACATGTGACATCAACAAGCCAAAATGGGCTGCAGGAAACTTCCATCCTTTTCCTTTCCCTTCAATATTGTCCTTTTTGGCTCTGCTGCAGAGACTGACCGCTGTGACAATCAAATTGTTGTTTAGACACTCTTCATTAGATTTGTTTTTCTTCCTTGTTTCTTGTTGTTGTTTCTCTCTGTTTCTGTCTGTTTTCTGTCTCACCTGCAGTGAAATTAGCTCGTTTTGTCGTTGTCGTGAGGACTGCCCGCTGTCTTTTTTCTATTCAAATTCCTGAGTGATTTGCATGCCGCCTCAACTGATTTGCATATGACAACAAGGGGGTGGGGGGGATCAACTGGGGAAGGGGGATTTTTTTTAAACTCTTAATGAGTTTTAGGCATTTTTCTCAAGCTGAGCCTGTCATCACTTTTGAGCGGGGCAAACTGATTGTCGTTTAAGGTCAGTTTCAGGATTTCCTAATTTGACCTAAACCAGTTTTTCGGGTTGGGGCGGGGTTGGGCCAACATGGCGTATGCGTAATGTGGATTTCTACCCCTTTTAGCTAATGATTAGCGCGTTCAAATAATGTGGACTCATGGACAAACTGCTGACCACTTGCAGCATTGAGTTGCAAGTAGTGTCGGGGGAGGGGGTGTTGGCATGGAAAGAAGGGATTTCACATTTTACATTGCCAGCAGCAGCAGCAAAAGCAGCAAAACATTTTTCATTACTTTACTCGAGCGGAAATGGCAAATTAACTGCACAAATACACGAAACACACACTCATACACACATATATACACTCACACATGTCGTTTCTTTCTCGCTCTCTTTGTGTGTTATTGCTCATTTATTCATTACATACAGCAGAGAGAGCTGGAGCGGGGAGAGATCTGTGGCATGTGCAACGCCTTTTAGAGTCGATTTTTCTCATTGTTTGGTTTTAACTTATTCATTGAATGTCGATATTGGAATAGTGATGAGAAATCCGTAATAATATTTTCTCGGTTTTTTCTGGAACTTTTTTAAGATCTTTATTTTTGTGCTCGCCTTTTTTTTCGCTTTGTTTTTTGTGTTGCAAAACAAAGCAAAGCAAACCAAAAAAAAGTCAGAGCATAATGAGTAAGAATTGACGCAGTTCATGAAACAATGAGACTTCGCTATCGTCATCATCATCATCATCATCATTATTATAATCAATGTCAACGGTGACGAAATGTTTGTAAATAAACAAATGCCAAAAGCAGCAAAACGAAACGAACGAAACGAAACGAGCGAAATCAACGAACGAACAAATAGAAATGTTTAATGAATCGCGGAGCTTGCTTGGTGGACAGTTGGAGAAGCAAAAGGTGCTGTGTGCGGGAGGGGGTTGTTGAATAAGGGGTGTT
This sequence comes from Scaptomyza parva, assembly GCA_035044645.1. Taxonomy (NCBI): domain Eukaryota; kingdom Metazoa; phylum Arthropoda; class Insecta; order Diptera; family Drosophilidae; genus Scaptomyza; species Scaptomyza parva. Next base: position 693,864 of record JAWNNT010000090.1, on the reverse strand, counting down.
ACAAGGGAGGAGCGGTGCGGTAGATAGCAGCTTCCAACAATCAACAATGAGAGACCGTTCAAAACGATATGTAGAAAAATTTACGTCTGAGTGAACTTTTGCCTCGCGACTCACTCGCCGGGGAGGGGGACAGACGCAGACAGACAGACAGTTGAGAGACCAGACAAATAGAGAGACGGTTCGTTGATCAACGGGGGTAGAACAGTTAGGAGTTTGGGAGGGGAATACCGCCCTGAACTGGACAGTTAAATGTATCAACAGACGCCGCCGACGCCGCCAACGAAATGTCAAAGACGACGACAAAAACAAAAAACGGAAGTTCAAAAGGTGACAAAATGACAACGAGAACGAAAAGACAACAACAACAACCAGAAAAATAACAACAATGATGATGATGACGGAGCGATGTCTACGTTACAGGGAGAAAGAGAGTGAGAGGGAAAGGGGGAAGGCAAAAGTAACACTGCTACAAAAGATCAGAAAGGAAAAGTTTTAGGTTTCATTGAGAATAAGAAAAAGTTGTTGTCTTTTCTCATTTCTAATGATTGTAGCTAACGATAAGAAGCTATATGTATTCAATGAATATTTTTCAGTGTAACTACACGCAATTTCTCACTGTGTAGTTTAGTGGCCACTGCAAACTGGACATGTATTTATTTTTGTTTTTTTTTTTGCAATAAAACAGGGCGGCAAAATTCACTTTAAACAATTAAATGAAATGTGATTGTTGTCATTCCGACTCCGACTCGTTGTTGGTGCTGCGGGTAGATAAAAGAAAGCGCAAGAAAGAGATAGTAAATGACAGAGAAAGAGAGAGTGAAAGAAGAAGAAGCAACACCCTGAGCTGTCTCCGGAAAGGGGGATGTCAAAGGTTAGAACTAGGCCGTTTTGAGGGCGCAAAAACAATAAGCACCAATAAAACAGACAACTATATATCTAAATGTATCTGTGTATCTTTTAGATGCATATATAGATACACACACACACTGGGACACATTGAGCAACTCTCTGAGTGGGCTATAAAATTTCTTTGGTTTCACATTTAAATCCGTAATTTCAATTCAACTTGTCGTGTTTACACACACAATGCATAATTTATAGAAATTTTTCGTCTCGCCCCAAAGCGGCGCAAGCGAGCGAGAAGAATGAGCGTGCGTGCGAGAGCGAGATAGCAATTGGCAATTGTATACAAGTGAGGGTGCGCGTTGTGTGTGTGCGAGAGTGAGATGCAGCGAAACGAATGCGTGTGTGTGCGTGTCTCAGTGTGTGTGTGTGAAGCTCATGTAATGTCAAGTATACGCCGCGTGCGACTTACATATTACAGTGGTTCGGAGAAAGGAAAGCAAAAGATATATTATTATGTGATTTTTTTGAGGTTATGAAGAGCTTTTGTATAACAAATATATATTGAAAAGATGTAGGCAAAGAAGTTTGAACTTTTTCTTTAACATCTTTGTAAGTTTAAGAGGCATTTGTTGAAGTTTAAGCTCTGAAAAACTTTTTCTTTAATACTTTAACTAAGTTTTAGAGGCATTTGTTGAAGTTTGAACTCTGTTGGTATATGAAAAACTTAATTTTTATTCGCTGAATACAATAAATGTTACTTATATAAGCAAAATATTACATTTTTGACTAGTTCTCAGCTGTAATTATAGTTTTCTAACTTTATCTCATGCAATACGCTTTTCAGTTGTGCACATTTTGTGCTATTTGCCCCACTGTACTTGTATAGACAATGGGCACTCAGAGTCAGAGTCGACAATTGTGTGTTTTCTGCCTGCCTTCCCCGCTCCCCTGCCTCCTCTACTCTCCACTCTTAGTGTATTTCATGTGGCGCATATGGCAAGCCAACGTGTGCCTAGTTGCCAGAGTTGCCACCCCACCCGCTGCCCTCTACTTATATGGTGCTCCCTTATTGAAGCTGTAATGGGGCGACGTTTCTGCGTATGTATATGTGTCTCTGTGTGTGTGTGTGTTTTGGGTATGTGTATTTGTGTTAAAAACTCAACGAAGCTTAAAAGCTTTGTTTGCATTCTCCATAGACGACTTAATATTTACTCCTGCTGCTGCTGCTGCTGCTGGACAGTGTACTGTATTTTCTTTTACTGTTTTTTGCCCACTGTGCGAATATAAAAACACTCTGTGGGAGAGAGAGAGATAGAGGATAAAAAATGTTTGTAAATAACCGAAAGTAAAAAGTGAATTTTGTATTTAATTACTGACTAATTGGTAATGGCCAAGCGATTAATTTGCATCTTTTAATTAAGCAAAGCGACGAGAGAAAGGGAGAGAATAAGAAATCTCTCTTAAACCTAGATATTCACATACATACATATACATATATATGTGTATGTGTGTGTTTGTGTGTAGATTTTGCAGCTAGTTTTTGCTTCAAGACGTTGCTCAATTGGGGCACGTTGATAAGAATGAAGATTGTTGTTTATGTTGTTGTTGTTGTTGTTGTTTTTGTGTGGCAGTCAACAATCAAAAAGTGCACGCAGCGAAGGGAAGAAAAAGAAGGAGGGACGGGATGGAGATGGCAGGATGGAAGAGGATGTGGTAAATGAGGAAAAATGTAAAAAAGGAGCACAAGTTAAAAAGTTGACAGAAGCTTAGATGCTCTTTAACGAAAGAAAGAGAAAAGAAGTTTAGATATGAAAAGTATAGCTTAAAGCATGTTCTTACCTTTTTACAACACTGGTATAAGCTTAGATACCCTTTAAGGAAAGAAAGAGAGAAAAAATTGAAATCTTCACAATATGAAAAATATAGCCTAAATTATTTCGATCCAATCAGTTGGTACCTTTTTATATACTTTACAACACTGGCAGAGGGTATTCTTGTACTTGCCTGTGAAAACTTTACGAGAGTTTGGATACCCTTGAGGAAAGGGTAGAAGCTTAGATACCCTTTAGGAAATAAAGAGAGAAGTTTACATATGAAAACTAAAAGTCAAAGTCTTTTCGATCTGATCAATTCTTAACTTTTCACACACACACTTTACAACACTAGTTATTAAGGGTATTCCACTAAGTCGTATTAGCCCTTGCATCATGTTGTTGTTGCTGTTGCCGCCGTGCCCACAATTCCACGCACGCCCTTCTTATTTTTTTCTTGCTTAACCGAGAAGAGCAGTGAAAAAAATACGACAACAGCGGCTGCGGCAGCCACATAATCCACTTTTTTGCACAACATCCCCCCATCCCCACCCCCCTGTCCTCTACGTCTTCGCCTTACTTGTCCCCCTTGTAGTTGTTGCTTTTGTTGTTGTTGCTGCAGCAAAATATATAAAAAATAATTGGAAGTCGCTTGCAACGATGTCGTCGTCGTCATCGTCGTCGTCGTTGACGTTTTGCTTGTTAGCTGCGCTATTGCACTAACCTCCCTCTACCCCCTCTCATCATCATCTCCCCCTCCGCTGCTACTCATCAGTTTTGCCCTGCCTGCCTTGCCTGCCTTGCCTGTTTGCCTTGCCTTGCAGTTGTGGTTAAAAAATCTTTGCTGCTTGGCTTGCCTGGCTTCGGCTTCTCGTCGCTCGTCGCTCTCGCTCTCTTTTGATTTGACTTTTGTTTGCCTGGTGATTAGGGCCAGCTCTAGCTAGAACAGCTAGCTAGAACGCTAGATGGATGGATAGATGGGCGCAGGCAAAGGGAAGGGGGGTAGCAATTGGGGCCAGGGAAAAACACATCCAAAAGCTCAGCGTGTGTTCTGGCCGCCATTTATTGTTGTTGTTGGTTTTTTGTTTTCTTAACAAATTTGGGACACCTATTTTCTAACCCATTTCTTGGTGTTTTTATTTTGCGTTGCCTTTACTATTTTTAATTGATTTGCAGTTTTTTGTTTGATGAGCTTCCATTTTTTTATGCCTGTTGATTTTGCATGTAAAAATGTATTCCACCGGAAGACAGGGAGAGTAGGGGTTAGGGCATGAGAGCAATTGGGATCTGAAGTGTTAAAGTCAGTTAAGTGTGTTACTAGCATGCAGAAAGTTCGTGGAAGGGACTGCTTTTTGTCGTTGCTTAAAGTCAACGAATATCGATATTTATCGATAACTTTCAACTCTTCATATTCTTTCAAATTTGCACTTAAAACATTTCTCTTAGAGTAAAGAAATTTCAAAGCTTGCTTTTTGAAATTGACGCAAATCGACAGTAATCGATATTTATCGAGAGTTTTAACTATTCATCATCTTCAACCTTTGCCTGTAAAACATTTCTATAAGAGAAATGTCATTGTCAACATGGTTTTACCATTAATTTTTGACATTCTTTATCACTTTCCGAGTATTTATTCAACGTTTATCGATTATTATCGCTTATTTTCATTAATCAACTTAACAACATCCCCTCCTGTTTCATCTAATCACAGAAAACTCCTTTCAACAACATGTTTTGATGTTTCATTATGATACTTTTGGGAGAGTTTTTCTTCTTCGTCATCGTTTTCAACATCTTTCAGGGGAGATAAAATGTTCCTTCAAATTAATAACTTGCATTGAACTTTTGTCAGGCTCATTCTTAGGTCTCTTCACTCTTCATTCTCATCTCCTTTGAGCCGCCTGTCAGCACATTTTGCTTCTTCTTCTTCTTCTCCTTGTTGTTGTTGTTCTTGTTGCTGTTATCATTTTGTGTTTGACGCCGTTGTCGTCGCCGCTCTCATCACCATCAAACATAATCATAATCATAACTATTATTATTAACGACACAAACAACAGCCTATTTAGCCCAAAATCACACTTTCAAGCTGCAAACTCCAACCTTCAACTCCCACTTAACACACCCGCCCTCTCTTCCTACCCCTCTCCACCTCATCATGTAAAAACTAGCAAGCGATAAAAATTTGTCTACATTAGCCCCGAAAAACACAGTCAAACAAACACACACTAAGAGAGATGGGCGACACAGTTGGGATAGAGTTGGAGGAGCAGTTGTTACACAGGTTCTTGAACGGAGGCATATGCTTTAGCCACTCCCTCTCCTCCCCTGAGCCGTGCCCTATCCTTGCAACTATCATCTTGGCAACGGGAATATCTTTTGCAAGTTTTTGGAGAGCCGCCGCCGCGTACAACAGCAGCAGCGACAATGTCCTCTTCTAACGGTGTTTACCGCCCCCTAACCCCCCTCTATGGATATAGAATTTGTTGCTGTAAAGTTGTATTTCAATGGTGTTGGTATTTTTGTTACTTGCTCCTATATACCCCCTTCTTCCGATATCTCTGTTTACGATGCTCATTTGTCTGCTATTATGTCCGTTTCTTGCATGCTTTCGGATCGCGATTTCCTTGTAGTTCTTGGTGATTTTAATATTGCTGAAGTTACTTGGATTTCGTGTCCCGACTCTGGTGCCCTGACCCCTTCGGCTCATAATGAATTTTTGAATAATTTACTTGGGATATCATTGAATCAAATAAATGATATCCCAAATTCTCTTAATAAAATGCTTGATCTGGTTTTTGTTTTGGATCCATCCTCTTCATCCATTACCCGATCACAACCCATATCTTATCCAGAGGATTTCTATCACCCAACGTTGGAGGTGTCGATCACTTTACCCTACCGGAGGCTATGCCCCAGTAAAAATCGTTTAAGCCGAGTACGTCAATTTCGGAAAACCGATTTTGCAAAACTTACTCGGCTGTTGGCCCTTGCTGACTGGTCTACCCTCTACGGGTCTGACAATTTGGGCCGGGCAATCAATATTTTTTATAATACTTTAAATTCTTTATTTGATTTGTGTGTCCCTTATGGAACGCCAAACAGGTCAAACAAACCTGTGTGGTTTACCAGAGAGTTGACAATTCTAAAAAATCGTAAATCGAAACTCTACAAGAGTTTCAGAAAATCAAGCTCTCCGTTAGCTTGTTCTGCATACTTGATTGCTCGTTCCAATTTTTCAGTCCTCAATAACCAATGTTATAGGAATTACCTGACTAGGTGTGGATTACAGTTTCAGCAGGATCCTAAACGGTTTTTTGATTTCGTTAATGCGAAACGCAAGACATCGACTCTTCCATCAAACATATTCTTTGATGAAATGAAAGCCAACTCAGATCAGGCCATTGCCGATCTATTTGCTGCATTTTTTCAAACGACCTATAGCCCTTGTTTCCAACCAGTCGTCATGCCTTACCCCTATCAGCTTAATGCCTCAAATTGCATTTTCATACCGGAAATCACGGAGAGTTCGCTACTTTGTGATCTTCAAGTTATTAAGCCCACATTTTCTCCGGGACCTGATGGAATACCTAGCTGTGTGCTCAGGTACTGTGCTCAGAGTCTTCTAAAACCTTTGCATAAATTGTTTAGTTTGTCCGTGGAGCTATGCTCTTTCCCAAAAATTTGGAAAGAGTCTTACATTATTCCTTTGCACAAAAAAGGAAACAAATCGGTAAAAATTATAGGGGTATCTCCAAGTTGTCTGCTATCCCAAAGATTTTTGAGAAACTAATAACCTCTCATCTTCAACATCTTTGTAAATCTATGATTTCACCGTGCCAGCACGGGTTCATGAAACAAAGATCTACCACTACTAACTTATTAGAATTCACATCATTTGTTATTAAGGGCTTTGAAGAAAAATTGCAAACTGATGTTATTTATACTGATTTCAGTAAGGCTTTTGACTCTGTAAATCACCGCCTTTTAATACATAAACTTAAACTTTTGGGTTTTCCCAACAATCTTATTCTTTGGATTCAAGATTATTTAACCTTTAGAACTCAGAGAGTCTATTTTAATGGCTCAGTTTCTAAAGCGGTCCAGGTCACTTCTGGTGTTCCACAAGGAAGTCACCTTGGACCGTTGTTATTTACTCTTTTTATAAACGACCTTCCGTCTGTTATAAATCATTCTCGGGTACTAATGTATGCTGATGATGTAAAATTATGCATGTCAGCTTCAAGTCTTCTGTCTGGTCATAGACTGCAAAGTGACTTAGACAATTTTCAAACTTGGTGCAAAGTAAATTTACTGCATCTCAATTGCAGTAAATGTAAAGTTATGTCTTTTTATAGGCGAATGCCTTTTTTTAATATCTATCTTCTGGATAACCTACCATTGGATCGGATTGATTTGGCTGAGGATTTGGGTATCTTAATGGACCCAAAGCTTAAGTTTGACAAGCATATTGCTTTAATCTCAAATCGAGCATCAAGTGTCTTGGGGTTCATTAAGCGTTGGTCGAAGGAATTCGACGACCCCTACCTAACTAAAACTCTTTATGTGTCTCTTGTCCGACCGATTCTTGAATATGGATCTTGTATATGGTATCCCAAATACAGGGTTCATCAAGATAGAATAGAATCGGTACAAAAACAATTTTTGCTCTTTGCTCTTCGGGGTCTTAACTGGGATAATAGTACAAATTTACCTGCTTACCACAGTAGACTTTTACTAATAAATCTTTCCTCTCTTACTAATCGTAGAACTATGTAGCATTAACCTTTTTTCACAAATTAATAAATGGTGAAATAGATTCCCCCGTACTAATTAACCAAATTAACTTTGCTGTACCTATTAGAAGTAGTAGACATTTTTTACCTATAGCCCTGCATGCTTGCTTATCTAACTATGCTATCCATAACCCTTTTCGAATCTTATGTTCTTTATATAACGATTTTTCCCACCTAATAACTAGTACCACTTCTGCATGCTCACTAAAAAAAATTGTGTTATGTCATTTGTCTACATGTTCGCGATCTTCGTAACCGCACGTTACGCGGTGCGCCCCTCGGTCGGATGGGCGGGAGGTGGGTCGCTTTATGCTTGGGTCCGCGCGTTAACAAGCCGGTGCTTGGTATCGTTGGGCCACTTGATTGTACTGTCCGTTAGTACATCTACGTCCAATAATGTCATACCCCTTTTTTTTTAAGTGTATATGTGTGTGTGTGTGTGTTTGCAATTTGTGGCCTGGCTTTAAAAGTCCTTTTGCACTGTGCGCATGTCCCGGTTATTACAGAAAGGAAAAAAGTGGAAAATTCTTCTCCCTTTAAGCGAAATACTTGTCTTGTTTTCTCATCTATCCATCCAACTAAAATGTATATATTGACAATTAAGTTTAAAGTTCCTTTCGCAGAAAACTAACTCAACTAATTTGGTTATAGAACACTTCACTACAGTTCACTTACCCCCCTTAACCCACCCTCAATTCATTATTATTGTCACTTGACCCTGTTTTGAAGAAGAAGCTAAGCTTGAACAGCGGCAACAACGGCAACAGTTGCGTCACAACAGTTGCGCCTTCGTTGCATCATCAGCTTGTTGTTGTTTTTTATCGAGTTAACTGATATTTGCCGTCTACACACACACACACACACACACACACACATACATACACACGCACATAAACAAATAAAAGCGCGCATTAAATAAATAAACAAATGCAAGTTAAATTTAATTTCATTAAATGGCTGCCAACGACAACGACGACGACGACGATAAAGTTGACTGCGACGATGACAAACATTTAATTGAATATACATCGTACAAGATGTCAACAACGTCATCATCATTGTGAACGTAATTATTATCATTGTCGTCATCTTCGTTATCGTCATCATCATTATTGTCATAGTCGTCATCGTCATCGTCTTCGTCGTTAGCTATATGAGAAATACACTTGACAACAAACAGTTCGAAGATAATTGCCGTTACGTTTTGTTAAGGTGGACAAGACTTAATTGACGCGTAGATACCCTAGAGCTACAGTTTCTAATACAGAGTTGATATTAATTGAAAAATAAAGCTTAAATTTAGTATGCTTAACTACTTAATACCTTAAGAGGAGAATCATTTTTGCTTTGGTAAATATGAATCTGTGCTATCTTAGCTATATTCCTTGCTATGCCTAGGGATTTTACTAAAGCTCATATCCAAAAACTGAAGTCTATAGCTTTTACAGTTCCTGAGATTTACGTTACGGGTATAAAGACCATAAATTGGTTTATTTTAGTATCCATAGTTAAGAAATATATATTATTAGCAACCAGAAGAAACTAAGAAACTAGTATACCCAGTGTTATACTGTCTTACAGGGTATTACAAGTCACCCTGCTTACACGTCCACTCTCTCTCTTTTAACCTTTTTTCTCCCCCATTCTCACTCTCTCCCTTCGCTCTTTAAATTTTGCTTAAAGCTAGTTTGCAAATGCATCAAAACAAAATGCAATTTAGTTGATTGCAAATCGTGTCACCATATATACAAAAAAGAAGAAGAAGAAAATTCTAATGAGGGCAACACTAGGGGCGTGGCATGACATAAGCAAAAACTGTCTAGAAACTAGAAAAATTATGCATTCCATAAAGTCTCCTTCCTCAACATTCACACTTGAAAATAGCACATTGCGTATACGTAATGAAGATAAATTTATTATTAGACATATGAAAAAAGGGTATTCAGAAGTTTGGTCTCAATCAATCAATTCGCTTTAGATCAACTTTTGCATATTAAGTATACGCCGCGTATAACTAGAACTAAATTAATTGCTTTCATTAGAGACCAATTTTAAAGCTTCCCCCTTTTAATGATATTATTTTCATTTTCTCACACAAAAAGAAAAACAGAGCAAACAGTTTTAAGCAATCAATCAATTATTTAAATAGTTAATATTTGCTTTTTTTTGGTTGAGTGTCAGTTATAATGCAATTTTCATTTCACACATTTTGCTCGTTTCTTTTGGCACTTAAAAAAAAACACAAAAAATTACGGAATTTGTCAGCACGTTTGATGTCGCTTTTGTTGTTGTCGCTCTTATTGCTGTTGTTGTTGCTTTTGTTGTTGTTTTTGCAGTTGTTGCTGCTGTTGTTGTAGTTGTTGCTGTTGGCTATCACTTGCATTTTTTCCATTACACTTTTATATATTTTTATTACAATATACATTTCAAGCTTTGTGTTTAATATTTTACACAGAAGCCCCATTATTCACATGCATATGCATAAATATATCAGATTAATATAGTGCATACACTTATGTGCGCATAAATATGTACACCCTTAACTAAAAAGCTATAAAGTATCAAGAAAAAATGTCTTTAAAAAATGAAAAAAAATATAAAAAAATTGAAAATTAATATTTAATTACAATATGGTTTCTCTGGAACTGTCTAGCATTGTATTTATTTGTGTACAAGTATCTTTTGCATATTTTTTTTTGATTTTTGTGAATTATTGTTGTAAATTTTACACTTTTTGTCTGTTGTTGCCATTGTTGCTGATTTATTTTTAACACTTATCCGCATAATATTCACACATACACATACATATATATTTATTAATTTACAAAACAGATGCACAACACTCAACTTACTCGACATTTGACAGCAGCAACAATTTTAACCACAACAACAACAAAAAATCATTGTAATAATGTAGACAACATTGCGTATGAGTGTTTTTGGCTTTAAAAGCTTTCCAAAGAAATAAAAACAGTTTATTATCCCAAAAACCAAAAAAAGAAAATGAAGAAAAATACTACCAAAAGCAGTTTCTTTTCCAACTAGACAATTTGACAACCTCTAATTAATTTTGTTATGTTTGTAATTTGTTTAAGTTTCTCTCTCTCTCTTGCTAACTGCTTAACAGCGACAGCGCTGTTCGCACGCTGTTAGTTAACAGCGCACTGTTAAAAATCGCCAGCATTGAGTTTTTAATGTCTGTGGGAGTGTTGTTTTGTCAATTTCTTTTGTTATGCGAGCGCGAACTGTTTGTCTATGTTTTCTTTTGCACTCCACTCCACTCAACACCCTACCCCTCACCACCCCACTCCCCCGCAACACTCACTCTCTGTTGTGTACATTTTAAAAGGCAAATCTGCCAGCCATTTGCGGCACATTTCGTGTACAATTTTCCCATTTTTGTTGTGTTATGCCCACATATTTATTTTCTGAACGAGAGAGGGAGGGGGTAGGTGGGGGTTGGTACAGCACACAGCATAGCATAGCATCGAGCAAAAGGGGGCGCACTTTACATTTGTTTTGTTTATTTTGGCGTGAGCCGTTGCCCAGAGCTGCAATGATGAAGCCAAAAAGAGAGTGTGAGAGAGAGTGTGTTTGTGTGTGTGTGTGTGTGGGAGCAACACTGCCGGCTGAGGTGAGAGCGCACTGTGAAAGACGAAAAAAGAAGAGAGTGTGAGTGAACAGTTGCTTTTGGTGCTGGCATGCCATTTCCCGTTATCAGTCGCAGACTTTCTGCCAACCTGCTGCCGCCGCTGTTGACGTAGCCGTTGCCGCCGCCGTCGTTAAACGCGTCAGCAAGACGCAGCGACGGCGACGACAACGACAACAGCGACGTCAATGGCTCAACAGTGACGTTCACTTCTCTCCGCTCTGCGCTCTGCTCTGCTCTGCTGACGTCGTTGACGTGCGCGTTGTCTGTCTGTCGGCGGTGGCTAATTTTGGATCTATCTAAGCGAATAGAAATATTTTTAGCTTCCAATTTGGGCGTCGCGCACGGTAGCCACATGCAGATTTTCATTTTCTTTTTTTTTTTGATTTCTTTATTTTTGCAATTGTTTGCCTTTTTTGGCCGCTGACGTCGACGTCGCCGTCGTCAAACGCTGCTGCGCGTCTGCTGCGTTGCTTTTGTTGTATTTTTAGCCATTTGATTTATCATTCGACAAGTTTTGTTCACGCTGCATTTCATGTTATTAATCAGTATTCTCCATCTCTTTTTGTTTCATTGCAGGTGAGTTTTACTTCTTTTTGGTTGTTGTCCACACTTAATATTAAGCGGAAAAGCGTACGTAAGTAGCGTAAACACTAATGAGAGGTGGAATTCGACTAGAACTGCAAGGGTGAAATTTAAAGAGTTTGTATTCATCACAATAAGTGATTTCTTTGTGTGATTCACGCGTTTTGCACTTAAGAATTTCTATCCACTCAGCTTTTGTTATCCTGCAACATAATCAAATCATGAAGAGTAAGTGCCATGGCATAAACGGCAGATCGTAAACCTTAAACCTTTGCTCAGTATTAAGCATAGACACAAACACATACAAACATACAGCAATGGTAGTTGCAAGTGAAAGAGAGACACCAACAGAGATTTAGAATTGTGTCATCGCGTAAACAAACAAAGTCAGTTTCTCACACACACACACACACACATTGAAGCCAAGACAAGCCAAGCCAAGCCAAGCCAAGCCGAGACGATTCGTGACGAGACGAAGCGACAGACGAACAAAGCCGAAATAGCAAGCGCAGCAGCAGCACAGGCAGATACCAAAGGCGATGTCTCTCACTAACACCCCCTCACTCGCACACGCACAGAGCCAATGCAGGCGCCTCTGCTCGGCCAGCTGCTCTGTTTGCAGCGATTTACAGTGCAATGCAGCGACGCAGCGAAGTCTCTGCTGCAGCTGCTTCTTCTTTCTGTCTTTACATTTTTCTTATGTGAATGTGTTTTGTTTTTGTTTTGTTGTTTTTTTCTATTTTGCTTCCCAGATTTGAAGTGTTTACATATTGCGTTTGAATTATCGTTGAAATTTGTTTCGCCCTCTTTGATTTTTGTTGTTTGTGGCTTTTGCTGTTGCTACTCTGGCTGTTTGCTCTTCACTTTTATAATAAAGCTAATTTTAGTGTTTAGCTTTTCATTTGCATTTCAATTAGAAATTGTGTGTACATGTAAGAATATTGGTTTCTTTTTAGACTGTACTTTTTGTGTTGTATCATTGTTGTTATTTACTTATGCGGCGCCACCTAAGATATTTATCTGATATGATTAACAGGAAAGATCGAAAAATCATTAACAGCAGCAACAAATACCTTTGTTAGAATTCCAATGAGAGTTAACAGTCAAGTGCAAATGTTAATCATTCGATACGATCGCGCATTACACGCACTGTAACAGTTAACAGTGCTTAAGCTCAGCTTGCATTTTGCACTCTCTTTTTGCTCTCGCTGCGCTGCGCTTCACTGCAGTCAACTGCGACGCGACTGACCTCGCTCTTGCGCTGCCTCAAGTCAAGTTTTGTGCGTCGCAATTTGAAGCCCAGTTTGCTTGCTCAACGACAACCGACAACGACAATAACATCGAATCGAAAATCCCTTGAAGCTTTAAGTTTTTCAGCAGCGCTTCGGCTTGTTTGATTTGGCTTGCTCACCTTCGGCTCAACGAATGACAGCAGCAGCGAACGTCGAGCAGCGGCTCGTGCTGTTACATTTGAATGAGCACGTCGCTGCTGTTGCGCTGCTGCTGCGCTGCTTTTGGCTTTGGTTTAACATTAAGAGGTGGTTGGTTGGTTGGTCGGCTGGTTGGTTGGTTGGGCAACAACAGTGTTGCTGTCGGCTGTCGCTGTCGCTGTAGTCATTTATCACCGGCCTCTTTTTTGCCCACACTCTCTCTCTGTGACTCTGACTCGCGTCTTTTTCACTCTGCCCACCCCGCACCCCCCTCTCGCTTTGAACACCTCACATAACATATTAAATATTTGCCATAGAATTGTTGAAAACGACGTTTGCATTACCGCCAAATGTTGTCTGTTTATCTCTCGCTAGTTATTGTTTTGCAGTCATAGACATGTAAGGGAGGGGTGTATGTGGGGGGCGGGGAGGGAGTTGTGCATTTTGGGGGTTTATTTGGCAAAAGACATGGTGGTTGTTGGTAACATTCTTCTTCTTTCGTTTTTTTCTTCATTCTTTTTGTGTCAGTTGATTGGATTGCCATGAGATGAAGTTGCCATCAGAATCAGAGCGCAGGAAAGAGTGAGGCACAGAGATAGATGTTTTCTCTCTCTCACACGCTTTGTGTTTGTAAGTGATTTATGAGTCCCCAGTGCTTGATATGCGATATATATATATATAGTGTATGCGATATGTGGGATTTGTCGTATGTAGTCTAAGGGATACATCGAGATTAGGTTTAAAGAGGGTGCTGCCAATATCAATACTTTGTTCGATTTCTTAATTTTCACACGAGTATTCGATTTCTAGGGTAGGTTTTCGCTTGGTAATGCATTACTAAGTAATGATTACTCTCTGTAATAGTTTATTCTTTCCCTCCCCAAACATTAATCATACTACTTAACTGGAGCAAAAACAGGTTTCCTCTGCGACAGGTGTTTTACGTTTTAATTTAAAGTGTTTTTAATCAGTAAAAGTTTAAGTAAAGTGGTAATCAAAGGTTTTTTGAACAAAGTAGGGAATGTTCTAATCTTGGAAAGAGTTTTTCAACACTAGTATTCAGTGTTTGAAGGAAAACTTCTCTCAAAGTACAACAATTTTGATTTTTATGTCTTAACAATCCTGAAAACAGAAATCTTTACAAACCTTTTTTAAGCTTTCAAGCCGATACTAACTAAATTTTAACGATCCTAACTATCTTTTGCGTAATAATGATGGCTGGAATGAATCAATTATTCACCTGTGGCTTTGAGGTGTTCGGGGAGGTGCAGGGTGTTCGGATGAGGAAAGCAACCCGCTCCCTGGCAATGGCAAGCGGGGTGCGCGGCTGGGTAATGAATACGGATCGAGGCACAGTCGTAGGCGAACTGGAGGGAACCCTGCCCCGGGTCAATGAACTCAAGTACTGGCTTCTGTGTTTCGGGAGCGAAAAGGCCGTGGTGCAGAAGGCGGAATTTACACCAACCCTAGAGATACCTGTACATAGTTATGATAGCTTTACCATACGCTATCATCCCAATCGACATGGAGATGGATATCACGAATAGACATTAGAGAAAGAGAGAGAGAGAGAGATGGGGAGTATTGTGAGTGTTGATAAACTGTTTTGGCGTTGACAAAATTTGATTGATTATTTTGTGATGGATCCTGAAATAAACCTGGATCCAACCATCCATCTAACCAACTAGTTTTTTTTTTTTTGTGCTTTTCAACATCATTTATTATTATTGGGTTTGAAACTCTTTGGTTGCCAGAGCTACTAATTAAGCAGATTTGCTACATCTCTTAGATACATTTATATCTATATACGCGCATATGTATCTTTGTATCTCTATGTGTGCGGACAGACAGACACCTGCAGCCGCTGGCTAGGCCGCATTTCCAGTTGAGCGCTGAACCCAAAACTCTGGCAATGAGTTTTCAGCAACAACGACGACGACGACGAAGCAACAGCTACAAAAACAAAGCACAACACAACACAGAAACAAAACACAAACAACAAACAGAACACAAACAACAAACAGTTGAGCCATAGAAATGGGCAGCCATTGTCGTTGATTCTACTTCTACTTCTTCTACCTTCTGCCTCTGTCGCTGCCTCTGCCTACGTCTCTGCTTCTGCTTCTACTATTTGTGTGTGTTTTTTCTCCTTCTGTAAATTGCTGGGTATCATGATTAAGTTGCGGTCTTGTGTGTAAGCATTGGTTAGACTATCCGCAAAATATATCAGAAAAGTTAAACTACATCAATAAAGGATAACAAATCGTGGGATACCAATTGTGCAGGGTATTAACTGGCTTAAAATAAAAAAAAATTATTTACAGGGTATAATTTGCCTAGCGCATATGTTTAGAATATATACATATAAACATTTTCGTTAGCGCATTTGCTAGTCGCATATACCCAATAGCTTTGATGCATATTTTATATGTTACTCATGTTGTTGTTATTGTTTTTCGAGTACTCGAATGCCCTCCATGGGTCGCTGGCTACAGCGCCGCGCACAACGTTAGCGTTGACGTCGTCGTTGACGTCGCGCTGCCAATGCCGAAGCCGATGCCGATGCCACTGTGCACTGCGCATAATCACAACAAAATCACATAAAATGAACGGCTGCTGACAAAACAACAGCAACAGTTCGTAACAGCTTTTTAACAGAGAGTCAGTCTCTGCTTTACTGCTGCTGCTCCGCTGCTCTGCGCTGCTGCTTATGATTTTGCGCGCGCTGCCTGTGAGTGTGCGTGTGTGTTTTGTGTGTGTTGGCAACATCGTTGCGTACGTAACAGGCGCACAGCAACAAAGAGCAGCAGCAGTATTTGATACGCAACCAAACGGCGAACAAATAATAATTTTTCCATGCTGCTGCAGTCTGAAACCTGCCTGCTTCTGCTGCTTGCTACTGCTGTTTGTTGTTGTTGTAACAGATTGTTGTTGCTGCGGTATTTTTATAGGTTAAACTGCAAAGTGCGTACGTAGTTGTTGCTGTTGTTGTTGATGATGATGAGAGAGTGAGAATGTGAAAGAAAGGATGAGAAAGAGGAGGAGGAGGGTAAGGAGCAGAGGTCTGTATGGCATTTTTACTAGTTTCAGCCGGCCGGTGTCGTTGGCATTTTACATTACAGCAGCGTGCTAGAGAGTGAGAGAGCGAGCGCGTGTTAACAGGAGAGAGAGCGCACGCATACTTTTGCACTCAAGACAAAGCTCTGCTGAGCGGCTCTCTTACAGGCTTATAGTTTTACTGTTGTTTGTAAGTTTTGTTGTTGTTTTCGTTGTTGTTTTGCGTTGAGTGATTCTTGCCTTTGGGCTCTATAAAAGCGCCCGGCAGCGTCAGTTGGCACTCAATGCGGGCGCTGGAGTGAAAGGAGTTGGTAGGTTAGGTGGGTTAGGTGAGAGAAGGAAGGTGGAAGGACCCATCTGACATTCCTTTGCGCATTCCTCGCGCTGCTGCTGCTGCTGTCGTTGCTGGCGTCGCTGTTGGCTTTGCTTCCGGTGTCACTTCCTTATTTAGTTGTTTACATTGTTGTTGTTGCGAGGGTTTGTATAAAATTTGAGTGGATAAATCCAACCCAAAACCACCCACAGCACGATTGTCCTTGTTACAGTTACAAGTCCAAGCAAGAAGAAGAGGAAGAAGAAGACGAAGCAGAAGTTCGGGGGAGGCGGCAGGGGCAGGGAAAAAAACATTTCAACTTAATTTAACAGTCATCAAAATGGAATTCAATTTACCTGAAAGGCGGCGAACACAAAATTGAAGCAACAACAACTTAACTTCACCTTTCCTTTTCCCTTCCATTCTCTTCTCTTCTTCGTCCTTTTCACCTGCCGTCGGCTCGGCAAAGTATTGTTGTCATTAGTCGCATTATTATTATTAGTATTATTATTTTATTGATGGGGGGTCGGGGGGACTATTATGTAGTAATCAAATTTATAGCACACTTTACACATACACACACACACACATACACATATAATAGACGCCTTTGCCTGGCAACGCCGAAAAAAAAAAAACGAAAAACAAGTCGGAAAAACTTTTATGACGCCAAAAGTAAAGAGGAAAAAAAAATAATACACATACACTAATAAAAATAACATACAAAATTATTACAACGAAAATAAAAAAAAAAAGTAGAAAGAAAAGAAAATGGAAATTGAAAATGAGTTGAGTGGCACAAATACACACACACACACGCACACACATACGTACATAAATGCAAACACTTTGCACAAATATTTGTGTCATTAAACAAATGACAAACGAATTGGTTTGAACATGAAAGCTGAAAAGCAGCCAACATCAGCGGCAGCACCAACAGCGGCAGCGACGCTGACAGCGCTGCTGACGTTGACATGCAACAATGCGCGTTTCGGGCAGAAAGCTAACACGAACAAACTGATAAGCCAGCGCCAGCATGAGTGAGTAACAGAAACACTGCGCGATCTGTTAAACTTTACAGAGGCAGAGTCTTAACATAACGAAACAATTTGACAGCAGCAGCCACCCCCACACACAAGCAAACACACACACGCACTCTCACTCGCACTCACACTCGCAGTCTCATAAACGCGCACAAAATTTTACAGCGCTGTTGTGACGAAAAAAAAAACAACAAATTCGCTAGGCTGCGCTGCCGCTGCAACAATGCAAACGCAAAACTTTCTCGCTGCTCGCGTCGCAGTCAACAGACAGCAGACTGTCCGCCGCATTCGGTTCGTGCTGCTTCGCTGGCAATGGCTCGTGCCAGTTATAAACCGACTGCCAAACGACTCACGACAGCAGCAGCAGCAGCAGCAGCTAAAGCAGAAGCAAAAGCAGCAAACTCACAAAAATACCAAACAACAGTAATATTTAACAGCACCAACCAACCAACTGAACAGCAACTGACAGAAATCAGAAGCCGAAAAAGCAACAACGCTTTGTGCTTTGTGCGTGTGTGTTTATGTGTTTTATGTGTGTGTGTGTGTGTGATGACTACAACAAAAAAATCATAATAATAATAAAAAATTATATACAACTCTCTAAAAGAGACTCAAAAATAATAAACATAAATTGTGACAACAACAAAAGCAGCAAAAGCAATAAAAAAGGCAAAATATTATTATCAAAAAATTGCGAAAAAAAAATGCAATATTTGAATTTTTGAAAATATTTTTATTAAATATTCTTTGTGTTTAGTTTTGTGATTTTTTGTGCAAGAAATATTTAATTTGTTTTTTAATAACAATAATAATAATAATTTTTTTTAACAATGGAAAAAAACGATCATAATAATGAAAATAAATCATTTTTGAGTTCTTAAAATTTTATTTGAAATTATTTTTGATATAAAAAAAAAACATAGAAATGTGAAAAAAATTTCAAAAAATATTTAAAAGATTTTCGGGTGAATAATTCATTAAAAAACTTTTTAATTAAGTGTCTAAGCATTAAAAAGCTTTAAATTAAAAATTTTTTTATTTATCTTTTGTAAAATTCGCAGTGACAGAGAGAGAAAGAATCTCAAATAATTCGCATACTTTTTGATGGTTTTTTTGTTCAAAGACATTTGAAATTCTTCTCTCTTTCTCTCTCTTTTCTCTCTCTTTCTAAGTGTGTTTATTTATTTGACATTTTGTATTTTTGCTCGAAGAAGAAATTATGCATAGCGAATGCAAATTTATTAGGTGCAGACTCATTAAATGATATATACACTCACAGCCCCCCCTTCTCTTTCTCTTTCTCTCTATGTATGCCCAATCTCTTTCTTCTCTTTTCTTTTCTCGTCTCTTGTCTCGTTTTGAGTTGGTTTTTCCAACACGAGCGAAATTAGAAAACATAAATCAAAATATGCAAAATAAATCAAAGTGAATTGCGCAAAAAAGAAGACAAAAAATCGGAAAACCTATTTACTTCTCTCTCAATCTCTCTATCTGTGTCTCTCTCTCTCTATAGCTGTCCAACTCACTTAAATCAAGTGAAGTGCAAAATGTAAGAAATGAAGAAAAGATAAATAAATAAGTCAAAATAATTGGACACAATTTATAAATATTGAAAAAAAAAAAAAACAATAACCAAAAGTTGAGATAAGTGAAAAAAACAATTTGAAATTCGTGGAAAACAAAATGAATAACGAATAAATTTGGAAATGAATAAATTTTGAAACAAGAATTGCGCGCTTTCATTTTGAATATAAGCAGCAGATAAAAATGCTGAGAAAAAGATACCAGATACAAATAATAGAGTAGGAAGAAGAAGAAGCAGAAGCTGAAAAGAAGAAGCCAACAAAAAATGCCATTAAAATATTTTCATGAATACTTTTTGCAGCACAAAAAAAACTTCTGCTACAGGAAAAAACGATAATAAAATACTTAAAACAATAATAATGTCATTGTTTTTAGCGCCAACAACAGCAACAAAAAAGAAGAAGAAATATCAAAGCGATCTATAAAGAAGGCAATCAGGAAAAACAAAACATAAAATACAATATTCTTTCTTTATGGGCTGTTAAAAGTATTTGTAATTAATGAAGAGTGGAAAAAACTGTGAGAAATTGTTAAGAAGATGCAGTCGATGTAGTTCGAGGATAAGTGAAATACTTTGTTATAGAGAAGTTTTGAATAAGTAATACTTCCTGAGTAGATGAAGGACTTTTACCAATATATTATTTGATAAAAACCTTAAGACCTTATTCAAATATTTCCCATAATATAAGAGTAAAGTTTCGCTTACTTGTGAACGAAACTTGAATTGGAAAAGATTATCTTCATCTATCTGAAAATTTACTTTGAATTTGATTGAATCAATCGATAAAAACATTTCTTCTATGATATTAATGTTATTGAAGGTTTCCAATGTATCTTTCAATGTATGAAGAATCTTTAAGTAATCGAAATCTTGACTTAAAAAGTTCTATCAAATTTTCCCCATATTAACATTTTCGAATACTTCTTTATGAAACTTGAATTGCAAAAGATTATCTTCTTTAGATGTATCAAAAACCTCTCTTTAATCGATATCTTAACCTATAACCTTAACATATATAATCTCTATACCCAACATAATATTCACATTCAAAGGGTATTTCATATTCGTTAAGTTCTCTATATAATCTTGCTCTATACTATACTATATCACCGCATTCATTCCAAGGGTATTTTGTATTCGTTTCATTTAGTTTCGCTTTGGTTCTCTTAACTTAATAATAACTGCTTAAATGAGCAGAAACACAAAACCGACAAACAGACAAACCGACAAACAGACAGACAGATAGAAACAACATAGACAAATGAAATGTGCATGCAACAACAACAGCAACAACAATAAACAGGAATACAATCAACAAGAAGAAGAGGCAGAAGCAGAAGTAGAAAAAAAGCCAAGTTGCTGCCGCTGCTGCCACTGCCACTGCCACTTGCCGCCGCCTTGCAACAAGAAAATAATAAATGAAAATGCGGTCGCCAATGTTCCGATCATTTGTATGCATTATGTGTGTAAATGTGTGTGTGTGTGTGTTTGTGTGTGGCACATTACAAGAAGCATAATATTATTATTATTAAATTTAATTGCTAGTACAGTTCTTATTATTGCGACTTCCTTGATGATTACTAATATTATTATCATCATCATTATTATTATTCTAAGTTATTGTTATTATTGTTGCGTGAGATTTTTCCTTATAGTTTTTATTAAATTTTTCCACCCATCGTATTTTCTCATTAGTTTTTGTTTTCATCACAAAACAGTTAAATGAAGTTGATGAAAAATGATTTGATTTATAACTTTTTGGAATACACTGTAAAGAAATGGGGAGCGAAACTATCTATAAACACATTTTTATACGATATTCAACTACTCAAAATAGTTTTTTAGTTTATGTTTGTAATACAAAACCATTAAGAGTGGGCGTGGCAATACAATTTGACGCCCACTCCCAACAGGGGGATAAAATATTACGCATACGCCATGCAGACAAGCTGAATTAAAATTACCAAGAAATTAATTGGAGAATATTAAAACCAAACCAAAGACCAAAAAAATACCACACAAAAACAGAGAAATGAGTGTGAAAGAGAAAGAGAGAGGGAGAAAGAGGGGGAGAGCGAGTTTTAATGAGAATAAATGTATTGCACATTTTGATAAACTACAGACATATTTTTGTATATATATATTTTGTGTAGTTGTTGTTGTTGTTGCACATTTTTGAACTGTTACTTGAGCCAATTTGCACGTTTTTTGTGGCGCATTCTGTTGTTGTTGTTGTTGCGAAATTAATTATTAAACAGCAATCAAATATGTGAGAGGGGTGGGAGAGTGTGTGGGAGAGGAGAGGGGTGAGCAAGGATAAAGCTAGGGAGAGATAGTTGCATTATTATTATTATTAATGAGCCTGATTAAGTAAATGTTGTTAATTATGGCAGCAGCAAAAAGCAGAAAATACGGAGAAAACTACAATAAACGAAACGAAATAATGAGAAAATTATAGAAATTGATACGAAAAAAGTGAGGTTAAAACGAAAAATGTTCACATCATATTCGATTGCGAACGTAAGGAACAAGAGTGTTGAAGTAATTTCATTAAAAAAGTGAGGTTAACACAAAAATGAATATTTAATTCGATTGTTAATGTAAAAGATGATTGCAAAAGTGTTAAAGTAAATTCATTGGAAAAAAGTGAGGTTAAGGCAAATATGTTTTATATGTAACAATCAATAAAGGAAATGATAGAAATTGATAACCAAAAAGTGAGCTTAGCACAAAAATTAATATTTTATTTGATTGTCAATGTAAAGAACAAAAGTTTAGAAGTAAATTAATTAAAAAAAAAGGTGAGGTTAGCAAAAAAATTAATATTTTATTCGATATTAAACCTAAAGAAGATTGCAAATAGTGTAAAACTAAAATTCATTTATCCTGAATTAAGTTTATTTGCGCTTTGCTTAACGGATTATGTTCGCACTTATTGGCAATGCCTCTCACTCGCACACACACACACTTTTGCCATTTCACTCACGCACACATACACACGCACACGCGAGTCAAGTCGACTTTGTCGACCTTTCAACACGCTGCTTTTAATGATGGAGATGCTTTTAACGTGGCCTATCAACACTTTTCATTCAGACACAAAACACAAGACGCAAGACAGCAGCTCTTCAAGTAGAGTCGAGTCGCGTTGAGTCGAGTCGAGTGCTGGTAAACGCAAACTAAACTCTCTCAAACAATATATATACATATATATGTATACAAATACAACTCAATTTGATTTACGCACCCGAAAAATTTGTTTTAGGGTCGGGAGAAGGAGTGTGAGAAGAAGGGGTTAAGGGTGTTTTGCGTTGTGTAAAGGTTTTCCATGAATTTTTGCGACCACTTCCGTTTGGCTGGTTGGCGATTTGAACCGTTAGTTCGTCTCGTCGCTTACTTTTTGGTTTTTTGGTCTCTCTCTCTTTCTCTCGCTGCTAATTCAAATTAATCATACGCCGCGTTGTGCACAGCATTTTTATTTTTATTTATTTGTATTTTTCTTGCATGAAAATGAAAATCATACACAAAAAAGAAACACCAATAACAACAAAAACAGCAACAAAAAATAATTTTTTTTCTCTTTTCTTTTCTTTTCTTTTTCTTCGCATTTTTATTTTTACACGCAAATTTACTGACTGTCGGCGACGACGACGGCGACGTCTTACTCACTGTCGCTGCTTGCGTCGCTGTTTTTTGTATTGTTGTTGCCGTTGTTGTTGTTGCTTTTGTTGTAGCTGTTTTGCTGTTGCTTATTTTAATGTGTCAAGGTTCGCGCGTCGCGGCGGCATCATATTTTGCGCTTTATTTCAGTGCGCTTCAAGCGTTCAAAAACAAAAAAAAAATGAAATGAATTTTAGCCACTGCGCTCCGCTGTCTTCTGATAGCGAAGAAAGACAGACAGAGAGAGAAAGAGAGAGAGCAAGTGAGAATCTCTAAAGCTATAGACTCTCTTCACAGCAAAGAATGCACTTGAAACTTGCCGTTTAGCCTAACCTAAAGCAGATGGTTTGAAACTTAACTAAGACCTAGCTGGAAGGATAGAGAGCTCTTAGAGATTATTATCCCACAAAACATTCTGGTTCAATCTAATTGAACACTGCAAATGATATTGATATCATTCTTAAGCATTCAATGTAGAATAAACCTGTCATTGAACTAAGATTTCTCACAAAAGTTAAGAAGTAATCACACTTAAACTGGTTTGAAACTTAATTGAAACTTAGCTAGAAGGATAAATAGCTCTTGAAGGTTATTAGCCCACAAAACATTCTTGTTCAGACTGATTGAACACTACAAATGATATTGATGTCATTCTTAATCATTCTAAGGAGCATGAATATGTCATCCAACTAACATCTCTGACAAAAGTTGAGTCGGAGTCACACCTAAGCTGGTTTGAAACTTGGATAAAACTTAGCTTAAAGGATGGTCCCTATAGATATTTAACAATCTTATTTAAAATAAGCAGTTTCTCAAGTTTCTTGGCTATAAATCGTATTTGTTTCACTTCTTTACAATGTGAAGCTTACCTTGGTTATCAGCAACATATATGTATCTGTATGTATGTAAGTAGCTATATACATGTATACATATATGAACGAACAGACTAATAATGTAAATTCTAAGAAATCCAAAAGGAGATGTAGTAAAAAACGACAAAGAAGTAAAGTAGAAGAAGAAGAGGAATACACAACGACGACGAAGACGTATCGATAAATGTAAATGCAGTATTTTGTGTGTGTTAAGAGAAGGGGGTGGAGGGTAGGGGGAATATGTTAAACGAATATTGCTGTTGTTGGTGTTGCGTAGGTGTGTGTGTGTGAAGAGAGTGTGTTCCCAACCCAATATGCGTGCGTGCGAGCGAGAAAGCAAAACACTTTTTTTATTACCGCAACGGAGTCGTAAAAAACTAAATTACTTTTAAGTTTGTAAATTGTGTGAGTTGAGTTTGCTTCAACTCGCTCTAAAAGCGGGCCTGTCTCTTCCGATGTGTATGTATGTGTGTGTGTGTGTGTGGAACATAAGTTTAATATTATGGCCTCACTCACTTACATACTGTACCCATCTTCACCTCCTTAACACCACCACCCCCTCTCCCCCTCTCCCTTCTCAAACCTTTCGCACAAGAGTTTTGCATTCTTTTGTGTCACGCTTCCCATCGAGAGTAGTGTATAGTAAAGAGTAGAGTATATAGAGAAGATGAGAAAGCTCTGCAAAAATACACAAAAAATGTATGAAAAGATACATTCACCACCCCCACACCTCCCCCTTTGGCTGTTGCTGGGCAGGCAGGGGGTTGAGATAGAAAAACAAATTTATGAAACGGCATTTATTCATAATGAGGCGAAAGAGGCGGGGTGGGGCGAGGCGGGGCGACGGCGAGTTCGGTCCAAAGAAAATGGGAAAAAGTGTTTGGCGCGTGTGTATCGTTTCACTTGGTTCACTCGGGGCTTTTATTATGGCCACAAAGCGGACAGTGTGAGCGAGAGAGAGAGAGAGCGAAAGAGTGAGAGAGATGATTGTGTTGTGCGACCAGAGGCAATTGGGTATATTGCATTCAGTTGAGTGAGTGAAATGTGTTTTTAGTGTCATAAAGTTATTAACTAGTGGAGGGAAAAGTGCTTGATTAGAGAGAGAGGGAGAGAGAGATACATCATAAAGTTTATGTGAAATAATGAATATGTAAATAGCGTATGCGACTATATAATCAATTAGTATGTTGTTGCCTTAATTCCAAGAATACAATATTCAATACATTTTAGACAATTTTCGGTTGTTTTTCTTTCTGAAAAAATTCCATAAAATCTCTTCTGTCTATTATATTGTTTGTTGTTGTTGTTGTTGTTTCAGCAGTGCTTTGATTGCTTTTCGTTTCCTGTGTCTAAATCTTTAATTTATTCGTTTCTTGTGAAATAATAATGATTACATTTCCCATTGAAACACCTACTTAACTGTACTCCCCCACACCCCATGTGAGTGAATAAGTATTTTAAGCACTCAGTAGGTGTATTTACATACACACACACAAACGCACACACAAACGCACAGACAAACACCGAATAACTGAGAGCTTGCGACGTAATCCCGTGTCAGTTTACCGTTCAATCCCATTTCGCAACTTCCCTCACATTACGTACAATAATATGTACATACTTACACATACACATACCTGTGTACTCACATACAGTTGCTCTTCTTCTGCTGGCTTTTGTCAAACCTCGCAAAAACAGAAAACACACGAAAGAAACAACAGCAAAAACAACAACTTACTTACACACGCTTGCTTTGTCCATCCGCTGCACACACACAGACACAAGTACAAGCAGCACACCTTACACCTCTCTCTTTCTCTCTCTCTGTCTCTGTTGCTGGCGTGCGCTCAGAAACGGTCGTCAGTCGACCCTTGGTCCCTTGGTGTGTGCTGCGCCTATGCGCTGCTATTTTGTATACATTTTGCATTAATTAAAAACAACAAAATAAATAGCAAAAGTCGCGCGCGCCAGCCGATTCGATCCAAGCCGACCGACCGACCGACCAGCCAAACCGAAACGAAAGCCGAACCGAGCCGAGCCGATCAGATGTGAGCCGAACCGAGTTGAGCCGAGACGAGTCGAGGCGACAAAATAAAACTGATTTAAATGTGATTGTTTTTCTTTTACTGTTGCTGCTGCTTTGGATTTTGTTTCTTATTCGGTTTTCGTCGTTACGCGTTACACTGGGCAACAAGCAGTAAAAACAAAAACAAAAGCAAAACCAACGCCACCCACTCGCTCTCACTCGCTGATTAGAAGTGTCTTTTGAGTATTCTCATAGTACGTGTTGTTGTTCTCATTGTCTTTGCACTTGCAATTTCTGTTTTGTGTTGTGTACTGTTCTGCCGTTGTTGTTGTCTTTAGTATGCTTTCAATACAGTGTCTTTCTCTTGATTAATTGTCAAGTCAGCGCTTTTGCATATTGCGCTTGCCTTTTATTGTTGCTGTTGTCTTGTTGTTGTTGTTGAACTGTTTTTCTTTTTTTTTGTGTAAAAATGTTAATCGAATTGTCGTCGTTTTGCAGCCGCCAAATCAAATTACAATCAAAAGAACACAAACACACACGAGAGTGTATAAAGAGAACTCAATCAAAAGCAAAAGTAAAAGCAAAAATACCAAAATCAAAAGCCAAATGCGCGAACGCAGCAAACGCAACAAAATGCACAATTGTCGACATTCTACAACACTGTCGACATCATTCTACAACACTGCACGACAGCGCTACTATTATCAAGTCTAAGACGCGCCCGCGAATCATCTCTTAACAAAAGTGACTCAAAACTCGCATCAGTTTCTCAAAACATAGACTTTAAAATCTTGCAAAAATAAACTAAAATCTTAATACTCGCTATAATCAACAACAACTATTATATCCTGTAAATACTACTACTATATATACTTTGCCTAATCGAGCATAATAATTTTCAAAAGATTTATCTATGAATATTTGGGTAAGAAGTGAACGTATGCATTACAATTACTATAATTACACTGTAACCCATTACTCAATTACTTACTAGGTAATCCTAACATTTAATTTCTTTTTTTCTCTCTCTCTCGTAGCAACAAAAAATCCTAAAACGACCAGCGGAGGATGTTGACAATGGCGCCGAGAACTTTGAACCGCCGCACAAGTTGCCCAACAACAATAATAACAACAATAGCAACAATAATAACAACAATAACAACAACAATGGCTCTAATGGTGGCAACGGCAACGGCTCCGAAAATCTAACCAAATTCTCCGTAGAGATTGTGCAACAATTGGAATTCACAACATCGGCGGCGAACTCGCAACCGCAACAGATAAGCACAAATGTCACTGTGAAGGCGCTGACCAACACCTCCGTCAAGAGTGAACCGGGAGGAGGCGGCGGCGCCGATCAGCAGCAGAAACAACAACAGCAACAGCAGCAACAACAGCAGCAGCAACAGCAACACCAGCAGCAGCAACACCAACAGCATCAGCAACACCAACAGCATCAGCAACACCAGCAGCATCAACACCAGCAACACCAACAACACCAGCAGCAGCAACAACAAGGCGGCGGTCTGGGTGGTCTTGGTAATAATGGTCGTGGCGGCGTGGGTCCTGGCGCTGGTGGTGGTGGCATGCCCCAAGGACCCGGCGTAGGCGTCGGTGGCATGGGACCCAACATGATGTCGGCCCAGCAAAAGTCCGCCTTGGGCAACCTGGCCAACTTGGTTGAGTGCAAACGTGAACCGGATCATGACTTCCCCGATCTCGGTTCTCTGGACAAGGATGGTGCGAACGGGCAGTTCCCTGGCTTTCCTGATCTGCTGGGCGATGACAATTCCGAGAACAATGACACCTTCAAGGATCTCATCAACAATCTGCAGGACTTCAATCCCAGTTTCCTGGACGGTTTCGATGAGAAACCGCTGCTCGACATCAAAACCGAGGATGGTATCAAAGTGGAACCGCCCAATGCTCAAGATCTGATCAACAGCTTGAATGTGAAGTCCGAAGGTGGCCTCGGTCATGGCTTCGGCGGCTTTGGTGTCGGTGGCATGGGTCTCGATCCGCAATCGATGAAGATGCGACCCTACCAAAGCGGACCAAACGGACCGAATGGGAATACCAACTCCGGTGGAGCGGGCAACAATGGTTCGGGTGGAGGTGGTGGCGGCGGGGGCGGAGGACTCATGTCGGAACATTCGCTTGCGGCACAAACTCTCAAGCAGATGGCTGAGCAGCATCAGCATAAGAGCGCAATGGGTGGCATGGGTGGTTTCCCCCGACCACCGCACAACATGCAACAGCAGCAGCAGCAGCAACAACAGCAGCAGCAACAGGCACCGCAGCAGCAACAGCAACATGGACAAATGATGGGTGGAGGAGGAGGCGGTGGTGGTGGTGGTCCTGGCCAGCCACAGCAGCAGCAACAACAACGTTACAATGACTATGGTGGTGGTTTTCCCAATGACTTCAATATGGGTCCCAATCCCGGACAGCAGCAGCAACACTTGCCGCCACAGTTCCATCAGAAGGGACCGGGTGGTGGCGGGGGGCCGGGCATGAATGTGCAGCAGCAAAACTTCTTGGATATCAAACAGGAGCTCTTCTATTCCTCACAAAACGAATTCGATCTCAAGCGTCTGCAACAGCAGCAGGCCATGCAACAGCAACAGCAGCAGCAGCAACAACAGCAGCAACATCATGCACAACAGCAACAGCAGCAACATCCCAATGGCCCTAAAATGGGCGTGCCCATGGGCGCCGGCGGCAACTTTGCCAAGCAGCAGCAGCAACAGGTGCCCACGCCGCAGCAGTTGCAACAGCAACAACAACAATACTCGCCATTCAACAATCAAAACGCCAACGCCAACTTCCTCAACTGTCCGCCTCGCGGCGGCGGCCCCCAAGGCAATCAGGCGCCCAACAACATGCCCCAGCAGCAGCAACAGCAACAACAGCAGCAGCAGCAACCACCCCGCGGTGGTCCGAATGGTCCACAATCCAATCCCAATGCTGTGCCCGGCGGCAATGCTGGCAATGCAACACAACAACAACAGCAGGCAACAACAACAACGTTGCAAATGAAGCAAACACAACAGCTGCACATCAGTCAACAGGGCGGCGGTTCTCACGGCATTCAGGTGAGTTCGTTATTAATATTTATATATTAAACCAAAAATACACTCTGTCTGTGCGAAAGAAAGTGTATTTCCCTAGGCAAATGCTCTTCTGAGAAGGTTGCCTTATCCAATAATATAACGCTACTTAATACCATTGACACGTATGTAAATTTCCCCCTATGCATATTTAAGTTATCAGCGTAACGAAGTCAACAGCTTTGACAAAAAATCCGGCATAGCCGAGCAACGCCAGCAGTGGCAGAGACGCAACGTTGACGCCAACGTTGACAGCGCTGCTTTGCATACCAAGTGTAAAGTTTCGACCATAAACCGACCAACCCACACACACTCTTACACACACACACTTACACAATTGACATACAAAAGCGACGTCGACTGAGCGAGAGCAACGGTTAATGTTGATGCTGCTCACAGAAGGGACCTGCTGCTGCTGATGCTGCTCTTAGCAATGCTGCGATGTTCTCACTCAAAAAAAGTCACTCACTCATTCACTCTCTCAGCACGCTTTCGCTCTCTTTAGATTTTCACCCCACTCGTTTGTGTTTAACCCTCCTTTAGCTCTCGCCGTGTGTGCGTGTGTGTGTGTGTGTGCTGCCCAAAGTTTATCTCTGTCCATTAATTTTACCACACATCTGTTCATAAAATTGTCAGTCGACCTGGCGTTCGGCTTCAGTTTCTCGTTGCTCGTGTTGCGTCGTGCAGCAGCAGCAGCAGCAACAACGGAACAGAGACGGAGAACCGTTACACTGTACGGAACAGAGAGACAGAGCCATGTGCGCCATTTTCATTACGTGCTGCCCGATTCACGATTCACAGCAGCAACAGCAACATTAATAGTTGTTGCTGCTGTTGCTCCCATTTCTATTGCTCTGTTGTCTAGCAATGATTTCGTCGTTGGCTTAGCACAAAAACACAAAAAAAGGATGATAGAGTAGCACTCAGTCGCAGTCCGCAGTCTCAGTCTCAGCTATTCGTCCTTATGTTGACATTCTGCATGTCCGCATGTCCAACTTTTATCCTTGGATTTGAGCCGTTTGACAAATTCTCATTTCCGTTAACAATTGGCCAGGGCAGGCAGGGTTCCATCAAGTCCCCGAGTCAAAGTAAATCGTTTTGCATACCTCTCCAAGAATACCTTCATAAATATAAATATGTAATTACACTTATACTATTAGATACACTTGAACAAAACGAAAGTAAATCTGCGATTCATTCGTAACAGAAGTTTTGGGCATTCATGAGTACTTTTTCCAAGTGTATTCACTTATTCACAGATTCATTTCCAACATTAATTTAGTATTTTTAGTAGTAGTTGTATTCGAAGTATTCATGAGAGAATATTTGACTTGTTTTAGGGAGTACTTGAAGTATTCGTCATATTCAAAGAAGTTTTCGCTATCATTCGGTAGTATTCATGAATACTTTTTAAGTGTATTCACTTATTCACAGTACTCGTTAGTGCATTATTGATTCATTTCCAACATGTACTCATTACTGTTCAGTAATCGGAGTAGTATTCGAAGTATTCATGAGTGCATATTGAGTTGTTATAGGGAGTACTTAAAGCATTCGCCATGTTTAATGAAGTTTTGGCTACCATTTGCTGGTATTCATGAGTACTTTTGTACATAAACTCCTTTATGTTCAGCAGTAATTGTATTCGAAGTATTCATGCCTTGAAGTATTCGGCAAGTACTCGCACTCATGAGTATATTCACTTAACACACAATCATTCAAAATTATATATTTAGTGCATACTATTTCTTTGTTATTTCGAAACTTTTGTTTAACACTTAATGCAGAAACCAACTCTTAACTCCGAACTCTCAACTTCAAACTCTCTCTCACTCCCCCTGTCTCTCTCTCTCTCGGGTCTCATTACAAACTGTGAAAGCTCTTTACTCAAATGATATTCTTATACACGGCGGCACACGGCCTGGGCTCTACTTTCTACCTAACCCATATTCATTATCCGCTCCAAATTGTTTTCCTGTTATTTCCAAGAGCAGCAAAAGCACCAACAACAACAACAAGAACAGCAACAAAAAACATTTCATTTACAAAATGAAAGTGCAAAACTTTTTAAGTTAAGTTTCATGTCGCTGAGTAGTTTTCATCAGCAAAAGCAGTCAAAAAAAAAAAAAAAACGTAAACCAAAAACAAAAAAAGCGGAGAAGAGCAAAACTCGTTGAATACTCAAGTTGTTGTTGTTGTTGCTGTTCGCTTTGCTAAAGGACACGACGGGTGAAATTTCCGTTTCTATGCTTTTGGTCCTAGTTCCGAGTCCCGAGTCCAACAACCAAAGCGGTGCAGCCAAAACCAAACTCAAGTTTTCCCATGAATTTTGTTCATGCATTACGAAGTGGTAGCACCCCGCCGCACTCCGCTTCTCCTCAACAATTTTTCAGTTGGTCTGTTTGGTCAACAGCATCCTCTGCACACACACACATACACATACAGATGCACACACATATAGAAATAGTTGTGCAAGTTGAGAAGAGCCCCCAAAAAAACCCAAAACCGGACAAACGGGGCAAAAACAGATTGGCAAAAAAACTTGTTGACGATTGAGATTGAAATTTTTAGGTTTAGTTTAGTTGACTGCCGGCACCCTCTTAGAGCAGTAGAGTATAGAGTTGCCACCCACCCTGTGGACATTAGCGTCCAGTTTTACACACACACACGCACACACACACCCTTTATGCTTTGAGAGCTGTCAAAATCAACGTATTGGCTTTTGAGGCGAAGAAGAGTTTGAGTCTTCTTTCTTATCTTTGCTCTTCGGACGAATGAATGAAAACTCTTCAAGTCAACACGTTATGCACACACACATACACACTTGGCTCTAACGATATATTTGCATAGGACTCATTAAGGGACCCCCGAAGGCAACCCCCGAAAAAACAAAAGTCTGTCTTCTCTTTCTCTCAACAGAACGGAACAGAAACAGAAACAGCAACAAAACACTCGACGACTCGAGAGTGCAAGAAATGAACACGCAGCGTGTAAAATGTAAAATGTAAAATGTACAATAAATATTACAGAAAAACAAAAAAAAAAGCACGTAAGGAGAGAATAGCAAGGGTGAAGGAAACCGTGAAGAAAGGCGAGAGAGAGAATGGGGAGAAAAAAAAAATACACAAATGAAATGAAAATAAATCTTCTTGGTAAATATTTGCCTAACGAGCTTTTTAGATGCCCTAACGACGCGAACGCGTTAGTAAGAAAGAGAAAGAGAAAAAGAGGAGAAGTAATGAAGGGAAAGAAGAATGTGAATGTGGTAGAAACCAAATGCATAATAAAGCCAAAAGGATTATGAAATCCTATGTAAAGAAATGGTTGAAATAGACAAATGTTGTCCGAGAGACATATTTGTTGTTTGGTTTGTTAACTTTTTAATGTTTTATTCGAGCATTGAGAAAACCTTTAAATAGTTTCAATATCGTTTCAACTCATAACGAGTACCTGAGCATCTTTTTCCCAATAATTTGCTGACCCTTATTGCCCCGCTCTATCAGTAGCCACTCTGTCCACAAACTGACGGCGACATCAACGAAGCCACACGATAACAGTGACAGCAGCAACACCAACAAAGCAGCAACAACAACAGCAACAGCGATGGCAACGACATCAACATTGGCGTTGGCGTCTGTCTAGCTCTTGTTGTTGTTGTTGCTGGTGTTGTTGCTGTTTTGGGTCGTTCAATGTAAAAGTTCAATGAATTCAGAAATGTTCACATTTGCATGTCCTGCATTAACTCGTTTAAATGCCAGCAAAAAAAACAAACGAAAAACACCAACAACAACAACAGCAACAATGAACATTTAAAAGCAGCTTCAGCTTCAGAATCAACAAACAATATTGTGCTAGAGCCAGCCATTGTGGAACTGCCAAAGAATTTGTATACAATAAAGGAATGCACGAATATCTGCATACAAAGTTGTGTTCTGTTCCTGGAATAGGTCGAAACAACACATGAAATGAACACGAACGAAATGCCTGAGCTGGCGCTCAAAAGTATGCAACGGAAATGTGCGAAACGTGAAAATGTGCGGAAATAATACACATATATATATATATGTTTTTCAAGGGTTTACACTAGATTTGAAAGAAAATGAGAAAAAAATAAGAGAAACCAGTTAAAGAGGACGACGACGGCGGTGTCAGATTTTTATGACTTTGCGCGGGGCGTCAAGTTAATGAAGTTGCCCGTTGACTCAATCTCTACACTACACATGCGACGAACCCGCAGAGAGAGTGGGGAGAGGGGAGAAAGCAAGCAAGAAAGTATTACGCGAACGAGCGCAAAATGGCAAATGGCCTTTGTAATGCCTTTCCGTCGCTGTGTATCAGCGAGCAATAAATAATTTATAACCATAGCGTAACTGAGATCCTAGAGAGAGACCCCAAAAACCCCAAAATGGCCCAAGGGCTCAAGAATTGAGCACACACACACACACACACACTGAGAGAAAAATCGGCTGCTGCTGCTGCAACGGGAAAAAAGCACAAGCAAAACGAGTCAAAAACTGCGAATTGAGCCGAGTCGAGAATCGGTTTTTGAGTCGAGTTGAGATTCGTTAAATGACAATGCGCCGGCGCCAAGGCAATAAAACGAAGTAGTATTGTATGGAAGTGTGGTACAGAGTGTGTGCCCGACTACACAGATACCCTAGAAGTAGTCAAAAGTTAACTTCTTTATCTATAAAATAAACTAAACCTAATGACCTAAGCGACCCAAATGACCTAACTAAATTGTGTTATAGCTCACTTCAAAGTGTAGGGTATCAACTTAACTGTCTTATGGGTTAGCTTGTTGACTGCCGCCTCGTCGAGTCGAGTCCTTGGCAGCGGGATGGGAAACTGTAGAAGAAGAAGAAGCTCCGCAGGAAAACATTCGAATTGTTTAACAAACTCGTGACATAATTCGTTTGTTATGTCGTTGAGTGTGGCGGCTCCTACGACGACGACGCCCACGGAAACCGTACCCGAACCGTATACCGCAACCCCTACACTCCCCGCCACACCCACCGTCCACCCACCGTCCACCCACCGTCCACCCTTCAGTGTCTGTCCAGCGAGGCGAATTGAGTCGAGGATTATTGTAAAGTTATGCAAAAGTGTTTTTAGAGAGAGGAGGACCATTGTATATATCTACTGTCTTTAACGTTAATGGGAACCGTTAGTCTATTTAGCTATTAGTTTAGAAAACATTTCAATTGAATTTAGGAATCATTTGGGTTGTTGTTGTTAGGAAAAATATTACCTGAAATGTTTATGGCAAAGGAAAAAAAACTTTAACAACAAATTACGAAGTGGAACAGCAGCAGCATGCCATAAAATCTATGCCAGGGTTGCCACCCTATCCTCCCATCGTTTCATACAGTTGCATTCATAATTCAAAGACCCGTTCTGCCAAACGGCATGTGGGTGTGGGTGAAAGGGGAGGGAGGTAGGGGAATATTGTGTAGTTACTTTTGTTCGTTATTTGTTGTGCATGAAATGTTGGGGTTGGGGTTACCCTTCCCTTCCTCTGTATATATCCACT
Source organism: Scaptomyza parva (assembly GCA_035044645.1). NCBI lineage: Eukaryota > Metazoa > Arthropoda > Insecta > Diptera > Drosophilidae > Scaptomyza > Scaptomyza parva. The sequence goes on along the minus strand of JAWNNT010000090.1, from coordinate 659,548 downwards.
TTAGCACATCCTATCAAACGATGAGACCCGCTGATGTTCTCTCCTTCATCCCCGTTGCCCCTCTCATTTGCCGTCATTTTGTTTTAGGCCGCCATTACACAACGCATTTGATGCTCTCAAAGGTCACATTATTTACCTTTTATATTCCCATTCGTGTGTGTGTGTGCGAGGTAGGGGCTGAACGGGGAGGTTCTCTCTCTCTAACTGTAACAAGTAACAGTTGGCCAAGTTTTAAGGAGCGTGTTGCAAGCTTTATTGAGAGCTGGTAGGGAATGGCGAGGGATTGGCAGGTGCTGTTTGGCGTTTGGTTTGGGTAAAGTTTGATGTTGATGCTGAAAATTTTGCGCTTTGGTTTCGTTTCGTTCTGTTTCGTTTCGGTTTTTGCCTAGTGCTCTTGGGCACAAAAAAGAAGTTTCGTAATATTTTCATCAGCTTTTGCTGCTGCTTCAATCAATTTTGTGTGCAGGTGTTGATGCGTTGAAAGTATGACCCGAGGGCAACCAGAAGAAGAAAGGAGTTTTTCTCTTAAATAATGAACAAATCTATTTGATATATGTTTTATTTATTAATATTTCAACGCGTTTTTCTCTTGGAATCCCTGTTAAGATTGTTTTCTCTTCTCTCCCGAATTCCCCAACCGGCTTGAGTGTGATTTGAACCTTGTCAAACTTCAGTTTTAGCCATTTTCCGAATGGTTTGCTTCCGCTACACATCTAAATGGTTCCCCAAAAGGCAGCCATTACCTGGTCAGCGGGCAGCTATTCCAAATCCCCCTTGACAATATTATTCTTCCCCCTCCAACTGGCAATTCAATCTAGATGGTGTGTATGTATTAGTGTGTGTGTGTGTGTGAACTGGTTTTCTGTTCTGTTCTTCTTCTCGTTTATTTCGTTTCTTCTTCGCTGGCATAAAATTTAATATTTGCGCGTGTGCTTAACCCCAACATGGCACGCCCCATCCAACCACCCCCCTCCCTCGCCCGCTCTCTTATCTATCTCGCGTGTGTATGTGTGTGTGTGTTGCGAGTTGGCGTTGTGATTATTATGCCATGTAATCTGCTTCACGACGCTGTTGAGCGTTAAGCGTGGCAAGTACTTTTATAATACTTTCACCTTCTTCAGCTTCGGTTTCGGCATCGGCTTCGGGCTTCTGGTTGTTGCTTTTGCTTGTTGCAGGTGGGACGTGGCGTGGAGGCGGCGACGGCGGGTGGCAACCCTCAGGCCAAAAAGTCCTTCAGCAGCAGCGACCCTTGGGGAATTATCCATACATATTCATCGTGCAACACACACATACACACTCTGTACACACACACACTTCATATACATATATATCCATATATAAATATTTCAGTTTTTAATCTATTTTAATGGATATTATTTGAAATGAAGCAACTTTATTCAACTTCATCTTGGGCTTGGCTCAAGTTTACATTTTACTTTCTATAATTTGCTTGTCGCCATTATTTCGCCCACTCCCCCTTCCTCTTTCTCTGTTTCGCCCACTCTTTATCTTTCTTTCTTTCTTGCTGTTTCTTTGCGCTAAGTTTAATTTTTCTAATCTGGCCATAGAAATTGCAGACAAATCGTCGACGTCGCCGTCGGACGCTGGAAAGTATGCAACACTTTTTGTCTGCTTCTCGACTCAGTCTCTATCTGTGTATATAGAGTGTGCGAGTGTGTGTGTGTGTTTGTGCTCTGCAAACAGCTCACGTCGTATATTTATAGGCTGCCAGGCATAAAAAGCGATTTCAACTCGAGCTCATCTCGAGCCGTTTGCCAAAAGATTTACAAAATGTTTTCTCCTTTACTTTTTTCAGCTTTCGCAAAAGCTCATTCTGTGTGTGTGTGTACATGTGTGTGTGTGTTTTGTATTAAACATTTTGTGCTTTTTTCGTTTTGTTTGTTATGTTTAAAAGTAGACTAAGATATAAGAAGAGTATCCGCCAGTTGCTTATACCCAATACTGCAAGTGGATGTTTTTCTATAGTTTCATCTTGTTTTTAGTCACTTTTGGGTTAGTTGTAAAATTGCAGGCGCATTTGTTTAGGGCCAAACTTTGTTATCACCAACTGGAGTTGCATATTCAAATTAGTTTTTATTTATTATCATTTTTTTGTTGAGGCCAGACCAAAACAGTTGCCAAAACACAGAGAGAGAGAAAGGGAGAGAGGGAGTGGGAGAGAGATAACAAAGAGTTATATCAAAAAGTGTTTGTACAATTTGTTTAAATTTCATGCCACTCCAGACAGAAAGAAGTTCATACCAAATGTGTGTGTGTGTTTAGTGTGTGTTGGTGTGTGTGTTTTTGGATGAGACATGCAAATAGAATATAAAAATGTCAAAGGCAGACGACGACGTCGACGACGAGATACAAAACCGAACAAACGAAAACCAGTTGAGACCTGGTCAAGTGCAAAATTGTTACAAAGAGACATTTAAAAAGATAGGAATAGAGTGCGAGCGAGAGAAACGCATATACACTTAAACAAATGTTACAACACAAACAAACAAACAAACAACATTTGAAATTCCATTAAAATTTTTGTTACTCATGTTTTGTTGTTGTTGTCACACGAAAATTTTACACTTACAAACAACAAGCAGAACGAATACAAAACGAAACAAGCACAAAAACATTAAAGAACACACACTAAAACACACACAGTTTAGAGAGGGGAAAGCGGGGCGGGGAGCAATTGGGGTTTAGGCCAGCATGTTGTGTTGCGTATACGCAACATTTGGCCATTTGGTGCGAAAAACAGCAAAGTTCATTTCATTAACTGTTTTTTGGCCACACACACACACACACACAGAAATCTGTTGCCAGTTTATATATATATATATATATAGTATATACTATATATATATGCTCATAAATATGTCTGACCTGCCTACACGCCCCCTCTCTCTCCGGCCCTTCCTCCTCGGTCACTTCATCAAATTAATTACTTTTTCAACAACAATTGTGTAGGCTGGGGCGGGGAACGGGGGGAGTTGGGGTCAAAAAGTTGTTTTTGTTGTTCCTTAAACATTTGTTTCTGCTGTTCTTGTTATCCTTTAGGCATTTATAATCAACGCACACGACGCAACTTGAGGCTATTCCAGCTTAAAACAGATTACAGATTCCTGATTCCTGAAGAAAGAGTTAAAACTCTCTCTCTGTCTCTCTTCCTCTCTTTGTGATTAGTTATGCGATTTGTGTGAAATAAAGCTGAGCCGGAAAATGCTTAATTTGAAATTCAATTAGAAAAGACTTTTAGCTAAACATCGTTTATTATAACCAATTATGGTCGCATAATAGAGTTGTACCCCTTAAATAGCGTGTTAATGTTCCTCGATGTTGTTGTTCCCGTTTAAAGCTCTCTATTCCCGTAAAGAGTTGAATGTATGTGTGTGTGATGGAAGTAGCTTACTTACCAGTCGCTTCCTTGGAAGTCATGTGAAGAAGTTTTGTTGTGTTGTGTGACGTCATTAAATGCAATTAAGTCTCTGCCTGGCTGCCATTTTAAAAATAGTTTCATGGAGTGCGACGACGACAACGACGAGAACGACAAGAATGGAAAATCAATATGAAAAGCATGGAAACAAACTCTGTAAGAGGGTTACTTGCTCCTACTTTCCCTCTCTCTCCCTCTCTCTATGTGTTGGTAATAAAGTAATTTAGTCATATGTCAAAATATGTTTTTCGACAATTGCAATTGAAAGTGGCAAGTGGCAAACTGAAAACGGCGCAAAACTCTTTCGGGTGGGTGAACAAAAAAACTCTCTCTTGGTAATAGAGGAGGGGTGGGCGGGGGGTAACACATGTGACAAGGACATAACGCGCTCGCTAAAGCCCCTGTAATTAAAAATATATATAAAAGGACTTGCAAAAAAGCACAAACAACGAAACCGGTTGACAAGAAAGGTGGTGTGGAGGGGAGGGGAGAGGGAGGAGGTCTCTCTTTCTAATATAAACCACAACAAACGGCAAATGACAAAACGGACAGAAACAGAAAGAGAGAAACTGAAACTGAGTTGCGGAGATGGAGTAACTAGTTAACCCAACTGGCCAACATGGCGTATGAGAGGTGTATGCGGGGCGTATGTGTAATTTTATATATTGTCAGAAGTCTTGCTTTGCACTTTTGATCTTTTTTGCAGCAAAGCAGGCACAAAACTATGACCAAAGGCATTAAACTAAGCTAACGAGATGGCAACACACACACACACATACACACACACACAAAACACAACAAGCAGGGCGGGTCTTATTGCGAATAGGGTGAAGGAGGGTGTGAGAGGGAGTAAGGTGTGTGCTGGTCAGGTGCGTGTCTGAAGCTCGTCACTTCACAGAAGTCCTTGCGTAAAGTAATTGAAAATGTAAATGGTCGACACAAGTCGAAAGTGTTGATATAACCCATCTCTCTCTCTCTCTTAGTGTCTCCCTCTCTCTTTGTCTCTTCATTAAACAGAAGATGTGAGTGTATTCAAATGGCAAAAGAGTATTAACAAGTCGTTTAAACTGTGTTTGTGTTAAAGTTCATTTTACGAGCAGAACGATTTTAATGACTTTTTCTGCTTTGAAGTTATTTCGTCGTGCTTGAAAAAGAGATAAGCAATAAACTATAAACATGTACATACTGTTTGATTAAGTTTGGTTCCTAAGGGTTGGGATTAAGAAGATTTTTATTGGAAATCTTAATTGAAGTTAAAGTCTTTAACTTTCTATCTATCGAGTTTTGTTTAACAACAATTCAATGTGGAGCTTTTATCTATTTATCTATCTATTAATATTCAGTTTAATGTATCTTTTAGATATTCAGTTAGCTTTCTTGATGCTGAACTTTCATGTATATATTGTTTGATTATTGGTTTTGAAGGGTTGAAGGAATTTAGTCGATTTCTTAGATGAAGTTTTAGTTTCCTTGTTGAAGTTTAAATCTCTTAATATCTATATACCTAACATCTATTGATCTAACATCTATTGATCTATCTATCGACTTTTGTTAAACAATAATAAAATGTGTAGCTTTTATTAATTATTTAGTGGAATTTTTCATGCTGTATTCAGATTTGTTCTGGAGCATTTTACAGGAGATTTCCAAACACGCTAAACCTAGTTAAAGTTTAACTCTCTTACCATCCATCTATCTGTCGATTAATCTATCTTTCTATCGGGTTTAATTAAGCTTTCATCACTCATTTAGTTAGCTTTTTCATGCTGTGCTTCGGCATTGTTCTCGATATATATATGTATATGTTTGATGGGGCTCTCAGGATCCGGTTTTTGGTAGCTTAATTTTGTGGTATTCACAATTTTTTGTTGGGTTTTTCGGGGGATATGTTTTTGTTTAGACCGCCGCATTTGTGGCCAGCCAATGTGTTTTGTGTGTGTGTGTATGTGTGTGTGTCTGCTTGCTTTTATTATTATTAATTGCTTATTATTTTAATGCATGAAAGCAACACCAACAACAACACCAGCAACAACAACAACTATTGCCAATTGAGTACCCTTTTTTGTGATTTCGTTGGGGCAATATCGTTGTCAGCTCGCACAGCTGTGTTTTGTTCTATTAGTGTGTGTGTTTTTTGTTGTTGTGTGCGGTTGGGCAAATAAATTTAAGTAATTAACTTTAACGGCCTAGGGGATTTGGATTTAGTTGAATAGGATTTTTATGCTTGAGCTTTTCTCATTGATTTTTAGTGTAGCCACAAAATCCTGCAGCAGCCGGTGATGGGCGTTGGCATGGGCGGGGGCGGGGGCAACCATTTGCATTTAGTGCAAATCAATGCGAAAAATGTTGCCCAAAATGCGAAAATTCAATACATTCATTTGCTTCTTGTTGTTGGCCTGGTCAATAGTTTCGATTCGATTCGATCTGATGTTGTTGTTGTTGATGTTGTTGATGATGATGATGTGGCACACAGTAAAAGGTGTGTGTGCTACACAAACACACAAGAGGTGATTGAAGAGGGGGCGAGGGGCGGGGTCTCATTTAGTGCATTGCAATGCAATAATTTTTGTGTTGGAACAATTTTGTGAGTTTTATTTTTCACTTTTGCTGGCGTTTTGTGTGTGTTTTCTGCTGCTATTGCTGCGACTATTTGAGTTGAGTGTGTGTAAATAACATTAGCGTTCGTTTTTAGCATTTTAGCCATGAACAGCATTGAAAAACCTTGCAAAAACATCATTCAGTTCGCAATTTATACAATTTCATATATCTTTTATCTCATCACGTATCTGTTTCAGCCAATTATTGATGAAAACTGTTTGAAAAGTTTTGCAAAAACTTCATTTAGATTGAAATTTATATCATCATATCATATCTTTTAACTTTCAATTACTGACAAACAGTTTTAAAACATCAACATTTATACAATTTCATCTATCTCTTATCTTTATCTGTTGCGATTATTTGTTGAGTGGAAATAATTTTAGGCAATAATTGGCGAAAACTTTGGAAAAACTTCATTCAGTTTGAAAATCATTTCAATTTCATTTCATTTTCAATAATTGACTAAATAGTTTTAAAAAGCTTGTGAAAACTTAATTTAGTTCAAAATGCATAAAATGTTCCATATATCTTTTATCGTTTATCTCTTATCTTTAGCTTATTTATGTATAAGCCGACTTAGTTGTGCAATCTTTGCTTTTGCCAAGTTTTTGATGACAAATAAATAGTTTTTGGGGCATTTCATTTCCGCCCCTCGACAATTTCCATGCATCTTCTTTACTGTTTTTCCCCCAACTTTTTCTTCTTGGGGCATTTGGCACGTTCCGTTTGGCATTTTAATATTATATCGCGTTCCGTTGTTGTTCTTCTAGTTGTTGTTGCTGTGAGTCAGACGCGTTTTACGCGCGTTTCTTTAGCGTTTCTTACCGCACACAGATGTTTTCGCTGCTGCTGTTGCTGTTGCAGTCTCGTAACACAGCTGTGTGTGCCACACACTCACTCACTGACTGACTGACAGAGAGCCAAAAGAATTCTTCTCATTGCTATTTTGATTTCTTCGTCGTCGTCGCAGTTGTTGTTGTTGTTGTTTTTGTCGTCTTTGTCTTATTGTATTGTTGTTTGCTTTTGTTGCCATGCAGCTGTTTTATCTAGCAGATGCTTTAGCTCTGACTCACCCCAAAAACAGCAACAAGAATCGCAGCTTCTTGTCATTATCGTAATGCCTTATCTGGTTCTATGGAGTTAAATGATAAGTGCTTCCATACATACATATATAGTAAATAATACTTCTCTCCTTCTCTCTCAGGCATAATTATGCTTTGATCTTCTCGCATAAGCCAATTACATGCAACAAGATATACGACGAACTACATGATTTCTCAGATTGTTGATAGCTCTCATTATCAGTGCAATTATTGTTAAATTGATACAGCATATATTGAAACAGTATTGAAACGGCACGCAATGAATAAAAGTTTTGCTAAATCACTTGCTTTAGACATATTTCTCAAGCAATTAAAGCTTAAGTAATCAACAACAAGAGAGTTGTGTTGAATTATATATTTATAATTCTGAAGTCATTAAAGAGCTTAACGATTCGTGCTTTTGTTTTACAAAACAGCTGCATTTGAATTTTTTATTGATAAATCCCGGAAACGAATGAGATAAAATTTTTAGAATACTAAAAAAGCTTACATCAGTCTATGAATAACATTTCTAATTCTAAGTAACTCAAAAAATACTTAAGAAATATTTTCGAAAACTTACGGAATTTCGGAATGGAATGGAATGGAATATGATTTGCTTTAAGTATTTTAAGTAATTTCTGGCATCTGGATACAAATTTATGGATGCATTTCAGATCATATCTTTGTTAACTGGGGAACTTTTTTATGAATCAGTCCATGAACACCATTTCTAATTCCAAGTAACTCGAGAAATACTTAGGAAATATTGTGGAAAAGTTAAGAATCTTCATGGAATATGATTTGATTTAAGTATTTTAAGTAATTTCTGGCATCCGAAAGCAATTTATGTATGAAAATTTCTGTTTTTTTCTGTTCCTATCTTTGTTAACTGCTGAGCTTTTTACTTTAACGTATGTGAAGGAGAGCTTTTTTGGGGAGGGAGAGCTTTTGGCTAGACCATTTGCAGGTTGTAACATTACGCCATTTGTGAGGCCATTAACTTTGACAAGCGATCCATTAAAATGCATTCATAAATTGTACAGGTGTATGTGAGAGTATGTGTGTGTTTGTCAGTGTGTGTGTGTGCATGTGTGTGAGTGTGAGTGGTGTGTATCATGTCGTTGTCCAATGAGCTGGACCCCTTTAAATTAAACCAACAAAGTTACAAATCGAATGAACACACACAGCTCTCTCCCCCTCCCTCCCTCCCCGTCTCCCTCCCTCCCCGTCTCCCTCCCTCCCCGTCTCCCTCCCTCTCTCTCTCTCTCTATCTATAGAAGTGCAATATACAAACTGCAGCCCACAAAGCGGCCCAAATGATTTAAGCGAACAAATCCCCAAACTCCCTGCACCCCCTCTACACACACACACACACACATGTATATGTATCATTCTCTCTCTCTATCTTTTTCTCTCCCTCTCTCTCTGTGTGTTGTAGTTGCAGTTCATTTGGGTCTGATGTGTCGGCAGCCGTTGCATGTTTTGTTGGGCTGGTTTTGGGTCTTCTACTCGACTCTACTCTCTACTCAGCTACGTCGTCGTTTTCGGTTGAAATTGGGGTTTTGGCTTCCTATACAACGCCCTCCCCACCTCCTACCCTTATGTTCCTTTTGCATATGGCGCCCATGCCCCAACCCCATGCCCCATGCCCATTTATGCCAAAATTTAATTTATAATTATTGCAAGTTTAATTTATGATCATTGACATGCTGCAGCATTCAAACACACACTCACACACACATGGAAAAAACGGGGTGGGGGTTGGGGTTGGGGGGTGTAACTGAGATTGGGGTTCTCTTTGTGTGTCTCTCTATACCACTCTTTATACTAGTACATATATAACAACTACACCAACTACTGCTGCCTGGGATTGAGTGAGGGCCAAAAGGGTTCATTTTGTGCTCCCATCATGCATTGTGTGCTAACTGCAACTGTTTCAAAAGTTTCCATCTCTCTCGCTCTCGCTCTTGCTCTCTTTGTGTCGTCTCATTATGTCAATAGCTGCATCTCTTTCGCGTGCTTGTTCCCTTATACACACATACATACATTCGCTACATACATATATTGACATTTACCCTCGAGCCTGTAACTCGAATCCTTTGGGCCACTCACCGCTCATTCAAACTTGCCTCGTTGCCTGCCTGCTGCCTGCCTCTGATATACAACAACAACAACAATTCTAGTTAGTTGCTTCTCCTCTTCTTCTTGTTGTTGTTGTTGCTGTTGTCATCGAGTTGTTGTTGCTGCTGCTACCCCGGGAGATGTGTTGTTAATATCTAGAGAATACCTAAAAACAGTCTGCCTAACTACTCTACTAGTTGGGCCAAAATTACTACTTTGCCCGAAAGTTCAGCAGTTTAAAGTTTTTGATTTTTCATCAAGACAACTTCTTATAGAGATTGCAGATATTTAAGTTTTGATTTTTCATCAAGTTTTCAAAGTCAACTTATAGAGATTTCAGATATTGAAGTCTTGATTTTTCATTAAGTTTCTAAAGACATATTCTCTACGGATTTCAGATATTAAAGTTTTGATTTTTAACAAGTTTCCGAAGACAACTTCCTATATTAATATTTGGTTTTAAAACTTTTTCCTAAGCAAAAGCTATTATGCCATTTTGATTTTAATTGTATTATCTTTGGTTGGTAGCCCGTAATCTTAAGCTCTCTCTCTGCCCAGTCCAGCTCAGAGAAAGTCGATAAGTGTCGATAAACTTTATACTTTATAACATTTCACTCACCCCTCCCTACCTCCTTTTCTCCCTCCCTGGCTTCTTCGCCGGTCATTCGTTTTCCCTCATTTAGTAGCTGTCATTGCCAATTAAAAATCAAATTCTCTACGCCTTAACGCCTCGCCAAATGAGATTTCTCGCGACCCTCCTCTGCCCCCTTGTCTTCGCCTTCGTCTCTTGTCATAAATTCGTTAAATATCGCGAGCACCTACACACACACACACACACAGAGAGAGACAAATGGCGACGGACGGACGGAAGAGAGCGCAGCTAGTTTATGTCACACAAATATCCAATGACACCAAGACAACCCTCCACCCCCTACCCATCGTCTCTATTGGGGTTTTGTCTCTTCTTGTCTCTCCTGGCCACCGCCAGCAGCAGCAGGACACATTCTCTTGGCTTCATTTAGATATTATTTCTTTGGCTTCCGTGCCAAAAAAACAAAAAGACAATATGAATATAAGGAAAAACATGAAGAAAAGTGGCGGCGAGCCACCAGAGACACACGGAGAGGGGGGGTGGAGCTGTGGGCGTGGCATCTTTTTGCTAATTTCATTGACTCTCCGGTCTGGTCGGTTGCCAAAAATGAAGTGTATCCATCGTTCATTGAGTGGGCGGCTGTTGCTTCTCCTTCAGCTTCTGCTTCGGTTTCGGTTAGCTGCTTTCAATTGCTTCTTTCCTCTCTTCTTTCGGATTGTCCAGCCAAGAAAGTTTAAGTAACTTTAATTATATCCTGCCTGCCTGCCGCCCTGACTTATGCTTTGTATTAAGTTTACAATCGCTCATATTGCAAATGGTTGTTTTCGAGCTTAAGTGAAATTCAATTGATTAACTCAAAGTAAACAGAGAAGTGGGAAAGTTGTGATGAAGATGACCTGACTAGGAAATACCCTGAAATATATACTTCCTTTACTCGACTTAACTTTAATATTCATTAGCTTAAATGATTTTGAAGAAGTTTTCAAAAGCTTTCATCATTTTGTCTATAGTTTCTCAGTCTTAATAGTAACTGTACATGGGAAAGAGAAAGGTATAGGTTCCTGGATGCTCCTTTACCCATTTTAGGGTATAGAAATAAGTGATAACTGCCTTGTAACATTTCATACGAAAGTCCGCCGTTTCGTTATAAAATCATCTGTGGCTAACAAGTTACACATCTCCCCTTCTGTGTTTTAGGTTATATAAAAAAGAAAAGAATGTTGCATGATTTTTTCGTTCCCACACATAACATGGAAAAAAGGTTATGCAACTCTCAGGCAGGGGTAAATGCTGTGTGTGTTCATAATAACATTTCCAAGACTTTCTCAGTTCTCAGTTACATCGCATCGCATATACCATTTGTTATCTAAAAACGAAATAAGAATAAGAAGGTAAGGATTGCATTGGCTTTTCTTTCGAGTGAAAGGGAGACGGAGGGAGGAGGCAGGAGGATGGAAACTGCTTTCAATTTGATGTCATGTTAAATCGCATATTTTATGTATATGGCCCCAAGTTATGCATACTTAAACCTCACTTTCTATATTCATTTTCAATTATTTTAAGTGCCGGGCAACAAGTTTGACGCATATATTTTTGAGGTTATTGTGATGATGATTTCTTCTCTTCCTCTTCTCTCGGTACAGTTGCGTTCTTAGTTTTTCAACTACTTATGTGTTGTTGTGTTTAGTTTTGGGGGGCAGCCAATAAGAAGAAACAGCCCCTGAGGCTGACTTGAAGTTTTATTTCTTTTTTTTCGTTGCGACCCCAACACACACACACACACACACACACACAGACACACATATTGTGGCATAGTCACATATATCATTGTCAAGTCTACTGTATGCAAGGCAGAGTCTCTTCCTAAACCCCAAACCCAAAAGTAGAGCCCAAGGAACCCCGCGCTGGCCGCCACCCAACCCAACCAAACCCAACCAGCGGCAGCATTCAAGTTGCCCTCTGCTCAAATATCGTTCCCATGGCGTTCCCAGCAACACATACCGAAAGGGGACAACAGAGACGCAGAGAGAGGGGGCGGGAGTGGTAGAGGTGGTATGCGGCAATCTTTTTGGCTTGTCAAATGCGCATTTCCTGCTTACGACGACGCAGACGAGTCCTTGCTGTGAGTGTGTATATGTGTGGGTGTCGTATGTGTGGGCTTTGCCCGGTTTTGTCTCCAGCGCAATCAATATGGCGGCGCTTGGGGTAATAGCTTAGGATTTACGCGCACGGCTTACAGAGCACTGACATGGAAGGGCAGAAGGAATAGAGGAGAGACTATTGCTGGCTTCAGATTCTGCTCCGTTTGTTCCTGTCTGTGTCCTGTCCTCTGTCCTGTGTGTCCTGTGTGGTTACACGTCGACGTCGACGTCAATGGCTGTTCTGTTCTGCGTTCTGTTCCGCGCGCGCCAAGTTGACGCAGTTACCTTTAAAAAAGTTTTTTGTTTCTTTTCGTTTTTTATTGATATTTCATGTATGTGTAGTCGTTCGTTCCACTGCTTTCTTCCACTTCCCCCACTTCGCTTCCCCTTCTACTTTTCCCTGTTTTTCCTTCGAGTTGTGGGTGACTTAAGCCCCGGTCTCATGTTTTGGTCTTTTTATATGAAAAGCTGCTGTAATGATTTGTTTTATGAAGTCGTTCGTTCGTTCGTGTTTCCAACCGTGTGTGCAGCTCAATAACCAAGTGCCCCTCTCTCACCCCGCCCCCCTATCATATCACACATCTTTATACTTTGTCAAAGGTGCGCTTCAAAGTATGCTAGTAAAAAGTCAGTTAGTAGAAATTTCTGTATGTGTATGTGTATGAGTGTGAGTGTGTGTTTTCATTTTGTTTGCCCAATGACTTAGTTACAAAGAGAGAGAAGGGCAGGGAGAGAGAGAGAATCCTTACAAAGGATTTCTTCAATATTGCCCGAAAGGCATCTCTCTTTATAGTATGTATCCGTATCCGTATAATAGTATTGCATTCACCTTTCACTAAATGAAGCCCTGATTAAATCGATCAAACATTCACTTTGTGTATTGCATTCGATATGGTTGTTAGTGAGATGAATGTAAGTGAATATACTAGATGGGATTGAATATGGCGATATCTTGACTAGACGCAAAGAGATTCGTTTCCTTGTAACACAGTGCGTATACGTAATACGCATTTTTCCCTTTCCCTATTCCTTCAGCAGGGCGATCCCTAAACAAAAAAGGTGGCTGCTGTTTTTCACAGCTCTCGCCATTTGGTATGCAAATGATTTATGAACAGGGGGGGAGAGCAGGGGTGAGAGGGTGTTTTTACAGGGTCAATGGCAACACTTTGGCTGTGTTTTTGTTGCCGCCGCCATGGTCATCGTTGTTGTTGTTGTTTTGGCACTAAACTTCAATTAGCTTAGCGGCAAGTCCATGACTTTTAATCAGTGTACTTTATGCCCCACACACGCAACACACACACACACACACACACACACTTACACACGCACACAGACATGCATATTGCATATGCGTGAGCCACAAAAACGCAATAAATTAAACCAACAAGCAATTACAGCAATAGCAACAACAACAACAACAGCAGCAACATCAGTAGCAGGCAGAGGCAGCAGCAGCAACAAACAAAAAAGAGGCCACAAAGTTGCTTAGTGCGCTTTTTGGGGCGCCGCAACAACGAGAAACAGAGAGAGATAGAATGAAAGAGAGCGATAGAGTTGACGCTAAAGTCGTGTCGCCAAGATTTATTGGCTGGCCTATGCGTCGAGTCGAGTCGAGTCAAGTTTCAAACAACAACTACTATGACAATGACGACCAGGACGAGGACATAGACGAGGACGAGGATAGAGACGAGGACGAGGATTTAGTAGAAGTGAAATGCAGACATAGACGAATACGGAACACCGAGGTTATAGAGCAAGAAGCAGCAGAAGAAGAAGAAGGTGCCACCAGCTTCAAGGGGCAAAGTGTTTGTGATTGCCATTCACACATCAGTAGTCACCATTACAATAACAAATATATGTGTGGCATACATATATGAATATATAAACTATATAGTTCTCTCTCTCTCTGTCACTCTCTCTCTCTGATTGTGTGTGGGTTGCTGCTGCCATTGCGGTTACCTGCCGCAGTTAGTAGACGACACTATTATGGGTAAAAATTTGCACAAGATTTATGCCTCAATATTGTCGAGTTCTCTGAGTGTTCGATTGTGTCTGAGTGTTCGACAGTGTGTTCGAGTTTGATTTTGGCAGCTTGGCAAATGCGACACCCAATGCGGATGCGGCGAATCTGCAGTTGTTTGTGACGATAATAAGCCGCCTCAAGCCACAATGGCGACGCCCGATATCTACTTTACACACCCCAAAAACGCATTCCCCCCCCGACTTAAAACCTAAAGGCTCTCTTCTGTTTCTATCTGCCTCCTCTTCTGCTGCTGCTGTTGACATTTCGGGGTAACACGGCAAAAGGGCTGTCAACTGTGTAAATGGAGTAGATGTTGACCAGGTTCTTAATGCTACACAATCTCTCTTTCTCACTCTCTGTTTCTCTGTCTCTCTCTCTCTGTGTCTCTTGTGTGTTTTGCTGTCCGAGAATTAACGTCAAAATCTTTGACTTTGGTTCGTTCTGGTAGTCAAATTTCAAACACATCCCAAAACAAAAAAAACCAACCTCATGCAAATTGAGCATTAAAGCAAGTCAGGCAAAACCCAGAACACAGCCAGACTTACATGCAATTAGCATAGATATGGAGCAGCAACACTCACACACGCACACACTGACACACGCAATACTAGCTGCAGCACAGTGGTTCAACAATGATAAGAATTGGGCACAGAAAAGCAACAGCAACAACAAGTTTATAGTATCTAAGAATGTCAAGTTAAGGACTGCATTGTAAATGTTTTCCATACGTGTCGTATACGTAATCTGTTGAATAGTTCTACCCACATATTGAGCATTCCTTCAAAGGAGAATATTATGCTATCATATTGCAAGAATGTGACCTTTAATTAACCTTCCCTTTCTTCTTCTTTCTCTCTCTCTTTCTGTTTCGATCAGGTGTCGGCTGGGCAACATTTGCATTTGAGCGGCGATATGAAGAGCAATGTTTCAGTTGCCGCACAGCAAGGTGTCTTCTTCAGTCAGCAACAACAGGCGCAGCAACAGCAGCAGCAGCAACAGCAACCTGGCAACCCTAATCAACAGCAGCAACAACAACCGCAGCATGGCGGAAATCCAAGCGCCAACAATGGCGGTCCAAATGCACCGCAGCAACAACAGCAACAGCAGCAACCAAATCAAAATATGAACAATGCAAATGGTAAATTGTACAAAATTTAACTAAATATATTTGAAAACTAATGAGATTTTCTTTCAGTACCCTCCGATGGCTTCTCGCTCTCCCAGAGCCAAAGCATGAACTTCACCCAGCAGCAACAGCAGCAGGCAGCAGCAGCGACGGCGGCACAGCAACAAGCACAGCAACAGGCCCAACAGCAACAAGCAGCAGCGGCGGCAGCTGCAGCAGCGGCAGCCCAACAACAGCAACAGGCAGCAGCAGCAGCGGCGGCAGCTCAACAAGCCCAACAGCAACAACAGCAGCAACAGCAACAGCAGCAGCAGCAGCAGGTGCCGCCAAATATGCGTCAGCGTCAAACGCAAGCGCAGGCAGCGGCAGCAGCAGCGGCGGCTGCGGCAGCACAAGCCCAGGCAGCAGCTAATGCCAATGGAGGAGTCGGTGTTGGTGTCGGTGGCAACAATGTGAATCCGTTGATGCAACAGCAGCAGGCGCCGGGTGTTGGCGTTGGTGTGGCCGTTGGCGCTGGCAGTGGTCCGAACAGTGTTGGTGTTGGTGGACCCGGTGGACCTAATGCCATGCAGCAACAGATGGGCGGACCCATGGGCGGCATGCCGGGCATGCAGATGGGTGGCGGCGGCGGTGGAGGCGTTGGTGGACCTGGTGGACCGGGCATGAATCCCATGCAAATGAATCCCAATGCCAGCAGTGCCCAGCAGCAGATGATGATGGGCGGCAATGGTGGACCCGTTCCGGCGTCCAGTCAGGCCAAGTTCCTGCAGCAGCAGCAGCAAATGATGCGTGCCCAGGCCATGCAGCAACAGGCGCAACAGCAGGCGCAGCAGCAGGCGCAGCAACAGGCGCATCAGCAGCAGGTGCAACAGCACATGGCTGGGGCACGTCCCCCGCCACCGGAGTACAATGCCACCAAGGCGCAACTGATGCAGGCGCAGATGATGCAGCAGACGGTAGGCGGAGGCGGCGGTGGTGGTGCCGGAGGTGGTCTCGGCGGCGGCATTGGTGGCGGCCTTGGCGGTGGCATTGGCGGTGGTGGCGGCGGCGGTGGTGGTGGTCCTGGCGGTGGTCGCTTCCCCAACAGCGCTGCCCAGGCAGCAGCCATGCGACGCATGACCCAGCAGCCCATTCCTCCCTCCGGTCCCATGATGCGCCCACAGCATGCGGCCATGTACATGCAACAGCATGGTGGACCTGGCGGTGGCGGCGGCGGTGGACCTCGCGGTGGCATGGGTGGTGTGCCCGGTGGCCCATACGGTGGTGCCGGCGGACCCATGGGTGGCGGCGGACAACAGCGGCCGCCCAATGTGCAGGTGACGCCCGACGGGATGCCAATTGGTTCGCAGCAGGAGTGGCGCCACATGATGATGACACAACAGCAGCAGCAAATGGGTTTCGGTGGCCCAGGTGGGCCAATGCGACAAGGACCAGGTGGCTTCAATGGAGGTACGAATAGAGTTAAAACAATTTTCTAAACATAAACTAATCTCATTTTGTTTTTCCAGGTAACTTTATGCCAAATGGAGCGCCGAATGCTCCCGGCAATGGCCCCAATGTTGGTGGTGTTGGCGGGGGAGGGGGCGGCGGTATGATGGCTGGCCCCAATGGACCGCAGATGCAGCTGACGCCGGCACAGATGCAGCAGCAACTGATGCGACAACAACAGCAGCAGGCACAGCAACAGGCACAGCAGCAGGCGCAGCAGCAGCAGCATATGGGACCGGGTGGCGGCAGCAACATGCAACAGATGCAACAGTTGTTGGCACAACAACAGAGTGCAAGTGGAGGTGGCGGCGGCGGCGGCATGATGACCACCCAGATGCAAATGACCAGCATGCACATGAGCCAGACGCAGCAGCAGCAACAGCTGACCATGCAGCAGCAACAGTTTGTCCAGAGCACCAGCACGACGACAACACATCAGCAACAGCAGATGTTGCAGATGAGCAGCGGGCCAGTGGGTGTGGGCGGTGGTCCGCCGGGGTCTAGCAATAACAATGGTGGTGCAGGTGTAGGTGTAGGTGTAGGTGGCGGTGGTGTGGGTGTGGGTGGTGGCGGTGTTGGGGGCAATTCGGCAACAATTGCCAGCGCCAGTTCGATCAGTCAGACGATTAATTCCGTTGTGGCAAACTCGAATGATTTGTGTCTCGAATTCCTCGACAATTTGCCCGTCGACAGCAATTTCTCCACGCAGGATCTGATCAACTCGCTGGACAATGACAACTTTAACATTCAGGACATACTACAGTAGATCCTCGGTTGAATGGAAACGTTGATCAGTTCCACCAACAACAACAACCAACCAACCCATACACACACCACCAATTGTTGCCTGTTTTTTATGTACTTTTTTTTTTGTGTTGAAAGATATTTTTTATTCCTTCGTTGTTGTTGTTATTGCTAGACACACACACCCCTTCCACCCCCTTCCACCCCTCTCCAATGTTTGTTAATTGTAAGTTGAGAGTGTTTTCGACAAGAAGAAGTTTGTACTCTAATTTGGGACTCCACTGTATTATTGTATTAGTAGCCAGAGCCGCTTAGAGCTGCCCGCCGCTTCTTGTTTACGTCGTCGGGCAGCAACGGTCCAAGGCGGGCAGACGCTGGGGGCGTGGCAGCGGCAGCGGCCAGTACGCCTAAAAAAAAAAACATTCCATACTCTAAACAGAAATACATATGAAACTATTCTGTATGTATTTATTTAAAGAAAAAAAAAATATGAAAAGAGGGAAAAAAATATTGAAAAAAAAGTATTTTCAAGTACTTTAAAAAAACAGTTATTTACACACAAACACACACACACACACACACATACGTATACCAAACTTAAGCACATTGTACTTAAATGCAATTCGGCCACGCCCAGCGCTTTGTCTGCCCGCCCTAAAACATTTCATTTTACTTAAGCAAAGAGCAAACAAAACAAAAAGCAAAAACAAAAGCAAAAATCGAAAAAACAAAAAAGCAAATATTATATATGTGTATATGGAACCAACACAACAAAAACTTTTAAAGCAAGAAAAAAAAAACAAACAAGAAAAAATTGTACATTTTGTATTTAATTTTATTTAAATTTTTTTTACAAAAACAAAAATACGAAAGTTACAAAAAAAAAGAGTAAAATATTTAAATGTGAAACAGACACAAAAATTGCTGCAGAAATGAAGGAAAGGAAGAAAAGAAGAAGAGAAGGAAAAGTTAAGCAAAAATATATTAAAATTGGTGATATTTTCAATTGCTTAAAACAAAAACAAAAACACACTGAGAAATCAAACAACAAAAAGAAATTTAAGGAAAAAGAATAGTGAAGTAGCGAAAGATGGAGAAACAGTTATTATTATTATTATATTATTATTATTGTACATTATTTTTGTGTAACAATTAAGTTTAAATGGAATTTTTAACGAAAAAACAAAACAAAAAACCGAATGCGGAGCAAAATAAGCGAATTAAGCGCAAAACAAAACAAAAAAAAAACATATTTAAAATATATATATATATTTATATATATATAAACCTACACACATATATATATATATATATTAAAACTTATAATTATAATTACTACGCGTAGTTTTTGGTAGTGAAAAAAAAGCGTGCATAAAGCCCCTAAATATTAGTAGTTTGTTAAATAAATTTATATACACACACATACACACTAAGAAACCAACACACACACACACAAACACATATTATATATATATAGATTATTATTGTAAGAGCAGCGCTAACAATTATTGAATTTAGATATTAAGCAGCCAGCAAAGAGAAACTCAAAGCGTTTGAGAAAATTTTAGCTAAATGCGTTTCGGCCAAGTGTTACCAAGTGACTCCCACGCAGCAACCGCAGCAGCATCAGCAGCAGCAGCAGCCCACTTCACAAGTTTTAGATGATAAATAAAGAGATACGCCGAGATTCCAGCTATGAAATTATTGTACGACATTTAATTAGCGCAATTCCATAAGTCCATAAGTTTAAACACAACAACAACAAACAGTTCAGTTTAGTGAGGCCATAGCCCGACTTCCAGAAGAAATCAAGAGAAATCCAAAAAACACAAAATCAGCAATAAGCAATATCAAACTATATACTAAATGCATATTCGATTCGAATGCAAACACACACAAACACAAAATACAGAATACAAAATACAATTTACACTCGCCTAGCAAAACAAACAATGCGTAGCCCAAAGTATTTAAGCCGCAAACAAACAAAAACAAGCAAAAAACACACACAGAACTAACAAAAATTATTATTACAATTATTATATAAATATAAATAATACGCGAATTGTAGTTTGTAATTATTGATACGAAACAAATTTGTTTACAAAAAAAGAAAAAGAAAATAGTATATATATATATACATTATTATTATTATTACTATATACAATATGGCATATTATTATTACATATATATATATATACTTATATACATGAGATCGCAAATTAGTAAGCTAAAGAAAAGTTCGGTGTTGCTGCAAATCCTTTTAAGGTTTATGCGACAAAAAGAAAATCGAATGCGTTGAAGGTGAAAAAACAAAACAACTCGCAAATACACAACTTGATATCAATTAGAAGCAAAACAGCTGCCAGCGGCAAACCAAACTTGCAACACTTCAACAACAACAACCACAACAGCAACAACAACAAACAAACAAGCTTCAACGCAAATGCAAATGATTTTTAAGCTCATGATTTATACGAAAACGATATGAGAAAACACTAAAAACAAATAACAAATCGAATTTGATTTGAATTTGTATTTTGAATTTGAACTCAATTTGATTTTATTTGTTGGTAAGGATTAAGAATAAAAGCGCAACGATTGTGTTTTTGTGTTGTTTGTGTCTTGTCTTGTCTTGTTTAACCAAAATTGATTGGTGCATGGATAAGTCGTCGGTTTGCCGTTTTGTTGCCGTCCCATCATCAGGATGTGCAACAAACATTTTGTGTCCAATAGAAACTTGAGCATGAATGAACGAAATAATGTTGGCCCAACAAACAAAAACAAACAAAACAACATAAATTTGTAGATTTTTCTTTATTATATTAAAGAAACCAGACAAAACAAAGCAACAAAATAAAATAGTAAAATATTACTTTTGTAAATAAATAAACTGCATAATTGTTTTTCATTTTAATGGTTGGAAAAATTGAAAATTAAATTTCATAAATCGACTCGGCTGTTAATGCTGATCAAGAATATATATAGTTTATGGGGTCGGAGAAGCTTCCTTATACCCTTTTTTATCAATTTTAAGTGTTTAAAAATACTGCCGCTGCAGCAGTAGCAATAATTTAACGAGCGTCAATATTGAAAATGTTGCTTTACACCAGGCGAACAGAAATAGCAGCAGCTAAACCTAAATTAGGGCCATCCTAAAAGTATGCCACACATTATTTTTTCTCAACTACTTGCTGCGCATTCTGTGCGCCTAGTACCTGCAGCCCAAAATCAACTGAAATTTGGCGAAACGAGCACTCAAACTGATCGAGTGGAAACAGCTGTAGCATGTACACGAACCATTGAGCCGCGAATGGTTTGGGCATTGACTGGAACCAATATTTAATACAAGTTTTTTAGTTTTCATTCATATTTATTGATTTCTTTATACTCATGTTCATAATACATAATTGCATATTTTTGATGACTTATAGTAAATATATATATATGTTTCATAAATGTAAATACATGCATTTAATGTGTTTTTTTGGGTGTGTGGGTGTGTGTATCTATGTTTATACGTTGGGAGTGTGTGGGATGTGCTTGAATTGTTGTTTTAACATTATTATTGCGTATAGTATGCATATATATTATATATTTATTATTCTCGCTTACTTTTGCTCATTATATATGTATGTGTGTAATCTGTAAACAGTATTTTATTTGTGTATTGGTAGGACTTGCATTAAGGATGTTGCCTACGCATCTAACTTAAATAATTAATAAGCTTGCTGGCTAAAATATGTATGATTGTGCTTTTGGAGAGATAGGAGTGTGGGGAGCGGAAATGAGGGATTATGTTACAACTAAACCGGTTAACAAATAAAATTAGCAACTATTGCGAGAACTAAATAGTGTGCTAAATCTTAAATTAGAAGCTAGCTTTGCCAATATTAGTTTAATGTTTAATTATGTATGTTTGTAAATATGTGTAGAGGGTGGCTATGTTTAATAACTTTTCAACACTTAGATGCTAAGGCAAAGGGGTGCGGCCTGCCAATTCTAAATGTTTATATTATAATTATTATTTTTCATTTGCGACACCGTTTTTGCTTTTGTTTTCTTTTGTTTTTTTGTAAATGCCTTTGCCTGTTTCCATTAGTTGAGTTTTTCTTTCGATTATTAATTGCTAGAGTAATCAATGTTAAATGTTGTTGCACTGTGGCATGTTGCATGTGGCATATGCACTAACATATGCAATAAAATCAGCCTTAGTTATAATAATTGTTACACTCGTGAATACGCATTTCTATAAGTTGCTTGGGTCTATTCATATATTAAATTACCATACTTGCGGCAAGTGCTTGCAAATACTGAATTTGAGAACCTCTTTCAATATTATTCGTTTCGTTTCTGTTCGTCTTTCTACGGTTTACTTTGTAATACTTTTTCGCAAGTGTTAAAGTTTCTTTCTAAAAAACAATTATACAAAAAAAAGTGTTAAAAGTAAAAATCTGTAAATTTTACTAGCAAATATTTGCGACTTCAATGCGCGATTATATAAAATTCGCCGTTCAATGGAATTGGAATTGCAATTGCATTAAATGTTATTTGATAAAAACGCGGTTAATTATGTGTAATTACTTAGTTAATTACTCGTAGTTATTAGGTAAGTAGTTATATATTCATTCTCTTCTTTCCTTCATTTCTCATATTTCATATTTCATTTGACTCGATTGACTAAATGCGCAAAAATTCAAATTCAATTTCTAGTATTGTTATTAGATTAATGTCGTGGGTCTTTCAGTGTTGCTCTCTTTTTGGATCTAGTGTATAAAAACGCACTATAAACTGTTAATTACGATTAGATGTGAGTTTTCTCTCCTTCCTTTCCTCCTTGTGCACTATGAACGAATGAATAATAATGGATGGATATTGAAGAAATGCACCTGAAGAACTCTTCTCTAAACACACTTCGTACTTAATCTAAAGAATAACTAAGTATTATGTACTGGACATTTGCTGTGGAAAACGCTTTTTCCACAACAAATGCAGTTTTTGCTTGTGCAGCTCGAAAACAAACTAAGCCCGGCTATTGGCATCAAGCTCAGTTTGCTTTCAATCAACTAAGTTAAAGATATATAATACATATATATGGATATATTATATATACTTAAATATTGCAATCATGTTTGGGATGCTCGATTAAAATTATACATAATATTTGTTGCATACCGCTGCATACATAAATTTATATCACACGCAATAAATATAATTAAAATAATATATATGTAATTGATTTTGTTTTTTTGTTTTGTTTTGTTTTGTGTTCGTTTTCGAAATCGGACAAATTAATAATCGTGCTTTCGAACTTTTATCAATTTTCTTTCCTAATAATATACATCGATAGCAATTACATATTATTATATAATTCGAAATTAAAAATTATTGCTTGGTGCGCATTTGCTTGAGTGTGTGTAGGTGTGTGTTCGTGTGTGTGTGAGAATTTCGAGTGCAGCTATTCGTTGTGAATGGCAATGACTGTTTTTTTTTTCTTTTCAATATTTAGATTAGATTTTGTTTTGTTTTGTTTTGTTGACGTAACACTAACTAACGTTTTAACGATTTGGCAAATGATTATTTATCGATTAGTTATCGATTGCTATTGCTATTGGCTTAGTGCAATCTATGATGATTGGCCTTGGGCATGGCGCCGACAATGCGCACACGCCCCAAGGTGCCTACTGCGCCAGCGCCAGCGCCACCAGACAGCCGCTGATGCTGCTGTTGTTGCTGCTGCTGCTGCTGCTGTTGTTGTTGCTGCTGCAGCTGCTGCTGCTGTTGCTGATGTTGCTGTTGTTGCTGCTGCAGCAATTGCAGTTGCTGCTGGTGACGCTGCTGCTGCTGCAGTAGCTGTTGTTGCTGTTGCTGCTGTAATTGCTGCTGCTGTTGTATATGTTGTTGCTGCTGCTGTTGTTGTTGCTGTTGCTGCTGCTGTGGATGATATTGCGGCGCATGCTTGGCATCGTTGCAATCACAGAACTGTGGCGGCGGCGCCAGCACGAGATTTTCGGTGCACAGCTGCATATTGTTGTTGCCCGGCTGGGTTACAGCGCCGGCAGCAGCAGCAGCAGCGGCAACAGCAGATGGCACTGCCACCAATTGGCCGCTGGGCAACATGCCCACAATGTGCGTGGCCATCTGTTGTTGTTGCTGCTGCTGCTGTTGCAGATGCTGCTGCTGCTGCTGGGGTTCGCCGTCGCTGTCGGCCTCGAGAGGCGGCGGCAACTGCACCAGAGACACGGCTGTGGTGCGTGTGGCGCCACGCTGCATGGCAATTGCTGCCGCCTGTTTGCGGGTTAGCGAATTGTGCCGCTGGAAGGCCTTCGCCGGCGGCGAGGGACTCAATTCGCCATCATCGTCATCGAGATCGGAGCGTTGCTCCAGCTCGGAGTCGTGGCCCTTGTGCAGTTGCTGCTGCTGCTTGGCCACCAGGGCGGCGGTGCTGGCGCCTCCGGCGGCGGCTGCTTTGGCTTTTAGTATCTGCTGCAAGTGTTGCTGGTGTGCCAGCTGTTGTTGTTGCTGCTGCAATATCTGTTGCTGTGTCGCAATCAGCTTTATATTTGGATTTGACTGATGATGCAGCTGCTGCAACTGTTGCTGCTGCTGTTGATGGTGCACATTGGGTATGCGTCCAAGGACCTGTGGACTGAGCACAGGTTGATTCGATTTTGTAGCTCCAGTTACGATGGTTGTTCCTGCTGCTGCTGCTCCTACTAGTGTTACTGGCAACTTGTTGTTGCTGCTGCTAAGCTGTTGCTGCTGTTGTTGGATGACAGGCGCATGTTGCTGCTGCACCAACTGTTTGACGGTCAGCGTTGTTGTATTGTTGCTGTTGTTGTTGTGATTGCCGCTGGCATTGTTGTTGATATTGCTTGTGGACTTTGTGGCTGCCTCATACGCAGCTGCGGCACTTGCCACATTTGTGCCCACATTAATATTGATATTGGGCTTTACAATTGGGCTTGTTGCGGTTGTCGCCGTTGATGCTGTTGTTGCGCCCGCACCAATGCTGATGGTTGTCTTGGCCATAATCTTTACCGGTGGCTGATCTGGTATTGTTTTGGGTTCCTCGACAATCGTTACGCTTGGCTTCTTCTTGATGGTATCTGTGGGCTTTGTGGCTCCAGTAACCAACAGCTCCTGATCACTGCTGACGCCTGAGCTGCTGTTGTCGCACTCGTCCTCGCCATGACCAGGCTGCAATTGCTGCTGTTGTGGTTGTTGTTGTTGCTGCTGATCGTCATCCTTTTTGAGGAAACCGTTGGGCGAGGACTTGGATGTCTTGAGATTGCTGCGAATACGCTGAATTTCATCCACGGACAACGAATGTGAAATCGAGGCACCTGAACCAGAACCAGAACCAGAGCTGCTGCCACTACACAGGGGGAAGGGTAATAAGTGAGTAAAAGCGAATGCAGAGTTATGCAAATTTTGTTGCCACTTACCTGGCCTGACTGTTGCCACTGGTTTCCGGCACATCGAAAAGTGCAATTTTCTCATTGAGTTTTGTGTTGCGTGCAACAAGAATCGAGTTCTCATCCTCGCCATCCGATTCGCTGCAGCTGTAATCAGGTTCGGGTATGGGCGGAGCAGAGTTCGCATTGCCGTTCTGCTGTTGCTCTGGTGCTGCTGGCTGTTGTTGTTGTGGTGCTGCTGCCACTGCTGCTGCTGGCGGTGGTGGTGGTGCTGGTGGCGATTGTGGTGCCATTGGTTGCTGCTGCTGCTGCTGTTGTTGTTGCTGTTGCACCTGTGGCGCTGCATAATGGGAGGCAATTGCAGGGCCCGAAGATAATTGAGGACGCAATTGTGTTGGCGCCGCATATTGACTGACAACATGTGGCTGCTGCTGCTGGTGCACCTGTTGCTGCTGTTGCACCTGTTGTTGTTGCTGCTGCATCTGTTGTTGTTGCTGCTGTTGCTGTTGGTTCTCCTGCTGTGTTGGCTTGTCTTGCGTCTGTCGCAGTTTCCAAGCCATAACATTGCGCAACTCTTGCGGCGAGGCATAGATCTTGGCATTGGCCGAGGGATTGAAACTGCTTTGGACGCCATCGATGGCTGCCGAGGTGACTGCATCGTTCTCGGTGCGCTTCTTCAGCTTCTGTTGCAAGGATAATGTGCTCTCGTATTCGGAGACACTGCTGCGCGTCTCCACCTTCACCACCTGGCCAACGGGCGGTGGCGGCGGTGGATGATTCGGGGGTGGAAGCATTGCAGCCGCAGCGGCTATAGCAGCCTTGCTGTCCTCCTTGATGCCGCCAGTCGTGTTTAGGCGCTGCAACGAGGCATGCAACGTGGCCACATCGTCCTGCGAGTGGTGTCCCTTGCCCACAGCCTGCCAAATGGACGAGGCCGATCCATGCAACTGTGGTCCATGCAAATCCGGAGTTGAATGGAAACGCTTCAGATCCCGGCTTGCTGTCGCTCCGCCCACTGTAGGCGTGGCCACGGGCTTGCCACGTAGTGTGCCGCTGCCATTCTTGATGCGAGCCGTCTTACGCTTCATCTCGGCCACACTGCCATAGACCAGAGGACCTGCTGCTCTCATTGGTGAGCCATTGGCAGCAGGGGGCGTGGCCGCACCGCTGTCTGTGCCCGACTGGAAGCGGGAGCTGGTCATCATGGTGGCATAGCGACTGGCGCTTGAGGCGTTGCCCTCACCCTGCTGCCGCTGGAACAGCTCCTCCAGCTCGGCAGCGGTAATCCTGCTCGATGTGGGCCTTGCCTTGATGCTGGCCGTGCGCAACTGCACCGGCGTGCCCGGATGTGTGGGCGTGGGCGTGGCAATGGACTCAACCGAATTCGATTTGGTATGCGGCACATCGTCCTGCTCCTTCTCACCGCCATTCTCCAGTCCGGCCACCATTGACTTGGCCCTGGCCCGTCCCACACTCAGCGTTGTCTTGGGATCCCGTCGTGGTGGCATTGGTGCCATGCGTACGCTGCCACCAGCTCCTCCCCTCTCCGAGTTGCCACTGGCATGACTACCCGGACCCATCGACATCTTGCGCGGCAATGTGGCACATTGCCTGTGAGCGCTCTGTGGAGTACTCGGCCCACTGGACAAATGCTGACTGCCGGCGCGTGCTCCACTTGGCAAATACTGAGCACTCGCCTGCATCTGGAGTGGAAACTGTGGCGAGACGACTGTCATGTTGACCAATGCGCCAGCTGAGCGTATCATCTCGACGACCTGCTCATGTGAGGCGGCGCTCACGTCCTCCCCGTTGATGGTGAGCAAAAAGTCTCCTGGACGCAGTCCGGCCATGTCAGCCACACCGCCTGGATCGACGTCATCCAGGTATTGTAGAGCTGGAAAGCGTTCGGAGGGACGCAGTTGCATCAACTGTGAGCTGGCCTTGGCACCACGCAATATAAATCCAAATCCGCGCTTTGCCCGATGAAGCACCACCGAACGTGGAGCATTGTAAGCACTGCAAAGCCAAGCAAAGAGATTAGTATGGAAAGGGGGTAAAAGAAGTAGAAGTCCCAACTCACCTCTTCTTCATGCGTGGAGCTGTGGCGCTGCTATATTGTCCAATCGAGTGACCAACATTGTTCTCCAACTGTTGCTGCTGCTGCTGACAGGATCCATTGCTAGTCATGGAGAGTGAGGGCGACTGATGTGGTTGCTGCAACAATGTGCTTGAGCTGCCCGAATGACCGCCCAGACTTAGCTGTGGAGATCCCTGGTAGGAGGAGGTTTGCTGCGGCTGCAGCGATGGTGTCATCTGTTGTTGTTGCTGCTGCTGCTGTTGTTGTTGTTGTTGTGAGGGAGCAATCATGCCGGTGCTGGCCGTCATCACATTGGTGATGTGCTTCTGTCGCAGATTAACCTCCTGGACACAGTCGGCGGGAAAGAAACCCGACTGATTGGTGCCACGCACATAGCCCTCGAGCAGGCCGCAATCGGTGCTGCCAACCACCTCGATAACATCCCCGGGCTGCAGACGAATGTGACCCACTGTGTTGCCTGCATAGGGTTCCATGCACACCACTGTGGTGCTCGGATGCCCAATGGAGCAGGCAGCCGAATCCGAGTTGGTTCCGACGCCCGATGAGTCGCTTATGATGTCACTGGTGTCACCAAGCGATTTATCTGTTCAGATTTCACAAAATATATATATTTTAATTGTCAACTTGATTGATTTTCAGTTATGGTTCAACACAGCACATCCCATCTTTGGCCAGAATGCAGCTGGCCAGGTCAACACAAACAACACTTAAGATGACAATAGAATACATGCGTAAGTATGCTGTGTGAGTGGAAGAGTGTGTGTCTGGAGGCAGGCATTCAAAGGAAAACAGAAGAAAGACGAAGAGAGCACAAGAAGCAATGCGAGCGAATGCGAAAACTTATAACAATGAATGAATGACAAAAGATAACTTAATAACTTAAATCAATTATAGATGTTTGTGTCAGTTTGTATTCGAGTGAGTGATTCGAATGATTCAATAGATAATTATCGATTGCTCATCATTGCTTCTATATATAGATATATAGATATAGATACTTAGATAACTTGCATTTGTGTAGAGAAAAGACTAATTTGACTTATTTAACTAAAACTAATCATGCTTAAAGATATTTCAAATGTTATACTTAACCTCTTGTTTTGATTTTTGTTTATATGATAAAAGTATATATACAGTAAAAAAACTCTATAACATATATAGTAAGAAACCTTCATTTAGGTTGTATTTAAAGATAAACTTAAACAAGAACTTAGCAGAAATGAAAGTGGCGAAATCAAAGTAAAATTTTGTGTTTATTTTACCTGTCACAATGCTGATGTCGTCCTCGTGCGAGCGATGTCCCGACGAACCCTCGGAGAGACTCGAGCTAGCCGAACTGTAGGCGCCCAGCATATGCTCCGAGGGGCAGGGCGATGGTGGGCCGTGCAGCTGTAGTTGCAGATGCGGCTGCTGGTGCTGGTGGTGCATTAGCTGCACATGCTGTTGCTGTTGCTGAAGATGATGATGAGGATGATGGTTGTGATTTTGATTTGGATTCGTATTGTGGGGCTGTTGCATCTGTTGCAACTGCTGGCGTGAGAGTGTGCCCATCAGGCTGCCACCTCCATTGGCCATGCCATGCCCCACGGCAACAGCACCTGCACTTGCACCACCATTAAGCCCACCGGCAGCCGCAGCAAGCAACACAGCGCCAGCGGCCCCATTGGCCGAGAGCCAACCGATGCCGGAACGCCGTTTCGGATTGTAGCGCGGTGGTCCCCGGAAGGGTACTGCATAAGTGTGTGAGTGTGAGTAAGGATAGTATTTTTTTTTCGTTTTTCGTTTTTATTGGAAGAATGTATATGGTGTATATGTGTATATTGTGTGTGTATTGTTACTGTTGTTGTTGTTGTTGTCGGTTTGGCAGTCGGCGCTTAAAAGCTGAATTTATGTGTCGCAAAGGCTTGGTTAGGTGGTTAGTTAGTAAGGTGGGTGGGTGGGGATAAGGGAGATGGGGTATGGGGGGCGCTATGAAGGGTTACATATTGTCTGTTGTCTATGATTATGGTTATGTGGTAGTAGCATATTTTTTGTCACATTGGCCATTTGTGGCCAAGTTTGTGGCAGAGCATCCGCTCCTTCTTTTTTTGTTATAGTATTATTTATGTATTTGTGGTGCTGCGGTTAGAGATGAGCAAATCTTCGGTTTAGCTATAAATGTTGCTCAGCCCTCGCCTAGCTCTCTACACAATCTAGAATGGATTCCTTACACCAATCCTAGGGGATTGATTGATTCGATATACTGTGTAGACATTAAATGTTACTTACTGTACTTACTGCTCTTTGTTGGATATGGTTGGATATAGAGATAGAGTTAGCTTGACCGTAACAAAAAGCAAAACCGAGCAAAATGGACATTCTATTAATGATCCACAAATGAAAAAAAAACAACAACAAACTCGCTAATAAATATATATATATGTGGTATATGTATGTGAATATTAAATGTTAAAGTTCGATAACGACAACAAATGTAACGTTTAACAAAACATTGAACAAGAGAGAGAGATAGATATAGAGTAAGAGAGAGAGAGAGAGACATAGAAGTGGCAACGAGCAAAACAACGAGTACGATTAAAAGAGAGAATTCTATATATGTGTGGTATATGTAATTTATATAGAAAAATATCTCAAGCAAATGCAAAAATATGCAAGGCAAATATATAGTATGTATATAGTATAGATAATCTTGTAGTTATAGCGTTTGTAATATATTTTGATAGGAGCCATTAATGATGAATGAATTTATTTAAGGGAGAGACCTAAATGATATGAAATGTTTCAATGTTATATGATTTGATTTGATTTCAATATGATCTGTTTGCGGTTGAGTGTCTTCAGAACTAAACATTGTAATGAGGATGATGAGAATGAGGGAACTAAGGGTAGTTATTTTTGCATATAATCAACTAAGTATAGATTGGAATTGAATCTAATACACATAATGAAATGAAATAGTGACAAAAAAATGTTATTATCATAATGGAAGGGGTAAACGGGAGCAGGAGGATGAGTTAAAGTACGATATGGCAATGTCAAAATGTCGAGTACGAGTCGAAATGGGATTTGTCAATGAGTTTTCTTCGGGGTTTGTTGATATCATCATCAACATTATTCCCAAGTTCTGTTGTGTGAGTGCGAATGAATGTTTGGTTCGTATGTTTGTTTGTTTGTATGATGATTGGCGATTGATGGCTCTTTGGCACTTACCGATTTCCTCGGATTTGTAGTTCTCAATGATTTCGGCAAGTTCCAAATTGCCAGCGATGACAGCAACCTAAGGAATAAAGTTTACATTAGCACGAAATATTCATTAACAATAGGGATAAATAGAAAATGTAACTGACTACAAGCAAAACTACGTAATCGATTACCAGCTATGAACTACTTCACTAAAGTACATTACAAGTAATTAAGTTAAGAGTAAATTATAAATTTTGATTTAAATTTTGTTTTAGTTTCGTTTTTCGTTTTCGTTTTGGTTTTAAATACCTGATAGGGAGTTTGATTGGCAAAGTTCTGGGCACCACGTTGTGCGCCGCGAAAGAGAAGCATTCTAGCACAAGCCTCTTGGTTGTTAACAGCGCAAACATGCAACGGGCTATTACCGGACGCATTGCGTCCATCCATATCAGCACCGTAGAACAACAAGTGTTCCAAATGCTGCACCAGGCCGTGCCGACACGCCTGCATCATCACATCACATCACATCACCGTTGTTTAATTCAATTCAATTCAATAGTTAGGAGGCAAGCGTTTTTTATTAGAGTTAAAAGTCAGAGGAGACATACAGCGGGAGAGAGAGAAACAGAGAGAGAGATAAAGAGTTATAATCAATTAGCGAAATTCTCAAACTCAAAGGCCAAAATTAATCCCAGACTACCAGCACCAAAGGGGGCCAGGGAATTATCAATTAAACCAAGAACTACGTTTCGGACCGTCACCGACTTACCTGATGCACTTCATTCCAGCCCTGGCTGTCCTGTGTGCCCAATGTGGCATGATCGTGCAGCAGACTCTCCGTTATCTTTGCCTCACATTTGCGTGTTATCGAAATGTACAAAGGCGTTATGCCACGCCCATCACGATAATTGGGCGAAGCGCCCAGCTCGAGTAGTGTACTAAGAACAAGAAAACAGAAATGAATATCTCTACTTAAGTATTTCTTGTCTCCCGCTGCGCTTACCTGACCGCCTCGAGTGAATCATGCTCGACGGCACGGTGGAGCGCTGTGGTTCCATCCTTGGTGCGATAGTCGAGAAGAGCTCCACCATTGACCAGAGCAATTAGGAGCTTGTTGGGCTTCTTGGCTCCGGTTGCCACCGACAGAGGCGTCTCGCC
The DNA here is from genome assembly GCA_035044645.1 of Scaptomyza parva. NCBI lineage: Eukaryota > Metazoa > Arthropoda > Insecta > Diptera > Drosophilidae > Scaptomyza > Scaptomyza parva. The sequence continues at coordinate 628,333 of JAWNNT010000090.1, read as the reverse complement.
ACTTTCGGAGCAATGAAAATTCGGATCCAGACCCTTGGCACACATCTTGGCTATCTTCTCCACATGCCCCCCATTGATGCACTCCAGGAAACGACGCAAATTCGCACGAGTGTGCAACGCTTTCAGTTGACGTTCGTCCAGTGTTAGCATTTTATACACACGCCGTTTGTATTTGAGCTGGAAGAGAAATAAAGTTATGTTAGTTGAAGAAGAGTTGAAGAGGGATTTAGTGGCAGGAAACTTACCTCCAGGTAGCCAACTGGTCCATTGAATGGATAGTCACCCAGACGTCGTTCCTCATCCAGGAATTTACCCGCTTTGCCATTTATGGGCGGTGCAAAGAGGCCATAGTTGAAGCTCTCCTTAAGTTCCTACAAAGAGAAAAGAGGAAAAAAGTTCATGAGTATGAGTATCATCTGGTATGCAATGCATGTTCTTCCATCGTCCATCAGGTGTGCCATTCACGTGCTCAAGTTGAGTTCACTTTTTCACACGCATCCCTCGAACATGGTACAAAGGACTTCCTGCTTTTTTGCTCTGGGTGAAGTTTTCACCTTCTTCCCTTACCCTTACCCTTACTTTCCCTATGTAGAGTCACAATGTCGTCGCTAATGAGCGCGTGACAAACAGCGCCATCTAGCGTGTTGGCTTTGCATTTGTAATTTACCGTTGCCTTTAAGTGGCAATTTCTTGTTTTAATTATACAAAAAAACGCTCTTTGGCACTAACAAGAGCACATGACACACAGAGTAAAACCACCAACTTCCTAAAGGAAAACTCCCTCCCTCACCCCTCTCTATATCATCATAACGCTCGGTGCAGTCTCAAGTGAATAACTGGTGACATTGCCACACTGCATTAATTATGCAAAGTGCGTGTTATGTGCACACATGTGCGAACCAAAATTCAGTTTCGGGTGGTTTGAAGGGTTTTTCCTCATACTAGCTTCCTACTCTACTCTACTACTAGCTGACTAGGGCTCCCATTAGACATTAGACATAAAAAGCTCATAATTTAATGGGTAAATGTGATAAATGTGGTGCCATTATGTTTCGCTATATGGCAAATGTTGGAAATGTGTTTCGAAATCACTTTTCAAATGTTTTCTATACATTATATTTGTATTTGTGTTTCCTTTCGCATTACACATAGAGTCTACTCGCAGCTAATTTCGAATTTCAGCCGACTTGTATACGCTATAGCTATTGCGTATATAAAACTAGCTAACTCGGCATCTGTAAGAGCTTTTTCCGGCTTTCAACCGTTGTTTTTGTTGTTGTTATGTCGTAGCAACTAATCGCAGTTATGCAGCGCTGCCGGCGAACACACCACCACCCTTCATACCTAATCCTCCTCCCGTTCGCTCGGCTCGTACACATAAATTTTCAACGGCACAAAACTAAAATGCCTCAAAAATAGCAGGCAACACCCACTTTGCCACCCATCCACCCACCCCCCTGCTGCCGTCAGCCGTTAACTGTTTTGTGCGCCAAATGGGTTTTATGGCGCCCTCAATTCGACTGCTGCTGCTGCTGCTGCTGCTGATTCTTCTTCTTTTGCTTGTGCTTGTGCTTGGGGGCAGAATGCTTCCCTTGTGGCATGCACATGCAAATTGCAGACACGTCGACTGCGACCTGAAGGTGGTTGGTGGCAGCAACAGTCGCCGGATACGGATTAGGATATATATATACACGTATACGCGTATACGTATTAGTGTGTGTTTGAATTTAACTTGAATTTAGGGGTTGGGCCTTTTCGTGAACGTTGTTGCCTGCTTAAAGTCAACGTGTTGGCGTTGGCGGTTGGCGTTGGGGCAAGTTGCCATTTTTACGAGTTTTGATTGAGGCTCACGACCCTGGCCCTAACCCTGACAGCGACAGCCAAAAGGCGACAGACGAAAAGGCGACTAAAGGGGGAGAGGAGAGTTTGAATTTTGCTCAGTTTATTGGAGAAGGTTGTAAATTCCGTTGGTTTGAGATGCATTGGAAAAGACATTAAACTAAATACTATATATAAATATATAAATAAATCAATGCAACAAAAAAAATGCAAACATGAATGGTAGGCAGCGGCGGGAAAGGGGCGAACGGAAAGAAGAACATTGTGTATTTATTGTTTGTTGTTCGTCTTCTTGTCAAGAGCGTCAGTCAAGAGTAAATGTCAATGCGATGCGATGCGATGCTCACTTGCTGCAAATAAGCAACTTCCTGTTCCAATAAGAAACAAGAAAAAGCTACAAAAAAACGAAAAGAACGCACAATAGCGACAACAACAACAAAGGCAACAACAACAAAAACAAGAGCAACAAAAGGCATTCATTGATAAATTGTCAAACAGTAGTTGTGTGTTGCCGAGGCTGTTGCAATGCAATTGTTTGCTGCTTCTGAGACAGAACAACCGACAGATAGACAGCTCGATGGGAAACGCAAAGGCAGGGCGGGATGGAGGGAGGCCTGAGATACTACTACGGTCAGCAGAGAAGTAAACATAAACATAGTGCTAGAGTGCAGTGCTAGTGCAAAAACAGAGTAAACAGCCAGCTAGCCAGTTGGCCAAGTCAATTGGAATTGGGTCGCTACAATTGGCGGCCATCTGTTGCAGTTGCTGTTGCCAGTTGTTGTTGCTGTTGCAGTTGTTGTTTACTCGTAATCTCATTCTATTGCAGCAATTAGAGTCTCGCGGTTGAATTTTACCGTCTCGCACTCTGCAACTCCAACTACACTGCACTGCAACTGCAACTTGTGGCAGGCTATACATTTATGGTCTCATTAGCGTCAGCATTTGGTTTAGCTTTAGCTTTAGCTCTATTTATATTTGTTTTTAGTTTCTTGTTTTTCGTTTTTTTCGTTATTCGATTTTGGCAGTTGCAGCCACAACAACATAGCCACAACAACATACAGTTTGACAGCCACTGCATACACACAATTACTTAGTTTGTAAGTGTTTCAGTTCAGTTGGTTTTACTATGCCACAAAACACAACACCCACTGCAACACAAAAGGTATCAAATAACAAATGCGACACGGCACAATGCAACCAAATGACTTGGCAAAAGCTACAGAAGAAGATGAAGAAGAAGAAAACAAAACCCTAAGCTAAATGATAACGGCAAAAAACAAAAGATGTGTGTACAGTGGGGCAAAACAGTTAAGATACCCACTAAAAAAACTCTTTTAAGTTATGTAAATACTCAAACTAGTTTTCCACAACTCATCATTCACTTTGATATTTTGATATTTCAAAATCAATTCCGGTTCGAAAAGTTCAATTTTCGACCTTCAGTTTGAAGACCCAACCACAAAATGGAAGAAGAAGTGTCACTTCAAGTGTAAATAAATTAGAATAAATTAACCAAGTCAAACAAGAATAGTTAATAGCTGGCGATAGGCGACAATTAAAGCCCGGGCGCACATGAAATAAGTGAAGAACATGTTTGAATATTTATGATTTGTTATTTATTATGGCAGAGGCGGCGGCATCTCAACATCTCAACAGCAAGCCATCAACGGACGTCAACGGACATCCACGGACTATGGCCATTATCTAATTATATATTATGTTAGAGGCAACACAACTCGTCACACTGATTATCATAATTCTGTGCACAAAATGCCTTTTGATGGCCAACTGTCATTGGCTGCCAGCCAGCCTCTTTTCTTGTTGTTGCCTGCCTGCCTCCAAAAGAGCCGAGGGCGCACATTTTACGCTTCTTCGCTCTGCAACATTTTGCGTCTCAAGTTGCAAGCGGCGGCGATGGCGTCGGCTTCAACATCAATTTATGTAATCTGAACAATACACAGAACCGAACACAGAACACAGAACCAAACCGAACCGAACTGAACTGAACAGAGAGCAAAACAGCATGCCAGTCACATCATCTTATAAATTTCTGCTCGTTGTTTGTGTTGGCCCAAAGATGCCTGTGGTTAACCGCAGCAAAAGAAAACCCAGCAGAAGGAGGGGGGGCAGAGGCACTTTGAATTAGAGTAAGTTTGTGCTGTGGCCAAACACAATGCGCAGGCGCAGCCACAGCCACAATCCAGCCACAGAGTGCTCTCCTCCACTCCAGTATCACCACAACTGCATCCATCTCCAATCTCCATGTTCTGTTTAGTGGCTGTCGCGCTAAGAAACCGAAACTGGTTTTTGGTATTGGTTTCGGTTTCGGCATCGGCATCGGCTTTGGCGCTTTGCAATTTAATTGAGTTTTGTGCTGTTTCTGTTTCTGTTCTTGACTTGGGCACATTCTTCTTTCTGACCAGCGCGGTTTTTTTTTTTGGCCAGAGTTGGAAGTTGAACTTGGGAATTGGATTTCGTAAACTTATTTTTTGGGGGTGACACTCAAAAGGCACAACGATTCACAGAGTTTTGGCTAATTTATGCGTGCATTGACCCCCTCCCCACACACAATATACCTGCCAATGTTTGGTGGAGCGAGAGAGAGAGAGAGAGCATGAGCTTGCTTAAACCAATGAGGAGGTCAATGACGCGTTCTTCTTCTTTGCCTGCAGGAGACAAGCTTTACAAGCAACATCCAACAGCAGCAGCCAAAGTTGCTTTAAAGTCATCGCCAGCAGCAGCATAGAATTCTAGAAAAACACACACACACACACACACAGACAAAACACACTATGCAACCAGCAAGAGCAACAGAAAACGTTGCAAGGATGGGCTCTGACTCTTGTGCTCCTTGCTGCTGCTTGCTGTTAAGGGGCAGGGCAATCAGTATTAGGGTCTATTTCTATCTGACGACGGTATTCGCTTATCGCAAAAGAGGAGAAAAAAAAACTAGTTTCTCGTTGCGGCTGCATTTTGTGTTGCAGCATGTAGCAGCAGCAAGCAACATGGAACATGTAGCTGCTTGTCATGCCACCTACAGCCAAACAGCGAACGACCAAGAATCTTTGTTGCTGCTGTTGCTGTTGCGTAGAAGAAGAAAGTGTTGCAAGACGCTTTGACTGGTAAATTGGCGGCTCGCTTTGCTTTTCGCAGAGGCGCTGACTAAACATTTATCAGTGAAAAAGAACTTTAGTGCATTGAACTTACCCCTTCCCTTGTACAAAATATGTACACGTATGTGTGTGTGTACAACATATGCAATTTATTTGCCCCTAGAGCTGTGGGCGTGTCGCATACGACGTTCGACGCCCAACTCCCAACGCCCGACGCCCATTCGCCATTCATATTTTTATACACTCGACTGCATTCAGACAGAAAGAAAGATCTCCATCTCATTCTCAGCTCTCTGTTGCCTTCTCTAGTCGTCTGTCTATGTATGTGTATGTGTGTATGTGTAAGGGCCAAAGGACATTGACAGCAGCCGTCGAAAGGTAAACTAAAAAGTGCACCAAGTAGTGATGTACTTGCCAAAGGATGCGAAACAACACAGAGCCAACACAGGGAATACAGTGCAACATACAACAACAAGCCACAAGCCATTTGCCACGCGCTGTGCAATTGCAATTTGAAGTGAGAGGCACTGAGAAGAGAATGTCACTTCTGTGTCACACAAAGTGCCAGAGAGAGAGGGAGAGGGAGAGAGCGAGCTGGAACAATAGAGAAAGGCACTGGCAAGAACTTCAGGAGAGAGGGTCCCCCAGTCAGATTGGCAGAACCTTTCAGAGATTAACCGTTGACTGGTTAACTGACAACTGACTTACATGAGTGAAGTGCGAAACAACGACTTGACAATCAGATAGTACAATCTTCAATACTTTCCTTTATCATAACTCAAATCTCGAGTTCTAGAAACCTCTTTCTCTATACTACATACCAACCATGTAAGCTACCAGATACACATCTTTAAAGCATATTAAGCATTCAGAGTACCCGTAACTTTACCAGCTATCAGATTTCTCATTTCTAATGTAAGCCCATCCTTTTTAACTCCCTAATTGTTTAACTAATGCATCTCACCTAAACAAATTTCCAGCCTGATTTTCTCACAACACAACAACACAAGACAACAACAACAAAGTGAACCGAAACAAACACAAAAATAAAAACACCCAAAAAATCAATATTTACACACAGACACAAACACACACACACTCACATACACAGAGGCGGCGGGTATGCTGTTTCAGCAACAACAACAACAACCAACAAACAGCAGTTACGTATACAAACATAAAACAAAAACACACTCACACACGCACATTCACATAATAACGGTTATGATTGTTGACTGCGCTGCTGCTGCCTGACTAAATCTGTATGGAATGGGGCTATACACAGAAGCCGAAGCCGGAGCCGGAGCTGGAACTGGAACTGGAACCTGGTGCCGGGATGGATGTGAGCGCCGGAAAGTACGTAACAAATTTGTGTTGTTGCTGTTTGTTGTTTGTTGGTTCTGTCTAGCTTTATGTCTGCAACAACAGCAACAACAACAATAATAATCGTACAACAACAGCAACAACAGCAGCTATAAATGGAAGCAGACGACATACAAGAAGAAGAAGTAGAAGAAAACAGGCGACAAATGCTGCCCATTTGGCTAAAGCCAAAGTCTGACTAAAGATAGAAAGGTATGAGAGATGGTAAAGAGATGTGGGGAGTGGTGTCAAACAACGAGCGAGGGATGGGCTTGAGGATTTCAAGATATGCGTCGCGTTGTCGTTTGTCGTTCGGGGTTAAAGCACCGTTGAAATGCTTTCAGCATATATATTTTTTTGCTTTTTCTCTTCGTTCTTCATACTCATCATAAACAGAGCAGGGAGACAGAAGGTTGGTAGGAGGAGGAGGGGAGGCAACTTGCATTACAACAAACAAGCAAACAAACAGAAAATAAATAAAAAGGCGTAAACACGTAATAATAAGAATCAGGAGCAACAACAGCAAGGGTTGAATACAGCAGCTGCTCTCGCCCGCCTCCTCTGTGTATGCAATGGCATGTGCTAAAGATAGTAGGTGATGGCAGGGAGGTAGGGGGGCGGTACGAAATGGAATGAATGGAAATACCTTTGCTGTGTTGTGTTGCTGCACACAGAGTGAAAGGCCAAGAATTGTGACTTTCCAAGCTGCTCTTGCTGCTGTTGTGGCTGGCTGTTTTTCTATGTCAAAGTCATTCTGGCCAATGGTCAATGTGGAACGAACAATTGTAAAACCAAACACACGACGCGCAACACCAACAACAACAATAACAAGCAGAGAAAGAATAGCGCATGGTGCACGGCGTGTCGAAACGTTTTACTCGATTTAGAACTCTTGTTGTTTGCTTGATTGCTGCTGTTGCTGTTGGTTGGTGTTGCTCGATGGTGTTGCTGCTGCTGCTGCTAATCGATTTGATGGCAAACGTGCGACTCGTCGCGACAACAACAACAACTGGCAACTGGCAACTGCCAATGGTCAACTAGCAATGATCATCGCCCAGTTCGAATCGATCGTCATTGTGGTTGTTTTTGCTTGTGGTTCTCTTGCCACTTGACCAATAATCAACATTGGTTCGTTCTGGCCACTTGGCTTTCTAACGTTTCTTATTGCACTTTCTGCTATTTATGTCAGTTGCCATTTCCAACACTTCCAAAAGCCACGCCTCTTACCCAACTCCACCCTGCCCCATCCCATTGAAGTTGTCAACAGCGTGGTGCGACGACGACGATGATTTCTTAAGTAAACTTTTCCAATTGCTTGCCGCATGCAACAGCGAGCATTAGACATTAAATTAATTATGGCCAACCGTGAAAAAACCATTTACCCAACTTATCTCTCTCTCTCTCTCTCTATGCGCCCCCTCTCTGCAGGTCATCCCCAGCACAAAAAGCTTGTTTTTGTGCCCACCCACCTGAAAAACTAAACCACCCTTCATCATCGTTCAGGCAGGCAGCTGTGCAAAGCAGAAAATTAAATATATATATATTTCTCTTATTTATGTGTTGCTCGTTTTCGTTTCGGTTTTGTGGATTAAACTTGAGCAATGCGGAAATGAAAAAACTGCAGGAATGCCAACAAACAACTCCCAAAGAGCTCGAGATCAAGAAGAAGAAGAAGAGGCGAAATAGCTAGATAAGTTCTTCGGGGTGGAAAAACTTTAACTCAAAACATAAAATTTGTTTATTTCTGGGATTTAAATTTACTTTGATTAGAGAGTTTGCCACAAAACCGCATTCTCCATTAGTTCTCTCGACTTTCGACTCGCTTAGACACAGCTTGGTCGGTGTGGTCGCCGTCGCCGTTGCGTCGAGTTCGTCCAAGTTCGTTAGCCACCAACCAAACCAGCAGGCAGGCAGTAAACGTAATAAAAAACAAACAAACCCCAAGCAAACCTTCCGTTTCAATGCGCTTCAACACGTTGCAAGTGCTGCTGCTGCTGCTGCTGCCGCTCGCCTTTTGGAGTCAGTCAGCTAGTGACCTAAATAGGCGAATCGATGCTTTTGCTGCCGTTGCCAATGCTGGTGCTCATAAAAAGCGCCACATGGTGCCAGCACCAGGAGGAGCCAGCAGCAGCAGCAGCAATAGGACCACAACAACAACAACACAGAGTGAAAACCGCAATTACGTGTCACCAACCAAGGCAGCAATTAAGTGTCTCCGATTGCCATCGATGATGACAAATCAAACACCCAAACAGACAAACACACACACACACACACACGATTACAGGCATTGCCCTTAAGTCAGTTGCATGTGGCTGGTCTCCCCCCTCTCTCCACTCACTGCAATCACACAACCTTACTTTGGGTGTCGCATTGCAATTCCAGTTTTGTCAGAAATCTCTCACCAATACACACACAGACACAGAGACACAGTCCATCAACTTGGCCATCGATTGGCAGTTATTATGAAATTATAGACGACAACGCATTGTCAACAATCCAGCAATCCAGCAATTCAACAATCCAACGCCAACCAACTGACAGTTATTATAGAAAATAAAAAATGATTGCGTATACGTCCCGTGAGTCGCGATTTTAAGCAGCAATTATCCGCAGGCTGGCAGGCAGGCAGGTAGACTTGTTTCAAGTGGCTCGGGGGAATTTATATTGCAATGGATCAGTTAAATTGCTTTGGGGCACAAACGCACACACAGACAACACACACACATACTCTAAAAATATAAATTCAGGTGTGAAAAATTAAAATAAATTGAATACTCGAGTAAATGCAATCAAAAGAGTTCAGCAGCAGCAGCAGCAGATACAAAAGATATGTGTATGGCACATGTGGCAGCCTTTATGTGTGTGTGTGTGTGTGGCATGTGGGGTCTGGGGGATCTGGTGATAAAAGCCACCTGGTCAACACCTTTATTATTATGATTATTTATTTTTGTTTCTGTTTTTTTGTGCCTTTAGTTTTAACAAGACTTGGCTTACTGACTGCATTTTGGGTAGCAGCTGCTACTGTTCCCTGCCACTGTTCTTTTTGCTTTGCCTCTGTCTCTGTTTCTTATTAGTGTCAGTTGAGTTGAACTCTCTTACGGCAAGCCTTAAGTCGTCCCAAATCACGCAGTTGCCAGTCAAATTTCATTTACAAAATCATTGCCTTCAACGGCACCGCAACCAAAGAAATGCCAAGAAATGCGCTTTGCAATGCAATTGGAGAAGGCCAAAAAAAGACAGAAAAACAGAAGAAAAAACTTAGAAACAAATCGCAAATTTGTAGCACAGAACTTCTTAACGGTAAATGTAAAAAGGGTGGCCGCAAAAGGTAAAAGCAACTTTAGATGCGAAAATTTATGCGCGCTCAAAAAGCTAGCAAAAAACGCCAACAGCAGCTGCTGCCTCGCTTAACATTTTTTTCTTTTCTTTTACTAGTTTTTGTTGATGTCGTTTCTGTTGGTTGGTTGGTTGGTTGGTCAATGCAGTTAGAAAACTTGACCGCAACCATATTTGACAACAACGGAACGTGCTCGTGCTGCGTAGCTAAAGCTAAAGCTAAAGCTGAATCCGAGACTCTGAATGCAAGTAGAGGAAGCTATCTCTCTGACCAAGTTGTCCGCCCCACCAAAGAGTTCTTTTCTGTCTCTGCAATTGAGCCAAATGGCTGCCAGATGCATTCGGTCTGTCTGCCTGTCTGTCTGTCCGTGTCCAATCTGAAATCCCGTTCTGAATCCCATTCTCGGTCTCGTTCCACTGCATCAGCATCTCGGCATCCAGCATTAAATCAATCGACAGCGAATCGCAGTTTCAGAACTATTTTTTTTGTGTGTGACCATCAATTGTGTGAAGCACTCTAAACGGAGTGCAAAATTGCAAATGGGCCATTTTGTGGTCGGTTTGCGCCCTTCAACCATAGATAGATAGATGGATCAATGGAGAGAATAAAAGAACTTTTAGTTGCAACTGCAATGAATCCATTATCTATGGCTAAAAGAAATGGGTCGGGCGCCTTTAAGTATAAGTTGTATAAAAATGTGTCGTTATGGAAACAAAATCAGCAAATCCTTCATCTCGTAATAACCAAGATGAAGAAGGGATGAAGAAGAGATATTTCCTTTTCTATCTCTTTCTAAATACAAAAGGATTTCTCATGTTGAGAATGAAACCTTTTTCAAAATTACATCTTGCGTAACTCAGATCTATAGAGATTAGGTAAGTGGCTTTTTTTGCTTCAATATCAGTTTGGCCATCAAATGGCGCACAGCTGGCTAGCTGACTATTTGACTATTTGACTATCTGACTATCAGACTAACTGGCAACAGGCCAAGTGTGTGGCACAAACAGAAATATGCAATTGGCAGTTTATGCACGAAATATCACAGCTCGTAAATCGACAGCATCTATGTGTATGTGTATGTGTGTATGTATGAATGTTTATCCCGCTTTCGAAGTATGCAGCAAAGCAATGTGTCCTCTGTGTGTGGGGTTTTTGTGTTTTCCGTTTTTTGGGGCGTCGGCTGGCGCGCGAATTATGCCACCCAAAGCCAGCATGCAGCATGCGGCATTCGGCATGTGGCAGGCAGCAGGCTGCAAGGCAACAAATGAAATGAGCACCACGAAACAAAAACAAAAATCTTTGGATTGTTTTTTCTTTCTTTGAATGCATTGCCAAATTGGCTTTTGGGTTAAGAGCTTGAGATGCAGCCTTGCCGCAACGACACGACACGCCATGCCACACTCTGTGGCAGTTGTCCATGTTGCACGTGTGCGCCTTCTTGCCTCCGTTGTTGTTATTGCTGTTGTTGTTTGGCCAGCTAAACGGGTTTGGCGCTTTGGGCCTTGTGTGCGCGCACTTTAATTTGCCAAATGGCAGCGGCAGCAGCAGCAGCAGCAGCGAAAAAGATAACTAAAAGCCGCCCGATGCCAACACAGATGTAGATGCAGAGAGAGAGAGAGACTGCAATTCAGACTGCGACTGCAACTGGGACTGCGACTGCAACTACGACTCTGACTACAACAACAACTACAACTACAACTGTGGCTGAAGGACATTTGGCGTCTGGTCAAATGAGCTAGAAAAATTGCGAAAAATGCAGCCGCAACACAAAAGTTAAAAAGTTGAAAAAAAAAACGCAGCGCACAAATCGTTCGCCAAGTTAAGCGCAAAAGGTAGAAAACTCACAAGAAGTAAACAAGTAAGAAGAATATATTCGACTAAGAGATACCCTAGATCTTTCACAAGCTACAACCATTCAGATTATGGGTGTTTCTCAACTGATTTCCATAAAAATTTCATAGAAATGGCTTTATAGACTCTACAGTTGATGTTAATCAAGTATATATATATACCATTATACAACGAAGATGCTTCCTTCTGCCTGTTACACAAAAGCTTTATACCCATTTTGCACATTTCATAGTTTCACGGGTATAAAAGAACACTAAAAGAACACTAAAAGTAAAGGGGGGTAAAAAGAAAGGCAGCTCTGTAAAAATTGTAGCAAGTATTTGTGGCTTTTTAGCTTGCAGGCTTCTTCTTCTTCTTGTTGCTGTTGTTATTGTTGTTGGTCGTTTGGCTGTCTGAGTGGATGCTGCTAAAGTCAATTTTACAAGCAATGAACTTCGAAGCAAGCAAGAAAGATATCGCGCTGCCATTTTCCCTGTCGTTGCCTGCGGTTTTAGCTGGCGTCAAACTTTTCTACTGCAAGGGCAGGGCGGCTGCTCGCCTGCCTGTGTGCCACGCCCACAAAATTGCTAGCATATTTTAGCGATGGTTAACGAATAACAAGCAGAGCACCGAAGGGGGAAAAGCATACTCGCATAGTCGCGGCGGCGGTGTCATTTTGGTGCTTTGCCACAACGCTTAAATAGCTGAAGTGCAGAGAGAGCATAAAGGCAAGGAGTAGAAGTAGGAAGGGTAACGCATTACATTACACACTCGAACTCGACCTGGACACTAGTTGGGGTCTTCCTGCACACACACAAATCAGAATGATCTTTGTGCATGTCTGGGGTCTGGTAATATAGTTCGCCGTATGAGTTCTGTTCGAGTGTTTCGAGTAACCAAACCAAACCAACCCACGCCAACACTTTTGACACTCTCTGATAATGTTGAATGAATGAATGTGCCATAAAATCGAGCACTCAACAACTTCATCTCAACACTATATCTGTGTGTGTGTGTGTGTGGGTAGGTGACTGCGACACAGACTCACAAACACTCGAGTCGAATACAATATCACTCAATTAGGATTCGCATTCAGTTTAGTTCACTTGAACATTAGTAGATGTGTGAGAGACGTTTTGGCATTCTTACCTGTAAGTAGAAAAAGTGTGTAAAGAAAAAGATTAGTAATGAGCACTATTGTTATCTTATGCTATACTAATCTTATATAGAGATTAAGATCTTTCTAATTATAAGCACATCTAAGTCAATGTTAATGTTCTCAGGGACTTTAAATTCCCATTTGTTTATATTTTAAAGTCTGTCACATTGAAACCATCTTCATTATTGTCATATCCGTTGCACAAGAGAAGAGAAATGGCAGCTTGGCTTAGGGGCTTTAACACATAAAAGACCCGCTGCATCATTCATCAGCATCAGTGGGCGGCATAATTTCTATATATAAATAAGTTTATTGTCTGTGTACACACACACATATATATGTATAAATTTTAAAACAAATTGATGCAAACTAATGAATTTAATCCACAAAATGTTCGCACAGACACAACACACACACACATCAAAACCCCAAACACCAAACGCACACCAACACACACACACATGGTAACCGGAAATGCTTCATTGTTGTTTTTAGTTGCCCACAAACAACAACAAACACCAAACAACAACAAGAACAACTCAACGGGACTGAAACGTTGAAACGTCGGAAATTGAAAAGCAACCCAAAACCAACATCAAATTTAAATGGGAAAAATTTGTGCAAAAAAATGGAAAATAAAATAAAGTGTGCTATTAAAAATTTAGTTGGAGGGCAGCTCAAAAGCAACAACAATATGACATAAGAGTGTATTAGTGTGTGTGTGTGTGTTAGTGTCTGTGTAATTGAACTTGCGATGCTCAATTTACGCCCGCAGCAGCAGCAAAAACAACAACAGAAACAATACAGTTGAGCGACTTTGAAACGCCTGACAAAAAAAAACGACTAACAGTTTGACAGACGTTTGTTGTTTGCTGTTGTCTCTATGCCAAAATAACAGCAATTATTTGCCATTGTGCCAACTGTAAACTGTATATATATTGTCATCACTTTCCCCCCCGATACCTCTCCCACCCCCTCCCCATCTCGACACTTAATAGCTCTGGTTTGTTTTTTCCGCTTTGGCGCTTTTGTTAGGGCCCATTACTTTGGTTTTATGCAACTAGTAACATTAACAAAAGAAAAACCATATAAAACGCTAACAATCAAGCTACAAAATAACTGTTCAGAGTCAAGGTCATTTGTAGGATTATAATGTGTGCGCCGAAGTGTGGGCCGGGAGGGGAAGGCCAATAAGCTTTTTGGCCAACACCGTCTCCGTAATTTGAAGCTTATTAAAAGTGGCCTTTAATGAGTTAACATCAAATAATTGCTAATGTTTATCTCTTGTTTTTATAAAGCTTTTGATTTACGCTGCAAATTAAGCTTAAAATGTTTATTTATTATGCAATCAATTAACAAAGCGTTAAAAAAACAAAGCTTCTTTAGCCGAGAAACAAATAAAATGTGTTTATGGAATTAACATGTAGCTAAATTTATTGGTGGATGAAGCAATATGTATATATATTCCAATCCATACTTGGAACCAATTCATACAAAGAATGTCACAAGCTTATCACAAGATCTTTACCCAAATTGTATGCAGAAAAACCAAGCTCAGGTTGTTTTCTTTTGTTGCCTTTGGCTAATTGTAAATTGTGTTATTTTTAGTCCGACATTTTGTTGTGCTGATAAAGATGACAGCGAAAGCGAAAGAGACAACGAGAAGATAACAGTAAAAACCATCAAAATTATCAAAAAAAACCCTGTCACATGCAAAGTACAGTGATTACAAAATTTAAATTCTGGGTACAAAACATTGGCATACCCTACACTTTACTCTAAAGTCCTATCCTGATCAGCATATTAAAATCACACACACGACACTTGGAACGCCCAAGTTGACAGTTGAGAAGTGCACGTGGCATACCGAGAGTTTACTTGCCCTGCCAACTCTGGCTACACACACACACTGTACACACACACATCCACACAAGCTCCATTTGTTGTTAAGCCCGAAGCGCTAAAAATCTCTTTGCATTTTTTAATTGAATTACAAGCAATGCAGACTGACACCAAGTCAGGAATTAGAGAGCAGGGGACACAGAGAGAGAGAGAGAGAGAGAGAGACAGAGAGAGGGGCCAGCGGATAAAGGTGGGTGTCCTGGTCGCGTGTATGTTGCCTGTTACCAGAGTTGGCTGTTGCTGTTGCATGCCATAAATTTGTAACTGTTTGCTGTACTTGACACATTTCATAGCTGGAGCTTGGTGGAGTTTCGACTGGCTTGCAACTACATATACATTATATATATATCAGTGGCACACACACATATACATATAACATATACAGTTACAAGCGCTGCAAAACAATTTGAATAAATATTTGCGTAGGTGTTCTCTCAGTACTCAGTGTTGTTTAGTTTAGTTTTGTTTTGGTTTGGTTGTGTCGCAGTTTGCTGCTGGGAGTTTGTGTAAATTTAAATTAAACTTAAATTAACAACTAAATCAACGACACTCGCAATAAATAATGAGTTAGCAGCCATAAAATACCCTTGCGCAACTCAACACAACTTAAAGCTAAAGCGGATAAATGTTGTTGTCTCCTTGTGTATATCTTCATTCAAAATGGATGAAAGGAGGAATTCTTAATGAAGTTTGCTTTTAAACGAGTTGAACTCAGTTTGAACTGTTGAAAGGACTCAGACTCATGCGGTGACATAGTTTAACCTATATGTATTATGTAGTAATAACCAACAAAAACCAACCTTAAACCAAAAAGCCACCTGATTCGTTTGTTGTTGTTATTCGTTTATTCGTTGTTGTTGTTGTGGTCACATCGTTTGGTTGCCATTATCATTAATTTATTGTGGGTTAAATGATGTTGTAAGTGCAAGGCGGCCATTAATCGATATAATGCACACAATAAAGTATCAATACACACATATCGTTTGACATTTATATAGTCATCATTATAACAAATTGTTACGTAAAAATATGCCATCATCATCATTATTATCATTATCATTTTTCAATCACATTCCATTTCCATTTTGATTTCCAATTTCCATTTCAATTGCACAAAAAAACAAACAAACGAACAAAGAGAAATAAACACACATCGGGAATTGACCGACCGAGTAAACGGGTCAACAGCGGTCATTACGCATACGCAACGTGTGTCAGGCAGGTGTTGTTGGTATCGTTTTAATTTACGCATTTTAAGTAGTTTAATGGCGTTTTTTAATGTGGCATCAGTATGTGTGCAAACAGGATGCGCAAGGACATCGAACGAACGTTGTTTGTTGTTTGTATTGTGTTTAATTAAATGTGAAGAAGCAGCAAAAAACGTGGTTGTTTGTGTGTGTGTCAAAAAACAAAAACATTTTAATTATTAATATAATAAGAAGCACATAACCAGAATACTTGTTGTTGTTGTTGTTGTCATGCTGTTTGTATGGCGAGAGGATTATATTGTTAACGAAATGCATGGTGACATTTACATGTTTGGCATACATTCCATACATTCCACAAACATATTCATATATTACGCATACGCCACAGTGGCTGACAATGGTAAAATGTTTTTACAACTTGCACATATCTTCATTGGCTTTATGAGTGGAGAGCTTACAGAGATATATTGTGTATATATATAAATTTATGTTTATGCATATTCTATGCAAATATTTTCAGTGCATGCGCGAATCTCAAATGATTTCAACTTTAAATTAATGTCGATCTGATTTAAAAACAAGACAACTTAAAGTGAAAATACTAAATTTAGAATAATTATCATCAAAGATAAAGATATGGAATTTATTACAAGCAATTTATGAGCATGTTTCATGTTTATGCTAGGGCGCATATATCAAAGCATATTTTCAGTTTTAGACAAATATGTACATACACTGCATATATTTAGACATAAATCAAAGCACACACATACAGCATATCACATACACTATCTTTATCTAATGGCGCAATCATGGACTATGTTTTGGGTTCTATAAAACTTTATCACTTCATTTGCCTGACAAGCGGAATTCGCTTTCGCGCTCCTCCCTCTTATCTATGCCGCAAGAACAAAACTCAAAAATTAATAGAAGGAAGAAGAGACGGACGACTCGAAAGAGGAGGTGGCGCACTATCTGTGCCGAAGAGTTCAGTTTCGTGTTTGGGTTTGGTTCTTGGTTCTTGGCTCTTATCAGTGCCATCTTTATTGTGCCAAGGCAATGTGTAGTAAGTGAATGTTTGCAGTACAAAAGCTGTGCAATTGAATACAAAATGAAGTAGGGGCAGACGGGGCAGAAGGGGCTATAAAACTATGGCACACTCCAAATCAGGCACGTAGCAGGACTCGAAATGTGGTTAGAATAAAGAGAAGCGAGAAAAGAAAAGAGAAGGAACCCCAAACCCAACAACAACTGAAAGGAAATGAGCGAGAAAAAAGAGATGTCAGCTTGTGCCAAGTGCCACAGCAGTTAAGTTGACATACAAATTAACGGTTCAATAGAGAAGCTGCACATACATCCACATGGATGTGGCAAAATGAGGTCTATGTGGCACTTATGTGCTATGTGGCTTAAACTCTCTGTGGCAACACACACACACACACATTGAGAGAGATACAAAAATGATGTCGTGCGTGCGCAAACTATGCACTGTCATTAAATCTAACGAGCGTCTAGGGCTTACACATCTAGCTTAAGAAGGAGAAGGGGAGTAGGGAGAGAAGGGATTCTTTTCTCCTTCACGATTCAAATGCAAAATGTTTAGATTCTATAGAAAATCAGAGAGGACTGAGTGAGTATCGTTTGCGTGGTTTATTCTTAAGCTTAGGCATTAGACATTAGCTTTGACTTAATTACATGCGTTCCATATAATATATATTCGTATTTATTTGTGAACTTTCAACTATGACAAATTCAAGACCCTACTATAACAACACACAGGCTGTACACAACGGAGATTTATGGACCAATTTGAAAATGGCAAACAATTTAAATTGATTCAAGTTTAGCCATTAAATGGCCAGAATCAAGCAAAGAAATGGCTAATAAACTGCTGACTGAATTATGGCGACGACTGTGATAAAAACATGAAGGAAAAAGAAAAACTTGGCAAGTCACAAAATGCTTCCGCCACCCTATAAGCCCTCTTCCTCTCTCTCTCTCTTTCGGTCCCTCTTTCATCGAGTCGTTTGCTCATTCTGTTCAAAAGCTTAAAAGCCAATCGATTTTCAGGCGGCATGTTCTTGCCTTATGCATTTCACCCTCGTTTTTCCCTCTTTTCTTTCCTCTCTAGGGGCAGCTTTAAGGCAAACGGCACAGATTTACATATACTCTACGAAAAGTTACTTTAAATTGTATCACGGGAACAATATCCATTTAACGTGCGATATATTGTTTGCCTTTTTTTTGTGAGTGGCTTATGGATTTGTTTTCTAATTTTTGAACTATCTGTAGCGCAATCATTCCAGTTTATATAGACCAGGTATGACTTGTGTGTGTAGTAGGACGTAAGCACACATGTCGTTGTTGTTGTTGGCTGTTGTTGTTGTTCTGGCCATAACACAACACAGATGGCTGGAAATCTATTAAAAGCTGCGCATTACATGCAAAACAACTTAGATCAAACCGGTAAGCTCAATTTTGTTGTGTTTTTTGTTGTTGCCCGACAGACCGCCCACCTACCACAGTCAAGCGATTAAATTGATTAGCTCTAGCGGAAGCCAAGACCAAAACCAAAACCGGGACAAGAACTTGGCCCACACACAGAAACACACACACGCGCGCTTTTGGGTTGATTCAGTTACTTACAACAGTAACCACTTGGTTGACTGATTGATCAATTGATTGATGATATGAGAGTACTCTCCCACCCTCTCCCTCTCCCTCTCTCTCTTTCTCGCTGAACAAGTATAACAAATCCACATGGCTAAATGTCAGCTGTCGTGTGGCTGACTGACAATGGGATTTTCTTGGCTGCTCTTCAAATTAACGACAACGACAACTTGCGAAAACAAACCAACAGCGATAAAGTGGGAGATAGTCTTAAAGTCGAGTGGCCGATAGCAAAAAGACGACCGATAAATAGAACCCTGCTGCTGCTGCTGCCCCTCTGCCGCTGGCAATAAAATGTGAAAATAATGCGCGTTCAACAGATATTTGCCATTGATTTCGTTCGGATTCGTAATCGTAATGGTATTGGCAAAAACAAATACTAAGTATGAAGTGAGTGAAAAGAAGCACCTGAAGAAAGAACTGAAACAACAAGCAGCTGGTGAATTGCAAATATTTGTGATGCAGTTGATGATTACACTCGCGATCCACTCGACGGTTATAACGGAACCCCGAACCCATAAATAACTAAGGTAAATTGGCGTGCGTGAGAGCGCATTATAAAGCAATTGTTGTTTATGGCATTTGTAGCTGCGTGTCGACATATAAATATATATATTTAGAAACGATAAGATATGAGCAGCTAGCTGATACAATACAGTTTCCGATCCAATGCGCATTAATTACTTACAGACTAACATGTTACAGCATGTGAAGTTATAATCTTTATGTGTACTAATAAAAACATTTTTTGTTGGTAAGTTTTTTTGGGAATCAACTCTCGATCTACTGAATCGATTTTGATAATTATTTTATCAATAGAAACTCACGTTCATTGTGAGTGGTTAAGTAATGTACTTCGGAGTAATATACTACTTAATGCTAACAAAAGCATGACAGTTTATATTGCATTATAACTTTAAGATTCACCTGACTCACAGACACACATATTTTGCGGTAATAAACTGATTCATAAACAAACTTTTGATAAACGTCAGTTAGACAGTAGGTAATGAAAATAGGGATAACTTTTATAGCACTTTAACTTTCACCATTGACAATTCCAATTCCAAAAACGCAATTCGCATGTCATGCTTCAATCTTGAAGTCATGCCACATGACATGCTACACATGCGCCACACAAACACACACTACTACTACTCACAATAGACTCACTAGCTGGAATGGACGGACACCCACATATGCAAAACTGAGAAACACATTTGGTTCCCAGCAAAACACCAAGTTTGCAATTGTAATTGTATATCTGCTGGTTATGCCATACATACACTTGACACCCGAAAAACACCTACCCCTTCCCTCTCCCTCCACACCCGCACTCAACAATCAAAATGCAACGCCCTCTACTCTTTGTTGTTGTCATTTGTTTCTGTTGCTGTTGCTGTCGCTGTTGCTGTCGCTGTTGCTGTTGTGTGTAGAGGGACCGGACCATGCAATTAGCTGGAGGTCGTATATTTAGCTATAACATTTGTGTGTTCGTTGTTCGTTGATATTGAAAATGGGTGTGGTTTTGATTATTCCGTATTGAGTATTTCGCAGACAGACAGACAGACTGAACGACAGATTCGACAATGTTTTGGCAACAAATTTGTTCAACAAATTGTTATTAAATTGAACGACATGTTCGACAATGGATTGGCCATTGTGTCAAGTTAATTGCAAAAATGTTGAACTCTAAAGTTGAAACTGCAGCAAATGAAGTCTAAAGAGAGCGAGAGCGAAAATGAAGCCCTTACTAAGCTGGTAAAAACAGGTTTGGTATCTGTTTGCTTCTTTGTTTCTTTTATTTTATTATTTGGCGGGACAGACAGACAGAAAGAGGGACAGACTGTCATTCAATTGTCAATATCTGTGAGACTTGATCGTCACGACTTGCTGGCTGGCAGTCGACTCGTTCGGAGGCAGTCGGAAATTGACTTTGCATTGAACTTCAATTGAAATTGCACGCTTCCAGCTTGCAGCTTGCAACTTGCAACTAGTTTTTGTTTTTGAGGGTCTGCAAAAGGGTGTGGCCGTGTTGAAGCACGTGGCAGCTAGAGGCGCAGCATCCATATTTTTTGGAAAGAAAGTTCAACTCATTAAATGGCAATTGCTATTACAAGTCTGTCAACTGTATTTTCTGTCAGCGAAAACGATTTATTTGGCCACGATTCTGCCATGATTTGAACTAGCTTTTATTCACTAACATTCAAGCATACACAGCAGCCTCAGCTAGCTACTATTTAAAATTTGTCAATTTCAAAACTGTCGAAATGTTAAAGAACTGCCTTTACTTCTTCGCCCTCGAGACGGGCACTTACTATATCGCCGTGGGAACAACACTTATGTATGGATCGTCTGTGGCAACAATGATTGCATTTATGTTCAACGCTTTGCCAGGTAAGCAAGGAATTCTTATTGATTTAAGGCAACGTACTTTACGTTAGAGTATATATCCATCCCTATATAGAAGCTCTATCGAATCAATTCTTTGATTCGGAGGTAAGAGTGCGTGTGCTGATTGCTTCCTCAATTTTGCTGTTAAGCTCTCTCTTGCTACTCTACGGAGCCATTATGGTAAACCACAATATAGAGTATATATAGAATATAGAGTAAGTGTATTTTTTTTTTTGTGTAGGAAGTTGCATTTTTTCTTCCTTCCCTGGCTGCTGTTCGTTTGCACTCATATTGTCGCAATCACTGTGGCATTAATTCTATTGGTGCATTATGCCGGACCAGTATACCTAATACTCCTCACAGTGGGTAGTTGGGGTAAGTAAGGTTGGAGGGGGGTCGTAAGTTTAAGTCGTAATATACTATGTGTAATTGTTATCTTTCTTACAGTAGCATACATTTACTTATGGCTGGTAGTTTTGTCCTTCCTCATAGAAATACTATACGATTAAAGAAACTTCGTTTTCATTGCAAACACTATCAAAAATTTCATCAAAATATCTAGTTATATACATTTTAGAACATACTATATTTACAAGCATGTTCTTTAAAAGCTGTTGTTTTTGTATCAATCTACGAACTGGCTGTATATCCATTGGAATTATATTCCTCTCATTGTATATGATCGAAATGACTTTTCTCGGACAATCAGCCGTATTCATATGTAAGTTATCTTTAGTACAAATCTATCCTACAGATACAGATATTTCTACTACGTATCTTACAAACCCAATACAGATACAAAAACCCAGGACTGGAATTATGTACAGTCATTAATATTTTTCACTGGCATCGTAACTTCGATATTGTTAATTTTTGGCGCATATAAGGTAAAAGCACTTCTCACTTTCATCTCAATAATCCATCTCAATGTCCAACTAATATATATATCGAATTCAGGAAAAGCGTTGCCATATGTTGGTCTGGATTGTCACATTCTTTATGATATTCTTGTTAAACATAGCGATGCTGATTGTAGACCTGGCCGTGTTTAATCCATCTATTGTAGGGATTGCCATACAGGTATTTCTTATACGTAAGTCTCGATCTATCTATCTATCATGCATACTTCACGGTTGGTTCACGGTTTGTATCTTGCAGTTTCGATAATGTACAGTCTGATGGTTGTCCACACCAAGTATCGCGAACTTAAAAAACAACACACACAAATCATTCCGTTTGAATAAATATTTTGCATAAATTCAAAATCGAGTTGACTTTCACTCATCTGCTATAATCCCCATTTCAAAGTTTGTAATCTTAACATCAAGTCGTACACAGTAGATGTAGTCGATTTGAAAAAAAAAATATCTTTGATTTTACACGAGTAATTGTATTACTTCAAGTTTATTTCCAAAATTTTATTTGCCGGCTACCGACCGCCGATCGAGCAAGATGGCCTGCCGCTGCAAGTACTTCATAAAGATCTTGAACAAGTGTTGCTTCTGCTATTCGCTGCGTACGGGCACACTGTTGTTGGGCTGCATATTTCTCGTTTGGTTCTTTTACTTGTGTGTGGGAAGCGCCTTCATCATGGAAGCCATCTTCCCAAATGAGTATTTGCGCACGGCATACGGTCCACCAGCGGCCCCAAAGACAACAATGGTATTTTCATTCTTTGGCATCATTGCAGCTGCAATGGTGTGCATTGGTGTGCATCGTGTAAGTATGCCACGCCCCCTTCCCTTTTTAATTACTAATCGTTTGTGTTTCACCATAGAATAATGAATTGATGTTTGTGCCATATCTGGTACTGACACCCGTTTATATCTTGGCACATATCATTGTCATGATAGTCTATGCTTTTGTCTGGGTAATCGTCATACTCTTTGTCCTAACTATGCGTAAGTGGAGAGAGTAGTTATAGTAGTGAATCATGAGTTCTTTGTTTATGTTAATGTTTATTCCCACAGTTGCCATGATCTATGCCTGGATCGTTATATACTCCTACTTCAGCGAACTACGCTATGCCTACGATGACGATATACCACAACAGACCTATATCTAAAGAACAGTTTCGACGACAACAGCGAATGAGATTCAATATAAAACTATATATACAAATTGTGAATGTGAATGAAAAAGAGAACCAAAAAAAAATGCATGTTAATAAAGAAACCTTAATCGATTTGAATGGAACTTTCATGCGTTTGCCATATTACATAATGCTGGTTGCAGGTCATGCAGGTTGTAAGGGGGAAGAAGGGAGTCTTACCTTTGGCAGTGAGGCGAGGACCTGCTGTTTGACATCCCAGACGAGTCGTTCCGATGGGAATTGGAGACACTTGTAGACATTCAGTTCGGGCACATGGATGCGCACGAGAAGCCAACCATCTCGTGGCTCTGGCGGTGGCTCATCGTCAAACGCACCCGGCCCGGACGCATTGTCCATGTTGGCCGGGTTCTGTTTGACTTTGGGCGTGGGTGGGTGATACGTCGTAATTTTGACGGCTTTTTCTCGCACACAGCGTCACACTTAGAGAAAAAATATATAATTACAACCTCACTTGAGGTTTTTAGTAAGTATTTTGTGTGTCTTTGAAGACGATCTCTTCTCGTTTCACTTTCTTATTTGTTTCAGTTTGTTCTCGCAGCGATTAGTTATTGTTAATATGACTTTCGTTTGTTGCTTTGTTAGATTATTTCAATGAGCTGGCTGTGGTTTTTGCCATTAGCTGAAAAGCATTACGCTTTGACATTATGATTATTATATCGTTGAGACTTTTCCGTTCAGTTGGCAGCGGCTTATCAATTGGAATGTGCATCATGCTGCAACGAAACAGAGAGAGAAAAAGAAAGAAAGATTATTTATATAATATTGTCGAACTACAAACTTAAGCTGTATATCCTGAAAATGAAATGTCACACACACGGCACAAGAAATTCAATTTGTAAATTGGTTCACATATATGCTACATATATGCCGCCCCCCTTGCCACTCCCACACATGTCTCTCTGTTTGTCAGTCAGTCAATCGAACGCGCTGTCATTGTGTCAGTTGCACAAACACTTCGCTCCATACATAAGCTCCATAAATTGTCCAGACGCAGACGGGCGGGCACACAACATTCACTTCAACCAGTTGCCAGTTGCTGATTACACTCTGATATTGACATTTTATGGACAAGCTGTTGTTTGTTGTGTTGTGTGTGTTGCAGTTGCAGTTGCAACCAAATGCAATTATGCACAAATTAAATTCACACGCTAACCTCAGAAGCAGCGCGAAGTTGATAAAAAAAGAAAGAAAACGATACAACTGAGAGTCTGCGTTGGAAGCCACTGTAAAATGTGTGCCAAAGCGGATAAAAACTTGATTAAAGGGGGCGAGAGAGGGAGAGAAAGAAGAGGGTGATCTTTTTATGACAAGCATGTTGGAATACAAGTTTTTGATTGATGTAACACAAAAAAAACAACTAGCGAATGGCAGATTACTTCCTCAACTCTTGAAGTGGAACGAACCAAAAGTGATAGTTCAATGGGTTAGTAAAGTGAAAGACAGCAGAGGAGAAAAGAGTGAAGAATATTTTGAGGAACATATCAGAGAGTGTAAACCAGAACAAATCGTTTAAAAGTAGGTACTTAAAAGTTATAGTTAAGTACTCCCAACCTGCCATTCACCTTGAAAAGAGCTATTATCTATGGGCTCGTTATTTAACGCAACTCGACGAGATAGTTGCACTCTAGTTATTTCCCAAAACTAGAAACAAATAATGTTTTAAGGCAATCATTCACCAGAAGATGTAGAAAGTAAGTAGGGAAACGCAAACAAACATAAACTTTAACTTGACTTGGTTCAGTGACCTCAAAAAAAAAAAAAAACAATACAACACACGAAAAAAGATGTCACGGTCAAAAAACTGCACACAACTTTAACAAAGTACATAAATTAAATAAATACATCTAAAAGTAAATATATATTTATTTGGACAAGTGAATTTAAAAATAACAACCTTGGCCACCCACCTGTCAATCAAACATACCACAAAAGCTAATGAAAACAAAAAAAAAGGCCGAAAACACAAATTATCAGCGACGACGACGACAACTTGACTCAACCTTATTTTGTGTGTAAGTGATAAGCACATTCAAAAATGTGGCCAATTGATATGGCATACTTCACTGAATAAAAAGGTTGACTCTCTCTCTCTCTTTCTGATAAACTGATAACAAGTGGCGCTAAGAAGTTTTGGGTTGTGTAGCATTTAATTACGCATACGCCACGTGGATTCCTCAATTCATTCAACTTAATTAAAAACTGTTATCCATTGCAGCTATCCATTTCTATTATCTTAATAAAAAACCAAAAGTAATAGAAAAGGCAGCATTTTTTCTGTCTCTCTCTCTCTGTGTGTGTGTGTTTTAATTGAAAAGTTTTCTTGACAGTTTTTATAGCCAATTCTTTCTTAATTGAAAAAGTTGTTTAAGCCCGACATTTGTTTGGCTCTTTTCATTCTTTCATTCTTCCTTTCTAACTAACCATTGGCCCATGGACATTTTCAATGGTGATTTAAAATTACGCTGATTTATTAATAACACTAACAAAACAACAGCAAAAACTCAATTTATACAATTATGGTGCGAACTTGCAACACCAAAAGTAACAAGAGAAACAACAACAACGAATAGATTATGGCAATTTACAGTCGAATACGAATAAGTGCTGTGATTTTTCACTTAAAACAGCGCAAATGCATTTGGGGTGTATGGGGGGGTGTGTGTGTGGGGTGTGCACCCCTTTCACTCTTAATGCTTTGATTGAAAAATTATGCTTGACCTTAGAGCGTTAACTTTTGCTGTTGCTGGCAAATCAAAATTTATGTTTTCCCTCCCCCTTAACAATGTTTGTCATTTCGCCTCAATTGTTTCGCATGTACCTGACAGCTGTCAGATAGTATATATGTGTATGTATGTCAGTGTTAGTGTTAGTGTGTGTGTGTTTGTGCTGTCAAAGTAACAATGAGTCTTCGGTCTAACATCAATTCACGCCCTCGCCCTCAATCCCACAATCTGACAGTTATTTGCTTCTTTCCCTCACACAACAAAAAAGAAAAAAGTAGGGATAGAAATTCCGGTATTAGTGATACCATAATCCATCTATATTGCAGAAAAGCAAAGACTAGTTTCTATACCTGGTGAGCCATAAGAGTGTATATATAGTATCTGAAAAGTTTATTACATTGAAGCTTTTCCTTTTTTTCTTTTGGTTTCTGCTCTTGCCTTTTCATACATAATCAAACCTTTCGGTTCGGTTCAAGAGTTTGGCAACATAGTTGTTAAGCTTAGCACAATTTGGCAAGCAGGTTGTAAAACACAGTTACTTTCGACCGAAACCTCATCCTTCTCCTCTTCTTCAAGGCACTGAAGTGGTCTCTCGGTCTCGGTCTCTCTCTCGTCAGTTTGAGCTTAAGTATTTGTGACACTTTCTGACACTTGTACCGAATAAAAAGATTGCCAAAAAAGTGAGAGAGACGAGATGAAGAGACATAAGTGTATGAAGAAGATGAAGAATGTTACAAGTTGATGCAGTGTAACCCAAATGCCCCATAAAAAGTTGCAGCAGTACTTTTAGCTGCATAAAATTATGCTTTAAATGTTCCACATCGAATGAGGTTTTTTTGCAGCATATAGAAATTAGTTCCTTGACTGAGTTGACGTGCCCCAAGGGGTTTCCACTGTGATTTGTGGGTCAGTGAGCGACGCAACGCAACGCTCGAATGTGCAACTAAATGTCACTTATGTAGTGTTGCAGTGTGGCAGTGTTGCAGCATGCGGCAACCAAGCACTCGAAATATACATACACTCGCAGGCAGTTCGTAGTCATGCATATTTTAAATTGCGAAGCGAGAGAGAGAGAGAGAGCTTTAAAGCAAATTAGTTTTGTCATTTTAATGGCTGTACTTAATCTGAGCCAGCTGCACTATGTTGCGGGTGGGGTAGCATTCTCGTGTGTGTGTGTGTGTGTGTGTGTGTGTTGCAGCAGCTACCAATCTTTGTCGGATGCTGCGAAATATTTGCCTTGGCAACGCACAATAGAGCAATTGCCACACCCCCAACCTGGCAAACCGCCCACCAACTTCACTTCACTTAATAAATACGCAACCATTTTTCTTGGGCACACTGAAACTGAACTATTCAAATGGGAGAACGGCAATACGTAAGACTTAAATGAGCTTTTTCCCACTGTGTCGCAAAGTTTTTGCCGCTTTACAAATCGAATTTTGTTTTGCCACTGCTGCCGCTGCTGCTGCTGGTGCTCGGGGTGCTCGGGGTTCTTGGTGCAGTGTGGCGTGTACCGGAAACGGAAATGCGCACATAATTCGGTTAGAAAACAAGCTGCAGGACCACAACAAGAGCGCCCTGACTCTTAAGGTGTTCCTTGGAGACGAGAAATCTGAGACGAGAATCCAGAGACTTTATCCACTCACTTTAATTAAATGATTATAACTAAGTCACAGTTGAGCTAAAGAAGAAGAATTCTGAACAATTCCAGTTGCTGCTCGTTTTTTGAAGGGAAATTTACATACTACGCATATTGGATGGGTTTGTTGTATGTTGCAAAGAGTAAAAACGCTCGAGAAAAAAACATGTCGCACAAGTTTATGGCAATGTCAAAGTTTCTTGGCTAATTTATTTCACTATTTTTGTGTTTTTATTCAAGGCAGCCAACTAGAAGACGAAGACGAAGAGGAGGAGAACCCAACGGCAGCACAAAAGACAACAAATATCTTCGGTTTTTTTATTTTGTTGGGGGGCAGGCGAAGAGGAAAAAATAACAACATTAAAAGAAACCGAAAACTTGTTTTCCAGTCACGTTCATTTTCAATCAAGTGGCATCATTATATGCCAAACAAACTGCAAAAGCACTAAAAGGAGAAGCAAAGCGCACTGAAGAGGAGGAGGGGATAAGAGGCTGTAAGACTAATACAATAAGAAAATTAACTTTGACCCATGCGCCCAGACACACATACACACAAACACATACATACGTAGGTACGTACATAACCCCCTTAACCCTTTTATTCCCGTGGCGAATAGCCGAAGGTTCTTCTTTGTCTAGGCAAGGGCTTGAAGGGAATGAAGAATGCTTGAATGGTTCGGTTCAGTTCAGGAATCACGGCAAATTACGCTACCGAGAAAGAAAACAAAAAACAATTCAAGCTAAAACCACATTCAACTTCCTGTTCTTTACTAGAAGCAAACAAGATAAACTTTTCTCCATCTCTCTCTCTCTGTCTTTCTCTGTCTCAATATAAATGTTTATTTGATTGAAATTGTTTGAAATTGTTGTTATTTTCAAATATATCAAAGGCAAAAAAGGACTATATATCTGTATAAAGTTTACAGTCTGACAAAAGTATCAACAACTTCCAACAAAAAAGCAACCAAAAATTCAATTGCACAATTTGTAAATGAATTTTTACGACGCACACACAAATTTCTTGCTAATTTCTTAAGGCAGCCGTATTACGTCACTGCACACACAAATCGCGCCATTAAGTCAGCTATATATATATATATATGTACGAATGTTTATGTCGGGTATAGTATTTCTCATAAGTTGGAGCCTGAATGCTGCTGCAATCAATGGAAATAAATTAAAACGCCGATTAAAAAAGAACAAAACTCTATGCAAATCGCAAAAAGACGTCAGAGACTGGTCTTCGAACCGGTTTATCAAATGCAGCTCAGGTAAAAAAAAACAACAGACAGACTCAGACAGAGTCAGACAGCTAACAAACACTCAGACAAACTCATTCGCACAAACTTATTCGCAGAAATAATGTTGAATAAATGCAAACAAAATATTATTATTGAATGCAAATGTTTTTAAATGCGGCTCCCCGCTGCTTAACTTACCCTGCGCCTTTTCAAGGCAGCGCTGCTCAAACTGTGCTGCACATCATTAAAACGGCTGCAATGAGAAAGAGACAGAGACAGAAAGAGAGATATGAGTGATGATAAAAACTCAACTTATTGCACTTACTTCATTTCTACTTAACGTGCAAATAATTTTTCCCTGCCAATTTTCTTGATAAACGTAATTTATTTGCCCAACAACCAAGCCAACAGCAACAACCAGAGTCAGGCACAACACACACAACAACTTCAACAAGGCTAATTTCATATTTTTACGTCTGGCTTTTTTCTTCTTTTTCACTCCAAACTCAACTCAACTAACGCTGCAGGGCCATCAATCATACGCCATGTGAGCAGCAGACGCAAAAAGGAGCCAACAAAAAGTACGTTAAAAGCGACAAGCAAATCAATGGACAGACAGGCAGCCACCCTCACCCCCTCTATAGCATATAGTGTGTGTTGCACAGCATCGTTGTATCTTTGCTGCGTAGATGTAGCTGTGGGTGGCACACACACACACATACACACAGAGAGAGAGACATAGAAGAACGCCCACAGTGCTTCATGGAAAATTGCATGCCAATTGGCAGCAACGGGGCTAACAAATTTTCGCGCGCCAGTCAGCAGAAAAAAAAAACAACAAGAAATAACATAAAATGTCTTTACTTGCGGGCAAATTAACGTGAAGTCAATTGAAGGCAGCCATACACTACATTTTTTGAGTTAGAGTATATCAAACAAATTTGTGAACTTAAGAAAAACATGATTGAGAATCAAAAGCAAGTAAAATTTCCAATAACCTGACATCTTATGACAGTTAAACAATCTTTTATGATAAGTAGAGTAGAGTATATATTAGGTCGACTTAATGTTTTTGGGTTTTTCTTATTTATAGACCCAGACTAGCGTTGTCAGTTTGTAATCAGCACGGTTATTGTTGTTGTTGCCATTGTTGTTGTTGTTGTGTCTTTGACACCAAACAACTTTATAAAAGGAGACCTCGCTCAGTGCCACATTTGTGCCACGTTAGCGCTTTTGCTTGTCGTTTTTCGTTTGCCCCAACAGATCTCTGAGCTTTTGGTTGCATGTATGATGTTCCATAATCACTCAATTTTTGCGGGTCGTGCTTAAAGTTATGTTATGTAAATCTGCATCTTTTTTGTTTCTACTTGTTTTGGGCTCCCAAGTCAGAAATATTCAGCCCCGAAACCACTTACATACTACAATCCATACATAGATGATAATTAAGTGCCATTTGACACACAAACACACACACACACACATAGATACTAGTTGGTGGAAACTAGAGACACACATGTGTGTAATTAGGCTGCAATGACTGCCAAAAACGGGTTGGCTCTAAACGCTTTTTGTTTTCTGTGTGTGTGTGTGTGTAGTTAACTTTGCCTTTAACGGCTGTTAGCCAGTTTCGCAGTCGCCGAGCAGAGCTCATGGCTAACCATAAAGTGGCCAGCAAATGATTTTTAATAACTTTGACACTCATTAAACTCAAATTACATGCATTTTGATTGCGCAGTTTTGCATCTTTTTTTGGGGGGGGCTCTCAAGTTAAGCCGCTTATGTTTCTACATCATCTCTATATATGTATGTATGTTATGTGTATGTGGCAGGCATCTTGGCCGAAACGGTAAAAACGACTTCTGAAAGATCCTCAAATACAAATTATGGTCATTTGAATCGTTTGAGTCAAGTTACAAAAAGGCTGTCTGATGTTTTTTTTTCTAAGCCTTTTTTAACACCTTTTCTGTTAAAGTTGGCTTCATAAGTATTTGATTAAAGATTAAATAGTTCTTAACCGCAACTTGGCATGAAAAGATTTAACTTGAACTTGTCTTGTCTTTTGTCGTCTTTATCGACTTGCCGCCGCCTTGTGATAAAAACCTAATCAAATCATGTGCCTAATTGGATTTTAATTGGTTTTAATGTGGTTCGGTCCCCTTTGGTATGGGCTCATTGAACTGTTTACATAATAAAAAGAATTGAATCGCTTTTTGCCAACCGCCGAAGAAGAAAAAGCAAAACAGCAGAAAGAAAACTCATTAAATCAACTTAAAGTTTTACAGCAACAGCAAACGATTCTCACCAGCTGTCAGTGACAAGTTAAGCGAAAGGAGGGGAGGGGGGTAATTAAGAGAGTGGGGCGTGGCTTGGTTAACTTTTTAGATTAAGATGCAGTACGTCGAATTAATTACGCTTTTCATTGTGTTGTGTTTTTTGTTTTGGTTTTTCTTTTATTGTACATTGTGTGTTCATTAACTCTGGGCTCTCGGACTTGGCATTTTAATTGTACCCCCTACCTCCCTTAACTAACAGCTAGTGGACAACATTTGTACGTTTTTTACCCATAACCCTGAACTTGACATTTATGAACTTGCTTTTGCCTTGGTTAGTTTTGATGATGGAACCTGCCACACTTTGACTTTACCTTTTGTGTCGCTGTTGTTGTTGTTGTTGTTGTTTGTCGCTCGTGTCGCGACGACGACGACGACCATGTGCTAAGTTCTTTTTAATTACCCTTCCCCCCGTTGTGCTTTCTTAACACATTAAGGTGTGTGTGTGTGATGTTCTTTAGTTCTTTCTGCTGTTCTGTTGTTGTTGCTAGTTTTACATTTTTTTGTGCAGTCGTAAACTTCTTTTTTATGACCCATTGCGCGATTTAGAACGTGCCCAACGGAATGGAAATGCAATCTGGTTGCCTTCAACAGCCTCCAGCATAAACACACACACATAGAGTTTCCGAGATTCTATTAGGCCCTCAAGTGTTGTTGTTGATTGTTTTGTGGCTCACACACACACACACACACACAGTCACATAAAAACGGTAGCCAGGCAAACGAATGTCACGCCCACAAGCCAAACAGACTAGTTCTTAACGTTTTTAAATGCTACAAGCCATTGAAATGTCACGAACCAGACTAACTTATGGTCAATTCAGAGCCAGGCCTAAGGCAACGAAAATGTTTTACTTAAAGAACGGTTCTTTTCAATTTCTTTAAAATTCTATTTGATACCATCTATCAGTTTGAACAGTTTGAACAACAACAACAGCAAAGTCCATCAATGTTCTACACAGCATCATAAACCCAAATGACTAACGATCTGCCATAAACTATGAATCTTGTAATAACACTTGTCACTGAGCATCATGATTTTGATTTCCTCCTCCTCCCTCCTCCCCCCTCACACAAACCCGTCCCTTGTCAATCATCGTCGGAGACAAATGTTTATGAGCATGGGTCTTCTAAATTATGACCCGACCGTTCGAAACAAATTGTCAACTGCGATTATCGTTGTTGATTTTTTCATTACACCAACAACAACAACAACAACACACACACACACACACAAACAGGGAAATGGTAAATGGTAAATGCAAAATATGCTGACACAAAGAAGCAGCTGTAAAAATTGATGGGGCTTCTTCTTTGGCCCCTTTGGCATATACATAAGGAAGAACCGTTGCACAACACAGCTCCGAACAGTTGGACCAACGCAAAACGCAAAACTCAAACATTAAACACTCTCAACTGAACTGAACCCAAGCAGAGAATTCGCACAACAACAGCAACAACAACATTCTGGCAGAAACCTGTCGTCAAGTCAACACGGAATAAATGGGGAAGGGAGATGGGTGGGGGGACCGACCATCAAACATAATAGAATAGAATACTAAATACAGAAGCTACTCCACCAGCTGGCTGATGGCTGAATGGGTGAATGAAGAGCATCTTGGGCATAAATCTTGATATCGGTACATTATTAAAGTCAATTAATTCTAACTGTGTTGCGGTATGCCACACACACACACACACACACAAATACATAGTTACGGTATGTTGCAGTAGCAAAAGCCCGCTGGGGTGGCCATTAAACAGTAGCCAAGCCAATCGACAGGGCGGAGCACACACACACACACACACAGAGAGTGCCAAAGGATGGATAGGAAGGGAGGTAGAGAAGTGTAAGATGAGTTTGTAACAGGAGCAGGAACCAAGACGTCGGTCAAGTGGCAATAGCGAGAGTGAAGAGGAGCAACAGCTGCTGCCATAGCTTTTAGATTGATAGCCGGCAAGTGGCAGCAGGCAGAGTGCCTGTGCATGTTGCATGCTTCAATGTAATGAAATTGGAAGACTGATTATATAGTACTATATATATAATAAGTTCAATAATGGCATAGCGATAGATATCGCCTCCTTACTCCTTACACAATTCATACTACTCACGAACCTCACGACGAATCAATCGTCACTCATCAAATTGACTCATCTCTATGTCGCCCCTTGCAACTGTTGCAACTGTTTGTGGCTCATTTTTTTCATCTCCTTTTCATTCTTTTCCTTATTGCAATTGTTCTTGTTGTCAACCTGTTTGCCCGTTTCGCAAACGCAAACGCTTCCGCAGAAGAAGGCGCAAGTTGCAAGTTGCAACTTGGAATTGGCTTCAAGTATTTGGTTTGCTCGTCTCGTCACTTTGTCAGTTAGTCAGTTTGTCAGTTTAGTCAGTCTATTTGTGTGAGTGTGTGTTTTGGTATTTTTGTGCCTGTCTCTCTCCTCCTTCACATTGGCTTGCCTCACGATTCAAAAGCCGATTAATATCATCCTCACGTGAGTACACGCTTTGTTGTTGTTGCTCTTCCACCTTCCACCAACCAGCCACCTGCCCCTGCCACTGCCTTCTCTTCTACGTTTTCTTCATTTTCAGACTGTTATTGTCGATTTTACAGTTGTCTCTTCTTTGGAAAATTGCTTTGAACTTGAAAATTTCCCACGTGACAGTGCGACTTATCTGTCTGTCTGTTTGTCTGTCTGTCTGTTTGTTTTCGCTGTGCTGTGCTGCTTGTGCATCCAATAATACTACAACCAAGTGGTATACTGCCTCCCCTGCCGCCCCTCTTATTCGTGCCACATGTGCGCCTTTTTGTCGTTGCTGCTGCTGCTGCGACACGAAACACCCGCTGCTACAACAACTACAACAACTACCAATATTCCCCTCTTGTCTCTTATTTTCATATATCTTTTGCATATCATCATCGCCTTGACTAACGGGTTGTTGTTGCCAGTTGCTGCTGCATCTTTAGGTCTCATATTTGCCCAACGTTTTGTGGCAAGTGTCGCTGTCGCCGTTGCCGTTGCTGTTGCCGTTGTTGTTTACTTTGTCTTTTGCCCATTTAATTGGATGGATTTCGTGTGTCATATCTTTCAGTGTCCATCGATAGCCGCCGCCGACGTTTGCCCCTTTTAGCAAATTGTAATTGTTCAATACCAAAAACAATATCGTGAGCGAAATAAATATCAATTTTTATTGTAATTGTGGGAACAGAACGGCAATCACAGTTGGAACTGGTCAAGAATATTGGAAAACTAAACATTTGTTTATTGCCAAGAAGATAAAATTGCACTTTAATGGTAAGTGATGAAGTAATTGAGGAATAAGTATAGAGAAACTGCAAAGAAATAATAGAGGAATAAGTTGCAGTTTCTCTGAAATGAAACTAAACAACTTTAGTTGACTAATTAAATGTATAAATGTAGATTGTTCGAGTTAGTCGCATTTAAAATTCAATTTCAAAACAATGACAAACAAACGTTTCGACTTTGCACCACTTTCGCCCACTCTCTTCGTCTTCGTCTTCTGGCGGCGCTCACTTCCGCAACGAGAAAGCCAGTCTCAGTCTCAAGCTGACCAGTTGGCTACTTGACTACTTGGCAACCTGGCTACTTGGTCTAACCATATTTTGTTAAATTAAAAAGCAGCATCGAGTGGGTGGCCTGCTTTAAATACAGAGAGTAGGGAGCAAGGCAGCAGGGAGCAGCGAGCAGGGAGCAGGCAACAACAAGCTAGAAGCAAGATGAATAGACTCGGCCCATAAATAATAAATGTTTGCCGACAACTTTTATTGGTTTTGGTAGCTCTTCTAGTTTACGGTTACAGTGCCTGCCAGGCAAAACGGACAATTAAAACGTAACCCACTTTAAATATATACTCTCGCAGGAGCTCAGCGGGCTGCAAAACTGCAAAACTGTAAAACTTCAAAACTGCTCCCTATGGCAAACTTTTATGCTATCCTACATAGGTTCGTCGCCGTCGTCGTCGTCGACGTCTCTTGACTCGGGGTATCTCTTTCATAAATTTTTGAGCAATCACTAACCCAAATACCTCCACACACACACACACACATATATATTTACAGTGTGCTTGGAGGAGCAGCAGCTTGCAAACAAAGCAGGTGAACATAAAAGGAGCCAAGATTCAGTCTTTAAATTGCCTTGCAAAACGGTTTCTGTGCCAAAAAGTATTATTTAACTGTATAGAACTTTTTAGTATCTGTCTGGCACCTACGTGCTGCTGCGGCGTCTACAAATCTTATATAGCCAAAATCGTATATTCAGCCAATTGGCATTCTAAAATGGCGCATTTACAGTTGCAATTTGTGTTTTTATAGCTTTTAACTTAAATGGTTTACATTTATGCGACTTTCTATTGTTTTCGTTTAATTGGAAACTCAACTCACATTAGCATTAGTACTTCTTCTTCTTCTTTTTCTTATTGAAAATTGGCTAACTTTTCTTTTTTTGTGTCAAACTCTTTTCTTACTCAAGTTAAGAGGGCATCTCTTTAGCTGTTTTTGTTGGAGTTTAGTTTTTGTTTTTGTCTTTAACTGCAGCTCGTCTCATCTCATTTCATTTCGTCTTGTCTGGTATGTCTTTTTTTTCGCTTCCTACACGCATTCATTACACGTTGCTAGCTGCTGGTTGCTGTTGCTGCTGTTGTTGTTATTGTTATTGCAGTTGATGTTGCTCTTGTTCTATTTTGTATCTGGCCACTTGTATCTTGTACTATTATTTTAGTTATCTGCAATTGTAGCGGCTTCTCCTCCGCTTTCACACACAACAACAACACAACAACAACAAACACACACCATCACATGAACACTTCATGGCCAATTGTCTGCATCTGCTGCTGCTGCTGATGCTTCTGCTGGTGCTGTCTGTCTCTCTGTCTGTCCGTCCGTCTTCTGGCCATGTGAAACTCAGTCATTAATTTGGATGCCGTTTTACTTTGTGGCATGCAAACGCTTAGATTTTTTCTACTACAACTACTTCTCATATTTTGCATGCTACTCTATACTCTATACGCTATACTCTTTACTTTATTCTCTACATTCTTCTTCGCGCTGTGTTGTGCTGCATTTCCTTTTGTCTTGCACAATTATGCATTATCTGTCTGGGGAATCTCTTTAACTGTCGCGCTTGAAGTTTTGCATTTAATTATTGTGCACATTTCTCAAATTTCACTCGGTTACAATGTGAGGGGAGGGGGTAGGGGGGCACTCAGCTCTCATGCTCAGGTGTCGTAGCACTTGCACACACAAACACACACACACAGAGAGAGAGAAAAGCACACACATTATCATTATCATTATAATCGGGCATCGTGCAGAGCAACAGCAGCAACATTATGCTCATTATGCATTTCACTTTACATGATATGGACTATCCCCCTCTCTCTCTTTCTCTCTCTCTCTCACCGTTTTGCATCTTTCTTGAGTTGGTTGGAAGTTTCAGCAGCAGCAGCAGCAGCCTGGGAAAGTTCTGCGGCTGACATCGTTTTGTGATTTTTATGGCAAACATTTTCACAGCAATTTCGATTACACAAACACTAATGGTGTTTGCTTAGTGAGTGTTTGAGTGTATGTGTGCGAGTGTGTATGTAAGTGTGTCAAGGAAACAAAGTGTGTGTGTGTGTGTAAAACGGTGATTTATTCAATCATCAAATAATCATTGTTAATATCCATACATCACGTCTTCATTTGAACAGTTATGCAGACATTTACTAAAGCATAAAGTTTCAGATTGAAGATTCTAAGCGATTTATAGAGTTATTTCCTTACAAGTAGAAAACTTTTGCACACGAACTGATCAATCAGAGTTAATCTAACCAACATACTAGATTGAATGACACATTGTCATTGTATATGGATGGATGGGTGGAAGTTGAGAGAAAACAAGAGAGAGAAGACAAGATGAGGAGATGAGAGATCTGGCCAATTATACTGACTGACTGGCGATCACAGTTTAAACTGTGTTTTTTCCACTTTTAATTATGCGAGACTTGAGCAACTGCTACTCAACTCGTGTTGCAGCAACGCTTGCTGTTGCAAACAGTCAGTGCCAGCCCCCAAAGTGTGGGGCAGTCAGTTGTTGTGATGTTGCACTCGTTGCTGTTGCTGTTGCTGCTGATGATGCTGGTGGCAATGTCCATGTCAAGACAAAGACAGCGTTGAGTTGCAGGTGCAACAGCAGCAACAACTACTCAGCACTCGAAGCACTTGCACCAGCAACAACAGCAGCATTGCGGTAAAAATGCTCTAAAGGGGCTTAAAGAGGGTGGAGGGACGGCGGAGTTGGGCATGCAAAATAATCTTGGCAGGTTGCATTTTCCTTTTCTGTCTATGTGTGTGTGTTTGTATGTGTGTTTGTGCCTTAATTAATTTTGATTGCAGCAGGCAACAACAACAGCAACAACTAGTTAGATGAAAAAAACTTCAGCGGAAATGTTCATCACACGCTGCAACCAGCAACCAGCAACCCGCAACAAAGTGAAGCAAGAAGCACAAGCTAAAGTACTACTACGTATGTATGGGGCAAGCACTTTTCTACAGTTTGCGAGTCACTAATTAATTGAATTAAATAAAAGGCCGCCAAAGTGCCATCATTTTATCTATCCTCAATCGGTTCGGATCGAATCGGATGTATTATTAGAAGCCATTTGATGTTTTTTTTTCTTACTCAGAATGGGTTTCTAATGGCAACAAATCACAGATGGAGGGAGGGAGGGGAGAGACTAATAGAATTATTAGCTACTCCAAAGCGAACATCACGATTGAAGCAACATTTATCTTTTTAAGTGAACATAAAAATCACATTATTAGCATCACATTTGTGTGTTAGATATGACAAACATTAGATGTATGTAATGGGTATACCTTACCCTAAGCAAAAATACTTTATGGACATAAGCTGCAATTGGAATATCAATAAAGTTGCTCCACCAAAAACTTGTATATTTATGACCATATTCATAGGCATACCAATGTCCATGTCCAAGTCGATGTCTACGCATAATTCGCTTTTGGTCAACAGTTTGGGACGAGATAAACATACAACAAGTGTAAACGTAAGGAAAGATTTTGTAACCTGAGGACAAACATATTTCCCTTCACTGTGCCACAGCCAAAATGCTGCCCCCTTCTCGAACTCATTAGTCCTGTGTAGTTTCCGTAGAAGGGGGTTCAAAAACGCGTTCGCGCTCATTTATTAACATATTATTTAAGCATTTTAGAGGCGACGGCAACACTCTGACCGCGACTTTTCGAACCTCCTGCAATTGTGAGGCAGCAGAGCGTAGTTGGGTTTAGTTTATAATTTAATTAGTTGTTTCGCCGTCGTCATCGTCGTCGTTCTCGTCATCGCAGCCTTATCGCCTAAATCCAGCTCGTTAATTAAACTTGCCCCGCAACTCTTTGACGCTCCGACTCCTCAACTCGCCCCGCCTCCTTTACGTAACCAAGCAAGAGT
Organism: Scaptomyza parva; assembly: GCA_035044645.1. NCBI lineage: Eukaryota > Metazoa > Arthropoda > Insecta > Diptera > Drosophilidae > Scaptomyza > Scaptomyza parva. The sequence continues at coordinate 590,003 of JAWNNT010000090.1, read as the reverse complement.
TCAAAGTGAAGTGGTCGCTGGCTGGTGCAGGTGGGTCACACTCAGGTATTGTGTCTGTGTCTGGTGTAGTAATCCTGGGTAAACAGGGGGTTAATTGTCTGCCTTTTTTGCCAGTCACGAACTAAATTCGACAATCAATTTCAATTCGAAAAGAGGCTCAAAACCGAGACAGAGAGAGAGAGAGCGGGAGCGTCTCCCATCACAGAGAGCCTTTCTAACAGGAAATCCGTTGCGGCTGTCAGTGTGACCACAATAATTTATTTGGGGTCAGAGAGCTTTGGTCTGAGTCTGGTCAGTTGTGACCCACTAAATTAAATGAATAGATTTCACAGCAACAATTTCGCACCTATTCCATGTTCCATGTTCCATGAGACGACGTGAAGATGAGTCGTCGAATTGTTTATGCAAATAAATAATTTGTTTCTTTTTTATTATAAGCGTTGAGCGAAACGAAAAACCACACACACAAAACCCAAAACGGGGGAAAAACGACATAAAGAGGCAGAGCAGCGTTTAATTAATGACCTAAAATAAAAAATTAAAGCCACAAATGAATTCGAAACTTGTGAGACGTGTTCGTGTTCATGTTCGTGATTTCAATATGCCCCAAACACACAAGAAAAACCAACAACGAACAACGAACGGCCTTGTCAAATTAGTGCCAAAACTGCCAAACTGCCAAAAATGACAAAAATGCCAAAATACACAACGACAAAAGAAAAGATAACTTTTGATAAAAGTAAAAAAAGAAAAACAGCAACAACTATAATCAGACGTTCGTTTATGCATATGAAAAAGCTTAAAAAGTAGTTCACAGTGTTGACAAAAGTAAGCAAAAGTAAACTCACTTTTTGTTATGATTTGCAACTGGTTTTAAACAAAAAAAAGTTGAACGATTTATACAGAAATAAATATCATTGACAAAAGGCTTTATAATTTTTGTGATTTATTTATAGAACACTTTTAATTTATTTACCCATTAAATCAATACAAAGTGATACAATAAATCAGTAGGCCCATCAAAGGGGCACTTACCTCGCAAGACCCATTCCCTGTTTAAAGTTGCCCCACCAAAAATTAACTTTACGTTTGCCTAATTGACAGCACTTAGCTTTAAACTCGACAGAGAGACAGAGAGGGAGAGAGGGAGAGAGGGAGAGGAAGCACGAGCCAAACAACTTCATTTTGGTCACTTTAAGAAGCCATTAGAAGACCATTTAGACCAAGGCAAGACCAGTCAGCCAGCCAAGCGTAAACTGTACAAATACTACAGAGTCTCTACCTTCTCATTCTCGATTCCCAGAAGACAAACAAAGCAAAATGCTAATTCTCAACAAACAACAAATCAATGGCAACGGAAAGAAGAACCTTTTCCGTCTTGATACTATTTGCCTGTCAACTTGTTGGAAAACTTCTCGTTCTCTCGATACGAATGCTAATTGAAAACTAAAAGTGAGCGGGCAAAAGAGAGAGAAGTTCTCACCTTATCTCCGACCTGAACCTAATCATATTATCATTATGTTGCGATGTGGAGCAACACATTTCTGATTAACAATCCCCGGCTATTAGCAATTAACTATTAACTAGATTATACCAAACAGTTAATCGCTACAATTTTGATGATTTGGTTTGGTTTGGTCTGGTATTTTTGGTTAGTGAAAGTCGAGTTTATCACCTGAGCCAATCGAGCTAATAACAACAACTCTGCTCTCTGCTCTCTTCTTGTTGGGTTCTCCCCAGACCAACTATTGCATGTCTGGGAGACATAATGAACAGGAAATGTTATTTTGGGGAAGACGGTGTGAAGAAGGTGTCGGAACAACAGCCATCGTTTAAACAATATGATAGATACTTTATTATTCTAAGCTGAACACCATTCGAGAGGTCATTAACTTGACTCGAACCCATCACAGAATAATGGCTGAATAGTTGTTTGAGCATTTGTATTGCATTCTATAGAGACATTAACAAATTGGACATCATAAAGTGCGGGGCGGTCTCGTGTTTCACTCGGACTCGGCGGAACACAAAACAAAAACATAAAAATAATATATATATATACAAGCGAATACCCTTTCTCCCCCTCCACCCTTCTGTTGGCAATTTCTGCAAACAAAGGCGAAACAACCGAAAAACGTAAAAAGGTTTTTTCTATGGATTTTGCTTGTTGTTTACCCGTTTTTAACGCGTTTTGCGCGTTTCAGAAATAAATGAGCCTTATTTATCTAAGACGTCCCACATTTTTCTGGCATTTATGTCGAGTCAAGCAAAGCTTATTTCGCCGTATTATGCCATGAAATTGTTGAAAGATATCCGTTTAATTACCTGAAAGAGATAGAAGATATATATAAAAATTAGTCAAAGTCAAAGGCATTGATTAATAACGCAGAAATGAAAAATGATATTTTAATTATATAGAGAGTGTTTGGTATGAGACTGTAATTGGTAATAGAATTTCAATTTTTTCTATGTGCAACTGCAACGGCAACTGCCACATGACTGCAATGTGAAGTGTTGCAAGTGTCTTTGATTGGTGCACAAGTGTAAACAAGAAGAAACGCAACGCAGGACTCAAACGTTAAAGTTGACTGCCCCAAACAACTCTGACCCGTGTAGCTGCCGCCGCCGCAGCTAGAAAATTGCCGCCACATCACGTACAGCAGTAAAATCTTCCTCCTAGTTGTGTTTGCCACACCCCACTGCTCCCTGCTCCCTTGCCACCATCACCATTAGACACCCACAATTGCAGAATCCACTCCACTCCGCACACTTCACTCCATGCAGAGTTTGCCACAACAACAGTTGGCATTCGCTTCTGTCGCTCGAGTCGCCTCGGTCGGTCTCTCGACAGGCGCTTTTCTTCTTTTTGCTCCTTCTCCCCCCCTGAGGGCAACCCCTTCTCATTCTCATTCTCATCCTGGCACTAACCACCAGAGGGTTTTTGTCGCCAGCCCGCTTTGCTACGCTTTGGCATTTTCTTCTTTTTTTTCTCTTTTTGTTTTTGCCTAGCTGTCTGCTGCTGCTGCTTTCTGGATTCTTTCTGGCTGGGGCATGTTAATGACCCTAGCTGCCTAGAGATTTGTATTTACATACACACATGTATTCTCTCTCGCTCTCTTCTCTAAGGCTGTGTGTGTGTGGAACGCCTCGTTGACTGTCAGCCGCCGCGGTCTCTGTCGCTGTCGCCGTTGCCGTCGCCGTTGCTGTTGCCGCCTCGCATCGCTTTCAATTTAGGCGTCTGCGCATAAAATTGCATCCAACAACAACAACAACAAGAGCATTCAGAGCATTCGCAAAATCTACTTCGCGGTCCCTTTATACATTTTGCTAATTTATAAAAATAAGTTCACTTTGATGTTTGTGTGTGTGTGTGTGAGAGAGAGAGTGAGTGTGTGTAGCATTTGTTACTCAGAGCGAGAGCTTTTTTTAATGAACTTGACACTAGCCAGAGATACATTTGTATATAGATGCGGCGGCCAGTGGGTCGTCCTGAAGTTGTTTATGCCAACAAACAACAATCAAGCTAAATCAGCTTTGAAGTGCAGCAGCAGCAGCCAGCTTAGGCTACAATTTCATAACTCAAACTGAAGCTGATCGAGATCGAGAGATACCTTGCACCAAATAAGTTTTGTTGCAACCACAACCACAGCGGCGATGAAGTAGAGAGTCGTTGCCTCAAGGCATTTGCAATTGTCAGACTTCATGTCGACACTTCAGAGAGTTACAAACGCTTTTTTCTTTTGGTTTGGTTTATGGAGTGAAGGAGCACGCCGACGCTTGTTAATCTCCACCACCCCGCTTACCCCTCCTCTCTATCTCTCTTTCTGGCTATAACAGACGTGGGCGTCTCTCTGACTGCACTGCATTCATGCCCAATACAAAAGTGAGTTGTAAATGAGCCCACACAAACATGTCTAAACTTGAGCGCAAAGTTTCTGCATCACAGCAACAGTATCTGAGTATCTCAGTATCTGCACTTCTGCAAAACATTCAAGCCCAAACAGAAAAGATTTAGATTCACATATCCAGGGAGAGTACACACGCAACAACAACAGCAACGAGAAGTCGAGTGTCGTGTGTGTTGTGTGTGTTAATTGGAAAGTGCGCTTTTGGGCTCTCTGACAATTATTACGGTGATATGTATTCATGGTATGGTAGTATGTGTTTGTTCAATTTGTTGATTGCTGATTGCTCGATGGATTTTGGATTTTGGATTTTGATAGCTTGACACAAACACTCGAATCTCGAATCGAATCGAATTGAATGGAAACACACAATTACATTCACATTCGATATTACACTTTTTTGCATTACACAAAGAGATAAATCCACAAATTGGATTCAAATGTGATTTCAGAGATAGCTTCATAGAAATGAAAATGAAAATTCAAGTTTCAACTACTTAGAACTCTCTCAAATGCACTCAAGTACTTGTAACTTGTAAATACACATATATGTATGTGTATATATTTATATGTAGAGTTTTTCTACCAGTTCTTTCTCAGGCAAGGTTAAAGGCCTTTTTCCCCATTTCAAGAACCTCGAACCTCTGCCTCTCTGCGATTTAAGCCACTCAAACTATATATGAATGTATATAATTATTTTCCAACTCTTTTTTCCAACACTTGAGTGTAGTTTTTTTTTTTAGCTTTTTGCCTTTTTGCCTTTTCTGTTCCACATTCATCATCATCGAGCGCTGTTGTTGTTGTTTTTGTTGTTGCTGCATTTTAATGTTTTAGTGCCTTCACTTGAGGCAACATTTCAACATAATAAATGCACGTGTGTGTGTGTGAGTGTGTGTGTGTGTGTTGTGTTGTGTTGTGCCCCCGAAGCTGAGATTTTCTCTCCATGCAACATTTTTTGGCCTGTCAATTTTAATTAATGCAAATTGAAATGCACACACACACACACATAGACACATGTGTAAAATATGCCTTATCGACATAATTATGCAATTTGCACAATTGAATAAAGTCACCCGAGTCTGTTCGAGTTAATGTTAACTTCGTTTAGTTTAGTTTAGTTAGAGTCTAATTTATTGCATAATTGCACAATATTTAATGCAGTTGCAATCAATTTCAGTTTTCTTTATTAAATTAACAGCCAGCCATTCCTATATCTATATATATATATATATATATATATTCAGTTTGCATGCCCAATTTAATTAGTTATTTATCCAATTTGTGTTCAGATTTGTTGCATAAGTTGCAACTACAACACAACTACAACTACTGACAATGATTATCAAATAACTGACTCGAACAGCCTCCAAATGGTGAACAAGACTAATTTTGAGGCATAAAATCATCAAACAACAAAACAACAAAAAGACCGAAAAACACTTGAAAGCCGCCAATCAAAGATTCATTTGTTTTCGGGAGAGAAAGAAAGAGAGGAGAGGAGAGAAAGAGAAAAGGCATAAATAACTAAAATGTATTTCAATATAAAACGAATTGTAAAAAGCTGAGCCATCAAAAAGCCTCCAAATAAAGCCACCAGCTGAGAGCTGAGCTGAGCTGAGAGAGACCCAAACACAAAAAACACAAAAACAAAAACTTTGAAATAAAATAAAATAAAATTCAAATGCAGATTGCGATGCGAACGAGAAACGAAAACGAAACCAATTCCAAGGGGGGAGGGGAGGGAGGTAGGAAACTTGGGAACAAAGCACCAACAAATATATATATATATATAAAAATATATGCACAATATGCAAACAGACCCACAAACAGAATACAAAAGAACCGAAGAACCGACGAAACGAAGGCAACAAAATGCGGCAGGTGAAATGAAAATGAAGAGATAGAGAAAAAGGGAATATCAATAAAAGCTGAATAGAAAAAAAAGCATAATAAATCATAAAGAAATTACTTACGCTGCGTGAGAAGAAATGGATTGGAATTTGAAACGAACAAAAAATCGATTTGGATAATGCAAAATGAAAGCAACAAGATCGTAGAACAACAGCTTAAGAACTACCTAAGAAACAGTTAAAGATAACACAAAGAGAAAGGTAATTGGGGTAAGGTTTAGTTGTAAGACAAATACAAAAGTACAGGTAACACCTGTCTGATGGTAATGTAGAGGAGATATGGTAAAATAAACAAAAAGCTTTTAAAACTTTTTTTCGTTGATAAACAACATATGGCTAAAAGATAGATCATATTACTAACCCATCAAAGTGTCAAACTGTAATCGAAATTGGGAAATTATTCATCAATTTGGCACAACTTTGATAAAGAAAGGTCGAAAAACAAAATATGATTATATGCATTGCGACAATTTGGCGTTGGCGATTGTTTTTCTTAGGTTCATTCAACTTTGCCAGACAAATTTAATTGAAGTTGCAGACAAATGTTTATCGGCTCGGTCTTTCCCTTACTTCCCCTTAGTCAATTGGCATCATTTGCGGCGGCACATTAAACACAAGAACAAGGTGTTGTCATAGAACGACGTTGTGCTAACGGTTCTTTGGTGGCATGTTACCAAGTTCTTTTGGCTAAGTATTAAAACGGTTCTCATCTAATGACCCCAAAATGAACACACACACACACACATTACGCACAATCATTACGTACGTGTAAAACGATAAAGCAGTCAAAATTGATTTCAACAAATGATGAAAAAAACACACACACACACGCACACAGAGAAAAACAGAATGTTGTTGTCCGGTTCGACTAAAGAGACAGACAAGACAAGATTCGTTGCCAAAACCAAAAAAATGAGGGAAACCGGTTACCGACCTTTAGGAAAGTTGTTTTATATCTTCAAGTAGAAGTTTAAAGACTTTACCAGCTTGTTGTTGTTGCTGCTTCTTAACAAACTTTTATGCGTTAATTGTTTGGATTGAAGTTGTGTGAGCATTGCTTGGCTGACACAAAGCTGTTTGCTATATGTGTGTTGTACATAATTTTTAATGGCCATCAATCAATGTGTCAAATCATTTGTCAATCATGTAGAAAATATCAAAACAAAAATTATTAAATAATTACTTATCGAATGTTAATTGTCGACGTTATTATTATTATTTCGATTTTGATATTCACACAAACCAACAACAACAACAATAACATTGCCTTAAAAGCAAGGGGCAACAACACAACAAATATGGAGGTATGAAAATATGTGCAACGCCTACAACAGCAGCTACCAAAATATATCCCAAAAAAAGTCAGGCCAAGTCCAAAAAATCACTAAGCTTTAGTTGTATCTTACACACACACACACAATGGAGTATCTCCATCTGTATCTGTGTTTAGCTTGCAATATAAAAATTTATTTATTTTGCAACTGGTTTTCATTTTTAATTTTGTTTATGAGTTGAGCTCGTGTTTCATGTATTTGCCAAGCAAAGCATTTTGTGTTTAATGTTTTGATTGCGTTTCAATTTCGTTGAAAACTGTTCTGAATAACTGAAAACTGGAACTGGGAACTGATAAAGTGCTCAATCTCTGGCGCCTAGGAGACGGGGGGAAGGAGAAGGAGAAAAACTTAAATAAAACATTCACGCACAATCCATTATTATGGCCATTAAATATTTGTGTTAGGCCTGTCTATCTATATGCTATATGAGGATGCGACTCGACTCGTGCTGTCTTTTTTCCCTTCTCTTCTCTTCTCAATTTTGTTTTTCTTATTTTTTTTGGCAGCCATTTTGAATTATGTTGACAGACGCAACAACAACAACAACAACAAGGAGAAAATATGTACATTTATGTGTACTTATGATGGAATATTCACACACACACACACATACATTACACGTGTGCGAGGGCAGCTTAAGAACTATTCGTGCTTTGAATATATTATAAACTTTTCTCGAAATCGAATCGAAAGCGCAATGCATACAAAAATAATTGACAAAAATCAATAGAAACAAGTGTTCAAGGGAATTTTGTACTTAATAAACAGCCCTCAAAGCAATCTATCTTTATGCTGCCATATTGCGTACCTGTTTTCTTCTTTCTACATATATACTTGTTGGTATGCCATGCTGCTGCTTAGGCAAATATTTGAGCCTTGTTTCAACAAAGCTGAAATGATAATGATGATGATGACGAGACGGCGACGGCGGACGGCGACGCCATTCTTCATTCATTCATTCATTTGCGCTTTTGTTTGATGATTTTGACGCACTTGTCATACGGTTGGGTTTTGTTTAAGACAAAACGACAAACGAGAGATACATATACAGAAAAGATATCAAAAGAGCGAAAAAAAAGCGAGCTAAACAATTGATTTTGGTGGTTTTTTGCTGTAAATCTAAAGATAGATTAAGACATTTTTACCGGATGCTTGTTTGGTGATAGGCAGGCCAACACACACACACACACACGTACACACACAACAACAACAATAAAGAGCTCCTGACAGAGGCAGACGCAGATAGGCTCTTTGCACATACATAATCAGACCGAACATAAGGCAAGCCACAACGAGCCTGGTTGTTATGTGAGGGGAAAGGAAGACAAGACACACACAAATACAACATACACATAATTATGTGTGTGCGTAAATGCCTTAAAGTATCTTTTTTCTTGAGTTTTTCTCGTATTTGTGCGCGCGTGCATCATCATCAGTATCTTATTATTTATGTATATGTGTTGGCCTGTTAGCTCTGTTCACTCGCTTCGTGTTCACTGTGTTGTTGGCCCGTCTCAAATTGCCAGGGCTCGCTTAAGCAGCCAACAAACGGCGTGATTTGCATTTAAATGTGTGTATGTATATATGTGTGTGTGTGTGTGGTGCAAGTGTGTGTACAAATATGCCCAATGGAATTGTTTCAGGCGTCTTTGGGGCCCACAAACCACAAAAAAAAAAAAGAAAAAAACTGCCCAGCGGCATTTTTTGTTACAAATAGACACACATACATAGATACAAACACACTCACACACACACACACACACTTGTCCTCGCAACATTTTGTTGACTTGTTTTTGGAATTTATTACTATGTAAACCGATAACAACAACGACGAATAATCATAAATGTGTTTTTCTTCAGCCCAATTTCAAATGTGCGTTGTGGAAAATTTTGTTAAATGAGCTGCAAAATAATTATTGGTTGGGCCACAAGCCACAACCAGCAGATAGATATCGTTTACAGTTTGACAAGCACATGCCCTTGTTATCTCATGCCTTCTTCCTTTATGCTGCAAATTACGCAATTTGTTGTTTTTGTACTTTTGTGAATATATTAGCCTTGTGCTTGCTTGCCTTTTAATTAAACTTCTGTAGATGGTGCTTCCCCCCTTTCTCCTCTCCTCACCATCTCTTCTCATTAGTTTGGCCACACTGATTGATTACAGTTAGTTGGCTAAAACTGTTGCTTAACCAGAGGAATTTCCTAACTGAACAACGCCCATCAACAATCTTTCACTCCACTGCCACGCCCTTTTTCTCTTGGGCACCCCCCCGAAGAGAAGAGAAGAACTTCGGAGCCAGAGGCCGTTAATATTCTATTAACTTCGTTTTTGGTGCCATCGTCATCGCCATTGGCAATAAACAGGTTTTCTATTTAAGTTCTGTTCTCGCTCTTCTGGAATCACTTACAAGTAAGTGCTTCTTGGTAAGTCGTCGTCGTCGCACAATGCGGAAGCTTATTTTACCTTAGCACTTATTAAATTTCATTGCCATGCCTGTGCTTCTTCTATCGAATTTGCTTTTGTGGCCCATTATCATCTCTCTTCTTCAGGAATCTCATCTCTTGTGGCTCTCGCTTGTTACATTGATGGATAGATTGATTGATTGTCGCACAACTTTAAGACACATAGTCTATGTTTGATTCTCAATACCTCTATATTCTTTCTCTATAACGAACCAAGTTTTGTTTTTGCTCCCCTTTAGATATATGACAGTTCGCCATTTTGTTTTTCTTACCCAATTTCTTGATCGCCTTTTGTGCCAAATTTATTTTTGCTCGTTGACAAATGACACACACAAAAAACTGGCTTTTTGATCATAATTTTTGAGATGTCATTCCCCAAAGCGACTTTTCGTGCCAATATTCCATCAAAATATTCATTATGATTATCTTTTTTGTTGTTTGTCGGTTTGTTTTTTAAGTTTAAAGTGGTGTTTTTTTTTCTGTTATTGTTAATCCCTTTATCCATCAACATTTCGCAAAACAAACAGGCGTCCTTCACAACATATCTTAAGAGCTGTTATACATCTTGACACTGTCTCAATCCCTCATTTGGTTAGCCAACAAAACCGAGCCACACCCAATATAACCAATATAGAAATTCCAATTCCAATGCATTCCAAAGCGTTTCAGTTTTTCGGCCATTGATTTTGTTTTCCATTTCATTTAATTTCTTTTTTTTTTGGTCATTTGATTTTGAATTCAATGTCATTTAATGGGTTTTTTTTTACTTTTGTCTTGACTTTCTACACAAAATTGAAAGCTTTTTTTTTATTGCCAGGAAAATTCATTCATCAAGTTTTACATAACATTCGTATTTTTCCCCCCAACTAAAAGTCACATTTTATTTAGTTGTTGCCATTTTTACTATTTTTTTGCTTTCTTTTTGTTGAAGGGTCTAATTCAAGCTCACTTTGACGCACTCTTCGCCGCTGCCTTCAAAGCAATCAGCGTAATTTAGTTGCACTTAGTCAACGGAAACAGAAAAATACAACGGAGAACAGAAAAACAGAAAAAACTAAAGAAAAGAAAAACTTACAAACGCTTTGATAATATTATTATAATTATTGTTTTTGTTGTTGTTGGTTTCTGTTGTTTGTGGTTTTTGCTTGGTTTTGTGGTTGAGTTTTTCTTTTTTTTTATGGAAAATTATTAAATACTTAAAAAAAATACTAAAGCTGATTTAATTATTTTATTTGGCTTTGTTAAAAAGTTTCTTATCTTCAATTGGCCATACAAACACACATATATATATATATATATGGCTAGAAGCAAAACTTTAATTGAATATCCAACAATAAACTTGGCCAAGAAACTTTAACTTGTTTTAGTTTTTGTCTGCTTAAGCCAATACAGCTTTTGGCCAACTTTTGGCATGGCTTAAAGTTTTTCCATATACTTATTTACTTATATATGTATATTAACGCACATTGCGTGCTTCAGCTTCTAATGACCTGCCCCCGACACACACCCCTTCCCCCCCTCTTTTGGCAGGCACCTCATTCACAGCACAAACGAAAAATTGCGTGTCAAGTTTTTCTCCAGAATTCCAATTCCTTTTGCATTATGCAAATGAAAATGTTCATTTGACGCACATTCTTTCCTCTTAATGTGGTACGTAAACTTGAATGTTAATAAGTATAATAACAATTGATTTCCATGTTATTATTAGTGTATAAGAAGAGTATTATGACCAACTATAATATTAATATTTTATCTGACTTTTTGGCATTGCCTGTCAATATATTTAATATAAATTCCATAAATATGCAAACCCCAAAAAAATTTTAAAAAATATATTGTGGCAACTACTGACAAAATTAAAATATGCTCCACACACACACACACACACATGAAATACAAACAAGTTGCAAAAATATGCAGGAAAAAAGCGAACCGCAGAAATTTGCATGAGAATTTTGAGCATAAAAACTTTTTTTTTTTGGCATACAACAAAAAAACCAAAAAAAAAAAAAAGAAGGCTCTAGTCGAGTAAGCTCGACTAGAAGATACCCTTAACCCTTGACCATACAGACGGACAGACGGTCAGGCTGATAGACATACATATGACTGTGTACTTCTGTACCAATGCTTGATTGTTTCATATCTCCGGTTTTTCAGAACCGATTTTAATAAAAATTGTACAGATGTTCATTATTTTGCCAAGTGTTTCAATTCCCATTTTCAAGTTTTCGATTTTCAAGTTTTTTTTGTTATCGATTACATGTGTATATCGTAAACCGGAAAAGTTATCGAAAATTTGAAACAAACTTGTCATGCCTAGGATTAGGAGAGTTCATATCCAAAATCTGGAGTCTCTAGCTTTTGTAATTTCTGAGATCGATGCGCTCATACATACAGACGGACGGACAGACAGACGGACATGGCTAGATCGACTCGATTTTTGATGCTGATCAAGAATATATATACTTTATGGGGTCGGAGAAGCCTCCTTCTCTCTGTTACATACATTTGCACAAAACCATTTTTACCCATTTCATGGGCTAAGGGTATAAAAGCAGCACCGTCGTGAGCACTTATCGCAAAACAGCAACAGCAAAAGCAGCAACAGCAAAAGCAGCAACAGCAGCAACAGCAGCAACAACAGCAATAGCAGCAGCGACAACAACAACATACATATAAATATCACAGACGGACAAACTGGACGGACAGACGGGCGGACAGACGGACAGACAGTCGGACATGGCTATATCGACTCGGCTGTTAATGCTGATCAAGAATATATATACTTTATGGGGTCGGAGAAGCCTCCTTTTCCCTATTACATACATATGCACAAAACCCTCTCATGGGCTAAGGGTATAAAAGCAGCACCGGCGTGAGCACTTTTCGCAAAAGCAGCAACAGCAAAAGCAGCAACAGCAGCAACAGCAGCAATAGCAGCAGCGACAACAACAACAACATACATATAAATATCACAGGCGGACAGACGGACGGACGGACGGACATGGCTAAATCGACTCGGCTGATCAAGAATATATATACTTTATGGGGTCGGTGAAGCCTCTTTATTCCTGTTACATACACTTGCACAAAACCATTTTTACCCATTTCATGGCCTTAGGGTATAAAAGCAGCACCGGCCTGAGCACTTTTCGCAAAACAACAGCAGCAGAAGCAGCAACAGCAGCAATAGCAGCATCGACAGACGGACGGACGGATAGACGGACGGACAGGCGGACGGACAGGCGGACGGACTGACGGACGGACAGACGGACTGACAGATGGACTGACGGACACTTATCGCAAAACAACAGCAAAAGCAGCAACAGCAGCAATAGCAGAAACAGCAGCAGCGACAACAACAACAACATACATATAAATATCATAGACGGACAGACGGACGGACAGACAGACAGACGGACATGGCTAAATTAACTCGACTTTTGATGCTGATCAAGAATATACATGTTACATAAATTTGCACAAAACCATTATACCCTTTTTTTACCCATTTCATGAGTTAAGGGTATAAAAAAAACAAATTGCACATGAAAGAATTGCGTGTGAACCCAAACCCTCCTCCCCCTTGTCCAACTGCTTATCCCATTCCCTCCATGGGGGTGTACAATTAAGAGATCTATATATATCAGCTCAAGTGCTATACATTGTATATCATTATTTATTAAACACTTGTAATACGAAAATACGAAATCCCAAATGCGATAACGAAAATTTCCTTGAATGAGCCAAAGCAGAAACTGAAAACAGAAACAGTAGCAAAACTTGGCTTATCGAGAACGTCAGAACCAGAAACAGAAACAGAAAGCACAAAAACTGAATCATCATCGACGATAATTCCAGTATTTATACAACAAATTAAACAATCAAATAATGTCACACGAGTGCTTTTGTTTCTAAGAATAAACTGTTTATATATCACTTTAATAACTTTGTGATACCCTATATGGAATTATTATTGGGTATCATCTAATCTGTTATAAATTCAACACCTTTGTGTCAATTTGTAATACCAAAAGGGTATTAAGTAAATAGTCAATAGCAATATGGTGTTGGCGGTGTATTACAAAGAGTCAACATTAATTATGGCTTGTATTTTATGGCTATTAGTTGTTGTCTGTTGTCTGTTGACTCTGATAACAGGTCTTAGACACAGTTGGGAATAACACAAACGAGTTCGAGTATTAAGTAAGTTTTTCCCCTCTATACAACCCACAACTATCTATATATATTATGTATTTGGAACTGGGTTTCGACAAGTTCTGCAAAGGTCATCTCGCTTTGCATTTTCTCTCAGTGCAACAGCAACAACAATTACAATTTGTTGTTTCATTTCTCATATCGCATATCTCATTCATAATGCAAAAGCTTTTTATGTGTGCATCATTTATGCCGCAAAAACTTGCCACGCCCAGTGAGTGAAAAGGAGGAGGAGGAGGAACATCTGGCATTATATATGTAAGGCATATTATCCTTGTGCCAGATTGATTTTGAATACCCTTTAGAAACAGCAATACTAGGGTATATGCAATGTAAGTTGCGACAGAAGAAAGAATAATGATAAAGGGTATTGCCAGGTCGTGTATTTCTCTTGCTGTTGTAGTCGTTGTTGTTTTTCACATGCTTCCCTTTATTGATTTTTCTTTTTGCGTTGCCAGCAAAGCCAGCTACAACAAACAACAACAACAATATAAAAGCTGGAAGCAACAAGAAAGAAGAAGAAAAGTAGAGAAAAAAAAAAAGATTTTTTAATTGCATTATGCAGCAAGCGGCAAGCAAGCAGTGGAAATCAGCCGACATTTTTCCTGTAACACACAAGCTAATGGCCATATTGGTAAGAGAAGGGCCGACGGGAGGGCCGAAGAGGGCAAGGTGTAAAGAATGCAGAGAGGTTGAGGAGGTTCTGAGGCGACTGCTCACAGAGTATGGTTAAAAAAGGGGCGACAAGTTAATTTCATTTACTGCTTCAACGGATGCAGGATATGCATTCACAGTGGCTGGGCAGATGGGCGGATGGGTGGGATGGGAGGGGGTATGATGATGGTTTGTGGCATAGTTCAAACTATGTTATTGTACTCAAGCAAAATGCGGCGGGGAGGGGCGGAAGAAAGTACATTTCCGTTTCGTTTTCATTTGTTTTGTTTTGTGAGTGCGAAATTGGTTGGAAGCATTTTGGCCAAAAATAAAATAATTGACTTTTGACCACACACAGAAAGCACACAAAAGAATCGGAAACAATGACGGCTTACACTTAAAGTTATTATTGGAAACCATTTCAAATAAATCAATTACATTTAAGCGCTTTTTAAGCCAAGTTAACTCCACTTACGAAAGTAAAGTTCCTTTTCTGGGAATAAAGTAAAGCCCTAAACCTAAAACACACCTCATCCACATTTATCCTATCAACGATTTGCTATTTTTATCTGTCTACTTTTATTGTCTTCCACCACTTTGGCCTTCATAAATCAGCTCATCTTTTGCCCCGTTTGGCGGCATGCATCATCATCATCAATTTGGTGTGCTTAAGGGTTCGTTCCTCAATGATGAGCACGGGCACGGGCACGGGCAAGAGGATAAGAGTATAAGCCATGACGTGTGCCTTTTGGATTCTTATCTTTCAGTCGCAGTGGCAGCAACACAGCCACTGTCCGTCCATTTGGCAATAGGCATATTGGCCTGGCCAATGAACTAAACTGAACAGAACTCGAAAAAGGGGAACCGACGACGACGACGACGACGACGACGACGATGGCATCTGACAGTTCAATTAACTTGCACAGAGTTGCAAAAGAGATTTATGCGTGCCACGGAATGTGGAATGCAAAAACTACTCGAAAGGATATTCGCTCTCGCTCTGGCTCTCCCTCCCTCTCTATCTCTCTTTTTCTTGCACATTAAAATGCTAATCATTTGCTCATTAAATGCGCATCAGGAATAGGAACAGAGTCTGGATTTCTGTTTTTCTGTCTTTCCGTCTTTCCGGAATCGTGTTAATGACACAAAAGACACCAGAAGCAGAAGGCGGTAACCGGGGGGGATGGGGTAAGGGCATTTCCCAGGCCACACTCAAATTGAGTTTCACAGCTGTTAGCCGAAAGTTGAGCAAAAATTTGGCACAAAAGAGCACACAAAAAGAAGGAAAGCGCTGATTGAAGATAAAGGCCAAGAGGGTGGAGGTGGATGCTGGAGGAAGGACAACTGAGGGACGAACACAGAGAACATTGAGAGTCAGAGCTCCACTCTCACTCTCTCGCTCTCTCTCTTTCTTAGTTGTTCTCTTTTCATCTTTACGGGCTGTCAAATATATATAAGCATGGAGCTTACGTTTTCAGCCTATAAAAAAGAAAGATAGGGAAACATTTCTATGTGCAAGGGAGAGGGTGAGAGAGAGAGGGAGAAAGGGCGAGCAAGAGGCGCCTGCTGTCAAATCATCTGTTTTAAATCGATTTTCCCTTTTTGTTGTTTGTTGTTCTTTTTTTTCTCTGCCTGGGCAAAGTATATATGTATTTATGTTCGAGTTGTTTTCCTCTTCTTCGTCTACTTTTTTTACCGTTAGGCAGTTAGTTAAGAAAGTTCCTTTCAAGAAAATCTTCAACTAGGATAATTAGCATAAAAGCAAAGCTTAAAAAAGAGAGAAAATAAAGAGCAATAAAAAACAAACTTGAGAATAATTAGCTCAAATGATTAAAGAGAGCTTTAAAACTTCTTCTAAATCTGGAAATACTATAATCCAAAATAATATGCATACAATTAACATTAACCAAAAACTCTTATATTTATACAGTTAACTTAATCGAAGTCATAAATCAAATCAAGTCAAAGTTCTGTTTTTTTTTTTTTTTGTTTGCTTTTCGTCGCGTCTAATTTAATTGACCCCAAAAAAAACGCAGTCGAAAATTGCTTACAATTTGTAAAGCACCAACAAAAAAATATATATAGAAAAAAAAAACAAATCAAAATCGAAATCAACAACAACAACAAAGTTTGAGGCCAAATCGCAGATCTCCGACAACATTTTTGTTTTTGAGCCGCCTACGGCCGACAATTTTTGCTCATTAAATATATATAAAAAAAAAAAAATTAAATTGCTGTTTTTCGAGTTTGACCATAAAAGTCAATTTTATTTTATTCGATTTTACTTTTTTGTAATAATCCATTTATGCAAATTTTGGTGAAATGATCAAGAAAAAACCGAAAGAAAAAAACAGAATTTCAATTTGTGGGCCAAATATTTTTTTAAGTGGCAAACACATTTTTCATGTGATTATTGTTTATAGTACATTGAGGTATGAACACGATAAAACATGTAAACTGGTTTTAATTGTGATCTGAGATCAAATTGTATGTACTTTGATCTATCTTCGCTCTCTTTCTCGCTTACTCTCGCGTTAGAGTACGTGAAACAAGCCGAAAATTCCATTCTGAATCGGCGACGAACGTTACGTGCATAAAAATCAGATAAGAATTATAACACATTTCATGCTCAATTCTAAAGGCATTTTTTAATCATGCAAGACAGCGGCGGCACACGTCATAAAAACACAACAATTCAAAATCTGCATTTAAATTAATTTAAAAAAGCATTTATGTACTTGCTGATATCGCTTAGTTGCTCTCGCGCAATAAAAACCAGCAACACAAAGCGAAGGTCGCATTGGAAGTGAACTAACAGTTATATCAGGCAGTAGAAGTCGTAGTAGAAGACGCGATAAGAGCAAAGAAATGATCATTGGAAATATTAGTCATTGGAATGCATGTAAACTTCCTTGGAATATATTATTCATTGCATGTGTGTGTGTGTACATTTATAAGATAAAGTCTTATACGCAAAGAGATACTGACCTTTTTTTTTGACTTAGTTGTTGTTTTTGCAGCTGGTTGGGCGGCAATTTGTTTACTTTTTGCTTTGTGTTGTGTTGTCGGTAGATTTTTCGTTAAGTTTTTTTGTTCTCGTGCTCGTTCTCATCGGGCTGGATGGCTGGGTGGGTATTTAGTATTTTTGGCCCACAAAAAGTAAAGGACGAAACTGCCGTTCGTTTACTCTCGCTGACTTTACTCTCTCTCTTTGGCGCTCTCTTTTGTTGGCTGGCCCGCGCACACTCAGCAAATTGATTTTCACTTTTGGTCAAGACTGTCAAAAAAAATTACGCACACACACAAACACACTTACAAAGATACAGAGGCGCACACACTCGTAACGCAGGAATTTTCACTTGTGCCACTTTTTTTTTTGCTTGTTTTGGTTTTGTGTGTGTTGTTGTTTGTGTTGTTGTCGAACAGGTTTGCGCTTTTGGACTATACAAATTCTTCGCTTGGGCCCCGAAATAAAAAAACAACAAATCACAAACGGCAGAGGCAGAGTTTGCCGGCAGCGGCAACAACAAATTCCAACTGCCTTTTCCTTGCTGCGCCTTTTCTTTTCTTTCTTTTGGGCAAAGAGAGATGAAGAGAAACAGAGAGCGGAGAGATGCTGGCGGACCACAAAACTCACACACACACGCAAACGGACAGAGAGCAACAAAAATTCTTTTGGTGCCTTTGCCTTCCTTTGCTTTGGTTTTGGTTTGGTCTGCTTACTGTTGTTTTTGTTGTTGTTGTTATTGCTGGCTGCAGAGCTGTGAACCGGTTTTTGTTTTTGCACTTCACTTTGTATTTGCTGTTGGGGCTTTTGATAGCTATTTTGATGCTGCTGCAGGCTGTTAGCACTTGACAACAATTCCTAAATTAATCAATTTTCGCACCGAAATTCAATTGCAATGCGGCGCTTTAGTTGCACTCGGCGTCAGCGGCGTTTTATGCATGCGTATGCACCGTTATGCCGTTTTCATTTTGCTTCCTTCTCGTTTGCACACCCACTCACTTTTCTATTGCCGTTTCACTTACACACACACGATTGAACCGCTTACATGGCAACGCAACGCGAAATCAAACAACCGTCCCAAGTCGAAGTCGTATGCAGACTAACCGCTAGCTCTTATAATAAAGCGCAAGGTGCTATAGCTCAGTATTTTACTCAAAATGGCATCACTTAACAGCAGCATAAAATAAGAGAGTTTAACAGTGGAGAACGAAAATGTTACTTAACATATTCTGCCGCTAAATTTAAATACTGGTATTAAAACAAATTGCATTATATTAGTAAGCTAGGTTGCTCATTTATTTATTTTAATATGACATTGGTTTATTTTTTATATACATTTTCTTAATATACTTATTATTTTAGGCTTAATGTTGATTCCTATACAAAGGCACATTTTTTTGAATCGAAAAGTAGCCTTAAAAATTTTAAATATGAGACTTAAAACTTAATAGAAAATGCTTAATTGATACAAAAATATTAATCAGTATTATAAATATTTCGATTAGCATATATAAATGAATATTTAAAATTAATCGCGAATTCTCACCAAAACTGAATTTCTATTGCATTTTCCGGATATGATCCGATTTCCGACACCCTGCAAAATAAAACAGAATTCCGTACAATACACAAAGAGTTGAATGCAAAAAAGTTATTACTGTTATAAGTTTTGCGTTGCTATTTCCGGCGGTACAAGCTCAACGGGAATTAAACGAAATGCTTCTCCTTCCAGAGCAAATTGCGAATACATTTCACCCGAACTGGGTGGTGTCACCATTTGCAACACTGTCACCGGACCATTGATCAACACTTCCATGGAATTTAGATCGTGCTCCTCCACCTCCAACGGCAGGAATTCCTCTTGTTGGAATTGTTCTTGCTTCAGTTCCAAATCCATATCAAGATCCACTTCGTTGTGGTCGGCGTCCTCTTCATTCATTTCTTCATATGCTATGCGAATCAAATCGTTTTTGGTAGATTGCTTGTTGTTTGTATGGTGACTGAGATCCGATTTCTCCTCCTCCTCCTCCTCATCAGGCTCTACGAAATCCTCGTACGCCAAACCAATTAAATCGTTTTTGGTTAACACGACAGTGGGATGCTTGTTGCCCACATGTCGACGTAGATGTGCTCGCGTTGACCCAGCATAGGCGCAAGTTGGACATGGAAATCGTTTGGAGCGCCAGCGTCCCTTGTTGTGCACCTTCACATGACGTTGCAGATTGTAGTAGCGTTTGCTGACGTATGTGCACTTGGGCACGGAGCACCGAAATGCGATGGCAAATTTTCGCTTTTTCGTTTTATCCATGATAGAATTCGGACGAATGCAATATTTTTGCTCGCAAATTCACTTTATTATTATGATGCACAAAGCGATAGACTATTGTTATTAGCTGTGGCGGTCAGCCGATAACTGGTTTAGCTCACCATCGGTATATTCATCGCTCGCATAGATACTGCAAGAATAAAAATACCAATAGATAACATACTATGTTATGTTATTATTTGCATACTCTTCCACTGTTAAGCTGGCAGTTCCACTGCTGTCAGCTCTTATATTGCCGCTATCAACGCTAAGACTATATATTTGCTACAGACGTGACGATTCCCTCTTGAGAATATTGCCTTTTCGAAAATAAATATTCTGTGCTAGTTTCTCTTTGGTGCAAGGATAGTTATTTAACATTGCGCTCAAGTAAATTACTGTTATAACCTAACATTAACTCATCCTGCGCCGCTGCTGCTGTTGTCCGTCGTTCAGTCCTACGAGCGCCAAACATCAAAGTGGGCACTGCCTTTCGTCACCCCCCTCTCACATGTCCACCCGCTAAGTTCTGGGTCAATTGGGTGGCAATTTGCTCTTTTTACCTTTCAGGCTCAATTCACATCTGCTATTTGTTGTTTATGGTTGTTTTTGGCTGACGATAAAAACACTTGTAAACATTTGTTGTCCCGCTATTTGTCAAACTGTTAACAGCAACTGTTGTTGTTGTTGTTGTAATCATTTCTCGATGCTCCCAAAAGCTTTAATTTTCTGTGGAATTTTATTTTTGTGTGCAGCCAATAAATAAACGTGAACCAATCATAATTTAAACTCCAAATGTCAAAGCTGGATACCTCCCTTACTTACCTAACCTGTGAAAAGTGAAAATGTGCAACAGCGCATGCAAATGAGTTTTATTAGTTCCCCCCTCCCCCCAAACATATCCCTTCAACATCCTTTCCATTTCGCCACGCAGAACTTTCAAATTTCACGCACTATTTGATCACAAAAACACAATCAACATCGAGTGTAAGGGTAACAGCCCCTTTCCCCGCTCTCCCAACTCTCCCCACCCGCTCAGGTTGCATTGACCATTGCAATTATCAGCAGCGATTTCTCCTTCTGATTAGATGGCTCTCAATTAACCATTGTGAATGCATTCATTCCGCTTTTTGGATGCCAGGCAAAATGCATTTTCCACATAGATACACACACATGGACATACACACACACGTACACACACACACACGGAACACACATAATGCAGCTAAGGGAAGCTTTTGGTTCAATTTCCGTTTCCGGTTGCCCAAAATGTTGCCAGCTAAAGCAAAATTGCCATGGAAGAAGAAGCAGCAGCAGCAGCGATATAATAAAACTCTTCTATCATTAAGTACGAAGTAAATATTATAGTATAGAAATTGACAATGTTTAAGATTTCCTGAATAGCTTAAGCATATTGCTTGATTCCAAAAGCACTTGAAAAACGACAATATTTTAGTTTTTGGGGAAGGAATCAATCTAAGAGTAATATAATCTTAAAAAAAAGAAGATATTTCACTTCTTGTGTAATAATATTTTGAATAATTTTCTTTGTTTTTTTAATATAAATAAATTCGGGTCTTTTTTTTTTTGTGGGGAGTGGGTCAAAAGGCGCCGCCGACGCGTGTTCAAATGTTGTCGTTGTTGTTGTACAACAAGTTTGTTGTTGTTATTTGTTGTTGCTAATCTGGTTGTTGTTGAACAAACAACAACAACAAAAAACTCCAACTGAAGTCGCAACTCAAAAGCTTTGAAAAGATGATCAGGCTACACAGCTACAGAGGGGTGTGGCTGAGGTGGAGAGAAGGAGAGAGAGAGAGAGATATGGTGGGAAAGGGGTGGTAGTTGAAGACGCGACTCTTTCTCTCTCACTCGCTAGAAAGGTTTAAACGCAGAACGCATAGCAAACAGAGAAGAAGAAGAAGGGAAGCCAGACAGCAAACAGTTTAAGCTGTTGTTGTTGTTGCGCAACGGAAAACAATAAAGCGCTACTCTAACTAGATGCAACACTGACAATATTTTTTGTTACTCTTTCTGTTGTTGTTGTTGTTGTTGTATCTTGTTGTTTGCTGTTTTGGGCCGATGATGCTTATCCGAGCATGTAAGCCAGACTCTTTGAAACAATCTTCGGTTAACAATGCAACTTCCACACCCCACGGTTACCCCTCTTTCAGCACGTTAACGCAACGCACGTGACCCGACCACCTCATACAGTGCAGTTTGACAGTCACTGTTTGAACTCATTATGCGTTGTATCAAAAAGAAACATAAAGCAACAGCAGCAGCAGCTGCCCAACCTCCCCCTCACCCGTCTCACGTACAATAAATAACAATCAGGTAAACTGCCACTTCAGTGGGTGGATTGTGAAAGAAGAATGATGGGTCGCGGGTGGGCGGTGAGGAGCGGGTGGCACACACAAAGAGGCGCAGCTGCGTCCATTCAAAATTCAAGACAGCAAGTGACGATAACATTTTTGGCTAAACTTTACGATGTGTTTGTTTGTGCGCAGGGGAAGGGGGAAAGGGGGGAAATTGCGATTGGTATAAGGATGGTATGAGGATTGACCAAAGGCCGCGCACACACAAGATTCGCGCAGTGAAAGTCAAAATGGAGTTGTGATGCCATTGTGCTGGCTGTCAAACTGTAAGTCAACATACGCCTCACTAACCTCGTGATTTACTATATCTTAACTGGGACCCAAAAAATTGCAGCCAGACAAACCGGCTACAACGCAGACGCGCCGTCATGGAGTTAGGAGTGTGTGTGTCTGTGAGAGGGGGTAGAAGGAGGGGGGGAGGCGTGCATAATGAAAAGAGAGAGAGAGAGAGAGGGAAGAAAGACAACAACATTTGCATGAATGCATTTTGCCCATTTTATGCATTTGCATATTTGTTGTTGTTGTTGTTGTTGTTTTTGTTTTCAATTGCAAAGAAAGTGAAAATTGCATAAATAACTTAAAAGTATCAGTAGCTAAAAGCAACAACAACAACAACAACAGCAGTAGCAACTAAACTGTTGAAGCAGGTCGCGAGCTAAAATGAGCGAAAGTTAACGCAAAGAGGGAAGAGATCAAAAGAGAGAGAGAGAGAGAGGGAAAGAAATGAAAAACGAGAATCAAGAAATCTGAACAGGAAATGCGGCTGCTGCTGCTATTGTTGTTGTTGTTACTTTGCAATTGGCAGCGCCCGTCAAACTGTGAAGCATGACTAATGGAATAAATGCAAATACCAAATAAATTATGATGGGAATGAGTAAAAAGTAAAAAGTAGGGGAAAGGTACGAACGATAGATAAGCAAGTGATGGCCAGATTGACATGGGAATTATATGATATGTAAATCTGCAAAAAAATTTATATATATTGTGTAAACCGTAATGAGATCAAAAATATAATGTAAAATGCATTAAGCAATAACTTTGTGTAGAATCAAACAAAACAAAAAACTTGTCACAAGTTCTAAACTGTCAAAAAGAACAAAAACAAGCAGCCTTACACGTTTCAACTGTTGTGAGTGTGTGTGTGTGTGTGTGTGTTGGCCAAAAACAGAACAAAAGCTGATGGCTCAGCACTTACATGAATTACTCACTGCTTCCACTGCTCCCACTCCACTCCCAGGAACACCACACATTGTAATTCATATTATTCTGGGAACAGGCAGGACAAGGACGACCAAGCTCAGTTGAAATCCTTGGGGACTGTGTCAGCATATTCGCTTGGCTTTGGCATTGTTATTTTTAGCTTACAACCTTCAAGGTTTCCAACACCACACCGCACCGCTTACCTTCTTCGTTTCGCTTCTCTACTATTCTTTGGTTTTGTCCAATTGTTGTTGGCTGTGCTGTCTCTTGTGACGGTTTTTGCTCGCGCGCGCTTAGCTTGACAATGCATGCCAAACTTTAAGCCAATGGCTGCCAAAGTGATTAGGGGACAAACTTTAGCTGTATCATCTTTACCGTTAGCTCGCTCTCTCTCCCTCTCTCTCACTGCCAGTGCTGCCAGATGTTAATACTGAAATGACTTTCAAAATATATAAAAAGAGATTAACAGTTAGTTTATATTGCTTTTTTAAGCATACCAAACTGTTGGCACACATTCTTTCAATACTTCACGTCTACTGCATGCCAAACTGTACGGGGATTATTTTTCCCTTGCCAGCGTCAAATGCCATCCCAGGACACAAAACACTTCAATGCCCCAGGACCTGACACTTAACAAGCTGACAGTTTTGTTTTTGCTGTTGTTGTTGCTGTTGTTGTTGTTGTGGGTAACGTTAGGAATGTTCCACTACGTCACATCACATGAAATATGAAAAAAAATCAATGCAAAAACGGCGCATCTCCTCCACCTCGAGTGGATGGCGAACAGGGGGAGGAGGAGATGACCGTTCTGGCCATTGAAGCATCACGTGACTGCGAGGTAGTGGCCAATTCCCGAATCGTTTTTCTTTTCATTCATTTCACATTTTATTGCAACCCAAAAAAAAAAAAAAGATAGAGAAAAAAAAATGACTCGCGTTGAATATGAATAGAGAGAAAGCGTTTGGGTTTTATTCTTGAAGGATTCTGTAGGAAACGGCTTTTGCCAGATCCTTTCCACAAATACCAATATCAGCGTTAGGTCGATGGGGGTATGTGGGGCATGCCACATTTTGAACAAACGGCAATTTGATTTTGCATAGAATCATTTTGCTGCCCCACCGGGAAAAAACCGTTGATAGTTTGTTTTACAAATGTCCTCCCGCCCCTCCCCTCTTCCACATTTAACACCCACCAAACCACACGCCTCATCTCACTGCCTCTATCAGTGCAGCGTAATAAAATGCAAATGATGTGAAAATGCAAAAAGATACAGACAGAGAGAGAGGGAGAGAGAGAAACCCCAAATGCCACTTACATTTTACCCTACAAACGTTGCAATTTTGCACCCCACAGCTTCCGTTCGCCCCTCCCGTGTGTGCGTGTGTGTGTTTGTGTGTGTGTGTGTGTGTGACACTTTCAATATTTTGCAGCATTTGCAACCCAAGCGACCATCTGATTATGCAGCAAATGATTGAGTATTTGCACATGCGAGAGAGAGGGGAGGCGAGAGGCGAGTGGCGAAAGTGAGGTTGCATACTTATCTGCAATTCACTTTCGCACTTTATGCAAAACACACACACACACACTAGCAAAGAATTCAAAATGGCGAACGCTTTAACTGTTCTAAGCGTTAAAGTTTAAATCAAACTGTGAACTTGAACTTTTGAACTGTTTTCATTTAACTTTGACAATTTCTATATAGTTTAGGAAAGTATCAAAACATTTTGAAACTTTGAACTTGACTTTTCTAAACATATCTTAATATATCCTGCCACTGTAAAATTGTACTTAAAAACGGAGATCTAATCGCCAATCAATGAATTGAATAAATACATATATCACATGTTGCAAAAATGATGTTAAAAAAAATTAATTTGGGAAATGGCAAAAACATGTTTCAAGTCGAAATTTGAGTTGCAGTTGAAGTGTGGCAAGGTGTGGCAAGTGGCAAGTGTGTGGAGGCATGCAGCAAGCTGCAAACTAAACTCAGTGGAAACCCACTGAGCCAACAAATTGGCGCAAATTAAACGCCACAAACTGCAGGTGGTCAAAAAAAAGAAAAAAACTGAACTAAATATTAAAGCAAAAACATATTTAAAATCAAATTCGATTTGCGATTTGCGTTTTGCATTTTAGAGCCTGGGAATTATTTTTGCACACAACATTTTTCTTCTTCTTCTTCTTTTCAGCATTGCGTAAACTTTAGTTTAGTTTGAACTAACTGAACTTTAAGTAAGGATCACTTAGCACTTTTTACTTTGATAATTATTGTCCCTAAATCCTTTCGATTTTAGCCTCCTCACACGATCAACTTTACCGCGATACTAAAATCAGCTCCCAGAATTTTCAAACTGATTTTTTTTTTAAAGCCAAGCCAGCGACGTCGTTGTTAACTGCACTCCAATAAATATAGATATATGTATATATATATCTTCCCATTGCGGGTACTGTACATAAATGTAATAAAATATATATTCGCAGACATACAAATACATATATATATATATATACATGGTAAAGACTCAACAAAATGCTGTCTATCGTAGTCTGATCTGAATGTACCCTTTCGAAGTGGTCGAATGGTCTTAGTTGACTATGTCATTAAGTTTGTAACAACGAAAACAAAATCTATACATAATAGAGGCATAGTAGTTGATTCTTAAATGAAGTTGTCTAGATACAAACCATAATAATCATATAGTAAGATAGTTTTGAAAGAGTATTCAGTCCTCGCCATTTATATCTTTGTATAGTTTAATGCTTTTGCCGTCTCCTTTAAACATTTTTTGCTGATTAGACCAAAAATGTGTTTAACGAACATAGCATAAGCAGTTGTTGTAGTTGCAGTTGTTGTTGTTGCTGCTTTAATGCAACACAGTGAAATTGTAGCCTCTCCACATGCAACGGCCAACTGTGCATGTGAGCTTGACTACAGAATACCCTAACATTCAAATCAACACTAGCAAAAATGTGAAAATGAATAAACTCTTTTACCCAATTCTCAGCAAAAACATATTTTTCTGTAGCAACAAGCCACAGTTTGGCATGCACTGACCCACTGTCAATTATGTAATGCATGAATAAACGGCGATTCACGCATTCAATTTGTCAATTGAAAGTATTTCGTCGTCGTTGTTGTTGTTATTGTTGTCTGCTGCTTACCTGGAATTTGCGGCCTTGTAAAAACTGTTCTCACGCCATCATCATCGCTTCCTGTGCTGACGACGACGACGACGACGACGACGGCAGAAAAGAGCCTGCCAATGGGAGCTAAGCTTAATAAGTAACTGAAAACTTCTGTGAGAAGTTGAGGAATTTGCTCACATTGCTATATACAAATTATATATTATATACACATACATATACAATAGAACAAATTTCAGTTTGAAGGACACTTCATTGGGTTATGAGGCATACAAATGTATTTTAAAAGATCAACATTTTATATTTACATAATTTGTATTGTTAATTGTTAATTATAATTAAGTTTTTATTATTATAATTATAATTAATAAAAACTTAATTATAATTATAAAAATAAAGTTATGGCATAACTTGAAGCCTCCATTTCTTTTCAATGTCCAAGTACTAGACTACTATTACATTTAAACGTACGAGTTGGCTTTAATATGAACTTAACAAAAACATTTGGCGCGGGAGGTAGCGGGAAAGTAGTAGATGCCTAGGGCTAAACTACTCTGGATCCTTGCTCTTGCTTTGCGCCTGCGTCGTCGTCGTCGTCGCCGCCGACGTTGTCTTAATGATCTTTGTGTCTTTGATGACTTGTCCACTAACTGTTGTTGCCTTTTGAACAGCACCAATATTCAATACGCGACGCACTGCAGCGCCGCCTGGTGCCATTGCTGGTATTGTGGTAACCGGTGTGCGATTAGTCATCATCGAAAAGGGTTTGATGCCGGCAGGCGAGTTGAAAAATAACTTGCTTGTTGTTGGGGAGCCACCCACTGGATTATTAATGATTTGAAACTGCGAAAAGGTCTTGTTGCCGACACGCAATCCGCCGCTTGCTGTTCCAGCAGTGTTTAGTACGGTTGTGCCCGCGGGGCCCGTCTTTAATGTGCGCAAATTAATCGTCTTGAGATGGGATGCATCCAGCAGAACTTGATTGCTGCCGCTGCTTCCTGCGGTCGTGCCAGCCGCCGTTGCCGATGTTGTCGCTGTCGCAGCTGTTGTCTTGGCACTGTTCACTATGCGTATGGGCACACTTGGTAGCCGTGCTGTAGTTGCTACTCCTCCTGTTGCTGTACCTGCTGCTGATGCAGTTGTCATTGACTTCACGGCATTGCGATTAAGATAGACAAATTTGTTGCCATTGGGTGCCACAACGCCGCCTTGCATATTGGTAAAAAGCTGTTGAATATTCTTATTGAGCACAATACCCTTGCTGTTGGTAAGAATGCCAGCGTTGGGCTTGGCTGGATTTGTTGCCTCCTTGATAATCTTCTGGCTTATGATCAATGGTGTAGCAGAGCTAGGAACTGCAAAGCAAACAACACCGATAATAAATATATATGAGCTATCAGAAACAAACGTCGATTCTAACCTGTTTTAATTAGTTGCTGCTCCTGCTGTTGTTGCTGCTGCTGGTCGGAAATGTTGCCTTCATTGTCCGCAAACACAATGGGCATGTCATTTATATTGGTGAAATCAACATTGCTGCTAGTTGCTACCGGCACATTTTTGGTTACTTGGAGCATTGTCAATCCATTAGCATTCTTTATGACTGTATATTTTTGCTGTGTGCCCGCTGACGCTCCAGTTGAAGATGGGCCAGCAGCTGTTTGGAATTGTGTTGTTTGACCCGAGGGCGTTTTCAGGGTGAACACTTGTTGGCCCGTCGAGTTGGGCAGTGTCTTGACAATGCTGCCAATATTCGTAGTTCCTCCTCCTCCAACCGATGTATTGTTATTGTTGCCCTTGCTAATTGTGTAATTGACAAGTTTAGTTTGCGAGGGTAGCGTCTTGAGCTGCACAAACTGGCTAGGCGGTATCATCTTGATCTTAGTTGCCGCAAGCGAAACGGTTCCCGCTGGTGGCTTAATAATATTAGCGAGCGTTGGAATTGGTTTGATTGCAGCGGAAACACCGGCAGCTGACGCTGACACCGTCGTCGGCGGGCTTTCAATGTAATCGAGTGTCTCTTCCAGCATGGATTCAATGGACATATTCATCTCCTCGTTGCTCAGTCCGGTTGTCTTCGAGACAACGGACGCAGCGCCGCCTGGCAGCGGACGTGTCCTCGGGCGGCCAACTGCGGAAATACAAACTGTTAGTCGATGAAATGGGGAGCATGATCAGAATTTTTAAAGGGAGCAGGACCATAATGTACCATAATAATTATGAGTGAATGAACCAAATATACGTGCATGAAGTTAGTATGATAATTATAATTGGGAATAGAATTAATTTTGTTTTTTTCTCCATTATAACCAAACTCATAACCATTACGATCCCTATTTGTCAAAGCAAAGCCCAGTGAGATCTTGTCAGGCTTTGATTTACCCTTTCGCTTGACGGCAAATGGATCAGTGCGACGCGGCTGCTTTGGCTTGGGTAATCTGGGAGCACGCTCTTCTGTTTGTATTAGTGGGTTAATTGATTGATGCAAATTGATTTTGATTATGATTGAATGTGCAACATGCAATGGAAAACAAGTTGGATGGATTACAAGGTTTGGACAGTAAAAATTATAAAGGTGGTTAATGAAAATACATGAAGTGTGATGATAGTTAAATTTCATCATCAACTCACTGTGCGGCACAAATTTGGTTTTGGCTGGTTGACCACCGATCTCTTCTTGGCAGCCTTCAGCTTTGCGTTTGCGTTGTGGTCCCAGCTGTGCCTTGTTGACGTTGCCCTCAGAGAGGATGTGCTGTTTGGTCTGTCGCTGATACGAATTGCTGCCCAGCAGCGAGGTGGGCATTCGTGGACCTGGCGGATTGCTTAGCGTCTTGCTGAGAAATTCGTAAATTTCATCCTGCAAATTGTTTTGAAATTCGTTACGTTTATGCAATCATACATGTGGTATCGATTACTTACCACCACCATTGAGTCAATCATGGCCTGGGTGACGCTCTCAATGCGTCGCTTACTTTTAGGCACGCGAAGCGCATCATCTGCACTACCGACAACAACAAGCGAGGATTCGGATTGCATGCGCTCGCGTAAACCTTCCATCTCCTCTTGGCTTGTACGCGCCGAATTCTGACCGATAGCAAACAAAATAGGCGCCTTAATGTCAAGCAGGCGATCATCTGGCGCGCCACGCGGTCCCCGTAATGTGTTGTATGCAAAGCCCAAACAAATGACGCAAGCGACACTCTCCGACATGGCCACCTGAAGCGCCATCGCAGCACCAGCATTAAAGCCAATCAGAATGATGCCACGATTGGGATTCTCGGTGCGCAGCTCGTGGATACGCACGCGTATCAATGACACAATCGTCTCGGCCACTTGGTCCAGATTTTGGCGCCCGATGCGATCATCTAGCAAAACAAATTCATATGTAATTGAAAACAAAAATTTCTACTGATAGTTACTTACTTGTGTTGGGCAGAGTGATTTGAACGACTTGCGTTATTGTGGCCAATGCCTGATACCAATTCTGCATGCGTTCAGGCACAGGGCCAGCTGTGGGCATATTTGGCACGGCAACTATAATAGCATTGTGTGCCAAATGTCGTGATTTGGCCAAAATGTCTGGCTGCCAGCGTTTCTTCATGACGGGAGCAAGCAGTTCCTGGCTGTTGTATAATGGTCGGCTAAAGAGCATCTTGTCAACGAGCGTTGGCAATTTGCTCTTGAGAGTTTGCATTATGTCCAAATAGGAGGCCATATACGATGGTGGGAGTTGCTCCATGAGCAAAGCGTGTAGCCATTGTGTAGTGCGTGGCTCCCAGGAAATGCTGGCCAAGGCGCGACGCATGCGTGAGCTAGATTTGTCAACGGATATGCGACGATGTACTGCCTCATGTTGGCGCTTATCGTTGGCCAAACGCGCCAATTGATCCAGATCCAATATGTTGCAAACTTTATCGAATAACTTCTCTTGCATACTATTCCAGCCAAGACTGACCAAAATGGAAAAAAGGGAAGAGTGAGCACATTGGATTGCTGGACTTTCATTTTCAAGAATACATACCGACTTATTCGTTCCTGCCAGTCCTGCTCATCGGGATTGTTGTTGCGCACGTATTTCGCGATTCGTGCACATTCGTTCATCAGCTCCTTAGCCGCAATCTCATCGTACGGCGGTATATTAGCCGACAGCTGCAAATCAGTAAGTTCCTCGTGCGTTGGACCCGTGTGACAGTTGGGACACGGCGGGGGATGACGAACAACGATGGTGCGTGCCGGCGCCAACCCATTATTTATGGTATTGTCTGGACGTGGGGTCTCTCGCATGTAAATATGCTCCATTGACGCTTCGCTTGGTACCGAAATTGTGCTGGACTGTTAAAATAAGAAGTTGATTTAATAAAAGACTATGACTGCGGGATACAATGGGGTGATGATAGGGTGACTCATGCAGGACAGGTTTGTTAGTGCGCGGATTGAATCAGAATTAGTTATAAGGCTTTTTATTACGCTCTCTTTTGGAACTGCTGTCGCAGTCGCAGCTGCAGTCGTAGGTGCTGCTACCGTCGCTACCATCGATGCAGACATTTTGGGCGGAGAGCCCAATAGGGAAGCGGCGCTGCCAAGTTGACCAGCCTTAACCACATAGTATGAGGTGTTTGCTGGTATCTTGGCTGTTGTTGTTGCGGCGGCTGCTGCTGGAGGTGGTGGAGCCGCCGCTCTGGTTATGTTTGTATTCGCGTGTGTGTGTGTGTGTGTTTGCATTTTTGTGTATGTTGTGGAAGCCCTGGCAATAAATTTACTGGGGCTATATGTAATAATCGAGGAACTTGTGGTGGGCGATTGCATCTTTGGTTTCTGCTCCACCACAACGAATTCGTTTTTAGTGTTTTTTGTTTGTTTTGATTGCAGCATTTTGTGTGGGTGTGTAATTTTATTACTGTTTGTATTATTCTTTTTATTGTTACTCGCTGACTGCAATTTTTCTTCTTCTTTGGCGTCGAAACGCTCTTCGCGCTGTTTTCCAATAATTGCAAACTTCACTTCTACTTTAATGTAATTTTCGATCGACCACACCTAATTGGCATATTATAATATTTTTTGTTTTGTATATATTTTTTTTAATTGCAATGCCTTTTGAGTTCTGCTAAACTAAAATCACTGCCTGCGTCTTTGCAATTAAAACATGGCGTGTGCTACAGCGTTGCCAGCCAGGCTGACTATGTCTATGTAACTGAGTACGTGTCTGGCAACTCTCAAGCGTTGGTATCGGTGCTTCATATACGCAATTCCACAATAAATATATTAGAAAATATGCCTAAATTGCGCTACCAAATGTTATATTTTATATTAAGTAAAAGGCCATTACTTACTGTCTCGCTTGGCGTAGGCGTTGCGGGCGGGATATTTATAATATTGGGCTGACGCTGTTCACTGTCTTCTTTCGCCACATTCTGTGTAATGTGCCCTCCGCTTTGCACAAAATTATTAAAGCACTCAAAAAACGAAGACATTTTTGAAATGTTCAGCAAAAAACTTGATTCGTGAACTCAAACGTACGTTTTTAAACTTATAAACAATGTACAAAACATTAAAATGCGAGCGAAGCTTGATCAAAATATGTCAAGATTTTAAAAGTGTTGCCACCATATACACCAGCAGCGTTTTGCAGCACTTTCAAGTAACAGCTGTTGTGTTTGAAAGAAAAAAACTATCACATTGGCTTTGTCACGCACACATCACTAACTGGCATGCTGGTTTTGTTTAATTTTATTTTACAAACGTTTATCAGTTTGCCGTAGTTCTTTCAAAAATGGAGGAGCTGCAGCAGCTCGAGTACCTATCACTGGTATCGAAAATATGCACAGAACTCGACAATCATCTTGGCATCAACGACAAGGATCTTGCTGAATTTATCATCGATTTGGAGCAGAAGCATCGCAGCTACGATTCGTTTCGTGCAGCCCTGCTCGAGAATGGTGCCGAATTTCCCGATTCGCTGGTGCAAAATTTGCAGCGGATTATCAATTTAATGCGACCGAGTCGTCCAGGAAGCGATGCAAAAACCGATTTTGACGAGTTGAACAGCAAAGGCGACAAGAAATCGCAGTTAATAAAACTGTTTCCAGGCCTGGCACTGCCGAATGACAAATACAGCAGCAGCAAACTGGAAAATGATGAGAAGGAGAAAAAGGATGATAAGGCAACTAATCAAAAAATGGATGTTAAGCGGAGTGAAATGAGCGACGTTGATGCAGCCATGATTGAATTGGAGGCTCTCGCTCCGGGCGAAGGAAGTGAAAAGTATTTGGATAAAGAAAAAGAAATAAAGCAAAAGCACACCACAACTAGTTCGTTATCCAGTTCCAGAGAGCGACACAAGCGCAAAGAGCGAAGTCGCAGTCGCGATAGAGAGCGTGAGAAGCATAGAGATAGGGAACGAGATCGTGATCGAGAAAGGGATAGAGACCGAGATCGGGATAGTGATCGACGTCGCCGGCGCAGTAGATCAAGAGAGGATCGCGATCGTGATCGTCGGAGACGACGCTCCCACTCACGGGAACGTAACGATAGACGCGAACAACGCAG
The DNA here is from genome assembly GCA_035044645.1 of Scaptomyza parva. NCBI lineage: Eukaryota > Metazoa > Arthropoda > Insecta > Diptera > Drosophilidae > Scaptomyza > Scaptomyza parva. Next base: position 556,945 of record JAWNNT010000090.1, on the reverse strand, counting down.
ACGACGCTCTCGTTCTCGTTCGCGATCTAAATCCCGCGATCGCAAAAGCCGACAACAGGAAAAAATGCCGCCACCTGCCGCAGTGATGAGCGATGATCCTGAGGCTGGTAAAATCTACTCCGGAAAGGTGGCCAACATTGTGCCGTTTGGTTGCTTTGTGCAGCTTTTTGGTGTTCGAAAACGCTGGGAGGGATTGGTGCACATCTCCCAGCTGCGCGCTGAGGGACGGGTGACCGATGTGACCGAGGTTGTTGCACGCAATCAGACCGTCAAGGTTAAGGTCATGTCGCTGGCAGGCCAAAAAGTTTCGCTTTCCATGAAGGAGGTGGACCAAGATACAGGGCGAGATCTTAATCCACTCTCACATGCGCCCGAGGAAGATGAGATGTCATTGCGTGATCGTAATCCCGATGGACCATTCAGCAGCGCATCGTCCATACTAAATCTGCAGGGCAACAACAACATCGATGGCGATGAGCACGAGTCGAGAAAACGAGTGACACGGATTTCAAGTCCGGAACGCTGGGAGATTAAGCAAATGATTAGCTCCGGTGTCCTTGATCGAAGTGAGATGCCTGATTTTGATGAAGAGACTGGTCTGCTGCCGAAGGACGAGGACGACGAGGCGGACATTGAAATTGAAATTGTGGAAGAAGAGCCACCATTTCTGTCTGGGCATGGACGAGCATTGCACGATCTATCGCCGGTGCGGATAGTCAAAAACCCTGATGGTTCACTTGCCCAAGCAGCCATGATGCAGTCGGCTCTATCTAAGGAGCGACGCGAACAGAAGATGCTGCAGCGAGAACAGGAAATGGAAGCCTTACCCAGCAATCTGAATAAAAATTGGATTGATCCTCTTCCCGAGGATGACAGCGCGCGCCATCTTGCGGCGAATATGCGTGGTATGGGCGCTGCACCGCAGGAGGTGCCGGAGTGGAAGAAGCACGTCATTGGTGGCAAGAAATCCTCCTTTGGTAAAAAGACAGACTTGACTCTGGTGGAGCAGCGCCAATCGTTGCCTATTTATAAGCTGCGGGATGATCTCATCAAGGCGGTGACAGACAATCAAATCCTCATTGTCATTGGAGAAACGGGCTCCGGCAAGACCACACAGATTACCCAGTATTTGGGTGAATGCGGCTTTACGGCCCGTGGCAAGATTGGATGCACGCAACCGCGTCGTGTGGCTGCCATGTCGGTGGCGAAACGCGTGGCCGAGGAGTATGGCTGTCGCTTAGGCCAAGAGGTGGGCTATACGATACGTTTTGAGGATTGCACCAGTCCCGAGACGGTCATCAAGTACATGACAGATGGTATGCTGTTGCGCGAATGCCTAATGGAGGCGGAACTCAAAGGTTACTCAGTTATTATGTTGGACGAGGCGCATGAGCGCACCATCCACACTGATGTGCTGTTCGGGCTTCTTAAAACAGCTGTACAAAATCGACCGGAACTCAAACTGATTGTCACCTCGGCCACGTTGGATGCCGTCAAGTTTTCACAGTACTTTTTTGAGGCGCCTATTTTTACGATACCCGGACGCACGTTTCCGGTGGAGGTGCTGTACACCAAGGAACCGGAGACAGATTACCTAGATGCATCGCTGATTACCGTGATGCAGATACATCTGCGTGAACCGCCTGGTGATATATTGCTGTTTCTGACGGGCCAGGAGGAGATTGACACGGCCTGTGAAATACTCTATGAGCGCATGAAGAGCCTGGGGCCAGATGTACCCGAACTGATTATATTGCCCGTCTATTCCGCCTTGCCCTCCGAAATGCAGACGCGTATCTTTGATCCAGCACCAGCGGGCAGTCGCAAAGTGGTAATCGCCACGAACATCGCCGAGACTTCGTTGACAATCGATGGCATCTTCTATGTGGTAGATCCGGGTTTTGTCAAACAAAAGGTGTACAATTCCAAGACGGGCATGGACTCGCTAGTGGTAACACCCATTTCGCAGGCAGCCGCCAAGCAGCGAGCTGGACGTGCGGGACGTACGGGACCGGGTAAGACGTATCGTCTCTATACGGAGCGCGCATACCGGGATGAGATGCTTCCAACACCGGTGCCGGAGATACAGCGCACCAACTTGGCCACCACAGTACTGCAGCTCAAAACGATGGGCATCAATGATCTGTTGCACTTTGATTTCATGGATGCCCCGCCTGTGGAGTCACTCGTTATGGCACTAGAGCAATTGCATTCGCTTTCAGCCCTCGACGATGAGGGTCTGTTGACACGACTTGGCCGACGTATGGCCGAATTTCCGCTCGAACCTAATCTGTCCAAGATGCTCATTATGTCCGTGGCTCTACAATGTTCCGACGAGATCCTTACCATTGTCTCCATGCTCAGCGTACAGAACGTCTTCTACCGCCCCAAGGATAAGCAGGCACTGGCAGATCAAAAGAAGGCCAAGTTTAATCAAGCGGAAGGTAAGTCAAATCAAAAAGATATCCCTTTAGATCCTATTTAAAATAAAGTACTAAATTCGATTACTGTTTACAGGTGACCATTTGACGTTGCTGGCCGTTTACAATAGTTGGAAGAACAACAAGTTCTCAAATGCGTGGTGTTACGAGAACTTTGTGCAAATTCGCACATTGAAACGCTCACAGGATGTGCGAAAACAGCTTCTAGGTATCATGGATCGTCATAAGCTAGACGTTGTTTCGGCAGGAAAAAACTCGGTGCGCATACAGAAAGCCATCTGTTCGGGCTTCTTTCGCAATGCAGCCAAGAAGGATCCACAAGAGGGTTATCGCACCTTGGTTGACTCCCAAGTGGTCTACATTCATCCATCGAGTGCGCTGTTTAATCGACAGCCCGAATGGGTTATCTACCATGAGCTGGTGCAGACCACCAAGGAGTACATGCGCGAGGTGACCACAATAGACCCTAAATGGTTGGTGGAATTCGCGCCATCCTTCTTCCGTTTCTCGGATCCCACAAAGCTTAGCAAGTTTAAGAAAAACCAACGGTTGGAACCTCTCTACAACAAATACGAGGAGCCAAATGCATGGCGAATATCCCGAGTGCGTCGACGACGCAATTAAAGTGCACATATTTACGTTATGTGTACATTTTATGTTGTAATCAAATAAACGCTAAGTAACAATTAAAATGGGTTCAACGTGTATCTATAGTTTAATATCCTTTGTGACCGCGAAAGCGTTGTCGATTATCCAACTAAAATGATTTAAACAATACAAATATAAGTGGGCGTGGCTGTCTGATGTTCACTTACCAGTGAACGCTTGCATTCGTAGAATGTATTGCGCAGCACTTGACACTCCGGCGGCACGCTGTTGTCCTGCAAACATTGGCGCGGCGTTTTCTTATCCAAGCGGCAGCACTCGCTCTCCAGCAGACACATTTTCAAATCAGCACGTACGCCTGCACAAGAGGTTTCATCCGCCAGCTTTTCATTTCCCTCGTAGCGCATCATTTTTCAACCGTTTTTAATTGTATAAATGTATTTGTTATAATTGTTATAATTTGTTATAAAATTATTCACAACAGCTGGTCTTGCAGTGCTGCCAGATCCAAGATTAATATCGATATTGGTGAACTTTTTGATAACGATACTTTGAAGAGAATTTTGTTGTGGTTTTTTTCGCGCAAGCAAAAACAATATCGGCTTTTTTGTTTAAATATAGTTCTTAATAGCTGATACACACATTACACCATAATACAATGGGCTATGATGAACGTAGTGATGGAAGCAGCTCTAGCGATGTACAGGACTGTTTTCAACGAAGCATGTCTGCCAAAATGGGAGCACAGCCTACAATGCCCAAACATATCCCGTTTCCTGAGCATACAACCACATCCGAATGGCTAAGTGAATTAATTATGTGCGCCTTTGCAATGGGTGCAGCAATTGTTCAATTCATAAACATTTATCGCACCAACTGGTGGCTTTCAAAATTTCAGACACGACACATGGTGGTGAGTAGATGGACTTCAATTGTACATATTTGTAGGGCGCCAAATAAAGTTTAATGTTTTTGGTTGCAGAACATTGATCTGATTGATCCGTATTTATTGTATCTCATACTGATATTAAACACACGACGCTTCGTCTACTGCTTGCTGTGGGCCAAGTGTAGGGGCAAAGATCGTCTACTGGCGTACATTGGTGTCAAGTATGGATTTGGAGGATTCGTGCAACTGGCGCTCTGCTATTGCGCTTTTAAGCTATATCAGCAGCACACCTACATGCTACTTTTCTACCTAAGCTACCCGTAAGATTCTTTTCTACCATGTGTACTAATCATAATACATGAATCTTTCTCTTTTAGGGTGGTCGTGTATCTAATCATTTTTGGCTTTCAATTGGAGCCGTTTCTACGTACCAGATTCGAGATACCCGGCTTTTATATCAACGATATGCCTGTGCACATCTGCACGACGAATGCCGGCCAAATACGCGACGAGATTGAGACTCTTAGGCATGACTTTAACAAGCGCTTTAAGCAGCTGATCTTCACCTGCATGCTGAATGCGTATCTTGTGCTTATCCCATGTCTCCTAGCGCTAAACGTTCAATATAATGTGATGCGTGCAGCCCAGCATTGCATCATTGTTTGTCTGGGTGCGTTTAGCTTGTCGGCCGTTTTTCTCTATCCGGCCAAATACAGTGACACACTACATCGAGCCACTTTGCATCTGGGCAGCTGGCAGCGAATGGATCGCGATCCACAAGCAGCGCCCTCACAACTTATTGTAGCGGCCAATGCTCAGACCTGGTCCAAATACACAATTTATGTCCATGGCACTGTAGTAAAGCACAATGGAGCCCTTTATCGCAGTCATGGGCTGGTCACAGTTGCTACTCCAGGCAACGCTAATCATTTGCGTTTCTATGTAAGTTCAAGTGATTATTGCCAAAGACCGCTGATCGCTTAAAAGTTGTTGTTGTTTGCAGAAACTATTCCACAATCCCACTATCATCTACTCGACATTGGCAACTTTGCAGGCAGCCGTACTTTTGGTGGAGATTGCATCGTTGAGCGCTGCCAGCATTGAGTGGCATTTTGTTCTATCCGTTAGCTTTGTGGCATTTACCAGCATGGTTGCCTTTTTCAAACTGGTACGAGATTATTTAATCACCATCTATATAAAGCATCTATATAAGGCAGCGGCCCATCCATTACAAAAATTGTAAAGCATTTAACAGAATGTATGTTTTTCAAGTCATTAGTGTCATGCCAAAAAGTCATTTAAGTTAAAGATCAAGGGTAAATAAATCGAATGGATATAAAATTAACGGTTTTGGTCTTCAAATAATAATGTCTCGTTTAATGTGCTTAACCACTACTTGAGGCGCTCTTCTGATCACCAATTGTCCAAGAGCTGCCCTGCTTGTGATCGCGCACTTCAAATCCATGGTGTTTTAACAAATCCCGCAGTTTATCACACACGCTCAATAGTTCCAAATTCTTGACATCATTACCCATTGCCTGCGTCCGCAACTGACTGCGCAGAGCCAGCACATCGGCAACGAATGCATTTATATCCATATGGCTTGCCGAATCCTTTGGCTGCATTTGCTGTTGGGTGCTTGTTGCAGCGGCAATTGAAATGATGCCAAAGCTTTGCAAAGCACTGCTGATGAAGTTGCCCGCCGCTAGCAGCAGATCCAAGCAATATGCTGCGTCCTCCTGAGCATCGGCCTGCTGCTCGTTAATGCACCGACTTATACTGCTCATCTGATCCATCAGAACAGTTAGGGCACGCGCCGTGTCAAAGTCATCACGCAGGCTATTGTCAAACTCGAGAGCCATGTGTTTTATCTGGGCCTTCAGGGCTCCCCCATCTAGTAGCTTAAGTGGTTTCTGGAACTGCATGTAGGCGCTGAGATCGGCATGAAAATTTCTGAACTTGCGCAGGGTTTGGCGTGCCGTTACCATCAGCTGATCGCTGTAGGGCATTGCATTCCGGTAATTGGATAGAAGGCAGGCCATGCGGAACTCGTCGGCAGTATAGTTCTTGAGCAACTCGTCGACGGATATGGTGTTGCCGAGTGACTTTGACATCTTCTGCTGATCACCGACTAAATGAAGCTGACCCGTGTGCAGCCAATAGTTGACCCATTGATCTGTTTTGTAATGTGCACAACATTGTGCCTCCTCGTTCTCGTGGTGTGGGAAACGTAAATCGAGGCCTCCCGCATGGAAATCCAGTTTACTGCCAAAAAACATGCCAGCTATGGCGCTGCATTCGATGTGCCAGCCGGGACGTCCTTCGCCACCCCAAGAAGCGGTCCAACTGGGCTCGTCAATCTCCTTTTTGGCCTTCCACAGCGCAAAGTCGGCGGCATCACGTTTCTCGCCGGCTTGCAATGGTTCTCGCTGCAGATTCACCCTCTCCAGTTTGCCATAGCTGGGACAGCTAAACACATCAAAGTACACAGAATTATCCTTGGTGACATAGGCCTGCTTAGTTGCTAGAAGATGCTCAATAAATCCCTGTATTGCAGGGATATTGGCGGAGACATGTGCACGCAGATTTGGAGGCTTTACATTTAGACGCTGCATATCCTGTTTAAACTCAGCATCATAGGACCGAGCAAGTTGCAGCCAGTTTTTTCCTGTCTCCCGGCTTCGCTTTATAATCTTATCATCCACATCAGTAATGTTCATTGCAGTCACAAGATTGTACTTAAAGTAGTCACGCAATATGCGCTGTATTATGTCCACTTTCACATAGGTGCTTGCATGTCCCACATGTGTCTTGTCGTACACCGTTGGACCACAGGTGTACCATGTGACCATCTGGGGGTTGCGCAGCACTAGTGGCACCTTTCCGCGCACACTGTGATTGTATATGTTAATGCCCGTGGGCTCGCCGCATGGCCTTTGCCAGCTGTAGGAATCGGCCTCAGCATCCTGGTTTGAGTTTTTGCTAATCTTGCGTCGCAGCCATTGAGAACTTCGCAGCTGCCTCGTGCATTCGTCCAATCGACAACTTTTAATTGGAAATATTTTATTTTTGCAAAAATTTGCATTTAAACGTACAACTCACATTTTTAGCATCTTTTAAATTGGCTTACAAAAAATTTAAATATCTAAATATTTACAAACGTACATATAAAATGTTGTTTTGATTTTACAACAGCTGACTGACTATTGAAGATAGAAGCGTTATCGATATTACTGTACATTTATCGTTTGTACTTTTACGAAGTCCCTGGTATTTGAAAAGAGTGTCGGCTAGATTCTACCTGCGCTTTTAAACATGGACTCTAACCAGTGTTAGAGCTTATTGGGGATGCCTCTATACGTTAAGCTTTTCAGAGTGCAGCTAAAAAATCAAAATGCTTTTATCTCATGCTGCATATTTAAACCCCCTGCAACCGATTTGAATATGTAAACAAACTTTGATCGCGATTTTATCATATTTTACAACTGATTAATTTTGGTTTATATTATTAATGTTCATATTTACTTTAATAATTCTTATTAAGGAGAGTTTGTACTTTCAAAGCCTTCTGATAGTTTTCGCTTAAAAAGAAACCTTCTCCAAGACTTAAAATATCAATGTTTTTGTGTAACATAACGCTAGTTAATCTCTTAGTTAAATTATTCAACTAAACAACTTTTTATAATGTGCTAAATCAATATAACAAAGTCATTGTTTGAGTGCCAAAAAATCATACGAATGTGCTTGATTCAAACCTTTGCCAAGGCGGCATCAATGCGTAAGCAAAAAAAGCCAAAAAAAACATTGAGGTCAAGGATATTAGGCAAAAGCAGGTTGAGAAATTCAATGCGGCGTCGAGAAAAGTAGGCGAGTATTTTTGGTAACTAAATTAAATGTGCGTTAAGCTTTGACCACCGACCAGTAAAAAGAGGTTAACTTAAATTGCAATCAAATTAAAGGAGGGCTTACTATGAACGACCTGGAATTCCCATTGAAAATAGCGCATTGTGCAATTTGTCGTTTAGCCGGTAATTAGAATTTCATAGTTATTTTCCACATGGGTTTGGTCATCTTTGTTCGCTTCAAAGCAATTGATATTAATTTATTGCCGGTCCGACCATGAGCATCGCGTGAAAACGTTTGTTCTTGGCCAACCAACCAAACACATCAAATTAGCATGAAGAACAACTATCAGCTTGTTGCTACCAGTTGTTGCCCCACCTAAGTTGCAAGGCGCAGTTTGAAATAATAGAGATTAGATTGAAAGCTTGCACAAATCAAATTTGCTTGACTTGGGTTTGCCTTACCACTGATTAAGGTCAGTCAGAACAAAGTACAAAGGAAACCTAGCCCAAAAGATTCAACGAAAATTTTAGATTGATTTGATGTGATTGTGAGCGAAGGATATTCACTAACCATATGAATATTGTTTTTCAGTTTTTCACTAAACACTTAAATTGAATAAAAAAAAAAACGAAAACAACAACAATTTGAGATCTACAGCCTATAGAATGTCAGTCGTACAACAACAATAAAAACAATCGACGCCGCCAGTGGCAAAGTTTTCATGTCCAAGGCGTATTTATGTCAACCGGAAGTAGGTTTACTGACCCACGTATACGTTTCAGAGCCGACGACGACTGCTGCTGTTCCTGCGGCCACTTCGGCTCTAGCTGGACATCAAGAAACCCAAGAAAGCCAGTACACCACGAAGACGAAAAAGCTAACGACAACGCCAACGGCAACGTTTGTAGTATAAGAAGGCATTTTCTTTTAGCGGTTTAGTTTTCCTACGAACGGCAAGTGCATCGGATCGATGCAAACTAAAAGCGTGTTGTGCTGCCTCTTAATTCGATTTTTAATAAGTGTATGTACAACAACAAATAACCATTTCAGACACATTCGCATATATAATGCAAATCAAGAGCAAACCCAACCAAAAATTAAATGAGTCAAAAGACGAAAATAACCCAAAAAAAAAACCCCAATGTGTAAGCTTCCGTGCTAACATGATGTATGTTAAAATAGTAAAACAAAAGACGGTCATAAAGCATGTACTAAAATATATAATAGACGCGATATGATGATAATGATAAGCACAAATAATGCACAAGCAAAATAAACTTTACTAAACAAAAATTGGAAATACCCAAGTTTTTAAATTCTTAAAGCAAAGTTTTCAACTGTATAGAAAATTGCTATCACGACACTAACCAAGGATTTTCCTTAGCGCCTTTGCTTAACATTGTGTGTGTGTGTGTATTGCACATTAATAGACGACGATGTTGTTGTTGTTTCTAGCGATTCTAGCCCTACCTTCTTCATGTGTATGTGTGTGTTGCAACAGTGCGCCGGAGCCATAGCAAGTCGTTGGTCATTCAAGTGCCTGGTTGTTGACTTGTCGGCTGGCTCCATACACAAGGCAATGAATGTGTCGGTGTCTGTGTGTTAAATTGTTGCTACTATTTTGACCCCTTTTTAGTCCAAAGCCAAGGAGAAGGCAGCCTAAAGCCGCTCAGTGCGCGTGAGTGTAAAGTCCTAAGCCAACATATACGTTCATACATATGGATTAGAAACCGTTGGCTAACATTTTACGTCAATTATTAAAGTTACAAGTTTACATTATACACACTTATATGTGGGTTAATAAACTAGTAGCTGAAACATTCTCCAGATGATAAAGCATTTACGCACATTGTGTGCAAAAATGGAAGAGTTTAACACGTACATAGATATGAACATGTACATACGTATGCATATGTAAATGTATGTTTACTTGAGTTAATGCACATCGCGTGCTTCAGTCATAACAACAGGTGCCACGAGGCAATTCCATAAGCACACGCTATTCAAGCAAAACACCTTCGCCGCCAAGATATGCGGCGAAAATTGACGGCGAATTGACATTTAATACCTACTATCAATGCATAAGTGTTCAGGGAAACTTTTAAATGTCGTTCAAATCAATTACAACTTTCGATTTGACTTCGCTGTGACAGCTGTTTCGCGCTCATCGATTTGAATTGTGGTTAAGGAGTGTTTAAAAACGACTTTTGGAACTTAATGATCAATGTTTTGAATGACTATGAATGATATACAAATATTGTTGTGAGAAAACACTTTCACTAATTCATAAGAAAAACTTTCTTAAAACGATGAAAGAAGTGTTTGTCTGTACTGACTAACAGTTAAAGTCATTGCATATTTGTTGGAAATTGTATTCAGTTCAGTGCAGCTTTAAGTGCAACATAAAGCACAGCAATTTGCAACATGCAAGGCAATTCATAGCCATAATCTAGACACGCACAAGTTATGCTCTCGTTAGCGAAGAAAAATATAAGAAAGGCCAAGAAAAATATATAAAACTAATAACTCTACATTGAAATACTCTGTTAAGCACGTAAAAGAGAAACATAGAAGGTTTCTTTGCATATATATGCATACCTGACACAAACTCCTTTACAGGGTATACAAGCTCGCTAAACCGTTAACTGCGGAAGCTACACATTGAGCTATCTTTAGGAGCTTTATCAGTCTCAAGCAAACACTAACAATTGGCAATGGCAGTGAAATTGTAGATACAATATACCTATATTAGAAAATCCAACAGATATAATATATATATAGTATAGTAAATAATAATTACTATTTTCGCAACTTCTTACATCGTATATCGGCGTTTTTTGGTTGCACATTGCCCGGGGCTTGGGGCTTGGGGCCCGGGGCTTCCAGCCTTTTCAGTCGGTTCGCGGAGCTTCGCGTGTTTGGTGCACTGACTGACATTGCATTGGCCAGAAGGTCTTACTGACAGTCTAGCACTAGTTTCTATGGCCGTAAAATTTGATATGTAAGTGCACCCTCAACACTTGCATTGTTGCGTTGCTTCGTGTCACTTGTTTTTAGTTCTTTGCCGAAGGCCTTAAGGTATTTTAAATAGATTTTCATCAAATAAACATTAAATGTTCTCCAAATATAGAAGGTTCCAAAGTCCGATTCAAGGTTTATGGTTACTTTATGACATCTTTATTTCGCTCTTTCACAGAATTAGGAACAATGGCACATCGTGTAGGAAACAACAGACATCACAACCTAACTTGATACATTTAAATTGCTTCCCACGCTGTGCTTCCTACTCCCTTCTCAAAAGGAATATTTTGTTTTTGCCTCGGTAGGAGAAGGAGCAGCACAAATGAAAAAACATGCAGCAAACATTGTCATACTCATCATCGCCATCACCAACACTCATCTCGACGATAACTCAACAAGTCAGATCGCCCTCACGATCACGACCCCGTTCCACAACGGACACAGAAACCGCCGTAACCACTGTTACACCAGCCATAATATCAGTCGACTATAGCTACGATCCCAACAGCATTATGTCGCCATCAGCACATAGCAAAGGGAGCTATGGTCGCGAGCAGCGCAGTGCCGAGGAACTGCATATGGAGAAGACGACACTAAGCAATCAGCCATATAGTAGTCTCTTCGGTGATCCAGTGCCCCCACCGCAGCCAGAGGATTACTTTGGCACCGCTGCCTTTGAAACAATACGCGCCGCATCGATTGATATGCCCAGTTCCGAGGAAGACACCCTAGTCGCTGCAGTCGCCCTGAACACACTTATTGGAAACGACGATCGACGACGAAGGCTCTTTTCCAATGTACCCTATACCAATACCACACTAAGCTCCTGTCGATCCCAGCCCCAAAGCAATTTGCTGCCCATTCCTCGTCTACAACCGCCTGACATTCAGATACTGCCCAATTCAAGCGGTGGCTCCAGTTCGGAACAGCTGGATTCACCCAATTTTATGCTGCTTACACCGCAGGATATTGTTCAAAAGCCAGATGCCTATGAAAGTGAGTTTGAGCAGACGACACAAGTTTCCGAACAGGAACAGCTAAACAGGCACAGGTTAGTAGAAACCAAGAGAGAGTGTGTGTAACCCAAGTAATTTGCCGACTCTTTCCAGACCCATGTCAGAATCGTATGCAAGCAGTGGCCTGGATTGGTATCGCCCAATGTCACAGCATTTTGCAGAGTTTAGTCGCATACCCAAACTGCGGCCCAGCTCTAAAATGGTCATGTCCATGAAACACGAAGAGATGCCCCTTTCTCCGCTGGCTACAATGCTGCAGGACTCCAACGGCTCAAGTAGCAGCGGTGAGGATCAGGTGTTGAACGTTCAAAATAAACAAATGCCTGAACGTTCCCCGGCTCCAACGGTGACAAGCATTCACAGCGCAATTCCAACGCCCACGTTGGATAGGAATATTATACTCTCGCCCAAGCAATATCTTCAGCAACAGCAAAGGCAACTGCTGCGGGAAATCAATGAAAGGCAGCTGATTGAGAATATGCGGTCGTTTGGGTTGGAGACACCTATGTCAGCTGGATCTCCCAGTAGGCGTCAAAGTGCAGTTCCTGAATCTAGCATAGATATACCAATGACTATGACACCACCAGAAGAAGAGGAGGAGATGGAGTCCCAACTGCAGGCCATGTCGCCAGTTGTTCTCAAAGATTCGGTCTCAACGGGCGGTGATTATCGGTAAGCAGCTCAGCTTTACTAGCTTAGTACTCTTTTTTTATCCTTTTCTCTTTTTATTTAGCGTTGGAGACACTCGGCTGCACAAGAAGTCTTCATTTACCATCATATCTGTGCGATCACCCAAATCTTCGCTTAGCCACAGTCCAAGTGCTACGCCGGTGGCTCTGCGACGTACTCAAGTGCCTGCCGGACGACATCCTTCCATACAGTCAACCACTACCTCGTCGACTCCAGCAACTCAGGCTCAGGCACCGATGAGACCACGTCGAAAGTCTTTGACTGGTTCACGATTACCCCAACTGCCACTGCTGCCTGCTCCAACGGATGATTCGCCACGGCCGTCCGTGCAATTTAATATGACTGGACGGTTTAGTCCTAGCAAGCTGGCAATGCCCACAAAGGGTATACTACAGCAAAGGGATTCACTTACATCATCGGTAGATACATATACACCTCGTTTTCAGCGTCGTGGCTCCGTCCCAATGAACTCGGCCTTTGGACAGCGTATCAAAAGTATGGAAACGTTGCCGTTAATAACGGACCCCTATCGCAGCGGTATACCCCGATTTTATAGATCTAGTATGGAGCTGGACAAAGAAACTGCGATAATACCACCGGGCCCACTGCCACGTCCTCTAAAGCCAAACCCAAATCCTACGCGCAAGCAACGCGGACTACTCGGAGTCATTAACAAGGAGGAGGAGCAGGAGGACCTCTCGCGAATTCCACCCCGCTCCAATTGGCTGAGCCTCGACGACTTGACCCTTGAGCAGCGTCTAAGAAAGTCTGCCTTTGGTCCAATGCGTTTGCAGGCGCGCCGACGCTCGAGTTCTACATCGCCAGAACGTCGCAGTTCCACGCAAACGGCTTCAGATCGACGCAGTTCAAATTTAAGTAGCATTACAACCTCCGACTTCAGTTTCCGCCGACCCTCACTTTCAACACTGCCAGCAACAACAACTGCGCAACGACGCAAATCCGTTTATCAACCGCCAGCAAAGCTTAAAAGTCCTAGACGCCAATCAATTACTGGTAAGGATTTAAAACAACTAAACAAGCGCGCCAAGATTGCCAAACCCACGACGCTGTCACCCATAATTGGTACTCCAAACAAGGACAGCGGCAAGGATAGTCCACTACATGGGGATGCCTATGAGGCAGCTCACATGGATACTCCCTCGGAACTATCTTTGCGGCGCGACTCCACATCGCGTATACCAGTGCGCAGTCGACAGGACTCGTATCCCAACAGTCGCTCCAGTTCTCCGCACAAAGACTTCGCCAATTTATCGATGCTTTCCGGCCGAACCTCACGAACAAGCAACAGTCGTTCGCCATCACTGGCAACAGTACGCAGCAGCATTGATGCACATGGCCTGGACATAAGATTGACTCCCACCCGCCTAAGCACCAGTCGTCCAGTTTCTCGTGGCCCTCCTTCCAGACCTAGCTCGCGGGTAGCGCAGACTCAGGACAACTCCCGAGCTAACTCTCGGGCTGATTCACGAGCAAACTCCCGCGCTAACTCCCAAGCCAATTCTCGAGCAAACTCACGAGCGGAATCCCGGGCCAATTCGCGTGCCGACTCCCGATTAAGTGTAGTTTCCTCCCTGCGTTCCTCGAGCATTTCACCAGCACCTACATCCCGCAATAGTCGTCACGTAGACATAACCCCAGACCGCCGAAAATCAATTTCGATAAGTCCCAACAATAAAGCAGCTAAAGGAATACCGAGCCGAAGGATGTCACTAAGTCCAGCAGCCAAGCCAGGTAAACAGACACCAAAACGTGTTGGCAAGGAGACGCCATCTGGAAGTCAACGTCGCAACTCCCGTTCTCGGATACCAACGAGCACAAGTGTTAGTCGAAGTGCGTCCAAGACTAGTTCTCCCAACAAAAAACATACTGTAGTGACCAAATCAGCGGACAAGTCCAAAACGCAGCAATCCTCCAAAGGAAAAAAACCAACACAAGCTCTAACAAAGGCAAGTCCGAATACAAAAACAAATAGCTCCAAAGCTGAAAGTGCCAAAAAGAAGATCTTGCCCATTAGCAAACTTGTAGTGACTGCTAAGCGAAGCGGAAGTAAAACACCAGCTAAAAAGCAAGCCACAACAACAGCAACAACAAAAACGCCCGCAAAAATGCAGAAACAGGAACAGAGTCAAGGCACAAGAAAAGTAACAGCTACTAAGATCAATGGAAACAGTGGATTACCGAAACCAATAACACGCGCAGGATCACAGCAGAATGTTAAGAAATCCAATGAAAGTGAAGCAACGAAATCGAAACAGACAGTCTCACCTGATAAGATTGAAACCGTCAAAGACAAGGACACCACAGCAGATAGTATGAAGCCCTTGGCTGTGCATGTGGGAAATGCAGTTCTGCAAGCAGCAGAAGTTGTGCCTGCTGTACGCAATGATGTGAATGCAACTCCATCCAAAGGTGGCGGTATTAAAAGACAAGGTTCCAATATGTCCACATTGGTTCGAATGGGTTCCCGACTCAGTCTGATAAGCAACAAGAAACGAATTGATTCTGCACAGAATCGTAAAGTTGCAACAGTGCCAGAACAGTCACAAGAAGCCGAGGGTAAGTGTATTTACGACAAACGCTGTAGATCTTGCTTAATCTCTTCAAATTGTTTTAGGTGCTGTATCTGCAAAAGGTCCGGCGAGTTCCGGCAATAGAGAAACTGCATCAAGTACCGATTTAACATCAGAGGGAAAGCCCATTGGAGAGATGAGCACGACTGAGGCACAGAAAACAATTAATGAACATTTAATTGACCCTAAATCGCACGAAAACGAGTCCGGACTTGCCCCAGAAACCGGCGCCTCGCCCACCCCAAGTGGCTTAACAATAATGGCCAAGCCCTTTGACTCCGCCTCGCGTCTGGACACAGCCGACGGTAATGCCCACAGAAGCTCCCCCTCTGAGATACAAAAGTCACCCCTGCCCCCCACACAGCCCATCGAAGCATCTATTTCGGTTGTAAACAACGCCGAGTCCGATTCGATTAGTCCACATGCCATATCGGCCATGCCTGAAGCTGACAATGAACGGGCCAATTTGGAAGATAATCGCCCTGTGAACTTTGTACAAACAACGACTACCGGCGGTAGCCGGGACGACTTTCAAGTGGATGACAAAAGACTTTCGCCCGACGGTCAGGGGTCAACAGCGGGCAGTGGAGGTATTGCCAAGTAAGTAGCTAAATATAATTTAAAGTTGTATGTCTGAGAATCAACCGCTAAAATGTTGTTTGCCCAAAGACCGTAAATCTCAAAAACTTACTATCTTTTATCGATGTTCACTAGCTCCTTTTTTGAGGGTAGCTTTGGCTAAATGTCTTCTATGTGATGGATATGTCCCTAGTCAAAGAGTATACAAAGTTTTTAAATAGCAAAAAAACAAAGACCAATTTGCCACAGTTTTTGTAAAAGTCTACTAACTTTTTGCAACTTTCTTAAGGATTCCCAAGTAAAAACAATTGCAGGCCATATACCCCTTGGCCAGTAAATTAACATACCCGGAAACCCCCGAACAACAATAGCAGCAACAACAACAACAAGCACAAGAACTAAGCGTACGGGTAAAACTTTAGACCGCCAAACCACGTGAATATGTATGTATATATACATATATGCATATGCAAAAGGTATACTATATAGTTGTACTATAGTGTGGTGGCTTATGGGCCGCCAAGCCACTCATAAATGCGTCAATAAATTTTTCGTACAACTTGGTCTAGGAGACTTGACGAACTGGTTAGGGGAGGGAGTTAAGTGAACTATACGAAACGCCTTTAAGGATATCCGCTTGCTGGCTTGTCGTCGTAAGCGCCGGCGTCCTTCAATGGATATATGTACACCTATATATATGTATGTAGGTATATATATATATATATGTATATATATTACAGGTAGTGTGACCAACCAACCCAGTCAGCCAAAAAGAGGTGTGTGTGTGTGCACATACATACATAAAACAACCTACTAGTGTGTATGGAGCTGCTTACTGACTTTTCGTGGCATGTCCAAAGTTTCATGCCGCAATAACAAATCAGTTTCAGCCGGACAATCGCGCCAAGCGCAGCACAAAACAAAATTTCACTCCTAACTAAAAAAATAACTTCTAAGGAGTTTCCTAGTTATTGAAAGAAACCCAGTTATTGGACTAAACTAGTGATTTTTTTCCTTCTCATAATGTTGACTAAGAAGAAAAAGAATTCGGTCATATTCAGCATTGATCTGCCGCAGAATTCATTGATTGATGAGGAGAAGTATTTTTATAGGTAAATAGTAATTAGATCTAAAAAGAAATCATTCGCACTATACACGACTGGCATACCATATTAATTAAGTAGTTAATGCGCCAAACATGGGGAAGTTTGAGTTTGAGTAAGCAAAACTTTAATTTCTTTTCGTTCACTTGCGTTCTCGACCTCCAAATATAAGTTTGGTCGTTTGCCTTGTGCGGTAAAAGTCGTTGAAATCATATTTATTAGCGTGTAGGTTTCCGTTGGCACGTGGTCGAGTGGAAAATTGTGTAAGTGAGAAAGTTGAGTGTGTTGAAAGAGGTCTAATTTGTGTGTTTAGTTAACAAACTATACTTGGTTATGATGTTACTCAACCGAAAACCAAAAAAAAAAAAGGCGACCTTGAACTTACTATGGGATTATTAAACCCAAGAAATGCGTGTACACGCATATAGGAATAAAAAAAATCCTTAAGAATTCTGTGAAATAAATTAGCTATTTCTCCAACCATCATATATAGTACTTGACGAACTTTTGACCTATACATATGCTAATATGCAGTAGGTGCTCTCGTGCAGTTCATCTTTATCGTATTGAATGCAAAGTCATTAAATATGCTAATGACAATAATGGCAATGCACCGTAGCCGCAAGGCACGAAATCGATTTGCATAATAAAACGTGCTCCAATGCAAAAGACTTGTAAGTTCTATGCAAATGACAAAATTATTGCCATGATATCACAGAAAAGGACAAGGTCTATGGTTATTACAAACAATAACTTCTCAAGTAGCTTTTACTAAAACAACTTATGCACATTACAATTGAAAAATTCTCATGCACTATTCTATTTTTTGTAAGAACTAGCAGTGAGGAGTTTCTGAAGGACGATGTAGGGAAAAGGGGTTGCTGCCGTTGTTGTACCACGCTGTGCATGCGGTTTCGGAGATCGCGTTGCATGCGTTGCTGCGGTCTGCGTAAGGATCGCCTGCATGATACCGCTGAGGAGCAACCTGTGCTCTCGAGTGCGAGGAGCAGTGCTACGACAACACACATGGAGGTTATAGACGAGTCAAAGGATCACAAGCATACGAAAAAGTCACGTTGCTGGCCAACATCAAACTGCTGCAAGAGTTGCAGAAAGAAACCAAAGCCAAGCGAAACAATAGATTTGGATAAGGAGACTAAGATGAGTACTGGTGGTGCAGAAGCAACGCATCAACAAGCTGTTCCCATCACACCAAAACAGCCGCAACAGGGCAAATGTGGAATGTGCTTGAGAAAGGTTTTTTGCTGTCGCTCAGTGAACAAAGTCGATCCTATTACGGGCGATGAGACTGAGCTGAATAAATGTTGTTTTTGCATACCCTGTCGGCGCAAACGAGCCGCAGTTGCATCCAATGATCCCAAGGTTGCATGGCGTGATCCAGATCGTGATCCAGAGCTGGGCATTACTGCCACAGATGCAGCCGTTCTTGAAGGTTCCTCAGTTGCACCATCCACTATAGTCGAAGAAACTCCCAAAGTGTAAGCCGACTAGAACTTTTTGAAGATGAAACAAAAAGATTATTTTGCAATCCATTTTTAGGGGCTGTTGTAAACGATTTTGGCTCATGATGCTGTGTTGCCGAAAGCAGAAACCTCGTCGGAACTCCGAAGCACGCCGACAAAGTATTGTCGCACCACCAAGTGAAGTGAGTCCTCCTTAATTTGACTTTCTCCCCATTCTAATTGACCTCATTTATTATGTTAAAGGATACGCGTCGCAAGCTGCATAATGATCTAGTGGAATACACATCAAAGATGAAGGGTGCTATTCCCGTGTTGCCGCTGTATCTGGCTTGGTTTTGCGCCTTTTGTAATGTCATCTTTCCGGGCTTAGGTATGTTTATCCTTTTCCTTTCATTCCTGAACGTTGCGGTTTAACACTGTATATCCGACCCATAGGTACCCTGCTTTCTGGGCTATTCTGTCTGTGTGTCGGAATTCCACGGTTCTCGCAGTTCGACAGCGCTCGTGCCCGGATAGGATCGTTTATTATAAATATTATTGTGGCAGTATCGCAATTCTTCTGTGTGCTCTTCTGCTTTGTGGGCTGGGGTTGGTCAATCTGGTGGGGCACCATAATGCTTAAGTGTGCAAGTAAGATTTCCATTTAATATATTCATTTAACGGCCCGTATTAACTTTTAAGCATTACAGGGAAATTAAGCAAAATCAAAAAGGTTGAACGTCTCGAAATGGAGGAGGAACAGCGTCAAGCAGAACTGGCAGCTGCTGCAGGAACGGTTCGTGGGGAGACTGACACAACGAAGGCTTAAAGGCCTTGGGTAGCAATAAAAAATTATCCAAATGTATCTAGATTGGTACAAAACACGTAGCTTCCAGTAACTACAAACAAATGCACTTCCACTTGTACTTCCTTATCAAAAAAGATGCGAGATTGGAAAAAAGTATTCACAATGAAAATAATTGAAATCGTCAAACTTCCAAAAAAAAAATAAAAAACCAGTGACGTAACAACAAAAACAAAAATCACTTCCATATGTACATATTATACATACACATATACATTTTTGTATCAATAAGTATTTATATAAAATTTTGCAAATAAGTGACCTAAAACATTATATTTAAAATATGTAATAAACAAAAACTTTTGTTTGTTTTGTCTTAACAGAATATAGAAAAAGAATATGGAAATGGTTCTTACTTAAAAATATGATGAATGTTAAAAGGCATAAAAACCTGAGCTGACATGCTGTTATTTAACAGTCTCTGAATTCCCGCGCAAAAAGTGCCGTTATTTCTTAAATTTTTTCTCATTGTTTTTAAAGCAAATTACTTGTTTAAAACAGTCCCGACAATTTATTTATTACTTTATTTACACATACTAATTTGTAAGAAGTGCATTTTGCAAAATAAAACACATATCTACTTTGAATTGAATACACAAACACAAGACACGAACAAAAAGCGGCTAGCCAAGTTAACAGTTCAGTGAACACTGTTTACAGCCAATGACTGAACATTTTATCAAATGTAGTACCAGGGCTTCAAAACTATCTGAACGAAAGTCAGTTCACTGATTCGCCCCTTTGAACTTTTCCATCTCTAGGAAAACAAGTCTAACATCGCCACGCGAAAATTAATTCGTTTATTTTTCGCATACAAATTATAAATTGAGGACTAAAACGTATAAATATTATAAAGATGGCACACTTGGTGAAAATGGAAAATGGTCAAAGTCAGACCATACAGGAAATGTTGGGCTGTATCGAGCGGTAAGTTGCTCTCGTCTGCTTGTATTAATCAGCAGTCAACAAACACACACACACAAATAAAAACATAACCTATCTATTCTTTGGTGCTCAGTTACAACCCGGATCATTTAAAAATACTTGAATCGTACGTCCAGGACCAGGCCAAAAACAATACCTATGACTTGGAAGCAAATCTGGCCGTACTCAAGCTGTATCAGTTCAATCCGCACATGCTCAACTTTGACATCACCTACACGATTCTGTTGAAATCGCTGACGAATTTGCCGCACACGGATTTCGTTATGGCGAAGTGCTTATTGCTCCCGCAACAGATGAAGGATGAGAATGTGCAGACTATCATTGATTTGGCCGATATACTCGAGCGTGCTGACTTTACCCTGTTCTGGCAGCGCGCCGAAGTGAACCGCACCATGTTCCGCCATATATCCGGCTTCCATGATTCCATACGCAAGTTCGTATCTCATGTTGTTGGCACAACGTTCCAGACAATCAAGAAGGACCTGCTGAAAGAGCTTCTTGGCGGCATTGAGGATTCGACACTAGAAAGTTGGATCAAGCGCAACGGTTGGAAGCATCAGGGACAAGATCTGGTTGTTGTTGCCACACAGGACGATAAAATCAAGACCAAAAACATTACAGAGAAGATTGAATTTGAGAATGTGGGTGCACTAATGGCGCAATGTTTGTAAGTTCTGTAAATTCGCGTAAGGTAAACATTTCATCAAGGATACAAATATATAAGAAGTAATGCCGTCGCAAACCAATAAAAACAAGTGGCATTTACACATAAACACAAATATTTACAACTAAATACAGTTTTATTTGGCGATACCCATTCAGGTGCTCACACACACACACAAAACACTTTATATCTTATTTGATCTAGATCAATTTAAAAATAGTCAACTTTAAGAGTCACTTAACTAGCTAGAGAGATAGACTAAACCACATTAAGACTGCTTCTTAAACTTTTTCAATATGGGAAAGATCTTGTCGAAGGCATCGTATATCTCCTGTCTCACTTTGGCCCCCGTCAACACCACCTTGCCGGACACAAAGATTAGCAGCACAATACGCGGACGCACCATACGGTAGATGAGACCAGGAAATAGCTCTGGCTCGTAGCTACTGAAGTTGCAATGTGTGAGAACGAGACCTTCCAATCTAATGGGAAACTTGACATCGCAAGAACCAACCATATTTTGTATCTTAAAGTCGAGGAACTTTGCCTGCAATAAAGAGAGGCGTCAGAAATAAAAGTAATTGGGTATGATTGAAATTTGTTTGCTTACCGGAAATCCCAACTTTTGTATAATACGCGCGTACTTGCGTGCTGCCAGCCGGGAGTCATCCTCACTCTTGGCGCCCGTGCAGACCATTTTGCCGGAGCTAAAGATAAGAGCGGTGGTGCGGGGTTCACGGATACGCATAATGACGGCAGCGAAACGTTTTGGATTATACTCGGCGTTACGCGCATGCAGAGCAATCTTTTTTAGATCTAATTTACAGCACAGATTAACAGTGGACACAATGTTTTGTAATTGCGGCACAATCCCTGGATCAGCCGATCCTGGAGTTGCTGGTGTCATGGGCGTTGAAGGTCCCATTGTCTGGTGTATATTGCTCAGAGGCCCAGTATCTCCGCCGCTGGTGCCTAGCCCTGTTGCACTTCGATCTGTCATGGGCATCATATGCGACATCATACTTTGCGGCGTTTGCGGTTGCATGAGAGATTGTGGTGTACCGCCACCAGTGTTAATGTTTTGACTCTGCTGCTGTTGTTGATATGATGAGGACGACTGATAGCTCTGCATTTGTTTGTGGGCTAAGGGTAACGTTGGCTCGTGGCCGAACAAGCCACTCCCTCCGCTTCCATCTGCACCGGTTGATCCATTGTTAACATCAGACTGTTGTTGTTGCTGAACTGTTGAAGATACTGGCGGCGGTTCTGGCGCAGGTGGGTGGTAAACTTGGTGCGGTAATGCCTCAATTTGTTGATCGGCGTCCAGGCTGTGATGAATTGGCGTGGGTGCATGCCCAATGCTAGGTATGCTAAAGTTTGGGCTCAGCATGTCATCCATGGTTGAGTTTCTTAAGTGCGTACTTTGTGCTTGTGTTGAAAAATTATAGAAAAATTAACTTATTGTATATGCAGCAACTCGTAAATGGAAAGCCGCGTCGTTCCTCAGGGTTGCATTGGACTAAGACGTATGTTTGTGTATTACGCGGAACTAGTCCAGTGAGCGAACACCTTTTTGGTTCCAGCTCACTTTGTCGATACTTTAAGAAGTTATCGTTTCAATTCAAATGTATCACTAGTTATGCGCCATGTTTAAATAAAGCAATTCAAACTGACGGATATTTTTGTAGTTAGAGTTCAACCGCAAATGCACAAATAAGATCAGTCAGGTTGATTATAGATATGTACAAAGAATCAAACTGCATCTAACGGCTTTATTTAAGTGTTTTAGACTTATAAAATAATTAACAGTTAAGATACAAATTAATATTTAAGTTACCATATGCAGCATTTATATAAAAAATATTAGTGTAAGACACATATAGAATATCTTGATGCAATAATACCAGAAAAAGAGTGTGTGTGTGTGTGTGCTCACAAAAGTTAAAATTTTTTGTATGTTATTAAAGTAGTATACTTAAAAATAAATTGGTTTAATGATTTTAATCTTTGGCCCTTTTACACACACACACCGACAGACAGATATAAGCATTATTTGTTACAGGTTATCAGTTAGTTCATGCCATAATTGTTCCGCAGAGGCTTCCTTAATTTCCCTCCGGTTTTGGCAAATTCGTGTCATATGCTCGTATAACTATGGATTGCGGAACAGCACCGCCTTCCTCTTGAGAAAATGCGTAGCCATCTATAGGAAATAATAAATCACATTAAAAATCAATTAACGTTCATTATAAAAATATATACATATTTATCTGGTCAATTGTATGTGTTGTGGGAGTAAGATTGATTTTAATGAATTAATGATTGTGAATTGATTGAAGTGTTGACAATGTTTTGTCGTCTCTCCAGTTGATAAACGTATATATAAAAAAAAACAATCAAATCAAAATGTCAAAATGGCAATCACATCAAATCTTCAATTAACCGTATCTCTAGTGCTGATAAACGCATCGAGTATATTTGTATGTATGTGTATGTATGTATTAACACACACTACATCGACTTATAACTAGCCCATTAAAAAAAAGTACCGCCACCACCAGCTGGTCACTAAAAGCTAAAATGTCCTTGGACTTACAATGCACAGGGGCCACACACTGATTGGTTGGTTGGTTGGTTTTTGCTTGGTAAATGGATTGTACTCACGCGATAATTCTAGTTCCGTTTCGACTCTTGTGTTGGCACGACGGGTGAAAACATTACGTAGCAATCTCGCCGTTTCAGTAAATCTGTTGGATTAATTTTTTTTGGTTTTTGTTTTTTGAAGAGTCGCAGGACTTGTTTTTAGTAGTATAAGTGTGGGATTGCAAGTTACAGTTACTTCTGCTTTCAAGAGATTTTTCTTCATCATTTTGAATTGTTAGCATAAAGGTAGATTGTTACTAGTTACAGCCATTTGAAAATTATAAGTGAGCAGATCGCTACATAGATGTCATTAAATATATATTTAATCAAAGGTGACAAGTGAATGGGATCATGCAAAAAAAAATTCTCAATTAGTAGTATAAACTAAAGACAATTTCAGAATATAGGCAACTTAAAATATATATGGCGAAACATGCAATAATACTTGAGATAAGGGCCAAAAAAAAAAATTGTTAATCCTTAAATTGACTACATATACATACTATATTCTCGGTGCTGTTTACCTTTGCCAGCTTTTTTTTTACAGAAAAAAGTAACTATCGGAGATTTGTTATTGTGAAAATCGGAATCCAGAATGACCTACTGTGTGGACTAACCGTAGAATATGAAGTGATCTTTATGTTAAGTATGTGTGTGTAATGTTAGTTTTAAGTTTTTGACAGATTTATCGAGTATGAGTATATATTACTTACACCGAATAATTGATCCCAAGGCATACATAGTACTGCGCACACACATTGTATACAAAGTTACGCAAATAGAAAATATTCATGAGAATTTCAAATAGTACAATAGTTTATAAAAAAAGTTTGCATTGAGTTTTATTTATATAGTAAGTAAGTTGTTTGAAAAAGTTGATAGTTCTTTGTTTGTTGAATTTTATTTTGTTTTTGTGGTGTTTGTATTTGTGGTTTTTGTTGCGTGTTAGAATAACAAAACAAGAAAACAAACAAACTCAAGTGCATATTAAAACATTCAGTCAAATGTCGTATAATGTGTGCCAAACTGTTCAGTTAGTGTTTGGATACATAAAAGTACAGAGAGCATGCATGCATAATAACTAATGTTAGACCACCTGAAGAAACTTTACGTAACAAATTTTATTCACTTGCTTGTAATACATGTTTGATAATATATCTTTCTCATTTTCAGATGTTAATTGAGATATAAATTCCATTCGATTAGAAGGTAAGGAATGTTGGGAAGCGTAAGGATGGGTTACAACAATCCGGTGAACAAATTATAATAATGCTTCTCTTGTTAACTTGGTTATTTGTACATTGATTTATCGTGCTTGTACAGTAGATAGTATAGATAGCGTTGGTATTGTTTTTGATTCACTTTAATACAAAGTCTTTTGTCTGGAGTGCATGATTAATACAATATGATCGGATTTGCTTAAGATAGAATAGCTTATAAAAATAAACAACATGTAATATATGTATGTAATATGAACAACTTTTAAAACATTTTCTTTGTCAATTTCACTTTTTTACTACAGAGTTAATCAATATCACAGTTGGATCATTTTTTAAGACTTATATGTATAGATGGTAATGAATGGATATGGCTATGGCCTATTGCACGCCCTGAACACACTTACAAAAATATACATATATACCATTTAGATGAAAACTTATTATACACATATTCATATATATTTTTGAGATTGTATAACATTTAGTATAAATAATATATTTAATTTTCGTTTAGGTACATTTAGAAATTTTTTTTTTTTCATCCTTTCTACATGTGCAGGATTTCACTGGTTACTTGAGAACCAACACGTTGTCTGCTTCGATGATATTGCTGATCGGCTGTATTATCTTCTTCCAGGTCCAAATGCTCTATGCGCAAGCGTCGACCTGATCTCGGTTCGGCAACGCCGTGGGTTCGCTCCTTATTCGTACTGGGTTGCATGAACACTTTGCTGGAGCGCACTAACTTGACCACATCATGCTTAAAACCAGAGTCGCTATTATTGGCATTTGCATATGCATTTGCGGAGTGTGAAGAGTCGCGTGGTATCAACATTTTCATGAGGAGAGAGTACGGCATGAGGAGGAGTTAGGGGTAGTTAGGATTACAATGTGGATATGAATATATATTCATTTATTATATTGAAGCATTAGTTAATGAGGTAATTAGTTAATTTGTTGTAGTTGTTAATAAGAGGATAGATGGTTAGAGAAATTAACATTTTCTTGCATTTTTTTTTTTGGCTTCAAAATGATTGTTGCTAAATGATTATATAGAAATTACTACAATAGTAATTAAGTTCTTTACTGTAATATATTAATTAATAAATAATCTCGCCTGTAATGCTTTTGTTGTGTTTGTTTAGTTTAATGCATTTTGCTACTAAGGAACACACACACATGAATATGCTATATATACATAAACCAATTTCAAATTATAATTAATTTTTATGACTTTTACTAATTGCATGACTAAGTAAATACGTTCCATTAAATCGAAAACAGTTCTTTTCATACACAATTACTAATTGTAGTATATGATACTATAATAAACTACTGATATCGATCAACAAATCAAATTTAGTTTTCGATTTAGTTTTTGTTTTTGTTCAATTATTATTGTTTGTACCCTGTGCTCTTGTGTGTGTGGGTTTATATAGATAAATCTTAGTAATAAATCTAGTCAAAAAGTATACGATTTTTGATTTACCCGTTTTTGTTTCCTTATAAATAATTTAGACCATTAAAACATGTAGGTATGTATATATATATTGTATGACTTCGGTGGTTCCAAGTGAATAAGTATTAGTTTTGCATAGCTCTTTACTTTTGTTGCTAGTCGATTGTTATTTGTTATATTGGGGTAAGTAGTAGGAACAATTTTCGAAAGTAAACACATAAATTTAGTACGTAAGCAGCAATTACACATATGAAAGAGTTAAACAAACACAATTGAAACGATTACACACGTGATTCTAGTTAAAGTTGGTGAAAAAGATGGTGCAAATACAAAATACAAAATACAAAACGAAATATTACTAAATGTATGTGAGAGCAAGGCTAAATACAAAACGAAACTAAAAACAAATCTACCAAAGATAATAGAATAGAATGCGCAACAATTCAAATTGAACACTTAGTTAGGTTAAGTTTTTCTCAGTTGCTCAAGTTCAGTTTTTTTTGAAGCCAATAGAGTAGTAAGTAGTTAACCAATTGATAGAAAAACCCAGAAGTAATGCAAATACATTTTTTGGTGTGTGTGTGTCAAACATGTAAGCGAATACTTACGATGAACGTGACTCTTCCATAACCTGTGAGGGATCATTGCGTTGAATTTCCGATTCACGGACCGCTTCGGTTAGAGTCTTGAAAACGGTATTGTGTACTCTGCAAATCATAATAGTTGTGAATATTCTGTGTAAGAAGTGTAAGATGTGTTGTGGCTTACAGTTTGCAGATGACATCGATGAGTAAACTGGCAATGGGTACCAAGACCAAACCGAACCAAAAGACCGGCGTTGAGAGCAGCTGGATATCCATGCCAACGAAATTGCTGGCAAACGGAATCGTTGGCCAAAAGTGGCTATAGATGACAACAAACAGAAACCAGAGCACAATCGAACCCCAAATGGCGGCATGCGTTAACCAGGTCCATGAACTTGTAATGAGGCCCGCCTTCAAACAAACTGTTACAATAACATACTGCAAACAATAAAAAAGAAGTGTTTATTAATTAAAAGTATAAAGATTAATCGAATTGATTGGAAAACTTACCGTATAGACCATATTTCCAAGCAGCAGATAATCACTAGTTTTGCCATCCGACCAAATGACTTCGTTTTTGAATGCCAACAGTGGCAACCAGAACAGAAAGACTGAATGGAGCAGAGCATTGAATATCCAAATCCAAAATACTTTCACATTAAACAATTTGGCATTTTGCGATGGCTTATACAACAGCGGATATTTTAGCATTGTATCCGCCGTACAAAACTTCTCAAAGAGTCCAATCGCAAACGGTGGCATGGCAGTAAAGACAACATTGTAGAGACCAATTGTCCAGCGCTCGAAGAGGATTTGTCCCGACCAGCCCGAGTAGACGGCAAACCAGAGCTCAATGACATACAAGCAGACATTCTTATAGAAACTGTAGAGGATTAGCTTGCTGATGCGCGCATAATTCCATGCACCATGCACGAGAATGAGGCGACGCAAATATCGAAATTGGGCAATTGAATAGTCCGAGGCGCAGGCCGCTTGCAAACCCTCTACACCGGAAATGCCAATGCCAACGCTGGCCTTTTGTATCATGGCCACATCGTTGGCCCCATCCCCAATGGCCAGGGTAACGGCCTTGGTGCTCTGTGTAACCATTTCGACCACCTCAGCTTTTTGCATGGGCGAAACACGGCAACAGATGACTACACGACAGATGAGACACAGCTCCTGGAAGTCACCGCGCAGGTCACAGGTCAATGCATATTTTAATGTCTTGCCATCGATGACGAGTGCCACATTTGCATCCTTAGCCATTGTGCTCCTAAACTCGCCACAATGACGCAAAATGGCATCGCGCGTAGCCTGCGATAGCACAAAAGTAATTTAAACAATTTTGAATGGTACGCAAATTCGAATCAACTTTCAACTTACATCCAAACTTTCCTCGTTAAGAATGATAATGTCCATGGAGTGTGAGATTAGCTTGCAGGAGTAACCGATATTGATGGCCGTCTCCTGCTTATCGCCAGTCAGTACCCAAATGTAAATGCCAGCATCGAGCAGGGCAGCTATCGTTTCGGGTACGCCATCTTGCAGTTTGTCCTCAATTGCCGTTGCACCCAACAATCGGAGATTTGTCTCAATCAGATTGGCAGCATCCTCGAGCTTGTTTTCGCGATACGACAATGCCACCGATGCCTTGTGATACGTCTGGGACCATTCCTCGTACACTTCATCATCGATGTCGCCCACAGCCAGACACAATGTACGCAATCCGTCCGAGGCGAACTCCTCTAAATGCTGCAATGTGCTATCCCGGTACGCTTGCTGGCGTGGCGACAAACGCTCATAAATAACCGAATCGGCGCCTTTGGTGAACAGTTTAATACGACCCTCGGGCGTACGCACAATGACCGACATTCGTTTGCGGGTCGATGTAAACTCGAGTACATTTAGAACTTGGAAGCGCCTGCGCTCCCCCAATGCATTAATCTCCACGTAGTCGGGTGTGCGAGTATCAAAGATGTAGCCAAATTGACGTGCTCCATCGACGAGGGCACGCTCATCGGGACTGGCGGCATGATAGATAATCGTACCGTCCTCCTTCTTCTCAGGTATCACTGTAT
Source organism: Scaptomyza parva (assembly GCA_035044645.1). NCBI lineage: Eukaryota > Metazoa > Arthropoda > Insecta > Diptera > Drosophilidae > Scaptomyza > Scaptomyza parva. The sequence continues at coordinate 528,239 of JAWNNT010000090.1, read as the reverse complement.
GACACACGGACAGCAGCACAAGGAACTCCTCAATATCCTTGGATGATTCATGTTTTCGCAAAATGTTCTGCACCAGCTCAGATTCCTCTGGCGTACGCTCAGGTGTATAGATCCGTCTTGCTATCGAGCACTTCTTAAAGACCATCACGTTGCGTGTCAAAGTACCCGTTTTATCCGAGAATATATACTTAATGAGGCCGAGCTCTTCGTTGAGGTTCGAGGTGCGCGCACTGGCCGGCATGTTGGACTCCTCGTGATACATCTCAATGTCGTAGTTAATGAAGATCGCCTGTAGAAACCGAACCAGCTCCAACGTCACTTGCAGCGAAATGGGGATCAGATTGTTGTACAGAATAAAGAAGGTCAGCAGATTGAAGCCGAGACTCATGCTCACGAAATCCCCTATGCCCAGATACCAATCCCTTTCGGAATGTTGTTGTGTCCAGAACAAATTGCACAACCCGCTCGTTATGCACAGGGAAATGAGTATCATGAACAGCATTAGAATCTGTGTATTGGTCAACTTGTCGACGGTGGAACGTTTCAATGGTGCACGTGTTGAGTTCTTCATAAGTTTTGTTTCGTGTCCCGAATAAATGACAATGCCAAAGATCCATGCTGTGTTGCGCAGCATAGCGCCACGTTGCAGCACCTGATCCGGACCTAGAGGAACAGCACTGCAAAAAAAAAAGATTCCTCATTAATTATAAGTGGGTGGGAGGTATTCTTGTTGTACTTACGGTTTTCCATACTCCTTGAGCACGCCATTGAATTCGTATAGTTGCCGATTGGGCAATTCACATTCTAATCTTCCGTTTAATTGCATCAAGTCTTTTGTTTCCAATAGTTTGGCTGTCGATGTCAAACCCTGACGAATCTTTAAGTTTGTCTCTCCATCCAAATTTGCCGTCTCAATAAAGCACATCGCCTGAGGCTCACTGCATGATGAAAGTGAGTATTTACGTAAACTTGTTAAGGATCAAAAATTCCAAGCTTACCTGGACGATAACAGTATCAGATCGGCAGGAAAGAAATTATCAATGACCACCTTTATAATATCACCAACGGTCAGTTCGGACCAGCGTACCGTTGTCCAAGTACCATTTTCCAAACGCTCAATCAACCGATGATTAAGTTCATTATCAGCGCGATGTCGTTTCTAAACGATAGAAAATCCTTCGTTGAAGCTTATTAATAATAGATTGTGGTAAGAAAGTACTTACTACATCCTCGATGATCTCTTTAATGGCGCTTACAGAGAGTATAAAAAGTAGTGGCACTAGTGTTGTATAGCGACCCGTTGGCGATACATCCGGGATTTGTTGTAGTATTGCAATAAGTAGAAAAAATATATTGGAATATCGCCGGAACTGCTCAAAGAGGAACGACGGTATAAACGTGAGGACACTGAAATAATAGGAAATGTCGTTTATTTACCAATTAATTATATTACCACAATGGTACGTCATATCTTATCAGCAAAATAAACAAAGTACCCCCGGATCAAACAAATGAATACGTAATCAATAAACATAACTCACTTATATTTAGCTGTTGATATACGATTATTGCAGTATTTTGTTGGCTGTTGTGAATTCAGGGCTATGACGCGTCTATCTCCATCATCTGCATCGTAATTGCTGAAGGTTGGAATCTCGTCATCATCTGCAATATAAATGGGCAATAGAAAAAGCTTTTAGTATTTTGTCTTCACTATAATTATAAGATATATTTCCCATTAAACAACCTATTCTATAACTTTTTTGATTTTTATTGTAGTAGTATTAGGAAAAAACCAAGCCAAGCCAAGCCCAGTCCCAGTTAGTACAAATCATCATCTTCCCAACTGGCAAAAAAGAAGTTGGCAGCTATGGGATTGCCGAGTGCATACTTTTTGGCAAATCTCTTAATGCTGAAACCCGGTCGCCCCTCACACGTATCTGCCGGAATGAACTCCTCATCAAAGTCCAGCTCACAATACTGCTGGAAGGCTAGGAAAAGGTAGCGATGCTGACCAGTGTTGGCTGGCGGACGACTGCCACGGTAGCCGGCTAGTTTTTGGCCACAAACAACATCACAGCCAGGAATATTGCCCACCAACCAGTGGAGCCATTCACGGTATGTGGGCGTTTCACGACTTGGTGCATCCGGATCAATCATGGCCAAGGTGTAGAACTTGCATGGATTCGATGGCCAGCGAATAATTGGTTCCTTGCACACATTTATTGGGCTTAGATACCTGCCCGGGCTAACTGCCATATTGCAGGGATAAAGCACATTGATGAGCAACTGCGGTTCACAGTTAATGACATCGGGTATTAGTTTGTGCTCCTTAAGCCGTTGGCCCAATTCCTTGACCTGATCAGGTATTATGCAGGTGAGAATCATAATTTTTGGCTTCTTTTAGAATTTAGTTTTTTCCTAAGCACTCTGAGACCTAAACTTTCGTTCCTACATAATTTCGAAAGTAACCTTTCCTATATGGAATTATTGAGTTGAGTTTTGGACCAAACTTACGAATCCAACGAAAACGTAGAGCTCTATAGACATTCCGAAAGTTCATTCTGGCAAAGCGCCGCAATTTACACTGCCTTGGTCGGTGTCTGTGATTATGATGATGATGTCGATGCGCACGTTTGTGTTGACGCCTTGTCTGTGTGACGTTTTGTGTGCGATGCGATTCCTCTAATTCGAAATTGCCCATTAACTCGGTTGTGGCTGTTTGAACCGATGCCCGATCCGCGTCCACCATCCCTTCCAGCTTGTTGGCGACTTCCTCTTCGTCGTCGTCAATGCCCGAACCGATTGCGTGAAACGCGATGCTCTCCCTGTCGGCTGCTGTTGGCCGTCTCTTAAATATGCCCCCCAGGATGATTTACTGCTGTTCGAAGCACCCAGCCACAAGTGGGCGTGGTATTGGGCGTTCAAGGTGCTTGATAGAGTCAGCGCTTGCGCTCTCAGTTTTAGCCATATTTCGTTTGTATTTTGTGTTCTCTAATTGAATCAACTTTGACATTTTCCACAAGTTATCCATCAAGTTATTTTTATAGTATTTTTTCTTTAGTATTTTCAACTTACTACTTAATCACTTCACATTCGCAAGGAAAGGGGGAGTTTGCTTAGAACACCTATTGCACTACTTAAAGGTAACTTGTAAGTGCGTCAAAAGTGCGCATTATCGATTTGTCACACATTGGTTTGATTTTGCGTTTGTAATGCACCCAAATATCTAGCACACGACTAGTTTTGCCATTAATGTGTACTCGTTAACAGTTAAATAGGAAATGGCTTAAAGTTAATATTTGCACACACACACACACAGATACACTTAACAGTTAATTGAATTTGTTCTGAGCTTTTGTTTGCTTCCCTTTGCTGCTGTGTGTGTGTTGAAAGCGTTCGAATGTTGTGCTCTCCTGCAGCTTACTATTGCGACTGAAACAGTTATCTGTTTCTCTCTGTATGTGTGTGTCTGTGTGTGTGTGGTGAGATTCACCCATCACAGGGTGGTGTGTGTTGTAAATGCCAAAAGGTGAGCTCAATAATGAGTGAAAAAGTGTTTAAGCACTTGAAGAAATTGTTTAGTAGTAAATACATATATTAACATCCGGTATGGAAATTTTTTTCGGTTGAGCTAGCTGATAACAAATTCTTGATATATGAACCACAACTGAGTAAACAATAGCACTTTAACAAAAATCCCCAAAACATGTGCTTGTACATTTGCTTGTACACATTTTAAACGTATATAATATAGGATTTTCTAAGTGTAGAGCACTGTGGTTCGTCAACAACAACACCAACAACAACAAAAGCACAAACGATTTCTGCGTACTGATTTGTGTCCTTTGGGGTGTGTCGGCGCGCAACCTTTTGAAATATATACACATTTACATACGTACGCACACATTCATGCTTATGCTTGTGTGTGTGGTTTTTGTGCCGCATTTTCATATCTGGCAATTGAAGCTACTATTTAGTTGCTTTCAGTCCATTCCCCTGGACAGCATTTAGAATGTTGGTATAGCTTTAGGGTATTGCACATGGGAGCAATAAAAGTAAGGTCGAGAGTTGAACGGTACACCCTGTATACCCTTTGCTTTAGCTATCTTAACAATAAAGCTATCAAACAGATGTCAATAAACTCTTGCTTAAGGGAAGATAAGATAAAACAATATATATAAAATTGCATATACACCTTTACATGGACGCTTTCTCAAGTGTAATTTCTCCAGGAGTTTGTGCCTGAAAGCGGTTAATTTGCTTGGCTTTTTCTTGGCTTCACCACTTTTCGTGCTACGTTCGTTTTGAAGACGTTGCGGTCGAATCGGGCCATCGACTTCGTTGGTTCCAGCATCATCCACGGTGCTGCTTGTGTCATCGTCACGACTGGGGTTGTCGCCGGCTGGTCCTGTATTTGTGCCTGCATTAGGGGTAAACCAACTGGGTCCGGTTGATGCCGTGTGTCTCCTGATTTGACTCCTAATCCGGCGCACACATTCTGTCCACCATTCTTGCACCTGTTGCGGTGCCGAGAGCACCAAGTGCATGACGGAGTCGGTGAGGGCTTCGGGTGTGGCTGCTGCATTGTAGCTTGTTGAGGCAGCATGGGGATTTGTGTGATTGTTGTTGGGGTTGCCATCATTGTGATTGTTATTGCTGTTGCCGTTATTCTTGTTGGGATCTGTCATCTTGACATGGTTCTCCTCCACTTTCCCTGTTCACTTTTCCGATCTTGTTCTTGGGTTATTTTATAACTTATAAACGTATTATCTTTTTTAATTAATATTTAAGGTACACTTGTGATTTTATTTCTGTCATTTTTTTATTCTATTTATGCCTACTACGATACGAATAAGTAAAGTTTTAACAACCAATTATTCACACAATTCATATTGATTACTCTTTAATAAGGTGTACACACACACACACAACGGGGAAATTCATTGAAGGAAACGTACAAAAAAAAGAATACACTCCGAATGGGTCGATGAGGGAGGGTGTGAATGTGAACAAGTCAACGAACTTATTCCACATTATAACGGAAGTTTTTCTGTCCGATGTTCCGTTACTTGCATGTTGAAGGATATAAAGAGAAATGGTATAGTAATTGGGCTTTTGGACTTTTTTTTTGTATGTCCTTTGGCGTGTGTTTACATTTACTGTCGCCGTAAACAAACCCTGAGCACATACGACACTTAATTATAATGGAACGCTTACCCAAAACAGACTTAAATATCGCAGAAAAGCATTTAAAATGTTCTTAAACTGAATATCAAAGAGAATTACAACGAAAACTTATCAATACTTGAGTAGGATAATGTTTCCGGGCTGTGTTTTGTTTTTGTGGATTGGTTTTTTCTTTGATTGTCAACAACATTGTTCGGAATTGTTCATTAATATTTAACTAAATGCTCAAGTACGACGATTTGGGTAATTACCAAATGACAAGTGATGGGCCAATTACCTGCATGTGCATGAAGGAAAGTTTCTTAACCTGGTAAACAAAAACAAAAACACACACACACTAACAACAAAAACAACTAAATGCTATGGAGTCTGGTCAGAAGCAGACCACAAGCGGCTAGACAAAAACAAATAAATAGTTTTCCATCTATAAATAGGTTTCCAACATACTAATATACAATTGTATACTTTGGATTCATTCCAATGTGAAGTTTACTTGCATATTTCTGTGGATTCTGTTCAACAACAAAATCCATAAAGCATTTTTCCAGTTGACTTGCATTTAACGCAAAAATAAGCTTATACGATAAATACTATATACATGCATATATATTTGACTGTCATATAGATGTAAAGCGTCTAAAAAAACAGCTTAAACTTGACTCACACAACCAGTTGACGCAATGACACATTTCTCAGCCGCGTATGTAATATACATACATACATACATGTACGTGCATTTGTGTACAGTCAACATTTTACGCAAACACTTAACACTAAGAAGAAAAGAAAAACATCAACAAAACTACTAATGAGCACACCTACAACTAGTACTGTAAATATCCGCCGTAACGCTCGATATATTGCTTACATATACACACACATACATTTATGGTCAATCAAGTATTGCGGTATAACACACATACATATTTATCTACTTATGTACATATATTTATATCAATTCCATTTGTGACAGTCCCCTAGAACATTTTAAAGTTTATTCTTTTATATATAAGGGTAATGCATACAATTTCATGTACATATGTACATACAAATACATTGTATGTTTGTCGTCAGGTTTAATGTCACTTATTTGCATACGCACATACCCATACGTACATATACTAGTTATGTATGTGAGTGCGTATAAAACTGAACTAGTTGGCAAGGTCCATAACACAAAAACAACAACAATGGGCAGAGAGAAAATAATTGTGAATATCGAATCAATACAAAATGACTGTCAATCGAACAATAATTGGCTACCGGCAACAAAATGAAAATCAAGAAGCAGTCGACTTGAACGAAGCTTATTTCAAAGCAAAACCAAAAATAAATAAAAAAAAAACTGTCTCCGTGCAATTTACACTTTACGGCACTTTACGGTTTGCAAAAGAGAAAATTTCACTGATCAATAGTTAAAACAGATGGACATGGCTCCCAAAACACAACTCCGCATCCTCTTATGTAAAAAATGTTGCCACATTTATTATTTATTTTGTTTTCTCTGTTCGCGAATGATGACGTATTGCTTATTTTTGTTGAAAGAGTAATATAAAAATATATTTCAAAATTCAAACGTACGCGATATATAAATACATCCACAATGTGACCTTTATATTTGAGTAATATTTGGCAAGCAATATTATTAAATAATATATAAATATTTGTTTATATATGTACATTATTCCATGAGATGTAGCCAAGAAATATTTACTTTTGAGTATTTGTCAAATGTTTGCACAAATATTTAGCCACAACAAATTGCGGCAGTTTTGTTAAATTTACCTTCTGAACTTAATCTGCGTTTACTTAATGCACAATTAATATTCAACATGGGGAACAGTGATAAATTAAAAGCACAGCTAATGCTTGCACATCATCGGAATAGACTGAAAAGGTGCTGCTGCAAAATAATTGAGATAAAACTGCAGAAAAACAAAATACAAATAGAAAACGAAAACGAAAGCAGACAGCTGATTGAAAGGGGGAGGAGGGAGGGTTATTTAAAGCAGAGACCGATAAACTAGTTTGAACATACACGTATTTATGTTTGTGTGTGTGGGAGAAACTACAATTACAATATTGCAACAATGGCAAAGAAACAAATGGCGAGAAATGCTTAGCACAATAAAAGCGGAAAACACCGTTGACAAATGAGTGAAAACGAACGAGCACACAAGAAATAGAGGTGATAGCAGAATTCGTGGAAGAAGGCGCCAACGCACACAGTCTCAAAATCTACGTAAACAACTATACATATAGGAACATGTGTGCGCCCATGAGTGGGGTGGATTGTGTCAAAATTAGATTGGTCATGGATTTAGCTTATCATACACAAATACATCGAAACGTTGCGTGTAAGAAATCATTGTTGGACGGCACAACTTGTTTTGTGATGTGTGAATAACTTTTGTTGTTAAGACTTGTCGCAAATTATTTTCGATTCTTATTTAATGTCACACGCGCAGCACTTGATTGCATTGTTTCAAAGCAACTGATTGCTTTTCCAAAAACTTTTACGAAGTTAGATGTATTATTCACATCAATTAAATACGAAAAGTTCGTCTGCGGGGCACACACGCGATACACCTACTTCGCGCGAATGTGTTTATAAACCAACTAAACAAACGCCGCACAGGTTAACCTATGCGTGTGCGAGAGAGCTCTACATTTGCAAGCAAACAAACTGTTGAAGAGCGCGGAAATTCACCACTAACAATACTGGCGCGAAAACAGTAGACAACTCACCACAGCTTTCAAGACTTCTACTGTTAAACTCAAAGAGCTCTGTTATTTTTTATTTACAATATAATTTAAACTAATTTTTTGCGCTTTTCATTGTTATTTGATTTAAGAATGTGTCAAGGAGTTAAAAAAAAAAATGAAGACAAAAAGTTGTATTGCCGCCCCCGGGTGGACTCGAACCACCAACCTTTCGGTTAACAGCCGAACGCGCTAACCAATTGCGCCACGGAGGCACTTGTTGAGGCTGCGTGCATAATATTATTAAGTATGTCAGCGGAAAATAGAACGGGATTCTTATTTCAATTCCTTAAGAAAATTTGGTCCTTATTGCTCAGAAAAATATATTCTTTTTGGTAAGTTGCATTTTAAAGTATTACAAGTGACTATCTATACTCAACTTATAAAAAGTAAAAAAAAATTAAATTTGTATTAATTAAGAAAATATTTGTTTGTATGTAATATATCTAAGTAGATATAAAAAAAAAAAGTTTGTCAGAAGTGGGATTCGAACCCACGCCCTCAGAGAGGACCAGAACGCTCGTACGAACCTCTGTTTGAGAGGCAAGATTGTTAACCTTGAGTCTGGCGCCTTAGACCGCTCGGCCATCCTGACACTTGGAAGCAGTCTGCCACAAATTCAACATGAATCACAACAGCGCAACAACAGCACACTTTTAACATTTAGCACTAACAGATTCAAAAACAATTTCATTCTCACTAGAACGTTTTCCATGCGTCACTGTTCTAACCGAATCAGATTTCTGCTGCTTTTGCATAAACAAACACAACGGCCCATTAGCTCAGCTGGTTAGAGCGTCGTGCTAATAACGCGAAGGTCGCGGGTTCGATCCCCCCATGGGCCAATTTACTTTTTACATTTTATTTTTCTTTCTCTTTTTAATTTGTACAACCTTTTCAAGGTATCTCAAGTGAGTGAAATTATTTTTATTGGCCCTCTACACACGTGCACATGTGGACGGAATTTTCATTGATTTTTTTATGAACAGCCTCAAGCACCACGGGAAACCAGGTCGTTAATTTACGACTACCGCTATCTACGAAGATATTATACTAGATTTGGGCTAAAAAGCTTTTCGCAATGACTGAAAAATGTCAACGCAATAATCAAAACAAAGTATTCCTTCATGTCGAGCGCATTAGTTAGATGTGTCTTCACCTCCGCCCCTGCCATAATGATGATGTCATGAGAGAGAATGAAGTAAAAGTAAAAGAAAATCCTAGGCAAGTACGTCTATGCTGAGACATTGATGATCTCAGAGTCAGTTGTCAGTTGTCAGTTGTGAGTTGTTAGTTTATTAAGGTCACTCTCACACCGTATTCAGTACGCCCTAAATGCCATTTAAATCTTTATCTACAACTACAACTTCACTAAAAGGTTTTTAATACATTTTAAATTAGACCCATTCAATTAGTAAAAACTTCATCGAAAAGGTCGCGAATGTGAAAAGGATGTTAACCCCAATCAGTTAAGAACAGAATATGCAATCATGTTCCCTTTTCAATCATAATTAAATTGGCCTCTTACCCTTTCTTCTCTGACAAGGTATTTTATGTAGGAACTGTCCCACGGAAATTGGTCATAAATGTATATTACTTGATTACGTAATAAAAAGTACACAAAACCAAACCGTCTTAGGACAGTCGCCGGAAGCTGGCAAATGTCCTTCCATTCTTTCAAGCGCCGTGACATTTGACAACTGCTTTTATATTCCTTTACAACAATAATGATTAGATTGGCAGGTGGCCAAAACTATCAGATAACCATGATTAGAGACTGAGTTTTCTTTATACTTTTGTTATTATACCAAATCTATAAATGGGTTTTTTTCAATTTTCGATGTCTAAAACCCAAACAGAATGCAGCGCTAGTAAATCAACGATTTGGAAATCATTTAATAGTAAGGTAGCACGCAGCTTATATCAATCCTTGGAGATACTTGGGACAGCTGTTAGTTAACTGCACTTCAGTCTCAAGTGGAGGGCTTACAGGTGGTATAAATTAACAGTTATTTATTAGCTGGACTATAAATATTGCGTCAAAGAAACTGCGATTAAAAATGCAGGCAGCAGCAGCAGTTGTTGGCTATAAAAGGCTAAATAAAAAGCCAACCATCGGTCATTCCTATCGGTCATTCCTATTGCAAGAGAGTAAAAATGTTCAACCATTCAATAGTTGTTGTCATCATTCTGTTGGCCATTTTGGCCAACACTTTTGCGGTCATAACACCGATACAACTAACAACTCGTAACACATTGGATGGACGCATTGTGGGTGGGTCAGTCGCAGCCGTCGGATCATATCCTTGGCAAGTTTCCTTGCAGCGTTCCGGCTCCCATTTCTGTGGTGGAACTCTAATCTCACAGAATCTGGTGGTGACGGCAGCTCACTGTTTAGTCACCTCAACGGGTGTCACCGTTAGCAATCTTCGAGTGCGAGCCGGATCCACTTACAAATACTCGGGCGGAACATTGAGCACGGTCACAGGATTTAAGGTGCATGAAGGTTACGAATCGAGCGGCAAGATGAACGATATTGGAATCATTCGTTTGAAGACAAAGCTTAAATTGAGCGCCACCCTCAACATAATCCCATTGGCAACGGCGACGCCACAGCACAATTCGCTGGCCACCTGTTCTGGCTGGGGCTCCACTAGCTACCAGGGCTCCTCCTCTTCCCAACTCCTCTATATCAATACACACATTGTGAGCCGCACAGACTGCTCCAGTTCCAACTATGGCTACGGAGCCAAGATCAAGCCAACCATGATCTGTGCAGCGGCAAGCAATAAGGATGCCTGCCAAGGGGACTCGGGCGGACCACTCGTAGTCGGGGGCACACTGGTCGGAATCGTGTCCTGGGGCAAAAACTGCGCCCAACCCAACTACCCAGGTGTCTATGCCAATGTGGCGGAACTCAGCGATTGGGTTGCCCGTGCTGAGAAAACCATTTAATGGGAATACTTTCTCACTTAATCGCTTACTTATTATTGCTTACATTAAGCAAACTTATTTACATAACTATAACTATGAATAAGTATACAAGTTATACCCATACGTATACGGGTTCTCGATTGATGATTCATCTGAATAAAATATATTAGTGTATATAACTAACCCTCATATTCCAACTAACCTTCATATTCCCGGCGTTTGCTGCGTAGAAATGAAGTTGTGATACGCAAGCCACGGGCTGCATTCGATAGGATGGATCCCCTGGAATCTTTGCGGTTACGGGATTTGCGTCGCGAACTGCTGCTATCAGCGGCAGCTCCAGCTCCAGATCCAACTACAGCCGCTCCGCCAAGAGGACATGAGGAGAGTGTGCCGGCAACAGATTCAGATGCAGGCGTAACAGGCGTATTGGGCGTATCGGAGTCGATGAATCCCAGATTACTATTGGCACTATTCAGATGGATGCTCGTATGACTCTCGACAGGCAGTTTGCCACTCAATGAGGCAGCCAGCTGCTCATCCAAGCCATTGGTTGTCCGCTCATGTGTCAGGTGTTCCAAGGACTCAAAGTCCCGATTGATTGCCGGCGGCATTGAGTGCCGAAACCAGGACTCCTGACGATGCTGTGCCGCTCTCTGCTGTCTCCGTCGGGATTGGGGATTCGAACTGCACATTGTGTTGGTGCGATTCAGTTCCACTGTGATGGTATTGCGGCTGTTATGCTCTGGACCCTGAAGTTCCAGACTCTGGCGTTGATAGAAGCCAGACATCTTTTTTGTTTTAAGGCACTTTTCTTAAGTTTACATATATACATATACATATACATATATGTATATTAAAAGGCACCTTTTTCTTATTCCGGTTACGGTTACGGTTACGGTTAAGTTTATAATAGTATCATCTTAGTTATGTTAGTTCGTTGACCTCTGCATATAAATGCCCGTGTGTATGGGCAATATTATTGAAAAATTATTATCCCAATGACTCACACTAACCTAATCATGTAACTTTTTATTGGTAAACGAATTTTCAAAATCGGTTGAGCACTTCCCGAGATTTCCCCCAACAAACCAACAAACCTCTTTACTCCTTTACCTCTTTCTAATGTTGTCAGTGTAGTAACGCTTTGAGAACTAAAACAACTGACACTCGGACAGACAGTTCGAGTCGACTGACTAATTTTGAAGCGCTCTAAAAACCAAAAACCAAAAACCACTACACACCATATGTAAGTTGCAGTCAGAGGAATCAAAAATTCATGGCATATTCGAAAAAAACAAAAAAAAACATTATTCTCGTCACGCATATGCAGTCCGACGACAGCAAATACTGTATACCATATACAAACCCAATATATATACTACATGCTATACATTTGTATAGCGAACAATGCCTGGATACTATTTAGGTAATCAACTGTTGAGAGCTTATAAAATTTATTAATTTATAAATTCATCAGTTGATATTTTTATGCACACACACACACACACTCACTTAGAGTGTGTTAAAAGTCGCAAAAGAGCCTTCAGATTATCGAACTGATTGTGTTGTTAGCGGGGTTTTAGTTTCTGCTCTCTTCTCGCTTAACTTAATTGGCTTAATGCGTTAACTGCACTTTCAAAATACTAAACAGAACCTCAGATCCCATACACACACGCAGACACAGACACAGACACACACACAAACGCACACAGACGAAACTAATAGATGCGTGTTTTGATTTATTCGCATTTGCTTGGTTGTTAAAAAACAAAAACAACAAAGTTTTAATTCTTTTATATATTGTTGTTGTTACTCCCACGCGACTTCCAATGCGACGACTTCCACTCCAAATGCGCGTCCGCAGCGTACAAAAACCGAAAGCCAACTGAATTGGCAGGAAAAGGACACAGACAAAGCGTCGTCGCCAGACAATATGGTTCGTCCTTTGTCGTGCCGCACGAACGAAGTCAAAGTGAAAGTTGTCAGGTTGCCGTTGGAACAGTACAATAAAAGTTGTAAGTGTTTAGGTTAACACACAAATGCAATAAAACAAACTACAAAATTGAGTAAACATCTAAATATAAGCAAATTCAATGATGATTATGGGTAAACCTGCAAAACTAGCCAAATACATTGCAGTTTGTTCTAAAAAAGATGCCTCTAAATATGATTTTAGGTTACGAAGCGTCAATTCGGCCCATTAGCTCAGCTGGTTAGAGCGTCGTGCTAATAACGCGAAGGTCGCGGGTTCGATCCCCCCATGGGCCAGATTCAATATTTTACAATTTTTTTTTAATTACTCTTAACAATAGATAGTAAACGTATTTACTTAAACAGTCTTTTAAACTATGTAACAAAATTTCTTAACAACTGAGGCGAAATATTGGTGAATCACGACATACGAAAATAAAGAATGTGTTCATTCATTTTTATGTGTTTTGGGTGACACTGTATCAACTTACTTGAACGCAAGAGACCGGCAGATTCATGGCGGGAGCGGCGCTGATGACGTTGTCGTGAAGGTGGTGCAGCAGATGAGGTGGAATCTTCATCCTCTTCATTCTGTAGCTGGTAACGTGACACCATGTGTGGGAGGGTAATGAAAAGGGTTGAGGAAGGAAATCCCGTGGTCAATTTAATGGTGCAACTGGTGTGCAAAACGCGGAAAAACACCCACAAATATACAAATTACAAGCACGCGCGATGTGTGTACTAAAGCAATGTAGTACGTGAGGAACTAATGCACTTTTAGCTGTTTCTACTATCTTGCACACATATTAAAATTATTTAGTTATTACTCTCTTCCAGCTGATAAGCACAAGCCAAATAATACAAAGAACAACAAACCAAAAAAAAAACACAGACTAAATAAATAGAGGCTTAACTTAACACTGGCCAAGCTGTTATTAACAGCGAGCACAAATTAGTGCTTAGAAAAGTGCCGTTATTTATTATAAAACACCACGGTAAGCTCAATCTGAAGTGTTATGACAACTAAATCAATAAACTGCGGATCCCTGACTTTATTATTTTGACGCAATTTAAATTATTAAGCTGTTAACCAAAAACGCAAACGCAACCTGAACACCGGAACAGCTGATTTAACATTATAAACATTGCAAGAGAAGTCCCACAAGTGTTTGCTATAACATCTATAAAACCCGATGTCTGGCAACGCCGAACATGCGCTGTGAAGTAAATGTACGGCATTTGTGGTTTTTAAAGAGCTTTAACAATAAAGTGCAATGTGGATGGGGCATAATAGAATGCACTACATTTATATGAACTTATTTAAAATAAAGACTTGTTTTTCAGTTCGTTAAGCATTGCACCTTCCATTTTTTTAGCAAATATAATGTTTGTTCTTATTGAAGGGGGAAGGTTTTGATTTTGGTGAGCAGGGAATTATTATTTTAATGCACATGACTAAAAGTAAGCAGTGAATTATATTTTTTCGAGCAGCACGAAAGTATGCAATGCCTTTTGGTTTATATTAGACAAGAACCACCTGCTGATTAAAAACAGTTGTTTTTTTTGTTGGTTTTATTATGAAATTTATTGAATTTTTCAGTTTCGTTGATTTTTTACACATTAAAATTAGGTTTATTTAAAATTTAAATTAAATTTGATTAGCTTAGCTTATTTTGTAACTTGATTTTATGTCTCTTCTTGTACAACTTGTGTAATTGCTTAAGTATACTATTACATTCCACTACACGCTTAGTTAATATTGTAATTATTCGTCGAATGGAAAATCAAACATGTCATGTTAACTATATATATATATCTTGATATATGTAAGTATGTACGTGTATGTTTAGCCAACAATATTAATATGTCATGTTTGATTATTTACATTTGCGATTAGATTTATTTATTAGATATTTATACAGTTGTTCTGATTTTGTGACTTAAGTTAAACCCATTTGTTGTTTGGGTTCATAAATACAACATTTTCTATTCTTGACTAATATTTTTTTTTGTATACATTTATCTTTGCAGATCGGCAGAATAATGTGGAGCTGGGCCGCGATCACAGAAACTTTGGCGATATATTCTTTATTGAGCCAAATAATTCGGAGGCAGCACGCATACGCGAGCAGCTCGAAAAGGATGACAAGGATTTGCCCAGCTATGATGAGGACATCGCCCACAGCTGCAGCAGCAGCATCTCCATCGTCTCCAACGACAACGCTAAGAATGAAGCAGGCAGCTATTGGCATTGCAGCATGGCCAGCACCGCCATACTCGAAGCGAGATCCCAATGCAAACGTTGATACATGTTAAAAAAAATAAACAATTTGTGATTTTACTATACTATATATACTATATATTTATATATACTGTACTATACTTAGGAATTAGCATTTAGAATTTTTGATTATTGTACATATATGTAAAAAGTATTTATAAATTTATTATGCAATAAAATACATTTAACATTTATTCTTAACATTTATGAAAATACGCCAACAATCAGTTAATAAAAACAAAAATATTAATAACACAATATATAATGTTTGTTCTTATTGAAAGGGGGAAACGTTTTGCTTTTGGTGAGCAGCGAATTTCTTATTTTAATGCACATGCCTTAAACGTAGGCAGTGAAATATATTATTTATTTTTTCCGGGCCGGACAAAAGTATGCAATGCATTTTATTTCTTTTAGAATTTTTTATTTTAATGCACATGCCTTAAGCGTAGGCAGTGAAATTTATTATTTATTTTTTACGGGCCGGACAAAAGTATGCAATGCTTTTTATTTATTTTAGACAAGAACCACCTACTGCTGATTTATGTTCGCCTGGTACTTTGAGTCGGAAAATTAACGTAAAATCTGTAATTTTGCCACAAAATGAAAAAAAAAAAAAACGACTTAAATAAAATAAAATTTACTATTTAAATATTGATTTACTTGCATCACTCAAATTTTAAACTGGCGTTTTGCGATCTTGGACCATATTTCAAACGAAATTCCCATCGAAGTAATAGGCGAACAGAATCGACAGACCAACGCTGTCGAATTTTGTTTTCACTCAATGCACTGAGCGAACAACGAATGTTGAGTGAAAAGTTTGAGCTCTGAACTTAGCTTTAGGCTCATTTTTCTCATCGCATTTTAGTGCACTCAGAACTTAGACCAAACCCACTAAATAAAATTATGTTTGCTGATTAAAAACAATTGTTTTTTTTTTTTTGGTTTTATTATGAAATTTATTGAATTTTTCAGATGCTTTGATTTTTTACACATTGTTAAAAAAAATTAATTAATTTTTTATTTCTTTATAATAAATTTATTTAAAAATAAAAGAACGCAACGTTTTTAAAACTAACTATATAGTATGTATTTATTTTCTATCATAATATTGGTACAAAACACTTAAATCTATTAATTTTTTCGAAATTAAATTTTTACAAATTATATAAAGTTGTACAGCATAATATATTATATATTAATAGTAAATCATAATTTAATTTCAATATCCTTTCCGATTGTTAACTGAAAAAGCAAAAGTTTCATGGCAAATTTGGAAAGTAAAGAAAAAAAATAAAATTAGATTATTAATTCAAGCAAAATTATTACGTGTTAACTTCTTTATTATGGGTATCATTAAATTTGATTGATATGGCTAAGCTAGCAGATTAATATACTGGTTTTTTGTTAGTTAATGCACTTAATAATAATGTATTTTCAGAGGTCATTCAATATGAACGATTGTGTCTGGTGACAGTTAGTACCAGGTTGGGTGGCATATAAAACTTGCATTGGTTACACTATTATTTAATTTTTTATTATACACAGTCTTCAGGAAATGCAAGTGGTGTTAATGGTTCAAAACTCCGTGCCTTATTTACAAAAGACAAATAAAAAAAATTACTTTTTAGGATTAGTAAAAACAATAAGTTAATTTTGACAAATGAACAAAATATGTGCGGATTTGTGGTCCCGATTCCTGATGATGATATTGATGATGACGATGTTATAACACGTTCTCCATATTCGAACGAACATTTCGTAGTACATTGTGCGTTTTAAGTATTTGATTCTTGATGTCTTTTGCGACTTGTGCTTTTGCTTTGTTAACCTCCAACAACTTGCGATATGTGTTTTCAAATGCTTGCTTCGTGTGTGTTAGTTTAATCCTCAAATCGGCATTTTCTTTCTCTACCTTGGCACAATCGTGCATCGGATGAGTTTGCCCAGCTTCGGGATCAGCAACAGCAGCCTCCGTATCAGGTGAAACATCTTCTGTAATCAATAAATAATAAGTTAACAAAGTAAACATGGATAACCATCAACTAGCTTACCAACTCCAGCCTCATTGGTAGCCAGCTCAACTGTCTTGAGCAATGTGCGCTGTGCGGATGATAGTTCCACGCTCAGCACACGACCGACATCACTCTCAATGCCCAGATCAGGTGATGGATTATTAATGCGCCCGGCTCCTGCAGCATTTGCTGAACTTGTCGCTCGCACTGGTACCACCTCTTCCGATGTGTAGCCGGATTGTGAGACATCGCTGCTATTGATGCGTTGCAGCTGATGCGGATGCTGCTGTCGTTGTTGCTCCTGCAGCTGTTGCAGCTGTGTCAACTGTTGCTTCAGCTCATCCAGCTTCTGCTCCAGCTGCAGTTTGTCATTGTAGGCTTTGGTGCGTTCCGTAATAGCCTTGGAAGCTTGCAGTGTGCTATAATCAAGTTCTTTCTTAAGCGATCGCGCTGCCAGCTCATTCTCCACAAGTGTCTGCTTGAGCTCTTTCTCGCTCTCCTGATAGAACTCAATGGAGCGTTGTGTTTCGATCAGTTGTGTCTTGAGTTCCTCATGTTGCGACACTGACACCCAGTCACGTTTCAGTGCCTCCTGCTGCAAACGCTCCTGCTCCGCGAGTCGTTGGGCACCATCCAATCTAATTTTCGCCAGTTCGTTTTGGGCCTCTTGCAGAGTCGCCATGTGTTGCTCTTCCATATCGAACATTTTTCTTTGGGCCTCCTGCAGTTCCATCTCCATGATTTGTGAATCAGCAACAAGTGTATTGTGTGCTACTTGAAGCTGCTCCAGCTGCTGTGCCTTAAGTTCAACGACCGCTCGTAATTCAGAAATTTCCTGATCATCCTGAGTGCCAATTGCTCGAAGATCCGATTGCAGAGCCAAATTTTGTATGTGCAGTTGCTCCAGCTGTTGTGTAATCTCAATGACACGCAACTGCTCCTGTTTCCACCGATTGTCGGCATCGACCAGTTGGCATTGTGCAGCCAGAAGACGCTCATCTCGCTGTGCTATTAATGCCTCCAATTGGCTAATCCGTTCGATGTTGCGAGTATTGCGTTCGTTGCCCTGTTTGCGTACATGTCCACCACTATCGGATTCGCTAAGATGCTGCTCCATGCCTATGACAATTGTACCCACCATGCTGTTTGAGGTGTCCTCAAGGCCAATGCGTGCCAACGAAACCTTGCGATCTGGCTCCGACCATGCCTCAGATTCGCTCTGATTGTCAGGGTGTGGCAAGGGTAGGGAGCGACGCTCCTTTGATTTGGGTTTTTCCTTGCTCTCCACCACCTTGCCCACAGTCTGCATATCCTCATGCGAGTTGTACGTATGATTGCGCTCATCGGCCTCGGTGTACAGAATCTCCGAGAGCTTGCTAAGCTGGGCCAAACTTTGATCGGCCATTGAGACACCAGTCATTGACAAGGTCATATTTAAGCTCTTGGACAAATCTAAGCTCCGATCAACAGCACGACGCATTGCATGTCGACGATCCGCAGCCAGAACACCAAGCACATCTTTGTTTTTAAGTAGCGAATTAAGGAAGCCAGCCAGCTCTTCACAGCGATTGGTCAACACACTGCAGACATCTGCATATTCCAAACGCCATTTATTCGCAGTCTCCACATCCGCTTGCATGCCGAGCAGCTCGCGACGCAGTTTAGTGATCAATTCACTGTTTTGCTGCACTTCGTCCAGGCGGTGGAGCAGCACATCAACCTTGCGTTGCAGCAACTTGTTGCGCTTGACAGCCTTGACAAATTCGGCCTCCGTAAAGGGTGCAACAACACCAACTGCAGACTCATCGGTTGAGGTTTCAACCAACTGTTTCTGCTGAGTGTCGACGAGTTTGGTTAGACGCTCCACTTCTCGATTCTTTTCCCACAGCTCCTTGTTGACGAGATTCTGCAAGTTGGCCGTCTTCTTTTTAACATCGGCTTGCAATTCCTTGATTTGATCATCCTGCTCAGCCAGCTGCTGCTCATAGCGTTGCTTCAAGCTGTGTGATATGTCTGCAGCCATTGTCTCGCTATCGCTCAGTGAAAGCAAATACTTTTGGGTGGGAGAAATTGTCGCAGATGTTGTCGATGTGGCCATATCGTGCTGAAAATAATAAGTTCTCTTGTTAAAATAGTTTATGAGTAATGAAATGACTTATTTACCGATTGTTCCTGCGCCTGCTGTTGTTGTTGGAATCTT
The DNA here is from genome assembly GCA_035044645.1 of Scaptomyza parva. Lineage (NCBI taxonomy): Eukaryota > Metazoa > Arthropoda > Insecta > Diptera > Drosophilidae > Scaptomyza > Scaptomyza parva. The sequence continues at coordinate 508,879 of JAWNNT010000090.1, read as the reverse complement.
TTGATTTCCTTCTCCTGACTGCTGACCTTTTGCATTAGCTTTTGTATGGTGCGGCAAGCCTGACCGTAGACTCTCTCCAATTCAGCCACTTTGTTTTCAGCTTGCAGCAGCTGTTCATTGAATTTATCTTCCAGCTGTGGGTGAAGCTGTGGAGATGTCTGAAAGTAGCAAAAACAATCTTAGCGTTTGTGGCACCTATTTATTAGTTTTTTATTTCATGTAAATAATGAATAACGTGTAAATTTTGCATAACTAACAGCGAAATCGTTTGACAAGAACTGAGAAAGTGCAAACCAAGTGAGGCACAGACTGGCACACCGCTTGTGCCACGCTGCATTCCATGACAGATAACTGCGAGTATAGAGTACCGTCCGTTCGCCGTCGAGAAACACAAAATGGCCCATTTGGTGCAGCACAGCACAGCACAGTGCTTAGTTGACTTGGGTTGGGCACACATACAGGCGGCACATAAACTGCCGCAATCCAGGCAACGACAATTGCGAATAATGATAAAAGGCCGTACTCGGAGCACTAACAGATAATGTTGGCATTGTCATAGGTTTAAGTTGATGTTCCTTTTGATGGGGACGTTTACTTTCCCAATGATGTGGCACAAAAATGTTCAACTGACGGATGGTTGGAGGAATTTCTTGAATCCCAAACAATATACTGATCGATGAGAAGGTTGTGTTGGCTGCTCTAGCAACAGCCGAACGTTCCCTATATTGCAACTTGTTGCTCAGATCCTGAAAGAATTGCTTCTCACGTCTCATTATGTCAACGTCACAGTTCTGTTTGCGTATGATGCATTCGTGTTCGATTAGCCGGATGTGCAGACGCCAATAGGCACAATCTTTTTTATTGTTCATGTCCTTCAGGAGCCTTATGGACTTTCTTTGCTCATCCATAACGTTTGAGGAATTCTGAATCCAATTATTTTGACATTGTACTTTCAGCTTGAGCGAATTTACGTTAGCACAAAAGGCATCTAGCTCCATCTTCTGATCGCTTATTGTTTGCTAAAGATGCAGGCTACTCTTCTAATCTAGCCTCTATTTATAATTATATCTATATACTTACAATTGCCAACTGTTCGGATAATTGTTGTTTCTCCACCTTCTCGACTAGTTCGGCATTCTTAATGGCCAACTCGGAAATCTTTGCCTCGCACGCTGCTAGCGATTCCAGTCGTTCTTCCAGATCTGTTGCTAAGTCTTCTCGCTGTCGACTAATCTCTGCTTCTTTAAGGTTCGACTCCTGCAAGGCGTTCTCCAATTTGAGTACCTTTTTCAAAATAACAAACAGTTAAAATCTTTAATACGTTATATATAATTAGTTTAACTAACCTCTGCTTCTAGGGTCTTTAATTTTTCAGCACTTAGAGCTTTCATTGACTTTTCAGTTTCTCTCTGTTTGGCTGTTTCCTGCGAATTGTAAAATTGGTCGTAACTATACATTCAATAATTGAGTCAAAAAATAAAAGCTTACCTCCAATTGATGTATGTATTGCTGCATATGATCGATCATTGCTTGACTTTCCATGTCAGCCTTCTTCTGCATATGCTCATGCTGGGATATAGCACGCGCCGCATCCTTCAACAGTTCTGTTTTCTCCTCAATCTTCTTGCGGAACACTTCAATCTCGATTTTGGCGTCGATCAACTGCTTGGCGGGCGAGTCGCTAGCATTATTCACACCCCGTGCGCCATGATTATTCTCCTCTAAGAAATATATGCGCAGCTTTAAATTGAAGTTCTCTTTGCGCAGTGCCGACATCTGCTCCTCCAGCTCCCTCACGGAACGTCCCTGCATCGGTGAATGAATGCCACCACCGGGTGGACGTGCAGCATCAAAGCTCGAATCTGTAGAAAGACAAAAAAAGACAAATGAAGTTAGTTTTAAATACAATAAAAAAGACATAAACACCCAACCATCGAAGTGTCCTCGTCCATATGACCGATTGCTGGCCATTGGTTGTAGTGTATGTTTGAACAATTAAAAAAAAAAAATTAATATGGTGAAGCCGAGCGAGTGATCTGTTATTCGTTTTGTAATATGTAAGTATTTTCCGCATGTGTTTCGAAACTAAGCTCTAATTGAATATATGTATATTTTACGTATGATGACATATTGATCACAAACTAACTAACACGGAGGAGAAATTTTAAAATATTCGATTATTTTCGTATACTTACATGAATTTTCCAAGGTTAAGTCCTGAAGAACGCCTGGACTGGTGCTGCAAATAGAAATAGTCCAACATGATTAGAGAGAATAAAAAGAAACTGATAAACACAAATGAAATTCCCAATTAAAACACACACAAAAATAGTTTATAAAAGTTAGCTTATTTAATTTGTCTGTTTGGGCAGTGTATAATCAGAAGAAGTACAACAAAAATATATATTCAGTTCATTTCCGTTGCGATAGTCGTCGTACTCTCCTCGTCTATCAAACTGTCTTCGGTGGTATCCGTCTCATCAGAGTCCGGTTGAAAGCACTCTTCGGCATCGGGGAGTTCCATTGTCGTTGCATTGCAGAACTCTTCATAAACCGACCAGGCGGTCCAACCCTGTTGCTTTCTGATAAGACGAGCGCAACGAACAGCTTTGGTGATATCGTTACTAAGTAAATCGCTGCAGTTGACATTGCAACCGTTGAAGGCGTGATAGGGCGTCTCTTCGGGTGGGTCACACCAATAACGATCACTGATCTGAAAGATGCCATAGTCGCGGGAACCATCGGAGTTCCCATTGCCAATGACATGGGTATTGAAACGACTCTCAAAGTCGGCTATGCACAGCCATTGGGGTAGTTCCGCTTTGGGTACATCCAAAATATACAGTTGACCGGCCAGTTCGCAACGATCTAAACGGATCGAAGATACTAAGGCTACTACCAGGCAGCACATCCATATTCCCAGGCTAAGATTATCCATTGTGCGAACTGAAGCGACGGCAGTGATCTGAACAAGCTTAAACCTCAATTGAACTGAGAAACAAAAGGCAATGTATTCGAATAGAGCTCCACCTAATCAGTATTAGCCCATGGCTAACATTAGAGATGAACAACATAGCTTCATATTTTGCTATTTAATCAAGCACGATAGTTCTATTAGAGTTCCGGTTGCAGCTAGCTGAAGTCAAGAAACTTTTCTGCTTACATAGATTAATGAAAGATTCAATTATATTTTGAAGCTCTTCTATTGATTGACATTTACGATTCTGTCACGCTCGCATCTCTAGTCGAGGGGTCAATTTAAACAGGTTTATTATTGCTTCAAGCAACTAGTATAATTAAGCGGTAGTTTATGACAATGATCTTAGCGTTTTATACACAAGTAAACATCTTAGAAAACTATCACTTAATCAAGTATGCATCAATACAGGAAGCAAACAGAGATAAAGGAAGAAACTATTAGAAAGCCCTTTTCAATGAGAGTAAAGGGAAATAGCCAATAACATACAAAGAGGGGAAGAGACATTGATTAAGAAAGTGAGAGTTACACACAGAGAAAGAGTAAGCGACACAGATATAGAGAGAGAGAGAGAGAGAGAGAGAGAGAGAGAGAGAGAGAGAGAGAGAGAAATAAAGAGATATCAAAAAGAAAAATAAGGCGAGATTAAGAGAGAGGGGTTGACATAAAGAAAGCGAGAATTAGAGAGAGAGTGAGATTAAGAAAGAGCGAGTTACAACGTAAGAGAGAGAGAGTGAGATTAACAAAGACCAAGTGACAGAGATTGAAAGATATAAACAATGAACGAGTGTCTCAGACAAAGTGAGAGTGAGAAACATAAACACTACACTGTTAAAAATTCACTAACCTCACTTTTAGACCTTACATTAATTCCTGAGAATCGCGTAGAAGTATTAATTAGTGAAAATTGAATTAATGCGTATACGAGATACGACGTAGAGATCGCAAATGTCTTTTGCAACGATTTTACGCACAATACAAATGAGCATATAGACGAATTTTAGTGGGTCGAATGAAGTCTGTTTGGAGCTTGTAAATCAACAATTAAATTTAAATAAAGGCAATTATGCATATGTACATATGTGTTTTTATGCCTTTGTCTACACATACACATACAAAAGTAAGTGCATATATAGAAACACGAAAATTTTTGGGTCTCGGGTTAAGTGAAGCGTTAAAATTCGTGCGTCGAACAGATGTACGTATATACGTAAATGGCACACCCTTCATTCGTACAATCAAATTGGGGCTATTGATGTCATTCCAGTTGAATAATACGTTAATTAAGAACTAAACAAACTTAACAAGTATTAGGCTCTAATCTCCATATAATTGCATAGTTTTCATAAGTTTGCGGATTTTCAAAACTTACCATAGTGAGGCGCCAGAACTCGCACAGACCGAGTAACGTTTGAATGGCGATCTTGGAGTTTCATTTGTGTTGTTCAGAGAGTTTGTACGAAACATGTTCGTTAATATCTTCTTTTTTTAATATTTCTCAGTTTATATAATAATGGGTCACTTAAGCCGCATTAGATTTAACGTATTGTTCACTCCAGTTCATTTATGAAACTGACGAATTAAATATGAATTTTATTATCAATCGATTCGAGACGAATGCGTCACACTCTCACTCATTTGTTTGTTTAAAGTTCTTGCTACTGTGGTTGTTCTTGCTTATCCTAAATAGCTTTTGCGGCACACCATGTCTATAAATGCAACTTCAGTGCAGGTATAAGTACTTTTGGGGTTACACCACAAATATACACATATATACTCTATATATATACATATACAATGAGTCATTGGCGCGTCGTCTTTGCTGCCAGCCAAGGCGCAAATGTTTTGGGAGGTAAAATGTCCCCGAAATCATCAGCACATCACTCTCAGGAAGCACGACACACACATACACACATACACACGCACACGTGCACATTCACATACACACATATATCTATGTTTATCTGGGCAAAGGCGCAGCATAATCTATCTACTTGTCGTTTTTTTCGGGGACATTTGCAAAAATCTTATGCTGCTGGGCTGCTTTTTTGTGCATTTTGAATGGGCAACGTACGAGGCTCCCAGCCTCAGACCCTCCCCCTCGTACCCGGCGACCAACACAACACAACACGACGACACATGTGGGCCACGCATTTTGGCGCACTCTTCACGTAAGCAGCAGAGATATTTTTATTTTATATAGTATATTACGCAAAATGCACGTCCGAATCTATGAATTATTTTTGGAAATGAGCAAAAACACAAATAAAACGGCTAATGTAACAGATTCTCCTTGTCAACAAGTGTAAAATTTGTGTTGTTGTTGGTTTCATTTCAATTGTTTTGACTTTGTTTTATAGCTATGGTTACAACTTGGCGTTTCCAGTGTTAATCAATGACTGCAAAAAACAACAACAACAACAGAACATATGTATAGCTGACAACAGGTGTCGAATTGTGTTAAGAAACCTTCCTGCAGGGATCAGTGCACAAGCCAGGTAATGCATTCTAGTACCTGTAGCACCTAAGTCGTTCGTCAGTTTGAAATCGACAACAATATAAGGTCATTTAAATAATTAACTACTACATATTGTGACCAAAACGCTGATGAGAATGTAGTCTGAAACAGAAAAAACAGATCCCACCAATCAGAATGTAAACAACAGATACTTGTTTGTTTGTCGTTTGACCATATATGAATGCATCTTTGCAATCGTAACTGAACTCATTAGTGCGAACAGAGTGCACTGAGAGAAAGCGGATATACAAATTTATACACACACACACAAGCTGCTGGGATAAGGGATAAAAGTAGCGGTACTAAAACAAACTGTACTCTACGCTGGAAGTATCTGGTGGTGCGAAAGGTGAAACATGTATGAGGGGAAGGGAAAGTGGTTGGTACGTGTGTATATAAGCTTTTTAGTATCCTTTTTATTGCTTTGCATATATGTACACATATATTGACTTGATTAAAACTATATATTGATGCGCATTATTATTATTATTATACATAAATTCATAAGATATTGCGCTATATTTTTCAACACAACTAAATTTAGACGCAACAGAAGCAACAACAACACCAACAGCAGCAGCATCGACAAAGGGAATCAACAACAAGATGAGGCGCGCACTCGTGGTTCACATATATACATACATATGAATATACGTATGTAGATATGTATGTATGTGTAATTTATATAAGAATATTGGCTGTCTTCAACAGTGATAGAGAACATTTTCGTTGATTTTATCTACACAGAAAAACAAATTGAATTCTCACTTAAGCTGATGCATATTTGTATGAATGTAGGTATGTACATATGTATGTATTTTATTTATTTACTTTAGCGCGACCCGCAATGATTGTTTGTATATATGTACATATGTATGTACGTATTGCGTAAAAAGAAAGATTGATAGGCGTTAAACGAAGCACAATCACAACAAACGAACAAAAATACAATGCCAAAACACTACAAAATTATTACAGTTCTTCACAGTAATCTAATTGAACCGAAAGTCAGAATAGAACTGAATGCGCAGTGCGAGATAACGAGAGAAACCCCCAGAAGCAGCAGCGGCGCCGGCAGAGGCATCAGCATCATCCATTCAACCCATCGTAGCGAGCCGAAAAGGAAAATGCGCTCAGCAGAGCCAGCACGTACACAAATGCATGACAGATGTTACGCTCATGTTTTCCGCCACGCGTGCTTCTCTTTTTTTTCGCCCACCATATGCTCTCTGCTCTCACCTACGGGGGTGGGTTGTGCACACACAAATAATAAATAGTATGTATCGCTGCAGCTTGGTTGAAAAATATTTGGGATCTGCTCCATTATAATTGATGATCTTTTGATGCAGGTCTATCAACTTCTGTGATCGAATTCGGATGTATGAGTATTAGCATAGGTATATTTATCACTGCGTGTGCGAGCTAGCAAAGAAGCGCTTCTTATGCGTTTATTAGTACAAATTTAGTTTTGGATCGAAGCCAAAGTGCGAGATGCACTTGCAAATATGCATTGCCAAAAGCAATCATCAAAGGCACAGGCACAGCACACGTATTCATATTAAAAATAAATGCCTGGGTGTACTTACTCATCTGATTCTATGCGTTTGGACAGTGCCTCGGCCAAGTTTTTCAAAACATTTGGATCGACTTCAGCAGCTCCGTTTTCCGCAAGAAAACTAGTCACAGTTTCAATTAATGAGATCTCCTTCAAGGACGAAGTGCACATGGCATTATTACTGTCGAAATGGTCACGCGGCATTTGTTTGGACTTATCCGGTTCCATTTCGTAAATCAAATAATTATTCAGATATTTTATACTTTAGTAATTCACTTAATTCCACTGAACAATTAAACAATTAGAAAATTTAAGCGCGCTCTTGTCATATGTTTTTGGCGTCTATTTTATTTGGTTGTTATCGAAAAGTCACAATGGTCGCCACAATGATGGCAACTTTTTAACTGTGCTGCCAGAATTAGGGAAAAAAATATCAAGGTGGCAGCCTCAACATTCACGTAGTGTTCCGAAGAAGAAGAAGAGCTTACATAGACTGCAAATTTAAATAAATTTACATTACATTGATAAGCATAAGTATAATTGGAGCAATGATATAGGAAAAACAAACCACCGCAACGCTGGTGTGCCGCATCGCATTAAACTAAATACATACATTCAGCTCCGATTTTGCTCAAGTCACTTTATAGGTGACGACTGCAACCACATCAAAAAATGTTTGCAACGTTGAAAAACAAAATTAAGGAGGAAACTGGAGAAGATGTTTCCACGTCAACACCCCAATCACATCTACGGCACAACAACAACAACAATATCAATAATTATCGCATACGCAGTCGCCGTGTAAGCATCAATTCCAATGTCGCTGATGATGTGGGCGGTGGCGGAGGACTATACAATGAGGTAAAAAAAGTCTATACAAACACACATTGTACATACATATACTTGTTTAATATTTTGTTAACATCTGTTTTTGTTTTTATATTTTCTGATGTAGTCTGAACAAGTATGCCAGCTCCGAAGTCAGTGCAATGAGCTTACCACCAGAGTTGCCAGCCTGAGTCAAAGCTTGCAACAACTGCAGGAGGAAAAGACGAGAGTGGATAAGACAAACGAGATCCTGTTGGAAAGCGTACGAGTTGCTCAAACCCAAAAGGATATATACTGCGAGGAACAGGAAAAGATACAAAATCTGCAGCAAGTCGAAATAGATAAGTTGAAAAACTTGATCGGCTTTCGTGAACAAGAAGCCGTTGACCACATGAATTCCATTCGACAGTACCAACAGCAAATTGATAACTTTAACCAAGAACTAGATCGCTTACGCACAATCGAACCTATTGCGGAAGATCTGCGCGATGAACTCGAGCAGCTACGTCATGTCACACAGCAAGAAAAAAGTCAACTAACCACAACACTTGCTGCTGTTCAGGAAGATAATCGTATTTTGAAAATGCGTATGCGTATTGTCGAGGAGGCACGACTGGAAGCATTGCCCACACTGAATTCGGAACAGCAGGTGCAGGCACTTATACACGAGCACAAGTTGCTTGAACAGCATTTAGAGGAAACACATTTGCAACTATCCGACATTAAGAGCTCATGGAGTGGTCAAAACTTTGCACTTGAGAAACAAGTCAGTCGCCTCTCCCAACAGGTGGCCGAGGAGACCACCGAGAAGCGGAAAGCTCTCAAAGCACGTGATGAGGCCATCGAGATTCGCAAACAAGTTGCATTTGAACTGGACAAAGCAAACTGTGAAATCAAACAACGGGATGATAAGGTAAGCTTAGACTAAAATATTTTGTATTATCTTTATATTCTACTCTTTTGTCTTACAGATAAAACTGCTGGCTGATGAAGTTGATGAAATCAGTTTGGCATTGAAAGAGTGCCGGGAAGAGAACGAACAGCAAATTCTCTTTGAGCGCAACAAATCCGTGAGTATCACTTCTGATGTTGACGCTTAAAGCAGGTGGCACCAATAACATACACCAAACATACACCAAACATACACACACACATACACATGTATTATTAACAAACTATAACTTCTTAATATTATAACTAACCGAAAAAACCAAATTGTTTTAATAGCTAGTGCATGGTAGTGCCTCTTATACTTTACTTTATTGCATTTTCTATACATTTACTAATACTTTGTACTATATTCTAAAGCTGAACTTTCATGTTTCCTATTAAATTGCTTTTACGGTTCACAAAAAACAAAACGATTTTACGCCTTATTTAAAACAAACTATAAACTTAGGAAACCCTGGAAGCCGATAAAAAAGATCTCAAACTAAGACTTGCAACAGCTGATGAAAGGTTTAGTGAATATGTTAAAAATGCCGAGCAAATTGCTCAAAAGTTGCGCACACAAATTACCGAGAAACAGGATCAGCTGGATGATACTCAAATGATACTGGAGTCGGAGCGGGAGGAGAAATTGACAGCCCTATTGCGAAATGCTGAGATATCACAGAGTGAGGAACTGCTGAAGAAGGAGCTGCGCATGGAGCAAACCGAATCAAATGAACTTCATGACAAAAACAAGCAACTCGAAAAGGAGGTAGAGAAGGCGCTGCAATCTTTGCAATTACTTAACGATGCCGCACAACAGAATGCAAAAGATCAGGCCAAGTACGAGTTAACTCAGCGCGAAATTGTTGAAAAGAATAAGGTAAGCTCTTTTGGATATCAATGATGCGATCGATAACCAATTAATATTCGACAGACAATAAAAACATTAAATCAACGCTTGGGTGATCTAAAAAAGACACTGCAAAAGGAATTTCGTAGCTCCCAGACGGCAACTATAGATGTTGTAGATACGGATCAAGTTTTACCCGCCTTTCGCATATCACATGCACCGCTTGAGAACTTTCAGTCGGACAATAAGCCCAATTGCATTATTATGGATGAAGTCAATTTTAAATATCTGAAGCATGTCATTGTAAAGTTCTTGACGAGCCGCGAGGTAGTGGTTAACTAATGCAATTGAACTTTAATATTGTTTCAATGAATATTTATATTTCAGGTTGAGGCGAGACATCTTGTGAGAGCCGTTTCAACTTTACTTCAGCTCTCCCAGGAGGAGGAGAAACTACTGCACGATACATTGAATTGGAAAATGAGTTGGTTTGGTGTGAAACCCAGCTAAATAGATGAAACTAAGCATGTGTAATAAGCATAAATGCATTCATACATTTGTACATACAAACATTCCATTTTAAGATGTACATTTAGTTTTGTCATTTGTACTATGTATTTTAACAAAAGAAATGTTTAATCTTAGATACTAAAGACAAAATTACGCCGTTCAATCGAAAGGCGGCTAGTTGTATTTGACACTGTGTTAGTTATGTTGTTGATTTATTTATGTCTTTGTTTATTAGTTTTATAATGTAAACTCTTTTGTTAAATAAAATATACGTACACATCTTGTGTACAACACATATATATTAATATACCGCTGTTTGTGATGCACTGTCAATAAAACCTCTTACACTAAGTAATGAAATTTGTGAAATTGTGTTAATGCAGACCGCGTTAAACTGTTAATTATCGATAACTCCAATCGATTTGCTGAATTTCCACAAATTAGTATTTTTATGAACGATTTATGCCTTTTTTAAGTCACAGTTCGCAGTCACACTGTATATTGACAATGCCGCTTGGAAACGCTGGTCGAATTGGTGTTTGTTGGTTTGTACAATAAGTGTAAAATTAAAATAAGTTGTAACATAAATTATAATTTGTGTGTTTAATAGGGCCGTTTTAACCGTTGGTGGCGTATACGCATTTGTCTTGTCAAAAAGGTCAGTAGAAGGCCGCAGATCTGAGACGTTACGTGTTCGCGACCGCATGAAAAAAGCAAATCACGGCGAATACGATCACACTATTTCAGACAGACGTTTCGATTAGAGAAAGAATAAATATATATATAAAATAACCAACAACTTACATTAAAACACATAAAATACATTAAAAATGGCGATGCCACAAATAAGTTCGGCCGACCAGGCAAAATTGCAGCTGATGCAAGAGATGGAAATTGAAATGATGTCCGATTTATATAACCGCATGACAAACGCCTGTCACAAAAAATGTATTCCGCCGCGCTATGGCGAATCTGAATTGGGTATGTTTTACAAAAAATAATCATTATTTATCATTATCATTATCATTATAACTGTTCCTTAACCACTACAGGCAAAGGCGAAATGGTGTGCATTGACAGATGTGTCGCAAAGTATTTGGATATACACGAGAAAATTGGCAAGAAGCTAACGGCCATGTCAATGCAGGATGAGGAACTTATCAAAAAAATGTCCAGTTAAATATTGAAAATTCAACGATTTTGCTCATATTGACGCAAATCTAAGTTTAATTCAGTGCGCATTTCAATCGTTACGTTTTTTACACACAATTACCACACACACACAAAGAATCAAGGAATAAACATAAAAATACGCAAAAGATTTTTTATATTTGATTTGTATCTTAGAAAGTTGTAACGAATCGTGACATCTCTGGTAGCATTACACCAATATCTTCCATAGTGTTCTCCAATGTGCTCTCATCGGAGCTATCCAGTTGGCTTGTGCGTGCGCTATTCTCCCAATCGGACGAGGATTCCTGCTCTGGATTCGCATGCTCGTCCTGTGTGTGCGGACTAGGTCTGGGATTTGCAATGGAATCATGGAATGCCTCATCCATCATCTCAACATAGATATGTGGTTGTGTCTGCCAATAAAACATCTCAATCAGTTTATCATTTTCTAAGTTTCAACCTACCTGCGCCAGTTTCTGTAGCTCGGGCTGTATACTTATGGGATTCTTAGACAAGTTTAGCATGCGTAGAAATTGCAGTTTCTTCAATTCCGCTTGGTCTGGCATTTGATTAATTCGGTTATCATTCAAAAATACGAATTTTAAAGTGGACATGGCAACTAGCATGCAAGGCAGTTGGCTGAGTTGATTGCCCTTCAGATTCAGATGTATTAGATTGTGAAGCAATCCAAATGATTTTGGAACATCAAGAAGCGCGTTGCTCTCAGCCGTTAACCAGCGTAAGCTGGATAGATTGCCCAGCGAATCTGGCAATGATTTCAATCGATTTCCTCGAACTCCCAATGTATGAAGGCGTTCACAGTTGGAAATTTCGGCAGGAAGCTTTCTCAATCGAGTGTTGTTGCACCAGAAGGTTTCCAGAAATGTCAGTTGTCCCAGTTCCGGTGGCAGACTACATATGTTATTACAACTGATATTGAGAAACTTTAATCTCACCAAATCACAGATGCACGCCGGGAATTCATCGAGGTGGTTATAGTCCAGAGCCAGGACTTGCAATCGAGTTAAATTCCCCAAGCATTCAGGAACCTTTAAATGATATTCATACGTGCAATTCTTAAATATTTCTCTCCTTCTCTCTTACCTTAGTTAATTTATTTTGGTTTATGAACAGTTTCATTAGGGTTTCGCAATGTTCGATTATGCCTGGCAGTTCGACCATTTGGTAATGGGATAGATTCAAGGAGAATGCTTTCTTACTGATTGCATCCTCACAGTTGGCCAATATATAATTGGTGCGAAAGAAATGACAAATCGCTTCCATCTGTTATTCTTGATCAGGAATTACACAAATTGTATTCTTCCCTGGCAGTTTTTAATTTCATATAATAATTTTCCAAATGTTCCGATTCATTTTCGGTGCCACAAACGTCAAACACAAATGTCATCAGAATTTTTTTTTTTTATTTGTACACTTAAGGTACATACTATATGTATGTACATATATAGAAAAACCGTCCTGGGTTTCTAAATTTAAAACTATCATTGCTTGCCAACATTTTTAAAAGAAATCTTTAAAGGGTTCGCAGATGATATACTCTTCACATGGCTACAGATTTTCAAAAAATACTCAAAAGAACTTTCCTCATCTATGTTTATATTTATTTAATTCGTTTAGCCAACAAATGGCATCATACAGTTTCCAAACTTTAAGTGTCTCAAATAGTTTAGGTTGATTTGCCGCTCAGTCTACCACTCACCGGAATCTGTGTGAATTTTACTTAAACGAATTGGACCACGTCCATTGGGGCTGCCCGAGATGATGACAGTGCCGTTATTGAAAACTAAGACGGTGCGTCCATCCAGACGTTTCCACTCCGAGACAATGTCGTTCCATACGCCGGCCCCATGTCCGCGTGCCGCAAAGTTCTTGCCTATGACACCGTCGCGTCGATGGCGAGAGTGTGCAACAGTGCGCCCATCGTGTCCATGGGCAATGAAGGCATTTGAGCCTAAGCTAACCGAACGTCCATCTGGGCGGACTACGTCTATGTCCCGACGACCACGTTGAATAACAAAGCTACCATCGCTTCCGTAGTCTACAGTGCGATCTGGACGGGAGACATGAAAGTCACGACGATTGCGATGACCCACATAGGTGCCACCACCGCCAGACACAACCACACGATCTGGACGACTGACGACAACACCACGACGAGGATGATATGTGTTTGCTTGAGGAGGATTACTCGTCTGTCCACGCTGGGCAACCAGGCCAGGACCACTTATGCTGTGTCCACCTAAAAGAGATTAACATTCAAGTTGGTTGTTGTTGGTGTAGATAGAATTTTCCAAATGTACCTAGTCTTCCTGCACCGTTCTCTTGATGCACATAATTCTTATACTGCTCATCCGTATACACATGCTGTCCCCGTGCGGGTGCATACTGGAATGTACCGGGTACACCGGGCACTTGATAGGCGCCCTCATTTTGACCACGTATATACACTTGCTGTCCAGGCGACCCAAAGACGTGTGGACCATTGGGTCCATTATATGTCTGTTGTGAGTTTACTGTTGCCGCAGGATTACTAGTTTGTCCACGCTGGGCAACCCGGCTAGGATCCCTTAAGCTGTATCCACCTAAAAGAGATTGACATTCAAGTTGGTTGTTGTTGGTGTAGATGGAATTCTCCAAATGTACCTGGTTGATAATTGCGTTCATCATATTGTTGTGCGTTTACTGCTTCCGCTACTCGTTATCAAAATCAGAAAAGGTCAATTAGCGAATGGTCAATTCTAGTGAATGCGAAATATAATATTAATTATCATTTCATTTACCAGCACATAGCAGAAGCACAGCGCTCAATCCAAGAATTGTTCTCATGTTGTCGACTGTCTTAGTTTGAATGTGATAACCGCAACGCCTGCTCCACTATTTATAGTACTTACTGCCGAAGCAGGTGGTAATCGTTTGTAAATTTCTCAAGAAGATGCAGGGTCGGTTTGATAAGCTCAACCACCGATCTATTATACATAGATATGCCAAATGGAAATTTCTCTAAAATTTTTAAAAAATCCGAATTTTAAAGTGGACATGGCAACTAGCATGCGAGACAATTGACTGAATTGATTGCCCTTCAGATTCAGATGTATTAGATTGTGAAGCAATCCAAATGATTTTGGAACAGCTAGAAGCGCGTTGCTCTCAGCCGTAAACCAGCGTAAACTGGATAGATTGCCCAGCGAATCTGGCAATGGTTTCAATCGATTTCCTCAAACTCCCAATGTTTGAAGGCGTTCACAGTTGGAGATTTCGGCAGGAAGCTTTCTCAATCGAGTGTTTGTTTTTTCCAAATGTTCCGATTCATTTTCGGTGCGAATTACATTAGACACAAATGTCATCAGAATTTTTTTTATTTTTTATGTACACCTTCTAAATTTAAAACTATCATTGCTTGCCAACATTTTTAAAAGATGATATACTCTTCACATGGCTACAGATTTTCAAAAAATACTCAAAGAACATTCCTCATCTATGTTTATATTTATTTAATTCGTCTAGCCAACAATTGGCATCCTACAGTTTCCATACTTTAAGTGTCTCAAATAGTTTGGGTTGATTTGCCGCTCAGTCTACCTCTAACCGGAATACTGCGGAGAATGGAAATCAATTAGGACTTCTTTTTTAAGATAAGTTATTATTACTTACTCGTTGTGGACCACGTCCATTGGGGCTGCCCGAGGTGATGACATTTCCGTCTTTGTCAACGGAGACTGTACGTCCATCAGGACGTTTCCACACCGATATATTGTCATTCCACACGCCGGCCTGATCATCGCGTGCCGCAAAGTTCTCGCCTGTGACACGGGCGCGTCGATGGCGAGAGTGTGCAACAGTGCGCCCATCGTGTCCATGGGCAATGAAGCCATTTGAGCCTAAGCTAACCGAACGTCCATCTGGGCGGACTACGTCTATGTCCCGACGACCACGTTGAATAACAAAGCTACCATCGCTTCCGTAGTCTACAGTGCGATCTGGACGGGAGACATGAATATCCCGACGACCACGTTGAATAACAAAGCTACCATCGCTGCCGTAGTCTACAGTGCGATCTGGACGGGAGACATGAAAGTCACGACGATTGCGACGACCCACATAGGTGCCACCACCGCCAGACACAACCACACGATCTGGACGACTGACGACAACACCACGACGGGGACGATATGTGTTTGCTTGAGGAGGATTACTCGTCTGTCCACGCTGGGCAACCAGGCCAGGACCACTTATGCTGTGTCCACCTAAAAGAGATTAAAATTCAAGTTGGTTGTTGTTGGTGTCAATAAAATTTTCCAAATGTACCTGGTCTTCCGGCACCATTCTTTTGATTTACATAAGTGGTGCCCTGCTCATCCGTATACACATGCTGCCCCTGTGCGGGTGCATTCTGGAATGTACCGGGTACACCGGGCACTTGATAGGCGCCCTCATTTTGACCACGTATATACACTTGGTGTCCAGGCGACCCAAAGACGTGTGGACCATTGCGTCCGTCATATGTCTGTTGTGCGTTTACTGCTGCCGCTACTCGTTATCAAAATCAGAAAAGGTCAATAAAGCGCATTCACTAGAAATATAATATTTATTATCATTTCATTTACCAGCACATAGCAGGAGCAGAGCGCTCAATCCAAGTATTGTTCTCATGATGTCGACTGTCTTAGTTTGAATGGGTTAACCGCAGCATCTGCTATTTATAGTGCTTACTGCCGAAGCAGGTGGTGATCGTTTGTAAATTTCCCAAAACGATGCTGGTTCGGTTTTATAAGCTCAGATCGGCAGCTTGGGGAAATTCAAGGCGTATGATTATTATTGCTTATCGATTCACACATTTACATACATACATGTCTATATTACATGAAGTGTCATTTAGAGATGCAAATTCCCTTACCATTATTTTGTGACAATTTTCGAAGCTATCTGCTAAATGTGACATTGCCCAAAAACAAAACGATTCCACGATTAACACTCACAAATTTGTATATACACATATACATATTTGTTTGTTTTCAAAAAGCTTTGAGTGATTTTGTTGTTGTTTTCATTCTAGTTGATTACACAAAGTAATCGGACGGGCAATACCCAATGCGAACGAACAAGTTTAATAATTAATCTCTGACACATCAAGTCAACTCACAATTGCACACAGCATGCATATAAGTATGTGTATTCGTATACGTATTCTTGCTGATAATTACAAAACATGCACATAAAATAAACATTTAGTGAAGATCAATTTTGTTTTAGTAGAATATAGAAACCGGTTCTACATTAGATATTGATTCCTTTTTATGATATACCGGTTAAGGTATAAATATATACACTAAACAAACACAACGCAGTCTGTTATTAAAAATTTATATGTATATTAGTTTGATTTTATTGTGGGCATGTCAATCAAGATCGTGTGAAGCTTAGCGTTAAATGGAATTCCTTTTTTTTGCAATTACAAACATTGAACATTTTAAAAAGCCATGCCGGCCGGTGGGGTACATTTAGTCCTCTGGGACCTTCCACTGCAGCTGTTTGCCACGATCGTATAGGTTCTTGAGTGCATGTGTAAACTTCTTTTCTGCCTGCAGTTGCAAGTAATGCTTATAGAGTTGAAGAGTTGTGCGAGCATCCTCAATCGAATCGTGCGTCTCCGATTGTATTTTGGTGCCTATCACATATATTGCACAATATTATGCCACCGATTATGGCTTATTGAATACTACTATACATACCTAAGAAGTGCCAAGCCAAGAAGCGCAATGAAACCATTCGATGATGTGGCAGATGAAATAGATGCACCGTATCGATAATTTGCTCAGATGGTACATAGATATTAATAACTCTAAAAATAATAATAAAATCAAATTAATGCTATACTATATAAACTAATAAGCGCGCAACACACCTGAAATCATTCTTCAAGCCATGACCCACAAAGATGACTCCAACATCGACGAGAAACTTCAACTTCTGATACGAATACTTAAGGGCTGTTAAACGTTTATTGCTAAAGTTTGCATCCAAGTCGCCCGGTTTAATGCCCGAAAATTGAGTTAGATAATCGACGACCTTCTCTTGGGTCGAAATGTAATCATCAATAAATGGAACACCTTCATCTGGGCCCTGCCCACGTATACATGAGATACGAGCCACGCTCATATGACACGGTTTAATCGTCGCCGTTTTGCCATCCGGACGAATTTCATTTTCCTCTGGATTCAGTGTTACGAACTCTGCGTCCATTGCAATTAAATCACCTGCTTGAGGCATTTCATTTGCTTGAAGGGGTTTTAATGTTGCATCTGTACTGTGGCTATTTGGTGCCGGTGTTAAAATGTCCTGGAAAAAGTTGAAAAATTGCAGGTTAAAGCGAATTCGAAATTTTAAAATAAATTACTTACCTGTAAGAATGGATTGGTGGGAGTAGTGGAAGTAGTTGCATCACTACTTTTGGCAGGTGTTGTTGGCATATCCTCCTCTGTGTCCGAGGATTCTAGCACATTTTCATTAAGACCCCGATAGAAGAGCACACAAGGCACCTTCCAATCCAAAGTAAACCACACAGATTCCTGTGGCGCGACGGGTGAAATGCTGAAATCATTAAATATATACCACTGCTCCTGCGCCTCCTCAGCCACATCCGATGTGGTCGTCTTCATTGTATGATATTTTTGTCGAACATTCACTAATGATACCAAGTTCTTTTGAGTACCATCGTCAATTTGACAGACAACTGCATGCAGGGCGTACATGCGTTGATCTTCGCACTTGGATTCCGCTGGTTGCTCCGGTATCGGCTGTTCCTCGTCGTCTTCATCGTGATCTGACTTGGATGTGGGCGACTTTACGCTCAGCTCGCCCGTCTCACTGATACCCATATTAAAGGTCAATGGAAACCATGATTTCTGTCGAGCGCTGGGGGAACAGTTAATCGGTTGGTTTGAGTGTGATGGCGATTTGCTGTTTGAATTAAAATACAACTTTTTAGTGAATCTATTAATAAAACTAGTAAAACTACTAACCGATCAGGATGCATAAAGTGGCAATCACTGCGTGAACAGTTGATGCCATAACGGCATGGTTTACTGGTGCTAAGCGATGCTGCCTCAGCCGTTGGCCTGTCGCTAGACCGATTCAATTGGCGTTTCAAAAAGCTTATATCCTTTTCATTGTTCAGACCACAATTGATTGCCAGTATTTGGGGTAATGATGTTACCTAAAAGATAACACATTTCAATTAGGTATAATATTTGTAATACATCTCATAAAGCTATAACCTTGACACTTTGATTTGTTGGGGAAAACTTTTTACAGCTTTCGCAAAAGGCTTGAATATTTTTTTCCGAGCTTAGAGATCGCTTTAGAATATATTCAAAATCAAAATGCTGCTCGCTGTCCTTGATGTGAGTTGGATACGATAGATTGCAGGCGAGCAGGATGTTCTCCTTAGATTTCTGTAACAATAATCAGAATATTAGAATCACAATTGTTGAATTTATAGAATAATAATGTTACCTCTGCCTGACATTTGATGCATCTATTTATGCAAATCTGTTTAGTACCAAAAATGGAACTAATTTCAGTTTCTGCATTGATTTTACATCGCTCACGTTCCTCATCTTTGGCGCTTTCGTCTGTGAAAAGTGCAAATTAGATTTCTTGCTTTTCTGCATATTAATTTATTACTGACCCGAAATGGACTCAAATAATTCAGAGGGCGTTGAGCTATCCGTTGTGCACATACTTTCTGCTAAAAGATTACATTTTATATTATTATCAATTCAAATAGAAAGCAAACTTAATAGTTACCGACTGATGATGAGTTTAGACTACCATGTAAACCCGAATTTTTTCCTGAATCCAGAATTTCGTAGTGCATTTGATGCAAGATAAAGCGATTCCAGTTCTGCAATGTATCAAAACTCTCACAATAATCGTAAGGAAGTAATTGTTTTTGCAAAACTTGCCTGAATTAAGCTAATAAGATTAACGTTTGACGATCGATCAGTTAAAATTAAGCCCAAAGCTGAAGCTTCAGGAACGGTACGAAACGAGCGCAGGAAATTACTGGCTTGGCAGGGCGTCGAAGCTAAAATGAGTTTTGTGCGTACATATCATCTAATACCCATCATTTATGCGTATTCGTACAAAAAATAAAACCAACCAGTGCTTTTGTCCAGCATGTGAAACAGGAAGCCCAGTTCGCAGGATAAGCAAAACTCCTTCGCGCATGTATGACCAATCAGCTTCATTCGCAGGGGATCAGTGAAGTACAATATCTACAGTAAGGATAAGTATATTAACAGTTGGATATTATTATGAGTTTTTTTTAGCTTACCTGCAGCATGGCATTACAATATGAATTCGGCAAGGTTGCCTCCAGACCGGCAAAGCATGTCTGATTATGCTGCTCAAAATCAAAATCCTGTGTACCCAGCTTCGTATATTTTAATTCCACTTTGCGATAACGTCGTGGAATTATTTTAACGCCGCTCTCGGTTTTTGTGGCTGTCGCATTGCCATTGGCATTTGCATTACCTACACCACCCTGTCCTGGTTCATTAAGAGTGTAGGGTATTTGATTTCGGCGAGCTGTCCTCGGATTTGGAGAGTAGCCAATGGGTCCTTGCATTTTCATATTGTTAAGTACGTCCGCATCAATGGTTTTTGGACGATGATAGCCGTAACGCAGCAGCTCTTCCGGCCAATCAGAGAACCAACGCGATCCAGTTGTCAAATGCGGCAACATAACCGAGGACAATGGAAAACTGGTGTCTGTAAACGGTACCATTGGCAATTGTGGCACAACATCCGCAAACTCGGTGTTGCGCGAAAAGGCATTGAACTGTGGCTGAGATGTTTGTACCGAGGTTATGGTATTAATATGGCCCGATTGATCGCCAAAGGCCATTGCCTGAGATGATGAACTAATGTCAAAACTCAAGCATTGGCTGCCATTTGTATTTATTTGATACATGGAGACACGAGGCTCGCTGAGCTCCACTGTGTCCACCAGCTGAAACTGTCCATAGCTCGAAACAACGGCGAGACGCGATGAGAGTGAGGGTAAGAACTTTAGCATTTGTGGATCGATCAGTACTTGAATGGGTGAGATCAGACGAAGCATTCGCAAATCGTAGACCATCAGGAAACGATCGATTGCCAAGTTATTTTGTCGTCCGCTATAGCCGCACGAAATCAGATAATTTCCCTGCACATCAAAGTCGGAGAGACTATTTGTGTGCGTTTTGATTGTGTGCTCCACACTCAATGTGTTCAAATCGCGCAGAGTGACGGTGCCAAATTGATCACCGGCAAATAGATAACGTGAGTTCTTGCGCAGCACTGTGCATCCGGCTGACCCAACATGCTCCAATCTTGTCTCCTTTAGACTGCGCATGTCAAAGTCAATCAACTCCTCCTGCAGTCCAGCCATAACAAAGCGATGTGGCGATAGTTGCAGCATGCACACCATTTCCACCATGTTGTTGGATCTGTTTTAGAAACTTATTAAGGTAAAATAAAGCTCACCACTGCAAGATCTTAACTCTTACTTATGCGTAAACTTAGGCAACCCACGGCGAATCTGGTGGCGCAGTGAGGTCTGCGTTAGTACCAGTACCCCGGTGTCGATTGTAATAATCTGTCGCACAATGTCGCTGGCATGCACTTGAAACGATGTGTATTTTTGCAAGGAACTCGTATAGTACGAGGTAACGTGTCCCTGTCAAAGACACAAAAAAAATATTATACAAATACACGAATATTCTGCTTAGTAAATGGGATTACGGCATACTTACACCTTGATTTCCCATCCAGAGAAGTTCTTCATAGTCATCAAAGGCCACCGTAGAGACACCAAAATTTTCTCCCCCGTCAGCAAGAATCGGAATTGGATTTGCGACATAGTCAGCATCGCTTGAACCGATATTAAAGCCGTTGAAACTTGGTGAATAATGCTCAGAGTTGCGCGCAGGGCCTGTATCGTATACACCTTAAGCAAAACATGTTAATTGGCATTGATATTTGTATATCAAAACAAAAATGGAGAAAGTTTGCAAAAATACAATACGCTTAAGTCTACATATCACTTACTTAATATGTCCTCCGACGCCCCGATTTGATCGGTGCTGCCACAATAAACGTAATCCATTAGTAAAACTCACTTTTTGATAACTGTTTTTATTATTATTAATATATGTACAAGTTAAATTATTTGCACTAGTTGTTGTGGCATATATATTAATACTCACGATTTAACATCGATTGCTATCGGTAACCATCGATATGAGCGATAGTCCACTATTTGACTTAATGTATCGATATCGTATTGTATCCCTCGTCCGGGTACAAAAAATGCTGCGTGCCACATGCAGAATTGCAATAAACTTAACTAGGGATCACGTCAGAAGAAGCGTTAAAATGGAAGCTTTTCAGCAAATTGTGGAAAATAATAAGCGTGCGGAAAGCCTCATTGACTCCATAAAATCCGAGGTACAGTATGCATAATACGTGCACAAAAATGCACTGTCCTTGTATTAAATAATCATTTTTAGATGACGGCAATTCAAAATGAAATGGTGGAGCGTCAAAAACAGAATCTGATTGTAGAGAACGAAGCGTTGAAAAAGGAAATTGAGTTGGCTCTGGCACAACTTATCAAACTGGAAGTACGCAATGGCAAAAAACAGATACCACTTCCAGGTGGTGACACAAGTGCACGTGGAATGTGTACCAATATACCCAGTGCAACTGAAAATTCCGAAAAACCTGCACCGGTTACACTGGAGTCGAAAGGTCCAAAAGAGAAGAAGGTAAAGGAAAAGAAATCTTCTGCTGAGAAGCCAAATACTGTTCTCGAAGCTCCTGTTGATGTCGGTCGCTTGGATTTGCGCGTGGGCAAAATAATCGAAGTCGGTCGACATCCAGATGCGGACAGCTTATACTTGGAGAAGATCGATTGCGGCGAGACAACTCCACGTACTGTGGTCTCTGGTCTTGTTAAATTTGTGCCCATCGAAGAGATGCAGGATCGCATGGTTGTTGTTCTCTGTAATCTGAAACCGGCAAAAATGCGTGGCGTCACCTCTGAAGCAATGGTCATGTGCGCATCCACTCCCGACAAGGTTGAAGTCTTAAGTCCCCCAGCTGGAGCAATGCCCGGCGACTTGGTGCATTGTGAGGGCTACACACGACAGCCAGACGCTCAGTTGAATCCCAAAAAGAAGGTGTTTGAAGCTTGCGCTCCAGATCTGATGACTAATGGCGATCTGGTTGCCTGCTTTAAAGGATCGCCACTGCATGTCCCCGGAAAGGGCACTGTTGTATCCCAATCCCTAAAAAATGTCCTTGTTAAGTAGTTTCATTAAATGATTTATTCACCTCCCACGTTTATGTTACACTCAGATTTATTCAATAATATAACGACGATATTTTGGAACCAGTTACTTAATTAACCATATGAACATAATTGTCAACGTTGCTTCGGATGTTATATGCTCTCGTTTTTAAATTTGGCATTTTATATATATATATATGTTGATGCAGTGCCGCGAGGGGTTTGACTATTGTTGATGTGGACGTGGATGCATCTGACCAACTGCAACTGGTGGTGCTGGATGGCGCGGATTTTGATTCGCCTCGACAACAATGGTCTTTGTGAATATATCATATGCTGTGCGATTGTTTTTGAAAAAGATCATAATAACACAGATGGGGAAAAGTAGCGTCATGACCAGATTCTTAGCAAATGCTCGCATTAATGCCCGCAGCAAGCTGGGCACTTCAGCCGGATAGAGCAAAGCTCGCACTGGCTCTCGTTGAGCTTGGAATACGAATTGTGGCATAACAGGCGCCTGCAGGGGCAATACCGCTTCAACGTAAAGTATGCGAATTTTCATTATGGATTTGCCAGGTGTGGCGCCATCGAAATAGGTTGTCCACAAACACTCATAGCAGCACACCATAAGCTTGGTCAGCAGCTCAATAAGCAACAAATCGGATGACATCGAAAAAAAGTCCATGGCGAGATCCATGAAATTCACAAGGAGATCCTCGTCGTCTAAGGTCTTACGCATAACTTCCTTCTCGAGCTCCAGGTTAAAAACATGGAACAGTGCAAAGGTTGCAATTATTTTTAACAAAAACAAAATAAACATATCTATGGCCTCGGCAACAAATCGTTTCCAAAACGGTGCAACAATCATCTCGGTGCCGCCAACCCTACGGATTATGTCTTGTTGCTGCACCTCGTCTAACATCCGAAAACGATTGAAGGTGGGTACACCGCCAGGAGGCACATTTGCCTGCGCTGCCTGTGGCTGCAAGTTTGGACGATTTGGCATCAGGTGCTCATTGTTTGTGGGAGCTGGGAATGGCATTTGGGATTGCATCAGTTGCGGATAGTTGTAGTTGGCGAGTAGATAGTTGGGAAACATTTGGATGAGTGCTGCTTGTTTGGCCCATTCGGTAAGGCTTGCAAAATATGCCTCCTTTGTGGAGAGGTCGTTGTTTTTTTTATCATTCTCTACATCTGTTGCAGCTGCTTTTGTTGATTTACGTTCTCGAATTTCGTTGGATTTTTCGGGCTGTGACGCCGCTGCTTCTTCGGTGCTTTCCATATTGCTCATATGTGTTGTATATTATCGAGTTTATTTTCATACAATTTTACGTTTTACATTTATTTGACTTTATTGTTGTTGAAGTTGACGTGTTAAAATGTGGGCGGAGGGGTGTGCGCAGTAAAGTCGGGCAATATCCATTCCATTTTCAGGGTTGCATTAAAACTACAAAGAGCGCAAGAAATCACAAGAGTGGAAAACTCGCTTTGTAAAATTTATGGTAACAAATAGTTTGAGTATAAGCAGAGGCTCATATCGTTTAAGCCTACCGAAAAACTTGTGTAGAAACATTTGACGGTAGAAATCCATTAAATCAAATACTATTTATTTTTTATTTTTATGTTTATAGTTAATGAATATTTATTTATTAAAATTTTATCCACTTATAATTAGAAGTACATACGTATTTCATACTGCGGATTTTCAATAAGGTATTGAAAGACATATACATACATAAGTTCTGCTAGGGATAAATTATAACTTACAAGTACTCTTGCCAAAAACTTACTCTCCCGGTATTAATAGAGCGTAGTAAATATACGTACGTACATATGGCTGGATGAACATAATTACATACATATTTTATTATATTGTGGATTTGAATTAGTAAATTGAAGTTATGTTTATATGCATATTGATCTATGTATGTAGGTATGTATATGTGTATGTACTCATATACATACATAGTTTGATAAACAAATTCGTATGTACATATGTATGTACTCTTATAAGTCGGCAGCTCTATTATGTTGACAATATTATTGTTTTATACAACGTCTTATAAAAAAATACGCTGGGGTTTCGGAGAAGAATACACAGAATTTACCTATTTAATACATCATTCAAAACTCAAAACACTGGCATGTCGGCAAGTAGGTACAAAAAGTTATACGATTAACAAACTTCGAATTTATCTTCAGCATAATTTTGCATTTATTGCCAAACATTACCGATATTTAAATTGCCAAATTGCTGATTTAAGTTAGATGTCACTGATGAGGCGGCGGTGGTCCCAGTTGTAGCTGGATATCCACTTGACATCGGTTGCATAAGGTTCATACCGAGCCCAATCTGTTGCTGTTGTGGGTTTGACTGAGGTGCCGCTGTGGTGCCACTAAAAAGCTGCATGCCACTGAGCAAACTTTGATTTGTCTGCATTAGATTTAAGGGGGGTGTACCTTGTCCCTGGCCGACTAAATAGGGGCTACCGCTGGCATTTGGGAACTGACCAGCACCAGCACCAAAGCCAACATTACCACCCAGATTCATTGAGCCAGTTGGCGCATTACTGAACGCATTTGGTGCGGCCATAACCGGTGCATTGTACATGCTAACTGAGTTTGGAGGTGTCATGAACTGGTGATGATGATGCGTCTGTTGTGGCACCTGCTGTTGCTGGTGATGCATATAGCCTCCAGGTGCCATGCCTGTGAAGCCACCAAAGCTCAGTTGTTGTTGTTGTGGATTATGTGTTGTGGGCGCATTGCCATAGAGTGCCAATATGCTGTCTTTGGACATTTTGCCAGATTGATCCTTATCGTTGCCACCCAACGTACCCTGGCTAAAGAAGTCCTGCTCCTGTTGGGCTAAAGAGTTCGGCTGGCTGTTCAACGACAGTGAAGAAGCATCTCCTCCGTTGCCATTTGTCTTTTCTGGTGTTGTAATTGCACTCACATTACTACTGGCACTTAGAAAGCTGGTAAAGCTATCGTTTTGAAGATCCTGGACACCACCGCCAACGATTGGCTTTGTCGGCGAAGACAGTCCCAAAAGATCACTTTCGGCGGCACTAATGGTGCTATTATTTTGCACACGATGCGAAGTCTTTGGACTGCAACCACCCACCTGATTGGGTTTGGGCTTGGGCAATGGCGCCGGCAGTGGTGCGCTTTTCGCTGCTGTCGTCGAGGATCTTTTGTCAATTGAAATTCCACTGGAGCTCGAGATGCTGCTGATGCCTAAACTGGTTTGTGCCGATTTCTTTTTACGCTTCTGACGCTCCAATTCCTCATCTATCTCCTTGGCCCAGTCAACTTTGGGAGGTGACGGTGGCACCCATTCACGTGCCAAATACTTTTTATGCTCGTACTTGGCCCTTATAAAATTCTCGAGTGCCGTATCCGTTTGGGGGCGTCTGAAACCATCGGG
Source organism: Scaptomyza parva (assembly GCA_035044645.1). Lineage (NCBI taxonomy): Eukaryota > Metazoa > Arthropoda > Insecta > Diptera > Drosophilidae > Scaptomyza > Scaptomyza parva. The sequence continues at coordinate 482,749 of JAWNNT010000090.1, read as the reverse complement.
CAACTGTGCCTCGTACACTGCACGGGCACGAGAATTGCCCATTTGTTGCAGCGAGATCACCTGCTCTGGTGTCCATGCATCCAGATTAACACTCTTTACGCGAGATATGTGTACGCCCAGGTTGCGATGAATGCCAGCGCACCGAATGCAGAGGAATACGCCCAAATTCCATGATGCCCAGCGGGGACCTATTAATATGATTAAATAAGTTAGTTCTAGCTTTGCAACAAATATATGCTTATCTAGAAACTTTACTTATGATGCGGAAAATGTATATGTACATACATTCATATGTCGATGTACATGTATATGTGTGTATGCACATATAATAAATGTGGTTAACGAAATTACTCATAAAAAGAGGTGGGGAAACGCTTTGAACCTGCTGGTAAAAGGCGACCCGTTAATTAAATAAAAATGTGCTCTTGTTCTCAGAGATAAATACAAAAGCTAACATATGTAAAACATTAGCCCGTTGCGAATAAGATAATACGATTATTTGTATGTATGTTTCGATATTACTTTTACTGTAAATATTTATGTACATACATACATATAAGCAAATGAATTTACCTTTTGCATCACAATCAACACAATATTTGTTGTCATCATCACGTAGCATTTGCGTCAAAAGGGTTTGACATTTTTCCTGCATCAATTTTGTACGTTCCGTTTCCTTACGACTTGCATTTGACGTGCTCATATTTTTCCTTCTCTTGCACTTGTGTCGTTGTGGACGCGCTGCACAAATTTCAACAATTTGTGGATTAGTGGTTTTCAATCTATGGATCTATCTAGGTTGTATGACGCACACAGGCTGGTTTAACTTATAAGCCGCTGATTAGCTCGAATCGCATAGATATACAATTTTAGTTTTTTTAATGGCTAAGGAATACTACAATTTTTGCTATCGAAAATAGTGTACGTCTGCGTCTGTACGTCAAACCCATTTGGAAAGTCTGGTAATACGAATGTCAAAATGTAAAAAGGCAAACAGTGCTGCCAGACTTTGACGACGTCAAGCTACACTTTTTTAAAACCTTTGTTGTGTGCATTTTAATTTACATGTGCAACAAGTGAAGTTATTTTTACTATACTAAAATGCGTTCGTTAAAAGTTAAACTGGAATCATGTCTTCGATTACTTAATTGTTGTGAACCCAACCATTTTGGCGATATCAATTGGCTAAACGTAACAAATAATAATGATCCTTAAAATTCCTTATTCTTATATGCATTTGTGTTTATTTGAACAGGATTTTTGTGCCGAGTTTCTGCAATTTTCAATTGTGGTTCAAAATTGTATAGGTAGTCAAATAGAACATGATTCATTAGAAATGATCTGTTTGTGCCTATCGCAAATTATGATATGTATCAAGCACTTGGAATATACAATACAAACTGAATGCGCCAGCGGCTCCAAGATTGAGGTAATGCACAACTAAACGATATTATTACTATCGGTAATAAATAAATAAATTTAGGCTAGTCATCAACATTTCGTGGATCGCATAAGTGTTTGTTTGAAACGCCTTTGCGTTGCTTTGACGCCCTTGGAAGCGGGAGGAACTCAGTGTATTGCCACAGAAGGTGTTTCATTCTTAAAGCTACTCGATTTTCTTTTCGATTCTTTGTCCGACTTTACCATATACAATGAAGACAAAAGCAGTAATATTGATTCGCCGAATAATATGCTGGAATTGAGCAAGCAAATAAAGCTTCAAATAGATTTATTACTTGGCCAAGCATTGTCATTTGCCAATGTCGCGTTGCAACAGGACAAGAAAGCGTTAAGTGCACTTTGTCAAAAGGTATTTTTCTCTGTTCAACTTGCTGCAAATGTACATTCATTACAATTTATTTTAGGTAATGCGAGATTGTAGTGCATTTGAAGAGGAATGCCAACTGAATCCTGCTTCATCACTGTGTAATAATTCCAATCAAAAACTAAGAGCCATGACATTAGAGCAAGCACTTTATCATCTGGAGGAGTACATGAATGAGGCATTGTTGCGTTTGGTATTTACTTGTTTTCTGGACTTTCAAAGGATATCCGTTGATAGAATACGTAATATATTGCGTAGCGTTGGAACTTCCGAAGAAAAGGATGCCGCAGCGGATGATCTTATTGCTGATTTTGATGTGAATTTGGATCGAGCCACTCAAATTGGCATATTTGCTATTGCATTTGCGCCAAGCCTGAAAAGTTTGTTCACCATATTACATATTTTTGTTTTTTTCCTATAGCTCTTCTTGAATTTGTCTTAGGTAAAACGACAGTTCGCAGCTGTCTTGCATCGTTTGAATATTTGGATACGAGTTTAATACCATCTTTGTATGGAAACTCGTCAGATTTTCATTCGGAGCTTCTGGAGCAGCACTTCAAGGAGGAAATGTCCAGATTTAAGAAGGCACTGCACGAGATAATGGATAGTCGTGCTTTTGTCGGATGTTACTTACAAATTCTTACAGTTGGCATTATCGCTGCAGAGAAACAGTTTGATAAAAATCAACTGGACGACTTGGCACAAATGGGATTTTCGATTTTTGAACACTTTCAGTTGGGAGTCAATCTGAAAGTTCTTCTGGATCCAAAGAGTACGGAACACTTGCAAAACTTTGTGCGAATATTGCGTGAATGCAAAGCAATCCTAATGTGTGCTGCCCAGGTTAATCCAGATCGGATCATAAAGAGATTTAAAATATTACGAAGCATATTGCGTAGGCTACACGTCAGCATTATTACTGATCAAAATCAACATAATACCATTAACGAACATTGTCCTGTGCAAGGGGCAACAAATATAAATTGTACAGATGAAGACAACATTCAGCCAACGAAATTCTTAATGGCATCTCCATCTCGCAGTATTCTTTACGGTGCTCGTAAAAATCAGAATAAGACATCTGAAATAGATCAGATCATAAGTGCTGAAATAACTTTATCTAATTATATTAAGCCGAGGGGGATTAACTGTGTACGTCGAAGTAAGTATCCAAATTAAATTGTCTTTTGGGTTTTCTTTATATTCCGATTTAATTTTTTTGCAGAGCAAAGTCTTCGCACAAATATGTTTAAGCGGCAAAAAATGGTTGAATGTGGTAAAATGCAAAACACAATTATAAGTCAATCCGCAAGCCTAGAAATCACAGGTATTCTTATATACTAATACTAAACTATAAAATAATAGAAAAATTAATTTCTTTGTTTTTTTCTGTTTTAGAAATACTCGATCAATTAACATTTTTAACGACAAGCTTTTCAAAGAGTTTGCCGGGCAGAAAGTAGTACAAGGATTATCCTATCCATTGTGAATGAAACTGTCAAAACTCACACACACACATACACGAACGCATATCAGTATTTGTATCCGTATAGCGCAGTGTTTTTATTTTGAACATCTTTCAAAAAGATTAAAATCATAGTAATAACAAAACAAACCATAAAAATAAGAAATATCATAATAAAATGTTAAATTGCTATATTTAACATATATCATTGATAAAACACCGCTAGCTTATTTTATTTTACAATGCGCAAAGTTGTCTTATCGATTTTCCCAAACGAATGCGAAGCTTGACTTGTAGATACATATTTGTGCGTACATATTAAATAAGGTAGATTTTGTTTAAGTTGAACTAAACTTCCGGACGGAAATGTTAACAGAATCGAAGGAAGATACAGCTACAAGCTACGCATCCAAATCGTCCATCAGATCTGTAAACAATAACAATCATCATGTGGTTTCTATAGGTGTTTTAATCGTCCTATGCACCATATATCTTATGTTTGCCGGACTACAGACCAACTATAACTACTATTTCAAAACATTTGTTGCTGCCAACCAACCAAATGTTGATTCGCCGGAGCCAGCTAAACGCAATTTGGATATCCCGCATCCGACCCTATGCAAACAAATTGATGTTTTTACCAAGGGAGTCAATTGTCAGCCGAAAACGTCAAACAGTCTTGTAATAAGACGAAAGCAACTAAGACCTACAAAGTTCAATGACAACCTGAAGTCAAGAACCAAAAAGAAGGATATCGCCAAGAAGTCAAATACAGCCGAGCCAATTATTTACCTATTTGCACTGGTCTTTATCTATCTATTGCTTAAAGCTGCATCTGATATTAACCAGCATTATAAAACGGTTAAGTACGTACAACTATAGGTAGAATAATAATGCTAATGCTTTCATGTCTAACAGCAGAATAAAGGAGACAAACGAATGCGTCGATGCTCTTTACAATCCTATGCTCAGAAGGAACAGCGGGCCCCAGCTCATCTTGATCGGCGTGCTTCAAAAGGTATTTCAACAAAAAGTTTGCCAAAGTTTTGAGCGAAGGAGAGCTTAATGATTAATGTATCTGAATGCTTTTTAAATAGGGAACAAATCAAATCTACAGAGATAACTAATAGTTCTTATAGTATATTGTAATATATGTGTTGTGAACTAAACCTACTAAATCAAACTTGATTTTCTACTTATGTATGTATTTTTATTGATGTATTTAAAAAAAAAACATATCTGTCTTTAATCAAAGTTTTCTACTTTTACTCACTTTCAATTTTACATGTACAAGTATTTTGATTCCTATAAATTTAACTTTAAGTGAATGTGCAAAATGAATGTCTATTTGTGCCTATACTTATATATACTCTATATAGAAATCTGTTAAAAACCATTAAATAAATGTTAACAATACAACTTTTCTCTGCACTTATGTGTTGATTTTTCAAAGTATTATTATGTGTTTTATTATCACTTGCTTTTTTACTTAATTTTCTTGTATACTAATATGTCTACCCTCGCATCCTTATAGATGCCCTGTTGCAAAGCAAGCACTATATATTCACAGAGGGCCGATCTATATCGCTAGATCGTTATAAGCACCGCGAAGAAATGGCCATCGAGCCCAAGATCAGCCGTAAGCCGACTACAACTGGTGATTATGCTCGCACTTATCATCCAGTCATTGGCAAAAATCTGGGTAAACCTTCTCAGTTAGCTTTTTGTTTCATCTTGTTGCTTAAAGAAGATGTTTTATTGCTTTTATAGAGCCCCGGATGGGTCGGCGATTATCGGTGCCCGTCAGCATAAACTATCAAGCTGTACAAGTGTCCCCGGTTGTTGTCCATCCGGAATTGGCCAGACGTGGATCGGTTATAAATTTGGGTGAAACTTCAGCGCTGCCTTTGCCACTGACAACGCAAACAATGCAAATACCCGAGTTGAAGCGACGGGTTCGCATGATCAATCGCCACTAAACAAAGTCGAGTAACTTAACTCTGTAAGCTGGACAGGATTCCAGATGACATACTCATTGTAACTGCTGATACACTATCAACGAATTTATGGAAATGCAATGGCTTAATGCTTTTATCCTTTACACATATAATGTTTTTTTTGTTTTGTTTTTAATTAATAATATAGTATAGAGTATCGTTAAATTATATAAAGGCATTTTTAAACATACAAAAATACATTATTATTATTATTATTCTAATGCCCATGCAATTTTATTAAGAATATACAGTACTATACACACATTTAATAAGAATTGCACAGATGAGCAGCCGTATTACCAGAAACGTACATACTATATATGCTATAATATTCTACTTAAGGCAAGATTTAAAACAATCTTAGGCTAAATGAATGTTTCGCTTTTTGCTTGTTAAAAAAAGTACAGAAACAGATTGATGTACAGTTGAATATGTAAATTATTGGAAAAGTTTTCTTGCTACCAAATATTACTTATAGATGTAGATTGAGATAAAAAAAGGCAAGGGTAAAAGTAATCGAATCAGTATCAGTGCATAAGTACTATAAGTAGAATATGTGACAAATCTACAAAACTTTTATCGAATTTTGTGCTAGTTGTGTGTTTTGTTTTTCTTCTCCTATATTCATTACAAATATAAAAAATAAATTACGTATTTTAATTGCATAAGACTTTTGTGGTATGCATATATATGTTATGTGTATACATATTTTGTTAAACTTTAACTAAGCTCGTTGCCCTCATACAAACTCTCGCAACTTTCGAGTAGACGCAAAACAGGTGATATATCGTAGGGATACAGTTGACGTGACACCAGTCGGGATATTTGCAAACGGAGACGGATAAGGACGCCCATGGCCTCATCGAGCATGGCATTACCCATGCCAAAGCTATGACAGCTGTGCACAAACATCGTCCAGTTCATGCGTATGTATTTGAGTAGGCGCAACAGATACAGCAAAAAGCAGGTCTCATTGCTGACAAGCAGATCAAGCAACAGATCCGAGCTATTCGATGTCATTTTGAGAAACTCGAGAAATGTGTAGACGGGATTAAGCATGGCGACGAGCTCCGGAAATGCATTGTTACGAAACGAAATGCCCGATGTGACATCTAGAGTACATACCATCGCTTCAATAAGATGATCATCCTGATCATCAAATAGATGGATTAATATTTTACTAAAATGGCATTCCGGATGAAATTCGAGCGTTTGTTTGATAAACGTTTCGAGTTTACTCAGCACGTCGCGTATAGATCGCTCGATTAACAGAATGTCCTGAAATGCATCGTAATCGGTGGAATCAATGGATGAATCCGATGAGTCGCTGCGTATTTCCTTGACGGTCACCGCTATTGATTTCAACACCAATAGCACCATTTTCTGCAGCACCGTCTTGTCCATTTCAATTAGGTCTAATGCTACGCCGCTTGCCACATCCTCATGTCCCTGCTGCTGCATTGAAGCAACAAGCGAACCGTTTATATAGTTAACTGGCGCACCATTATAACCGATAAGTCCAACAATGTTTTCGGGTTGGCGACGTGGCAAGGATTCCAAAATGCGTAAGCTACGCACATGACAGACAATCTGATGGGCCAACTTACAGGTCTCTTCTGGCAGCATATCCTGCAGCGCCAATGTGGAACCATAGCACAATGCCTCGTTAAACAGGCATAACATCTGCTTGTACACCGTGCATGAGAGATTGTGATTGAGCAATAACTCAAATTTATCCAGCTGTGCGTAGAAGGGTCGCGTTTCGTCTATGGAGAGATTTGCCTTGACCGATATTATGTTCTCCCATAGTTGCAGGAAATTAAGCACACAGTGCTCCGTGTCCGCTGTATCCTGATGTATGGGTGTCATCAGCTCTGACATGTTCTTCACTAACGTTGGCCACTTATGTTCCAACTTCTGTATTGTCACACATTTTAGATGCGTCGTGTCGAAGCTTTCCGAGTCGGTAAGGGCAACAACATGACAACCAGTCGGTGGTATATAGTTGCCGGTCGTATTACTGCTTGCCTCATTGAACTGCCGACTATCATCCGCATCGTTTGGAGCATCACCCACTGCATCACGAAACTGCAATGCAAAATAGTTATTTGCTAACGGCTGATCCTGCACAGGAAAATGCATATAGCTGACAGATGCATCCGCTGTTGAACTGTTAGATGCTACAGAGTTTGTTGCCGCACTGTAATCGTCATCCAGTGGATGAAGCTCCACATCTTTCCATTCAACAATGCGTTTGATAATATCTAGGCTAAAGTGTATTTTCTGCACAGCACCATGATCGAGGAGCTCATAGTTGAAGAGCTGATCGACAATCTTTTGCAGCCATTCGTCGTTCAGCTCCTGCTTGGCAATAACTAAGAAGGCGGCCAGAACACGTCCAGCCAGAAATTGCACATACGAATTGTTATAGCCGGCCAGGACGATAATCTCATCAATCAGCTTGTGATCGTTCCGTATTAGAGCATCGCACACGTCCATTATGCGTGTGCAGATGTAACCCTTGGCATTTTGCTTTAAGTAGATATCGAAGAGCAGCTGGAGATTGGATAGAAACTGCAGCAGTTTATTAGTGGGCCATTCGCGTAGGTAAGCGATTCGCTTCTGGCCATTCGAGTCGTGTGAGTAGTGTGACTGAAAGGGCTTCCTCAGCGTACGCTCTGATACACCACACAGGCACTGACGTGTCAATGATTGCTCGAATTCGAGCATATCATCCACTGCCGTCGTTGAAGCGGAGGAGGAAGGGCATCCAGTGGCTGGTACAATGCTCTTCTGGGCTGTTGTCGCAGACACTTCCTTGGTAGCTATCACCAACTCGGTTAGTTGTGACGCTCGATCCACTTCATCGTGTGCACTTCCAGCGGGGCTTTCATTACTTTGTGGCAAGATATTGTTGACTAAATTCTGTACGCCGCCCAGAAGCTGGGCATAGGAGGCAGCTCGTGAATTGCAGGGTGTCGTTGTGGGCGAGTTATTTGTGCTGCCACCAGAAAGCGAGTGTGTGGAGCACGATGAGGATAGGGATGAACATAGGTGATGATGATTCTTATTGTTGCCATTGGCATCCATAACATCCGTGCCATCCAGTATATCCGGCGGCGATTTCGAGTTCACTAAACGTATTTGTTTATCGATCTTTTGCCTCTTCGTTTGCGGCTGTTCATTGTGATGAGTTGTTGTGGGCGTTGTGGCAACACCAGCACCTGTCGAGCTAGCCGTCGAGCAGGGACAACCATTTCCACCAGCATTGCTGCTGTTACTGCTAGCTAAATTGTTGCCACCAGTTGTTGTTGTTGTGTCCATGTTGAATGTTTAGAATTGACGTACCCGACGTTCACTTCGTTTTGTTATATTTATTGTATTTTTGCAGTATTTGCTGTTCGCTGCAAATAAATATTTAAACATTGTTAAAAACCAAAAATTCCAACAACTACTACTACGGCCTCAAGCCTTGCCACTGCGTTTAAGAGTGCTTCCGAATTACGCGTATTCACAAGGTTACGTGTGCAGTGGTGAAGCCAGCGTTTAATTTGGATTTATAGACACACCGTCGATATTCTTGGTTAATGAGCCGTGCAAAAGGTCAGTAAGTAGCATTGTGTTATTATTTATTAGTTTTTAAGCACACACAATAAACGAATTACTTTCGACCACTTGTTGCTGCACCATTTACCTTTGCAATGTTTGTATATGTTTCACTTCACTCTCGGTTTTCGTGTGTACATTTGTGCTGTACATTATGAATATTTGTTGCATGCAAGTGTTGCATATTTGTTTACATGATTTATTTCACCTTTTACTTTTCAGAAAAAAAAAAACAACTGGCACTGTTAATTAACAAGTAGCGAGCGCGTCGCCATCTTTGTAGTGTTGGGTTGTTCATTGGCTGTTCAGTGCCCATACACGTTACGACCCCGATAGCAAGCGCAGTTAGCACACGAAGCGACCGATTTATTTCAAAATTATAATCATTTTTTACATCAATAGTTTTTCAAATAAGACAAATAAAAAAAGGTGAAGTTAATTTGAGTAATAAATGAATTAAAACAAATTAAAATCAATCATCAAATGTTCTCAGCTCTATAGTCGCAGTGCTGCCACCTAGGCGAAGTAAAAAAATTAGGATATGTTTTTGTTAAAAAACATATTACATATGTATACATACTTTTGACAAATTCAAATTAATTTAATATTAGACAGACAACAAAAATTTTTTTTTTTTTTTGAAATTGTAACAGATTAACTACACAGAGTGGCAACACCGCCGCTTGTTTTTCATTTGACATTGAGGTGCACACAATTCCAGCTGGTGGTGGGTGAAAAAGGACTAGTATCATTGCGGTACTTTTCAGACGATTTTAGTATAACAACGGCTTTTTTGTGGAGCTGCGCTGTGGGCCGTGCTGCCCAGATTCGAATCTCACAGAACTTGTGCTCAAAACATCAAGAAACAGTTAGAATCACATTTAAGTAAAGTGTAGTGTTCGTAGACTGGTGCAGTTAAACTTTGTCTTTGTTTGTGTCAACTTGTGTTAACGAAACCTTCAAAAGGAAAATGGCTGGTACGCTGCCCCCGCTTAACGAAGAGTCAATCTTCAAGAAAATCCAGGAGTACTATGATGAACACAACAAGGATCTTGTCATCAAGCATCTGTTTGTTAATGACCCCAAGCGCTTTTCGAAATACAGGTGAGCGACGCTTTTCACGGTTATCTATACTCACACGCACATATATCTACCAACATATAATACCTGTATACAAGTACATATTCGATATGCGTTTAAAATCACATTCGTAAAAAACATATACATACATATATATGTAGACTCATACAAACTTTCACCTCTGTGGTTTTGAAACGATCAAAGTTTAGAAATCGTTCTTTTTAAGCGAATGTTTCAATATGATAAATTGCTTAACTCAAATCAATAAAGCAATATTTAATTGAAAAGATGTAATTGAAAATTCCGAGGCCTTTATTATGGTTCTCTGTAGTTATCTTTGTCCTTGCAAAAGGTCAAAGCAACGACCTTTTAATGACGTTTAACTCGGTATCTATTTGACAATAATATTGATTTTCTCAATTATTGATTGCCAGCTTGCGTCTGCAAACGCCAGTGGATGGTGAAATTCTGTTGGACTATTCCAAAAATCGCGTAAATGACGATGTTTGGCCGCTATTGTTGGAGCTGGCGAAGACGCGACGAGTGGAGGCAGCCCGCGATGGCATGTTCTCTGGTCAGCATATCAACATTACTGAGAATCGTGCCGTTCTCCATACGGCGTTACGTAATCGAGGATTGGAGCCGGTGATGGTGGATGGCAAGGATGTGATGCCGGATGTACGCGCAGAGCTGCAGCATATGAAGGAGTTCACCAATAAGGTCATCTCTGGTGTTTGGCGCGGCTGTACCGGCAAACAAATCACCGATGTGGTCAATATTGGCATTGGCGGTTCGGATCTGGGACCACTTATGGTCACCGAGGCACTGAAGCCATACGGCAAGGGCTTACATTCGCATTTTGTTTCCAACATCGATGGCACCCACATGGCCGAAGTCCTTAAATCCGTTTGCTATGAGACGACACTTTTTATCATTGCATCGAAGACTTTTACAACACAGGAGACGATCACCAATGCCGAATCGGCCAAGGCTTGGCTGCTCGAACACGCTAAGGACGTAAGTAAAGTAATGTTTAGTATACACACCTTATCGCTCTAATAAACTTGATTTTAGAACGAAGCCGTTGCCAAACATTTTGTGGCATTGTCCACCAACAAGGAAAAAGTGACTGCCTTTGGAATTGACAGCGCCAATATGTTTGGCTTCTGGGATTGGGTTGGCGGACGTTATTCCTTGTGGTCGGCCATTGGTTTGTCAATTTGCTTATCCATTGGCTTTGAGAACTTTGAGCAGCTTCTCGAAGGCGCCCATTACATGGATAATCATTTTAAAACAGCACCTCTAGCTAAAAATGTAAGTATACATAAGAAAATACTTAGATGGCCTTCCCTCGTCATATATTTCAATTCTCAGGCACCTGTTATTTTGGCATTGCTTGGCATTTGGTATTCCAACTTTTACAAGGCCGAGACGCATGCCCTACTGCCATACGATCAGTACTTGCATCGATTTGCTGCATATTTCCAACAGGGTGATATGGAAAGCAATGGCAAGTTTGTTAGTAAATCGGGCCAGAAAGTTGCCTATAGTACTGGTCCAATTGTTTGGGGCGAGCCGGGCACAAACGGCCAGCATGCCTTTTACCAGCTCATTCATCAGGGCACACGTCTAATTCCTTGCGATTTCATTGCGCCTGCACAGACGCACAATCCAATTGCTGGTGGCAAACATCACAAAATTTTACTATCGAATTTCCTCGCTCAAACCGAAGCATTGATGATGGGCAAGACAACCGAGCAGGCCAAGGAAGAACTATCCAAGGCTGGCTTGTGTGGCAATGAATTGGAGAATTTGTTGCCACACAAAGTGTTTGCTGGCAATCGGCCAACAAATTCAATTGTCGTTAAGAAGGTCTCACCGTTCATATTGGGCTCATTGATTGGTAAGTTGAGAAAAAAACAGAAAAACAATTTGCATATTGATATTATTATTTTTACAGCGATGTACGAGCACAAGATATTTGTTCAGGGCATAATTTGGGACATCAACTCATTTGATCAATGGGGCGTTGAATTGGGCAAACAGCTGGCGAAGGCCATTGAACCCGAATTGGATCATTGTGAAGAAGTGTGCGGGCATGACAGCTCCACAAATGGTTTAATTAACTTCATTAAGGCCAATTGGAAGTAAAAAAAAAGAAACAAGCCCAAATTGACGGATAGGTCTTTTAATTATATATGTAAACTTGAACTACAAATTGTGTTCTTTGCACAAAATTCTATACTATATTATATTTGCATGCATATTGGGAATTGTTCGTAAAAGCATTTGTTTTGAAAATTGGCAAAAAATCTCACTTTTGGTAGTCACACACTATTACACATACTATATATGTTGTTGTTGGATGTAGTTAATACATGTAAAATAGTTACAAACGCATGAACTTAAAGCATAAAATGTATTGAAGCAAAAAATAACAAAACATTGTAGTTATTCTGTTGGGGCAGGGAACTTTACTTTAATTTTTATTATCAATGTCATTAAGCTTAGTGCATTGCTGGTTTTATTAACCTGCAGAGGAGTCTGTATCCGATTTCTCTCCATCATCATTCTCATCGGAAGAATTTTGTGTCATTATGATATCCTCCTCATCGGCAGCCAAATCATCGTCGGCTTCCATTTGATCATCATCCAAGACGTGATTTGAATTGATATTTGGTTCTTCCAAATCGCTCCAACTTTCCACTTCTTCTCCCTCTTGCGTGGAATCGGCATCATCTTAAAGATAAGTTTATTAGGTATGCGAATGTTAATAAATATATATATTAATAATTACCTGGATCCTCATCGACAAGTAAAACATTGTTTTCATTCAAATGTTTGTTCGCGTTACGTTTCATTTGATTTATAATCAAGTTAACTCGTCCGGAGACTCTGAAAAAGTACACAAAAAACACGAGCAAAACATTTGAAATTTGTGAATTTTAAATTAGACTTGGGTATTGTATATAGGTGTTTCGGTATTACAATGGATCCATATTCCTCGTCTGAAAAACGCAATGACGATTTTGTGATACCACAAAATATTATACACGATGTTGTTTCAATACCCGATATGAATCATCTTATAGAATCCATTGCATTCTGCAACAAACCCCTGTGCGATGATGCGGATCTCGAGTGTGTTATTAATATGGTTAATGGCACAATTTGCGAAGCTCTTGCAATAATTGAATCGGATCCTCGTTCACTCTTTTGCTACAAGTATCCAACGAATCAAAATTTTTTTTTGGGCGTTGACGGTACAAAAGAGATTTCCACGTTGGAGAAAAATTCAAGTGTATATTCGAGTGATTTTGTGATGCGTTGGCTAACAATTGATCAATTTGAGTATAGTAATGCGATTGCCATGATTCGCGACTATATCGGAATGTGGCGGCTTTCGCCAAAAACTCAATGTGTGGTCCTCACAAATACAAAACACATTGATGTTCCTCCCAAGGGAAAAATTTACTTTGTCGATGCGCACTTTTCACGTCCTACACCGCGTTGTCCAAATCCATTGGCCGTTGCAAAGGTTCGTTTTATAATTACAGTCTCAAGCCTTCTACAAGGGCATTATCCCGTGATGATAACGTATCGCTTCGAAGGATATCGCTCATTATATTACGCCTTGGGCGAACTTGCAATCAAATCAAATTCATTTCAAAGGTTCTACATCGACACTATCCTGCACAATAAGCTAAGTTTTTTTGCTGAGCTGTGTGAGTGCCGTCATGGCACTATTGACAGTCCAAAGGATGTTGCTAACACAACGCGACCCAAGAAATCATCATAGGTGTGGGTTATAAACTTACTGAAGAGCTTCGGTGAGGCAATGCATCCGCTGTTGTGCAATGCCAAGGCAAACACCTAGCTTCTCACGCAGCTCTTCCTTATCCTCGGACATCATAACACTTGTATGTGTTATAGCTAAACTCTGCAGCCAGCGCAAAGCACATTTTACACTAAAAATATAAAATTCCTTGTTAGTTGCATGTTATTTAATAAACATCAAGTTTATTTACTCTGATGCTTTTCCCTGCAACAGCAACGACAATTCGCTTATCAGGGGGCTTATATACTCAAGTGGCAAGCGATCCAACGTTAGTTGTACGGTGTTTGCATCATCGGTACCTAAAACTGCATGAAGCATGCTGTAAGAAATAAAAAGAGTGTTAGTTGCATGTTTACGGTACGAGTTTAATGAAGTATAGCATACGTTTGATCCTGGCTATGTAATGCCTGCATCAGAAGTTGCGTTTTACTTTGGCTTTGCACTTTGCCAGCGGGCGATTTGCCTGCCTGAATGGACAAGTTTTGCAGGCGTGCTTCCATTGGCACCTCGTTCTTCACCTTTTTCTTGGATATGGGCAATGCACTATTGTACTCTACATCTTTGGACTTAACGACAGGCGTTTGGGTCTTTAGTGCAGCTGCCGTGCCGCTCTGTTCGCCACGCTGCTTCTTTGCGTATAGTTTCTTCGGATCGGTGCGAACGATTACATTAAGTTTTTCAGTATAATTTGGCGTGTATTTCTCGAACTGCAATACTTGATGGGAGCCATAGCCAAAAAGGATTTCATGTGAGCGTTGCGCATCATAAACAAAGTGAGCAGCAACGGCATGAATTGGTTCAACCGTGTCCGCTCCATCCGATGCGATTTGCAATGAAACCTTTGGCTTAATGTATTTCTCAGCAGACAAACTAAATATAAAGATTAAATTCTGTATAGAATCTGTGCAAGCATAGAATTAAGTCAGTGATTAGTTACCTTTCCACATTGAGTAGGTATATATGTATGTTACCATTGCGTGTCACACTTGCAACACGCAATTGTCCATCTTCACGCACTTCACACGCTAGGCTGTGTGCCACATCCTCCATTAAGAGGGTGCACATTGATGGCTTATTTTTACCCTTTTTGTCTATCTTCCAGAACGAAACCACTCGCTCCATTTTAGCCGTAGTAATAACGTATTCAACATTATTATTGTTTGACTTAAAACTGTTGATTGCATTAATTTCTCCCGAGTGCCCAGTGCACGTTTCCACAAGTTCCTTTGTGTCCACATCGAATATTTTAATTTGACGGGATGCCACAGCGAGTGCGCGACTTTTTGTCAAAAATACAATATTTAATGGTTTCTCCGGGCCAACGGACCACTCGTCAATGCACCGCGAGTCCTCTAAAGACCAAACGAGCGCTCGGCAATCCGAGCCCACAGAATACAGACGTCCATTCTGTGCGTCATAAGCAAGCGATGTAACGGCTCCATCATGGCTATCATCGCTAAGCGTACGCTCAATCTGCAAACCAGATAAACTAATCCATATATTGTACACAAAAGGGCATATCGCTATTACTTACTTTTCCTTCTGCTAATGAATAGAGTACAACGGCGCCCTTAAGAGTTCCCAATGCTATATAATGTTTATCATCGGCTGTGGAAATGTGTTGTTGTTGCTGCTGCGATTTGCGCGACTTCTTTGGACGCGAAGCGGCAACCGTTATCCACGTGAGAGCTGTGCAGCGTCCAGATATCTGAAGATTAGGCGTATATTCCTGCTTTAACGTGCTCGTTTCTGTGTCCCATATTCGTAGAACACCCTCGTCGTCAACCAATGCAAACAGTTTCCCACCATTTGATGAGAATCCCAACACGTGCTTCCTGCCCAGCGACATCGCTTCAAACAGTTTGGAATAAAAACAGCACAAGCTTATTCCAGTGTTAGTCAATAAGGCAATAGTTTTTTAATATTTTTTTGGTAACAATTTGCCATAAAAATACTAGGAATAAATACAGCATGTTATCGTTAAAATAAAATGCATTTTTGAATTTTCTCTATAGTTGTAAGCGAATAAAACTTTAAAAGGTTTCGTTGATATCAGCTGGCAACTCATATTAAATTGTTTCAGAAATATTTTGATTTATTTAATTTATCAAACAAAAATACTTTTGTGGTATTATCAGTATTTTCGGTTGCAGCTTGAGTGTGCCGTCCAGAATATTCGTTTGACCATTTTTGAGGTTAAACGCATTACCGTCTGACTTGCTTTAGCTGCTCTTCGTTTGTTGAATATCTGTGCATAAAAATGGCTTTATCTGTTCCAAAAGCACCCGGAGTGGCGCAAATGTTAAAGGATGGCGCCCGGGTAAGTGAAATACTATACTATATACAAATGAAATTAAGTTAGCAGCTGCTTTCATTGAAATCTACATAAAAAACCGGCGGTGCGCCATAGAAGCGCGTGATTAGTCATCCCATATGAAAAAACATCTGTCATTTATAATCAATGATTTTCATGATAATCTGGTTTTTACAGATGTACAGTGGTCTCGAGGAGGCGGTATATCGTAATATCAGTGCTTGCAAGGAGTTTTCACAGACAATGCGCTCTGCATACGGCCCCAATGGCATGAACAAAATGATCATTAATCACATCGAGAAACAGTTTGTAACGAGCGATGCGGGCACAATAATGCGCGAACTGGATGTTGAACATCCGGCCGCGAAGCTCATTGTGATGGCAAGTCAAATGCAGGACGCTGAGGTCGGCGATGGCACCAACTTTGTAGTTGTTTTCGCTGGTGCGCTACTCGAGGCGGCCGAGGAGCTACTTCGCTTAGGCATTACCACTGCTGAAATCGCTGATGGCTATGAGAAGGCGCTGAATAAGGCATTGGAAATCTTGCCGAAACTGGTATGTCACAAGATCGAAGACTATCGTGATGTTGAAAAGGTTAAGGAGGTGCTGCGATCAGCTATCATGTCAAAGCAGTACGGCCAGGAGGACTTCCTTAATGATCTGTTGAGCAAGGCTTGTGTATCGATCTTGCCTGATGAAGGCACTTTTAATGTGGACAATATTCGCATCTGCAAGATTCTGGGTAGCGGCTTGTCCAAGTCAGAGGTCGTGCGCGGCATGGTATTCAAGCGTTTTGTGGAGGGCGATGTCACATACGCTGAAAACGCAAAGGTTGTCATCTTCTCGTGCCCCGTTGATATTATCCAGACGGAGACTAAAGGCACCGTGTTGATTAAGTCAGCGGATGAGTTAATGAACTTCTCATCCGGTGAAGAGGGTTTGCTGGAAGCCCAAATTAAAGCCATTGCCGAAACCGGCGTGAAGGTAATCGTCTCTGGTGGCAAGGTTGGTGATATGGCCTTGCACTACTTGAACAAATATGGCCTGATGGCTGTGCGTTTGAATTCCAAATTCGATTTGCGTCGCCTGAGCCGTGCTGTTAATGCCACAGTGTTGCCCCGCATCACGACACCCAGCCAGGAGGAATTGGGCTTTTGCGACAAGGTCTGCATTGAGGAGCTCGGCGATACCACAATTGTGGCATTTAGGTTAGTATATTAAATATCTATTACTTAAATATCTTAGTTGACATTTTCATATTGGCTTTTCAGAAATGAAGGCAAAGATTCGCGCATTTCAACCATTGTTATTCGTGGGGCCACCGATAACTTCATGGATGATATTGAGCGCGCTTTGGACGATGGTGTCAACAACTTTAAGTGCCTGACACGTGACGGTCGCTATCTTCCCGGAGCAGGTGCTACTGAAATGGAATTGGCCACACAGCTGTCGGCCTATGCCGACACATTGCCAGGCTTGGATCAGTATGCAGTGCGCAAATTCGCGACGGCACTTGAAGTTTTCCCCAAGGCCCTGGCCGAGAACTCTGGCAGCAATGGCACAGATATTGTCAACCAGCTCTACCTCGCACATAATTCAGAGAAGGGCAAGAATATCGGTTTTGATATTGAGGCAGAGAAGCCCACAACAATCGATGTAACAGAGGCAAAACTTTTTGATTTGTATCAATCCAAATATTGGGGTCTCAAGTATGCCGTTGGTGCAGCTGCTACAATCTTGAAAGTCGATCAGATCATCATGGCCAAGCGTGCCGGAGGACCAAAACCACGCCAAGCAGCCGGCAGTGATGATGAAAGTTAAATAATGCAACATTTGCTAAAAAATAAAATGTAAAGCTTAATACCTTAAGTAGCCCATGGCGAACATAATCCTTTACATGTACTTTTCACAACATCGAGTTGTCGTCACTCATGGAAATTACAAATTTCATTAACAAACGAACACACACACACACCTTCTCACCCACAGCTTCTTGTATTAATAAACTAAATTTACAAACAAAAAAAAAAATAAATGCCTCTAAGGGTTTTTTTTATACCAGAAATTAAACGCAGTTGAAGAAAAAATTTGGTTTTTTTGTCTCCGCTAGATAACTCATCTAAGCTTTTTTTTTATTTTTTGGAATTCAAGCAAACGATTATTTGTTTGGAGAGTACATACATACTTATTTTCAAAACGCGTATGCGCAGATACAATTCAATATTTGTTTCGAATAAAATACGATACGATCGTTGTCGTTTCTCAAATTGAAGTTAAGTTAAGTTTTTAAAGTGTTGTTTATCTCAATTTTTATGATATTTCGTGCATTGCTATAACAATAGTTTTGTGTAATCTTTAGTAAGTTGGTGTTGTAAATACGTTATATCTTCAGATTTATCAGTCTGTCGGACAACAAACAAGAGAAGATATCCGTGCTCCATTGGATATGCTCAATTGTTCATCATCTCGGCAAACTGTATCTTTATAGTAATATAGAAAAAACAAAACTGAAATCAAAATTCAATAAGATCCTGACATAAACTCTTTTAGCAAATCGAATATTGTTGTTTAAATACAGAATTACACTGAATTGAAGCTAATTAACCAACTGCAGTTTCGGTTTTAGAAGCGACAAGAAAATCTTTTTGAGAACTTTTGATTTTGAACAATTTTCTGCTGAATGCTCACGACAGCAGAACAGGGTTCAAAATCGATATGAAATTAATCACAAAAAAAAAACAAACATTTTTCTTTTGTCAAAAACGTGTGATTCTTAATCAAAATATGATTTAAATGCAACAATGGAAGATCCGATTTTTGAAATTGGCTATGTCGACAAGGTTAAGGGTGTACTATCTCAAATTGTGATAGTCAAATGACTTGACTTGAAAGTGTATATCATATGAAATGTTTGGATACAAAAATGGGAAGAACCGTTTTTCTTTCATTCCAATACCATACAAATATGCCCATTACCAATGTTCGAGTGTAAAAAAATAACTCGGCTTTAATATACAATATATAGTATATACTTTGCCACTCATGCCAATTACAATTTTAGTTCATGTTATCCATTACAAAAATATATAGGCTCAACCGCTGACAAACTTGAAATTTAATCGTATGCTGTTTTTTATTTTTAGATATCACTTGTGGACATAGCTCTTGATTATGAGTGAATTTTGTTTTGTTTTAATGTCAATCAACAGAATCACACATTCTTGGAAAATATTTGTTCTTGCTTAACAATTTTTCGATTCACGTATAGTTTTATAATTCATAAAATAAATTATCGTTCAATTAAGCATCGTTCGTATTGCATTTATCTAAGTTTGTTTTGGTTATTAATCAAAAAGGACGAAAACTACATTATATATATATAATATGTTTGTATAGTTGCATTTTTATATATATTTGTTGCGTTACTGCAACGAGATTTAATATTTTGCTAAGAAGAAAACTTGGATATAATAAAAAACACACTAAGGTTCAAATAGCTTGTTATGGCTGCATTATTCCTGCCTGAATTTAAAGCTTTAAAGTAATCATATTATGTATGTAGTTTAAATCCACATTTTTTTTTTTGGGATTTTCATAGGTATACTTTATATATTTTTCTTTGAATATAATGCATACTAAATTAAGTATGTTTAACAAAGTTTGTATTTTGAATTATTTTTGAAAAATAAATAGGCAAAATGAGTGTTTCCGTTTCGTTAAGGTATTTTGCGTTTTTTATTTGTGTGTGTGTGTTTGTTTATAATAAATATAGTATTTTGGGTTTGATATATATATTTATATATAGATATAGAGTAGGTAGTTGTTGCTATAGTCCGCAGAATAATTGTCCTTAAGGTTGGGATATTCGTGTACTTTAGATGCTTAGTTATTTGTAACAAACAAAGTTTTGGTGATATTTCCGAATAAATGCCAAAAACGGTTTGCTGAATGAATGAAAATTGTTTAACATTTGCGTTTGTTTGTTGTTCTTGTTTTAAATATATATATATTTATCTCAAGGCCCTATAATCTTTGGTACACGTTGGGCACATTATTTTTATCGTTTAATAATATTGCTTTTGTAATATATGTGTTTTCTGTATATGTATATATATATATTTTCCACAATATGTTTTCTGTTTTATGCTGGTGGTGCCGACTTTTGTTGTTGTATGTTATTGTTCAATTACTTTATTCGTCTCAATTTAAGTGGGTGCTTTTTTTAAAAGAACTTAATTACCAAAAATCATACATCACACTTTCATCATTAACGACAAGGCAACTCCTTACAGAGCAGTGCACGAGGACTTTTCGCGGAAGGGGTTAACCTTTTGGCTGGTGAAACCAGTCAATAGGTAATCCTCCTGCTCGTGCTCCGATATATATTTCTTCATCTTGTCGCACGACATCGAGACCGTTTGCCGATCGATTGCTGCCTCCCGGCGCAGTTGCTCGACGACAATGCGCTGCTGTTGTAGGGATGATGACATTACGTCCATTACTGCTGTCTCGGAAAGGCCTATGGTTGAAAATGTTCTCAGATACGGATATGACAAAGCAAATACAATACTAAGTAGTGGTGGTTGTGTGCTTTTTTCTTTCTTTCTTTTTTTCTTGGTGAATACTTGTCACAAATTTTTAAAGAATGTTGGTTTAGGAACTGTATAACAGGGCGCTGCTGTAAAAAGAATGCAACAAAGTATTTGTTTTTAACAAGTTCTTTATATCTTTCGCGTTCTGGTTAATGGACAGAGAGCACGACATTCATTTTAAATCGACGACACAGAAAAGATACAGAAGATAGTTTACAGCTTGAAAGTAAGTAGTTTGAGAAATCTGTATAGGATTGTATTAGTGTATTTCATTAGATATTAAATAGTTTGTTTTGCTAAATTAAATCATTTCTACGTTCCAAGTTAACCAATCGAGCAAAGCAACTGTTCAAGTTCACAAGTACGCTTGTATGTATGCATATATGCTTACAAGTATGTATGTGTGTGTGCAAAAACGAAAACTCACTGAAAATACAATATTGGGCGCATTATAACTTTTTAATTTAATTGCAGATTAGTGAGTCATTTAAAGGCGCTGATAAATAAAGTATTTTGCGTGCATAGCGCTTACTAGATTTAATTAGTATGGCTTCACACTTAATGAAAATTAAGTGAATTAAAATTTTCGGACTTTTTTTCGATTCACAATTGATTTTATTTCGCCTGTACAATGAATGGTGGCACACATACATACACAAAACATACATACGTACGTACGTTTTATACGACCACGTCTTTTACACCAACATTTTAGTAGTAAGTACACACACAAACACAACAACTTGGTAGTAACATGCTTTCTAAGTTATTTACCAGCTTATTAAATATTTTGTTAATATTTCCGAAAAAAAGGACAAGCTTCCTCGACTCCAACAAAAAGATACACACCCAAACCAATAAAACGTGAAGGTGGTTGCGAGTAAAACTACTAATGTTATCGGTATCGGCCTTTGTTATCAATGTTTCGGTGTATTACATGCGGGTGAGTACATTTGCAGCCCTGGTGGCCAGACTCAAGTGTAAAGAAGATGGCTAAGGACGAATGGTCCGCAGAGGAGGAGCTGCAACTCTTCCATGCTATGGAAGGCCTACGTCCAGTTGGCATAAACAAGCACTTTTATATGTCTTGCATTGCGGAACGCCTTTCAAAGTCCTTAAACCGGGAAATGCCTAGTGAATTGATTTGGAAGCACCTCAGCACAATGTATAAACTAAAAGAACTGGATGATCTCGAAGGCTTGCCATTTCCAAATGAAGAACGAGAGTTTAACTTGCCAGAGCAGGACTATGCATCTCTACAAAGTAAAAAATCGGTTGGCCTAAACACTGGCGACGAGATAGTAGATGCCTCATCAGCTCCATTTGTTGCTGTTTCGGATAGCAACAGCAAAGGTAGAGTATTAAATGCAAATTAAAACATGAAACAAAATATTTACTGAACAACACTATATTTCTAGGCTCAAAGTTGTCTGCGCACACAAATTCTGGCAAAGATAACGAAAAGAAGGCTTCGACCAAAATCTTAGACTTGCCTAAGCGGCCAGCTAAACGTACTCGCGGTTCCATGTCGAATGAATCCATTAGTCCTTCAACCACACCTCCACCGATGCAGAGTAACAAACGTCGTCGTATTTAAGAAAGAATTTTGGTATCGCATTAATATTTTATTATCAAATAACAAAAAAACTAATTTTGTTTGTTAGTTGTATGTAAACCATGACCAAAACTATTGACTTTCACATGTAATTGTAAATATAATAAGAAAAAACTTCAATCTTCAAAATCACTGGCGCCTGATTCAGTTGCAGTTGACTCATTTTGTGCCTCCGTTGCCGATTTCATCGAGTCTAGCAATGATTTTAGCAATCGCTTATTAAGATGATCCGTTTGGGTAAGCTCACGAACAGGCTGGACCTGGTGATCATCCTCGGCTTCCGCTGGTGGCGCTGGTGGAGTATTTACAGCCAATGCATTAATATTTTCCAGAAGTGGCATTTTTTTGGATTGTTTTCTTTTCTTTTACAATCACACTGCAACTTTATCGTTGCTTTATAGTACAGCTGCTAGGGCTACAGTAATTTTTGCATGCTAGTCTAAATTATAGTGTTTTTGTAATCCCTGGTTAAAAAACAACCCTGTTCGCTTTCGCTGTGCAATTTTGAGTCGCGCCTGAATTCAATTTCAATAAGCAAATAATAATGTTTATGCCCGAGACGGAAGACATGTTGCCACGAGCAGCTCCTAGGCCAAGTGCGTCAGTACCGTTAGGCCATAGCGACGGGATTATAAAGCCAACAGTGCCTGAAGTGTCCATATTGTTTGGTGAAGCGCCTCAGCAACAAGCTCACATACAACAACAACAACAACAGCAGCACCAACAATCAGCGTCGGCGCAACGTCCCGTAAACAGTTTTGCCTCATGGAAGAAACAAATACTGCCTCGCGTCAACTTTTCTCCAGTTCTTGCTACAGAATTAGGACCTGGATCGCCACCAGCGACTGCGTCCGTTCCCAACTGCAATGAATTTAATTATCTTCCAAGGAGTCGAGCCTTTAGTGATGCTCAGACCACGCCCCCCAGTAATGGGAATATTGGGTACACAGTTTCTGGAGCTTCACAATATCCACAGGAAACATATGCTCCAAATCATTTGATGCCAGCATCATGCTTGTCAAATTACAATGTACCTATAAGTGATGTCCTCACAATTTGTGCAAGCACACAAACAGAACCAGAATCTGTATTGCAAAGAAGGGATTTTAGTCTTGATCACAACAATTTAGCTGATAAACAAGACATCAGAGAAGTGCTTACACTACTGGAAGTTATGCGCCAGGAACAGCAGCAATTGAGACGCCTATGCGAATCCATCGTTCAGAAGCAACAGAAGCACGGATTGACAAGCTCTAAGACATTTAAGGAAACTGGTTCTCAGTATGAACTTGTAGTTTCAAGTAAAAGTATGTTCATTGTACAATGAGCAATGTAAAGTGCTACTAATTATCAAACTTCTTCAATAGGTAATGGTACAGTTAAGCCTATAAGGCCCATAGTGCAGGATTACATAGTTGAAGAAGATGAGCAATTGGCGACATATGAAGCTCCATTACGAGCTGCACCACAATTTCAATCGCCACGCGTTATGCCACCGAACGCACAATCCACTGGTTATCGAGCTAATACTCCACAAGGCAAAACGGGATTGGCCTCACCAGTTCCCAATGTGCCCACTGTGCTTCCCAAGCCCAGCACAGAGAAGAGCATGGTAATGAATGAGCTGGCTCTTAAATACCTGCCACAGCGGCAAATAAACGAATTGATGGAGGAACTGCATGTGTCTCCAAAAATAACAAACGACATTGTTGCAAACACAACGCCACTGCGCCAAATTGACAATTTCGCGCCGAGTCCAAGCAACATGTCTAATGCCTCTTACAAATATCTAAAAAAGTATCGCTTGCTGCCCGAAGAGCATTTGGGTTTTGATCATGGGTTATCATCACCGCAGCAGGGAATGCATAAAATGCCACGTTCGCCTGCAGTTGCATCACCACAATGCCAGGAGCAGATGCTGGACTTGGATAATATACGTAATCAGCCAAAGCTTTTATAGAAGATATTTGTGTTTTTTTTTTTTGTATATCAGTATGAATGTATGTTTTATATGTTGTAACTTTTGAAATTAATTTCAGTACAAGGGTTACCTTTAAAATTTAACTGCAACTTACAGAAACAGAACAAACAGAAATGGGATTTTGATTTGGACACACAATAATAATTGTATAAACTAGCGCAAAACCAAATGCATCTCGGATGCCGATTGCAACAACACCTTCAGTCCCTGCATGAATCCTGCACACTGAGCAAAGTCCGTACCAAATGCAATCCTTGTGTGTACTTCAAGGGCATTAGAATAGTCGGCTATTTGAATGTATTGCACTATTTGATTAAGATGCTGTATCGTTGTAGGTGTGAGCTGTTAAAGACAAAGATTTCAGTTTAAGAGAGAGGGAATTATGTTGACATCGATGGCTAAAGCTTACCCGGCCATCTCTTAAGCAATCATATAGATTTTCCAAGCGTTTAACAACATCCACGAATTTTCGTTTTGTGCGCTGCAGTTAATTAAATGAGTTACGCTCAATTCGATGATTTGTGATTGAGATTTCAACTACTTACCGGATCATTAGTTGCGCTCAAGCATTGATTTTTCAGTTCCTCTAAAACTGTTTGCAAATAAATATATTCTTCTGGCAGTGGAGGCTTCTCCTTGGGTGGCTCTGGCTTGCGTTGCTCCTGTATTGGTGCTGGCTGTTCGGTATAACCAAACGTTTGCGGTTGTTGCTGCTGGCCTGGCCAATATTGCTTCTGCTGCTGTTGATTGGGCAACATCTGCGGCTGTTGTGTTGGAAAGCTTTGAAGATTATTATTGGCAGCTGGATTGTAGTATGCAGCACCAGCCGCTGCCGGCACATTTTGATATTGATTGGGATCCATGTAGCTATTTTGATTTTGATTCGGATCAACGCTATATAATGGATGTAGTATTGCTGCACTGGGCTCCGCCGATGGCTTTGGTTTTGTCTACAAAACCCGTATTAATCAAATTAAACAAATATAATAATGCATACAAAATAAAATCTTACCACTCGTGAGGATTTCAAAGCTGGTGGATCATTCCAACCGGGTGGTGGTGTTGGATTACGTTGTATATTCTGCACCAGTGGGGTCGGCGCCGCGGGCATAGGCATTGTGTCAATCGGTGCTATTCCCGGTAAGTAATTGTTTTGTGGAGCACCCATAAAAGATGTTGCTGGATTGTATGGCTGTGCCGTCGATATGGCATTTGTATTGAATGCATTAGGATTATATGTTTGTGGCACATTCGCAGTCTGGGCCACAGGAGCAGCTGCACCAGCGAATGGAACTGTCGACGGGGCTTGCACTGCATTATAGGCCATACCATAGGCACTGGTTGGTGCTGCCACCGAAGGATCCAAAACGTACTTCGAACGCGAATGAAGTCCAGATCCCGAACTTGTCGCCACTGGCTGTCCACCCGAGGAGCTAGCATTGCTATGAGGTCGTGGCGGATGTGTAAGTGGTTCGGCTTTCATTTGAGGCGGATTAAAAATCTGCGCTGGTGGCATTGGTGTTGGCTGGTAGGGCGCTGCCTGGCCCACTGCTCCCTGTTGCCAACTACCATTTATCGTTGTCGAGTTATACTGATTAAGCGGCTGTCCGTACGCTGGTTTTGAGAAAGAACCACGCTGCTCCAGTTGTCGCATATATCCAGCCATAGGAGCTGCAGTTGCAGCAGTTGATGGCTGAATGCGATCCACATTGACAGCATTACTGATACGCTCACGAAGCTCATTTAAATCCTCGCTCTCTGAATTGGTCTTGCTCAATGTGGTTATATACTGGAGAGCAGCGGTTAGGGCGCCCTGAGATGCCAGCAGTCCACTATATTCCGAAATGAAACCAGCAAAGCGACCCGCCAGATCAACAGCAATGCCCTGCTGTTCCAATGATTTGGTCAGCAGCATCACCACCTCAGCGAGCTCCTGCAGTTCCGTTGTGTTGAGCTTATAGTTATGATTCTGTTGCTCCAGTTGCTTCAACTGATACCAGGCAGTCACCAATTTGTCAATGCTGCCAGCACAAATATAGCAGAGCATGGCGTTTCGAGTCAGCTCAATGCTTTTGGTGGACTCGTTCAATAGACGATCGCCGAGTCTCTCGCAAATATCCACCAATTTGCGTTCACTGTGTTTAAGTGCCGCAACAAGAGCCTCCTTCCACGAGTCCACCGTGCAGCAATTAACAAAATCGAGCCAATCTCGTGTTACCAATGCCGAGATCACATTGGACAGCTCGTTCTTCTGCTGCAACAAGTAGCGGGTTTGAATACGCGTCAGAGTCTCGATGCCCGCTGTCGAAGCTATGATGAGTGCTTCGGGTATGCGCTGTGCCTCCAAGCATAGTTCCACAGCCGCCTCCGTATTACCCGTAAGAATGGCTTCGGTAATCAAGCCATCAGTGTCTATAATAAATTAAGTTTATTTAGTTATTTGGTAAAAACACAAATGAAGTGGTTTTAAATGTTTAACTTACGATCACCGCTTGGTATTTTAAACTGAGGTTTTGGAGCTGCCGCTGTAAAATCGTTTTGTGGATCGTTTGATGAACCGTCATATATGTTTTTGTTGTCGTTTGTTTGCTGTTGATAAGCAGAAAGGTTAAAGACATTAGTTTTATGGAAAAAATTAGATCAGCTTCAGTAATGTCATTGTCACAAATTAAAAATGTTAATGTGCAACCGATTTCTTACCGAAATTTCGGTGCTTGAAATAATGCTTTGGTCGCACTCAACTTCAGAAGAGTCGCTCTACTCAGAAAGCAATGTTTGGCAAGCATGAGAAATTGTTATCAGAAAAATATACAAGCAAAGATGAACAAACCAAAGCTGATAAAGCGAACCCGACACATATGTTTCAATGATTTTTTTTCTTTTGAGATAAGAGCTGGACAAAACTAACATAAATGGAATACGCAAAGCATAAAGCGGAAACTCACATGCGTAAGAGTTGATATACGAGTTGTGAGAGTATCCACGTCGGATTGCGAGTTGCTTTCGGATCCCTTGACAAAAGCAGCAAACTTGCTATCGATGTCATCTTTATTGTAACCTGAATGAATTTGATGATTTAGATTTGGTTACTTTTTATTTAACATTTTTGCTTACCCAAGAGATTGAGCATTTCCTCCTTGGGATTTAGGTCAAAGTTCGCCTTAATGAAATACCAAATGTAGCGGCCATGCTGATCCGTTGATTTATCTGCCCGTTGCCGGCAATAATCTGAAAAGTTGTTTTCCGCCAATGACAGTTCCAATGCATTCGCACGCTCCACAAGTCCTGGTTCAGTTGTCAGCTGTGATACCTGCACAGTCTTTGAGTTGCCATTAAAACTAACCAGTTTGCCACCAAACTATAAATACAGACAACCTAAAATTAGTATTGTAAGGATAGAGGGATTATTAATTGAATACTTACACCAAAAGCTACGCCAGAGGGTCGTTTCATCCATTTGGGAGCGCGTTTCAGATCGTGATAAACAACTTGTGTTGCCTGCTGGGGGAGCGGAGCTTGCGCAAATTGATCCATGCCTGGAAAGGAATCGGCAATCTTCTCAGATGTTTGCACCAAATGATGGGTGCCGCCATTGAGTGAGTATATGGACACAGATCCCTCTAAGCTGGCACTCGCAATTAAGGCTGGATTACGTGGACAGAATTGCACATCCGAATACCAAGATGCTGTGGTGGCCACCTCTGAGAGGATTTCACCCTCGGGTATTTTGGTATTGGGGTTCCAGCAGTATATGCGATTATCCTTGCCACACGACACCATCAAATCGGAATCCTGCAAGCACCACGACATACCCAAAACTCCACGATCATGTATCTGATAGGTCTTTGCTGGAGCAGTGGCATATCGCAAATCCCAAAGCTGCACGACCGGTGCCTGATCGTCCTCCGATGCCAACCAGACCTGGGTGGCGACCTCGGGATGCCATTCGATTGCGTGCCATCGAACTCGCGACTGCGTGTCCGAAAGCTTGATAATCTGCTGGCTCTTACGCAAATCCCAGATGACACAGCGTGTGCTAAACACAGATGCCAGAATATGTTGCACTTGCCGATTCCACGCCACATTCTTAACATCCTCCAGCGGCTGAGTCTTTGCGCCCGGATTGAGTGGACTTACAGGGTTGTTCAGGTCCCAGATATAAATCTCCGACTCTGAAGCGCACGAGGCAAGCAAATTGTTCAAAAACGGATTAAAATCCAAGCCACTAACGGCACCAGTGTGCTTGACCTGTCGTGCCACAAGCGACTCTTCGTTAGCCAACAACTTTGCTGCCGAATAAACATTGATATGACCGGCCTCACAGCCACCTACAATCAAACCATTTGGATGCGCTCCATTCATGCCATGCGGACTCCAGATGAGCTTCTGAAATCTATGAAATTTATTATTGGTAATTGATTTTTATTAAGAATTAATTTCCAACTCACTTGTATTCGCTGGCCACACTGGCCTTTAGCTCTAAATCGTAGCTGGCATCGCCTATACTTGGTGAGTATATTTCTAATGTAGGACATGCATTCGAATCAAATTGTTGAGCTGCCGTACCGGCGGCCAACAGAATATTTTGCTGCTCTGCTGGCGACCAGGCAATGTTCACCGTCTTTTGTAACTCTTTGATTTTCATTTTGCAATGATTAAGCTGAGCTCTGAAATACAATATGAATATGATTTAAGTTGTTGCAAGTTGAATTACTAAAGCAATTTTATATTAAATGAAATTATCAATCGTCCAATTGGAGAGAGCCCCGTCATCACTTTTTTTCGGTCACTATAAACATTGGCGTGGCCACATAATACGGCATTAAATATTGTTTGGTTTTTATGTAATACAGTGATACCGCTACTTACACACACAATTTTTTGTTTAACAAAACCGTATATTGGATGATTAAATGAATTTAGTATGAAAATATATACTCTATATTTTTTTAAGAATTAAGAGTTGTGGCATTCGATGGCTCTATCGAAGGCAGCGAGCGAGTTCGATAAGCACACCTAAATATCGATGAATCGATTGATAAGAGTATAGCAGCTTGATACAAATTTTACTTGCGCGCAAGAGTATATCATAGTTAAAAGCATAATAAAAAGTATTATTAATGAAAGTGCAAAACTATAGTTTATAATTATGACTAAAAAGGCGGGGATCTGTGCATAATGCTTAAAAATGTATTTCATAAGCTGTAATAGTACGAATAAATATATATATTCACGATTTATTTTTATAATTCTGGGTATGTGTGCTAGATATTAGTAATATGCTCAACTAGCTATTGAGCTAGTTATTTAGCGCTGGAAATGGCTGTAACTCGTTTTTCAACCTTAGCCATTTTATTGTTGATCGTCTCCAAGTTCTGAGCAAATGTCTCTTGTACTGAATGTAGCAATTCCTTATTATTGACCAGGCTGCTGGTAATAGAGCCCTGTTTTTGTTCGATTTCTGCAATGATTTTAGCAAAATTGTTTGCTGCAAAAAAAAAAAGAAAAAAACAGAAACTGCAGTTAACAAAGTAAGTTAAAGAAAAACAAATGTTTTTGTTACCATATTTGTGCAATGATTCCAGAGCCTGCATGCGTTCAATGACATGCGGCAAGATTTCTACAACTGGTTCAGTACGTTTTGCTATTTCGTATAGCTCAGAGATTTTTTGGTCGCGTTTTGCATCCTGGGGGCTACCGCTGGACTTTTCTACTATTGTATCCATTTTTCCGGCCAATGATGTAAGACGCTGCTCAATGGTGTCCAGTTTATCTGGTTGCAATAACGCTGCCTTGGTACTCAAATGTCGCACAGCATCAAGCACATTGGATGTGTTGGTAACAGTAGTAAGCCGGCTAAGCTTTTCAGGCTGAGCGCCAACGGCTTTTTCCAACTGATGCAATCGCTGCTCGAGCTGCGCCACACGTGCTGTGGCGGCGAGATCTGTGCCCACTGTTGGCAGCGCCGTAAGGACTCCAGACTGCTTAAATTCTTCCACCTGGGCGACAAGTACTTTGACCTGCTTATCATTGGGCATTTGTTCTTGGCCAAGCACTTGCTCGAGTTTTAGAGATTCTAAAACTCGCTTTGCAGTGCTAATTATAGTGGCGACTGCATCGTAAGATTGCTTCTCCTCATCAGCAACCTTGCGATCGACTTGCAGTGCGCCTACTTCATTGAGCAGCTCGTTCATTTCAATCTGCAGGCGCTGGCACTTCTGTACGGGCGTTTCCTTTTCGCCCAGACCCACCAGTTCATACTCGCCCCCACGCACATCGTATCCGCGACAGAGGCGGCGTCCAATGCGATCCGTAAAATCGACATCGCCTTCGAGAGATGCGGTATTAAAGCGTTTGTAGGCGACGCTAGGTGAGATGTGCATACGCTCAATGGCCTCGTTTTCTGTCTCCTCTTCATAATAGTCAGAGGTGTCAATCTCTGGGTCATCGGCAGTCTCATAAACATCCGGCTGGTCATAAGCCTATTGACACATATACATAATAAAATGAGTGTATTTGGTTATTGACTTTCGTTTTGTGTGGACTTACAATGCCGGGAAGGTTTTGAAATTTGGGATCGGCCATTACGTTGGGCACTGCGAGACTTTAATATGAAGGACGTTTCAACTTTATAAACTTTTATGGGCTTGGCAAGAACTTTTGCAAACTCTTTTGCAAAACAAAAGTAGACAGCAAAGCTAAATCTGATGTCATAGACAAAAGTGTGACCAGTTTATTTAAATGCATAGAGCATACAAAAACGGGAAAACAGCTGTGTCTAAAAAAATACTAGTACTCAATGAGTTTAAATTACGTTACTTTCAACCTTCATCTCAAAGCAATACGGTTCTAAATGTAGTTGCTGGTAATATTAATAGTTACTTAGTTACTGTGCCTAATATATATTAATTTAAACCAATATCACTTTTAATGCTTTTGAGCAAACAGTAATTTACAGGATGTACAATACGGCCGCACTGATTGAATAGTTTAGTTGGGTTAATGCATGGGGCGGTTGGGTTGCTATATGGTTTGCCACTTATTTTCATAATTTTAATAAGCTGCATATATAAACAGAAAGAATGTCGTCCTTGGATTGTTGCCTATACAGTTATAGTGATCTACCATTAGAAGTGAGTCTAACTAACAATAATAAAGCAAACACTCGTGACCTCATGTCAGCTGATGACCACAATTGGATATCTACGATTCTTTCACACAGATTGTGCTGCATATATACAAGTATTTGGGCTATACCGATCTGTTAGCAGCTGGCACTACTTGTCACCGTTGGCGAAGCGCCCTATATCATACCGAGTTTATTGAGCGAACGCGTGTCCATTTTTGCAAAGTTGTCCTGTCGGATCAGCATAGTCCTGCTGTTGATTTGATGCGATGCGAAAGACGCTTTCGGCACTTTTTGTTCGAGGATGTTACTCTGGGACATGTGCCGGAGCTTATGTCATTCATTGGACAGTCAGCACATTCTCTAAGT
Source organism: Scaptomyza parva (assembly GCA_035044645.1). Lineage (NCBI taxonomy): Eukaryota > Metazoa > Arthropoda > Insecta > Diptera > Drosophilidae > Scaptomyza > Scaptomyza parva. The sequence continues at coordinate 450,941 of JAWNNT010000090.1, read as the reverse complement.
ATAGACAATGTCGACTTAACTGATAAACAATTCTATGGCATATTACGCCTGCTACCCCATCTGCAGTCCCTCGCCGTCACACGTTGCCTACCATTGTTTATGTCTGCGACCTTTTTGGACACAAATACGTGCGATCTAAATGAAATAGCGGTGCACTTGGCCAACATTCGGCAACTGACAATATGCAAGAATCAATATCTTACCGATGCCATTTTATTACGTCTAACTGCGCTAATGCCCAACTTGGAATTGCTCAATATGTCTGGATGCCAAATCTCGTTTCATAATGCGATCTATCGACGCTTTTATCCCAATGAGCCATGCACACCAAGTGAGTCGGTGCTGACATTCAAGTACATTTTAAATGTAATCATCCAGCAACGACAGTTCCTGCGCACTCTGGACTTCTCACACACGCTCATCGGACACTCATTGCAGGCATTGTGTGATCTCAGCAAGGCTGATGATGCCACTGGTCAGCCTGGGCACCTGCAACTGCAGCGCCTGTATTTAGCCGGATGCGTTCAGCTAAATGTGGCAACTATAAAGAGTTTTCTCAGCACGCAACCACAATTAAAAGTATTGGATTTGTCAGGAACTATGTGTCTGAATGATGATTGTCTGGCAACGATTGTTCAGGAAAATCCACAGTTGATAGATCTCAAAATAAACGCTTGTGATAGTGTCACCAGCGTGGGTGCCGCCAAATTAAGGTATTTGCCGCGCTTGCGTCAGCTGGATATTTCAAATTGCAACGGCATCCATGGCAATGGCATCATAGAGGGCATTGCAAGCGAAGAAAACAACGTTTTGACGAACCTGAACGTTTCGTATCTGCCGATCTGTGAGGAATCAATCAAGTCAATTGCCAAAAATTTACGTGCCTTGCGCACATTGCACTTGAATTACTGCGTCAATGGTGTTACAGATGAAGTCGTTCAGATTATCATCCGTGAGTTACGTTGGCTACGCGACCTTTCTCTCGAAAGTTGTCCTAGGGTATGTACATATATGAACGCCTATTTAAAGTAGATTATATAAATTGTTTGATTTTGTAGCTCACGGATGCCGCATTGACTGGCATAAACTTATCCAAGCTGGAACTGAAAGATAATGCCTGTCCACCATCGTTTGGCGATCACCCTAGCACCACCGGATCTTTACAGTCCGTAAAAATATCGTTGCGAAGCAAAGCTGAGGAGGAAATTGTGAAGGATGCCAAACGCAAGCAGGCTATGTTTGCGGCATACGAAATGAATCTAATCAATGAGGAGGATTTCGAAGGACATAACATACAGGAGCTGCGTGGTCTGCGCTCCTTAAATCTGCGTGGCTGCAATAAAATTAGCGATGTATCTTTAAAATATGGGCTAAAGCATGTAGAGCTCAATAAACTGCTGCTCTCGAATTGCCAACAGATATCGCTGTTGGGCATAGCAGCCTTAGTCAACAACTGTCCATCCTTGGAGATACTAGACCTATCTGATTGCGACACCATTAATGACCAGGGTATTAAGATCATTACGGAAAAGCTTAAGCGTCTGCGTTCCCTGGACATTAGCGGCTGCAGTCAGTTGACGGATCACACAATCGATGCGATTATTGTGAATTGTGCCTGCTTGGAGACCCTATCCATTTATCGGTGTCGGCGCATGTACACCGACATCGAAGACCGACTATCACACGTGCACACTCTACGCAATTTGCACATGGATAATATCAATACCATCGATAATGCCGAGTTTTTTCGTGTTAAGAAACGTCTCGATTGCTGATATTTTGCGGCGATTTTTGTTGTATTTGTACTATATTATTTTCAACTGTACAGTTTTCGCTAGTCATTCGACACAAACGGAAGATGGAATCAGAGCCTATGAGGCTATAAATAAATAAGATAACCCATTTATACCTTTGTTAATAGGTATATTCGTATAGTTCAGTCCACCAAGAAATGCAAGAACATAATTTGTAAGTAAGCCAATTTCAAAATAATTAGACATAAGTAGCTGTGATTCTAGATAAAATTCAATTTTACTGTGGTGTTATGTGAATTGTTTTTAATGTGAGTATTTAATATTTATTATTGTTTTCAAAGTGTCTTTAATAAAAACTAACCATGACTGTTGCAAATTGCCTTCGGTTAAAATAAATCAATGTTTATTATTATGATTGTGTTTTTTTTAGAGTTAAGAAACATTCTATAGAATCATCATTATAATCATTCAATTGTTCAGGCATACATAAAAATAAGTACATCTTATATTAATTATAAATTATCGACTAGAAAAAGAATTCAAACATGTAGCTTTATCAACCATTAACTGAGTTGGTATATGAGATTAGTCATATGAAAAAAAAAATGAGTGGCAACTAGCCTCCGCCACCACCACCGCCGCCGGACAGCTCGTCCTCATATTGCTTGCGGAAGCAATCGCCGACAGGGAAGAAGTCCCAGCTTCGCTGTTGGTACATATTCCAAACGTATGTCTCCTGACCGGTGTATTCCGTATCCGGTTTATTAATCAAATGCATCAGGAAAAACATGTAATTTGCTAGATTGTGCTCCTTCTGCACGTGCGTATCGAAGCCATGCGGTACTATGTCAAAGAAATCCTTGCCCATACCGCATATAAAGCAATTGGACTCCATGTTATCTTTAACCGATTCCAGTTGATCACGCAGCTCGCCGAATGCGTCAATAATCAAACCCTGGATAATAGCCAATAGGATAACAATGACGAAGAAGAAGAACGTGATGTCGAATATGATGCGATAGACCTCATAATCATCGCCATCCGGATCACCGATCTCATCACCAATGCCACCGCCTGCTCTAACGCCCTTATACAAATGAAATACGAAGCAGGTTAACATATCGTGACACTTCTTGTCTACCTCCTCATCCTCCTCCTGTATGTAGAACTTGCGGAAGAAGTTGAATGCAATCACAGTATAGATGTACACAATGATCGTGAGCAGCATGACCGTGAGCACGAGTTGTTTGCCATTGTGGGTTACCGACTGTAATATGGTGCGCAGGGTCTTGAATCCAACGGCAACATCCAGTAAATGGGCCGCAAAGAAGAAATTGTTAAAGTTGCCCATCACAGAGAAGCTGAAGTACCACAGCGAGTACAGAAAAGCATTATCCGTAAAAGTGACACCGGCCTTCCAAACCTGATAGCGCCAATCGATGTTCATGATGTACCTTAAAATTCCCGTTTCTTCGCTCTCCTGTGCCGCAAAAGCGCTCTTCTCCATGCCCAACAAGTTGGAGATTGAGTCAAAGTCATACGTTTCACTGTACTTTTGACGCACCTTCTTCTTTACAAACTTATCCCAATAGTTGACCGGAAAGCTTTTAGCTGAGATCACCAGCTTGTCCCAATGCGACTTGAAATCATCGTCTTCCGGTTGTTCAGCAATAAAGAGACCGTCGAACTCCAGTCGTCGTGCGATCTCCTTCTCCCGCTTAAATATTGCCAATGGCACCTTCAAATGATAATAGGCAATTAGCATGGCCAACGACACGAGGGAGTGAAGGCAAGCAGCTATGCGTAAGACGTGTTCCATATAGAAAAAGTCCTCATCCACATGTACGAGCTCCGGTATATCATCATCTTCGAAATCACCATCACCAGAGCCACCGTCACCTGATCCACCTAGTCCCGATCCACCAATGTTTGCGCCAGCACCTGAACCCGATCCCAGGATCAATTCCTCCTCACCCGAGCCATCGGATTCCTCAGCAAACGATGTTACCTTGTAGAAGAGCAGCATGAAATTTATGCTAAAAGCCAAGACCAGAGCAACATATTTCAAATTATAAAAGTTTCTAGCCAGAAAGCTAACGGCACGGTGCGTGTACTGCGAAAAGTCGATCTGATGGACAGCAGGAGTCTCCTGTGGTGCCGACGATGACTTCTTGGCCTCCGCTTCAATGGATGCCATGGCCGCCTCCTGAGCCTTCTGCGCCTCTTGACGCTCCTGAGCTTGTTTCTTGGCTGCTTCGCCGCCCAGTAGATCTACTATGGAGATCGGCTCTTGATGTGATTCGCCTTCAACTACTTCAGCAGCAACTGCAGCTCCATCTTCTGGACTCGATTCACCGCCCTCCTCAACCGAAGAGTTTGCTGGGGACTCGTGCACTACCACCTTATACATGCCGTTCTCCTCCTTGTTGATGTCCAGACCAAATGCCTGAACCGTTCCAGGCGGCTCCTCCAGCGGCAACGGTGGCAAGGCTCGTCCAAATGTTTCCTCCTCTGCAGCCGGTAGCTCATCCTCCTGTTCTGGCGCCGGGCCACGCATAAGATTCAATAGAATACCAAAGATATAACGGACCACACAGTAATGCGCGTATCCGGTGTAGTAGAACATATAGAATATGATCTTAAAGAATCCAACAATCAACTCGGGTATCGATTTAGTTTGCATGACTCCAATTTGATGCTTAATGTTCGCAGGACTCAACATGTGAATGCCAAATTTGAGGCCCTCCTTCACTGCGGTTATTGTTCGTCGTATGGGATCCCGAGCTGCACGTTCCTCTTCCTCTTCACTCATATAGGAACTGTAGGCGGTGTCGCGTTTTACGTTGCCGCCCCCATCATCAGTTGCCATTAGGCCGGATGCGTGAGTCATCTCAAAGATTGCGTCCTCGCAAAAGTTGACAAAGGCCTCGAGTTTCTCCTTATCGCCACCCTCAGTAACAATGGAATAGAAGAAGGCACGTTTCGATTCACGGATCTGGGGCTTCTCCCATTGCTCGATGTTGGAGTCCTTGATCTCAAAATAGACGCGCTCTATACGCTTTGAGCTGCCCAAAATTTCGATGCGACCTAGGAACGGCTCAAAGTAGTTTAACACGGAGCCGGCGGTTTCCAAGAATCGTGCTAATCGTGGCTCATTAGGCATGTGTTCACTTAAATTGGTCAGCAGCACAGCCAAGTTGAAACCGATCTCCTTTGATGGCTCATGAAAACGTTCTACGAAGGCTCTGTAATCGATTTTACCTTCATGATTGCGTTCACAGCAAGCCAAAAGGAAATCCATTTCTTCCCTATTAATTGCAAGATAACTTTGTTAGAACAGTATGTGTTTTTATTTTTGATTTCTATTTGTACTTACGGTGTGTAGTTTTTGGACTGCTCCATTTTGTCTCTGAAATCCTTGGGTATTACCCAACCCTCATTCTTCATATCGATCTCATGGAAACTGGGTGACTCAATCAAGTCGGCCAGTTTCAGGAACATATCGAAATACTTGAGAATCAGTTCAACGTTGCTTGCCGATTCAACAAGGGTGTCCACCATCTGCTTGCCAATAGTGCCTAAAAAAATTCGATTAAACATTAAATAATGTTAGAGACCTTACTTAAACTTAAACTAAACAATAAGAACATACCGTTAACAACGTTGCCTTCCAGCATGGATAACATCATGGTGATCATATCTTTTTGTAGATTAAGCAGCTCCTTTAACAAATCCACTTGACTTGAATGCTTGGATAGTTTGTCCTGCATGTGCGAAAACAAAAATAGAAAACCGCCAACTGCATCCCACAATCTGGAATGAGCTAGAGCTTGCTGATTCAAAGTACATGGACCCTGGATGACCTCGGTGAGTGTGTTGAATACTTGACTTGCCACACCGATTGCCTTGAAAAAGTTAGCTTTACCAGCCGGATCAATAATCTCCTTGCTAGAGTAGTGCCAGTAAAAGTCCATAATCGATTCCTGCAGACGCAACAGATAATCCACAGTGCATATAACCACATTAACAGTTGTCGTATTTCCCGCCTGAGTACGTAAATAGTTCTGCCATTCTATAAGAGTTGAAAAAGATATGTGTTAATGCAGTCTGTATAATTATCTAAGTGATTACTTACCTAGATTATGGCCCTCACAGGTCAGTTGTATGAACCGGAAGAGAGCACATGTGAACTCGGCATCGTGCATATTCTTTTCACCCGCTGCACCCTCGGAGCCGACACCAAGACCTGCACCCGCACTTGGAATATACTCTTTGTTGTGTTGTTGCAAAGTTTTGGTTGGTTGGGTTTTTTGTACAACAAAATAGCGGGGATCGAATAGTACATATAGTATTTTCGGGATGGTGATGGCATGCGAGTATTGATTGGGTGATATGGTGGGAGGGAAAGTAGTCGGAATAAGGAAAGACGAAATCAATAATAGAACTCAGAGTAATGCATGAGATAGACAGTGGTGCCAATGTGATGCAACATTAATCAAATCACAATAAATTAAAAGCATTTGATACTACTTACATAACTCTACTAAGTGCTTAATAGGATTAACACTCAAAGCGTAACAACTATTAGTCGTCAAGAAACAACTTACCCTCGGCCTTTGTGTTACGTTCAAAAGCGTCCAAGTCGAGAACACTGCACGAGTTCATAAGGCCAGCGATTGATGTAAAGAAACCCACATCTTTCTTCTCCTTCAGATGATTGAGCATGCCCATTTGAATGTCGATGTTACCACCGCGCAATATGGCGATGCCCAAATTGAGTGTCGTCATGACCATCTCCGAAGGTATACCTTTGGAGGCGGAAATGTGCAACAGCACCATTTCGGCAACGCCACGATTCGATAATCGCGCTTGATGGAAGAGCAGCTTCTGTTTCTCCATTTCTTGTTCCTGTTCCAATGGTTTCAAATTAATATTACATACAATGTGAGTGGTTTTTTTTATTTGGTTGTCTTTATAAAGCATAGAGGTGAGGTGAGTGGAAATAAAATAGTTACCATTAGTTGGGACATGCGCCACTTTCAATCGAAAATGATTGATTGGAAAGCACAATTGGGTTAAATATTGGTCTGATTAATTCTGCATTTGTTAATTCTGTGCGCAATAATCGCTTAACTTACATGAATACTTGTGCCTTCGCCCTCTTCTCCACCTTCGCCGCCCTCACCGCCTTCTTCACCGCCCTCCTCCTCTTCCTCTCCACAAGACTTTGCAGCAATTTGGGCATACGACATATACAGTAGATCCTCTTGGAGCGCACCACTCCGCTCTGTCATAGCTCCGCGACAGAATGTGGTTACCAATTGGGTCAGTGGATCTGGCTTGCCCTCGGCCTCCTCCTCGTCCTTCTTAGACTTTTCCGATTCCTCGAACGTCTGTGTAAGATCTTCGATCATGACTTCCTGTCCCACGTTCTCTTCCTGGAGCCATTGCTCGTAATAGGTGCGTGCAAAAATATTGCAAGCACGATGTCTGCGGAGGGGTGTGTATATTAGTACATTATATTTGATCAAATGCAGTCATTAAATAGCATGCGTTTAGTATATAAGGTTAGTATTTGTTGCTATGTACCTATGGTAATTAAAATACTACAAAAGAAAAAGTACTTCGTTTGGGTGTGTAAAATATTTAAAACACCTAACAAGAACAGATTTATGACCAGTTGTTTGATAGTAATTTAAAAAGTAATTAATGTCATAAGTGCTTCAAATGTTTATACTCGTAATGTGTATAAGATATTAGTAATTCACATGACTACCACCTGCTCAAACGATATAGATGCTTGGCGCGTAAGCTTGAAATAATTGCCTGGCGTCGAGTGGCCGAAATTTTTGAATTCCAACGTTTCGTTTTGTTCTTTTCGCCGGATGCCTATATGGAGCGTATATAATGGATGGCAAGCAAGAGCATAAAAATACATAAACATTTAAAATGGTATAAAAGGGTTAAGATGACTTTGGTCACACTAACTGGTATTGCGTTTTAGTAAATTTTAGTTGAAAACAAGTGGTAAATGTAAATGTAAAAGCAAACAGTGTGAAGAGCGATATTAAAATTAATATATACATAATATTATGTCAAACTAATATATGTATGTACGATATTTATCCCAAAAGTTAGCTAAAGATGTGACTGTGTAAGTATTGCTAGCAACTTATTTATCAATGCATATTTATTTGGTGTCGATCTTGCGAAAGCTATCGCGCCATTTTGTTTGTTGCATATGTATGCAGTACAGACTGCATAGTATGCATAGGCTGTTAAAAATTAATTTGGTAATAACCTGGGTAAAGAATGTAGCGATGTTTGACGGAAACATGCAATTACAGCACGCTTCCTTTGGATCGAAACAACACTCCTGTAGACATTTTTGCTCTGCTGTTGTGGGTGGTCGATCTGTAATTGTTTCGTTCACGATTTCGTCAGCACATGTTCGAACATTATTTGTTGTTGGTTGTACGGGTGTTTTGTAGTTTTGATGTAGGTTGAAATGTTCGTATATATTGTTGTTGAAGAGTTTTATATCGAAAATAAAAATTTTAAAATGTGCAAAGATATAAAGTATAAAAAAGTTAAAAATTAAGTAAAAACAAGAGAGAAAGATTTTTGGTTTACGAGTAAACGTAGTATTTGCAATACCAAATATGTATGTATAGATGAACTCCCTGGACTTACCATGTGCAGGCCAAAGAGAACCTTTGCCATTGCCACAATGCGATCAACAGTCTCCTGCGTCTTATCTTTACCCTTCTCATTTGAATTGGCGTTAACCTTTTCGAGCGCCTGCTCATCCACGGGCTCTTCTGTTTTTCCTAGTTTCGAGTATAAATAGTGCTGCCAGGACATCTCATCGGAGGGATCCAGTTTGTCGGGTAGTGTTAGTTGATTGCGCGCAAATTCGATTACATCATATTCGTTCATCTTCTTTAAGTATCTATCTTTGCAGTGTTGCACCAGCTCCTGTTCTCGACCCGCAAACAGATTCAGTCCGACAGGTAGAAGACGCTTCAGGCAGGCAACCATTAGACTTGCCTGCACCTCCTTGTCCTTGTCGCGTTTCTTATCGCGGTTTTTCTTCTTCTTTTTCACTTTACCTCCCACGGCTGGCGCACCGTCCGAAATGGCCGAACGGCGTGTAGCTGTTGGCATGATCAAGGCCATATTGTCGATTTCGTTGGCTGATATAAAGTTCTGCTCCTCCTTCAAGAAGTACTGACTCTTCGACCAAATATTAAAGATCTCGGCGACATGATTGTAAAGCTCTTCGGCCTCGGGAATGTTATCCTTAAGCCAATGATTACGCTGTAGGTCCACGTACTTGATGAGCAATGGATAAAACGAGTATATATCGCGCACAAGCAGATTCCAATCCTCTTGCAGCTGCGTCTCCACTTGCGAAGTATCGTCGGTGGCCGACTTAATAAAACCTCGCATGCTCTCCTCCTTGTGGAGCATGTTCTCAGTGCGCTTCTTGACGCGTTCAGCCAGCGGCAAGAATGGATCCTTCAGCAGCTCCTCAGACGTGTTTATTATGATCTGCTGTGTGTAGGCTGCAATCCTTGTCATCCAAGGTGCATTATCGTTGCCAATGTTCTTCTTAATCATTTTTAACACATTGCGCAGCAGAGAATTCATATGATCTGCAGTAACCATTGTCACGTGGTTGCCGCTAGTTGGACTGACATTATCAGGTCCCTGGGACCACCAGAAGGGCAGATAAGCGCAGAGCAGAGGCAAAATAACATCAATGATATGTGGTGCATCATTGTAGGTTTTATCCGACTCGACAAATTGGTCTACTTCATTGAGTATTGCTTCCAAATTAGGCATGCAACTCTCCATTTTAACCATAATATCCTGTGCCTCCAGCGAGTGATCCGCAATGCGATTGAGCAAGGAGTACTGATTGTGCTTGTTAAGGTGTGGCTCCAAATAGGCCACCGGGAAGCAGGAGCTGTAAGCCCCCAGGCATGAACCCAAAGCGGGCCGATGCCGCTCGATTTCCGTTTTCAGATACTTGCGGTCGTGTGTTAAAGTAGCATCAGTTCCCAAATGGTACAGAGCAGCTAGGATCTTGTAAGAGGCAACTTGAATCTCATCCAGTAAAAGATCACTGCCATAATCGCAAGCTGCCAGATGGTCAAACATCGCTGTCAACACAGGCAGCAACACCTGATTGACATATCCCAGGGATGTAGATGTTTTCAGATGTGTGCCACGCAAATGGCTGTACTTGCCATCCTGTAGATTAAGGATGGTGTTGCCCAGATCATCAGACGTTTGATTGAAGAACGTCAACATTGACGTGCGAATGAATTCGGGACAGTTTTTGGTCAATGTCTTGGCGTCAATTCCTTTAACGAGCACTTGCAGACAGCGCACGGTAATACGAACATCGGGTCCAAAGGCGCTCAAGCGATTGCGCAATAGAGCAGCTAGTTTGCAGAATATGGATGCAACCATTTCCTTTTCCTTAAGCGAGGCAGCTCCCACGTTGTTGGTGGCCGTCGCAATGGCAATAAAATAGTTGCGATGCGTCGAGAAATACTTCTCCATCAATGGCAGAACCACCTTTGAGAAGAACTTAATATCCCGCGATGCGGTTTTAAACGAAGTACGTCGACTGAACGTTGTTGATGGTTTCAGCAGTTTCATGTTAATTGTAGCACGGTCGAGATACTGAATGAGCTTCTCCAGCAACGAATAAGAAAAGCGCAGCTCAACAGCTGCCTGTGTGGCGCCGCCTTCTTCAATTGCGCCACCCTTAGACGGCCTAAAAAGAAGTTGTTCAGAAACACACTTGAGGGAGAGTGCTTAACTTACTTATGCAATTTGTAACCCTGATATTGCATGTATTTAAGGAATTCCTGGGAACGCTCGCGATCCTTCTTCTTCTCTTTATCGGTTAACAAATCATAGGGCACCAATTGTGAGTGAATTACACCACCACAGCCATTTAACTCTTCGTTCTTCTTTTTCGCCCATATATCATGGGAGTTTTCGGCCAAACGCTCAGCCATGTTTTGCATTTCTCTGCTCAGCGTCAAATTGCTCATGTCTACAGGATGTGGATTGTAGTTGAAAGGGCTACCCTCATTCTGAAATTCATTCTACGGTTTTAGCGCCAGAATTTGGTTAAGTCATTTGGGAGAGTATAGTACAGGTATTTCAGGCCAATTTTGTGTTAGAGATTTTCCATAGGAAACGAAAGTAATTTCGAAGAGATAAGAAAATGTTAGGAGGGTTTCGTTAGTCAAACGTAGGTTAGGATACATACAATTTGAGGCTTTGATTGGCGTCGAGTTGACCCACGATGATTCTGTGGCAAATCGATTTCTGAGTGTTCAACGGTCCAACCAATGGCCAACAGACCCTTTAGGCATTCACGGACAGGATCACGGTAACGCTCACGTTCCTGTAAAAAAAATAATTGCAACAGTTATATGAATAGATAACAATTTGAAAACAGATAAAATGCATCATTATGCGTGATTGCGGTTAACGATGAGTAAGTATGCCCTTTGAGAACGAGTTGATCGAGATGATTTCTATAATAACTACGTACGTATTCAGTGAGCATATTGTAGGGTTTTAGGCGCGGATGTTTGCGATCGTTATCTGAACGAATTTCGCCGTATGTCCAGCTGCCTTCCAATCGGCGACTAGCCCAAGCATCGTGATAATGTTCGCTGAACTTTTGCACTAACGAATTTAAATCATTGTCCAAATGTACATTGTTGGTATCAATGGGATTGGGTACATATTGTGGCTGATCTGGTGCGCCCATTTGTCTGCCATAGTAATCCTCATCGGTATTCTTCGATAAACTATAATCGGGTGGCAGAGCACAGCCAATAGCTGTTAGACAAGGCAGGGCTTTACCGAACAGTTCCGGGTCATAGTCCATGTTGCTTAGCGAGTCAAAAATGTTAGAGAACAGAAGCATTGTCAAACGCTTCTCCTCATCTGACGAAGCTCCATACGAGCCTTGACCTTGAGTCGAGCCATAGTATTTAGCGCATCGATCGAAGTGCAGTGTAAGCAGCTACAAAGAGATATATTGTTATTTTTAATAAGCTCAATCTATTCTAAAATGTAATAAGCAAACTTACCCTGAGTGCTACAGTCGTATATTCGGATAGTTTGGATACATCAACAGTCAACTTGCGCAATAGCTTAAGAAGCATGGCAGGTTGCATTTGTGATGTCAATGCTACAAGGAAATCGGATACTGCCTCACGTTGCCCCTTGGTTAGCATACGGTTCTTGGATAACCTATAGACCGTGTGCAGTGTCGCATCCAAGAGGCTAGCATAATTCTCTGCCTCATTATAGAACTTGGAGTGCTTTATTAGCAGAGGTAGGATTGAGTTGCCAATGTAACGATTCATGGCTAAAGCCATGTCGCTTTCAGAGCCATCACTTTTATCCAAAATGGTGGCCGTACGCAGATCGGGTAAAAATGCATCTTCCAGCAGCCGATAGAACAGATCTTGCGTTTCAATGCCATACACACGTTCTAGGAATAGCACTATACTCTGCTTGTTATTGGGTAAAAGGCCTGAGGGCATATCCGATTTCGGTTTCTCCTCGCCGGGAGCAGTTTGTGTAAGTGTAAACTTAAGACTGAGTACACCTTGAAGGTCTTCAAGTGGCACAAGAGATCTCAAAATAGCTCTAGCTCTCAGTGATTCGTTTTTACCTTGCTCGATGACAGACACGTCGGGGGCACATCTGCCCAGGAGGTCAACGAGTGTACAGTAGAAATTCAATATTGCGGCACCAGTATCGATATAGTCCTCGTCCTCATCACCCTCAGGAAGAGGATGTGTAAAATTAAGACCGGCTATAGTGCCTTCGGCTTCGTCTTGCATTTTGCAGCGATCCGAAATACGTTCCGACATGCGGTTGGCCTCGACGATTGCACGGAAGAGACCTTCTCCTTCTCCTCTTAGGGCCGGTCCTAAGCATTCTGGACGACGGATAAGAAGACGAATGACAAGGTTTGCATTCTCCTCGACACTCTCGCCATTAACCCAAACGCAATAGCGTAAAAAGTCCAAATATCTTTCACCCTCGGTGGGATCCCAGCCCAAGTCGGGGTAGCCCTTCTCAACCAGCTCGGAATTGCTTTGAAGGCCACATCTGGACAGGTAAACGGCAATCTTCTCCAAATAGTGTTCCCTAAGTGCCAGAGCTAATTCTGTGTTCTCCATTAAACTCGAGTATGCCACATCTAATGGTGTCGAACCACGCAGACTGGGCCTGGCTAACAATATATTTGCATTATCCAGCAGAAAATCAAAATGATCAAACATAGCCTTCTGGTTTTGTCGGCCAGTACGGCAAAAGTAACATAAAAAGCGACAGCAGGCAACGACCATCTCATGGGATGTATCTTTCTCTTTTGACGGCACTCCTTCTGCACCCTCTGTCTGGGTGGGAGCATCGCTTTGTGCCTGTGCACGTCGGCCTAGAGTATTCATCATTACGGCCATTACGTTCTCGTGAACGCGCAGTATACGTATTAAATCTGGATGCTGGAAGAATGTAGCGTTGTTGACTAATTTCCATAGCCGTTTACGCATGAGCTCTTCCTCCTCCTGACTCATTTGGACAGGCAGCAAGGCGCGTATTTGGCTTAATCCAACCCACATCTCAGCAACATCATTTCGTGCTCGATTGTTGATAACATAGGTTTTCTCTAAAGCTCGTACTAGTTCGCCGACTGTATCATATTGTCGCACAAGTAAACTAAACATTTCACGCACTAGCTTTGGATTCTCTATTTGCGATTCTTCAGCCCAGCTGACAATGGTTTTGATTAGGACTTTGCGGAAAACCTCTTCAGGTGTTTTTTTCTCAGGCTCCTCCACTTCTTTGGGTCCCTCCTCTAGCTCCTTGACGGTATTAATGAAATTATATATTTTGGTTATTGGGCCCGTTTTGATTTCTTCGATTGCATTACTCTCGGTACCATCTGGCTCCTGCAGCGCATTAAGCGAAACTTTTTGCATTAGAAGATCATGGAATTCGCTTAAGCGACCGCGCAACTCAAGACCGCAGGTGCAATTATCCTGATCGTCAGCCTCCAGATTCTTAAAGCATAGAATCTGGTTCATTTGCTCTCTAGGTGGACAACGGAACTCCTTTGTCTTTTTGGCCGCAACAGCACTTGGCAAATCGGACTGTTTAATCTCGATATAACGGCGTAACTGATCGGTTTGTAGATCGCCCACGAAATCATGGGAGAATGAAATAATGCTCTCCACTCTATGGCGCAGCTGAGTATCATACAGATGGTGCAAAAGGTAGCACATTTGTAACTTGGCTCCTTCAGCCATTTTCATTGTAAGCAGACCCTTTCGATGCTCGTCTTTTCCTTCTGAAATAGTATTTTGATAAAAAATATTAGATTCAGGCTGGACAAATTAAATTTGTTTGTATGCTTCTCTTTTATATCCGTTCCCACCTTTCATAAAAGTGGCATCCCAAGTCTCTGGATCGACCATTACTAATAGTTTCTGTACGTCCTCATCAGTAAGGACGCCCACTAACAGCAGACGATCCGTTAACTTGATAAGTGGCCTACAATATTAAATTGATATCTTTGGTAGTTACAGCTTAATTTTATTGCATTTAAGAGTACACTTACAAAAATAGGTTTTCGTTTGTCCAACCGATTGGATCACGATTATGCACTTGATTTATTTCGACAGCATCCTTTAGAGCTTCCATGACAAATTCTCTGACTACTTCTAATGGGAACTTCGGGGAGTACAACTGATCGATGTCGGGTATCGGCTCGCTAGAAACACTTGGCATACTAGATGTTGCAATCACAGGGGGTCTGAACGGGGTTGAGTTGTTGTTTTTGTTGTTGTTGTGATCGGTTTCGGTTTGATGGTGCATTGAGTGTTGGATCAGTGCAGGTGTATTGGAAATAGTAAAATGAGTAATGAGCAAACAAACAAACATTCCATACCATAGATGCATTATGTCGTTGAAATGTTTTAGGTATATACGGTACAGTGTAGCAAAACAGGCAACTTATCTAAGGGGTGTAAGAGTACAGGGGCAATAAGAACGACCTAACTTACGTGATTTCCGTCATACGTAGCTGAGGGCGCACAGACTCCGTTACTAGGGAACGGAGCGAGTGGCGCATTTCATCGTCAGCGTATAGTTCCTTGAGTTCAGCTCCCAATGGTGTTATATATTCATTCTTACATACCTCCATAGTAGTGGCATGCGACTCCAAGTGCAAGGCTATCAGTAAATCATAAAAACCTTGACGCAACGGCCCACTCATGTACTCTGACCGTATAGCATAAAGTAGTTGCTTTTGATCCACGTGCTGGCAAAGAGCATGGGCGGCTCGATAGTTAGATTGATAGCACAATGCGGCATATAGAGTGAGGGTATGGGCATGGAACGAGAGTAGTTTATCCATTTCGATCAGCTCTAATATGTCAATGCATCTGTCCTCTTCGGGTATATGTAGAGCAAGCATTGAGACGGGATCTTCACAAAGCATCGACCATCCACGTATATCCGAGAGCTTGAGAGCGTGCACTTGAAGGGATGTGTTGGGAACACGGGCCCACTGATGAGGACGAAGGCATTGAACCTTTAGACGCGGTGGCGACTGAGGATTAATGTGCTTGTCACTTGTGGGTAGTACGGCTGCCGATAATGGCAGAGTTGTCGGTGTTCGACCGAGCTCAATTTGTAGGATTTCCTTACTGGTGGCCTCCACGAAAATAGCTGGAAACAGTTTGGTGTCTGGTTCCATCATCCAGCGATGCGATGTGTCTTTTCCCTCGCAAGTAAAGCGAATGATGCCAGTCGCTGTATCCACAAAACAACCAACGAACATGCCCTGTGAGGCGCCCTTGCCCGAGGCATCTTGGGTCACCTCATTGAACAGTTCATCGGCACGTACAACGTAGCAACTCTGACGATCTATGCGCTCAATGGGTACCTCATAGTAATCTTCAATGTAGACGGAACCTCGTCGTACCTTGTTCTTATTGAACTCGAGACTGTGCAGTTGATATTGGGTGGTAACCCAGCCCACATATACATGCGTAGGATCCTGGCCGGGAAAAATACGTACACCATAAAAGTACTCATTAATTAGTTTAAGGCACTCGGCATCAAACATCTCATTTCCGGAAGATTCCACGTTAGGCTGACCCAAGTTTATTGAACTTAGCTGTTTAGGACCCTGAGCTACAGGGCTGGGTGGTATCTCAGCCTATAAATTTTAAAAAGTTAATATGATTTCCAAAGAACACTTATTTCCGCTTACATTGTTCAGTCTCAGTGTTGGTGTCCTGGTTGTCATCTGCTGATTGACAACATTTCTGCCATGAGCTACCGTATTACGGCGTTCCAACGAGGTATCGGCAGTTCTTGCACCGTTTTTCTCGCGGCTCTGGTCGCGTGATTTTTTTGAGAAGAACTTAAAAGGGCTGCGACCACGTTTCTTTTTATCATCCAAATCGTCACCCAGACCATTCATGTCTAATACAGAAGACGAACGTTGCATCTCATCCAAAGCGGCTGTCATATCCGACTCGAAAGTTATATTGCGGGTCAGAGAACCTTTGCGTGGAGGTCGATTGGGTCCACGCATCATATGTTCTGCTTCGGCCTCAGTGTGGTCATCGAAGTTGCGTGTTAATCCTTTAATGTCGTTCATATTAAATCCACTCTTCAGCATGTGATCCATATGTGCTGCGTTTTGTGTTTGTTGAAGTTGGGCTGCCGCCTCCTGAGCTTCGCGCATCAGACGATATTGGCGAATCTTAATCTCTTCCCAGCGTCTTGCCTTTTCCTGCTCACTGATGAAGTCACTCATGCAAGTGACAGGCAGGGAGAGGCGCAGGAATTCCCAGTTCGCTTTCTCCATCGTCTCAAATGTATTGTGCGAGATCTTTAAATGGGGCGGAGTATCAGCGCCGCCAGGAATACGAGTGACATCGATGCGGCAATCTGGCATCTCTTCGGTATTCTCAAAGATCGGTTGATCCTTTGTATACCAATGTGTAACGGGTCGTCTCATATTTCTGTGAACAATATTATATTGATTTTTGACAACAGAATATGTCATTTGATTACAAATACTTACACACAGAATGGCTCATATCCTTCTTGGAGGCCACAGGTCGTAAAGAACTTGAGGGAGTCCACATCTTGTCCATAAATAAGACGTGCTTTTTGCCCTACACCCAAAGTGCAGGCGGGCACAAAGCCGACGCCTTCTGCAGTGACATCTGCAAATGTTGTCTCGCCGCCCAAAGCGTCCATTAGCAGTTCTCCATTAAGTGAAAAGCCTGTACGGATATTTGAATATTTACATTATAACTAGTAGAAAACCATTATATATATCTAATGCAAGCAGCTTCTCAATAAATTAAGAGTTCTAGTCAGGCCAAAATCTTTGCAGTATCATCGACCCTATTTATAGAAGCCAGAATTTACAAAAAAGTCGCATTGCACTAGAAAAACAATATAAGTCCTATACAAAATTCGTGCGTATTAGAAGATTTCTTACATTCTCTTTGCAGTTCTTACAATTGGTTATGTTTTGTCAGAAAAAAAGCAGATTAAACTGATTCAGCTGTTAGCTATCATGCCATACATTAGAAGCCAGAATGAAACAAAAACTAATACTATGAAAACTCGCAGTATTTAGTTTCGTTTTCATTCGCAAATATTAGTTTCAATATAAATTTAACACTATTGGTGTAATTGCAGGCAATACAACTAAGTAGTAATAAGCTTTTTAGATGAGCTGATGTGTCACCTTTTGCTTAGGTAGGTAGTCCTTCGATATGCAATTATGCGATTGTTAGGCTTTGTGTACAAAGTAACAAAAATCAGGTGTTAGAGCATGGGATATTTGTCGGAACATGACAACAAAAAATATATTATGTATATATTTATATTTAAATATAATGGTGTGATAAGAAAATGACTATGAAATGTCACTAAAAATGCATAAATATTTGTATATATATTAAGGAATCGTATTGATATGTATGATATCTATCGGACTTAAATCGACTATATATTTTCAGAGTATTATGGGTCGTTGTGTGTGCGTGTTTATTTTTCTTTATTTTTTTTTTTACTTAGCTTTCATTTAGCAGGGACCCTTAAATGAAACGAAATATGGCTGGTTGACATTTAGTAGATATCAAAAGCACGGATGTACAAAATCTTGTGGGGAATTTTACATTACAACAATCGAGCATGTATAAGCGATTCTTACTAATTGTATGATCAGCTAGATCTAAAAAGACTCCGACTATATCCCCAGGTCCACACTGTTTCCCGAAGGATTCACTGTTGCCACCGTAGACTTTCTCTTCCTAAAAAGTTGCAATATGTTTAATGTTTAAATTCAAAGGGATATCTATGGCTCTAAGGAGGTATATATATATATATAGTATGTACACATCTATATGCCCGTTGAATTTGTTGTTTATCGGTATTTTTTTGAGTTAATGATCAGATATGAGAGTATAGCTAAATTAACAAAAATAATGATTAGAGAAAAACATAATTATTGAATAAATAGAGAAGAGTTAAACAAAATGCGTTCGATCAAAACGAAATATATTCAATAAGTAAAACAACGTGTTGAAACGTTGTAGTGCATCTAGGGTCCTTACTGATCGTTTGCTCCTTAACATCGATGAAACAACCAATGACGTCACCAGCCTCATAGCGCACACCAAAGTGCTCAATTGTTCCGGCGTGCATTTTTGTTACCTATAATATCATGTGGGTGGGTTTGAATCTGTGTTTGAGCTAAAAACGAACCTATTGATGTGATCACATTACCATTACCCCAGAGGGAGGACTTTTCAACCCAATATGCTACCGTCAATTATCTCTACGTATACAACCCCTGCATACTTACATTGTGGCCATCGAACGCCCAGCTGGTGTCCTCACTGCCCAACATGGCACCCGGATAACAATCGGCACGTGCCCAACCGACCCTCATCGGACCGGCTGTAAGCACCTCAAACTCGAAATACCATTTTCCGGAGGTGACCGCATAGTTCCGCTCCACTCGATACGTACGGAATCCGGCAAATTTCAAACGCTGAGCCTCAGCCAGCAATGCCTCGGTGCCTTCTCCAGTGGGTGGATCCAGAACGTAGCCGTAGACCAACAGAGTGCGCACTGTTTCAGAGGCAGTGTCACGATTCGCCTTCTTGATCGCTTCATCGACTTTGGAATAGGGTACCAGATGTGGACTGCGATGGTTCTCCGAGTCTTCGTTAAGCCCGTAGGTCCATCCTTGCTGAATTCTCTCACGTGCCCACAAATTGTGCGTATTCTCGGCCAGCTGATCGACAAGCTCCTCGAGCTTGGGCGTTAGCGTCACTGCGCTCAGGTCAAGCGGTGCCGGCTTGTAGCCGTTGGCTTGCATAAAGATCTCATTTGGCAGACGGACGGGGCGAATACGTGCCGGTGGCTTGTCCATTGTTATATAGTAACCCAACGAAATTATTGTCCTGTTTAGAGTTTAAAGAGTTTAAATTAGGAATATAATGAAATGGAGTTTATATAATGCTTACTTTAATGTTTGGACCGCAAGTTGATTGTCGTAGCGCTTCTCAGCAGCTGGTAGCTTCTCGAATTGCGTGAGGCAAGGGTGAATGCGATGATAGTCATCTCGATGCTCGCCCCATGACCAGCCAGCGTCGATTTTATTTAGGGCCCACATCTCGTGTATATTCTCCGCTAGCTTTTCCTTTATTTGATCCACTGAACTGGGCAGGGAAACACCTGTAGTGTCCACAGGCTTAGGAACGAACGGTGTGTCATCCTCGATAAGCCAAGGACCAGCCAATACGTTTTTGCTTAGGTTACCAAAGTAGAAGCAAGGATCCAGACTCAAAATCTGATGCGGCATCAGGCATTGTACAAGTGCCGAGAAGCCAACGGGTGGTGCATACTTCAAGCGACCATGATCACCGCCAAACAGGAAGCGACAACTGAGTTTTGAGGAGCAGCTCATCACTGGAAAGAACATGCCATCCAAATTGAAGTCTCGGAAGCAACCGCGCACCTTGGCGCCATTAAAGGTGAACGTTATGACCGGCACGGAGAGATCGATGGCTACACCAATAACATCACCCTTTCTTATGTATGGCTCTTCTGGCAGTGCATCCATAACAAGTGATTTTCGTCCGCCTGTCCACAGAAAGGCACCATCGAATCCAAAGGAGTATAGATCATCGCCCACTCCATTTCCGCCCCACTTCTTGCCACCACCGGGGTAGGGCACATAGCCAGATGTATTTGCCCAGCCAATGCGCAGATGTGGCATTATGTGTGTGGTTTGCTCAATATGATCCATGGTCACCTCAAAGTACCATTTCTGATACATGGACGATCCATCAACGCGTCCCACAAAAATATTGGGACGAATGCTAGCAACATGGTCCACAAGCAATGTTTGTAACAATAGATTCTTGCCGGGCAGCAAAAAGTCACAGATGTTGTTTTGCGAGGAACGCACTGCAACTCCATTACCCACACAGAGGGAGCACAGGACATCGAGAACTTTGGGATCACGTCCGTGCTTCTCTAGCAGTGATATAATAACTTTAATGTGCTCATCCCGCATCATGTTCAGCGCTTCCGGAGAGTCGATGAGTACACAATGCAGCACATCCAACATGCCAGATCCCTCACTGGAGGCCTGTGAACCGAGGCGGGAGAATAGCCAGTTAAGACGGTTGCTGTTGGCAAACTGGGCGCAATTGGTGTGGTTTCCTTTAATTATGGCTGCGAGCAGTTGATATAAGTATGTCGAGATTAGATCCCAGCTCTGTCCAGTTTCATCGCCTGCCAAAAAGCTGGCAAGAAAGCCTTGGGAGGTTATGATGTTAATTTTGTCAATAGCCTCTAGTATAAGATTGAGCACGCCCTCCTCCTGAAACAGATCTTGCCGATTTCGTAAGGCACGGAAGCGGTTTTGTTTCTCCTCATGTTCTAAAATGGCATTGGATGGGCATTATAAGTATTGTATTAACTGTTTTTAAATTCTTAAACTTACCCATATCGTCTTCGGGCTGTGAGAAATAATTGATCAAGTCTTCCAGACACATGACCATTTCATTTAGGTTAACTTTTTGGAAAAATATTGAATGCCGACGGTTTGATTGCAGGGTTTCTAAGGCGCTGGAACAGGAAATCGATAGGTTCGACACAAAATTCAATAAAAAAATATGTAAACTCTTACGTAATAAACTGAGTAAAAAGACTGCTGCATTTGCGAATGACACGCGCCGTTTTTGATTCTTCCTCCTGAGAGCGCGAAAAGTCAAGGCAATCGTCCATCTTACCCTCCTCGTGTAATATGGCCTGTTTCTCCTCCACTTTGCCCACGCCCTTCTTTTTCGTTTCGTAGCTCTTATAACTGAGCCACAAGCTAGATTCGCAATGCTGTACAATAACGGTGGTATCGCCGTACTTAATGATCGGCGAACCGATAACTTCCAAATCCTTATCCTCGAGCACTTTCTTTTCGTCGTCTTTTTCTTGCCTCAGGCAGAAAGTCGTCGTTGCAATCGAGGCCTCCTCTTTCTTAACGAGAATTAGCTCGTTGCTATCGTTGACGCCCAAATAGCGTCCCGTTGTTATATGGCGTATACGCATTGGATGGTACCAGTTTATGAATCCACCCGTCCACTTGGTGCGCGCCAACTCTAGACGCCACAGAGAACGTGCTTGCGCCATAACCACTCCACCTTCGTAAATGACAATGCTGTTGAAAACGATAGATATTAAATTGTAGTTGTTAGGGAATATAGATTCATTACGTACTTTTGACCTGCCTCCCTTCCCCAGGTGCTGGGAATGGTTAGGCACTCGTCGCCGCCATGGAAGAAACGTAGGACATCTCCGCCAAACACATAACCAACATATTTCATGCGTGAAATGCCCGTTCCGTAGGGTTGCACGGACCAGTGTGTGACATGGAAACTGGCATTCACAATAGACTGCTCGTTCTCCTTGGTCGTGTGCAAATATCGTTCCGTGGCAACTGACACCAAAATCAAATCATCACCGACACGAACCTTCTCACCCTCGGAACGTTGCTTGCTGGCTGGATGGACTGTCCACCAACAGGCTTCACCCTGGCTATGCTCCTGCAGACCCACATCAAAAGAGAGCTTATCATTCGACGAAGATGTGGACAGACAAGCCAGGTACTGCAAGCCAAAAATGTACAAAATTAGTAAGTTTTTAAATTTTTCTATGGGTCAAACTTACCATATCACTGTTGTGATGCCTTAAAAGTATCGCGTTGCCATATAATAGTGTCCTATGGCCAGATCCAGTGCCCTTACCCTAAGGATGTAATTACAAATTAGTGATTGCTTGCCCCATATAACCTTCGGACAGATTATAAGGGATTGCACGGGTTTTCTCTACTACTACAATTAATATGGGAAAATACAAGATTTGTACAATTATTATCTACATTATGTAATTATAGTAGTAGTATTGATTTGTAGTTCGAGTTAATTGAGAATGCAAGGATGGGTAGAACGATGCTTTTGTAGATTAAAAGATCCAAAGCACATTTGGCTCTTTGATTGTGTGTGTCAATGATATAGTATATAGTATAGTGTTAGGTGCGTTAAAGATCAGTTCGTTTGTGCTTGATAACTAAATCCACAGCATGGATCGCCTTTACAATTCGTTGCAATAACGAATATTTACAAAGAAAGATAGAGAGACAGAGAGAGAGATAGTTACACATATTAAGTCAAAACGCTAATTGGCTAGACTAGCTAAAGTCTGCTAGACGAAGACAGAGAAGCAGAAGAAGCGATAATAGCATTATACAATAAGTAATAAGTAGTAACAACGACCACATTAGTCTAAAAGAGTGAGATAGAGAAAACAGCATAATAAATAGATAATGGAAATAGATAAAAAGAAAGAAGCGAGTTTTTGTTGTTTATTGAAAATTCCAAAAATACCAGTAAAGAACATTCTTTATACTTACAAGTTGACTATCCTGTTGTGTATTTTTTTTAGACAAATTTTGAAAAACAATGAGAAATTTATAGATTACAAATCGTGTAATATAGAAATGGAAATTGTAGAGAAATCATGCAAGAACAGAAAAAGTAAGAGAGATGGAAAGGAGAATACTTATAAAGGGTAAGGTTTTCTTCGTAATTGATACCGAATGATATGTACGTAATGTTTTGTGGATGTTTGGATAGAAATGTGCGGAAGTAGCGTACAACAACAATATTGGACCTTGGATACATGACATAAATATGCGAATGCGATGGCTAACTTTTTATTTTCTGTGAACTTGTTTCACACGCTATAGTCTAGTTGGAGAACATTTATTAATGACTTACGGTTTCCGATCCAGCTGCTGTCACCAGCTCCTGCAGAGCACGCACCGACAGCGCCTGTTCAATGACAAAAACGCATTGAGACAGGTCGGGTGGCACATTTTTATCGGCAATGTTTTCGAGAAAACAATGCCGGTTACCAAATCCCTCAGCGGCCAAACAGACACGTTCTCCTGTTGCTGTGCAGGAGAGCGTGACCATATCTTCCTGTAAATAGTTAGAGAGATCATATTATTAATCATACTGTTTATGTCAGCTTGCAGGCGTCCGAGATATCATTTTAATTGGCAGGCAGACTTCATGTTGTCGTCTAAATACCAATTGGCAATTGCCACACTTGCCCTGCCCCCCTTGCCACACTCACACTTTCAGCGCTCAACTATCTTCCTGATTGACCAGTCAACCCAAAGCTATGCACACGCAAAATGGGGAAACATGGCAACATGGCCGATTGGGGCAATGAATCGATGAAAAGGGTCCGTCCGCCTTGTGTGTTGGGTGTTTGTGTCGAATTTTGAGGCATCACAACCCTGACCACAAGCCCATCGCACCGACACCAACCAACATCAACACCAACACCAACAGCAACAGCAACAACATTCGACCTCGATTCAAACCTGAACTCGTTGCCAAGTCAGATGGGATTGTGGCCAGAACATTGTTGTGTGTAGTCGAAGTTAAATGAACGGTAATGGATTTCGAATCGAGCAATTTACATAATTTAAATGGAAACGAAATGACTAAATCCTGATGCAGCCAGCCAGCATCATTGCCAGCTGGCTATCCAGCTTGAGACTAGTTAGACCAGTTTATGTAGACACCCGGAATTAGAGCATCTAAAGTCACATGTGTCTACTGATAGTTAGTTGCCAATTGACAGCTAACTTCTGACCAATAATGTACATAATTTGTGGTTAGCCAGCCTGAGAGTATCTTTCAGGGTGGGAATAAGTTTAAATTTCTCAGAATTTGTCCTAAGTCTAATTTGATGGCGAACAAGTAAAAGAAGCAACAAACAATAAGGCAAGTGCTCCCTTGACATAGCTGTCCTGGGAAAATTACTTACAACAATGCCAGCACCAAAAACAAAAACAAAAACAAAAAAATCTATATATAAATCGTCTATAAATGTAGGTGAAAAAGGAGATACTGTTTTGATAGCCTGTGCCTATCATTGGAAGCATATTTATTGAATTCTCCTGCATTAAGAAAGCCTGCGGGCGGCAGAAACAGCGCAATAGATATGGTCATCATATCGAAATCGCCTGTGGGAAAAGCCCAACCCGCTTGATTCAGGAGACAAGAGAAAGTCGAATGTTTATTTATTGCAGCAAGGTGCCAATTCTGACCTCCTTGCCACACGGGGGGTGAACTTTGAAAGATTAAGGACGGTTCGATAGCCGGAGGGTTGCCAACTGCTATTTATTTATTTTGAACAGATATACATGTATATATCTCACTATACATATTTACACATAATGACTGTCGTTTTGGGGGCGCCAGGTGTAGGCATTGATATATTTATTTTATATCGATGCATTTGTCAGCTGATGTGTTTATCTGTGTTTTCAGTTTTCTGTTTTCTATTTTTTGTTGCTTTGGGTTTTTCTTCTGACCTTTCCAAAAATGAGATAACAAATCTGTCGCTAGCTTTAAACTGTACGTGATGAAGCTGCAGTGATTGAAAGTGTGGACCTGACTTTCAAATTTATTGCCAGCCATAAAGAAAGTTAGCGGTGTGTGTCTGTCTGTCAACATCCGGCATCGATAAATAAATGCAATACATTCGTACATCCCCCCTTTAATGGTGCCCTCTTAGTGTGTGTTGTGTGTCTGTGTGTGCGTATGCTTTATGACATCAATTGTGTAAAATCCACCCGTTATACTTTATCGAGTGAACGTAATTGATTTTAGATGTTGTTTCAATGATTTCTAGCTTTGGCTATACCATTATAGTCGTAGTATGTGTAAGTGTAGCGGTACTTACCGTTCTCAGGAATGAAACATCATCCTGCTCGGAACCTCCTTCCGCTTCAGCCATTTTGTTGGTTAACGCAACGACTGCAGCGTTCAATCAGAATAATATGCACTTGTGTATTGTATTTCGATTATTTGTATATATCTTTTGCCCGGTTCCCTAAATTAAGAGCGAAAAAATCGTTCATTTATTGAGATATATATATATATATATATATATACATGTAGTACATTCATTCTTTTCTCATCTCAAAAAATTATTTAAAACATTTCTCAAAAATTTTTGGCATGTTAACTAGCTCTTTAAATAGATTGTTTGACTCTCACGAGAGCACCTATATACACTGTCTCTCTCTCTCGCTCTCGCTCTCTCCCTCTCAGTCTCACTCACTCTGCTCACAAGCAGAGGGCTCGTCTTTTGAAATGCGCTTTTGCTTGCCAAATTCGCACAGCTGTTTAGCCGGTTTTTCGTTTTGTTTTGCTGTCGCATTTCTGTGTGTGTCATTTGTCATTTTGTGTTGTGCATCGCGATTCGCGTGGTTTTCGCTCGACTTACATACGAAATGTTGTGTGCATATGTATATAATAAGTATGCTATAATTGTAAAAATAGTTGGATTATGTTCATTTGGGATTTTGCCAAATTTACTGTGGTCGCGGCTTATATACTTGTTGGCAATATATTCATTTGACCGTTACGTAGACAAAACATGTGTATCGAAATATTCGGCATTCAGATACTAGATAAAGAATTCTCTTTTAGCATTCAGAGCATGATATTAGGAATGAATGTAGCATATATATATAGTTGTGTGTTTCTCGAATAGCGATTAGTTATCAATAATTATTATATTATTATTGATTGTCGTCCTTAGGAACTGTAAAAGAGGCTTAATCGCATATAGTATTTTGCTATTTGAATATTTCACTATGACGCTTCCAACTGCGGCCAATCAGTAATCCAGGGTCTGATTGACACGCACTGACCACAGCGTCAATAATACAGGTACAGGTATGTACAGTATGTGTATACCCGGCACTAATAGCACATCGATATCTATAGATATATCTAGTATTTGTCTAGAGATTTCATTAGTGTGCCACAGCTTTATGCCACTTTATTCGATGCTCAGTTTTTGGTGAGCAGACAATTTGGTTAGCAGTACAGCAGTGTCGTGTGTTTATTTTTGGTTTTATCGCCGCACGAACGCATCCCGAACAATCGACGAGCGGCCCGAACAATCGACGAGCGCACACATATCCAAAAATATCACACGCAAAGCCCTGGGCAGCACAAAAAACTAGCACAGATTCGGAATTTTCTTTGAATTCTTCATATTTTTCCGTAATTAATTGCATTTCTTATGCAATTTTCACAATTTTTCACAAGTTAAACAACACACGCGCTGGAAACCACTGCGGCGCCTCGAATCACGCATGGATTTTCCACGTTTTCCATGAGTTTCGACACATTGTCTGCGCATATACTATATACACTCATATATATATATATCATATATACTCGATGCTACTTTGTGCCAACGGACCCACGTCTAACTTACTTTTCGTGTCGATATTACTCTCTAGACTGACGAGCACGGAACAACGGCGACTACGAAAATGCCGATTGCCAAATGCCGAGTGCCGAATACTGCGGCACGCAGCATGCGGCAGCCATTTAGAGCAAAATGTATCTCAATGCACAGTGGTTTGGGTATGCGCAAGCAGTTAGTGTAAGCATATCCAATGTGAGATAGAAGAATATTGTAATATTAAGAGACTTTGGCCTCCGCTAATAGCGCATAATCATTATTGATCCGTAGAATATACGGAAACTTTTTAGTTGTCAATTTTATTCTCGCAAACATCTCTAGGTTTCAATAGAACAAAAAATTGAAAATAACTCTTTCCCAAATCCTTTCGCCGTATGCCTTTTGCACGTTTCGCAACACTTCAGCACACTGTACACATAAAGGCAATAAGCCATTTTGTCTCTCCTTCGCTCTCGCCGGCAGAGTGGGCATTTGGTTCGTTAGCAGCTTGTTGCTTGCTTGCTTGCTGTTGGCCTCTCTCTCAACGGCTGTAGGCTCTCTATTTATGTATGTGTACGTTCATAAGTGTTCACAAGTATATGGCCCAAAGGCATTTGCCTGGCCAAAGTGTTTGAAACAGCTGTTTTGACTGCTCGTTGAACGTGCATCCGCGTAAGAAACACAAAATAATATAAACATCTCACAATCAGAATTCTTGTCTAATTTGTAAACTTATTTTTAAGTAGTTGCCGCCATTGATAGTTGAACGCTTGCCAAGACTGAGTGCCCAAGCTATTTATATACATAGACACATACGTATATAGAAATTTGTAATAGATTTGGTAAAAATACATGTGTTGCATATAATATATATAGGGTAAATGTGTTTCATTCAACTTGAACTTGCCAAAAATTATCATCATTAATGAATGAATGAAATGAAATGAAATCACATTGCGTTCAAGGAAACGAAAACGTTCATTCGAAACGAGAAACGAAGGTCGGATGTGCCAAATGACTGAGTCAGCGAGCAGCGCCTTTGAATTCAATTGAGATGTGTTCAGCAGTTGAAAGTTGGCTTGATATAAGTTTGCCTTCTTGCAAGTTAGTTTCAGTGCGAGTGCCAAGTGGATGTGTAATATGAATTATTGTGCATTTCATGGCAAATCCTTTCGAACGGGTTGACTTGGCCTACACTCTCTCCCTCTACCAACCACCCATCCATACAACCCAAGCTGCAAAGATAAACAGTGAGCCAACTTTCAGCATAAATTAGCCATGTGTGTGTGCGAGGGTGGGGTGAGTAGGGTGTGTGGCAATAACCACTGCAGTGCAGCGATAAAGTGCCGCATATTAAAATCTTCTATGCCTCAAAATGAATTTTGCGAAAATACTAAACAAAAGAGTCAGACCCGACTAAAACAGGCTCAGAGAACAACAGAAATATATGGCAAGAACGGTTGGATTGGGGTGGGGGTGGGGGTGCTATGTGGTACTCTCTAGTCGTGTGTGATGCAGCTTAGCCGCTACAATGGATTTTGCGATGCATGTTTGCTTGGCGGACTTTGTTTTGGTTTTTCTCATTTCTGCCGGAACAAATGCGAATGCGAATACGAATACGAATCCGAATACGAATGCGTAACTCCCATTTCCAGTTGGCTAATGCTAAGATACAGCTCATAAATATAAACAAATTGCTTATGCAAGCGAAATGTAATTTCATTACGTTTGACTGCAGATGTGGGTAAAGCTGATGTGTTTTATTTTTAAGCCTTTCTTACAATCTTTTTAATTAATCATACCCAATTCATGTACCAATAAGACCATAAACAGAGCGTGGCAAAATACTTGTTTATTTAGCAATATTACAGTTTTAATACCAAATGTTTAAACTAATAAAAATATGTAGTATATAGTTTTATTTAGGAGACTATCGCAGCATTTTCTTGAATTATCTGCAAGCATTTAAAAAGCCTTGTCAAATTTTTCATTTGCTTGAACACAGTTAGCTAATGCAGCAACCAATTGTCGCAACCGGTGCGTGTACAAGCTAAAAAAATAAAAACAATTTTAAATGACAAAAATTATCACCCTACATTTGTATTTATATTTGGTATATTTGGTGTATACCAATTTTTATATATTTTATTATTATAGCTTATATATTGAATTTTATATATTATATTTTATATATTATATTTTATATATTATATTACATTTTTTATTTTTATTATTTCAGATATCATCAGAAAATATCAGAGACGAGAGGCTTTTATAACTATATCTATGAATTTCCAGGACAAAATGAATCGGCCGGCATAGAAAGCCAGCTTAAATATTATATTATTATTACTATATTAAATTATATATATGAATAAACAAAATATTTGTAAATAAAACCTTTAAATTACCAAACTATAGTTTTTTAAATGCTCTTAGATAGGGATCATCTGAATATTCAACATTTTCTGCCCCATTGGCGGCTTATGCAATGATTTTTAGATTTAACAATGAAAGTATGCCGCACAATTAATTCCGTCATTAAAGACGGGCAGAGTAAAAGTATGCAACAAAATTTGTGTACCTGCGACCTGCTGCCGATTCTGTTCGCCTGGTACTTTGTGTCAAAATCAGTACGCAACTTGATGATCGCGGAATTTCAATTTTGTCATAAATGCAACCGCGTAAAAGTATGCAACAATATGCATATCTGCGGCCTGCAGTTTTATTTTTTGCGCGACATCAAGTTGTGTACTAATTTTGACACAAAGTACTAGGCGAACAGAATCAGTAGCAAGTGCTTGCAGCATTTTGCACTACAACTTTAACAATGAATATCTTGGCTATCTGTAAACGGATCCCAGAGTGTTATACCATTTTGGAATTGTCAGAATGCAAACTTTTGAATGACAACACATGTATATATTTAAAATAAAATTACATGTTCTTGATGTACTAAAATAAAGTCAGCGCTTAAATTATAAACATTTTGCACTACAACTTTAACAATGAATATCTTGGCTATCTTTAAACGGATCCCAGAGTGTTATACCATTTTGGAATTGTCAGAATGCAAACTTTTGAATGATAACACACATATATATATTTAAAATAAAATTACATGTTCTTGATGTACTAAAATAAAGTCAGCGCTTAAATTACAAACAATGAATAATGCCCATCGTTGCTGGAGGTGTTTCTAAAAGTACTTGAAACGCGAATGATAATTTGCAAATTTCTGCGTCAATGGCCGTGACAATGATTATCCTCCGCACAAAGAAAATAAAAGTTTTCTATCGCCATGGTAAATGCTTTTGTTTCATGCCCTGCCGTGATTTTGACCAGCTGCAGCGAATCTTCACTTCTCTTCTTCTTCGTCTTCGTCTTCTTTTTCGTCGTCTTGTTTTTGTCTTCACTTGCCGGATAAAGTTTTTGGCCAAGGTGGTGTTGTAGTACTAACAAAACTTTTCTATTTACTCGACCAGATGAACTGCCTGCGTTTTAAGGCTTAAGCCAAAGAAGTCACAAACTCGCAGAGTTTTCTTTTTAGGTGCGTTAATCCTTTTACTGCGATTGCCTTAGCGACAGCGACAGTCTCTTGAATTTGGCTTTCAACTGCGGCGAGGCTCATCTACTTAAAGTTAATAACGCCTTGCATATTGCTCACCATTAATTGAAAAAGCATCAAAAGCTGATTTCCTTCCCTCGAATGCTGGCCGTTAAGCAGCATTTACACAATTGGCAATTGGCCAGTATTCGCTGGTAGGTGGCATCATGCTTTATTTGGCTGTTTGGCTGTTTGGCGGAACTAATTAAGTTCAATTTAAATGAAATACGAGCTGCGATTTGGACGCATCGAGAATGAGCATCATAAAGTCAGTGAGAGTAAAAATAATGATTCGAGCGTAGTACATACAGTACACACACATACACACATATCCAATGGGCCGTATACGCAGCAATCTGAACAACTACTCAAAGAAGAAGGTCGAGGCCAAGCGACCTCACTGGCTAGGCTAGGCTAGGCTGGCTGAAGATGGAGAAGCTGTTAAATTAATGCCCGCTCGTAAGTTTTACAAGGAATTCAATTTTTTGCGCCACACCAAGCAAGACGAATAGTGGGTACTTTCTTGGGCGTTGCTTACTCACACCTCCGCAACGCCATGCCACGCCACTTCACCCCACCCCACTCCACCTCACCCCAACGCTACAACTTACAACTTCAGCTCTAGCTTCCGTGCGCACACACGCTTGGCAATCTCTCAACGTTCGTTGTGTCATCTTCTTCTTTTGGCTAGTTGGACCATTCGCTTCTTTGCTCCTCTTTGTTTCACGCTGCTCTTGTATTATGTTTTTTGCCTGCTCGCCTTGCTCAATGGAAATTGATTCGAAAGTTTTGCCATTAAATTGTCTTTTGTCGTAATCTTCCATTTTACGTCACTCACTTCGATTTCTGTTCCCGGTCCTAGTCCTGGTCCTGGTCGTTGTCGAATCTCAGCCACACACACACACACATAGTCCATGACATTCAATTGTATACTTAAATGAAACAGTATATTTATATTGAATTGTTTTTGTTGTTTTGTTTGTTTTTTTTTCTCACTTTTATTCATTTATTAACAGATTTTTTCTTAAAAATGCAATAAGTTTCATATATGCATATTTACCACACCTCCCGCCGCCTCCTTAATGTCTTGTCTTTAAACTATGCGATTTTAGCAAATAAACTTATATTTAGTTATGTTTGTTAAGTTTATTGTTTCGCTGTAATCTCTTGCTTCTTTCTGTACATTGCTTAGCTGGTTTATTCGGCAGTTGCTTATCCTAAAAGTAACTTAAATCATCATCATCATTATAAAAAACATTCACAATAGTTGATTTTTTTTTCTGTTTTGGTTATTCCTTTTTTATACATGTTTTTTTTTTTTTTATCTTTATATATATGTATGTATGTTCGTGTGTGTACCTGTTGCAATCTAGTTACGTTGCTTGAGAATGAATTACCGTTATATGTAATCTATGTTTTTTTCTTTTAAGTATTTTTCATGTAAGTGTATTCAAGTCTTGTTTGTCATTTGTCTTAAACATCGCTTCTATTCATTATTATTACATATTAAATATGCATATTAACAAGAGAATTTTAATTTGTGTGTGGGTGTGTGTTGTGTTGTGTGCGTGTGTGTTGGTGTGTGCGGCCCACACATACATTATTAAGTATTAAAATGATAAAATCATAAAGAAGGCAAAACAATTGAGTGCTGTAATCAAGTATTTTTGTTTGTTAACAAATCTCTTTGGCCAAGCTTTAACTACAATAAAATGCACTTAAATATTAATATGATAATAATAATAATTATATTTTGAATAATATAACATAATCTATTTATGTTTAGTCTTATTTAGTTTCCCCCATTTTCATATGTTAGCATTACAAACTAAATAAATATCTACTATTTGAAAATTATTATGAAGTTTAACTTAATTTATACATATATTTAATAAACATGAAAAACATTATCTCTTTGCATACCCAACAAACAAAAAGTATTCTCTATTATGCGGGGAAGACATTTTGGTTTTGTATCAAAAATCTATGCCATTCGAACACATTCAAATCTTTCACATTCGCATTCATACTATAATATATATATTTAATTCAGATATATATTCGTAAAGTGCAATGAGAGATAGTTATGTTTAAAAACAGCAAGATAGTATGTAAATACTATATATATATATGTAGATATATATGTTTTTGCATTCGGGAGACACTGATAGACTTGATTAGGTTTGTAATTCACACACACTCATGCATGGGTCACCACTTCATCGTCACTTACAGAGAAGTACTTCTACAATAGGTATACGAGATGCGAAGTTTAATCTACATTTTGTTAAATCTATGTACTATGCTTATTTATGCTTATTATTTGTTGTTGTTTTTGTTGTTGTTGTTGATTCTGTTGTCGTCTCTCTCTCTTTTATATACCTGCATTTGTCCTTTTTTAGTTTTTAGTTAGTTTTTGTTCGTTTTGTCGAGTGTTTATTGTACAAATTAAATTTGGCATATTGATTGAATAGGTCTATACGGTGAATACGGTAATGCATTACTCGTTACATTACATTCCCTTCACTACATCTAGTACATTACTCTCGCTGGAGGTTTTTCATTAGTTGGGCTTATCTACTTATGCCTAAATTTTATATATATATATATTTTAAATGCTCTTAATGCAATTTTGGCAGCACTATATCTGAGTATAAGCTTTTCATACATACAAATGTATGTGTATGTGTGTGTGTGTGTGTTTGTATCCGTATGCATCCAAAGCAAAATGGCAACAAAACAAAATGTCAATAATCGATTTAAAACTTAAAAGCTATTCCAAATTCGACGAACAACAACATCCAATGACCATTTTCTTACATTGTACTGAAATCTCTATCAATTTTATTGTCTTTAGCGAAATAATTTAATAGTTTTGCAAAATGTTATTAATTATTAATTACTGAAGCTTGTTACTAAGTGTACCGAGCGTCGAGCACTGATGCCTAAATAAACAATCTGATTGTACATACATAATGTATTTATTTATATACGAAAATATATATGTGTGTATGTGTGTGGGTGTGGGTGTGTGTGGGTGTCCTGCTGCTGGCCATTTACTGGCATTAATGCTCCATTATAGTTTTCCTTATTTTCCTGCTCATTTAACTTTTATCTTTGAACAGCAATCACAATTATTCAATAGCGGAAATCCCAGCGACACACACACACACACACTCATACACACTCGCACACACACGCCCTCTTGCAGGCGTGATTAAGTGTGGGCGTAAGGATTGAATGTTGCAAGGCTGCAAGGAACCTGCAAAAAGCCTTTTAAATTGATAAATACATACGCTTTGTCTCTATGTATTGCATGTGTGTATATGTAAGGCACACACACACACACACACAAACAACCACAAAAGTGCTTGCGTTTATCCTTTTCCTTAATTTTACTTTTGGTTTCCCCCGTAAAGTTCCGCTCCGCTATCATCTTCTTGCAATTCATTTCCTTTGTCTTTGCGTTTGCGTTAATTTCAAATATATTTAACCATATATATATTTAATTTAATTTTTAATTACTTTGCTCAATCAGTTCGCAGTCAGCAGCTCGGCTCGGCTCGGCTCAACGCGGCTCAGCTCCAGCTCAACTCAACTCAATTGAAGTGGAAGCCGCCTGCAGTTCCTATTTCGCATCCTAAGACAAGAAGCATTTTTTATTGATGCTCAAACTCGTTGCAGCAGCCATTGCGATGGTGAGGGAAAAGGGAGGAGCGGCAGTGGAAAGGCAATGGCAGCTGCGATGCGATGCGATGCGACTTGGTAATTACAGCTCGATGAATATTAATTAACAGACGCACACACACACACTTACACACACAAATACTTATACGTTGACTCCTTGAAATTGTCTATCTAGTTTTGCCCTTGGCAAACAGAAAAAACGCATAAAAACCGTGAGATGAGAGATGAGATGAAAGACAGGCAGAGCGAGAGAGAGGGGGAGAGGGATAGAGTGTTGGGAGTGTGTTTTAGCATTGCATTGATGTGGATGGTATATAATAGAAGTGTCATGATGTGCTCCAGCGCTCCGGCTAGCAACAGAAGTTAATGGTGTCCCACAAGATGAGGCATGTCACGCTCGCTGGTCTGTGACGGGAGCAGCAGCGGCAGTGGCAACGGCACAAAAGTGTGCGGCAAGCACTTAAGATACTCTAACTCGAGAGAGAGAGAGAGAGAAAGGGAGGTGGAGTCATCATAGATCGGAATCGGAGATGGGCGCGCCAAAGCCTTTGAGTCTCTGCACATAATGCTCTGCCAACTGCCACGCCCATTGCTGCTGTTGAGAGGCGAATAAAGCAACAAATGGCAAATGGTGGTAAACAAATGCTGAATTGTTTTGAGTATATTTTTGGTTATGCTTCACAGTTAGAGGGTTAGACGGAATGCACACATACTCACTCACACTAACTTTCAGGCACATCAGCTACACATACACCAGACAAAGAAGAGGATTCGATGGGGGGTGGGGGAAGGGGGCAACAACTAATCGTTTGCCGTAACTTGCTGCTGCTGTCAACTGTTTCAACTTGTATATATACTATTTTCTTACTTTTTTTTGTTGTTGCTACGCCCAGTGCGCCCAGCGCAATCACGTGCCCATCGACTTGAGGCCGGAGCACGCCCCAGGGAGCTGTCAAACGGCTGCGCGCTATTTCGCCTGTTCACGTTGTTCCCAGCTCCAGCTTCAGCTCCAGCTCCTGCTCCTGCTTCTAATCCCGTTCCTAATGTTTGTTCCACAAAGCTAATTTTGAAAATTTTGACCGCTTTCCGCTTTCTGGCACAAAGTTTTTGTGTTATGGCTGCTGTTTGTTGTTGTTGCTGTTATTGCTGCCTATCCCAGCTAATTAGCAAAACGCAAATCCTCACAAAACCATCCCTCCTGTTCCTCCTGTTCTCTCTCTGTCTGCTGGCAATGCGCAAGCAATGAGATCGTTGCGTTTGTTATCTAAATAAACAGTTCAACATTGTTTTATGGGGAGTGAGTTTTCGCTTTTTTGAAATTTACATAAACTAATTTTGTAGCTGATTTGAATAAGGTAATGGCCACTCAATGTTGTTGCTGTTGTTGTTGTTGTTGTTGTTGCTGCTTCCTGCTGCGTGTCCAGTATACACGTCTAGAACGGAATACACACACACATACATATACACACGCCGAGAGGGAGTGAGAGAGAAAGCATCGAAACTAGCTACGAAAAGTCGAGTCGAGTCAAGTGAAGTACATTTAGTATAGTGTATATATATATATATATATATATGTGTATGTGTGTATGTGTGTATGTATATGTGTTATAGGTATGTAGTTACCATATTGAAGAAACACACTCAACACACTCAACACACACACCACACACACACACACACTTAGTACCGGGGCTCTGTTGATGTTGTCGTTGTTGCCCCAGTCTCCGCCTACAGCTATACAAGGTGTCCGTCCGCATCCGTGTAAGCCACCGGCACACCCTGAACCCCGCTACCACCATTAAAGGTGCTGAGTGACGCTGGGTCGTAGGTGGCACTCGTTGTCATCAGCAGATTACTGCCCAAGCCCGTACTGCTCACAGGCAGATTAAGGATCTGCAAGCTGCCCATGGGCGCTGAGACGGGCACTCCAACAAGACTGGCATTAAGCAGTTGTTGCTGCGGTTGTTGTTGTTGCTTGTTGCGATTAGGATCCTTGAGGATGCCGTGCGGCTGGCGGGGAAGCGTTGATGTGGCCAATGGCAGCGCCGTCGTCATGCTGCCATTAAGCGTTGTGCTCGTCGTCAGCGTGGTGGCGCTCAGATTGATCGGATGCAGGTCATGCAACATCTGCATCTGTACCGGACTACCGCTGCCGACAGTCGTATGATGCGTCACATCGGGCGGCGGACCGCCCACAACGCCACGCAAAATGCCGCGCCTCAATGTACCTGTTGTCGTCGTGGTACAGGCGCTCCCATTGCCAATCAGTGTGGCCGCCCCATTTGCTCCATTGGCGGCCATCATTGCCGCCTGTGACGTCACAGTCAGGGGCATCGGCTGTAGATGCGTCAATGGCAAGGGCAGCGGCAGCGGCAATGGCGGAGTACTGAAATCCAATGCAGCGGGATATTCCTGCAGGTGGAGACGGGAGAATAAGAGAATAAATGAATTAATTGTATTGCCTAGGCGGGTTATAATTATGTATAGCTTTGGGTTCGAAATAAAAAAAAATAAAGTTTCGAGTTTTTAGTTTCCGTTCTTTGGATTCATAGTTCTTTGTTTCGAACTGGAGTCGGCTTAACATCAGTTGAAATGTAAAAGTTTTCTCATTTAAATAAGAAACACAGAGCGAAAAGAGAAGAAGGGGAGAAGAAGTTGAGAAAGAGAGAGAAACAGAGCTCAAGTTCAAAGCATTTGCATTGCTTTTGTTACGTTTTTTTTTTTTTTGTAAACATTACAATGATATTATGTTCGCACTTTTCTAAGGGAAAGCACCTGATTTCTATCTTGTCATCATTCTTAAGAACTCTTTTTGAGTTGCGACTTGTTGAAATTGCATAAAGCTAAGAGTTTTTTCTTATTTTTTCGGTAGTTCGTGACTCAAACAATGTGATAATTATAGATTTTGTAGTTTCGAAATGTTGCAACAAGAATTGCAAAACGAATTTTAAGCTCTTTACTTTACGTTTTTTACTGTTGCAATTTGGTGCTGTTGGTGTTACATTGAATTCGAGAGTGTGTGTGTGTGTGTGTGTGAGTGAAAGTTGTGGACAAGTTGCAAGTTTGGTAAAAATGTGCTGAATTTTTCGTTGCTTCAGCTTCTGTTGCTGCTGCAAGTTGCCTTAGTTAGAAATATTATCTTCTACTTCGATTGACATGACACTTTGTGTCAGTTTGAAAATTGTTTTGCTGCATGCTGCTGCTTCATGCTGCATGCTGCATGTCCAACCCTTTTGCTTCCTCCACGCAAAAGTATTTTCACTAGTTAGACCAAGTTTGGCGCCCAGCCCAACCCAACCCCCGAACCCACCCACATAGGAGGCACTAGTTCACCGGTTGAGAGTGGAAGCAACAACTTTTCCAAAGGAAGTGGAAAAAAAACTTCCAAGTCGGACGGCGAGTTGCGTGCCTAATTGGAATATTGCAAGGACAGTCAATTCTCTTTTTTTTTCCGCTTATCGCCAACAAATTATATTGAAAATTTTGGAATAACGTCGCATGATAAGGACATATTCTGTTCCTCCCTCCAAGAGCTAGCCAAGTGAAAGAGTTGTAAGCAACACGTCCGCTATGGGGCTATGGGGCGAGGCGTGTATCCAAAAAGACATTACAAGACACGGAAAACGGAGAGAGGGACGGAGACGGGGACGAAGGGGAAGGGAATACACACGCGCTTGGTTGCTAGCACTGATTAACAAGGAACTAGAAGGAAAGCAAGTGGGATTGGGAATGGGAATGAGCAAAAAGGAGCTGGTGGCATGGGCCTGGTAGTTTAGGATAAAAGGACTTAAGTATACCAAGGCGGACATTTTGTATCAGTTTACAAAGTTAAATTGTCTTTAACGAAAACTTGGAGCCGAGTTTCGGGCGTTTGGTTTGGTGTTGACCCTGTCCAACAACAACCCAACAGCAATTTGTTGCACTAGAGAGCAACGGCAACGGCAGCAGCAGCAACAGTGAAACGGTATCAGCAGCAACATTTTCGTGAACGTGAACGTGAAAGTAGTAAAAAGGGGTTACGAGTCTTGGGCTGACTTGAAAAACTTTTTCAGCTTGTGAGCGCTTGGCTTGTGCCACTTAAAAGGTCTTTGTTGTGTTCGAGTGTGTGATAGTGTGTGTGTGTGTGGCGTTTCTAAGCTGGCGCTAATTCTGTCCTGTTAAAATGGGGAATGGGGACAGAGGCCGGCTCTCATTATTGTCGTTATTGTTAAAGTTGCCAGGCAAAAGGCAGGCAGCCAGGCAGAGGGGCAGGCAGAGAGGCAGCGAGGCAAGAAGTTCACTTTGCGTAAATAGAATATCAAATGTATGAGACTACCCCAAAGGACTACTTCTAGGGCGCAACTGACTCTGCTTCTCGCTTTTACACCCATCAAACTTTACACATTAAATCCAAAAGCGAAAGCGGCGCCAGGATGCCCCTTCAATTGACGACGAACTGGCTTTCCTGCCTGCCTGCCTCCCTGCCTGCCAGCCTGTCAGCCTGCCTGGCTGCGTGCTACAAAATTAAATTATGGACACTAGTGCGAGTGTATTCGGTTATTTATTTAATCGACATCAGCTGCTGCTGGTCCTTGAATTTTAAACACACACTCAGGCACACCAAAAGCCTACAAAAGTGTACACAGTGCGTATGCGCAATATATAATATATTGTAGTAGAAAAAGGCGAGCTGTAGCTGTAGCTGACTTTCGAACTGTCTGCGATAGGCGAGACCCGACGCTTTGAGCAACCAAACCAAAGATAGACAATACCAAGCAAGCCCAAAGCCCGCACACAACACAAAACTAATTGAATTTCAAACTCGGCAAAACTCGCCAGCGACACAAAGTCATAGCCATAGTTAAGTTAGACGACGACGACGACAATGCCACTTTGCACATGCACGTATTCACTGCCTGCCGTATACCCTTCCTTCTGCCGTATACCCTTGCAGATGGACTGGGATGGACTTGAATTTAGCGCATATCCAAATGGGACAGCAAACGCTGCTAGCCTCAGCAAGCATTTAACTAAAGTTGTTGCTGTTGGCTGTGAGAAGGGAGAGGGGTGTTAAACTTTATTTGTTTGGTCTTGTCACAACGAACTGAATTCGGAACACAATTGGCAACAATAAAAACACAAATTGCCGCTTAAATAGTTACATGGTTTTCATGGAACAACTCGAAACTTCAACTCAAACTCGGGTCACAACTTTATACAGATAACACGATGCACGAACCATATAGTATATAAATGTATGAAGGTCTGTGTGCAATAGAAGCCGGCATTTGTCAAATCCATAAAGCCGATAGCTTTAACTCGGTTGCCTGCCAAATACAAATCGAAAGACAACAAAAGCAAAAAACACTCTTCAGCACTTCTTCTAATGAGACAGTCGCATTTCGCGGAGACTCTCAAATTACGTATGCGCAGTGTGGGCCATGCTGATGACCCAGGAGCCGGTCTGTGCAATCTGTGCTGCTTAACTAACAGACAGAGAGAGAGGGGGGAGAGTGGAGCAATCACGTTGACGCCCCAAACTGTGAAAGAAGTCACAGTGTCACAGTATCTGCGCGTCTGCCTGTCACCGCAATTGTCGTTTCTTTGTCGGTTCGGTTTGGTTTGGTTTGGTTTGGTTCGATTTGGTTTAAGGGTTAAGGTTTAGGTGGTTTGGTTTGGTTGGGTTTGGCTGGTTTGCGGACAGTTAAACGGCGTACGGATGTGAGTGAATGAATCGGTTTGGTTTTTTGTTTTGTGTCGAGCATTCGATTGAAATTAAATTTGATTTACTACTATAAATTGTTTTTATTCATTTCATTTCGATTCGTTTTGTTCTGTTTTTGGTTTGTTTTGTTGTTTGGGCCAGTTCGAGTTAGCCAACTCGCCAATATGTGTGTGTGTGTGTGTGTGTGTGCACCAAAAAGTAATTTAGTGCTGGCCAAATGTTTTAGAACAAACCACAGCTGACACAAAATGTTGTCTCTCGCCCATCCCACCATTACCTCTCGCTCTTTCTCTTGCATGCTCTCCCTCTCTTTCTCACCCTCTTGGTCTCTTGCGTGATTTGTTGCCGCCGCGTGTTCCATACATACACATACATTTCTATACATATATATATATATTTTGTAATTTTTCTAATGATGTTTATCAAATAATTCAATTTGGCTCCACAAAACATTTTCTTATGTGTGTAGAGGAGAGAAAAGGCTCGCAAGGGGCATGGGGCATGGGGGTGAGTGGCACACATACACACACACACATATTGCCATTGTTGGGCCAACTAAACCGAAATTGAATTTTTCTCCCTCGTTGAATAAAAACCGCAAACAAAAGGTTTGTGTCCCACGTTGAATGACTAACATGTGCAATGGCACATTGCTGAGCCGGACGGAGTCAAGAAGGAGCATCAGCTGCTTCTCCCGCTCCCGCTCCCGCTCCCGCTTCTACAACAAGCAGTATATATCTCTAGTGGCAACTCCATCATTTAACTGTTATCCAGAGTAAACAAGCCAGCCGAAGAAACTTGAACAACTGAATTGAGTAACTGGCCATCATCATCAAGCATCAAGCATAGGGCCCATAAAAATGGTCAACAGCTAGCAGTTAGTAGCATAAATATTATTACATAAGCAACCAAGAATGTGTGAGTGTGTGCGTGTGTGTGTGTGCAGTCCTTCAGGGATCGACAATAGAAGTAGTTGTCTCGTTGTCTCTTGTTAACTGCATTTCGTTCGTATCTTTAATTTATACAATTATTGGCCTGACATCGCCATAAAATGCCAGATGACAGGCCATGTGCTATGTGGTAAGGGAGGGTCGTTGGGACGAGGGGTAGGTGTAGGTGTCGAGTGTCAGTCGCATTGGGTGTCGTCTTAACTTGTCACATTTGCACCCCTTTAGCAGCAGAAGCATTTGTCGTCGCCGCCGCCATCCTCGTCAGTTAGAGGCAGTGATAATAAAATACATATACGCATATCGTATAAATATTTTTCACATCAAAAAAAGAAGATGAGAAAAACAGGGGGGAAGAGGGTAATAAATTTCGAAAATTGATTTTCTCATGTTTATTGTGAATTTGTGGAATTTATATTGGGTACGACAATGCGACAAACAACAGTGAAAGCTTCTTTCACTTCTCGTCTCTTCAGGGTTCAGGTCAGCACAGAATGTGGCATGCCAGCCAAAATCTGGTAATAGCAACAAATGAGTGTGTGTGCGTGTGTGTGTAAGTGAGGGTAACATTTTGGTTGCCTTGTCGCATATTTTTGAAAATCAGATTCTTAGTGACACGCCCAGCAAGCCCAGAGAGATGATCAGAAAGGAACTAAGGAGTTGCTGCTGCTGCTGTTGCTGCTGATGCTGCTCTCATTCTTTATGTGAGTGATGCGGCGCAAAACTTTGTTGAATGTAATGAAGCGACGACGACGACGACGACACACATACATATACACACAGAAAAGTGTGCTGTGCTGTGAAGCACATGGGATAAATGGGAGCTACGAAATGGATGTTGTCGTCATAAACGTCGTCATCTTTGTCCTTGCTGTTGATGCTGCTGCTGCTGCTACCGCTCTGTTCTACGCTGCGTATGTGTAATATTAAATTGTTGTCTTGAGAAAATAATGTTTACTTTAGCAAGTAC
Source organism: Scaptomyza parva (assembly GCA_035044645.1). Lineage (NCBI taxonomy): Eukaryota > Metazoa > Arthropoda > Insecta > Diptera > Drosophilidae > Scaptomyza > Scaptomyza parva. The sequence goes on along the minus strand of JAWNNT010000090.1, from coordinate 409,330 downwards.
AAACAACAGCAGCAGCAGAAGCAGCAGCATCAACGCAAACAACAACAAAGCAAATGCAGCACACACTCTCATACACACACCGCCACTTTCCCCCGCGCAGTTTCCACACTCTTACCAGCTTTCCTAGTTTTTTGCCTGGCATCCTCCAGCTGTTGGCTGGTTGGTTGGCTGCAGCTTAATGCTTTTGAGTTTGTCATTTGTCTTTACAGCGTTGCATGCGGCACGCGGATTATAAAAGTCGAACCGAGTTAACTGGCAGCCATTCTGCTCGCTCAGCTCACAACATTGGCAGCTGCCAGCTGAACAGATGGCCCCTCTTGCCTTAAGGCCACCATCTCCTCTTGCCACTGATCGAATTTACTACATACTAGAAGGTTTATATATATATATTTAAGTATTTGTATGTATGGATGTGCTCCCTTTGCTGCCTTTCGCTTCGGTAGGTCGGTCGGTCTTACGGTCTGTCGGTCGGTCTTTCGGTCTGTCTGACGGTCACATTGTGCTGTAAGTGCGATGCAAATGGAGTAGGATTTGCTGCCAAGCATCGCGTGCATAAAACTCCAACTAATTGCGCGAACTAATCCTTGGCCGTGACTAGCCATAAGCGACAGACCCAGACAGACAGTAAGAGAAAGAGATAGAGAGCGAGAGAGAGGTAACGATAGCGACTAAAAACGAAGCTGATTACTTAAGTCGCGTTATTAGGGATCAAAGAGATACTGTCAATTAACATCGCATTGCATCTAGCACTGAGCGCGACTCTTTGAAGAATCTTTCAGGCGTGACATTGCAAGCATAATGCAGCTAAACCAAATAGGGGACAACTACCCCTCTATATATAGCACTTACCATTGGCGGATAGGAAAGATATCTCTCACTATTCATGTTGTAGTAGGAGCCATCCGGCGGCGGTGCTGGCGATGGGGACGGTATATAGACGCCCTTGCTGATGAGCATCTGATCGTCGCGCGTCATATGACCAGCCGCAATGGCTGCAGCATGTCCATTGTTGTGCCGCGGATGTGGCAGTGTACAAGCATTCACTAAAACGACAGAGAGAGAGAGAGAATGAGAGTGGGTTTATTAAATATGATTCAAAACACAAACAATACTCAATACACTCCATTGTTATACAGGTATGAAGTCATGCAGCGTGTCTAGTAAGTATTATGGTAGTTGCAATATGGTTTGATATGATTCGGTGTGGCAACAACTGTGTGTGTGTGGTACGAGCAGGTCACTAGTTCAACTTATGACTTATGGCCAAGTCGCGCCTTTTTTGTCGATGGTGGCGCTCTTGATCGTACTTTATAGCCGTCCCCCGTTTATGCATGAATTTATGACAATTTCAATGGTTGGCCAGAGTTTCGTTTCGTGTGCCGTTCCATTCCTCTGGCACGTACAACACATTGAGCTCTATTGATTTTTTTTTCTTTCTTTCTTTCTCCCAACTACGCTTAAGCTTCGACTTTTGTTGTTGTTGTTGGTGAGAGAGGGGGAGAGGAGGGAAAAATAGAGCCTTTTCTGGCAAAAGCCAAAACCAACCGCAAGCGGCCTGCAGCACAATTTCAATTTGGGAACTGCAAATGACACATTTATAGCCGCATTTGAAAGAAGAAAAAGTCCAAAAGGCAAAAGACTTTCACCTACATAACACACACACAAATACACACACACACACACATATACAAATGATTACTGCAAATGCACACGTATAAAGCAGCTCCAGTGACTATTCCACTTACATTCATCCTATTCACCTTGCCACCTGGTACTTGCATCGTGCCACTTGGTAGTTGGCACTTGGCAGGCATGCGTGGCGCCCACGTAGGTGCAACATTTTGCTGCTGCTTTCTGGCTCATTTGATGTGCAAACGTTTGGAAGTGAATAAAACGAGTGCCATTAATTGTAACGATTGGCCAGGATCGGGCAGGTGATAAGCTTCCTAGATGTATTGTATTGTGTTGTCTTGCATGCGCCCTCACCATACACACACACACACACACACACATAGAGGTGGTACACACTTGTCGTAGTAGCGATAAGCTTCAATAAGCAAATCAGCTTAACACACACAGAGTTTGGCAACAACTCACTCTCTCTCTATGTTGCCTACTTAGCATAAAAAGACAAATGATTTGGTATTTTGTCACCAGCCACAACGAAGAATATTGTTAAAAAGAATCAAAACTACAACCACTGAACAACTGAACCACTCAAATGCTCAAACACTCAACAGCAAAGGCACCCACACCACACCCACACACACACCCACACCTCGACCTCGTCAACAACTTTGCTGTCATTCGAAAAGGCGTGAAAGCCGCAAACGTAACAAATTTGTAATTTTGCAAAATAGACTTACGACACTGACAAATAGATACATACCCTCCCACACTCAGCCCCACACATCCACATCCACATCCACTCCACCCACACTCCCTAGCCTACAATAAAAAGATGCAAACGTGTGGGCCAAAACCGAATTTGGAATTCTAGCGGGCGCTCAAATGTAGGCAACAATAATTTTGTTAAGAAACTTGAAGAAGCTGCTACGGCTGCGGCTGCTGCGGTGACAACATCAAGAACGTCGACAACAACGACACAAATCGAACCAAGACTTGAAGACTTTCGGCCTGAAGCAGGAGACACCATCATGACACATACACACATACTGTATAAAGAAAATGTGAAGCTGTAGCTGTAGTTGTATTTGGTGCCCCCATGTTCATTTTGTGGCTTGTTTACTTTGCATATATGCGTACATTGTGTATGCTGTGTGTATGTTGTATATTTCGTATGTTCAACAATGTGTACTACGAAAAAACACGGGTAAAGAAGGTGGGCAGGCGCTCTCTTTCTCATGAATTATTGATTTTTCGATCAGTAAACATAGCTAGCAATACTAAATTGGAATCAGAGCCGAGCACAAAAACAAAAGCCACTAAAACCCCATCATTGTACATATGTAATGTGTGCGTAATTGGCCAGATCCTTGGTCAAACACTGCTTCTTCTTCTTCTTCTTCTTCTTCTTCTGGCTGGTGCTAGCATTCATTTTTAATATTAATAGCAAGGTTGATAAGCTTGTCTTGCCCAAAAGGTTGTTAATATTATATATTATTTCCGTTTTTAAAACCAAAAACCAAAAAACAGTTTGCAGCTTGCAGTTTAAGCTGGACAAGGTCTTTCAACTTGGTCAAAGCATGGCTTTTCATGCAGTGTTGTTTGTGTTGTGTTCTGTGACGACAGTTGTAGTTGGTAAATCGCCTGTACACGGAAGGGCGGTGAAGGGGCGGGCAGTCCATGAGGCATGTGCTCATTAACAGGGTGGCATTGTGAATAGTATCTCATTAAAAATGCGCCTCGCAGTTTGCTTTTGGCTTAAATGCAAACTAAAGCGCCATGGTTGTTGGGGCGGGGGGGTGATGGTGATGAGCGGACTGTCATCGTAAAAGTCCTTGTTGTTGTTGTTGTTGCTGCTGCTGCTCATCTATTATTTGATCTCAACAGCAGCGGCAGCAGCAGCAACGGCAGCAGCAGCAGGTGGCAACAACTAACAACAAGAATATGTGCGCGCCATCAGCGACAAAAATATGTATACAGATGTATATATATGTTTTTATAATATCATTTACGTATGTACATATGTATGTGTATGTATCTTTGGCTGCTCTTCACCTCACGGGGGAATTATAGCCTTGGGCGCTCTTGTTTGAAATTCAGCTTCCGGCAAGCATTTTAATTTTGATGCCTCGAGGGATTTTTGTTTCACATCTTTTTTGTTTTTCATTCATTCGTTCTCGTTTCTCATTTCTCGTCTTGTTATTTCTCTGGCTTTTTCTATGCTGGCTGTGCCGCCGCCGCCTGCTTTTGTTGTTGTTTGGGTTTTATTTTCTGTTATTTTTTGTGTTTTTTTTTACCACGCAGCCGCATACATAATTACGCGCACTGGAGACGTCTCTCTGTGTTTATCTGTGGCAAGTCGTTGGTGGCAGCGACAAATGCTATCAAATGCTTTTCTTTTTTTTTTCTGTTTTTTTGGCCTTCTCACTGCTGATGTTGTTGTTGCAACGGCAGCTACTTTTGAAGTATGCTCCACTTGCCAAATTCGTTGACATAAGGTAATTGTATTTTACTTTCAGCGCCAAGCGCCAAGCGGAAGGCGAGATCAGAGCAGAGTGACAAGGGGACAAGAGGACAAGACGACTGAAAACGACTGAAAACTGAACGAATGAATGAAAGAAAGACAGCGAGAAGCGAAAGAAGGGGCGAAAAGTTTGCAGCTAATGTATTTTTATTATTTTTACGCTTTGCATTTCAAATGCAGCTGCTGGCATTGACTGTTCCAGGCCAAGCAGCAATGCTTTCAGCGCAATGTCTCCAGTCCCAATGTTATTATAATAATACTGCTGCTATTGTCTTTTCCTTTCTTTCGTTCTTTCATTCAGTTTTAGCCTACTTACTATTTCAATTCGGTATTCGACAAACGACAAAAAAAAAGGGCGACTTATTATTATTTTTTCATTTTCATAGAACTTGCTTGATAGAGTATTTGCCGCCTGATATATATACGGGTAGACCTTAAATAGTGTCTGATGTAAACGCATTCTTAAATTAGCGCAGCATCCCGGAACGTGATTTGGTTTCGAGTGTTCGAAGATTTGAAAAGAAAGGGAGGAGGAGGGGGGGGGGGGGTCGAGGAGAAGGAAGGATAGGGCTAACACATGACTCAATTGAAAATCAAGACTCGCAAAAACTTTGCTGCTCAATTACAATTAAGATGCGAGATGTTGCGCCCTCAAATTGAATTTTCTTGGTTTTTAGTTGCTGCTTCTGATGCTGCTGCTGCTGCTCTCTGCTCTGTGTGCATTTTGCCGATTTCCGTTTTTACATCGCTTTTATTTTTAGCTTTGATTGCAATCATGGCATAAAATCAGGCAACAACTGCAGCAGCAGCAAGTAGTAGACTGAGAGTGGAACTGTGGAAGGGGGCAAGGAAACGTGGTGTAGGGAGAACGGAAGGGAACGGAAACGAGGAGATGCAACACGAAACGCGCGAGTGACGTGCTGACAGGATTCGTGGCACTCGAAAAGCTTGAAAGTTTGTTTGTTGGCCAAAAGTTAATTATCTAAAATGCTTTTTATGTGCTCGTTTCGTTTTTTTGTTTTTTTTTGCGGACATTCATTATGTTCAACACACACACACAGTCACACACATTGTGATATCTGGTTGGCCAGATCTTGACTTACCCATATTATTCGGATATAATGCTGGCAGGGTGCCATCCTTTTGATATCTAGGTGGTGGCATGTCCGCACTATCCACCAGATATGTCGTTGCCGCCTTCTTTCTCGCCTCGTCCTGCAAGTGAGGAAGAAAATGTGAAACGAAAACAATCAGAGAAATTCAATCACGAAAAATGCATATCGCATATCCTGTGCAACTGAAACTGATCCCGAACCGGTTCGGCCTGCAAGTGTTGCCTGTAATTACTCTACACTTAAGCAGTTGACGGAGGCGTTGAAACTTATTGGCGCGTAATTGACAGCGCCAATGACAGCGACACCTTGTTGAGTCGGCACCACGTTGCGTATACGCAATGCTGATTTATAGCACGCCCCGTAGGCCAAGTTTAGAGTTTACCGTTAACGCGACATTAGGACGGCAGTTTTTGTGGTTACTTTGCCCCAGCGAAGATTACGCTTGGTAATAAATGATTTTAATAATTTGAAACGATTTGTTTGCCACATCGTTGCTGTTGCTGTTGCTTTTGCCGTTGCCGTTACTGTTGTCCTTGCCTTGGCTTAGTTTAGCTCGGTTTGGTTCAGTTCAGTTCAGTTCAGCTCAGTTCGCTGACGCTCATCATTCTCATTCTCATCATCATTATCATCAGCAGCAGCAGTAAGGTGTAATTAATCACGACGTCTTAGCATGTTGCTGCTTCCGGCTGGCTGCTGCTGCCTCGTTGGCAGCCTCCAAGTTCCGGCGACCTCGATGTCAACAGTAGTCTCCCCATCCCTTCCACTGAGGGGCCCAAAAACCCTTCCCAAACTGCGTTGCGGCGCTGAGTTGTAATTTCGAGCTGCTAGCAATAACTTAAGGAAGTCAGCCCATCATTCTTTATACACATATATGGCAACTGCCTAAATGTTTGTTACACTTTCTCACTTCTTCTTTTCAGGCGACACTTTTTCTGCTACCCATTCTCGTTTTCTCTCTCTCAAATTGCATATTCATGCACAAAACACAACCCGAAAAAAGTAGTTTAGTGGCAAAACAAAAAAAGTGTAACTGAAAACTGAATTTGTTCGTTCGTATGTATGTGTGTGTGTGTGTGTAGCATATACTCACAATATATTCCGGTTGACTGCCCTCATTGGAGTAGGACTCGCTCTTCTCCGACACGCTGGACAGTGTCTCGCCGGTAACGGTGTCATTGTACGAGCTGGGCGCGTACATTTCGATGGTTGCCGTTTTGCCTGGTTGATTTGTAGTTTCCGCCACTGGATGCGACAATGTAGAGAACACAGAAAGAGATGAGATGAGAGAGACAGAGAGAGTGGGAGAGAGGATAGAAGAGTCACAGACACAAACAGCATCCAGCCAGGATGGGAGGGAATGACAAAACACAAAAAAAAGAAGAAAAATAGGTAAAAAGTATGCGGCGCAAATATTGAAAAGGTGTAATTGGCAGTGACATGCCGAAAATTGATTGGGCGGCGGCGGCGCAGTGCGCCAGTCATTTGGAACACCGCACGGGCGGAGTAAAGGGACGGACGATTGTTGTTGTTGTTGTTGGTAGTGTAATGCCATAGGCGTGTATGTGGGTGTGGGTGTGTGTGGGCATAGTTTCAGGCAATGCAAATCAAATGCAAATAGCAAAGATTGTCAAAGTGCAGAGCAAGCAAATGTTGGCCACCAGCAGCACAAGGTGAACAAGGGAAGAGGCGTGGAGTGGAAGAAAGGTGAGAGAGATGTTGGGCATTGTGTGTGTTAAATTATTCACATTTGGTGCATTGCCATCGATGTCGCCATCGCCGTCGTCGTCGTCGTCGTTGTTGTCCATTTTTATGCCGACGCGTTTTTGTTGATGATGGTGGTCAAGGGTTAAAATCAATGCATGATGTTCAGTTCGACGATGCGTAGTAGTTCAGTTCCATTCCGTTGGATTGAGAGGCGGCGAGCGAGAGGGGATGGGAGACGCGAGGCGAGGCGAGGCAGAGTTGAAATGCAATTAAATTTGTATATAAAATGGCATTAAATGATTCATGGCACATTTTCACAAATGGCAACGACAAAATGACCGCGCCACATGGTTAACACGTGTTTTCCACAAAGTCAAAGTGTGGTGTGTGTATGTATGTGTGCGTGCATATGTGTGTGTGTGATTGGTTCGTAGAGTGCATTTTGTTTTCATTTTATTTGGTTCCCATATGAGCGACGAGTGATGCGATCGGGTATTCAGGATCCGTTATAGAAGAAAAAAAAAGAAAAAACATATTTTGTTATAGATAGATATAGATATTTTGTAAGACTTTGTTTGAACTTAAAAACCAGTTCTTTTGTTGTTATTGTTGCTATTTTGTTCCAACTTGTGTTAAAGAGTTTCAGCTTTTTATTAGGTACATATAAATCTGAATGATCATTGCATTTGCTCGCATTCAGCATTAAATTTGCATTACATTACAATACAATTAAAAAACTGCATTTAATTACAATCGCGACGTCAATTGTCGTGTCATCATGTGTTTATTGTGGGCTGTATAGTAAATTGTAAAAAAAACATGTTTGCCGGCGCCGCCTTGTCGCGAATGCAATTTATAGTTTAGTGAATAAAAAAAATTCATTATTTCTTTATTTTTTTTCACATTTATCACATGGTTTATTCACGTTGACACGTGCCAGTAACACTGTGCAAACTCAAAGGCAGTGATGAGAGTTGAGCGACGACGAGAACCCACAACCAAAAGGTTCAAAAAGGTTAAATGTGTTTCAAACAGAAAGGGAAAAAAGTGTCTATAATCAATACGTTATATATCAAATTAAAATGGCACTAGCACAAGGTTATTTATAAATAGAGAATCATTAAAAGCAATGCATACAAAATACCCCAAAAAAAGAATATCCGCTTCGAATGCCAAAGGTAAACTCGACTATGTCAACCAAACTTGACTTGCCAATGTCAGGATAGACGGAATTAAAGGTTAGCAGCAGTTGGCTGTTAGCTTATCACTGTCAAAAAGTCTACACGGAACTTGGTCGGGGGGGTGGTGGTGGTGATGGGTAGTTGGTGTGCTGCTCTCACCACACGACAAACAAACTAGAGCTCAAATCTGAAGTCATTTAGTGGGTGTGCGGGGGGTGCGGGAGGGCGGGTATTGAAAGGGGGTTCCGCTGCCGCATCAGAAAGAGTGAGTTTGTTGTTTTTGGCCGAGTCGCTGCACTTTATGCCCGGCACAGAGATTACAAATTTTGCACTTATGCCACGGACAACCCCAAAAATCTGTTGCCGAGTGGCAGGCGGACAGACAGGCCGACAGACAGCGAGCGAACGGATTTGTTTCCGCCTTTTTGCACTGCTGCCAATATATGTATGTAGATGACACGGCTTAGACAGCTTTTGCGGTCGTCAGTACAGTTAATGACGTCGCCGTTGACGGTTCTACGTTTGCTTTGAAGGTTTTTCCTCTTAATCTCTGCGGAACTATGTGTGTGTGTGTGTGTGTGGTGGTGGGGGTTGCAAAAAATATAACCTGCCAGTTATTCGCTGACTTGGGGTTTGATTTTTTTTTTTTGTCAGCATAATGCACAGTGACAAGTGTTGGGCAAAGTTTTTCGACATTCTTGCCTCAGTTCTTGAGAGCTAAAGCTGACCTGTACTTTTTCATACACTATACATATACAAATTGGGAATGGCGTGCGAAGAGTTTGAAGTTTAGCCTAACTAAGTATAAATATATAACTGAAACACATGTGGGTAGACAATTTGTGGGAAGCTTTCAATTTAGCAAAAGCTAACCTAAGCAGCTAAGTTTTCAACTTTCGGACATTGGCGCAATGGCGCCATACTCTATGACAGCCTGTATGTATGCGCTTATCTTAAAAGATTCCATGGCCAAGTCTCTAGCTACACAGAACCGTCAAAGCCAGAGCTCGAGTAGTAGTCAATTGTTTAAGGAGTGTCAAAGTCAAGTGGTTTCTAAAGGATTTCGTTTGTTTTCCTTTTTCTCTTTTCCCGTTTTGGTTCTCGCTTATCGTTTATTGCTTGTGGCAACGTTGGCACAAAACTTTTCTCGAGTGTCGCATTCCATCCTCTCCTCTCTCTACCTTAATATCTGATTCTGTATCTGTATCTGTCAATGCTCTTTGGAATTCCATTCTTTGGTATTCAATTTCTTTTAGGTGACTGCTAACAACGAGCCATCAATATTAATATTATATATATTGACTGTGTGCGTTAGCTGATGAAAAACTTTTGAAAAAAATAACTACCTACTTAGGACCATTACAAAAAACTAACCTAACAGATGAAGTGTACTTGAAATTTCCCATTTTTGTCTTTTCCCCAACGCACTTCATATCTACGGACGAGCAGAAAAGCAATAAACATTAGAAATGGCGTTCTACAGGATGGCCATAGACTTTTATATGGGAATGATATATGTATGTGTTGGTTCGATGTCCAAATACCCGAGTCAATGACCTAGGGAGTAGCCGAAAAGCCGAATTGCAGCCGCACCGCCAACCAGCTGCCAACCGCAGACTTTTGGCATAGTTTATCGGGCAAACGACAACTGAAACTGGCGAAAGCTTCTTAGCCCATGTCCGTGGTCCGTGTCTATGTCCGCTGTGGTACAGTTCGGGTGACTTCCTTTTCGGTACTGAGACGTGGAGTGGCGGCGGCGGCAACGGCGGAGGCGGGTGACTTTCTTTTTCCGTCATGCGGCATTTTGACACAAAAGCGCAAATGCACATTAAAAATGCATATCTAAAGGGCCAAAACACAACAAACAGCAAGAAGTAAGCGGCAGCAGCAGCCCGCAAGTCAAGTTTTCGTTAGCGAAAACATTGAAATATGCACAGATATCTTCAGGCCAAAAGCTGTCCAGCTGTAGTCTCTAGTCCTCATCCCGTTTTCCCTTTCCTACTGCTACTATTTCCCAGTTTGCGCTTTTAGCAACCGCTGTCATTCTGCCCAACGAACGCACCAGTTTCCTCGACAACTCCTTTATAGCCAAAAAAAAAAAAAGAAGAAGAGGGGAAAAAATGCTTTTGGGCATTGTCAGTTATCGGCTTATGGAAACGGCGCAGTGGCAGCCAAAACGAGCCGAACATTGTCATAAAAAATGTTGTTGGAAAGACAGTTTTTTTTTTTATTATTATTCTCAGTTAAAGCAACTAAAAAAGAGCTGTTGTGTGTAGCCTTCTCCCGGCTGCTGGCCGCCGCCGCTGCGGGCTCGCTTAACAGTTCTTGTAACAAGCGGCTGTTAAGACTGAAATATGCATTTCTTTTGTCGTGAATAGAAGATGGTACGTTTTTTGGTGCTTACATCCCATATTCAAGCGCGTCATTTGTTCAAACACAACTATGCAATGTGCACTGAAAAAATAAAGAAAGAAATTGCCAGTACTTGTACTTACTACCTATTCCCTTTCATATGCCCGGCCCGTTTTCTGTTTCGTTTCGTCTCTCGTATCCCACGTATAATAAAGAATAAAGAATAGTAAATTCTAAGAAAAAATATATATCTTATTTATGTCCTGCGGCTGTGTTTCATGCTTCGCTAGAGAGAGAAGTGCCTCGCTACGCGCTCATAATGCCAAAAATCTTGGCCTACATTTCATGCACGCTGACTTGGAGGAGGCTGCTGACAAAGCGGCATCCACAGATCCCTACAGATCCCCACAGCTGCAGCTGCAGCAGCAATTGCCGAGAAGTCGAACTTCATTAAATGAAGTACAAACATAAAAAATACAGGATAGAATGGAATAATGGATTGTCATGCTTGAAAAAATTTGCTAATCTATTTCATAAAATATTGTATTGTATTTATATAAGAGAGGGAGATAAGTTTTATGTACTTCATGTTGTATGCATGTCTATACTACATTGCAACCCATTAAGCCGTCAAAAGTTGAACTGGCAAACGAAAATGTCAGATAAGTTAACCAAGTCATAAGTCAAATGTTTGCCGAAAGTACTACTCGTATATATAGTATACGAGCATACATTACAAGGGAGCACATATGCAACGGAGCATATATAGAAGTACATGTATTTTTGAATGGGTTGGTGTGTGTGTGCACAATTGGGCAAACTGTTGCCAAGGACAGATTGCAGTTGGAATGCTGATTCCTGAAAGAGGGGGTGGAGGAGAAGTGAGGGGGTGTGGGTATGTGGGTGTGGTAGTGACACCCTTTTGATTTTCCCTGCTGGCTCACGTACAGAATGCGTATGCATAATTTTGGATACGCTGCATTTGGGGAAATTGGGTCCGATTGAGAAAATGCTTTCTGGTCTCTGCGTGTCAAACCACTAAATTTGGCTCAATGAAAAATAATTTGGCTAGCACACGACTGCCCAAAACGTTGGCTCATCCCTGGCCAAAAGAATTTTTATGCCCTGGCATTCTCGTTTGAGGCATTTCCAAATTGTTCGCCTCGTTTTGTACTAACACTTTCTGCACGTTCTCGTTCTGCTTTCTGGTTTGGTTTGGTTTGGTTTTACTTGAACCTGACTTGCCAAGAAATTTCTGTCGTTCGCTCGGAGGAGCAGATGAGCAGAGGGTACAATTGGTCATATTTATATTTCACTTGCTTGGCCTGTTGAAATATAATTCCATATTAATAAACAATCTTCCACCATCAACTGCAAATTGAGAGAGGCAGACAGTCAGTGCAGGACTCGGAACGGAACACGTGCTCTATGCTCTCTATACTGGATGCTATCTACAGTCTACTGTCTGCTATGTCTGTCCCTCGGTCCGTCTGTCTGTATAGTGTCTATAGCTGGGAGAAGAAGCAATCTGATTTCCGAAAGATTGTGCGTTCAGCTAAGAAAACGATGCACATTTGTCTTCGCCAACGGGGGCAAACTGGGCAACCGGACGGGGTGTGTCTGCCAACGTCGTTGTTCAATAAACAGTTGCACTTGGCATGGCCCCGGGTCGTCGTCGTCTTCGTTCCTGCTACTGTCCGCTGCCAGGATGCATCATTATTTTCTGTCATCATTATATTCTTGTTGACTGCTCAGAGCGGTTTGCTTTTTATTTCGCTCTTTTGCCCTTGCCTTTTGCCTTGTTTTGCCCTTCTGCCTTTTGCCCTTTGCCCTAGCTGTTTCCTTGCTATGCTCGGGCTCTGGCTTTCTCGCGGAAATTACAAGAAGCGCATATTGCGCATATACGATATCCAGACAGATAGATATACATACATATATTCACTGTTAACAATAAGCCTTGCTCTCTCTTTTTCTCTTCCCACCTTTGTATAAGCATATAAATCTTATATATATATATATATCATCTATGTAGATGCAGGAAATTGTTTAGTGAGCATCATAAAGTGAGCAGCCACCGCGTCGACGTCGATGTCGACGTCCCTTTCCCTTTCCCTGTCTCTATGTCCATTGGGAGCATCGGAAGTTGCACAACGCGCTTGCTTCCTGTGGTGTTACGGAAGTGGTGCGAGAGCCACCAAGTGGCAGCTGCTCAACTTACTGAGCCAAAGATAACGCCAAGGATAAGAGATTTTTCATGAATTGAAAGCTAAATTTAAATTGGGAAATGTCTTAATAAATATGTATAAGCTTTAAGCCCAAATAAGATATTTTAACTTTAACTTAATCAAATGTAAAATTTAAAATAAATAAATAAAAACGAACCTTTTTTGCGGCGTCGCTGATGGACAAAGAACCAAGCAACGAGCGCGGCATTGACCAAAAGAAAACCGAATGCTGCCAGAGATATGGCAATTATGACCAGATTCGGTGTATTGCTGGAATCTTCCGTCAACTCGGCTGGCATCATTTCAAGTCCTGCTCCATGACAATGTCGCGCCAAATAAACCCAACGGAAAACCAAACGAAACGAATCGAATCGAATCGAAACGACATCATGAAAATAAAAACAGAAAAATATGTTTGCAAAAATAAAACAATAAATAAATTCGAAACGAAACGAAATGAAATGAGAAACTGTAATAAAAATGACGCAGCATCGCTATGGGGCAGCTCGCAGCTCACAGCTCGGTGTCCTACTTCCATATCCACCATATCCACATTCACCAGCTAAAGCAGAATGTGTGTGTCTCTGGGTTTGGGTGGGAAACCAAAATGCAAAAAGTGACGCAAATCACGTAGCCATGGAGTCACAATGGCGAACAGGAACGGGAATGCGAACTCGCATTCGAATACGACCGCGAATGCGAAACTCAGCCTCAACATGTGACATGAGGAAAATGAAATTACCGACGCGACTGATGCCTGATGCTGGACCACACGGCACGTGCGGCATCAGCAGGAACCGAGACTAACAGCCAACTACTAGGTAAGGCGTGTTCGTTGGTTGGCTTCTAAATTCAAATTATACGATGCTGATCTGTGACTTGAAAAGCCACATCAGGAACAATAGCAACAATAACCACAGCAGCACCAGCAGCGTCTTTTGTTCCACTGCGATAATGTGTGTACCTCGCTTTAGACGCTTCTCGTTGCGCTTGTGCAAGCAACAGCCGATAACAAAGATGTTGAGCAACACCACCGTAATGCCCGAAGCAACGCCGACCAGCAGCATGCCCGATGTGCCGCCCAGCGGCGTCTGGCTAGTGGTTGGTGGTCCTCCACCCAAAGAGGATGCTGGCTGTGAGGGTGGTGGTGCTTCTATCGGTTTACGCGTATCCAATTCCAATTAAAAGCAGCACAGAAGACACAGAAGGGAAGTGAGAAAGAAGATCATTGAGTGTATAGAGTAGCGCGAGATTCACTTAGTAGTACAAATCCAGTAGTTGCAGTAGTCCATAAATGCCAAAATGGTGGCAGATAGGTGGCTTGGCAATGCCAAACATCCCGACATCCAGCCGCAGTGATGGCTAATTTAAATATTTTACGCGGTACACGAACATAAAATCTGTGCTTACCTTTGGTCTGTGCACGCGTCAAATCCGGCAGATAGGTGCTCTGGCCCAAATCATTCCATGCCATGACCGAAAACAGGTACAGCGTATTCATCCGCAGACCGGCGATAGTCAGCTTGTGACTGTTGGGCAGCCCATCAATGTATTTGTACTGCTCGCGGTCAGCCATGCTGCAACGAGGGAGACAAAAAGACGCCGCATGAGATGTTGAGGTTGCAACAAGCACACTGGGGTTTAGGTTGGGTAGGGTTGGGTGAGATGAGGTGCGAGTCGCATGCTTCTGGCTGAGCTGACAATTTCATTAGTGCGCGTGACATTTGCCGTAATTGCAATGGAATGAACTTGAGCATGCAAATGGAGAGGAGATGCGTCGCACTGGGGGGCTGTTGAAGAGGATAGAGGACAGGGTTACATACCGATATCGCACACGGTAAGAGGCCTTTAGGCCACCATCGAAACCTGGTGTCCACGCCACAGTCACCGTATCATGGGTGACATTCAGTATATTGAGACTGAGTGGTGGCTCTGGTGGGGACGTAATGTCCAGACGAACAGTTTCGATATCCTCGCCGAGGTCATTGCGGGCAATGCACTCGTAAGCTCCGTAGTCGGCTGGCGCCACCTTTTCCACAATTAATGTGGACTCATAGGTAAGAGAGTCAATCTTACGCTCCTCCACATCGTACTTAAACGTATGGTTAATGGGCAGATCCTTTTTCTCTTGACGCCAAATAAACTGTGGTTTCGGTGAGGCCTGAGCTCGACACGGTAGCCGTCCCCGCTCACCCGTACCACTCGCTGCTCTCAACATTGTCGGCGACTTAGCGATCTCCGGAGCAACTGCAAAACAAACAACAAAGAGGAGAAAGTAGATTTTAGATATTAAGAAGAGATTAATGTCTACTTACACTTGACTATTAGGAGAACGTCTCGATTGGTGGGATTGGCAACGTGATTGTCGGCAACGCAACGAAAGTTGCCAACATCATCACGCTGTGCGTTCTTTATGTGAAGATAGGCAGTTCCATTGGTGAATGTCGTAGTGGTCTTCTCTTTCATGTCGTAACCAACACGCTCCCACTTGACATGGTCGATCTCGAGAGGTTTACCCTCTACGCTGCACGAAAGCATTGCATCCTCGCCGGGATTCACAATGATATTCTCCGAAACGGACTTGATTGTGGTGCCATCTATGCACACAGAGAGAAAGCAGCTGTTGGGGTTAAATCTTCAGAGTGTATAAAGTGCGCTACTTACATTCTACCACAACTGTTATGTTAATGGTCGCCTTGCCCTGAGAGTTGCTGGCGGTGCATGAGTAGACTCCAGAATCCTCGCGATGCAACTTGGTAAAGTTTAGAACTGCAGCATCCGCAAAGATGCGATGCTCACCGGCTGAGACACTGCCACTTGTATCCTGTGGAATGGTCATACCATTCTTTGTCCATGTGTAGGTGATTAGCTCAGGATTCGCATTCGCTTGAAGCGGCACCTGCAAGGACTCGCCCTCCAAGCCCACTGAGGTAGATGATGGCGGTGGCACAAACTTGGGACCATCTAAGGGACAGGACACATGCAATTGCAATTGAAATTCCAATTCAAATTTTTAATTGAGAATTGAGATTCTCAGACTGGTTCTAATTGCTCAATTAGTAGCCAGACGAATGAACAGACAGATGAACTACTTACACAGCACATTTAGGCTGGTTGCCTCGTGGACGCTCCGTTGCAATGCCTCGTTTGCGCTTTGGCAAGTGTAGACCACACCGTTCATTTCCTGTGTGATGTTTAGCCTGAACTCGAGCGTGGAGACTGTGCCGCCCCACAGACCTGGCTTCGACGTATTATTAATGCCTGTGATAGACACGAATTCAGCACACACAGCGAAGAAGAAAGAGATGGAGAGAACGGTAGAAATGTAAGGGCGTGATTTTATATTTTACTGAACTGGACATTGGCTGAGTTTTGGCCGGTTGACTGGTTGCCCAGCTCACTGGCACAGTGGCTCAGTGGCTGGCAACCAAACCGTACCGAACCGAACTGAACCAAACCGGATGTTGTCGTGGAAACGCCTTAAAAAATGCAGAGACTATGGATGCAGCTGCCATTTTGACAACGGCGCCGCCAAGTCCATGTCTGTGCCGCCAGCTGGGCAAAGTTCCAATTCTATGGTGCTTATGTAGGTTCATACGTACCTTCAATGGATATGCCATCCTTCCACCAGGATAGCTTTGCCGGCGGATTGCTTGAGCTCGAGTCACAAATGATGGTTGCCTCCATGCCAGGTCGCAGTTCTTCCGGTTCAATGCGTATTTTTACCGTCTCTGGCGCAACTGGAAACAGAAATAATGGTATGTGCTGTAACTTTCAACGACTGCTTAGGTAACAGCAACAACAACTAGGACAAATACTTACAGTGCACGCTGAGCGTAGTGGACTCAAATAGCGGTATTTCTGTGGCACTGTTTGAGGCCTCGCAACGATATTGCGCCTGGTTGTCGGTGACGTTGGCCAGAATAGTTATTTCAGCTGAAACGGATTTGTCCGCGGCCCGAATAACAGAGTTGATCTGTAGAACACAGAAGTAAAACCAAGTTAAAGGAAACTACATATACACATCATCGACAGGGCCTAAAAGAAGCATATGCATAGGGAAAAAACTGTTTCACCTGTTCTGCATAGAAAAGATGAAATACCCTTATATACATTTGAAATTTAAATGTGTTTTAAGTATTCTATACTGCTTTACACCGTTTGTGAGAAAGTAATACAATCGTCTGCTTGGGTTTAACACACACACACACCCACACACTTAAAAGCGGTGGAGTGGGATGGCGTGGAAGTATGCTGTGGAGGAAAACAACAACTGGCGGCAATGTGCTGCATATGCAAAAAGAGACAGCCAACAGCAGCTGGCTGGCGGGCGAAGCCAGTCGCACAAAACACAGCGCATTTTAATTTTGTTGTTGATAAAATATCATTTAATCTGCGCGCACAGATGAGCACTCGCGCTCAGGAGCCCCAAGGCAAAGGCGTACACGAAGAGAGAGAGTAACGGGTGTTGGAGTGTTGGAGGTGATGGTGGATAGAAAGCAACCGCAAACGACGGCGATAAAGATGGCTGGATAGCGAGCGCGGCGTGTCGCAGTTGCTTGTTTCCGTTCCGGTGACAGAAACCAGCAGCACTGGCAGCAACAGCAGCAGCAGTGGCTGCGGCAGCGGCAGCGGTGGACACTTGGCATTTGTTGTATATCAACTTACCCAGCTGCTGCAGCAGTGGCAACATCACTAAACAGTAGGCGACAGGAAGTTGCCCCCAACAGTATGCAACAGAAACAGCAACTGAGCTAAGCAACTGTGGCCACTTCTGTTGATGGCACCATTTGGCCATTTGGCTGATGCCAAAGTCGAGTTAGGAATTAAATTTGTATTTCTACAAAACTGAGACAACAACTAAGAAGAAAATAGGTGCAAAACCCGAAGGCTGGCATTTAAAACAGGGCCCAACTATCGTCAGGTTGGCTTATTAGCACTTTAAGGCCATAAACCGGAAGCCGAAATGGTAAAAAAAGCGCCATTATTGTTTTTTTTTTTTTGCATTTTTGTTGTCTGTTGTTGATAGCATTACGAGTTGTCCATCTGTGTACAGATGTTCTATCTCTGTTCCTCTGTGTGTTTTACACTTCTTCTCTTTTTGGAGTGCTGCATAATGTGTGGTTCAAGTGCAAAAAAATGGGGGAGGGAAAAAAACTCACCCGCTTGTCGTTTTTATACCACGTTAACGTTGCCAACGGATTGCCGCCTGATGAGACACAAAGCAGTTTTTGCACCGAACCAGCTGGTATAATTTGTCCTTCTATATAGCCCGAAATTAATGGCGGCGCGGGTGGATCTGCGAAATGATAGAAAAGAGAGAAAAACGTGCTAAACGTCAGAGCGTATGCCATAGAAAAAGAGACCTAAAAATAAGGGAATCCTCCAAAACAACAACAAACAAGCAATACGAGGAGGAGAACAAACAAAAAACTGTTGGCCTCAAAAACTTAGCCACGAGCTAGCCAACAAATTATGGCCTACCAACCAAGCCAAAGCAATCCCCAACAACAAGACCAACCGCTGTGACGTCGAGTCGTTTATTCGTTCGTTCGTTCGTTGCCAACAAAACGCTGGCCGAACAATAAAAATTAAAATTATTTAATTTGCCGCGCATAAAGTAAATGTAAAGTATCTGGAGGGCATCCCTTGGGCTACGAACGAACACAGACATACAAGAATTTTACATATAAGACACACATAGAACGTCCTTGAACATTTCTAAATATTTTCGGCCCAAGGCTGTAAAAGAATGGTCCAAAGAATTCGCTGTTCGCTTTTTGGCCCGCTAACTGGCATCTGCAGTGTGTCAGCACAAAGCGGCGAGCCCTGTCATTGGCCCATAATATGGGAGAGGAAAATGAGAATGAGTTGGGATTGAGATCTGTGGTCTAGAGCGGGTGTCTGAGGAGGAGATTCGCTCATTACCCCAGGCCCTCTGTTAGCCATTTTGAACGGTAGGGTATGGGTAATAAATGTAAATCTCACAGTCGGGTTTCGTTTCGTTTTGTTTCTGCTGCCCCGCTGCTTGCTGTTTTGTGATGCTGGTCAGAAAAATTAATTAGCACTGCAGGAGTGCACATAAAGGACGCGCCAAAGCGCCAAAGAGGGTTCTACCCCACTAACGGGGCGTTCAAGTACTCAAACACAGCTGGTTTTATTCAAAGTTCTTGTTTTTCCTGCCTGCCTGCTGCTGCTGCTGCTGCTGGTGGTGGATAAGTCAAAGCTGAAACTAGAAATCGGTCTAGTGAACGGCACAATTATTAATAAGCCCTGTCTTCTGAGTTTCGCTTCTTGTTATCGAGTAGTGACAGCTACTAGCACTCTGAATCTCTGCGCTTTACTCATTCCTCAATATTATGTCCTCTTCTGTGTTGTGTTGTTTGTTTTGTTTTGTATTGCATTGTGTTGTTTTCTACTTCTCCTCAATAACTACCGACCACCGACCAACACCAGCAGCAACACTTATAATTGAAGCAAATTAAGAGTGACGTCGAACATGGGATAATGGAGTCGAAGACACCTGCGTTTGCTACGTGGCAGAACATACATATAGTGGAGATGACGCTGCCCTTCGAACAATTCGGGGACGAGCTGAACGGGCTGTCGAAGCAGCTAACAAAATGCTCGTACGTGTTGTATGTAGTAGTGGGGGCAGCTTGACAGCCATAACGGCGACTGATTGGACTTTTATTTGGCAAGCCAGAATGCCAATGACAGTCGAACAAAACACAGAGGGAGAAACAGAGGGAGGAAGATTGGGTGTAAGGTTAGAAACTTTCTATATGCAATTTATTATCGCACTTGGAATTTTGTTAACACAAAAACAGAACAAATACAAAAGACATATTATAGAAGGCCGCAACTTGATATTATGAGTTCGCGTCTGAGCTTTCCATTTTTGGTGCCATAGCTCTGAAGGCAATCGAGTATTTTGCCACCTTTGACCACATGACCGAAGCCAACACGGGAGCCATTCACAACATTTAACGGTTTGAACGAGATGGAAAAAGACAAATTTTTGTGAAATCCCTTCAAATGGTCCTTGCTAAACGACAGCACATAGCTAAAAGCACCGTGATCAATGACCTTGGCATCGTATTCGAGGGGCTGATGCAGTTCAGGATTAGCATCCTCGAGCAGAGCCACATCAAGCCACAGATCAGGGAACAGTCTTTGAATTACAAATTTCTTGTGCATGCTGCATAGGCAGGCACGCACCATTTGCAGTACTACCACTGGCACTGCCTCCGTGCACAACTGGACAACAATGCGCCCAAGGGGCCGCGAATCCTTTAGATATATGTCAAAGTAAATATGCGGACGCAGAAGGTTCCAACGATCTTTGTCTTTTTCAGGGATTGTGACCTTGTACCGCTCGTATTTGGCCAAACCCGTATTAGGCATGACGAACGGCTGGTCGGACAAATGGCTTTTATCCAATTTGTCGCCCGATTTTGATTTAAGGCCCGTGTCCACCTCGGCAACCACTTCCGAGAGACGTTTGGCAATGTCATGATTCTCTTGGTCGATACGCTCCAGATTCTTAATAGCCAGAGGTAACGAGGACATCGTATAGAGACGTTCATACCGAAACGGATTGATCACACCATGTGTGCGCATCACCTTTGATAGCTCGACCAGCAACTGAATGTTCTTTGTGACGCGATTCTTGAAGGCATCGGCATTTTGACGCAATAGTATTACGCCAGTTGCATGGGCTGCCTGCATACTTGGCGGCTTGCAATCCACCTCACTTTTAACATTCAGAATTCGATTTCGAAGATCTCGCCACTTATCCGCATCAGTTGGATCCACGGATTTCCTCTTCTTTGAAAGT
Source organism: Scaptomyza parva (assembly GCA_035044645.1). NCBI lineage: Eukaryota > Metazoa > Arthropoda > Insecta > Diptera > Drosophilidae > Scaptomyza > Scaptomyza parva. The sequence goes on along the minus strand of JAWNNT010000090.1, from coordinate 388,763 downwards.
GGCTTTGCTTTGGGCTTCGGCACTTTTGGTTTAACCTCTGGGGCTGTAGGCGTAGGAAAAATGGAATCGCTCGACTTTTCTGAATAACACCGCGGCAGTATGTTCATCGCCATATTGCCAAATTTTTAAAGTTATGAAGAGTAAAATACAAAAATGAAAAAATACAGATAATTTTACAACAATTTTTATCAAGTTACAATGTGCTTGTTAAAAATATACTGAGATAAAAATCTCAGTACGCACAGTTACATAAATTTCTTGACTACTAATCTTTGATTTAAAAATTTGTTTCACCTGTCAGTGGAATACTAAAGGACGCCACAGCTAGTAAAGAGAATACCGCGAGAGAGAGTGCCGTTTTTGTTGCCATAGCTCTGGAGGCATTCAAAGATCTTGTTGCCCTTGATCACACGTCCGAATCCGACCCTAGTACCGTTCACTACGTTCAGGGGCTTAAACGACACAGAAAAAGACAAGTAGTCGCGAAAGCCTTTCAGGTGCGATTTGCTGAAGGAAAGCACATAGCTTGAAGCACCATGATCGATGACCTTGCCATCATACTCTAGTGTTCGACACAGCGGTGAATTATCATCAAGAGGCAACTCCACATCCAGCCAAAGGTCGGGAAAGAGTCGCTTGATCTTGAACTGGTTGTGCATGTTGCACATACAGGCTCGGACTAGCTGAAGGACAACCACAGGGGCCGCCTCCGTATAGAGTTGGACGACAAAACGACCGATGGGGCGCGTATCTTTCAGGTATACGTCAAAATAGATGCTGGGACGAAAGAGTTGCCAGCGCTCCTTGTCTGTTGTGGGTAGTTCGAGGTTAAATGGTTTGTACTTCGCCAGTGCCTCGTCGGGCATTGTGAATGGTTGAATGGATGACTCGGCATCATCGCTGTCCTTAGGCTTAAGACCCGAATCCACCTCGCTAGTTATATCTAAAATCCGCTTGCCCAGATCCCTGTTGTCGCGTTCGATGCGCTCCAGATTGGTGATGATTCGCGGCACAGCAGACATTACAAAAGGTGTCTCGTATCGAAATGGATCAATGGCGCCATGGGTGCGCATCGTCTGCGATAATCCCACAAGCATCTGAATGTTATCCCTGGTTTGCTTCATAAAGTTTTCAGCGTTTTCGGACAATAGGTTCATACGGGTCAGTCGGACAGCTTGGAAACCAGGTGGCGAATTGTTCAGATCACTCACCGCTTCCAAAAGCCGCTGTCGATGCTCACGCCACATCACGAGATTAGCATCTTGCAAGTGATTCGGTTTTTTCAGTTTGTCCTTCGACTTCCTTTTCTTTTTTATAATATTCTTAGGCTCAGGCGTGATCTCTGAAGGCGGATGTGATGGTGGCCCAAACGAATCATACGAAACACAAAGCGGAAACTCCATTATACCGGAAATACGTTTTGCTTACTTATTTTTTAAAGGAATATCAACTAATTTTTCACTTGTATTAAAGCTGAGAATTTGATTGAAATTTCACAACGCAGATAGAGCTATTGAGCTTTTAGATTATGGATTGGTGACACTAGAATTCTAGTAAAGGATAGCCTACTAAAAAATATACTCACATAGAACATTAATCGTGTGTGTGGCGACAACATTCTCCGTCAGCTGCATGTTGAGACCGTGACAGATGACAACCAGAGAACGCTTATTGGGCTCCACAGTGGTGGTGAAATTTGAGCTGGTCGTCCATCCGCCTGAAATAAAGAAATTGGAATCGAATGGCACAATGGTAAGCAAATTTTGTGCATATGTTTAATTCACACTTACCTTCTGGACTGATGGCTGTCTTGGTGGTGGCATTGCGTATCTGTCGTCCACCCACCATCCACTTGATCTCAGCGGGCGGATTCGATGGAGCCGTAACACACATCAGGGGTACAACATCACCCACACGCGCCTCCGTCGGACCCGTCACTGTGACTTGCGAAGGTGCGACTGCAGATGGAATATGAAAGAAAAGGGGACAAGAAGAAAGTTCAGTTAACATAGAGCCGAGTAATTTTGTGCTCTGCATTAATATTTAATAAGCCAGCGGCCTGCCTCACTTGTGGCACACCACAGCCCAACTGCTTTTGCTGTTGCTCTTGCGTATCGTTCATTTTTCTTCAACTGGCTGGCTGGCTGGCTAGCTAGCTAGCTAGCTAGCTAGCTAGCTGGATGGCGGACTGCATGCAAATGATGACTGAGTGACTAAGTGACAGGCGTCTGCCGTCTCCGTTCTGCTTGCCGAGCTATTACCTAATGCCAGTGACGAGCAACAGAAGCTGCAGCTGCCTTCTATCGTTCGTTTTTCATCTTTTTTTTTATTTCCTGTATATTTGCCTTGATGGATAAGTGCAGGCAGTAGCTGAAGCTGTAGCTGTAGCTGTAGCTTTAACTGAAGTGGAAGCAGCAGTAGTAGTAGCAGCTGTGCATATATTACGCATACGGCGCGTTGTTTTTGGGTATGCATCCGGGGAATACAAAACTTCGACTCGATATGTTTCGCATATAAATAAACATTATGAATTCTTAACTTCTCGCATCTTTCGCCATACATCTTCATTCCGCTCACACACACGCACACACACACACACACACACACAAGTACATACACACGTCGGAGCCCCCCCTCCCAGTGCGAGTGCGTGGACTCTCAATATATCCTGCTCCGTCTTCATTTTTGTGTGCCACATTTTGTTATACATAAGTAATGTGTGTGCTACTAGCTAGAAGGAGCACAGCTGAATACAATGTGTGTATACGTGTATATGTGTGTGTACGTGTGGATACGTGTGTGTATGTGTGCCACTCAATGTGGCATATTTTTTGGGGGCATAACAAGGCAAGGTAAACAAAAAGAAAGTTGAAAGCGGACGAGCAGCAAGTAAGTGCTGGCAAAACAAGAGCAAGTTTGATTGCTATTCGTCCATAAACTGGACATGTTGGCCACGTGCGATTTGGGATTAGACACAGAGTCCAGGATCCATCCTTTCATTATTGGCAGCAGGTTAGGAATTGCTTAACAGGGACAATTCACAGTTGCGACCACTCTCTCTCTCTCTGGCACTTACAATTTGAATATATCACGTATACGCAGTGTAGTTGCCCCTTGAGTTGCCAATTTGCATGTTAGACACACACACACACACATAAACACTTATAAGAGTAAGATGTTGGTCTAGATGGCGAAGGAGAGGTGGGGGGGGGGGGGGGAGGTGGAGAAGGCACTGTGCATGCAAATGCTTGCAACGTTAACGACGTTTTCGGGGCAGTCATCGCGACGCTGCGTCCTCTTACTGTAACTGCTTCGCCTGCTGGCCTAGTCTGGCCTCAGTCTCAGCCTTGATTGCAATTGTTGTAGCTTTAACAAACTTTAGCGAGCATCAGAGGACGAAGAGAGAGAGGTAGAGGGAGAGGGAGAGACGAGTAAGGTGACGGGGTGGCAACGCTATTTGGCACTTGAAAAGAATTTGCATTGCTTGATTTGACAAAGCCAAGTGCGGCTGTGGAGTGGGTAGTTTCAGAGTGCAAACTTAAGCTTAATTGCAAAAGAAAGCAACAGCCGAAGAGAGCAAGACAGGAAGAGAGAGAGAGAGAGAGAGATAGAGAGTGTGAGTGTGAGTTATCAGGCTTATTTTCGCTTTGTGTCGCGTGCCAAGTGGCAGCAGCTCTCTGTGTATGAATGCAAAAGAACGACTGTTGACACAATCCAGCTCGCAATTTGAGTGTTTGCCAGTAAGTGTGTGTGTGGGTGTGTGTGTGGGGGCGTAAGAGTGTGCAAATATGAAAATTAACGAAATACAATTAGGCAAACATGCAAAGGAGACGCTCCTAGAGTGGCACGCAGAGGCTTCCAGGCAAATTGCCCCCGTCTGCATTACGAGATCTTTCCCTCTCTGACTCTCCGTCCACGGAGACGGACTATGGGACACAGGGAAAATTATCTGGTTGCACACAGCATATGCAAGATGTTCAAGTGCCCGGCATTAGGAAGCAGCCTTGCTTTGATGATGATGGGCCCTAAATGGGGGGAGGGAAAGGCAAATGGGTGAGTGGTGCGGTGCACTTACATAGGACAGTCAAATCAACTTCCGCCTTGAGCGGCGTCTGGGACATCACATTGCTGGCCTCGCATCGGAAACGCGCCTTGTTGTCGCTTGCCTCGGCGGTGAACGTGTAAATGTTTTCCGAAAGCCGGCCCGCGGTCCTGCAACGAGAGGCACCAAGGAAGAGACAGATAATGGCAGTACATCGGATAGTGTACATGGTGTATATGACTTACCTGTAGGCCATTCGAATTTGCGAATTGTTCTTATACCAGATGAGTTGCGCAGGGGGATTTCCCCCGCGGCTGCGACAACTCAGCTCAACAGTTTGTCCGCGGCGTAGGGTGTCGCTCTGCGAATATCCCTCAATGTAGGGTGGTCCGGGTGGATCTACATAGATAGATAGACAAAACGACAAACAGAAAATAATGGAATAGTGAAACAGTAAGAGTTGTGTTTATTGTTGAATGTGTGTTTGTATGCGTGCACATTTAATTGCAGTGACTGCCGCAAATAAATTCAATTTACACTAAAACAAATGTGGCCAGGGCCAGTTGGCCAACTGTCCAACTAGCCAAACAACCAACCAGACAGACAGCCATATTGCAACCGAACACAGAAAATTTTTGCACGATTTTTAATTGAAGTGTTTGCATGCAAATCGTTTATGTGGTCAAACGCATTATTTTCCCATTTCCCCTTGACACCCCCGTTATTTTTTTTTTTCATGCGCTTGTGATAATTTTTTTTAATTCACGTGCTGTCTCTGCTGTGGTTGTTGGTGTTGTTTATTTACAATAACAGCACTTTAGTGCGTTACGGGCAGGCAGGCAGCTGACCTGTTCAAATGTTGAATGTTGTTCATGCAATTGGGTTAAAGTGCTCTGGTTCTGGATCTGGTTGTTTGGTCAATTTTCGTGTCGGGTCGGGTGTAAGCTTAATAACATTGTAAATACCACAAACAGTAAACAATGCCTGTTAAAAACCCGGCTAAAAGTAGCTATAAACCAATTAAAAATCGATCCGACAAACGAATATACTCCCTCGCACTTAGATTGTTTTTATTGGTACACACTCAAGATGCGTATACGTAATATCGCACACCAATATGCACGCAGGTGAACCGTAACGAGGCGAGTTGAGTCGAGTCGAGTCGAGTCGAGGCACAAAATTAAATTAAAATCACTTAAAATATTGTACAGCTGTATCGGCTGTGTCCAGGCTTTGTCTATGTGCAACACACACAATATAGTATGTACGTACATATGTATATATATTTATATGTATGTATAGCATGAAACTAAATGAATCCGATTATTCTACCCAAACCAGTTCAGTTGCCAATGAAAGGACCTGTGGTTGCTCGAGAGAGAGAGAGAGAGGGAGAGATAGAGATAGAGTAGAGTGGAGGGTGGTGCAATAATAGCGCATAATTAAACGCCACAAACCCTCAACAATGGTTAGAGTCCAAAGTAAAGGTAGAATATTCCAACCATATATCCCAACTGTTCTATACAGATACGACCAAGTGTAGTCGCAATTAAGATATATATATATTGATGACATAAACACATGGAAGACTACACACACACACACTTACACACACTCAAATATGTGTACATGTGATGCCTGCGACAACACATTTTTATAGATTGCATTCAAAATTTGGTTACCCAACGAATGAGTTAGGCAATGAATATAAAAGAGTGCGATATGTTCAATCTATTATGTCAACGGTGCAAAGAGCACAAAATGACCAAATGAGTATGTTTTTGTGTGTGCGTTTTGGTGTGCGGCAACGTCAATAATAGCCTTGTGGCAACCAATGCCGCTAGATTTGCAACTGCAGCTGCAGCCTTAGTTCCTCTCTCTCTCTCTCTGTCTCACCTGCCCACGCATAAATAACGAAACATAATTAATTTGAATATGCCGCACGTAATGTGACGGGAGCAGAGGTTGGGGAGGGGGACAGGTAAGCTGCTGCCACCAGGAGAGAACCCCAGCTTCGCCACCACCACCAATCAATAAGAGAAAGTTTGAAATTTGCTAAATGCTATGGCACTGCGAGCATAATGGTTCCCCTGACTCCTCTACACCGCCCTCCCCTCCCCTCCCACACCATCCGCAAGTGAGTCCACACGGAAAGCAATGGCAGTGGCGGTCATTGCGTGTGATGCGTGGCAGCAGCTGGGCGTCGCATTAGAATTTAAAAACTAATTAATACGCGCGCCAATTGCGCAATTAGCGACCGTGGAGAGGCCATGACAGGCAACGGTTGTGGCCATCGCTCTTCGGCGAGCGACAGACTCCTCCGAAGAGGTGGTACCGTACCCATACCGTACGGTGGGTGGGGTTCGAACGGACGCGCGGCCAGCATTTCAATTGTATTGCAAACTTGGCTCCATTTGAGGCTGACTGGGCTAATGAGGTCGGCATTTGGCATTTGCCATTTCGCATACACATTTGACCCAATGGGCATGGGTATGGAATTGCGATTGCGATTGGGATTGGGTTCGGGTTTGGGTTTGGAATCTAGAGCTATACTCACACAACACGGACAGTTGCACGGTGGCACGCATGGGCATTTCCGGCGATAGGGCCTTGTGCTTGGCCTGGCAGGTATATTCCGTGTAATCATCATTTGCGCCAGGCTTCAATTTCAAGCTCGATGTGGTGGTAAAGCGCTTCGGTGTCGATTCCTCCACTTTATCTTCACGCTTTTCTGTAAAGAGTTTAAAACGCAATCATTAGTTAGGCATTTTACAGAAGAAACATATCTTTAACTTATATATAGTAGTTCTTTGGTGCACCACTTTGTTTCCTTTAACTGTACAATTGCTTAGATTCTATGGCTCATTTGTCTGTCGTCTGCAGTTACTTCTCTATGCCATGCTTAATGTTTTATGTGAATAGGGGCAAGCAGTAGCAGCAACAGCAGCAGCACTTGCATTGTCATAAATAATGACGCAACAAGCGAACTTACCCAAAAATGCAGCTGCGCTTGTGTCTATGTGTGTGTGTGTGTGTTTGTGTTTGTCTGCGTGTGTGTTATAAATTCTTGTGCGCTGCGTTAAATGTCTGCGATTTATCATAATAACAACAACAACAACAAAGGGAAAGGGAACGGCAACAACAACAAAACATCAACAGCAGCACTCCGACGAGCTCTATACAAAGAAAATTAAAATGGCGGGCGCCGGGTGGGTGTTTCCTTGTTTGTCTGTGTATGTGTGTGTTTATGGTGTATGTGTATGGGTATGTGTGTGTGCTATTGCAAAATTTGCACGCCATTTTCGCGTACGTGCAACTCGCCCATCTCCAAAACTGTCACGCCCTCTGCACCCCTCACCCTTACCTCTAAGTCGTTGTCATAAAGTTTAACGCATATTTTATGAAGTTTTGTCTCTCTCTCTCTCTCATTGTCTCACCCTCCCTTTGTCTCTTTGTCTGTGTTATTCACACACATATACAGTATGTGTGTGTGCGCCATGCCGCCGCGACCCATGGAATTCATTTGTAGGCGCATATTTTGTGTAATATTTGCGATGTACTACAACAACAAAAACATCATCAGCAACATTTTGTGACATCATTTTGAGTCATAAATTGTCAATGGTTCGCTCGATGTTGTTGTTGTTGTTGAGAGCTGCTGCAGCAATATCTGCAGAGACTCTATATGTGGGGTTGGGCTTAAAATGTTACTTTCAACTATCGTCGTTGAGTTGATAATAAATATACATGAACACATATACATATACATATACATATATATGTGTATATTTAACATGACAGCGGGATAATGAGCAAGCTGCTCGGCCTGGGCCTTTACTTGAACTGGCATCAACTGTCATTTACGCGACCGCCACACACACATACACATACACTCACACACACACATACTTATGCGACCCTGAGCCAGTGAGTGAACCAGTGAGGCAGTCAGCCAGTGAGCCACATAGCCACAGAGTCAGCGCGCCACTCTGACAGCTTGCAAATGATCCTATATACAAACTGCAGACCAACTCTCGTCCGCTCGCTCTGGCTCTGGCCCATTGTCGTAAAGTCTTGTTTTTCCGGGGCAGGCGGGGACGCGACAGACGCGGAGGAGTCACGAGTCCAGCCGCAACATATTGTGTCGTAAACATAATTCATCATGAAGCTCCGCTCCTTCAGTTCAGCACTTCCTTTCCATCCCTCCTCCCCTCCTCGCTTTCTCTGTCCCGTTCACATTTCCTTGCGGATTTTCCCCACATTTTACGCCGTTTTGCAAAATTTTCTTATTTTGATGCTTTCATTTTTTTCCTTTGCTTTGTTTTTTTTTTTTTGTTTTGTGTTTTTTTATGTTTACCCAAAAAAATTTCCATCATCATCGTCGACATAGCCATTGCCATTGCCAGCTCCATCTTTGCCCCTTCCCGCTCCCACTCCCGCTCCATGTCGCTGCTGTTGCGTTTCACATTTTAAGCATTTTTAACGCGCCAGTTGTGTTAAAATGATTTCGTTAGCCGCCAAATGACGGCCCCACAGAGTCGACCAGAGGGAATGAACCCCGCCCCCCGACAGACAGACACCCCCAGGCAGACACCCACACCCCTCTACATAACACCTAAATATCTATATATGCCAGTGTTGTATGTTTGTATATATGCTGCATATCATAATCATTATGAAAATTAAATGTCGTGAAGGCGACTAAGCGCCGTGTGATGTGCTCCATTCACATGGCCATTCCATAGAATTCTCATCCAGATCCTGGTCGTGCAGCGTATTACATTTGCATTTTGCCATACATTTTTGTGTACAGTGTCCAAATGGACGGACGGACCGGACCCGTTCACCAATTTGGCTGACTGGCCCCCGACAGAATGACAAGGCACAAAACAACAACAGCAACAAAGAAAGATAAGGGAAACGTCAGCATCCAACGGCATTGGCATCAGCATCGGCATCGGCAGCTAACACAGACAAGGACCGTAACGTTTTGTTAGGATATAAAATTATTATTTAAGCACCGTCATCAACCAGAAAGTCAAACGGGCGGGCTCTTCTCATATGTGCCCCGCCGACCAACTGGTTGACAGGCAACCCCTTTCCCCACTCCCAAACTACCAGCCACCATCACCACCTCCTCCTCCGTGTTTCTTTGCCTTCGCTTTTGGCAACCAAAACCCATTTACACTTTTTGTTGTATTATTTTTTTTATATTTTGCCAAGAGTGGATCAGCTTCGTCGCGGAAGCCGGCTTGGTCGATACAACTGATGGTGTGAAAAAGGGATGAAGAAGTGGGGGGTGGGGGTTGGGGGCGAGTGCCATTAGAAGACACATGCGTTGGTTACGTCGAGGTCGGGGGTCGGGTCGGCTGCTGAATGTTCGTTCCTGTCTAAGTGGACATTAAATTTGATGGCTTAGTGTTGTGACACTTGTCACGAGCTGTGCCAAAGAGAGTGTATGGGTGTGTTTACGTAGGGGAGTGTGTGTGGGTGTGTGTGTGACGGTTTGATGTTGATTGCGCTTGCCTTCCATTACATTAGTACATTAGATGTGTGGATGGACGTAAGTACGATACTAACCTGGCTTGTATTCGATGTTGCCGCGATACCAAACGATTTGCGCCTCAGGCTTCGAGTTTGCCACAATGCATTTGAGCGTGAGATCCTGATTCTCACGCACCTCCACCTTGGAGTTGTGACTATAGCCTTTGATCTCGATCGATGATGGTGGCGCTGCAAAAAGATAGAGCGAGAGAGAGAGAGAATGATTAGACGAAATGTTATGTTGAAATCCTTGATACCACCAGCAACTGCGGCAGAGAATAAAGAACAAAACAATACAAAAAGAGCTTTCAGCTATATATAACAACAACAACAAAAACGAGAAAAACAACGAGAGCTAGCTTTACTCATTATGCGACAATGCAGCACGTTGGCCAAACAGATGGGGAGGTATGGGCGTGGGCGTGGCTGGCAAACCAGGCGACATTGTTGTACTGTTGTGTTGTGGCAGGTTGAATGGCCGCCAAAGTAGTGAAAATGAATGTGTGTGTGTGTGTGTGAATGCACAGTGGTATGCATGGCCTGCAGGCGTCTGACGTCTAGCAGAGCACCTACCGGCGGCGACTCCCCTCCACCCCTTCCATTTGTCCAACTCCCCGTTAATGTGCTCAAGTATGAGTCTCAATATTTGTGCAGCAGTAGAAACGGCAGCAGCCAAACACAATGCGGCAAAATGGGATGGGACGAAGGAGGGGGAAAAGGAGTTGTGCAGCAGTAGAATTGCGAAACACAAACACACACACAAGCACAAAGAGAAAAACACACACACAAACAAACAATTGTGGATAAAGTTAAGTGCACGTGTGCATTATTTTAATGCCACCTGAAGGAGTATATGTAGAAGCAAGCGTCAGCCATTGCGTCTTGCGTTGTTGCAATTGTTGCAGCCACCAGCACCACAGCACCCCAGTACTCTAGTACACCAGCGATGCAGTGCAGCAGCAGCAGCAGCAGCAGACGCCAGACTGAAGAAAATACTCATGCTTTTCCACATGTGTTCCTGTTGTTGTAGTTGTTGTTGTTCTTGTTCCTAGAAGTTGTGTAGAGGCGAGAAAGAAAGAAAAGAAAGTACACGCAGAAAAGAGAATGGAAAGGAAACGAGGGGAGGTTGGTGAAGTGCATTTGACATGCAACATATGTTGCCTGCTGCTGTTGTTGCTGCTGTTGTTGCATGCGAAATGAATGCTTAATGCTCGGTGGCAACACCGCCAAGCATGATGTACCCACCCCCACCACCACCACACCCCGGTAGAAAAAAAGCGAGTTTCAAGCTAAAGATGTGGAGAACAAAAAAGAAGCAGTAGAAACAGGCATCTAAGCCGCGTCGCTACGTCGAGGTAATTGCTTTTGTTGTTGCTACCAAAATGAAATCAACACCGACCAACACCAACACCAACACCAGCGTCCTGTGTTCTGTGTCCTGTGTCTCGTGTGTTCCCCGTTTGATACAAAGGTGAAAGCTGTGAATGTTGTTGTTGTTGAGAGGTCTGCCAAGCTCTGCTGTCGCCTGCTAAAACCTGCTGTGATGTGCCTTCAAGCTGGCTGTGCTTGTTTGTGAATTTTATTTGCATACCTCTGGGCGCATTAAATTATTATGCACAAATCAAATACACAAACACCAAATCCCGCGACGTTCACACACACACACAAAAATACACATGGGCGTTAACAAAAACACACACACTCACACACACATACACACGGCATTATATATATCCATAATACATACATTTGATATATGCCTGGCAGTATTTTTTGGCATCAAATTGAGTCTGCCTCCCCCGCTCTCTTACAATCTCCTCACCTAACCTAACATAACTTGCTTGGGACAGACATAACATAATGCCTGCATTGTATATTGTTTGTACATTGCGTGAATAATCTCATTGCTTGCCCTGAAAAGTAGGCAACACTAAAAGTAACTTCTACAGCCGATTATACAAATATGATTTTTCTACAATATATTGACACGTTTCACGAATGTAAGCCAATCATTTTTGTCGTTCTACCTTAGAAGGGTATTTTTTTGATGATACACTTTATGATTATATATATCTGCACAAAAGTCGCATCGCGGCTCAAAATGCATTTGGCAGTTGTAACAAGCGAATGTTGTAACCGGCACCTACACACACACACACACATGAGGGAGGTAAGGTGTGTGACGAATGTGTGTGCATTGTTGATTGGTATGCAAATTGTATTTGATTATTGACATCTGAGTGTGTGTGTGTGTGTGTGACGATCGATGAGTATAGCCATTGGCGGCGGGTTCCTCAGATTGGTAGAAGAATATCGCGTTGAAGGTTGCCCCATTTACTATTGTCGTTATTGCTGTTGTTGTTGTCACAATTGGCGTTACATGCGATTATGAACGAGCTGCCTTCAAGGCACACAGGTACAGTTGCAAACCCTTTTGTACTATTCCCCACCGTCACCTCCCCACAACTGAAATCCAAACATAGGAGAGTTACTCTCGCAGCGATTCGTTGATTAAATTTTATGCACTAACCCAAATAAGGCAACGGGGGCAAATGGGGGTGTAGGCAACAGAATTTGGTGGATGCATTGGGTGGGGTGGTTAGCTGCAAATAATTTATGCAGCCATTGTTGGGGCACTGCTGCTGCTGCTGATGCTGCCACTGCTACTGGTATTGCTGGTATTACTGGCGTAGGGTGTACAAAGTGCAATTTGCCATGAATTCAGTTGGAGCTAGTAAAGATTTTGCAGCCGCCCGCCCGCTAACCCACTAATATTCCGCCTCATAAAAGTTTTATGCGCTGAAATATTTCTCGACTCTTTTCTTTTATTTTCATCTTTTTTTTTTGCTTTTGCTTCTTCCATGACAGCCATAAGGCAGGGCAGCAGCATAAGAAAAAAAACCCAGGAATTGGCAATTTTTCTCATTTGACGTCAACTGCTGCGGAGCAAGAGGGAATTGCGAAAACGAAACCCTCCTAAGGCACAAACTTCAAATTGCTCACATCTCTACCATGACAGCATCTTCCCTATCCATCCTTTTCTTCCACCCTCCAACCGGTTGAGACTTAAAGGTCACACAACAAATGTTTGCCCATAACTCTCACAAGGCCTGTCTCTCTCTCTCTTTCTCTCTTTCCATTGCGAATATGTTTTGGGTGCGGGGATGAGGTGAAAACTTTTTGATCATTTGCACTACAATTACAAGACGATTATTCGAGTCAAATGAGCGGAAATTGGAATTGACCATTTAAAAATCATTAAAGCACATTTATTGGCTGCCGGCCATAATCAAAAGACAGAACCAAAAGAAACTAAGCTTGAGTTTGAGTTTGAGGCAACCTCGTTTTTTTCCTATTTTTTCCCCAGCTGGAGTGCAGCCGGGCATTGCATAACAGCTAAAAAATAAAAAAAATAAAAATGTTTCTGCTTTGTATTCAAAATTTATAAAGGCAGCTTTGGTTTTCCTTTTTTATTTTTTTGGCCGTGCATGCCTTGAATTCCATTGTGCCCGGGAGGAGCTTCAAGCAGCTGAATCGCCATTGCCCAGACCCCGACACAGGCTCTCTCTTTTAGATACCGGGTTGAGTTTTAGGTTTCAGGTTTCAGGTTTTCAGGTCCCAGTGCGTTGGCAGCAAAAACTTTTGTGGACCCCGTCGCCTTACGGCATATGTGTTTTCTGGCTGCGTTTTTAAATATTAATGGCATGCGAACATTTTCTAAATTTCCATAAATTTGCACGTGGACTTTTGTGTGTTTCTCTCTCTCTCTCTCTGTGTGAGTGTGTGCAAAAGTTCTTTACTACTATTTTACCAACTTATAATCTAATTGCGCCCTCACGTGTATGTATAAAAGTGTGTCTATCTATGTGTGTGTGAGTGCAGTTGGGTCCATGAAAGTTTTTTAGCTGAGCGGGCAGCAGCGTACGTTTTTGAAATTAGTTGGCAAAAGAACTTTGCATCTGGCCTCGGCTCGGCTTGGCCCGGCTCGGCTCGTGGCTGTTGGAATGTTTTTAAATTTCATTTGCGAATGACAAAGGTTTGTTCGTTAGGTTTTCGCCTAACATACGTTATTTTAATTAGACCAATATACCTAAACCGAAGACCACAGAGACAGAGAGAGAGAGTGAGAGAGAGAGATGTGTTTGTATTTGCATATAATAAATCTTTGAAATGTGAGAAACCTGCATCGATTAGGCCATGTCTTCCATTGTATTACACAGGCATTAATCAATATCGGTACGGGCGGGTGGTGCAGGGTGCGGGCGATGCCGATGCGAAATTAGATTAATAAATAAATCAAATAAATGTAACTTGAACTTAATTGAATTATTACACATTTGTCGTTACATTTTGCCGAGGCTAATTGCTGCAATAATGTCGCACGTGTTTTTCCGTTGCTTGCCTACGGGACATACCTATGTACCCCACACTCTACCCTACCATACCATACCCTACCCTACCCTACTGTACATATTTTACTTATTCAGAGTGTAACAGAGTAGATTCCATTACAAAACACACAAACACGCACAGAGTGCAAGATGGAGGAGCGAAAGACTCACAAGTGCCCGACAATTATGACAAACATTTCTTTATGGAGCTGCCGCTGCTGCTGCTGTTGTTGCTGCTACTGCTGCTGTTGCTGATGCCTGTGTGTGTGCAGGACTAGAGAGGACGACCTTTAGCCGCAACGACAACAACAACAATAACAACCATAACTAACGAGCTTATATGAATCCGAGCCGGGGCAGCAAACCGAGTTTATTTTTTTTGCTTTCCCTGAATTTTTCTAAGGCTCCTCCTCTACACACACACACACACATCATCATTGTCACAGCTCATGGCGCGTAATTAACTAAACAAACGTCATTAGGCATGCGCATGTGTGTGTGTGTGTGTGTGGGTGGGTGTCGCTGTGTATGTGTGAGCCTTGGGGCAAGACAGCATCTCGTTTATTGTTGCTGTGTAGCAAGCTAGCGTATGTGTTGCTGGGGCATGTCATAGAAGTGGGCCGAGCATTGGGCAGCATGTGGGCGGGGCGGGAATTGGACTTATACAAGCATAAAAAAAAACGAGAACAGAGAGAAGGGAAGCGAAGTGAAGGCAGGCGCCAACGAACGAAGCAAAGGAAATGAAAATCGCTGTCATCAAATGTAGCGCAATTTCTTGAGTGATTACAACAACAAGAGCAGCACCAGCATCAGCAGTAGAAGCTGTAGGAGCAGCTGTAAAAAGAAGCTTCACAAGCAACAGGAATACCCCCACGCACACACACACATACACACACACGCACACACAGAAACATTCAAAGTGATTACTCGACAGCAGCAGCAGGAATAACAATGCAACGACAAATACAAACAACGCCACACCGAGACAAACACACACACACATACGTACGTACATACTAAAAAACAAAAATAAATTCATTTCGCTTCAATTTGAAAATGCTTGCTTTTACTCCCCCCCTGCCCTCTGACTGACACTTCTCCTTCAATTCGACAGCCAGACTCCTTTCTCTCTTTATCTCTGTCTCTGTCTATCCCTTGCCTTCCTTCACCAACTTAGTTCTGACAGTGTCAGCTCAGACCGCTCAGACCGTTCAGACCCTGACTCCTTGGAGCAATAAACTGCGCTAAATTTAGCTCAGCTCGGCACATTGTTGCTATTGTTGTTGTTGCTGTTCCAGTTGTTGCTGTTGCTTTGCAAATTGCTGACAATAAATGTTGGCAGCTACAACCACCAAGACACGCCCACTATTTGGCCAACACCCGCATGCGAGTCTCGACAATTTAAATATATGCAAGTGCAAATGCTATAGGTGCAATGAGGAGGAAACAAACGCGAGGCAAAGGGACCGAAGACCAAAGACAGACGAATTGTATTTATTACTGGAATTAATTGATGCTGCTAACAAGCGAAGGAGACAGAGACAGAGAGAGAGAGAGAGAGAGAGTAGAACCCTCTTTTAGCAATGGTAAAGATACTTAGATAGATAGATACTTACATATAACTGTCAGTTTGGCATTCGCTCGAATCGCCGAGTTTAGACGAGCTGGTCCCACCTGGCACTGATACTCGGCATCATCGTTGATGGAAGCATTGGAGATGCGCAGATTGTAGATACCCTGTTTGCGATCACCGAGAACAGAGTAACGTGGATAGCCGGGTATCACCTGGGAGAAGCCGAGAGCAAATCCATCTTTTGTCCACTGCACGGCACCAGCAAGATTCGCCACCTCACACCTCATCATCGCCTCGGCACCCTCGAGCACCTGAAGATCATGTGGTGTGCTGCGAAATTTCTGCTGTTGTGCATGGCTGGATGCTGGGAGCAGTAGTATTGTGAATATAACTGAAAGAAAATTAAAAAAAAAAAATACCATGATTAATAACTCTGTTTGTTGTTGGTGTTGCTGTTGCTGTTGTTGTTGTCTGTTCTGACAATCTATTTTTTGTATTAGTTACGTGACTTTCTATAGAACTAGTATAGCTATGACAGCTTTTAGCAGCTCTAAATTATGAAAAAACACAATGAGAACTGCTGCCTGCAGTCACAAAGAGACAAAGAGACACACAGAAAGCGAGAGAGAGAGAGGGAAGATTCGCCTAAATAGCAAATCCTGACCGCAATAAAACAGGACATGCCGCTGTCAGTGCTTGCTTGCCTGCTTTCCACAACACAGCCGCAGTCGCTGCCGCATTCAACGTTTTAGCCCTCCCCCTTCCACGCTCCCCCCCAAACCCTTGGGCCATTAAGCTGCCGCGCGCAAAAGCTGCATTTGAAGCTGTGTGTTGGGTTGGAGTCTGTGCTAGAAGAGCGAATCGGAGAGTTGGAGTCGGAACCGAACTTTGACCGTTTCTGAAAATGAAAAGTTTTTTAATGAAAAACAAACACATTTCCTTCCCCTTCCCCTCCACCCCATCTCATCCCATCCCACACCCGACACCGACATAAACAAAAAGCGTTGCCCGGCGTTGTTGGCCATCATAGAGCACAGCTCACAGTACACAAAAGCCAATTGTGGGCGTGGCAGTCTCCTCCTTCACTACAGTCCTCCCGGTGACTGTTTGCCAAGACTTATTGCTGACTGCATTCGCCAGTCGCCAGCAGTTTATTTCTTTGCGTGTCTGTCTGCCTGTCCGTTTGTCTGACTGTCCCACCATTCCCTTTTTTTGCAAGCGCCACCGAAACTATTAAATTGTGTAAAAAAAAAAAACAAAACAAAGGGGAAAAAAAAAACTAAAAAACAAGGAAGCATCCCGGAGCCGAGCCCAGAATCAACAAAAGCATTTAACGCGACCATCAGGCAGCTACAGTTGTTTTAGTGCCAGTTCCCCCGTTGCCGTTGCCCCGTATCTCTTCTTCCTTTTCTGTCCGTATCCGTGACTCTCCGCCTTCCCGCCTGCCTATGTCCATATCCTTGTCGGTGTCCGAGAGAGCTCAGTGCACTTTATCCGTGGAACCGGCGGTTTCATAAATTTCAAACGGATCTGGATTCAGGGGTTTGTGGAATGTGGAATGTGCAACATGCAGAATACGCGCGCATATGCCCAAATAAAAACTGCCTCCCTGCCGGTCTGCTTGCCTTAACATTGCAGTTGCTTATATTTATTAGCAACGAGATGCAGTTTTTCATTTTGTTTTTAAATACCACAACAAACAGCTATTTAACACTGGCATCCGCATCTTTAGTCAGATCAAATTCCATTTCTTTACTCGAAATAACTCTATGGAAATCGTACTTAAGCGACTGTCTGTACTGAGATAGTATGCCACCAAGCCTAAGGTATTGGTAGATGAAAAGGAAACGAAAAAACGAAAAAAACCGCAGACAAACCAGAAAAATGCCAAGGCAATGATTAATATGGCCACTATTTGCATACATATGATGTCTGAGTGGAACATAAATGAATTTTAAATACAAAAATATACATATATAAATATAATACACTACTCTGACTGCTCTATATGTATGCATAAATCCACCATGCGGGAAAAGGACTGTGCTTCCCATTCGCCATTCCCCCATTCCTCCATTCCCCAATGTGCCCCGAACTGTGCCAACTCTTTACGATTTCATTATTTTGCTCGCTTTCGTACATAATTTGCGTTTGCTGCTTGTGTCGAGCCAAAGAATGCGATACGAAAAGTTTGCTTATGCCATGAGAAATCTCATTGCTTCTTCTTCTGCTGCTGTTTCTGCTGCTGCTGCTGTTAATGTTGTTGTTGTAGATGTTGTCGCACAATTTAGCATAGAAGTTGTTGTTATTGTTCGGGGACATTTACCAGAGAGCCCGAGCACCCAGCCAGCCAGCCAGCCAGCCAGCATTACTGTCAATTTATATAAATTTTCAGATGCCTTCACTGTTGTCCCCTACACACTCTGTGTCCCTACCACCACTCCCCACTCTCTTTATCAGAATGAAACTGTCAAACGCAGGCGAACCCGACAACCCAACAACCCAACAACCGAACCCGAACCCCAATCCGAAGACCGAGTTGAGTCGAGTTCTGGAAACCCTTGCCAGTAGCAGGCAGCGGCCATAACCTTTGCCCTTCTCCCTCATCGACACACATCTACGCAAATTCGAGCCTATTTCACAGACATCAGAAACAAATACACACACACTGGGCATACCCCATCCCCGACATGGATGGATGTATGGAAGGGGTTGGACTGCTTGGCTTTAGACTCAGAGAAAGAGAGTTCATAGTTGAGTAAATTTTTACCTCGTTCATGATGGGCGGCGCATCATTGGTGAACTTGAATGCCCGAGGCACACAAAGACTCCCTGCTCCCATACACACACATATGTGAGTGTGTGTATCTGTGTGTGTGTGTGTATATATTGTGGATTTTCAACAAATTTGCGTAGCTTGTTGTTTTGACTTCATTGCCATTCATTGTTGTTGTTGTTGTTGTCCCATATTTTTGAAGCGAAAAATTTTAATAAAGTAAATTCCTATTTTACGGCTTGAAAGCAAACCTCCCCCTTCCCCTCTCTCTGTTATTTTCGCCGATGGGTGTATTAGGCATGGCTCATGTGGCTCTCCCCCCTCTTCTCGAAGACGAGTACAACACATTGTATGGCGAAAGCGTCATCATCAAACTGATATTGAAGCATGACAAAAAGACACGCACACATATTCACACATATATGTCTTTGTATGTGTATGTGTCACACACGTTTGTCGGCCGGAAATAGTCGATAGAAAAGCAAGCAACAAGCAACAAGCGGAGACGGAGACGGAGATGGAGACGGGCCACGAGGCAAAGTGCGAAAAGGATTTAAATGCGTTAGGCGTCACCTTTTGACCGCGCCCGAGCAAAGATTGCGCCATTCCCTCCACCCCATCAACCCCATTGTCGACGGTGTATGTGTATGTGTGTGTGTGTTTATGTTGTTTTTCGTTTTTCGTTGTTGCGCGCACGCGAGTGCTTGATTGTTTTTGAAATCTGGAGCTGGAAATGGAACAGCATTCATATACGCACGAACACACACACACACACACACACTCACATGGGAAACAGACAGACATATGAAAGGACATCCGCACACACACACAGAGACACAGACACAAATCCCGGCCACACAGTGCTCTGACATTTTGGAAGTATGCGCACACACACACACACACACACAGAAAAAAAGGGTTTTATTTTACGAGCAGGACTATCAGTGTTATTGTTATGACTGAAATTTGATGGCCTCAACCGCTTCTGGCTTGAACTGCTGCTGATGCTCTTGCTGCTGATGCTGATTCTGAAGTTTGGGGAGCTGGAACTAGCCAAGTGAAGTGTGTATGTATGTGTGTGTGTTGGAAGAGGAGACGCACCCATTGCTGCTAACTGGTATGGTTTGGTTGACACCCGCCCTACCCCCCCAAAAACCCTTTGGCCGCTTTACGACACTGACGACGACGACGACGACGACGCAGTGAAACGATGATGATTTCTGCGCTCCCGCCCAGCCAGTTATCTGTCATGGCCGGCGCTGATTAAGCAGCCTTTTTCGGGTTGGCGCTTTAACGAGGGTATGCTTCATCTTCTACTTCTTCGTATCAAGTGACACCTGAGTTTCCACCCCACCCCGCTCCCATGCAATAAGATCCCATCCAATCTCTGACGACACCATCTTTATGTGTGGGTGTGCGTGTGTGTGTGTGTTTATATTTTTGGGGACAGTTAAGTTTTATTCACTGTGCTTTAAATGCTCACGTAGTATTTGTTGTGGGGCCAAAGCACCAATTTGAGCCGTGCAAATTTGATGCAGCATGAAAAAGTGAGAGAGAGAGAAAGGGTGAGAAGATGACATTGCGCGTTTATTTAATGATTATGATTTTCACACGGGCAAATCGTGAGCTGCTCTCCTTCTTCTCTTTTTTATGGCATTCCACACAATTGGTATAGGTAGCATCAACTAAAACTCTATTGCCTCGAGACGAAGTCGATTGCTGAAATGTTGATGTCGATGTCGATTCCGTTGCACATACATACTTGTATGTATGCCAAAATAGGCTGGGCTGCATGGCAGCAGCTAACTGTACTGTCGCAGTTCCCGTTTGGCATTTGGCATGTGGCATCTATAAGGATGTCAATCGGCGCCACCTAGCGACACGCCTCGGACACGCCCCACTGTCAACAACGTGCTTTGCATGCTTAACTTGGCGAAATTCGTTATAAAATATTGTTAGACCAATTCTTCGGTATCCCCATTTCTGCTGCAATATAACAATAGATGCGCGACCTTTCCGGCTAATGGTGCATAACTTCTGCAAAACCCATTCCACCATTCCACCACTCGACGGCGACACGGCGTACGTGCAACTGAAACAGCTGCAGCAGCAGCATGTGCCACACTCGATTGGACATATGTCATTTCGAGCAGTTTGATTTTGCCTTCTAGAAGATACTATTGGATAAAGGCAATCAGACAGAGTTCTGTCGAATCGAAAGACATAGAATAATAAGGAATAAGGCTGAACAGTTTGGTAGTTAATAGTTAACATTTGCATTTCTCATTGTTCAGTTTGTGAGAAAGATAGATATAGAAGACAAAAGGACCTGTAATAAATACCTATACAGATGTTATTCGCAGCAGCAGCAGCAGTTGCTACCCCAGGCAAGCCTGTTTACACCAGAAGAGGCAACGGCAACATAATCGCCGACAACATTATTAGCCGTATTATTGCCATAACGGCGCCAGAGGGCCATAGGGCTTTCATTCCAGTTCGCTTACCCACTTTTAACCTTGCAACAGACTGTTGCAAGTGCAGTCTTGAGACTTTTCCCTAAAGAAATGAAAATATGCAGCAACAAGGTAACTTTTACAGCAACTAATTGCAATTATGGATTAACTGCGAATATACTATTTTTCAGCGCTAAGTGAGAAAAATCGATGTAATTAAATCACTTTTAAACCGAGAGAGAGAGAAAGAGAGAGAGAGAGAAAACCTCATTTTCATTATTATTTTTTAATTATAAAATGAACAAACTTTTCACTTAAAGCTTTTGATGAATTTTTAACAAATTTATGCGTTGTATTTAGTTTGTTTTTAGTTTTTTGTAGAGTGAAGGTTACTAAAAATCTGTCTGCACCAGGCTCTACACTTAAAGTACTCAAAAACTGCGCAAAACTTGATGAAAAGCAACCGTCGAAAGCGAGCAAACGCAATTTCGCGAAGGGAGGGTCATATTTTGTGTTCCCATACCGAGTTCTTCTCATTCTGAGTGTGAGTGTTGCGCTTTGATTAAAGTGGTCATCAGGGAGGGTGCTACTGTACATACTTATGTACGTCCGTACGTCCGTCCGTATGTACCTGTTGCGAGGAGTGTGGCAGCCACTTAAAGGGTTCTTGTACAAATAGACAAACACACACACACTGCGCGTAGTGCCTCAATTAGCTGTTGCTCGCATTTGAAAGAGTGGGGCGAAAAAAATCTAAAGATTAACAATATTTTTCTGTAGTAGTTCCTCTTGCTCTCTTGGACAATTGTGGGAAAGTGTGGGCCATTGTTTTGCATTGAAATCATTCTAAACATGCGTTCCGGTAGGAAAATAATTTGGTTAGTACACGCAACATGGCACTTTAATGTTTCGAACCACGCCCCACTCCACCCCACCCGTAGTAAAGAGCAGTCAAAACGTACTAAGTACATTTAAAATGTTTAAGATGACCAGCAAAAAGAGCCGAGAGTCTCGTCTCGTTGGATCTTTTGTGGCAGGCACGCAGCAGTAAAGGGGAGACAGTGAAAATGCGTAGCACAAAGCGGCATTTAAATTAAATGCCAATCTATATAGAATCCAAAGTTGATTCGAACGACAAGACAAGGATCTGAGAGATTGCTCCCAGTATGCTTGATTTATTTATAACACATGCTACGCATCGCATATACTTATGAAATTCACAACAACAGCAACATCAACATCAGAAATAAAAAAAGAAAGCCGGTTGAAGGGCGACAAGGACGCAAGCATGAACAAGGACGACAAGGACGTAGACGACAGGATACGGAGGGACAAACGACATAAAAAGCGACATCATCCAATCAATTTATGCGCCAATGTCTCCAGTGGGTGGCTCAGGGACCGATTGGGCCCACACGCACACATAAGCACAGATTGGAAAATGGATAATTGGAACGGGGTGGAGTGGGGTTCCCTATCCTCCTTTTCTTACTTACTTACCCCTACCTTTCTATCGGTTTCTTACTGTGTGTGTGTGTGTGTATTCCTTTGATTGGGCCTTCGTAATATTATCTTTAAAAAATCATTTCAGTTAAATCGACATTGGGGCAAATATATGTTTGTACATAGACAGAGAGAGAGAGAGAGAGAGGAGGGAGTCTCTCACAAATATTCAGTAGAATTACAAAACTCTCTCTCATCCACACACACACACACACACAAACTTGTATTACCATAATTGCAAACTAGCCACAAAGGTGTAGGTGTACGGTTCGGTACGGTACGGTCGGAAGGCGGGTGAAAAACACATCCTGCTACCAGTTTTGTGGCACAATAAACCCATCAGTTGGAAGCGTTTCCGAATGGGCAAAAAACTTGTCATCATTATCATCTTCATCGTTGTAAAAGGACAACTTTGAATCTAACTGGAAACTCAACTTAAATTCTCCATTTGTTGGTTGTTGCCCGAATGCAGTGGTTGTTGTTGGTATTTTGTTTGTTGCTGATGCTGCTTTTGTTGTGGTTGTTGTTGCTCATGTTGTTGTTGTCATTGTTGTTGTTGTTATTGTAACGCTTTCAAAGTTATTTGCTGTCCATTTCCAAACATTAAACCAGAGTGACTTGAATAAATTTCATATTTGAAAGCCTCCACACACACACACACACACATGGAAGGTGGTGGAAACGAAAGTAAACCTACATGGCTAATATGTGTGGAGCCAATGGCGGCAACCACTTTTCTGGGAAGGCAGCGGTGTGGCGGGAAAGTCGGAAGCATTAGAACCCATAGCCCAAACAGTCAGAGGTAGGCACAACCATGTGTGTATGTGTATATGTGTGTGTGTGCGTGTGTTGGGGCATAAACCAAAAATTCCTATACGCTGATGCAGCAATTTCCGGCCGGAGTGAAAGCGGTGCGTGCGACAACATTGGCGTACACAGTGGGTAAAAATGGGCCATTGCCTCCTCTTCATCCTTATGCCTTATCAAAGAGGGAGAAAGGAGGTCCTGTCTGTGTACCAGGCAGGCAGCCAGGCAGCCCGGCAGCAGCCACTCAAGAATGTTGTGTGTGTTAGTCGGTCTGTTGGTCTGTCGCTTGAAATATCTGATATTGCCTGATACTGCGAAAACTGATGCCATTAACAGACGCAAATTTCATTCTCGAATATTCATACACACTCGACAGTGGTTTCAGTTTTCGTATCTTCTGATTGGCATTTTTTTCTCTCTTTCTCTCCATCTCTCTCCTTCCTTCCTTCCTTGTCTACTCGATTTTTGTGTTTTTGGCAAGTTTGTCTCTTGAATGCTTTTTGAAAGCTGGCAACACTGGCAAAACACACCGAACAACATTGAAGTAGACTAGAAAACTACTAGTTGCAACCGCAAAAGATAAATTTTTAAATTGTGTCAGCAAATATCGAATGTGTCAGCAAAACTTTGAATAGCATATGATTGAATTGTTTGTGTGTGTGTGTGTGTGTGCGTGTGCTTAGATTAGCAGATATATTCTTTTTCAATTGTCATAACATCGATTCATATAAATATTTTCTGATATCGAAAACAATCTTCAACTAAGTGTTTGCCTTTAATAATTACTAACCAGAAATGAGGAAAAATATATACATATATCAAAATGGAAAAAACTAGGGACGTAAATTTAGAAAGAATGAGACTACAAACTTGTCAACAGGCAAACACTTGCAATATAGCAAATCCACCTGCAGCTGATGGCTTGGAAGTGCTTTGAAGCTTGTTCCGAGCAAATTACTCCACCAAAAGACATTTGTGGCAGTTGGCTGAAGCAACTGAGAGCCAGAGTCGGAGTTTGAGGCAGCTACATAAATGAGTGTTTGTCAGCTTATTGTTTGCCTTAATTGCCGTTTGAGCTGAAAGCGCGTGTACAGCAGCCCAAGCACGAAATCACACACACAGATACATACGCACATACACACAGACGCGCAAAGCTGAAGTACCAGCACGAGCACTTGCATTGTTTGCCCAAATTACTCGAAGAACACACACAAACACGCCTCCTAACACAACCAAACCGAGTGAGACTTACCGATGACAATGGAAGTCACCCTTGGCGACGGCGAGTAGGGAATGAAGGGAGCTTGATGCTGCCGCCGCTACTGCTGCTGCTGCTGGTGGTTTGCTTGATAGGGCAAGGGTTAACAGGACTCGAGTTACCAGGGATTTTCGGGATCAGTCCAAATCTGTGTGTGCTTGTGTGTGTGTACACATAAATAATGTTGTGCAGCGCAATCGAATGACAATGCGACAAGCAATAAAAAGAATGGGGGTGTACATTGTGATTGTTGTTGTTGTTGCAGCTGTCCGTCTAAATGTCCAATGAAGCATGTCTGCGTGTGAAATCCGATGCGAATGGTGGTGAGTGATTGCTGCAGGCGATTGATGGGTGGGAGGGGGAACTAGTGATGGAAGGGCAAAGTTATTGCATAGTTCCCAGCAATTGTTGCAGCAAAAACAAAAACAAAAAGAGAAAAACGAATTGTTCCCTGTCGCAATTAAAAGCGTTGCTAAGGTTTTCCACAGTTCCCAAGCCAAATGCCGCCGCATCACAGATTTCCACGGAGTCGTCCAACAACAGGTCAGCGGCTAGCCGGCGAAGCGGAACCACACGTCACCCACTGGACAGGCAGGTCGGCAGGCAGGCGGGCAGGCAGGCAGGTGGTGGTGTTGCAAGTGAGTCGCTTGAGTCACGTTAACTGATGCGTGGCACAAACAACAACAACAACAAAAACACAGCGACACCGACAGACCGAAAGTTGAACGTCGCAAAGTCGCTCAAAAGTTCACACGATGCATCGACGATAAGCCAAAAAAGAAAGATGCGGCCGTTTTTATGTTGTTTCTTACAGCAAGTGGCAAGTGGCAAGTCTTAGCCGTTTTTCTGGCAAAACCGGTTCAACACGCGCCACACGGATTCCCATCGGTGTTTCTTTTGGTCTCTTTTATATCGGCAATTATGGCTTATACTACTTGTTTACTTACTACACATACAACATGCAACGCAACGTGGTGCAGCATGAGAAATCACAAATCATTCGACTTGAATTTTATTTTTATTTGCCTTGTTGATCAAATATTAATTTTCAATATGGGATGAAGGTGAACGTGAACGTGAAGAAGAAGAACACAGAGAACAGAGAGAAGACTCAATTTACTGTGCATGCTTCTTCTTCATCATATTTTCAGCTCGTAAATAGTTGTTGTTGTTGTTGCTGTTGACGTGTTGTTATTGTTATTGTTGTTCTCTGTAAACTTATTGAATCTGCATAAAATATGCAGAGACTTCCTTTTCCACATGTTGCACAATCGAGGCACTTGAAATTGCTGGTTTGCCAAACGAGGTGGAGGTGGAGGGGGAGACAGGAAGGAAAGGAGAGAAAGGAAAAGCGAACGAACGAACGAACGAATTCATACATTCAACATAAATAACATTTCAAAATTCATTCATTCAACTTGCGATGATTTCAAATTTTAATGCTAAAATAAAATTGTAAAGGACGAACGAAGACGACAGAAGACAGAACGTGAACCTGAAGCAGGGACAGTATAGGAATGGGTGTAGAGGGAGTAAGTCATGGAAGTGGTCGTGGCTTTGCTGGGAATGGGGCGTGTGTGGTTTTCACTGCTTATATCGATAACAGAATCAGGGAGAGAGGAGAGAATTCACGCACAGTATCTCTCACAAAGGAAATCGACTCCCTTTGAGCAGAATGATGCAATTATTCACACTTGATTAAATACTCAAGAAAAGTGAAAGTGTGTTGAAGCAAGTGGCAAGTGGCAAGTGGCGAGGGCGGTGTGAGTCGAGTCGAGTGGGGGGTCGGCTCGGGTTGGGTCGGGTGGGAGAGGTATATATGAAATGTCGCGCAAGTACACAAACTTCATATTTTAGCCAAGATGAGATTCCAAGTGCGTCCAAGCCACATCCATCCATACCCCCAAATACATACCAAATTTATACAATTGAGCTGTTTAAAAATTCATAAATTTAAATTAGCCAAATGAAGCCATCGATCTGGGTGCTTCTGGGGGTGAGTGAGATATATATATGATATATATCCACAAATGGGATTCAATTACAGGGTGGGCGCTGTTTTTGTTGAAGGCAATGGTACTCCAATGATACTAAAATTTAATTTATTGACTGGGATGTGAAGGCGTTTCTTATTACCAAAGTGGCACCAATGCTGTCATTGCCATGGCCAACATCTCCCTCTCTCCTCCGTCCACTTCCTTGTTTCCTACACCTACTCTCTACCCCCATTTCCTACCATTGCTCTCTGGCCGTAAGCATCTGTCAGTCAGGCAGGCTGGAAGGCAGTCAAAGTCTATGACGAGCCTCATTTGGCATTTTGCTTGATTTGCCCTCTTTATTTATTCATCCATTCGGTCCAACTGTCTTCCCCATCCTCATCTTCATCAGGTTCGTACTGCGTCTTGTGCGTCTTGAATTGTATCAGTCACTAACCAAATCAATTCTCATCAAAATCGAACCGAAAACCCATCAAAACCAAACCAAGGCGCAGTCATCTATGAGTCGCATATCTTGCCCCTTGTCCCTATCTCCCTCTCACTGTATAAGTTTGTGTGTGTTTGTGCATTTTGACGGAATATTCTGCGTAGGAAGTACGCTGGGCTGCACATTGCTAATATCCTGAGCCACCGTTGACTGACCTCCTTTCCCGTTGCTCCTTTCATCTGAAGTAGAGTAGATCGACCAATACCAATAATGTATGAGAGCAAAGAGATGCTCGCAATTAAAATTCATTCCATTAGCTTGCGATGAGAAAGAAGTTTTCTTGTTTTCAAATCAAGTATTGGGCATGTTTTTTGCTCTAACTCACAACTGGAAAACATTAGACGGAGTGGAGTGGAGCGGAGCGGTACAGGAAACGGTACGGAAAGACGAGTACAGCATTCAGGAGCAGAAGCAGAAGCTTAGCCAGAAGCTGAAGCAGTGAATCTGTTGCAAAAGCAAAGCAATAAAACTGTTTACAAGGCGTGGCAAGGGGCCATCATCCAACCAAACATCCATCTATGCACACTCCAGAACTACAAACGCAAACACAAACACACACAAAGGGACAAACACAAACATAAACAATACACACACACACACACAGATAGAGAGATAGATAGATAGATAGATAGAGAGATATTGAGACAAACATAGACTCAATCGCACATGTGGCATGGCCATGGCATGGTATGGCATTGTGGGATGTGTTGAGAACTCATAAATCTGGCCAAAGAGATAACAGCGGCCCAGGTAGCGGCCAGGGCACTGTGCTCCTCTGTGCTGTGCCCGGCGCACACACCAAACCAATTACCACATGCTACGATTGACAAACGCAGCAGGAGTCCACTTATGTGCTGGAGCCAGAACCAGAGCGAGAGGGAGGAGAGGGAACGGGCAACTAAAGACTCTTTTTTGCCTCTGTGGCGACTTCAAGTGCACTTTTGTTTGCGCGCAACTCATCTCTTTCGACGAGACGAGACGAATTTTGTTTCGCTTCATCAATACCCTTACGTCGAAAGGTATAAACATTTACACAAACAGTGCGTAACGAACGAGTAATAAATCTATTTTTGTTTATTTCGTTTCTTAGTTTATGTAATTTGATTACCAAGACATCTAAACAAAACTGAACTGAACTGGTTACATATCGTATAGAGTATTCAATATGCGGCAACCATCTTGGTGCTGTTGCTTTTTCTGTTTTGCGTATAGTTATTGCCACATGCTGGAACCAAGTGCAACCGATGTATTTATACTGTACTATGTGTAGTAAGGCTTGCCCCGCTTGCTCACAAATTGGATTTACTTGTTTGGCTGTTTGTTGCCCGAACTTTATGTGTATGTGTGTGTGTGTTGCAGTTGTTGTTGTTGCATCGTGTTGACATCTCAACAATTACAGTGGCATTCTCAACGAGCCATAACCCTTTTTGGGTTGAACGGCGGCAAGCGGAGGTGAACCAAACCAAACCAAAACAAAACAAAAAAAAACCCAGAAGAGAACGTGTGGCCAATGCAGTTTATGGCTTTAAATAGCCTGACGCTATTTTGGTGCTGGCCAACGCAAGCACGCATGCATACACGTCACTCTGTGTGGCAAGTGCAACTCATAAGCAGGCAGCAGCGTTTTTGGGGGTTTTCGAATTACGTAAACTGTGGATACGCCAACGCAACTTTGGTTACTCTGGTAACTAGTAGTAGTAACTGGTAGTTGGCAGTTGGCAGCTGGCAGTTCAACTAAACTGAGCTGAGCTCAGCTTTTGTGTCACACTTTGCGACGTCGACAGCGACGGTGACGGTGACGGCGACGACGATGGTAGTAGACGCATGTGGGTGTTAGCCATGGCTCAGACACAACACAACACAACACAACGGACCAACCAAACCAGTTGTTTCCACCAACTCTGTTGGCTTAACTTAACTGACTCTGGCTAACAAACTCAAGGTGTTGGTCCCGCGCATTGGCAGTCAAGTAGCCAACGCATACATATATAATGTGTTTACTGTATAAATGGGCGTTTAACCAACCCACACACACAAAGAGGCACACATACAGAGAGACCAACACAGACCAACAACATACAGGTTGAAGCCAAAATGAGCCAGCAGCAGCAAGCGCAATCTCTCAAACTTGGCCATTAGCCGTTAGCCGTTCGGCTGCATTGGCAATTGACAGCTGGGAGAAGAGAACAACGCAATTAACTTTCCAAGCAAGGTACAAACAAAGTCAAACGCAGACAAAGAGAACCAAGAACTAAGAACTGAATAGCTTAAATATACTTCCTGTAGATTGTGCTAAGTGAGAATATATCTATATTTCTATGTACTATATGGTATAAAGACAGATTATCTTTTAAATGTTCCATACCTTGTTCCCCTGCGTCCCTTTCAGCCATAGGCCTTCAGCACTTTCATCAGATACAGCTTTTGCACAAAGCCAACGAGAGTGTTTGAGATATTTTGCTTAAATAATACTATTTTCCCTTACGAGGTTTCTCCTTCCATGTCGGAAAGCCTATAGATGCCATTACTGGCTATTATCAGCTTAACAAGTCACATTGTTGGCCACAGATACAACTAGCTTAAAACAAATCCAAATCAGTTTCAATCAGTTATAAATCTAACCCTAACATAACAATTTTCTTATAGAGTATATCTAACACATTTGACTCCTAGTCTCTCTCTCTCACTCTTTAGTGTAACTGAATGTGTGTGTATTTAATACTTGCCCTTTGAGCTGTTGAATGTTGAATAGAAATCGCACACTTGTTTCCTGCATCTTTCATTCACTCTTCCTCTCCCTCTCCCACTCTAACCTACTATCTCCATCTCTCTAGATGCGTGTAGGTGAAGCGGCGTTTACTCTATGGTCGTTGGTCAAACATTTGGTCTACTTTGTATTGTCAATGCACTCCAGTACATTTTACCAGCTGTCAGAGACAACGCAACTAGAAACCTTTTGGCGCATTCTTCCCCTCCCCACCTTATCGCAGTCCACCCACTCCACCCGTACCACTCCGTCGTGCCAATCTTTCGCATATTCTTTCGCTATCTATTACGACATGTTTGTCCTACACTTTCGCTTGTGACGCTCTTGTGGCACACATAATCTTTTTTTTTTTGCACACAAACACCCACACAAACACACACACACAGATGAATAAAGACTCACACATGCAGCGTTTCTTTTCTGTCTACTTTGTAAGTCTTTCATTCTTTCTTTCTTCTGCTTTCAACTGCTGCTTCTGTTGTGTCCTTGTGCTTGTTTTGCCGCTTACACATACAGAGTGTCCGTCCAGTGATTCTTCTACCCTTCTACCCTTCACCCTTCAGCCATCAGCCATCATCCACCTTGCCACCTTGCCACATTGCCATTTCATATGCTGAGCTGTGCTGCCCTGCTTGTTGACATATTATGATCCTTGATTATTTTGTGCTGACAAATATATGCTTTTATTTTGCTTTTCTATACACTCTCCTCTCTCTTTCTCTCTCTATCTCTCTGTTTGCTCATCTTTTTCGTTCGCTTCATGTTGCTGTTTGTTGCGGTCGCCAATTTCCCCAGTGGCCCCAAACTTGGTTTTTGGCTTCATCCTCGGCTTCAGTTCGTATGCCTTGTGGCGACTTGGTTGCCAGGTGAGCGCCATTTTGGCTAATTGGACCAGAAACAAAGCTCTGGAATTAGCTCTATCTATCTCTCTATCCACTCCATGTGATATGCTTTTTATCAATGCATCTTTTTTTTCGTTGTTGTTGTTTTTTGGTAGGCGTTTCGGGCAGCAGCTGCTGCTGTCCCTCGTAATAGATAACAATGGCAGGGAGAGAGAGGGGAGCGGGAGGGGGAAACATGTGTGGCAGCAGCAGCAGCAGCCCAACCTGCGTACCGCCGCTGGCTTTACTGATTGCCTATGTGATTTCGTCAACAGCACTACCAACAACAACAACAACAACTCGGAACAACAAAAGAAACTGAATCTGAAAAGAGAGAAAGAAACAACCACAAAGGCAAACAACGCCCACTAAAAAGCTACTAACCAAAACCAAAACCAAAGCCATAGAGCGGAGGGAACGGAGGGAGGGAATCGGTAAAAACTGTGGGCGTTTAAACATATTTTGTGAATTATATTTGATTGTTATTATTGCTGTTGTTGTTTGAGTTTAAGTTGTTGTTGTCGCTGCTGGCCCAAGCCATTGAAAATGGAGACGGCCAAGTTCCGTAAAAAGCCCGACGATGGGCCCACGATGAGTTGGTCAATTTATGGCCATGGCGCTGTAAGCTGGCCATAGAATCTAGCCCTCCTCCTTCTCCTCATCTTCCTAGAACAGCTGTATTGGTTGGGATTGAAGGGCGGAAGCGCGATAAGAGCAAAAAGTACATCGAGTGCATGGATAATAATATAAGTTGAAGCGCTGAGGGGGGAAACGATTGATTTCCCTTTTACTCATTGATTTGATTTGATTGCAGTCAGGTTTGTCGTTGTTGTTGTTGCTGATGATGTTACAAACAACAAGAGACGGAAGTAAGCCGCTGCAAACGTTGCGTCCGGCTTTTGTGGCTAATGTTTGTTGCTGTTGTTGCTGGTTACAGGTGCCCTGCAGCACAATTATGCCGCCTAATTATTAATTAGCCAAAGCTTTGATAAATCTTTCAAAAGCAGAATACAGTAAATATCAAAGACTCTCCACTTCACTTAATAGAACAAATAATTATTCGTCAGAAAAACAACATAGTTCCATAGTAAAATAAGCATAAATATGAATTTATTGAGTGGCAAACAATTCTCATGTATTCTCATTCAATGCACTCTAATCAAATTAAAAGAAATAAACCATGAAAACCTGACATCATCTCATTTTGTGGTTTAAAAGCGACATAATGTTGATGCTGTCTACCCCTTCTCTCTCATACTTCAACTGAATATTCCATTTTACTGCAATTTAGTGTGTGTGTGTGTGTGTGTGTGTGTTTCGGGTGGAGAGACGACACCTCTCAGCACCCATCAAAAGCATTTTGCACTGACCGCAACGGTTATTAAAAGTAAGTTAAATTTACCGCAACTTCAAAACACTTATACACTCACAACACACATACACACACACACACACGATAGAATGTCCCTTTTACTGCAAGTCGAACTTATTCTATCTCCTTCTTCTACCCTTTTATGCTCGATTCCGTTACATTTCGTTTCGCCAAACCGCAAAAGTCAAGCGAAATGTGACTTTTGCGTTTGACCTAATGAGCCCTGACTATTAAATATTGCAAAAGCAACAGCTGCTGGAGGCGGGGCGGGGCATCTCTTCCCTCCACATATCAAAACGAAACGAAATTGTGATAGGACAAATATATAAAGCTTACCAATGCACAGCAGTTCAAGATGTTTAATCCAATGTTGTTGTTGTTGTTTTAGTTGCTGCTGCTTCCGCTGCTGTCGCCGGCTACTGCAATTGTTGCTGCATTTGCTTCGTCGTCTACGTTTTGTATGTAGTTCTTGTCGTCGTCGTTGCTGTTGTTGTTGTTGTACTCGCGGTTCTTCTTCTTCCTCCTCAGGTTGCGTTTGTATATTCAATGCCATTTTTTTTCTTCTGCTTTTTCTTTTTGCACTTGCTCTTTATGTTGTTGTTATTGCTGCTGCTGTTTTAAGCAGCAGATGCAATCGTTGCTGCTGTGAACGCTATAACGTACAGCAAATCCCGTTGCTTCTGCAGCGCCGCATTTGTTTAATGTTCTTGGTTTACTTCTTATTATTATTATTATTGTTTGTCACATCAATCGCGAGAGATAAAAACACACCATTTAATATACTCAAGATAGAGAGAGAGCAGGCAATCAAGTTCAAGTTAAAGCTCGATCGTGATCAAACATGATGCTTGGGGACCAACAGAATGGGAATAAAAAGCACAAGGCAAATGGGTTTGAAGCTCCTTTTTAACTTTCAGAGCACATTGCGCGTGTCGGGGAAGAGGAGCTGGGACGCGTAACATAAAGAAGACGTGACGGGAGGACGCGATAGACGCGACAGAAGCGACAGACGCGACGCTGCCGACGGACAGACGTAACAAAGCACAGCGCGACAAATATATTTTGTTGACGAGGGCAAGGAAGTGAATTGTGAACAAACGAAATGTGCCTTTAATTTGGCCACTTGCACTTTTTTCTTTTCTTTAACTTTGCTGATTAATTTGAGGCTAGATTTATTCTTTTGGCTTCGAGCACAGCTTTAAGATTAACAATTGCTATCACTTTTGGCGCAGACTCGATAATTTGGCGTTGTTACCGCGGGTGCTGCTGCTGCTGCCGAATGGACCAGCACTCACATATATTTATATGCTTGTGTATATATCTATGTATGTGTGTATGTGGAATTGCTCGCGCGACGCACTTGAAAGGCCCGTGTGTTTTGGCGAGGCGTCCACACAGAATGAGAGCTAAAACCGAACTAAAACTTCTAACTGGCGAAGCCAGTAGCAGCCAACGAAGCCAATTTCACGAGCGCGCCTCGCACTTGTGCACTCGTGCGTTGTGCAGCCAACATATACAAAGCGAGCGCTAGTGAGAGAAAGAGCGTGAGAGCAAAATGGAGCGAACGCATGTGTTCGCATATTGATAACACAAACAATTGGGACTCAATATAGTATTTGTTTGGGTTGTTTTGGTGTGATGTTGGCTCCGGTACTGCAATTGACTTGACTTCGCGTATTGTACTACTAGGAGTATGCTATACAGCAAGCGAGCAGATGTCCATAGCCGGTTTTCACTCTCATTGTTATACTTATACAAAAACACCGAACTTATACAAAGTGGTTCGCTCTCTCGCTTTAGTCGAAATACGTACACTGTAAGTCTTATACCAAATAGTAGCGACAGAACTTATACACAGTGTGGTGTAAAATGTGTAAAGGCGTCCGTATACAATAGTAGTACCAGGACTCACCACCTTGTTGTATGCGTTGACAAGCGCATGGATAGCTTATACAAGTGGTGGTTTTAGCATTCGACAAAGTAGTTCTGAACTTATATGGTGTACTTGCTGCTTATACCAAACATATTCTTATAAAACAAAACGTATACTACTATCAAACAATAAGTGGTGGTTCTTGGAATGACTGTGGATGGTGCTTAGCTTATACACAACATGCTTATAATTCGATGACTTTTTAGAAGTAGATGCACTGAGGTGGAGTTTGTGTACTGCTTAACTTATATTAATGTTGGTCTGTGTTGTGTTAAGTGTTAACTTATAATTCTATGTATATTTTGCGTATAAGCGCAGATGACAGCATAATTTTCGCAGCCAAATCTGTTATACAGTGTATAAGCTACTGCGTAGAAGACGCGTCAGTTGTAGAAGTTGCGACATGTTCGATCCGACTTTCAGCAGCAACGTTTTGCACGTTAATTTTTCACATTTGTATACCGATTAAATAGTAAACGCGAATTAATCTGACTATTAATACATAATGCAAAGATAATTTAATATAAAATGTGCAAGGGGTATGATATATAATTATTAAATCGTCCAGGGTATCTTATGTGTATTTTGTTGTTATTTTCTGGGCACCCTTTTTATGAATATTATGAAATTCCCTTGCCAAGTGGTGTAAGTAATTTTCATTTCATTTGCAAGAAGAGAATTACTTCGCACGCAAACAGTCTATATGTGTGTGTGTGTGTGTGTGTGTGTGTTGGAATGGTGGGAGAGGGGTGGAATGTTGAGAGACAACAACAAACACTTGTTACACGTTATATGCGACAAGTCCCGCGGGAACGCTTCGCGTGCAATTTGCTTGGTAATAGATGAGAATGTGTGAGAGTGTGTGTGTGTGTGTGTGTGTGAAGTGAGAAGTTGGAGAATCTGAAGGTGGAAAGTAGAAGAGAAGAGAGCAAACTGTTGCCAAACAAAAGAGAGAGAGAGAAGACAAAGGCTTCGCATATTTGAGGAATATTTATAATTTTATTTGATGGAGTGGGTTGGGGTGTGGATGAGTGGGGTAGGGGC
This sequence comes from Scaptomyza parva, assembly GCA_035044645.1. Lineage (NCBI taxonomy): Eukaryota > Metazoa > Arthropoda > Insecta > Diptera > Drosophilidae > Scaptomyza > Scaptomyza parva. The sequence continues at coordinate 353,935 of JAWNNT010000090.1, read as the reverse complement.
GTGTCTCATAGGAAAGCAAGAAAGGGCAGACAAAAAGCACAATGAAAGCCAGATTAAATTCAAAGAAATGTCGAATTCGGGCCAAGTGCTCAATTCAATTCAGCAGCTAGAGTGGCAGGGGCAACGGGGCAAACGGGGGCAACGGGCTCATAATAAGCCTCAATTTAAAATTGAGTGCTAATCTCTTTATGCGAAACATAGCGAAGCGCAACAACAAGGAAAACAACAAAAACAGCAAAAAAAAAACTTGAAACTGGCAGCTCGAAACTCGAAATGACATCCTCGACTCTGACTCCGACTAACGGTTCGATAAGGCTGCTGCTACTGTTGCCACATTCAGCCAGTCAGCTTTGTCCTTGAAACAAGAAGCGTTTCTCTCTCTCTTTTAGATGCCATTGCATAAAGCCAGTCTTGTCTCTGTCCCTGTCCTGTCCTGAAACAAAATACTAAGAGAAGCGTTTGCGACCATGAATTCGAGTTTTCAAGTATATTTTTGCATGTCATTTTCTAACGCAAGTCAAGCAATCATACCGAACCCCTTCACCAACAACTCCCTTTCTCTCCCGCTCTCTCTTTCTTTGTTTTTCTCTCTCTCTTTTTTGAAGCAGTCTATCATTTTGCACTTTGCTTTTGCAAACAATTCGCGATGTTCCTGGGTTTCCTTAGTTTCCACCGAAAAAGGTGACAGAAAAAGCAAAGGTTACAGCTGCAGATGCAAAGGAGCAAAAATATCTGTTGAAAGTTCAAGAGTTTAAGATTCATCTTCAGAAACTAAGGTTCTCCGGTTTTGGATGTGCAAGGCTTAAACTAAAAGATTCTAGGTGGTATCAAGAATACTCAATTACATTTAGCATGGATATTAATCGGCACTCTTATAATGCACCTTCAATATCACGCTCTCTCTCTCTCTCTCACACTCTCGGATAAGCAAATATTTGTAATCTTCAAGTTCATCTACTCACGGTTCAATCTCATATGCTTAGCGTCTTGTTGTTTACTATAAGGCGGGGAAAGGGAGAAACCGCTTCGGTTTTTCAAGCCACTTTTGCGAGGGTTGGCTGTCTGCTATTTATACCCTTAGCCCATGAAATGAGTAAAAAAAATGGTATAATGGTTTTGTGCAATAGTATGTAACAGGCAGAAGGAGGCTTCTCCGACCCCATAAAGTATATATATTCTTGATCAGCATCAACAGCCGAGTCGATTTCCGTCTGTCCGGCTGTCCATTATTATGTATTAAGGCGTCGATTTCAGAAACTACAAAAGCTAGAGTCTCCAGATTTTGGATATGATCTCTCCTAATCCCTAGGCATAGCAAATTTGTTTCAAATTTTCGATAACTTTTCCGGTTTATGATATACACATGTAATCGATAACAAAAAAATCTTAAATTTCAAAAAATTGAAAATGTGGATTGAAACTATAAGCAAAATAATGAACTTCTGTGCAATTTTTAATAAAAACCGTTAAGAAACACCGGAGATATGAAACCATCAAGCATTGGTACATAAGTTCACAGCCGTTCGTCTGTATGGTCAAGGGTTAGGGGTATTTTCTAGTCGAGCTTACTCGACTAGCGCCTTCTTACTTGTTCCCTGTTCATGTTGTTGATGTTGGTGTTTTTTTTTTTGTTACTTAGTAGGCCGCCATTGTAGTCGTTATTTACTTATTGTTTGTTGATTCAGCCCATTCTCGTTGTTCTCGTACAAGGCGAAATGCTTTCGCTATGTGTTTTGTTGTTTCTGCTATTTGTCTTTTTCGTACATTACCAGCTCAACGACAACTTATCTGGGGGAACAAAACACCCTCCCCCACACACCCCTTAATCCTACAAACAGTGTTCGAATTTTGTACAAGTACATGTTTTATATTCTTACATATATAATTTGCAATTTATTGCCATCGAATTCGTTGTAAATTCCATTTTTGTGTTTTGGGAGCTTGTCGAGACGAAAGTTGATTCTGGTTTTTCATAGTTCTTCAGTTCAGTTCAGTTCTTGAGAGAGATGTCGACACTTTTCTGAAATTAAATGCAAATATTTCCGTAAACAAAACGACAAAGACAACAACAACAACAACAAATATTTGTGTCGAAAAATGAGCCATCAAAATGTTTGAGCCTAGACCACACCCAAACACCCAAACACACACACACACACACACACACGCATGAAAAACTTAAGATTCATTTGCAAACAATACACGAAAAACTCGGACTAACGCTTGCCTCGGACGGACACAAGAGTCCCAAAGAGAGAGAGAGAGAGAGCGGTTCCCTCAAGCTCAAGACTCCCAGATCGCACACACACACACACACACACACGTACGTACGTGCAACAGCAGTTTTTAATTATATTTTGTAATTTACTCGCACTTTGTGTATTAAAAACAATATTTCGATATACCCTAGCAATGGTATATTAGAACTATTTCCCATCTCTACAAACATTATAAAGATGACAAGTTTGGGATAATCTCTGAATGAAACTCTCTCTTTGAAAACTTCTTTCACCAATCGAAAGAAATGTTACTTGTGAGTGTCTCAGATAGTGTATGTTATGTCTTCGGTGTGTTTGTTGCTTTGACTTTACAGTTCTCTGGTGTTTTCTTTTCATTTTCGCGCTTGAGCATTTTAATGTCATGTTTTTTGTTTTTGTTTTGGCTCTTGAAAAATGTTGGCATACGAAATGAACTCATTTCTTTCGATTTGAAACTTGATGGCAATGTCCAAAAGTGCGTAGTCTCTCAGTCTTTCTTCATATTAAAGATGCCCCCATTTTCCCATACCCCCCAGCCCCACACTAGACTCTCTGTTATCCTCCTAGTTACAACCACACACACACACACACACAGACACACAGACACATACACCACCCAAACAATTGAAAGTTATTTGTGAAAATTTTATTGTAATTACAAAAGTTTTCCCATGTTGTTTTCGCCCCCTGCTATTCCACAAACCTCCACTCCCCTCTCTCTCTTTCGCTCTATCTTTTTCAGTCCAACGTCGAGTTTGGTGTTCCGCAACCTTTTTTTTTTTGTATTTTTGAAGGCTTTCGTGGCAGCGCATTCGATTCGCTGATACCTTGAATTTAACTCAAAATTCCTTCCTTCACCCCCCCTCCCAACCAACCAACCAACCCACCCACCTCATTCGTTAACGCTATTTCTGTTTCTATTTCTGTAACTGTTTCTGTTTCTGTTGATTCAGTTTGGTTTTGTTTGGCTCCGCGTCTTTCTGCAAACTTTATCCACTTCATTATTTGCTCATTTTCATTGCTTTGTTTCGCTATTTGCTTGTTTCCCACTTTCCCAGTCTCTTCCAATCTCTCCCTCCCAGTTGCGTTGGTTCGTTTCGATTTTAATTGTATCTGCTTGCGTACGACAACACCCTAACCTAACCCAAACCCCAAGACCCTACCACTACCCCTACTACCTCCCGAACCATATCATTTAATGGTGGTGCAAAGAGGTGCGAGTATATTAAAATACGCCCCGAAACCCACCGCACCGCACCATCCATACCATCTGCACCATCCAAGTAAACAGACTTCTTTACTCACAGGTCATTGAAGGGCAAATTAATTGAAGTTCGAATTGGAGGAGTCTTGTATTTAATATATATATATATAAATATTTCCCATAGCCAACATGTAATAAGGTAACACTATATAGAAGAAACAGATACAAAAATCATCTTATTTGTAATAAAAGTTGCCACAATAAAGAGAACCTTTCTTTAGGCTCTGGTGAATAGAGTCAATAGGCACGGAATACTTGTTGGAGCTTTGCACAGGCTGTTTCTGCACCACTGGGGATTGGTGGTACACTGCCGGGTAATAGATATGATTTCCATGTTGCCGGAAAGAGTATTGCTGCTGCTGTTGCATGTGATGTTGCTGCTGCTGTTGCATGTAATGTTGTTGCCAATAGTATTGTTTCCCTTGAAAAGATGGCTGATACTGATCAAACATTATTGTTGGTAGTTGACAGAGGGGCACTGGCTCTGCCCTTTTCGCCGTAGGGAAACGTTTGTTCGAACGATCTGTCTTCGGGTGTGTGAACTGATATAATTCAGCTAGTTTCTGGATGTTAATGGTATCCTCTTCATTGCATTGATTTATCCGCTGGACCCTCCTCTTCTTTATCTTTTTGGAAGGAACTGTTCTAGAAACTTTGACCGGTTGGCTGCCTTGAGCATCAACTGTTTTCCGTTGGATCTTCCGCTCCTTCATCATCCTTTGCAGGTCTTCGCCACCATTTGGAGCTATCAAGGTAGCTTGCTCCAAGCACTCAGAGTGCAGCAAGTCGGGTTTCTGCTGGCAGTACGAAGGATTGAAAGCTAGCTGCCATGATAAGCTCAAATTGTGACCATCTCCGGCAGCCAAAAACCCATCTCTATTTCTTTCGATTTGCTTACACGGCGTGGATCGGCATCGTTTCAAGGGGGCGTTAAAGTATTTGTTGACCTCTACAAAGTCAGGCCATCTCGTTGGCAATCTCGTAGACGAGCGTTCTATACGTCTATTATACGATTTCATGTTGATATTTCAAAAAAACATATTATCTAAAAACAATCAATTTGATTTATATTTTTTTCGAATTTTCTGTATGATTTTTTTTCTATTTTTACAAACAGTTTTTTGATTATTTTTTTTCTTTTTTTACAAACAGTTATTTGATTTGATGGAAAACGAAAAGCACTAAATTTCCATTATCATAATGGAAATATTGAAGGCAAAAGTTTAATTGGCTTCGAACATGAAGAAGATGAGTAAATAGATTCCAAGCCAAATAGCGATTTCACCCTGACAAAATATTTGCAATACCAGCTTGTAATACCAAAATGTAATCTTTGCTTATGATTTCGGATGTTGGTGTTGTTGTTGTTGTTGTTGGGTTATGTTTATGGCCCACATGGGTCACAGGTTGCTGTTATACCCTTCCACACCCTCACACACACGCACACATACACAATAACTCTCAGATCGGTGCCGGGCATTAATGCAAATAAGTGGAAACACAAATATTTTCAACATTTTGTGGTCAGGGCAAACCTTTTTCTCTTTTTTTTCGTTCTTTCGTTGTTGTGGGTTATTTTTCTGTTTTGCCGGCTGGCTCAAAGCCGATGGCCAATGCCCAAATAAATTGCAAGTGGAGGTCACAACAGCTACAGCTACAGCTACAGTCCCAGCTACAGCTACAGCAACAAGGTCGATGGATCATTTCCGCTGTCATGGCTCTTCCTGAATCCCTTAGCCCAAGCGTCCGTTTGGCAACCGTTTCCTGTCAGCGGCGTAGTTAAATATTGAAATTTATATTTAAAATATTTCAAATATACAGTTAAATGTGAGCGTTTCCTCCCCGTTTTACCCACCCCGCCAGCTTCCACTGGCGGCATTTTTCACTTTAGTTTATGTACCGCATGTTTAATTTATGAGCCTCACCCCACTCCACCCCACCCGACTCCACCATGCCCAGGCAGACGTCGTTTGGCTGCCACCGAAGGTTGCTTCTTCACATTAGGCCAATGAATATGAAAATCAATTTGACTGTCCAGCAGCAGCACCAGAGAAAGAGATAGAGAGAGAGGGATAAACTTTCAAGTCCTTGTCCCCATTCAAACAGTTCAACCTTTCCACTGAAGGTCAAATCTATGTTCTGCTCTTTAAACAATCGAATCTCGTGTTCATTCCGTAGGTCAGGTCAATTTTATGGCCCAAATCTACATTAGTTCCTCAAATTGACAATTATTTTGACGTCGGCTGACCATTTGACTATTTTGTGTGTGTGTTTCATTTTATTTTGGTTTTTCTTCTTGTTGCAAAAAGTTCACCCTGCTTAGACATCCGGTTCATTGTTGAGGGTTCGCGGCGTTCCTTTTTTTTTATGTTGCGTCTTAGTTCTGCTCCTCTTTTTCCCCTGACCGGTTCCACCCCTCAAATTCCAATTAGCAACAGGAATCACCTTTTTGTTTTTTTTTCTTGGGCTCTTTCCTTTTGCTTTCCTTTCGTCGTCTTTGCCATGTCTTTGTGTTAATTGAAGATTTGTACTTGCTACGATTTTATGTTCGCATCAATGGTCGACGGAGAACTCGCGGACTACACACAATAAGGGGAAGGGGGTGGGGGACTGGGTTTGGGGATGGAGATGGGTAAGAAGGGTCGTTTCTGTTTTCCTATTTTCGGTTTGAACGCAAATACCACCGCCAGAGTAACTGAAACTTGTACGATAAATGGCGTAATAAATGGGCCTCGTGCCTCGAACACCACGCGGATCTCCATCTCCTTGGGCAGGATGCTTGGCACGCGCAGGTTAATTGCATTTCGCACTCATTTATTTGACGATTTCGTTTAGCTTGGAGTAGGAGTAGTAGGAGCAGGAGTCGATGTCGGATTCGGAAGGGAAGTCTGAGCTTGAGTTTGATTCACAATCTGAATCTGAATTTGGCCAGGCGTTGCTTTAACTTGTTTATATTTAATTAGGCGTGGCGTTTTTATTTGTCTAGATTTATTTGGACAGTGCTTTGCTGTTTTTCGGAATGTGTGCATTGCATCCTTGCATCCTTCCTGAGCGCATTCGGCGCATTTGGCAGGCAACAAACATAAACAGGAACCGAGGCGAGGTGGTAGGGGGTGGTAGGAGTGTGGCGTGGCATAGGAAGTGGAACGCAAAAATCCACGAATCCACTTAGAGGCGCATAAATTTAGCTGCTAACATAAAGTACAAGTGTACAAACAAAGGACTTTTGGCGACGACATCGACGACGACGATGAAGACGAGGATGAGGATAAGGACGAGGCATTAAAAACATAAAGAAACCGCATTCAAGTCTAAAGTCGGACAAAGTGCAGCAACGAGACGCGGCGAGGCAAGTCTTTGGCAAACATAAACTGGAAGAGTGAATAAAATCGCTGCCAGAATATGAAGATGAGGAAGAAAAACAACGAGCAGGAACGTACGAGAAGATGAAGCACGAGAAATTGAAGGAGTGCCGGGGTACAAATCCTTGGCAGAGCCAAATCGAGGTTGTGACGGTAGGTCCCCAAGAACAAGAAGAAGAAGTAGAAGAAGGCCTTTGCTATTTACAAACGTCCTCGGCAGCCAAGCGGAGCACCAAAGGAGCACCGAATCATAAACAGTTCCCCTGCTCTCCCGAAGCAGCCCCCTGAATACGATGACGACGAACAAGATGAAGATGAAGGAGTGAAGAAAGAAGATGGCGAGTGAAATGCACGTAAAATAATAAACAAGGCTTTGCAAACAATAAATGTTGCTGCTGCTCCTCTTGCTTCTCTATTTATGTTTTTCTGTTTCTGTTCCTGTTTCTCCTGTTCCTCAACTGGAGGCATGCAGCTGCTGCACTACCGCGCTCTTTGCAAACGGAGATTTTTCCAGCAAGGGCACTGTAGTACTCTGTACTCTTGTATTGCAATCGTTCTTATTATTGTTGTTGTTGTTGCGATAAATGTGAAATACGAAATACGAATTGCGAAATGGGAAATGCTTGTAACGGCAATGCAAATGTAATGGGCAGAGGACATTTCACGCTGCCGCAGCCACAGCGTTTTCAACCCTCTTCACTTCTCGTTTCCCCTGCCCAGCCCTGCCTTGCCTTGCCCTAGGAAAGCTTTTGCGCGTGGCAGTAAATATTCGCCTGACCCAACCCAGGCCCGGCCCGCTGGGGTCAGCCAGCCGCTGGCTTGGTTGCAGCCAAGTGGCAGGCAATGCAGCAGGCAGACAGCCGCCGGAGCCGAGGATGTTTTGCGTTCTGGCGGCGATGGCAATGGCGATGGAGACGGCGGCGGCGACGAACATGGCGACGTCGACACTGCCACGTCCTTATTAATTGCAACAATAACTGGACCGTTGAGGCAGTTGCGGGTGGTGGGTGGAGCTGGAGGCGAAAGCCTTTCGGCTTTTTGTCCGTCATGAGTGGGAATTTATGGCATGGCGGGCACAGGAAGCGGCACTTAGCTTCTGGCACTTAGCCCTCCACTTAGTGCACTGTCCACTGCCTCGGCCAGTTCATCAAAACACGAGGACACTATCGCGAAGGACCCGCGTACCCGCCGCTTGCGCGGTACGGAAAACAAGCATCCTTCCTGTCAAGCGTATGCTCGAGTAAAATATATAAAATAATATACGTAATGTAGATGTACTCCGACGAGATCAATCGCTTTCCGATAAGTAATTACCGTAACAACAAAGTTTACATTGGCATTGCCATGGGCTGTGTTTTTTTTTATTCCTAGGGATCTCTCTTTCGTTTCCTTGGTTTCCTTGGTATTGAATGCAATTCGGATATCAAAAGTGGTTAAGGTCTAGGACTTTTATGGGCCAAGACTTTTGGGCTCTAAAAACATTTAAAAGCAATAAAGAATGGCAGGCGTTATCAAGAGGCACTCAAACTCGGAGCAGTCCGATTTTCAGCCAGGTATTCAAATTAGAGAGAGGTCTTCCACTTCCACTTTCCACTTTCTCCCACCCACTCCAAAAGGAAATGAGCCGGTGGCGGTGGCAGTAGCGGTGGCGGTGGCCGTAAAATCCCGGGCGACCATAAAAACCACTGTGACGCTGATGTGGGAGTGAAGTAGAAAAGTGGCAGCAAAAAGGGCAAAAGTGCTTGGCGGTGATTTTTTTATTCATTTTTCTGTGTGTGTGTTTTTTTTTTTTTCATACCATATACCCTTGCAAATAAAACGAAAATGAACTCGAAACGTCGTAGAAAAAGTTTATTTTAATGAAATTCGCGTCGACATTTAACGTCGACGAGGCAAGGCGAGAAGAAGGTAAATGAAAGGGGTAAAAGCAGGTATTCCCAAAGGTGAGGCAACCAGTTACCAGTTACCAGTAACCAGGAACCAAAAGCAATGCTATTTACTACGCGCTGCTCATAACCCAGGCACAGTCTATTCTCGACTACTCCTAACCGCCTAACCGATTGCCCGCATGAGGGTACCATTTAATTGAACTACCTTTAAAAATTCACAGTTTTATTTAGTCAGCGAACAGATCCGACCATAAATCTACAACACTGTCAGAACAACAAGAATAACGACATGCCAGCAATAATAATAAACAAAAATGTATTACACAAGCCAAAAGAGTATTTGACTGGTGAAACATACCATAACAAATAGTGGAAGAGATAAAGTAAAGCTTTAAATACAACTAAACCATAAGATGAAGCTATTGAAAAAAGTGATTTATTCGGGAATCCAGTATGCCAAAATCTATGTTTCTTTCAGTAGAAGTTTTCTTATACCCAATCTTTAGTTACTGCTAATAGGTATTCAAGGTATACAGGTCGTAGTAACTACAATTCGTAGTCGAAGTCGGAGTCGGAGGGGTTTGCCAGAACTTACTCAGGAGTTTCGGTTTCGGTTGCGGCTAAACATTTTTAAAAGCCATAAATTTGTTATATTTTTTGTTTGTTTGTTGTTTGTGCAGTCAAGTTGAAAAACGCACAAGTAGGTCGCATTGTTCTTTCAAATACTAAGGATTGCCAGTCAAAGTCTTAGACTTCTTCTTCTTCTTTAAAGCCCATTTGCCCATTTATTAGCTAATTTCCTATACAAGGCTGAGACTGAGACTTAAATTTGTATTCATAATTCGTCTGAGTGGGCCTTTATGTTTTCGTCTTAGATGGGTCTTTATCTTTTGTTATGGTTACCAATTGGTGTTTGTGTAGCTTCCTGGATTATGTCCTTGTCTGTCGTTTGTCGTTTTGCATCCATTTCAAGCCTTTGATACAATTGGCGCTTCCACAAGTGGCTTAAAGTCCCCTCCATTGGCATTGGAAGTGCAGATTAGTTAATTTAATTAACAGAGTCGCGCAGAGCAGTTGCTCCACTTCAGCTGCCTAGAGAGAGAAATGTCTTTAATTACCCTTCCGCCACTTTCACTTTGCCGCGGGAACGCGACGAGTCTGGCAGGGAGAGGAAAAGAGGGAGCTGTTCCGGAGTTGATGCCGTTGCCGGAGACGGAAATCAATAAATATGTTTGCAAGCGTAAATTGAAAAACTTGCCAGCCACATTTACCACCCCGCCCGCCCGCTAATATGATTTTGCTTGTATTTTATTTAAGTATTTTTTTTCTGTTTCAAACAAGGAAAAAATCTCTAGGAAATATGCATCGTGATTTCTTCTCCCTTTAACTTTGCAGTCTCGCATTAAAACAAAGGCTCAACAAAAAACAGAAAAGCAAAAAAAAAAAAAAACACAAGCTGCCGGAGGCGTAAGCCACTTGAAGCAGAAGTGAAGGCGACCAGGCCAAGATGATAGCGATGGGTGATGGGAAGGGTGGGGATGGCGGATCTGAAGGCGGGTGCCTGTTTTTCGAGGCACTCATTCATTCATTCGTAAAGGCTTTAGCAGTAAAATAAACGTGCATTGATGCGGAAAATGTGCTACGCACGACGCACGATGCTTTCCTTGCCTTGCCATGCCTTGCTTTGCCCCCCGTTCCCCGTTGAAGACGACAATCTCTAACCACGCCCGGAAGGTTTAGAGGCAGCGACAGTTTCCCTTTTTGAGTAATACGCGCCAGTCAATATATTTTTGGGAAGTTTTAAAGTTGCACTTGAGTGGCTTAGTAGTGAAGCCAATGGCAAAGGAGTCAAACGATTTGGGGACGGGGGAAGGGGCAACTGAGTGCCTCAACTGACTCTGACACTGGCTGAACCTGAACCTGAGATGCCATAGCCTAAAGAGAGTAGATGTGTAGCTAAAGCATCCATCGTCGTGCCAATATCAAGCGTCGTCGTCGTCGTCGTCGCAGTCTGGCAAAGCAAGCAAGCCAAGCCAAGCCAAGAAGTCTGCCAGGGCCACTTCATCATTCAGGCGTAAATTTTACTTTACGCAAATACGCGTAAATCTTGCAGGCGATGGAGAAAGCAAACCAAAGCAACCAAAGTAAAAGTACAAACAGCAAAACAGAAACTTCTACATCGCTCCTCCTTCCCCTTCCCAGACTGGTGCCAGTGCTGCCTGCTGCTGACCTCTTTGGTGTTTGATCGTGTTTCATATTTATGTGTGCGGCCAGGAAAATTCAATAAACCCGCCTCACTTACTTCCTCCATCTTCATTCCTTTCATGCGCTCTAGCACTTTTATTATTTACTCGCATTTACTATTTATTTGCTGCTTCCTTCGAATCGAAGCATACGAATCACCGCACGTTCTTTTTTCCTTCTTTCCTTTCTTCTTTATCTTTTCTATATAGTATTAAACAGATTACCTGGCCATTGAAAAACTGAAGTGCTTCTCTTTTCAATTGCCAAACAAGATGCGTTCTTCAAATGTCTGTCAAAAGTTGTTCTGTTCGATTCTGTCTGTTCTCTGTGTCTGTGACTATTGTGCAAAAGTTGTGCAAATACACTAACAACATTGAACTCTTCGTGCTTTGCTCAGAGTTGGCTAACTTAATTTGAGTCCGGCTACAGCTGCAATGCTAATTACAACAACTGTTCGTTCGTGGTTAGGGGATGACAGGGATAGAGACAGAAAGAGAGAGAGAGAGAGAGAGAGAGAGTGATCATAAATGAAATTATCGACGCATAAATTATGAGCCAGGGCATTTGCCAGAAGCGTGCGCAATGGGCGTGGCTGGCCCCTGGCCCCCTGGACAAGGACAAGGCTGAGAGACCGAATCTCATTCGGCAGCAAAACTCTGGCAACTGGCAACTGCCAACTGGGTGAATATAGCAATAGCAAAAGCAAAAGTTTGCAAAAGCCGAGCTGGAAATAATTGATTAGAAACGAACGTGATTGTTAACTTTTTGCATATGTAATTTGAGATGTGGTACCACACTTATATAACCCCTCGCTCTCTCTCTCCCTCTCGCTCTGTCTGCTTGGTATATATTTGTGTGTGTGTGGCAAAAAGGGTGCAACAGTGCGTATGAGCAATGTGTGTTTAGCTGTAGGTTCAATGACTGTTGCTTATACTGCTTTTGGTACTGTTTGCTGCTGCTATTAAAGCAAAAACCAAGGCAGCAAAGCACAGTTACCATTATGGTCGCTGCCTCAGCTGCTGCTGTTGCTGCCTAAGCAACATTTGCCTACGACGACGACGACGACGACTATTCCACATCCTCAACCCTGAAACCCTCTATTCGTTTTCAAGCTTTAGCCACTCTAGCTCTCTGGCATCACACAATGCAAATTTACAGTTACATGCTTCGATTGGCAATTTAATAAGGTAACTTTTTCACAAAACGAGCCAGAGAGCTCAGAGCTGAGAGCCCTTTCCCTCCCTCCCGTTCCTTTCCGTTCCTTTCCTTTCCTTTCCTGTGGCGGCGCTCCATATCTACAAGGACCGCTTAACCGCTCGCACACCCACACACATCCACACACACACACACACATACAGGCATACGCACACATATGAATATAGCGGCAAACGCGTTCACACAGAAACTGACGTGCTTTACATATTTAATGTTTAACTGTAAATTAGGTTAAAATGTGTTTGCAAAAGCCGTTTTGCACTGAAAGGATTTCAACGTGCAAACTTTGCATACATATCCGCATTGCCCTAACTCCAAACCCTACCCGCTTCACCCGCTCACCCTCACCAGCCTCTTCATCTCTTTTCGCCTGAGGGCTACGTTCGGACCAAGTTTTTTACTTTGTGGTGCAAAATGTTTGCCTTTCATTTACTTTGCTCGCGTGCGCTTAAAGATTGCCCCAAACCAACATACACCCAACAGGCAAACGGGCAAACGGACAAACGGATAACAGACAACGGACAATGGACAACGGACATCTGGACAACAGACAATGCTTAGCTACTCTGGGGAACAGCTGCGATAGTGACCTTCACAATGGACCACATCCTAACTAATTGGGCAGCGGATCTGCTTAGCGCTGTCCACATGGAATGACACAACTGGGACTATTCCGGAAAAGCTCTTTACGCATTAATTAATAATTTATTCATGTGTGTAAGTGTGTGTGTGTGTCTGTTTGTAGTTGTTAAAGTGCACTTGCACACGCATTTCAAATGAAATTCCATTTGTGGACGTGTCTCCACTTTTCACATCTTAACATCTCTCCCAACTACATACTTAATTATATGGCCAGAGAATCGAAGGGGACGAAGGACGAAGGCTACGATGGTCAGATTTCAAATCGTAACTCTGGGAAACTCTGGGAATTTATGTCTTCGACATTTCGCCAATTGTTACTTTTCTTCTTCTTTCTGGCACACACACACACACACACACACACTCGCTTGGTGACAATAAAATCGAGCAAAATTTTATGTACAAATTTGGATTTTTTATTAGCACATTCAATATGCAGAGAGAAGACACACACACACACATACATACACATAGAACTGGAATTGCTTTCTCGTAAAAATACAAATTCTTCATTTTACTTTTCAATACAAAATATTTATAGACTTTAAGGATAAGCTTAAAAAAAGAAAAAAATGAATGAAAAAAACATGAAAATGCATTTACATAACATAGAAAGAGAGAGAGAAGGGGGTCGGGGGGCAAGGAGCGTGTTGTCGGCTGTTGTCTTTTGCCAATTTCCACATTCACAGGGAAAGAGACAAAGAGACAAAGAGAGAGAGAGAGACCGACAACACTGGACAACGAAGACACAAGCAGGAAAATGTAATCCCAGCCAAGCGAAGCAGACTTCCGGCAAACACTGAAACGGACGCTTCCAAATGGTATTGGGTACGGGAAATGGCAACAATTGGCAACAGCGCAAAATCTTCAGGCTGCAACTGCAACTGCTTGGATTGCCTCAAGCTGCTGCGACTGCTACGACTGCGTGTGTGTGTGTGTGTGTGTGACCAGACCACACACTCACTCACTTCAATTCAACTCCCGAGAAAGCAAATGCAACCAAGAGAGGCAGCATTAAAATCTTGAGCATTACATTCGCTGAACCATAACCATAAGAATCGGCAACAACAATGCAGCAGCAGCAGTGGCAGCAACTCCTAGCTGCAGCTGCAACATTGTCAACTACGCTTTTCATTTCGCCAACTCTCCATCTTGTGGTGGGTGGGGCGATTCTTTTACTGTGTTACTCACTCAGTTCCTTTTGTCTGGGTTTCCTTACCTGCAAAATGACTGACTCCTGGCTCCTGCTCCTTGCTCCTGCCTCCCGGCTCCTACTTCTCTGTTTCGTTCCTCTTGATTGTCATGCTCAAGCGAGCAAATATGAAGTACAAGTGCATAAGCGAGATTCTGAGAATAAACTAAAAATGATTGTGATATTAAAATTTCTTGCCACTTGAAGTTCCAGCTTCTGTTTTCTTTTCTTCTCTCTCTCTCTGTCATTCTGTATATAAATATTTTTATAGCATAAAACCAGAAGAGAGAGAGTTTGCTCAACTTTAATTTCTATACTCAAAACAACTTGTAGTTGTAAATATTTTCAACTAACTTTTACCATTCGGCCTAGAAAATACTACTTTTGGGTCACTCTCACTCTGTATGAGTGTATGTGCATTTGTGTGTGTGTGTGGGAGTAGGGGGATAAGAACAAAAGTTGTGTGTGTTTGTTTTTTGGTCAGCGTCAAGCCGCAGCCTGCCACGCCCACCACACAGAATGCCCTTGAGCGAATGTGAGCCCTCCTAATACTATTTGAATTTTTGTGTTATTTTTTCAGTTCTGTTTTGTTGACCAAGTTTTTGCATATGTGGTATTTTTAATTGAATAACTACAACTTGGTAATACATTTCGCCATTGTTATGGGTAACAAAAAATCAATATCTATATACACACTATATATCTGTACAATAAATAAACATTACTGTGGTGGGTTCGCCTTTAGTTTTGCTAATTTTGAGTTGAGCCAAACAAACAAAGTTTTAACTCGATTCGATTCGACTCTCTTTCAAATCGGCATTCGATTCGTTCGCTGAATGTTTATTCAATAAACCTATTTTATAATGAAACTACCAAAAAGTTCTGATTGACTCAACCGCTTAAGCACTAATAAAAAACATACACACACACACCCAGAGACAACCAGACAGACAGTGTATGGGCGTGTGTGTGTGTGTGTGTGTGTAGTTAAGTGTGTCTGTGGAAAGCAGCAGCCAAAGCATCTTGAACCATCGAAAGTGCCACTAAACAAAAGCTCTCTTTCAATGTGTGAGTGCGTGTGTGTGTGTGTGTGTGTGTGTGAGTTTAAAGCAGCCAATAAATTATTAATAGCCCTGGCATTGATTGGAAAAGTTTTCAAATATGTTGCCACTTTTCTACACGAATAATTTGAGAGCATTTCCACAAAAAAAAAAAAAACATACACACACACACACACAGAGAGAGAAAGAGTGTGTCTGCAACACTCACTCACAAGGACATCATAAGCGTAGGAGAGAACGGGAGTGATAAAAAACCGGGACTAACAACAACAACAACAACAAGAGCAAGAGCAACGGCAGCAGCAGCAGTCGGTTTGTTTATTATTATTAAAGCCAAGCAAGTTTCGGGTTTCCAGCTTATTTACTCGCAACTATGCAACTATGTACCCCGCACCCAAACCACTATTCCCCTCTCTCTCTGAATAGTATAGATTGGTGGTTTGGGTTAGTTGGGTATTGCCATCAAATGTTGCAAATATTTGCTTGTTTATTCTGTGGCAATTTACTTTTTCGCAATATTATTATTTGATAGCCAGAGCCAGATCCAGCAGAATCGTTCGAATCGTCGATTCGACACAGCAGCAGCAGCGGCAGCAACTGCATTAGTTGTTGTTGTGCACAAATCATTGCAAATATTTTGCAATATAATTTATTTGCTTTCGGTTTTTTTACCCCTTACACACACACACACACAGCTTACCTTTTTCTTCATATATATATATATTCAGTTACAAGGCCATGTTTACAGCTGCTGCTGCTGCTCTGTGGCTGTAGCAATTAGAGAATATATCCAACCCCTGCCTGGTTCCAGGTATAACTACGACAACATATTGCGCATACGCCACATAGTACCGCAAGATAGATATATGTGTGTGTGTGTGCATCTGAGTTAACCATAAACTATTTGCTGCAGACAATCAAAATGCAAGTAGTATTATAAATTTAATGCCATTTATTGGCACACGACAACGACGACGAGAGAAAGAACAAAAAAAAAAAACATTTGTTGAGTGTGATTAGACTATTTTTCTACACATACATATACATATATATATATATATCTGTGTAGTTCTTTGAACTTCAAGTCTGTATAGAGAAGTATAGAAAAGTTGCCACAAGTTTCTTTATGCAGAAGATGGCGCACCCACAATTGTTGTTGGTGTTGTTGTTGTGACTTTGCAACAAATGGCATACAAAAATGGCTGCAATTTGCATACGGCTGCCAAAATGGGGCCTCTCTGACAACATTTTCTTCCCACCCCCTTTTTGCCGTTTTGCCGTTTTTGGCATGTGTCGCACCATTCATCGTCTTGCCTTCTATCTTCTTCTTCTTCTAACTCTTCTCTTCTCCTTTTTTGCATTGAAGTATTTGCAGCATTGTCGCGAGTGAAGCGCATACAAATCGTCTTATGGCCCGCCAGAAAAAAAAGGGCTTCTAGATTTCTTCTTCGCTTTAGCCATAAGAGCTTCCCATCAGCTGTCAGCTGTCGTCTGTGTCGTCTGTGTTGCGTTATTCTCTCTTATTTGGGAAGAGGTGGGGGGTCATTGAAATATTATTTAGGTTTGTGTCCTTGAGTGTTGGGTGTTGGTTGTGTGTGTGTGTTTAGAAACCACTTAAAACATACAAAACACATTCTAACACTGACAATGTCTGTCTGTCTATGTATCTGTCTGTGTATCTGTTGTATGTTGCTGCTGCTGCCTGATGCTTTTGGCCCTGTCGCATTTGGCGTAGTTAATTATTAGCGCATTTTAGTCCATTATCCGCGTTCGAATCTGACGCACTCCATTGAAATGCAATTAGCGCGCCAACGCGCTTTTCCCCTCAATCCCCACTCCCCCACTTCCCCATCCACTGTTGTTTCTACTATTCACAAGCTTTGCCCTTCATCATACGCGGATGATGTATGACCATTAAATGAGGACACGTGCCAGCCTGACTGTCACTCGCTTCGCTTCGCTTCTGCATCAACATCCAGCAGCAGCTGAGGCTTCAACTAACGATACATACACACTCATACATACATAGAATAGAGTGTCTGTGTGTTCCAACTAAAACAATTTCGTTTAACAACATCAACAGTAACAGCAACAACAACAACGACAACCATTTGTCAGGGCACAAAAAGTGTTTAATTGTATTACAACTACAAAAGTGACAATTTTTTTTGGGTGCAAATTGTATTGAGCGAGGTTTTTGCCCTACAAAAACAACAAATCACATCAACATTTTGCATACCCATCGAATGAGATGTGTATGTATTACTAATGGGTATGTGCTAGTCTGGCATTCTCTCTTTACTCTTTTGCGCTTTTTAGTTTGTGATACTTAAATTGAAACTGTTTCTCGGTTTTTTTTCTCTCTCTATTTTGGTTCTGCAACTGCTGCTGATGCACATAAATCTTTGCACATACCCCAAGCATCACTTCACACCCTCCCTCCTTGACACCCCCCTTGACACCAAACAATTCACCTCATCGCCCAGAGTTGGTTAACAAAGCTTGACACTTATCAAACTCAGCCAGCGCTTATAACAGGGTTGCGGTTTGGAACGCAATAAAAAAATGGAGAAGCTGGCAAATAAAAAAAAGGACAGCAGCAAACAATTATTGTCAAACGCAGACTGGGTAAACACACACATGCTCACACACACACGCACACACACTCACACAATTTTAGAGTTTATGGTGCGCTGACAGGCAGGCAGGCAAAGGCAAAAGCAAACCCCGCAAAGCGAACGTCCCTAACCCAATCCTTAACAGCTTTTACTGTCCAATAATTTCTGTGGCCCCGTATTAGTTTTACGCTTATTATAGCTCTCTGCTGTAGTTACACTTTGCCACCATTCCACATTCTCTTTTTGTGTCACGTTCACGCTTACAATACTTACACCGGATTAGGGCGTTGGCCAACTAAGTGGGTGGGTTGGGATAGTGGGTGGGGGTGGTGGTGCTGGAGAGCTCTACTGCTGATATCATTAACTTATTGCATTTTCATTTCCAGCACATTCAACTTCTGTTTCCAACGCTTACCACACGACCGTGGCCCGTATTTATGCATTAGATCAGCCCCAACTACGGAGAAGGAGACGTAGACGGAGACAGAGAAGGACACGGAGGAGATGGAGATGGAGACATGCTCATCTATCAAATAGAGAAGACCTACCCAACTACTAACACTGACGACTACCATTGGACGCATGAGGAGACACGTACACAGGTACAGGTGTATGTGTGTGCGGGGAAATATTATTTATGCACGTAACTAGTTTGTCATGTTATCCTTCTGCTTGAAGTAACTTTTTTGCTGGTGTAGCTGTTGCTGTTGCCCCGACGACAACGACTACGACGACGACGACGACTGTTGATGCTGATGTCCTCGAGTTTATTGCCAAGTGTGTGGACGCACTTGTAAATAAGTAGCTAGCCGGTAACTCCAAGCTCCACCTGCCCCCCTTTTCAGCTGCAACTGGCGATAATGATAACGTTGATGATGAGCAATTGACAGACTGTCGTCCCATTGAATGTATGACAAACATTTTAGCATATGAAATTTATGCACTACGCATCATAACCAAAAAAGAGAGAAAAGAATGTTGTGTCTTTCTCTCTCTCGTTTTTTCATTCTCTCATTCTCATTCTCTGTGTGCGCTCTTATACTGTATACTGTTATAGTACGAAACGAATTGCTGAATTGCGTTTTCGAAAATGAGTTGAGTTTGGGTTGCAGCCTTTGCGGCATTTGTATGGTTTGGCTCTCTTTCCGTTTTGTTGAGTTCACGGTATGTTTATGTCAAAAATTTGCCAGTTTGGAGGCAACTCTGATTCGGTGTTGACCGTGAAAATATTGTTGAATAACAACACAAGCACAACAACAGCAACAACAACTTCAAAAATCAATCCAACTGTCTATCGATTTGAAGTATCTGAGAGCAACAACTAGTTTTTTTTTGGCGATTCCAGGCTTTTAGTTGAAGTTTCTCGTGCAGAAGCAGAAGAAAGGAAAAAGATTGTCGCCACCGTGGTAACCCTAATCAAAGCCAGCCAACCATAAAGTCCACTTTGGTTGCCTCATCAAAATCACTTTATGCTAATGGCACACATTTGCATAATTTCCAAGTATTCCCAGTTTTGTTTGGGGCCTGTTCTGGCCCAGCCTGGCCTGGCCTGGACAAAGACAAAGTACTACAAAGTAGAGCACGGCGAGCAACAACAAAAAACAAAAACAAAACGAATAATATAACAAATATTTCATATGGCCAACTTTCGCAATATAATTCGCAAAGCGACTTCGGAAGCTCGAAACGCTTTAAATAAATTCATAAATAAATAATCATAAATTCTTGGCGATGTTCGCTTAAAAAACTATTATTGACATTTCCACAGTAAACACACAGTACTACATATAGACCATGATGTGAATTATTGTAAACGGACATGTGCAATCCACAACAGCATCCATCCCACTTCTTTCCACCTGACCCACCCCTCGAGACACAGAGCGAGAGAGAGAGAGTGTGCACGACCTGACTGTGATTCTCTATTTTCTTCTTTCAGGACTCTTCGCTCGCTTCGAATATGCGTCCCATATTTTACATGGCTCGCACTTTGGTGGCTCGTTCAATTTGGCTACCTACCAGAGTTACCAGCGCCCTCCCTCCCACCTGCCTCCCACCTGCCCGGCTGGCTGGCTGGCGGCTGTTGAGCGACGGAAACTGTTGGTTATACGCTCAAGTTCCGGTAATTATTTGATATAGGCCAGCAACGTATGTGTGTGTGTAGGGGTGTGTAGAGGGGTGTAGAGGGTGTGTGTGTGCTGTTGAGCCGGTTGTTATTTCATATTTACGCCCTGGTTTGTTCCGTTTCGTTCCTGTTGTTGGCAGTTCAAACTTTTTCATACAGTCACGTAATGCATAAAAACCTGTTACGTTTGGGGAGTAGAAGCAGGAGCAGCAGGGAGCAGCAGAGGGGGGTAGGGTAGCCATTCGTGCTGCCGTGCTGCATTGATTCATTGATTTACGAATATGTTTTAGTTCTTTCTCAAGTGTTGTTGTGTTCATAAAAATTTAATCTTCAACTCAATTAGTGTGGCGCTCCTTGACTCGAGAATCACTTTTTCTCCCTCTGCCGTCTGCCACATGCCGCATGCCGCCTGCGTAAGCACTCTTTTAGGTAAGGAAGTTTAGTGACCAGAGGCGCAATTAGAAATGATTTATGCCCAAGTCATCAAAAAACGCCCCTACCAAAGACCAAAGTGAAGGTCCAGGCGCTGCTGCTGTCAATTGCAGTCAAAGTATTTTTATGAGCATCTCAGAGTCTCTTCCCCCCCTCCTAGTTCAAGCCCAACCCAACCCAAACCAGCTTCTGTTTCCGCAATGAAGTCATCTTAAATCTGCGGCTTGTCGTCGTCGTTACATCATAAAAACGCGCGCAACCTCTGTGTGTGTGTGCCTGTGCCTGTGTGTGTGTGTGTCCTTTTTATGGCTTTTAATTTAATACGCGCATTTACATAAACAGCTCGTTTAGTTAATACCGCTATGGACAAATTATTTTAAAGCACTCAAAACTTCTTCTACTACAACAACAACAACAACTAATCAACACTAGCGAAGAAACTGAGAAACTGACTGGAAATCGATTGCCAGACAGCATAAATAAACAGCTCTAGCTCTCAACTTGGCTCACACACATACAATCAAACACAATCACATATGTATGTGTGTAAATCACCGTTGAGCTGGCAATTATTAATTGCAGTGGTAAAACCGACACACACACACACACACACACAGAGAGAGAGAGACGCAACAGGAATCCATTTCCACTGATTGCCTTCAGGGATGGCAAAACGGCATCCTAATGCGACTTTTGTGCCTCCCACCACCCCCTAAAACCGAACTTGGCTTACTAGCTTGGCTAAATTTCAGCTAATTACCGCTTATTTGAACGTCGTTCAACTTTACCGTTCCACAATGTTCAAGCGCTTAGTCTGGCTGCTGGCTGCTGTATATACATACATACATATATTCTTTCACCTGGTTAACAAATCTCTCGACATGAATTCTGACTGAACGGCTGAGGTTGAAATGGCAATTGCATCATCGGCACAACTCAAGTGGCAAGTGCCAAGTGGCAAGTTGTTGTTGTTGTTACCGTTGCTGCTGCTGCACACAACTAACTGAATATGCAATGAGGCGGAAGCCCCCTAAAACCCCAAACCCAAAAGCCAAAGGTATCTGTAATTGTGCTGAACTCTTCACTGTCTCTCTCTCTCTCTCACTCTCTATAAATGGGAATTCTGGTAACGCTGTTGGCTTGTTTTGTTTTTCTCGTTATCATTGGTAAATATTAAATGGCCTACAAATATGAAGCAATTATCAAACATAAATGGGAAAAATTATTAATTACATTTGTATGTGTGTGTGTGTGTGTGTGTGTGTGCGGGAGTGTACATGTGTGTGATTGTGTGTATTTATTGCAACGTGTAGTAATTGCCATCATTGTATGCAATTGATTGCATCTAGCCAAGGGGCGCCGCCAGCAATATAAACAAACCAATTAAGGGCCAAGTGCAATAACAACCAACAACTACAACTAGAACTACAACACCAACTAGAAAATGTATAAAAACATGCTAGATGGTGATAGTGTGTTGTCCATCGAGGGGAGGTGAAGGGGCACTGAACTTAAGGCCTGGTCGAGGAGGCCCGAGCATCAACGCAGGTCACAACACAAAATGGCAGACAATGAAAATCAGAGCGAATGGAGCCAATTGTTTTATGAACTTATTTCCGCTCTATCTCTCTCACTCTCTCTCTCTTTCTCTGTCTCTTTTATCATTTGTGCCATATTGTTATGGTTCTTGTTGTTGTTGTGGGTTTTTGCTATGTATGTATGTATGTGTATGTGTAATACATAGTTTCTTTCTACTTGTGAGACTGAAACGCAGTCCAAGAAAAAGGCAAAAGGCAAAGCAGAAAAAGAGAAAATTCAAAGCGAAAAAAAAAAGACAGGAAAGAAAACACAACACAGAACCAACTGTGGAAAATGCTTATGCTGCAAGAAATGGCAAATACATACGTATGTATGTGTATAAGTGTAGAGTCATAGGCGGGCGGGAAGGGAGCGCTCGTTGTTGCTGGCTGAAGCGTAAAATGTATTGCAAACAAATTGTCAAGTATTTTTGTGGCTTACATCTTGGGTGAAAGCGTCGTCGTCGTCGGAGCACCACTCCTCATCCATAAACACCAATACATCCCCCCCTCCATTCCGTCCCATGTCCCTTCTGTCCTCAGTCAAGCGCGCTGCGGGAACTCCGCCCAGACATTGGGTGGCTTTGGCACAGCTGGGCACATTGCCTTCCAAACTTCAACAAATGTATGTCGTCTGGTTGCTTGCTTGCTTCCCTTCTTCTTCTTCTTCTTCTTTTGCCAGTCGAATGTGCCAGTCGAACTGACTTTTGGCATGTGTGCCATCTATGTATGTGTGTGCGTGTGCGTGTGTGTGTGTGTGAGTGTGTGCGTGCAGCGCTTAGAGAAATATGGCTGTACAAATTATGAGCAGTCGCTGACCCGTAGCTGCTTGCCCTGCCCCTGCTGCCTTCCTCGCTGTTGGAAGTGGAGTGAAAGTGCATCCAACAGGTTTTGTGGGGACACAAAATTGCAAAGTGGCTGGTGTTTAATTGAATTATTTATTTTAATTAATTAACAGCAAGTGGTAAACTTGCACTTGCACTTGCCAACTGCCAACTGCTTGCTGCTAGCTGCTTACTGATTACTGCATTACTCATACGCAAGGTGTTCCTGTCAATTTTATCTCCTCAATGTTCTCAAAAGTTCTAGCTGCTTAATTATTTCTCTCTCACTGAGAGTGTGTGTGTCTGTGTTTTTGTTGCTCGCGTCTAATCAAACTTTAAATAGAATTCTGTTGCACAGCAAAATATACTAGTCCCCCCTCTCTCTCCCATCTGCACAGCCGTAAACATCACGTACATATCAGAAATGTTTTACAAAGTGAAAATGCATGAAACGTGTGCGCCTCAGAGTTCGTTTGGTTAACTTGCTTACTTGCCCCTTGTTGCTGTTGCTGCTGTTGTTGTAATTTAAGCTGCAACTGTTGTTTGTTTTCCACAAAAGAGCATTTTGTATCTATGTTGCTGCCTGCCTCCTTGTTGCCTGCTTGTTGCCTGCTCTGAGGTGCCGCCTGCCACGCCTGAACAAAAAGTTTTTGCCAAAATGTTTTCGCTGCAGTTTCAAGTTGCACAAGTCGAAGTCGTCGTCGTCGTCGCCGTCGCCGTTGCCATCGTCAGCGTTGTAGAATACAGTGCAACAACTGCAAATGGCGACACATTTCAAGCATTTGCAACACTTCTTCTTTGCCACAATTGTTTGCCAAAGTAGCAGCAACGGCAACGGCAGCAGCAGCAGCAACAGCTGCAACAACTGCAACAACGTCAGCAACATTCTCAGTTTCTCAGTTAGCAATTGCATGCTTTTACTTTCGCGACTTTCTAGAGAAAGAGAGAGCAACTCCTGCTTGCAGCTGTCTGGCCCACTTAAGCTCTAGCTGCTAGCCGCCGTGCTGCTGCTGCTACATGCTTGATGGTGTTGAAAAGCGGCTCATAAACAGTAAGCTGCTTAGAAAATGCACCACAAGCGCCACAACAACAACACATCGACACAAACTGTCTTCGTTCCAGTTCCAGGAGCAATGGAATGGAGCCATGGAGCCATGGCCCATGGAGCAATGCACAAGGCATACTTTACGCTTTATTTCAATTTATAAGTAAACCCTTTTTAACACCAAATCCCTTAAGTATCTACCCCACCGGTGCAAGCAAGCGGTGGCAACACAGCAACGGCAATATTTATTTTAAAGCACAAACATGTTCATAAATATGTGCCACAAACAGCAAAGAGAGATGGAGACAGAGAGAGAGAGAGAGCGATTAGTTGACGATGAAAGGACTCGTCTGTTTTGGCTGTTGAAAAGTGCCTGAGGCATTATGCTTCCTGCTTTCTGTGTGTGTGTGTGTGTGCGTTGCCGTTGCTTTTGCTTTTGCGTTAATATATCAGACAGCTTCATGATTCTGTTAATTGTTACGGGTTCGGTAAGCCAGTCAGCCATTCAGCCAGCCTCACATGCCTTTACATGTGGCAAGAAAGATGGTGTGTGTGTGTGTGTGTGTGTGCGTCTCTTTGTCAGAATTGCATATTCCACAAAGAGATTTCGATTAAGTAGCAGGCAGTTGCTGCAGCAACAGTACTTCAAGCAGCCAACAAACGGCAATTCAAGCCAAGAGCTGAGCTGAGCTAAGCTGGTTGAGTCTGGTTGAGAATCTGGACGGGTGGGATGGGAGACGGGAGATGGAAGATGGAAGATGATAAACCATAAATCATTCTATTCACAAATAATTTTGTTCATGTTTCAGCAAGACGAAGACGCTGTGTGCCAATAAAGTAATTTGTATAAACAATATAATTCATTGCCGACTCTCATTTATCAAAGCTGGAGACATGGAGACATGGAGAGACATCGAGACATGAAGACACATAGAAGAGCGACAACCCTTTGCCTGCTGCTTCTGCTGCTTCCCCTTTATATGGATGGAATATGGTGGGCGAATAATCAAGCGCCTTCTCTTATTTATGCCATCGATGATGATGATGATGACGATGACGAACAAGACAAAGATGATGATGATGATGATGATTATAATAATGATGATGGTTGTCAACTTGACAACTGTCAACTGTCAGCAACAACAGCAACAACAACTAGAACAATAACTGGAACAAGTACAACAAACTGGAACTACAAAACTGCTGCAGATACAAGATTGAGACACAGACAATTGTCTCTCTCTCTCTCTCTGTCTGTCTTTCTATCTCTCTGTCGCACTGGGCGCTGAAAAATTGTTAAGCATTTGTTTTGACAGCGCGTTTTGACAAATACAAAGCAGACAAATAACACGAGACGCCACGCGTCTCTCTATGATGTAGCAACAACAACAACAGTTGACTGGGTGGAGGAGGGGAATATGGTATCTCTCTGTGGCAAGTTGAAGAAAATGGTAAATTAATTGTGCCCTGAAACGTGTACAAAGGCAAGAGAGAGTGAGTGAGAGAGAGACTATAACATATTAATATATATAGTGTGTGCGGATACGTTGCGTATACTTTATTTGCCTACTTATCAGTCGAGGCAGTGTAATAATGTTAGTGTATATTTGCGAATGTATGTATGTGTGTGTGTTCGACTCACGCCTTGTTTGTGCAAATTTCAATTTGTATATTACCTCATATCATATTGCATGGGTATTGAGCACATTTCTTATGCACATGTACAGCAAAAAGGCAACAACGGCAAGCAGAATGCAACTTGGTGGGTGCAAGTGTACACATAAGCGTGTATGTGTGTGTGTGTGGAACGTGCGTGCAGACAATGAAATTTATGGAAACGCCAGACGGAATAGCAATAACCTACACCATTCACCATTTGCCATTTGCCATTCGCTACAACAGCCGAAAAGAATATGCTACGAAATTTGCTTTATTTAACATGCGCATGGAAAAGTTGTAAAGTTTGTTGTTGTTGTTGTAGGTGAACAGCGAGTTTTATTGTATGTGTGTAGCAGGGTATGCCATATTCGGATTGACGGCGCTGTGTGTGCATTTTTTGTGTTGCAAGCAGCACATTGCAGTGTTGCAGTGTGTCAGGACACAAAGTATGTAATGTGCTTTCATGTGATTTCATTTCTACTTGGGCTTGGGCCAACACTTCCCCCCCCTTTCAACCCAGCAACAATCTTATACGCGTGCACAGTTTGAGAAGTTTCTTTTCTGCAGACTTTCTTGCCACGTATGAATAACTTTGACGTGATGTGCGTTGTCTTCTGCTGCCGTTGCACCCACTGCTGTTGCACCCACTATTTTCCATGCACCATTAATAAAGAGAAAGTCAAATGCTTTAAGGCACAAAACTCTGGCATAAATTCTACTTTTTTCTCTCCCTATTTTTAACCAAACTGCAAACAAGATGCATGGAGGTGCTGCTTCTTCTTCTTCGCCAGCTATTGACCAAAAGCAATTTGTTGTACAATTTGTTGCGAATTTGGCGTGCATGTTGCATGGCCAACAAGGCGACTATGTGTGTGTGTGTGAGTGTGCAACGCTGACGCAGGACACAGACACAGACAGGGACAATGTGTCCTTATTATTGTCGTAATTATCTGTGGAGCGTGCTGCAAGCAAGTGTGAAGCAAATGTAAATATAATAAAAATAAAAGCAGTTAAATTAACAAATTGAGTTGAGTCCGGTCTTGGTCTGGTCGAGTCGAGTCGCGTCGGGTTGGGTTTGCTCTGGTCTGGTCTGGTCTGGACCGGTCGCCAGCAGCTGTCAACGTTGCATACAACAGGATGGAAGGGGTGAACGCATTGTTGTTGCTGTCTTTATTCTTTTTATTTTTTAATTGCATTTGTTTTTTTCCTTTTAATTCCTTTTTGTACTTTATTTTTCTCTTCTTTACATTCATGTGTGCAATGACCGAACAGTCAGACAGAGTCAAACTGCCGTAACATGAGTGTGTATGTGCCCCACCTGAAACACGTGACGTATGCGTAATGTGCAGATACAATTGTGTATGTGTGCGTGTGTGACATCGCTGGGCAATGGATATCTACTGATGCTGTTGGCATATCAACTATTGTATCCAGTTAAAAGAATGAGAGGAATCAGTCAAGCTTCAAGGATTGCACCTGCAACTGCTGCTGCCACAACGATTCGAACGATGGTCAGAGCAGAGGTTGTGTTGTGCGGCATACCTTTAATGAGTTATAAATGCTTCATGCGTGTGTGTCTGTTTGTCTGTGTGTGTGTGTTTTGCGAACGGCTTTGGCTATTTATGGTCAGCTTTGTGGCCATGCCACAAAATTTAATTAGAGAAGAGAAGAGCAGAGCAGCAACTCTCGCAATCCACCCACTTGCCCCGTCTATGTGGCCTCTTTCTCTTGTATATGTGTATGGGTTCGCTTAACGCACAATACATCTGTGGTAGTTGTTGTTGTTGGTGCTGCTGATGGTGATGATGCCTTATTTTATTTTCAGCATTTATCAGATAGAAACCGCAAAAGCCAGAACATAAAGAGTACAAGCGAGAGGCGTGTGAGAGTGAAGTGGAGGGGAGAGGAGTGGAGTGTGTAGACGGTAAACAGGTGCCACAGAATATTTTATGAATCATTTATAACTCAATAATCCTGTTGAGTTGATTTTAACCAATAATTGATTATTGTTTCCGTCGGCCCCGAAAATACACCGACGAATGCTCTTATTGTTGTTGTTGTTGCTGTTAATGTTGTTGTTGTTGTTGTCACTGTAAAATGTAGCCATAAATATATAAATTCATTTCAAACGAATTTGTGTGTACGTTTTTGTGGCGACAAAACCGCCAAACGATGCCATCATACAGACAGACGGACGGATGGATGGACGAACGGACGGACAGACACTTAAAAAGTTACCAACACGCGAAATTTTAAATACAAATTTAACAGATAAATCCACAAAGCATAAAACAGCTGCTTCCACACCGAGTGCAACAGAGAGAGAGACACAGAATGGGCCCTCTATTTATACCCTGAGCCCATGAAATGGGTAAAAAAAAATGGTATAATAGTTTTGTGTAAAACAGGCAGACGGAAGCTTCTCCGACCCCATAAAGTATATATATTCTTGATCAGCATCAACAGCCGAGTTGATTTAGCCATGTCTGTCTGTCCGTCTGTATGTATGAACGCGTCGATCTCAGAAACTACAAAAGCTAGAGACTCCAGATTTTGGATATGAGCTCTCCTAATCCCTAGGCATAGCAAGTTTGTTTCAAATTTTCGATAACTTTTTAGGTTTACGATATACACATGTAATCGATAACAAAAAAATCTTGAATATCAAAAAATCGAAAATGAGGATTGAAAATATAAGCAAAATAATGAACATTAGTAAAATTTTTATTAAAATCGGTTAAGAGACACCGGAGATATGAAACCATCAAGCATTAGTACAGTAGAACACAGCCATATGTGTATGTCTGTTAGCCCGAAAATCTGTTCTTCTGTATGGTCAAGGGTTAAGGGAATCTTCTAGTCGAGCTTACTCGACTAGAGCTTTTTCACTTGTTTACATATAGATAGTATGAAACTAGAAGTGAACTCAAAATGTATGCAAATTTTGTGGCTGCTTTTTCTGGCAGCTTTTCTAGGCACAATTACATGAATATTAATGAGACAACACATGGAAATGAGTTACTATGTATTTGTGTGTGTGTGTGGCAAGTCAAATTATGTGAACATCGAGCAAATCAAAATGTAAACACAGTTTTTTGGTGCAACTTGCAGAAATGTGATGAAGAAAAACCGAACCAAGCGAAATCCTAACACTTACAAAACAATAATAAGGAAACCTGACACGGACACTAACCAAAAAGGTGTTGAACCAAATGAAAATATATATATGTATGTGTGTATGTACACGGGGGCTGTTTGTAAGTGTGTTTGAGGTGATATTTATGGCCTGGCCAGGAGGCAATTTGTGGTATGTATAAATTTGAAGCAGTTGAAATTAATGACACACACACAAACAAACACATTTGTAGACCCACACATACACATGCATACACATATACAACTAACAAAAATCAGAAACAAAAGCAAAAGCAACAAAACAATTACACACACATACACACAAACATAGTAGTGAGAAAACTCACATGACGAGAAGCCAAAAGGGTTAAATGGATGTGTAAGTGTGTGTGTGTTGTGTTTTCGTTTTCTCTTTCAGTTGTGTTTTGTTGTTTGTTGTAGCACACACATTATAAAGTTTTACCGACACTTAAACACCGCTTACATACACAAACATAAACATATACACACAAACAAATACACACACTCGCACATATATATACGGAAAGCTGCAACAGATTCCTCGGCGCTAGATTGCATCCTTGCCAAAGATGGGGTAAAAATACAACAAAAGCGAAGAGAATATATTGTAATACCCCGAAGAAGAAGAAGTGGAAGAGACGCAGAGACGCAAGAGGACGCAGAGGCTGCTTGTCTCCGAGAAGAGGTCAGGTCATCATCGGGGCAAACGATGTGGATGCAACAAACACAACTTGCTTGCATGCAATTTTGTGTGTAGAACACACTTTTGGCAGGTGGCGATTAAAAGGGTGAAGCGAAAACATATATTTCCATATTAATAATATGCTGGAAGAAGCAAAAAAACACACTGTCTCTCTCTCTCTCTCTCTCTTCTGGTAAAAGCACTCAAATTCTGTCCTACAGCCATACAATTTAACTTTCAATAGTTAGAGCATAAAAATTGTGTGTTTCTGTGGCAAACTCAACTCAACAGAGGTCACACACACACACACGCGTGCATACATAACTAATACACATGTCCCAAGAACACAATACAAAAGTCAGAGTTCCCTCTATATCTATCTCTGTCTATGTGTCAGGCCGCTGCCAAGTTTGGATTAGCTGAATAGACAGAGAGAGAAAGAGGTTTAAAGACAGAGTACAAAGGGCTGAAAACATGCAATCTTTTATTTAATGAGTGCGAGTCAACAGCTCAACTTCAAATTGACACTTTTGGTCGCTACCCAAAATGATTGCCAGCCAGCCATGCAAAAGTCACACACACACATACACACACGCACACACGAATGAGTTATTAAGCCATGTTTGCACTTGTCTCCGCTCTACCTCTCTCTTTCTCGCTCGCTCTCGCTGGTATTCTGTAGGACAGACACACACATTCATTGAGAAATATTTGCTGTCAACCAAGGCTGGCTTTCAAGCTGTCTTTGAGGCGTGATTTGGAAACTTTTCAAATATGTGTTGGCCATTGCCACACTTTCTGAATGTTCATGTGTATGTTTGGGTGTGTATGTGTTAGGGGGGGTGGTAAGTTAAGCCATCTAGCACAAAATCTTGACCAGGCCTGTCTCCGCCTTGTGATCTTTGGCTAGACATTGGCAGTCATTTGATTGGAAAACCCGCTGAAGCAGAAATCTCAAATCGGAAATCAGGCATCATCAGGCCTTGTACACTATTCTGGCTGGCTGGCAGCACACACGCACACACACAGACAAACACACAAACAGTGTGTGCCCTTGTGATTTATATTCAGTTAAACCAGACCACACCCCATCCGCCACCTTCACCTCACCATCACAATTCAATCATCATCATCATCATCATTGTATGCCACGCGTTTGCCAACCTGCTGCTGCATACAGTTTAAGAGTTGGATAGCCTTGATGCACCATTAGTAGCAGATACGAGGACACAAATACGAGAATGCGAGACGACATAAATGCACGTAGTACAAATATGCAGGACCTTGCCTACCGCAAATTAGTTTTCAATGGCAAACAGTTCACTTTTTGGCTTGATTCGAAAGCATTTTCAAGCCATTCGGTGAATGGCATTCTGGCCATTGCTTCGTTCGTTCGTTGATGCCTTGGTTGTTGTTGTTGGTCAACAAACCGCCCTAAATGTTATGTCACACACTGTAGACGCATAACTATATATCGAGGTCAAATCCACATGGCACAAGTAGTAAATGTAAACATTAAAAAATTTATAAACATTTTTTTTTTCTTCTATTTACTTTGCGATTTATTTATTTTTGTACTTTAATACGGCCGACAGCAGCTGTGCATAAAAAATAACAAAGTACAACAGCAACAACAACAACACAGAAACCACAAGGAAAATATATGCATTTGGCAAATAATTCTGGAATTCTCTATATATAATATTCATTTTAATTGATTCCCTTTTAAAGATGCCAACCTTCAAGGCTGCTGGCGACCTACACATAAATACATAACAACATTTTGGCTATTTATCTTTTTGTTGGCGTTACTGACCATGGTCAATGTTTCTACTGCTGCTGGTCAGTGTTAACACCATTCCCATCCCACCCGTCACCCCCCCTCACGCGGCTGTCCACAGTCCACAAATTTTGTTTACGTTTTGCTGCGACGAGCGACGAGCACATAATTTATTTTAGCCAAGATGTCCTTGCTACTGCTCCTGCTGCTGCTTCTGCTGCTGTGTCTCTCTATATGTCCGCCTCATTGCTGCCTGTCAGCGCCTCCGAGATAAGCTGACTGCGAGAAATATGCGAGCAAACTCGTCGTCTGTCACACCCGCTTCTCCCCCTTCTCATCCAACGCATCTCCAAGTAGCACGAATGTGCGAATAATGAGTAGCACTGAACCAGGAAATGGAAGGCGTAGCGAATGCGTAGCAAAATATGGCAAACGCGGCGCTTCTAAGAGAAGCACCCGCCCTCCCCTCCCTCCTCAGTAGAAGTGGAACAGCCAGCAGCAAGAACGCACATAAATAAAATGATGGCGGTATTTAATTGGTCACGCCGGCATACAAACAAACGAAAACAACTGAAACCAAGCGACCCACAGACCTAAAGACCGGCATGCCCCCCGCATCCCACACACCCACGCATACAGTAAAGGCACCGGCTGAAACTGTGGCCAAGGAATACTCCACGTCCAGTTGCTAGTTGCGAGTGAGGTTAATATGTGCGACTGATTTATGTTGCTTGTTGGTGTTGTTGTTGTTGGTGTTGGAAAGAAGTATCAGAAGAGGAGCCGAGTATCCGACTCGAACTTGGTTTCGGGCAGACTCCGACTCTGACTCTGATTCAGATTGGGATTTGGATTTGGAATCGGACGTGGTGCCGGCGCCAGGCGCCAAGCGCACGCAGCACATCCTTCATCCCTAACATCATAAAGCGCGCTCACATGCTCCTTTCCCCATTCCTACCCCCCACCCCCACCCCTTTGTTCGCTATCCCCTCCCGTTTGTCTGGCTTGCGTGGCTGGGCGTATTATAAATGATTTTAATAATTTGAAACGATTTGTTTAGTTCTGCATCAAGTCGGATAAACGTCGATGATTAATTAGCAGCCGCGTCTTAACAAAGGACAAGGGAGGGACAGAGACAGAGAGAGAGCAAGAATATGGAGATGGGACATTGTTGTTGGAGTGTGCTGAGAGCGCTCCGTTACATAAGCATGTTTTGTATTTTTTCCATTTTTATCGCTTACCCATTAAATTTCATGTTTTAGTGCGTGGCAATTTGCCTATGCAAAATAAAGAAGAGAAAGAAAAAGAAGATAGAGTGAGAGAAGCGCCCTCTATTGCCGTTAATCAACTTTGTGTTTTGTTTGCGCACCCTTCTCCAAAGCGAATATTAATTGGCATACCTCCCCTTCCCCTTCCCAGTCTCATTTACACACATCCCGTTTCATTTGGGCAAACTGTTTTTCTCTTTTTCACAACACAAAATAATATACTCAAGTTGTGATTCCCGCGTTAGTTAATTGATAAATGAGCAAAAGGTTCTATCAACGCCAGACTTACATACTTATGTATGTGTGAGTGTGTGTGTTTATGTGTATGTAATATACTGTACTAATTTTTTTATGCCGCACAAGCCGCCAAATAATTGCGCCTTTTTTGGGTTATTTCTTATTGTGTTTCGCAGAAAAATATTGTTCGTATGTATAAAACTAGTGTAAGTGTACACAAATAAAAACAAATCAAAATGAAAAAATTCTACTAACCTTTCAAAATATTACTTAATTGCTTTATTCAAATGGAGCACCACTTAAATAGGTCGCTCGAACACCAACACCAACACGCACATTAGATTTTGTTTCACTTCACTTTGTTTTGCTGCAATCAGCATTCGCGATAATATTTGCACAAACCATTTTTGTTATTTATTTTTGTTGATTTAATAAATGCACTTCACTAACACTTGATTTAGGTTGACGTGGCGCAAAAATTTTATACAATTAAATCAAAGCACACGACGCGCAGCCAAAAAAAAAATGCATATTAAATTTACAGTTACCAACGTTCTCTTACTCTCTTTTGCGCTTGCTGTTAGTTAACATAACATAGAAGATCACAGCCCCTTAACACTATGTTAGTCTATGCAGATGATCTCATCTGTTAATTGTTATTAGTCTTTAAAATGTTATGAATACGCATAAGTCGTTGCTCCGTTTAAATCCGTAATTAAATTTGCAAAAAAAATTAATTATTTACACAAACTAAATGTATCGGGAAGGAAGACTTCAAAACCAATTTATGCAAATGCTAACGCAAATATTTGCATTGTAATGTACACAATACCAAATTGAAATTATTGTTGTATGCAGGTAACTGTATGTATGTATGTATGTGTATACGTGTGTATGTTTAGAGTTTACCGCATCCACATTCGCTCCATGCATTTGGAATGCATTTCTTGGTCAACTCTCTCTCTCTCGCTCTCTCTTCGGGGAATAACAGACTGTTTTCTTTAGTCATTTGTTGTCGAGTCAAGTGCCGAGAGTAGAATACACATTAATTTTATCTAAAATACTGCAACATGTAACAATGTAAAAGAAGCTCCTAATTGCCATGCAGATAGAGAGTGTGTGAGAGAGAGTGAGAGGGGTAGTGAATGAGTGTTAAAAATTTGATACCTGGACCAATTTGTCCATCTGTTGGCAATTTGTCATGTATTGACACATTTAATCCATACTTGTCAGCATTATTTGCCGTACAAATTTAAGGCCATAAATTGAAATACAAAGAGTTATAAATTTGTTGCTACTCCACAGCACAGCACAGCATAAATTTATTCAGCTCACATATACATACCTACATACATACACAGACAAATCAATTTTTTTTCTGCTGTATGTTTATGCATAACGCACATACAGTTACACCATAAATCATAATGCAAGACAAATACTTAATATTTGCTGTTAATTCACAATTTGCATATTTATGCGTATTTATTGACGCTCCAACAGATTCCAATGATGCTTGCAGCCATATATTTATATATGTATGTGTGTGTACACAATACATAAATAAAAGTTAATTCGTATTCTCATTATTACTGTTATTATTACATTTACAATTTAAATGATTTTGTATTAATACATACATATATATTATATTAAAAAATCATTACAATAAATGCGCTCAGCTTAAGCTTAATTCACATGAGAGCGCATGTTTGTGTGAGTGTGTGTGAAAAGGTGTTGATAGACATGCTATATGTACGAGTGTATGTGTGCTCTGCTAATTAAAATGACCAATCACTGCCAAAAACGAAGCACCTCATTAAGCTTGCATGCGTTTCAAACGCTCAGGCGTTCTGCTTGTATGTGGCTTCTTCTTCTTGCTTTGCCTGAGCGCATGACAAAGCCATTTAATTAATTGGAAAAATCAAGAGTTTCAATTACGTGGCATGCATTTGCACAAGCTCATTGATGGAATTCTATAGTCACATATGTATGTATATACGCGCGCACACATTTACACAAGACAAGGTGGCAATGCTTAGAACAAAACACCGAGACAGATTCCCCATACACTACACATACATACACGTACATATGATGTGACACTTAAATATACACAGACAGAATGAGAAAGGATATATTACATCCCCCTCTTTACCCATATATAAATAGAATATTTGAGTCATTTGAATATGGTCTCGTTCGATCTCTCATTCCAAGCTCCCACTATCCCACTCTATCATAATTATAATCCAATTGCGTTCGCTTCACGTTCTATTAGTTTGAGTGCGAATTGCTGAGTTATGTTAATCACTTTTCGTTTTGCACTCAAACGCTCTCAAATGCTCACTTAATGATGCGAGTTGCAATACGCACTCTGTTGAGTACGTTCAATTATACTTAATATAATTGAAAACCCCTTCACGATATATGAATGAATGGATGGTCTTCTTAATTTATGTCCCTGTATGTTTACGCTCACATATATATCGCTTTTGCCGCACCCGATGCACGTTGCACACACCTCTCTCGCACCTCTTTCGCACCTTTGTCGCACCCGGTGTACAATTAATTAATAAACTGCACTCAACTGGATGACTGATTGTCTTCAAGGGGGAATAAAAAATGACACATTTATTATGTCGACCTAACTGTTAACAGACTAACAGGTCACTGGGCAGGTGTGCAGAAGTTGTTGATTAAATGGATTAACAACTTTTGCTATATTGAGTATAAGGATGGGAAATAGTAAATAGTAAATCGTCTTGGCTCAAAGAAAGTATTACTAATACTTTTTTCATTACTTCTCTCAGTTCTTGTTGCTCTGTTTATTTGCAAGCTTTTTTTGAGAAATTATTTATACTTTTTTTTGCATATTTTCGAAAACTTTAGTTACGAAAGGGAGTAAGAGTAAAGAACCGGGGAGGGCAGGGGCAGTGGCCGAAGCTGGGTTATAAATTTATTGCTGAACTTTGAAATACCACGGCCGCAGCAGCAGAAGCAGCTACTCCTCTCCCTCTCCCTCTCTCGCTCTCTCTCTCCGTTGAAACGTTTTAAAGCAGCTAAAAAAAACTTCTGCAAATGTATTTTTCGCAATTATCCTTGAAAATGCAGCGTCCAAAGTTTGGAGCGTGTTGAAAGATGCAAGGGAAATGTGTTTCGTGGATGGGTGGCAGTTGGGGTGTTGACGAAGCTGCAAATAATTTATTAGTTGCGTAAAGAAATCATTTGTTTGTTTGTTTTTTTCTCGTTTGGCTGTTGCAGTGTGAAAATAAATTAAAAACAATATACCGTTTGAGAGTGACTGTGTACGACCGTTATTCGTTAAGTTTGTTCAACGGTTACGGTTTGAGTGGAACTGCACACAAACTGAACGAACATGTTTGAAGCAACCGAAACGGTTCGAGTCCTGGCTAAGTTAAGAGTTGTGATTTTTATTAAAAATACGTACATTCCAAATTTACAATAATATGACGAGAATTGCAACAAAGGTTAAGAGTTCCTTAAGATCTATGCATATACGTATATATATATATTTCACTTTGCTCAACTAGAACAAAAACGAATTTGCATTTTGATTAGAAATATGTTTCGTGTGTCGGGTTTTCATCTTTTCTTGTTACGATTAGCAACTAAAAACTAGTTTCTAAATATATATATATTAATAACAGCAGAGCACCGAATGACATTGCTCACATTTTCCCTCGCTCCCCCTTGCTTATTTTGTCTTGGCGGTGCGTAAATTCGACGCCGATAAAAGCGATCGGGAGGAGGGCGGAGGCGTGGGCCGCTCATCAATATGGTAACCATTGAGACGCCTTGTTGGCGTCTCGTGCTTGCGCCCCATACGGCTCAGTGTGCTCGCACTGGTTGCCCCATTATGTGGCGGCGGTTTACGTGGCAATGTCGAAGTCTGCAGAGAAGAATTTCCACTTAAAAAATGAACGAATAGATAAGATATAAAAAATACTTACGCGCTTGTTTTGCTCCTGGGAGTAATTGATCTCGTAGCCTTCGCTAATGTGCTTGGGCTTCCATGGAGCCAGCATTGATACGGAGCGCGAAACGGTGCGCGTCATTGGTTGCAACGGTGGCTTGCCACCACCCGCTGCACCAGCCTTGCGCAGATCTTCGCGTGACATGGACCGACGTCGCAAATTGTATGGCTGTGGTATATCGCCCACGGTGGTTGCATGCAAATAGACCACACTGCGCTGGCTATGCAGACTCGACTCTCCCTCTGTGCCTGAACTCTCGGCGGGATAACGCTCGCGTTCCCTGTAAATGGATAGTATTTGGGTAAGTACATGAATGGTTTCAACAGGCAACCTCATTGACAACTTACTTGTTATAGCCGTTGCCGTTGATGTTGTCTACGGCACTGGATGGGAATCCTCGACGATCTGTGCTGCGTGCTGGCTTTGGTGGTCCAAGCAGTGGTCGATCCTCGAAACGCTGAGGGATGTCCTTGGAGCGTTCGAGAGACATGGCACGCTGAGCATTGCTGCCACGTTTGTGTCGCTCCACCACTGGCTCCGGCTCCGAACCGCTCTCCGAGATGTCGTGGAGTTCGCGAGAGCGCGAATAGTGACGTCTCTTGCGGAAATCGACCTCGTCACTGCCATCGGGCTCCAGATGTTGCATGGAGCTGGCACGTTGCCGAGTCGATGTCGAATTTGCTGCATGCCCCGCCGACAGACTGTGGCGATAATCGCGTGACGGCGGCGGTGGACTGCGATCTAAATTGTAGGCGCTCTGCGAGTGCTTCGAGTGTGCCAACTGGTTGCGGCGTCTATTAGATGGGAGGATTGGTAGGAGAGAGAGAGAGAGATAAGTTATGGTTCACGCTTTGGGAGGAGATGACTTACCGTGGCATGCTGCTGGCCTTGGAGATTGTTGGCGGATTCGAGTCCAAATCGGTGTCACCAAAGAAGCGCAAATTCTTTGCCGGTGCCGAGGCCGATGCATTGCGTTTGGTTCTCTTCAGACTGGAGGTGGCCTCGCTATGTCCGTTGACCGAAACATTCAGCTGGAAAAGTGGAGGAGTTAGGACATAATGTTTAGTGTATGGGAGTTGCTGCTGTTTACCTGTTGCTTGGGATTACTCTTGGCCCGGCGATCGAGTGACTTGAACCAGCCAATTTTCTCTGGTCTTTTGATGGGCGTAACTGGTTCTTTCTTCTTGGGCAGCTGCTTCTCGGTGGAGCCGCGTTTAAGCAGCAAGGGACTAGCTTTTGGTGTGGAGAGGCGACGTCGCATCGAGATGTCCAGAGTCTGAATGAGAATTTGAATTTGGTTTAGTTTCGGTCACGTTTTGGGCTAAAACGGGTCAAAGGTTTTGGTTACCATAACACAAGTGTTGCAATAGCAACAATAGCAACAACAGCAACAACCGCAACAGGTTGCTTTACCGCACAATGTGGGGCAGGTGGCCTTTGCACGAGCCTTGCCACAATCCATGCCTATCTAATGAGTGGCCCTGTTGTTGCTGCGCCCCCACAAGCAACACCACCACCAACAACAACAACAACATCAGCTCACGTTGCAAACAAACTTGTTTTTGCCATTTGCGAGTTGAGCGAATTGTGAATTGTGCCTCGTTTTGGGTTTTCGGTTTTTTGCTGCCGTTGAAGCTGTTGTTACTGTTGTTGTTGTTGTTGGCCCACTTACAGTTGATATTATTATTGCAAATAGCATTAGGCAGGTAACGAAAAATAAAGAGACAGTATTTGTTTGTTCTAAACGGTTCGGTTTTTCGTTCGAATGGAATGTCAAACAAGAACAAGAAAAACGCGCACGTTCGATTTGGAATTCGATTTTGACGATTACGCACCCACAGTGTAATTAAATATTCAAATATCTATAGTGAGATATATATATATATAGTATATGGCCCCCGCCTTGGGCAATAAATTAACTAACAACATTATTGGCGCACCATTTTCAACTTCTTTGGCACATTTTTTGCTTTTGTTGCTTTTTGGTCATGTAGAATCTTCGAAATGAATGTCTGGCACTTTATGTTATTTTAGTGAAACATTTATTGTGTGATTTCGGGCGGCTTGTATTTTTTATGGCCATCGGGCATCGGGCATGAATAATAGCCACATATTGTCCAAATCGTTTACCACCACCGCCGCCACACTCGAAAGTTATGAGCACCTCATTCTGTTTGTTGTTGCTGTTTTTTTGTGGCACGCAAACTCATTTTGACATCGAAGCCACACCTTTCGATTTCGGTATTCAATAAACCACAGACAGACAGACAATCGAAATGTTCTGCTGGACCTATTCCCTTTATTCCCTCCCGGAGACTTGCTTCACCTCGCTCCACCAGCCAGAACAATGCGTTTCCTGCAGGATAAACCCTGCTCTTGTGGAATTTATAACTGAAATAACTTTAAATCACAACACACACACACACACACACGCACAAGAAGATGCTAATTTGCTTGCTTTCTCAGACAAAAGAAAAGGTGTTGGTTGCTTCAACACATCCGCTAGAACAAACTGTTGCACATTAAGCAACATCCTCCCAATCCAATCCAATCCAATCCAAGGCCTAGCAAACCTACAAAACCACTCAAGCATTGCAAATTAGACAGCTAGCTAGGCAGATAGCTGCACTTGCACAATGGCTTTGGGCCAACATATACTCTCGAACACACTCGCACACACACAGTAGTTCCCAAAAACGGTTTATGCAATGACTAAAATGAAAATCTGTTTCTCTGCGCAGCTTAATCAATTTCTCATACGCCCCGTGCCCCCACCACCCAACTACGTCTTGTTAGCTGTCAGCTTTCGTAATTTTCAAGAGAGTGAGAGACGGACAAACGGACAGAATGAAAGACTGACTGGCTGACTAGCTGACTAGCTGCAAAACTGACAGCTGCTGCTGCTGCGTGGGTCTCGCGCTTAACGCTTTTTGTTCTAGCTTAAATGTTGGATTGACTTAAACGCCTCGTCGCAGAATAGTTTTCGAGTCGAGTCGAGTTTTTGCGATTTGCAACTCTATTTGGCCAACGCACAACATTCGTTTTCCGCTTTCCGTTTTCCAAATACCCTGTCATAACAGAAGGTTTTATAGACAAACTAGGGCTTGCAAGAGTATTTAATATTCGACAATGTGCTAGCTAACAGAAAGACAATGTCAAGCATTTGTTTTGTTATGGCGTGCTACGTCTTGATTTGATTTGCTTTTTGATTTGCTTTTTGTATAACTCTATAAGTGCCCGGGACTGACTGACTGCCTGACTAACTGACTGCCTGACTAACTGGCATGACGTCTTGTCACTGCACCATTTTTGGCTAAAGCTAGACGCCCACCTGGACAGCTAGTCCAGCGAGATCTAGCGACAGTGAGCAGGAAATGCTAAAAAACACACAATAACAAAACAAACCCAAACAATTGCGAACAATTCGCAACTTGGGCGCGACGAAGACGATGGCGACGACGAAGACGCATCGCCGCAAGTTTTGATTAATTCGAAATTAATAATAGCCGGGCCCATGACCAAATGTGTGTTTGTGCGAGTTTTAAGAAGCTCACTTCACTTCCAAATGTGACCCAACGAACGCATTTCGAGTTCAACGAACCTCGGTTGCGGCCCATCAATTGGCGATTAAGAGCTGGGTCAAACGATTTCACGACTTACGATCTACTTACCTTTGGTTCGCGTGAGGTCTCCTCGGCTAGGGTCTGATGTTCGCGATAGCGCGAACGCATCTCCTCCTCCCGCACCATATAGCGCTCCCGGTCTTTAGCACTATCCCTTGTCTCCTTATCGCGACGACTTAGGGTGCTGCTCGTCCCATTGGTCAGACGCGATTGGGTATCTTTCTTGCTGCTGGAGACATTGCTGCCACTGCTGCGTCCACTGCCACCATTGCTGCCACTCGTACCCGTACCTGTAAACAGTTGCTTAACCTTTTCAAAACCGCCCAGCTTCTTGTTGCGTTTCAAAGTGCTCGTTTCCTCGCGCTGCTTTGACTGCAAGTGCGACTTTGACTCCTGCTCACGACGTCGAAGTGTGCTCGTCGATACCGGATACTTGTCCAAATGTGGATCAAAGTGGGAGCCATCGTCAATCGATCTCTCGCGATAGATATAACTATGATCACGACGCTGTCGGCGCTGCAGTTCCAGCTGTTGAGCGCTCTCGCGGCGCTCCTTGCGCAAAAAGGTCTCACAGGCCCTCATATCATCGAGGGGCGTGCGTTTGCGCCATCTTAATTAAAAAATCTCTTATTATAACCTAAGGTAAGGGAGATTGTGGTGTGAACTTACCGTGTGGTTAAGTCGCCATTGAAAGACTCCTTGCGAAAATCATTTTCAATGCCCGAGTCGCCTTTATCGAAGCTGCGCTGCTGCAATTTGTCCCGTTTAAGGCTGCTCTGCCAGTAGTCCTGCTGCTGCGATAACCTGCCGCGCTCTGTGATACGCAACTCTGGTGAGGATCTATACTGATCCGTGCCAGTTAGCTGCGAGTCCAAGCTTTTCGGTTCCTGTTCCTGTTCGGGCTGGAGCTCGCGTGGTGAGGAGCCAAAACGCTCCCGATGGCGCGACTCGCGCACCTGTCCATCCTTTTGTGTCTCCCGCAGATAGGTCTCCTTGACGCCACCATGACCATCGTCATAGTACTTGGTATGTCTGTACCGGGAGGTCTTCTCCATCTTCGGCAGAGTGGTACTGTCAGTACCATCGATCTGTGCAGACCGATGGTAACGGTCATTGGCAGACAGCTCACGTTCCTGTGTTCGTTCTCGTTCACGTTCCTGTGTTCGTTCACGTTCACGTTCCCTTTCCCGCTCTGGGCTGTAAAACTCACGCACATGTTCCCGCTCTTGCCTTGTCGTGTAGTTATGCTGAGGCTCCAGGGCCTCGCCAAATCGTCGGGTAAGTATACGATTCTCTAGCTGCGCCCTTCTATAGCCCAACTCATCTAGATACGGTGCTGGACTGACGCTTCTGATGACCGGAACAATTGGTGGCTCTGGACGTCGTTTGGGGAACTCATCCTCATAGTAGACCTTACGTGTCTCAAAGCCCAATCCCTCATCCTCATCGCTTAGATTGCGTGGACTAAGCTGTTGCCACGGCGATGGCGAATGGGAGCTGGTCACTCGTGTTGTCGTTGCTCCATTCTGAATGGGCGAGTAGCTACGAGGATGATGATGTAGCTGTTGTAGTTGTGGTTTATCATTGGCCCGAGGTGGTCTGGGCGGTGGTGCAAAGTCGCGTTGTGGTGTTCGTGATTCGCGAGCTAAGCTACGCTGATGGTGCTGCTCTTCGCTGTGATCGAGCTGAGCGTAAGTGATGCCCTCGTTGGGCCGTATGTAGGAGAAGGCCGGTTGACTAATGACCGGCTGCGGTGAGAAGCGTTCCATTGACAAGCGCTTAACCAGGCCATTGACTGTGCGACCTTTGGTCAGCGGCAAGCGCTCGGCGGGCTGCTGTGAACTGTGCATATTCTCGCTGGACTTTGACTTGAGGGTCTCGATGCGATCGCGTATGCCAGCTGATATATTGGATTGACCTGTGGGTTGATTACCCGTATGTTTATTTAATAAGGCGCCGTCAAGCTCTGCCTTGGAATGGCTGCGCGTGAGCAATTCCGTTAGACCCAGTTCACTCTCATTCTTCTCGCGGAGAGTAACAGCATCTGATTTGCGGCGCTCGCGTTCCCTGAAATAATCCTGCTCAAAGAAGTCCTCCCGTTGGGATTGCTCGATAATAGGACTGAGTTGTTGCTTCTGTGTGCTACTACTACTAGTATTGTTCGGTGGGTCGCTCTTTTTCCCTAATTTGTTGCGTGATGCGTCCTTGTGTGCTGGGGTGCTACCAACATCACTTTTACTACGAACTAATCGACGACCGCCACCGTCCTCGAAACGTGGATCTCGGTCCAACTGGTTGGCATTCGTGTCGCTCTTGCGACTGAACAGTTGAAAGATTGAGGGACGTTTCGAGGCTGGTTTCTTTGCAGCTGCGTCGCTAACACTACGTGCCACAGGCTTGCCCTTGCCCTTGCGACGCGTGGGCAACGAATGAAATCGCTGTGAATCGTTGTTGGATAC
The DNA here is from genome assembly GCA_035044645.1 of Scaptomyza parva. Classification (NCBI taxonomy): domain Eukaryota; kingdom Metazoa; phylum Arthropoda; class Insecta; order Diptera; family Drosophilidae; genus Scaptomyza; species Scaptomyza parva. The sequence goes on along the minus strand of JAWNNT010000090.1, from coordinate 311,331 downwards.
GCTCTGACGCTTCTGCTTCACACGAAACGTGGTGGGTATATTATCCCCGTTGGCTGCCTTGCTTTGATGCTGTCCAGCCTGTGCTATTACCAATGCGGCTTCTTTGCGTATATCCTCCGGATCAATGTCGGGCGGCAGCTGATGGTAGCTCTGTGGTATGCTCGGATGTGGCGGCTGCAAATCTGTCGTTTCGTAGTCGTACTCCGAGGGCTCGTTGGGACGCTTACCTTAAAAAAGAAGAAGAAACAGAGAGAAGAGATAAGCAAGAGTTCGCATTCATGTAATGACAATTAGCACATTAACCACAACACACTCGAACGAACTGAGTGGTGATGATGTAATACATAGTTCAGGCCAGACCAGACCAGACCAGACCAGGCCAGGCAGGCCAGATCAGGCCAGCCTCGAAAGTGTGAATTGGCAACAGCTGCCTGCTAAATAAGGCAGCCTGTTTGGGGCCAACTTCAGCTGCTGTCGTTGCCGTTTCTGTAGCTGTTGCTGTAGCTGTTGTTGTTGTTGTTGCCACTAACAATGGATTTTGGCATTAGCCCACGTCTCGTTTGGAACGTGTAGTCTGTAATCGGACGCTGTAAGCGCTAATAGCCATTGAAGAAGTCAGTTGCCAAGAGATGAGAGAGAACGAGGCGCTACTTGAAGATCATAAAGATTCTTCTTCAGCCACTTCCTCACTTGATGTTCATAATCATAATCATTATTGAATACTCAACCGAAAAAGCAAAAAAAAACAGAAGAAACAAAAACACAACAACAAAAAAACGTGCCGCTCTCTATTCTTCGACTATCTTGACTAAAATAGCAACCCAAAAGCCGATCATCATGATCATCATCATCATCATGACCAAAACAAGATTGCGCTGTTGATCAGCACCACAACAACAACAGAAACGTGCGTGTTCTTTGATAGCTTTTTTAACTTTTTGTTTCTTGTTTTTTCTTTCATCATGTTGTGTTATTGTTGTTGCTGTTGTTGTTGATGTTGTTGATGTTGCTGACGGCTCATCAGCTCAAAACTCAACTCAACAGCTAGCTCTGAACGGGAGCAATCACAGTCCGAGATTACGTATCTCGACAATCAGCACTTGTTAAGCGATAGAACATGCTGCACACAAACAGAAACACTCACACGAACACACAGTGTTGCCAAAGTCATTTGTTTTAACTTGCGTGCCACTAACTTCTGCACTGACCTTGACTTTGCGCCAAACTATCTGGCTGGTCGGTCGGTCGGTAGTTCAGTTAAAATGATTTATAGTAAATGCCCCTCCAAGACTTCAAACTATCATATGTTTCGGCAGATGTAAGCATGGAAAGAAGCATATGTTTCTTTGAACTGATTGCACTTTCACAGGCTGTCCAAAAAGTGTGGCTAAGTAAGAAAGTATTTAGCTTCCCCATGGCCTACTGCTTTGAGTGCTTTGTGAGTAGATTCCACAGTGATTGCAGCTTGCCAAAACGATGAGCCAGCCGCAAGCAAGCGATCAACAGCGTTCAACATGCCATATGTGTCAAGGTAAAATGTATGTAGCTATGCTATGCAACACAAACATACATAGTATTTATGTATATTTAATGTGTGCGTGTGTGTGTGTGTGAGATGGGTGCTGCGGCTTGGCAGTCGACATGCGAGGTTGAGGTTTTCTTGAGGAGCCATTCGCATGTTCATCACATTGTGGTTGTTTGTTGTTGGCATATTGTTGCTGATGTTGTTGTTGTTGTTGTTGTCGTTGCTGTTGACTGCAATGCCGTTGAGAGGAATTGCGTTTAGCTGGAGGTGTTTTTTGGCCGCATTTTGTTTGTTGCTGGCTGATGGCTGATCGCTGCTTGCTTTTAGGCAACAGGAAAACATAAATTGCGACTAAGCGACAGTTGGGTTGCCGCCTGCTGCCTGCTGCCTGCTCTGCCTGCTGCCTGGACGACTGACTGCCAGTGAAACTGAAGCTTCAACTCAATGTCGACGACTAACTGTAAACGCAACTCCGCAGTACTTCCCATAGATCTAAGCAGCAGCAGCAGCAGCAGCAAAAAAGAAACACACAAAAAAAAAACAGCTTAAAAACAATGATCGCTTTGACTGGCTCTGGGTTTGGGTCTGGTTTGTACGAGTGCAGCTATGATTGATTGCGAAAGCAAAGGCATAAAGGCAAAAAGGCGCTGAAAGCCATTCATTAATTTAATCATCGATCCACTTAATGAATTCGAGCCATGGCCAACGGGCTCTATGATTTGTGATACGGCCCCAAATGCCGAATGATCTCAAAAATGAGCTGGAAAATGCCCAAAGGAGAGAGAAAGAGAATCATTTCAAAGTGCAAAAAGAAATTTAGAAAAGTCTACTATTTTGTTGTGATTTTCTTTTTTTTTTTTGTAACGCATTACGATAAGAAATCTGAACCAATTTAACGGCCTTTTAAAAATTTCAATACCTACTTCGGATGGCTGCCTTCGGAAGGCTGCATGCAAGTCGTTGTTGCCTCGTCGCCCCGTCGCCTGTTCCGGATTTGGCCATAAAATGCAATATGTACATAATTTGGATTTCGTGATAGCCACAAATCGTAACACACTGACCAAGTCCCAGACAAATAAATAATAATAATAATAGTTACCAGCAGCTCTAGTGTTGTTATTATTTGGTTTCGGGTTTCATCATATTTCTTCATTCTTGACTTTCACTTGACAAAATCTAGCATCCGGTTGGCATGTGGCTGGCTCATTAAGCGCGAGCAAATAATGCGTTTAAGCCAATGGCGCCCACAAGCTGTCAACCTCGTCGATAACTGGTAGCTTTTAGGGTTGCCTCCCCTCCCACCATCACCACCGCGATCACTACTGGGGTCTAAAAGTTCAATTTGCTGCGCTAATGAACCAAAGCAAACATTGGCATGGGATGGCGAGAATGAGAGAGAGAGAGGGAGGGAGAGAGAGGAGACACATGCATGCGAAAGGCAAATGGGCAGTGTGCAAGCAAGGCTGGCTGGCAGCCAGAGTGCCAAAGATCTTGCGGCTCATGGCCATTCGAACGCCGCATGCCACATCGATGTGGTGCTTGAGTGCGAGTGGCAGTGCCAGTGCGGCGCGCCTTTGGGGTATTTCAATTAACCTGCGCACTTTCGATTTCATTGGATCAGCCGGCAACGACTTTACCTTTATCTAGGCGGGTCCCCGAGAGCCGAGCCAATTCCAATGCTAAACGGCCGCGCACTCATTCCAGAATTGAAATAATTGAATGCCCTTCTACGCTTATCGTTGAGCAGCCAAGCAGCCAAACAGCCAAGCACCCAGCAGCCCAGCAGCCCAGCCAAACCAAAAATATCACAAGGGTTCCCATGCAGCGCCTGGTCCTACCAACCAGAGCTCCTAATCACATCAAAAGCGATGCCGCAGCGCAGCGTCCTTGAAGCCAGAAGGCTATACCTCTCTCTCTCTCTCTCTCTCACTCGCGGTCATCCTCCCGTTGAACAAGTGACAAGTATGCAAATAAGCCAATGTATTTTGACATGCGCCTGCTCAAGCGACCGATCGTCGTCGATGTCGTCGTCGTCGTTGTCTTAAGCCACCTCTTAAAATCGTGCAACTCCCTGGCTCCCCAATTAAAATAGCTGCAATGAGAGTGGACCTGGATCTGGAGTTGAAGTTTAAGGTAAAGTTTGAGCTGTTGTTGGTGTTTAAGCTGTTGTCGAATGGCTTTCAAAACAAATAACAAATAGAAACTTTCGCTAAAGAATGGATGCGGTTCATTCGCTTAAAGTCCGGTCAAAATAGCAAAAGACTTAAGCGACAAACGTGTTTTTTTTTTGTTTTCCGCACAGCAGCTGTCAACAGCACATTAAGTGAGAGCAAATAACAACAGCAACATAAACCAACAAGCCAAGTGCCAAAAAACTTTGTTAGCTAAATATAATCCGAGACTCATTTCAATCCACACACACTTCGATAAACAAATGACGCAATCTTTGCAAATTGTGGCAAGATTTGCGCTCACTGTGGAGTTGAAGCTGAGTCTGAAGCTGGAACACACAGCACAGAACTTTTTGTGTGAAGTTGATTGGGCTGATCGACAACTCCATTTACCATCTACCAATTTTATTCAATAATAATATTATCTCTCTCTACCGCGGAGTCTCTCGCTCTATTTAAGTACTTGAATATATACACACATTTAATAACTGGTGGTCGCGGCGACAAAAACACAACAACAGCACCCAATGCCAAGCGGGTAAAGAACCTGACTGAACAGCGACTTGGCCAACAACGACGACGTTGACGACGCAAAAGCAAGCAACGAGCTCAAAGAGAGTGCTGCTGAGCTGCTGCCAACTGCTTGCTAACTTGGCTCAGCATCGGCTGCCTACGCCAATGTCACAAAACGCAAAATAGTGCGAATTGGTGGGCAGACCCAAAGCCAAAATGAGACTTATTAATTAAGTTTCATACTTTATACACTCTGACAACAGTTGTTATTGTTCGAGCTGTTCGAGCGATGAAGCGAACTATAAAAGAAAGAATATGCAAATTGTGGATTAAAAACCAACAAAAACCAAAAACAAGATGATGAAAAAATAACACATAAATGGCATTTTAATGGTGGCAAGTTGGCGTGCGCGCTCGAACTTTGTCTTATGCGGGTGATGTGGTTTGATTTGGTTTGCTTTGTTTTAAGTTAAGTTAGTACGTAATAAACAAGATTGACAAATTTGAGCAAAGCTATCAAATTCACTGTGAAAATTGGCGTAGGGTTTAATTTCTACAGGGTATTCGCATAAAAGCCACAGCAATCAAATGGTTTACAAATGGCAAAAGTCGGAAATGTGTATGTGATTCAAATTAATTAGAAAATATATATGTATAGAGAGCTCATTAAAATACGTATTCGAATTATGTATTGTCCATACAATGGCAAACGAGCGAAGCAGCTCCAAACTAAGCTAATTTAATTACGTTGCAAATTGCAAGTAAGTATTACGTAATCTTCACCAATTACGACAACTTGCTGCAAGATCAGAGCCATATTATATGGTTACAATTAAAGAGTCGAAACACAAACGCAACGCAACGCAACGCAACGAAACTCTCTGGCACAGTTGATTATGTCATCTCGCCAAGCCAATTATACTGTATATATATAATTTCAAGTGCAAGCGAATGCAGCTGTTCTAAATCATCATACATTGTCCTCACTTGTCCTCCCATTCACAAGGGAAACAGAACAAGTGCATCCATGAAGACCGAAGACCGCCTCAACAACATCAACAGCTGGTAGCCCCTGAAGCTATGATTTTTTTTTGTTTTTTTTTTCATTTTTATTACAGCTTGACTTGTTTTTGCCAAATTTGGATACTACGCAAGGTTGCCCACGAGCTATACAACTCACATTCACACTCGCACACATAAGATTGTTATTGTTATTGTTTACTTGTCTCGCATACAGAGTTAAAGGTCTTGATCATCATCAAGTGAGGCTCAAAAATTGGCTGAAATTAGCCGTTTTGCACTCCAGCTGCTCATATACAATCTCATATATGAGAGCTGAAATTAAATCATCATTTTAGTTTGTGTTTTCTCACATAATAATTACCTCAATTTGCATGTGAACACCACAAGTCATTTAAAACATTATGCTATATGCTACTATTAACTAAAAACGTGTTGCTTTTGTTGTTGTCTACGCGACATACGATGTCGTTAAATGTTAAACGTTGGCGCCTTGGCCGTTTTTTTGGTTTCTTTGGTTTTGGCTTCTCTGAGATGGGACGTTGAGATATTAGTTGTCAGCAAAATAAATCTTATTTAAAATGCCTCATCAACAATAATGAGATTACCACTGCCAAGACACAAAGTGGAAGATTTTTTGACAATAAAAACAAATCACAAATCTTATTTGATTAATTGTTGACAATTGTTGAAAGGCTGCACACTCAAGGTTGCAACAAATAAAACAGTTACAACATTTGTGCAATATTCAACTTTAATTAACTCAGAAAATCAGATCAAACCATATATGTCTGCAACAGAATGGAAGGAATAACTTGTAAGGAAATTCAAGTTGCCCAAACAAAAAGAAAAAAACAAAAGACTTAGGCAACGAACGTGGCATGCCAATTACACAAACCAAAACATGCTGGCTGGCTTCACTCACGAAAGAGAGCGGAGCGAGAGGGGCATCTGTATTTGCTAGCTGGGTAAAGGTAAATAATTTACATTTCTGCCGCTTTTGTCATAATCAATTTTTAATTTCTTCATTTCAGACAGTCGCCATAAATTCCATTCCGGCTTTGGAATAAATCGCATTGCCTGGCAATTAAATTGCTCTGCTGTGACTCTCTTCTTCTTGTTGTTGCTGCTGCTGCTGCTGCTGTTGCTGTTGCGTATACTGTGTCTCTGCCCCTGCTCTGCTGCCAGACATAATCATAACAATAATAATGTAGTCGACTCTGGAGACAAACAGACAGTTGCAGTTGCAGCCACAACTAGAGACATACATATATTCTTTTTAATGCGACTGCCACTGATGAGTTTTTTTCTGTTTCTTTCTGTTTTGCCCCCTCTCGACAGCAGATGTGCAAAGTGATACTTTGTGCAACAGAGAGTGTGGCCTGCTTGTGCAGCTAGTAATGCCTTATAAAATATATATATATCTACTTATTTAAAATAGTAGTTATAGCCAGAGTCGAGAGTTTAATAGTGTGTGTGTGTGTGTGTGTGTGTTTGTGCTCTCGTCGAGAGCTCTCAAGGTAAACTACATTTTATTGTTCAGGCGGCATTGTTACGAGCATTGCTTTTGGCATTCGCGCGTTCTGGCTTATTCGCCCACTTACTATATAAATTTATATAAAAACATATATATATAAATATATAGATAAAGTGTGTTTCACACTATATGCAATCGTCATCGGAAGAACACAACTTGTCAAAATAGTTCAATGCAATTTGATCGATGACCAAAATGTCATATGTTGTTGCTGTTGCTATTGCTCTTGGTGTTGCTGTTTGCTTGAAGGTGATTCGCTTGCCTGATTTGTCGGAACATCTTAAAGCGCCAGCAGCAGCAGCAACAGTTGTGACTGCTACTACCCAGTTAATTAGTTAGTTATAGGAGTTTATTTAGTCATTTCATTCATTCATTCATTGTCGATGTTGCTTTTGCTTTTGCCGATGTTGTTGTTGTTGTGCTCAGCGTGGGTTGTTGTTAGCGGCATTGATCTGACCAAAATTAGCGGGTATGGTAAGTATGTGTGTGTGTGAAAAAATAATAAGATTTCACAAAGAACGTGTTTCTCGATTGGTAAAAAGTATCTTCAATCCATATTTATACCCCACAAGCTCACAAACTTTATCTCTATATAAGATTAGTATAGATTACGAAAATATTTGCATTATCGCAGTTTAAGAGAATATTAAATGAAATGCAATTTTATTATTGAACGTTAATTGCAGCTTGCAGTTATTTTTGGTGTGAGTGTGCGTTTTTCTGTGTGTTTGTGTTATGGTTATTGGTTTTGCTTTGAGATTTGCGATTTGAGATTTGAGATTCCTTAACACAACACACTGACCTATACGCTTCACGTGAACATCTCGATTAAAGCTGACACGTGGTCCACCATTTGTTGTTGTTGCTGCTGCATTTGTTGTTGTTCCGGGTAATTGTTGAGGTTGTGGCGGCATTATGATGAAGTTTTATGGATTTTTTGTTTGTTTATTTGGTTTTTATAGATAATCGTTGCTGCTGTTGTTGATTTTTTGTGGTTATTCGCTTTATAGTTTTCACTTTGGACTTTTGGGGAAAAGTGTTAAGCGGCTGTTCCTTGCATTTTTTTGAACGATTTTTGTTGAGGGGTTGTTGGGGGTGACCTAGTATAATGAATTCTCAATTTGACAGTCGCCTTGGCATTACTCATCAAATATTTGGCTGTCAAAATGTGAAACTGCAATTCAAAATAAAAAAATGGAAAGTAGACGAAGTCTGATCATCAAATGTTCTTTTTTTAATAAATGTTGGCTGTTAAGGTTAGAGAGCCTCTATTACCTAGTTAGAGTTGCGACCTGGTTAATTTTTTGTTGTTTTGTGTAGCTTTTTGTTAACTATATTAGCTTTATTTGCTTTAGTAATGGCCACTTCACATGCACCGGCGAAAGTGTTATTAAAATTAAATCAAAGCTTCAGAAAAAGTGGCCGCCTCATCATAGAGTCAGGTTTTTTTGTGTTCAGGTTGTTCGGGAGTTCGGGGATCACAAGAGATTTAGTATGCGCGCAACCGCTCCGCGTAATCCATTTGCAGACAACAACGCAATAAAACATAAGAAACAAGAAACGAAAACAAGTAAATCGACGCAAAAAACCAAAACAGCCAACAAGCAGACGGCAGACGGCAGTGAAAAGAATAATTGCCAATTAATAAAAAAAAGCCAATGACTCTGAATACGAATACGAATACGAATCCGAATCCCAAATGTATTTAAAAATCATTGTTAAGAAATTGTGGCAAAAGGGGAGTTGAACGAAGTGGCCAAAGCGAATCAAGTTTGTTTTGCGTTATGCTCGTTAGCTGACAACAACAACAACAACAATCACACGACCAACACGTACAACACAACAACAACATTATCATGAGGGTGGGGTGTCTTTGTCTGCAAATGATATTTAATTCGAATCTTACTTGTCACACATGCGAACGACTTTGAATTTGCGAATCGGGATGGATGGATCGAATATAGAATATCAATACAAAAGCGAATGTTGAGAACCGAGAACAAGAGAACTAGCCAACAACAACAAGCAAGCACTCAGCCAGCTAGCTCCTCTCTGGACATTTGGGTGTGTCCTGTAGCAAAGAGGGAAAAAAAAACACAAAATATGTTGATTGCGATTAAGCAAACGCGATAATATTCATATTTGAATACGAGTCTACACTACACGTACCTCGTCGAGAGAGTACACAAAACTCTATTTAAACAATGCATTATGCCCGAGGATATGCCGCACCGAAGCCGGCCAACCAACCAGGCAACCAGGGAACCAAGCAAACGCTAAGCAGGCGCAGCCAATGAGTTCCTTACCACTAGTCTATGTCTATGTAGTCGTTATAGCGCCTCACGCACGCACGCACCCACCCAAACCGCGCGCGCGAGGAGCTCTTCTTCTTTGTAATGGGTAGAAAATGCATGCCCATTATGGCACCTGGTCAGAGGCCGACTAGCAATCAACCGAAAAGAGAACCACAACAGACAACACAGACAGTCTCAGTCTCAGTCTCACAGTCTCCCCATTCACTTATTGGCTTACTTACACCGAAGAGACCCAGGTTAGCTTTTCTTCACTCTAACAAGCAGACCGACCGACCGACCACAAGAGGAAAGAGAACCAATCGGTCGACTAGACAGAGGCATCAATGATCATCATGACTCGCGTCTGACTGTCGCGTCGGTCGCCCAGCTGGGGAGTTGGGTTAGCTGTGCTAAAACGCAAAACGCTTGGAGCTGCCAATAAAAATCCTTTACCATATAATTTGAGTGGCGATGCGTGCGCTCTGACGTTGATGGGAAGGAAGCTGACTAGTCAGCATGTTTGAACCCCACCAGGTCGGGCGGGGCGGGCGGCTGTGGGGGCCAGATACACCCGATGTCCTCCACTTCGTGTCCATGTCCATGTCGATGCCGATTGCAGCGCGTTGATTGCGCCATGAACGTGATTTGTTTGTAAACACGCATTATTAAGGTGTAATAAACATAAAATTTGTTGCGCTTCGAAGCGTAGGAGATTCCCTCTCTCTCTCTTAGGACAGGTACAAGTATATATTATATACTATATAGTATACATATAGCACATTCAATATCAAACGTAATGCAATTTGAATTTCATTTTGGAGTCACAATTGCGTAGTGTGTAGCTTAATTTGCAAACAAATTATTTTAAATTATACAATTATAAGAGTTCTCTCTCTCTCTTTCTCACAAAATGACTTCAAAGTGGAGCCACTCGGTAGAAAAATAGAAAAACAAACAGAGACTAGATCCAAGAATAATAATGACTTTAAACTTGAACTTTGACATTGCGAATGAGTAAGCTGAACAACAAAAGCAAACATAATGATAGCAACTATCCCAAAACCTAACCCAACCCAGGATCCAGTACTCCCTAACATACCCTTCCCACCCCCTTCCTTCCCACTCTCACAGTAACGACCATGTCAAGTGAAACCAAAAGTGCGGCAACATCATCGTGGACAAGCAACAACAGCAAACAAACAACGCGTTCGCCCACTTTGCGTGTGTTCTCAGCGCCAGTTGCTGACCTCTGGGTTCAGGTTCAAAGCGAAACACACACACACACACACACACACAAAAGCAACCAAGCCAAGCACCCGAATAGCCAGCTAGCCAGCCAGAGCTAACAGAAATTGAGTCTGTGTTAGCCCCTCGCCGATCTGATGTCGCGGTCTTTTGGGGCCGAAGTGAAAATGAAGGTGTAGTCCAATTTGTAAGTATGGCCAAGCCCCAAAGGCTCAGCACAGCAGCCAAAGCAGCCGTCGAAGCCGACGTCAAAGTTATGCAAAGCTATGGCTCTCTGCTCCCGGTGGAGCCAGTCAGAGCTATTGGGATGCTGGGATGCTGGGATACTCGGGTACTGGGATGCAGTTGCCAGTTGAAGAGTCTAAAGCGCATTTTTCCATGCGTGCCGCCTTTTTGCTTTGTTGGTGGCGCTCTGCTGTTGCTGTTGCTGCTGCTGCTTTGGCTGCTGCGTCGTCCATTTGCCGACTTGGCAAATACTTAATTGCATTTCGATATCTATGCTCAGGCATCTGTGAGTGGATGCCGCACTGGGATGGGGCTCAATACCTCAAGACTCAAGTCTCAGACTAAGACTGAGACTGAGACACAGACACGGACATAGAGACAGGCATATTTGGACATGCAGACAGCACAAACAGCACAAACAGGCAAACGGGCCAAAGAAGTCTCGTTTCTTCTTTGTGCGACGATGAGACTCTGTTGCTCGGTTTTCTCGAATGCACTGTTGTTGTTGTGTCCAGTGTGTCCAGTATGTCCAGTGGGCACACAACCATTCTTAGGTCTAGGCCGGCACATTTTCGATTTTTACAACTAAATTCCCTTGATTCATTTCGCTTTACAAAAGAAATTAGTAATTGCTACTCCCATTTAGAGGCCATATTGCATATCTGCGCGCACATCTAAGAAGACGAACACGAACACGAAGACGAAGACGAAGACGAAGAAGATGACCAACATGACAAGCGGCTTCTTATTGTTCAATGCCCGCCCGGGTGCACTATTCTAATGCTATGCACATCCGTTCGCCCACACACACAACACACACACACAACACACACACAGACACATATACACTCTTCAAATCTTATATAGCAATGCCAGCTCATTTCGTCTCTGGTATATCCGTTCGCATATTGTTTGTCATCGTTTTGTTGTTTGCTGTTTGCTGCCGTTGATGGCCGGCCGTCAATCTTGCCCCCAACTGGAGCTGCCTCTCCCGTCCGCCCCTCTGCGTCTGCATCTGAATCTTAAGCATTGTGCTCGAGCACGCTGTCATTTTCATGCTTTGTTAGCTCACTAAACTGTATCTTAAAGTCCGGCGTCTGTGTCTATATGTATATGTACTAGGAAGCGCACAGCCACGTTTTGTTTTTTTGTTGTTTTTTTCTTCTTTTTGTTGTATTTATGACTACATATTTAGTTTATTATGTATGTTAGAAGGTTAATCTGTGTGGCATTACATTGCAACTTTTGCGCCTTTGTGGCAATTTCTTTGCCTTCGCCTCTTTGAGTCTTTTGAGATAAGTACGACTACTCTATAATCCTATAGAATTCTTCGCTTTCAAGACTGTGAAGGCTTTCTTCGATTATCTTGCTTTTGACCTAAAATTTCATGTGTACACACATTTTTGATGAGAGAAATGTAAATCAATTTCATGTTTAATGGCTAAATAGCATGATTAATAGGTGCTCTCAACTCATTTGCCGCTGCTTACAGCGACGGGGGGGCAGTGTGGCAGTTTTGAAAATTTCACTTTTTTTTCGAATTCATAATCCAAAATAATTAACCCAAAGAGAGTAAAGCTATCGACCGCTGTGTTATTTTTTCATGTCACTCACTCGCCGACTGTGCGACTTTTAACCTGTGCAGAAATCAATTAGGCACCATATCGAAAAGAAAAAACAAACCCACACACTCTCAACAGACAGATTTATGCGGCTTAAAATTGCCAAAAATACTCAAGAAAATCAATCGATCATTGGTGGCATTTATCGCTGGCCCTTCGGTGTTGCTTTGAGTGAGTTTTGCAAATGTATTTTGTATATAGATAGATATTTATCAATTAAATTAATCCCACAATTGTGCCCAATTACTGATTCAAAATGGTTATGAGGGCCAAGTTTGTTGCCTAAGTCTTTTCATTTTCTCTGCTCTGCACGAAGCTCTCGACTCTGTCTCTGGGGTGTCAGTTTCGTTTTCGATTTCGGTTGCATCTTCTAGTTGAACCGTCAACATTTCCGGCAACTTGGACCGTTGCTGCTGTTGTATGTCTCTGGCTGACGTTAATGTTGTGACGGTGGCAAAGGTCAGCGCAACGAAAACGAAAATCTTGCCACTTGGCACTTGGTACTTGAGTGCTGATGCTGATGATCATGCAACAACGTGCTTGCTGCATACTGAATATTGCATGTTCAATGGGTAAACAGAAAGGGCGCCTTGCATGCAATACTATGCAATGCAGTGGCTGCTGCCTCTTTGGGTCTGTGGCACAACAACAAAAATAACAACAAACAAGTCATAACCAACTTTTGTGGCTGTGGGCCATCTTCCGTCTTGCATAAGTCCCCACTGTGCCACAACAGCGAGGAGAGTTTCACTTTTTTTCCCAAATTTGTCGCTGCCGGTTAATTAAAGCCAAAACCACTTCCAAAACTAACCAACTTGGCAAGCGGTAGCTGCTGTAATATTATAATTTATGCAAATTTTGCAGAAATCTTAAACTAATTGTTATTAGCTGGCAGCGATTTATGTTCGATTTGATTGATAGAAAGGCTACAACACCATATATATATATATATATATATTATCGTATTGAGAGCAGCTTCACACAACAGCTGGTTTGATGATAATGGGTTCATTGATATGCAGTTCAATACATATATCGTTAAATGTGATTGACCGCTAAGGTTTGCAATACTTTTGGTTGGTTGGATGGGTGGCATACAAAGCAGTATTGTCAACTGGATGACTCAATTTCAACATGATTTCGTATTGCTATATATATATGTTTCGGAGGCACATTGAGTAATGTCGATTTGTGAGTTGTGGCCCCATTGCAGCAGCAGCAGCATTATGATGAAAGCGTTACAAATTCACCTTTTGATGTGGCACATTTGCCAATTGGCCAGCAATCAACAAGTGGCTGAAAGGGTTGTCATTTCAACGCCCATTATCGTTAACAGCAAATGGGACTGGGAAACAAGTTCACAATACATAATGCTATTGCTATAATCGGTCAACTGCCATTTGCCTCATTTGTATGCATGAATCTCGGTTTGTTTTGACTATAGTGCAGCAGTCAATGTCGCCATCAAAGCAAACCAAACCAAAGTTGCCCAATGACGACATCACGTTGGCGGCCCACGCCAACCTGGCCAATTAACCAACGCGACGCGAACTGAACGCGACTAGACAAGAGAAATTTTTCGGGTAACTGAATCGTCGCAGCCCCAGACGCAGTTCTTGGAAACTCTTGATTGGCTCTCGAGATGAAAGCTATAAGCAGGCCCAGCGGCAAAACTAACAGTCAATACATCAATTTAATGACTTCATTGAAACCATTCTTTTTGGCTAACATCATGCACACGCCCCAAATATTCAATTCGAATATGGTTCGATCGAGCCAGAGTGCTGGCCATTGCTGAAGGCTTAAATCAATATACAAAGTTGCGCTGCTCCAGTTTTAAGATCACACACATAAATACCCTATAATTGAGTAACCCTAATTGTGTTTAAGGTTAAATTTGAACACATATAACTTTTTAACCAAATTCAGGGTATAGAACTTAAAGCTTTCCCAGGGCGTCGTATTGCAAAAAGTTACGAGTCTGCACCTGCCAATGCCAATAAAATAACAAACAACAACAACAACTACAGTAACAACGGCAAACACAACACTTGACACCCGATACTCTTAAGCCAAAGCCACATTAAGGGGAGGCCACAGCCACCGTTTTTCACAGAGAGGAAAGAAAGACACAACAAGCGTTCAGCTGATGATAAGTAGTGCTTTGATAGATATTCAATTCGATTGGCCCGGCCTAATTGGGCTTTTATAATGTGTATGTGTTTACTTCCGCACTGGCTTTGTCAAGAGTGTCAAATGCTGTTTACCGTTCAATTGACCGATCAAACTTCCGCTCAACAAATCGAATCCGAAGTCTAAGTCGAAGTCGAAGCCGCAGTCGAAGCTCAATGCCAGGCCATGTTCAGCTGTTTGCTTGGCCTATATGGCTAACACAAATCAAACACGATCAGGTTAACCAATTTGTTAAATAGCACCCAGTTCAGTTCCCCTCCCCGCCATACCCCTTATCTTTCACACTGTTAGCCCATTTAAAAATCAACACAGCAATTCAACACTGGCTTTAAGACCGCCTCACAACATTCACACATTCACACACACACATACACTGACATCGGTGATTACGCCATTTGGAAGACATTGGCTGTGTTGGAGTTTGATTTTGATTTGAGTTTTTGATTTGTTGCGTTTGCGTTAGCGCGTTTGCCCCGTGGGCAATTAAAAGGTGCACGATGCGAAAGTGAATGTTATTGTTATTATCGGCTGCTAGATGCGCCCCTTCGATTAGGTAAGGTCATATCCATTTCTCGGACAAGGCGTACTCGGGACAACGCATTCATTAGCAGTTTTTTTGGTTCACTATTGGTAACAAAACCCAGACAGTCAGTCAGTCAGTCGGTCAGTCAGCAGTGCCAATTTGTTTATATTTAGTGCGCAACATGTTTTACAATTCGAAAAATCCATTTCAAATATTTAAACAAAGTGTTATTCATCAAGTGGCGGCGGCGGCGGCGGCGGCATACTTTTGTGATGTTAGAAATATTTTGTTAGGTGCTAAATGCGGTTTGTTGTTACTTGTTGGTAATGAATCAGAAGGCAAAAAGCACCAGCTTACAGGAAATTCTAATGAAATGTGTTGCCTTAATGCATTAAAACAAATCATCCTTGACGCAGCATGCAACAACCAAAAACGGCAGCCTGCAAATGAATAACGACAACAACGAAAACGAGAAAAAATCGTCAAAAAAGTCAAAAAAAAAAAAAACACAGCTTCCAAAAACGAAACAAGCCGTAGGACTGCCTACAAGGCAAGGCTGTACACCATTTTTGGCCACATCAACAAAAAGTTGTTGCTTCTTTTTGAGAATTTGTCGTGTGCATGTGTGTATGTGTGTGTGTGTGCATGAATATTTATCCCCATAGTCCGTCACCCGCTGTTGCTGCTGTTTGTTGTTGGTTGTTGGCTCTGGTTTTGCACAGGTTCCTTTAAATTGACGTTTATTTCCAGACAACACACAAAACACAACAACAACAACAGACGACGGTGGCGACGACGACGGCCCCAAAAAGTCGCAACTTTCGAAAGTTTTTTTAATGAGCACAAAATGTGTGCGTCGAGCTAATTTTTGGCGAAGCGTTTGAAGACAACACACAGCAAAAACAGGAACGGGTGCTCCAGACTTTTATTATACGATATACGAGGTGTTTTTTGTTTGTGTTGTTAGCCAAAGATCGAAGACACCTACACAATACACACACACACACACACTCGCAGAGAGAACTTACAATGCAGTCGTCCGCACATGACGTCATTTGGTTTGGCATTGGCATTGAACTGAATGGAAGGTGAAGTTTGGCAAGATCGCATAAAAAAACAAAATATATTTATGTGCATGTATAAAATATATATATAACTTTATCCTTAACCCCTTAGCAGCGTCTCCATGTTAGAAAGGGTCTCGATATATACAGCGAATGCGATGGATAAATATTCGCCAATGCCAGCAAATCCCCCAGGACCACAAAGGAGATTTGAGCGTAACGCACACTTTTTAAATTGAAAAACCACATCAAAGATTTGCGTAAGCCATTCAACTTGTTTTCTGCCCCAGCTGCCTCAGCCAAACAATCCATATGTCCTTTTTCGATTACTTCACTTTTCATTGTTTTTCGTTCAGAGAGGGATTTTTGAATTTGATTACAAGATAGTTTCTCAAAACTGCTGAGTTTTATTGAAATTCTAAACCAAAGTTAACTTATAACAAAGTTGCCGATTCTTGGAAATTACTTATGCTTATCTAAGATGTTTTACATTTTGGCGAAAATACATAAATTAAAATTCCTAATCGCATTAAAAGACCAAAATTTATGTGCGTTTTTTTGTTCGAATTCTTAATTTTCCAATCATATATTATATATTAGCAATGCTAATTCAAGCTCTTAGAATCGAAATCGATCCGACTAATTTTTAAGAATATCTCTTTATGCATTTGACAAATAAAAAAAATCAAATCACACCCAATACCTTAAATATCTTTAAACTTTCACTAAAAGCTTACAAGTTTGAGTCTCTAAATCTATATATACATATTACATTGTAAGACCTTCCCAAATCTGTTTCCGTTGAAAACCTCCAAAACGAGAGGCTACATCATTATGATCATCAGTGTCTACAAGAGGTGAAGCTTTTATTAACATTATAATTGGTTATTAATTTGCATCCAAATTCAAAGCACTCGCCGATCGAGCTAAGCACCAAACAACAACATCTTGTTGCCACACACTAATAGAGGTCGCATATTTATCATCTTCATATTTTGCAAAACAAAAACAAAAAAAAACAAATTAAAGAAAGAAAGTATATATATGATTGCTGATGGTGATGGTGATGGTGATTGCTTGCCAAGTAAACTGGCGCACTCTTTGAACCCCAAAATGACTTCAATTAACAGCCAAGTAAGCTGCCAAAGCGGCCAAAAGGGTTACAGATCAGCTTATTGACATATGGATATGCATAAAAACCTATTAATCAGGTTGTTCTCTCTTGACTCCCAAATGACTCAGAAAACTTTCAAGAATGCGTTGGTTGGTTCATTGGCAGTCTATCTATATATACTCATATGTACGCCCACAAATGGTTTTTTGGCTAACAAATCATGTATCTGTGTAACTGGAACTGGAACACAGCTCTAATGTTATTCTAGAGGGCCATAAAAGATCGACAAAGAAATCAGTGAGATTAGATCAGTGGCCAATATACAGGAGTTGAATTATTCAAGACATTCGGTTTTAGTGATTTAATATTTAGTACCAATACTGAGATTTAGTTTGTGTTTAACTCAATTTAAGTCAGTTCATGGTTACAATAGTGAAAGCGTTACAGAAAGCCTAAAGTCAGAGGCATGTTTAGGGAAGCTCTACTGTACGTTGTTGTTCTCTAGGGTTTTGCAAAGTTATTTGTAACAATAAATTAAGCTGTTAGTCAGACTCACCTCAAAAACCTGCAATTGAAAGCAATTTGCGCAGTTCTCATTACACTACTTGTTGTTGTTGTTGTTGGTTGATGTTGTTTTTAAGTCAACAGATTGTTACACTTGTTGAATGCTCAGTTCAATTTTAATTAGTTACTCACACAGACACATAAAAACACACACACAAACATAGTCGTTGTTAAAAATGTTGTGATTTTGGGAATGAAAATAAGAAGACGAAACTCGAAATGAAATTACCAAAATCGTTTGCACAATCTAAGCGATAATTTATCACGATTTGTGCAGTTTTTATTTTTTTCTTATTTAACTTTTTGCACTGCGCACAAAGTCGTTGGTTTGTTTTGTTTTTCTGTGTGGGTTGAGTGCAGTTGAATGGACGTGCCGATGATCGTTGGCGAGGGGTATGAGTATGGATCGCAAATAGAGAAACAGATGTGTTTCTATCGTTTTTGCTAATTGCAATTACGAGGTAAGGTGGTGGGGGCGGTAAATATCTGGGCTCGGCGCTGACCAGTTCGTAATTATATACACATATGTATATCGTTGTTAATTTGGAATTTTAAAATCACTCAAAACAAACACACACACGAGATATGAAAGAGAGAGAACGCACGGCGTATTGGGTTCACAGCCAGGTGAACACCGTCACGTCTAAAAGCCGACTGAAGCCACAAGTCAACTCAAAGCGAGCACGATCTGTGACTCTGGGCGCAGACTTTCAACTTCGTCGACTTTGTGCTCGTGAGCAGCAGCCGCAGCCGCAGCAGCAGCGGCAGCAGCAGTAAAGCAGTAAAGCTCATCGCACGGTGAGAGCTTAATGAGCTGAACCGCAAGCAACAGGTAGCCGGCATTTCTTTCGCTCTTGCGCTCTCCCGCTCTCTTACTCACTTGTGCTCCGATAGACAATGAGAGAAAGAGAGTTAATCAAAGCAAGTTGTTGGGAATGGTAGTAGTAACTAGTCATATTCCTGCTCAATTCATATCAACAGCGATGTAAACAAGTGAAACCAGCTCGCCCAAACATTCTTTGGATAGTTCTTGCTCAGCAGTTGTAACTTCTTCTATCGCGACTTGAAAATAAAAATATGTATGTAAATTCTGGGAGTAAGCAAAAAGCTGACAGACACGCTCAACGCGACTGCTGCGCTAGTGCTGGTTTATTCATGTGTGCGTTTGTGCGTGTGTGTGTGTGTGTTTTGCCTGCGTGCGTAAGAAAAACAAACAGTAAGCCAACCTCCCAGACAGGCAGGCAGGCAAAGGGTGTCCACACCCAGCTCATCAATCACGATCTCTTGGCTAGTTATAATAATCGCTCGCTGCGTTCCATCACAAGTCATTACTCTGCGACTGGTCGCTTCACTAATTAATTCGTTTTGAATACGAGTTATGAAAGAGCGATAATCCCAAGGCGTGTATGAAAACTATTCTGGCAAGTGTCATAAACAAAGCAAATCGTATATAGGCACAGGTCAGCAGGTAGCAAACAGAATAAAATAATTCACACACACACACACACACTCGGACACTTCAATTTGAATATCACAGTAATTAATCAAAAAAATATAGAAATATTGAGAAATAAGCAAAACATACAAATAAATCATCGATCGTCATCGTCTCTTCAACGGTCAAGAAACTATAAAGCACCCAGAGCTGAATGCGTCCCACGTCCACTGTACACTTCACTGCCCTACCCCCTTTGCCTGGTTGAGTCTGAGTCGCTGCCAAGGAGCCCATTTAACTTTAATAAAGTTGTCAACGCACGAAACTGTCGTGTGAAGCATTCGCCATATCTTTTTTTCAACGGCGCCAACGCGTTTTCTTTTGGTCATACGCAAAAGATGACAGAATCAAGTGGTCGTCGTCGTTCGTTCATTTGCGATTACATTCCTGTTTGAGCGCAATCTAACGGTAAATGGCAGCAGGTGAAAGCCCTTTTCTTAATATGCAATATTGTATATACATATGTATATGTATGTGTAGTATCATTAACATTTAACGACGGCTGTTGAATGAGGTTGAACAACTTTAGACCGAGTCCCGAGAGCTTTTCATGTTTAAACATGAATAATGAAAGCTCTGTTGTAGTTGAAGCCTGAAAAGTGTGCAAGCACAGCTTTCGTGCGAAAAATATTTCTCTACCAAGTTTTCACATTCAGTACTTTCTTTGGTTCGCAACAGCAAAGTTTGCAGCGTTTTGATTGTTTTGGTCAAGGACGCGTAAAAGTAATGCTAACTTAGCAAAAAAAAAAAAGAAGAATTTTGTTAATTTGCTTTTAAACAATATATTAGAAGTCGAGCTATTGAAAATCAAATTTTATTACGTTACTGTTACTAAAGTTATTGTTACCCATTACGCTTATATTTTCCACGTCATGGAAATCATGTAACCAAAAATGTACAGAGCATATAACAATATACACGTGTGTACCTATATACTTATGTGTAAATATATATAGATGTGAAAAAACGTACCTTTCTTGGCCATAAAAGCTTTAAGTACAAGTGTTTGGCAGTGAAACCAAGAGCTTTATTCCCGTTAAGTGTTAACAGCTGATTTAAAATAAAGCAAAGAGGAATAAAAACGCACACACACACATATGCACAGACATAACTGTTGCGGTCGTCGGCTTTGAGGGTGAACATTTCTGATGGCATTAATACGTTGTTGCTTTGAGCCACCAGAACTACCAGAGTTCTTCGATAGCTTTGTTCAAAAATGCACAGATCCAAGTTGTAAGTATTTTGCAAATTCGAAAAAAGAATAAATAATTCACAAACAGTTAGTAGACTAAAGTACGCGCGCGATCAAACCAAGCGAACATCTTTTATCGGCGAGGCGTACTGCTGTTATGCGCGCACAGAGAATCATCGCAGCCAACTTCATGTAAAATGTGAGCTACCAGATCAGAGGCGAAATGCAACAGTCTGGCAACATTTTGGAAAAAAAGAAAAACAAATTTCGAGCACTGCACATATTAACATAGGCGGCAGCATAGTTATTATCGCAGTGTTTATTATCTAACGCCGCGATAAAAAAGAAACAATTATAATCACAGCCACAAGCAACTAATCGCCAACAAGAATGCCTGGTGAGTTATTTAGCTAAAAATGGGGGTGAAAGAGCGAGAGTGACCTCGAAGACGAAACTAAAATGAATGACGCCAGCAATCGATCAAAGAGAGTAGCCGAATGACGAATGAAACACAAGGCAAGGAGTTGTGCTGTCAATACGCTTACAAACATAAAAAATGAGACCCAAAAGAGAGAATTCGCACCAAAACACATTGTTTGCCACCTAACCACCTGCAAACAAACTAACATACATATCAAGCGAGGGAGGTCAATTCGTTTAACGATAAGATAAGGGGAAATGGTCGTCACACCCAGTATATTCAACTATCCCTGCTTTCCTTATACCCAGTGAGAATAGTCACTTTTCGCCAATTGCAAAGTGCACATCACACAGCGAACTGCGTTAGAGAAATGACGTCGGCGTCATGTTTACATACCGCTGCATAAACGTCTGCCTACCAAATCCTTCTAAAACCTGTGCCTTTCCTTGTGCTCTTCTAGGTTGCTGTGGGTGCTGTTCGGCTCTACGGCCGCGATACAAGCGCCTCGTGGACAACATCTTTCCCGTCAATCCAGAGGATGGCTTAGTCAAGTCCAACATGGAGAAGCTAACGTTCTATTCGCTTAGCTCGCCGGATAAGTTGGATCGCATTGGCGAGTATCTGTACCAGAAGGCAACAAAGGATATTAATCGCAAGCGCTACAAGTAAATAAGATCGGTTTAACAATAAAATATACCTGTTTATGAATATGTGGACTTTTCAGGCTCGCCGAGATCGCCATGGAGGCTATGGATCTATTGCTGCAGGCTTGTCATGCCCAGACGACGCTCAATTTGTTTGTAGAATCCTTTCTGCGCATGGTCCAAAAGCTGCTTGAAGACTCGAATCCGAATTTAAAAATCATGGCAACAAATTCTGTAAGATTCTATTTAAAATCATGCTTACACACTTTTGACGCCCTTTAATTGTCTCCTTGCAGTTTGTTAAGTTTGCCAATATAAACGAGGATACACCATCGTATCATAGACGCTATGATTTCTTCATCTCGAAGTTTTCATCCATGTGTCACAGTGATAGCCAGGATCTGCGGGACAGCCTCCGGCTGGCGGGCATAAAGGGACTGCAGGGTGTCATACGTAAAACGGTATCTGATGATCTTGTCGAGAATATCTGGGAGGCGCAGCACATGGACAAAATAGTGCCTTCGCTGCTGTTCAATATGCAGGTGAGAAAATTTGTTTCCATTATCCCAAAAATACAAAATTTGTATATTACGTATTAATTTTTCATAATTGGCATATCAATTGAATCGAGGTAAATTTGAAAACTAATTTCGTTGTTTTCGTATATTTTGTTATAATGCATACGAACGAATTTGTAACCCAACCCAATAAATAATAATACCAAACACAACAATACAACATGACCAACAACAACAATAACAATAACAACAACACAGTTTTGTGTAAACGTTTTGTTTGTGAAGAAAAATTTACTGGCGGTAATTGAACATTTTTCAAATTGCATTTTGTATCTACCTCTATTGTATCTACTTTCTCAACTGCTTATAACTTTATTCTGTGTGATTACGAGAGTGTGGTCCCTAAAGTAATCGAAACTTAATCTATTATATTGAATGGTCAACCCAAGTTACTTCCGGGACTACCCTCGTATAAGTTTGTATGTATATATACTAGCTATATGATAGCTGTTAGCTATTAGCTATTAGCTTCCCCCTATGAGCTGGAGCCCCTTGACGAAGAAATTATAAAACTAATATATTTCTTTTTTATATTGTCAGTCTGGTGACCTCACACCCGTTGAGGATGCCACCAATGTGACGCCACCGGTACTCGCCGAAGAGGTGCTACGCGAACTAGTGGGACGTGCCTCATTTGGACATATACGCAGCGTGCTAAAGCCACTATTGACGTGAGTATTCCGTTGAAAGAAAACCTTGCATAAGTAGTTATTTACTTATTATTCCGTTGAACAGACATCTGGATCGGCATGAGCTGTGGGTCCCCAACACATTTGCCATACACACGTTCCGGATTGTGATGATCTCGATACAGCCGCAGTATTCGTATACTGTAGTGGAGACGCTGATGCAACATTTGGACTCCAACTTTAAGTCGTCGCCCAAGACACGCACCTCGCTGGCGGTGGTGCTGTCCAAGATCATTGCTATAGCAGCGGGCGAGAGTGTAGGTCCATCAGCCCTAGATATTATCAACAATTTGTTGACCCATTTGCGCACCAGCGTCAGCACCACCACTGAGATAACGCCCGAGGAATCGCAGTACCAGGAGGCGCTAATCAATGCGCTCGGAGAGTTTGCGAATCATCATCCGGACTACCAGAAGATCGAGATTATGCTGTTCATTATGAACACGGTACCAGATCTCTCTAAAAAGAGCAAGGGTGACCAGATGTTGCAGAACATACTGCTGAAGTCACTGCTCAAAGTGGGCAACCAATATAGCACCGTTTCCTTTGAGAAAGCTTTTCCCGCCTCATTCCTGCAGCCTCTGCTGCGAATGGCTCGTGCTCCGCATGATCCCACGCGCATGATTGTCATGCAAATATTCCAGGCACTGCTCGATCGCCACCAGAACGAACAGGTGCTCAGCGCCGTGAGTGTTAAGCCGTATCCGGCACTCTCCCAGGAGCCGCCCTCACGCTCTGACATCATCTTCACGCACAAGTATGGAGCCAACATAATGCAGGCTCTTATTGACAGCATGGCGCTCTCGGATCGCGTAGATGCTCTGTCCGCCAGCTACAATACGGCTGCTCTGCTCATCGTGGAAATGTCCTGCAGTGAGACAGTGCAAGAGTTCTTGCTCTTTATATTGGGGTAAGAGTATAATAATCTGAATAAATAGCAAATGTTTCTCATTTACAACCATTCATTCCTGCAGAATACAACAAGTGGCAAGCACTGTAGAAACTTTGGGAGCGGCGCACAGATGCAATTTACATGCTATCTCCATATCGCTGCTGGTGCTTATCTCGCGTGTTAGTGGAATCAATAGTCTAATAGAATATGCACAAAAAATAATTGAGGCGAGACGCGAGGAGGCAACTTATTATTTGCCGCCACTGCTCGATCCCAAGAAGGTGTCAACTACCAAAATCCTAAATCTATCGCTGCCTCATCTATCCATTGATAAACTTGCGTTGGGCGAGTGCATGCAGAATGCAGGCATGGATGCACAGCGTCTCAATACCGGTGCTCCATATACGCTTAATCAAACCGACCATCCGGGCCATCGGCATTCATGGGTGGAATCAGTTAGCAATCAAATGACGCAACGCAACAGCTCGGCCGATTTGACCGTGTACAATGGCGATGTGGATAGCGTAAATAGCTCTCCGGGCGTCTGCAAGAAAATCCTCGCACCAGAGTTCAATTTTGATGCTATGAAGCGCGCCCTGGCTGAACCGACGGAAGCTGTGAAACGGGAGCAACGCGAAAAACAAATGCAAATTGTGCGCACATTCCGCGAAGGCGAATTCGATGATCTAATAAGACGAACCGAACCGAAGGTAACCTAATCGAGAATAGTTCCTACCCTCTGTTTGTTTCTAATAGTATTCTTTTCGTTCGTTTCATTTGCAGCACGATCTTATCCAGAATCGTTTGAATGAGCTCTTCAACTCTCTGGCAGTGGAACGACAGATAACGCAAAGCGACAACAAATCAGCCCAACTCCAGACCAGCAGCAGTGAGAAACCCGTCTATGAGACGAAATTTCCTGAGCTATTCTACTACTAAAATAGTTATATAATACAAATGACGGCTGGCTTGAAATTGTATGTAGAAAACGTTAATGAAATTGCTTGTACTATTTTGTGGGGTAGGGTAAAGGTATGAGTGACCGAGTCAGTTTTAAACAAATTATTTTGTTGTTAAATGCGCTATTGAATATTGTTATAAATAAATATAAACGTTATACTAAAATACCCATATTTCAATAATTGACACTATTTGATTTTGAAAGTTTACACATATTTAATACGTAATAAGTTAATGAGGGTATTAAAAATCCATTGAGGGTTTTAGTGACACGATTTTTAGTTAGTTAAATGACATTAAGCGAATATGTGATGCGAATATGTGTTGAGTTCGATTGCCGCAATGTTTGCTTAAATTTAACGCTTACAATATGGATGTACGTACATAAATACAAAATGTATATATAAATTGTATATATATATAACACCGATGTGCGAACGCACTTGAATTGTGTAACTTACTTAACGTAGATGAGTTTAAAAGTAGATAATGTAGAATATGTGAAGAAGGGCGCAAATATTGCAAAAGAATAACATTCAATTGTATGGCGTAAAGTTTTAACTAAAAGCGATTGTGTTCTATATACAGCACTTTTTTTTAAACTGGATAACGAAAT
This sequence comes from Scaptomyza parva, assembly GCA_035044645.1. Taxonomy (NCBI): domain Eukaryota; kingdom Metazoa; phylum Arthropoda; class Insecta; order Diptera; family Drosophilidae; genus Scaptomyza; species Scaptomyza parva. Next base: position 286,234 of record JAWNNT010000090.1, on the reverse strand, counting down.
TACAAACTATACGTAAAGTACTAGACGAGGCTCAAGATTAAGCGAGTCTTTGAACGGTAAAAAGGTTGTTGTGGCAGGCAACGCGCTCAGCACGCCACGTCGCGACATAATGCTTCACCATCGCTAGTCATCCGCCCCCAATTAAAGCGTCCAGCTGGTTGAGGTGGTGTCGATGGCGCCGAGCCATCCGAATCACCTCCGCCCACACATACAGCCGAATCGTCTGCACTGGCTGGGGTCAAGGAACGCTCACACGTGGCGCCAATCTCTGATATGGGTATAGTAGCAGCTGATAGCGAAGACTCCTCTGCAAGGGGCACGATCTCTTTGAAGCTCTGATTGGGCGGCATCACGACTAGCATGTTTATAGATATCAGCAACGGATGCACCAGCTGCGGATCCAGCACCATCAGCGACACTTCCTCATTCTTCTCCAGGCTCAGCGTTGTTATCTCCGACTTCTGTATAAACACTGGCTGCCGTTGGGCATTTATTGAAGTCACAGTGGTGCGTATCATAAACTTGCGCTTCGTCTGCAAACTGAGCACGCGTTCGTGCTCGTGCCGATGATGACGTCGAATGTTCAGTCGACGCGAGTCCATTATAAGTATGAGATCCATGCCATAGTTGAAACCAGTCCAGCGCCATTTCTGATAGCCGGGCTCGAGCAACAATCGACCACAGCGCATACAATTCTCCAAGAACTCCTCATTGTCCAGTTGCTTGGGACTACTAATAATTGGAATACGAATGTTAAATTTTTTATTTAAGGAATGTAAGGGATTATTGAAGTTACCTGTCGTCCTGGCCGTGATCGATGCGCAACAGTGCATCCCAGTGACTGTGAATGTGACTGTAGAGCCACTCTTTGGGAATGATGTTGTCATTGAAAATGATCTTCAGATCCATATAGTGATTGGTCAAATACTGTGTGCGCAGTCTCTGGAATACTCGGATATATGGCTGACCCTCGGGTGTGGCTAAAAAGGAGCGCTCCTCCATACGGCTGGCGAAGTATGTCCATTGCACCACATCGACGCTGGGCGTGTGCGTCTCCACACCGGCATTGACCAAGCGCTCCTGTTGCTTTTGTGCCGCGGCTCGCTGCACGGGATCATCGGGATCATATTGGGGATGCAGCTGCAGGAACATCCAAGTGCGCAACAGCGTATATAGCGAGAACTCTGTCTGCATTACATAGAGATCATGGCTGCCAGTGAGCAGGCTCATCAGGTCAATAGGTATGTGTCGCAGTAGATTGGGTTGCTTGTTGTAGATGCTAAGCAGATTGAGCTGGAACCACTTGAATGTGGATTTCTTAACGTGTACTACGCCATATTGAGAAGCTGCCTCATAGTAGTGTATCGCTGTCTCTGCATTGATGTTGTCCACCATGACCTCGGCGCACCTATCAATGATGCCGTCGAGATGGAAGAGTGTCGCCGTTGCCAGTACGGGTATTACATCCTTAGCCTCAATCTCTATTTCATCCGAATACATTGAACCAAAAACAGCATCGAGACTGTTCACATTGATCCGGTCGTCGAGTATTTGGATGTGAACAAAATTCTGTTCTGCCTCCTTCCAAGATCCATTGAACATGCTGTAAAAGTAGGGACTCTGACTAAGATAGACCTTGTGCAGATGCCACACCTTGTCCATTGCCATCACAGACACATCAGAGTTTTTTTCCTCCTTAAATAACGCTTTATAAATATACTGCGTGGTCGTCAAAAGCCTCTTTCTGTAAGATAAATGGTATTTCCTATATATCTCTTCATTTTTCCTTATTTATTACACTTACTTTTTTGGCAATTGGGCATTTAATTTGGCCTGTTCACTCTCCTCTTGGGATGCGATTGAATCCGTGCTACGTTTGCGTTTGCGCCGACCGCCAAACACCTCCGCCACATTGCTTTGCATGGATCCAACAATTTGGCCCATTTTTTGGTTTTCACTCTGCTTTTTTAAAAAATTTGTTAAAATTTGTAAAATACTCAATCACGCCAAAACGTATATGTATGAAATTGGGCACAGAGATGGCTTTTAGTCTGGACTGCAACTCATGGAACACGACGAAGTAGACAAACAAACTTAACAAGATCCTAATCGAATTTACCAAAGTTCTAAATTTGCGACAAGCACTGTGTTTGTAGGGGAATAAGTTGCATGTTGCGTGGCAATGTTGGAAATATATTGTGTATATACATAAAGTTGACCCACTTTATTGGGTCGCCCACACCTTACAACTCCAACTTGTACTAGATCAAAGAGCGACCGACGTTAAATGGTTCAAAAGTCAAACCAGTTACACAAAACCAGAAAGGTTTTTCCGAAGTGGTTGCTGCAAGCTTTTGAGAAAGTGCAGTTTTTGTGCATTCATATTTGGTCAGATCGGCGCCCAGCACTACAGATGATGTCACCATTCTGTATGTAGTAAATAACCTTCGACGAGGCCCGGTTTTTAAATAGAATGATATTATATAGCGACAAAAAAGTTCACGCCAGTTGCAGACATCTTCATATACATAATCAAACACACAATATGCATTCACAATCAAAATTGTTTATGTTTTTTTGTGTTTGTTGTTGTTACTGCTGGATGTTGTAAGCGTGTCAAGGCCCATTGTTGCTATGTACTTCCATTTTGAATAAACAAAAACCTAACGCTTATATTTTGCTTTGTTTACATCGTTTCCATAGGCTTTGAAATTTGTCCAAAACAGAAATTACGCACTCATCAACACAGTCTTCCTCTCCCACCCTTGCTCAAACCATTTGTGGATACAAATACACACACATATGTATAAATATATACTTGCATTCATGGATGTTGAGTTTGTTTTGGTGCGGCGCAGTTCCAGCTCTCGAAACCAGTTTGAGCACACTTTTCTTATAAGACCAAAACAAGAAATTCGATTGCAACTCAAGCGAATTACGTCATAACAAACTAAGCAAAAGTGAGCGAAGAGAGAGAAAGAGCGTGATTTTTTGTTGTTACTTTTAATTTCATACGATATCGCATATCTCCCAATATCAAGCGCGTTTTGCAACCGTTCTAATCATTGATTCGCATTTATTTAAAAACATATCACAAAAAAAATTACTGTTGCCCGAGTAGTTACGGCTAAGTAACGTGAGATATCGTCAAAGAAGCCAACAAGCTCGGGCGGAGAAAAGAGAGACACAGACACACGATTCGAACTCGCACCCGCACTCTGCAGACCTAGACGATGTAACTAGTCAAGACGATTAGACGGCAGCGCCATCATCAACAACTACAACACTATTTCCAAAAGCCGCAAAGAATTTTGTACTCTTGTTAATGCCACATTTAAAAATATTTTAAAATTATTGGGTGTTTCCTCATCATTATTGTTTGAAATATAGCTCTAATATGAATTCCAAATATAAATATATATACATTTTTTATAAGCAAAGCAGATTGTTTGTAGCTCCAATTATGTTAAAATTGAAATCATAATTCTTAGTGTGTTTAAAGTTTAAACATAAAATTATAATAATTGATAAACAGTTTTTTGATAACGTTTGACAAATGTCTGCATATATACATATATATATAAATAAATATGGCCGTACGATAGAGGTTCAGCGAACTTGCCAGACATTGAAAGACACGATATTCACAGCTGTTCGGCTAGTTTGCTAGATTCCTGATTGGCAAAGGCGCTTCTGCTACTGCCATATTAAATCGCCAAATTTTACTGTTGTGCGGCGCTGATAGCGCTCTAACTTATATACAAACATGCATGTGTATGTTTATGTGCTCTTTAAGACTTTCCGAACTATCTGCCGATTGTCAATAATCTCTGATTGCTCTCTTTTGTCCCAAATGGCAAGATTTTTGATACTGGCTGCAGTGATGCTGTTGTGGAAGCCATTGCAACAGTTAATCGTCAATATAAATAGCAGAGGAAAGTAAATTTGGAAGCATGTGGAAAAGAGAATTTAAAGCACGACCGAAAACAACGACGCAGTAATAGACGAAAGTGGGAGAGTCATTCGCTTAACTAAATGTATTGGTGAGTGCGTGGTGCATAAGAGTGGGAGAGCGCGAAACTATGCGAGAGAAAACAAAACAAAACAACAAAAGAGTGAGAGACGCAAAATGCAACGACGACTCAACAAGGTACACACATACGCAAATAGCAGAAAGACTGACAAACTGATAAAACTAACGAAAAAAAGAATGCAATAATGCACACTTACTGTATAAGGGAAGTTACAGTTTTTGTAAATTTATGTAATTGCACTGGTACTTCACTAATACAAAACAATTTAACTATTGCACTTTTAAATATATTCAGTACACAGTTTTTAATGCATTTATAACAAGTTTATTTTCTTATTTGCATTCAAATTTGGGCTTTCCTTTTAAACACTGAAGCTACGCGCACTCCTCATAAGACAACCGTTCCGTTCCGTGAATCAAAAGCAACTCTCAATTATTGCTGCTCCTCCCACCGAAAGAGTGCAATGCTTCGACTGTTATCTTAACAGCTCTGTAAGCCAACTCATGGTGGTCTGTCGATTGCCCTGTTATGTTAAATACGTTCACCTCTATCACTTTTGCCATTCACTTTAATTGCATTTGAAAATTACAAATTTGGAAAATTAAATTAAAAAACACAATATAAGCATGAAAGTAACTCCAAAAAAAACGCAACGTGGAGCTGGAGGAGTAGCCCCTCTAAGCCGTCGTGATTCCCGCAAATCAGATTCTAAAGAAGATGCAGAGCCACCGCTGCCAATGCTTGAAATGGACGACGACATCGAATCCGAGATGCCTATCCGAGGACGTCCCTCCAAGAAGCTTTTTCTTCAAAAGCTTCGGGCTGAACAAAATAATATCTCCTCCTCTGCACGTTCATCGGCTGCTAGCCAATTTGGTCGCACCAAAGCACTAGCTGGCTCCCATTTAATAGGTCTAGCTCGCAACAAAGCGAAACGTTCACTGTACAAAAAAAGCGACAATACATCATCAAAGACGCACAGTGAATCATACGTAATGCGGTTGTTCGAACGGAGTTTAGACCTGTCCAAGTACGAGGATAACACACCGCTTTATCCCATCTGCCGAGCCTGGATGGCCAACCAGCCTCGCAATCCAAACGTGGCCATATACAACACAGAAGGCTCCATTCCCATAGTCAAACGTGAGGATGACGGGGAAGAGATCTTGACTAAGCTTCGCAGCGGCGAACTGAAAGTCGTAAAACAAATGCCCAAGCCACGTGAAACAGATATGTCGCCAATTCCAGAACGCCTGCCGAACAGTTCCAATACCGAGGATCTAGAAGGAGCCAGCAAGGGGGAGCTACTTGCCGAAAATATGATACACTGGAAACGGGTACGAAATCACTGGCTAAAGCATTCACAGGAATACGAGATGGCACGCTATGAAATAATTAACCAAATAATGGATGTTGTCTGCTCAAAAGAATAACCAATTATTGCATAAAAACAGAATAACGATAAGAGTTTCTCTTGAATAAATGTTTATTTGTATTGCGTAGTTATAATGCGTATGCCATTTCAATAATCTGTGTTGGTAATTAAGTCTAATTTCAAATATTTGAATAGAATTCAAATGCTGTTGGATTGTTCTCGTTTTGGTTCTCCTTCTCTGTCAACGCTGCCGGAGCGCATCAGGTTTAAATTTGTGTTAATATATGTTTATGCATTCGTGTGTGAGAGTCAACACATACACACACACTTAGTTGCGCTTCGGCTTTTGCACACGACCAGATTTATTCGACCTTGAGCAACTCGACGTCGAAAGTCAAGGTAGAGTTAGGTGGAATGACTCCGGGATGACCACGGCTACCGTAAGCGTAGTCGGGCGAGCAGATCAGCTTGGCACGTTGGCCTACGCTCAGTTGAGCAACGCCCTCATCCCAGCCGCGAATTACCTCGCCCTTGCCAATGGTAAACTTAAAGGGCTTGTTGCGGTCCCGAGATGAATCAAACTAAAGTTGGGAGTAGATATAATATTAATATATTAATCCACAGATCCATATATATTCTAAATAGTATACGCACCTTTGTTCCGTTGTCCAAAGTGCCTGTGTAATGCACCGAAACTTTCTGGCCATTTTTGGGAAAAGTGCTACCTGTAATACAGAAATGCGTGCAAAAGTGAGATAGCTATACATGTGCATATAGAGAACGGAATAAGTAAACTCTATGTTGTTCAAAAGCCGCAAATATAAGGTTAAATCAAATTTAAATAAACTAAACACATCATTTTTATCAACTTACCATCGCCAGGGGTAATTGGAACTACTTGTACGCCCATTATTAAGGTTTTTCTAATTTTTTAATTAATTCGGGATACTTGAAAAATGCAGCACGTTTTCTCGTCGCGTCGAACAGAAAAACCAGAGATGGCAACGAATAGAAAAAATGTCGATAATTACGATATTCGAATTTCAGTGCAGCACTGAATAAACAATCGATATTGTCGAGCACACTGACTTAACATAAAAAGCCGCGTCAATTATTGAGAATATAAAACATTTTATTAGTATTATTTACCTTAAACTTATACCGTTATCGTTAATATAAATAAGTTGATTATTCAGTGTACGTCTTCCTTTTTTATAAAAGTTCAACTGCAACTTGTGATCAATTGTTATGCCTTTACAAGGTGCATATAGATTTCTTAAGTAACTGATGTCTACGGTGTACATGCAGCAAACAATAAATCTCTTTGAAATTCTATTTAACTTTTCCAGCCATTTCATATAGTATGTGTATTTGCGCATGCGCGTGTTTGGCGGCAAGTCAAACCAATAAAATTCGCAAAGCCCGTCTACAGCAACCAAACTAGCCCTCTCATTGTCCAGCAATATATGATGATCAAGAGCTTTAATTGCCAACCTTGCTTGCTGGGATGAAAAGCAATAAATAATATCCAACGAGTTCAAACACTTTTCTAAAATCTCTTCCAATTTGGCGGGTGTAGCATTTGGATTTTCGTTTTTAACAACGTTCTTAACAAGACGTCCAAGTATCTGCATATCGATCTTCTGGTTGAGATCGATTAATATCACATCACATCGAGGAAGGCAGTGCGCTACAAGCTGCATAAGAAGAAGTGATTTGCCGCTTCTTCGCCGGCCAGAGATTTCAACAAGTGATTTGGGATCTGGTCCACCATTTTTAAATATTGTCGGATTTAATCCCGAAATACGTGGACGCCGGGCGCCTAATTGACGTAGATAAAGATTAGCGGCAGATATTATTTCCATTATTATTATTATAATATTATTGCCCTTCAATGTACTTCAATTCTAAACACTCACACATAGTGTATGTGTTCGATAGTGATGTTTATGCTTATCGAAGTGCAGTGCTGAACAGTGCCAAATGGTAAAAGATTGCCGATAGCACTGTTAAATTATAAATAATACACAGCTTAGGCAGTGTACGGAAAGAATAAAATCAGAGAATTAAGAATTATTTATATATGGGTATACTTTAACTCTACAAATTTAAAACAAAAGGAAAATAAACAAATGCGTCGACTATATGGCAACTCTGCTTGCTTAGCATAACTAGGAAAATTGCACACATGTATATTATAATTTAAACCACTATCCTATTGACAACTGAAAACCGCTCAACACAAGAATGCAGGATGCCCCGGAGCCGGAATCAAGCAGCAAGCCGGACACCTCAGAAGGCAACCTCGATCCATGCTCTATTTGCAGCAGCTCCAAAACCGTGGATCTCAGTACGAACACGGTTATGCAGCGACGCCTCAATAGAGACTGGGAGTTACCGGTATGTATGATTTTTAAAAAACCAGCACACTTTTATTTACATTTTGAACTGGAATTTTAGGCGGAAATTGTAAAGACGACACTTCGGAGTATTTGCGTGGAATGCGTCTGCAAATTGAATATGCACTCTGAAGTCACACGCTCGCTGATGCAGCGCCTGAAGCGATTGGCCGGCACTGCCAAACTAACTGCGCCTGCAACTGCAACCAAAGCGGGAACGGCAGAAAGAAAGTTTAGTCCTCCCATAGCTGATGCAGAGGTGTCCACGACCGGCGCTTCATTGGCGCAGGAAGATATTGCTGCCGCTAGAAGTGCATCATCCATATCAACAACAACTTCTTCCTGCTCGGTACTGCAGGCGTACTCAGCTCAACCACCAGAATCACCCACAGCGACCGAGTCGGGTGGCCAGCGCAATAACAGTGGAAACGCTTCGGATGGCTGGAAGTGGCGGACGCGGTTGGTCTGCCAGTATTGTGAGCGAGCCTACTTCCGCAAAGATCTCTACACGCTTCATATGCGACGCTGCAATCGTCGTCGCACCCAACGTCGACCCAAGTGCCGCGTCCTCAACGAAGCGAGTAATGACGCTGACAATGTAGACGTCAGTGAAAAAGAAAAAGATCAGCATCAGGTATTGCCGCAAATGCCGCGCCGCTCTCGCACGTTTCAATGTAATTACTGCGAAAAAGAGTTCGCAGGCGTTGCTGCAATGCGTCAGCATCAGCGTATTACACACCAAAGTCAGCATCGCTGCAGCCTGTGCGAGGCTAAGTTCGGCACCAAGTATGAATGGGAGCTTCACCATACAATATGCAGTGCCAAGCAGGAAGTAAGTGTACGCTTTCAAATCACTGTTCAAGTTCTATTAAATGTCTAATGATTTGCAGGCTCTGCAAGCTGAAGAAGAAGACGATGAAGAGGAAGCTGCTGCCCCGCCTCGATCGACGCGTTCTCGCTCACGCGCTTGCTCCAAGGCTTGGCATAACGGTGAGCTAAGCAGTGATGATGAAGAGTATGAGGATGAGCAGCTGGATGAGAATGACGATGCAACTTCCGTAGCGGACACAATGTACACGAGGCGCATGAACTTCACTGGCGACTGGATTGTGAACCATAGTCGGAGCAATAGCAACAGTGCCCTTAACCTCTCCATGATGTATGATGATTATGTGCTCGAGGAGTCGCATATAACCACAGACAAGGAGTACGGTATGAGAAGCAAATCGACTACTAGCAATTTAGCAGCAGTAATTTAATATTTTCCCAAAACAGATCTCTATTTGTTGGATGTGCTTAAGACGCAGGTTCAGTTAAAGGCGTTCTCATGCTTTGCAGCCAGCTGCTGCTATGAGACGGACACGCTGGTGGAGCTAATGAAGCACGATTATATGCATCATTGGAAAATGAGTTGGTTTTACTGCCATAAATGCGGCGATGTCTTCACCAGCAAGTAAGTTTGTTATTTTAATAGAACATAGTAAAGCAATTGTTGATCATTTTATTTTTTCATTAACAGGGTCTTTCTGGACTATCATCTGCATCGGCAAAATCGTGGTGTCTATATATGCCACAAGTGTCACGATGAATTTGAGTTCCAGCATCAATTGGATCGTCACCAGGTGCTGCATAGCAGTGGCATTAACTATCATTGCAACTATTGCCGCTTGGAGTTCCTTAGCGAGGCAAAACTCTTGGCGCACTGTGAGCACAAACGGCACAATCCCAATGATGAGCCGCCTCTCATCCATATCGAGCACGCACTTTCCATTACCAATCCCGTACCTGCTAAAGAACCCGCCAAGGTGCAGCAGCGGTATTCGGTTCGCACACTCAATATACCTCACAGGCCGTGGGTATCAAATCGACCGATGCATCTGCCTAATCACAAACCATTTCGTTCTGCCATTGGCATCTGCGAATTCGATAATCGTAATCCGCCCAATTGTGTGGGGTGTCAATAGCCAATGTTTTTGATTACATTCATATATGTATGTATCATATATGTATGTATTTCCGCTAGTCTATTCCATACTTTCCACCTATGTATATTTTGTTTGGATCATGTTTGTATATACCATTTATTAAATACATATGTGTTTATAAAGTATGACCCATGTTTCCAATAAAAGATACCATTGTAATTATTCATATACAAATATCTTCAGTCATTTTATTTTGCATTACATATCGAAAATGTTGCCTAAACTTATAAATTTTGCTTTGTGATACAATCAAGAAATTTGTTTAAATTAACACTAAATTGAATAACGGCAAAAATACTTTAATTATACAATGTATATACTAATATATATTTTATGTACAGTTTCAGTTTTACATACGTATGTATGTATGTATAACAAGAATGAATTAACGCTAATAGATGTTTGTTTGTTTGTGTGTGTTAAACTAAGGCTATTACATATATGCATGTATGTATGTGTGTATGTACTAGATTTTTCTTATATAGAGCCTATTGCATTGCCCCCAGCGCATTTGTTTGTTTGATTTATGCATTATTTGTATGCACTAAATACTAAAACCCTAATTGCTAATTAATTAAGCTTAAAACTAATTCATTTTTGTACGCATTTATTTTGTATGTATGTTTGGGTTCTCTAAAATATTTTTTCTTTTTAAATGTTCATTATATTTATGTATATGTGTGTGTGTGTTTGTGTGAAATGATTCGGTGTCAGTCTTATAAAATTCAACCCAGGACATTTTTCAATTGCATTAAAATACAAACAAAATAAAAAAAATATAGAAAACCATAATGATATACCATTTGATTATTGAGCCATTTGAGGTAGTTCGTTCGGTTCTTTCTTTCGTATATATGTATGTATACATATTTATATATTTTTAGTTTTTCTTGAAATCATAAACTAAGGAGCTGTAACTAGGGCTAAACTATTTTTAAAACAAATCACTGGCATTTAAAGATAGTTGTACAAAGTATTGCTAACTTGTATTGTTGTTGTTGTTGTTGTTGTCAAATGCGTTTTCCCTATCTGCTAGATATATGTATTGAGCCTCTTTTGCTCTGCCACGCCCACTTTACTCATACATATCCTTCAGTCTTATGTAAGTGTATAGTTTACATATGCTTTACAAAATTGCCTCCATTCGACACATTTCTCTGCATCTAAGTGTGGATGTATGTATGCGTATGTGTGGGTGTCCCTAAATCTAACCTAACTCTATATCCTATATAAGTGTGTATGTAGTATATATGAATAATTCTATCGTGTTTTTTTTAGGCACAAAGTGATGCTGACAACAATAAAAGTTTGTGTATTGATTTTGTAATTTGTATTTAAGGTGCTGCAACTTGATTAAACAGGATGTCCTGCCCCATGGGATTGCCCTGCTTGCAATAAGGTTTCTCTGTGATGGGAGAGGGGGAATCCCGGTTTATGGGATATATTACATTAAAGCTTCACTACCGCTTCGATCGATTTTGCCGAATGATGCATCCGCATGATCGATTATGATGATTATGATGATAACACAACAAATAAAGAAGTTTTTGCACGTTGTACGCCGAAACCAGAAATAATGATGAATGATTAGGATTACAGATGTGGGTTTGATTGCTGGCCTAGTAGATGGAATCGTGGCTATCTGTAGATGCATACTGCCAGGCCATTGTAAGCATTAATCAGTCGGTGTGAGCCTGAGCCTCTTGCTTAAGAGTCGGTGAGGGTGAAGCTACATCTCTGTAGTCTACCACCATCTCATGATCGGCCTGATCCTCGAGCTCTTTGCCGCCATTGGTCGAGGCCGAATGCATAATGACACTAGCACTCTCCATCGGTGAGGCGGCACGTGGCGGTGGTGGTGAATATGGTGACTCGGGTCGTTCCTTGCGACCAGCCAGCGACAGATCCTCTACTTGATCATGATCATCCTCATCATCGGCATCGACATCACGCTCCTCCTCAACAGCTTCCCGCTTAATGATTCGCTGTTCGTGTTCGAGTTCATGTTCGTGCTCGTGCTCGTGCTCATGCTTTTCCAGCGGCTCTTGCTCGCCATAGTGGCTGGGCGATCGGGCCGCATGACCATTGGAGCCGGGTGGACTGTTGGACATACGATTGGCAGCAGCATGTGCCGCAGCCGCCAAGGCCATGGCATGCAATGCCTCCCTACCGGCAATGTCCTGCTGCAAGAAGGCGTGATCCAGGAGTGCGGCAGCCGAATGTGGAATGGTCGGTGGCATGCCATGATGATGCGTCGGATGCCCAGCATTGGAGCCATGGTGTGCCCCATGCTCCTTCGGCTCACGTTCTAACTCTGTTTGGCCGTGGCCATAGTTGTGAGCAGCGGCTGCAGCGGCCGCAGCTGCAGCGGAATAGGGAAAGGCAGCTGCGGACTCGACGCCACCAGGTGGACTACGTTTGGGAGTGCGATGAGTGCCGCGTCCGGTGGTAATGTTCAACTTACGCACCTTGTCGTACAGTGTGCGACTGGGCAGGCCAAACTTGCGGCTGGCTTGGAGGGCACTCATTCCCTCGCGGACGCACTGGATGGCACACATCATATCCGCTCGGGTGTATTGCTTGTAACGCTTCCATTCCGGCTTCTTGCCGCCGGGACCGCCCGTTTCCTCGTCAAACGACCGATCGGTGTGGGGTGAAAGCGGCTCCTTATCGCCACCATAGTCGGAGCCATTGAAGCTGTGACTACCAGCGCCAGCAGCGCTTCCACTGCTTCCAAGCGAATGCTGATGCGAATGCGAATGTGTGGGTGTCGTCTTCTCGGCGGAGTTCTTCACACCGGGTAGCATCAATGGACTCGGTTGCGAGGAGTCCGGCGGGTTGGACTGGGCGAGGACATTGCGCAGAATGGGAGTATCGCGTGTGGAATTGAGCAACATACTCGAGATGGCTGATAGTTTCTTGCGCTTCAATGGATTCATATCGGCCGCCGACTCATAAACCGAATTGAGCATCGCCGCTGCAGCAGCCGCTGAGGGGGTGAGGGGCCATTGATTACCTGCTTCGCCGGCAGCAGCCGGATGAGGTGCGGAGTGGGTGGGTGTGAGTGGTGCCTCGCCAGCAGAGATGTGTGCATTGATATTGATGGGTACACCACTGGAAACACTGGCAGCCGATGTGGGATAATTCGAGTAGGGCGTCTGATACGAGGAGGAGGAGGAAGAGCCAAAGGGTGGCGGTGGTGGCGAGCAGCTGCTCGAGATGGCGGCACTGGGCGAGATGTGTGTCGATGTTGAGATCACTGAAGAGGAATGATGGTGACTGTGATGACTGTGACTGTGACTGTGATAGGCGCCATCATTACCAGCACCATTGGGCGGCTTGCTCGAGCTACCGCTGCTGCTGGACGTGGGAGCAGTGTGATGATGGTGGAGCGGTTGATGGTGGTGCTGCTGTTGGTGCTGGTGCTGCTGTTGATGGTGATGCTGGTGCTGGAACTGTTGATTCTGTGAGCGTTCCTCACTTGTCGCCCGATTCGATTTGTCATTATTGATCTTCATGATGTTGTCGTAGAGTCCTTTGACCTGCAGCTCCTTGGCAGTGCGAAGTATCTCCGCTTCCTGACTCTTCGTCACCGTCGTCTCGCCAGTGTACATATACTGGAGCAGAGCAGCTATCTCGAATCCCTTCACTCCGGGCAATATGATGCAGCACTGATCCTGGGACACATCCTGCAATATGGCCTGAAAGTAGGGTGAATTTGCCGCAAGAACAACGCGATGTGCCTTGAACTGTTCATCGTCGACGACCAGGGTGCAATCCACGTAGCTGCCCATCTCGTGCAGCGTGTGCAGGATCTGCACCAGATTTGTCTGATGATTGTTCCAGCGCAAGCAATACGTTTGCCCCTCACCGCTCCCTGGCACTGGAGCGCCTGTTGGGCCACCCATCTCGGAGCCCAATCTGTTCTGTTCCCTCTCCCTTTCTCGCTCCCTCTCTCTGTCACGGTGCCGCTGGCGATGATGATGTCCTGTTGCTGCTGCCAAGCTGAGCTCCGGCTCCGGCTCCTCGTCCGGTGCAGTGTCGCTGCTGCTGTGATAGGCGCTGTTCAGACTTGTGAACGCAGCGCTCAGCAGCGTGGGGGAATATGAGGTAAGATGCTTTCGAACCTTGAGCGCCAGCTTAAGGCTTACAGTTCACCAGATGCCTAATGGTAATCGGTAAGTAAATAGAAAAAGAAGGGGTTTGTTTTTCTTTTAATATTGAGAAATGAAAATAAATATTTTTTGTGTTTTTCTTTTTTGCAAAGATTTGCAGAGGTTTGTTATTATGAAAACTGCCAAAAAAAAAAACAAAACAGATCATTATTTTGGCACGGGTTGCTTTATATTCAATGAAAATTGGCATGCAAATGGAAATGGAGTTTCAAAAAATGATATTTTTTATGTTTTGGCCTAGCAGGCATTTTGCTCAAAATGTTCTCTATTCCCACACACACACACACAGAGGCAGGTGTGCAAAAAATATATATTGTGTATTTCTTTTTCGGGAGAGAGGGGATGGTTACACTCCGGCTCCTACACCTCCCAATCATTCCACCACTCCCACCATTTCCTGAGCCATTTCATTGCAGAAGTTCGTTGTTGTTGGTTTTTAGCGGAAAATCTTGGTTTTTTAAATTTATGCCCATCGCCGCCTCCCTGGCCAAGTTTTATGCGCCATAAAAAGTGAAAGCGCCTTTTGCCAATGAGGAGAATGGAACCAAAAAAATATTACAGGGAAGTAGTATAAGGAAGAGGGCTAGGACAAGGGGAAGGCGAAGGCGAAGTCAAGGTGGTAGAGTGGGAGGGTGACAGAAATACGCGGATACAAAAAAAAAAAAAAAAAACAGGAATAAAAATGGGGGAAAAATATGCAAACATCCCTCGAAAAAACGTGTGCGCGTATTTTTCCGGCTGCTTTTCGCGCGTTTTACTTTACATATATATATATATATATATGTATATTTTTTTTTATATTCTTGCTGACTGGAAAATGGAAAGCAACAACAACACACACACACTCGCATATTAACTCACGCATACAGAGAAAAAAGAAGCACACACAAAAATATAAAATAAAACGAAACTGAACTGAAAAACTTGCAATAATTTGCGTTTTCCGAGTTTTCATTCATTTTTTGTGTTTTCCATATTCTTGGCTTGTTTTTCCTGTTTTCACTTTGCTTTGCTTAGGACAAGGGTGCGTGTGTCAGTCAGTCAGTCAGTCTGTCTTTCGGTCTGTCTGTTTTAGTCGCTGTCGAAGTGGTTGCAAGTAGTTCAACCCATAACTCGGGCTCTAATGCTCGAATTTCATTTTGAAACTCGTTAAAAATATATTTTCTGGCTCAAGTGGTCAACATATGTTGGTCCTATGACGACGACGAAGACGACGACGACGATGATGACCATATATGCGGCATATGTTGGACATGCTTCGTCGCCATGTGGCATGATGGTTCGTAGGCGTTGCAAGCCGTCGCCAATAAGCGAATCGAGTTCGAGGAATTTTCAGTTACCAACAGGTAACTGACTACAACTACAACTACAACTGCGTTTCCAATACGAAGACGATCGAAATGCGTCGCAGTTAAAACTAAAAAAGGGAAAAGGGAAAGAAGAAAAATTGCCAGTATAATGGCAAACGAACTAAACACAGGGAAATGTCAAAGGCAGACAAAAGGTTCAGAGAATGGAGGAGGAAAAGGAAAACAAACGACCTGCATTGTACTTCGGCTTGAGTGCGTAAAATGCGCAAGACATTTCCATTGTGTTCGACTTATTGTCTGCCCGAAAAGCGGATAATGGGCAAAATCGAGCAACCTGCCGAGCACACTGCAACCGATCCCACAGACAGATCCTCAACAGACAATTGCGCAACAATCGGATAGGTAGCAAGCAGGTAGCGCTTGCTAAGCGTTTAATGGGATCATAATGAAATCGCATCAACGCCTCGAATCTCGAACCACGAACCACTAAAAAAATACTCTCTTGCTCGTGGCTCTTGCTGGCAAAACTCTTATACGTTGCGCATACGCTGCGATTGCCAAAACGAACCTTAACTAAAAAGCTACAAAGCTTTGCGATCGCGAGCTTTTGCTAACAGCACATTAACAGCGGGCGCCATTTTGTTGTATTGCGCTTAAATTGAATATGATAAGCAAATGTCATTGAATCGAATGCACTTGGAAACCGGTTCTTGGATTTTTCCAGTTGATTTTGTAAAAGTTTACACATATCCCAAATATTAATTGCGAAATTGGAGCAAAATAATTTACTTATCAAATACAAAATACACCAAATACAAGTCAATAACAACAATGCTATAAAAGAAGAAATCTTACCACGAAATATTTGAAATTCTGCAGTTGCAGACCAATGTTGAATCTTTGTTGATGGCTTAAATATGGCACTCAATATTATTAATGGCCACTTTAAATATTTTCCAAATGTAAAGCGTTTCGTTTGTTCGACTTAGTTCGGTTTTAGCTGGTGTTTTTTTTTGTCACATTTGTTGCTAATATGTTTTTTTTTATTAACACTAATCACAAAATCGCACAAAAAATTCACCAAAAATTCCAAAATGCTGCTTGCAGTTTATCCAAGTGTTTTTTTTTTTTAATTTTTTGGTTAATTCTTATATTTGTTGTATTAGTATTTTTTTTTTTTTGGATTGTTGGAGTACCCAAGAAACTGCGACACGTACGAATTTGCGTTTTTCTGTTTTTTTTTATTTTTGTTTTTTTTTTTTTAATTTTGCGTGGCACGTTGTTGCAGATTCGAGCGCTCAAACTTGAATAAAACTGCCACGGTGCTCGTGTGCAGCAAGTCATTGAAAACAAAATTTCCCGAGCGAGACAGAGCGCACATTTTCAACCTCTCACACACACACACACTCGCGCACACGTACGTTAGTACGCACACAGAGTCGTTTGCAGGGGAAGTGCTTGAAACAGCAGTAAGAAACAGCAACAATATATTGCAAAGGAGCAGCCAAAAAAACTGTGCTACGAGCGCAGAGCTCAGAGCGAGCTGCCAACCCTCTTTCTGTCTCTGTCTCTGTCTCTTTTGCGCTGTAGACGCCGCAGTCGACGTCGCCGTCGCCGTCTGTCTGCACTGCAGTCTGCAGCTCTTTGCGTGTGCGTGTATGTGAGTTTTTTTTTTGCGCTGCGCTATATAGTCTGTGTCTGTGTGGGTGAGTCTTGCATATGGCGGCCGCTGCTGCTGCCAATAGCGCCCAAGAGAGGAACCTGCAAGTGTGTGTGTGTGAGTGTTTGTGTGCTCTTTTTGGCGTATTTGTTAGAGATAGTAGCACATATAATAAAAAGTGCGGCCGCTGCATTTTTTTCTGTTTTTTTTTTTTTGTTTTGTTTAACTGGCCAAGTTGCCCAACTGGCTGCAGGTTGTATGACAGTATGAGTGTGTGTGTGTGAGCTCTCAGAGTATATCTATAAAAAAAACAAAACTGGTTAGGCGAATGAGAAACCCTTTGCTTTACTCTTTATTTTTTCACCCATTACTAGTTTTGGTGCGATGTAAAAATATGTTTCAGAAAGCATTGCTAATCACAAAAAACCATAAATGCCAATCTGCCAAGAGCAGATTGCATACAACGTTTAGTAGGTAAAAAAAATCCCGTAACAGAAACAGAAATCAGGGATCAGACAACAATTTATTGGCATTTCGCTTTATTTCGATTTATGCAAATTCGATTCAATAGCCCCTTAAGATGAGACGACGGCGACCTTCAGCAATCAATAATAATACTGCATTGAATGCAATTTATGCACTCTTTCATTTATTATTTCTAAAGGGTCGCCGCTTGCAATTTGCATATGGGTTAGACTTTGATTTCATTGTCTTTGTCTTGGGTATTTATGCAAATTATTTTGCCTTGGCCTGCCTGCACTTTCTTAACACTTTTTTTGTAACGGTCAAAAACGGCAACAAAAATTGTGTCACCAATATCAATGTGTGTGTGTGATGATGTCACAAATGCAAACTTAATTCGACTGGAATTCATTATAATTAAGAAATGCATAACTCATTGCATGTGTGTGTGTGTGTGTAGCAGTTTTCAACAAACCGCGAATCGCTGGCCGCCTCGCTCTCTCTCTTACACACAAACACACTCAAACACACACAGCATCCGCAACAGTCGCAGAGTTGTAGCGCATGTGCAACTGTTGTTCTCTCGCTTGCACTCATCTGTACGGCATATGGCAACAGTTAGTTATTAGTGTTTTTTGCGGGACATTTGTTGATCATATATATTTAAATGATTTTAATTGCCGATCGGCGAGTAATATGAGTATGATTAGCTAGAATCTATATACCTGCAACAATTGTGTTGTTTTTTGGTGCATCATTAATTTCATTTGCCCCTTCGCCCCGCCTCCTTGTGGTCGATTTCTTGTTACTTGTTAGTTGAATTCATTAATCATGCCGGGGAAATTAAGGTCAACCGCATTCACAAGACAGACTCTATAGTTATTTTATATATTTTTTTGGCAGTCCCTTGAAATCCACATACACACACACACACATACAAATACAAATATGTTTGTTTAGTTCGGGATTTTTTTTATTTTCATTTTTGACAAGCAACTAAATCTTTGGGACTAGAAAAAACTAGTTCGCAAGTGCATTCAACTCCCCCGCCCTGCCGCCCGCTGATAAAACTACAAGCAAACAAAAAGAATAAAACAACTTGAAAGAAAAGCGTCAAACCGAACATTAAATACACTTCTCTGAACATGTATATAACTTATATCTGAATAAAGTTTTATATTTAACGATCAAAAATCATTCTTTATACCAAATATCCTATTTGACCCCAGAATTTTACCATAGAGAATTTCACGTTTAGATAGTGTATGAACTTTTTTAGTTTAGAACTCTTTAGATTGTGTTAGAAGAGTTGCTGCAAATGCCGAACTGCGTTAAGCAACTTGCACCATACATAAGTAATCTATGGCATAATGTTTATGAGCTCTCAACTGAGCTCGTGTGTTCGAGAGAGTAGGGGTAGGGGTAGGGGTATTAATCTTATCAGTATTTTAGTTGTTTGTCAGCAAAGTCAGCAGAGAGAAAGTTTCAGTTTCGGCATTTTCATGCATTGCAGTTTTCCATTGCATTCTATTCTTCTTCTTCTTCTTATTCTTCTTCTTCGCCGATAAGAACTGGCGATTCGGTACGGAAACTGTACAAATGGATTTGCGGCCAGGCCGGATGGGTTCAGTGAATGCTGCAGTCAATCAACTTTTAACAGAATTTCCTTAAATGGATAATCTTTTGCCAGTCTTTTGTTGACTTTGCTGACTTCTTGACTCTTCTGACTCTTGTTTTGGCTAGTGTAAGAATCTCACAATAATAATAAAGTTATGTCTGTGCCACGGCTTTGTGGCCGACCGACCGACCGCTCATTATGTGAGATTAGCCAGTGGAAATCTGCACATAATCCTAAGCCTAACCTAACCTCACATCTTGTGCAGTCAAAGTCAATGAAGCTGTCATACCGAACACCCTTAATGGACCTTAAGGCAGGTAGCTAGCTACACTTGCACTTGCTGGTATAATTAAATTTAATTTAATTCCATATTCCATATGAACAATAGATAGTTTTGGCCTTGGCGGTGTCTTTAACCTCTCCACGACAGACAATCTATTCAAAATCGCATTATTCTCTGCCAAATTGCAATTATCTTTAAGTGAAATTTACTTAAGCCTAAACATTTTCTACTTATCTCGTTGATTTTGGCTTGAATAAATATTTGAGTGCATTTTCGCGATAAGTTTTTATCAGCTTTGGGGTTTTCTTTGTTTTCTCAGCACATGGCGAAATTAAAACTAGAAAATAGAAACTAGAAAATAGTAAATTGCTTGCATTTATGATCGCTTGGTAAAGGGTTTTCAGTTTTTATGGTTTTATGACGATGAAGTTTTTGCGAAAAAGTGCGAAAATGCTTCGCTGGAAGCAATGTTTGTGCGGTTTACGACCATGTGTAACCCTTTTTGGTCGGTAGGTCATTGGGTCGTGGTCCGCTCTGAAGAACTACCATTGAGCAAAGTCAGCGCAAAAGGATTCGAGAGTGTCCTTGTTCCAGGAACTGTGCTAAAAATATTGCCCGTCTGTCCGTCTGCCCGTTTTGCATGTTCATTATCTTCATTATCATCATCAACGTAACGTAATTAAGGGCTGACGTTAGCTCAATCAATGTCTGCGATATGTCTCAGGCAATAACTATGCATAAAATAAATAATTTCACATTTGTCAAGGAGTATGCCAAAAACAAAAAAAGAGATAACGACCATCAACCCTTTTTCTTACATACTTTCCTTCCGCCTACCTGTGCCAAAGAGTATATTGACAACATCGGTGGTCTAAAACTCAACTAGAAGAGAAAATCTGTCCTGCTAGAGAGCACTCGAGTGTCCTGTGTGTGTTGTGGCACGATCTTTTTGAAGTTTGAAGCGGCATGTCCGAAATTTCCTTAAATATTTTTTAAATACAATGGCAATTAGCGCATTCAGTTCCGACAAATGGACCAGAGCCAAAGACTCTCACTCTGTTTGCTCAGGTTCAAAAGCGACGATATCCTTTCAACTCACAAGAAACAGAAGCTGCCGCCTCACAACGGACAAACGGACAATGGACGACATGCAGTGCACAGGTTAGCGACGTTTTCGTTCCGGCCCAGAGTCGCCGCACCGGTTCTCTGTTCTGTTATAAAATGCATTTTTTGTTCAGGCACTCGACAATCTCTTTCGCAACTCGGTGCTAATGGATGCGAAAATGATGAAAACTCGGCAAAGTTGAAAGCATTAAGATGCAATATTCAAGAGATATATAAAATATATTTTTCATTACAGTAATAGTTATTAAGGAATAGATAGATATTTATGTATTCATGGGCATATCATACCACGACTTTACTTTGCCCCTTCCGCTGTTTGGCTGTGTGATAAATGTTTACACAAAATTCAACTGACGGAAGGGCAAAAATACGAAATATCTACCAAATATTTATTTATATATGCATATGCATAGATATAAACATGCGTGTCTCTGTGTGTGTGTGTGTGTGTGTGTGTGTGTGTGTAGAGCAACAGCCAAAAAACAAACAAAAAATGCTGCAAACGGACAAAATGCAACAAAACTAGAAATACAACATGAGAGTGTGTGTTTGTATGTGTGTGTTAGTGTGTGTGTGTGTGTTTAACAACAACACGAAAAGCAGAGGAATGGAAAATGTTAGAAAATTTATCGCGCGCGTCATTTTGCTGCAACTGCAAGACTGTATAAGTGTGTGTGTGTGTGTGTGTATGTGCGTGTGTTTGTATAAGAGTATGGAAAGCAGCACAGCGCACGTAGACATGAAAGCATAGAGCTGAATTCTACACTTAGAAAAAATTGTTGGTTTAATTAACAGATAATTCTATATTATGCATTTTCTCTATAACCAAGTATTTTTTGTCTCCTTAAGATGGGCTATATGGAAAAGATAACGAAAAAAGCTGGTTCAGGCAAGGAGTATGCATCTTTTTTCTTTAAGTGTTGCTGAGACAACGACGACGACGACGATGACGACGATGACGGTGACGACGCCGTCGTGTTGGCGTCGAGAGCAGGGCCGGTGTATAGAGACGAAGGGAACGTTGAATGGCAAAGGGGAAAGGGGTGCGGGGGCTCTCATTCGCGTTACGCATGGGTCATTGCACTTTTGCAACGCAGCGAGAAGCGATCGCATACACACACACACACACACACATACAGAGATAGATAGCATATACAGATACAGATACACGCGGAGAGATAGCAAAAGGCAACATTTGACGGGAATTGTATATAAAAAACGTACGAAAAATTAGGCGAAAGCAAACACGCGGATAGAGTGTGGAGATGGAGATAGAGAGAGATAGAGACAGAGAGAGCGAGAGAGAGAGAGAGTGTGTGCATGTACGCGTTGGGGAAGGGGAAAACAGCGACTGAGGCACTGTTGCAACTGCAACTGCAACTGCGACTGCGCCAGCAACTTTGACTTTGGCACTCGGCCGCCATTTTGTAATGAGTGCGCGTTAATTTCGCCTGCATTCACACACACACACACAAACACAAAACAAGAACATGAACACAAATACAAACACAAACAAATACACATGCACTTTCTAAAAATAGAGCCCACGCCGGCAAACTTCTCTTATTGCCATTGCGTTTTTATGTACATATGTATGTATCTAATTTTCCCCCTACTTCTTGGCAATGCCATTTGTGCCGCCAACGCCACTCGAGTGTTGCAGTTGTTGTTGTTGTTGCTGTTGGTGTTGCAGTTGCAGTTTGCTGCACATGTGGAAAACTAAACTGACAACTAAAACTGAAAACTGAAAACTGAAAACCTCCTCAAAAGTACAGCAACTTATAAATTTTTGAAGGAAACGGCAATAGAGCGGCGCATGGGGTGTGTTTTCCATTGTTTTTCACCAAAACCGAGACACGCACACTAACTACATACATATTTCCCACTGTTTTTATTTTTAGCAATTTGAATTTTGGAACGAACAGAATTTTCAAGTCAAGCACAATATGAATTTTATGCGGCTTGCATATAACACAGGGAGGAAATACATATACATATAGATTATATCAAATTGAATTTGTCTGAACATTTCATACCTTGCTTGTTCCGTTCTGCAGAGTTTTAGTTGTTTTAGCTAGTAGATTTAATTTTGTGTTTAATTTCTTTTCACTTGCACATTTTTGCAATATTATTATTAGTTTTTTCCACGTGTCACACTGTCTGATTGTCATTTTTGCACTTCTTTCGATACTTGCTTTCGATATTTTTAGTGTTTTATTATTTAGATGAACATTTAGAAGCTCTCTCACACGTTTTGGCCATTATGCAAAAATGCTAAATAAATCAGACTTTCTATTCGTTTAACACTCTTTCTCAAGTGAAGCGCGGCAAATGTTGAGGTTACAAGCTTTTTTCTTTGTCGTAAGTTTATAGAAGTGTTTTTTTGGTTCTCAAAGATTCGCGCTTTCTGGACAACGTGCACTGACCTTGAGTCAACTACACTTAAGTAGCCAAAGGGTCTAGTTAAGGGTCTGGCAATGGGTCTGTCTGTCTGCCTGGCTAATGCTGCCGACTAATGCTGTTTCTGTTTTCTGGATTCCGATTCTGAAACTAAATTCTGAGTAAAGCGACAGAGAGGCGGTAGGTAAAAGCTCCCCAACATACATACATACATGTTTACTATATATACATATCTTTATATGTTTTCTCGTTCTATATACTAGCCATTCAAATATATGTACATGTATGTGAACACGTAGACATCTACTGACTCACAGAATTGAGCAAAATAAAAAAAACAAGCAAAATTCGTACTAGAAAAGAATCGAAAATTTTACATTACAACAACGTTCTGAATAGGGGGAGGGGGGGAAGAGCGAAAGCTCGAGAGCAGCATAAAATTAACAAGCAGCCCTTTGCCAAAAAAAGAAGAGAACAACTAATAGATTTACGCTCTCAGAATTCTCCTACAACACCAAAACCAAAGCCAAAGCATTTTGCAAATAACAAAAATATCAAATCGGGAAAAACAAAAGTCGCCATTTGGTCGCTAGAGTAGTCTAGCATATAGTTTATCTGTAGAACTTTTCAGGGTCACTAAATTATTACACAATTTTTTGTTTACAGCGAAAAAATATAACAACGAACGAGATGATGAAGAAGAAGAACAACTGTAAAATGTTGTTACTGGCAAAAATGTATAAGTGTGTGTTCTCTGTGTGTGTGTGTGTGTGTGTGTAAGTATGACAGCAGATCTGTTGTTGTTTACAACGAAAACAAATTTCATTAATTTTGTTGTTTTCGTCGTTTCGTCGCTGTGCCAGGGCCATTACTACAAACGAATGTATGTATGTGTATATGTAAGTGTTGTGTTGTATGTATGTGTTTGATTGAAATATTTATATGTAAATACGGAAGGTCTTTTTTCCAATGCTAGAAAAATGGTAATGGAAATGTAATGCTTCGGTCTTCGGTAATGCCACGGGAAGGGATTATCAAATAACATAATATACTAGATTAAGACGTTGTTTCTATCTTTTCGCAATATTTCGCATAAGTTCTATATAATATCTGCTTTGCAACAACAGGAATAATAACAAAAATAATAGCAATCAACAAGTTACGTCAACGCAATAGCCCGGGGCGTGTTATATACAACAGTGCCGAATAGAGAGACAGAACGCACAGAATGCCCGTTGAATAAAAGCTAAAAACAACAAAAATGAACAGAAAGCAGACGGGAGCCGTCCCTAAACTTGAACTTGAAATACTGCAAAAACAAAATTCAAGAGCAAAATGCCGGCAAAAAAAAAAAACGCAAAAAAGCTGTCAAAAACAATAACAAGAGCGCTCTAGCATAGAGTGATAGACCACAATATACCCTGTGGTAGACCCCTTCATATACATCTCTCTCACAACTTAAATGTGTATGCATAAATTTGTGTGGTCTAGTAGATTGGGAAAAGAGCTTAGACGGCACATGGTAAAAGATAGTTAGGAAAGCTGTTATGTTATTATATGTTGCCAAATATGTTGTTTCTTGCTATACCCTTTTCATGTTTAACCCACAGGGTATTCATTGTACATAACAGCTCTCTCTCTATCTTTCGCTCTGTTTTGCCGAGTGGTAGCGAATACTGCCGACCGTTCCCGAAGCTTTTTAGTGCAAAATTGCGATTCGGCTCTTCACTCGCGAATTTGCAGTCCGACCAATCAGCTCGGCTCGGGAACCGAAAGCTGCCGCTATGTGTGCGTGTCTCGACATGTGCATATGCTTGCTTTTGCTTATTTTTGGCACAGATAAGTCGCCATTTTTGCGCAAAAACAAACTTGGAACTAACGCCAACTACAAAACAACAGCAACTGCTGCTAGAGAGAGGGAGAGCGAGAGCGTGGTTCTTTGTATTTACTATTTACCATTTGGCATGTTTATGTTGATTAAGTAAATTTAAAAGAACCAGACGCGACACGTGGTTAGCCAGCGGCCACAGAATGTCGACTGAAACGGAGCTTTCTCGAGAGCATGTAATAATGTGCTAATCTACAAAAACAATCACAGCTTAGATTCTAGGTTAAATATGTTACTTACCTATATTAGCATTGTAGAAGACGAATGTTATGGCACTTTTTGACTGATTATTGCAACAATTTTCCTAATGAGCTCAATAATAATTGACTTTCTTAATACAAAAAGATATTTATTAAATCATTCCCACATTTACAGATTTGACAACTATGGCAAAAATTTTGGCAACCTGATCGTTAACAGACACTTTTAGCATTGTAGCTTTTGTTTAGGGGCTTTCGTTAACAGTGGGGTTCTTGTCTTCGCTTACTGCTACTTATACGCCTAAGCTTATTATGCTTGTTTAGTCTCGCATTGTTAAAAACCACAATAACAATTAGGCACACGTATATATGTATGATGATTACCCCCTTACCCTATATAGTAATCCAACTACAGCAATTGTCTATTATCCTTTGTATCCTCTTCTTTTATTGACGCAACCTGCTGCATTTCAGCTGTTGTTGTTGTTGCTTTACAATAATCTCGACTGACTTGCAACATGTTCCCAAATTTCTAAACACCTTCGCCATCCGCCAACCAACTGGCAACAAATTTTGTCTTTCCCTCCGTTTCTCTGCAATAGAATCGTGTGACTTTTTCCTCAAATCAAAAAGTTAACTTTTCCCAGGGTCCCTTATACGCAGGCATGTAAGTGTAACTATGTATGTATGTGTGTGAGTGTATCCTGTTGCTCGCATCCTACACGCATACCCATAGCATTCGAGAACTCCTCCGCCCCTGCACAACAGAAGCAACAATCAATTTGTGCATTCGTTTTGGTTTTGCCTGCTGAGCGTTCTCCTCAACCTTGTCCTTGTTCTCGTTCCCCTTCCCGTTCCCCCAGCTTGTGTGTGCATCACTTATCCTTTTTTGTGTGTGCCATAATTTCTCGTCATTCTCTCCAGTTGCCTATTGTTACTATATACTTGCTAATGCTGGGTTATTGAACTATTGATTCCCCTGAATTTATTGTTTAACCCGCCTTTGGCCAACAGGTGATAATTTGAGAGATTTGTGTGACTTCGTCGACAAGTGATCGTTGGCCAAAGAAACAGTAATAGCTCGCAAATGTGAAATATCTCAGAGTATCTCACTGCATTAATCTAAAACTTATGTAAGCTTTGTCAATGCGACAGTTGGCAACTGTTTATGGGATCTCTACCTGTTTTGGGCTCCCTCATCTTTTGGGTTACATTTCCATTTCCATTGCAGTTGCACTTCTCACATAACCGTTTGCTTAAGAAATTTTCACACATTTTTCATTCTCATCTGGCAACAACAACTAAGTCAACAATTGCACGCCAGGTAGTAAGAGCAGCAGCAGCAGCAGCACAATGTTTGGTCAACGTACGTGTAAATTCTTTTGGCCAAGTCTTTTAACGGGCGCAAATTATTTTGACAAGTGGCCGAAAAATTGTCGACTATTGTTTAAGTCTTGTATGCACAGCAGCAATAGAAAAAGTAGAATAGAATAAGAAAAAGACGATGAAGAAGAAGAAACAGAAACAACAATAACACAACACAACAATAACAACATTTGGCTGGGACACAGAGCTAAAAAGACGAATACGACCATTTCTTTAAGTGGTCTGAGAGACATTCCGTCTCAGCTATCGAATAAATATTGCGGCTCATTAATTACAATCCAAATGCCACACACACATACACTTTTATAAATATGTACCTTTGACACTAAATCAACGCAAAGACAATTGATCTACTCAGTAGTTCATTTGTCTTTGCACTAAATCAATGTCATTCAAAAGAGAGAGATCATTTATTGGCATTTTGACCTCTCTTGAAAATGCAACTGCAAAACCACAGCGACTCACGCTCTTAGGATAACAGAATGTTAATTGCATAAACCAAGAACACAAATCATACCTCTTTAAGTATGTAAGTTATTTCTATTGTCAGTATAAGTGTGCAAGTCTTTGCAAAACCATCAAAGCAAACATGCGCGCGCGCCTATTATCTAACTGGAAAGTGTGCAAGTTTTAGCAAAGCCTTCAAAGCAGACATGCGCCCACGGCTATTTAAAGTGAAAAGTGGAGCGATTGAATTGGAATATCATACTGGAAAGTGTGCAAGTTTTAGCAAAGCCTTCAAAGCAAGAATGCGCCCACGGCTATTTAAAGTGAAAAATCAATGTCATTCAAAAGCGAGAGATCATATTTTGGCAATTTAGCTCTCTTGAAAATGCAACTGCAAAACCACAGCGGCTCATGCTCTTAGGATAACAGAATGTTAATTGCAAATACAAAGAACACAAATCATACCTCTTTAAGTATGTAAGTTTTTTCTATTGTCAGTATAAGTTTGCAAGTCTTAGCAAAACCATCAAAGCAAACATGCGCGTGCGTAATTGTAAATGTCTAGAACGATTTAATTGGAATATCTAACTGGAAAGTGTGCAATTCTTAGCAAAGCCCTCAAAGCAAGCATGCGCCCACGGCTATTTAAAGTGCAAATGTCTGGATCGATTCTTTTTTATTGTCAGTATAAGTGTGCAAGTCTTAGCAAAGCCTTCAAAGCAAGCATGCGTCCACGGCTATTTAAAGTGTAAAATCAATGTCATTCAAACGGGAGAGATCATTTATTGGCATTCTCCCTCTCTCGAAAATGCAACTGCAAAACCACAGCGACTCACGCTCTCAGGATAACATAATGTTAATTGCAAAAGCATAAAACACAATTCATACCTCTTTTAGTATGTAAGTTTTTTCTATTGTCAGTATAAGTTCGCAAGTCTTAGCAAAACCATCAAAGCAAGCATGCGCGCGCGTTTATCAAAAGTGCAAAGTGGAAAGTGGAACGATTGAATTCGAATATCTAACTGTAAAGTGTGCAAATTTTAGCAAAGCCTTCTAAGCAAGCATGCGACCACGGCTATTCAAAGTGAAAATGTCTGGATCGATTGAATTGGAATATATAACTGGAGCCGTTTTCGATGTACATACATGCCAGCAAATCGGTAAGTGATATTTTTATTTATGTATGTATTTATATAAATGTACATAGTACATACGTACAAATATGTTCAGTTGAATTCATTGGTACAGTCGCGATTGAGTTCTGGTTGCGTCCTATTTTGTACAGCCGGAAATCGCCAGCAATTGCACGTTTCGGTCTCCTGTGCGTGTCTTCCAAATTGTGTGTGTTTTTCGTCTTCTGTTTTTTTAGTTTTTCCAAATTCGACAACAACAACAACAGCAAGAACAGCGACGCAGCGACTGTAGAATAACAAATAATTAGCATTAACCACGCAATTGAGTGCAGCAGCATAGCGACAGCGACAACGACGTCAAACGTTGGCAGCGAAAACGACGATTGAGTGCAATGTGCACTTGCACACACACACACACACACACATAAATACAAACGTACGCATAAGCATAGACGAATAAGTTGAAAACAGACGTGGCCGCCAATCAAGCAAGCAACAACAACAATAACAATAACCAAAAGCAACAGCAGATAATACATTTTTGGAAATGTCAACAAAACGAAGAACGAAAACAAATTGTGTAAAAGTAAAAGAAAATGCCAATGTTGCGAGCGAGTGAGCAAATGAACAAGAGTGTAAGAGTGTAAGAGAGAGTGAAAGAGAGTAAGAGCGTAAGCAGTTTTAGCTCCAGCTTCAACTTGGAACGACGTGGGCGCAGCGCTGCTTTTGATAGTGTGCATATACGTGTGAGTGTGTTCGTATGTTATGATCAGCGTCGCCATCTTAGCGGCTGGGGCTGAGTATACATACGAACGAACGAGCAATTGGTAAAAAGACAAACATACAAATAATAGCATGCAAGTGTGTTTGGTGTGTGTGTGTATGCGCAGTTGCTGCAGCTCCATGTGCCTCATGTGGCGCGATGGCAGGCCCTATGCCAACATAAACTCAAGTTTGTGCCTATGACACGTCGTCGCCAGGCTGTGAGGGGCATTTAAATTACAAAACGATTGCATAATTGCGGGGCACTCATACTCATCTATTCGTACTCATAGCAAAGTAATGTGTCTGTTATTGCCCGTGTCTAATTTTAAACCACAAAAGGTCAACAAGTCACAACAATGCCCACGTACAGATCTTCCGAGTGACACACGTCCAGCATGAAGCAGTCCTGCAAATAAAGGACGTCCAAACGAAAGTGAAACGCATCTCAATAGACCCGAGACATAGAAACTGACACTGACACTGACACACAAGGGGGAAGGACGCAGACACAGTCCGAGGCTACGAGCAAAAGAAACAAAAGAATAGAATAGAAACTCAAGCAAACGACTGACACACGAATACACGCTCCATAGAATATCTGAGAAGCTGAGGGACGAAGAATGGCACAAAAAATGCGACAAATTCAAACATTTTGTTCAAGTCAAAACTGCCAAGAGTTATCTATTGTAATTTGATCCTTTTTCGTTAGATCCTTGCTCGTGTGAAGCGCGACGACTGCGCGCTTTTGTTGTTGTTGTTGTTTATGGGTTTTGTGCCGCTGTCGCGTAAAAAACTCAAAACGAAACTGAAACCGACATACAAACATATATCTTTTATCCATATACCCGTCATTACACCCTCGCCCCTATACATATGTGAAGTAACTGGTGCATCGAGGAACATTACGGGTCGCCAACTATGGCGTCTAATTTATGCCAAATATAACACTCTTCTTCTGTCACACAATGTTTGTCTTTCGTCGTTTTTTGTTGTGAAACACATCCATACACAAATGCATACATAAGTGTACATATGTCCACCAAAAAAAATGAAAAGTATTTCAATTAAATTGATAGCTCAGCTACTCGTTTAGAGTTGAAAACCCCTGGAAAAACAACATTCCCGATGAAAATTAGTTAATTCTTTGCCAAATGATGGTTAAAACCATCCCCGATTGTTTTTTTTTTTTTTTGGGATAGAATCTCTTTTGATTTATCCTTGACTTCTTGTTTCGCATAAACAGACCCAAAAAATAATAAAAACAATCGCACTTTTTCTTACCACAAATGAAGAGTGTGGTAGCTGTAGTGGTGGTGGTGGCGGCTGTTACGTCTAAGTCTACGGCTACGGCTTCTAGGGCTTCTGTTGCAGCTTAGCTTTGGCTTCGTTTTTTCGCTTCAACCCCCGGGGGCAGTGCAGGGCATGCAGGGATATGGGCCGGGGTAGCAGGAAGCAGAAGCTGAAAAAAATAAAAAAATTTGCATGCTGCCGCTGCAAAGTGTAGCAGATACAACAAAAACATAGATATGCCACACCACACATAACGCACTCCACATTTACGAGAGTGTAATAATGTCTTGCCAGCTAGAACTAGAGCTAAATAATTGGATATATGATAGGAGGGGAGGGGAGGGGAGGGAGGGTAGTGTTGTGTAGAGTGTGTTTGGGGTGTTTCGATAAGTACTTTACAACGGAGACAACCCTCGTTTTGCGGATTTTTTTTATGGTTTTGCCCAACAGAGGACAACATCAAAGTTCATACTTTGAATTCGCTCCTCGGGTGGGTATATGCCGTTCATCTATATACATATGTACTATATACGCGTATGTATGTATGTGTGTATGAATGTGTGCATGCAGTTAGAAAGCATAATAACGGTGGTTGCTCACCTCACCTCAGCAACATTTGCTATTCATCTTTCCCAGCCCCTGCCCTGTTCCTTGCTCGTTTCAATGCCCTTCCTCCTAGTCAGGCATTGGCTAGCATTGCAATTTTATTGCGACAATGAATGTTCGATAGTTGTTTTTTTTTGCTTTTTGGCAAACGGTATTGGCGATTTCGCAAGTTTGCGAACACGTTTCACTTGGGGTTGTAATAGACACCCTAAAATGCTGATGGTGGTGGCACGGTGGCAAGGTGGGAGGAGCTCTCAATACTCTCAATAAGCGAAGAAAAGTTTGTGCAAAATTCAAAATTGCAAAATGGCGAACGTAATATTTTGAGATTTGGATGAGATCAGTCAAGAAAGTATTTAATATTTTACAAAACTGTTTAAAAAAAAAGTACGTTACACTCGTTACGTCATGTCCAACAGAAAGGTTGCAACCCAAACTCAATGCACACCCGAAAAAGGGAAACCCTTTGCAACAAATTTGCATACATTTCGCTTTCTTAAGATCGAAACTCACAAAAATTATGCAAATTGGGCCAAATCAAAATCAATCGAGAACTGAATCGAGTATCGATCAAAATTGATTTGTTGCCCGTTGCGCCTAAACACAAACAGAACAGAACGGAACAGAACAGAACAAACCCCGGAGACAACAACAACACGAAGTGAGCAATAGTTTCCTCTGTGTCGGCCAAGGAGTTGAGTTGAGTTAAGCGTGAGAAAGTTTTTCTCGAATATGTGTTTTTGCACGCATAATTTACATAATTTTGCCTGGCCAAATAACAAGGAAATAAATTGCAGGCACACATCTCAGCTCAGCTCAGCTCTCTGTGCCCATTTGATGTGTTTTTGTGTTATGCAAATGAGCACATGTTGTTGTCCCTGTTCAACCCCCTGTGAGGACTCAGGTGTGCGAGCGTGCCGGCATGCTGTGAGGACTCAGACCCTCTGTCGGCTCTGGCGCCGTCCACTGTGCGCATAATTAACCCCTGTCGGGTGATTGTCTATGTTTGAGCCTTGAGCCCGTCTCTGTCGCATTTCCTTTTTATTTTACATCATCTTATAGATTTTCCCATTTTCACTTTCGTTTTGCATTTTTGGTTTTCGCAAGTCGAGGCACCTTATGCAAATGAGGATCGACTGTGATCTCTCTTTTTTTGGTTTTTGGTTTTTGGTTATTCGTTTGGCAACCCTTTTTGCAAAGTGAAAATCTTTGCTGTTTACAAAATTTATGCAAATTTCTCGAAGATGAAAAACCTCTTTCGCTCGCCATATAGATCGGCGTGATCTTTTCACTGTCGCTCTAATTTTCTAGCCTAGTAGAAATTTGTGGCGGTGTCAGGTAGACACTCCTAGGCTCTACTTTTCCGGCGAGCGTGAGAAACTCTTAAAATTTGCATAATTATTCGTGAAAATTCGCTTTACTACGTGATCTTTCTAAAGACAGCCCAGATGTGCAAGGATGCGCTTCTTCAGTATTCTTCTTCGCCAAAAACAGTGTCAATGACTCTGTTGCACGTCGGATTTAATACTTTATTGTAATTAATAAATGCAAATTCGAACAGAGAAATCATTAATATACCTTGCTGGAACTGTCGCTTCCGCCTGCCTGCCTGCCTGCCATTGTTGCCCCTGTCAAGAAGGGGGCAAAAGAATCAAAACTAGAATTACACCTGATTTTTATTATGTTTTATTGATTAAATTTAGTCTTTAAGAAATTGAATATTCTGCCTTTACTGATGGCAGTCCACAAAAAATATTCATTTTGGCATTTGGGCATAATAAAACATTGATGCTTGTTATAAATAGATTGTAAACTAAACAAACAGTAAACAATGCCTGGCACTTCAAAGCGACAAACTACCCAGCGAGCTACGCAGTCATCTAATTCAAGCTCCAATCGCCCTTGCTTAATATTTTGCACCACTTCACACGCAGCCGCTTTCGCTTTTTCAGCTTTTACAGCTTTTCCCCGCCTTGCCCCCTGTTCTGTTATGTTTCAAAGGTTCCCCCCGCTATTCAAAATGCGGCAATGGGACATAAAAACTGTTTTTTGCAATTTACATAGAACATTTTTATCACCCTCACGCACAGGGGCATCCATCCTGTCATCCTGGCTGCTCGACTATGGAATACAACAACATGCTTTTCCTATTTACACACACACACACACACACACACAAACTTACTTAGACCCCATCTCTCCCCCAGACTCTGATTACCGTCACATGTTTGCGCCCAGTACATTTTCTCGTCGGCATCTTTTTTTTGCGACACTTAATTACACACGCATACGCTTCAATCCACTTTGCTAGTGGTTGCTCCCCCTCCCACGCCCCCGTCCCTATGGGACAATTGAGTCCTGTTTTGGGCTGCTTTCACTCTCTCTCTCTCTTTCATTCTCTGTCTTGTTTACATAGACCTAAAAAGTACCTTCAAATGTGATCATATGAAATGATGCACAACAAGTGCACATGGTACAGTCCTGCAAATTTGTTGCTCTTTAGCCAGGATGCTTGAGTCCCTTTACAATAAGATAGTCCCTGGCGCAATAAGAAATGCTAACAACAACAACGCGTTGGCAGGTAGAACAAACATAGTTGCATCCCAGCTGAAGGTGTCAATGTTGCCTTATCATTCTGCTTGAACGACCCCTGGCTAGAAGAGTGTCTGCCGCCTTCGTCTCCGTCTCCGTCTATCTTCTGTGCATCTATCTGAACCTGCCTTTAGAGTTCGACCCTATCCTGTCCATGTCTTTTCTTTCGTTAATTTTATCTTTGACGGCGATTAATGCGAATAAATTTTATAGTCGAAAATGAAAATGTGCCTCGTCCTTTGTGTCTCGTCCAGTGTGTCTGTGTGTGTGTGTATGTTTTCTTTGCGTCCCTTTTTAGCCGTTGCAGTGTTTTTCTTTAGTGACTTTGTGCCTTTTGTGAGAGAGTCAGTATGTGACTTCTTCTGTGTGTTTGTGTTTGTGCTCGGCACCTGCACAATCCACACACACATACACATATACACACGTAGTCTGCTTACATTTTTCAATTGCGCGATCTTGCAACGTGGCTGCTGGCGTAGCGTGGATAAAAATTGATAGAATTGCCACTCTGGCACTGACTCAGCATCATCTATGGAGGCAGCGAAGATCACAGTGTTTTTACCCCTACCTCCAAATTAGGCAGGGCTTGAAACATAGCTACAGGCTGATCGTTCGAACAGGTACAGGCTGCCCTTTCTCTCACTCTCTCTCTATCTTAGACGGCAAACCAGTTTGCAGCTATCCTCGGTTTTTGTTCGCGACTCTTGTCTCCCCACCTCCTCGCCGAGCCGCTGTAGCAAGTCCATTTGCGCGCCGGCCATTGTTTGCGATGTGTTAACCTTAAGCGATTCTTAGCCGGTTCTCAGTTTAAGCCATTGTTGTTGGTTGTATGTGACTTTTGGGTTTCGCTTGCCACATTGCACATTGATTTTGTGTTTTTTTTTCGATCTTTGATTTTGATATAAATAAATGTAGACAATAGATCGCTGTGTTTTCCACTGTGGGAACGCCGCGAATCCTCATCATGTGCATCGCCACAATAGCATTTGTGCATTTTGATAGCGATCATCATCATCGTTGGGCACACACAGCATGACAGCGAAATGCACCGTAAAAATGCAGGTTGCCTCTGGGGTGAGGGATTCTTTCCCATTCCCCCAGACTAAGGTACGCCAATAACCAATTGGTGCTGGAGGAGGCACCACACCCCCACCCTTAAGAAAAGCTAAGAGCTGCAAAGAGTTTTATTTGCGACGTAATTAGTATTGGGTAACATGCTCAACGTCGTGGTCACGAACTCACGATTCGATGCTTTTCCTATTTGTAAAGGCAAGTTCTACAAGAACAGAAAGTCAATGACCCGGGTGCCGAGTTCTGGGTTCCGGGTGAGAGTAATAAAGTAGCCGAAATGTTGCAATTGCAATGCAGAAAGAACGCGTCGCGTAGATACACAAATATATCCGAAAATACCACAGAGATGGGACTGGGACTGCGACTGGGACTGGGACTGGGACTGGGTCTGGGCGCCCGCATCTTAGTCAATAAAAAGAAAATTGATTGAGAAATTGTGAAAATGAATTTGAAAAGGGACGCGGGAGGAAGGGGGAGCACAGTGGGCACTGCGGCAATTGTGTGAAACGCAGCGCAATTAAATAGCAAACAAATTTCTGCCAATTATTTGACATTAATTATGAAGCCTCAACAATAAGGGCGACTTTTCCGAACGGTCCCGAGTGGACCGGACAACGTAGAACAGTAGATAATCGCACCCTTGTTCTCGCTCGCTAACCCCGATAATCGGTTTCTTACCTTCTCAACTCCTTGAACTTCTGTCAACAAGATCTATTTAAAAAAAGAAAATATTTATTTATATGCTGGTGCTATCGAATTTAAGTTTTACTTTTACACTCATGGCGGTTTTGCATTTCTAATCAATAATGCGCCCCAAGGCAACTCTTATGAATTTATGCATTTCTATCTGTTTCTGTTATGTATGAATCTGTCATGCGTGCATTTGCTGGGCGCTAAAAGCCCACGAAAATGCCGAACAAGTCATTGACTTTGCCTCTGATTCGACTTTGCGACTCTGTGAAAAATATTTATCTGCATTTAGACGACGCCCATCCCATGCCTGATGCAATGGTCGGTGACGAAGAACTCGCCATCGCCATCGCCATTGCCAGAGTTCGTAACTGCCAACGGCCCAAAACGCCAATCGACCAAGACGCTTTCCACGTCCCCACGTCCCCACCTCGGTTTAACACGAAGCAAGTTTTACATTGGGATCTAGTCTAGGCAATTAAGCCATGACAGCAACTGAGGTCAAATTTAAGGCTGCTGTTGTTGTTGAGCTTAGGTTTGAGGAGCGGCTTGAAGCAGCAACACATCAGCAGCAACATCAGCAGCAGCAGCCGAGAAATGCAATCAAAGAAAGAAGGTTAGAGAAAAGCAAAAACCTCAAAAATGAAACATTTTACAAAAAAAAAAAAAACCGAAAAAACCGAAATTGTAAGAAAGAAAGAAAAACGCATTTAAACGAACGAAAAAATCGAGTTTAATGCGCAAAGCGCCTCAAAATTGTTGCTGCTACCTGTTCCAGCATCAAGATCACCTCAACGTTGTCCGTCTGCGGGTCCCCAAGAGTCAGTCAAGAGACTGAGGCTGCGGCTGCGGCTGAGGCTGAGGCTAAAAAAGAGCCGCAAAAAACAACACTGAAGAAGAGAAAATAATAAAAAACGAACATCTGAGTTGGCCAGAGTCGTGAAAATTGTTTTTCTAAAGTCAAAATCTGACGACGGCGAAGGCGACGGCGTCGTCGATGCTGTCTCGCTCAGATTTCATATCTGGGATTACACATTAAATGCATTTGCTGTGACCTGACCTCGTCGTCGTCGTCGTCGTCGTCAAACCCAAACCCCTCGATTAGTGCTGCGCCAAAAGGGGATTTGATAGAAAATGTACGTTTCTGATTGTCAACTTGTAGGCGGGCTGCTGAATAGAATAGAAGAGTTCTTGCTTTTTTCATGCGTAAAAACGCAGCAGCCAGCAGCAGCGATCTGCATCGCGAGATAATTTTTTCGAACCCTACCGAACCTGTTTTATGGCCAAAAAGCGAACGAACGAACGAACCAAACAATGAAAATGAAATGCATAAACGTAAATCTCACAGCAGGTAGTCCACGGTCCACGAGACATTACCCAAATATCGCTCGGATATTATTATTGCTGATTGAAAATTGAAGATGGCGACACGCAACCTTATGACTCTTTGGACCTGGTTTGACCAGGTATCGCCTACGACATTCAATTTCTCAATATTCCCGCTTCGCTCTCAAATTACGTCGTTTGGCTTAGTTTATCCCTTTTTGGTATATTGCTCTGTTGTTGTTTGTCGTGGGATTTGGCATTGCAATTGAACTGAATGATTATGCACATGATAATGAGGAGAAAGGGTTCCTTCCACTCGCGCTTCGTTGCCTTCGTGGGAGATCCGCTTTCAATTTTCCATTTTCCAAAGCCATTGTGTGAAAAGGGTTCGATTGCCAACTGATCAACTTCGACATGTGCACGGATCCATCGCTCGATCGATCGATCGGTCTAAGATTGTCTAGGTGAAGAGTGTAACATGCACTTGCGAGGAAATGCAAATATTTGCATGATCAGGAGATGAAGGAAGGTGTGGTTCAAGTTAGAATCGAGAATCGAGAATAGAGTGTGTGAAAATTGTTTGAATTTCTTTTTCAGTTTCGCAGTATTTCATTGCAAACCAGCAGAATGTGGGCCTGGCAATTTTCCCAATTAAGTTTTCCTCTTTCTTTTTTAGCTGTCTGTAAATTGACCAAGCTGCGGGTCAAAGGTTTCGGTTAAGATAAAAATTGACGATTGGCAAACGCTACTTTAAAAGCAGCGGGCGATATTTGGCTTCTTTTTTCTTTTTGCATTGTTGTGGTGCTGTTAATTTATTGTCAATAGATTGAAAGATAAAAGAAAATAAAAAAATCTGTAGAAAAATAGTATATAGTAGAAAGCTACAAACGAGTTTTCACCCATTCCGCAATCTAAACCCCAACCCAACTCCCGCACTGTAATCGACGTCAACAACAACAACAACAACAGCAATTTGACGAGGAACCCGTTGCCGTCCTATTTGTGAAGCTTGAAAATTGTTGTAATTTATTGTTGGTTGGTCGGTTATTATTTTGTATCCGACATTGCTTCATGCACAATTCATCAATACCAATACAAACAAGTAAGAAGGGTATAAAAGCAGCACCGGCGTGAGCACTTATCGCGCAAAACAACAACAGCAAAAGCAGCAACAGCAGCAACAGCAGCAATATCAGCAATAGCAGCAACAGCAGCAAAAGCAGCAGCGACAACAACAACAACATTCATATAAATATCACAAAATGCATAGACAGCACCGAAAAAGTTCATTGACTTTCGCATTCGTATGAAGAAAACATACACACACACACACACACACAAGCACACAACATTGGTGCGTTTGCTATTGCTGTTCCCGCTGCTGGGGCCAGCAACAAAAAAAAATAAATAAATATGGCTGCCCAACGCAGCAGAGCAGCAGCGCAGCGTGCACAAAAGAGCAAACTCCAAAGAAAGCAACAGCAAAAGCAACAAAAAACTCATATTAAAGTGAAAATGAGCGATAACAACGCAAACACACACATATAAACGCCCCACTCACCTCCCGCCTCCCTTGCCCCATAAACAATCAGTTGAGAAAAAACTGCAAGCGAACGCGGCCATAATGCGTTTTTGACTCTGCCTTTGCCTCTGCCTGTCTCGATCAGTTTAACACGAGTGCGAAGAGAGCGGCCAGATGGAGCTCACCGCTACTCACACATACACTTACACTTACACAAATGCGCTTGTGCATGTGTATTGTATGGGAGCGACAATATGCAATAGCCACTGTCAAGAACAGTGAGTTCTCGCTAAACACAACAACTTGTTAAAAACGATTATGACTTTTTCTATTGTTAAATGTAATTTAATGCAAAAAATGTTAATTTTTATACATAAAATCACTTACATTAACAATTAATTTGTAGTCAGTCACCGTTTTCCCTTTCTCACTGCATATACTCACACATCATCAGCCAAGGGAATTTTTAATTTCCCTTGCAGTAAAAACCTGTTGCATATTTTAGGGCGCACATAAATATGCTTTCTGTACAGAATACTTTTGGGCATCAGTTAAAATCGCTTTGCTAAATTGATTTTTGTGAATTGTAAAAAAATGTTCAAAATCGGGTTTCAAGTTCAAGTTTTGGTTTTTTTTAGAGGTAGACCATAGAGAATACCAGCTTTTTGACAAAAATTTACTTTCTTGTAACCTGATTAAAAAGTTAAATTTGCATTCAAATTCGATTCTAATAATATTCCATTTAACTTTGACATTGTGACCCATTGTGTTATTGTTGTCGCCATGGCAAGACGGAAAAATCAAAACAAACATTTTTTCGGTAACAGTTAAGTTTAATGTACTATTGCGTATTTCAGCACTTAATAGTATAAAGTTTGGTTTTGGTGCTATTTTAATTGTTTAAGAATTGTCTAATATTGCTTAGCTGCCTTATAGCTCCACGTTCTTCGGTGTTTCTTTTGTCAAATTGCGTACGCGAAAAGCTTCCAGAATGTTGAGCTTCTGCTTAAGCTCCACCTTCTTAGCGGCTGTCACTTTGCCGGCCTTGAGACGTAATAATCGTTTGGTCTCCTCCTCAACAAAGTTGTAACCATGATCATGAATTTTTTGCAAATATATAACATACACTTTGGCACTCTGCTGCTGCTTGATCTGGCTGAGCTCCTGTGACTTTACTTGCATCTCCTTGATCAGTGCCAACTGTTTGTTATCATCCATGTTGGCATAGTTCTTGACCGCAACATTGAACTCTTTTAGGCAGCCGTCGCGGCCAAGGTAGTATGGTGTGTTGTTGCTCACAAACGTTTTCAGGGTGCCCAGAGTAATGTCCAGGTGTTCCGGCATTTTAATATAGTCATCAACGCCGCCCTTGAAAAGAAATATTCCTGGAAACTTCTTCTCGTCCAGCTGGAAGCGTTCGCCCAGCGCCTTGTTTTCAAGCTCGCCGTAATCCTTGATGCCAACGGTGGCCACCAGCAGATCGCCCGTTATCTTGTGTGCCTCCTTGGATAACGCTCCAAAGGCCTCGTGCTTGTCACCATAGGGAAACGCAATGTCGAATTTGACCAGCGCATAAGGAAAACGCGCAATCGTATGCTCGAAATTAATCTCGTCCAAGTCCACGCAACCGCTACATGAGACAGCTCTACCTAGTCGTGCCAGCATCGCTGCCAGCAGCATCGTCAGCAACAATTTGATCATTTTTCCGTAATTAGATTTTCTGAAGTATTTGCACTGCGAATACTATCTTTACCCTTGTCTGTCAATGCTGGCTCTCGACTGCCTTCTGGCCCCACACTAAAACCCCGAGCCAGAGCAAACCCGCAACTTTTAGCTGATGTCGACAGAAATTTTGTTTTGGTTGCTATAGCCACGCGGCTCTAACTCTGACTCTCGTCTCTTAACTCTCAACTCTGGCTCTGTCTGCTTACCTGTGCTACGTTTTGTGGCTCTCTCGAGCGTCAAGTTCGCTCGCGATCGAGTTGAACGACTTTTGAACACGTCAGTAGAAGAAGCCGTTGGGCAGATCTGTTCTCTTTCTACCTTTTTTGTTCTTCCACTTCTGTTCTGTTGATGGCCAGCCTAAAAAACCGGCTAATGTTGGTCTCTTCTACTGTCTACTACTGTTTGTTGTTGCTTGGCCCTTTGGTGGTTATTATGTAATGCCAGCTAAACTATTTATACATTTTTTTTATATTATTCAACAATTGAGATATACTTACAATAGAAAATGAGTTAACAATAAATTCTCTGATGCCGCTGATACAAAACTCATTTGGCAAAATTGCTGTTGTTCAGCTTGAGCTGCAATATCGGCTAATGCCCGCCCGCCCGATTAGCCAGAGTTTGGCCAATGGAGCGTTCCACAAATTGTGGTGCGTAATTTCAACATTGTCATTGCCGAATGTCATTAGGGCGACACACATGTGTCTATATACACATGGGTACGTGTGTGTGTTTGTGTAGGTGTATGTGTAGGTGTAGTTGTAGTATACTATAACTATAGGACGAGGCTGACAAGCGGAAGTTGTTGTAATTTGCAATTGGCCGATACAAAAAAAAAAAAAGCGCCCGAAATGGAAACACCTGCATTAAGAATTTTAGTACATTTTCGGGAAGAGATGGGAGGGGGTAAAGGAAAAACCAACTAACCCCATTACAATGTCGACTGTCTCTATGCCTGCCTGTCGTGGTAGTTGTGAGGGGGGGGAGAGCTAAATGGGAAGGAAAAAACAAGCATTTGCTACCAAAAATTTTCATTATACTGAAGTTGAAATTTTCCTACTACCAAAAGTCTGACCTCGTTGCCGCCTCCAACTTCCCCAACTATTACTTTCTCTCTTTCCACCTGATAATGGACATTTTCGGCAATTGTCAATTAATAATTCATGTGCGCGGTACACACATGCCACGGCCACGCCCCCCCTTCCACCCTTTGCACCGTTCTACCGCACCATTTAAATGGTTGGTTTGGTTTTCCATTTGCGGTTTGTTTCGTTTGGTTCGTATTTTTCGTCATTTGCGGGGCAGGCAACGGCAACTCGAAAAATTGACCATCGGACATGGCACGCAATTCGAAAAAATCATTTGAGCTTCACACGATCGATATGTGCGGCTATTAAATATATATCTTTTGATGGGTGGGCGTGCCGCACAGTGGGCGGCAGTCAAGTGCAGTGGCAGGAAGGGAAGCTCGGAATGCGCAATATCACGAATATACAGTATACATATGTGGACTGACTGGTTGGGATCCGAATCCGAATCAAAATCGGAATTGGAATCTGCCCATGCGTGGTTATTGCGTCAACTGTTTGTCACCCAACAATGGCCCAAAATTTGGTATTGTTGGTGTCCATTAGCATTAGCTTGGTCTATATCGTTCATTATTTGATTTGGCTTAGCAAAAACCTGACTGACCGAAAACATAGGACTTGCCACTTGCCACTTGGCTGTGTACACAGACTACTTACGTAGTCTTCCCCTTTTGAGTTGGCGCTGTTTGCTCTTCATTCATTATGCAACACTGGTCAGGCAATTTGTTAAGTACACCCCATGAAAGAAAAGGACAGTCCCGCATTGCGCCAAAACTCATAATTTGTGTTAACTCCATTGCCGTGACGAGCCTTCTATATATTTAACACCCCCCCAAATACGTCATTGCTATCCTTCAAGCTAATTGCCAACGCAACTCGAAATCTTTATGACATTTAAATGATACTCGATACTAACATAGTTTGCAGCTTGCTAACGACCTGACTGAATCAAAAATAACTTTTTTGAATGTAAATAGTTTTTGTATTGGTCTGCAAATCTGTGATTTAGTTTATAATAAGATTAATCGACAGGTGCAAGTGTGACTTGTTTCTACTTTTAGAATTACTAATACACAATTTAAACTTCCTTGGTAAACTCAAAGCCATTCCATTATCGTACAACTCTGTCACGGTCTATTCAAGCTTATGTATGTGTAAGTGTAAGTGTCCCCGAATGTACGTATGTGCCCATGTGAAGCATTAATAATATAAATTGTGCGGCTATTACGTTGCCAAATGGACGGGGTACTAATAACACAATGACCTTTATTATGCGAAATGGAAATAACCGACATGTCGACCGGGCCAATGTGTGTCCTTTGTATCTCTTTTTGTGTCCTATGGTCCACCCACCCACCCAATCGACATTAGGGTGATAAGCGCGCAAATTTCAAGCGCATTGTGTGTTGCGTTCAGAAATTCGAACAAGCGTAATCTTACCGAGAAATCTGACAATTATTGCATTGTTTTATTGCCCTCAATTCTATACCCTTTAAAGTTGAGGACTCAAAATGAATGAAAAATTATTTCAGGTATCTCCGACCTAGTAATAGGGTTATAGTAAGGTAGCTAAACCAGTGTGAAGGGTATAAGTTAGTCAATCAATCTCGGTTGAAACATGTTCTTTCTATTGCTTTTGACCAATACAAAGTTAATCGTTTTGAACTATTACGGGAACTGTTTTTTTTTTTTTTTTTGGCAGCAGCTCCAACTTAATTAATTGGGGAGAGACAATGAACTGGCCTCGTGCTAAGAATGGCCATGAATTTTTCATGGTACACGTATGCCAAAGTCATGCAACTTACAAGTTTGATTAAATATAGTAGTACTATATAGATTAAGAGTCCATACACGCAATTGCAAACCAAACTTTCATAAAGTGTGAGAACATTGGAGCAGGCGACCAACTTGTAAATTGGTAGCTCATCAAAATTTTATATTGTGGCATAATTCCATAAATGGGCCATGAAACTGACTCCACCTGACTCTTGACCATATGGTTGTTACGTTATTCCATTTAGTCCACAGTCCAATAATAATTCGCATGCCCAAAATCAAATTGTATCAAATTGTAGCAAAGGGCGGATCATCATAATTGGTATTTATTGAAAATGCGTTTTTGTTAACCCATTGCGTCGATAACAGCCTCTGTTCTAACCCTTTCGAACTTGCTCTGTCGAATCGTTGAAAATTGGCTTTTTTTTTTTAACAATGGGCCAGGTATAGTCTCGGTGCAGGGAGACAGAGGGTGTGTGGGTGTTGTGTGCGTGTGTGGATTTTGTGTTTATCGGTTTTCATTTGCATTTATTGCCATTTTTATATGTCCGAATATCATCTTTAGCAATTTGAAGTGTTTAGCGCAAATTTGTTTTCAATATTTGTTTGTTCGTTTGTGTAACCAGTAAATCCAAATGGAGTTCCATGGGTCAGTTTTGGAACCGTTTATGGCGTTCAATTTGATTGCAAATAATATGTATTTTTTTGGCCTTTTGTTCATTGCTTTTATGCGAAATGCGTGCTGGGAATAAATACTACTTGAGGCCTGTAGCAGGACGCAGAGTGTCCTCCGCACGACTTTCAAATGGATTTAGAAGATATATATAAAAATGGACTTCAACTTGGCCCACTATTAATGAGTTTAATGCATAATTATGTATAGACATATGTATGTGTATGTGCGGCAGTTAATGACGCTGTTCAATATTTGTAGAGGAGTTGTCATTTGTGACAACTTCCCATCAAATATTCCACATTCTGAACTTGGACTCCTTCGACTACTTTCACTGTCAATCAAATGCAAGTCGGGGGGCCCTAATGATAATTTCTTTAGCGGTTGGCCTGTAGAAAAGAAACCATTAAAATATGGTCAAGTAATTAGCCAAAATGGGCTGCCACCTGATGGTAGGAGGAGGAGCAGTAACTGCCATCAACTAATGTGGACTCCAATGTCTATTATTCGATTGCTTGACGACATGCCGATCATCATCTTGTGGTTAATCTTTGGCCTGACGTCTTGCACAAAGTTGGGGAAATGACAGTATAACAGTTTTGTGGCAAGCCGTTTGGCGCATGCGTTGGGCTCGCACCGTGAGCGCCAACTTCCAACGCCATTGACGATTTGGGATGGGAGGGGAGCAATTTGGGAGCGTTTGTTTACAAACAATTGCAAATAAGGCAAAGAGCGCGAAACGCGAACTCGCACTGACTGCTGCACTGCTGTTATTGTGGCACTGACTGAGAACTCATGCAAATAATTTGAATACTTGCTTGCCTTCTCCACTTGTTGCTGCACGATGTGCATGTGGCACATTTAGAAGCAATTACTTAAGCCCGTGGGCGAACAAACAGGGAGAAGAGAAGAGGATAGGGATTGGTGGGGACAGAACAGGACAGGACAGGACCGAACGATAGCTCAGACAGACATGCAAATTGCCGTTTCACGAAACAGAAAATTAAGCGGACGACCGACCCCGAACCCTCTCCTGTCAGTACACCCTCATTCAAAATCATTCTGACCATGTTTTGGTCGGGTTTTTGCGTTTGTTCCTCCCGTGACATGTTGCAGTGTTTTGGCCGCTTAACATTCTTTTTCGCTTGGGCGATGCAAGCCTCCACGCGC
This sequence comes from Scaptomyza parva, assembly GCA_035044645.1. Classification (NCBI taxonomy): domain Eukaryota; kingdom Metazoa; phylum Arthropoda; class Insecta; order Diptera; family Drosophilidae; genus Scaptomyza; species Scaptomyza parva. The sequence goes on along the minus strand of JAWNNT010000090.1, from coordinate 242,060 downwards.
CCGCCCCAATGAGCTTTTGTTTTATAACATTTTAGCGCAAATTGCCATCAAATCTAATTGGCAACGTCGCGACAATGTCCGACTCCAAAATCGCTTAAATTGCATGGCTACATTATGATTTTTTGCACTGATTTCGAGGTTTCCACCTCGGGGAATAAGCTCTGGTTATAGCCTTATTTTTTTCTCATTGCAGTTCGTCATATAATGGATTGACGGGTTGACGAATTGGCTCAAAGGGTAAGTACAAACTGTCTTTTTATTGAATTGAAACTATTGATTGTGTGTACTACCTTATATATACATTCTAAGAAACTTTGACTATAGGAATTGTTTTTGGTTGAAGTTGAAGCATGAGTTGAGCTAATAGCATTGGCAAAAAAAAGTATTTGAAAACTTGATAGAAAAGTTGTAGTTAGCAGTCAGCCACAACTTTAGTGGCTATTTGAAATTTTAGCCTGACCTCAACAACATGCAATATGCAGGAGTTTGGAAAACAATAACAAAAAACGAAATATTCGCAAGAGGATATTTCCACGCGCATTTAAAAATTCATGAGCAGAAAGCACTCAACGTGGTCGGTTATCGTGTCCGTCCGTCCTTTCGTCTGTCCACAGTTGGGGTGGACACTTGCCGGGGTAAAACCGGAGGTAAAAACGGTATATGGTGGCATTGCAATTCTTGGCAAGCAGGCAGGAAGGCCCACAAGTGACGAACCGTCCAACCGACCAACTGTCCGACCGAGAGGGACTGACGCCTGATGGATTGACCGCAGGCCAGGGTGCAGAATTTCAACGCCTCGCATTTGGAGTTTTATCGGGCATGGAACGCTTTATATCTAAACTATGAATCAATGCATTAGGCAGTCACCTTGTACGGTCCACTTTAATTACGGCTTTTTATGTTTCTACCTTTCTCTACGCTCGGTTTTTAATCGTTTGCTGACATTTTTTTGCATGTCGCGAGCACTATTTAAAAATTGCATAGAACAGGAAAGGCAAAAAGTTCAAAAAAGGCCAAATGAAATTCTTGCCATGGAACGTAATATTATTAGCAGACCCAGACCCAAACCCACATTCCCGCAACCCCCCTTTGGGTCCAACAGAATGCAACTGCATAAATATTGCATTACAATCATTTACCTCGTTGCTTGTGGCAAGTTGTTGCGCACTGCAAATTGCGAATTGGATTTCATGTTAATGCAATGTCCTTATCGCTGCTGTACATGTCCTGCATGCGTCACAATAGCTACTAGCTACTAGCTACTGCCAGATGTATGAAGAGGGAAACGAAGTAGACTTCCAAATGGGTTCATTTGTTTTCCATTTACTTGTATTTTTTTTTTTTTTGTGTTTTTCGTTTTCCTGTTACGATTGTTAATTGCAATGATGTGGCTGTTAGTTTCAGTTTGGAGCTCGGTTTGTTTGTACTCTACTCGAAGTGAATACCCTAAATGCATAAATGAATTTACGGACACTGTGAGTAGTGTGTACATTTAGATTTTATTTTTATTTGAATGCAATTGTGGTTTACAATTTAATGTATATAATGTTTATACATACATATAGAATTTAGCTTTTTGTTTAACTTTGCTTTTGCACGTTCAATATACTTTATTTAGGTTTTATAATGCATTTTGTTAGACATACATAATATAATAAAAATGTAGTTATAAACAACAGTTTGTAATATAAAAAAAATAATAAACATATGGATGTAATGTCTCCAGAAACGTTATGGTTAGCTCTATAGAAAATATTGAATTCTTCATATAGTCATGTGGCTTCAGATTTGTCATATACAAATATGTATCTGTTTATCTGTTTGTATAAACTTATGCATGTAGTACATATGTATATATATGGTAAAAAAGGTGTATTGGATGTGCGGTGTATTTTGTTTTGATTGTATGTTGGTGGTGCGTGTGGCTAGTGTATCTGTGTGTGGTTGGGTGTGTGTGGGTGTGTGTGTGCTTATGTGGGCTGAAGCAGTGCGGAATTTATATCGTAATTGTTTAAAAATAATTATAAAATCTACTGCGTTTGCTGTTGAATTTCAATCTTCTCGACTGTCATGTCAGGATTCATGGCTGTCGCTTCCTAAAATAAAAAAACGGCTTAGACACATGTCGTATGTAATCATGTAGTGTATTTTTAACTCACTTGTATTGCCTCAGCCAACGCTTTGTCATGATCAATTGGATCGCCATCGGATTGAATAGTTATCTTTTGTTCCACTCGAGTTTCAACAATGCCATCTCGTTCGGTTTTGTACTATTGATACATACAACGATAGAAATGTATATTATTAATATTGTGAATGTGCGATTCTATACCATATCACCAATATCAACAAGAGACTAATGTATATCATTTACAGTGAGGCGCATACAAGCACAGGAAATTTTTTCTTTTTTTTTTTGTATAGTTAATAAAGACATCCTACCTCTCAGTACTTACTCGTGGGCACTGTGTGTGTATGTATAAGAAAGATATGAATCAATTTGTAGATGTACTTACGGTAATCGTTTCTACGGTGCGGGTTTTACTGCTCACGGTTTGGGTAGAGATGATCTCACCATGTCCTGAGTAGCCAGGCGTATCCTCGCCGAGCACAACTCGAGTGCTCTCTACATGTGGGCCAGTTGTTGTTGTAGTAGTGGAGCCAGCATACAGCGGAGATTTCTATAAGAGAGAAACAAGTGATTAAAGGCATTGGATTGATGTTTGTTTTCTTGCAACTACAAACGAGCATTGAGTTTGAGGTATTTATTACGATGCTACATGCATGTGATACAAACCTGATTGTCTGTGCGTACTACGCTGGAACCATCATATGGCCCATCGATGGGTGTGCCCGAGTCGCCTGAGCTGGTGGATGACACACTGTCGCGTCTCTGATACTACGTTAAACAACAACAATAACGGCAATGCAACATAGATAGTATAATAACAAAAGTAAAATGAATATAAATCATTAAATACGGTTCATGCTAATCAAAAACAAGGCAGTCATGCAAGCCGATCTTGGAATAAGCTCGTTTTTACCTGATCGCCACTGGTTACTGTCGCCGTTGTTTTCACCTCTTGGGTGACGACACGCTGCTGCTGGTTGTTGGGGTCTAAGGTGCGAGTGGTGGCAACTGTCTTCTCCTCAAGCTGTTCCGTTTTGGCGTTTTTGCCCAGATCCTCGTGCGTGGTGGCTGTGCGGGTGGTGACTGCGGTGGCCGTGACATAGGCGCCGCTTAGATCGGTAGGTGTTGCATCAGCCTATGTGGTATTGGTGACGGATTGGTATTGAATGGTGCGGTTAGTGCGTAGTCAACAATCAACATTTACATCAACAAGAGTAACAAACAACAATAGCAACAATTATAGCAATAGCAATCAATACTTAATGCACATAAATTGGAAACAAAAAATAAGAACATAAGAAACTCAAAGGCAGGGCCTTAGAATTAAGAAGGAAATACGAAAAAAGGCGTGTATTGCACTTCTTGAAAGTGTGTTTAGTTGCGAGTAGACAACTAAGTGTTCCTAACCTTGTGTTCCTGGGTCGAGTAGGTCACCTCACCGGTGCCCAGATTGCGCACCTCCTCCTCTACGTTATGTGTGACACCGTCGTCGTTCTTGGTCAGCACCTGTTTTGTCGTCGTCTTGACCACAGTGGGTGTGCTTACTTGTTTACCCAATTTGCTGGCTGCTTGGCCAGCTTGGCTTGACGGACTTAGCACAATATCCTGAATATTTTCACTGCCATACTGTTGGGTCATATCGTCGTCCGAGCTGCCCTCGGAGTCACGTCGCAGTGCACCCTTTCCGATGTGCTTAACACCGTCAAAGAACTGCTGGCGCGTAATCGGCACCGTCTCTGTGGTCGTCTGCACTTGCGCCTGCTTGCCAAAGTGCGACGGATCGATCTGTGCGTAGTTGAGTATTAGCTTACCGGTAACTGGATCAGTTACAGCTGTCGCAGGATCAATGTCACCAGTATTCGGATCGATATCGCCATACTCGCTCTTGATGCGTCCCGTCACCGGATCGATTTCGCCAGTGAGGGTCATCGTATGGGTCACTGTGGTGCGTGCGCCGGCGAAACGTGGATCGTTGGGATCAACCTGAACAATTTCACCAGTTATCGGGTCAACCATATTGTAAACATAAACGGTTTTGTTGAAAAACTTAAGAACTCGCCCAGACACTGGATCTATCTCGCAAGTCTCTGGATCGATTTCTTCGGGACGACCACGCTCATCCGTTTTTGATATAAGCAGAATGCGCACGATGACTATCTTGCCAGTCTTGGGATCAACGCGAGCTAGCTTGGTATAAACCTCGCCAGATTCGGGATCCACTTGGGTGGCAGCATAAAGCGGTTCACCGGTGGCCTTGTCTACTTCGCCGGTGGCAGTGTAGATTTTTCCGGATAAGGGTTCGATTTTGATAGTGTTGGGGTCTAACTTGGTCTGTTTTTTGATCTCGTTGGTCTTGGGGTCGAGGTAGCCGTAAATGGTAATAACATATCCAGTTTTGGGATCCACGCTGCTGGAAATGTACTGCAGCTCCTTGGTGCTGGGATCACTAGAGCCGGTGGGAACCCAGATCTGGTTCGACTTGGGATCGACAATAATGTCCTTGTCCTTGGCAGCGCTGACCTGAGAAATTGGTGCCTTTGTCGCCGGATCAACACGCTGTTGAACAATGCGCAGCGAAATGATACGTGCGTAATCCTTGTCGGGCTTGTTGTTTTTCGGATTGACTTGGTTCTTCAACACAATCTGACCAGTGGTTGGCTCGATTTTAATGTCGCGTGTTACCGTCTTGCCTGACTTGGGATCGGTAAAGGTAATTGTGTGCTTGACTAAGTCAATCTGGCCGTATTTTGTATCGATCTTGCCCGCCTTCGGGTCGAACTGACCGCCGGAGGTCTCAACCACAGCTGTTTTGGGATCGATAACGTTCTTTTTAGAATCGAATTTGCCAGCCAATGATGTAACTTCTACAATAGGATCGATCTGCTGGCCGACTTCTATGATGCGACCTTGGGTCGGATCAACCTTATTGGTTTTTGGATCGATTACGCCCAGTATTGTAATCTGGCCAGTGCCCGGATCAACTTTAACATTCTTTGTAACAACAATCTTGCCCGATTTCGGATCAATTGCCTTTAGCTCGCCGGTACGTGTGTTTATTTCACCGTATTTAGTATCTAGCAAGCCCGTGTCCAAGTTTAGGACACCCAGCGAGCGCTCAACCTCGCCATTAACGGTATCAATCTTGCCCGTCGCAGGATCAATACGACTTGTAATGACAGTGAGTTCAACAACTGGATTATCCTGCGGTGTTATACACACAATCTGTCCCAAAGACTCATCGATACGTCCTGTCTTGGGATCTGAGACGCCTGAAATCAGATGCAGGTTACCCGTCTTGGGATCCAAATCGCCCTGATAGAGTTCTTTTTTGCCCGTCTTGGTATTGAGTGCTTCCAAAGTTCCATTCTTGGGATCAATTACGCCGTACTTAGTATCAATGCGTCCAGTGGCTGGGTCTAAGATGCCGGTGGAGTGCTCGATGCTGCCGTTTTCGGCATCAATGCGCTTGGACGACGGATCGAATTTCGATGTAATGACCATGATCTTAACGCGTTTTTTCTTGGGCTTAGCAGTGGAAGATGCAGCACCAGCCGCTCCAGCTCCACCTACACCAGGACCTGCACTAGCACGATTTCCAGCGCCAGCACCAGCACCAGTATCACCTCCAGCTGCTGAGCCAAGCTTTGTAGCTCCAGCTGCCACGCCCATGTATTTAGGTTCTTTGTTATAACGTTGGGATTCAAGGAAGTCGGCAGTGGGATCATTTATAGGCTTATAGCTGCCGGGCACACCCGAGGCATAGCCCTGTTGTCCTTGTTGACCTTTGGTGGGTGAGTACGAACGCTTCTGACCATCAGTCAGCGGCACTGCAGCAGCGTCGACAGCGCTACCCTGAAGCTTGGCACGTGTTGTTGGTGACAGATTGCCATCCTGCAAGAGCTTCGCCCTTGACTTGGGCGACAACTGACCACGATTTAGCTTGTCTTGGGTGCGGGGCGACAATTGACCCGACTTAATCTTCTCAGCGGTCTCCTTTAGCGCATTCTCGTTGCCTGGCGCATAGTTAAAGGCCAAACCGATTTTCTTTTGTTGTGACGTTGGCGACAACTGCTCTTGCCCATTGGGACCTAGTTGCTTGCCACTGTTCGGGTCCTGGTCGTAGCGGAAGCCACCAGGCGTGTAAGATTTGCGAGTGGGGCTGCTAGCATTGCCATCGGCATCCACGGCATACTCATAGGGTCGAGTGACGCCAGGTGTTGTGGAACCGCGATTCTTTCCGGCATCTTTGTTGGCCTCGCCTTGATCCTGCTCACCAAGACCGGAAGTAACGACCAGACCAAGACGACCCATTTCTTTGTCCTTGTCTTTGTCCTTGCCAGACTTATCCTTACCATCCTTCGATGGTGAACCGCTCTTGCTCTTGCGACCCGACGAGAATATACCAACGCCCTGTTTTCCCGCATCACGGATCACGCCAATAAATCAAAAGTTGAAACATAAAAAGAAACAATTGGAGGGGGAATACAAAATTAAAAATAATGATTCAACTCATAAGAAATTTTGGATTAACTACTAAAATACAAAACTATTATGTTACTTAGGAGCTGAGTTTTGGGATGGGACTTAAGTGGGTGTATTTACACGAGCGCGGGCATAATCTGTGCGATGAGTTCTTACGAAGGGCATTCATTATCTTAATACTTAATACTTCAAAATAGGTATACCAAAACTTAAATATAAATATAGTATTTCATTGTATTATGACAATATACTTACACGTCTGCCCGACTTATCAGATTTGTTGGAGTCATTAAGATCATCATTTCCTGTTTAATATATCAAATATTAATTTTAGTCTGACAATTGTAATATATTGGGTTTTTACCATTGACTCCAGCTCCGGCTGCGGCTGCAGCGGCAGCAGCAGCAGCTGCTTTAGCTGCCTTCTCGGCCTTTTCCCTTTCTTTTTGTTCTCTCTTCTCCTGTTCTTTGCGCTCCTTTTCCTCTTTTTCCCTTTGCTTCTTTTCACGCAACTTAGCCTCCTTTTCCTCGTCCTGTTAAAGTAAAAACAAACAAAGTTAATCCGAGACTTAAAAAAGTTTGAGAGAGTACAAAAAAGACAACAGATTTCGGTCGAAAAGCTTACGAGTACATGCAACAGAAAATCTCAGATTATGGATAATATGTGTTATGCAAGCGGCAAACAATATAATGAATAATATGTACAACTTAATGAGTTAACATGTACGAGAGTATTTGTGTATATTATTCTCAGTATTATGGGAGACATAAATAGTATTTACAGAATCGCGTTCGGTATCATGGTAAAGCGCAAATGAGAATGAAACATATAGAACTCAAGTCAAACTAAACAGAAAACAAATTATATCGTATATAAAATAAGGAAGATAGTATAGTTGTAGTATGCAAATGTGTATAAGACAAAACTTTTACAATTTGTAGAGAAGATATGACGACAAAATAGTATAACTCTTTTTACATAATTTACCATTAGTTCGAGGTCCGCAATCAATGGCTACCAGGAAAATTCGTTTATGTAATCAAAATAAAATGAATATTAAAAAAATAAGCACACAAATAAAGTATTTTATACTATATATAAGGAAGGTAAAGAAGTACTTATAAAAATGCTGTTCATTGCAATTATGCTGTTCAATATTGGTATTGTATAATAGTTTACAACGATCAAAAAGCAGAGTTTAAGCCAACGAAAAAAAAATTTGGAGTTGGGTGGAAGGAATCGAATTCGTTGTACGAGTATTTTAGAAAAGTATTTTTAGAACAGTAACCTGAGCAAGAGAAGAAAAATCCGCAACAGCGGACGCCGCCTCGGCAGCAAAAGTCGTCTCATAGTCTCCTTCGAGTGAGCTCTGCGAGGAGGCTGAAGCTGTACCGGTGCTCGATTCGCGTATTAACTGGTTAATTGGTTAGTTGTTTATATTAGGGTACGAACATTGTTGTTAAGATTAGGTTCGATTCACGCAACGAGCAGCAGGATTACGAGCATATCATGTCATGGGGGCACGCGATTGTGTTGTTGTAGTTGTTGCAAATGGTTTTGTGTGCAAGTGTTTGTTTGTTTGGTTTGTGAGTGAGAGTTAGTAACAAACCGAGAAAAAAGTAAACAAAATTATCTGGTTAAGTCCTAAAACATGTTAAACTTATTCATCTTGAATCGACACAAACGCTTGCTAGCGGGCGGGCTTACTAGCTGAGTTACTGGTCTAGTTACCTTATCCTTTTTGTCCTTCTTGATGGGACTGCGGCTATGTGCATCCATATCATTGTTTCTCTCTCCACGATGGTCCAAGGTGTTGCTCTTGCGAGCAATCTTCTCTTTTTCGGCCATGGCTAACGCTGTGTAGACAAAAAATATTTATTGGTTAAAGATCTTTCGGAAAGGTTTAATGCTGCATTTAAAGACGAACCATCCATGCTGCGCGATGAGAGGCGTGCTCCAGAGAGTGCCCTGTCGAACTTGGGAGCCGTGCGATCAACGGGTGTCGTCTTGGTCTCGAAGTGAGTCCGACCTGAAAAGCGGTACTTGGATCCGAAGCGTGGGAACAGCGTTGATCTGGTATTGGGCTCCGGCGTCATGAGACGGAAGAAGGTATGATGCTCGACGCAGGACTTCCACAACTTCTTGGCAGCACGATGATTTGCAAGCTTAAAACCGATGGTGGATTCGTATTGCTCGAATTCGCCCGGTCGTATCTTGATATAGAAATGATGACGCTTGTACGAGATCTTTAAGATCTTTGGCCAAGCGAAACGGTTGATACGCAATCTGAAAGTTTAGTTTTGGAATTTTAGTTTGAACTATCAAGCGTTGAATTCTATCGACTTACTTATCGCGATAAACCAACAAACCAGATGCACACACGCCCAGCATGATGTCTACGCCCTCCGAATCTTTGGCTGGATGCAAATCCACACCGTACATGGCCAGTTTCTTGGCATTCTCCAGATAGTGTAACTCTGCCTCAGCTGGCGATTGACCCCTATGCATAAAGTATACGTAAATCAGATGTCAAGTCAGTATTTTCTTTGCTACTTACTTGTGGGTCTTGTGCAGATCCATTACTTTGTCCTGCAGCTCTGTTGTCTGATTAGGTGCAATTTTGAAGTCCTTTAGATAGGCGCGCGTCGGCATTTCCTTGGGATCATAGTCACCCATCTCCGATTGAACAAGGTACGAGCCGAGCAGCGCGTGCGTCACAAACGTACATGGAAGACGCCCCTCAAGGATGTCATTACGCACTTGCAGGCACAGATGGTAGCGCGTGATATCCTCCTGCAGCTGGGACGGCTCTGGAGGATAGAATTTAACGGCAAACGATAATGGCCAAGGATCAGTGCGAAAGAACTTTGCCACGGGCTTCTCCAAATCCAACCATACACGGGGATCGGTGGGCGTCTCATAAGTAAGACCAAAGTAGTCCTTCTCAATGATATTAAGGCCCGCACAGATTGAATTCACCAGATCGCGACCTTTGGCCTTACGCTAAATGGGAGTGGAGAATGAAATGAATTAGCTTACTAGCATACGAAAAGCACGATCAAGTTACTCACATCAATAGTTACGTCCAGAACAGAGCCATCAAGCAGGGAGACGCGCGCCAATGCGGCCTTCGAGAATGTTGATGAGCTGCTCTTCGGTTTGCTCTTGGTAGGTGTTTCCGGCTCCGCAGGCGCGGATGGTTTAGCTTCCGCCGGCATCGTTCTGGACTCTCAGCTACGCCGACAGTTTGCCGAATGCACTCAAAATTGAAGAACTGTACGCTGCAAATAATTAAACAATCAATGTTAAAAACTCTGCAGTAGACAATGTGTCAATGTGCATGCAGAAGGAGGAAGGCATGTTCAGCCGGAAGTGGGCCAATGCACCACAATTGAATGCGTGTGGTCTTCTTCAGTATGGTAGAATTGTGTCTGCAGTAGTTTGCAGTTTTGTGTTCGACTGGCGCCAGCCACGTTTTACCAACTCGTTAACGAACTGGGACACAGCTATGAAATTACTTGAAGTGTACACAAATTGCAGGCAGCCCCTTCTGAAGTCACCCCAAAGGCTAACCCATGATGTCATGCGATGACATTATTCAGACTTGTGTATTTAGATTTATACTTACTTGAATCGAGCTGAATAGTTACTCTGGCGACTTCTTCTTACAGTGGTGAGCTGCAAAATATAACAAAGAAAATGCTATTAAACAATCGAGTTGCGGCGAATCTACGAAACTACAATTTTACTAGCGAAAGCCACAACCACAACATAATTTCAAGCCAACCCATAAAACTAGAGGCTGACCAACCAGCTATAAACCAGGGAGAAGCAACTCAACAATGTTTTTAAGGTTATACATGCTTAAACCGACATTTAAGTTTAAAGTTTCTAGCCGGTTTTATTGAGTGATTCCTCGAAATTTTAGAGAAAGTTTGCAGAATTCTCATAGTTTATTGTTTACATCCTTTTAATCGATTCGAAATATGATGAAAAGTCAACTGTAAGTGAATGCTGAAGTGAGTAATCAGTGACATAAGATCCATATATACTTGCACTTGAGATTGTGAGTGTGCATGATTATGTTATATAAGCCGGCATCGGCATCGCGTAGAGCCGACATTTTCCCCTATTGAAAAACCGCAACCATTCAAATACATAAGGGACTACTGTATAACGTCAAGAATATTTGTATAAAATTCAAATGTGTGGCTAGTGTGGCAATCACATGTGGCTTTATGCAGGCTTAACGCCACACCCTGGCTCTGCCTCTTCTGGTTGTGGTGGACAAATAAGTGAGAGAGAGAGGGCTCCGCTTAATTGTTGATTTAGAGAATTGAAGAATTGCAAGTGATCAATTTGATGTTTAATTGTTGTTTTTAAGCTTGTTGTATGTACTCTTGATCAATTTCTCTCGATTGGCTGGAAATGCGAGTCTCGATTGTGCGGTGTCGACAATGTTATGTTACATGTAAGGCAGAATCTTTACTTGCGATCGCCGGACAAGCTGAACCAGTTTTGATCGAGGCACGCGGCAGTCAGCTAGCTTATAACAAATAACATAACAAATACAGCTGCAATAAAACAAACTGTATATAGATGCCGAAAACCTCTCAAGAACCACACACACAATACAGCGTCACAATTTCGAGGCTGGTGGCGGTGGCGTCATCGCGTGCCTTCTAAAATACATATTCGATAAAGTTAAGTAGTCGAGAAACAAAAAGCACGCAGTCAGCCAGCCAGCCAGCCATCTAATTTGTTTCTCATGTGTGTTTATTTTCATCCATTTATTGCGAGAAACAAAAACAGTTTTAGCATTATTATTTTGGGCAATCTGTTCCCATAGATGATGCCGCAGTTGACATCATCGGTATCAAATAATGTGAAAAACTGGCAATTAACAGTAGTGCAATCATATACCCCATGATTTGCATTCCCCGCAGTTGACAGTGAAATGTTTCGTGTCTGGGGGCACACTCCATTGATTGATGGATGTGGATTTGGATTCGGTTTGCCGAGATTGCCGCATGAATCATAGTGATTATCTGGCGATGTCTCACGCAAATTTAATACATATTATAATTGTAATTAGTTCGGCGCTGCTCTAGAATGGCGCATTAACGATGACATCATCGTCGGTGTCGGCGACTGATTATATTTATTTGAGTCCAGAGGTATTTGCACAAATGATTGAAATTGTTCTATTAGAGAATTGCTGCAGCAACACCATGCGCAATATTTTGCAAGATGCCGACACCCAAAAACAGAGAAGCGAACGCGAACGCTTCAATTGAACGAGGTCGAGGTGAAATTCATCATATAGCTAAAGCACACACTCAATATATATACATTCATGTATATATGCGTATATATATTTGTATAGTCTGGATGATGTTGTTCTAATCGTGGCAATGTTGCCTCACTCATTCAATGTACAATGTACGTTGAGGCGTGAGCAGGAATGTATCTGCATACTTATAATACTTCTATATTGTTATGAAAAGACAAACAAAGACGTGACCGGTATTCAACAGAACAGAACAGAACAGAACACAACACAACAATAATGTAAGCAATGCCTTACGACTTGTGCATATGTGAAGTTTCACTGTGGAGAACGCCTGCTAAAGATTCGCTTACACTTTTACTAGCTGTGCATTCGTGGCGGTCAATCCAATTGAGTTGGGCCTGGGTTCGTAATTAAGTTTAATTTAATACAACTTAAATCAAATTCAATTTACTTGAACAACAAACAAAGTACCTCAATGAATATGAACCTGAACTATAACCTCAAACTCGAGAGGAGCAATTCAAAGTATGTACATATATTCAAACATATTCTGTCATGCCATTAGGTCATCTGAAGTGTGAACTGTGTGTGAGCTGCTGTTGCCGCCACTGACTGACGTCAGTTTGGAAGGTGTGTAAATATTTGCAACTGTTTTTGTGGTTGTTGTAGTCCAGTTAACAAGAGTTAATGAACCTACGCTTCAGGCTTTAATATTATCGTGCCGCTAGAGAAATGCACAAAACTTTTAGCTGTCGACCTGTTTGAAAATCATCAGACCGTTAACTATAAATTTTATTCAAAATGTGTGTCTATGGAAATGAAAATGGTGTAAAAGAGTTGCGGGTGGTGCTCACATCCGTTAATAACCACCGGGCAAGAGGGGCGGCATATTATTTCACTTCCGCGAGAAATGCTTTCGCATTTTATTCTTCTCATTGTGAAGTAGACAAAAGTTTCATTCTTAGCTTTTGGATGTGCGTGCCAAAGAAAAAAAAAGTTGTTTGGTTTTCTTTGCTGTAGACAGACTGCTTGGCATGTTATGGGAACCATAAATGGGTCAATCAATAATGTTTGGTTCTGGGAATTTTGTACGTTATGTTTGCAGCCATAAATCGGAAATTGTTGCGGCTATCGCCCGATCCCGTCCTAGAGAAAAGAGTCGACATGGTAGTGAAAAAAACGACATTTGTTGCGCGATAAGCCAGATCCGCTCCAGTTGCGACAATCACTAGCTGGAAGTAAAATAGTTTGCAGTTGACCAGTGCAAAACGAGTAGCTAATTCCAGGCACTTGACGACGACGACGGCGACGGCGACTTACTGACTTATGTTTGTATGCATGTTCTCATGCGCCCGATTCTTTGGGTCTTCGCCAAGTCGGCGGCTCTGCTCTGCTCAATGGTGCTTGACTAATTGCCGTCCGTCGGTTTTGATCCGAGTGCAGCGACATCACAACATAACCACAGTACTACATAATACAGAGCAGAGCAGAGCAAAGCAAAGCAATGCAAAGCGACACATGCACACACGCCTCCAAAGTTTGAACGCCTCTTGTTTAGGTGGGCAACGAACTCGGTGGCAAGTAGTCGTCATTCAGTCATTCAGTCATTGAGTTGCTGCTTGCTCAACAGACTCAATCAGACTCACCCACCCGCAAATTGTAGGCGACGCGACGCGACGCGACGCGACGCGACGCAACGCGATGGACTGGGGTGGCCTCACTGAACCAGTAAACAAACCAAAATACACAGCTGGCTCTTTAGTCACATAAATCATAGCGCCTTACTCCCTCCCCCTTCCCTCCCTCGACAACGGCAACGGCAACGACGACTACAAAAATAACAACAATAAAAATCGATGCGACAACAAATAAAAATAGAAAATTAAATGCGAAAATGAATATGCGCGGGGAAAGTGAAGCAAAGCGTTTAGCTTTGGAGCCAAAGCTGCTTTCAATCCGATGGAAAAACGCTGTGAGTTGTGAGGGGGAAATCGAAAATAGACCTGTTTAAGAAATACACAAAAGGGAAACATGCATTTTGGAAGTAGCTTTTGGGAATCGTCTCGCTAATCATTTGTTAAGCAGGCAGATAGGCAGACATACAGACATACAAACATAAACTCTTGCGTCGATCTGGTAGCTGCTAGTAGTGATGTTGCAGTGGCCTAAATTTCCAGTTTATGAGCTGTTTACGAACAGCAAAGCCTCACTTTGGCTAAGAGAGAGAGAACGATTTGTTTGCTCTCTCGCTCTCTCGCGTTTTGGAGTCGCTTCTAACGCTGCGACGACTCAGAAACACACCTCATTCTCCCGCTGTTTGTGCCTCTTATGGAATTCAGGTTTTTCATCGTGTTTTTCACGTTTGACTGTTTGCTTTGCTTGCGTGTTGGTAAGTCGTTTGTTGAGCCCTGGCTCTGGCTCTGGCTCTAGCTTTGGCTTTGGCTTTGGCTTTTGCTCCATCCACACAGTTTATTAAAATTTTCGACTCGCCGCACTTTGTTGTACAGTTATTAGCATTTGCTTTGCTTGTTTCTTTTATCTGTTTGTCTGCTGTGTAGCCAATTTCTTGGCTAAGAAAAAACGAAACCGGTTTCTAAGGCAAGTTCTTCTTCTTCATCTTCTGCTTTCTGCTTCTGTCTACCTCTTTCTAACTTCTTAAGCCATTTTTTCTCGCATTGCATTGGTGAGAAGGCTTTTAGTGTAAACGTGCTTCAATGGCCAGTAGTCCCAGTATTTGGGTCAAATTCTCTGCCTCAAGTCCGCCAAGTCCGTGTCTACGTTTTCTACCAGGTTTTCCGTTGCTTGTGAAAATCGGCTAAGCTGCCATACAACATGACTCTAGTCTGTGAGGATGACGCATTGAGTGTAACTAACTAAACACAGATTGTGGGTAGCGGGCAGAGAGTATTTTGCCATTCATAACTCATATTTACAATCGAATATGTATTCGCACAACGTTGTATATTGAAATCTAATCGGGTCTGTGAGTAATTTGCCCCTTATCACACATTGGCCAAAAGCTTTGCGACTTCCTTCTCATGCCTTCGCCCTTGATATCAAAAATGCCAATACCAAAAAAAAACACAAAGAGTTAGTCGACGCTTGATAACGAAATAACCTGCCCAACGATCAATTTCCACCGGCAGCTGTCGGTCGAGTTTATTTTTGTGCCAGTGACGTAGTCGTCATCGTTGTGGCCCCTATCCAAACAATCTTGGCAGAAAATTCCACAAATTGCGCTGCTCTTATATCTTCTATTCACAAGATATAACAAATTTTTATTTCACTGTGTCGCATTTCTTACAAAATTGAAACGGATGTAATTCATACATGAAATTACTTATACAATATACATACACATACATGTAGATGTGAGTAACTACATTTGTATCTGCATCTGATCGGTATGTGTTGAATGTTTTGAAAGTGTTTCCTTGACTACGCGCCAATAAGAATTTTTTGACTTTCAGCCCCTGAAAACAGCAAAATGCGAAACAACTGAGAACAACAGAAAACTCGACTGTAACGAGCGAGATAGCAACAACAACAAGCAACAACAATGTGGGCCGTCAACAACACGTAAAGTTGCAAAGGCAACACAGAAAACGAAATCAAAGAAAAACTCAAAAAAAAGATACATCAAAAGCGACGACGACCAAGCTAAGCAAGCCAAAAACGAAAACGTTCAATTGCTCTTTTCTCTCTCTCTTTCGCTCTCTCTGTGTTTGAATCTCCCTCAGCAATACTTTACTGAGAGAGTGGTGAGTGCTTGTTCATGTGTGAGAGAATAGCTTTTTTTTGCGCTTTGCATGTGTGCGTGCGGGAGCTATGAAGTCATACTGTTCTTGCTGTGTGTGTATGTCAAAAGCATAAAATGAGTCGGAGACGCTGATGGAGATGGCAACTAAAAACTCTGACCACAGCCCAAAAAATAAATGCAAAATGACGAGCTTGATCATTTCTGCATGGCGCAACTAATTCGTTCTCATATAAAACTTAAGTTAAAGTAGTTTCCGTTACTTACGAGTAAGCTCTGCTTTTAAATTCAATATATATTCCACAGGAAGCGTTGAATACTTTAAGGCGCGTTCGCTTGGTTTAAACTTTCCGTTTTGTTTTTACTTTTTACAGGCGGTTAACAAAGATTCTAGTTGATTTCGCACACTCTCACACACACACTGTTGCACACGGCAAATACATATACATGTATGTACAAACAAATTCTTGGACACTTTTTTCTATTGAACACGAAAAAAGACTATTTGTTGATATCGTTGTTGTTTTTGTCGTCGTCGTCGTCGTCGTCGTTGAATACCTGTTGAAAATGTACGTTGAGTGAGTAATAGAGAAACATGTAGTAAGTGAGAGTGAGAGAAATATACAATGGAAAAGGGGTAGGGTGCGGGTGGAAACTAGGCGTGGGCGTGTGAAAACTGCACAAACAGTAGTTCACAATTTTTAATTCGTATACAGTTTTATTTATAAACACACAGAATTGCGCGCGATTTCTGCAACTGGCACACACACAGAGAGATGCTTTGATTTTTCAGGCAATTCTCTTGCCTGTTTTTCTTTTTTGCTTATTTGTCTATTTGGCTGCCACTCACTCACTACTCGTTCAGTTAACGTACCGTGTTAAAATATTCGATATGCTGTGCACGAAGAGCAAACTGGTACTGAGAGATGCATAAATTCGTATATAACGCGGCAGTCCAAAACAACCACTGCCCAACGGCTCGAATCAACTAGATGTGAGAGAACATGAGAGACCATGACGTCACAGCTACCTAACTTTTCACCTCGGTGGCAACGCGATTCTCAACTGTTTAGTGCGCCTTCTCAACAGTTTGCTTTTGAATATAAAGACAGTTTGTTTATTTCTTAGATTCATTTATTGTTTTCGAGCGTTATCTTTTACGATAGAGGCATGGTTTCAGTGAGAAGGGCTTTACTTTAACATCCATAGCAACATGTCGCATCTTGCGAAAATGAAAAAAATAAAAGTAGTTAACAGCAACGTCCTTCTTGATCAGATCAAATCCGCAGTCCCTCATACAGCGCATAAATTCTCGCACATCTTCAAAGCGTGACTGAATCTCAGCGATGTACACATTGCCATGAAGCTTGAGCACGCGATTGGCTTCCAGCAAATATTCGCTTAGATTAGTGCCCATCAGCGACAGGCAGTAGACGGCTACATCCAGTGATAGTGGCTGCAGCGGGGTCTTCGTAATATTGCAAGCAATTATATCCGATCGAGTCGAGACAAGATCCATGGAGTACACCTTATTGGGCACTGATTGTCCCAGCTTTCCCTCGCCACAACCAAAGTCACCAATTATTGCTGTTTTGGGCAAACGTTTAATGGTCTTGATGATACGCTGAAGCGGATTCAAAGGCCATTTTTCCACCTGCTGGCGGTATCCGGCATGGTAGGCTTCAAAGGCGACTCCATCGATGCTAAAAAGACTCTCAGCCTTTTGACTGCTCATTGTATAAAGTTGTTCGTTTATGTATCGAAAGCGGCCACTCAACAGCTCCGACTGGAACTTGTTGGCTAGCGTGCTCTGTGAGTTGGTACTTCCAGGCATAGTGGTTGTTGTGTCCATTGCTTCAACAGCTGCTTCGACCAGAGCTGGTTTTAGTAGCGTCAACTGCTTTTTTTTGTTGTTTGTGTCTTTGGGAGAACTTTTAGTCTTCTGCTTTTCAATGCGTCCGCTTCTTATCTTGTGCATGGCACGCATTCCATCGTCTGCGTCCTCGTCTGAGGAATCAGCTGGAGGTGCTAGTGGTCCTCTGCCTATTTGAAAAGCTGTCGTGCTAGAAGATGGTTCCTTTGCTCCTTTTTTTGCCTTCACTTTGGGTTTTTTCTTCTTCAGCTTTTTGGCTATGCTCTTTTTGCCGCCAGTAGCTCCTTCAGGCACCGATTTAAATTTAATAGCTTCGGCGCCCTTATCCCAAGCCGGGACTTCGAATGTCATTATCTTTGGTTAAATATAAATTGCAAGTTGCAGCAGAACAAATGTTGAGCACCACGTGAAGTTGAATTGTTGTTGTCAGTGTGACCGTGCAGGAATATACGATACATACTAATCTTAACTGAGAACAGCTGTTCCACATGGACTGCCAACTCTCTTGAAAAAATGGCGCGTTTTTTTAAAAAAGACAGTAACATACAACTCCTTGAAATACTTTTTATTTATTTGTTCTTTGTTTTTGCACTAAACTATAGTTCAACAAGTTTTTGTGTATTAATTTATAATTTTCGGTTTCTTGCTATTTACGTACAACTAATTAACTTAAGACATATTTTTACAACAGAAGAGAACGGGGTTGTGCAACTGCTCGAAAAAATTGATCTCTTAGGCTAAAATCGTTATTATGACAATCAGCTATTAGGCCATTTAAGGATCTTTACAATTTGCAATTAATAAATTTGTATATATTTTTTAATATGTCTGTCTCTGATTGTTTATTGTTTTTTTTTTTTTAATTATTTAGAAAATTCTTAACTCCCTATTTTGCTTCCCAACAAACCATGCGTCTTAAACGCATTACACTCTCAAATGTATTGCATTTGAATACCCGTCCGTCAATTTTGATCCAATACAATGCAGCTCTGCTTTACATCAACAAGTACAAAACATTTGCGATTTACAATTGCTAAAAACTATGAAATTTATGTTTCTAATTAATTTTCAATACACATTTTGCATTTGCCATTTAACGTTTCTCTTCACCGCCCTATTTTTCTTGTGGGATACATTTTGTACTAGAAACTAATAAGTTTTTTTTTTGGTTTTGTGAGCGTTACACAAATATCTTAAATTCAATAAAGTTAGCATA
The DNA here is from genome assembly GCA_035044645.1 of Scaptomyza parva. Lineage (NCBI taxonomy): Eukaryota > Metazoa > Arthropoda > Insecta > Diptera > Drosophilidae > Scaptomyza > Scaptomyza parva. The sequence continues at coordinate 223,307 of JAWNNT010000090.1, read as the reverse complement.
CAAATTTAAAGCATTTGCTCTTTGTTATACAAAAATATAGTTACAATGGAATAGGATAACAACATAGATTTTGATTAAATGGGTAAACGTTTCTCACGTTTGTTTTTGAAATGAGAAACAAAAAACCTCTATCGATTTACACTCAAAGATTTCCAGGTTTCGGAAACAGAATAAATGCACAAACGGGTAGGATCAGCAACATATAAATAATCCAAAGACTATCTGGAAGTCCAGAGGACATGGCTATCCAATCCCAAAATGGTAATAAACAGGGCCCTATTTCCTTAAACAGCTATAGTCAAAGGATTTTTTTTGGATACGGATATCACTTTTAGACTAAATCAGCATTGCGGTTGATACTTGATGCTTGGGTTCTTAGACAAGCAGTTGAAATTTTCAAATGCATTTCGATAGAGTAGATCCGTGCTTAAAAACGCACCATGTTTTTACAAAAATTGAAACGAGCTTAAGTGGAAGGGCGATCATATACAAAAATTAACCACACATAATTTTTTAATACCTCTAGTCATTTTTGGCAAATAATGGAAAATTTTGGGGTGACCTTAAATCTCTTTTTGCTTTTACAGTAGTTTTAGTTTCTAAATGCGCTAAGTAGCTCTCAAAATTGTGTGTTGCGTCTGCTGACTGCTAATTGCTGTTTTTTCTATAAAGATTTAGATTAGCTTATGGCCTACAAGTAATTCAATTACAATTACAGTTAGTAGTTGACGCCGCCCGACCGCAATCAATTAAAATGTATTCTGTGTGTGTGTGTGTATCTGTTGTATTGAAAATAGTATTACAGGTAGCGCCTAGTAACTGGCCTCATGACCGGCTAAAATGTACAGATCGTGTCCTTCCTCACTGCCCAGCGATCCGGTTCGCAGTAGTTGACTTTCCAAAGCGACAACCCTGAAAAGGATGAAAAAAGGACAAACATGTATTTATCTCTCTTTCTAAGAATGAGGGACTACGAGTAATTTTGGGGTAATTTACTCACTTATCGCTGCCCAGCAGTCGATAGGTACGACTCATGTCCTTGATCTCCTGCGTCACCTCTCCGTTGCGCAGGGACTTGCCCTGCATGCCGTGTTTGTGGAATGCTAATACACTGTCCGGTAGACAAACTGGAATGCCAAAAAGAATGTCAAAGTCACTTTAAATGGTTAATAGATGAGGTAAAAGGGTAAAAGGGAGGATTAACATACCAATACTGTCCACATTAAAGTCAAAGTTCAGTTGGGCGACCATCTTTTTGTGCTGCTTGGGATTGCCTTGGAGTGTGACCACCTGCATCACATTGCCATAGCAGACAAGAATGGCATCTTTCTCCACCTGATGCACACGCACCACTTTCAACAGATCGCGACGTGGCACCATTGTGGCCATGGCGTCATACTCCAAGTCCTCCGAGTGAAACCAGCTAGCACCTGTAAACGCCAAGGAAGTTTAAGTAAAGATAATTGTTATAGTGGACACCACTTACTGTTCATGTTGATCAGCTCCAGCTTGAGACAGCCGTTCATAGATTTACGCACGCCCGTGCACACAATAGGATACTCCAGCTCAGGCGTAATAATCATCTCGAAGACAGGCGTGTGACCGTTCTGGACGCAACCGTGACCGCCACCCAAGATGCTGATGGCCGGCCACTCACACTGCTTGAGCAGCATGAACTTGTTGAGGGGATCGTACCACTGCATCAGGAATATGCCAGTGGGCGTCGCCCCGCAAAGATACTTGTAGCCGTTGTACGGATTGCGGGTGACGCAGCACTGTGTGCAGCCCTTCGTGTCCGGCACCTTGGTGGTAAGTGCAAACTTGCGCGGCACCAGCCTCTCCGGTATCTTGTTCATGTGCAGCGAAAAGCGCACCGTCTGCTTGGAGTGCAGAGCGACCAGATCGTGTCGATACAGCTGACAGGATTTGCCGGAGAGGCTCATTAGCACATCCTTGATCACATACAGCCAAGTGGTGCGGCGCGGGAAGAGCTGATCGATAGCCGCATCATGCAGTTCATTCATATTTAGATTGTAGATCCCCTCCTCGGCCCCAATCAGCAGATGCTGGTCACGTGTCTCCGGGTGTATCCAGGACGCTGTGCAGTGCACGCGCAGCGGGCATCCATTGAAGATTTTAGAAAAGCACGCGCCCATGTGAACCTTAGGCGTCGGTGGCAGCCCATTCGAGATGGGCCTCGGTGGCGTATGGCGACGCCGATGCGAGCGCTTTGGCGGCACGGGTGGCGTATTGTTCAGCAGATCCGGCTGCGCCTCCTTTTCAACTGCAAACAGACAATTTTCAATCATTAAGCTAATCGGGATATGTATGATAGTATGTACGCTCACCGTCATCGTCATCCTGGGCACCGCCATCGCTGAGGCTGCGCGTACGCGATGACTTGCCCATGTCATTAAGCAGACCGATTAGCTGATCCATTGAGCTATGACGACGCGGCGAATCCTCAACTCCGTTCTAAATAAATGCAGCAAGTGAATATCATTGCAAGATAATATCCAGCTATTCCTTACCTGGTTGCTTTCATTTCGGTAATCACAATTGCTGTTCTCACTGCTCTGCGCTTTTGCCTGGGCCAGCTCGATGATGTCAGCGTTGCTGCGCAATAAATTTTGATAGAGATGCGTTGAGCTGCTGGCGCCTGAAACATTAGGAGTAGCAGCTGATGCTGCTAATCCTGTAGTGTGTGAAGACGACGAAGCCGCCGCCGCTGCTGCTTCTGCTGCCGCTGAGCTGATAGAAGCGCTGTTGGAATGCAAGAAGCCATCGCCTGCCGATTGACTGCCAGACGGCGGGGGCGTAACCGAGGACTCGTGCTTGTCCAGGCCATTGCTTCCTTTGCCGCCAACTGCATCGCCGCTGGAATTATCGAGGAGTAGGAGGCGATTATAAAACGAGGCTGATGACGCTGACGCTGCTGCTGTTGCTGCTGCTGCTGATGTTGATGAAGCATTGTAATTGTTGCTGTTGATGCTGCCGCTGGATGGGAGCGCTGAGAGCAACCCATGGTCAGCAGGGTGAGTTGCCTGAACCGAGGCCGAGGAGACCGCAGCCGCTGCCGAGCGGTAATTGCTGCTGTGGCGCAGATAGTGCGCAGCGGAGGCGGAACAACCGGCACCAGAAGCTGAGCCGGCGGCAGCAGAAGAAGCAGCAGCAGGCAAACCTGTAGCTGCATTATTCATGGCAATGTCGACGATGTCCAGATCGATATCGTCGTCGGCATCGCCATCGCCAATGCTGGTGGTGCGCAAGTTGGACAAGCCCAGATAGGCGCTCAGACCTGGCATGGAGGCTAGCGAGGCGGACATGCTCATGGCATTCAAGTTTGAACTCGAATTCGAGTTGGCCGCTGCCGAGCCCAAGGCGCTGCTGGTGCTGGACGTTGTCAGTGGGGTGGTTGATTGGTGGTTAAGTTGGTGCTGTTGGTTATGGTGGTTATGGTGGTTGTGCTGGTGGTGGGTGCCCGGGACCGTGACCGTGCCTGTGGCTGTGCCTGAGATGTGATGGTGATGCTGATGCATATTGGGATGCTGATAGTGATGATGATGATGGTGGTGATGATGTCCTCCACCGTTTCCGCTAATGCCACTGTTGTTGCTGCTGCTGCTGCCACCAACGCCGCCTCCGCCTCCGCCACCGCTGTAGCCCCCATTCATCAATGCACCGCCCCCGCCGACTCCGCCACCGCTGCCGCCTCCACCGACGCAGCTGCACTCGGCACTCAGTGCCGAATCTTTGGTGTCGTTTAATGGCAAAGTTGCTCTAAGAGCGACCCAGCGGGTTAACAGACAGAGCGATACACAAATAGAAAGAGAGATAGAGAGAGGGAGACACGCGCGTGGGAAGAGAAAGAAAAAGAAAGCCAAAGTGTTTGAGCTTCTTCGTTTGATACACGCACAACATTCACTGTGTGTAAGGTGTGTGGGGGAGACCTCCATACCCACAAAAGGGTCATCAGAGGGTGTGTGTGTGTGGGTGTTGTTGGTGGTGCATAAGTGTGCAGCTTGTAACTGGACATCGGGTTATGGAGGGTTGAGTGTTTTGTTCCATGTACCCTCTTCCCAGATTGGCTAAACAGTGTCTGTGTGTGTGTGTGTGTGTGTGTCTGACTCTCTGGTAGAATAACCTATCCCTAAGACTACATAAATGCTGTTTATATTGGTTTTGGATATATGGATACTGTGCACTATATACTGTACATGCATTTTCATTCAATTTCAGCAGAAAAAAATATAAATCAAAATAGATAAGCGGTTTATGTTTTCAATTAAATTATGGGCTAGCGAACACGCCTCTTTCCGGTCTCGAAAGTGGGAAAGGGGCCGTCACGTTGTTGTACATTTCAGCGAGTAAATGCAATATATATAATTTATAAATATAAGTTAATGCAAAGGCCATAAATAATGCATGAGATGTAAAACTGTTTACAACAACAAATAATATTAGTGCGAAAACTAATGCAAATGCACACACACACACACATACACATACCTATACACACACGCTTCAAATGCCCGAATAGTAGAATGTCTCACATAGGAATGAATGCACAACAAACGAAACACAAAATACACACAAATAGCAAATCGGGAAACGTAAAGAAAGTGCTGGAAAATTCATTCGTACAGAATAGCTTTGCTCTGCTGCATTAATAGAGAGCTTGTGCACAGCAGAGGAGAGAAGGTCAAAAGAGCTGACTTTTAATTTGCAAATAAGTTTTGTGAATGTCTCTTTTAGTCTGCTGGTATAATTGGACTTTGTTCTCTTTCAGCCATACTCAACATGCCTAAGCTTAATTCATCAGTTCTTCAATATGTTGTCGAACCGAGATTACGTAGAGTCGAGTTGGAGACGTCCCAATGGACGAATGGTTATGGTTTAATTGGTTTTCGCTACAGTTGTCTCTATGCTACAGAAAAGTTACGCTCATGCACATATTTTATAACAAGCTTTCATATCTCTGTAAGAATAATAATGCTTATGTTTTCCTCGGTTTATCGATCTGTGTGTGCATTACACACAGGAGGTCTAAATATGTTGGTTTTGTCAAAAGGTGTGGCTCTTTGAAAGGGGATTACCAACGAGAAACCAATAAAATACATAAACACGCATCCATTGGTGCTTTTGACACTAGTTAGCACAGCACCAATAACAAGAATAATAATAATAACCATTCAAGCGACGTGCGGACCGAGTACCATTTTAATAAATAAACACTTCAATTGGAAAAAAGGGTCCGGGCTCCAGACGGTCTATTCGTCGGGCGAAATGACCTGACGGTTTTCAAATTCAAATGTTGATATTATCTTAGCTGTAAGAATTTGTAAAGATTTGTTCTTCGGTGGATTCATAATTTCATTCTGTCGCATAATTTTAATAGTGAGCGCACATCCATATACATAATATGAACATTAGACAAAGGAAAATTGCGTATACGCATACATATAAAGTTTTGGGGACAGAGACAGAAACTATAGCAGACAATGCCCGAGCGACATGACAAAAGAGCGCACAATATAATCAACTAAGAAAAGAGCGCTACAAAGACAGTGCACGAAAGTTGTAAGGAAAATATATTTTAATAGAATTTTAAAGAATAAAGAAATACAGAATGGAAAGACTAACAAAAAACAAAAAAGGAAAGTGCCCCGAATGGGTAATGGTAATTGAGAAATGTGGCCACCCCTTCTAGTGATAATGATGTTACTCTATTACTGCTTGGATACGGCTAATGAGTACAACATATGTGGAGAAGTGTGTGTGGAGGGGGTGGAAAATTAAGTGAGAGGGACTAAAGTAGAGTGCACACAGCTGCAGTTCCAAAACTGGTGTACATGGTGTATATGTATGTCTACAAAACTGCACCCATTAATTTGCGTGTGTAAATTGGAGTGAGGGGCTGTGTTCATATTTGTGTTAAGGGGGGGTGTTGCTTTAAATGCTTTCCAGCTAGTATGTCTATGTTTTGTTTAAATCAGTTCGCAAAAGAAATATTGGTGTAGTTACCTTAACTTTAGCTCCTCATCAATATACTGTAAGAGGCTCCTACAGAAATTAAACACAAAAAAATATACGAAAAGAAAACGGAAATAAAAAATTGTTGTTAAGATTACAGTAGAAAAAAACAAAATAAAAAATTGTTAAAAATATTTTATACTAAATTAATAATATAACATTTTTTCGTGGACCTCAAACCAAAAAAAAACAACAATCAACTAAAACTACTGCCACAACTTGTAAGAAACTTTTGGGGTATTTTTTTGTTTTATGTGTCAATGTTTTATTTGCTATAAATCTGTAACTGTAACTGCGAGACATAATTTTATCAAAGATCATGCAAACATTGAATTAAAATTAACAAGACCAAAAGCCATTAGAAGCGTGGACAAAGAAGCTGTTACGCTCAATTAAATTTATTCAATTTTCGAAGAGAGCCATTAATTGTTTGGGATCATATTTTCCAGGCAACCGAAAGAAAAGAAAAAAAACGTCATACTAAAAAGTAGCATAAAAAATAATGAAAGAATTGGCTTATATGCTCAGTGCTTTAGGCATTAATGATGTTTATGGTTTTGTGTGCTTTTGTTTGCCTTTTGCTGTTATTATTATTTTTGGATTGCTTTCACAGCGCCAGTGAAAAAGTACCAAAGAACAACATTAGGAAATGTGTCGCAAGACGCAAGTCGCATGAAAGGGATAAAAGTTGGCGGCACAAACTTTTTGGGCGCCATACAAGAGAGCTGCTTATGCATGCAAGCGTAGGCGTGGCACTCAGCCAATACTTGCCACTTTCGCTCTCATTCGTTAGGGTAGGCGGTAGGCGGTAGGATAAGCGTTTTACACAAGTACATAAAAGTTGACGCAGTCGATTTTTATGGCACCAATAAAAATAAGTAGGATGGCAAACCAAACACAAAATTGGGCGCACAAACGAAAATTGTTGTTGCCAGCCAGCGAGGAAGATACGACATGTGTCGCCAACTGGCTGTCTGCCTTATGTGTGGCATATGTATGTGTAGCTATCGGGGCGGCGCGCCGAAAGTGTAATCATTTTAAATGACAAATAACTCGCATTATGGCAGCTGCGCTTCCTTGCTACCTGACAGCCAAATGGCTGATCAAATGCCACTACTGGTTGGGGTTGAAGTTGGAGGTGGGAGGTGTATTAATTTCATTTATTGATTTCTTGGACACGCTGCAATAATTCGCGTTTTTTTTCTTAATTTTTCTCGTTAGTACTTGCGTTTGTATGATTGTGTGTGTGTGTGTGTGCGTGCGTGAGGACTGCGCTACTGCTGCTTATTATTATTGTATAGCATACTTTTGTGCGAAGCTGCCAACTGTGCAGCCTTGCTCCGAAAGTTTCGCATCCATCAACAGCGCGCGCGCTCTGGAAGTAATTACTTTTTCAAGGAGTTGTTGTTCCATGCCACCAGCACGTCGAGCTAACTAAACTCAACTTCATGTATGTGTATGAGTCTCTGTGCGTGTGTGTGTGTGTGCAACAAAATGCTGCAAAAGTAAACAGTGCTATGGCATACGTGCAGCTATGGCGATTGCCAGTAGGATCTGTGTAAACCAAGCAAATTACACGAGGCACGTGCTCGGCCAGAACTCGTGCCAAAAATGTATGTATACCGCCAAAAATGCAGCAAGCTGCAGTTGCACAAAAGCGCTGTCAAGGCCATGCAGCGTCTGGAGTCAGCGAGCTAAATGACATTAGGGCTACACACACAGAGACCGTGTAAATGCAACAAGGAAGCAACGAACAATATGGAAAGTATAAATTGAATTACGATGCAAAACGTTGCAAAAGAGCAAGCTGCAGCTGCATATCGGGCCGTTGAGTAGCTGATAGCTGAATAGATCAATAAATGGGCGACTCTAACCGCTGCGCTTTGGTCGCTCTGCGATTGGCCTATAAGTAAATAGATATATAACACAAACGGATATTGTGTTTAAATACAAGAGACAGACTGTAAATGCAAGTTTGCTGAAGAACTATGGCAGCGATTGTGAATGCACAAGTGTGTTTCGATGAGTTTGATAGAGTGTGTAAACGTGTTTGGGTTAAACTGAATTAGTAACAAAAACAAAAACTTAACTTAGCATATCAGAAAAAACAAAACTGTAGCAAATATTTAGGCAACGCGACTAAAGCGAATTTTCGAATCTTTCCAAGTATATAGTATTGTGGTGTATATCAGATATTAGCTCAACTTACATGTCGCTAGGCAACGTCTCAGGACTAGAAGAATGCTCGTACCACGTCGAATTCGTCGTCATGCCTGTAAAAGCGCAAAACGAGAAAGTCGAACAAAGGAAGAAAATGTTATGGGTAACCATTCGATTGCTATTCGATATTCGACGTTAACTTGCCTGTTTTGAGTGTATGGTTCTGAGCTGGAACTCCATTGGCACGCGAAGTCATCTTACTGGCAATCCGTTGCGGTACTCCAGCTACCGTCTGCAGATAGCGGAAAAAAGAAGGAGAAGAAAGAGCCAAGTTTAGTCAAAGTTTGTTGAAACTCAGAGTGCTGAGCCATCTTCAGTTACCACCAGTCGCCATTTGGACAGTGACAAAGTTTTCAGTTTGCGATAAAATCTAATAAATCAAAATCATATTCGCCTTTTACAACTGATGAGCTAAAGCGCTGAGCCATGCGTTACACTTTAAGCCACAGCTAAAGTTTGCACTAAGTACAATTTGAATATATTCCACTTATAATGCAACTTGACTGAGCACAGCAAAATAAAGGCCAGAGCAACCCAAACGCCATCCTTCGCTTCCGTTTTCCCCCTCCTTTTTAGACAGTGACAGTCAGCGAAAAGTTTTGCAAAACATCCAAACAAATTGAGGATTTATGAGTTGAAAATGGCATTTTAAATTTGTGCTTTATGAAATTCGCATTTGTTAGACACGACTTCGTGCGACTTTGATGTCTAGACGGTGGCATTAATGGACCACCCCAGACTACTCTCTACTAAGTGGAAATTAGTTGACATTATGTGTTTAAATTGTAATTTTCACCATCTTTACACTCGACTTATGATGTTTGAGTAGTTGTCTAGATTGAAGAATAAAAACCCAATCGATATGCAATTCCCTCAACTACCATCTGACCTCACAAAAAGAATTTCATTAAACCTTTCTTACTGCTCGATCGATTTTACCGTCTAGCAAATCATGAATGCAGCTACCTTCAGGGAGCACACATTAAACTTCAGCTCTAAGGTGCCTAATGGCGCACTAAATCTTCAATTCTTGCGCAACAAAGGCAGCTCACAGCGCGAAAGCAAACTAAGTAAATAGAGCAACTGGCCCAAGTTAAGTGTGCCAGCAGCCAGCAGCCAGCAAAGTAAAGCCAGGAGCTCAGCTAGCGTTAAAAGCGCAAATAAATTACAGCAAAAGGTGGCAAATGGTTTGGGGGCAAAATTGCGTTTTGGAAGCTTGTGAAGCGGATGAACACTTACCTCTTCGTCGCCATCGAGATAGTAGTATTGCTGATTGGGACTCTGGTACTTTTGGAGCAGCTCCTTGGCCACACGCAGCGGCATCTCGCTCTGGACAAAGGGGTGCTGCAACAGCCTCTCGGCGGTTGGGCGCTTCTTTGGATTCTTTGTCAGTGCGGTCTTGATGAAATTGTGAAAAGTGGGACTCCACTTGTCTTTGTTACTCAGTGTCGGCGGCTTAAAGCCGCTCTTTGACATCAGGAACAGGGCGCGCATTGGATGCAAATCGAACATCGGCGGCTGCAGTTCAGCCAATTCTGTAATAATGAATATCAAATGAATTAAATGAATGTATTTTGCCAACGCAAGCATTACTATACACACCAATTGCCGTTATGCCGCAGGCCCAAATATCACAGAGTTGATTGTAGCCACCCTTCCGCTCCACGGCAGCTACCTCGGGCGCCATCCAGTAGGGAGTGCCTGTAGGAGAGCGAACACATAATATAATATTCATTTCTGTAGCTGTAGAGAGCTTTATTCGGGTAATACTGATGTTGCCATATATTAGTCCTACGATAAAGTCAAATTGTATTCTCCATGAACGTGGAAAATTATATTTAATGCCTCGCTTGCCACATGGCCTTTGACTAACAAGGAAAAATTACCGCTTGAACGTGTGGCAAGGCTAGCACGTGTCGGTACACGAGAAGATGTCAATTTTTATTCTCGGATTCAGTTGACACAGACAATTTAATTAAAAACCAAAAGAGACGCGCACACAAAGTGACAGTCATTTTGTTAATTGCGGTGCGACAAAACAGCGAGAGAAACAAAACCTGGAAAGCTCAACGAAAAAATAGGATACATTATGTATTTCTTCCTAATCGACAAGGTTATTTCGATTTTAATGTATCCCTCACAAGGGTCAAATAGCAATTTTAGTTATTTACTAATATACGCTGTCCAGGCGCTAACTGTTGGCACAAACATTCGCTTTTATTGTCAAGTCTTTTGGCCAACATATACATATGTATGGCTCTTGCACAACAAGGCGGCAACATTGATACTAACGATGGCTGCGACGACTGTCGTTTATGTCAGCTGACTTTCAAATGATACTAAACACAAACGTAAGCACACTTTTTTATTAAATAATAAAACGGCAGCTGGCTCCTGTCGCCTGCCTCGTTGTCCTGTATCTACTATTCCCTCTCTTATTGACAATGTGTGAATTTGTTTGTCTTGTTTGTGGTTTCATATGCACACAACGTTACGACTGATAGATAGAGGAGAAAGAGACATCGGTCGTGGTGTGGTTGGTTATCACCCACCGCATTTGTCACAGCAACAATGTCGTATTAAAGCAGGAGTACCCGAGATGGAGATGGTAATAGTAGTAGTAAGCGACGACGTCACATTGTTTGCCAACAGCACACACACACACACACACACACACAAACACAATAGCAATAGTTAGACAATTGTCTGCAGCTCAGAATCCTGTTGTCCTGTCCTACCCACCCCCCTTTGGGTTTGTTGTCTGTCATATGCAGCGTGCACAAATCCTGAGTAATTTTTGCACTCGTTGGCGCATTGTCGCAGCTACTGCAATTGACATGTGAGAGTTTTGGCGACAAAAAAAATCGCTAATTCTCAGCATTCAGCATTCAGCAGTCAGCATTGTGCTTCAGTCTGACACATAAAGTGCAACAAAGTGCCAAGCAAAATTACACTGGCTAGGAACTCGGAGCGCAATGAACTTGGTCTGCAGCTTGCGAAAGCCATAAATATCAAATTGCGCACACAATTAGCGACAAATTAAATTGTTTTGGTGAAACGAGCGAAATGCTGTTAAGCAACGATATTTATGCACTAGGCGTCGAGATTTTTACGACAGCCCCAAACCAAAGCGCATTAAAAACTAAACCAATCCTTGCATAAATCCGCATTAATGCAAACGCAATAAAAGCAACTCGTCAGGGCTTTGTTGAGTTTTTATGGCAATCACAGTTCAAATGTCTCCACTTAATTGGCATCTAACATTTGCAGAAGTTTTCTGTCCTCTTTATCTCTTAGCGTGTCAAATAGAACATTATAAAACAGCAGCTCACCTTACTTAATTAGCGCTGTCTTAAACTCTGATGATGACAAAAAAGTTTTTCTATAATATATTTTTTATGAACCATTAACTGTTTCGAAAAACATTCAAAACTGGGAGAAAAAAAATCGATTTTGTCAGAGATATTCCTGAAAATGCCTGTGTTAAAATCAATAGTCGCGCTACCTAACGGGGAATTGACACCAGCTCACAGTAGGGACTGTGAAAATGTGCCATTCCTCGTTATTGTGAAGGGGCTGGCTGCGTGCCAAGAGATTGCATGTCCTCGTAAATAATGCAAATGACTGACAAGCAAACGCGACTCCCCTCACCTCCTCCGAGCTTTCATTCCACTATAAGCAAGTTGCTGCTGTTTGACTGATAAGTTGGTATTACCATTTAAATTGCGTATACGACACGCTGTGTTGTGCCATTGACCCCAACTTAAAGTACTTGTTGTTCAAAGAATTTTAAAGGTGGTGGCCATTTTATGGCAGCAACACAGCAGGAAAATCTATTAGTGCTGAAAAATATGTAAAGACCAGACACAGTTTGTAAGTGGCAGACGACTCTTACAAGACTAACAAAATAAAACGAGCAAACAAGTAGCAGACATTTTTAAGAAATTATTCTCTTTTGGGCTTACGCTGCCAAAGAAAAAATAAAACGACAAAGCGCTGGATGCCAAAGTATCTCAGCGGACGTCTTACAATGCCCGAAATCCCAATTCGCAACTGTCCACCTTCACCGGCTTCAACTCCAGCAGCATCTAACGGTACGCTGGCTATTCGTGCCACAAGACAGCTAGCACTCTTCCCATTTTCTCATTTTGGGTTTGGAGAACATGTCTGCATTTGATATTTGCTTGTAAATTGAATTGTTCAAAATTCCTTTTACTTTGCCTCCCTCATTCTTACTTTAACTCTTTCCCCATTTCTCTGGCTCTCTTCTATCTTTTCTTCTCATCGCTTCTGTCGAACGATGCTCTACATTTTGATACATTTTTCTTTCACATTTTTTCTTTTTATAAGCCGTATTATTATTCTTATTATTCGTGTTTGTATTTTGCTTTGCTGTTATTTGATTTTTATGTTTTTTTCGCTCTGTGCAATGTTTTTTCTTATCATGCTGTTTTTTGTTATTCCTGACAGCTGTTGTGCAAGTGTTTAGGAGCGTGAAAAGCAATTGCGGTAGCTGTGAGAATCCTCTCAAAACAGAGAGCCTTTTTCTTTCTTACTTGACAGCGTTGTGTATGTGTGGGTGGGTGTGTAGTTGTGTCTGAACAAATTCGGAATTTCAGCTACACACAATGAAAAACACTTATGCCAAATCAATGCGAATGGTCCGACAATCTTTCCTGAGCTTGCTGGAATTCGTTCTATCAAGTTGACCCAAAACCTGGACTGTACATTTTCCAACAAGTTTGGACCTCAAATGTTTTCATAAATCATACAAGAAGCAAAATAGAGTCGAGTCGGTAATTGAAACGCAATTTCGATTCCTCATAAAGTGACTACTGTCATTAATTTGGAAAACTTACCTATGAAACTCTTTCGCTTGTTGATTGTGGCCGTTATTTGCGCCGAGACCCCAAAGTCGGCCAGCTTTACATCGCCATATTCAGTGAGCAGAATGTTGGCGCCTTTGATGTCGCGATGCATTTTGCCCATGGAGTGCAAATACTCAAGGCCCTTGAGGGTCTCACGGCACATGTAGGCAATCTGCACCTCGGTAAGGGGTCCGGTAACTTGATATATATCCTGGAGGCTGCCTCCACCGCAAAACTCCATGCAAATCCAGAGCTTGTCGCGTCGCAGATAGGAGCCGTAGTAGGCGATGATGTTAAGGTGCCTACAGTCTCGCATCATAAAGATCTCCTGCTGGATTATCTGTATGTCGTCGGAGGGCTCCAGTTTAATTACTTTAATCGCGGCCAGCTCATTGCTCTGTATGCGTTTCGCCTGCAAAGTAATAACAAATTGAAAAGCAGCATTAATCAAAATGCACTGCATCACACATCCGCTCACCAAACAGTCTGATGAACACAAGCCACCTTTCATACTATACTTTGCCATGCAGTCGCAGTCTGTGTGTGCATTGGCTCATTTCCCATTTCTCGATACCCGTTAACGTTAACGTTAACTGCACATCTGTATATTTGCACACCTGTCGGCGGATGCGGGGTTTGGATTGCATTGTTCCCAGTACAACTACATTCATGTACAATTCATATTTTTTTTTCATTTTCAATAAATTTTTTGTGCGCTAGCAAATCAAAATGCAAACGACGTTTTGCACGTTTTCACCCCCCACAATCCCTTCTACCCCACAAGCTGTTCTACTTGGTCTCGCCACACAGTTCGCTTATTTCCATAAAACAATACGAGTAATATGACGCAATGGATGGATAGATCGTTTATTAAGCTGCTAACGCGTGTCAAGTGTATTAAAATTCGTTCGATTCAGGCCTATATTATAATTAAATTGGTTCTTAAGCTATTTAAAGCACAAAAAAGCGACCAGCTAAACGGTTTTCCAGTAAGAAACACTCCCAATTACTTCTGACTAAAAAATAGAGTATGTCTAATATACTGAAGTTCAGTTTAGATCTCTCAGCTCACCCTAATTGCACTCAATTGTCGCTTAAATAGGTTTAACCTTTGCACCGTGTCAATGATTTTAAACTGAAAATGAGAGATGGCTACCCTGAGTTTAAATAAATGTTTATTTATTTTTTATTTCCATTGGGAACTATTTCGTTCAACCGTGCTAAGAAAGCTGACCAGCCTGGCTGTCTATCCAAATGTTTACTTAAAAGCCGCGTCGACCTTCTACTTTGCCAGTTTCTTTAGGGTATGCCTCGGTATGCCTGCAACAGCATCAGAACATTTCGAGTACATTTTTGTTAGGCAAACAGCCGGCGTGCCAGTTGTGGCACTGACTCCGGAGCCTGGCGTAAAATAGAAAGCCATACAAAATGGTTGCTTTCCCCCACGTGCACTGCAACTCGCTTGAAACAATACATGTATCCACTTGGTGGCTCTACTGTTTATCCGTAAGGTGGTGGTTGGTGCACGTGTACATGAATCTACCATTTATCCCAGCATCATGTGCTTTATGTTTCTCGCTTTGCCTCACTGCCTCTGGCTTGAGCGTGCGGTTGAGCAGTTACGCTGCTTCAATATTTATCCTGTGCCGAGTTTTTATTTTATTTTCGTTGCATTTATTATTCAATGTGGAAGAGGGGTAGTATTCGAAAAGGAGGCTCCTGGTTGTTCAGCAGGAGTGTGTTTATCTCTGTGTGTATGTTTATCTGTGTGTATGTGTGTGTGTGTGTATGTGTAATGTGTGTATATGTGTATATAGGTTTTAGCAATGATATCTTGCTAGCTTTAATGAAGATAAACCGATTCTTACTGCTGTGTGCTTCTTTATTTTTTTTAGCTCGTTTTGTTCTACCACTTCCCCACTGCTACGGTGTTGTTTTTCAATTTTCCCCGTTGTCTGCATTGTACATTTTTTATTTTAATGTTTTAGATTGCGTTGCAGCAGAAGGGAGGATTAACTGTAGAGGCAGCCGGGGAAGAAAGCGTCATCATAAATTGAACAACAATCCCAAAAGCAGTGCAAGCAATCTTTGCGTATACGTAATATTGCGCCAAACTTGCGCAAAATGTAGCGCTGACAGGCAGCAACTTTTCGCAACGTCAACGAGTTCGTCCGACCGTCAAACCGTCCAACCGTCCGTGTGTCTGTATGGATGTCTGTTCGGGTGGGAGCCCAAGGACATCCGAGTTGTGGCCGCCCGTCGTCGACTTTGCTTCTGGTTCTTCATCTTGTTTATGGTAAATAAATTATGCGTGATTTTTAGACAAGTTCCTCCTGGCTTGTAAACTAGCATCACAGCTGAACGTCTGCACACCAAATTGTAATGCCAAAGATGTTCCTGCTGCTTTTGCTGCTACTGCTGGTGATGCTGCTGTAAGCATAAAAAGCTACTGATATGGCCAAGTAGCTATGGTAGCTGGATAACAGCAGCAGTCCTAGAGCAGCCGAAGCAGTTGGTGTTGTCAGGAAACGAGCGCAGCATATCCTGCCAGGCAGAGAAATGCAGCATCAACAAATTTATAATGAGCTGCGCCAGCCTTGATGGGTTGGTTCAACTCGAAGGCAAGAAGACGTAGCGAAGCTACTACCTATAGATGCAAATAATCTCTCTCTTCATTTTCATTTTCTGTTTTTCTCTACCCATTCACCTAACCCATTCTTGCCAGCCAGCCGCCGACGCCGCCCATTTTTGATGGAACTTGCTGTAAAACTATGCGCAACTGCAAAAGTCACGGCAAAACTTTTAATGACTTAGTTTGAGTTCAATTTTGAACGTTAGTTGAGTCTTTGCCATCAACTAACTGATTTATTATGTCTGTCAAAGAGAGAGAGAGAGAGAGAGAGAAAGAGAGCAGAAATATTCTTCATATTTGTTTTAATTAAAAATGCATTAAAACAATCAACCAAAGAAGCGCACACGCCAGGCAGGCAGCCAAAAGAAACAAGGAAATCCGAGCATAATGCTTGAATTGTTGCAAAAAATTAAAATGCCATTTGCTCACAACTGGTGCTTGTAATTACGTCAACTGAAGTATAATGAAAATTGCAAATCTCATTTAACAGCAAAGGACAACCACAACGACGACGACGACGACGATGACAACAATAGGAACAGGAACCTGAATAACACATTACATACACTCTTCTCTTTAAAGCATGCCACACGCTTGGTTCGCTGGCCACGTGATGAGCACGGCACCAATATTCGCTAATAATGTTCATCGGCTTAAAGAAGACTTGGCATGGGGAATATGTTGTATATATGTATAGTACAAGGGTACTGCTGTTGCCACTGTTCTCTAGGGACGAATGAAGGGTTACGCCGCTTCCTGTGTGTGTGTCCGGTGTATAATCGTTACAATTTCCGACGTATCCATATGCATGAATAACCAACAACAGACACAACAATAATAATACGCCCCGTGTACCTGTGGCATCAGTAAAGCAACCCCCACATACACACATATGCATAGATACATATGTACATGTCCATGTATATACACTCACAATGTTTCGTGGCTGACCACAAAAAAAAGGGTTGACTTTGACGTTGACGCCGGGCTCACTGCCAGCTTTCAAAATTTTTCATAATGGATTTACAGCATTAATCACATTGTTTAATTGTTTCTGTCATTTGTTTGCTAATTGCATTCAACGAACAATTCCACTAAATCCTATATGCAGCGAATTAAACTAGAAATCGAGTTTTGTTTTCAAAATCCAGAACAAAAAAAATGGAAATGGTTGAGAAAACTCAGTTAAATGGGCAACCTGAACAATTGTGTGCTGACATTTATGTATATATTGTATTCACATTACATTTACTTATCTCAAATGACCACCATTTCACAATTAAAGCTAGATAGAGCAAATAGCAGCATATTTGTTTGACATACTTGACAAGTGTTCAAGCATTTTCGTACAAGCGTAATCAGAGCACTAAACGATGAATCGAAAATATTTTCTTCGTTTTAATATCATGGACCTGGCACGAGTCAATCCCAAACCATATATAAGTACTCAGCTATATATATATATATTATACTACTATATGGGTACCGAGCGCTAGGTTCAAGTGCCAGTCAGGCAATTGTGGGTCTGGGTCATTGCCAAGATGGGCAACGAACAGAGAGACCGAAACACAGCGTCGTTGCCATCTTGGCTGCCGTTTTTATTGAGTTTTTTTGTTCAGTGCACTTGACATGACATAGCCGTTCCGAACAGGCAAACCCAAGTGCCCTAGCTGGGCAGAAAAAAGTGTTTTGGGGAGTGGGTAGTGAAAATTTATCAAATTTGTCATGTCAAACAAAAACAAAAGCCAAGAGACATAAAAATGGATAATCAATCAAAGCGAACAGCAGAACAGCAGCATCCCAATCGATAAATTCGATTTGTATAGATAAAAACGTTGCATTTTAAAACTATCTTCTGTTTGTTTTATTTTTCAATTCTGTAAACTTGAAAAAATATCTGCCCAAGGGAGCAGACCTACCACAACAAAATGTTTACATATTTTCAAGCGTGCCCGAAATTAATCTTGTCAGCAATTGACAATAATTTTCATTGTCATTTGTAAAGCCGAAACGAGAGTGGCCAAATTTATGTCATTTCTTTTATACTTTTGACTGTTCTGGCTTTGTTCTGTTTTGTTGTTGTTGTTTAACGCGTGCTTTTCACCACAAATGTTTGCCATTTTTCGCAGTCGGTTTTGTCGTTTAATGTTGGCATTATGTCAGCTTTTCAAATTGTTTATTCGTGTACAAAAGTGTCGCAGATGGAATGAGTAGAAATGCGATACAGCCGAAGCGAGAGCCAGAGCCAGAGCCAGACAAACAACCTGAATAATGGCCTTGTGACAGTGGACATCAATATGGATCAAATTGAGGAGCGCCAATGAACTTTGAACTTTAAACAAATCTCTTGTTGGCCCCATCCAGCTCAACTCGTACAGTAACGCGCAAATGAAATTAGAGCACATATGTGCATAATGCACATGCACTATTTAGTCCGTATTCAATTTGGCATAAATTTAGACATTATTTGCGAATAAATTGAAAGCGAGCGTAATAACGAAAATTTCCCGCAGAGTACAATTATCATATCTATTTAAGCGTTAATTACACACACACAATTAGTGATTATAGTATACTCTCTCACTTGTGTGTGTGTGTATGTGTGTGTGTGTGTGTAATTTCGATTACTTTGTTCGGCGATTAAAAGGGAATTTTTATCGCCTGACACTCAATAAACAGACATAAAAATAAAGCGCAATAAAAATACAACAAAAAAGTAACAAGAATATTACAACAGACAGTGCCCGCTCGCTTTTCACTTCCCTGCCGCCCGTCTATATGCTTTACGATATTCATAATGAGCGAACGCCAGATAAAACGAGTTGAATATGGCGCAGTCAAGGAAGGAAGTAAGCTAAAAGCTCTGCAAGAAGAGACTCGACACAGCGATGAGGCAAAGGAAGACTGGAGCACCAGTTTAGACGGTTGGTTGAGTTGCCGTGTAGACAACAACAAAGAAAGACCGAGTGAAACAAAGAGCCGTTGTCCACTGGAACCAGCACACACAAAGAATGCGTTTTGTTTTAAGAGCAGTCCCACCAGAGCCCCCTACATTCCAATTTCAGAGTCATTATCATTATCATTATCAAGTATTATAACTGTCGATATTTAGCAACATCTTTTAGGTGTCATTATAGTTTATGATTTGCAATTGAATGCCGGGATAGCAGCTGCAGCAATTCACAAAGCCCTTCGCTAGTTACGTGTGTGCATTGCACTTTTCCCGAACTGAAAAAGGATGTTCGGCCAGTGAAGTGATAAGTGCTTACTGTGCGAGTAGTTCGTGGAAAACTATAATTGCCAATGGCTTGATCACGTGCAGTCTGCAGCAGCATCACATTTCATTGCTGCCACATGTCACATGCCTATCAAAGATGCATTACATATGCGATAATTTTATATAAAATGGGTTCAGAGATGAAAGCTTATGGTTGAACTAATTCACTCTGTTTAACTTGTAATCGCCTCCACATATCAACTGAACTAAACTAAACGCAAGCTTGTTTACGGGCTGTTTGCTTGTTTGTTTGACATTTGTGTCTTACATTGTATGAATAGTAGTTGAAAGTATCACGTTTCACGTTCCATTCAGCTCGCAGTGGCCCTGAGCTGGCGTTGTCCCAAATCAAACAAAACTTCTTTTCAGCTACTTGGGAGTATTTCTCTCTTTTTTCCCCTTTGACCAACTGGCACCATCTACTGGCTGCTGCTACTGCTTCTGACCACCGCAAGCGTTTTTCATGTCTTTATGTGTCTGCTCATTCTGAGTATATTCTGGCTACTGGTGCTGGTGGTGCTTTTATTTGCTTTTCATTTTCATCGTATTTTTTATATTGCAAGAATATTCAACGACGTCATCGCTCTTTATCGGCCTTAACTATTTCTCTCTCTCTCTCTCTTTCTATTCATCTTCCTCTTTTTGCTTTTTGCTGTAGGCGTCGCCATTTATCGGACAGCATCTCGCACTCTGCGGTCATTAGGTTCAAAATTCGCGCTTTAATTTTAATTTGCGCGCTTTGCTCATCAATTTCAATAAACTAAAAAGCTGTGAAAAAGCTAAAGAGCAATAGGGAAGAGAAACGCAAAAGGAGAGAGAGGCGGTACAGGTCAGGGAATGGTAAAATGGTATGGGGCTTAGACTCAATTGGAGCTTAGTGTGGGCTACTGTCCAAGACTGTTAAACATTATATAACGTCTGTGTGTGTGTGTGTGTTTGTTTATCTATTGGTATTCGTATGCCCAAACAGAAATGCTAATTGAAAAAAACGAAATCATTTACATTTAAATTAGTTTGGTGAACAACAAGGCCTCAACCTGTATACATACTGTGGCCGCTTGTTAAAGTCAATGGCATTAGGGTAAATGGAAAAAAAAAGGGAACATTTCATTCACGAGAAGTGGACCGGGGATGCTGCGAAGGACCAAAAAGATGAAAGGCAACTCTCATATCTGTAGCACATACCACTTATGAAACTCATCTATCTGTTGCTGGATTATAATGAACTCAAATCACGTACCTCTAGATACATGCATACATATATGGATGTGAAAGGAGAAAATGAATATGAATGTGGATGTGGATGCCCTTTTTACGCCCACTTGCACCTGCCGTTGGTTATCAGTGTAAAAGTTTATCAGCTAGCGCTCGCAACTGACTCGTCGTAAAATGCGTAACTAGCTAGCTGTCTCAGCTGTGGAACAGCTAAATTTTTAACGAACTGGTTTATGCATGAGCTACTTTGCAACATTATGCATTGACAACAAGTTACAAGGCAGGCAAGTGCCTTGGCCACAACTAGGCAGCTCCATCCAACCTTCACCCATTTAACATAGAACACAGAACACAGAACACAGAAACCTGCCTCAACCTTGTGCCCTCCATCGGAACAAGGTGAGTGCGTCAACGTTCGAAAAATAAATATTTTGGACAAAGTCATAGGGAGAGTCACCAAAAACCAATGGCTGTTGCCCAATGGGCATCGCACATTACAAATAAAAATAGTTAAAGCCGACTCCCGACCACAGAATGTAACTTAATTTAGGGAGCTTATGTGAGTGTTGTGGCTTCTCAGAGGGTGTGTTTAAAACAAAGTGTGTCAACCGCTCGAGTGATGCAGCTGGTATAGCTGGTACAGCAGGTACAGTCACCTTTCAACTCGCTGCATAAATGTATGAGCTGTGTGTGGGGCTTGGCGTGTGGGAAACGACAAAGGGATGACTTTCCTACCGTTCGTTCCCTTTACATTCCATGCCCTGCACTTTGGCGTGTCACCCTCATTAAGTCAGTCATATAAAGTTTTCGCACATTTTGCATGCTGCTAAACTAATTTGGTTCGGTCGAGTGCGCGTCTGCAACACGGCAAAGTTGGGCAAACGTTTAGCAAGTAGTGCTCCAGCAACAACAGCAACAACACCAACTAAAGAAACAACTGCAACAAACAACAACGAGGTGTCGCTTGGAGCGAGAGCGTCAAGTGCGATAGTTGACAAAATTCAAGTGGCTCTGTTTTAAGCTGACGACGCAGCGAATTAATGTGCATGAATTAAAGTGCACCTGTACCTGCACCTGCACAATATAACAACCATCCATCCTCTCAAGCTGTCCGCACACCTACAACTGACGTTCTTTACGTTGCCTGCTTTTAGGCTAACGGCTAAGGGAATGGAGCTCTTCCGGCTTTTTAGTGTGGCGATTTCGTGTCGCGATTGCGAAATAAGTGCGACCGACCCACCAATGGTCCTACTACTGAGATTGCGACGCATAAAAGTGCTTTTTATTGTAGTTGAAAACTCTGCTAGCGCCGTTCTTTCAGTCCCCAGTCACCACCTTCCCTCTTTTTCTCTCCATCTCTCTCTCTCTCTCTCTCTCCTTCTCTCTTTAGTCATCGAGCGTTTAACGACCAGCTGTTTCAAGAGCACTTAGTCCCAAGTGGACGTGGTGTCTGTGATTCATTTTCAACTAAGTGGAATTGACAAAATGACGAATTGTCAACGAAATATGGTTTAAGTCTTTTACATTTACAAAATATTCTAATTCCTAACATTTAATAAAGAAAATCATTTGTTTAGCAAACATTAAGTTACAGCTGGAAAAGAGCCCATTTCAATAGTAAATGAAATAACAAACTTTTTTCAGAAATGTTCGTGAGATAACCCATCTGAATATGACCTCGCCCTCGCAAGCAATCGAATTGGCTACTTAAACGACATGTTTGCTATCCAAACCACCAGGGACTTCTAAGCAGAACTGCACCATTTGGTAAGTCTCGCAGGAATGAAATGTAAATTAAATCATGTTTTTTCATGCATATTAAAATACCAAACACAGGAGAGGCTAACGCACAAATTTCTACAAGAATCTACAGCAACAACAACGGCGGGAAAATACGATTTCCGAAGGTGTGTGTCAAAATTTGGGACAGCAACTACGAGAGCAAAGATGAGGCGACACTAATGAAAATACTTGTCATGTGCTTGTGTTTTTGTTTACCCAAGAGACGCCCCAAAGTAAACATGTTAGTTTTATTCCGGAAGCATTTACCTTTTCCCAGTGCACATTGTCCCTTTTAGCATTTCCAATGAAAATCAATATAATTAAGCAATTGAAGACCATTAAGTTATAAGCGCTAAAAAATGTGTTTTTTTTTTTTGTATAGCAATTTGTACAACTAAGTTGCAACAGATCCTAACGAAAATATCCGCGGAATGGCAACAATAACAAAACAACGAAAACATTAACAACAGAAACACCAACAGCAGTCTAAATATGCAGTCTGGTCTGTTGGTCAACGGGTCTGATCCGAAAATAGCCTCACACTATCCTGGGCTAGTCGGGAATTGGGTCAGCAGTTGATGCAATGCAGCAGACGACTGCAAATATTGCAAGGCAATGTTTTGCAATGTTTAGCAGCTGGGGTTGGCAATGTTGGGGCGAAATTTATCACCAACGCCACAAATGGTTGTCGCCGTCTCCCTTCCTTGTATCACTTGCATAAATTGATAAGCAATTTGCCGCAGCTGCATCGGGGCAGCGTTCGGCAGGCGGTGGGCGTGGCTTCCAGTTGAGCACATTGGACCCGCGCGGAAAACACAAAATACGCCATAAATTTGCTGCTAATAAAGCAGAGTGCAGCAATACCCATCCAAGGTGGAGAAATGAGCTGTATGAAATATTCATGATAATATAGCCCCCTTCCCACCCACCAGAATTTTCTTACTTGGCAACCGTCAGCAATGCGTTCGATCGCCACCTGCTCCGAGCATCGATATGCTTCTCTCTTTGCGGCATCACGGAAATTTAATTTATTTACAGCCCAAGCAGCCCAAGCCCATGCCAACGGACAGACGACACAAACAAATATTTCACAGCTACTGCTACAAATGTCCGACCTAGACACAGGCCTTATCCGATAGCAGCCGCAACAGCCTCTCCAACATATCAAGAAACATAAACTGATAGCTGATGACTGCTGTCTGACTGAAGCTTCGTTCATTTTTATTGAGTCATTGTAGGAAAAAGAAAAAAATCGACAGACAGAGCGGACGGAGCGGACGGAGGAAGCGCTTGGGTTTCAATAAATTGGCTTTGGTCAATTTGTACGTGTTGTAATCTGTAATCAGCAATCGTTGGCCGCTGCTCAACTCAACTGCTCAGATGTCGGGCATTGTCATAATCATATAATCGCTTATCAATATGAGTATATTTTGTATTATGCATACGCAGCGTATTACTTGGGCAGCTAGTTGCCAAAGCACCAAAGCACCAAAGCACCAAAAAGCACATCAAAGTGGCTGCCAAAAGGGATAAGACAGTGACGTCAATGAAATCGTTGACATCGTTGTCACATCCTCACTTAAAGCACACACACACACACACAGACAGTCACAAGGAGTAAAAATCTCAGTCAAAAGTGGCAACCAGGACGTGACACACATACACCCCATTGATATGTTTGTCTATCTGTCTGTCAATGTGAGAATCTGTGTGTGTGTCACAAGCGAAATCAGTTTTAAATTTTTGCGTAGTTTACTTTTTACATTTGAAGCAGACAATTGAACACATCGAAGGATTCGCAGCAGAAGCAGCGCAAACTAACTAGCGATAATCGACGGTTGTGGGAATTGTGTAGAGAGCAGATGCTATCCTTTGGTATATTGGGATATTTACATTGCACTTGCATTTCGAATCTGTTGGGCCAAAATGAAACTGACGTGCGCGTTGAGCGAGTCAGCAGTTGATATTCCAAGCCAAGCAGACTTTTGGTTAGTCAGACCTCTATCGACATTCGCATAGATGTTTTCGACATGCGCTTAAACTTTCGCTAAATTGAATTTTTTATTACGTAAATATTGAAGTAGCTACGAATCATTTCACTTCCCTTCCTTTCTATATATCTCTCCATTTTCTCTTTCTTGCCCTACGTCATACATACACGCCGCCCCTTACGACATTTGGCTTTTGCTTTTGCTTTTGCTTTATGCGCACTTTTTACGAGGATTTGCGCACGAACACCCAATATTTAAAGCAGAAGATTTTCATCTCGTATCTCCAAGCCACCAACAACACCAAGCACAGAGTTAAGCAAAGGGCAACTGGCAACTGGCACCACTTTTGCAAAATTTATGTGCGTTTTCTTCACAGCTTTTCACACCATCCCAAAGAAGACAGCAAACACAAAGAGAGACGCTGGCAACGCGACCCGAAATTTTGGATAAGTTAGAGGTTTTCCGAACTGACGATGCAATTAGCCGCAAAAACTCAAACGGTAAATACTATATTTTTTTTTTGATGAATGCTAAAAAAAATGAATAAACGCTTTCGAAATGTTTAAGCTTATCTTGCTGGGCTGAATCCATACTGAAAATCATTTCTAATTTATGGCAGAAATATTTTTTCTTTGCTCACTCTATGCGCTTACTGTATACGTTTTGGGCGTATTCACCGCACGCGTTGGGTTCAAGGCTACTAAGCAATGATGATATAAGAACCAGAGCAACATTAGAATGATGCAAACATCTCCGTCGACCTCTATCGAGTTTTTGTTGATTATCATGTACTATGTGAGACAACATTCTAATTATTTTAGCAGTATCTTGAAGTTTGGCAGATTCATTAATGTAATGAAGCGATAAGCCGCGTGCAAGACCCTTAGACACAGAGACAGCGAGTGAATCGAGTGTTCAAAACGGATGAAGACAAATTAGTGGTTATCAAGATTGGATAGAGTATGGACAAACTAGAGCACACCTCTTCTAGTTCTGTAGGCAGGCAGACTGTTACTGTTACTGTTGCTGAGAAAAATAATGAATTTCCACGCTGCAGTTGTTGATGTCATTGCTTCTACTGCTGCAATTACTTGTGCTTTCGGGCAGTTTCAGTTTTTGCCATTTGTGCACGATTTTTCCCATATCCGTCGATGTCGCGACGATTACTGTTACTGTTGCTGTTGCTGCAACCCCCAGCGTCATGAACTTTTCCCCCGATTGTCTGGTCAGACGAGAAACGTCTCCCTGGTCTAGCTTTTGCCGACGTTGCCGAAAAATTCCGCCGGCAATGGCGGTGCCGCCATTGTCATTGCCCATTTCTGTTTCGGTTTTCGTTGCAGTTGCTGTTTCATGCTGATTTTGCCGCCATTGCCGCGAGGGAAATTGCAATTGCAATTTAATTAAGCTGCTCGACCAACCTCGACACGACCTAACAAACGCCCCGCGGCCTTCGACTTGTGACAAGCGCGACAAGCGATTTTAAACTGTTTAGGGCTCAATTTCATTTAATTTCACATATCGAGCTTTCGAAATACATAATTAAAACTTACTTGTCTTTAGGCCATTTAAAGGCCCTTTTAAAGGATGAAGATAATCGTTATTTGGTGTTTAACAGGAAAGAGCAGTTAATGCATCTAAAATAGAATATTAAATGTTTTCTGCTAGAAATTCTCTCTCGTTTTTCGTTTGAGGCGAAGCGATAGTTGTGTATTTCAATTCATCATTAACAAAAGTAGACCTTAGGCATTCTTTTTGGAACAGATTCCATTTGGTAACCAACTGTTTGTTTACGTTGAATGCGTTTTATTTTTGGCTCGCTTTAATTTGTAGGGCTACTGGCAGCAAATCCGGACAGCGACAACAGAGGGATGCGAATCTGGTTGTATGTCTACATCGAACATATTTCTGGCGTATTTCAGATCGGGTTTGCTTCAAACGCTTGGCATGCCAAATGATTTTCATCAGTTGGTTCGATAATTGTGTTCGCATAAATGAGCAGTCTCCAGATCCCAGTGGGTGCCGAATACTCTGTAGCACTTATCTAATCGAGAATAACACTTTGTTTGGGAGAAAGCAAACTTTGCGGGCCTCAACCAGCCAACCAGCATTATTCTAAGCGATAGTAACAAGACCCTCGCGGTTGCTGTCCAAACGCCTTCTGGGACTGTGTCAATTGCCACTTAAACCATTTTAACTTTAAATAGTCTTATCGGCCGCAAAACAATAGCAACAACAACGATGCCAACTAGCCACAATTTCAAAACAGGCTAATAGGAGTGTGAAGGATCCCGTAAAAACTGACAAAACTTCTCTCTTTTTTACGAATATGCAACACAATAGAACGACAACTTGCCCTGACTGCCTGCCTGTGGAAAGAGCACTTTGAACAAGTCACTTTCTATGGCTATGTGTGTGTGCATGTGTGAATGAGTCTGTGTGGTGTGAATAGTTTGTAAACAATAGGGAAATTAGTGCAAGTGTCACAAAAAATGAAAAAATCAACCAACGCACATTGAATTCGGTCAAGCAGCGGAAAACAATTTCAAAATACCATTTAAAACCATCACTAACACAAAAAAAAAAACCCAGACGAAACAAAGAGTAGTAGAAACTTCGTATTTAAGAGGACACGTTTAAAGAACAGCAATTGAAATATGGCACATTGCACATTACAAAAGCCTATTTTAGTCAAAAACACATCCAATTACCAGCTCTGAAAACTCTGATCTCAAACACTCAGATTTGTAATGTTGATATACATATATTTCACCATTGTTAGTAGCAGACACTGCTGGACTTGCGTGCAAAATTGCTTTCCTGGCCCACCATCAAGCAGTTTCCTGTGCTATTTTCTTGTCTTAGCAACGGTTCGCTTTATTAATTTTGTTCCGGCGGCTTCATAGTGGGCCAACAAGACTCGTAAACGGCAACCAAACCGGCCACAACAGTTTTAGTTTTATTGATTTTAGATTTGCCACCACTCGGTTTCTAGGCACAGCTGCCTTTCTATGTTGTCTTCTGTCTCATTTTTGCTTGCCCCATACGTTTGGGTGCATTCACCTTTTCTAAGCACATACAATTCTCCTGTCTCGTGCCAGGTCATAAATTATGCAGGGCATGATAAGTTGCCACAAATCTGCTTATGCTGTTTGTGTTGTCGGACATCTCTCCTTTAAATTTACGACGCTTTTGACTGCAGCATTGAACCTAATACGAACTCAAATTCATGTCTTCTTAGAGCAAGGCGTTTAAGAAATGTTGGGCAGAACCAATAACGAACTTGGGATATATATTTTTTTTTAATTTGATGATTTGCAATTAAGGTCAAAGCAGAGGTCGGTTTAGACTCCTTAGCCAATTAGGTGGTCCATTAAAAGGTGCCCACCCAAAAGTAACATTTAATTAATTTTCATTTAAAATTCATTGAAAGCGCGCGCCTGCTGAATGCTGGACAAACTTTTCATCTGCCGCGAAAACTTTTTCATCAAATTTGAAAATGCAATCAAGTGCGCTTCAATGTATGCTACAGTTTCTAACATGGCTTATGTAACTAGGCTACACTGTTTACAACAAACTTATTAATTATGAAAGGCATTTTTTGAGAACTTCGGCTTAAAAAATTTAGACAAATTTTCCTCGTTCTAAGGACTAACATTAAATAGAGAAGACGAGAACAATGAACAGCAGCTCCAGTGATGATTTCTGAATGGCATTTCCTAATAATTTCCGAAAAGTCATATGAAATAGTTGAGTACTGAATGAAGGTCGAAAAAGAGTTGTTCCGCCAAAAGCCACATGAGAAATTGCCATTCCTTATTGGGGGCTCAAGCATTTCGACCATCGTGAGCCTTTTAAACTAATTGAATTCATGGTTTATTAATTACAGCTCAAAGACCAACGTTTCAGACTGATAAACCCTCACGAACTTCCGGGTCACACACAAATACACACATGCGCAGCTCGTAAATAAGCGATTATGTTAAAGGACACACAAAAGCAAACAAACAAATTCCGACTGCTGCTGTCAGGCATATGCCTGTTCAGATTCATACAAAATGTAAAGCCAAAATGCAAAGCCCAACTCTTAACCGAAGAGAATGTAACCTAGGTGGCTTGAACCTTTCACTAATCCAGACATATGTATTCATTTAGCTACTCTTTCGTAGAGGGAAACAACGTATTGTTGTAGATTGTTTCGAGCTGAGAGCCTTTTCTCTCTTAAATTCTTCCGCCGTCTCAGACAGACGGACAACGCACAATTCAATTAGCAAAATGTAATCCCTTTGGATTCCTTTTCTTTTTTGCTTCACATTCTCTTACATATGAGAATGTCCGGAAGCGGTGTGTGAACTAAAAACTATCAACTTGCTCGCACACTTAACCAAATTGCATTCATTGGCTGAAATTGGAACTGAATTGGGAATTGGAGTGCGAGTGCGAGTGAGAGTGCGAGTGGGAGTTAACGCTGTCTTGTTGCTCAAGAAAAAGCAAAAAGTTTCAAGGGTTGTGCAAAGTTTTTGCGCCCAGTGGCTTTTAACGGTCGTCTTCCGTTCTGGTCGACAACATAAAGTACTTGTATTTAAATTTGCCTTATACTGATCTTATTGGTTTTATGTAGACTACATTTATTTATTTAAATATTGATTTTACATTTAATTCGTGCATGTCTTCTCCAGATGCCGTTCAAAACATTTGCCACAAATTCAATAGCTGCTGCCACCTCCTCGGAGTTTATGCGTCGGATTTGATCTTTAAAGCAGACAAACATGCAAATAGCGCACGCAATCCTAGAAAACAGGCATTGACCTCGACCAAACCCTCACCCAACAGAGCAAATACCTTAATAACTTTTAATCCCCGAAACGCTGGAAGGAGCACTAAAACTACGAAGTCATGGGGGGCAAACATTTTCATGTTAATGTCATCGTCCGCAATGCCGACGACATTCTCATATAGCCAGGTGAACTTACTTACTAGCAACCAATGACCAGTGAATGTTTTTCATTTGTTTGTCCTTTGTCTAGTGCGACCCCGACTTGATAACAAACAAGAAGGACGACAACATTGCTATGCATTGACAATAATTCAAACAAGAAGCGATTGACAATTTTCAGTTGAATGAATATCTACTATGGGTGTAGGGCGTTGAGCCTGGCACGTGACTAAGATGCCTTGAAGAGGCTTTATGCTATCGTCCAACATAACCTGCTGCTGTCCAGACAAAATTAAAGCAAACTGACATGAATCAAATCTTGCTATCGAAATGAGGTGAGACCAACTTATCAACAACTGGCGTTTTAGCATTAGCCGATTGCAAGCTGATGCGAAATATGTATGCCACTGATAATGATAAAAATGAGCGTCATGCTACAATTGCGACTTTAAATGCAATGGCGAAATGTTTCGCCATTTTCGTTTCAGGCACAACAGTTGGAGACAGCAACAAAAACCAACCATCATTAAGCCGCCTGATAAAATGCGATAAATATTGCACTTTACATCAAGATATGTTTGCTTGCTCGAGTGTATGTGCCCCAAGCAAAGTCAAAACCACCTCAACTAAACCAACACATGTCTATTAGGGGCGTAATACGCCCACATACCCAGTCAACCCCCGACACCGACCCCGCTCCCACTCATGCTATAAATGGCAAACGTTGTTGAGCCGTCGACGACTTCCCATTACCGACATTGTCATAATTTGCCGTATGCTAATTTCCGTGGCTGATGTGTCGCTCTGAGCTCATTCAATGAATGAACCGTGTGCCAGAATGAACCCCACTCTCACTGTTTTCTCCCCTCTTCTCGTTGCTTCCTTTGACGGGCTAATGATGGGGCACTTCAAATCTTTAAGCGATAACAAAATTTAAGTTGTTTGTTTTATCGGTGTAAGCTCGTACGTGCGGCCCACTTCTAACTTTTTTTTTTTTATATATTTAGCAATATCAAAAATCGCTAAGTACACGTACTAAACCGTTCTGTAAGAAGGTTTCAAAACAAAATAATAATCATATTACTCATCGTGTGTGCTGGATATGTTTACTATAAAGCACTTAATGTGTTTTAAATTCCCCACACTACCCCAATCTTTAGCTTTTTTCCGGTATGAATGCAACAATGGCAACAATAACAAGCACAACAACCTCACTCAGAAAACGCGCCTGCAATAAGCTGCCTACGGATTCCAAATTAAAACGTGATCATTTAGAAAACGTGCCAATGCAATGAAAGTGAAAACACTAGCAGAAAGCTTGCTCCAAATTCACTCAATTACCAATCAACATTTGAATCACTGGTTGACAAAAACAAACAAGTAAGAAGGCTCTAGTCGAGTAAGCTCGACTAGAAGGTACCCTTAACCCTTGGCCACCTTCACGGACAGACGCCCGACCATTTGTCTGACAGATATACACATACATACGTGTAATACTATACCAATGCTTAAATGTTTCATATCGTTTCACGATTTTCAAGATTATTTTGTTATCGACTAGCGATTAGGACGGGGAGACGGACGGACGGGCATGGCTAAATCGATTCGGCTGTTGATGCTGATCAAGAATATATATACTTTATGGGGTCAGAGAAGCCCCCTTTTCCCTGTTATATACATTTGCACAAAACCATTATACCCTTTTTTTTTAACAGCAGCAATAGCAGTAACAGCAGCAATAGCAGTAACAGGCAGACGGACAGACCGACGGACATTTCATGGGCTAAGGGTATAAAAGGCAGACCGGCGTGAGCACTGATCACAGAACAGCAGCAGCAATAGGAGAAACAGCAGTAGTAGCAGTGGACGGACAGACAGACAGACAGACGGACAGACGGACAGACAGACAGACAGACAGACAGACAGACGGACAGACGGACGGACGGACGGACGGACGGACAGACGGACGGACGGACAGACGGACAGACGGACAGACGGACGGACGGACGGACGGACAGACGGACAGACGGACAGACGGACAGCCAGCGGACGGATATAAAAGCAGCCCCGGCTTGAGCAAAACAGCAGCAATAGCAGCGACAGCAGCAATAGCAGCAACAGCAGCAATAGCAGCAACAGCAGCAACAGCAGCAATAGCAGCGACAGCAGCAATAGCAGCGACAGCAGCAGGTAAGTAAGTAAGGTAAGTAAGGCAACTTTTTAGTAATTCTGATAGAGCAAATTAAGACGTAAATAAAACGTTTTATGTGTTTTACGTATCTGCAAATCTAAACACACAAAAGTGGGAAATACTTTGCAACATTTGCACAGCATTTATGTCTTTATAATCGCAATATAGTATTTATTTTTTTTTCAATGTTATTTATACATTTACAATGTCTTTCGCCCATTTTTAATTCCAAAAGAACAACACCCAACAACAGCGTCAGCAACAACTACTTTATGTATATGTATATATCTACTGGCACCTAGTACACAACATGGGGCAGAGAGAAATGTACTTGGAACATTTTGTGGCACTTGAAATTAATAACATGGCAAAAACTCATAACCAGCCATCAATTGGGCGCCCAGGCAGCCATTATTTCAACAACATCCCCCCATACCAACATACTCCCTCATTCACACTACGCACCACGCAACGCTTCGATGTATGAGTATGTACATAATGTACATAATTGTGTATGTAGAAGAAAGCCAGAAGAGGCACCAAATCAAATGCTGCGACAACAACACAGCTTAAAATTTGTTGCCATTGTTTCCAGAGGAGACTCTATATTAATTTGCATATATCGATCCATTAGCGTGTTCAAATTGATGATTTTCTTGGAAGCAACCACTCAATAGAGTGGGGTGAAGCAGCAGCAGTAGTAGCAGCAGTAGTAGAGGGAAAGAAACACTTGAAGCAATGGCAATTGTTTTATATTTGTTATTGTTTAGCGGCCAATTGGCTTCTGCTTCATTCTAAGGAGCTCTTATACAATTGTGATAGCACTCGATCAGAGAAACTGATTTGCCAGGCACGCGACACGAGAAAGAAGCTCTTATACTCTTTCCATTTATGTTTGGGATAAGTAGTGCAACAGCCACAGAAAACCAAATAGAAAAACAGAACCTGGCATTGTGCCGCAGTCGGAGTCAGTAAGTCAGTGAGGCGCAGTCTGGGTCTGATAACAAAAACCTAATCAAAAATGTGGAATAAGAGGGATAGATGGATGGGGTTTTATACAAATAGTAGGACGAGCCTAACTGGCAATCCCTCTGCTACCGCGCCCCGACCACCTCAATCTATCCATCTCTGCTCAACTTCAGTTTCTATTTTGTGCAGAAATATAAAATTGCATAATTGAAGGATCTGCGCTTGGGGAAAACTCACTTCCCTCTCTCTCTATTTCTATATCTGCATCTAGCTACAGCCGGCATCGGTTTACAAAAATTGTGTGCTGCTGTGGTAGGGCTGCCTGGAAGCTGGCAACTGTTGGCTGCATCCGCCTTTGCAATTGTTTGTAAAATATTGGTCAGTGGTTTGGGCAGCAGCAGCATACGCGGTCGGGACACGCAGAGTAAGGCCACAGAGGCAGCTCCGCTCGGACCATTGTTGTTTAGTGGTGTCCGTTGCATGTAAAATATTGACACAGTTGCAGTGTTTTTTTTTATTTCAGTTCTCCCCAATTTATGTAAGTAATGCTTTGGAAAACTCCTGAGTTCTTTATGGAAACTTTCGCGTTTGGCTGTAGGCAAAACTTGATTAACGTTTTGTGCAGCCATTGCGATGTGGCAACATAAATCAGAGCCAGCCAACAGCAGAGAAGCCAGAAGAATAAGTATGCAATGGAGTGGGGTATGTGCTCAAGCTTTTAGAGGCACTTGACTTCATCATCATCGTTAGCATTATCATCATCAGCAAAAGCAGCCGCAACCACTTTGGGTTGGTCGGGCATCGCTCATCAGTCATTCCGTGGTTTGCAGTTCACACATTTGTCTTGGCGGCTCAAGGTCATCACCTCAACATCAACAACAACAACAACAACAACATTCGCACTTCCAGTCATTTGACGTGCAAAAAAAAAGGGGAGCAAAGAAAATTCTCATCATCATCATTATAAGCTGACAAAAATAACACATCTCGAGGAGTAAAGTTGACCTGCTCAGCCATTTCAATTCCTCCTCATCACGACCCTAATGAAACACATTTCCCTGCAAACATCGAACATGGTCGCACCTCTTTGTGATGTAATGGCCCAACTCCAGCACGGGATGAAGAGAGACAATGACACATAAATTATTAGCAGCGGATAAGAGCAAAAGCAAGAGTGAAGACCTTTGTCTCAAAGCGATTAACTTGTTCATTTTATTTGTTGCTTCTACTGCTACTTAAATTTTTCATCTTTTATGTTCTAGGTTTATTCTGCATACTGTTGCTTTCTATTCAGGTAAAAAGACTCTTAATTTATGTACGGGACATTTGCGTAAATCGCTTTTAAGGGTTTATTGCTATTTTCGCAAGTATTCGCCATTGTTGGTAGCAATGGGCGCATTTGTACGTTTTGAGCGGTAAAGATAGCTGTGAAGATGACAGGCTGAATGTTGTTAATGTTGTTGATGCTATGCAGGTTGTGGGCTTGTTGTAATTAGGCTCATCTGGCAAGACTTTAAACCGATTTTGTGTATGCAGCCGCGCCATATAAATTTACAAGCTAAACTTTTTCCAATCTCCACCACGGCACCTAATTTTAATTTTCCCTCTCTCTCTCGCCGAGAGCCGACTGCGCTCCCTTGGCAGCAGCCAGCAGGCAAAATTGGAATTACATATTTTAATGCGAATTTGTTTGCATCTGGCAAAAGTTTTTGGCTTAGCAGTCGGACGACTAATGAAATTATGGAAAGCAACAAACAAAAACTTTTGCCCTCGATTATGAAAAACCCCTCTTAACTGCCACCTACTCCATTCCATCTCCACCACTTGCAACCAGTGGGGGGAGACACGCAGCAGCAGTTGTAAATAGCTCATTTTACTTGCATATTTTACAAGTTTTTAATCAACTTCCCCGAGGCGCCAACTTTTGAGTGTCGACAACTCGTGGTCAAGTTGACTTTTGCGCTGTGGTCGCTACTCAATGCCACGCACAACAACTCCTTGCACCCCTTCCTTTCCGCTGACAAGCGACGAGCAGCAAAACTTAAATGCAAGTCACAGATGAACCCCAAAGTTTTTCATTCGATTATTTACTGCTTCACTACTTCACTTCACTCCACACTTCACCCCCACGCACCGCAGAAGAACAACAACAACAATACTTGCCACAGAGCTGGGCAATTAGGTTTGAGTTCGCTGAACCTTAAGAATAGACTTCGATAGCTTTATTGTCTTCAGTTTAAAGTCTCTGCGCATGCGCAACAGCGCAACATCGAGGCGTAGGCGTAGGCGTTGCTACGCCCTAAATGACTTCATGTACATTGTATTTGTATGTGCTTAGAGGCAAGTATGTAATACTTTTTCTTTTAAGTGCGCCTCTAACGTTGACAATTTTAATATAGCGAATTCTTGGCTCAAATCGACAACGCTATAATCCATGGCAAACTTTTGCAGCTTTGCCAACTGCGTAATAACAGCAAATGTAGAGAGGATTGGAAGAGAGGGTTGGAACGAAGTGGTGGAACCCAAACTTAAAGGGCAAAGTTTTGGCAACGTCATGTAAGAGTGCCCAGACAGTACGACCAAGCCAGTCAAGCTGTCCTTGTCCCCGGGTAAATGATGCCAAAATTGGCCAAATAACAAACTGAAGAGCAGAGCAAAATAACTGAAGAGCCGAACAACCGTAAACACTTCCTTTCTGGCAACTGAGAATGAAGGCAACGCAGTGGAGTAGTACTGAAGTTCTGTGAGCTCAATCGCAGTCGATGGATGCTGCGGCTCAGAATTTAAATGCCGACTGCAAAACCTTCGCCCTGCCAAGCGGAAATCAAAAACAGAATGAGCTGTTAGAGCATAGTGGAAAAAAAAATTAAACAAGAAATCCTGCCTAAAAGATTCCCTGAAGCCAATACTTAACGGAAGAGCTATCGATAATATTTCCTATATTTTCTGAGATCGACGGTCTCATACATACCTTAGCTGTTGATGCTTTTAAGGAATATACTTTTTGGGGGTCGGAGATGGTTGTTTCAGCGTATAAGAAATTGAAAAAAGCAAGGAAATTGAAAGACAAAGCAAAAGGACAAGGATAGAAGCTATCATTAGAGACTGTCGAAACGAAAGGTTATTTAGGCTCCCACCAAAGAATATAATGAAGAATATGACGCAATATATGAAGGAACCGCACAATGAAACTAACTTAGTCCTAGTCATTGATTGGAAGAGAGATTAAGAGGAAGCTGCCTAAAATGACACAAATAAATGTACATAAAAAAGCTCTGACTACGCCCACGGAGAGTTGGCGACAGTCAAACGGCATAAAAAGGATATATGATTTTTCGTGCCTACTGCACATTTCTCCCTTCGATAGCACCCAAACAAGTTTCTTTCTATTCACAACATTAAACCGAGTAAGCAAAAATAAAAGAATATCGCTTGGATTACCTTTTTTGTATTTTTTTTTTACTTTCCTTTGGCTTTGGCTTCGGCTACTGTTGTCGGCGCAAAGACCACAAAAGGGGCGGAGCACAAACTCTGCAATATTTCTGATATGCTTTAAACTCAATAAGATAAGGGACGAGCCCGGAACGGACACAGACACAACAGTCCCAAATATAATCCCAACTGGAATTTTTGGCTTGCGGGCAGCCGATGACGAAGGATAAGTAGGGAGTGCGTCCCAGAACCCTGACGTTGGGTATATTATTTAAGTTTCGTTCATTTAAGTTAATTTGGCGAGTAAATTAGTGAGGGTCAACTAAAAATGAAATCGCACTCTAAACGATGAGCATTATACTCTGCTTGCCACACTCCTCCAAACCGCTTTATTTCATCATCTGGCATAGAGCACAAAAGCAACGACAGAAGCCAGTTGCAGGCTACGTAGCCTCCTGTCCGTTACTTGTTAACTGTTGGCGCAGACTGAGACAATGTGACAAGCTTACAGAAAGCCACAATTGCAAGGCAAGAAGCGGCTACAAAAGAGCCCTCCTCCCAACAATTCACCCCAACTCTAACACTAACTCTAACCTAACAGACTGACAAGCCGATTCAACCCTTCAGCTACAGCAACGTGCAAATTATTGCGACGCGAAATTGGGTCAACGGGTTGCTTTCCTCGCTTTCCACCCTCCATTGTTGACACTGTTTGTTATTGTTCTTGGTGTTGTAGGTTGAAGCAACGGTTTTTGATTGACCCGCCTTGGTTCAATCTTGAGCTTTTGCTAGCCTTTATTTGACTATGACCGCATCCGAAAAAAGGGTTTTGCCTGTTGGTTCGATGCACCGCTTTTTTTGCTCATCTGTTTGTTTTGGTTTTGTCGCAAAAAATCGGATTTTGGGTTGTCAATACTCTACTTTTGTACGGGGCGACGCAATACAGTTGAATATTATGGAATTTTACTGAAAAATGTCTCTTTCATGTTGTGTATTTATATAACTAGACAAAGTCGTAGTGAAAATGATTGGCGCTGATTTATTTCTGTTTGAGCCCGCAAAAACTGTGGCTTACTTTAAAGCCATGAACGTGGGCTAAAGTTAGTCCTAGCAGTCTGCAAGGCATCTCAGGTACACTTGATCAGGTGCCAAACACACACAATGATACATATGCAGATACATTTGTAAAAGTCTGTAAAAACGCCCATTCACATATATATATACATTATATATATTGTGGTTTTACGTGATCCGCCTTCGCAACTGGTATTCCCTCTTCCTTATGTATCTAAGGGGTTAGGACAAGAGTTCACTGTTTGGCTTCAATTCACTGCACTTTGGTCTTTTCTCTAGTCATTTTCTCTGTCCCACTATTGCTAACCCCAACCACTTACCCCATCGTTGAGAGGTTTGCGCCAATTTCTTCATATTTTCATGCGTGTAGTAGGACAACAACAAGTCAGGAGGGTTTGACTAAAAATACCCTCTTCTTAGATCTTAAAAGAGCAGTTTCTGCATAAACTCTTGTAAGTCACAAATATTTTCACACCTCTATTAAACTCGTATTTATGTGTGGGATACAGGGTATTCGAGAATAAGCCGGCAACAACAACAAGCTCAACAATGAAGACGTTGATTGTAAAAATGTGTAGCAGAGGAACAACAACAACAACAACAATAATACAAAAGCAACTACAATGGCAACAATGTGTAGCGAAGTCAAGTGCCTGACTTAGGCAATCATCGTGTGTATGTGTGTGTGTGCCATATTTCATTACATAACTGTAGTAGGCACTTGCTATTCTACTTCTTTCTGTTTCCAGTTCCCACTTCCACATCCACTTGGCTTCCTTTTCGCTATTAAGTATTCACGCCCTAAAGTAGACTTCGTTTGCGTCTTACGTTCATTTTGCTTCGATAATAAAAACCTCCTTGGCTATTCCGTGCTGCCCTCGCTTCCCTCTCTGCAACAAATCATGAACAACTTTGTATTTATTTGGCATTCCTAGTACTTTTCTAGTGTGTTTATTTGGTTTGTGGCTAAGATTTTTGTCGTTGTTGCCAAAGCACTAATTTTCGCCTATTGTTCAAACTAATAGCAAATCACATGGACAGCAAACGCAGCGAACATTAAAACATGTGCAATTTTATTAAAGTCGTCGCTGTTGTTGTTTCTTAGTGATCGTATTGTTGATATCGTCAACGTGCCATAAAGGTAGCGGTACACAAAACAGTAAACAGAAACAAGGGGATGACCTTCAAATAGACGATGACGAGTCTCAGAGTAATCAAATTGCGTGCAGTTTAAAGTTCAGCAAACGGGAAAGCTATGTACATTTGTGTAAACACCTTGTGTATAAACATGTAACTTTAATTTTTTGACTTATAAGAAGGTATTTGAAAATAAAAATTATATTTATATACCAACAAGACGCAAATTCACAATTGAATATTTTCAAATAGAAACTACTTCCAAGCAAACACACACACATTTGTTTCAATCTTGTACGTTTTTGTTTGTCTGTGCATATGTGTTATACAACTTAATATAAACAGTAAGAGCTTTATATCGAGAACATACGTTTTAACAAATGACTCGAACATCTAATGGTTAGCACACAAACAAAGAAAGAGAGAGAGAGAGAGGGTCATCGCTGTGTGTGTGTGTATCATCATAAATTTCAACATGAACAGAACAAATTCCGCATTTGGAAATAAATAAATGCGTCAAGAGTGGAAACGTTTGGAGCCATGCGCCCCTGGCTTTAATACATAACGCATGCAAAACAGCAGTTGAATGTAATACATAAGTATCAATGTACAAAAACAAATATTCACATACAAACCCAGATGGATAAACATAAATATGTCCACATGCCTTATTGAAATTAATCCGCATAATCAATGCGCGCACGCATGCTTCACCAGCTCCGGATGAGAGCAACAGAATGCTAAAATGTGGAGCGAGGCGGAACACACTGCAGATTACGCGCGTGGCTAACATTAGAAATGCATTATGGGCGCGCCCTACACATCCCATGTGCTAACCCCCCTCTGGCCCCATCTCTTAAAGTGCAAGGGCAGCTCGCCTTGACAGCAGCATTTGTCATATTTTGTGCTTGCGTCGATGAAAGACAAAAAAACACAAAAAAATACCAACAAAAAAAGTGCGCATATTTTGCCCGAAGCTTACAAACATACATCCATGCACCCGTGCATATACATATATGTACATGTATTTGCGACATGGAGCCATGCGAAGTAAACAGATGTACAATTGAGAGAATAGGGGATGGGAAAACTAAAGCGGCTGCACGTGCACTCATGCAGACGCAAGAATGCACAGCAAAAAACAAAAGTCGATGCCAGCCCGAACTGACTGAAGTTTACGTTATACGTACGTAAGTATATATGTATGTAAATAAGCATTTATGTATTTTGTTTGTGCATACATACATATGTATCTGATGCATTTTATATCAGAAGCAAGCTTGCTTTCATTTGGTTGTTTTGTGAGTGGAATTCATTCTTTTCTACAAAAAAAAACCAAGTACACACACACTCACACAAATTCCGCATATTTACTTGTGTGGGTGTGGTTGTGTTTGATGAGACCGACAAATTGGCAGGTCGAAGCAAAAATGACAGAGTGTATATGAAATTGAAAATTTGCGAAACTTACCTTGTAAACGTCGCCGTAAGTGCCGGAGCCAATTTTCTGTATGAGTTCGTACTCGTCCTGCGGATTGCGTCGCGAGATGTCCGAGCTTAGCAAATTTGCATTATGGTGACTGCTGTGAGCGGCGGCCATGACGAGAACAAATTCACAATAGGCAGCGCTGCGTGCTGCTGTTTTATGCTCTTACTTCTGTTGTCGTTTTGTAGCTGTTGATATTGTTATTTTGTACTGCCGTCTTTGTGTGCAGTGGTTAAGCTGCTGCTGCTGCTGCTGCTGCTACTGGAGAGGCCGCTTGTTTAATTTCCAAAATCGTAAATTTTTGCAATTTCTGGCATTTTGTTTGGAGCCGTTGTCGGCTCTCGAGTTTTAAGAATTTTAAACTTCTTGCAAATTGCGTAACTTTAACTAACTATTTATATGTATGCATATAGAAATATTTGGGTATTTATAGAACTGGAATTTGAATATAAAAGCGAAATTGGAAATTAGCTCTTTCACGCTAACACAAAAAACGAAAAACACTCGGCTTTATTGGCTTGCACGCAGAAATAATCAGAAAATACTCGTAACAACGAAATAGAACCAATCTAAGCAACAAAAACAACGGCCAAAAAAAATAATGATAAACGCGACAACGACGGTGACGACGGCGTTAGCGTTGGCGTTGGCGATGCAATGTGAGAGAAAGCGAGAGCGGCGGCAGAGGAGTAAGCAGCGGCATCGGCATCGCGGCGTCGCGCTCGCAAAAGTGGAAAAACAAGTGGCAGCAGCTACAGCAGACTACAGCAACTACAACAATTTTCGCTTAATTTGAAATTTTATTTTAAATAATTTGAACGTCTTTTGTGTCGCATTATTAATTTATACACTTCAACTCATATCAAGTATAAACAGATGCCAATTGGAAATATATATCGCACTAACACACACATGCACCGAAACAACACGACACGGACGACCGACAGACACGGCGGCATTGGCAAACAGGCACAAACACAGTCGCTTACACACATAC
Organism: Scaptomyza parva; assembly: GCA_035044645.1. Classification (NCBI taxonomy): domain Eukaryota; kingdom Metazoa; phylum Arthropoda; class Insecta; order Diptera; family Drosophilidae; genus Scaptomyza; species Scaptomyza parva. Next base: position 183,070 of record JAWNNT010000090.1, on the reverse strand, counting down.
ACATATAAAAAGATACACGCGACAACAACAACACCACGAAAACAAGGCAAACGGCGACAGCAATAACTACTGCGGCTGCTTCTTTTCAGCTTTGTGCTGCTTCTTTTCGGCCGTATGATTTTGATTTCATGTCGCGAGGCGTGTCTTTGTCGTTGTTCTGTTAAGACTTACAGCGCAGGAATAGTTGTTGTTGCTGCTGGCGCTCGATGCGCAGCCTTCTACGATCAATGCACTTTAATCCCCACGTGCTGACTCGTACAAATTTTTATTCCAATTTTTATTAATAATTTTTACGCACCACAATTCTACACACACACACATATATAACACACGCGACCAACCGACCGACGAGTGCAGCGCGAGAACAAATACAAATACAATTCGCGCACCTACATTTTTATAACCAGGTTTGTTTCGTACTCATGTGGCACTGTTACATAAAATGTAAGAAAAAATGTTGCTACATTTAAGATCAATGTTGAGGCACATGTTGCTTAAAAGACAGTGTTGCTTGTGAAACTGTTTTACTTTTAATTGCTCTGTTGGTTACCTCAAATACCAAATAACACACTCATATAAGGTGCCAAAATTATTAAAGCATGTTCGGGCTTAAAATAATACTAGTACGATCTACGTGCTGGCAAAATCAACTCTTAGTGCTCAGAATGGAACTGTTAACTGCCATCGATAACTGATTCCACCATTAGAGCTATGTGTGCTGACCAGTCGATAATTTTCCAAAGCAGCTGTTCATACAGCGTTTTCCACCAACTGGTAAATCAAGTGTTGCCCCTTCTTTGAAACATTTAAACTACAATTTTAATTGACTTTGGCTAGTAGTTTATTTAAAAATGTTTTATTTCTTTCATTTGTACATATATTATTAGTGATAGTAAAAAATTGCCGCATTACAATGTCATTAAAAAAAGTCAAACAAAATATTGCACTTGTGTAAAAATAAATAACATTATTACATATAGCAAGAATAGGTATTTGTACATACACACATGTAAATATTGATGTACATACATATGTTTATGTAAGTACCTTCCGTGTTGATGAGTTTAAGACTTTAATTGCCGGATTTATTTTTTGTTAATAATAAAAATTATTCCAAAGTGTTACTTCGATTCGTATAAATGTAAATTGTAGATTCTTTACAGTTTCCTAATGCTACGGTCCGCCGCAGCTGAGTTAAGTTTTGTCCTGTGAATGGAAAAATGGAAAGTATTGTCAAACAAAATATGGGAAAAAGTAATACTGTTGTTGTATTTAACTACAACAAATAAATCATTGATAGTTAACACACATTGAACAATTAAAATAACATAAATCAGTTAAAAAATCAATACGTAAGTAAGTAATCAATATGTAAGCAATTTTCAAAATAAATAGAACTGATAACTTTAAATGTTTAGCTGCTATGGTATTCATTATAACACATGTCACTCATGTTGCTTCTTAATTTAATTTGATAACGGCAAAAGTGATAATAAACTCGAACTCCATGCAAAAATCAAAGGCTTACCCATTTTCCTTTGTTACTCTTATGACCTCGCATGTGATATCTAGTCGTTAGCTAAATTGGAAGCGTTGAATGGAAACCAAACTTGAGCCTAAAACTCTGTTATCTAATTCTATTAACGATTCTTCGAACACTTTTCTCTTGGCGTCAAAATTACAAAATAATGCACATAGTGGGTTAAATTTAATCACTTAATCTGATGCTGTTACCTTTTAACTTGTTTTAACTTGTTTTAATGGTATATGCTTATATCGTGTGTTTTTTTCTTTGTGCGCGCAACATTACTGTTCACTAGGCATCCTGTGTCCATGTTTAAGTATATATGGTATAGTGAATATTATAATGGCAAACCGATAAGATTTGTATGTTTCGAGTGTGTGTGAAATAGAAGAACAATAATTATTAGAAATCTGTAGAAAGTAATCATGGCATAGAGTATTTGTATTTGAATACGTGTGTTAATAGACAGGTATTTAGTTAAAAGCAAAAGCATTTAAAGAGCAACAAGCATATTAAATGGATCAATATACATATATAAAATAGCTTAGTTTCAAATATGCCAAACAATTTTGTAATCCTGACGCCAATCGGCAAAGCCTTACAAGCTCGAAATGAAAAACGCAAAAACGAAGTACTCAAATAATTGCATGTAGCTGTAAATATTTAACAGCATTTAGCGGACGTTTTAATAGACAGTAAAATAGTGTTGAAGAATATTGTGTTCAATATATATTTTGCTTCAGTTAACTATGTTTAAATCTCGCTCGGAGAGTACCGGAAATGAGGTTCTACATTGTGGCAAAGAGCAGTGGGGAAAGTTCGGGATTGTGTGTGTGTGTGTTTAAAAGAAGAGAGAAATTAAACAAAAACAATAAATTAGTTTAACCAACCAACCACCAAATTATAGATCAAACAAAATGGGAATAAAATGACTAGGCAATGCTGATCCCAACAGTTCCAAACGTAAACTTACAATTCCATGGAGAGTACATTGGGATTAGGGCACGACTGCGGGGCACGTATGTGACATTGCTTATGACAGATCAGCTGGCAGTCGCGACACTCGTAGCCCTGCTTGCCCGGCCGCCTCGGTATGGACTTCATGCAGATTGAACACTGTAATCCACTGCTGCAAAATGCAATAGAATTCGGTATGGTTAACTACGAATGAGAGCCCATCACGACTTACCCGCTCAAATGCTTGGCAATAAATGTGTGATCGTTGTAGATGTGTAATTTAGTGCCCTTGCGACGCCAACGGGGCCTTTGTGCAATGGCCAGTGGTACAATGAAATGCCTGTAAATCGACAAGAGTTTTAAAGAAGAACCAATAATAAAGGCGAATACTTACCGCTTAACACCATTCTCTACTGTCTCTAAGACCAATGTGGAGGCCTCATGGACATAGGTTTTGTTGCTGGCCGAGGAGAAGCCTGAGATGGCTGATGATTCTGAAATTGAAGAACGGCGTGAATGGTCGGTGATGGACGAGCCGATGCCCATGCGGGGTCCTTCATTATTTTGTTGTTATTATGCAGTTTTTGTAGTAGTGGTTGTTGTTGCAGTATTATAAATAATATATATAAATTCATAGCATGTAAAAGAGTATATCCATAGATTTTTGAGATCAAGACACACACCAAACACCCGAACCGAATAGACCAAATTGTTGCAACCAATCAAATAGTTATTTGCATATAAAATATTATGGCACATATGAAAATAAATAAAAATAAAAACATTAAAATATAATAGAAATGTACAAAAATATTAAAAAAAAAATACAATAAAAGAATATTTTTAAAAGTTTTTGAGTTGAATAATTAATTTGTGTTTGGGTGTGTGTATGTGTTAGTTATAAAAAAAAACCAAAAAAATACATGGAAAAATTACATTTGGAGAATATAAATTAAATATATTTAAGGAAACAGTACATACAGATTGTAGTTTTTGTGCAGAAGACAGTTTGGTTAGCGTTAAGTTGGGAAAAGTAAAAAAGAGAGAAGAAGTAGAACAAACAACGACATAAAAGGTATGGACTCAACATACATATGAACATGTCTCGGAATGAATAATGACATACGTATGCAAATATTTGTAAGCCATCTTACCAAAACATTTAAGGGTATTAATGCAGAACGACTGATTAGGTGTAAATTATGTGCTGCTAGAAAAAAAACTTTTCTAAACTTGATTGACAATGCTCAAAGGGTTTGTAAGTGTTTCGCATTGCATTTTTCGGGACTGTCTTTTGATCATGAATTACGACTGGAAATCGCGTGTTTAAGTAGTTTATATTGCTTCAGTTTAAGGTATAAGATGTATAATCAAAATACCAAATGGTTATGCGTTTAGAATTTAAACATAATTTCTCTAATGAAGAAATGTTAAACTAGTATCTGATACATGCATTATAAATGAGTGTGTGTGTGGTGTTGTTATGGGGTTGTGAATGGATATTGGGTAATTACCAAGTGAATTGCTTTTAGACAGAGTTGCACGATCGACAGATAATGAACGGGAAGATTCACCATTGAGGGTTCCTTGGGCTGTTCTTGTGATTCCAGTGGCTGCTGTTGTTGTTGTTGTATTGGTGACTGATTGTGATTTATGGTTGTTATTGGGCTGGTCTGCCGATAGGGTTCGTGTTTTGGAGCGGCTAAGCCGCTTCTTGAGGGTGCCAAAGAAATTACGTTTTTTACTGCGACCGCGATCATCCAACTCAATTCCCGACTGCATCTGCTGCTGTTGCTGTTGCATTCCCAAGTACGGTGAAGTGGCTCCGTTCCTTTGCAAACTGTTTGAGTTGTAGCCGCTGCCGTTGCCACTACCATTGGCAGTCGGACCAGTGAGATTGCTGCTTCCATTTAAGCTGTAGTTGTTGTGGTAGCCACTGCCGTTGGGCGACGAGGCGGCATTCGGTTGGCCAAACTGTAAGCAACACAGGAGCGCGCATGGTAAGTCACAGAATAAAGGGGCTATATCTAATTCACATTGGAAACTCATTGAAACACATGCTTAACTCGGCTGCTACTCACCTCGGCTGTGCTCTCCTCGTTACCTGTTGTTGTGTCGCCAGCATGGCTATCATCAACCAGACTAGCCCCCGTAAGTGGCTCATTCTCGATGTTGGCCGCCTCGATAGCGGCACGCTCGAAGGCCTGGGCAACGGCCTGATCAAGCTCTGTGGGAGATTCGATGACCTCGATGTGACCATCTTTGTTTACCTCGACCTGAGATGGTTGTGTTTTGTTGTTGTTGTTAGAAAAGCGCAGGGTTAGGCAAAACGATCAATAAACAGAACAAGAAACATTTTGTGATTAGTTCGACTGGGACGCTACATATGTATGTATGTGTGTATGCATCGTGACGGGACATTTTGAGATTATTTAATTTCAACTAAAAGAAACTGCAAACGCGGAGGAACAGGCGAACGGAGACTGAAAGTTAAAGTTACCTTAAATGCATTCGGATTGCTCGAGTTCTGTGCGGGGGATATGAAAGAAAACGTGGAAAAAGGAATTTCAGGAAATGGAGCGAAATAGGTGCCTCACTCACACACTCACCCTCTGCACACTGTGAATGATGAGGGTACTCTTCTGGGGCTGTCCACCATTGGAGCCCGACAGTGCTCCATCTTGGAGAGCACGCACAGCCGCATCGGCCAGATCAGCACCATTGCGTATGTGCTCGTTGATGGCTGGCGTACTGAGACGCAGTGCCTCCTTCAGACGATTCGGACGAGCCCCGGCCGGAATTTCGGCACCCTCGATAAACACAAAATCGACGGTAATGGCACCTGCCACTGGCTGCGTCTCGTAGGGACGCGGCTGTAACTGAAGCAGTTGTGTGGAGGCTGGACCGACGGCTAGCTCATCAATGCCGACTAGGCCAAGGCCGAGGAACTTAGGCGGATCGGATGCGATCACTGGACGGTCGTAGACCTCAAAGAGTATTTCAGCAGATTGTGAGGAGAGTTCGCTAAAATAAAAGAAAATTGATTAAAAATCTTTGATTAAAAAATGTAAAGGTACATGGCGACCTACAAAAGGAAGTGCTCGTCCCAGTAGGGCTTGCTGCCGCGCTGAGTGCCCGTTTGATTCTTTTGAGCCGGCTCATCCATCTCGATAACCACATATGGCTCGTGAGCGTCCCGAAGTCCGTCGCCCTTTACGATCTTCACTAGCAAACGGCGGCCGGAAACCATATGCTGGGAGTCGCGCAGGATGCCAGCACCCAGGCTGTGCTCCATGTGTTGCTGTGTATGGGCCGAGCATGCAATGAGCGATTGACAATGAATGAATTAACAGAAAGGAAGACTCAGAGAGAGAAAGAGATCGAACACTTAAAGATAGTAGTTGAAGCTTTTGAAATTCGCCTTTAATCGAACACAAACATAGATCGTTAGATAGGAACTATGGAAAAAAAAGGAAGGTGTCTGTTTTATTTAGAAATTATAATAATATTGAAAGTATTGATTGCCCTGAAAAGAGAGAGCGCAAAAGAGAAAACTTTAACTCATATCTAGTGCGTTAAATCGAAACGGAAATATGAATATTGGTAAACAATTGTGAGAAGACGAAAGGCGAATTTCAAAACAGAACATAACGGAACAACTATAAACAAGAGTTGATGCTGTGGCGTAAGAACAATGAGAACTGTTGGCGTGCGTGTGTGTGTGTGTGTGTGTGTGTGTGTGTGTGTGTGTGTTTGTGTATGGAGAACGGGCAATTAAGAAAAAGAAAGGGGGACCAACACAACACTGTACAGTCTTGTCCGAGTTGTTGTTTCTGTGTAAGAGGTGATTGACTACTCGTGTCGAGTTCAACTGGAAAGACAGTCAACAACACACAACACAGAACAGAAAACAGGCAGCAACAAGCTGCTTCTCAATGCTCCTCACGCTCACCGCCAGCGAGTCATAATGAACGGGATAAATTACAGGCAGCTCCATTGGCTCCACTTCGGCGCGTGGGCACGTCGAGTAGATAGAGAAGTCCACCGGGTAGACGGTTTCACGCAGTGCTGTCGTTAGTATGTCACTGATGACCGTCTGCAGCTGCTGTTCATCCTGATCCATGGCCTTGATGGCTCCCACGCTGTTCATCGCAATACGAACCTGTAGTGTGAAGTGAGCATATATGTAGAATATTCTACACCTTGTCAGACGCACATATTTGCACATTACTTACGTCCGGATAGCCATCGACACGCATCTCACCCTTAAGCGTATTGTAGTTAATGGGTATAGACATGCGTGCACGGAATCGCGACACGGTGACCTTATAATGCGAGGTTTCCACCTTTCCCGACTTTTGCCGGAAAGTCTTCACCTGCAGCACAGGCATCGCGTCACAGTCAAAGGTAATGAGCTACAAGTATTATGACCTCATTTGGTAAATAATTCGAAATATAGTAATGTTTTAATGCTCACCATTTCAGCAGGATTATGCTCTTCGCAATTGCAGAATATGTTGTTAAGGCCCGGTGCTGGACTATCGGGCAGAACTCGCACCACTTCGACCGCCACGCCATGCTGCAAATAAAGGAGTTAGTACAAAATTAAGTCTCTAGAAGGAACATTTGGGGTTACATTATGGAGCTGAACCTGTTTGTAAGTTTTAAGGTTTTTCAGGGCATTACGTAAGCGGCAATTATAAAGAAGTATGTAGTTCGTATGTGTCGCAATCCGGAATTCAACACAAGAGCCATAAAACTGTGACAAAATGCGAGAATGACTAACAAGCAACATTTAACAGCACCAGTAGTGGCATTCACATATACACTTTTATATGTATAAATCTGACCTTGGCCTACGTTCGGGGAGAGCGGGCTGACCGCATGAAGAGCCGATAAAAAACGGCGCTCAAAACGCGTTTCTACGCCAGTCATGGCTGAGCGGCTAGCTACCCAAGTAAGTATGATCGTTGTAAAAGGCGGTGCTCTTAAAGTTGAAAGTCGAGGCCAAGCTAAGAACTGAGTTCAATGCACTGCATTATATGAGAACATCCTAATGAGATCACAAGTATGTATGTAAATGATTGAAGATGGTCGTTGATGATGTCAAAACTGACGTCATTCAGTTATGCACTTACCTCGTCAACGGATTTTCGCAGGCTATCATTAATGGCTATCACCCAGGACATGAGCAGCTCGTTGACAATAACTAGATCGCTGTATAGCCAACGAAAAACTTGACTCGTCCACGTAACGGAACTCTGTAGGTGGAACACCAAAGAGAATATAATAAATAAGTCGCACTAATTGATTATTTAACTAATTGTTTTATTAACTTACAGTTTCTGGTCCGACCACATTCGATGGCGGTGGCACGTATCGTTTCTTACGATTCTCAGGTCCTGTTGAGCTTTGTCGAACCACACGACGTCGAGGCCCTGCAGCACCAGCCCCTCCACCGCCGCCCATGGGCGATGCTGTGGAGCGTCCTCGACCCGCTAACCCACCGCCTGTTAGCGGCTTGGACAAATCGTCCACTTTGCTCTTGGTAGCCATCAAATCACGTGGCTCGGAAAGACGCTTTTCCGGCTTGGAACCACCACTGGCTGCTAAGGCTCCACCGGGAGCTACACTGCTCTGACGACTACTGCTGGCGCTGGCGGAAGCGCCCTTGTTGAGATATTTACTATAGAGCAGCTTGCACAGCCATACGGAGAATAGGGCCAGCACGGCCCACAAGAATATGAACATGGCTAGGGAGTCCATTGTTAAGTCACCAAGTCCCTCGAATGAACAAATATAGTCATCGATTTGATCTGCTAGATCCATTATTCAGTAGCGCATAATGTGTTGAACATCATCATTATTGGTATCGTTAGGGCTGAAATTCGAAACAAATATAGTGAACATCTTAAAAATTAACATCGAAACTGTTGGCCCATTTAGACTGTGGTGTACATGTATGTATGTCTGTACATATACATGTACATATGTATGAATGTAAGCAGTCAGTGTCTTTGGCTCTGGGTTCTCTCAAATCTCTATAGCTAGCCAAGAAAAGTCCCACATCTATTTATAGATGTTTAAAAAATGTTCATTAGGAAATATGAAAAGCTTTTCACTCACAAATAAAATATTCACAATTCACAAGAAATAATCAACTTTGAAGAATTCGATTTTAAAACTAAATAATTAAAGTTATTTGCTTTATTGCGTTGAATTATTACGGATTAAAAACAAAAGACGCGAAAAAAAAGAAAAACTAAAAAGAAAATTTTATTATGTTCAAAAACCGAACAGAAATAACACTGAACACAACATATGCAGCACCGTACGACTATGTGTATCTCATCTGAGAAACGTTCTCACATAAAATATTCTTTCCGCGGCATCTGTTGAACCAAACCGTTTGTGCGCCGACGCACAGAGCTTGCTACACAATTTGCTTTCATAGGTTCCATGCTCCGACTAGTAACGTGGAGACAGATGGGAAGAGAGAAAGATAGAGCGACAGAGAGAGAGAGAGAGAAAATGTTTTGCTGGAGTAGAAGGCGCCCAGCTGTTGACGTCATTACTTTTTGAGGTTTCGAAGTGCTTCATGAACATGCCAAAAACACAAAACGACGAAAAGCCAAAACAAAATGAAGAACACTGCTGACTCACGAAAGCCAAACCTAAAATACTCTTGCTAGCGTGTTGGATCTGTTAGGCAAACTAGAGAATATATATTATTGAAAAAAGAAACAAAACAAAAACTTGGCATATTAAAAAATAAAAATTACTTGTGATAGTAATGATTCTTTAATGCGTTACAAATTGCGTTCCAAAGTAAAAACACCGTGTGCTGGGAAGAAGCAAAATGAGCTATTGTCTGTCAATAATTAAAAACATACATAAGTTCCCATTCGGTAGACACACACACAAAAAAAGAGGTGACGTAAGGCTATCAGAATTGTACTCCATCGGAATCGAAAACCTGGCGTTTTACTTGAACGGCTTGATTCCGTTATAGAAAATGGGTTTAAGCAACCATTTTTCTATATGATTTGAAAAAGCATTTTCTTTAGTTTTCAGCATTCAGCATCTTACTTTACCCTGTAGTGCTCTCATGCATTCCGATCGACTATTTGGCACTGGCTGCAGTTAATATTTAAACATTTGCTTAGCGTTGTTTAAAATATAATTTATTTTAATTTTAGCAATCGTTTAGTTTGCCTGAGCGCTAGGCAATTGGCTATTAGCCACATGTTATTTCTTATTTTTTCTCTCTTATTGACACCCTCCAAGAACAACCAACCAAGGCACATTATAGGATGATACTGAACTGTGTTTATCTTTGCTCCTGGAATCTGTTTCCTATCATTTGCGAATATGTCTATATGTCTGTTAACTTTAATATATGTCTGATACATACATATACATGCTTAGTCTTGTGCCATTCTTACTGCGCTGTTGACTTTGAAATAACGGCTTGGCTTGCTCAACTGGCACCGCCTAACCACCTCACCTCACCTCACCTAACACCACTACACCTCTTTTCTGGCCGTATGTGCGTCTATTGACCCCACTGTGTAGTCAGGAGGGGATAGGTAAGGTTGCTATTACGAGAGCAACAAGTATTCGTGGGTATTTTTAATCATAGAACAAAAGAACAAGAAACAACAGCAAGACGAAGAAAAACAACAACTGATGAAAATACCGTGCGTTTCTTTTGCTCATTTGCCAAGGGGCAGCTGGCAGGCCCTCAATAGCTCTGTATACAAGTGTTAACAAAGAACAAATGTTCATCATAGTTGTTTAGGAAACGCCGGTGCACAGTTTCCTCAAATCATTAGCGGTATATAAATATATTTACGAATATAAGTGTGTCTATAAAAATATACATATATTTATGATCAGCGGGCGATAGGAAACTTTTTAGAGCAAATCATTTGATTGGGGCTTATTCAACAAGACAGAATTTGGTGGAAAAGAAAATTTCCCGAGCCCATAGGACGATGACCTGCGCCAGGTTACAGGGTAAACGGCGCTTCTGTTTTAATTGCACGCCGGCCACCGTTACAAGGTCATAAGCTGCAGGCTTAAAGTTTCATCTCATGGTACTGGCAATTAAGCACATAATGAGAAAGAAAAAACATTCTGTTCTTACTCGCTAGAAGATGGAAGTAGAATTGTACACAAAAATAATTAAGGCTCTTGAAGGCCAAGTAAATACCACACTAAATTTGGATTGCAAATTAGTTGCGCTTTCGCGGCAGTATTAATAGTAGTTTAGTAATGTTATATTGCCACAATGCCAACTACGACGATCTAATGTCTGAAATGCCAAGTTGAAGGCTGTTGGAATATTAGTAATTTTATTCATTTAATTAAACATGACATAAATGCTAAGTGCTTTTGAATATTATTACCCGAAGACGGCAAGCGGTTTAATCGCGATTTAAACTAGGCTTTCTTATAAGGTTGCTAGATAAGCAGTGAAAGTCAAAAGAAAGAGTGAAAGATTCAAATACACATGCATGTAAGCCAAATACTAAGGAAATGTTCTATCGCCAATGGGTCAATAATATGTGCGAAAAAGATTAGGCGTTGTCGACCTGCTGATGTCATATTAACCAATATGAATACAATATGGAAATGTATGGCGTCATCATAAACAGATATAGAATGCTGTGTTTCTTGGATGTGATTCAAAGTCGAAAGGTTTATCCAGGCTCTTATCGGCAAATTCGCATTTCGCCCAGCTATTAAAGTCGAATGGCGGTTGCGACAGACCTAATAATAATAACAATAAAAAGTAAGAAGGCTCTAGTCGAGTAAGCTCGACTAGAAGATACCCTTAACCCTTGACCATACAGACGGACAAACAATCGGGCTGAGAGACATACACAAACGTGTACTACCGGACCAATGCTTAATGGTGTTTTTGAACCAATTTAAAAATCTGGAGTCTCTAGCTTTAATAGTTCCTGAGATCGACGCGTTCATACATACAGACGGACAGACGAACATGGCTAAATTGACTTGGCTGTTGATGCTGATCAAGAATATATATACTATATGGGGTCGGAGAAGCTTCCTTCTGCCTGTTACATACTTTTGCACAAAACCATTATACCCTTTCTACCAATTTCATGGGTTAAGGGTATAAAAACGATAATACAAATTGCAGTTCAATTTAGCTTTCAATCGGTCACTTATTAGCGTCATGCAAAGGTATATTTCGTTATCTAGTTAATAACACAGAAGTCGGTAAAAAAAACAGCTGATCTTTGTATAAAGACTCCTCAGGGTCGAATCTAATTTGCTTTTAAGGCAACAGCTCTGACAATACAAAGTTTTTGTTACTCTCATCATCATCAAAATTACGGCGCAAAAGCGGCGAAAGCGGAAATTGTAAAAGAATATGAGAGTTTAACGTAATAACTAGTATTGCGTTACACATAACCACTGTTACCGGCGATGATGACACAGAAAATTGAATAACCCTGCAAGGAATCGAATTCATATAGAAACATTTTTGCGTACAACGATTATTGTTTGTGTGCAAGTTCAAGTTAAACTACGGCTGCTGCTAGTGGCGAGGCAAAGTTCATCTGCTTTCTGTCTGTAAGACCTTTCGACTTTGCACACTATTAGTGCTCTTACACCAACTCGCTAATAATGCATTTACACCAAGTCGCTAGCATTTCGCCCTAAGGAGTACGAACATTTTAGAACTAAGCAAACTAAATTTGTCCCAAGATCTTTTTAGCGACTTCAGTGTAAATATAGTATAAGTTTGACAAATTAACTGCTGTGGCTGACGTATTGATTATCGCGCTGAGACAATGTAAATGTAAAACAGTCGAAATGCTGTCTGCCGTACATTGGGCTGTGTCCTCACGCTCCACACACACATACTAACATACTAACTTTAGTTTTGATTTCATTTTTCGAATTCGATTTCTGTGTTGATATTGATTTTTGTTTTTGACATCAGGCAGACGCTGACATCAGCCTACAAAAATTACTTGACAAACAGCTGTCGCGTCTCTGTATACGTCTTTTCCCATCTTTATTTACCCGCCAATTTGTTTGTGTCGCCCACAGGATGCTGTGCCACTATAGCAATCTTATACTCTATGTTCTTAACTTTTAATCGCCGCTGAGGTATTTGAACTCTGGATAAATGTTTTGACCGCCGTCTTGTCTGGTTGTCGGGGCAACCTTCGCACAGTTGTTATTGGGGATGTTGAGCGGCATGCAATTGATTTATTAAACATCGGTTTAATTAGAAATGCAATAAACAAACGACATACATATCGACATATGTGCCGAAATGTGCTCGCGCTTTGTTCTCTTTTCCAACTGTAAGAGAGAATAAAAGCTAGGAAAAAGCTTTTCGGGGAGTATGACAGCTCTGCTTTGGGGGTTGGCAAAAGCAAATGCAATTCGGTTATGAGGTTAGCAGGCAGGCAGACAGGGTGGGGCTTTGACGCCTTGAGGTATTGGGGGTAAACACAAATGGCAGCTTCTACTTTTAACTGTGCACAATTTATGCCGCCGTTGGGCAAGGGAAGAAGAAGAGTCTATATTAAGGGGGTTGATGCCGGTGTCAACCGCTCTCAACGGGAAACAAAGAAGCGTGTGGAAAGCGACAGAGTAGATTAAGTCGGTTAATGTGATAACACACGCACTTCTATTGGTAGTATTTCAGTTGACAATGGAACAAAAAAAATTCAAAAAAGTAATATTCAAAAGTGCCTTCCATCAAAATTGCACAAACTTATAATACTTGGGGTATTATCTAAAAAATAATTTTGTTTTTATATTTGTTAGTTTTGGTCTAACACTCGTTTTTACAGTGTATGATTCCACACCCAATGGCCCAACCCAAACCAGCCCTGAGTGAACATAAAGTGGGGGCTTCTGTTTTGGTCTAGGGGGTTGGTTTTCTACGCATATTTACTCACCATTGCATCCACAGGCGGTATTATTTCCAGTTTGTTGTTTTTGGTTTTTGTAGGGTTTGTTCAAGTTGCGTAGAATTTAACAATCGTTATTTTTCATATATGTAGAAGTATGTGAATTTCAAACATTTTTTTTTTATTTTGGGCGAAAAAAAAATGATTGCATATTATTATATTATTATGAACACGATTATTCGTTCTTTTTTCATTAAATTTATAAATAGAATATTTTGTGATTATATTTGCTAACCACACATTATTTATGTATTTGTGAACGTATTTAGCTTTGCGAATTAGTTAGTCACAGTAAAGCAAAACAATCATAGTTTGAATTTGTATTTGAATATGTGTGGCATAATACTAAATGTTTTGTATGTGTGCGATTTAGTTTATTTTTCTAAGTAAAGTGCATATGAGTATATGCAATAAATTTTCGTAACAAAAAAATGTTCTTTGTAAAGCGGTAACAGTTTGAGTGAAATAAAGTAAAAAATGAACCTTGGGCAATAGTTTAATGAAAAGTATATCATATATTTATGACAAATTAGAGAAAGTTAAAACTCACACTTGTGCCAAATATGTCTGAAGTCGTTAAAGGTCACAGAATAAATGTTGATGTTAACACTATATTAACAACAAATTTGTACACTTATGTTTCGAACTAAAACATGGACGCTTATTTTCGAATCACTAATTGCAATAGACACAATTTGTAAGCAATTTCTTCTTCGTAGCACAGTAGCTGACTGGATGTGAGAAAGGGCTTGATTCGATCAACTTTACGTGTGATGAACTTTACAAAAATCGTAAAATTAACTGCAAAAAAGAAACATCTGTATGGCTTAGCCCAACATTGTAAAAACCAGTCGCGCTTTGTTGCTTCGCCTGGCATTATTTCAACAGTATTTTATTGTTGATATTTCAAAGTCGCGCTGATAAGGTCAGCTGATGAGATTCAAACTGGGTTGTTTGTCAATCGACATGTTGAGCACTTTGTACACAAATATAAATGAACTCTGTTGTGAGTTACAACACAACACACACTCACACATACTGTTCACCACGTTTCTGGGTTATATTTTTTTTAAAATTTCGGTCAGCGCACATACATATGTATATATATATATATATATATAATGACGTTGTTAGAACGAAACAACAAAACAAGTTAAATAGCAAAGCCTCATTGAGAATTTATAGTAAATAACATAGTAGGGCTGTTGTTATTATTTTTTATTGTTTGTTTGCCGCATTGTAATATTTTTCAAATATTTCACGATTTAAGACTTAATATAACATTCACATCAATATTAACGTGAAAGAAGTGCTTCGAACATTAGAACAAATTGTCATTTGCATTGCATAGCTTACTGATATATTTATTTTGTATATATTATTATATCGATGCTGCCAAAATTTGACTTGCAACCAAATTCACATAGACACAACACACAAACAAACGTGCATTAAGAGCATACGGGTTTTTTTTGTTGTTTTTACTTCTGTTCTTGTTTTTTACTTTTTGCATCGCTTTCGACGATGCTTTCTAATAGGTGGAAACAACAACAAAATTTGCCGCTATATATTTTACCCCAGACACAAACACACACACGCACGCACGCATGCAAACATACAGAAGCAATTAACGCCGTCCCTCCAATAGAAGCAGAATGTGTGAGCTATACAACACCTAACAATAATTTTTAAATTTAATTGTTTTGTCTTTATTAACGTTTAGATAAGTAAACTTTAAAAAAAAAAATTTTAGCAAAATTCAGTTTTTCGCCCGTACCACCCGTTCGCGCTCAGCTGTCCAATAAGACTGACATATCTTGAATCCGATAACGATATATAGTTCCAGTCAGAACTAGTGGTGATTCAAACTCGAACTAGTTAGATAACAAATGTTATCGGCTTACCAACAATGAGGCATCGATTATCTCGCACCTAAAAGCTAATTTAAAAGGCATTGTCTGAGTTTCCTAAGCTGGCTGCTATGAAATTTGACTATATATATGTATGTTTTGAAGCCACCACTGCGCATAGGGGAATTAAACTGCAATTAAGTTTATTTATACATACAAACGCGTGTTGTTTATTTCACTTGATTTTCTTTTAATTATGCTTATTATTCATTGCATTTCGAATTTGCTTCCGATGCGTATCCGCTTACAACTTATGCCACTTAAACGACTAAAATGAATCCGTTGCTGATTTTAATTTTGATCTCAAGTCTGCTCAATGCTGATTCTTTTGACACCAATGCTTCTTTGTTTTTTTAGCTTTTTTGTTATCTATATGCATGTATATTGAATATTTGTTGTATATAATTGTATAATATATATGTATATATATATATATTATATATGTTTAATTTAATACATAAAAATTACGCGCCGACCTCTGCATAAGCTTGTGGTTCCTTTTCATCGTCCAATCATCTCGTTTTTAAAATTTTTTTTTTTTAATTTTAAACTTGGTGCAGCCAATGCAAAGATCATATATAAAAATACAAAAATCATAACATTTTCATATACACTGTGTTCATATACATATAGAACTTGGATTAAATATCTCTAAATCGACCTTGCACAATCAATATCAAAAATTATTACATATTTAAAATTAATGTCTATCCGCATGCTTCCATGCAACTTGTTGTATAAATAAATGTTACACTTAATAAACAATTTCACTTCGTTATGTATATATATATATATATATATATATATATATATATATGTAAATGTAAATGTAGGTCTTAATAACTAAACTCATCTGCTACGATTTTATAATCGTATTTGTTTGCTCAATATTTCCTTCAAGTTGTTGTATAAATTTCACTATTTAGTCTTAATTGTATATGGAAGTTGAAATTGGTACTCAATATGTTCAGGATCAACTAGGAAAACAATTTGGATTTTTAATAGAAAAGAGGTGTATTATATTACTTGCTACTCGTTATTGATTAATTTATGTATGCATTTATATTTTTGAATTTATGTATATATGTATGTACGTGTGTATATATGTATATATATATAATTATGCAGCAGTCAATTTGTTGAGTTTATTTTTGAATTTCGCTGTAGGTAATACTTGTGCCTTTTAATTGTAATTCGTATAGAGCGTTTATAGATTATCAATATCTTGAGTCTAGTTGTAAGTATGTATGTATTTATTGATGTATGTATGTTTAAAACGCTAAAGTTTTCAATAGTGCTGGAACACACCACATTCAATTCCGCTTTGAAATGTTTTGAAGACTTGTTGTGTGTTCTTGAGTTTATTTGCTTTTTCACGTTTGTTTTGGTTTACACAAAGGGTTGAATCGACTTCTTATCAATCGATACCTCTTGCGTTTTATGAGATCGTGACTTAGGAAAGTGTTTAATGTTTATCATTATGTTTAACGTTGTTGCCGACTTGCGAAATGTTCAAGAGTTTTATGTATTTTGTTTTTTATGAAAGTGCTCAAATGCAGCGATGGAATTTTTGTATTGAGTAAATAATGATGTTGTCCTTAAGGAGCATACATCCTGTGTTTATGGAATTGTGACTCCCGTGAGTTTACATATGTTTTTTTTTTTTTTGATTTATTAATTTTTTTTTTGTTAATACTAACTGCTCATTAAACTTGTTTTCGCGTTTGCCTATTTTTGTTGGAGTTTTATTGGTGTAAGTATTTAGAATAGATAGATACTTGTTAAAATGTTTATTTTTCTTTTGCTTTCAATTTGTTCATTTTTTCGTAGGGTTATTTTTGGCTTATGTTTATATGTTATTTAATACGAGCTTTTGATTTTTTGGTATTTAAGACAAACGAATACAAAATGCATTTGAAATCAGTGCTCAAAGGCTAGGAGAGATAAGGAGCCGGGGATACGTAGAGCAGGGTAAAAAAAATGCGACGGGTTTCATTGCATTTCTTGTTCACATTTAAATTGATTTTACTTATGTAAAAATAATGTACAGTTGTAAAATTACGTACTACATTTTGCTCGCACATCATATTTGTTTACAGTTTGTGTAGCTTAAAAATCGATTAGAATTACAGTTATTTTGACTAAAGTTCCTTGTTGTTGTAAAAAGCTGATACATAACTGCGTACTTCTTTATATGTATAAAGTACATATATATATAATATATATATAGCTAAAACTATATATGTATGTAGATATATATAAATTTGTATATATATAGGGTCGCCATTCAAATATTTGATTGAAATACAATTAATATATTTGAAATTACACATTTAAATGTCTGACGCGATTTCGCTTTACTTGCAATATATAACTCAGTTCGTGATTTGTGTGCTGATTGCCGTAGACACGCCCACCCAACGCCACCCATGGATGGGCTCACATTTAGGACAGTGTGCTGGTATCTTTTTACTGTTGTTTTTGTTGTTATTTGTTATACGTGGTGTAGGCAGTAGACAGTAGACAGTGAGAGGCTGTTTAAAAACTAAGTTATTTTGATCTATCTACGATTGAATTCCGATTTGATAGCTGCAAAGGCATGAAATTTAACAATACATATATTAAGGTAACAGGCAAACGGAGAAGTAAGATCGGCATACCGTCTATAATTTCGCTTTTCACTTTCTGTATCTCCAGCCGCATTTCGCGCACTATCTCAGCCTTAAGGGTGTCCAGGTCGCTATTGGACAGCGCCAGCGACAGACCATCGCCATTGACCTGCTATGCGAAACAGTTAACAGTTATTTAGGTGTCGTCAATTTGGATACACTCAGTATTGCGATTTCTTTACTCACCTTGAGAATGGTTTCTTCACTGGCACTACCGAAACGCTTACGCATGGGACGTGGCGATTCGCCGCCACTATTCGTTGTGTTATTACCGCTACTGGCACTGCCGTTGGCACCACCTTGCGCATTGGACGTGGCGCCACTGCCGCTTCCACTGCTCAGCTTGTGTGGCAGCGTATTTGATTTTTCCCAAGGCCTTTGCTTAACTTCTGGCTCAGGATCGGGCTGTATAGAGTGAAAAAGAGATGGAGTTTAAGCTAATTTTTATAACAGATGTTTATGCAAATTACCTCTTTTTTTTCAGCTTGAGCGCGACGGCGTGCCAACGTTTTGGCCATTTCGTCCATCATGGAGGCCATGCCGTTAGAGCTACGACCAATGGTACCGTAATTGCCACTGCCACCGCTGGAAGTGCTACTGCCGCTGTTTTCAGGAGCGGCTGTAGTGGACTACGAGAATAAAGATAAAGAAAGGTTAGCTTCAATGAGTACCAATGCAGTAGCATTTCTCAGCTCTCCGCTTACCTTGTTCTTCTTAAGCTTAAACTGCTGGAGCTGCGAGGCCAACGACCCCATAAGATCGGCCTGGGGATCGTCCTTTTTGGCTGCTCCACCCGCACCAAGGCCTGGTGGTGGTGGCGGTGGCGGCGGTGCTCCAGGGCCGCCTGGCCCAGGAGGAGCTGGTGGGCCACCCATTGCAGGTGGCGCAGGAGGTGCCGGTGGCTGTGGCGGCACTGGAGCTCCATTAAACATCTGAGGCGGGGCAGGCGGTGCCCCACCGAATGTGGGTGGCGGAGGCGGGGGTGCAGGCGCAGAAACTTGACCAGGACCACCTGTGCTGCTCATACGATTTAGCGGCGGAGGCATTGGCACACCACCACTTGGTTGCTGCATCATGGGCGGTGCTAGCGGTACTTGACTGTACGGATTCTCCGCCTGCTGCTGCTGCTGCTGTTGGCCATTTTGTTGGCCATACCCCGGAGCGGGCATTCCCGGAGCCTGCGGTGGTTGTGGCATCAACTGCGTCTGGCTGGTGTAGACGACACTGTTTGAGCTGGCCGAGCTCGGGATGTGGGCTGCCTGTGTGGCCCCGTAGATGGGTCCACCTCCGTTTTGATGCACCGGCGGCATCGGTGGCTGCGGCTGTGTCGGGTATTGATGTAGATTAAGATTGGGATTAGAGTTTGAGAGCACATAATGGGGCTGCTGGTACTGCTGGCGGGTTGTAACGTTGGTAGCAATGATAGTGGTGGTGTTGGTAGTGGGTACGGTATTTTTTTTTTTTTTAGTTTCAAGCCAATTGCGGACGTGCGAATGTTGGGAATGCAATGAGATAGAAACAGAAACAGAGGTAAAAATAGCAACATAAGAGGATCTTGTAGCTTGGGACAAAATATACCTGCGGGGGAGCATAGCCCGTTTGCACCATCTGCTGCTGTTGTTGTTGCTGCTGTTGTGCTGTTGTTGTATAGACAGGCTGCTGCTGTGGTTGATACTGCTGCTGTTGCTGTGTCTGACCTGGTGCTGGCGGCATTTGCATTTGTGGATTACCTTGCTGTGGCAGGCCATTGGACGTGGGCCCGTTTGCGGCATTTCCGTAGTGGGCGACTGGCTGTTGCGTCAATTGTTGCTGCTGCTGATGTTGTTGTTGCTGCGGCGGCTGAGGCGCCGGCGGTGCGCTAAGGGAATTCCTTTATTTTGTCAGCAAGTTTTGAAGATTTACCGAAGATCGATCGAGTATGAGTGAGTAAGTGTGTGTGAGTGTGTTAGAGAGTACAAAAGTGGCAAGTAAGACAGACAACAAACAAAACGATGTGCGCGTTAAAGAGAGAAGAAAAATAATGAACAAAATCAAAACACATGTTGATACTAGTTGTTGATGGATGACTGTCATGCCCGAGGAATTGATGCTGCGGTTGAATGCATGAACCCACCTGCTGGTGCGATGATGTCCTTGCGGCGTTGGCGGACTCTGCGGTATATTGTTCTGATTTGTTTGAGATGTGGGCGTTTGAGCCGAGGGCGTTATGTGGCCTCCAATACCGTTGTTCTGTCGCAAAATAGCGGCATCCTCGCTAGTCATCGTGCGGTAACCCATGTCTTCTTCATATCCATTGCCGTTTGTTGGCTGGCCGGTAGGATTGTTTACAACGCGACCGCTTAGTACCTGGAGCAGTGCAAAAAAAACGTATAAGTCAATCAAGAACGAAATGCAAATGGAAAAAATATCAGTAGCAACTTACCTCTAATGCGTGCATCATGGCGCGTGCAAAGTTCTCCGCATCGCTTTGGCTGGAAAAGTTAAGACCGTATACATATTTAGAGTCGCGCCACTGATGAAACGTGGCCGTGGCCTGATTGTATTTAAGACCCTTCAAAATAGAGCAGTTGATGACCACCTCGTGGTCCTGCAGCTTGCGCCCCACCACGCGAAATGTGTTGTTCTGCTGATGATGATAGATCTGAACCTTGCTCAGACCTGACGAGCTGCCCGATGGCACCCACTTCTTCTGGTTGTCATCGTATACCATCACAGAGGCGCGGGCGCCGATAATGCTTTGCTCACTGTAACAAAATTAAATGACAGATAAACAAGATAATTAGTATTTGAGCTATTTAACTGAAGACCAATTATTTATATACAATAACATGATGAAACATTCTCAGAATACCAACACAATAACAAATGGCATGACACTCAGAATAGCATTAGATAGATGTTCAATTCAAATGCACACTTGACTTGATTTCAAACTACACTTCTCTTAGCTCTATTATGTTCTTGTTATGTCTTGGCTTCTTCAGACCGTTTCACACGGCTGACTGACTGAGTGCAGTGATCTTTCGGAGTTGTAGCTCAAAGCTGCAGATGAAGCTGGATCTAGACAGGAAGTGCATCACATTCATTGTAGAAATCACTGCCCATATCCGTCCCCTACTGACTGAATTGCACACCTGTCACACGCAGTCGTCAGTCGATTAAACAATTCTAATGAACTTTTACGCAACCTTTAACATTTTTTTGCAGCGTTGACAATTACACCAGGAAAAGTAGTAACACACAACTTAACATAAGAGTTCAGTTGAAAAATGCTTTAAACATGACGTTGATGACAAGAACTCAATGCTCAAAGCCCAAGCCCAAGCCAAAGCACAGCCTACAGTCCCAGCAGTCGTGTTTGTTGTCAGTATATCATTTGTTTCTCACATTGCTCTCAGTTCCACTATGTTACTGTGCGAGAGAGATAATGACAGACCAAATATTAGCCACAGCAGCAAAAAAAAAATACGAGTTGCGATCGCAGTCTCTTTCTGTTTTATTTTTCTGACTGCAGTATTCTCGTAGTCAGCGACATGGCTTGTCTAAAAGTTGACTAGTTTTGCACTTAAATGGAGTTTGCAACAATGAAGTGAAGCGACGGAACATAGACAGGCAGGGGAAGCATGGAAGGCGAAATGTCCACAGCTGTGCAGCCTTATATAACAAACCAGCTAGCTAGCTGGCTGACTTGGTTTGGTTCGATTTGTGTTGGGTTTGGGTTAGTACTTGATTCCGTGGAACTAAAGTGAAGTCTAGCCAGGACAGAAATGATGTAAATTCATATACCATACTCTTAGCACGATCTCTTTTAGCTAGTTGGGTAAACAAATGAACATGTGGTCAAGTAATAAGAATGAAAATTGAATTTCCCATATATGAGTAATTTATTGTTTAAGAGTCTTAATTTCAGCACTAGAGCAAGTGAAATTTCGTTCATTTTAAATTTCGTTTGTGCTCGAGTTGTTGATTAGTTCGTGCGTTAAGTTTCGAATGAAGATACATCATCAGCACGAAGGCAATTTTCTTTTAGTTTTTTAATTGGCGATGAATTATATGCATATGCATATTGAAGGTGACTTAACCAAAATTTGGAAAAAGTTGGGTTAGCCCAGGCGCAATCAAGCGATTTTAATTTTGGTATATTAACGGGAGCGCACGATACCTTATAATCTATGCATGTTGTGAAAGGTCAATGAAATAATATGGCTAGTTAGATCACATTTTTCAAATAAGATCTGTGACCTGAAAGAATAATTTAGTTGTGATTGCAGCAAGGACGTTCAATCTGCTCAACAACCAACAATAGCAGGATAGGAACGAAATAAAAATAATGATAAACGAAAACGAAAACGAAACATACGTAAAAATTATTGTTGGGAAACCAATAAATTTATCTTTGACCGAATTATGACGTCGCTGTGGTATGCGTTGTATGTGTTGTTGTAGTTGTTGATTGTGTTTCTGTTGCTGTTGTTGTTGTGGTTGTTGCAGTAGCAAATAATGATGTATGTTGCTATAGAGATGCTGCTTTGTAGCTGTTGCTGTTGCCGTTAAACGTGGTGTTCTAATTGAAAACGACGTAGAGCTGGCTAGTCTGGATGGGATAGAAGAAGAGATGGCAGAAAAGCAATTGGAAGATGAGGTAGCCAGACTAGCATTAGCTGAGATCGAGCTGGTCACCGATTGAGTCTGACACTGGGATGTGGACGGGGACGGGGGAGGAGACTGTGGTCGGGGCAGGGGTACGCACTTGCGCAAAGTAGAAAATATTGCAGTCGACGTAGACAAAGGGGATGTAGAATCTGCATTGGATTTTGAAATCAAGCTTTTAGGTAATGACGTAGATGATGATAATGATGATGGCGATGATGATGGAGATGATGATGATAATGATAATGAAGCATCGATATGTCTGTTGTGCAATGAAGCAGCACCTACGCCTGTCGGTACGTACAAGGACTGATCAGTGACTAAAGCTTGTGTCCAGGTGGGCGCCTCATAAATGGGCATGGGCGCTTTCGTTGTGCTTGTAGTGGATAACCCATTGGCCATTGGCACCTGCATCACCAGTTGCTCATGCTCATGGTAGGCTGTGGCAGTGCGCTGGCGGAACAGCACCTCATGCTGATGATGCTGTTGCTGCTGCTGGTAATGATGGTACATGGGATGGCGATAGTCTAGCAGATCCAAGTTCTGCAGCTCCTCAATACTGTAGTAATCGTTGCCAGAGGAAACATTAGGTGCCATGCCCCTGCCATTGAGCCCAGGTTTACTATACTGAAGGCTCTGACTACGCTTCACCATTGTAAGTTCTGGAACTTCCTGCTGCTCCTGCGTTGCATGGAACTCACACATGGCCGCCATAGCATTTGAATTGGACTGGTGGTAAGCCAAAATAGGCCCAGCTGCTGTGACACTTGCATTTGACTTCTTGCTTGTAAACGAGGTTTTCGCATAGAGTTTCTTCATGGCCATTAACAACTAGCAAACATTTGCAGAGGTGGCTGTTAACAGACTCACAAAAACACGCACACATGCGAAATCACACACACATCGGCGATCCCACACACAAGAGTTTGGTTACACGACCACGGATCACTTTAAAAGTAAATGGAAATTATATTTGTCTTGGGTCGCTCCGTTCCGTTCACAAAATTCTCACAGCTGCTGGTGCTGCTGCGTACGGCTGATCGAAATCGAACCTCAATTGAGACTGAGCGCGCAAAACAAGTCTTGATCTGCGCTAAGCCTCAGAGAGCGGCAATCTACTCACAAACTCAGAGAGCGACTCGACTTGCAGTAAGTTAAACTAAAGTAAGCTGAGAGAGGTAGAGAGCGGATCGAGAAAGAGAGAGCGACTCGAGCGGAGAGATCACTACTTTCGAGAGTGTATGCGGCTTTGAATTGGGCTAAAAGGTAAATAATTACACTACTTTAAGACAATTAAATAATAAGGTGAGCTACGTTGAAAATATGTCCGAAGCTAAGCCAGCGAACAGATCCCTCAAGATTGCTAAGACTTCTATTGAAACGAATGCAATGCATTTTCAGTCTACGTAACCATTAAAACCGAACTTGCAGTCTTTTGAGACTTGACACAGCTCTAAGCGGCGGCAGCTTTAGACCGTTTTCAGCTATCTATTCTGTCTATAGACCTGTCTGTCTGTTTGTCTCTCCTCTGCGCAATAATTACTTAAGAAACGAGCTCAATAATTTATATTTCCCCCGAGCGAGACTATTAAATGCTTTTTTCTCAACTATTTTGTAGCGGCGTCAAAGCCGCTGGAAGCGTGTGGACGGCGGGTGAGAAGATACTTATACACAGCCTGCGGCATTTTATGATAAATACATATTAATACATAGATACACATACTTGGTATGTATGTATATATAGTTGTAGTGTACACAGTTGAGGTTGGCTACGAGTACCTGAATCGGTAAAAAATCTGTATTCTACCATTCTGAGGCGTTTATTTCCAATTAACATATTTGTCTACTGTGAATGTTTTTGTTGTTGGTGATGTTGCAGCTTGTTATAACGCGTACGTTCGATCTTTAATGCTGACTGATCTGATCTAAACTAAGATTATTTTGCAGCTGAATTGCTTTGTAATAACGAACTACACAAAGCACAAAGCATAAAGCTAAAGTCGTAACAAAACTGAAAAGCTTTCCAAACTTTATGCTATGGTTCAAATGATTTAGCAATTTTCTGTATTTTTAGCGTTCTGTGAATATAAGGCAACCCATACAAAAAAATAAACTTTTTATGTTTCTATGTTTTTTCCCCTCATAGTTTTTTCATGTATTTTGAAGTTACATTATATCGAGATTAAAAGCCACAATGGTTATTAACACAGCACTATAAGTTTATCTTCATATAGTCTACTTTGAGGCATACCTCGCCCGAAACAGAACCTGCAACCGTGGCACGTTTGCTGCATTTGTCGGACAAATATTGCCCATCGAGCTGCACAAGTGAAACTGGGCCAAAATGAACGCTTCGTAGAAAGTTAAACAATGGGACGCCCATTAAATGACCCGAAAACTGACAGAGTTTTTTTGCACATAAATCATTTATTAACAAGTTAAAAAGGTTCTAGTCGAGTAAACCTGACTAGAAGATACCTAACGCTCGCACGTATGGTCTTGAACTATTACTACTACAATTAACTATGTCTAACTTTGGTTTATAACAATTTTTAAATCTGATGTCTATAGCTGTCATAGTCCTCGCAAGAAGACAGATGGACAACCGGATATGCCTACATCGACTTTTAGGAACCGAGTCAAATAAACATTGCACAAAACCAGTATACCCTATTAACACATTTTATGGGTTCAGAGTGTTAAAAGAGATGATAGGCAAAAGCTCTGACTAAGCAAACAAACGGCGACAAGACAGGAAACAGCCGAATGGGCCACACCTTATTCGCCTGAAATGTCAAAAACTCAAACAAATTACGAGTATTAACAAAACGGAGCCCAAAAGGGCTGGGTATCACACATAAATTATCTGGATGACTTATAAACTTTGGCTATCATAATAACGCAGCTGTAGAAGACACTCTTACTTACACTGACTCTAATAGTAGTTAAGATATTAATTTAAAAATCGTTATCAGCATCGTTGTCATATCATCAATTAAGTTAACCACCCAATTTATGGACAGAAAGCCCATCGACGATTGAAATGGCAATCTATGTATATAATTGAAATGTCCTTCATTTAAATGAAATACTACTTTACTACAATGTAACATGTCTCAGATACAGAATATTACTATATTACGTGTTTTTATACATAAATGTGTATTCATGTTAATTGAAACTCAATGTGTGTAACTTACGTCATTTTGTTCTGGTTTGTATTTTTTGATACTTTAGGGAGAAAATATGCGGTACGTCTAGTGATTGGAACGGGCCTGTTGTGCTTCCCTTGTTTTTCACCAGGTGGTGCTCGTCTCGCCGTTTGTTGTTGTTTATAGCAATTATGAGATCTGCAGGTGGAGTAAAGTAACGATATCTCGATTAGAATAACATAACACAATTCGTATGATTTAGCTTTAACTTTTGAAACGAACATTTGGAAATTTTTTCCATGCATTAATCAGGTACCTAACCCCACCTTTTCGATCAATGAAAACAGTACTAAACAATTTTTAGAAAACAGCTAGTCATATTGATTTATAAATTGCCAAATGATAGCAAGCGAATGAGCACCAAACAATACAAATAGTCATCGAGAGATAATGCAGCTTCTTGTACATAGCTCATTATTTCATAATTCTTTGCCTGCTACATCCGAGAGCAGAGATGGGGAAACCCGTATATATAATAAATACAGGAGCGCCGCTACAATCTAATGAATGTGGCCTTATAGAATGGACCCAGAGAAGGTCCCATTTGGGTAAGACCACCGAATTGCCCTGGGCCAACAATCACAAAGCACAGAAGTGCAGTTTGTTTGTCTGCGAAATGTGTCACGTTGCTAAAAAGATGTTGACCTAGTTTTACGCCTTCTCTTCTAACCACCCCTTAATGCATCGCTTGCGTCATACTTTTGCTACAGTCGTAGTAAAGCCGACTCCAGCGTCCGCTTTGTTTTTGAAATGGTGCCCAAACAAATTCAAAAGAGTATTAACATTTACTGACCTATGAGCTTAGTGAGCTGAAAACTTATTATGTGTGAAAAATATAAAATAATATATTTTAAGAATTATAAATTCACGAACACAATTTTAAATATTGACAAAATAGACTAATTTCAAAATGGCCCTAAAGCCATTAAAAAGATATCGTTGTTCCGACAGAGCGCCAGGCACATGTACCGCTTCATTTGGATTTTCCGGTGGGATCCATTTCCTTGGTTAGCAAGTTGACAAGTGAAATGTTATGCACCCAAAAAAGGTGTTTAGAACCACCCCTGAAATCAATTATTGTTTTCTTCCACGTTCCACTTCTCGATTAGCTTCTTGCTTTCTTGACATCTTGGGGTTGACGAGTATTCTATACTGATCCGAAAGAACAAGGTAGTCAGGCAGACACTACGCGTTAAGTTCGGACATTTAAGCCGGGGAAACCAACACAATTGTTCGCATTTTCGAGTTTCAAACAACTTACACTGAAGTTCATATCTAGCCGGGGAATAGGACACTTTTTTCTTATTCACTAAAAGTACAATTCCAGGAATTTTCTTGATTCAAAAAAAAAAACTGTTCGCTGGGGATGATGTCAGTAAGCACATCCAAAATTCAACCCTGTTTCATACGCAATTTCCCTTTTTCTCTCCCTCTTCGTTTGCTTCATTTTTGTTTTGAAAGGGAAGCTAAATGTTTGCACTCAAAATAATAACAAAAACAAATTGTGGTACCGCATTGCACATTGGAAAATCCCATTTGCTTGCGTGACTTGTTAGATTAGTTGTGACACAAAGAAAAAACAAACATTTAAGTCAACACAACTTAACAATATTTTGCACTGCCATCAATAACGTCATTCATTACATTCATACACTACGATCTGAGAGTAATATTTTTTGTATAGGATCGTTATTCTTCTGTAAGTTTACTCCATATATTCTATATAGGTACTGGAGTTGATTTAAATTTTTTTTTCTGTCGATGTCAACTTATTGTCTGAGCACTTAAGCTTAAAGTGTAGCTCATTTTCTTTTTTGTTATTGTAGTAGTAAAGTAGATCCTAAACTGGTTTTACAAGTAGAATAGTCAGGCAGCCAGACGCCATTGACTTTGCCATTGCCTCTTAAAATACGGAACAGTTCGTTCCAAGCAAAATTAGGCGTCAATTTAACTTGCGGCTTTATTTGGATCGCTGTTCCAATCTCGCCATTATCGCTTAGTCGTCACCGTGGTTTGATATTTGTTTTGGGATTGCGAACAGTTTTCCATACTTGCGTAAACTACAGCTCAACTTGCCGATGATGAAAAATCTATAAAAAAAAGATACATAGATAGATAGACAAAACTAAAAAAATATAATTCCCAGGCATATCAACAACAATTGGCAATGGGGCGACTAGCCAAGCATCAAGCTTGTGCATTCCGCAATGTCACAATGGCTATCTCAGCCATCAATTAACTATGTATTTGCATCAACATCCTATCAACTTGTTGGAAACTTATTCGTCAACGATTCGTTTATCGACTGTCAGCCAGTCATTGGACCGTTATATATGCAATTGACCACAAGCAAATCCTAACTTATATATATACATATATATTCAATAGGGTATTTATATAACAGCAACTTTGTGAAACTCTCTTTTTCTTTTTCAGTTTCACAAGTTGATCTCCGTACAATTTTTTTTAATTACTTTATTATGTAGTTGATTTGGTCTAGTGATGTACAGTTTAATGAAGCAAAGCATATTTATGTGTTTTTTTTTGGAGTCGCCCAAAACGAACTGAAGGTCGATAAAAAATACCTTATACCTTAACAAAATATTCTAGTAAATACTGTGTCTACAGTTACACAATCTATAGTTCAGCTGCTGTGTGCAACTGCAGATACAATAATTTTTCAATAACAAAAAATAAAAGGGAGTAGGGTGCAACAAAAGATTGAACAAATTACTTTTTTTTTTACATTGCACTCACGACAATAAGACTCAAAAGCACCTCGACCGCTTCTCGCAACCAGTTGGACACGGTGTCGGCAGTTGGCACACAAAGTTCAAGTGAGAAGCGAACATACAACTATCATAATCATAATACTATCCATGAGCTTGCAAAGGCAAACAGCAATTTATCGCAAAATTCTGAATAACAATATTATATACATATTTATTTGGTCCATAAGCAACAAATATCTGTTTGAGCGAGTTTTAGACACCCTGTAATCCATAATTTACATTTAGGGCAGAATTATCTTATTCTTACTTAGGAAACATTCTGTTTGTTAAATAAGAAATACCCCATATACAGGACAGGATATCCACATTTGTGTTTCGTGTTCCAATACGAACTAACAGGTTACCTGCATGCATGTGTGCTCTTACTGGTAGGCAAAGGGCATTCTGAATGCATGCTCGACTCAAGAGTTAGAGAGGAAATCTCTTCAGAAGTCCGGGCACTGAGGTAACGTGCCAGTGTATGGTTGTGACTAAGGGGTTAAGTATTTTCATGCAATCAAAACGAAAAGAAAACTTTACTCAGTCAGCTTTTAGCAAGTCGAAACAAAAAGAAACCCGTTGGATGCCTGTGAAATTTCAGATTCAGACCCAGTCCCATTGCCCGACCCAGTCTCAGACCCAGACCGGACCGGAGCGGAAGCACTTCAAGTGCTCGCAATTCCACTTTACGAGTATAGTGCAGAGTGCATTAATCCGAAATAAAGACTAAAGCAATATTGAAGAAGAGAAGGAAAGCAACTTGCTGCTATTGACTTGAGATATCAGCTTTGTTCACAGTAGCATTTTAATTTCATATTTCTCATTACCCCAAGATTTGTATTTAATCAGCGTATGGGACGGCACTTCCCGTTCGGATTGTGTGACCGGGAGCTAGAAGGTCGCTCATCGTCAAAGCAATGTGAAATGTAGCCTTTTAAATATCACAATTACAATACATCATAAGCATGTACACAACAATGCTCTCTTGCACAATTCTCTACCGCTCTTATGGGGAAAGATTGTCTAATTTCGACATTGCCCGCTTAATTTACCTTAAATCGCCATACAAATACATAGATCAATATAAAACAATATGGTGGTGAAAAGATAGGAAGTATAAAAATGTGAGACACAAAATTCAAAAAAGGTTGAACGAGTTGAATGTTAAATCTATCTTCCTCCTCTCACTTAAAGTAATTTTAATTAAAATATAGAAAATAAAAACACCTCGGACTGTAAATGTCTAAAAGTTGCATCTTACTGCGATCTGCGATCGCAACAAGCCAAGAGTTAGACCGTGAAGGAACCAAAATGGGGAAACGGAATAGAGTTGATGGTAGATGGGTGAAAGAATCAGCCGCAACACAACCTTAACGTGTGCTAATATCTTTGTCTAAGTCTGTTTTTTGTGGTAAACATATCTAGGCCGTTAACAATTGTTAAACACAACGCCAAATGCTTTTGAATACAACCTGTTTAAGACACAGTTAAACGGTAGTTTATGTATATAAATGGTACATACAAACAAGAATAATAATATTAGAAAGCTTATCATCAAATATTTTATCTAAATTTTGCTGTACGGAAAAGCTGTTTTGTGTACCTGCCAAATTTCCCTGAGTGCACCACTGACTGCTTTTCTAACTCAAATTTCATGGCATTTATTTTGTACGTTCATATATGTGTTGCTTAGGATTGTAAATGATCTTTTTTTGATGTAATCATATGTGTGTGTTGTTTGACTGCTTGTACTTGAGACAATGCGCTGGCCTCCAAAGCCAAAGCAAAACCAAAGCCGAAGCCGAAACCGACACATCCAAGACAATGAAATGAAACGCCTGAAAAGCTGCCACTTAAGCGAAATTCGTTCTCCGTTCTGCTTATCTGTGCAGTTCATTTACTGGTGGTATCTACAATTTATGCCATATAAGCGGTATTTATTTATCACGCATATGAATACATTATGTGTTCAGACTCATCGGCATTCATGTGCATAGTGCATATAATCTGCAATGCTTTTCTCAACGGTTTGAAAGCTCTTAAAGAGTCTAGCCAATCTTGCGCACTTAATATTTAGGTTTTAGTAAGAAACATTTAGAACAACTTATTAAGCTAGCTGGTGGAGAACAAAATAAAAATTAGTGATTTTATTGAAAATCAAAACACGTTTCATGCATCCGACGAGCAGAGACAAACAGAAACTTGTGATTTCTTATGAATTATTCAGGTAATGTTGGCACACCATAACATTGAATACATATGTATAGTTTTTGTAGGCAGCTTAAGGTAGATAGCAATGTAATTCTTGGTGCTGTAGTAGTAATTAAGTCATCAAACAAAGTGTAACCGACAATTGGAGGAAGCTAGCGGTAACTGCAAGGTATCTGACCACCCGCCTGTGCAGCATTACAGACCAATAAAAAAAATTAAGATACAGAGTGGTTGAGGCTGCTTGCATACCCGCATTTTTAAACCAACGACACAATGAATGCATTTTTGTTGGATGCTGTGTAGCGTAGGTGGAGGGTCAGATTGACGACCATGCGGAAATGTTAATTACATTTGCAACAGCCAGACTTTAACGCATTGACCTGCATTAAGCTGATTGCTATGACACCGCAGAAATGTAGTCACAAAGTGAATCAAGTAGATTGAGCAAGTTTATGAATCAGTCGCAGTCAGCTGCTACTCACACATAAACACAACGTAAACAAAAGCAATGCTGATCTACACTAACATATACATATTTATATACTTTATATACATACATACGTTGAACAAATAATAGCCATTTCTTGGATTTCTTTAATATTATGTTTTAGTCATCGCCAAAATACCAAAATTGAAAGTAAACAACATAGATACCGACGGATAACTGTTAAAGGAAAAAAATTGCGCCATGTTTGCACTATGTGTGTATAACAAATACATATTTTGGTTTTATTTCTTATCTTATCTAGAAGTTGCGACCCCAATTGCAGTTGTGGCTGCTACTAACGACTGAGAAACACTAGGTGGAAGCATTGGGCCCACATTGTTTAATTTATTTGTATGCACATACACATGGCTTTTATTATGAGAATCATAGTCATTTATGAAGCAGTATCGGCAGCAGCTAAGCAACACTGGAAATTAAACACAATATTGCAAACAGAAACGGGGGCGATCCAAAATTCAAATGCAAAACGAGGCATAAGAAACCCATTTCCAATTTGCGAGCGGGAGCATTAAATGGTGTACTTTGATTTCTTTGCTGTCGGTGTTTTTGTTTGGTAGGTTCCTGAACTGGTTTTGGGCTATTTTGTTATAGTCTGGGTCTGGTATGTGTGTATGAGCGAGCTGGGGGTCTTTGGCCCGCTTCATTTGGCAGCAAATGAACAGAAAACAAAAAGTGAGTCATGTGGCAACTCCAGTGATGCAACTTTCCTGTCATTTTGTATGAAGGGGCAGAAGGGAGATATATTTATGTGGGGAGGCCGCCAACGAGTTAAGTCGGGCCCCTGGCGGTGCATTGACATTTAAAGAAACCAAAGCTACTTTGGCTGGCATAAATTAAAGTTCAAACAAACATGATAAAGATAAAAGAGAAGTGTAGAAGCAGAAACAGAAACAGAAACATCAACAGCCCCACCCGCGTCTTTTGCTCTCTCACTATCAATTCGTTTCCACTCTCTCTCTCTCTATCCTTCTCTCTCTTTCTTACTGACGCATACACACACATACACAAACACACTCTCAAATTGGCAACGTTGGATTTTGATTTTGGAAGCATACAAAAAAACGGAACAATGAGAAACAAGAAGGCGGTCAGCGCGGTGAAGCAGCCAAGCGGCGGCTATGCGACAACAGAATTAATTAAACCAGGCGCAGGACACAGCTGGTACACCCACACTTACACTTGCACTTCTACTGCACATAAACAGGCACACACACACATCCGAAAGTATATGACTGCAAAAACAGGTTTAGTCGTCTTCCGCAGACGCGACAGCTGGTATATTTGTAATTTAGTCTAAATAGTAGTCGGAATAAAGGACAAAAAATACTTTGCTGCCCAATTTAAACAGATTTTAATGAATTGCAAATGACATAATTATTCTACTAACAATCAAACACGAAAAACACACAGACGCATGCGAAAAAGGGCGTGTTGTGTGAAAAAATAATGGGAGCAGCAATGAAGCCGCAGCAGGCGTCGCAGCAGCCGTCACTAAAAAGGGAGCAAAAGACGGAAATCGTGGGAAAAACATGCGCAGAAAATGCAGCGGTCGCCAACAGGCCAACTCGAAATCTGACTCTCAAATTTAGGAGATGCAGATTATAAATAAATTAATTTATAGTCAAACTAAAAACTTACCACAACATTTTGATTAATTCCACAATGAAAATGCGTTGACGTTAGTGTCGGCTGCCTAGTTGCCTGGCAGCTACTCCCTTTTTCCTGCTGCTGCTGCTAATGCAAGCGGCAGTGACGCACACACACACACACACCACACTTAAATCGAACGGCGGCGGCGAAAATAGCAAACCAAACCTACTTGGCTATAAAAGTTTTTGCTGCAAGTTGGTGCTTGTTCTCGGGGCTCCAGCAGCGTTTTGTAAATTTGTACTTTTTCTTATCCTCTTTTGTTATGACAAAAAAGAAGCCGCTATTTTGTAACTAAATTTTACAGTTTTTGGCAGCAATTTAGTAGCACAGCACTTACACAAACAAACACACACACGTACTCACGCACACACACACAACACTACGTACGAAGAGCGAATATCTAAACTCCTTTTCAAGGAGTAGAGACACAATTTTTTCG
This sequence comes from Scaptomyza parva, assembly GCA_035044645.1. Lineage (NCBI taxonomy): Eukaryota > Metazoa > Arthropoda > Insecta > Diptera > Drosophilidae > Scaptomyza > Scaptomyza parva. Next base: position 149,601 of record JAWNNT010000090.1, on the reverse strand, counting down.
GGTACTTCGTTATATACTGCAACTCCGTTTTGAATCCACGCTAAAAAGGAACTTTGCACAGTTGTTTTTCAGCGGTTAATACTGCGTTTGTTGGCCTGATAGTTATTGCGATTTTTCGGATTTTTTTGCACGGCGCGATTAGCGCGAATTAACTTTAGCCAAACTGCGACAGCGACAACAACACACCAGCGCCATTTTTGATCTGATGTAAAAAATAATGCATGATAGGAGCCCTGGTATAACATTAACATTATTATTTAACATAACATTTCCTTAAATGTAGAATACTTATTATCGGCGAGAAGTTCCGTTGTCATTGTTTGAATTATATACCTGACTTGATAATATACAACAAAAATCTTTTGCAATCCGCCCAATATAAAATAGATCAGAAACTTTATATTCGGCTGATAATTAACTACAGTAGTAGACATTTAACAGCTACTCAGATGTTCATCATCAGTGAAGTGCAGTAATGTTTGTATATCGATTTGTATCTTTTGTATTTTCGATAAATTGTGTTTGTGGTGTGCACACATTGACCACTACCGCGCACTCCGCATTAAACATAGAAAATCAAATAAAACCAACGAAATAATTTTGTATCCTATGACTACTTTAATTTGTATGCAACGTGCGATAATAAATTTAGTAACATTGCAATGGTATAAAATTGAATTAAAATATTTGCGTTACTTATGTAAATAATAAACTACGACCAGCATCGAATCACTTGTCTAATATACCGCGTTGCGGTAGCTCTCCACAAAGTTTTGCACTAGGCTAGGCATCTCCGGCGCACGACATAAATATTTGTGACCGTAGGCGTGACTCCGGGCAAAGCGATGGAACTCGACTGGGCCCCAGGAACGACTGCGTTTATCCAGAGCAATGCGATAAAGCCGGTAGCCTAAATGAAATGGCACTACAACATCGTCCTCGGCGTGAACAATCATAATGGGCTGGGGGAACTCATACACATGCTTATCAGACTCAAAGCGCAGCCGGTTTCTATACATGGGCTCTGAAATCATGAAGTCAAACCATGGCAGGTGTCGAAATGGTCGCGAGAAAGGATGCAGCCGAATTTCATCCCGAATATTCGTGAACGGACTCTCGAGGATAACTCCGTGCGGTGCCCGCTCTTTTAAACTTGCCAGCTTCGCGCACATATGCGTGGCTACACCAGTGCCCAGGGAATGGCCCCATATGTAGATTGGATTTGAAGTTATATTGGCAATGTATTTAAAAACCATCAGAGCATCGCGTACGACGCCATCCTCTGTTGGCGCCACAGGGTCCGAATCTGCGTATCCACGATAGTCAAACGAAAAGACGTGATAGTTGAGATGTCGCAATAGCTTGTACACTTCGGAACGATGGCCACTGCCTCGGGTGGCAGTGTTACCATGCAGATACAGAACAACAGTGCCGCCCGGCACCCGTAGTAAACGCTCATAAAAGAGCTGCTCGTTCTCCGGGACTATAACTGGAAATTCAGCCCGTAGCAATGACGCTTGTTGTTCCAACTCTTCATTGTTGCCTTCGATTCTGCTGGGCACAGCAGATTGCTGGGGCACCATCACTAATGTGGCATCTCTTTCCTCCTCCTCATTGTAGGCTTCCTCTACGTGCAGCTCACGTTTGAATCGACGCACTGCATTCTTCGGCAGCACATGCCAGACACCAATACGTACACCATCGTCGTCCTCATTACGATCCTTAACAGTAATGTAAAAGTTGCGTGTGGCATAAAGTCCAATGCTGGCTGGTTTGGTAAGGTCAAGTCCCTTCGGATAAGTGACTACAAGGAAAACAGTCTTTTAATACAAATACACTTCATATGCACATACAATAATTACACTTACTGAACGTGAGAAAGAGTATGCCACGCTGCAAGGTAACGGATGAGCGAAAAGCCAAAGGCAGCAGTACAAAAACGACTAGAAACAACAGCAGGGCTATCACCATGAAGGGCAGACCAACTCTGTGGAGGAATTTCATTGTTTAGCAAAATAATCGTCTGTCCTCGATGTAAACATTAAGCAGGATACAAAAACACAAAAATAACTACGACTCACAAAATATTTTGTTCTCATGAATATATGTGTTTGTAAAATATATACAATTACAAATGTTTGTTTGATTGATTTATTTATTGTCAATATTTTGATGAGGATCTGAAGCAGAACACAGTGAGGATTGTCATGTCTGGGATTTTACGAGCTTAATATTTATGCCACGATGCTAATTTTTTACAAAATTAAAATTATAAAATAAGCAAATACAAAAGCTTATGACTTATAAAATATATATTAATAAGAACATAGGTATACAATATGTACTGTACGACTACTAATATGTCAAAGCAAGCTTATATTTTATTCAATTAAATATTTGGTTTGTTTTTTTACAGTAATAACGGATAATTGCGATCGAGCATAAATACTTACTGCCCAGTCAGCCAACTAATGAGGATCGTTCCGGGAATGATCGTTGCATAGAAAACTAAATTTAAACAACTATGAATCTCATACATTGTTAGCAATGCGGTTGAGGGACGAGATCTTTCCTTTAATAACGATATGTTGTTAATGTTTATATACGATATTCGAGCGATCGAGCCTTCATTAATTTAAGCAGAGCGATATTAGTTTATAGATTCGGTTTACTGTGCAAAATAGTACTTATTATTGATTGTGTGTGTATTTATGTCATTCACTGAATTTTACAGAAGAACTAAGCGTCTAGTCGAACGTTGGGAAGAGAATAAACAATATTACTTGATTATTACAAAATATACATACTACATATGCAGATATTAAAGGATGAAGAAGTCAAATTTGACCCAAACACAACAAATTTCATGTATGTATAAACTTAAACAAATGCTTTCAAAATAAAACTTTGTACTTTGTTGCTGATAAGGCAGAAGGCGGGTCTTTAACGTTATTATGTTTAGTAACAATGAATGCGTGATATATCGTATATAATAAAAAATAATATATCTGTTGTTATCAAATATGAGTCGTCGTGACCGATTGACGAATACCACAATCACCAACCAATTACATATATACACTGTATGTATATACTTTTATATGTGTGCAAACTTGGCTTATGAAACTTGGTCAAAAAGTAGCGAACATACCGCGTAGAAAGAGTACTTGAGAACAACGAAATATCTAAGCTCTAACTACACAACAAATAGAATTCACCTTTTGAAGAAATGCCGCCTGCGCGCAAATAGCATAACTGCAAAGAGTCGAAACAACAAGAGAAGAAATCAATAAATTAGAAAATTTAAATTAATTATAATTAGAGAATAAGAAGATAAGCAACAGCATCATTTGAAGGCGCGATGAAACTTTAGCGTTTTGTTTCCTATGTGTGACTAATTGAACCCAAAACAAAACAATACAATGTTTTCGCTCGAGAGCTCAATTCTTATTTTTCGCAACCACTCTCTTTTTGGACCATTCTCACTCTGTAATTTGCCCGCCAGCTGATCGTGTGATTTTACTCCAATGTGAATGTGTTAGATTTTGTTGTTGATTAATGTTTCAATTAAAGCTAAATGGACTGATTTACATATAATTTCACTTACCGGTTTCTTTGTTGTGAATCTATATGTACGTTTCAAATGCAGTAGTATATAAATTAGATTATAAAGAGCTTAGTCTACGAAATCAACATCACGAGGTGGGGTGCTTTTAGTTTTTGCGTTGACATCTACCTAACGTTAAAAATATGTTATTGCTTTCAGTTTTAGTTTGCGTCAAATTCTAACTAATTTACGCATTATTAACAAACACTTACTGTATATACGCACAGAAAATTGTTCAGTGCTGTAAATCGTCAACCACACTCACTAACTACTTCTTTATTATTAAACCTTTTTCACTTTACTTTTATTTAGTAATTTTTATATATTGGACTATTTTTTGCTTTTTACAAAATCTGTTAAAAGTGTGTGTACACTTTTAAGAACACAGCTGATTGTATTTCCGATTGCATGTGCGATAACAATTTTTAAGCTTTATAGATATTTACAAATTATATGGATGTACAACTACAATGTGTAAAAAAAATGTGTTTATTACAATTGAGAGTTGATGTTTGGCATATTTAATGCAAGCCAAATACTTTAAGTCTATCGTATCTTTTGCCGATTAATTTCATAAATGCTACTATCGTTTAAGCTTTCAGGAAAATTTTGAGTTATAATTTTGCATTTATTGTATGTCTTCACAATGATTTTCGTCCAGGTTGCTATTTCTCTACAATAACTTATTATATTTGAAACAGTCGTGTTCTTTGTGTGTTCTGTTAAAGCTTTGTTAATTGAAAGTAAGAAAACAACAGTAAAAACATTGAAGCATTAAGACTTAATTTTCCCATACTATCTGTTATCAATTCGGTATTTTTAGCAATCGCTCCAATTTGCACTGCATGACACCAAAATCAATGATATTATCCTAAATTACTAGTGCGATGTGTTAAGCGTAATGGCGTAAACAAACAATGAAACTTAAATAAAGAACTAAATGAACAACAGTCAGGGACTCAGTTCGTTTGTTCAGTTTAGTAAGTCGTTCGATCGAACATATTCTGAGCAATTCAATACAACTCTAGTTAGCTATTAGTACAACACATCGGCAGCGCCGCAACAAGAGAGAGTGTGAGAGAGAGGATGAAGAGTCTGGACGAAGTAAAGTCAGAATATCCGCTGCACTGGCAGATCTGGAATGGCAATGCTGAGGAGCTGCAACAACAGTTGCAATCGGAGCAGGTTTGTGGGTGAATAGGGTAAATGATTGTTGGTTGCTGGTTGTTGTGTGTTTACACACCCTTTCCCCTAAATTATTGGTGGACATGTGGGTGTGGATGTGCGTCTTTGCGCGACTAATTAAATTAGTGCTCCCATGACTCGATGATTATTGCGATAACAATATCACGAGTACACAAAACACCATTTTTCCTAATACAGTTAAACTTTCAGATTGATAAGGAAAAAATCGATCCACGGGGTCGTACACCTCTAATGTTGGCCGTGCGTCTGGCGAATCTCCAATGTGTCAAGTGCCTTTTAGCAGCAAAATGCAATGCAACCTACGAGCATGCTGGATGGTCGAGTGAGTTTTTATTTCCTTTCGTCCTCTTACTCGCGCTTTGTATCTCTTTCCTCCGCTTTCCCTTTTCATGAGATCGTTTTGTGTTATCATTACAGTTGTACAGGAAGCCGTTTGCACGGGCGATGTGGATATCCTGACTGCCATCATTGAGGTACGCGACTTGCAGAGACATGTGCAACGTGTGACGCATGTGCCAAAACTTCTACAGCATTTACTGGATGCTCCGGACTTTTACATAGAGATGAAGTGGGAGTTCACATCGTGGGTGCCGCTTATGTCGCGCCTCTGTCCCAGCGATACCTATAAGGTTTATAAGCGGGGAGCCAATGTACGCATCGACACAACGCTTCTTGGCTTCGACAACAACAGCTGGCAACGTGGCAATCGTTCCTACATTTTTAAAGGCGCCAGTAAGTGTGAAACTTAATAAATATGTATTTAGTTTATTTATAAAATATTTTATTAGAGGAAACGGCCACAATGATTGAAATCGATCACGTCACCCACGAGGTGATGGTGGAACAAATGAGTAGCGATATTGGCGATATTGTGGCTATACCGCCTCCGCTGGGAACGGTGCGAGCACGTCTTGCAGCGCCCGTTATCACCAACAACATTGAAATGGAAAAGATCAGTTTTGAACGCAACAAATCCGGTATTTGGGGCTGGCGAAGTGAAAAGTCAGAGATAGTTAATGGCTATAACTGCAAGGTGTACGGCGCCAGCAACGTTGAGTTTGTGACTAAAACTCGAATGGATCATCTCAATGAGGAGCAGATCAAGGTAACAAAACTGTTTTACGATATAAAACAGTATTAATAAATAAACTATCACTTTTTTGGCAGAACAAAACTGCACGTACACCATTGCACAGTCTCTTAGGAATTGCAGACGAAGAATACGTGAGTACCTCAACGGATGCGATCGCCTTTAATGATACTGTAAGTCGCAATTTATCGCTACGAGTCATTTAATTGCAAGTTGTATCTTTGTTTATGGTTTAAGCAATCTTTGCTTCGTTCGAGCGATGTTGCTTTTGTAGCTCCCGGTTCTGTCGCTCCTGTAGCTGCCTTCAGTGAGAATGGAGATCGTGTTTCGCCAAATGCTCAAGCGGAGAGCAACGGAAGCAGTGCGTGCGACTCAGGAGCCAGCACGCCGCATTTGGTCACAGCCGAGGAATACTTTAATCCGAACGTAGATCTGCACGGTCGAGATATTGGCAAACCAAAGAACTTAAGCACAAAGGTGCAGCGCTTTAAGGCCAATCTTTGGCTAGCTGAGGAGCATCCCATCCGTTTGCAGGAGCAAGTGCTTCCAATACTGGATCTCATGTCCACAATGGCCAGCCCGCACGTGTCAAAATTAAAAGACTTTATTACAATGCAACTGCCTTCTGGATTTCCAGTCAAGGTTGAGATACCACTCTTCCACGTGCTTAACGCCTGCATCACTTTTGGCAATGTGTTCGCAATGACCACGCCTGTAGATCACGTGACCACGCTGCAGGAGCTAGATCGCATCACTTGCCTTGTGGACGATCGCTGCTTTGATATACCCAGCCACTATGCTAGTCGTGGCGGTGATTCGCGTCGCCAGATGCCACTGGACGAGGACGACATGCTGCAGTACGCCATCGAGCAAAGCCTGGCAGAGACAAGCGGCACTGGAGGTGCGTGTGGCCTGGACAATGACTCCGACAAGGTGGACATCTGGGAGGTACTTCGCGGCCAACAACATGCTGTTGGCTCCGAGATCTTGCCAGAGGATGACGAACAGCTGCAACGGTAAGTAATATCTGTATTTATATGTTTATTTGATCAGTCTGTTTTTAATATATGCGCCGTAACGTAGTGCTAGTACCCAAACTATGTCCGTTTCTAAACAACTGCATAGGCGTAATTCCCCTTCTCCAACGACCATGAATTACACCAATCATTTGACGCCACGTGCCACGGATAGTCAGCAGCAGCGCAACCGCTCTGCCTCCGCCGGAGCACAATTCAAAAATGATCTTAGATACATGAAGAAGATTTTTAAATAGATTACATTTCTCTCTCCTCTTCCAACTTCACTCCGATGGCTAGAAATAATTTTATCCGTGCTTTTTGTGTGTGTGCGTCTCGTATCCCTTTTTCATTCACAGAGTGCTGCATGAGTCCCTTTTGGGAGCACATGGCAATGTAAGCGGTTCGCCAGTCTCCGAGGATGATGACGACGGTGGTTTCCGGTATATGGACTCGGATTTGGCCATGGCCATGCGTCTTTCTCAGCAGGAGCAGCAGAAATATGAGCTGGAGAGGCAGAGGGAGCAGGAGATGATTGAGCAGGCATTGAAACTGAGCCTGCAGGAGCACTAGCCACCAATCTCACCCATTGAACCAAATCTAATCAACCCATCAATCAGCAGTTACAAACAAGTCTGTCGTCAATCAAAGTATAGCAAAGAATTCCTCTTTTGTCCAATACCAAAATTGAAATCAACGTTTATATGTAACTCTAGTATTTAAAAATTATGACTATGTTGTAAAATAGCTTTTTTTCCAACAAGCTTTTGCTGATTTCACTTTTCTAATGATAACGCATCCTTATTTCTATTGTGATATATAACTGAAAAGAAAAGAATCGTTTTTCCTTCTTAAAAATCTCTATATCTAATAGGGAACGTTCTTAAGGTCTCAACTCAGTAACTCGCGCGTAACTTAAATTTATTTCACAAATTACATATAGGATATGTTTGTATATCAATGTAATATCCTCTTGATTAAATTCTTTATCATTAAGTTATAAAAGCAAAAGTGTCAAGAGCAGAGGAGTTAAACTTCTACCATCATAAGCCGTACGTCGCCATGAAAAGTTTTCTAACACAGTCTTATTTGTTATACTTTCACATATTAATCTACTCTTTCAAGTTATTAATAAGCATTACCCATAATTTTAAAAAAGTGAGAATTATGTAAACATTTAAATACACTTTAAACATTGAAGAACATATAAAATAAAAGCATTCCAATTGCTTAGCTAAATTTAAACTGGTAACTGTTCACCGTTCCGATAGCGCCTCGTCAAAGAACCAGTATGATAAGGAGCTCGCACGATGTGCGCATTGACCTTATTTTTACAGAAATAAAAATATACAACATACATACATATATGCTAAAATAAACCAAATCATACATATGTATGTATGTGCAATGTTCCATTAACGTTAACAGAGTCAACAAATTTTTCAGTTTAACCGTCATTTGTATCTTGTAATTTTTCCTTATATTATTAAAACTTCTACCTTCCGTTTTACATTTATAATTCTATATCTCATATATTCGTAAGAACGAAAAAGAGTATAACCGTATAGCTTATCGCTGCTAACATACAATTTTAAGTGGTCTGTGGATATTTAATAACAGTTCAAAAAATGTTAAAAATGTGTTGCGTATGTTATACTTGCTGAACTGCTGAATTGTCATTTGGCTGCATTCGATTAGTATCGAGTAGTATCGAGCGTGGAGTGGAAGCATCACAAGGTTTAACAAATTTAAACTCAACAAATAAACAGTAACAAAATGGCTACCATATCAAGTGACAATTGTTTATTCCAAGATAATGTTTTATTTTGCTAATACATATTTCGTAGTGTTTATGTGAGAAATGTACATCGTCTTGCAGGTTTTGCTTGTCGGTTGAAGTGAAAAAAAACAAGTTCATACCGAGTGTAATTTTTTCGTATGGGAGACGCAGCGCGGAAATATGTATGGCCTACCATAAAGACGCATAAAACAAACATTTTATCGACGTATTTGATATTATTTATATACATATAAGCAGTTTTGAGGGCGCAAATGCAATGTAAAGTTGACGACTGCGACAGTTGCCGGCTTGTTGCGCCAACACTTTAATATTAGAGTCGAAACAAAGTGTACGCCCACCCAAAATAACTTAGGCCAACAGTGTCACAAGGCTCATTGACTGCTGAATAAAAACGAAACATAAGTAATAAGACATTCACAAGGAAATACCGTTCACAAACATAACACCGACTACATTTACAATTAAACGTTTCATATTTAATATTTTTGCTATAAAACTAAAAATATAATAGTTTTTTGTGCTTTGAAATAAAAAAGATCACATTGATCATAAATTGCAATTCGGTTTTTCACTTCAAATGTCTTTCGAGTTTTTGGGCCGTGGCGTGTAAAATGACTCGTGGGCCATACACAAGTCATCGTTTTATTATTAAGCATAAACAACAATGCCAAATAACAAAGACAAAATGTGCAATAAACTGTAGCAGTGACTATCGCCACTTCAGTTTTCTGATAAGCGTTCTAATTATTGCTTGCTGTTGCATCACAAATAGTTTGCAGTATAAAAATGGTAAGTGCACACACTTTTTATACTCTGATACGGAAGGTAAGCAGTGTATCGATATTGTGGACTGTCCATCATGGTGTCTGTCCGTATGAACGAAACTTTGTTTTTAATGTTTACATTATAACAGCTAGAGTTAACAAATTTTCTGGGAACTTGTAACTTTCCCCAAATATTTACATCAAGAGATTGGATGGCACGCATTTTAGCCTTTTAAAAGGGGTATACCCGTTTCTTCCACAGTTTTAGATTTAAAGTAAAGATTAAACGTAAAATTTGTTTTATATTAAATCACGTTTAAAGAAAGTAACTTTAGTTTATATTAAAATATTAATTAATTAATGCTTACAGTCTTAAAAAGGTAACATATTTGTCGTATAAAAGCTTAAGTATTGTATGTATGTACGTACATGTTGAACACGCACGTATACAAATATCTAAATCCAGTTTATGTTGGCTTTGATAACTTTAAGTTAATATTAAGTAATTGGCATGGATAAAATGTCCTTAATAGAAACAACATTCCTGAGATCGACGCGTTCATACATACGGACGGACGGACATGGCTAAATCGACTCGGCTGTTGATGCTGATCACGAAAATTACTTTCTTTTAAATGCTTAATATTCTTATGTATAGAGAATGTTATATCCAAATCCGAAGTCTCTTTTTCTGACAGTATCCGATTTTATTCATTTTATACGGGTGGACAGACGGACCCGGTTGTAGTACTGGGCAGTAGTACGTATCAGTAGTACGTGATCAGATCGCAATCCACTACATATTTTAGCACTCTAAATAATAAAATTCATCGTATCAGTTTTTTGGGATAAATGTCCGTCAATAGGTTCAATCGACCCATCATCGTTCACCGTAAACTATGGATTTATCCACTTTGGTGGAAATTATTTATTCAAAAAATGTTTGTTTTGCTTTTAGCAACAAGTGAGATTACATATTATATTAGGAAAAAACAATAATGAAAAAACTTACCATAGCTGTACTTACCGAAAAGTGACCAATCGCCACCTCTAGTGCTGCTGTGATGGTACACATGCATACATACACGCAATGTACAAAAATCTTGATAGGTAAAAGTTGTGGCAGCATGACTCCAAATCTTAACTTTAGCAAGAGAATGATGTAAAATTAAACTGGTAAACAGTTTTGGCGAATAAAGAAGCTTGCGTGGAATATCAGCAAATAGCAACAGCAGAAAAACACATTAGCACAACATATTGCATGCGAACGTCAAGCACTGCTGCCGTTGGCTTGGATGAACGCGTTTCTCTGACCAACCCACATCGTTATAATAATATAAATTGTGGTGCCTAGACTTGGCCATGGTTACATCAAGTCGTGCTCGTGCTGTTTGAGTGTGTGGGCGGGGTGCAGATGTTTATTACAAGCTTGGCGCAGTTAGGAAAAGAACATAGTCATGCTAATTTTGATTTCACCCTGAAATGCTGTATTATAAAGCAGAATTTTCAGGCGTCAATCATATTTAAAACTAATTTAAAGCATAAATTAATAATATGGATCTTCAAACAAAGTTCGCTATTTCGGATTGGTAAGTCTAAGTAAAGGGTACTTTATACCAGAGCATTACTATTCCTATTTGTAACTTGTACATTCCGAGAATTAAAAAAAATAACATTGATTATTCACATTTAATGTAATTTGTTGGTCATGTGTTCTATTTTGTTTCTCAATCTGTTTAGTAACCAAAACAACATAAACGTATTCCACAGTGACTGCGGGAACTAAAAGAGAAATTTTTCAAACCGCTGTAAACTAGTCAGTTGCTGGTTGTCGAAAAACTTCTCACACGCCGACTTTATCCCTGTCTGGTTGCTTATTTTGTTAACCAAGCCCTTAACACATTTAAAAAGCTGAAACTTCCGTTGCTACTGGCTTAACGCTGGAGACAACCACCCGTCCTGCTGCCCCTAATGGTGCTACTCAGCTTGCCTTAAGTGGTTTAGAGTGGGTTGGATGCAAAAACTGGTAGCAATGTTCACTTAAAGTTCCGTAGCCTCTGACATACTGCATTCGAGAATAACGACTGTTGCTCTCATTCAGTATAAATTATGTATAATTATTATAGCTCGAGTCGCTAATCTCCTGCAGTGTAACAAGCCTTTCCAATCGTCGACTAACTGTCCTAATATATTATTTTACCAATCTAAAATAATCACGTAAACCGATCTAAAAAACTTAAAATTATTTTTTTAAGCAAAATAAAATAAATTCAGAGTAAAAAGCCTGCGGTGCAATTTACTGCCAATGGAATGATTACAGCATTTAATATAAAGCAATGCACGCTTAACGCGTGTAAAGATTTGAAGTAGATTGGACGTTTTGGAAAACTAAAAAAGTACGAAAAAGCGTACCATAATCACTGAATAAACCTAATCCTGTCAATTATGAACAAATCAAACAAATCAGTTCATCTAATCTTGTAGTTACACATTTCAGACAGTTTTTATACCCTTAACCCATGAACTGGGTAAAAAAAAGGGTATATCAAACCTTCAAGCATTGGTTTACAGTAGTACACGTATGTGGTCAGGCGTCGTTCTGTATGAACAAGGGTTAAGGGTACCTTCTAGTCGAGCTTACTCAACAAGGGCCTTATTACTTGTTACTTACAAGATGTTTTTGAACTTATCAAAAATAAAATTTTGATTTTTTTTACAGTCCATGGATCGACTGTCTCTTCATCAGTGGTGTCCACTTCTCCAATTGCACAACAGTTTGTTAACACGCCAGCAACGCTATTGTTTACTACACGGCACGACATACAAGTGGCGAACATAACGAAGCCAGCTGGTGGCCCACAGATCGATGTAATTGTCAAGGATCTGGCCGAGGCTATGGCCATAGACTTTTACCATTCAAAAAATCTTGTTTGCTGGACAGACTGCGGACGTGAGATAATAGAATGTGCTCAGACTAACTCATCACTCCCGTTAACTAAGGCACCCAAGTTAACTGTAATATCTACAGGTCTTGATAAGCCAGAGGGCCTGGCCATCGATTGGTATACAGAGAAAATATACTGGACAGACGGGGAAAAAAATCGGATTGAAGTTGCCACAATAAATGGTCGCTTCCAGAAGGTGCTTTTTTGGACGGAATTAGATCAGCCACGTGCCATAGCTGTAGTGCCCGCCAAGAGGCTACTTATATGGACGGACTGGGGTGAGTATCCGAAGATTGAGCGTGCTGCTATGGATGGAGATCCACTCACTCGAATGACACTCGTCAAGGATAATGTTTTCTGGCCGAACGGGTTAGCTGTTGATTTACAAAATGAGCTCATTTACTGGACCGACGGAAAATATCGCTTTATTGATGTCATGAAGCTTGACGGAAGCAATCGACGCACCATAGTTAACAATTTGAAATATCCATTTAGTTTAACCTACTTTGATAATCGTCTATACTGGACGGACTGGTTGCGTGGCTCTCTGAATGCACTAGACTTGCAGACTAAGGAACTAAAGGAGCTTATTGATACACCGAAGGCGCCAAACTCGGTGCGTGCCTGGTCGGCATCCTTGCAGCCCTATGAAAATAACCCATGTGCCCACAATAATGGCAACTGTTCGCATTTGTGTCTACTTGCCACTAATACGCAAGGATACAGCTGCGCCTGTCCCACTGGCGTTAAATTATTAACTTCAACAAGTTGTGCAAATGGCTCACAAGAAATGCTTTTTATTGTGCAGCGCACGCAAATTAGTAAGATATCACTTGATTCGCCGGATTATACGATTTTTCCACTGCCATTGGGCAAAGTAAAGTATGCTATCGCAATTGATTATGATCCCGTGGATGAACATATTTACTGGTCCGATGTGGAGGCCTATACAATAAGGCGATCCCATGTGGATGGAAGCGGTATTACAGACTTTGTCACTTCTGAAGTGAGACATCCTGACGGATTGGCGTTGGATTGGCTAGCACGTAATCTTTACTGGACAGACACGGTAACCGACCGCATAGAGGTCTGCCGGTTGGATGGTACAGCGCGAAAGGTGCTAATATACGAGCATTTAGAGGAACCACGTGCCATTGCAGTAGCACCCTCCCTCGGATGGATGTTCTGGAGTGATTGGAATGAACGCAAGCCCAAAGTTGAGCGTGCCTCGTTAGATGGTTCGGAGCGCGTTGTACTTGTTTCCGAGAACCTTGGTTGGCCTAATGGTATTGCCCTTGACATTGAGCAAAAAACAATTTACTGGTGCGATGGAAAAACCGATAAAATCGAGGTCGCCAACATGGATGGATCTGATAGACGTGTTGTAATTAGTGAGAATCTAAAGCATTTGTTTGGATTAAGTATATTAGATGATTACCTTTACTGGACAGATTGGCAGCGGCGCTCTATCGATCGGGCCCATAAAATTACAGGCAACAACCGTATTGTTGTTGTTGATCAGTACCCAGATTTAATGGGATTAAAGGTAACTCGTTTACGTGAGATTCGTGGTCAAAACGCGTGTGCCATACGCAATGGTGGATGCTCTCATCTGTGCTTGAATCGTCCACGAGATTACGTTTGTCGGTGTGCTATTGATTACGAGCTTTCTAATGACAAACGCACCTGTGTGGTGCCAGCTGCATTTTTACTGTTTTCACGCCAAGAGCATATTGGACGTATTTCAATTGAATACAATGAGGGCAATCACAACGACGAGCGCATACCGTTTAAGGATGTACGCGATGCTCATGCCTTGGACGTGTCTGTGGAAGAGAAGCGCATATATTGGACGGATCAGAAAACTAAGTGCATTTATCGCGCCTTTCTCAATGGCTCTTATGTGCAGCGCATTATTGATTCAGGGCTTATTGGACCCGATGGCATTGCAGTCGATTGGCTTGGGCACAACATCTACTGGTCCGACGCGGAGGCACGTCGCATTGAGGTTGCGCGTCTCGATGGCAGCAGTCGCCGGGTGCTACTTTGGAAAGGTGTAGAGGAACCCCGTTCTCTTGTATTAGAACCGCGACGTGGATATATGTACTGGACTGAGTCGCCATCCGACTCAATACGTCGCGCCACCATGGACGGCAACGAGCTGCAAACAATTATAGCGGGTGCAAATCATGCCGCCGGCTTGACATTTGACCAGGACACAAGACGTCTTTATTGGGCGACTCAATCGCGACCGGCAAAAATTGAATGCGCCGACTGGGATGGTAAACGGCGACAACTTTTGGTTAACAGCGATATCGATGAACCGTATGCTGTGTCTTTATATCAAGACTATGTATATTGGAGTGATTGGAACACCGGCGATATTGAGCGCGTGCACAAGGTCACAGGCCAAAACCGCAGTCTAGTGCACTCTGGAATGACATACATTACTTCTTTACTGGTCTTTAACGACAAGCGACAGACTGGTGTCAATACTTGTAAGATGAACAACGGGGGATGCTCACATTTGTGTCTTGCTCAGCCTACTAAAAAAGGAATGATATGTGCATGCCCCACTCACTACCAGCTTTCCAAGGATGGTGCATCTTGCATACCTCCTCGCAACTACATTATCTTTAGCCAGCGCAACAGTTTCGGCCGCTTACTTCCAAACGCATCAGACTGTCCAAATGTGCCATTGCCAGTGTCTGGCAAGAATATACGTGCCGTTGACTATGATCCTATTTCGCATCATATATACTGGGTAAGCAGAATAAGATTGTGTATATATTATAGGGGTTGAACGCGAATACTTGTGTTGTGACTAGCATATATACTTTCTTTAATTTTAAAACTATTTTCTTTGTTTTTTATATCGCTCATAATCTCAGATTGAGGGACGCAGTCATAGCATCAAACGGTCTCTTGCCAACGGTACCAAAACTAGTGTGTTGGTTAACACAGGCCAACCATTCGACATTGCCATTGATATTATTGGTCGCTTACTTTTCTGGACGTGTTCTTACTCAAACAGCATCAATGTAACCAAGTAGGTAACTTTATAAAATAATATCAAATATGTACTGTAAACAAGTGATTTTCTTTGTTTTTAGTTTTATTGGCGAATCAATTGGCGTAATTGATACGGGCGACTCAGAGAAACCGCGCAATATTGCCGTTCATGCAATTAAGCGCTTGATCTTTTGGTCAGATGTTGGCAGTCATCAGGCTATTATTAGAGCTCGCGTGGATGGTAATGATCGCATGGAACTAGCTTACAAACTAGAGGGTGTCACAACGCTTGCATTGGATCAGCAGTCTGATATGATTTACTATGCACACGGCAAGCGCATAGATGCAATGGATATTAACGGCAAAAACATGTAAGAGCATAATGGAGAGAAAGAAGATCATTCGTGTTGGTTGGCAAAATAACCCTACAAATAATTTGCTCTTTTTTGTAGAAAAACTCTGGTGTCTATGCATATCTCACAGGTGATTAACATTGCTGCGCTTGGCGGTTTTGTCTACTGGTTGGACGACAAAACCGGAGTGGAACGCATTACAGTCACTGGTGAGCGTCGCTCGGCGGAACTTCAACGTTTGCTGCAGATTACAGATATACGAGCTGTGTGGACGCCCGATTTAAAATTGCTGCGTAATCACACATGCTTGCATAGTCGCACAAAGTGCTCGCACATTTGCATTGCAGATGCCGAAAATTTTGGAAGTTCACGCGATAAGTGTTCCTGTCCCAAGCATCTAATGTTGCTTGAAGATAGGGAGAACTGCGGTGCTCTGCCTGCTTGCGGGCCAGATCACTTTACTTGTGCAGCACCTGTGGCTGAAAACAGTGATATGAACAGAGATTGTATACCAGCGTCTTGGCGATGTGATGGCCAAAAGGACTGTCCAGACAAATCTGACGAGGTTGGTTGTCCTTCCTGCCGTGCTGATCAGTTCAGCTGTCAGTCTGGTGAATGTATTGAAAAGGCATTGGTTTGCGACGGAACAACAAACTGTGCCAATGGGCACGATGAAGCCGACTGCTGTAAAAGACTGGGCGAATTTCAGTGTCCTATTAATAAGGTTGGTATGACAATTCGAAAAGTTTTGTATAAATATTTAAATTTAATTTTGTATTTTGTATAAATATTTAAATTTAAAAATTTAATAGCTTTGCATTTCTGCTGCATTACTTTGCGATGGTTGGGAGAACTGTGCAGATGGCGCGGACGAGTCAGTAGATATTTGTCTACAGCGTCGTATGGCGCCAGTATCGGACAAGCGCGTTTTTATGATACTTATTGGAGCTACTATGATAATCATATTCTCCATTGTTTACCTGCTGCAATTTTGTCGCACGCGCATTGGGAAAAGTCGTACTGAACCAAAGGATGACCAGGCATCAGATCCCTTGTCACCATCCACACTGAGTAAATCGCAACGAGTTTCGAAAATAGCCTCGGTAGCAGATGCGGTTCGTATGTCGACGCTTAACTCTCGAAACAGTATAAATTCTTACGATCGAAATCATATAACTGGTGCCTCCAGTTCAACGACTAATGGTAGCAGCTTGGTGGCTTATCCCATAAATCCACCACCTTCACCAGCTACGCGTTCGCGTCGTCCTTACAGACATTACAAGATAATTAATCAACCACCCCCCCCAACACCATGTTCTACGGATATTTGCGACGAATCGGACTCCAATTATACTAGCAAATCAAATAGTAACAATAGTAATGGTGGACCCACCAAATTGCCATCTAGCTCCGCTGCGGTCTGCTTGCAGTTTGGCTATGATAGCGAACCCTATCCACCACCCCCTACGCCCCGCTCTCATTATCACAGCGATGTTCGCATTGTCCCGGAGACCTCATGTCCACCATCACCGTCATCGAGGAGTTCAACCTACTTTTCACCGCTGCCGCCACCACCATCACCGGTGCAGTCACCAAGTCGCGGATTTACGTAACATTTTGAGATTTATATGTAATTCATATCCAAAATTAACAAACAAGTCTATTTTATGTGTTGTACAATTTTTATATTTTTCTAAAATCATCACTTTACTGTATATATTTATGTGCGTGATTAAGTTAAACAAGTTCATAACCGTATACATTTAATGATAGTCTAGTTAGCATTAACCTTAATGGACCGGAGCGTGTAAATAGCTTAGCTAATAATCTTGAATATTTCGATCTCGTTAAGTTTCATTTGCCAGACGAAATATATTATTAACATTACAAAAATTCGTCAACTACAGACTGCAACTACCAAGTAATTACTTATTTAAGGCAATACTACAAAATATTATAGCTTATTTTTTTGTAAAAGCAATTTGTCTCCTCGTGCCAAAATTTCTTTATCTAAAAAATATGATTATGTGTATCTAGTAAATACAAATGCGTTGATATTGTACCCAAATCAAATTTTCATTGTTATACCTTTTTTGACAGGTAAACGTAATTAGCCAATTTAATCTAAGGCAATACTGACATTCATTTTATTTAATTGTAATTTTTATTGTTATAAACGCCAAAAGTGCCTCAGTAATGTGTGTTTTATTGAATAATTCCAATAAATGATTTGTCAAAAGTAAAATCCAATAATAAATACTTATTTAAATACATACCTTTGTATATGTGTTTTTATTTTTTATATAAATACATACATAAAAAAATAAATATTGCAATAGTCAACACAATTTTTTTTTAAATAAATTTATGTAAAGAAATTAAAAATTCAAAAATTTTTTTTTACAGCACTCATTCATAAATTAATAAATCTTCAAGCTGGTTGGCGCCAGGCGTCTTGAGCTGCACTCTTCCTCGAGTCTGTTTGCCTCCTCTACGGGAGGAGGTTATTGAAGCTTTTGCGTTTTAATCTTCTAATAACCCGTCTACCCGCATGTTCATTGGCCAGCCGGCTCCGGTGTCGCTGCAAACGTGCATTATATCTGATGGAGTAAGCCTCAACCTGATAGTCTATGGTTTCCATTCAGAGGTCCTTGTGAAGGGTCGAGTTTCGGACGTACCAGCCCGCTCCAGTCATGTGGCCCAAGGCCAAGTTCTGGAGCGTCTGAATACGCCTTCGTGCTGAGTGAAACACTGCCACATCGTCTGCATATGTGGCAATGAGGTATTTGGCCCGTGGACCAAGCTCTTCGAGATCGATGCTGCTTTTGCAGATAATTAACACGTCTGCACTCAACCAAAGCTCATTAACTTCTCACACCCTTTTTACCCCTCAAACCCTTTTTTACCCATTTCTTGGGTTAAGGGTATAAAGACAGTTGTTCTTAATCAGCAACCAGAATTTTATTTAGTTGGTTTGCAAATGCAATATAACCAGGCGCACATAAGCGGATGCCGGGGGCTTTGATCTTAGTTCTGGGTGCACTAAAATGCAATGAGAGCAAGTAAGAAGGCTCTAGTCGAGTACGCTCGACTAGAAGATACCCTTAACCCTTGATCACACAGACGGACAAACGGTCGGGCTGACAGACATACACATATGTACATGTACTACTGGACCAATGCTTGATGGCTTCATATCTCCGGTGTTTCTTAACCGATTTTAATGAAATTTTTACAGAAGTTCATTATTTTGCTTATAGTTTCAATCCTCATTTTCAGTTTTTTGAAATTCAAGAATTTTTTGTTATCGATTACATCTGTATATCGTAAACCTGAAAAGTTATCGAAAATTTGAAACAAACTTGTCCTGCCTAGGGACTAGGAGAGCTCATATCCAAAATCTGGAGTCTCTAGTTTTTGTAGTTCCTGAGATCGACGCGCTCATACATACGGACAGACGGACATGGCTAAATCGACTCGGCTGTTGATGCTGATCAAGAATATATATACTTTATGGGGTCGGAGAAGCTTCCTTCTGCCTGTTACATACATTTGCACAAAAACATTATACCCTTTTTTTACCCATTTCATGGGTTAAGGGTATAAAAAGAGAGCCGAAAACTACGTTCAAACTACGCTCAAACTTTTCACTCAACATTCGTTGTCCGCTCAGTGCATTGAGTGAAAACAAAATTCGACAGCGTTGGTCTGTCGATTCTGTTCCCCTAGTACTTCAATCAGAATTTCGCTTGAAATATGGTCCAAGATCGCAAAACCTCAGTTTAAAATTTGAGTGATGCAAGTAAATCAATATTTAAATAGTACATTTTATTTTATTTAATACGTTTTTTTTTTTCTTTTTGTGGCAAAATTACAGATTTTACGTTCATTTTTCGAGTTGAAATACCAGGCGAACAGAAATCAGCAGCAGGTGGTTCTTGTCTAAAATAAATAAAAGGCATTGCATACTTTTGTCCGGCCCGGAAAAAATAAATAATATATTTCACTGCCTACTAGGCAGGTGCATTAAAATAATAAATTCCCTGCTCACCAGAAGCAAAACCTTCCCCCTTTCAATAAGAACAAAACTATATTTTGTTATTAATATTTTTTTTTGTAAATGTCTATTTGTCGTTTGAATTGTTTTAATTTAATACAATTACAAAAAACGTTGAATGCATTTCTCTCTCATTTCGTATAACAAAATAATTTAGTATTAGTATAATACAATATTTATATAAACGTTTCTCGCATTTCTCTCTATTATATATTAGTTTAAATGTTTTCCACTTGCATATACAAAACAAAAATAATTATGCATTACAAATTGTGTGTTTGTGGTTGTTGGTTTCTTTCTTTTTGTTTCGGTTATTAACTAAATATTTATTGAACTTATAGTAATGGCTTTTAGTATATAATTAAATTTTTTTTTTTTATTTTTCTCTTTTTTTGAGCAAATGAGCTTTGGTTGAGTGCAGACGTGCTAATTATTTGCTCCGAGTTTTGTGAAGTAATTATCAATACTTATGTATATGGACAAGTCCACTTAGGTGGCAAACATTAGTGTAAGCACAATAGTGCATAATAAATTGTATGCACCAAATATTTCTTCTCAAGGTGAAAAACATAATATTTACAAATTTTTAAATGTTGAAAGTAATAACAATTGGTTTTAACATCTTTCTTGTATGCAGGCTTTAGATGTATGCTTACAAAATTTAAAATATTTCTGTAAACTACAAACGGAAATATAATAACAAAAATGTTAACTTGAATTAATGTGTATTTATTAGTAATGCTGTAACGATAGTATTGTGTGCTTCTCGATACATAAGTCAGTGGCTTCAGTTTTATAAGTTAAAATATAGCGTGATTCAGCAGCACTTCAAATTGTCTTTATTTTCAAAAAGTTATTTGCATACTTAACTCTATAGTACAATTTATTATAGTAATAATTTAAATCCGAATTTACAAAATCCTACTTAAATGTTGTCATAGTCTTCATCTAATTCCAAAAGCGATTCAGTTAATGGCGCTGATGCTAAATTAGCCTTGGGAATGATTGAAGTTGTATTCTTTCCAGCGCTACAGTCAACAGATGATTCAATTTTAGTAATTGAATCCGTCGATGATATTCCATAACTAATTTTTGTTGGCGTGGGCACAGTTCCAGATGCTACAATATTTGATAAATCAATGTTGATAACTGGTGACGAAATATTTAAGCTTAGGGCGGCGTTCGATGTGCTACCAGCCTCGACTCCTGTTGGGCACAGTACTGAATCTGCCATTTGGATGTTGCTATAATCAATCTTAACTATAGGCTTCTTTAACAACTCGTAACTGCAAATTGGAGCAGGTATGGCGGTGCCCTGTTGTTCTCTACTACTGTAGCGATCATTATTGTTAAGTGGCCTACCTCGTGGCGTATTAGCAGGTGTCGATTCTGAGCGTGCCAACTTTGTCGGCAAATGCACTATTTGCCGCTGCATCTGTGACAAGACGAATGGCGTTTGCATTATAACCGACGATGTCGATAGATTATGGTTTCGCTTTTGTCCATTTCCATTTAAACTAACAGAGCGTACATACGCATTGTTTCCATTTGGCAGTGCTCTTATAGATGTTGAAGGCAGGCTTAGGTCATACGGCGTATCAGAATCTGGATATTGTTCCTCCGAGCTATGCGCATCGTCATCATTATAATTAAACGCCGCTTCTTCGGCTACACTAATATCTGGGATATTTCTAACAAGCTCTTTTAAAAAATCAAATCTCTGCTCGGACATAATACACTGTTTCATATGAGATGGTGAAAGTGTTTTGGCGTTGCGCGAATTTGTAATACGCATTGTTTTAGTTAAGAGTGACTCCACAAATAGCTCCAAAGTCCGAGAAATTATAACGGGAACCGCCTGCGCGACCTTCCCAATTTCTTCATCACTCTGCATAATTTTTTTTATACGACCCTGTCAATTGAAAAAAACGCAAAACAAAAATTAGTAAACTAATACACAAAGCACGTTTGCATCACATCCAAGCTGATAAGCCAATCTTTGTGGTACAAATAGACGCCCAACATGTACACTGAAATGTAATTCTTCTACAAAATCCAGGATATTTTACTCACCGCTGGAAACCGGGCATTGTATTTTTTCTTCTTCGAAGGCATCTCTACTATTTTCAAATAAATTCCAGAGTTAATCCAAGAATAATCTAACAAAGATTCCAAACTCAAAGTATAACTTGCTTGTTTTATATTTTCACATAGAATAGTTCCTAATGTTGGTGGTTTATTGAGAATGGCAGAAATTCACATCAACATATACAAGTTTGCATACGCATTCACCACGAAGTGTTCCCACAAAATATAAAAAGGTAGAAAATATTTATATGATTATTTTTCTTTCTTGTATAATTTTAAAGGTACATAGATAATAAGGATATTTTTGTATATTTGTACTGATTTATCACTATTTTAAGACATTTACTTAAAAAATGTGGCAGCTTGTTCCAGAACATACTCTTTAATGCCTTAAGATTTTTGGCAGTGTGGCAACGTTTCAACAGTCTTCTGTGAATGTCAAACTTCAAGTCAAATTAAGATTGTATTTCCGCACATACTGTAATACTAAACTGTGTTAAAATAAACCTGTAATTATAAACTTTATCGGCTTGAGTAAATGTCTAAGGTTGGTAAGGACCCATGCAAACCTTACGCCTGTCGTATACAATCTTGTTTGAAAGGTATGATAATAGCGTAATCCGTAAACTTATGCAACATTCTATTACATATGTATGTATGTACGTACGCATGTTTGCAAGTTGTCTTTTGGCTACTTATAAATACTATATGTAAATACACTTGCAGAAAATAACTACCAGGAAAACCAATGCACTGAAGTTCTTGAGCAAATGCGAATGTGCTGTTTAAAGTGGCACAAGGAATCACTTTGCTGCAGCGGTATTGATTTGGAAAAATCCTATTTACAAAAGCCCAAAATAAAAGGCACTTCAGAGCTGTGTGGCAGGTATTGTTGCCATATTATTTAGTGTGCTTAAGTTGTAATATTGTTAATAAATTCTCTAGGAATCGTATATAATGCCAACACCGACATCAGTGCCTCCTTATAAGCCGCCAAAAGATATTCAGGAATTATTAAACAAGAAACAAGAAACATTTTCGCGAAAGCGTACAGCTGTGCTTCCAAAGCGGTCATGGATTAAGCGTAATCCACGACTTTTTCAAATTTCTTTTTTAACCACGTCACTTTTAATATTCTTCTCAAAACCACTTTACGACGCTTTTGTAGCAGATCCTTTACCCTTAAAAGGTGCACCTGTACCACCGCATAAGCGCTAAGGTATGGAATCTGTTCGCAAAGCTAACACCCGACTTCGTAACTACCCTATACTACTCACAAGGTGTGCTGACCAGGCATCACTATATGCAGCGTGCGTCACTCGGGATATTAACGTACAGCAAAAAACTTGCGAGACTGAATTCAAAGAATTTTTAAGCTGCATTCGTAAAACCGCTAAAGAACTGAAGACAAAGTTGTAAACTATAAATCGACAAAGATGATCCGTGTAAATAATAATTGGCTTAAGAATGGATTCCAGTATATATGGCATCTTAGTTTCAGGGATCATCTTATAATTTCTGCTCTTTTTCGACTTGTTCTCATTGTGTATGCCCAGTTACATGATGCAATATCCATAGTACCCTATACAGATATAGACTATAAAGTGGTAACAGACGGTGCACGGTTGGTATTAAACGGAGATACACCGTTTAATCGGCACACCTATCGTTACAGCCCTATTATGGCATATATGCAAATACCAAACGTTTTATTGCATCCGGCTTTTGGAAAATTAATTTACGCGATGTTTGATCTACTACTAGGAGTACTTATCTACACCCAAGTTAGAATGGAATTCAAAATGCAGAACCAGAAAGAAGAACAGTCGGTGGATTCGACAGGCGAATGCAAACGTAATGAAAAATTAGCTCTCATTTCTGCATGGTTTTGGCTCTACAATCCCCTTTCGGCAGTTATATCGACTCGTGGTAATGGTGACAGCATACCCAGCTTTTTCGTGATCTTAAGTGTCTTTCTAATCATTAGAGCAGAACATCAAATATCAAAATTGTTAAACATATTCTGTGCTGGTATAGTACATGGATTTGTAATTCATCTACGCATCTACCCGATTGTGTTCAGTTTAGCTTATTACCTTTGTCTATCGACTGGCCAAATGCGAAGACCACGCGTATTTTTAAACACGATATTGCCAAACAGACAGCAGCTATGCCTAATGTTCGGCACATTAATAGGACTGGGAATCTTTACTTGGTTATTTTACGTACTTTACGGATGGCAATATATTTATGAAGCCCACCTCTATCACCTTATGCGAAGAGACACGCGCCACAATTTTTCTTTATATTTTTTGCTGCAATATTTAGCTAGTGCAGATGAAATTGAGGAATCCACCTTTCTTGTAAAATTGATTGTAGTTGCTCCGCAACTTTTATTACTATTTTATTTAAGTTTAAGTTATGGGAAATATCGGCAGACATTACCATTTTGTGTGTTTTGTTTGGCATTCGTTGTCGTGACTTATAACTCTGTGGTTACTTCCCAGTACTTTATTTGGTATTTATCTCTCCTGCCGTTGTGTATAAAAAATTTTCAGAATCTATCATTGGTTCGGTGTTTATCGCTACTATTTTTGTGGCTCGGCGGTCAAGCATTATGGCTCCTACCAGCATATTTGTTAGAGTTTCAAGGTTGGCAAACATTTTATTGGATTGGTATACAGAGTGCCGTATTTTTTATAATTAACTGTTATATCTTAGGTCAGCTGATAAGTAACTATAAAATACTATGTTCACAAACAAATAAAAAAAAAAATACATAAAATGAGATTTTGCAAATTTGTTGGTGTTTTTATTTAGAAATGGGTTGTGTGCTCTTTATATATTTGTATTGTTATAATTATTTTTCCGAATTCTCATTAAAATAAACCCAAGGAATGAAAACATTGATAAAGTTACAAACGTTTCAAGCATTGTTAAATATTCAACAATCAGTTTGATATTTAAAATAAAATATCCTCATAAATTGCAGCCATGCTTTACTTTCTGATGCTGCCATAAAATTTCACTTTGTATTAATAAGATTTAATGTTTTAATATTGGGCGCAAACGATTGCCGTTGGGCTTTGTTTGTATGTCCATACATAAAAGAAACCTATGTAATACAGCTTTAACCTATTTTTTATGTCTGAAAGATAATTTCCCTTGAAATTAAAAAAAATTAAGTCAAACCAAATCATAATGTGCGCTGTTTGGCATTGAAATCTTGGCTTATTTCCCAACGCGTATGCGGGACAGTTTATAAAATAAATAGCTCTAACATTATAAAGAACCCAAAAGCTATGCTTTAAATTATCGCATATTTATTTGCAATTTGTTTTAAATATTACATACAAAATCCTTGTTTTATTATTTTTTTAAGAATCATTGCATGTTTTTTTTACTTGTTTTAATAACCACATTCGCCACAAATATAACAAGCCACCATTAAATAATCAGATAAGATTAAGGTAAAAACTAAATAAGACCAGTTTCTGTACAAAATATATTATACATGTTCTAGGGATGAAGCGTTTTCGTGTTTTGCTTAATACGTATGTAAGCTATGCAAAAAGTTTGTATTTCACTTAGAAAATCAAAAGTAAATGGAAAAAAATAAATGGCACAAAATAATGTTCTTTTAAACAATAGTGAAGTTTTGAAAATGGTATTACCAAAATGTACATTTAATATTGATTTATGTTAAACATCTGTTTGAAGATCGGACGTATGATTTCAAATTTAATTTTCCATTTTAAACTCTTGTTTCCAGTCTACAAGATCATTGTAGAGATCTTCGATCTATTTCATAAGTATGTTTGTTTATACCTGCATTTAAATAATGTGCATGCATTTCAAAAACATTAAGTAGATATATACTTAATATTTATAGGTATATTCTCCAGTCAAGTTGAATCAAATCAAGTTTTTTTTTGTGTGTTTATTGAATCATACACTCTTTTTTGCCCCCGCTTATGTTCACTTGTTCAAGTTCGCGGGCTATTTCATGGTCGTCCTCAATACTGCCAAAGATTTTGAGTATTAGTTTTAAATTACAAAAATTCTCTTAAATATACATACGCTATTTCTTGGTTGTGTAAATGTTGCACAAGCTGATCTCGCTTATCAACAATTGTCACCAGTTCCTCCAGCAACAACCGTTCTTTTTCACGTTGCACCTCTGTTTTTCGCCAATCTTCAACGGATTGTGCTGCGCGTAATTCCTGATTAAGCATTGTGAATTTTCGCTCTAGATCCTTTTCTTGTTCACTAATTAAAAAACAGTAATTGAATTGGTCAAAATAATATGCACGTAATGAAATCAGTACTTACAGAATGTTAAGCTGCATTTGCCTTCTTAACAGAGCATTTTTCTTATTTACGAGTGTAAACCACTGTGAAAGTAATTGTTCCTCAGTTTCTTCTGTTTCTGTGAATATAAAATTATAGTTAAGGCTATTTTCCAATTTTTATAATGCGGAAGACTATGCAATTCATATTTGTATAAATTATAACATACTGATTTATACGATATAGTATATTTGTAGTTGTATTTTTTGTCATCGTCGAGCTTCAACTTGCGATTAGTAATATATATATATTTATATTTTTTTGTTATCATTTTAAATTGTAAAGAAATTTAGTTCAAGGCAATACAAGACTTAAACTCTATAAATACTCGAGTTGACTGAAATATTAAAAGCAATAACACATAAACACAGATTAAAGATTTGGGTAGGCGTTTAGCTGAGGCGTGCTGTTGCGCGCATTGCAAAAGCTGTTAACATAATCGTCTTTAAAGACACGATATTACCACAAAAACCACGCGCACGCTGTCGTCGGTGCTTCTGGTGGTGATCCCGTTGACGCTGACAGGAGAGCGTGTTCACAGCAGTAGCTATATGGTGGTCATCATCATAATTTTCACTGTGGCCTTGCAGGTTATCACAAGAGAATTGTCGAGAGCACGCAACTGATGCGGAGTTACTTAGATAATGACTACATGGTCCCACGTAATGAACATGGTGCGTATGTTGGTTCAAACTATGCTGATGACAACGACAATGATGTTTATGTAAGTGGTGTTGTCTTGTTGGTTCATTATCTGAATAGTTAAGATTCACATTTACAAAACAAGAATTGGCGCGTGGACGTAGCCGTGACCGCATCGGCTGCATTGCAATGGGCTGATTTAGTCGACATTGTTCTGTTTTTGGACTGGATGTGCTGGAAGTGTCACTGTGGGTATCTTCATCGTCATTATCGTCTTCATTACTACAACTACCAGTACCACTAACATCACTACCAAATAAGCTTGCATCATCTGAATCAAGCAGCTTAATACGTATAACGTCACCACCACTGATGCTATTGCGTATTAGTCTAAGAAAAGGATTTGTAGCCCTTCGATTATTACTTGGATTACCGCCCATTACTGCACGAAGTTTGGCCTCCAAGCTACTAGCCTTTTGGTCGATTGCCTCCTGCTCGCGTTCCAATGCTTCCAGTTCGGACTCAATATACGTGAGCTTATCGTTCTGCAAAAAAAAAATTTATTTTAATATGCAGTCCAAAAATTTTTTCGGCACGCCGAACCACGTACTTGCATACCCTTGCGAACATCGCTTTGTTTTTAATTATTTACGAATAAAATACGTACATGCGAATGGACGCTAGCGCTAAGATTGAAACAAGTATGAAAGCTAAACTCGGACGAGTTTGGCAATCGATCTATATGCCACAAAAGCAAGATAAAACAAGGATCTAGTCGAGAACGCTCGACTAGAAGATTCCCCTTACCCTTGATCATACAGACGGACAGACGGTCGGGCTGACAGACATACACATATGTACATGTACTACTGGACCAATACTTGATGGCTTCATATCTCCGATGTTTCTTAACCGATTTTAATGAAATTTTCATTATTTTGCTTATAGTTTCAATCCTCATTTTCAGTTTTTTGAAATTCAAGAATTTTTTGTTATCGATTACATGTGTATATCGTAAACCTGAAAAGTTATCGAAAATTTAAAACAAACTTGCTATGCCTAGGGATTAGGAGAGCTCATAAATCAAAATCTGGAGTCTCTAGCTTTTGTAGTTGCTGAGATCGACGCGCTCATAAATACGGACAGATAGACAGACATGGCTAAATCGATTCGGCTGTTGATGCTGATCAAGCATATATAATACTTTATGGGGTCGGAGAAGCTTCCTTCTGCCTGTTACATACATTTGCACAAAAACATTATACCCTTTTTTACCCATTTCATGGGTTAAAGGTATAAACAGAAATAAGGACAAAACACAACGGTCCGTCTACTTTTACGATATTTCGCAAGGCTAAGTAAAGGTGTAAGACTAACTCTCTTTTCATGCTTTGGTGAGATCCTTTCCACAATTGCGTTAAACGATTGCAAGGGAGGGTTGTTTCCATCACTTAATCTATGACTAGGACTTGTGTGATTTACGAAATGTTCGACTTTATTCCGGTTAAACGATATTTGATTTGTAGTGACGTCAGCAAAGGAATCACCGCTGCTGTTGCCGTTATGGATCGGTGAAATGGTACGTTCAGGAGTGTAGTTGAACCGCTTGAGCTTGGTTGGCGATGTAGGCCATTCCCCGCCACTATTTATAGACCCGGTTACCTTGCTTCTAGTTTCTAAAATAAGGCGTCGTGCTTGCTCCCGTAATCGCTGCTGGCGCTCCTCCTGAAAAAAAAAACGACAATGCATGATAATGATGTTAAAATAATTTCTAAGTTTATTATATATGGCACATGCAGGCAATGCTCAACTAGCGTGTGCTACTTACGTCATTCTCATCGAGGCGCTCGTTACAATTGGAAATTTTCAATTTTTCCATCATCAGTTTAGCTTTTTCGCTCATTTCTTTATGACGCGTTAATATTCGCTACAAAAATTAATGTAAAAAAACCAAAACAAAAGCAGAAGCCGAAGCAGTTGCAAAATAAAATTTAAATATTATCTATAACAATAAGTAAGCAATCAAAAAAATCATAAGTATAATAATATTATGCAAATAAACAGAATTCGTGTACCTCAATAATCAAAACAAATTTTCCCAGTAAAGAAAAAATACCTTTTTTTGTCACAACTTACGGCGAAATAACTTTTAGTAGTAAGGGTAAACTTACATTTGTTGCATTGGTATCTAGGGACACAGGCGACGTGGGTTCCTTGTTGAGCCTTTGACTTTCCTCATATGTGTCGACATTACCATCAATAGATAGATGCGTCTGACCATCCAGTAATAATTTAGTCGGCTGACTTGGGGATTGTGTAGCGTTAATAGAATTTTTATCTTTTGTTGGTGAAAGTACTTTTCCCAAAATACTCTTAGAGCTTGTCAGTATAAGATTTCTGACGTCTTTTTTACTAGTCGGTGACATTTGTTGCTGCTGACACGCGATTTCGTAATCAAACGAATTCTGGTGCAACAGCTGTGGCTTAAGATGCGTAAAATTAACAAGGTTCTGCGATAGGTTGTCCGATTTATAGTTGCCTATAACATAACTGGACTCGTCCGATGTCGGGCCTAAATATGGGGTTGTATGTTGTTTAAAAAAAATTACTTTATACGACCTACTTACCAATTTGTTCAATTTGCAACTGCTTGCCTGTAAAGTGTGCCCGCAATTGGTGTAGGTACGTCATAACTGCTAGTTTGTCTGGTACTGTAAGCAAATTCATGTCTCGAGGCTCGATAACACGCGGGATCCCGAGTGTTTCCGCTGCATCAAAAGCAATCCGGCAGTTACCAACAACTTCATGGGCGCTTAGCTTAGACATATCTCTATGAACAATTAAAGGTTGCATTTATTGTATTGATAAATAAATTCAATTGATTTAACTATTATACTTACATCAAATGTGGCATAAAATTGTGGATTATGGCGCAGAAAGCCATTCCATTACGCCAGCTAGTAGTCAGATTTGTAACTTTAACATTTGGATAATTTTTGGTAACCTCTTTGCACCACTCTAGCAAGTCTTGTCCAGGAGTGTTATCTTTCAGCACGATTTTTTCCACTGGCTTTAAATCTACATTTTGTACCGATGAAAAACTATTTACGGAAGGTGCAGTCTCATACATTTTCTTTAAGTTTAGGGGCTGAAGTTCGGGACGCTTAGTAGTGGATGCTAAGTCCTGTGGTGGATAAGTTTGCTCCTCGACAAGTTCTGCTACATCAGATGAATTTGAGGTAACGTTTTGAGTAGGTACCCTTAAAAGTCCAGTTGACAGATTGACAAAAGAACTTAATTCTTCAGACTTCAATATGTCTGCTGGGCTGCAATCTTGCTTTTCAAAATTGAGAGCTCTGTGGGAGAAGCTTTGTTTAATCTTATTTGTAGCAGTTGATAACTGCTCCACAGGCGTTGACGTTAGCACTTCATAGAAACTTTCATTGTGATTGGATGACAATGTTTGTTTTTCTTTTTCATTTTTCTGTTTGCCCTCTACACCCTTTATTGGGCTTATAGGAGTAACTTGCTGTGAATTGGCTGCGTTCGGAGTATTAAGTGCTTCATCTATTGGAACAAACATGCGAGACGGCGATCCAACGGCACCCTGTACGTTTTCACCATCCGTTTCTAGTTCAAAATTTAAATTATTAAATGTCTCGGCCAATGGGGTTGGATCTTCGGATAACGATGGAACTACGCACAACAACACGAAACACAACGAAATACCAACATTTTTTTATATACGTTAACACACAAATGTTTTTTAATTTTGTTGAGACAAAAGTAGCAGTAGTAGAAGATTACAACAAACCAAAAATGGAAAATATTTTAAACAGATTTTAGTAAGAAATATTTACAGAAATTAAGTATATGCATAAAAATTAATTAAATCTCATATATTCATATATATATATATATATTTATATATATTAACATATTACCATAAATTCAATTAAAAAATTTAAAATCTAAAATATAAACAAATATAATTTAAGCCATATTAACACTTACCACTTATCGGCGTTGGTATATCGATACAACCATTTAAGCTTGTCGTCATTTGTTCCAACTGTTGAGTAAAATCATATAAGTTATCTGAAATGTCTCCAGAATTTTCTAGATCGGGTATATCCTCCAAGTCATCAAGAGGTGCTACATCACAATTATTGTTGACTGACATAAATGAAACAACGCTTTGCATATCTTCATCCCTGCAACATAGAAAAGAAATTTTTAATTTAAGTACATGCATATTGAATTGATCAATAGTACTTACGTTGCCTTTCCTTCACGCAAAAAGACACAACTTATTGTCAATTCCAAATCAGCGGCTGTTATTTTCCGAGAAACTGGTTTAAGGTTCAATGTGAAACTTTGCTGCGTGGACTCAATACTGGCATATTTTCGCATATTGATGCACGCGTTTGCCAATACACGCTTTTTACCCAATACAGAAATCTAAAACCAAGTATATACAACATAAGTCACATTCGGGATATCATTCTATTGTATTTGTTTACTACAGTTTCTTTTTCTACATAAAATAGATAACATATTTAAATGATGCTAATATTGTGAATAATTTTTAATTTGCCAGTTGAATCATTTCACACAGAAAAAACTTACATCTTCGATTACAAAGGTCCAATCTTTGTCCTCTAGCTCGTGAGTGCGTGGATCTTTAAATAATGTAACTGATATAGCGTGATTGTCTGGAACTGGCCACGAAATGTTTCCTACGAGTGGGTTCATCATATCTGGTTCCCATGGCAACGGGGCGCTGGCAACACGCCTCGATCGTCTTGTCCACACAACAGAAAGATTTGAAGGGCGCCTAAGAAACAATATTATAAGAGATTAAAATTAACATAGTATACATAATAGCGACATCTTATATACACAAAGTTATGGTATGTACACACGTTAGTTTAAATAACTACTTAAAAAATATGAGCCTTAATTACAAATATGTACCTAAATGACAAATATTACATGCATGCAGTACAGCTTTTAAATACCACTATAGTGTTATTTCTGTTTCGAAAATACAAATAAAATACGGGCAAAACCACAAGAATTTGCAGATATGATTTGACTTAATCATTTACACAATTCATATTTAAGTCGCTTTTGTCAAGGAAAACAGTAAATAAAGTATTATCTTGGGTCAACAGGAAATAGTTATCAGTTATGTTTGTAAATTACACACATATTTAAAAACTTATGGTGAGTGTTTTTGGACATTAATACAATTATTTGATTCTTAAACTATAAATAAATACCGTATCTAACTTACCACTTAGCCGTGGTTTCCAATCGTAGATCATGATAGGAGGCAGTGAATTGAAATTTGGCTGCACGTTTATTAACTCTCTGCAAACGTTTCCAAACGCTGCCCATCGCGGTCCAAAAAGTGTATATCAAATGGTTATGTTAAGGCACGAACTCAATCCACATTCGTAATTGGTCAAGTGCTTTTTTTATATAATATAAATCTGTTTACATAAAATACAACTTTAACATAAATATTTTTCGTCTTTTAAATTAAAATATAGTTTCTTGAATTATTTCAAGTACAAATATATCTTTGCGAACTTAGCGTATCGTTGTTCTCTGTGCAAGCCTTCGCGTAAAACATTGGATATTGTATGATGTATATGTACGCATTTGTAGAAATATGTTCCTAAATGTGAACATTTTGCGACCTTTAAATTTTATTTTAAATATAATATTGGTTGTTAAAAACAAATATAAAAAAAATGAAAGAGGCTATAATTTACAGCAAAATAAATGATGTGCTTGATATTGAAATCCTTTTTTATACACATGTTGTTATTATATTGCACCCAGTGGTTTGCACAATAACACTTTTAATGCAAGTAATAACATTCTTATATGTACATAGACAAAAGTATTGAGTGAACATTCATATGTATGCATGTACTTAATGCCTGTATATAGCACCACTATGACATCACGCTGTTTAGAGCCAAACTGTATTATGTTTTAATATTGCATTAAAGCAATGTCATACAATGTATTCAACTGTATATTTCACCTTCGTCACTAATTTCTTATAACTAAAGCATACTTAGCAATATTTATTAAAACTTGTAACTCTTCAGACCCAAACAGAACACAAAAGGCGAAGAGAACGCATAACGGAGATGCAAAACGCAAAAATGATTCGATATATATCGATATATTTACCCCATATTTAATCGAAGTGGCTGCGAGCGCCAGCATATACCTAGCGACCTAATGGCCCAAAAATATACCCACCCATCCTATGAACTTGATTTTAAGTTTTGTCAATCGCAATTCATTTGTTTATTTATATATTAAATCGTTTTTTTAACATTAATTACATTTAATATAAAAACTAAGCGTGGCTGTTGTTTTTAGATTTATATGATCAAGATAATGCATTTTTAAATTGAATGTGTTGCAGTTACGAATCTACATATGTATGGATGTGAGGCATGCGAATACTATTTGTACGAGTCTCTGTTTGGGTTTCAACGGCGTGGCAGAGGTTACAACAAATTTTAGGTAGAATTTAAACATTTAACGCAAATCACGTTACCGCGATAGGTACTACTGAATATGTCCATTATTAAAAATTGATGCATATACATATACACACATATATGAACATGAATATGTGTATATGCAATATAAAAGCTAAGCATAGAGGTCATATATCACAAATAATTTGTAACCAAATAAAAATAAATTTCTTAAAAAAAATATGACAAAAAAAAATACTACACAACTAACAACTTTCCAGATTTCCAATTTAAATATGTAGGTATACTTGAAAATAACCTGTACCACGCCAAATAAACACCACACAGTTTATACAAATACAAAATCTAAGATATTTTGTTTGCCTTCGCTTGTTTTCCTTGTTTGCAAAAGTCCTTGTAAGCACGCTCTGCATCTTCGTCCATTTCTGGGTCAAGGTCCAAGTCGTTATCTCTTACATCAAAGTCGTCGCCATCACTACCAGTGGCATCATCTTCAGCAGCCAGAAAATCAGTTTCTTCTGCTGTTAGTTCACGTCCATCTGGACCATAAAACACAGGCTCATCGCTTAATCGTAGCGGCTCTGGTGGCTTTGCAACAGCATCATCATCACCACCTAAAGCGTTCGAAACTTTTCTTCCCCAATTGTTTTGTTGTAAAGCAATGACATTCGCAGCCATAGCGTATTTACCAGGCGATTTTGCTTCGATTGCCTGTAATGCAGCTATAATAAATTGCATGTCTTGTTGACAATCAGCACTTAGGTCGTAACCGGCGAGCTTCAATGTTTGACAAATACAGCGAACGTTTTCAGGGCTCTCATACGCTAAAAGTTTCCTCAGCGAGTAAACAATATTCACAGCTATGAGCTGAATTCGTGCATCATCGTCTCCTCGCAACTGCATGTACAATTCGGCAAGAAACAAGGCTGTCTCCCGCACTTTTTGCTGATGCTCTATGGATTGCATATACTTCGCTACCTCAGCTTGGTGGTAATCCAACTTACACTTGAGTAAAGTGTGAAACAAAGAATCTGGCTTGAGATTGAGCATATGCAATAAATTATACAATTTAGCTCCCATGTATCGAAAATTCGGTTGCTCAATTGATTTTTCAAATATATCCTCCATAGCAATTGAAAGTACATAGTTATTACTCTCCATACCATCAAATATAGTTAGGAAACGTGATGCAATTGTATCAAATTGTCCGGGATTCTGGATTAGAAACAAATAAGAAATTGACAGATTTAAAAATAAAATTAAAGTTATGACAACCGCTGTTACATTATTTCAATTACTACTAACCTGGTTAAGGCAATGTATAACAGTATCTAGATACTCTAATGCAATAGTTTCCATGTCGGGGTGGGACGAAGCCGACGAAGTTGAGACGGCAGCCGATGAAGTTGATGGTTGTGGGTGCTGCTGGTGGAAATATTGCTGCTGTTGCTGCGGTTGTTGTGCAATTTGTTGGAATGAATTATTTAAATGCGCATGACGTTGAAATTTCGATTGTGATTGTTGTGTGTGCTGTTGGTGTTGCAGTGTTTGTACCTGCTGCTGCTGTTGCTGATGATAGTAATTGCCCATTGCACCATTATGAGGTTGTTGTTTTCCAATACGCAAACGAGCTTGCACTGAGTTGGATAACTGCTGCATATCATTGCTATACTGCTGATTTTGCTGATGATGATTAAAATTTTGTTGGTGTTGATGTTGTTGCTTGTACCCATTCACATAACGTTGTTGGTGCTGTTGGGAGTAAGGTGCTGGCCCCGACGATTGATGCTGATAATGCTGATGTGGCGGTCCACGCTTACTCATATTATTAGGTTGGTTAGGTACAAAAACAGTCGCGCTAGCCGAGAGCTTTGACTGCCCAAAACCACTCGCCACGTGGGTCATGGGTGCCTGTGATGGACCTGTAAAGCTTACAGATGGCCCGGGTGCGTATGTAGCTTGAGCATAGCCAACAGAGCCAAAGTCGCCAAAAAGGTGCTGTTGTTCGAGAGGAATACCGGCAGAAAGTTGTGGAGCAGTTGAACCGGCGGAACCAGAGCCAGGAGTCGGTTGGCGCAACTGCTCATATTGTTCCTCGGGTTGAAAGCCTGCACGGCATGACATTGCGCAATCGGTGTCGGACTCAAAATCTAAAAAGAAACATGAATATATTTGTATAGTTTAATATAAAACATATTTTGCTTTAGCAAAATAATATGCAAATCACATTTACGCTTGATTGCGGTTACGTCGAGTGTCGCTAATTCGATCAAAGCAGCAGACATTTTGTTTCCCTTGTTTCAGATTTATTTGTATTTGTAAGTCTGATGGGAATTTTATTCAAATGAGCAATGAACTACTTATATTTTGCAGAACACTTAATATCACATTTTTTTTAAAACCTTTTTATAGCTTACCTTAATTGTCGTGCAAAAATTTTACGTATACGTCGGTGGTATTTTTTTTCTTCTCTTGCTTGCGTCGTCACCTTTGGCTGCCAATTCAACTTTCTATTCCGTTTTACTAGTGTTTGAATTAAGTTTAAATTTAAGCACAGGTTAATAACGGAAACCTTTAATACATTTTAGAGAATTAAAACCACCAACAGTTTTATGATGATCAATTCTTACCAGTTTAGATTCAACTTTTCCCAAAATTTGTTGTAATAAATTGCGAATAAATTGTTTTCACCGCGACAGCTACATAGAGGTGATATTAAAATTCTATCGATATGTTGTAAAATTGTATCGAAATGTTAAAAAGATTTTCAATCGGACGCCTGTCTAAACTGAATGAATAATTGCTGCCTGAGAATATTCAGGGATTTGTAATTTAAGTTAAAGTACTGCACAAATTGTTAATGCACCCCTGATTAGGCGATACTTTATGATTAATTTTTATAACGAGAAAATATATTAAATGTCTGCAACATATAATAAAAAAGGTTATGCGAAAAACCTGAGATCATTAATGCTTAAGACAGTGAATCAAATTTACGTAGTATTGTAGATTTAAAAAAAATGAGTTGCTAAGTGAACGATACTTGAAAATAATTATTATTAAAAGTACCATTAAAGTTTTTAATGATATGAACAAGAATTTATTTTGCGTTCACCAACCAATTCGTTGCTGCGAACCGTTGCTAACTTGACGCACAGAAATATTTGTGGAAATTGGCTAGAACTGCAATAGTAAATTGTAATTTAGTATATTGATGGGAAATTGAGCTATTGTGACTAACGGTCACACTGGCAGAGCAATAATTTTATAAACAAGTAACAATGTAATTTTACAATGCATTGCATACCTTACCTACAGTGAGATATGCACCCTCTCTAACAACTCACAATAAAACCGGACATCTACTTCAAATATTCTCATTGTAATTGTATTAGCAAAATTTGTGCACAAGCGTAAAATGCATGTGTTTGTGCCTTCTCTGCGTATTGTGTGCAATAAAGTTATGTTTTAATTTAGTGTCACCTCACATACCAAAGACTTAACAATTATACCTAATGCCTAATAGTAATGTAAATAATTGGAGTATAGGTACATGTGATTATCATAAGTAAACATCTGTGCACACACAGTGGAGTACAAAAGTTCATTGAACTTTTTTAATGTATAAATTATTAAAATTAAAATTTTATTCGAGGATTAAAATCAAGTGAGTTCTTATTTGCATCATTGACGTTAAGCTATTTTTAGAAAAATAAAAAATTGACATTCACTTGTTGATTATTTGTGTTTACCTTTAATGCAGTCGATCAAACCTCTTTGCATCCAATTCGTGACTCATTTACTTAAAACGTAATTTTAAACATTTTAAAACAAAGTCCTTGAGTCTTATATGTAATATTAAAGCACGACCTAGTGCAAAGAGTTGTTTGCTCATACTTAGCAGCATGAACAAATCTTAACTGACTTTTCCTTTTATGTGCTCATGTGTTTAGTATGTACAGTCGTCGATCGTTTAAAATGAATTAATAATTATTAAATATTTCAGGTTAAGATGAGTTCGCTTAATACTGGTGAGCTGCCTCATACCTTCAGGGACATAATGCAGGTTTTTCTGCATGATTTCAAAAAGGACTTTGACTTGAGAGATATTGAAGTATTTTTACGAACAATATTAATAGAAAAAGATGTCGTTGCTATTGTCAAGTCACCTCAGCAAGAGCAAATACATCGTTTGTTTTGGAATTTACGCGAACAACCGGAGGAAATTTTAGAAAAGTTTGTCATTGAAGGCCTAACCGACTCCCATGAACTCAATTATGGTTTTCTGAAGGCTGCCATTCTGAAGGAATGTCGTGATCCCAGCGATCTTACAAAAAACTATATTTCCGCAGTTGACCGCTTGTATAATGATAACCAAAAATTTACACAGTACAATGTACCAAGAATGGAACCATATATGAAGTTACTTAAAGCTTTAGTTTTGCTAAGACCGTCTCAAAACGTTATGGTTGAAGGCGTTTTAGGAGCTGGAAAGAGTTGGCTTGTTTTAGACGTTTGTTCTTCGTTTATTGTTCAATCAAAAATGAACTTTAAAATATTTTGGATAGACGTACGTGATTGCTGCTCACCAGAGGATTGTTTACATGCGCTTCAATTGTTTCTTTTTCAATTATCACGTATCACGCCAACTAATTGCAACCAAAATGTGCAAATTCGCATTGAGATGGTAAAATCTGAGCTTAAACATATACTGAGAGATGAAGCCAACAAAAATTGTTTGGTTGTTTT
Organism: Scaptomyza parva; assembly: GCA_035044645.1. NCBI lineage: Eukaryota > Metazoa > Arthropoda > Insecta > Diptera > Drosophilidae > Scaptomyza > Scaptomyza parva. The sequence continues at coordinate 111,388 of JAWNNT010000090.1, read as the reverse complement.
ACGCAATGTTAAGAGCAAAAAAGTTTGGGAAGCCTTTAACCTAGGTTGCAAGATATTACTAACCACACGATACAAGAGTGTGGCCAATTTTCTGTCTACGCAAACCACAACACACATTACCCTTAACGACACACTCACCACAGCAGAGACGGAGTCACTTTTTACGAAATATCTGCGGAAAAAACCAATAGAAAGTGAACTAGCGGCAACATTAACTAAAGAACAAACAACAAATCCGCTTCAACTGAGTATAATTGCAGAGAAAATATCTGATGGTGTTTATAAAATAGAAGACATAAAACAGTATGTGAGTTGCAGTAACAAATTTGCTCATAAGTAAACCACTCTCTTGAATTTTTTTTAAATAGAATCAAGTCTAACAAATTGAATTCCATCATTGAAGCCTCTTTAAATGTTTTGGATACCAATGACAGAGAGTTATATAAAACTCTCTTTATTTTTCCGGACTCGGCTGACATACCTATTGATGTAAGTTCTCCAATCAATATCTCTATATTTAAATTAAACTCATTGCTAAATTTTCTTTTTGAAACCAGCTATTAAGTCTCGTTTGGTCGGTTGAAGATCCAATCATTTCCGTTAATACATTTTACAAGCACTCGTTGGTAAACAAAAATTTAGATAATCGAACAATAACTTTGCCCAGTATATATAGAGAATTGAACTTGTCTGTTCTAAATGAAGCTGAATTAAACAACAAAATTTTACATCACTATAAGTAAGTGTTAATAATCATGACCAACTTATTCATTATTAATTATGTAATCCTTCTAGCATTCCCGTACAATTTGAATACAATATCATGACTTTATCGCTTGACAGCTATTTCTATAGTCATATTGGCCATCATTTAAGCAAAGTTAGTAACGGTATTGTTCGCTTGAATTTATTTCGCAAAATATTTCTGGATTTTCGGTTTCTCGATCAAAAAATTCGTAATGACTTGACGCCGTGGGGTGCTCGCGGATCTATTCTGCATACTCTGAAGTCTCTTAAGTTTTACAGGGCGCATATAGATAGTAAGTTAACTCACAAGTATATATTTATGTTTTTCGATTTAAATGCAAAAATGCTTTATTATATTTAGATAATGCACTTGTTGATGGTCTGTTAGATTTTTTGGCAAAGGTCGAAGAAAAGCTGATACGATCAAAATTTACAGATCTTTTGCAAATTGCTTTAATGGAGAATGAAGGTGTGGTGTATAATCAAGCGCTTCATCAAGCTTTACAATATCCCAATTACGTCTGGCTCACTGAACGGTAAATATTCATTTAAGCCTTCTGTATCTTTGATTATAATTTCCCGAATATATTTAAATTTGTAGTGGGCGACTTCACCAAAACCGACGAATTATAAATTTGGGTAAACATGAGGTACGACATGCAATTTATCTGGACGATAACTTTTGTTTAATGGCTTTAAACACGAATCAGCTAATGCTGATCGATGTGTCATTGGGGGGAGATACAACTTTTCAACTAAGCGATGAAAATGATACTTCTGATATAATTGAAATGCGTGTATTTAACAAGCAAATGCACCTTTTAACTCTGCATAGCAACGGGAGTTTAAAACTCTGGGCACTGCGAAAGCTGCTTCAACGATCACAGCAATCAAATAAATCGTGGCGTTATGATCAGTTGGTTAACAGCACAGTTAGGCGTACGACTTCTACCCACTTGGAACATAAAGTTTCATCATTTTTTCTTGCCGAGAAATGTAACGATCAGAAAATTTATGATATTCAACTTCATGTGGCTTATTCTAATGGAGATATTTGTATATGCGACTGGGAATACATAAAAGAAAAGTTCAAGCAGTCGCATACACCGATCCTAAGGACGAAGCAGCTTAAAGTGCGCTGCTTTGTTATAGTTAACGATCGGTTTTATGTACTGTGCACAACAAACTGCACTGTAACTGTTTGGAACTTAAACAGGTGGTCAGAAGAAACGACAACCACGTTTTCCAATAGCCTAGCTGTTTCAATGGAAACATATGTCCATCGATTCAAAGATGGAAGTGAAGACACAATGCTTTTGCTCATTTGCGAATCTAATGTCTGGCGACTAAAATTCAAGGAGACTGATGATAATAGTATTAATAAGCTACACTCAACACCGTTGCAATTGTTGGATAGATGCTCGCTCTCGATAACTTGTGCTAGATTGTCAAAAGATGGACGTTACCTTGTTCTTGGAACACGAGATGAGGGCCTTATTGTGTACGATTTAAATATTTCCGAGTATGTTTTAAGAAGTAACGTCAGTGAGGAAATTGTCTGTTTGGACGTCTATGATTTGAACCATCCCATATATAAATATATTGTATTATGTGGAGCCGCTGGTGCAAATTTTCTTCATTTATACACCTTGCGAAATTTTCAAGGCTCTGACAATCATGCCATAACATGGTTATACAGTAAAAAAGACGATTATTCCCAGTTGAAGGGCATAACCCGTGCTGCTTATGCTCGTCTTGAGCCTAACGTATACCTGCGACCGATCTTAAAAATGACCGACACTGGAGCGCTGTTTAGTATAGACGCCAATTCACGTATTCACCAAATACAAACAACATATGACGAAAACAATCGCAGTGCTGCTTACTGGAACCCGATAAAAACACCACAGATGGAAACAGGCCACATTACTGCTCTATACCCTTGCAATGATAACACCATTTATGCCGGTTATAATAATGGCAAAATTTATAATATCAGCGAAAACCAAATAATATTTCCGGATAGCATAATTGACCAAATTGACTACTTAAAAGTAATAAATCAAAAGATATTAGTTGCGTCATCTCGCCAAACGTCTAAAACTATCATAAGTCATATCATCACACCGCAAAAAGTTACAAAAGTAACACAAATTTTACCAATAGAGCTTGCGATATACGTTAAGTATGCGAGACTTTTTGATGAACATTTTTTGATGCTATTTTCAGAGGATAAATTTACTGTGAGTATACTTAAGTTTATTTAAAAATAATAATTATATTTTTGTTATGAAATTATAGTGGTTAAATTTGATAAGCCCCAGACCAAATTTTATAGCAGAACCTGGGAAGGACCTAGTGGGATTTGACTTAAAACATAAATGTCTCTTTTTGGCTTTTAGTAACAGCTTAATTACGGTAAGCCCTTGTTACAGTTTATTAACCCTTGAAAATTTAAATGTATGCTTGCCTATTAATTGTAAGTATTTGTACATAGGCTTATAAATTGGGCGCCATGAGCGATGAACTGGAAATCAATCAACTGTGGAGTGAACATATAAAGAGTCAATCTACTATAACATATCTCACAGTTTCACATGATGGTAAAACGCTTGTTCTTGGTTTACGAAACGGAAATATTATGGTAGAACGTTTTACATATGTATACTTATACCCAAGGGCTTAATTTTGTATTGTTTTTGCAGATTTACACATGTACAAATCTTCTCACACATATTTACACCATAGAAGAGGGACATGAGTCCGGCAATGGACTGAAACTGCGATTCTCGCCTTGCTTACAGATTCTTGTAAGCTGCGGAGATCAACTGTGTTTTTGGAACGCAAGCCATTTTCTTCATAATCATAGTCGCTCAGAGGTTTTGCACAAGTATAGCGAGAAGATCCACGCATCACCTTTGTCTGATGTTGGCGTGGAGCAGAATTTTTTTAAGCAACTGGAACATATTGAGGGCTATAAAAATTCTAAGGCACATCTTTGGAGGAATAAACGTGGTCACGCCATGTTGCCAGAGTTACTAGCCTCTGTAAAATTTGTTGGAAACAAAGCACGTAATTTTTACTCAAATCAAAACTTTGACCAATTTTATGTTATAGATGATGAGGGAGTTTTTTATGACTTCAAGGTACTAACAAGTAAAAACAATCATGGAAAGACTGCAAAAATAAAGCCTGAGCGGAAGCTGAGTAATGTAGATAGACAAGATCTTGATGGGAAGGATGTTTCCAATGTTCATTCAGTTTTTTCACCATCACGCGCTGAAAACGGGTATAGATATAGTATACTATGTTGCCCAGTGATGTTAGTTGTTGTCTTAACATGCATTATAGCATACGGGTATATTTTTGCATACTCTAATTAATTCATTAACCTGTAATTGCAAACAAAGAGTTAAGCGAAAGAAGTGATAAGAGCTGAATGACATTTGTTATGTTTATATATTGTAGTACATATATTTATATATACTTAAAAGGATAAACATTACTGAAAAAAAAAAGGACAAAACCATAATTACATATACGAAATAAAGAAATTTGTTATTTGTAGTAGTTGTTTTCTTACTTTAGCCTCTTAATATTATAATTGTGAAAGTGTATAAACGTGCTTGTTAGTCTTTCACGCAAAAGCTACTAGTTGGATTTTATTTAAACTTTTCTATAATATTGCTCAAATATTAACACATTTTTATCATAATTTGGTACACTTTAGGCAGTCAATTTTAAAATCTTGATTATTTGAATAAAATGTATTTAACTGCAATTTAGGAGAAGTCGGAGCGGTGAATGCTGACATACATATGTATGTATATATGTTTGCTTTATGCTCCCACATTATTAAACAGTATAACAGAATGTATGGAAATATATTAAGTAATGGGTGCTAAAGAGGGCAGTGTGCCCATATAAAATTTAAATATTTGTTTCTCCATTTGTCACAGAGGCGATGTTTAAATATTTTGCGATATGTAGTTCATCTCTAATAACAGTGTCCATTTTGAGTATAACATAGTGTAAATTTTACATTTATTGCATTCGGTTGTGTGATAAAAGCAAAAGTAGGTAGTTTTAATATCAGAAATATTAGTATTAATTTTAAAGACAAAATATCTATCTATATTTGTATTAAAAAGTGTGACTATCTAAAAACACATAAAAGGAAGTGATGCGCTGTGCGCTAGCTTTTAAATCAAGTTCGTAAAAAAGGCAACAGTCAAGTGCGCGAGTATAAGTGTATATACACCAGCATATGAATAAACACATATATATGTATATACATATGTATGCATATTTAGTTGGTGAATGTGATGATCCAACCAGAGGTGCGTTCGTGTCGTGTTTATTTTGTTTTTGTGTCCGTGACACAATATGTGACTGTATATACACATATATATATTTTCACGCAATATAGAGCTTACATTAAAATTGTTTCAAAATACTTAATTTTCGGCATGTTGACTACTAAAAACCGTTATAGACGTAAATTTAAATGTGTTTTGACTAATGATGTATGTGTATGTGTCGCCTCGTGTAAAAATATTCGTCACGCCCGCACCTCTGGATCCGCAGCAACACAGAGCAAAACAATATGGCTGCCATCGCCACTTGTTGGATGTTATAACGTATTAACTATGCAGATTAACTAGTTATTTCGCTGAAAAGTTTTTGTTAATGTAAAATAAAAACATTATCTTCAGATAATCACGATCGCATCGCCATATGTTTTAATGTTTTCTGTTATACATTTTTTGTTTGTTTGTGTTTTAATACATTTGCATGCGCACATATTATTTACATGTGTATGTATGTACTTACACCCACCACGTACGTGTTTGCAATCAATTATAAATTAAACGTACAAAAATGCACTTAGATCTTTAATTTTTTGCATTAACAAACTGCATAGATAAAGATTGATTCTCATAACTACATTTGAAAAAATGTATATACATAATTAATCCAATTTACGTAAATGAACACCTACTAAATGTGATTGAATGCACTAAACACATTTTGTGTGTAAGTAAATACATATATGTATTTGTTTTGTCACTTTGTATATTTTTTAATTCTTTAGGTGCAGTTTTTTTTCGGTTAAAACCAGTTACTGGCACGCCTCCACTCACAGTATTTTGTTTTGTAGTAAGCAAATATGTATTAAACAAGATCAAATATTAACAACAACACAAGTGCCCATTAGCTTAGCGTTTGGGACAGCTCAAGAATTTTAACAATAGGGTACAACGTCTTAAATAGTTAATTTAGTGGAAACTTTATAAGGAACCAACACAAAGGTTAAATTTGAAGTTATCTGTTGTACAAGTGCAAAATATAAATGATGCTCTAAATTGAATATACTATTTGCAAAACTCAGTTCAAAATATCACCGCAGGCATATTTATAAATAGATTGCTGACAGGATGTGTTTTGAAAAAAATTTTAATTGCCTAAAATATTTTGGTGTTTCAGATAGGTACAGTGCTATTAAAAATCCAATGTCACTCTGATATTACGACATTTTTTTTGGATGCTTAAAAACATTTGTATCTCTTGTGAAAAATCAGAGAAGTTTTTCATATTTTCTTGTTAAGGTTACTTCGATATACCTTATGGATGACCCATCAATCAAAAAACGGTAAGTTAATTTTATGTCTAAAGTATTTAAAGTAACTTTGGTCACAGTACTTGCATTAGTTACAGTTATTTCTATATATATGTATATGTATATTTTTTAATGCGCACAAACATTTAGTTTTTTTTTTCAATATTAAGCGATTTTTGCCAATATACCTTTAAAGTTTAAACTGTATATACAATACAATACACATTCATATACTTTAATCAATTTCAAATATTAATAGTTCTGTTTTTAAAATTTGCCTACTTTGTATGCATAAAATGTTATCCCTATTTTGTGGGCCCTTGGCTTGAAACAAAACACACTTAATAAAAAGTTGTGTTATGTAGTATGTTTTCTATATTGACCCTATGCTTAGGAGCTTGTATACTATAGTAAATTTTTACAACAATGACCGTACAGAAATTAAATTGTATCTATTTTACGGCTAATTTAATTTGCGCTCAATTAAAAAAGGTCAAACAGTGGTCATTTTGTTTGGGTGAGTTGATCTCGTGGCTTTGGCCGTGGCACTTGTAATGGGCATGATTTATTTCATTACGGGGTTTGTGGTGAAAAACAAACAAAATTATATAACTTTCCTTCACCTCACCTCACCCTATAAAAGAAAGACAAATTAGAATTAGCGCTTGTATTTAAGTTTGTTTGTAAAGTTAAATGACAACTTAATAGTGTAACATATAACAGCCATAATAATAATAAAAATTCATTAAAATTAATTTTAAAATGTTTTTAATTTTGAAGATTGATCGATTTGCGAAACGACGACCATGATTACGATGAGGTCCAGGAGATACAAGAGACATCAAACAGTCATTCAACATCAACGTCACAAAACAGCAACATCAAAGATAGCACGTTCACAGAATCAATTATTGCCGACGTGGTCGGCACGATATCCGAGGAATTGCCACCAGAGCTGCCACCCCCCAAGCAGAAATCTGTAAAAAATTCAAAAAATAAACAAAAGCAGAAAGCCGCAAACAAATCAAAAATTCCGAGATCGCCGTCTTTGGCAAGCAGCTTTAGCAGTTTGGCCAGCAGCTTTAGTGGCAGTCATAGCAATAGTAACAATAACGGTCCACCACAAACGCCACCATTGCCAACCAGTTATCAACACCAGAATAAAAATAAGGCGAAACATATGAATGGTGTTGAAAACAGTGGTGGTGCAAGTGCTACCCCTGTGACTGCATCCGCCACACCATCCAATAATAATCCAGATTGCAAAAAAAATACTTGCAACAGCAATATTTTAGTAAGTGGTGTCCAATTGAGTAAAGTGCTTACATCTGATGGCGAAGGTGAAAATAACTCAGAGGCAAGCTCATGTTTATCTGGAACCCGTCCTCATATCCAGATAACGCCAACTGTACAAGCGACAAAACCAGCAACTTCAAACCCAGCATCACCAAAAAATTTCCAGTATTTAACGTTAACAGTTCGTAAGGATGAAAATGGCTACGGTATGAAGGTAAGACCCAACATTTAAACTTTAAACATCACGATTTCGAGCCCAAAACGCAAAGCTAACATAAGCGGTAAAAAGCGTATGGAAAACCATTTCTATGGTTAATCTTTATTATTATGTAAGGTTTTGCCGTAACTACTATAAGGACTTAAACTTAACAGATGATGCGCTAATAACAAATAGTTTTTAATAAAGCCAGTACACAACAAAAAAAAAAAAAAATTCGATTACATAGTTTTGCGGCTTGGGCTCGATATTATGTTAACGGTTTTTGTTTAATTTTGTAATTATCATTTATTTTTCGTAGGTCTCTGGCGACAATCCGGTTTTTGTGGAAAGCGTTAAACCCGGCGGTGCTGCACAAATTGCTGGATTAGTGGCTGGAGATATGATTCTAAAGGTTGGCTCATATTGGATTTTTTTCAAGGCGCTTGTTGTGTAATTTTTTCTTCTTTTGCAGGTAAATGGACAAGAAGTGCGGCTGGAAAAACATCCGACTGTAGTGAGTTTGATCAAAGGTGTGTTTTTTCTCATATCCTTGTGTTTCATTAACGTTCACGGTCAACCTATATTTATAGGCACTCGATTTTCGTTTCGTGCTACTCTTTGATCCATTATGTTTACGGTTAAAGATAATTATTTGTTGATTGTTCTCACGGTTTATATCCTCAGACTACATTATGGAATATATGTCATAGATATGACATATGGCTTCATATTTAAGCTATCAATTGCGTATATATTTTCTATATGAATTTTTGTCTACATGAGCAACTCTCATCAGAATGTGGTTCAGTTGGCACTACTAGCAGCTTTTTATCAATGCAAATTTTGCGATTTTTCTTTTCCGCTTCTTGATTTTGATATTTCCAATACTCTTCGCGTACACGTCGTGAATATTCGCTCAAAATCCCTGGTACCTTTTCTAAAACGTCATGCATATATATGGGACACATAGTCAAAAAGCCTCCCACCGTTAGGACTGCTTGGTTATAGTAGTAAATACCGAGAAATGATTTTTCTCTTTGTGGAGGAAGTGGTGGTACGTCAATACTCAGGTATTGGCATGCTTGTTTGGCATACGGACTGACACGCTTTATTGTTGCATGATAGAGTTCTTGAGTGTCATCGGACGAATCCCATATTCCTAAATGCTTTGTAGCCATTATTACAGCAAACACCACTCCTGTGCGCAAAGCAAACTCTACTGTCATTTTGAGGCGAATGAGTTTTTGATTTTAAAAACAAAGAAATTTTGATCAGTCTACTACATATGTGTAGAAATATATATACATTTGAAATATTGAAAGTAAAAATATATTTGTCAGCCACCTAAGCTACATTTATGCCGTATATGATCTTCACAATATCAATGTACATTTTTACGTAGCGGGGCAGGAGCGATGTATACCTCTAGTGTGTGTTCCTACAATTTTTTCCTATTATGTAAAGGCGGAAACTATCATGCTCTTTCGAAATTTTAATGGTCAGTCGATTTTTTCCTTTTTTTTATATGTTACTTTAATGGCTAAACAAGGCTACCTGGCTGAAACAAAACAGTTTTTTTTTTCATTTAATAAATTTTATTTTTAACATTTTTAGAATTTTTAATCGTGTCAGTTGCCTACTTCGTTCAATTAAGAAACCGATAGATAGTCCTTTGTACATCGTCTGCAAAACGATCACAGTATAAAGGTAATTTTTTGACTGTAAGGAACCCCTCTTTTACTGTATCATTCCAAGCGTCGACACACGATTCTTGCCATGGCTTTAAGGTCTCCTTATCATTCCCAGAATACTTAGAATAAAATTTCTGCTGTAAGTCCTGTGCATAGGGCTCTAGCTTGAATTTTATATCTGTGTATATTGATGATGTCGTATCGGGGCCGTCCCAAACACCTAGATCTTTAGTTAACCAGACAGTGCCAACTACAAGGCCCACTTTCATAAGCATTACAACGACCATTGATCCGTTTACCAAAAATTTTCGAAAGCAGAATAAATTTGTCAAATGTAAGAAACTAAATTTGGATGAGATTTTAACAAACATATTTATATATTTTCGCCTACTTTTCATCAGGTTTAAATAACTTCGGGAGGATTTCTTTGATGCTTTGACCTAAGCGGCGCCAGTGGTTAGGGATCCTTTTGATTGTCTCAATAGTATTATACCATGCTTTTTCAAAGTCTTTGCTCCAAGTACTTTCCTTTGATGATTTACATTTGCAATCAATCCTATTCTCTGCCTTCTGGCAGGGATTTTTGTGTTTTTGATCAACTATATCACTTTGCTCGATTTGTACATGTTTTGACTTTTCGCTTGTCAAATTTTTAGTTGACCCATTTCTAACGGTTTCAACCATATTTCCGCTATCCCACGTTCCGAACTCTTTGGTTAAATATAATGTTCCAGAGACTAATACTAACTTCAATAAGTTTCTAAAGGCCATTATTAATATCGAAGTTTATAAAAAAACTAGTTTTACTTTTGACATTTTTATAAATGCCACCTTCTTAAAAATACATTTTTTAAGCATCTACAATTGTTGAGCTGGCTGTTAAACGTAGTCAGAAGATGACAAGACCTACCTCTGTGGGTATTGTGCCGACGACGCCAGTACTTTCTGGTCGAGATCGAACAGCATCTATAACTGGTCCTCAGCCTGTTGACGTAAGTAACATGTACATGTATTTTAATCATTATATATTACTGAAATATTTTTGTTTTTATTCCAGAGTATAAAACGAAGGGAAATGGAATCGTACAAGATACAAACATTACAAAAAATGTTAGAGCAAGAAAAATTAAATTTGGAGCGCCTTAAAAGCGATACAAATAATCCCAGCTATAAACTTTCAGAGGCAAACATTCGAAAGCTGCGTGAACAATTACGACAAGTAGGAGCAGAGGTAAGTAAATGTTAATTTTTGTCAAAATATGCATTTGGTTGTACATAGATTTGTGCATACTTTTATACATATTATATGTGTGTATTATATGTATACATATGTATATGCAAATAAATGTATTCTTTGTTTTCTGTCTGCTATGTTAGTTTTATATTACCACCTCTTCATTACCATTCTTGTGTCGGTGAAGAGACATTTTTGTGTATGTTTACACATACATATGTGTCGTTCTGGCTATTAAGCTTTCATTTATCGTATAAAATAATAATCACTGATTGAGCATCAAAATCTATTTTGGTATTCTTAAATACTTCTTATCAAAAATCTGGGCTCGCCTAATAATGTTCAAAATGTTTAATACTAAATTCGTTCAAAATTAAATCTGTTGCCAACTTTAAACAACTAAACTACTAAAAAATATAATAATTTAAGAAACAACATTAATCCAAAAATGTTTATGTAGTGAAAAAGGCTCTAATCATTACATGTGCAGGTCCACGGGCAGAATTATAGATACATATGTATGCATATATGTACTTGTATATATCTGTAAATACATGTAGGTTGTGTATGCTACCAACCTATCTGTAAATACATGTAGGTTGTGTATGCTACCAACCTATTTTACAATTTGTGTGTATTCCTAAATTTGATCAACTTAAATGAATTGACTGCAGGATACGCCAACAATTAAATATCAAGCAGCTGCCAGCGACAAAAATATTGAGTTACTAATGCACAATCAAATTCAAAATTTGTCTGCCGTCACTACTCATCACAATCAGCAACATCATCTTCCAAACAACAACCATCATCACCGGCAACAGGCTAGCACACCACAGTCGCAATCAGCACAACACTCATCACCTGCATTCCTATCGCTACTGCCACGTTCACTTTCGTCACTTTCGCTGGGCACGCGAAAGAATAAGATTGACAAAGATATGCTAACATCGACACTTCATAATACAACGGACGTCGTACCGCAACAACGAACTCCAGATGCTTTTAGTCCAATGTCACAATCCCTATACCACCACATTCATGCAAACATGCAACAAAATACGCAGCGTAGTTTGCAACAGCAATATGTACATCAGCAGCAGCAGCGTTTTAAGGAAACTTTAAAATCAACATCGGCAACAAAAAGTAAAAATAAGTTTTCAATATCGAAGAGTTTGATAGAAGAAGACATACCGCCACCCCTGCCACAAAGAAATCCAACTCGACAAATACCCCTGGACTTAGGCAACGCAAACAGTATGCACCTGTTTTCGCCAGTTTCCGACTTGGATCGGGCAGGCAGTCCACAACGTAATTCTCCACAGTCAATGACAAATGCTAACAACAACTATGGTCCTTTATTTAATGACAACAATAATAGTGATAGCAATGTGAAAACAAAGCGATCAAAAGTTAAAACAAAAGCTCTTTCGGATCCCAAAATGACGACGCAATTGTTTTTACAAATGGAAACCACAAGTAGGTCAGTTGCAACTGAAGATATGGCCAATAGTGCCGAAATTGAAATAGATTGTATTCCACCGCCACTTCCACCACGACAACCGGGCATGTTGTCAGAGGAAGCAAACCAGGGAAGCTGCCAAAGCCTTAATCCTGGACGTGCACAACCAAATTCTCTATGTACTGTTTATAATTACCCACTTGTCTCGACATGTACGGCCGTTCAAAGTGATAATATTAAGGCTGCATTTCCACTATCACAACGCCCTAACATAGTTAAACAATTGCAGCAGCACCAACAACACCAGCCGCTCAGCGGTGTGTCGTCTGCAGTAAGTAATGAATGATCTCTCACTCTCTGTTCTTACTTATACATGTGACCCCTGATCAATATATTTGCACACATCTACATTAATTGCCCTTTTTTTTTTATTGAAATATTCGTCTATTTTCTATTGATTAATTAATTTTCTATTGTATGTTTTTTCCTGTCTTTAGGGTAACTGCATTTATTAACAAGCTACTTTTAAAAATTATATTATTTTGATTCATATCTATTAAGAAAGTGGCACACCAGTTTTCTTGCCATCGCATTTTTAGAATCAGTAGAATTTTGTCGAAAGTGTATATTATCCTGATAACCATTAAATACATTTATGATTGGGACGAACGCTTTTGTCTAGTATGTGAAGTGTGTGCATCTGTTTGGTATTTAAGTCATAAGTACTTCAATCGTGCTTGCTTTGATTTGCATACCACGAATGTTTTAACCATTTAACTTCTAACATTGGTAGCCTGCGACCAAAACAACCCATTATGCGCAATTTGCTTTGTTTATTACATTCAAATGTTACAACATTAAACCACAAATTTATCCATTTTGGACAGTATTTCAAAGATTATTTTAAAATTATAATGAAAGTTTTTATTTTACAGTTTAATGTACTTAATTTTTTTTAAATACCAATATATATATACATACCCAATCATTGATATCGTTTTTAATCGTTGCTCGATTATTGAATATACGTACGAAATCTGTGAAATTCATTATTCCAAACTAATATTATTAATATATTTACCATTCAATAGGTCCTTGGCCAGACACCCCAACTAAATCAAGTAAAACACCGACGTATTGGATCTTCGCCGGACAACATGCATCCAAGACACCCGGGTAAATATTTACCATCAAATACCATCTACCAATATATTTCACTTGTGTAAACAAATACAACTATACAAAAATTTCTTGATAAAAAAATACTATTTTAACTGGAATAGCTTCTATAAAACTAAACTTATTTTTAAATATTTTCCCGATAGTTTCCTCAAGTGTGTAAGTTGAAAACCTAATATTTTTTTTTATATCAAAATGCAGATAGATTAGTCAAAACCACATCCGGCTCTTGGGAAATTGTTGAGAAAGATACAGAAGTCACTCCGCCTGGTACTCCTCCACCGCCTTATTTAACAAGCTCACACATGCCTGTACCTGAGGATCCCAATGAAAACTGTAGTGGTGGAGCAGGAATCTTTATAGAATCACATCACTTTACACCTATGGCATGTGCAACTTCACCCTGTCAACAGCCTTTACATTCCAGCCGTATACAGGCGGCACAATCAACTGACACTCAAAAGGAAATTATTTCAATGGAGGATGAAAACTCCTCGGATCAGGAAGAACCATTTATTGATGAGAACGGACCTTTTAACAATTTAACACGCTTATTGGAGTCTGAAAATGTAGTTTTCCTAGCTGTATTTCTGAATTACGTTTTATCAAACTCAGAACCAGCGCCACTTCTCTTTTACCTAATAACGGAACTATATAAAGAGGGTACCTCAAAAGACATGCGAAAGTGGGCCTATGAAATACATTCGACTTTTCTTGTGCCTCGCGCCCCTTTATCCTGGTATAGACAAGACGAATCGTTGGCGAGGGAGGTAGACAACGTCTTACAGCTAGAATTTGACAAAGTGGAAATTTTGCGAACTGTATTTTTACGCAGTCGAAAACGCGCCAAGGATCTAATTAGTGAACAATTACGGGAGTTTCAACAGAAACGCACTGCTGGTCTGGGTACTATATATGGGCCTACCGATGACAAGCTCGCTGAGGCGAAGGGTGACAAGCAAAGAGAGCAAATCATTGACAAATATCTAATGCCCAATCTGCAGCTGTTGATGTGAGTTCTCATTGCCGACGCCTTTTGCATGACATAACCTTTCTTTGTTTTTACAGAGAAGAGTTTGAAAAGGATTTGCCACAGGAAGATGCGCGTAAACTTGCATTATGCTCTGCACTATCAACGGTGATTCACCGCATATTTACAACGCGTTCTCATCCAAACAGTATAGTGGATCGTGTTCATCATTTTGTTAGTCGTGAAAAAAGTTTTAAATCACGCTTAATGGGTAAAAATCGAAAGGTTTGTAGTATTCAAATGGGATTAAAATAAGTAGAACAAAATAATTTATGTTTATCCAATACCCTTGCACAATGTATGTACATTTTGTCACGAACGGTCGATTTAACGACGATTTAACTTCCTACTTAATTAAATCGTGTTAAAACAGTTTTGGCTATTTTATACACTTAAAAAAGCAATTGAGCTACATATGATAGTTATGATATTGTATGTAATGATGTAATGTAATAAAAATTGTACAAATGTGTGCTACAGGTAGAACTTCCCGACACAAATCAATTCTTAATCAGTGTCAACAGACAAGTTAGTAGATAGCAATAGTCCATCCGTCTCTTGGCATAAATCTCAAAGACTCTTTAAAAATAGATAAGTAATCGATTACAATGAAACCTTTGATATCCACCAATAAAAATAAGTCAAACACGCAGTAGCTGGACATTTTCTAATTATGTAAGCACATACACATGTGTATATCAATGACTGCATGCGTAAGTCTATGTTCAGCTAGGGTATCTCTTAGTCAAACTGTCTTGACAATAGCCTTACTAATTGTTTAAACATTTTACATAAAATCTGTTCATATTTTATAATATATATTAAATAGATGATTGTTCGTGGTCATCCATTAGTATTACGCCAATACTACGAAGTGACGCATTGTAATCATTGTCAAACGATTATATGGGGTGTAAGTCCTCAAGGATATCATTGCACAGGTAAAGGCTATAGTGTTGTACATCGCTCATAACAGTCGTATTTATCTTAGTGGTTGTTGCATTATTTTTATTTTAGACTGCAAACTAAATATTCATCGTCCATGCTCTAAAGTTTTGGACGAAAGCTGCCCAGGGCCACTTCCTCAAGCGAAACGACACCCACACAACGACAATAAAATAAGTAAATTTATGGGAAAAATAAGACCTCGGACTAGCGATTTTATAGCAAGTAAGTTATAACCTGAAAAAAAAAAAAATAATTTATGTACCTTATATAAATTTTTTATATTTAGATGAAAAGCGCGCCCGACAGGATGAGGAAGTGGAAACTGACATGAGCTACGGTAAGCAGTTTACTATGCTATTTCCGCAAAATAACGTAGTTTCTCGCTAATTTTCGCACAACTTTGATTTTTGATAATTTGTAAATAATAAAGTCAATTCTAAATTTAATTAATGTTGAACGCACTTCCTTAATTCCAATAATTTTTATATTGTGAACAATGGAAATTATTCTAATAATTAAGTTATCTATTATCTTTTGACTAAATTGGTTAAATGCATAAACTTACCAAAGCGAAAATAATTGTTTAATTATACTGGAATGCTCTTTGCCTAATCAAATAATTTGTTTTAAACTCATTTATGCTTAATTTCTTGCTATAAACAGTCGTGGTTTCATCATATATTTTTTTTGTACAACGTAGTAATAGGCATTTTTATTCAGTATTAAAGTGAATACAGAAAAACTATTCTATTTTATAAATTGTTAGCAAATGTTTAAGTAATTGCATTTTTACAGCAATGGAATATTTGTGAATCTGAATGACATTAATAATCTTACTAAACCCAAGAAACTACTACCTTTCAGTTATGTGGGAATATCCTTTAGATTATAATTGAACCACTACACAAATAAAATCAAGGTCATCGAGTAAAAACAGAATATAATGAATAAATATTCGAACAATTATATTTAACAACAATCACATGTCAGCAAGTGAGCATATACTGTATAGGTAATGAGTGATAAATTTTCATACTACGAAATGTTTTCTATATCTAGTGTGAATTTGTACGCATTGCAATAGCTAGATGACGAAGTACAGGGTATTTTATTGTCTAAATTTCTTGACTAAAATACTTCTAGTTGTTTAAATTTAAATTTTGTTTATATTTGGCTAACAAAAAACGAACACACTTGTAATTGTATGTGTACCATATGTTCAATGAATATTCATGTTTATAAGAGAAATGTTAAAATTCAATGCATGAAAACCAAAACAATTGGATAAAATAAAATGTTAAACCAAACATTTCTCTATTGGAGTCGATATAGCGATATCTTTACGTGAATATCCATTAGTATGTGTGTTTGCTGTGGTGATGGGTTCTATTTAGTAAATTACGCGTAATTATAAAAACACTGAAAATATTTACTGTTTGGTGTAAACTGCGAATTAAAATCTAAAAAGTTAGTAAAGGTGTATTTGTGTCTCAAAGAAATGGATAGCGACCCCATTATTATAGTTCCTTGCGTGCGACGAACTGCCAGCCTTAAACGGTTATTAAAATTTCCGTGGGGTACTGAAGGTAAGTCAAACCAAAAGCAATTGGGTATACAAGTTTATCTGTATATTCAACGAACTTTTTTGTTAGGTATTCTGCATGCATTGGAAAAATTAAGTTGCGAAAATCAAGTTGAGCTGGATATTTGCAATATAAAGTCTTCTGAATTTAAGGCGTAATAGAAAATTTTAGAAAAGCAATAACTTTTCTCTTTTTTTTTTTGAAATTGAAAGTAAAACCAAATAAAATTAGCTGTACCTTTGTTAATGATGTAATCGATTTAATAGTTCGTGTATATAACATCAATATATTTAGTCACAAACCAGCAAGTTGTCAAAATGGCCTGTAAGCTTTTCAATAATCTTATAATGTTTTTCCAAAAAAGCTTTAGGTGTAGACGTAGTATTATGTTCAAGCTTTTTGCTAATGCTTAACTTTTAGTTTCATTGTGTAATTTTGTATCAATTTGGTACAAATTTCGGAAATCTGGTTTATTATTATTTCAGTGTAAAAAATGCATCTCAAGTTTTTTAATTCTATTTGGTAGTTTATAAATTAATACATTTTTAACTAGAAGAAGATACCGTTAATGACTTTAATTAAAAGTTACTATAAACAGCATTGTACATTGTAATTTTTGTGCATGTGCTGTGATGATTGCTTACTTACTATATATTAGTTTTGCCTTAAGCGGAATACATTTCAAAACGTGTTAATAAATATTCTTGTACATGTGCATGTACATTTAACCTTCTATTTATTTAATAAACAGATCGTATGCCAAGTTTTAAAAATAGATTTATGAGTGTGGTTGCTGTATTTCCTTTTACTAAAGCGCAAAAATCTAAAATTCTTCTCTTTTTTCAAAACGTAATTTACATATACATATCATTGAAACATTAAAATGTAACTTGTTATCAATTTACATGTACATGTACAAGGGTAACAAAGATATTTATTCACTAAGTATATTCCATGCTAGCACTTATACGAACATCCATTGATATGTAAAAATGGAAGAGCTGAGGTTTATAGGGAGCAGAGTGGTGGTAAGCTGGACCAACAAGACAGTTTTCTCCTTTGCAATATATATCTTATTCAAAGCCCCTATAAAGTTAGGCTTTTTTTTATCAATTTAATTTATATAAATTAATTTCTCAGATCGGGTGCAATCATCACCAATAGTTCGTCAACCATCAGATCGCAGGATGGATGTTAACATATCTCTTCGCTCTAATGGCAATACATCCAGTAATACTTCCGTGCTAAATAGCAGCGATTTGCAGACTTCTTTCCACGCTGTTAGCAATGCCAACGAAAGTGCTTCCGGCAGTGCTAGTTTTGTAGGTGTTTCAGATCTAACAACAAGTTCTGGATCGGCAACTTTATCTAGTTGCTTAACAGGTGGGATCGGGATGACTTCCACAATGGATTTAAATGCATCAGACACTACCGAGATTAAAGATGCAAGGAGAGAATCGTAAGTTACAAACAAAACAGTTATGAACTGCTCTTTAAAACAAATTTTTATTTTGGTCAGCTTTCACCCACAACACAAAAGCGCACCGGTTTCAGTCAATCGCTCGGAATCGTACAAGGAACGTTTAACAAGCAAGCGGAATCGTAATAGTCGTCGAAAAACTTCGGACCCCAGTTTATCGTCGCGAGCAAAGTAAGTTAATTATACAACAGGGGATATCCAAATAAACAAATTATAGAATTGCAAAAATTAACGAATTTTAAAAAATTTAAATAAAATCCTTTTAAAGTCCGTAATCCTTTGAGTCAAAAAAAAATTATATATATTACGAAAAATTTACAATAATTATACAAAATTTCCACTGAAATCCATATGTTTATCAACCATTAGAGCATTAACTATATTAGAGGGATGTCACTGGGAGTATTCGTATCGTCTATTTTAATGAATTATGTGTAGTACGTCTTACTATCACATTCAACCATCACATATTCGTCTTTTTATTAAGCTTACTAACTGGCCGGCTAAGAGGATATTCTTACAGACAATCCTTCAGCTTTAAGTCAACAAAACGAGTTATTCTTATTAAAAGACTGCACCTCTTTTATTCATATGTTTGTCTGTTCAGTGACAGTACTTGCGGTTTACTCAACTAGAACGGAACCGCAGGGACGCATAAACTTGCTTTTAAGCACACATAATTAAAAAATCAAAAATTAAGTAATTAAAAAAAATTGCAAATCGACGAATACGATTATATAATGAAAAGCAAAGTTCAATTTAATCGTTGTAAAAGTATTAAGGACGAAGATGGTCATATTTGTGAATAGTAAGCGTTTTTATGTTTGCCATAAATAAAAAGTGAGAACATCAGTAGCTAACGAGAGCAGAGGAAAAGTTAGAGCTTTTAAATTTTGGAGGTCTAACTTTAAAATTTTCGTTGCTAAATAAACCCACCAAAAGTCGTACAATATCTCAATTTGACTAATATTTTCCTATTTAAATAATACAACTTTTATTTTTTAATTATAAATTTATAGTGACGACCAACCAGACCTAGGCATCTCTACCCCAAAGTATACAGGAGGATCCAATTCTAGTCTCTCCTCGGGAGGTGGTTCTGATAGTCCAAGTACCTCAATGGAACAGGTTGCAAGCAGTGTGGTCACTGCAACCGCTGGTACAACCATTTCAAGTGGATCTCATTTTCATCAGCATCCACATCTACTAATACAGCAGCACGCAAACCAGCACAGCCAGCAAGACTCGTTTCAAGGTAGCATTGGCAGTGCGAGCAGTTCCAGCCATACAAGTTTTTGGAATGCGGGACAGCCTTTGCAACGTCAATGGAATTTTGAAAGCGATGAAGAGGAGGATTTCAATGAAGCTGACTGGAGTTCACTTATTGCAGTGGATGTGCTTTCTGCGCTTACAGATGCTGAAAAGAAACGACAGGAAATTATTAATGGTACAGATAGAAATTGGATTCTCAATAGCTAACTAATTTTATTTTTTTACACACAGAAATCTTTCAAACAGAGCGTAACCACGTTCGGACGCTTAGATTGTTGGACCGTTTATTTTTTTTGCCTCTGTATGAAAGTGCATTGCTTTCCCAAGACCATTTACTTCTCTTATTTCCACCCGCATTGCTATCCTTGCGAGAGCTTCATGGTGCCTTCGAACACAAACTGAAGCAACGTCGTCTGGAACATAATCACGTTGTAAAGCACATTGGTGATTTGCTGACGGACATGTTTGATGGACAATCAGGTGAGGTGCTGTGCGAACACGCTGCTCAGTTTTGCGCTCGCCAACAAATAGCACTTGAAGCACTGAAAGAGAAGCGACATAAGGACGAGCAGTTGCAAAAACTGCTTAAAAAATCCGAATCACATAAGGCTTGCCGTCGATTAGAGCTTAAGGATTTATTGCCCACTGTATTACAGCGATTGACGAAATATCCTCTATTGTTCGAGAATCTTTACAAGGTCACTATTCGAGTGCTACCTGAAAACTATACTGAAGCAGACGCTATACAGCGGGCCGTCGAGTCATCAAAAAAGATTCTCGTAGAAGTAAACAAGGCTGTGAAGACAGCCGAAGATGCCCACAAGTAAGCAAATCTATAAAAAAATTAAACAAACATTTAGTATTTGGTATATTTTATAGGCTGCAAAATATTCAACGCAAGTTGGACAAATCTTCATATGATAAGGAAGAATTTAAGAAACTTGATTTGACGCAACACCGTCTTGTGCATGACGGAAATTTAACAATGAAAAAAAATCCTAGCATACAGCTTCATGGATTACTCTTTGAAAATATGATTGTTTTGCTTACAAAACAGGTAAGAAAGGTTTATGCATTGGTAAACCAAAATCTCAGTGTAAATAATTTTCTTTAACTTGTAATTTTTTTCCAGGATGATAAGTATTTACTAAAGAATCTTCATACGCCGCTAGCAGTCAGCAATAAGCCCGTTAGCCCCATTATGAATATAGACTCAGAGACTTTAGTGCGCCAGGAAGCCGCTGATAAGAACTCGTTCTTTCTTATTAAGACCAAGACATCACAAATGTTAGAACTACGCGCTCCCAGTAGCTCTGAGTGTAAAACGTAAGTCGTTTATTTTTATATATACGTTATATTAACAAGTATTACGGTCACGAATACTTTTCGTACAATCTACATCGTCGACGATACTAGTTGGTGCTTTTGGAATTAACTGCGTTGTATCAGTTTGCATATACTGTTTAACGCGTGTGGTTGTGCTTTACTTAACGACAATACTACATCTGAACGCACTGCATAAGATTATTTTGAAAGTTTCCCTAACATATATTTTGTTATATTAAAAACTTAGTATGTTTCTTAGTGTATCTATATACGATCTGGTTTCTTAATTTGATACTCACTAATGTGAATTTATTTTTGTTGTGAATTAAAGATTACTTTAAATTTTTTATTTTGTTATTTAAATGCAGATATTATTACATTGTTACGCTGTATGCACAGTTATACCCTTTATGTCGATTACAATTACTTAGATGTAATGTACCCCATGAAATGGTTAAAATAGGGTATAATGGTTTTGTGCAAAAGTATGTAACAGGCAGAAGAAAGCTTTTCGACCCCCTAAAGTATATATATTCTTGATCAGCGTCAACAGCCGAGTCGATATAGCCATGTCCGTCTGTCTGTATGTATGAACGCGTCGATGGAAACTATTAGCAAAGTAATAAAAATATTCTAATCCAGTTTTATTTAAATCGGTTAAGAAACACCGGAGATATATAACTATCAAGCATTGGTACAGGAGTATACGTATGGATTTGTCTTTCAGACATATGGTGGTGCCTCTGTATGGTCAAGGGTTAAGGGTATTTTCTAGTCGAGTAAGCTCTACTTTTTTATATAAGCTACAGTTTTCCATTCATACAAGCTAACAATGCAATTGAATTTTAAAAGTATCAAAGATCGTACATAGAATAAACAATAAACATACTACTGTTTAGGATCACAAACATAGTTTCAGCTAAAAAAACAATATTTTTATTAAAAAGATAAATGACAAATAAGCACATCCTAATGAGATTGTGGAACTAATAATAAAAACAGCGCAATCAAGTTTTAAGTACATATAACCTACTAACTCGTAGATTTTATAATATTATGTTAATATACAGTTGTGCACTTCATCCGTGTTATTGTGAGTACAGGGTATACAAATGTTATATCTTGCATAAGTACACTACCAAAGCAGCAGAGAAAAAGCTACCGCGACAATGGAATGAACTTCCAACGTTCCAACTATTGTATCTTTTTGTTGAACTTGTTGAATAATATGCAATGTAGCTTTTGTTGTTTACTTGAACTTGTCGAAAGTTATACAACGATGCTAAAGCTACGTGAATACAAATTATTTTCAATAAACAACACAAAGGCTTAGATTGAACCCGATGTACCGTTAAATAGTTTAATAAAAATATAGGTTTAGCATTTTGCTTCCAACAAATATGCTTAGAAGCTCGCGTCGAAAAAGTGTTTGCAGTGGCGGCATTGCATTACTGTCAAAAAACAAAGACTCAAGTAAATATATTAAAGAGCGTCGAAGCAGTTTTAGTGAGTTCACAAGTAAAAATAAAGGAGTAAGTCTTAAGGAAATCACTCGTCGCTCTTCTATGCTTTTCAGGTGAAATTAAATATAAATTGTATTTATGTATACATATTCATATAATAACCCAAACATAAACCCATTGTATTTGCAGATGGTTTAGGCACATATCTGATGCTGCTGCGCAACAACACAAACCGAGATCTAAATGTTCGAATAGTCAAGACGCTTCTGTCGATGATACAGTTGTCACCACACCTCAAAACCCCAGAGAGTCATTTGAACAAACAACAGATCGCTTGCAGCCAACAAGCGCCACTGCAACTGTTACTACAACGCCTTTGGCACCCATTCTACCGACTGCCACAGTCACAACAGCACCAACATCGAGCAATAACTGTGACAGTAGTGTTCACCAAAGTAATGACCGCTGCGAAGGCACAAACAGTGACAGCGCTGGCTATTGCAATATTATGGCTAGTCGACGGCTCAGCCAAAACGATACTGGCACTGCTATAAACCGCTCTATGTCTACGCGTAGTTGCGGAGAGCCTAAGAATAATTATCCGACTATTGCACATGATTTAACTGCTGTTGCTTTGCGGCACACCCAATCAGCACGTGAGCCAAATAGCGAGGAGCGCGCAATGACCTATGGATTAGTAGGCGGACAGTCAAAGCGCGACAGTGCTAGCATCGTCTGTTCCAACAATTCCAATAATACCCGAACATTACTCATGCAATCACCCCTTGTTGAGCCTACAGCAATTCAAATAAGCATTAACCCTGCGCATACTGCTGAGCCAGTGCTGACATCTGGAGAACGATTACGTCGTTTAGATGCATCTATTCGAGACGGAATTCTGGAGAAACAGAGGATTATTTGTAATATATTTCGCATGCCATTAGAGCATTTTAACGAGATTGTTGATATTGCTATGATGCCCGAAGCTCCCAAAGACAGCGCTGATATTGCTTTAGCTGCCTACGATCAAGTACAGATGTTGACAAAAATGCTAAATGATCACCTGCAGGTTTCACCAGAAATTGAGGTTTCGGCTGTATCGACAGCTGTGTGTGACCATTGTCATGAAAAAGATAAACTCAAAAAAAATGCTACAGGTAATCCGCCGCCGTTACCTCCCCCGAACAAACAACAGGCACAGGCTCAACAGCAGACTTCACATATGAAGAAAATATCTAAATCCAAAACACATTATACTGAGGAAGTTGCTATTCATGAAGATGACGACGGGTACTGTGAAATTGACGAATTACGTTTGCCTGCAATTACTGCTACGTCACCAAATGTTTCTACACCATTAGCGCCATTTAAAATTTTAACTGTTCCAGCAGCAGACGGTACAATGAGCATTCAGGGGGAGAATACTGACATAGACAAACATCAGAGCAATGTTTATGTTAAAGGTACTTGTGAGGAACACTGCGACGAGCTGCTCAAATTAAACAGAATTAAAGATGAACCAGTATTTGAAAAGGCGTGCTCAAATCAAGAAGCTGAAAAGAAGCACGCAGAGATACCAGATTCTAACGATATAGAAAGGAACACTGAAACACTCGTGACGAACGAAAGCCCTAGAGATTACCGTACCGTCGATGTTTCGTTGACCTTGGAGTCAGCAAACAAAACTGATCACATTGAAATCAATGAGGTATATGATAATTTGGTTAGTTGCCGGCATAATTTATTGTACATAATGTTATCTTTTGACAACAATATTTCTTTATTGTTTACAGGCCACACTTACTAAAGACCAAACAATATTATCTATAATTGACAATTCAACCAATAAAGCAGAACCCCTGATGACCACTACAAAGGAAGTAGTAAGTTTAGCATCCACTATTGGATCAGCGAAATCATGTGGACCCAATCGCATACAGCACGCCTATTCCTTGGAGCCAAGCGTTCCCTGCCATGCCCTCAGCAGCATTGTTAGTGTGCTTAATGAACAAATTTCGCTTCTATTGGTAAGTAAACCGTTATTTGCACATTATCAAAAAATGTTATATGTATACATCCCAATTATTGACTACAGCCCAAAATCAATGAACGCGATATGGAGCGCGAGCGTTTGCGCAAAGAAAATCAACATTTGCGTGAACTTTTAAGCGCAATGCATGAACGTCAGCGAGTTGCTGCTACCAAGGTAACGTAAACTTTCACATTCAACATTGACTAAAAATCTGATAATATGCAAAGATAACAATTGGATTCTAACTAAATATTCTGAAATTTCGTCTTTGAATCTTGAAATGCCCGTAAAGATTTTAATAAGCCTGTGAACTAATTTTTTACTGTTTATTTTTCTTTAAAACCATTAAGGACTCTCCAAGCGATATCATGACTATTTTGCAAGCAGCTGACGCAGATTTTGAAGACGATATTGACGGGATTTCCAATGCATCCCTCACACCCACACCGACGCCTTTACCTTTAGATCCGACCAGCGAAAGCGAAGGTCATTTGCAGCGTAAGCTATCGAATAAAGGCTTCGATAAACTGGAGAGTGCAAGCAAGGATGATAATATTGATTGCCAACTGGAATTTCTGCCCGATTCTTACAAATTGTCAGAAACACTGCTACTCACAGAGGAGCTAGAGCGCGAAAAAGATAAAATCTAAGTAAGACGAATATTCTGAAAATATTCAACAATAATAATATATTTTTATTCAGCACCACGAGGTCACCGTGCTTATTTGGTGTTAGGCATTCCGGAATCCTTTATGAAAACATTTTGTCGTGGGCTTACTTTACTGTGACAGTTTCGCATTCAATATTACTAGAAAAAAAATAACGTAGAGAGAGTTTATTAACGCATGTTCAAGTATTCAAAAATCTGTATGTTCATATTTGCTTGTTTCACAACGCAATTGTCCAATTGAATTGGCTGCGTCTGTGGTAAAAATTCAACTTCTTTATAAATCTACATTTGATTTTTTAAGTTGTTAGCTGTATTGGCTTAAGGGTGAAACAAGTTTTGATTTAAATTACATATGTATATTCCATTTAGTGACATTAAATAATTCAATACAATTACTATTCATAGTTTTTCGATATTAACAATAATTGTACATATTACATTATCTATATAATTAATGCAAAATAAAAACTAATGGCATTATTTAAAATGTTCGATACATTTATACGCCCATGAAAAACATAAAACTTATTTAAAAAGCACGATATTTTATTTTTTGCAATAGAATCAGCTTTTAAACTATCTAAGAGCAGTCAGGAGAATATTTTCAATAGCAACTAAAACTGTAACTTTGCATTAATCTTAAATTGTATATAAATCAAAAAAGCATTGTTTTTAATACCGAACAAACAAAAGCATTGATATTAGCTGTGCCCAGTTTTAAGTGTAAAAAAAATTTATTGATAAAATACTGCAGCTACAACCATACACTTAACTGCAAAAATATGATAATCTAATAGGATATAGTCTCCTTAATTTAACGCACATTACCCCTTTCGAAATAAGTTATATGTATCACATAATAAAGTAACATTGGTTAATATCGATTTACCAAAACAGTTTATTAGATAATATAAAAAAGCTTATACATAACATTTTAATATTTTCGCAAGAACCCATGTTCATTTAACCCAAGGACCCATGGTTATGCCGGTTTCATCTGCAGCAAATTAATTAATTTTTCTAATTAAATAACCTTCTTAACTTATATAATGATAAGGTACATTATAACGGAGTATTTTCCTAGTTAAATTCTACATTTACATGTTTACATTAGAGTACAGTACAATATAACAGAGTATTTTCCTAGTTAAATACTACATACATATGTTTACAGATTGCACATGATAAGTAAACGCTTTAATATTAGCTTTAATTACAACTGCCACTGTAACATGGGCAGGCACTACGAGTCGTAGATTTTTAGATTGTCAAACTCATCAAGTGTGTCCTCGGATCCAGAAGCTGTTAGATCCGACAGCTCGTCGAGACATTTTTGGCGTTTGCGCACATTCCAATGCAAACCCTCCGCCAGTGAATCAAACCAATCCGATATTTGATCCTGTGCGCAAATGCTAGGGACCGGATAAGTGGAGGTTGTCACGCGCAAGCAGTCCCCATGATTTAACTCCTGGTCGTTTCGGCCATCAAAAGATACACGTGACGTATTTCTACTGTCTGGAGATATGGATATCTGGACGAAACAAAACTACAGATTAACAACACTTAATAAAATAATAACGGCTTACCATTAGCTCAACTCCTGCAGGCACCACAATAGGTCTAAAGCTTAGCGAATGAGGGCAAATTGGCGTGACCAGTATAGCTGGCACAGAAGGATGTATCATAGAAGCACCAGCGGCAGCTGCATATGCTGTGCTTCCCGTGGGCGTAGAAACAATTAATCCGTCGCCTTGCACGGATGTAATGTACTTGCCATCCAAGAATATATCAATATTGCTTAGATAAGGCGACGGTCCTCGATTAATAACCACTTCGTTTAAAACTAGAATGCTGTTGTGCCCAGGCGGCTGTGTGTTTGCAGGACTACAATTATTATTGCATGCTGTAGGGTCACGTAATTCGACGTGATTATATTGTCGCTGAAGACTGGGTTTTAACAGATTGTTGCTTGCTTGTTGCAGAGATTCCTTCCGCCGCTCACCTTTGCGGTGAATTGAACAACGCAGTCGGCTTCGTAGCGTAAGCGCTGCATGACCTTCCAAAACGTTGGTTACCTGCTCCTGAAAGTTATCACACTGAAAGGGTGTCAAAAAGCCCAGCGAACCTAGATAAAAGGCCATAACTGGCGGCACCGATTGCTGAAATAACTGTGATGCATAAAGCAGAGTGCCATCGCCTCCAAGGCAAACGATAAAATCAATGCGATCAGTGAGATCATCGCGACCATCTCTGTAAAACAAATTAAAGTTTTATATTATTAAACTTTAGATGTTTTAATTTTGTATTCAAATATAGTTACATCTCGTTATAATTTGTAAGACCAATTTGTATAAAATTATAACACTAGACCGCAACTAAATCATTGTTTCAACAAAATTTGTACTATTAAGATTTTAATGCTTTAAATATATTATTTGCCAAATCTTTATGCAATAGTTTATTGTATACTTCGAATCCATACTTACTTGAAAGTAACTAACTTTTCACGCAGCCCGAGGAAACGAGAGCGCACTCCGCTGTAATACTCATGCACCTGCCTGAATTTAGCACTCTCTTGATCCAACTTGACATCGTCGCGCAGTAACTTGTCCTCTAGCACAGCGGACTCTACCCACACGACCATATTTTTTTCCTGCACCAGCCATTCCACTAGTTGCACAAACGGCAGCAACACCTGCGAATCCTTCTTTTTAATAACGAGCACAGTTAGCGGAGGCTTATACCAAGTCAAGCGTTGACTTGCAGGATCTTGAATTTGCATAACCATGGCAGAGTTTTTCATAATGCGACCGCATGGTCCAAATTGCTGAACCGGGGAGGGTGCGTTTAAGCTACGAGTGCGCCTGAAATGAATTTCAAATATATGGCATACGTAAGCAAAAATCAATCAGGATGTTTCTAGGGTGAACATAAATTGCGCTTAACATTCAATAACATTTTATTGACCTCAGAAATTGCAAATGCCGCAACAGGAGGATTTGTTTTATATTGTAGAGCCAAATTGGTATATGCACTATTCCACCACGCTACGTAATTATAAACAGTAACAGGGTTAATAAAAGTGCAGTACATATATACAAAGTGTAGGGGTGCATCCTCAGCTTTAACGATCAGAAAGTTATTGCATGTCTTTAAAGAAAAGTAAGGTAGGTTTTGTACTTAACGCCACATTAAACCGAGAACGTTAGCACCTTAAAAATTTCAAAAATGTTGTACATCATTTAAATTTGCTATTACAAAGCTTTGCAGGCTGATACACACTGTACGTCGTCAACGAGACAGGGCAAATGTCGCGATTTATTGACGTTTTAATACCATTTTAGCAATTTCACAAGGGTATTAATTAAAACCAGTCTGTTTGGTAGACAGACAAAAAATGTACATACAAATCCAAATTGAAGGTTGGGACTTCTGACGTGCAACACCTTTGAAACCTATCACCATTTTGTTTTTGCTTGCTTCAGTTTCCCACTTATGTCTTTTAGCTGTGTATTTTTAAATATTTATGAATGACGCCGCGTACTAACTGGCACTGATTAAAATAATGGGTATGTTTCACATGGAGTAGCTTGTAGCCAAAACAAATAAATTTAAAGCCCATAGACAGGTCAAAAAGTGGTTTGGGCGCTTTTTGCCTTTGGTAAAGACGCGGCGCCATCATACAACCGTCCGAGTATAAACAAACTAGTTTTTAAGTGTACGAAAAAGGTGTAAAAATTTTCTAAAAATAATAATCTACACCCGTTGAAAAGGGTCAAGGACTTAATGGCTGTTTGTATAAATTTTTTAAGATTTAAGATAAGTAATTTTAACTCTTATAGATTTAAGTGCCTTTTTATGAATATTCTCTCTCGTTTAATGCTATAAAGAGCATTTTTTTTTCGGAAAATTTACCTAAAATTTCAGTGGGAAATTGGTAAGAACCTAGTTTAAAACAGCTTAATAATAGAATATATATATATATATATATATATATACATAGCTTGGAATGAGTGATTTAAAAATATCCAGTTTATCCATCTGGGAATTCGAAACAATAATGGTTTTGAAATAATAAAGCATACATACAAGGTCAAATGAATTAAATTTTGACTAAATATACACTATTTTTTTAATTGTGTCGCAAGTGGCTCGTTGACTTTTAAATTGGTACGCATTTCTTATCTATGTGTATATGTATAAAAGTTGTTTAATCAGAGTATTAATAATATCGAACTTGATAACCAGCGTTATTATTCTTATCAAAGCCTTCTCACTGGCTAAAATCAAATACAACTGAATGCAAATTACTTTAATACAAAAACAAGTCCAGTATAAAAAAAAATCTTCTTGATAGGAGTGTCTGTGTGGTTTGTCTATGAACTGAATTTATTGATGGTATCCATAAAGGTCTAGCCTCCAAAGTCAGTTCAAGGTCTATAAATTAAAAATATACATTTACCGATAACATTTGTACGTCGAAAACAGAAAGACTAATGGAAAATATAAAACAAATTCGACAGACCAATCATGGTTGGTTTTATTTGGCTTTTAGAGTAGTGTATTATTGAATACCATTACTTACGGCCAAGTGCCGGATCGTCTGCGCCGCGTCGTGGATGTAAAATAGTTGTCATACTCATCCAATCCCTGGTGCGTTATATTATAATTATTTTTGGTAATGCTTTCCTTAACCTTGCTAGTTATTGAACTTGAATTACGAGCATCTTCTAATTTGCCAGATTTGGCCAAACGTTGACGCTGCTGAGAGGCACTCTGACGCATAAACAGATCGTTATATTGTATCAACTGTTGTTGCTGACTGCTTCCATGAGCAAGTCCGTAATGCCAGCGCTCTTCCAGGCGATGCTGATGTAAAGTGGCCAAATCAACATCCGAACGGCAAGCCATTACTCAAACAAAACTGATTTACCACACAAATAACGATAAATCACAAGTTATCACTTAATTTTTTAATAAATTATATATATATATACATAGATATATATATTGAATATTATTATTAACACATTTCAGCGGGAATTTTAGAAAGCGTTTAATTAGCTCAACATTAACTTGGCATTGTTACCGTTGAAACGGCCCTGATATGTTGCTGTTTTTGTCTAAAAAGACTTAACCTTGCACTCTTTTTCGAAAGGTGTTAAAAATGTGATGTTACGCCAAAAATATACATATATACACATGTATATTGAGTTACGACGCTAGTCGGTCATAGTAAGCATCGAGTCGGTTGATTGCCTATACACCAATTTTGGCTTATTCATAAATTTTGAGCGCAGCGAACTAAATATACTTTGCTGAATATTTAATAGAATATGTGTACAATTCAATCAACAGGTTTTAGAACATAATTAACAATTAACTTTACGTTCAATTTGTGGTTCGTGCGCTTACGTACATTTCTCGGACCCGCTCTTAGTTCCGGCTCTGTCGTTAAGCAATTTGCATAGAAATTCCAACAAAAACAAACTGAGCACTTGAAACGACAAGTGAAGAGAGTGAGTGAGTGAGTGAGTGAGTGAGTGAGAGAGAGAGAGAGAGAGTGAGTGAGTCAAAAGAGAGTGAGTAAATTAGCCCAAGAGAAAAAGCTGCTTCCTAGGATGAAAGTGTCATTATTCAGCCATAATCAATGGCGGTTGGCTAGTACTGTCAGGGCGGCCGAAATATTTGTAATTGTAAGCTACGGCAGAACCACAATCAGCAATATAATGGATTTATTAAAATCTAATATAATATGTATGTGTAAACGCATAAAAAATAAGAATATATACTGTGTATAAAAAAAGTGTTCGAATACCATTTATTTTTAACTTTACAAACTCTTTAATAATTAAACTAAAATTTGGTAAGATTAAAATTATAAGCCCATATATATAAGCGATTGATATTAATAGTCTTTAACAATACGTCGGAGAATTGTTTGTCCATCAGGAAGTGTTTCAAAATATTTCGGAAAATAAAATAATTTAATGCAAGAGCTGGTAAACAAAGAAATCTCAACTGCCTCTGACAATATAAATTAATTTACTTAATTTAATTTCACAATGCCTCATTGAACAAAGAAAATCAACAGATAGAACATAAGTAAAAAATCTCAAGCAAATGCTCTGTAGAAGCATAATAGAAAAGTGATTATCATTGGCTGGATCACATGGCCTAGTTAAAGGCTAACAGATTTTTGGAAATACTTCAAACAACATAATGCCAAGTTTTATTGAGCTAGGAAAGTTTAAAACAAAAGACCTCTATTTACATGTTACATAAGACGGCGTTTTAAGCACATGAAACATGAAGCGCGAGCTTTAAACGGAGCCAACGACCGACAGAGCTTAAGCGACTCAGAAAAAAATTAAAGAGAGAGTTAGAGGTAGAAAAAGAGCGAAACGAGATAGAAACTGGGAGAAAGAAAGAGATAGACAGAGAACGCGTTCACAGATTTAAACAAACACGACTGCGCTGTTCGGTGAACAAGCGATAACTGAACTGAATTGAAACACCAAAACGGCGATTAAATTGTAAATCTTTGTGCGATTTAAAATCAAAGTTTACGATCGTTTGCAGTCGTCACACAGCGCATGCCAGCGAGCAGGTTGTAAACAACAGCTGAGCACAATTTGACGCACGTCGTATAATCAATGGATAGCAAGAGGCCACCGAACAGGTGTTGCCTGATAGTAAAAAGCTGTAAGCATGTTATGGAAACATCTCTGTAATATCTGAGCTAGGCGTACTTAATTGTTGGTCATACTAATTTAAAATCAGCTGATGTTCGCTTACCAGCACTTATTAGCTATCGCTACTACTGCTGTGTTTTTATATACAAAATGACATTTCATTTAGTAACTTACCACCACCAACGCATTTCTATTTCGCTATCAGTGCCATTCGATAACAATCCCGGCCCAGGCGCAGATGATGCTGATCCATTGTTAATATTCTTTTGGCGTGCGGTATTCACGTTTAGAAAGTGATTATCCTGCTCATCATAGTAACCGCCATGAGCAGAGGCACCTGCGCCTGCTCCTGCATTAGCACCTGGCACAGACTGGGCCGGAGTCGCCGTAGACTTTGGACATGGATATTGGGTAATGTCATGGGGCAGAGACATGATTAACAATTAGAGATGGCCGTAGATATTATTTTTTCAACACAGTCCAGCTTGTATAAGAAATTTGTTTTCTAAGTATGATTTTAGCACATCACAGTATTTTTGCGCACAATTAAATTTTTTCAATAACACTTTCCGGTCTTTTGATGACTACAAACGTGTGCCGTTATAAACTTAAGATAGACTTTGGATAACAACGTTCTCTTAGTGTACATTTATTTTTAATCTGTATTCCAAATCCATTTTAGAGAGTTGATTAAATCGTTTCCCTGCTGATGTTGGACTTGCAATTGCTGTGAACTCAACTGGTTCCATTGCTTCTCCTTGTTACGTATGGTTCATTTTGACATGACATTTTTACACAGTAGTGAACTAGTTTGACAGGTTTTGATGTACTGACTCACAGTTCGTTATTGGAAAAATGTAACATTAACATTTAAACTGTATTTAGCTAGTCATTTAATAAGAAAAGTATTTAGTAAAGGGATTCCTACTTTTATTGTCCTGTAAATAATTTTTTATTTGCCTTATATGTTTTATTTTTAGACTATTAGTTTAGACATTTTTAAATGCCTATCATGAAAATGGAGTCTGGCAGCTAGAACACTTTCAGATATTTTTTTATGTTTTAGTTCAAGGCCGCCAAATTAGTGCAAGTAAGCATGTTTTAAGCTTACCGAAATTGATTTCGCCTTTCAAGCAATGTACCCAACAGAGATCTTTTTGCAGGTCCTTCAGTGTGAATCCATGTCGTTGATTCGTCTTTAACAATTTCCCTTACCAGCTCTGAATCGTGAACATTCATATTTTTGTTTGAAGCTTCACACTTATTACGGATTAAAATAAATAAAAATATTAAAACCAAAAACCTAAATACACATTCACGCATAAACACAACTGTGCGCTGGAAACGTTCCGAGTCAACTAATGCACACGCCTATAATCCGAGATTTTATGCATTTCATATGACTAGATAAGCACGCACACCTGTTACACGCACACACTAAAACACACAAACATACGCATTTTGATATTGATTCGCGCACCTTGAATTTGTTAACAAAAAAGGCAAAAGTAAAACAAATACAAAAACATGAAACAATGGTACAAAATTTGTAACTCGTCGTGCATCGCATGTACAGCCTGCGGGCAACATTTTTTAAACTTGCAACGGCATGCCGTTACTTTCAATTTTGCTTTCTATGCAAATAGCCTTATAGCCATATTTGATAAGCCCGTGTACGTATGTATCATCGAAACTGCCAATAACTTAGGTTAACCAGCACTAACAGACAAAATCGAGGTGAGCAGCATGTAACCACCAAGTGGCTGTGAGCAGTAGTAGGTACTTGTACTTGAATTTCAGTGTCTTCGTTTTATTGTATAGATAAAGTACATATGTACCTATATTTATATATTATATTTAATTTATTTATTCTGTGTGGTTTAATATCACATATAAGAAAAGTTGTACACTGTGTTTAATTTTCCCAACTCAACACATAAAATATAACAAATATGTAATTACATTACATAAGCAACATTTTTGTATAATATTGTACAAGTCGGTCATTTATATATATGTATATCAATAAAATTTTTGTGTGAACAGCCTGAAGCTTACATTATCAAATAAAGAATTTAATAATTGAAATTACCAAGCAGTAATTAATTTTGCAACTTTAATTACACATTATTAGTTTATGCGAATAAAATATTTAAACTGTTAATAATACTACAATAAATTAACATTGGAAATGTTAAATTATAAACATATTCATACGTATATAAGTGCATATACAACAATCTTCATTTGACAAATGCATCCCATGAATACATGTTCAGAACACGCGCTCAATTAACTAAATATCGTACAATTTTAAATTTTCAATCTCATCAAACGTGTCCTCAGATCCTGATGCCGTTAGATCTGACAACTCATCGAGGCACTTCTGGCGCTTGCGTTCATTCCAATGTAGTCCATCGGCCAGCGAAGCAAACCAATCAGAAATTTGATCCTGCGCGCATATGCTGGGCACAGGATAAATTGAGGTTGTCACTCGCAGGCTATCGCCATGAAAGATTTCCTGACGATTACGGCCATCAAAGCTGACC
Source organism: Scaptomyza parva (assembly GCA_035044645.1). Classification (NCBI taxonomy): domain Eukaryota; kingdom Metazoa; phylum Arthropoda; class Insecta; order Diptera; family Drosophilidae; genus Scaptomyza; species Scaptomyza parva. Next base: position 76,912 of record JAWNNT010000090.1, on the reverse strand, counting down.
CAGGAAGTATTTCGACTATCAGGCGACACGGAAATCTACATATCACGAGCGTATAAATACAATACATAATATTTATTTTTATTACTTGCCTTTAATTCAACACCAGCGGGCACAACGATGGGTCTAAAGCTCAGCGAATGTGGACAAATAGGGGTGACCATTATAGCCGGCACGGAGGGATGTATCATTGAGGCCCCAGCGGCTACGGCATATGCTGTGCTACCCGTAGGCGTAGACACAATTAAGCCATCGCCCTGCACCGAAGTAATGTACTTGCCGTCCAAAAACAGATCTATATTGCTCAAATAGGGCGATGGGCCACGATCAATGACTACTTCGTTCAATACTAGAATGCCATTAGCAGCAGGAGATGCATGTGCATTTAAGTCCATTGCATGTTTGACATCGTGTCGCTTATCGCTCTTTCGATGCATAACACAGCGCAGACGACTGCGCAGTGTTAGTGCTGCATGACCCTCCAGAACGTTGGTAAGCTGTTCCTGAAAATTATCGAAACGAAAAGGTGTCAAAAAGCCCAATGAACCTAAATGAAAAGCCATGACCGGTGGCACCGATTGCTGGAACAGAAGCGAGGCATACAATAATGTACCATCACCTCCAAGGCAGATAATAAAGTCAATGCGATCTGTAAGATCATCCCGTCCATCCCTTTAAAAGAAAAAGTTATTTAATAAATTTTATAGCGGTAATTAAGCCTTAAACTCACTTAAAAGTTACCAACTTATCACGAAGGGCTCGAAATTGTATGTCCTCGTTGAGTAATGTATCATCTAGCACTGCAGACTCTACCCAAACTACCATGTTTTTTTCCTGAAGCAGCCAGCTGACCAGCTGAATAAATGGCGCCAAAACGGAAACATCGCTCACCTTCTTAATAACCAGTACAGTGAGCGGAGGCTTATACCAAGTCAGACGTTGACTAGCAGGGTCCTGAATTTGCATAACCATTGCAGAGTTTTTCATGATGCGCCCGCACGGACCGAATTGCTGGAAAGGTGATGGGGCATTTAAGCTGCGAGTACGCCTACAAAAAAGTAGGCAAATTCGATTTCAGACGGTTAAAACATGCGCTTTTTTTTTTGTTACTTTGCTATTTAGAGTCCATCATAGCTCGGACTGCATGCATTTTAAAGATACAAAACACTTGCTTTAAACTGTGCCACGCGTTACCCCAGCCATTGCTTACTAATTAATGTACGCTTAAATATTTTGTGAGACTTTTTTGGTTACTTTATTGGCCAAATGATAACTGTCACTGGCGTTGAAATTTTGAGTGTGGCTTTTCGCAGCTCCAGCTTTGTCCGTTAAATTTAAAGTGCTGACACCAAGCAGTTAAGCATAAAATATTGAACAGATCATTTTGATTTTAGAGCGTGCTTTTGGCGTCAGTGTTTCGTGTGCATTTTTTACAAACAACGGTAGATTCATATATTTAAGGCGCATCAGGTGTTGCGCGTGCGTTTGAACGGCAGAACAATTGGCCTATGGATAATAAATATATTGCTTGGTAGTAAGACTGCATAAAACAACACAAATCAATAAAGGTTAACAAAATTATTATAGGTGAACATATCATGTATGTATATTTATTTGAGTTATATCAAAGACAAATGATAATGCTTACCACCACCAGCTGCTGCTCATGACGCACATTCGATTTGACAATTCTTTTTTATCGAGTCTGTCGCTGTTTGTGTGCGACTGCGGTAGTGCTGCTGTCGACTTTTTTTGTTCAGGGGATTTTGACATTTTCAAAATACCCGGATACAGAAACTTTAAATCCTTGCTTTACCGTAAAACCAATTTCCTATTTAATTGGCTTATTGAACACGCAAGTGTGACTGTAGTTTTATGCTAATAAAATACTGATAAAAGTAAACATACATGCCAGTGTTAAAAATTATTAACGGTATGAATAAAATTTACTTTGCATTACATACTTTTTTACAGTTAACAATAATTATTGGTCTAATAAATATTGCTCATAAGATTTAAAATTGAACAAAAGCTATTTTTGGGATTTACACGCTTATAATTATCGGCATGCATTTGGATTGCAGAACAGAAAACAATTCTAACAACTGCATGCTATTAAGTTTTAAAATAAAATAAACATTTGTGCTAAAAAATGTACAAATAAATTTCATTTCCATATAAAAATGGATGCACATTTAGTACTTATTACGCACAGGCGTGGATCATGTACTACATGTAATTATAGTTTATTTTTAGATTTTTTCAAAGAATTTCTTTACTTGCTTACCGAAATTGTTTACGTCTCTCATTCAAATCCAAACCGTGAGCTTTCCTTAGTGGCTTTGGTGAATTCTCTGGCGACGCATTAACCGCGTCATCTTCCCTTTGATTCTCTACTGATATGGAATCGGCAACCATTTGGAGCGCCATTTTCATATCCTCGTCTCGCATTTTAGCAGGATGCTTATAAAAGGTTATATTTAATCTTTAAATAGTTTTAAATATGCTCTCAACCTTACTGTCACAATGTTAAAATTCAACTAAATTCGTTTCTGTGCCTTTACTTCTATACAAGTTTGATTTACATACATATGTATTAGAGTGTGTGCTTGCATTCATGGTTATGTACGTAAATGTATTCACATACACGCGTATATACATATATTGAAAAAGATACTGTATTGAAAAGCACACATACTCGTACTTTGAATTTCCTTAGATCGTTCTCCAAGCAATTGTAAAACGTCGATACAAAACAAGGCCGTTCAACTAAGCGTGATCGACTTGTATATACCTCGTAGGAAAATATGAAAATTTAATAGTTTGTCAAACTTAAGGTTGGCAGAGATTCTTGATCAAGCTTATTACATTTACAAAAATGTTAACCATTTTGAATTATTAATTAGTTATAGTTTGCCAAACTTAAGGTCGTCAAACCATTTTTAGTAGTTTATGTGAAAGAGAACCAAGAATTTTTCTTTTGAAGTACAAGTTAATTTTTTTTTCGGTATAACGAACAGTTGATGTTTTGAATTTTAAAACATGCAATACCTTTGGACTCGAATTCAAAATTAAGCACTTGGGTAAAAAAAATGCAAAATGCTGCCAATTTTAAATTAATAGTTTAAATATACTTTATTAGTACAGCTATCGATATCAATCGAAGGCAAGCGATCAACATGTCAAGCTAATATCGTCAAGTATTAAGTTATTAATACTCGTTATACAGTATGCGTTGCAAGCAATCCTTATATCGATTACAACATTCGATAAATTAGTACGCGCTGCGGCAAAATTTCTTTCTGTGAATTCTTATTCTAAGAAAATTATAAGTTGCATAGATACAAAAATAAATACGCAAATACAAATGGCAACAAAAACTTATTTACCTTTAAAAATGCTGGCCAATCGTTTTGGCAATACAGCGACTGTGGCGTGTACACAACATCAAAGGTAAGCATCGGTGCTAGTTAGCGCGCGTGTGTCTCTTTTGTGACGTAATTACATCCACTAAGACTCATGTAAATTGATTTTCTCCTGTTATAAATTCTACCAGCTTGCTTTACAAATCTAAGACAGAATTTTCGCGCGGATATACCACTGAAAAGCAGCAGCAGCAGGTGGGTGATGAGGCTAACGCGCCGGAACAGAAAAAGACACCACTTTCGCCTGAAGTTGAGCGGCTGACGCAAGAGTTGACAGCGGCTAAAGAGCAAAACAGCGAACTACTAGATAAATACAAGCGAGCTCTAGCCGATAGTGAGAATATGCGCACGCGGCTCAACAAACAAATTAATGATGCAAAAATTTTTGGAATTCAAAGTTTCTGTAAGGATTTGCTTGAGGTCGCTGATACACTAGGTCACGCAACTCAAGCAGTACCAAAGGATAGGGTACGTTATATATTGTGTGTATACATATTCGCACCGAACTAAATGTTTTGTTAACCCAATCAGCTAAATGACAATACAGATCTTAAAAATCTCTACGAGGGACTAAGCATGACGCGAGCCTCTTTGCTACAGGTGTTTAAGCGCCATGGACTAGAACCAGTTGAACCTATCAATCAGAAATTTGATCCTAACATGCACGAGGCACTGTTTCAGAAAGAAGACACTACAGTAGAAGCTAATACAGTTGTAGAGGTAACCAAGCTTGGTTACAAATTGCACGAACGTTGCATACGTCCAGCCTTGGTTGGTGTGTCAAAATGCTGATAGCAATCTTGCTACATCACCCAAAATCATACTTTGTATACTTACTGTTGAAAGCTGATCATCTACATAGCTCTTATCATATTGTTTGCAAATTTGTCTTATGCTGCAATAATTATGTACGTCACTATGTAAATATATGTAAGTGTTCCCCTGTACAGGCAATTTTGCATTAGTAATCGAAATTTTACTATGCAATAATTTGATGTAAAATAGTTCCTTAGATTTTAGTACTCCACGGGTATTTTGCACACACGGATGCCTGTGAAAGGCAAATTTTAATGCTTTTACTTAAATAAACTCATTGTTTATTTAATTGTATAACCCATAATATTTTAAATAGTTTCGCATTACAATAATGGGAAAGACATTACGCTTAATTTCTACCACAATATCAAAAAGTTTTCGACTGTCATAACGCCAAAAACGAGTAATAATTTGTTTATATAGTATGAAATAAATAGTTTTCAATGGTGCATACGAACTTAACGCGGATGCCTATATATGAAAAGCGATATTGGCTTGTATAAACATCATAACTGCTTTTCGTCCTCAGTAAACTCCTTAATATGGAAGCCCCAGGGAAATCACACATACAAGTATGTGTATGCGTTTGTGTACACACAGGTATCAATCGTTATTTTCGTTAAACGGATAAAATTCAATGGAATTAAGATTTGTAGCCAAACAGGTAGAATTGGGCTCAAACAGGTACTTGAAAATTCGTGGAAAAAAAAAATTCCATAGGTTCATTTGTAGCAGAAAATAGTTTTTACCTTCCAATGCAGTTTAAAACGTGCGGTCAGTTGTTTTTCCAACCTCAAATAAGGCAGAATGGTTGCTCCGTTACTGAAATTTCTCTTACAGTTGGCTTTTCTGCATTGCATAAGCGGACGCTTGTCTCTAATGCCGAAGTTCTATGGTCGGGATAGTACAATAATTGTAGACTCAGCTAAGCCCAAGTTACCACCAAAGTTGCGGAATGCTCTGTATTACAACATTCCTGTCTACAGACTGATACATCCTGCCCCAGGAGCACCGAAAGCGACTGCATGGCCAACTACTCCACCACCAACCTTAGTTGACGGGTATCCCAGTGATTTAGTTAAAATTGCACGCAATAAATTAGGTCTTAAACGCATAGACCAGCTACCTACAATTACTGAGCTTGGTAAGCTATTGGGCACGGGCAACGCCATCGAAACCATTGAACATGTGCGGACACTGACTTCCAATGATCAGGGCATATCTTTAATGAAGTCGTACTTGAAATCGTTTGACTATGATTTTCATTGGCCCGAGGAGGAAAGTGATAATCAAACTAAAAGAAATGATAAAAAGGAAAATTTAAAAAATAATGCAGATGTTGATAACGATTACGAGAATACACCCGACAAGCTGAAAATGCAAACAAACAAAAAACCAAGCTTCAGTATGGAGAAGAGCAGCTTAAAAGGACGTGTTAACAATTTAATGAAAGAATACAGCGTGAGCGGTTGGTCAGAGAGCAGCCCATTGCATAAATCTCTACTAGGAAAGCAGGTGTCGCCGTCCCCTGACGAGCCAGTGCGACAGGGCGCTTTGTCCGAATACCGTCCAGTGTTTGTGCGTCCACCCTTACCCTATCACTTCCCTATACCATTGCGTCCCCTTTTAATGCCGGGTGCCAATCTGCCCACGACAAGGCAACCTCCCACCACGACAAATCCAAATTTCATTCGCCACGTTCCAAATCAGTCGCACCTCAACACACCCAAGGAGTCATCGGCAACAACCACTATAAAGCGCGTGGCGCCGCATATTCAGCAGCTTGCGCAAATGGCCAACATTTCACCCCACGTGCTTAATGGCTTTCTGCAGCATCAGCCAAAGATAGCCGAGTTGGCCAAACGCATCAGTCGACTACCGCTGATACAGCAACACAGCCGAGCAATTGACTCCCAGTTATTAATGGCTCTAAAACGAACGCTATCTCAAGATGAGAGCTTGAAGCGTTTGCTTGGAGCTTCACAGACATTAAACTAGTTGCGTAACTTAGTCAATAAGATATACATAAACATATACATATTTCGATTTTAATAAAGATAATTTTAATTTTACTGATCATACATAACCCTATTTCTAAACATGTGTCGACACCTCAAAATGTTAAGAGCTGTGTGTTAATCGGCAATTGCATTATTAAATGTCGTTTAATTGTTTTAGCGATAACTTGCATAATAGTCGCCTAATTAAGAACTCAGCGACAATTAAATATGGAACGCATAAATAATTTTAAAATATACTTTATTTGTTAGTCAATTCAAAAAGAAATGATGCACCTAAAATAAGTGCAACACTTTGGTATGATTGCTTTTTTATTATTTGTCCATGAAAAATAGCACTCGAAGGTTCTAGTTATTAAACAAGCGAGCGTGCACTGGACAGTTAAATTGATAGATTACTTCTAATGAAATTTTTAATTTTCGTAAGACTTAACTAAACCGCCTCCATTGACTTTCCCTAAAATAATGTGCGATAAAATGAATTATGTTACTTAACAGAAGAGTGTCAATCACATAAAAATGCGGTGATCTGAGTCAGTTCAATTTGAAATTCGGCTATCGATAGTGTGGTCTTACGATTAGTTACTACTTATAAATCAATACTCCTAAAAAAATTAAGTTTTTTGGCCAATGTTGTGTCTCAAGAGAAATATCGATAAGATCATTGTAACACATCACCCTTTTTTTTTTGCGAAACTCATCCCAATGTGCAATCATGTTAAAAATTATTAAACAAAACCGCATTTGATCTTAAAGACACGACTTTTATATTTTTAACGACCTTAGTGTAAGCACAGTTCGGCAAAGTAAATAACCTATGGAGAAATTAACATAACTATTAATATCGATATATCGGTTTAAGTCAACAAATTTAACAGAGTTGGTTTAGAAAAAACTAAAACAGCCCATACACGTCGTAAACGTCACCAAAAACTTAGCCAAAGGCAAATTATTGACAAATTTCATAGAGATAAAATGTTTATTTATTTGCCCCATTCCGTACACTTTTAGTGCGTGTATGTGACATGTGTATGACAGTGTGTATGTAAACCCGTGTAGTGGCAAGTGGCATTATAAACATATGTACATATGTGAGAAATAACAGCAGCAAGGGGTTTTTAATAATTGCTTGTTGCGATCCAAATTCTAAGAGGTGGAAGCCAATCAGGTGCAATAAAAGAACACAGCTTAAAAGTCTGGATACGATGGCACTTCCAGGCAACGGAATATATGTGGTGCGTGGAGAAATGGCAACACTAATGACTGCCATGCGTCGTGGTACACGCTGGAATGCGACAGCCTACGTGGTAAGTACCTAATTAATAAATACTTGTTTGTGAGTAACAAGAAGGTTCGCTTTTTGTACAAAAACAGGACGATGAGAAGGACGCCTTGCTCAAGCTGTTCATCGATCTGAAGCAGGTGCTTAACCGCATTGAGGATTTACGTCTTATTGAAGCAAATGTGTTTCTGGCGCCTTTTTTGGAGGTGATTCGAACAGCGGATACCACAGGTCCATTAACCAGTCTCGCCCTAGCCTCAGTGAACAAATTTTTGTCATATGGCTTGATTGGTAAGAATCATAGAGAGATACGCTTCACAACACAAAAGTATATTTTATTTATGCTTCTAAGTACATGTATTATTTTTTAATTTTAGATCCTACCACTCCAAATCTAGCGGTAATTGTCGAGATGATAGCAGATGCTGTAACGCATGCCCGCTTTATGGGCACGGATCAATCCTCTGATAGTGTTACATTTATGCGCGTCATCGAAGTGTTGCATACTCTAATCCGAAGTCCTGAGGGTGCCGCCGTTAGCAATGAGTCTATGTGCGAAGTTATGCTTAGCTGCTTTAAAATCTGCTTTGAACCGCGGCTTAGCGAGTTGTTGCGTCGCTCCGCTGAACAATCACTTAAAGACATGGTGCTGCTATTCTTTATGCGCCTTCCTCAATTTACGGAGGACCGCAGTGACACTGTGCTGCAAAAGCGTTTTACTATTTTTGAAGCTACAGGAGCACCGACCGAAAAGCAAAAACGCAAATCTCAGCCAGCACTAACGGTTCAACGGAAGTCATCCACAACCGATGAGCAACCTCAGACTCCACAGAGCACGTTCATGGGCCCCACGCATTTAAAGGCCCCAATACTAGCCACAACACCGGCTTCTCCGGCAGGCAACATTCTTGATATGCAGGGCAAGATCGCACAAACACCCACAACAGGTGTTGGAAATTCTTCGCTTGACGTGCCAGTAATTCAGGTGGAAAACCCAAAATCTGAGGCACATGCTACTGAAGAAGATGAGTCATTGCTGTTGGCACAACAGACAACTTCACTAACCGAGGCCAGCAGCAGCGAGTATATCAACTCGGTGGGCGTGCGTTTCACCCAGCAAAGTTCGACCCAAGACGCTGCTTTGTCTATGACACCATATGGGCTACCCTTCATTCAGGAACTATTTCGTTTTCTCATCATTCTATGCAATCCGCTGGACAAGCAGAATTCAGATAGTATGATGCATACTGGATTAAGCCTGCTTACAGTTGCTTTTGAAGTGGCCGCCGACAACATTGGAAAATATGATTCGCTACTTGAACTGGTGAAAGATGATTTGTGTAGAAGCCTTATTTCGGTAAGTCTTTAAAATATGTTTAAAAGTTGGTAGATTATTCCATCTTAAAACAGCTTTGTAAAAATATTAATGTTTTCTTTTTATTAGCTTCTAAATTCAGAACGACTTAGCATCTTTGCCGCTGATTTGCAACTTTGCTTTTTGCTCTTTGAATCACTGCGTGGCCACTTAAAGTTTCAGCTGGAGGAATATCTAAAGAAACTAAGTGAGATCATTGCTAGCGATAATCCAAAAACTCCTTACGAGATGCGAGAGCTGGCACTCGATAACCTTTTGCAGTTGTGGCGTATTCCCGGCTTCGTCACCGAGTTGTATATTAATTACGACTGCGATTTATACTGCACAGACATGTTCGAAAGCCTTACCAATTTGCTTAGCAAGTACACGCTCTCGGCCACTAATGCAGTGTACAGCACGCATATCATCGCTATGGACACACTGATCAGTGTCATAGACTGCATTGAACATAATTGTGTTGTTTCAAAAAGCAATAACAGCCAGAACAACACACTTATGCAGACTTCACCGACAGGTGTTGGTGGCAGCCGTCATTCACGCCACAATAGCGGACTTGAAGGTATCGTGATTGACAATGGGGAAGATCTTGTAGAAAATATTTCCAGCTTTATTAATAAAAGCTCACAGCGTTTACGCCTGCAGTCCGGAGGAGATGGTTCAGACATAACCAGTGAACAGCTGGCGCTTGTTAAAGAGAAGAAACGCCTACTCTCCAAGGGAACGGAGTGGTTCAATCAGCGACCCGATAAAGGAATTCAGTATCTGCAGGAACATGGCATTTTAAATGCTCAGCTCGATCCCATGCAGGTGGCGCTTTTTCTTCGCGAAAATCCAGGCCTGGATAAAAAAATGATTGGTGAATATATCTCCAAAAAGAAAAACGTGGATTCTAAAATACTCATCAATTTTGTGGACTCTTTCGATTTTACTGGGCTTCGCGTTGACCAAGCTCTGCGCCTATATCTAGAAACCTTTCGCTTACCTGGCGAGGCACCATTAATATTTCTAGTTTTGGAGCACTTTTCGGATCATTGGCACGTAAGTTTTATGACTATATATATATATATATATATATATATATATATACATTTGTTAAGGAAATAAATTATATTCGAAATATTTAAAAAAATGGTAACAAATGCAAATTAGTTTCAAATGTGAATACTTTTATATATTAATATTATTTATAGAATCAAAACAAGGAGCCCTTTGCTAACGTTGACGCAGCCTTTCGCTTGGCGTATGCTATCATCATGCTTAACATGGATCAGCACAATTCAAATGCCAAACGTCTAAATGTCCCCATGACTCAGGATGATTTCACAAAAAATTTAAGAGGTTTAAATGGAGGAGAGGATTTTGATCAGGAAATGCTAGCGCAGATATTCAATGGTATCAAGTGAGTTGTGTTAAAGTCATGAATGCAGTTGAATATGCAACAAATATTTAAAATTTTGTTAACAGAAACGAAGAAATTGTGATGCCTGCAGAACAGACGGGTCTCGTGCGCGAAAATTATCTATGGAAGATGTTGCTGAGACGTGGCGCTACACATGATGGTCACTTTCACTATGTAAACGATGCAGCCTACGATGTACAGATATTTAATATTGTGTGGGGGGCTTCTTTGAGTGCCCTAAGCTTTATGTTTGACAAGAGCACCGAAACGGGCTATCAGCGCACTTTGGCGGGTAAGTAATACACAATTCAGGTTTAGTTTTAAAAACACTAAATCTTATTTAAATATACCTTTCGCAGGATTCAGTAAATCGGCAGCAATATCGGCACATTATAATCTTAATGCAGATTTTGATGCGCTTATACTGACCTTGTGTAAGTTCACTACGTTGTTGAGCAGCGTAGAACAACACGAGCCAGTACCAGCGAACAGTGAAATTCAACAAGCGGTCAACTTTGGACTGAACGCTAAAGCGCAAGCGGCTATGCGAACTGTGTTTTTGCTTGTCCACGGTTATGGTGACAGTCTGCGTGACAGTTGGAAGCATATTTTGGATCTGATTCTTCAGCTGTTCCGCCTGAAACTTTTGCCCAAAACGCTTATGGAGGTTGAAGATTTTTGCGAACCCAATGGAAAGGCCATGCTAATTTTAGAGAAACCCCGCGAGAAGCAAGAATCTGGCCTGTTCTCCAGTCTCTACTCATTCATCAGCTCTGAAGGTCAACGTGAGCCTACATACGAGGAGCAAGACTTTATCAAACATGGTCGCAAGTGCATTAAGGAGTGTCAGTTGGATCAAATGTTGCAGGAGTCTAAGTTTGTTCAATTTGAATCACTGCAGGAGCTATTAAAAAGCGTTCTGTCTGTGTTAAAGACGCCAGACATACCCAAATCCCATGGCCAGGCCTATGCCGAAGATGTAACTGTCTTTTGGATGGAGTTTCTTGTAAAGATTGTTGTTCATAATCGGGACCGAATGATTGCGATGTGGCCAGCTGTGCGCGATCAAATGTTTCAGCTGCTGCATGGCAGTGCGGAAAACGGATATGATTATCTGCTAAATCGCTGCATTGTTGCTATGCTGAAACTGGCCATATATCTGATGCGGAACGAAGAGCTGTGTCCAGTTGTGTTACAGTCGTTAAAAAGGTTGTTGGATCTAAAGCCGGCGCTGTTGTTGCGCATCTCTAAGCAAATTTCAATTGGCATTTACGAACTGCTTAAAACCTCTGCGCAGAACATTCACTCAGAACAAGATTGGCAGATTATTTTTAATTTACTTGAGTGCGTTGGCGCCGGCGCTGTACCGCCTAACTATGAGGATATATTGCAGCTAACACTACCGCCAAATAACCGTGTCACATCAGAAGGTGCGCTTGGCAGCGAAGAGGACGTGGCTACGTCTCTCGAGCGCGGATACACATCTGATTTGGATCTTGGAAAGTCAGTGAGTGTCCCTGCCACCTCTAGTCCTAGCGCTGAGAATTGGATTCTGGTTAGCAAAGACAGCGACCTCACCACAGCATCTAGGTTCGTTTTTTTTTTACTTATAATAAATAATTTAAAGAAATATTAATATAAACCCAAATCCTATATGCTAGGCCACAGTCGCCGCCCAGCTCCAGCACGCTTGGTGTGAGCTCATTAGTGTTTAACTGCCGGTTGCTAGATCACACACCCTTTGCACTGTTCAAGTGCTGGGACTCACTTGCTTTCATCGTGCGCAGCGTAGCTCACATCACACCATACAACTTTGAAGCGTGTGTGCGTTGCATTCGAATTTTTGTAGAAGCGTGCAGGGATGGAGGCATTCATCAACGACGTAAATTTGAAGCCGTGAGCAAAAAACGAAATATGAAAAAACGTCAGGAAAACACACGTGAACCTGGCGTTGACCAATCTTTATCAACCGGTAACTTGCCTTCTCAGCTGAGCGATGTTGGCGAATATCATCCACCAAATGCCGCAGAACAAGAGGAATTGGCGCAGCGTTACGAGCAGTTATCAATTCAACTTCTGGACCTTATGTATACGTTGTATACGCGTACGGCACAGATCTTTCGATGGTGGGCTGAAGAGGGCTGCACGGTGCCGCAATCTGGGGCGCTGTGGACGCCCGGGTGGTGTCCGCTTCTGCAAGGCATCGCAAGGCTGGCCATGGATCGACGGCGAGAAGTGCGCACTCATGCTATTTCGTGCTTGCAGCAGCGGGCTTTGCTTGTGCACGATTTGCAGACGTTATCGGGGGCTGAGTGGTGCTCCTGTTTTCGGAATGTGCTTTTTCCGCTGCTAAACGAGTTATTGCCAGAAAGCGTCTCGGCTATTCAACTGGACACTTCACTGTTAGAAGAATCACGCATACGCACGGCTACCATTATGTCAAAAATGTTCTTGCAGCATTTGACGACGCTGATAGAGCTGGGGGCCACATTTAACGAGCTGTGGCTCGAAATTTTGGACTACATTGAGCGATTCATGAAGGTTGGTTCAGACACGCTCTCAGAACAGATGCAGGAGATACTTAAGAATATGCTGCTCGTAATGCACTCTGTTCGTGTGTTTCACAATCAGGATGGTACACTACAACAGGCTTTATGGGAGCTCACATGGCGGCGCATTGGGGATTTTCTACCAAATCTAAAATTGGAGCTGTTTCACGATGAAGGTGCGTCAGGTGCTTACTCAAAAAAGTCCAGTCTTAAAAGGCACCACATTTTAATTTTTGGCACCTGTCCGTCTGTAGATATGGCCTTTCCGGCCAATGCGTGGCACAAATCCAAAATAATTAATAAGCATTCCATGATAAGGTCGCTGCCAATACACAGTTATGACTTTCCAACGCTTTCAGTGGACAAAGAAAGTATGCAAGTTAAACGAAAGAAAAAACCATGGAACCGTTTGCGCGTTAAGTTTCCGTTATTAAGAAATCTGACCAAGAAGATGAATTAATGCTTTTAATGATGAATTGTGCATTCAATTCAAATTGCAAGTTGGCCATTAGGGACATTAGTGTTGTTTTTAAATTTTCATTTTTGCTAAGCACTTATAAAACTTAATTCAAATTTTTACTGCACCTTTTATAGGCAAGCGAGCCCAAACAATAACAAATACTGCAGCAGCTCATGAGATGCCGTCTGTGGCCATTATGCCAAGCCAACCACAACAGCAAGCAGAGTTGATTGTTAGCAATAGAACTAACAATAGTGATATTGTGCTCAGTGCTGTTGTTACACCAGATTTGAATTCTCCAGTAGAATCGCCTCGACGCAGTATCATTCTCCAGCCGCCTATGATGGAGGTACTGCAGCAAGCACCAAGCCTTGCATTTGCGCAGGTGAGCTTTTGTTGTTTACTTTTTTTCGCAATTTATTTATATTTATAATCCTTTTAGCCGGTAATCGTGCCACCACACAACAATAACACATTGTTGCCTGATTTGATCAATGAAGCAGCTGCAGCAGCCGTTAACAACACCAATTCAATAACAACCACCATTCACTGTCTTAGGCAAGGGGAATCTCAAATCTCTGCGCCCGTCACTAACAGTAATAGCTTTGCAATTGAGTTGCCAGTTACACCGCCAAATTTACAAGAGCAACAACAGGTGCTGTTTCAGCAATACCAATATCAACAGTACCAGACGCATCAAACAGGACATATGCATCCACCAACACAAAATGATGTACCACTAAGTCATGTAATGGCTAGCAATGCGTATCCAACGTTAAACAAAATGCCGAACCCATCTATTGTGCACAGCTTTGTACCGGTGTACGAGGCGCCACCGGTACAGACAGGCAATGCTGCAGACATCTACCATGAATATGTGCAGAATCCTTACAATATAACATTGCAGCAGTCACAGCAGGATCAACCACTACAGCATTCGGCTGAAGAGCTCTTTCCAGCTGTAGCCACGCCAGCCAACTATTTTAATGCCAATATAGATCCTAAAACCATACCGCCTGGTTCCGAATTGCTTTATGGGCAGCAGTAGGCAACTTTTATTTTAGCATAACTATCGTCTATTTGAGATGTTTAACTTTATTAATTCCTGGTCAACCAAAATTGCAATACTATATGCCGTTTAATTAAACATATTATTTGCAATAGGTTATTGTTAAACACATTCCGCGAGTGTTGTGATTTTTAAATATAACAAACGTTGTAAATGTAAATCACATGGGTACAATACAAAAAATTCGTTGGGTATTTGCGAAATGATAAAGCTTTATGCCGCAGTTTTAAAACAAAAAATAATAGTTTCAATTACAATAATTAGAATGATATTTATATAAATATATCTTATGTACGTATGTTATGCAAAAAGGCAATTGTAAATAATCAAAATCTAAAAAGTAAAATTTACAATAAATAATAGAATAAAGCCTAATTAGAAAATCGATCTATGATTTTAAAGTCTATTCGCCCTGACAGTGTAAGTGATTATGTTTTTGGTGCCTCAGTAAAGTTATCAAAAAAACAAAACGGTAAAAAATTTAAAATAAAATTTATAAAATATTTTTTGATGTTGACGCTCGTTAAGTGATTGCTACTTCTGCAGCGTCAGTATTTTTTCTGCTCGTTTTGCCAAAATACAGTTGATTCGGGACTGCAGGTACCAGGCGCACAGAGTGCGCAACAAGCAGTTGAAAAAATATAACATATGGCTGAGCTTTTGAGCTCAAGAGCTAAGCGCAATGTTAAGTAGTTGTTCTTTAATCAAAAGTAACAGCATTCAGCTGCTATTTCTGTTCGCCTGGTATTTGCACTTCGATAACAGCAACATTTTTAATGTGACGCTCGTAAAATTATTGCTACTGCTGCAGCGGCAGTATTTTTTGCTCGTTTTTAATAATAATATAATATTAAAATTATTAAACAAAGCATATATTTTTTATTTGGCCTTATAATAAAAAAACATAATTTTGCAATCAGTTAAGACCAAATTTTCCTAAAGTGATTCATAAAATAAATAATAAAAACGAATATAGTTAATATGGTTTTGATAGCATATATAATGCAAGGCATTTAAAATAAAAAAAAAAGAGCAAGTCATTTTAAACCAAATCCGACCCGTGACAATGTGTTATTACAGCATTGCCGTGACCAGGATTCGAACCTGGGTTACCACGGCCACAACGTGGGGTCCTAACCACTAGACGATCACGGCTACATCGGATTAATATTGTCCATCATTAAAATTATTAAACAATAACAAAGTATATATAGTTAATTTTGCCTTAAAATAAAAAAACAATTTTGCAATCAGTTTGGACCAAATTTTTCTAAAGTGTTTAATAAAATAAATAATTAAAACGAATATAGGTAATAGGGTTTTGATTGTGTCTAATACACTCATTAACTCAACGAATAAGCAAGACCATTAAAAAAACTACCTATATATTTAAAAATACCATATATAATACTGGGCATTTAAATTTTAAATTTAAAAAAAAAAAACAAATCATTAACCAGATCCGTGACAATGCGAAGTTTTCCGCATTGCCGTGACCAGGATTCGAACCTGGGTTACCACGGCCACAACGTGGGGTCCTAACCACTAGACGATCACGGCTACATCGGTTATATTAGACAACTGTCCGAAATTCGGTTTTTACAAGCAATGCACAATAAATTGTACTTCAGAAACATTGTTCCTGAAACGTAGGTGGCGCTTGTATTTTAATGTTATTACAACGGTGCATCTTAAGAATATCAAACTTGGAAAGTAGATGACGCTTGCATCAGTAAAATATAAGGAGATTTTGATACAAGAATATTTTTTGGTTTTACAATTTATTCCCTTAAATTAAATATTTATTTAATTATTTACGAATATTTAAACGCCCTTAACCGCATGTGTAAATCTTATGTTTCTTTATTTTTAGTAATATTCCTGCGTTAATCGGCAAAAATTAGAATGCCAAGAAGTTGAACATAATGTTATTAAGAAAAGATTTTTGTTCCACTAAATCAAAAAACATTGTAAGCAACACCACACACCACAATTAAAAATAAAGACTGACTCCGTGACAATGCGTTATTACAGCATTGCCGTGACCAGGATTCGAACCTGGGTTACCACGGCCACAACGTGGGGTCCTAACCACTAGACGATCACGGCTATGTCAGTACGTTGAAAATCGCTGACAAAAATGCTCTTTAAGAAAAATAAAATAAACAACTATTTTCAATTAATCATGAAAAGCCAAGAAACAAAATGTAAGTAGTAATCGTTTTAATACTTGGGTGCTCCACAATTTCATCACGCACTGCACAACTTTTAAATGTGGAGCTAGATTCTTAAGTTGAAGCCGGCGCACAGAAATCAAAGACACCAGCACTAATATACAAACTGAGATAAATTGCTTTGACCCAGACGCAGTTGCAGCATCACTTTAAGCGCTTGTTACACATGTGTAACCAAGTGTAAAACTCGCCTAGGAAAACAGATTTTTCAGCAAGAGGCCTGTTTCGATTATAAATGCGTTGCTTCATACGGTGGGACTATTTAAGGCTTTTGTGTTCTTGCATGCATGTATAAACAAACACACACATACATATATACATACTTAACAATACTTAAGAAAATTCTCTGTTGTTCTACACTTTAGCACCGACTCTCATTTCCGTAAAATTTTCATTTTACCTATTTGGTATGACTGATAAATGTTGTTTTATTTTTTTGTAGATTTTAAGTTCATGACAAGTCAACATAAATAATAGGTAGTTCGATTGGTGTTCCAAATATAAATGTATGTGTATGTAAATATGTATATGCATTCTACGCTTTTCCAAATGAGTTTCTCAAAAACTGGAAAATGATTGTAGATTTGAATATATCGCTCTTGGTATGATTTAGGATTTATACGGCAGAGGTTTGTTTTCTCATTAGATCAGCGAGTTTCATCGCTGTCGTCTTGGTTTTTTATATGAGAATACAAGCTTCGTAAAATTTTCTTTTTCTTATTCTCATGTTATAATCATCATTGTGTTACGCATTTATTTTTCGTGAACTTGCACTATGTGTTTAGATTTCTCTGACCTATCATAATCTGTGTGTGTATTGGGAGAATTTGGTTATATATTATATTAGCATACAAATTTAAATATGATATTCTACGTCTTAAACTGTTGCAATTGAATAGGTGCTCAGAAACTCTGCAAGCTATAGGTAAAATTAGCGTATAATCTATTTTATATAATAAATGAGCCATTGAATCATCATCACGCAGGTAGCCAAGATGCAGTGGCATTCTACCTTAAACACACTTAAGAACCTGGGATTCATTAGGAAGCCGGGTATATGCATCA
This sequence comes from Scaptomyza parva, assembly GCA_035044645.1. Lineage (NCBI taxonomy): Eukaryota > Metazoa > Arthropoda > Insecta > Diptera > Drosophilidae > Scaptomyza > Scaptomyza parva. The sequence continues at coordinate 59,223 of JAWNNT010000090.1, read as the reverse complement.
TGGATTTTGAATTAACTCTGCTTTGACATCTGAACATCCTATGCTCCTACTGCAAGCTGCTGGTCGCCTGGTCAGCATTTGTTTTAGGGCGTGAAATATTCTCACGCTCGTTATCTACCAATAAGTTTCTTAAATTTAAAACTCACAGGATAACATTAAGCAGATCTTATGTTCTTTCTGCTGCTCGCCTAGTCAACATTTGTTTCACGCCGTAAAATATTCTCACGCTCACTATATAACATTAAATTTTTTAAAATACCCTGCTGATCGCCGCTTTTTATACTCTTAACCCATGAAATGGGTAAAAAGGGTATAATGATTTTGTGCAAAAGTATGTAACAGGCAGAAGAAAGCTTATCCGACCACATAAAGTATATTAGCATCAACAGCTGAGTTGATATAGCCGCGTCCGCATCAGCAACCACATACTACACACACAATGGGTCAAGAAGAGAGAAGCTACGGTTACGGGAAAGTAGAGTGAAACAAAGTGGCCGCAAAAGTGGCAAAAGTGGAATGTGTATACACCTCAATCTAGAAGAGATTAAGTGACGGATGCAGTTGCTCAAGCTCCAACTGGAATGTGTTTTCATTTATGGTATATAATCTGAAATGGCCACGTGAATGCTCGTAGCTATAAGCAAATGTTATTGATTGAGAATACACATAGTTAACAAGATTCGCACAACGACGACGTCAATAACTTGGCTAAGAAGAAGACGAACCGAAAACCAAAGCTAAATCGAAACATCAATTACTTACCTTTTGATTGCCCCCAGGCAACAACAATAACAACAACTAACTCTCATCAATTAAGATTACACTTGGTTTGAGGACTTGTTTTTAATCATTTTTCAACCCTTCTTTGAGTTGTTCTTTCATTCGTTTTTTTTTTTACTGTTATTGCCAAGACTCTATAAGTCAATAACACCTTTATACCAAGAAGTATGCTCTTTCGCCGTCATAAAAGTTGTTCTAAAGTTGCTGATTTCCTAGCACGCACTATGACTTTTAGCTTGCAATCGCATTGGAAGTTTAATCTCCTTCGCAAAAACACACAGAACACGTGAATTTGTTTCCCTTATCGGGTTTGGCAATAGGTATGAAGCATATTAAGGGAGAGTCTTATGCCTAGTTCCAATGTACTGATCGGTCTGTGCGAATGTTTTCCGATTTAATTAAATTGCTGCTGCTTATAACTTAGTCGGAAGAGAATTCTTAGTTTTAGGGTAGGAGGTTGAGTTAGGCGTTGTATTACGGCTTATGTTGACATAGGCCACAAGTGATCTATGATTAATATTTAATTAAGGTTTATTATTAGTAAAAAAAAGTTTTTTGAGTGTATGTATTTGCTTTAAAAGATAATTTTTTAGTACTTAAACTTTATCTCTAAACAACCAAGTTTACTGTCAAGGCCCAAAAAGGGATTCCTTATAGTCGCATTAAGGAAATCGTTCTCATTTATGTTAAAAACCATATGATTATTACAACTAGTGCTGCAGGATACGGAAGCGCAGGCCAACTTATTAACAATACAATCGTCGATGAGCCGCAACGATGTTCCCAAAGTCGAACTGGTACTATAGACCGTAGCAAATGCACACTCCCAGGCCTGTATAATGCGAGAATCGGCAGAGCATTTTGCTTGTTGCATATATGTGTTAAAGTTCTTTAATGTGTTGACAGTGTACGTATTTGTAGTGGCAATCTAGAACCAAAAATATTTAGTTAGACATGATACCAAGTTTACCTCACATAAATTGGCAGTATTTATTGTAAGTACTTACTGCAGCCGTAATGCAGATTGTGTAGTTCTGTTGAGAAGAAGGGTTTCGTTTCTCACAGTCGGATAGCATGTTTTTTAAATTGTTAGAGTAATAGCTTTTTAAACTATTGTAGGAGTTTTGTGCATTCGTCAAAAAGCTATTGAGATTGCTTTGGGCAGAGCTGGAGCAACTAGTAAGAGCTTTTCTCATAGTGTCAGCTAAAGGAATAGTTGTGCTGTAGTTCTGAACGCATTGTTTGTGCCAAGAGTCGATCAATTCAATAGGACTTAGACGAGCTTTGGTCTCCTCAAGCTTTAAGTCTAACTGATCGGCCTGCATAGCAATAAGTCGCAGTTGCTGGGTATAGGCCTCCCTAAAAATTTCCAAATCATATTCAAGTTTGGTAAGCTTGGCTTCATACTGCCTCTGGTTTTGTGCAATATAATCTTCCATGTAGATCGTGACGTTGGAAGCAGATGACGTTTCATAAGCTCCTAGACAGATGAAAAAGGCGAGCAGGACAGAAATGTTTCGCATCTTGGCAGTAGTCCACTATAATACTAATTCAGCTTCCGATGCTGGTTCTTTTATACAAGTTTTTGGCACATTTTATATCAGAAATGCGATTCCCCCAACGATTCCAACGTAATCTGCCCTTGCCTAGTAGGTTTATCAGTATTTGCATAATTCGAGTTTGTTGGAGTAAGAATTTGCGCAAAGCTTTTAAAAGCAATATTTCCAGGAATGTACTGTAAATACAATAAAAGATATCATGCATATGGCAAACAATTATTTTTTAATAGTTAAATTATTATTTTTTTTTATTAAATGTGTTTACAGAAGTGCTGTTGTCAGAACACTTATAATAAAGAACACAAATATAATATAAGACAGCACATTCTATAAATAAAAAACATAAAGTAGGGTATACACTGTAACTATGAATGCATATATTGTTTTGGAATATTCTTTAGATGTAAAAAAACGTTTCGTTAGTTCCAGTCGATTATGTAGTTAAAGAGATCAACCGGCAAACTGGCATTGTCCAATTTCAATGCAAGTACATGATAACGCTGTCGTAAAAGGTGTGCCACATCTTTGGGTTGCCGATTCCGTGTAAAAATTCCCTTTTTATTACCGCCCACGCGCGTGAAGGCTGCACATAATATTTTAGATGAGATTTTTAGACCTTATAAACCTACACGTGACTACTTACTCTGCTCTGTTTTAAAGTCGGCAAAGTTCCACACAAATTCACCAATAAACCATTTGAGTTCACGCAATTTATCAAATGCTTGAAAGTGTTTTGAAAATAGTGTCGTCTGATACTCCTCAGACCAAATAAAAGCGGGTAGCTAGTACATAATAAAATGAATTGTTGTTACATTGATTTTTGATTTAAATATACAGTAACCTCACTGTGTGATATCCTTCCAGAGTATCACCGCCATACTCGAACACAATAACTGGTTTCTGAAAGTGATCTCGCCAACTTTTAGCCTCGTTGTACATTGGCTTCACAATCATGTCGGTGCGTCCAGCATTGTGGTACCAGGAGTTATAACGATTAAAGCCGATAATGTCCAAATACTGTGACATCATGCACTCAGACGGCTTATCAACATTACTAGCAGCCGTTAGCGGTCGCCCCTGTGCAATGCCTCGTGTAAAGTTGGTTAGCGCTCTGTCAACATAAATATATACTACATTTCTTGTCTTAAAAGTCGATAGATTTGATAGATTACCCGAAATACGTGCCCGCCAACTTCTTTTTTGTTCGCGGCTCGTTGGCTACCGACCAGGCAATCACAGATGCGTGATTGCGATCTCGATGTATAAGCTGTTCTAGCGCAGACATGTGGTTAAGCAAAAGTTGGGGCTCAAACAAATCAGTATTAACACTAGGGCACTCATCGATGATCATAATACCGTGCTCATCTGCAAATTGCATAGATTCCTCCGAGTAGGGGTAATGGGAGGTTCGGTAAGCATTGGCTCCCACCCATTTTAGTAGATTAAAATCGCGCATGAGCACCGCATTGTCCAGGCCCTTCCCACGAATCTAGCAACCCTCATAAATTAATATATTGTTTTTTAATTAACTGTAGTGCTAGAATATGTTGTATAAAACTTACATCAGAGTCTTCATGCTTGCCGAATCCACGCAAATAGAGTGGCTTGCCATTAAGATACACGCCATCATTGTTCCAGCTAAGACTTCGTATGCCAACGGGCAATCGATAGGCATCCATTAGCTCAGTCTTTGCCTGTCCGTCGATCTCATTTGTTAATATTAACTGGAACTCTATACTATACATATAGCCGGGAACCGTGTTCATTAGATATGGCCACCAAAGCTTCACATTTGCTATAATAAGAGTACCATTGCGACGATTTCTATTTATTTGATGAGCCACAACAGTTCCCAATTTGTCACGCAATTGCACCAAGACATATGTTGTCTTCCCATTTAAGGCTGCTTCGTTACCAAACCATAAGCGATAATCAATGCGGCCAATTTGATTGCTGGCGATTTGCGTGCTCAGTTCCACGTCGCTAATGTAGGTTTGTGGGGTTGTGTAAATGTGTACTGACCGATGAATGCCAGCGTAGTTGAAGAAGTCAAAAGTATATGTCTGCACATAGGCGATTCCGTTATCGTTTACTTGCTTAAGTACTTGGCCTTGTGGGATAGTGCGATTGCTAAGTCGATTATCTACCATAATGGTAATTCGGTTCTCTCTGCCGTAGTTCAGAAAACGGTCGATCTCCGCTTCAAATGGCAGATGTCCAATGCTGTGACTTAAAGCTGGATAGCCATTAATCCAAACATCGGCATGGTAATGAACGCTTCCGAAGCGTAACCAAGTACGTTGTTGATCCGTACGCCATCTTTTGGGTACAAAAAAGTGTCGTTCATACCAAACTGTTCCAACATGATCACGCAATTCTTCATCTACGGTCACATCGTTGAAAGAGGAAGGAACTGGCATCAAAATTACTTCATATTTGTATGCTTTAAGGTCTTGATTATACCACTTCTCGCGTAAACCCTGAAGGGGATCGCTGGCATTGCTTCGTATTAGCCTCCATATACCGTCCAAAGAACGCACTTCACGCGTCTCAGACTCCCGAGGATACAGAAGACCCATTGTGGGTTGTGGCTTGATTTTTGAGTAGTCATATGTGCGTTCCTCAGAAATCTTTTGACCCTCATGCTCATTCTCCGCCTGATGATCCTGCAGATATTTAAGCTCAGCAGATTCTTTTGAGCAAGGCGCGCCTCCATCGAAGAGTAAAACGCTTAGAATCCACAGACATATTGACGTACGCATTATGAAAGCGATATTCTGTTTTGTGAAGTTAATTTTTTCTATAACGTCATATTAAACATGACTTAATAAATTCTTCAGTTTCTATTGCCGTATCGACGCAGTTTGTCGCTATATTTTTGTACCGTGTATGACACACATACATGAGATGACGAATTTATAGCCGCGATAACATCCTCGTAGCTAGGCGGCAATGACCGTAACTGTTATCCAGTGACAGATGACAATTTTTCTTGAGAGTAAAATGTAACACACTATAAGACTCTCACTGGTTTTCATAATTTCTGTGGTTTTTTGACATAATATATTAAGCATCAATCTTCATTTTGTATATCGATAAAACAATAATTGTATTTTTTGTCCTATCGATACTAATTTTATATACTATTGTATCGCATACAATTACAATACAAAAAAAGGAGCGAGCTTTCTCTGAAAACCGAGAAGAAACGTAATTTCAAACTAATAAACGTAAACAGATCAATACAAATTTTGGCGTAAGCTATTTCATAATATTACGTTACAGCGAATGTATATTATGTATTAGACGGTGCCTTAAGCATTATAAAAATCAGATACAAAATAAAACGATTTCGAAGTTTTTTGCTTTATGTAGAAAATATGTTTTCTTTAAAAAAGGCTATAACACTAAAATGCATTATTGGTAAGATGTTATAAAAACAAATATAAAAATATTTACAATACTTTTTTTTTATACTTATGTAAATAAGATTGTACTCTTTTTTCTGTTGACAGTTTAAGTTTTCCGCAGTTAAGGATGGACATTATAACAGTCTCTTTATAAGTCACTGGAATCGTGCTTACTGCCACCCACATCAGCAATATAAGTAAAGAGATCACCTGGTACGCTGCACTGATCCACTTCGCGACCTAGAGCAAAATAACGCTGGCGTAGGAGGTGAGCTGCCGCCTTTGGCTGACGGGTACGAGTAAAGACACCCTTTTTATTTCCACCCACTCGCGTGTAGGCTGTGAAAACATACGAATGTTAAATTGCTGTTAAAGTTAGTATATACATATATTCAACTCACATTGTGCCGTTTTAAAGTCGGCAAAGTTCCATACAAACTCGCCAATAAACCACTTTTTGCGGCGCAAAGCATCGAAAGCCTTAAAGTGCCGCGAAAATAGTTCCGTTTGAAACTCCTCCGACCATACATATGACGGTTGCTATAAACAAAACAGAAACTAGTTTTAAAATCCTTTTCTTGTTATTTTACGTCTTACCAGGTGCAGACCCTCCAGCGTATCAGCGCCATACTCTGCCATAATAACGGGCTTGTCATACTTCTTGTTCCAGGCAGTTGCTTCATCAATAACACGCTTCGTTACCATATCCAGGCGACCTGTATTGCTATACCATGCGTTATAGCGATTGAAGCTGATTATGTCCAAGTGGCGTCCCTGTTTTTTAAAGGGTAAAGATTAGTACGTGATTAATACTTTGGAAGATTACTTACCGCCTTATCATCAGTTGAAGGCACTGCAATGGCCGCTGTAATTGGTCTTGTACTATCTAATGAACGTGTATAGTTGGCAACAAATCTAAAACCATACTGTGCGTGTTACATAATGTTGTTTAAAAAAAATAGTAATACAAAATCTCACTGGAAGTATGTGTCGGCATTCATCTGTCCAGTGCGGGGTTCATTAGCAATGGACCACATAACCACGCTGGGATGATTACGATCACGATGAACGAGCTGCTCCAGAGAGGATTTGTGTTTTAACAACAATGCCTGATTAAAGTTTCTGCGGTTGGAACCAACGATTGTTATATACTGAATTTTCTTTGGAATTACACAGAATCTTACTCAGTATCCACGCTGGGGCATTCGTCGATGATCATAATACCGTATCGATCGGCGAACTGCATTGACTCTTCCGAATACGGATAATGAGATGTGCGGTAAGCATTAGCTCCAATCCACTTAAGTAGATTAAAGTCACGTGTCATAAGAGCATTGTCCAAACCTTTTCCGCGAATATCGGCGTCCTCGTGTCGTCCAAAGCCACGAAAGTATATCGGCTTACCATTAATGAGAAATGTCGTGTTACTCCAGCTTAGCGTTCGAAGGCCAACATTTAAACGATAGACGTCAAGAAGCTGCTCGTTGGCTGCATACAGTCTAATTTCTAGTTCGTAAAGATATCCTGGATCAGAATGCATAAGATATGGCCACCAGGGGTTAACATTGTCGATTTTCAATGAGCCCAGAAGTCTGCTATCTGAAGTGGTATTGGACACTAGATTACCCTCCCGGTTATACAGCTGCAGTCGTGCATACAAAGTGTTATCTGCCTCGTTTGCAGCAGAACCATTCACTATGATACTGTAATCGACATAGCCCACTGGAAAATAAATATAGCGTCAGTACAGAACGCAGTGTTTAATCTTAATCTTACCGCTGTTGTTGTTGGTCAGATTAGTTTTAATGTCGACTTCTTCAATAAAAGTTTTAGGTGTAGTGTACAAATGTACAGAGCGATGAATCCCTGCATAATTGAAGAAGTCAAATGTGTAACTCTGAACTATGGTAACTCCGCCATCGTTGGATACTTCAGATATTTTGCCCTGTGGCACTGTTGTCTGTATTAATGCATTGTCGCACATAACCGTAATCCGATTTTCTCCTCCATAGTAAAGCAAATGTGTTACCTCAGTCTCAAAGGGCAAATGTCCAATCTCGTGCTTGACAGCTGACTGACCGTTAATCCACTACAAACAAATACGCAAAAAAAAAAACTATTAAGCAATATTAACTTTTGCAATTACTTACCACAAAGGCCTCATAATGAACACTACCAAAGCGTAGCCATACTCGCTGATCCTGCGCCCAGGATCGAGGCACGAAGAATTTCCGATCGTACCAAACTGTGCCTACATGGTCCCGTAACGCTTGCTCTGTTGTGATATCGTTGTACGATGCAGGCACTGGCATTGGTATAGTTGTCATGCTTTTGCTTAAGTCATCCTTGAACCAACCATCACGTATACCTTGCGTTGGGTTCGTCACATCTGAGCGCACAAAATTCCAAATGCCGTCCAGGGAACGCAACTCTCGTGTTTCTGACTCACGCGGATATAGCATGCCACGGGTCGTCTCGACGTCCTTGTTTAGTATAATAAATGCTATTGTAAAATTCAGAACATAAAAGCCAAAGACCAACGATGTGAGTGAAAGAGCTATAAATAAAAGAAAAAGCGCAAATAAAATTAAGTAGAACTAATTATTACTGCAAGCATTAAAAATACCACTTTAAACTTAAAACTTTCGATAAGAAAAAGAAATAGAGTTGTAGATACATAGTCAATAATTCCAAACATCATTAACATTAGCATATATACAATTAGATATACTCTCTAAGTAATGTTCTTCACCATTAGCCTGTGCCATTGGCAGCACATCATCACATTGTAAGTCTTAGTCTTAATGTTTTATTTATACTCACATTTGCATTTGTTAAGTTGAAAATCAGTGTGCGAAACGTAACGGAAATGAAATTGAATCTAATATTAATTGTTTAGTTTACAACAATGTGATTAAAGAGATTTACACTGTTTACTATCCGTTACAATCGTAGCATAAAGCGCTTTGAAAGTGGTGCATATTAACAAAAGCTATACAATTTACCCAGCAATTGTATAAAAAGAGAATCAAAGCTATACCCTGGTAAGCTTTTAACTTATCAACAGGTGTGGCTGAAATAAGCAGCTGTTTTCAAGCGAACATGCGCTCACCTGACAAACGCACATACATTCACACAAAAGCTCTCTAATTATTTTTCTCACAATTCACTGCGGTATTATTAAGATAAACAAAACTAGCAAAACCACTGGCTAAATTTGAATACTGGCGTTTTGTATTAATTCTTTGGCATGTAAAGTGTTGGAAACACAATCAAAAACATAAATATTAAAACTAACATTTAAAAAATCTCTTTAAGCCCATAATACAAAACTTATGGTGACCTCACATAAGAGCTACTTTTGCTGGTCGCTCTCACTCGTCCGCAAAAAGCACACTGAGGCCGTCATTTGTAAGTTATTAGTTCTGCACTTCTTTTATATTTATCTTCTATGCTGATCAGCTGACTAATGCAAAGCACAAATATTAAGGGATAAAAGCTTTTCCTGTAGGCGGACTGTTCTTCATTTTATAACAGTGCTTTGAAAACATTTATGAATCAAGCAACCGATTGGTAGAATATCCCATACACAGAATCTAAGTATTTTTTTCGGTAATTTTTCGAATTGCTATAAATATTTTTTTAAAGTAATCTTTCCATTGAAATTACTTTAATTTGAGCTGGGCTGACTGTTTATCATTTAATAACAGCGATTTAAAAAGAAAAAAACAAAACAGACGATTACAATGAAATTGCAATTGTACCAATTGATATCAATATTTGCTTATAAAAGTGTTCCTTACTTACACATTTCTCCGACTTATTTGAGCTGCAAGTGTAACTAGCTTACTGGAGTCGCTGCAAGAAAGGCAGCTACATTTTAAAGGCGACAAAGTGGCAAATGGAGTAATTGCTTAAAATGCAAAGCACATTTAAATGAATTTTCATGTGCACTGTTATTAAATGCGAAGCACAAATAATACATTTGCATATGCTTTTTAAAACAGCATGGTCAATTAAAGCACAAACAACTTACCCCAGATTTCAAATTTCCGACAATTTAGTCGTATCTTTAAATGCATTGTTCTACTGAACTGCAACGTGTGATTGGTTAATGCGAACTGAATTTAAATAAGTTGTACGAGCACCTGTACTCAATGCCAAGACATCAGTGAAAAGCCAACCTGATGGGTTTGACCATTAAAAAATTACCCACAGCCCATAGTTAAAGTCGTAGAAAGTACCCATTGCGCCGTGAGCCAGTTTCTTGTGGCTTCTATAAAAGTTAGTCGATTCTGCTGAAACGTATTGCAGATGTCATTAGGTAAAGCTAACTATTGGTTCTTGGTGGGGCAACCTCCTAAAAGTCGCAACCACAGATACGGCCCAGGTTCATTTTTGACCTGTGCTAGCTGGATTTAAGCGCATAGACGGAAGCTCACGCACAACACTAACACAGCCTGAGCCACAGTCGGAGTCAAATCGGATAGCCGACAGCCGGCAGCTCTAAATGCATTGTATGTGCCCCTAATAAGGCCCCCACATGATAAGCCGTGCGTCCCAAATCCAAAAGTGTGTTCATTGCTTCGTATGGGGTCAACGACAACAACGAATTCGACGATGAAAACAATCACAACATAAACAAGCTTGAGCTGCTTTGAGCTGGCAGGCAGAAAATGGCAGGAGCCGCTATTAGAGTTAGGTTTCAATTAGTAAACGCTTTTAGGTTGAGTTTTTTAATTAATTCTAATTAAAACGGCAATGTAAAAATTGCTTGACAACTCCAAGAATTTATTTTGCTTATCTGCCCTCATTATGATATAAACATATGTGGCATCAATATTCATAGAAGTTCATTGTTTGCTCAAAAATTTACAAACGCTTTCTTTATTTTCCCATCTTGTCTAACAGCTTACTTTTGGTAATAATATATTTCAACTAATCTACACATCACAAAATTGTCTAACTTGTTATTTTTTTAGTATTTATGAATTATCAGATCTTCCACAATCAAATTAGAGATCCGGATTATCAAGTTATCCACTAAATATACCTATATATCAGTCAGTCATAATTTAAAAAGCTCATTGTTTTGCTTATTTAAAAAGTAAAATAAAAATATGGCAGACTAAAATTTTATTTTAATTTAAAACAAAAATTGATAATTTACCTATTGTGACTGCCATTGCTCTCGTGTTTTTAAACGTTGCCTTTTTTTACTTTGTATTTCAATTCAAATTTACGCACGCTTTCCGTAAGTAATAACATTGGCATACAAAAACATTTTTGCGCTTAGTCCGTTTATAACACTCAACATTAAATTTGTTTAACACTTTTCCTTAGTTTAGTTCAACTCACGCGATTAAAAAACGAAATCAAATGCTCAAACGCACTACTCACTCACACAAGAAAACCAATAACGATAACAAGCTAGCCGAACGTACGTATAACGACTGATTTTTAAGCTTGGGCACGACTTGCAGTTATGGGACAGATGTCAATAAGCTTTATGCACATACATGTAAACTTACTTACAGGCAGGCTTGCTTGTTATGCTGCACCATAAATCAAAATGCATAAAACATAAGATTTTGTAACGAATTTTCATATAAATGTTAAAGTTCACATACCTAAACACTCAAGTTGAATATTTTTAACTATATGATTTATTGTTCACTTCTCGTTTCTTATTAAAAGACAGGGCTTTTAAATGAATGTAAGCAAAAATCAGCTGGGACGTTGTCTGGCAACGTGTACTTTTAAAGTCTGGCATCTCGGTAGAATGAACTATTGTTGTTGACTTCCAAAATGGTCTAGTGTTTTATAAGTATAAGAAACCTTATATATTATTTTATCAATTAAATCTGCACATATTTAATGCACATATAGTTTGGCTTAAAATTTACATTTCGTACATAAATAGTTAAATAGTGTTGTGTCAAATAGTGGTGTAATTCGCCTTACAGTGAACTGAAACATAAAATAAAAAAATGTTTCAATAAAATATTTCAAAGTGCGCTTTAACTTGTGAAAATATATACCAATGAACTCGGAGACAGGATCGTTGTCACCTTCACCGCGCATTGTGCCAGTGATATCCTCGTTTTCAACCATTGGCAGAAAAAGCTGCACAAACTCTGCTGAGTAAGGATGTGTGATTGTTTCAAGCACTTCAGTAACGAAGTAACGAATAAGGGACACATCCGTATCTTCAATTGCACAGCACTGTTTTATGTATCGCAAAACTGGAACGACGCACCCGCGTGTCAATAGATTAACCATCCGATCCAGAATCATCTTCTTCATCTCAAGCTGCACAAGTATCTCCAACTCATCCTGCTTTGATTCAAATAAACGTATAAGAAGAAAAAGTATTTGCTGCTGTAATGTGGGATGTACTCCAGCAACTTCATCAAGTACTGCTAAGTGCGTTGGGCAGCTGTCGGTAGACAGCTTAAAGTACGATGGTTCCATAACAACATTTTCAACCCAACGAATAACGCCAACGCCCACAACTGGAAACCTGTAAATAAAAATATATGTATTCATTAAGCATAATAATCTTTGTCGAAAATGCTTACTTTATACAATTGTAAAGTGTCTGCAGCTCGGCAATTAGTTCTGTTGAGCCCTGGTCTACATTGCAGATGGCATGGGCTTTTTCAATTGCCTGAATGGTGCTTTTTAATTCATCTTTGTTTAACATTCTTTCTGTAAGTGGTCGTTTTTTTGCCGGTTGATCAATAACAGAAGACGCATAGGCCAATAAAAAAACATATTTGGGTTTATGCTCCGGATTGATTTTAACACCAGCTCGAAAAAGCGCATCAACCAGTAGTTCTAAAAATTGAGGATTGCGTATAAGATCTATCGGTGGCGGATCAGATCCCGAATAGTTTCGAAACAGGACGGTTATATCAGCTGGATTTAAGGTATTGCGGGTTAACATCGATGTCAGGGCCTGACACGCCTGCGGATATACCGCGGATCCATTAAGAGCCATTGTGATTGGTGTAACATTCTGATTGCTAAAATATAAATAAAGATAGTTCTTATAAATTTGTATTATAGATATTTAAACTTGTATATACTTTTGCAAAGCGTATTTAATGATTTCTTGGGATAGCCGTTTCATGTTAAAGCCGCCTTTTTGTTCCTGACTAAGCACTTGTATCAACACTTGAGAATAAACATACGTGTGCTGGCCATGACAAACCATGCGAGCACACTCCTGAATAGCGCCGTGAACGTCATCGGGATTGTTTAAAAATTTAACAATTGACGTTTTGAGCACGCGGGAAAACACTTCGATTTGCTGTGCAGCCGTTGAGATTGATGTGATTTCGCTTTGGAATCCAGCATCTGATATCAGCTTAATCGTAAAGTTTAGCATCAGACAATCCGGATATTCCTCAGCTAGACGGTAAATTAACGATCGCCACGTATAATGATCTATCATTTCCGTAAGCCAGTCTGGTGTCTCGCCCTCCTCGGTGAATATCGTATCCGCCTTTTTCGGATCAAACGATTTGAGAATCATTTCTTTCAAATGATTTTCAACCATTGCTTGAACCTCGGTAACCTTGACCCCAGCTAAAATTAGCCATTCGGCAAGCAGATTTGCCATCTGAGCTACCGCTTTATAGTTCTCAGACAACATGGAAATTACTTCTTCCGGTGAGCCACCAGATTGGAAGTAGCGTTTTAGCTGTGTAAAGATGCCTGGCTCCATTATATAATCGGGGGTCAAAAATTTTTCCAGGCATTCTTGAATCGTTTTTTGCGGGTTGTCTTCGTGCAGCTCCTATGTTTAGAATTCCATACAATTTATTTGTTTCCATCTAATGACTTTTATGTTGACATAAATGCAAATTTCTGCTTACCTCAGTACTTGGCTGTTGTTTTGCACGGCCCTGCCAACCAGAATCATCGTATTCTACTTCCATTTTAAAAATTAACTACGAGCATACACGAATAAATCACTAAAAACCGCAAAATTTTTATTTTTATTTGCACAGAAATTATCGAAGCACTACGGATATCGGTACATAATTGACAGTAAAACAATCGATATATATACAAAAATTCACATTCGATTTATGTTTAAGCCATATCGTACTGAAAAATCTGCGTCCAGTTTTAACACTGGTGAACGTTGCGTACCACAAATCCGTTTATTCTGTCAAAAAAAACTATTCTTAAAAAAAAGACGATTACATTGGTTGTTAAGTTATTTAAATATTAACGTTTTATCTTTTGATATGTTCAAAAATATAGTAGGGAATTTAGTTTAGTAATTTAGTGTGCTGCCCGGCAAAATTCTATGTGCAACAGCTGATACGATATTAATTCACATACAAAGGTGCAGAAACCAGTGAATATCCTTTGCTTTAATGTTTGAGCAAAAGCGAACTATTTTAATCAACGCGTAGAAGTTAAATTGCGCGTATGCTGTAAGATGTCTTTGGAATTTGACCTGGACAGTTCCAGTGGAAACGCAGTATATCATAGCTTATCGCAGGACCCAAGCAATATAGATGCAAATAAATTAAAGTCCACTCCTGTCGGAACTTCCGCGCATTCCCAAAAGTACAGATTCTGGATGCGACAGTGTCGCCTTAACAAGTTTACAATCTTAATCCTTCTGCTTTTGGTGCTACTGCCCTTATTGGCACATCGCAAGTTACTAAATGTAAGTATATACTAATTAACCGTAGTTGCTGATGCAAACATGTTAACAAAAACTGTTTTCTTCTGTGGGGGAGGTCGAGCAGAATACACCGCAGACAGATGTGCACCGTAGCCGACCTCTTCTAGATGCCTATGAGGATTTTAGTGCTATGCGGGCCAGCGATCTTAAAATGCGAATTGAAGAAATGCTCAGAATTAAGGTAAGTACACACATTTATGTGATTTTGCTTTTTGAAAATTAATTTGTGGGTGTAATCTTTCTTAGAGTACAGTATCTGTAGAGCTGCGCGAACTGGAATCCCGTCGTCAAAAGCTTCAGTCGGACATCAGTCAATACAACCTTAAGATCGAGGAATTGAAGCAGGAGTTGTTGCACGAGCAAACTGAACTAGACCGTTTAAAGATATCAGTAGAGCAGGCTCAGGTTGCGCAACGAGAGGCCGTCCAACGTAATACCCCCGAATTGGCCTTGCCACGAACACTGCTGCCAAATTCTTTGCCGCGCAAAATGAACACAGTCAGCAGCGATGTGGCAGCTGCATGTGAAATACACAATTGCTTTGATCACTCCCGGTGCAGTCTTACCTCTGGTTTCCCCGTGTACCTCTACGATCCCGACGATTATAATGTCCAGCGTGTGGGTTATGACATCGACGGTTTTCTAAAAACGACGCTCAAACAAACTTTGGGTTACAATGCGCACATAGTTCGTAATCCCAAACAGGCCTGCATTTACCTTGTATTGGTGGGTGAGGCACTTCTAGAGCAAGACTTGCTACGCAATAATCGGTACGCAGCTCAGGAGGCTGCACAACTTCAACGCTCCAGCACGGCTACTAACGATGTAGGCAGTTCCCACATCGATATGCAAAAGCTGTACCAACTGCCATATTGGGGTGGCGATGGACGCAATCATGTCTTGCTTAATCTTGCCCGTCGCGACCTTAATTCAGCACGTACTAATCCGCTTCTGCAGCAGAACACCATGCGTGCTATGATTGTGCAGAGCTCTTTTGAGCGCTCTCAGTTCCGGCCCAATTATGATCTAATCGTGCCGCCGATTCTTGGCCCTCCCGGTGGCGATGTATGGCAGGAATGCGCGAGTATGGTGCCAGCTCGACGGAAGTACCTATTGACATTTCAGGGTGAGCTTCGCCCAACACCATCCTTGTCAACAGCTTCCCAACCATTGGACGATTTTATTTTGGATCACCTGAAAGACATGTCTCGTAGTGCAACGCAGGATCAGTTTTTATTGCAATTTCAATGCGTACCTGCAACGGAGCAACAGGATGCCGATGCTCTTGGCGACTGGACGCTTTGCGGCTCGGACTCCTCACGCAAACAACTTCTCAAGGATTCTACATATGTCCTTATTTTGCCACCGCTAGGACAGCGTGTGAGCTCCACGCTAATGCTGGCACGCCTCTATGAAGCCTTACGCTCTGGCGCTGTGCCAGTTATCTTGGGTGCTGATGAGTTACGTTTGCCATATGCGGAGACTATTGACTGGCGACGTGTTGCTCTGTTGCTACCCAAGGCGCGTATAACCGAGCTTCATTTCCTGTTGCGTGCTGTGCAAGATGCTGATTTGCTTCTCCTACGTCGCCAGGGCCGTTTAATTTGGGAACGCTATCTTAGTTCAGTGCAGGCAACAGTAGACACTGTAATAGCCAGTATACGCGATCGACTGGGTATACCGCCACGTCCGGTTCCTTCAGTTGTAGCCCAAAGCGTTTTCAATAGCACCTTTATACCGCTAAAGTCTGAGCCGCCAGTGGGCGTGGACACAGAGCCAGAGGAGTCTCTGGGTCCTATTGAACCGCCATACCCCAGTCCATCCTTCCGTCGAAACTACACAGTTCTACGCATTCATTCAAAAGAGGCGTGGAATGACTGGATGGATCCGTTCTTCTTGTACCCACAACTGCCCTTAGATCCGGCTCTACCATCAGAATCAAAGTTCATTGGCTCACACACAGGCTTTCGTCCAATTGGTAAAGGAATCGGCGGAGCTGGAAAGGAATTCAGTGAGGCGCTCGGTGGCAATTATCCACGTGAACAATTCACAATTGTCATTCTTACGTATGAGCGTGAACAGGTGCTAATGGACTCATTGGGTCGGCTATATGGACTGCCCTATCTCCACAAAGTAGTCGTTGTGTGGAACTCCCCAAAGCCACCATTAGACGATCTACGCTGGCCAGATATAGGCGTCCCTGTTTCAGTAGTGCGAGCACCACGCAATTCTCTTAACAACCGCTTTTTGCCCTTTGATGTAATCGAAACAGAAGCAGTTCTCTCTGTCGATGACGACGCTCATCTGCGGCATGACGAGATCTTATTCTGTTTCCGCGTGTGGCGGGAACATCGCGACCGTGTCGTTGGTTTTCCTGGTCGCTACCACGCCTGGGACCTTAGCACCAATAATATGTGGCACTACAATTCAAACTACAGTTGTGAGCTGAGCATGGTGCTCACTGGCGCTGCCTTTATTCACAAGTACTATATGTATATATACACCTATCACTTACCCCAGGCTATCCGTGACAAGGTGGACGAGTATATGAACTGTGAGGATATTGCCATGAATTTTCTCGTCTCTCATCTCACGCGACGGCCACCTGTAAAGGTCACCTCGCGTTGGACTTTCCGCTGCCCGACCTGTCCGGTGGCGCTCAGCGAAGATAATACACACTTTCAGGAGCGGCATAAGTGCATAAATTTCTTCAGCCAGGTATTTGGCTATACCCCGCTACTTAACACTCAATATCGTGCCGATTCGATTCTTTTTAAGACGCGGATTCCACACGACAAGCAGAAATGCTTTAAGTACATTTAGTTTTTCGGACTCAGCCTTCACATATCATTCAGCAAGCGAGCGTACTTATGCTGACTACAAAATACTGACACTATGATCTGAGGAACATTTTTACTAATATTGCTAATTGGTCAGCTAACACAAAAGTTTCGTAGAATAGATAATGGTTTATGTAATTAGGACATTATACTATAGCTGCCATATAGAATAGAAATAAGATATACTTTCGTTTCCGCTTTAAGTACTAATGTCCTAATATGTATCTACATAAGATATGTATGTATATAATCCAAAGAGTTTTTAAGACTTGTTATTATATTAAGATATGTCCAATCCATGACTGTATATAGTGTGAAAAATAAATATACATATGTATATAATTCTACCCAAAATAAATTTTGATTAATGGCGTTCATTCAGTGCGAAAAAAGTTACATTGTTTATTTATATTTATTTATTTATAAGCTTAATGATTAAGGAAATTACTACTTAACCCGTACGATCCGTTCTAATCTTAAATTAAACTTAGACAAAGTTCCTATGTTATTGATTTCTAGGCATGATTGTCCATAAATTGTAACTCTGACCATAACAGTATTGCATTTGGTGGCAACGGCCGCGGCTGCGGAGATAATAACATAACAGACTGTCGCTCCATATCCACATTGGTCCTATGAAAAGAAATTGGCATACATTAAAATAAATTACGTTAAAAATCAATTAATTAATTAACTCACACACAACAGAAACCAGCAATATTAGTACCAATGACATCTTCCTCCGTCGACTCTGCGAAGGATAGCGTAAGAATATGATGCAGCAGCGAATGTGTTGGGGTAACAGCCACAACTTTCGTTTTATTGTCTTCCGCTTTCATTCCAATCGGCATACAAGAGTCAGGCAGTGGTGGGGCACCAATTTTGTACAGTCGCAGGTCCTGAAACTTAACCTCAAACGAAAACGGATAGAAAGGTGACCGTACATTCCCATAAAAGTATTCTTTAATACGCTGTTCTCGAGTTTCGTGACGCAATCCCTTACTGCGTTCCACTACACCACCGCTCTTAGGCAGAAGTACTACATGGACGTCGGAGGGTACATCACGCAGAAGATCATTGTACAAGCGTTCCTGATCTAAAACAAAAATTGCACATGCGCGATATGCACGTGCTGCATGTAACAAGTGCTCATATCCGGATCCCTTCACCCAACCACATGTGTTGACAATAATGCCTGAGCTCTTAGCTGTAAAAGATGTAATTTTATTACAGATTTCCTTATTTCGTGTTTTTCTAACTTACTGCGCTTATTCGCATCCAGAGATTGAAGCGTTACTTCGGCCATTTTTGACACGACTGCATTGTAAAGAACACTATTTCCACTAGGGGATTTGTGACCAAAGTGATAAACAAGTGGCGCTGTCTTAGCGAATCCTTCCTCAATGCTAGCTGGACGTTCAATTAGAATAGTGGCTATGTTGCCAGATATGGAAATAGCACCCTGCCCTACATCAAGATCTGCGTAAAGTGGTCGTCTACCCACGCGAACCGCATAGTTAAGCAAAATGCGACATAGTGTGCTTTTTCCTACATCCATGGGTCCTACGATTAAGACAACCGGACCACGTTTATCCCTTTGTTCTGCAGCGAGGCGAAACTGCTCCAAGGCGGCATGACAATTTATATATTGCACCATTGGAGTCTCCTTTGACATATAGCACACATCCATTTGTCCAGACACGTGAAGTACACAGCCTTGGTAGGTAAATATAGCCACTTTGGCACCCACACCAAACTCATATTTCTTTTTTTTTACCAATTCGGTGCCGAAAAGCTCTGCAAAACCAGTCACAAGCTACAAAAAAAGCAATTTTGATTTGAAAAAAGGCAAGGAAAAATTAAAATTACATATGTACTTACCGTTACCAAAACTTTTGCGTCTTTTTGCTCGATTTCGAAACGTAGCTCGGAGTCCGCTTCCAAAGTGTATTCCCTACCCAGAATACTTTCTTCTGACATATCTAGTTTAATAAGTCGACTGTCCACAAATGAATATTAGCAATTACTTGTGTGTCAAGTTAGCAACGATTTTCGTAACTTGGCTCATATGTCGGAAACTCGACTCATGTGAACCTTGCAGCATTTGTTTTGATATAAAATCACAGATACGCCCGACTTAACAATTTAATTAAAACATGTTGAAGAACTTTTAAAAATATCAATTGTGGTTCCGACTCATAACCCAAGTTCCGAAAATCGTTGCTAACTTGACACACAAGTAATCGTTGCTGGTGAACTGTTGCTTTTTTGACGACCATAAAACCAGTGTTGTATCTAGGAAACTATTTACTTGCCGCATGCAACACTTAAAGAACGATGCTCATCAAAAAAAGGCGCGCAGTGAATACTCAAACGCTGCATATTAAACATTGATTTAATTATTTTGTATTTCTCAGTGTTACCAATAAATTAATTATGCGCCCGCACACAAGAAAAAAGCAAAGCTTAGATAAAAGCAAGGATAAATCAAATGCACCGTCAGACAATGCCGGACCTTCAAATGACGACTTTACATTTCAATCACCAGATCAGGAGGATGACACTGACTACGGCTTAGAGTTTACCACCAGCCGCTTAGCAGTACTAAACACGTCTCCTCGATGCTCCCCGAGGGTTTCTCAAAAGAGTCGTCGTTATAATACAAATGTAACAAGATATATCGATGATGAGGAGAATCAACCACCCTCAGCTGTGCCATTGCGACACACATCAAAAAAGGCGACTAAGCCTCATAACATAGACATCAGACAAAATCAGCGCTCTACAAGACGCAAGGCAAGTAATCCAGAGAAACGGAAAAAAATACTGCATCGTGAGATACAACATCTGCAGCAAACCGATCAATTCTTGGTACCACGTCTGCCATTTTCTCGTTTGGTGCGCGAAATAATGCTTGAACACACAAGGACGCCATTTTGCATGACAAAAGGTGCGTTGGAAGCCATACAGACAGCCACAGAGATGTACCTAACCCAACGTTTTCAGGATTCTTACTTGCTTACCCAGTATCGTAGCCGCGTAACTTTAGAGGTGCGAGATATGGCATTGGTGGCATATTTCTGCAAAACGTACGGAAATCTTTAACACCTTGCAATAGATGACTGTTGTTTGTTACTTTATAAGGGTTTGCATTATTTTTAATGCAGCCAAGCTATTTTAATCACCATCTGAGTGACTTGTAACCTTGGTGACGAAATAAATGTATTATTACTTTTTTAAAAAGTGTATTAGTTTCAGTTGGCTTTTTTTGGATTTAGGCATTTTTTAGTGTTAATACCTAAATGTCAAAAGCGATTATTACAAATTGAGTGACCATTTCTGCATCGGTGTTTATTTTCTCAGTGAGTAAGAATAGGCACTTTTCATTCAACATAAAGTGTATTATATTTATAATGGAATAACACAAATAGTTTATATAGATTCAGGCGCACGCTCAAATAAAAACTAAATAATAAAATTAAATGAATCCTAAAAATGAAGTTTCTGTCTTTCTTTGACTTGGGCTTTGCCGCAAATTGAGCTTTAAGCGAGCCATAATGTCGAATGTTTTTGGCATGTGATTTTGTCTCCTTCCTTTTTGCAATAAATTACATTAATTGCAGCATAACAAACTGCAGGCTATGGTGTATTTTTTTACAATTTACACAAGTATATAAAATTTATATATATATATATATAACTGTTTGCCTCCCCTCTTTTTTTTGTTACAACAACATTTATAAATAAATTACGCTAAAATATGTATTGTTTTAACATTTCGACGGTAAATTTTGTTGGGTTGAGTTTAAATTTTGTTGAACTTGCGCTAACACCGTTAGTATATGAACAAAAAAATAAAAGAAATTAGTAAAAATGATATTAAATCAGTATGATCTAATGCTCTAGTGCGCTTTGCTTTTGGACTTTCGGTGTGAAGTACCACCATTCTTATCGGCTCCAAAGTTGCTCTGGCTGCCCACAGAAATTGCGTTGGATACCTTGGTACAATACGGTATTCTAAAAAGGTCGATTCGCAGATGATGGCAAATTTCGAGGCAAACTTGTGCACAGTAACGCAGCAAATCCTGTGTACCCCAAGCTAGTGTAAACCAAAGCAGCCAAATCTCTGGTACAATACAATTGAAGTACTGATTCAGGAACAACAAGCCGGGACCCAGCAGTGACCAATCCAGATACTCCATCTCCGCCTTCGTCATATGCGCTATCTGCATCGCAAAAAAACAAAAAATGCTATCGTTTTAATTCCTTATCAATTTTTCTAACAATATTTAAACACCGTATTAAATTTTACTTAACTTTGTATTTTAGGTTTATGTTCAACAGAACTTAACGGAATTGCTTACATATAAACTTGGACAAGGCGATATCAACTTGGCACTGATCTCTATTTGGATACTCACTTGGTGATGACACAAATGGTGTATATAAAACAACTTACCACTAGTTTGTTGGTTATTTTAGCAGCCACCATTCCAAATGCCAAAATGAAAACAGACGCGTGCTCAGTAAAAATATTATCCGGTGACTTTTGCGCTATCATCAGAGCTGGAAGCACCACCAGAGTCAGTGGTATGCTAGGTGACAATACGCTGGTTCCCTATGTATAGGTACAAAAAGTATAATTATTAATTTCACTTTGTTAATTTATTTGCATTGCAAGCTTGCAAGATGTGCCAAACGCTCTTTTTGCAAAGTCACAAAAACAATGATCAAAAACAAAAACTTTTATTGGCTTTTTGTTTCGAAAATAAAGTTAATATTTTTTATTTACTTTGATTAAAGCTTATTTCTATGTGTTGATGTGTGTTTGGTGGTAAATATGAGAGCGGGTCGCTGAAGCAGGAAGCCAACAAGATAATACTCATGCATACTAACATGCTTTTTTCAATACTTTAAATGGTTTGACAATATATAATAATGAGAGCAACAATTACACAAGAAAATGTTTGTAGGTTCACATACCAATTCTATGCAGTATAGAAAGAACAGATATATTCGGTGTGCCGAAATTAATATACCCTCATGGGTATATTCATGAGCTCCTATAAAAGACTACTCAATGATTTTTTTATTTAGTAATTAATATTTAATAACTATAACTCACACTTTCCTATTAATTATTTATGTTCGTTAACACTTTTAAGATTATGAAAAAAAAGCGTGAACTACTTGTTTACAAATTACAATAACTACATTTTCCTATCATCCAATCTACTTGTTTAGCGACCAGATGCCCTGTGTTTTGTGCTATAATTTAATTTGTAAAATTATTAAATCTTACTGCAACAGATGATCCATTTTTGCCACAGCCCTCATTTAAAATGCATTTTGCGTAACGCAATGCTAAACTCATATCAACTCCACTGGCTATATAAAACGGCAAAAAACGTGTTTCGCATTCAAGATATGGCATCTGACAAACGATTTTTATGGTAGGTTTGCAATATATTTATAAGTTCAAAGAAAAATTAATTAATTGATTTACTATATGTAGATTAATTTTAAGAAAAATATAGAGTAGTAAAATAATATTTATAAGTACATAGAAAATAAAGCTTGGCGCTTAAACTAGAAACTTTAAATGCAATTTAAATTTGCTCTAGAATATAATTTGTAAAAGTAGAAAAGGGTAAAATATACAATGACCTTTTTATCTAATAAGAAAGGGGCTTAGTGCCAGGCAAGCCTGACAATTATATATCCCACTTTGGACAAAATAGTTAAATAAAACGTAAATAATCTCATAAATATTCTTACTGCTGTTGGTTTGTCTAACTTAACTACTTTAGGTTCGTTGATGACGGTTGGATAACTACATAAATATCTCTAATATTTATATTAATCATTTTCATTTATACCTTGAGGCGTCAGTGGTTTTATGGGATATACTAAACAGACAACCATGCTTCGCACATTTAATAATTTTAAAATCAAATAGCCTAGATATATATACAACATAAGTGATGTCCTTATATGCTAAGTTTTGTGAATTAGTAAAGTTATAGTTATAAAACATAAATGTTAGATTTCCCATTTAAAGCCAAATAAAACCAATCGCTTTCGGTTCACAGCTTCAGGCCGCTATCTTAAGGCATAGTGACTGTATTCTCTAAGATAAGCTTATGGGTCAATCCAATGAATGTTTTTTTTTGTTTATATGTCTAAGTATGTTAAGTAGACCAAAATTTGGTTCCAACCAATTGTCTTTTTTTTACAAAAAAAAAAGATAGCAATGCTTACAGCAACTGATGACCCGTTTTTGCCACTGCCGCCTTCAATAAACATTTTAAGAAAACTGATTATGTTTAAAGTATAACCAAATGTAATAAATACTAATATTGTATGATTCCATGAAACTCCCACGACTGGAATCTATTGTTGATGAAAAGAGATCACAGAACAAAAAATAATAATAATAAAACAATAAAAACATGAACAAAACAAAATAAATTGCAACAAATATATATAAATTAATTGCTAAATTATATGCCATAATACCTTGAAAAGCTGCTTAAGAGCGAAAGCAGTAAAAGAGTAGAACTAAGAAAATCACTTTTTCACTTTTTGAAATTATTATCACTGGAGATAATAAATAAATAATGGAAATCTAAATACATCTAAAGCCTGCACCTCGATGGTTTATAATTCTTATGTCAGATTAAACGAAACTAAACATTCAAATACTTTGTGTCAATCTAACTTACATTTTAATGTGTAGTAAATACTTAATAATTTAAAATAACATTGTATAAGATAAAATATCAGCCCGTCACCCACAATATATAATTACATAAAATAAAAAAGACACTAAAGCTTGAAAAAATATTTTCGTGTACATAAATGCTAAAGCAAAATACTTTTTTGCATGAAAAAGCATAACAAATAATTCATTCAACGGTTAAGAGCATGCCGAGCAAGAGCCAACTGGCAAAATTAAAGCACTTAAGCAGTGAAGCAAAAATTCAACAACATCACAATTAACAATAATAAACATGTATAAGTTAAATGTATATGATGACGGTTAAATCAAGCAATTGCAGTAATTTGGAAGAAAAGTCCCCACTACTAAGATTAATTATTTAATATCAATATTTTCGAATTTAGAGCCAAAACAATATTTGTCGTGTGTGTTTTTATGTTTCAGTTTAAACTTAGCACAGGAGAATATACAATATTTCAGAGTTAATTATTATTTAAAATTTTAAGAAGACTTTAAAGACAGATAATTGTATTAAATATACCGTAAGTATAAACAAAAATGACATATGTAATATTATTGTGATATTAAAGGTGAATAAGTGCATATGTCGCCGGTGTTCGAAGGCTTTATAGCTCTTAGAGGTGTTAACCATATGTATGGTTCCAAAATGACCTGTGTTTCGCATTACAAAAAAAAAAATATATTTAAAAAATTTTCGTATAAATGAAATTAAGATGTACAAAATCATATCATTTATTTTGTAGTAAAAAATACTTGTGTTGTAAGAAGCATTAAAATAACTTCATAATAAGTATTTAGCTCAATCTAACCCTGGAAATGTTATAAGCATTTGTTTATCTCCTGTGCACTGTATTTATTATACATTTTGTAGTATTTAATTTTTGGTTTTGTGTATGTGTTTAGAACTTACAGCAACTGTGGAGCCATTTTTGCCAACACCACCGGCCACAACGACGGAAAAAACATATGTTAGGGAGAGCATACCGCACACAATGGTCGTAATAGCTGGACCAGACCAAAGTTCAATACTGCCAATGCCAATCTATGCTCATAAAATGGTTACGATTGTGTGTGTATGTAAAATAGTTGGTGGATTTTAGTAGGAGATTAGGCATTTTGTGTTGTTTTGTGGCAGTAGCACGTTTTTGTTTGCAACATAAAAATAAAAGGTTTTAACAAATTACAAAGTGTTGAACAATTTTTGGATAATAGCTAAAAATAATTATGTACAAGTCAGAATTTTTAGTTTGCATCGAGCTAGTTCCATGTCAACATGTTTATTCGCATTGTAAAATTTTAGATGCTGTTAGATTCCCATTTTTGTTGTATTATACTTGACCCTTATACCTTGAAGGTTTTTTATTTTAACTTTAGCTTCCGTAAATAAGGCTATTATAAACTATATAGAAATCAACATATTTTTTGTTTTCTTGAGTTGAAATTTTTAAAAGAAAATCCTATTCATTGAATGGTTTGAACCGAAGGCATTTTGAATTTATATTAATTTTTGGGAAAAGTTATATATTTTGAACACAAAAACAAAATTTACAAATAAACTAAAAAACTAGCTCAATAAATTGAACCAAGCGCACACAGCTTGAGTAACAAATTAAATATTCTATCTTAAATGGCTTATAAAAATTATACTATGGGTGTAAATATAAAATATAGTAATTTTAATGTAATGCAATTTGGCTGATCTCACCAGAATTAGTTGTAATAAACTTAAATATATAAAAGCATGAAAACTAGCGTCTAACTTGGACAACAACCTAAAACTTTCCTATCAAATCAAAATAATATCTGTATTCTAGAATATAGCTTATAAAATTATTATATATACAGCATCAAGCAAAATTGAGTAAGTGTTCATAAGGTTATGTCTTTCGGCATCCACAAAAATAAACTACGCAAGGAATACAAAAATTAAAATTTGGGCGTGAATTGAAATTTTTTACGTTTATGCTATCTAGATGTTTCTTTCCTTTATGGATGCACAAAGACAAAATTGTGAAAATAAACTCTATTTTGCCACTGTATATAGTAAGATACATAAGTTTTAAATAACTTGATTAAAAAATAACCATACTGATTAGGAAAAAACATACATTAATTTAAAAGAAAAACCGTCTTATCTACCCAGATGGCTTACCTTGGTCAGCCAGACCTCGGGTCCCAGTACAGCCGAAACCAAATGTATGGCAATAATGGAAAACTGCGCCTCCGTTACATCAATTCGTCCAAAACGCATCGTTCCAGAAACATACGTCTGCCAATGAGCGCAATAGAATAACGCTATAGCGCAAAAACACTGCCAAAAAACAATTGTACAATAATGTTTCTTTTATCGAAGCTAATATAAAGTCATCACTAACCTGAAAGAATAGCCAGTTTGGATAGTGACCAAGCTGGCAGGATATGCACGCTGATAAAGCCACAAAAATAGTTGATATCGAATCACAGCCATGATCAAAAAGTTCACCCAGCGGCGAAGAGGTGTTAGTTCGTCGCGCCTGCTTTCCATCAATAGAGTCGAGACTCTGATAGACAAAAAGACCGAAAGCACAAAGAAAGCAGGTCCAGCGTGGTGGTGGTTCAATGCCATTAGGACTATAGCTGTGAAAAAATTGCACAATATGTAATGAAATATTTTTGGCTTTACTTAAAAAATTTGTATACAGTTTTTAAATACTTCCTTATTGGATCTCATAAATCCAGTGCCATCACAACTAAACTAAATGCTTAGTATCGAGGTGCGCGCCTTTAGTACAAAAGGAACCTACGTCCAGTTAAAATTTGGAGTTCTAATGGTTTGAGCTGTGAGTTATTGAACTCATAATCAGTCATTTACATTTTCAGTTGATGCAATTTCCTTTTGAAATATAGGCGTATACATACATACATATGAACAAAAAAGTGCAATATAATATGCTGCGATCGACAGTCATTTATATTATATAACCTAACTTTCCAAATAGAAATCCGTAGATATGCAAATTTTCATTAAAGTCAATCAACGCAATTTTTAAATACACAGTAAAGAATAATGGAAATATAGTATTTGAAAATAATTTTCTTCGGGGGTTAATTGAATTGAGCTCCCGTGTACAAGTGATCCCAAAAAGTTTTGTTACAACACTGTACAAATAACTAGAATATTTATTGGCATATATGCGAATAAAACCAAAATGCTTAAAATTTGATGCACCTTATCCTCATCTTTGTAAAAAATTTACTAAAAGTGGAGGTTATTATAAAAAAGCAAAGAAAGTTTGTGTCAGAGATAAGCAAAGGACATACGTACGTACGCTTATATTCCTTAATGAAAATGAATATGTTGATAATAACGCTTGCTTGATTTTCACCACTTTTTATCACCTGTGTTCTTTAAAAAACGAAAATCAAGCCAATACCACTCACAGCCCTACCAAAAACACGCCACCCAAGAATCTCACACAATTACGCATTGGTAGTGACTTAATTTCTTTAATGTATGTCTATAAGGTAATATGTAACATATAAATGTCGCATACTCGAATGAGTGTAAACATGTCCATTCGTGTGCGATCGATTTTCGGTCAAAAACAAAAACCACTCACCAAATTAATATCAAAGTTGTAACAATATTGAGTATTAAACCAACAATTGTTATTAGATTAGGTGCAAGCCAAAGTGGCGTTTGAGCGACCAACCAATTCCACCAGGGCTGCAGCAAAGGATCCAGGAGGCTTGCGCTAAAGCATGAGTATTTGTGTTCGCTAAGCTTGCGCAGCTGCTGGGGGCTGAGAATGTGGCGTTCCTTGTAGGCAAATAGCGGCATTTTTCATACGAGCGGTTAACAAAGTCAAAAACAAAAACCGGGAGCACTTGACTCTATAAAAAGGCGTGGGAAATTTGAAAACCAAACATAAGCGTCGGCTGATAGTTGAGTTTGCAATTTTCACTTGGGTGAATATATTAAATTATATATGTATGTACGTCTATAATACAAGTGTGTAGACACTCAAATATTTGCATTTAAGGAACCGTGTAAAAAGACACACACTACATAAAGTCTTAAAGTTGCCCACACAATACCGGCGAGACTTGGGATGGCTTTTATTGCTTTATGAGTCTAAAAATTTATTCGAATACGTGTTCTTTTTGCACATGTCGATTTGGGGCAAAATGGATTTAACTCTCGTGCGCGTAATAGTTCGTCTGTGTCGTTTCTTCCAGGACAGTGTTTCCGTCTATTCTGACGACGAATGTACTAAATTATCCAAAATTATAATACTGATTTTTCTTTTAAATACTGCATGAACGAATTTAATGACAACTAAAAAAAAACGATTACAGTTTAATTCTTACATACTTCGTAGAAAGAAGTTATCGATATATTTATCGAAGTTTTAATAAAAGAAACCTTCAAATGACACTACCGTTTTGCAGATAGGTTGCGCTTTTGTTGGCAATATCTATGTTCAATATCCGAGCTTGAAACTTAAATAAATTAGTTAGTAAGTTAGTTTTTGTATAAGTTTATAAATTTATTTTGCTTAAAAATGCTTATAAAACTTACAATTTCTTTGTCTGTAATAGTTATTCAATTATTAAATTAGTAATTATTATATCCCAGTCTAATATTTACTTTTTGCTCTCCTAAAAAAAATTTTTGAGTGCATGTTGCAAAGGAAGTAGCATACTTACATACAAAAAGTTCATGTTAAATGTTTTGTGCCCCCATGCCCACGTGCACACAAAAAATATCTAACATTTTGATTAGAAATAAAGCAACATAAATTGTCGTTTAATTTTCGTAGAGGAAATACATATAAAAATATTATTTTTCGGTGTAATTATATTGGCAACTTTATATATCTTTTAGTGCATAATGTACGTAATGTTAAAAATGTGTAACTACTTGTCAATTAAATATTATGACAACAAAAAACGCGTACGTAAACAATTTCGAAATGTGTATATGTAATAGTATGCATCAATGTATGGTATTAAAGTATAGCACAATAAATGTTAGTAACAAATATGTTTTGTTTTGAGCATATTGCAAATGTTTATTTGATGTTTCTTAATTTGGATCGTTAAGAAACAAATATAATCAATAAATTTTTTCAAATGCGAGCAACTTAATTCAAATTATGCGAATAACTTAAATAATGAAGCCAATTAACCATAATTTAGTTACAATCGCTCAAAAAATACGTACAAAATGTATGCTTAATATCTTTTTTAATTATACATATTAAAGTTAAATATGATAATAATTTTAAATGTCTTCGCTTTGAGACATTTAGGCAAAATTTTTTATACTGTTTTTTTTATATAAGCGGTACTTTTCTGTTGATTTTTATTGGTAATGTTAAAATATATTTAAACATAAATCTTTTGTCCCTTACACACACACATGCAGACAAAAATATTAGCACATATTGACCGGTGTACATGGACAATCTAAAATTGTCTTGTTATATTAATAATATTGTGCCAAACCTTATATTCATAATACAAGAGGGTTCAATTGTCAACTTGATTTCTATTTTGTTATTTCGATATAATTTAGAATACGGCAGCAAACTGCATGTCAATAACGTAAAAAATGCATTCGGTTTCGATGCTTAAGTGTATACGAAATATCTGTACGCTAAGTCACATTATTAAACAGTACATACAATATGCTTTCCAAATTAGTTTTAGATAATTAGTTGAATAGTTTCTGATTTATGATAATGTATGTGTGTGTCGGTGTTTAGATTATTATGAATGATATGGCGTTACATAGGTTGCTGGAAATATGCCTTTTCTATTGCCAATCTCGCCATTCCACCAGTTCTCATCGGAACGATCTGTTACAGTAATGACATCACCGC
The DNA here is from genome assembly GCA_035044645.1 of Scaptomyza parva. Classification (NCBI taxonomy): domain Eukaryota; kingdom Metazoa; phylum Arthropoda; class Insecta; order Diptera; family Drosophilidae; genus Scaptomyza; species Scaptomyza parva. The sequence continues at coordinate 29,315 of JAWNNT010000090.1, read as the reverse complement.
GTCTAAAGTCCAATTCACCGGATTCCTGTGGCACAAAATCATAAAGCGCCTGAACGAGCATCTGCAAAAGAGCAAAGTGTCTTTTCTATCAGAAAAAATTTGTTCCTGCTTAAAGCCAAAAACTATTAAAAAAATGTTCTTATATATAATATTTAAGGGGAACTGAAGTTGTCTTTACGTAGTAGTAGTTTGAATAATACCATCGGACTTATCTAGTATGTTAAGGCTCACCTCTTCAGGTATCATATCACGCAATTTGACATCCTGGGATCTCGAAACGCTTGCTGTTCTATGATATTCGACCAATTCGTTGAGGGAATTAAATTTGACAACCCACAGAAAAAATTTACTTTGAGCGTCCCGAAGCACTTTAAAATGTTGCACGCCATCAGGACATCTGTTAAGCAAATTGTTTAGATTAAATATTACTGATTTAAAAATTGAGTACTCAAAAGAACATACTTGACGGATAAAGAGAAATCGCCGGGGCTGGATTCGCTGATACGTATCAAAAAGGCTCCTTCATGTTTATTTGATAGCAATTTCTCCGCATCAGCACGTGTAATGCGTCCATAGTACCAGCTAATTATTTAAATTTCAATATTTTATTTCAATATTTTTTTTTATTATTTATTTCAGCCTTACTCATGATTCTTCATTTCAATATAATTACTGGGTATTAGGCCTTCTTTCCCATCTAATTCGGCGCGATACCAATTCGAATCATCCTCCATATTTAATATCTATAAATAAAATAATAATAGAATCATAAAATAACATAACATGACATTTTTATGCAGCTTTGATTGTTCAAAAAAAAAAAACACATAGACTTTATAACTTTGGTATCAGAGTATTAAAAACAGACAATACAATGCTTATACTATTTATGATAATCCATTACATTAAAGTCTAGAAATTTTATATTATACATATGAAAAGTGCGTAATTTTGTCATGAAGCATACATTCTTGCTCAGCGGCGCGAGTTGAGTATATAGTATTTGACTTTATGAGCTATTAAACTGCCACTTTAGTTAAAGTTACTTTTTGCGAGATCAGACTGCTATATCATATATATGCTAGAGAATTTTAAACATAAAAATTTATGTTGTAAAAATTACAGTATTTAAAATCGAAGTTAAGTCGGCTGTGCTGCTTGCTAATCAAGAATAGATGTTTAATTTTGCCAGTTACCTAAATACGATTGCAACAAAGTAGTATTTTTCGCTATCCATTTCATGGATTTAATATAACAAAAACAAAAAAACTAACATATGACAAATGCGGATAGCCATCGTGAAATTATAACAGAAAGTTCGCTGCAGTCAGTTAACAGCGCCCCTGACAACAACAATCCTACAATGTTGACTGCCAAAACAAAGAGAGACAATTGCTTTTACAAAATCCAAGTATGAGGCAAACGCACACCTGAGTGTTTAAAACATGAGTGCAGAGGGAAAAACCAGAAACACAAGAATTTTTCGGACCTTACGGGTTTTATGTTTAGCTGAGACAAATATAAGTTTACTTTATTTGTTTGTTGATAATCGCGTTAATCGTATGCCAATTGTTAAAATTTTCTTTAGCTTTTCTTGCTTTGTGATGATGTATACCTCAAATATATTTACTATTTGAACAAAATTGGCAAAGATTAAATTTGCGATTTTTTAGCCTGCCGGTTAAAAGTGGTAATACTATTAAAATACTATATTTAGATTTTCACTGTATTTACTTCAAAATAGCAAGTTAACATTTCTTTCCAGGAGGTTTTCTACTAGCAACAAAACAAATTTTAAATTATGTCACTTTTGTTAAAAGGGTTCGTTTAATATTAACGCATACATTATTCCGTAATAACAAACATATTAATAAAGGAATGTGGAAAGTACAATTAGGGAAATAAATCACTTCAATTGATGTTAACATCTTCAGTCGATTTTCCTTACCTTTAGAATTTGAGTTTTACGAAAACTAAGTTCGTCATCGGCAGTAGCAGAAAAATCATGTTTGGCAATTGCTTCCATTTCTTTTTTTTTAGTTTGTTTAAATTGTTGTTCTTCTAAGTAGTATATGTTTAACTTTTATTTGATTTATTTTTTAATCAGCCTTGTTGCTCACGCATACATACGTACAAACACCCATATAAACGTATGTATATGCAATTGTTGTTAGTTGCTTATTCTCTTAGCTCTTTGTGAAAAAATACTAGTTTTTAAATTTAAAATCGACACATAACAGAACTTATTATATAAACAATAACTTATATGTATATTTAACTGCACGTTTCCAAATTAGTACAATATTTTTAAGGCAGAGGCAGCGAGAAAAGTGATTAAAAATACACCGACGACGATGACGGGGCCGCAGCCAGGCCAGCAAGAGAGAACAAACGCGAAGTGATAGCGGCACTCACGACGAAACTACTAAAAAATTGACAAACATTTGGCTGTGTGCGTGCGAGAAAAATGAAGTAACAGAGAGAATGAGTGGAATTGAGTGAGTACAGCGTTGCCAGCAGCGGGTGTTTTTAAACTACCTATAAAATTGGCTTGCAAATTAAAAAATACAGATTTATCTTTCAGCTCATTTTAAAAATGCTTGACAATTTAATTGTATAATATGAAAACCAAATCAGTTATTTATAAAGCTGGTCATGCAGTTTCTGCTGGCAATGCTGCTGTGCTCAGCGCTAACGCTGTTGCTTAGTTTTTAACCCCTCTAGACTCACACATACAATTACATATATGAATACACTTGCATTATTCGTCAAATGAGTTAATTTTTTGTATATTAGCAGTTTAACATAAAGTCTACTGCAACTAGTGCTTGAATTTGTTGAATGTTTTGTTTACTTTTTTATTTATACGTCCATTAATATTTTAAATTGATCAATGTTTGATTTGGAAAAATATTGCGGTCACACTGAATTGCAAAATATGGCAACATCTGATTTCTCTTACGAGCGGGGAAATGAACATAGTTGTCAGTGAGTTAAAAATTATTGGCGACCGAGTTATTTTGTAAATTTATTGGCTGCCCAGCTCTCCTTGCATTAATTATATTGTTTATAATTTTAAAACCAGACAAACATGGAAAAATATAAAACCTTATTTAAGACGCAGAGGACACTAAGCCCGCAAAACCATATTCAAATAAACCGGGAACGCCAACGCGTCGCGCGAACCATGAATCGCGAAAAGCATTTTCAAAGAAATCGTAACATAAGCATTAGTCCGAAGCCGTTACTAACAATGTCAACACGAGAGGGACAAAAGCCGAACAGCTCTTCAGGGACCTCAAAAAACTTAGGACAAGAAAATCGACTACCGGATCAACTAGGAAATGAAGCTTCTACCAGTAAAATTACAAAGCGCAACGAGGATTATCTACAACGCTTTATTAAGTGGCGGAGTGCTGCTAAACGTCATCCATCCCAGGTTAAGAAACATATAGACGCGCAGTTTCATTCACAGCAAGCTATAAAAATAAACCAAAATGAGCAAAAACGTCGATCACTATATGTGGCTGTAGATCCCAAAACTGCAGTACCTTCCATAACGAAGAAGCTTGTAGACGATGTAAAAATAATACCCGCCACTGTGGAAAAAACCTTAACCCTCCCACTGGCATCAGCTACGATCAGAGCAGAAGCTTCACAGCAGAACGGAATACTAGTGCAGAAACCATTGACCAAAATAAAAAAAATCGAGACTAGCGATAAATCTAAGCAGATTCCGCCGCTTGGAATTGCTAAAACTGCCAATAGTGTACAGAGGCCCGTAAATTTAAGAACTCAGCCTTTCGAGAAACCCAAAGTTGGAACAAATTTATTTATACAATTGCAAGGAGGCGGTGCTGTGGGTAAATTTAAAACAGCTGAGCGAATAGGGATAAAAAAAGATTTTACCTCACAGCTCACAAAACGTATGAAGGCCAAAAGTGCTATGACAATCGCCCGGAAAAAAGAATTTACTAAAGTCCCTGAACTTAAACATGATCGGTTGCAACCCACTACAAGCTTAAAGTCGCCCAGAAAGTCGCTCGATGCCGGCAGTAATAATAATTTGTTCTTGGCACAGGCAACATCAACGCAGTGCAAGTCAAATAATTGTTCCGCCGATATGTTGGATGCATATGTAAACATAGCCAAAATAAGCCCTGTGAGAGTTGGTCCAAAATCCAGTGCTAAGAGGCAGTTGTTGGCAATGGAGTCGACAACAGAGCAGGCAAAATGCAAATTTAATTTTGTAAGGTACTCGGAGGCAAATACGTCAATTGCGTCGCCTTCAGTATCGCAAGACAACTTGCTGCCACCAAAAGAAGGTAAGTTAAGTTATGAGACTGATGAAAGATAATCGCTTGCAATTGATTGTCAATATTAACAAAATATTTTAGATGAATTGACCGTGCTGCCAGGAACGCCGCCATGTGACACGGGTGAGTTAATTATAAGACTGATAAAAGATAATCGCTTAATATTACTGATGGTCAATAATAAAAAAATATTTTAGATGAATTAACCGTGCTGCCAGGAACGCCGCCACGTGACTTGGGGTGTCGGCCAAATTATCTCAGTCCATTTGTGACCGTCTCACGTGGCAAAGTTAACTCTCGAGCAGAGCGCGAGAAACGTAATAGCATGTACCTGCAAAATCAGGATGAAAAACCAGAAACGCCAATTGCAGTGCGTCGAACATTGGAATCCGTAAAATATTTCCGATCGCAGCTAGAAAATGAGATTAGACGCCTTCATTCGCTTTGTGATGAGTGGCTCCTCTACAACAACAAAAATGAAGAACGACTTCAGAAAACTGGGGGAAAGGACATGATAGATGCTACTATTGGGCAGACTAAGCTATTAACCAGCAAAAAACTAATGCAGTTTAAGGGTTTAATTGACCGCTGTGAAGCAGGTGCTATAGGAATCGGCATGCGCCCAAATGATGGCAGTGAGTCTACTAAGCCTGTGTTAGTCGAAGATCTAGAGGGCTGGTGGGATATGATGCGTTTGCAGAGCGATAATTTAGACAAACGTTTTGATAATTTAATGCGATGGAAAGCCAATAATTGGTCAGATCCAGACGCAGCGGAACTCCCTAAAAGCAAAACCAATCTTCAACCGAAAAATAAAAAAAAGTCTGCCAAAGCAAGCAGTAACATAAAAGATTTTTTGCGCAAGGCCTATGCAGACAAGCGAAAATATCAGGCATCCGAATGTCTGACAGAGGAAAATGGCCAATCGAACTTCACTCCAAAGCGTCGCTCACTGAATCGTACTATTGTGGTTCGCGATCACAAGTTATTATCACCAGCTAGAACTTTGCTTCGTGTGTCTAGTAACAGCAACAAACGTTCATCAACTGTGGGAAATATATTATTAAAGTCTGCTATTCTAGGCGCAAAAGAGGAAATATCGCGAAAACATCTGACTCCTACTGGAAAACGCCTGTCCATACTAAAGACTCCAGGAACCAAAAAAAGTGAGACTTGTGCTCGCAATGTTGTATTTAGTGCGAAAAAAAATGTCCGGCGGTTTCAGTTCACCTTTGACGAAGGTAATCTTAGCGGAGAAGATGAGGCTATTGCCGGTGTTGAAAAGTTGGAAGATTGTGAAGAGGACTTGTCAACAGAGATACGCTTGTCTCAAGGGGAAAACACACGTGCTTATATTCTTCGTAATCGCAATATTCTACTGAGACCATCTTCAGAGTTTATGTAACTAAAAAGTATTTAATTTTAAGATTACTTATAGCAACAATTTCTTATTTTCTGTATGTATAAATTAATAAATAAACTACAGCTGTCAGCTTTCAGTTGTTTTAAACTTATTTCAAAATTAAGCTTAATTTTCAAGACAATGCTTATAGTTTTAATATTATAACACTCAATTATTTTTAATCAAACTCGAAAAAATGAAATGTTTAATAAGTTGTCTATTTGTCATATATAATAGGTGGTACAAGAAATTAATAATTACTGTTTAAAAAATTTGTTCAGCTTTATGCATGTACATAGGTTTTATTTTTTTGCACTTTATCTAAAGTTCAACTTTTACAAAGATAATATAAAAGTAAAAATAGGTCCAAACGCTTTTAACTTAAAAATTTTATACTATGAATGTTTCATAGCCGTTTACCAATGAGTTCATAGTTTAGACCGCCGTCTTTTGGTCGTCCATATTTATTGTATCGTTTTTTTCCTTGGCAAAGGTAATAATCTGGTTTAAGCTTTCGCCTAACTCCTCTATTACCTCCCGCTCCGTAGAATCTGTACGCATATTTTGCTTTTCATGCATAACAATTCGCGATATCATGCACATTATAGTCGCTTCTATCACATCGTCTGTTAAATAAGGTAATCTTAGCGGAGAAGATGAGGCTATTGCCGGTGTTGAAAAGTTGGAAGATTGTGAAGAGGACTTGTCAACAGAGATACGCTTGTCTCAAGGGGAAAACACACGTGCTTATATTCTTCGTAATCGCAATATTCTACTGAGACCATCTTCAGAGTTTATGTAACTAAAAAGTATTTAATTTTAAGATTACTTATAGCAACAATTTCTTATTTTCTGTATGTATAAATTAATAAATAAACTACAGCTGTCAGCTTTCAGTTGTTTTAAACTTATTTCAAAATTAAGCTTAATTTTCAAGACAATGCTTATAGTTTTAATATTATAACACTCAATTATTTTTAATCAAACTCGAAAAAATGAAATGTTTAATAAGTTGTCTATTTGTCATATATAATAGGTGGTACAAGAAATTAATAATTACTGTTTAAAAAATTTGTTCAGCTTTATGCATGTACATAGGTTTTATTTTTTTGCACTTTATCTAAAGTTCAACTTTTACAAAGATAATATAAAAGTAAAAATAGGTCCAAACGCTTTTAACTTAAAAATTTTATACTATGAATGTTTCATAGCCGTTTACCAATGAGTTCATAGTTTAGACCGCCGTCTTTTGGTCGTCCATATTTATTGTATCGTTTTTTTCCTTGGCAAAGGTAATAATCTGGTTTAAGCTTTCGCCTAACTCCTCTATTACCTCCCGCTCCGTAGAATCTGTACGCATATTTTGCTTTTCATGCATAACAATTCGCGATATCATGCACATTATAGTCGCTTCTATCACATCGTCTGTTAAATAAACGTTGGAGCGATTCTCTTGTGAATATGTCCCGTTCAGTCCCTTTGCTTTATTTGCTTGTAATTTTACGTCAGTCAGGCTATCCATGGAGTCCATATCGACATCGGGACGATCCTCCATGTTACGACAACCTGCAAGTTTATTTTAAAAATAATTAAGTATTAAACGTAACATTTTTATTGTGAGTGTTTTAGGGATACAAACCTATACATTTACACATTGTGGAACAGGGTATTTTTGCCTCGTAGCACTCGCAATAGTTTTTTAAACAACCAGATCGTTTGCAATTGCAGCCTTTATTATGTAAACGCATGTCTCCGGAATTGGGCGCCGTAATTTTTGGTCTTTAGAGGAAATACAAAAATGTTAAAATGAAAACTGTACCTTTGTAAGACTCACTTAAAAGCGCTGGGGTTACGCTCAAGGCAGCTGCGTATGGCGCGCTCACGCTTGACTTCATAATCTAAATTGTTAAAGCAATCCTTGCAAGTGCAATCCTGACAAAATTCACCATTTGCGAAACAGTCGCAGTACAGCTTTAGACATTGAGATTTACTGCAGTTGCAATGCTTCCTTCGGGATCCTCCTAGTACATCAAGGGCGGCAGGAGCTGCAGTAGCTGGCATTGGTGGCGGCTTAAGTATGTCAAACAATGGCTTCGAAGGAACATCCAATTTATTGGCCTGCGACGACGACTGTAAAGTTGGCAGCTTTTGTGGCTTTGATTGTGGCGAATGTTGTTTTTGTAGCTGTTGTTGTCGGAGTTTAGCCTGCGCTACAGCCTGTTTCTGCTGTTGTAATTTTATCTGTTTAATACGTAGCTGTTGTGGGGTCAGCGTTATGGGACGACGCATTTTAGTGTCAGCTAGTGTATAGCCACGTCGCATTGTAGTGTTAAAAACAGTGCGTGGCTTACCCTCACCGCCTTTGTTACAAATCACATATTTGACGTCATTTTTTGTCACAAGATTGTATACCTTTCGCGTGTTCCCAGTGCTGATGCTGCTGCTGACGTTGTTTTTGGCGCCATGCACCGAAACACGCTGCAATTGTGATGGTCGCGCTTCTATTAACATATGTTTGGTTGCTGATGGTTTCAAATTTGCTGGCAATGCAGCTGACGTCGACGATTGCGGCATGGCAATAAGATAACGTGCTTTCTTTGCCTCAGGTCCAACGACATCACTACTGTTATCAATCATCAGATGCTTTATTTGGACATTGATGTCGGACAGTCGGTGCTTGCGTGTGGCCTCGAAGTTACTATTGGTATTAGGGGTCTTAGCTGGTACTGTGTTAGAAACAGGTGCTCTCTAGAAAAAAAACAGTAAAATTTATTATTATTATGTAAAATGTCTATAATAATAAAACTCACCCTGGGAACTAATGTTTGCATAGATGGCAAGGGCACAATGCTACCCATTGTTTTCATTACGATTTTGCTGGTATTGCTTACAGATACACTAGTTGAACTGCTGCTGTTACGACTGGAAATCGTTGTTTCATTATTGCTGTTGGGCAATACGCGCACATACTGCACACCGCTTTTTCCGGGCACTTGAATTGAATGTAGGCCGCTGGGGATGGAGTTTGTATTAGAAATAGTGCTGGGGCTTGGCTTCGGAGATAATTTAATAATATTTTTACTGGCTACTACAATTTGTTTTCCTGTTGAGCTTTGAACCAGCATTTTCCCCGTTGGAATTGAAGCAGCTGTTGTTGCTGATGCTGCTATTGTATTACCACTGGTGATACTGCTGCTGGTATTTACTGATCTGCCCGATGCGCCTGCAGTCAACGCCTTGAGAGGTCCCTTTATTATCACTTGTGCTGCAGATTTGTTTATAACTTTATTGCTGTCATTGGTGTTAGCCGGTGCGGTGCTTACAGCCCTAACAGCTACTGTTGTAGGCTTGGTATTTAGAAGCACAGGGGCCGCTTGATTAAATTTTATCAACTTTCCATCGGCCGTCCGCACCTGTATCGGCATCTTAGAGGACAACGTTGCAGACGCAGCTGAAACTTCTGCTGATAGTGGATTTTTTAACAACGTTGTTGACTGTTCAGTTGTTGTAATTGCCGTTTTAGAATTTGTTAGTTTCTGCGTTGCCGACTTAACTGTGCCTATGGAAGTTAGCCCCTTTACTGTCACGGGTGCACCAGAAATGACACTCTTTATTTCACCACTACCACTCAGAGTCACACCTTTAGAAACAATAGTTTGTCGTATACCTGAGCTTGGCGGTTGGTTTACTAAACGTGTGTTTACTTTAATGGTAGCACCTGTTTCTGGCAATGACTTTTGAATAAACAACACTTGACCACCAGTTGTTTTTATTTGGGTCATGGTGACACCACTTAAGTTCTTAGGGATGGTAGAAGCTTGCCCTGACACTGAACCCGAACCTGTTGGTGCCGCAATTGTAGTGCTGCCAATTTTAACAGGCGCATTGACAAAAGCTTTTAGGGGTTTAGTCTGAAGCTGATTTAAATTGTTAATGTTTGCCGGTTGCGTAATCTTTGTTTGAGTTGTTACCACCCGAGCAGGTCCACTTAAAATATTTTTTAAGGGCGTGCCCATAGGTGAGGGTGCCGTTAACCGTTTGTTCTCCAGTATTCGCACAATTGGCGCTTTTTTCGGTGCCGATGTTTTTAACAATGCATTTGCTGAGGTTAACGAAACTGTTTTATCCTCACTGCCTTCATCTTTATCGCGATCGTTGTCTGCAGCATTTATTTCTTGATCTTTGGACATTTCGGATGGGTCCAGCAAGTCAAAAAGTGTTAGCTCCGGTAATGGCGTGTTATCACCTACCTCATCTGTGAACGTAAAGAAACAATAAATAATATTTGTTAGGTATTCGGGTATTTGTAAGCGAAATTAACATATACCAGAAAACTCTGATAAGCGGTGACCAAACATATTTGCAAACAATTAACTTTTTTCAATTCAATTTCAAAAACTTAAATAATGGACATCAGCTGCGTGTTAGTTGGGCTCGATGTTAATCGGCACGGGTCACATTTTAACCATTGCTGCTATTTCCAATTATCGATAGTTGATTTGTACAAAAATTAACTGATACCAATAAGCAGAGAAAAATATGATGGCGACTTAGGTTGCCAAAATCATTATATTTTGTTGCTATTTCCCCCGTCAGTTCCTTTTTATTATGAACTACATGAACGATAGTTCCTAAATGGCGAACATATTGGTTCATATTCACATATTAGAATGCTACGTACAATGCCTTTTGTGACACAGGGACAACAGTTAGGATGCCATCAATGTTCTACTAATAATGCAAAGACATTGTGCATTTAGCATAGAAAGAAAATGGGCATCCGGCTTATTCGTTTACAAGAAAACTATCCATGCTTAAGTTACCTAACAATTATTACTAAAGAAAAATAAATATACATATCAAACTAAATTGACTGCTTTAAATTTGGCAATATTCAGAATTTGCAGCTGAGACATTTCGAGTTATTGCTGTGTTGCCACTACAACATCGTACGTAGAGAAAATTGGTCCATAGTAGCAAGTTTGCTTACGTTATAAAAGACAATTTTAAAAGTCCGATAGTTGTAGGCAACGCATTTTTATGAGAAAAACATTGCCGATCAAGCTTCAACCAAAAAAATGATAAGGAGTTGTATTCCAATTTTGTTAAAGTCCAACACCCAGCGATTTTATCCAGACTGTACTACAAAAACAAACACTCACACAAATGCTAAGACAATCCGCAGTGTTGCCAGATGATTAATATAATATTTCGATGCTCCCACTTTGGCGAACATTACATTTTGTAATTTAGCAAACAAAATTAAAATTGCGCCTCATTGTTGCACATATGTATATATCACAAGGCCGATGACCAGTCAAATTGAATTAATATATCAATTAATTTAGCTACTCAACAATTTACGCGCCTGCATGTGAATGTATGTATGTTTGTATAGACATTCAGAAGCATTTACATATGTATGCATATCGGCTGCCAAGCCAACTGACACGCGTTGTAGCGTACTGGCCCCGTAGAGGTTGAAAATTCAATTTAAAATACAAGAAAATACGCCAAAAAGGACTGGAATACTTACCAATTTCAGAGTTTATGCTATCAGCCATAATTTTAATAAGCTAGAATTTATGTCACTATGTAACCTTTTTTGGCGTTTGATTTGATTGTGTATGCGCGCACAACTCAAAAGAAAAAACAAAATATTACGGATGCTATTCGTGCATAGAGTACGTCCAAAAATTACGGCAGCAAAGTAAAATAAATCTTAATTTGGCATATTTTAACCATAAATTTGAATAACATGCACTATTTATCAAACTTTACCAAATACTGACACATTTTGTTTACACTTTTGATATATTTCATAAACGGTATTCAAAATTAAATTTAAATGACGAAATTCACAACTGCATGTTGGTGATGAGGTTACAGTTGTTGTTGTTTGTCTGTAAGCAGAGCACGGTTGCACGGCAAATTACTAGCTCAAATGTGCGTTAACAGCAAGCGCACAAGGAACCAACAAATGGTTACAATAAAAAGACATCATGACATCGATAGAACCAACAATATTACCGATGATTTACAACTTTGCAATACATCGATGTTTTTGTTCAACATCAAACGAATATTAAATGCAAGAAGAGAACGACCCTATCTCCACGGTGGAGTTAAATGACTCAATTTCGCCAAAAAATAATATATATATTTTAATCACAGCCATTTCTATATTTCTTTTATTTTACTTTCATGATATAAGCATTTGACAGCTTGAACTTGTATTTAATTTGCCAAATTTACCCATACTAGCACATGAACAAAACCTATCAAACCGGTAGTTCCAAAATGAGCTGAACTACTGTGCAACACAATGCTGGTTGATATGGCGCGGAATTTTTTCATATGACTATACCAAAACACTAATTGCTAGGTAATTTCGTTGCAATCTTTTAACTTTTTTTATTTAAAAGAGAATAACCCCAGACGTGTTGACGTGCTGGTTATTGATTATAAATGGAAATTATTTTTCTTTTTATGTATCTACGGTGATACGCATAGTAAGTTTATGCTCTCTCCCTCAGCTTAACAAAGTCTGAAACTAACAGACTAGGTAGCTGAGGTGTGAGGCATGAACAACTTTATTCAATTGATATTTTAAAAATAACATCTTAATTGAATTTACTGACGCCCAAAAAAGCTTCTGGGCACTTCATTATAACTTTAATTTAATAAACTATTACATATGTAAAATAATAATTGAATTCTTAATCTAACATATTTGTATCAATTCGTTTTAGTTTAATTTTTAACAGGTAGGTATCAAATCGATTGGCTAAGGCATTTGTCGTAACAGAATTCAATTTCTATTTATGTTAACTAACATGTATGTATAAATGTTTTCTCGCCTCTATCACTGCCGCTGCCGCGCGCAGCGTATCTATATTACATTATACACAATTACATACATATGTGCATTTGGTCATGGTCTCGTATGCATAGCGGCAAAAACGACTGCAGAAGCAACCAATTCGCAAATACAGCAACATATATGTATATACACATTGATAAATAACAAGAGAGCATACATATATAGGCATATACAGCGGGCTGACAGCAACAGCTGCATTGAGAGAGACTTCTTATATATCTATGGTTGTGCATATGTATATATGCCTGCACACACAGCTTAGGCTGTCAAGCCGACCTTGCTCTCGCGCTCAATATCACTGCCGCTGCCGTTCGCATCGTATATATATTACATTATATACAATTACATACATATGTACATTACGCTTACAGCTGTACGTGGGCGCATTTTTGGCACTATAATTCACAAGTGATTCTAGTTTTCAAATGGTGGTATGGAGCGTATGAAACGTATGGGACTTTGGAGCTGGTGCAACCAGCTTCCACTATTACCGTGAGGTAATAGAAAAACGTTTTGGGCGAAATTGCTTTATATATATGAGCTATATATATTAATAAGCCGTTTTTTTTTTAAAACGCTTAAGCAATTTTGCCATTATACATTTCAACTAGTTTAAGTTTTTCCAGTTGGAGTCTTGGCAGATTTAATGAACAACACTGCTCATTTAAGTTTGTCATAGACACCAACCACATCAGCGCCATCTACTATGATACACAAACCACATCAGTGCCATCTATTGGTTTAAGTTAAGTAGAGCTACCAACCATATTGAGCACCATCCGTTGGCGTAAATTTAGCAGAGACGACAATCACAACAGCGTCATCTATTGTGTTAAAAACACCTGCGATTAGACACCAACCACAAACGCGCTCTCTATTGGTCTACGGTCATTTGTGATAAAACGCCACCAACATCAGCGGCCATCTAATGGTTTAAGCACACACTTGTGATGAAACACCACCGGCTTCAAAACCACCTTATGGTTTGAAACCAACTGTAATGCAATGCCAACGACATCAACGTCACCTATTGGCCTGAAACCACCTATTGCTTACACTCACAGCTGCAAGTGGGTGCATTTTGGCACTATAATTCACAAGTGATTCTAGTTTTCAAATGGTGGTATGGAGCGTATGAAACGTATAGGACTTTGGAGCTGGTGCAACCAGCTTCCACTATTACCGTGAGGTAATAGAAAAACGTTTTGGGCGAAATTGCTTTATATATATGAGCTATATATATTAATAAGCCGTTTTTTTTTTAAAACGCTTAAGCAATTTTGCCATTATACATTTCAACTAGTTTAAGCTTTTCCAGAGGCATTAGAAGCCTCCCTTCGTCCCAATTACCCCTGATCGTTGCCACTTCGCAGCACACTCCTCCGCAGCACCTCCCGTTGCCCCAATTGCCCCTGACCGTTGCCACTTCGCAGCACACTCCGCCAACGACATCAACGTCACATATTGGCCTGAAACCACCTATTGCTTACACTCACAGCTGCAAGTGGGTGCATTTTGGCACTATAATTCACAAGTGATTCTAGTTTTCAAATGGTGGTATGGAGCGTATGAAACGTATAGGACTTTGAAGCTGGTGCAACCAGCTTCCACTATTACCGTGAGGTAATAGAAAAACGTTTTGGGCGAAATTGCTTTATATATATGAGCTATATATATTAATAAGCCGTTTTTTTTTTAAAACGCTTAAGCAATTTTGCCATTATACATTTCAACTAGTTTAAGCTTTTCCAGAGGCATTAGAAGCCTCCCTTCGTCCCAATTACCCCTGATCGTTGCCACTTCGCAGCACACTCCTCCGCAGCACCTCCCGTTGCCCCAATTGCCCCTGACCGTTGCCACTTCGCAGCACACTCCGCCAACGACATCAACGTCACATATTGGCCTGAAACCACCTATTGCTTACACTCACAGCTGCAAGTGGGTGCATTTTGGCACTATAATTCACAAGTGATTCTAGTTTTCAAATGGTGGTATGGAGCGTATGAAACGTATAGGACTTTGGAGCTGGTGCAACCAGCTTCCACTATTACCGTGAGGTAATAGAAAAACGTTTTGGGCGAAATTGCTTTATATATATGAGCTATATATATTAATAAGCCGTTTTTTTTTTAAAACGCTTAAGCAATTTTGCCATTATACATTTCAACTAGTTTAAGCTTTTCCAGAGGCATTAGAAGCCTCCCTTCGTCCCAATTACCCCTGATCGTTGCCACTTCGCAGCACACTCCTCCGCAGCACCTCCCGTTGCCCCAATTGCCCCTGACCGTTGCCACTTCGCAGCACACTCCGCCAACGACATCAACGTCACATATTGGCCTGAAACCACCTATTGCTTACACTCACAGCTGCAAGTGGGTGCATTTTGGCACTATAATTCACAAGTGATTCTAGTTTTCAAATGGTGGTATGGAGCGTATGAAACGTATAGGACTTTGGAGCTGGTGCAACCAGCTTCCACTATTACCGTGAGGTAATAGAAAAACGTTTTGGGCGAAATTGCTTTATATATATGAGCTATATATATTAATAAGCCGTTTTTTTTTTAAAACGCTTAAGCAATTTTGCCATTATACATTTCAACTAGTTTAAGCTTTTCCAGAGGCATTAGAAGCCTCCCTTCGTCCCAATTACCCCTGATCGTTGCCACTTCGCAGCACACTCCTCCGCAGCACCTCCCGTTGCCCCAATTGCCCCTGACCGTTGCCACTTCGCAGCACACTCCGCCAACGACATCAACGTCACATATTGGCCTGAAACCACCTATTGCTTACACTCACAGCTGCAAGTGGGTGCATTTTGGCACTATAATTCACAAGTGATTCTAGTTTTCAAATGGTGGTATGGAGCGTATGAAACGTATAGGACTTTGGAGCTGGTGCAACCAGCTTCCACTATTACCGTGAGGTAATAGAAAAACGTTTTGGGCGAAATTGCTTTATATATATGAGCTATATATATTAATAAGCCGTTTTTTTTTTTAAAACGCTTAAGCAATTTTGCCATTATACATTTCAACTAGTTTAAGCTTTTCCAGAGGCATTAGAAGCCTCCCTTCGTCCCAATTACCCCTGATCGTTGCCACTTCGCAGCACACTCCTCCGCAGCACCTCCCGTTGCCCCAATTGCCCCTGACCGTTGCCACTTCGCAGCACACTCCGCCAACGACATCAACGTCACATATTGGCCTGAAACCACCTATTGCTTACACTCACAGCTGCAAGTGGGTGCATTTTGGCACTATAATTCACAAGTGATTCTAGTTTTCAAATGGTGGTATGGAGCGTATGAAACGTATAGGACTTTGGAGCTGGTGCAACCAGCTTCCACTATTACCGTGAGGTAATAGAAAAACGTTTTGGGCGAAATTGCTTTATATATATGAGCTATATATATTAATAAGCCGTTTTTTTTTTAAAACGCTTAAGCAATTTTGCCATTATACATTTCAACTAGTTTAAGCTTTTCCAGAGGCATTAGAAGCCTCCCTTCGTCCCAATTACCCCTGATCGTTGCCACTTCGCAGCACACTCCTCCGCAGCACCTCCCGTTGCCCCAATTGCCCCTGACCGTTGCCACTTCGCAGCACACTCCGCCAACGACATCAACGTCACATATTGGCCTGAAACCACCTATTGCTTACACTCACAGCTGCAAGTGGGTGCATTTTGGCACTATAATTCACAAGTGATTCTAGTTTTCAAATGGTGGTATGGAGCGTATGAAACGTATAGGACTTTGGAGCTGGTGCAACCAGCTTCCACTATTACCGTGAGGTAATAGAAAAACGTTTTGGGCGAAATTGCTTTATATATATGAGCTATATATATTAATAAGCCGTTTTTTTTTTAAAACGCTTAAGCAATTTTGCCATTATACATTTCAACTAGTTTAAGCTTTTCCAGAGGCATTAGAAGCCTCCCTTCGTCCCAATTACCCCTGATCGTTGCCACTTCGCAGCACACTCCTCCGCAGCACCTCCCGTTGCCCCAATTGCCCCTGACCGTTGCCACTTCGCAGCACACTCCGCCAACGACATCAACGTCACATATTGGCCTGAAACCACCTATTGCTTACACTCACAGCTGCAAGTGGGTGCATTTTGGCACTATAATTCACAAGTGATTCTAGTTTTCAAATGGTGGTATGGAGCGTATGAAACGTATAGGACTTTGGAGCTGGTGCAACCAGCTTCCACTATTACCGTGAGGTAATAGAAAAACGTTTTGGGCGAAATTGCTTTATATATATGAGCTATATATATTAATAAGCCGTTTTTTTTTTAAAACGCTTAAGCAATTTTGCCATTATACATTTCAACTAGTTTAAGCTTTTCCAGAGGCATTAGAAGCCTCCCTTCGTCCCAATTACCCCTGATCGTTGCCACTTCGCAGCACACTCCTCCGCAGCACCTCCCGTTGCCCCAATTGCCCCTGACCGTTGCCACTTCGCAGCACACTCCGCCAACGACATCAACGTCACATATTGGCCTGAAACCACCTATTGCTTACACTCACAGCTGCAAGTGGGTGCATTTTGGCACTATAATTCACAAGTGATTCTAGTTTTCAAATGGTGGTATGGAGCGTATGAAACGTATAGGACTTTGGAGCTGGTGCAACCAGCTTCCACTATTACCGTGAGGTAATAGAAAAACGTTTTGGGCGAAATTGCTTTATATATATGAGCTATATATATTAATAAGCCGTTTTTTTTTTAAAACGCTTAAGCAATTTTGCCATTATACATTTCAACTAGTTTAAGCTTTTCCAGAGGCATTAGAAGCCTCCCTTCGTCCCAATTACCCCTGATCGTTGCCACTTCGCAGCACACTCCTCCGCAGCACCTCCCGTTGCCCCAATTGCCCCTGACCGTTGCCACTTCGCAGCACACTCCGCCAACGACATCAACGTCACATATTGGCCTGAAACCACCTATTGCTTACACTCACAGCTGCAAGTGGGTGCATTTTGGCACTATAATTCACAAGTGATTCTAGTTTTCAAATGGTGGTATGGAGCGTATGAAACGTATAGGACTTTGGAGCTGGTGCAACCAGCTTCCACTATTACCGTGAGGTAATAGAAAAACGTTTTGGGCGAAATTGCTTTATATATATGAGCTATATATATTAATAAGCCGTTTTTTTTTTTAAAACGCTTAAGCAATTTTGCCATTATACATTTCAACTAGTTTAAGCTTTTCCAGAGGCATTAGAAGCCTCCCTTCGTCCCAATTACCCCTGATCGTTGCCACTTCGCAGCACACTCCTCCGCAGCACCTCCCGTTGCCCCAATTGCCCCTGACCGTTGCCACTTCGCAGCACACTCCGCCAACGACATCAACGTCACATATTGGCCTGAAACCACCTATTGCTTACACTCACAGCTGCAAGTGGGTGCATTTTGGCACTATAATTCACAAGTGATTCTAGTTTTCAAATGGTGGTATGGAGCGTATGAAACGTATAGGACTTTGGAGCTGGTGCAACCAGCTTCCACTATTACCGTGAGGTAATAGAAAAACGTTTTGGGCGAAATTGCTTTATATATATGAGCTATATATATTAATAAGCCGTTTTTTTTTTAAAACGCTTAAGCAATTTTGCCATTATACATTTCAACTAGTTTAAGCTTTTCCAGAGGCATTAGAAGCCTCCCTTCGTCCCAATTACCCCTGATCGTTGCCACTTCGCAGCACACTCCTCCGCAGCACCTCCCGTTGCCCCAATTGCCCCTGACCGTTGCCACTTCGCAGCACACTCCGCCAACGACATCAACGTCACATATTGGCCTGAAACCACCTATTGCTTACACTCACAGCTGCAAGTGGGTGCATTTTGGCACTATAATTCACAAGTGATTCTAGTTTTCAAATGGTGGTATGGAGCGTATGAAACGTATAGGACTTTGGAGCTGGTGCAACCAGCTTCCACTATTACCGTGAGGTAATAGAAAAACGTTTTGGGCGAAATTGCTTTATATATATGAGCTATATATATTAATAAGCCGTTTTTTTTTTTAAAACGCTTAAGCAATTTTGCCATTATACATTTCAACTAGTTTAAGCTTTTCCAGAGGCATTAGAAGCCTCCCTTCGTCCCAATTACCCCTGATCGTTGCCACTTCGCAGCACACTCCTCCGCAGCACCTCCCGTTGCCCCAATTGCCCCTGACCGTTGCCACTTCGCAGCACACTCCGCCAACGACATCAACGTCACATATTGGCCTGAAACCACCTATTGCTTACACTCACAGCTGCAAGTGGGTGCATTTTGGCACTATAATTCACAAGTGATTCTAGTTTTCAAATGGTGGTATGGAGCGTATGAAACGTATAGGACTTTGGAGCTGGTGCAACCAGCTTCCACTATTACCGTGAGGTAATAGAAAAACGTTTTGGGCGAAATTGCTTTATATATATGAGCTATATATATTAATAAGCCGTTTTTTTTTTTAAAACGCTTAAGCAATTTTGCCATTATACATTTCAACTAGTTTAAGCTTTTCCAGAGGCATTAGAAGCCTCCCTTCGTCCCAATTACCCCTGATCGTTGCCACTTCGCAGCACACTCCTCCGCAGCACCTCCCGTTGCCCCAATTGCCCCTGACCGTTGCCACTTCGCAGCACACTCCGCCAACGACATCAACGTCACATATTGGCCTGAAACCACCTATTGCTTACACTCACAGCTGCAAGTGGGTGCATTTTGGCACTATAATTCACAAGTGATTCTAGTTTTCAAATGGTGGTATGGAGCGTATGAAACGTATAGGACTTTGGAGCTGGTGCAACCAGCTTCCACTATTACCGTGAGGTAATAGAAAAACGTTTTGGGCGAAATTGCTTTATATATATGAGCTATATATATTAATAAGCCGTTTTTTTTTTAAAACGCTTAAGCAATTTTGCCATTATACATTTCAACTAGTTTAAGCTTTTCCAGAGGCATTAGAAGCCTCCCTTCGTCCCAATTACCCCTGATCGTTGCCACTTCGCAGCACACTCCTCCGCAGCACCTCCCGTTGCCCCAATTGCCCCTGACCGTTGCCACTTCGCAGCACACTCCGCCAACGACATCAACGTCACATATTGGCCTGAAACCACCTATTGCTTACACTCACAGCTGCAAGTGGGTGCATTTTGGCACTATAATTCACAAGTGATTCTAGTTTTCAAATGGTGGTATGGAGCGTATGAAACGTATAGGACTTTGGAGCTGGTGCAACCAGCTTCCACTATTACCGTGAGGTAATAGAAAAACGTTTTGGGCGAAATTGCTTTATATATATGAGCTATATATATTAATAAGCCGTTTTTTTTTTAAAACGCTTAAGCAATTTTGCCATTATACATTTCAACTAGTTTAAGCTTTTCCAGAGGCATTAGAAGCCTCCCTTCGTCCCAATTACCCCTGATCGTTGCCACTTCGCAGCACACTCCTCCGCAGCACCTCCCGTTGCCCCAATTGCCCCTGACCGTTGCCACTTCGCAGCACACTCCGCCAACGACATCAACGTCACATATTGGCCTGAAACCACCTATTGCTTACACTCACAGCTGCAAGTGGGTGCATTTTGGCACTATAATTCACAAGTGATTCTAGTTTTCAAATGGTGGTATGGAGCGTATGAAACGTATAGGACTTTGGAGCTGGTGCAACCAGCTTCCACTATTACCGTGAGGTAATAGAAAAACGTTTTGGGCGAAATTGCTTTATATATATGAGCTATATATATTAATAAGCCGTTTTTTTTTTTAAAACGCTTAAGCAATTTTGCCATTATACATTTCAACTAGTTTAAGCTTTTCCAGAGGCATTAGAAGCCTCCCTTCGTCCCAATTACCCCTGATCGTTGCCACTTCGCAGCACACTCCTCCGCAGCACCTCCCGTTGCCCCAATTGCCCCTGACCGTTGCCACTTCGCAGCACACTCCGCCAACGACATCAACGTCACATATTGGCCTGAAACCACCTATTGCTTACACTCACAGCTGCAAGTGGGTGCATTTTGGCACTATAATTCACAAGTGATTCTAGTTTTCAAATGGTGGTATGGAGCGTATGAAACGTATAGGACTTTGGAGCTGGTGCAACCAGCTTCCACTATTACCGTGAGGTAATAGAAAAACGTTTTGGGCGAAATTGCTTTATATATATGAGCTATATATATATATATTAATAAGCCGTTTTTTTTTTAAAACGCTTAAGCAATTTTGCCGTTATACATTTCAACTAGTTTAAGCTTTTCCAGAGGCATTAGAAGCCTCCCTTCGTCCCAATTACCCCTGATCGTTGCCACTTCGCAGCACACTCCTCCGCAGCACCTCCCGTTGCCCCAATTGCCCCTGACCGTTGCCACTTCGCAGCACACTCCGCCAACGACATCAACGTCACATATTGGCCTGAAACCACCTATTGCTTACACTCACAGCTGCAAGTGGGTGCATTTTGGCACTATAATTCACAAGTGATTCTAGTTTTCAAATGGTGGTATGGAGCGTATGAAACGTATAGGACTTTGGAGCTGGTGCAACCAGCTTCCACTATTACCGTGAGGTAATAGAAAAACGTTTTGGGCGAAATTGCTTTATATATATGAGCTATATATATTAATAAGCCGTTTTTTTTTTAAAACGCTTAAGCAATTTTGCCATTATACATTTCAACTAGTTTAAGCTTTTCCAGAGGCATTAGAAGCCTCCCTTCGTCCCAATTACCCCTGATCGTTGCCACTTCGCAGCACACTCCTCCGCAGCACCTCCCGTTGCCCCAATTGCCCCTGACCGTTGCCACTTCGCAGCACACTCCGCCAACGACATCAACGTCACATATTGGCCTGAAACCACCTATTGCTTACACTCACAGCTGCAAGTGGGTGCATTTTGGCACTATAATTCACAAGTGATTCTAGTTTTCAAATGGTGGTATGGAGCGTATGAAACGTATAGGACTTTGGAGCTGGTGCAACCAGCTTCCACTATTACCGTGAGGTAATAGAAAAACGTTTTGGGCGAAATTGCTTTATATATATGAGCTATATATATTAATAAGCCGTTTTTTTTTTAAAACGCTTAAGCAATTTTGCCATTATACATTTCAACTAGTTTAAGCTTTTCCAGAGGCATTAGAAGCCTCCCTTCGTCCCAATTACCCCTGATCGTTGCCACTTCGCAGCACACTCCTCCGCAGCACCTCCCGTTGCCCCAATTGCCCCTGACCGTTGCCACTTCGCAGCACACTCCGCCAACGACATCAACGTCACATATTGGCCTGAAACCACCTATTGCTTACACTCACAGCTGCAAGTGGGTGCATTTTGGCACTATAATTCACAAGTGATTCTAGTTTTCAAATGGTGGTATGGAGCGTATGAAACGTATAGGACTTTGGAGCTGGTGCAACCAGCTTCCACTATTACCGTGAGGTAATAGAAAAACGTTTTGGGCGAAATTGCTTTATATATATGAGCTATATATATTAATAAGCCGTTTTTTTTTTTAAAACGCTTAAGCAATTTTGCCATTATACATTTCAACTAGTTTAAGCTTTTCCAGAGGCATTAGAAGCCTCCCTTCGTCCCAATTACCCCTGATCGTTGCCACTTCGCAGCACACTCCTCCGCAGCACCTCCCGTTGCCCCAATTGCCCCTGACCGTTGCCACTTCGCAGCACACTCCGCCAACGACATCAACGTCACATATTGGCCTGAAACCACCTATTGCTTACACTCACAGCTGCAAGTGGGTGCATTTTGGCACTATAATTCACAAGTGATTCTAGTTTTCAAATGGTGGTATGGAGCGTATGAAACGTATAGGACTTTGGAGCTGGTGCAACCAGCTTCCACTATTACCGTGAGGTAATAGAAAAACGTTTTGGGCGAAATTGCTTTATATATATGAGCTATATATATTAATAAGCCGTTTTTTTTTTAAAACGCTTAAGCAATTTTGCCATTATACATTTCAACTAGTTTAAGCTTTTCCAGAGGCATTAGAAGCCTCCCTTCGTCCCAATTACCCCTGATCGTTGCCACTTCGCAGCACACTCCTCCGCAGCACCTCCCGTTGCCCCAATTGCCCCTGACCGTTGCCACTTCGCAGCACACTCCGCCAACGACATCAACGTCACATATTGGCCTGAAACCACCTATTGCTTACACTCACAGCTGCAAGTGGGTGCATTTTGGCACTATAATTCACAAGTGATTCTAGTTTTCAAATGGTGGTATGGAGCGTATGAAACGTATAGGACTTTGGAGCTGGTGCAACCAGCTTCCACTATTACCGTGAGGTAATAGAAAAACGTTTTGGGCGAAATTGCTTTATATATATGAGCTATATATATTAATAAGCCGTTTTTTTTTTAAAACGCTTAAGCAATTTTGCCATTATACATTTCAACTAGTTTAAGCTTTTCCAGAGGCATTAGAAGCCTCCCTTCGTCCCAATTACCCCTGATCGTTGCCACTTCGCAGCACACTCCTCCGCAGCACCTCCCGTTGCCCCAATTGCCCCTGACCGTTGCCACTTCGCAGCACACTCCGCCAACGACATCAACGTCACATATTGGCCTGAAACCACCTATTGCTTACACTCACAGCTGCAAGTGGGTGCATTTTGGCACTATAATTCACAAGTGATTCTAGTTTTCAAATGGTGGTATGGAGCGTATGAAACGTATAGGACTTTGGAGCTGGTGCAACCAGCTTCCACTATTACCGTGAGGTAATAGAAAAACGTTTTGGGCGAAATTGCTTTATATATATGAGCTATATATATTAATAAGCCGTTTTTTTTTTAAAACGCTTAAGCAATTTTGCCATTATACATTTCAACTAGTTTAAGCTTTTCCAGAGGCATTAGAAGCCTCCCTTCGTCCCAATTACCCCTGATCGTTGCCACTTCGCAGCACACTCCTCCGCAGCACCTCCCGTTGCCCCAATTGCCCCTGACCGTTGCCACTTCGCAGCACACTCCGCCAACGACATCAACGTCACATATTGGCCTGAAACCACCTATTGCTTACACTCACAGCTGCAAGTGGGTGCATTTTGGCACTATAATTCACAAGTGATTCTAGTTTTCAAATGGTGGTATGGAGCGTATGAAACGTATAGGACTTTGGAGCTGGTGCAACCAGCTTCCACTATTACCGTGAGGTAATAGAAAAACGTTTTGGGCGAAATTGCTTTATATATATGAGCTATATATATTAATAAGCCGTTTTTTTTTTAAAACGCTTAAGCAATTTTGCCATTATACATTTCAACTAGTTTAAGCTTTTCCAGAGGCATTAGAAGCCTCCCTTCGTCCCAATTACCCCTGATCGTTGCCACTTCGCAGCACACTCCTCCGCAGCACCTCCCGTTGCCCCAATTGCCCCTGACCGTTGCCACTTCGCAGCACACTCCGCCAACGACATCAACGTCACATATTGGCCTGAAACCACCTATTGCTTACACTCACAGCTGCAAGTGGGTGCATTTTGGCACTATAATTCACAAGTGATTCTAGTTTTCAAATGGTGGTATGGAGCGTATGAAACGTATAGGACTTTGGAGCTGGTGCAACCAGCTTCCACTATTACCGTGAGGTAATAGAAAAACGTTTTGGGCGAAATTGCTTTATATATATGAGCTATATATATTAATAAGCCGTTTTTTTTTTAAAACGCTTAAGCAATTTTGCCATTATACATTTCAACTAGTTTAAGCTTTTCCAGAGGCATTAGAAGCCTCCCTTCGTCCCAATTACCCCTGATCGTTGCCACTTCGCAGCACACTCCTCCGCAGCACCTCCCGTTGCCCCAATTGCCCCTGACCGTTGCCACTTCGCAGCACACTCCGCCAACGACATCAACGTCACATATTGGCCTGAAACCACCTATTGCTTACACTCACAGCTGCAAGTGGGTGCATTTTGGCACTATAATTCACAACTGATTCTAGTTTTCAAATGGTGGTATGGAGCGTATGAAACGTATAGGACTTTGGAGCTGGTGCAACCAGCTTCCACTATTACCGTGAGGTAATAGAAAAACGTTTTGGGCGAAATTGCTTTATATATATGAGCTATATATATATATATTAATAAGCCGTTTTTTTTTTAAAACGCTTAAGCAATTTTGCCGTTATACATTTCAACTAGTTTAAGCTTTTCCAGAGGCATTAGAAGCCTCCCTTCGTCCCAATTACCCCTGATCGTTGCCACTTCGCAGCACACTCCTCCGCAGCACCTCCCGTTGCCCCAATTGCCCCTGACCGTTGCCACTTCGCAGCACACTCCGCCAACGACATCAACGTCACATATTGGCCTGAAACCACCTATTGCTTACACTCACAGCTGCAAGTGGGTGCATTTTGGCACTATAATTCACAAGTGATTCTAGTTTTCAAATGGTGGTATGGAGCGTATGAAACGTATAGGACTTTGGAGCTGGTGCAACCAGCTTCCACTATTACCGTGAGGTAATAGAAAAACGTTTTGGGCGAAATTGCTTTATATATATGAGC
This sequence comes from Scaptomyza parva, assembly GCA_035044645.1. NCBI lineage: Eukaryota > Metazoa > Arthropoda > Insecta > Diptera > Drosophilidae > Scaptomyza > Scaptomyza parva. The sequence goes on along the minus strand of JAWNNT010000090.1, from coordinate 4,178 downwards.
TATATATATATATATTAATAAGCCGTTTTTTTTTTAAAACGCTTAAGCAATTTTGCCGTTATACATTTCAACTAGTTTAAGCTTTTCCAGAGGCATTAGAAGCCTCCCTTCGTCCCAATTACCCCTGATCGTTGCCACTTCGCAGCACACTCCTCCGCAGCACCTCCCGTTGCCCCAATTGCCCCTGACCGTTGCCACTTCGCAGCACACTCCGCCAACGACATCAACGTCACATATTGGCCTGAAACCACCTATTGCTTACACTCACAGCTGCAAGTGGGTGCATTTTGGCACTATAATTCACAAGTGATTCTAGTTTTCAAATGGTGGTATGGAGCGTATGAAACGTATAGGACTTTGGAGCTGGTGCAACCAGCTTCCACTATTACCGTGAGGTAATAGAAAAACGTTTTGGGCGAAATTGCTTTATATATATGAGCTATATATATTAATAAGCCGTTTTTTTTTTAAAACGCTTAAGCAATTTTGCCATTATACATTTCAACTAGTTTAAGCTTTTCCAGAGGCATTAGAAGCCTCCCTTCGTCCCAATTACCCCTGATCGTTGCCACTTCGCAGCACACTCCTCCGCAGCACCTCCCGTTGCCCCAATTGCCCCTGACCGTTGCCACTTCGCAGCACACTCCGCCAACGACATCAACGTCACATATTGGCCTGAAACCACCTATTGCTTACACTCACAGCTGCAAGTGGGTGCATTTTGGCACTATAATTCACAAGTGATTCTAGTTTTCAAATGGTGGTATGGAGCGTATGAAACGTATAGGACTTTGGAGCTGGTGCAACCAGCTTCCACTATTACCGTGAGGTAATAGAAAAACGTTTTGGGCGAAATTGCTTTATATATATGAGCTATATATATTAATAAGCCGTTTTTTTTTTAAAACGCTTAAGCAATTTTGCCATTATACATTTCAACTAGTTTAAGCTTTTCCAGAGGCATTAGAAGCCTCCCTTCGTCCCAATTACCCCTGATCGTTGCCACTTCGCAGCACACTCCTCCGCAGCACCTCCCGTTGCCCCAATTGCCCCTGACCGTTGCCACTTCGCAGCACACTCCGCCAACGACATCAACGTCACATATTGGCCTGAAACCACCTATTGCTTACACTCACAGCTGCAAGTGGGTGCATTTTGGCACTATAATTCACAAGTGATTCTAGTTTTCAAATGGTGGTATGGAGCGTATGAAACGTATAGGACTTTGGAGCTGGTGCAACCAGCTTCCACTATTACCGTGAGGTAATAGAAAAACGTTTTGGGCGAAATTGCTTTATATATATGAGCTATATATATTAATAAGCCGTTTTTTTTTTAAAACGCTTAAGCAATTTTGCCATTATACATTTCAACTAGTTTAAGCTTTTCCAGAGGCATTAGAAGCCTCCCTTCGTCCCAATTACCCCTGATCGTTGCCACTTCGCAGCACACTCCTCCGCAGCACCTCCCGTTGCCCCAATTGCCCCTGACCGTTGCCACTTCGCAGCACACTCCGCCAACGACATCAACGTCACATATTGGCCTTTTTTTTTTTTTTTATTTTTTAATATATTCATTTTATTCACGTTTGAGTTCCTTAAACAAGTAGTCATAGCTTATCCTTAATAAACTTATTTTAAGAACTATTATTATTATTAATAATTCATGCTCCCGGCTGTACAATAAAACTTTAACTTTAACATTACTTTATATTAGTAATTTTCTTATAAGCTAGTTTGAATTATACATCAAGTGGAGTTCTCTTTTTTTTTTTTTTGTTTGGCTTAACATTATTTAACATTAATAAACAGAGTAGGCAAAATAGAACATAACATGGCACGGACTTTGAACATTAACATAACATGAGAAAGCAGTGCCTAGCATGACACAGTTAACTGCTTGCATGCACAACAGTTTGACATGCATTTGGAAATCAGCAAAGTTGAGAAGTCAGTAAGTCAGAGAAGTATTTTGCAATTTGCCAATGTTGCCCTATATTTTATTTTTTGCCAAAACATTTGGCATTTTGTAATTGACTATATGTTGGTCACATTACTTTTCCGGAAACTGCAAATTACCACGTATTACGACTTATTGAATTTAAAACAACGCTCCAAAAATAATTTAAAAAAATACAAAAGGAATCCTGTCTGCATCTCAGGAATAGACAATCCCAAATCCCGGAGTTCATCAGCGGTGCATGTGAGTGATGGTTTTTGAAGGATTTACGCCAACATCAGCGTATGGTGCAAGACGGCGTGCCCGGGCCTCACCGATCGCCATTTTGTGGAATGGCCGAGCGGCGATACAGCACCAGCGCTGACATTGGAAATGATGATGATGACGGTCATGCAGATCTGGAGGGCGACATTTTAGGAGCCACCAGTGGTTGGCAGCCGTGGTGGGCATACCGCAAGCGCATGTATGGGTGCCAGACAAAATCATCAGCATTGGAGTACGCCTTTTACGCACTGAAAAGTGCATGTGGTGCGTACGGGCATGCATGGGGCGACCTCGGAAACGACCAGACCAGCCAATGAGACCAACTCGTCCAGGATTACAGGTGATATTAGGCGATGGAACTGTATGGAATAAAGTCGGCAAAGTAGTGAACGGCATTGGCATACTTACAATTGCTAACAGGTATGTTAGCAAAAGTGCATGTTTTTTTCTATGTGTTTGTGTAGATTGCCGTAGGCAATATAAGTGTCTGCCATACAACGCTCGTTGGCAACGGTGAGAGTGAGTGGTCAACGGTTGTACACTGGGCATTACATCACAGGTCTCATCGATGTCATTGCGACTCTCTCGGTCAACAGTATCAATATTATCATCTTCGTCAAGGAGCTCGTTTAGCTCAAGGCATATGCGGGACATGCCAGGATTTATAAAGCTGTTATCATCATTGTCAACATATTCATTTGTGTTTGTGCCCGCGTTCGTGTGATCATTTTCAAGATCCTGCGTTGTTGCTAACAAACGTGACGCGTTCGGACCTCGGTCCTCATTGACACTGTGTGCCCCACCGTCGTCGTCGTCAGAGATCTCAATGATTCTATCGTCCGTTGTCCGCCCAGCCGTGTCAGCCAACCTTCGCCGGCTTAGTGTTGTCAGATGTGGTGAACTTCCACTGTTGTGGCTGTTGTTAGTGCTTGCCTGTAACTGCTGCCATTGCCTTAGGATTGTTGGACAGTCAGGCACTATAATTATTTGGACGACTAGTGGCTGGTCGCGGATAAGCTCCAGTGCATGCTCTTGTGAGATTCTGCCGTCTCTGTAGCGGCGTCTGAGCTCGTTGATTACCATTTCTCCAAACCTTTCAGGTGGAGATGGATACAATAGCCTCCTCTGCTGCAGCTGTTGTTGACGGCGTAGTGCATTTTCTCGCTCAGCTTCCTCGCGCCTCATTTCTTCTTCCTCAAAGTAGTTTTGAAGCAGAGTGGGAAGTTGCTCCAAAATAAAACTTCTGTTTGTATTTACTGGACTGGCTGATTGCGGGGGCGACTGCATTCGTTGTTGTAGCGGACGGACATGTTGTGTGAGCTGTTGCATGTACCTTGCCCTTTGTAGTCTCTGGGGTACATATGGGTGCAGCAGCAGCTTGCGTGCCTCAGAATTTGGGTGAGTTTCCAGTTGGCGCATGTGTCGCTCGCTCGAGGCCTGGTAGACTTCCTCAACTGTTTTGAAGTTAAAGGTCTCTCGTATTGATGCGTTTGTTGTGTACCTCGTCGCCTTTACTGCTTTCCTTATGATTTTGTTCTGCAGCCGTTGGACCAAGTGAATTTGCGTGTTTGACACCAATGCGCCCCAGACCGGCAATGCATATTGCCATAAGGGCATGACTAGCTGTTTTATAACAGTTGCCTTGCATTTTTTAAGCAGTCGGCTCTGAGGCCTAAGCAGCCATTCAAGTTTTTTAGCTCGTTGCCGAATTCTGATGCGTAGACGAGTGACGTGTGCCTGCAATGTCAGCTTGCGATCGAGTATTACCCCCAGATATGTGTGTGAGGCCTTGCTTTGGGCAGGTTGTCCGTTAATAGTGGGCGCAAGAAACCTTTCCTGGCTGCTCAGATTTCTCAGCGTGTGCATCACGTGTGCGGTTTTAGTCGCATTGACTTTGATTGCCCATCTTTCTGCCCAGTCATTGAAATGTTGCAGGTATTCTTGATTTCCTCGTA